>JARJIL010000002.1:108321990-110898657 GCA_038502395.1 Dittrichia graveolens
AGTTTTGATTTCCAATAAAATGAGAGAAATTCCAATTAAAAGAAATCGGGGAATTGAATGGTCTTTATTAAACACATTACAAATTTGGAAATAATAATGAAAGCATTTATTATCAGGTAGTGTGATTACTCGAATTTTAGATTTTAAAGACAAACTTGAAACTTCGTACACTCTACTCTTATATTTCATTCAAATCGTCAGCTCATTTGATTTTTCTTATATTTTAAGAAAACAATAACTATAGTCAATTATGATATGACCAAATAAAATCTTATATACATATGATAAGATTGAGATTTTTTTGTAAGGGTGTGCTTTTAAATTAACACCTCTAAAAACACTATAAATTAAACATTAAAATTATAGATAATGTTCCTATAATTTATCCTAAATCTTATTTAAATTATTGATATAAATTCCATAATTTGTTTTTGTTATTTCTGTTGAATATATACATTTTGTTTTATAATAACTCTATCCAAAACTTTAATTTTTATTTGAAAGGGTTTTTTTTAGTAAAACATGGGTGTTTATTTAGACAATCTGTTTTTGTAAATATATTACGTTTAGGGATCTTACACGTGACCAACATGTACAATAGCGATTATGTTTTTTATTAGGTTTCTAAGTGAGCCAAACTAATTATGAGATCGTCAGGATCAATTCCGTGAAAGCTTGTGTTTAGCTGAGTCTAAATAATCCGGAGCTTGAGCCTAACTTAGAGCTTGATTAATATATAACATGAACTTAAGTTTTATATAATGATGTTGATTAGGCTTTCGAGTCTGAACGAGCTTATTGTATATAAACATCTACATAATAGTTATTCTTGTATATATCCTTTTAATAAAAATTAAAAATGATAAAGATTATTATATTTTATTATAATCTTGCTTATCTAATAAAAGACTATCTCTAATGCCACATGGCATTTTTCTATGCATCCTTAATCCACGCGGCAATATCTAAGAGCTCAATACTTTCACTTTTTTGCCCATCTCTTTCAACATCATATTTGCGTCTAATATGGCATATATTTCTCCAAAAATAACTAATCGTATTCTCAAATTCTAAAATATATCTAGGATTTCTTTTACCTTCTTATACTCACCAATGCATTTCCGTTTCTATAAATGAAGATTGCTCGTAGACTTAGTCTTATCGGTGTTTCCCTATCATCGGTTTTTAGGGTTTCTTAATCCTTTGCCTTATTGATCTACTGCTACAATCAACCCAATCAAGCTTCTATATCCAAGTTGATGATTATCGCTATATCTATGATGACTTTTGAAGACGACGATTGCCAAATTAGGGTTCCAATATCACAACGCTGACCATGTGTAACATCCTCAGATTAGGCCTAGTAGTTTTGGGGGCTCTGGTATGTTAACTTGTGATTAGTTGTGATTAATTACTTGTTATTATTATTGAACTATATGGTTTTGATTAATTGATTTAATTAATCATTTAATATATATGTGTATATATATGTATATATGCTTACGGTGATGTGTGTGTGCATGTGCTTAGTCGGTTTAGGCATGCCACCTCATGCTTAGATTGTTAAAAAATGTTTATACGTGGGTTTCACTGATGAAATTCTCATTACCAAGTCTGAGAAGTGTGTGTGTGAAATAAGTGTGAAAAACTGAAAGAAAAGAAGCAAGAAGAAGAAGTAATCGGATTTAAGATTTCTTGATTGTGTGATTCAAAGTTTGAAGGTTGCTGATTCTTCTTTGATTCTTGTTGTTATACTTCGATTAGTATTAACATGCTACGGTTTTTCAAGGATTTGATATGAATATCATATACTCATGCTTTATGAAGTAATCGGATTTGATGTTCTTGGTGTTAAAGGGTGTTTTGATGCATGCTTGCATGTTTAAACATGTTTATATGTGTTTGTATGAACTTGCATATGAATTATATGAACTGGAAAGTTGGTTTATGCAAGTTATGAAGTTGTCGGATTCTTGATATGATGAAGAAAGCGGATTTTGGTGATGATGATGAAAACCGAGTGATGAAATCCGATTCTTATGAAATCCGGGTGTTGAATCCGGTACTCTAAGAATCCGGGACTTATGTTGAAATCCGATTGTTCCTAAATCCGCATGTGGGAAATCCTAGTGTTAAAAACCGATGGTTTGAATCCGAGAGTGTGGAATCCAATGATGGATTCCAATAATGAAAACCGATTGCAGGTATCAAGTTAAATACAAGTGTGGAAGTCCGATTGAGGTTGCGGATTTCCTCAAAACCGATGGATTTGTCGGATTCTTATGAAATCCGATGGAGGGTTGCGGATTTGGTGAAATCCGATGGTAGTATCGGATTTCACACAAAATCCGATAGTTTGGACTTGTTGATTTGCATTATTTAAATGCTATGTTATATGTGCATGCATATGTGAATCTTACATGTTTATGTTTGATTAAAAGGATATAAATTTATGTGTTTGACATATATTTATGAATTGTTACTGATTTCAGTTTGTTGTGTTCTCAGGAACAAACAAGGCTCAGTAATATAAGATCATTGAGTGAAGAAGCTGAAAGCAAGAGGTGAGTGGACGTTTACTCACAGATGTTATTAGTTGTAACTGGATTGGGTTGCAACTGTTATTGATTTGACGCAGGGATAGACTGTTTGTCTGATAATTGATTAACTGTTGATTGTTAAGTAATTGTGCGTCATTGATATGTATACATGAGGATTGGGAAGTCAGCTTCGGCTGGGCATATGGGCTGGGTTTGTTTGCTATCGACTAATCAGTATTGGGATCTGTTGGGAAAAATAGGCTTACAAATATATCCTCTTTTGTTGACACAAAAATATACAACTTGTTTATATAATTGTATGTACTAACATTAACATATGTGCACATATACATATATATATTCAATCAAATATATTCTCATCTATGATCTACAAAATAAGCTTCATCAAATGGCCAAGCTCCAATCGTCAAGATCCGAGTTCAAGTAGAAGCCGATGTCGAAGATTCCTGCAAACAAACGTTTGAAGATTATGAGCTTACAAAATAAATAATCAAATGAGTTTAAGTTTTTATAAAATAATTTTTATAAAAACTTTTATAAAAATTGAGAAATTTTTTATAAAATCACAAGCTTGGTAGTCAAAGCAAATGAATTCCTATTTGGCAAATACTAAACATAATCTTCTATTGAAATAAGCCAAAACCATATTTAGCAAAAGAAATCTCTCAATGAGGTAAACTTCCAACATGCTTTGTGCATTTGGTTTCTAAACTACCATTTTTATGATTAAATTCAAACTTAAGAAATATGACACTTACCCAACTTTTCTAAAGCTTCTTTACAGTGCATTTTTATGGTAAAAATGGGTTGTGTGTGATTTTGGTAAAAGGCCAACGTCTATATTCACAAGTCTCAAAAAGTTCCAGCAGGCCGACGGTCGATGCCACGGTCGACCGTGGATCGACCGTGGACAGTCTGGACACTTTTTGAGCTTGCACCTTTTTCCTTATTTAAGGCAACTCAAGTCTTGTTTTCACCAAGCTCTTGCAATCTGAAAAACACAGAACACATACAAAATCTTGTGAGCTCATATTCTTTGATAAATATTCAATCTTTCAAGATCAAGAATGAAGCAAGAGTGAAAGCCTTCAAAGTTCAAATACTACATTACCTTTTTATATATTTGTAATAGAGTGAGGATCATATCTAGCCTTAGAATTAGAGAGAAGTGAGGATCATCTCTAGCCTATAGAATTAGAGAGAAGTGAGGATCAACTCTAGCCTTTCCAATTAGAGTGAAGTGAGGTTTATCTTAACCTTGTTTGCAAGAGTGAAGTGTAATTCTTGTAAGCTAAAGAGAGAAGTTGTAAAAGGTTTATCTCTACCTTTAAAGAGAGAAGTTAGTGGAGCAACTATTGGTGGGTGAGGCCAAGGAGTGGATGTAGAGCAATGTTGTTAACCCTTGCTTGAACCACTATAAATCATTGTGTCCTAGCTACTTCATTGGTGATATCTTTCTTCCTTAAAATCTTTAATTACTTGCAAATATTGTTAAAAACTTCAAAAAGTGGGCATATAACCTATTCACCCCCCCTCTAGGTTCTAACAGGATCTTTTGATGCATTTGTTGCAACTTAAGGTAATACTGTGTGAGAATAGCAAATGAACTATCGGTAAACCTTTGCTTTGGCCGGCATTGGTTGAAGGTTCCTGCAGAACCGCCGGTCTTCCCGGGGCACGATTATCTGTTATGTGTTGTTGATATTGATGCGGTTATTTGCTGATATATCTGTTGTGGTTTGACTCCATTCACTTAGCTTTGTGCTAATCCCCCACCTCTCACTCTTTTTACAGGTTTTGGTAAGTCAGCGGTTCGGCTAAGAGTAGTTAGCTTGGGGAGTAATCACCTAGGACTTTGATATTTTATTTTGTGGCGAGTCGTGTTTTGTAATACTGATATTTAAACAAGTTGTGTTTGTACAGTTGTAAACACTTTGGTTGTTTTAATTCGCTTCCGCAATGATTATGAAAATGAAAATTTTTGGGTTAAAATACGGTGTTACACCATGTATTCTTTTGAAGCTATGTTTTTCTACTACCATTGATCCTTGTACTATTTTTATATCGTAGGTTATTTGAGAATCTTGTATGTAGGTCTATATGTGGTGGGTGAAGGGGTGGGGTCTGAACACCTAAGATTGAAGTAAGATACAAGAATTTTCACCAAAAGAAGATATTTATGTTGGTCGTAGAGTAGTTTGTCTATCTCTGATATCATTTTCAACTCAATCAAGGTACAATTTGGTTACATTTTCTCATCTTTTAAGTGATAGTATATACTAAGAGAGATATCAAAATTATAAAATGTTTTTTTTTGTGTAAAATTACAGTGTTTCTGGTGATAGCAAACTACGTTACTTATAGCATTATTAGGGAAAATTGGCTATAATCTTAAAGTAAATTTTTTTCACTTTCTTTATCCATGAATCGATAAATTTGAACATACACATGTTTACTTTCACTTAGACCTAAGATTTGTGAGCTTGAAACAGGTTGTGGGAATCTTTCATATTGTGTTCTTTTAGTTTCATTTTCAATTAATTTTGAGGAAGCAACGTGTTTAGAGCTTTTACGCCGCATGGGAGGTCTTATAAGCAACAAAATGAAGGCTTGCATGATTTTAGTTTGCAATTCCATAGTTTGATTGTTGAGATAACAACGTTTAATTAGAAAAAATGGACATGTATATGCTTTCCTTTGTGTTCTGTTGATTTAAATGGATCCTTGTTCTCATGCAATCAACAACATTTATGACTTAGCTACATTGATCTCAAATACATATTTCCTCACTATTACATGTTTAATTGAATGAACCTTCAATAATGACATTAGGAGGCGTATAGTGTATTCATTTTAGCATTGTATTTGTGATGTGGGTGTATGATATTTACATATATGTATGGCCCAATGTGTTACTTTCATAGCTTTAAAGGTGTAGGGGAGGACTGATTTGCAACTAAATGAAGGTTTTCATGATTTTACTTTACAATTTCATAGTGTAATTGTTGAGATATCTATGTCTAATTAGAATAAATGGGGGCATGTATAGAAGGAACGTAGCCTTGGTACAAACCAGGTAGCCACCTGTATTTTCCTCATTAGCCAGTAAATTTTGCAGGATGAGTGTCATTATTTGACTAAGAAATTCAAATTCTTCTCCCAATCCCGTGATAGGAATTTAACAAAGTTGTATTGAAGGATATCGAAGATAACAAGTTCTCTCATGCTTGGAGATCATCTAAAGTTCTTCCTCTGGTTGCAGATCTCTAATCCCAAGCTCCACTCCATGACCCATTTATAAATAAACGTCTATCTTTAAAGCAAGGAATAATAAGAACAACTCTTTCCCAACAAATGAAATCGTAACCTTTCCAATGTCTGATTATTTGTCAATACATAATGTCATTTGATGATCTTCTTTTTCTTAAAACCCGAAACAGTGCTACTTGCGAGTCCGTGTAATGTTTATCTATAAAAAATCTACCAAATTTGATAGCTAAAGACTATTATTATTTGCTAACTTATTCACCTTACACTTTGTTTCTCTATGATTTTCAAATTTTCAAATATATATAGTTGTTTTTTAAAGGTGTATACTATTTATAAGTCACTTATAATCAACCCGTGTAATACATTGATTTCTAAACTAGTTACAAATATATTTAATAAATAACTACACAAGACAACAAAACCAAAAAAATAAATGTCCCATAAAATTACATCAAAGGCTTGAAACAAGTGAAGCTCGTACATCTTAAGATAAACGAGTTGATTATGAATTTTAGTCTTGTCAAATATATTTTCTAGAAATCATTTTGATTTAGTGGTTTTGTTATTGAAATGCAATATACTCATTAAAACTGGTATTTTTTTTAATTTTTTAATTGATTGTATATTTATGAGATATTAACACTATATCTTTTATATTGCAGTCACCTATGGGAATGTATTAACAAAAAGTTAAACAGGGTTTATGATTTACAAGAATGGCGAATAATATATTGTCACGAATCACCCACGGGAATAACAAATATGAAGAATATTTATTTATTTATAATTATGGGATGGAATCTTTGATAGGGATGTTTTTAATCTTTAAAAATTCAATTTATCGCATATACGTACATGAGTGTTTGTATGTGTGTATATATATAATCGAACCAGCAGCGCCTCAGGCTCGATATATATTCATCCCCATCCACCAACCCACCGATTGAAGAACCGCCACGTGAATCTTTAACCCTTTACAGATCCACATTTCATACTCATCCAATTTCGGATATACAATCACCCAATTAATTAAATTCTATTTTTTTTGTTTTTTTACCCCTTTCACTAATTTCCCCCGGCCCCTTAATCTTCCGTTAATATAATCATTTGTTTTCATGTCGGGTTTTTCTTCTTTAATCGATTTTGGTTTTGTTCTGAAAGGGGTTTCCGAGGTCATGGAGTTTGCTTCAATGGCGGCCATTTTGAATTTATGCAATGCCTTCTTCTTGTTGTGGTTATTCATCTGGGGTTTTGCAGAGGTTTTAAAGCAAAAAAGGGGTGAAAGAAATAGATCTCTTACAAATTTCTCATTTTTTTCCATGATTATCATTTCCACAGTTATAATCACAATCTCTAATCTGGGGTTTTGTGTGTACAAGTTCTTGAAGCATGAGGTTGTAACTTACCAGTCTATCACCTTTACATTATCATGGTGTTTAGCAACTGTTGTTACTGTGTATTCATTAAAGAAGACATGTTTTGGTCAAATAACAAAATGGCCAGTTGTTCTTGTCCTCTTTTGGTGTTTTTCAGCGATTCTTGATTCAGTTTTAGTAATTTTCATCATCTTAAGCTACTTTGAGTCGAAAAGCATGCATGTTTTTGGGTCTGTATCGAATATTATCGATATAGCCACCTTACCATTTTCAATCTTGTTGTGTTTAAACGGTGTCACGTTTTATGTTACCAAGAGACGCAAAGAATTAGAAGAGCCACTGCTCCAAGAAACTGTTGATGAGAATGTTGGAGACACTAGTGCTTTTACAAATGCAGGAATTTGGAAAAGGCTTACATTTAACTGGCTTAACCCGCTTTTCGAACTGGGTCGGGCTGAAAAGCTTGAATTCAGTCATGTACCTTCAATCCCTGAACCAGAAACAGCTGAAGCAGCTGCATTTTTGTTGGAAGAATCGATTCAGAAACAAAAGACTCGAGTTTCGGTATTGCCTAAAGCCATAATTCATGCTATACGAAGTTCTTTAGCAATCAATGCGGTTTTCGCAGGTAAATACTTGCTGTTTTCAGTCTCTTTTTGAACTTGAATTCAGTTTTAGTTAAAGTTTAGTGTTGAACTGTTGATTACTAAGGGGTGTATGGATATGTATTTTGAAAGTGCTAATATTGAATAACTACAATTAAATAACTAGTCGTAATAGCTAGTAATACTGATTATTTGATGATAATCATTGCTGAACTCAGAAACTAAAAAGCAATTATATTTAATCCAAATAACCTTTTATAAAGTTATTTATATTTATAATTAGGGGAAATGATCTGTAATGTTAACATCTCCTAACATAGGTGATGTTACACTCGCAAACCATTTTAATGAAGGGTAGTTTAGTCATTTACATCACTTATGTTAGGTGATGTTAACATTATGGATCATTTTCCCTTATAATTAATGCTAATTATATTTAATTGGTTTTAAGATTGTTTTAGAGTTACACTAGACAAAAGCCAAAAGCAAGCTTGTTCTTTAGAACCACATATGATCCAAGAGATCCCTGCACAAACACACAAACATACAGGACAAAATCACAAAAGTTATAAGCTAGTTTGCCAGCACATGCATGAAGGGGGTTGATATGATTATACAATAGGTATTACCAAACCATTTTTTTAAATTATTTTTTTGAGTTTTTCTTTCCAAGTGAAAGCTTTTTAAACATCATAATTACATGTAGTTTTGTTTTACTTATTTAAAGGATAAAGAATATGTTATAGTATGCTTAAATTAGCTACTCTGATTAATTAAAAAATGATTTAAATTGATTGATTTGATATATACCAGCCTTTCTGCTTAATGAAGTAGAAGCAAAATGGTTAAGTTTATTTCTATTTAGCTTTTTGAGTAAATCAGATGGCCATGTGAAATCTACATGTGTTGTATACAAAGTACTATTTATCACTTAGGAAATGTTTAATATTGCTTGCTTTGATATATTTAACATTTTCGTTTGTAATATTTATCAGATAAAGCAGCCAGCTTACACTGAAAACAACAAGCAAAATGTTTAATTTTACTTCTTTTTGGCTTTTTGGGTAAAGCAGATTGCCATGTGAAAATGCACATGTGTTGTATGCAAAGTATGTTCTGTATATAAAGTAAAGAAAAAGGGGAAATTTTGTAGAACTAAAGTTTAAACAGTTGAGTGTATGCAGCTATTACAAAAGTGCTTACTAAAACTCTGGTCTAATTCATTTTCAGTATTAAAGTTTTGGAAGCTGTGTTGTTGGGTCCGTTTTGGTTAGAAAAACGAACCCACTAAATGAAAACTATAATCAAGGATATGAAAATGGGACAAACATTATTGTGAAGTCGATATAACTATTTCTTTTGGATAAACCGTAGGAGTCAACACACTTGCTTCTTACATGGGACCGATTTTGATCACAAGCTTCGTGAATTACTTGTCAGAAGATGGTAGTGATTCAAGCTATAAAAAAGGCTTGATTCTATCGTTTATTTTCTTCTTGGCGAAAACAGTGGAATCTTTGTCTCAGAGACAATGGTATTTTGGTGCTCAACGTATTGGCATACGTATACGTGCTGCTCTCATGGTACTAATATACAAGAAATCTTTATCAATAAAATATGGTACCACAAGCAATGGCAGAATCATAAATTTGATCAATGTGGACGTCGAGAAAGTAGGTGAGTTTTTCTGGCATATTCATGGAATATGGTTACTTCCTGTCCAAGTTATTCTTGCTTTGATCATCTTATACATGAATCTTGGTTTTGCTCCTTCAATGGCTGCACTTGTCTCTACGGTTTTAGTCATAATCAGCAACACCCCGTTGGCGAATATGCAAAAAGATTTTCAAACAAAAGTTATGGAATCAAAAGACTCAAGGATCAAAGCTACTGCTGAGATCTTGAAGAGCATGCGAGTCTTGAAGTTGCATTCGTGGGAATCCAATTTCAAGAAAAAGCTAATTGATTTAAGAGAAAAAGAGCGGAATTGGCTCAAGAAATATCTTTATACATGTTCGGCGATTGCTTTCCTTTTCTGGACATCACCTACATTAGTGTCGGTTTCCACTTTTGGCGTTTGTATTTTCTTGAAAACACCATTAACCCCGGGTGTCGTTCTTTCTACTTTGGCTACTTTTAGAATCTTGCAAGATCCCATTTATAATCTCCCTGAGCTTGTTTCCATGGTGGCTCAAACCAAAGTTTCACTTGATCGAATCAAAGATTTTATAACGGATCAAGATAGCAAACCATCCGTAGAAGGTCAATCTTTAGAGTCATCAGGTGTGGCTATAGAAATTGAACCAGGAGAGTATGTTTGGGATACAAATGATTTGGATCAAAGAAGACCCACAGTCAAGATCTCCACAAAAATGAAAATCCCGAAAGGTTATAAAGTGGCTATATGTGGGTCGGTTGGTGCAGGGAAATCGAGCTTATTATGTAGTATTTTAGGTGAAATCCCGAGGGTTTCTGGTGGGCGTATTAAAGTGTTTGGTTCAAAAGCATTTGTGCCACAAAGTGCTTGGATTCAAACTGGAACAGTTAGGGATAATATTTTATTTGGTAAGCAAATGAACAAGGAATTTTATGATGAAGTTGTTGATGGATGTGGTTTGAATCGGGATTTTGAGACACTGGTTGATGGTGATTTAAGCGTGGTGGGTGAGAGAGGATTGAATTTAAGTGGAGGACAAAAGCAACGGATTCAGTTAGCAAGAGCTTTGTATAATGATTCAGATGTTTATTTTCTTGATGATCCGTTTAGTGCTGTTGATGCTCATACTGGTGCTCATATGTTCAAGGTACAATAATTCTCAAACATTTTGTTTGTTTGTTTAATCTTTTGTTTTCTGTTTCTGTTGTTTATCTGTGATAGATACGTTCTTAAAAGCCGTTGTTAAACACACACTAGAGATGACAATCTCAACCAGTTTACATATGTTGAAAGTCACACAAAATGAATTTTCAGTGTATACTAACTATTGCAATAATATAGTTTTTGTAATCATATTTAACATATTACTAATTTATGAAGAAGTTTCAAAAGATTTGCTAAAAGGTCTTGCAAGCTCAACCGACACAAACCATACTAAAGATGATCAGTTTTGACCTGTTATACAGCCCCAGTCTGGTCCGTCCATTTACCACCTTTGTTAGATACGTTCCAATCCATAATATTCTGGAAATAGGGAGATATTTAAAATTCTAACCTCCAAATGATGGATATTTTATTGAATATTTTTGGCTAACACCTCAATCTGAATCTTTATTTTCCAGAAATGTTTGATAGATCTGCTACATCGGAAGACTGTTGTTTATGTAACACATCAGTTGGAGTTCTTAAGTGCATCGGACTTGGTTCTGGTAGTTTCTATGGCAATTTTTGCACTATGTTTATCTTTTAGAGCTTGTGCTTTAATGCATATTTTATATCTATATGTTTTTCTTGTAGGTAATCAAGGAAGGGGGTATCGTTCAATCAGGAAAGTACAATGATTTAACTGCAAATCCCACAAGTGAATTTGCACGACAAGTAGCTGCTCATTCCAAGTGTCTGAACCAAGTGAGCCCACCTAACGAGGCCAGAACCCAAACCATGTTGCCTCGGGCTAGTCATGATGTACCCTTGGAAAGAAAACACGAGCCTTCAAGGACCACTGGTGGATGTTTAGATACAATACCTCAAGAAGAATCACAATCTGGGCGTGTGAAGTTCAGTGTTTACTCAACTTTCATCATGTCAGCATATAAAGGAGCTCTTGTTCCGGTTATCCTCATCTCTCACACTCTTTTCTTAGCTTTGCAAATGGGTAGCAATTACTGGATGGCGTGGGCCACGGAGGATGACCGCCATGTTAGCAGCAGAACCCTCATAGGCATTTTTGTCATTTTGTCTGGTGGAAGCTCGGTTTTTATTTTAGCACGGGCAGTTTTGTTGTCAAGTGTTGCCATAGAGACTGGTCAAAACCTCTTTTTACAAATGATAACTTCGGTTTTCCGTGCACCGCTTTCATTCTTTGACTCCACCCCTTCAAGCCGGATCCTCAATCGTGTTAGTAAATCTATCCTTTTTTTAATTTTTTTTTTGTTTCAGTTTCTAGAGATGAATTTTGCTTTACATGATTATATCAATTTGTTTCTTACAGTCTTCAACGGATCAGAGCACCGTAGATGTTGATATCCCTTACAGACTGGCGGGATTAGTTTTCGCGATAATTCAACTTCTAAGCATCATTTTGCTGATGTCACATGTTGCCTGGCCGATCTTCGTGCTATGCGTTATTATCATCGCTATATCATTATGGTATCAGGTAAAAATTTATAAGATGAATTTTAGATTTTTTTATAAAACCTTGTATATAGAAAAGAAATCTGAATTTGTTTTCTACAACTCAGGCTTACTACATTACTACGGCAAGGGAACTAGCAAGGATGATCGGGATTCAAAAGTCTCCAATTCAACACCATTTTTCCGAATCAATTTCAGGGGCGTCAACAATCCGTTGCTTTAATCAAGAAGTTCGTTTCTTGAATAAATGCTTGAGAGTTATTGATGATTACTCTCAAGTTACTTTCCACAACACTGCAACAATGGAATGGCTATGTGTTCGAATCAATTTTCTCTTCAATATCGTGTTTTTTATCCTCCTAGCTGTCTTGGTGCACCTCCCTCGATCATCCATTGATCCTAGTAAGCTTCTTTACACACCCTTGTAATTGGTCAGGATGAGTTAGGTCAAAATGTGTGATTTTTATCTACGGATCAAAGTGGTCGGGGGTTGGTTAACCCGTTAAACCTTTTCCCACATATTTTGAATTTTACAAACAATTCCTGTATTAGATATGACAATGATGAATATTTTGTTAAAAGTAACGAGCACTTGAGTACACTCGAGCAATTTCAACCCATTTCCCATGTTTGACCCATATGACTCGCCTATTTTTAGCTAACTTCTAATTAAAATGTTTGACTTGTTCGTAATAAAATGCAGCCTGAACTTCCGTGTAGATTGATTGAATTTGCCATCTTTACTTTTGGTATACATTTGAAACCTTACGCTTTTGTTGATGTAATCACAGGCTTAGCCGGGCTAGCAGTCACATACGGTTTGAGTCTGAATGTGCTGCAAGCTTGGGTCATATGGAACCTCTGCAACGTTGAGAACAAGATGATTTCAGTCGAAAGAATTCTTCAGTTTGCAAATATTCCAAGTGAAGCACCTGAAGTTATAGACAATTACAAGCCCGACCCAAACTGGCCCACAAGAGGACAAATTGAACTCAAAAATCTACATGTTCAATACCACCCTGCTCTTCCAACAGTTTTGAGAGGGATCACGTGTATTTTTCCTGGTCAAAAGAAAATCGGGGTTGTGGGGAGAACCGGGTGTGGGAAGTCAACACTGATCCAGGCGCTCTTCAGGGTTGTTGAGCCTACGCAAGGTCAAATCTTGATTGACGGGCTCGATATTTCAAAGATTGGGCTACATGATCTTAGGTCTAAACTGGGGATAATCCCTCAAGATCCAACTTTGTTTCAAGGAACCATGAGAACTAATCTTGATCCTTTGGAACAACATTCAGATCATGAAATTTGGGAGGTACTTATCAAATGTCAGCTTGCTGAGATAGTAAGGCAGGATAAAAGGCTCCTCGATACGCCGGGTAAGTTGTGTAATGCTGTTTTTCTAGATTAATCATGTGCACTAAGGGGTGTTTTGTGTCATCGAGTTGATTATCTGATTACTGCCTTTTCATGTCTTTGTAGTAAGGTTTTAAATATTTGGATTTAATAGATTATGCATTTGATTATTTGATGGGTAACTAATCAAATTCATACCGGCTGAAACAAAGCTAATTATCTAAGGGTAAAATGATTTATTTTCTTTATTTATGCAGTTGCTGAAGATGGTGAAAACTGGAGTGTTGGACAACGACAACTCGTATGCCTAGCACGGGCATTGCTACAAAAGCGCAAAATATTAGTTCTAGATGAGGCCACTGCTTCCATAGATACAGAAACAGATAACATAATGCAGAGAACAATTAGAGAAGAAACAAGCAGATGTACAGTTATAACCATAGCACATCGGATTCCTACCATTGTTGATAGTGATCTAGTTCTTGTTCTTGATCAAGGTAACATATTCATCCATTATTTTACAGTCAAATTAGCTGACAGATGTCGCAATATAAACACAAGAAAACACTAAATTTCACCAATAATGAACGGTGATTCGTGTTATAATTTATCTTTAATGAGTCAAAAACGTAGAGCAAAAGATTGACTTAAAAAGAACCAGTCAAACCGTTAGCAAGTTGCTAGAAGAGCATTTTTGTCTTAAAATCATTTTAAAAAAAATGTATTGACCGGTTACCGACATGCTCGTTTTATCACCTCTAACTGAAATTATGGGAAACGCAGGGGAAATTGCTGAGTATGATTCTCCAGAACGGTTGCAGCATGATGGTTCGTCGGCATTTTCAAAGCTGGTGAACGAATTCTTAAGGAGATCATTATAAATGGATAGGTGGTTCAGAAAGGTTTAAACTTTTTTTAGATTCGAGTGTACAGTGGATAGAACAAGGGAGCGGCCTATAGCTTAGATCAGAGCTAACTTGAGTAGAACACGATATTTGGGTTGGGTTTGGCTTGAAAACCGTATAATTGAGCTCAAGTCCTATTTGAAGGATGTTGACAAAAAAAAGTTGTAACTACTTGAGCATCATATTAATCGTAATCACATAATAGTTACCAACACATTTCAGTGTGATCCGGGTCACACCAAACCGTACAAACCTTTATAATAGTACTTACCAAATAGTCTTTTAAATATCTCTAATCTTAGACTACGTGTAGCCAAGAACGCAAGAAGTTTTATGTGATGTACATATTAACAACGAAGAGCACATACATATATTTTATGGGAGACGATTTATACACAATAAAATTCTGTCATTCATAACACAAAGTAATTGTTTTGGCAACAATTCCCTTAAATATGTGGATAGGAATAATAATTTACAAGTTTGTAAAAATATCTTCATTATTGTGTATGATAAAAATTTGTTATGTATAAAGTATGTATTAGTATTTATTGTATTTTCATATGTGTGTATAAAAAAATATAAAAAAATTGCTATAAAGTATTATGTCATCGTTTCTGCTCTGTTTCTCTTGGGTGAAATAGTCGTTGATTGATGGCATGATTTGAGGTTTTCGACCACGAAGAAACTTCCTTAATTTATGTTCCGCGTATTCTTCACCCTCTTTGTAGTTTTCCAAAACGCCAGCTATTCTGTTCTCTTTCATAACCCTAAAATCAAAATATGTTCATATATTAGTAAACATTATATCTTGATGTTTCTTGTATTTGTAACTGAACATTTTACCTCACATCAGGGTTGGTAGATATGTTTCGTATAAGTTGTGTTGCAACTAGTCCAAGAACTCCTACAATAGGTACCATCAAAGGATAAACCTACACAAGAAATACACTTTCTATCATAAACTTATCTTCTTAAGAATATACACATAGAAGATCATATGTATGTATACATACACATATTTGTTTGAAAATTAAAAAGGGGAAATAATAAAGTTATACACAATTAAAAAAAGTACCTCAGGTTTAACCCATCTCCGCCACGTCATACTTAGAGCTACAAGAAGCGGTAGCAAAACACTTCCTTGTTCGGGTTAAATATATAAAACTTTATTTTTTAGTTTTCTTACTCGAAGAAACACAATAAAAGTGTAGCAAAGGTGGTTTCCCATTACTTATATAATGTGTTCACGTTGCTAGAATAGCACAAACACGCAAAGTGTTAGGATTTTTGATCATAAATGTACGAATCTAGAGTCATCGAATTAAATTCGTATCTGGATTTCTATTTTCTGCCTTGGAAACTAATGGGTGAAATCTAGACACATCTAGAGAAAACTTGTTGAAAATGATATACACCTAATTACTACGTTGTTATATATTTTATTTATATTTCTTTCTATTTCATACTTCAAACATATTGATTTCACTAATTTTTTTATATTATTTCTTGATTTTGATACTTGCCTATGATCTTATAAGTAGGAGATGCGTATGTATACAAAGTAGAAGTATATAGAACCTTTTTGTCGTTATTATTTATCACCTAACAATAACTAGGAAACCCATAAGAATACTGCTTTAGGAAATATAAAATATAAAATTATCATATAGGGGAGGGTTCAAACGAAAACTGTTTTTCGTATGAGAACTGCGAGAACCAATCTTAACCCTTAATTAAAATTAATCAATGGCTAAGATTTTTGGACGTCTCATTAATGCTTCATTAATGAGGATTATTTCAAGGAAATCAAGCCTCACAAATTAATGACGGCCCACCTGAACGCAATTCACGGTTGGGTAAATATATAAAAACCCAAATACCTCTATTAATGAGTTATTAATGGCGTTAAAAACAGTTCTCGTACGAATAACAATTCTCGTTTGAAATTTTGCCTTATCATATATATATATATATATATATATATATATTATATTATATTTTTTCTGGTATATCGTACATATATAAGAATCCCCAAATTGTATATATTATGTATTTGCATATAATTTGATTTTTTTACGATGGGTAAATTCAATTTAGCTATCTAAATGAATTTTAATATCATCTTGGTTTAAAATATTTTACTTTTATTGGTGATGAATATATATAAAATAAAACTTTCAGAGATTACATATATCTATGTATATATATCACGAGTGCCTTGTGATCTCACGGAGTTAAGAAAAGTCGTCGACCGAAAATCATATGAGAACGTATTGTAATGATTGTTATTATTACTTATAATTTTTTTGGAAAAGAAGCTTTTCCGGTTAGGCTTTTATGGACGCCGAGTCATAGAATCAATTTGCAGTTTTACCGATAAACGTTTCTAAGACATCTCCTGAGTAACCATCCTAATTAAAACTCTATAAAACTTAAACCATTAACCTCTCCTATAAAAAGCAGGTTATCTACCCGGTTGATTATCAAAAGATGGTTGTACTTATTGTTAAAATGATAATATATAGATTGAATCTCACAAAATAATTTCTTCATCATAAGATAATACAAGATTAAATGAAAACGAGAAGAACAATAAATATTTTTCATCAATGAAATCATGGAGAGAGCTTGCCAACCATCAAGGCGCGCATCAAGTAATCAATCCCTACATGACCATCTTGTGCGTCCCTCTCAGCCCCTCTCCATAGCAATCGGTGTTTAACAAGGCGTTGCCAAGACATAAGGCATGACTTCGCCGTTAAACAATGGCCCTACGCATGAGTGTTATGCGTAACGCATATATGACAAGGCTTGTCAAGACGCGCCTTTATACGTTAATGGCGAGTTTTTTAAGACGAGGTGCGCAAAAAGTCATTTTTTTACATAAAGTAGACTTTTTTGTATACATTTCATGATCGCGTGTATTGGACTTCTATAAATTTGTATTTTGTATATGTTATTTTGCTCCTCATTTATGCAACTTTGTGTAATTTATATACTAATAATGATAAATTGGATATATATAGTTATAAAATATATACAAAATTTCCGCCTTAATTCACGTTTTAAAAAACGTCATGGCTCCTAAGCTTGAGGCTTGGCCTCGCCGTCACGCCACAACTTACGTTATTTAAAGCCATGATCATGCAATATCTTCATGGTGATCACAACGTAGTTGGCCACTGATGATGTAGGTCATACCTACGATCCGAATTAAGGTTCACTTGTGGACCAGCCACCAATTACATCAAAATCATTTTCACTTCCAGCACTTAAAAGAATTTGAAATCTCAACCTTTAAGTATAAAGTAAAACCTTATACCTTAATAACACTAGATCACATACTCTGTAATTTGATTTCTAAAAGTTATTTTTTTTTCTTATAATTTTTAATTGGTAGTATAATAAGCGAGTCTCAGAATTTAGTATATGATTATAGTAGAAGTGACTGCACCATGGTTCGATTGAGAGATTGGAAGTGGAAATTAAGCAAACTCAGACAAACCGATCGGAAATGATTAAGTAACCAAAGATCCTAATTTATATCGATGAGACCCATCCGTCTAGATATCCAATAGAATGGTTTAAATTGGATATCTAGGACTATATTTTTTAAACATCAATAGCTTTATTGTTAAGAAGTCAAAATACAATGTAGACCACACAATTACTAGTCAAAACAGCTTTCAACTTAACGATCATCAAAAAAAGACAAAGCTTCTAGATAAATTAGCTCTCAAATATTATTTTTTATCTATAAAAATAATTTTTTATAGCATAATATATATTCTAAGAAATTAATGTTACTCTTTTGTAAAATTCATTCCATTGTCTGAATGAATGAGAAAAGAAAACCACCCCTAAAGATATGAAAAATATTAAATGGAAGAATTCATATGCATTATAGAATATAGAATAGTTATTTCATTCATACATAGTTAACAACCATTTTTTTTAATTACGTCGAAATGGTCTATTCTATTTTGTCTTTCTTTCGTTCATACCAAACACTCGAACGCTATGTTCTTGAGTCTTTTAAGAAGGGAAAGTGAAGGTAAAGTAAGAAAAAGAAGAGAATAATTAGCTTATATTATTAAGTTGGAAATAAAGAAAAGAAAATGAAAAGAAATATTATTTTCTTTTTAATTATATCCTACGTTCGGAAGGAAATACATTATACAAAATAACTCCTCCTCCTCCTCCATATTCTAAAAAAATAGTTGAAAAAATGATTGTTGATGAGAAGATGATGTCAACTTTCATGCCGGTTTATGGGAATATTTCCAACCACTTCTTCCATTCTAGCTCTTCCACAATCCCAAACTTGCCTTTGACTTCTAAGCATTTGACTAATAATATATTTATTTAAAAAAAGAAAGAAATTACTATTTCGATCGAGATACAACTATATATCATCTCTATAATATTGTTGTTAATGCTCTCTTTTTTATTTTATAAATGGAGGATGAGAAGTGCTGTGCTGTGTATAAATAATATAATTTTCATTTTTGAATTGGTAATAATGGTAATAAAATGGCATGAAAAATTGAAATTAATAGGCTAACTTTTAAAAACTAGAGGAAAAAAGCATAAAGAATAAAAAGTTCAAACTAAAAATGACAATAATTAATGATATTTTATCAATAATCATGTATAAATGTTTATAGTTTATATATACTTTATACAGTAACTATTAAAAATTATAATCATCTAGCATATATGTAATTAAAAAGTATTATCATTATCATATATAATAATTTTTTAAATATATCAGATCGTCTGGATCCCTTAATTATATAAAATGGCGTTTTTTTAAAGGTTTTATGCGATAATTATTTTAAGTTGGAAGAAAACATGCAATAGATGGAGATGAATGTGTTGTTTGTTTTCGAAGACATAAATGTTTTATGTCTTCAGAAGAAGATATGGTTTAGAAGGTCTTAAGATTGAGAAGGTCTGCGAAAAAAAACTATAGATTTTAGTTTCTCAAAATAAGCAAAAATAAGACAAAATAAGGTCTTATGTCTGCGAAAAAACAAACAACCTTATTAGAAATGTCCGTGGGCGCGTAGACGTTTCTATGAAAAAACAAACAAGCTTATCAGAAATACCTGCGCATCCGCAGACGTTTCTTTAAAATAAGACCTTATTTAAAAAAACAATGAAACCCGAAGAATGTAGGTAGATTAAGCAAAGGTCAAATAAAGAACCACTTACGTACGTAATTCCTTTACAATTGAAAATTGAAGTCGAAGAGCATGCGGTACTAATTTGATTTGATTTTTTCCTTCTTTTTAGAATTTTCATTTGATAATAAAAATCACTCTTTTATTGCCCAAATTTTTAAATGCATTATTGAGAAAAAATAAAGTCAATGCTAATTAATTTTCTTTAAAAAATAGAATATATATTTACTTTTTTTAGTTACAATCACTATTATTAATTTGATCATGTAAATGTTCGAATTGATATTGTAAGCGGGTAATTAAGTCCTCAAACTTTATTGGTTTATTAAAGTAAAATGATTTGTATGTCTAAAAATATATCTAAGTGGGTTTTGAGTTAGCATATTTAGGTGACTTATAAGCTTATTAGTTTATTTATAGAGCTTGTTGGGTGTTTGTCTTAGTTTATTAGATTAAGCTTATTAAGAACTTAATAAGACTGTCTTAATTAGCTTATTAAGAACTTAATAAGACCGTCTTAATTTAGGAATAAATATTCAAGTTCTTTATCATCATCTACTTATCATATAATACATAGGTGAAACTTTCCCTTGACATTTAAACGAATTAATAAATATTAAATAGGTGTTTGAACATATATGAGAGTTAAAAAGGTCATATTGCGTGAAGATTGCCATGGTCAAAAGAGCTACGTGGTTGTGGCCTTCACATGGTGACCACATTGACACTCCGCCCAACTTAAGCATATTTTTTTGGTCATTTTCTTGTACTTATAAATAACATTTAAACTGTGACGACACATGATAAAATTAACGGTAAAGATTATAAAAAAACATGTAAAATATATGTTAATCAACGAATAAATTAGACATATCTTTATATAACATAATTCTTTCTAGAGTTAAATATGCCATATTTTTGCTAATTCATTCCATTATAATCACGTTTTAATGCAAAGTTAATTTTACTTTGAATTATTTAAAAATACATACCGTAGCCTTTTATATTTATAAAAATGGGTTAAGATCTTTTCATGTTATGGTTAAACAATCAATCATGATATATTATGTTCGTTCACATGCATAAGAGTAAGTTCTACAAAGAGAGCTATTTTTGTCGTCTTTACTTAAAATAAGGGACTCACTCTTATATATGTGAGAGACATAATGGATCATGTTTAACCACAACGAGATGATTATATCCCTAACGAAATGTTGATTTTAAACGGACAAAGTTGTTGTTTTGTTCTTGATGAATTACTAAAAATATTATTTTTCTTTGAAGTGAACCAATAACCTTCTATAATAAATAAACTATTAATTAATTTAATAAATAGAATATAATATGCCATCTTGATAAATTACTAAAAATACTATTGCACCAACTGTAAAGTGATAAGGGCTCGTGAGAGGCCAAAAACTATCAATAATGAACAGCTTTATTCTTGTATGATTTCAAGTGCTTGTGGCCCCGCCCGTTGAAATCAAGAAAACGATCCACCTGTAAAATGAATTCAGTTCGACAATGAGAAAACGATCCACCTGTAAAATGAATTCAGTTCGACAATGATTTAATTTGTTAAAAGAATAATTTAAAGTTGTTTAAAGGCTATAATGGTACCGCGAACGTTTTGAAAACCAAACCGGTCATCAAACCGGTTGCTCTACTAATTCACTGGTTTAATAGGTCGGATCGGTCCGATCATTTTAGAGAACCGGATAACCTTATAAATATTTTAAAAAAATACCAAAAATTTGTATAAAAGTTTAGAAACACTTCCAACATAAAAATACTTAAAAATAACATTTAAAATTCAATCAATTATTACTTTTAATTAGAATCTTCAAACATTACACATCAAAACAAGAGGTTGAATATTATCCTTCCAAATAGTGACCCGCATCAAAGAATGCTGAACTGAACAGCAACCCTTTCACACGCTGACAAATTCAACCATATGATCGATATGAGAAAGAAGCACTCAAGCACATGTCACTACAACAAATTTGTCAATTGCCGATAGCAAAAAAGCGTCAGAAAATGGTCGCTAACAGGCGGTTCCGACGAATTTCCGACCAAAAAATTTAGTTTGAAAAACCACGGTCGGTAATTTTCTTGACGGTTTTTACCGACGATTTTAAAATATTTCCGATGAAATCCTCGTCTCTATATCGTCGGAAAGTTATAATAGAATATTTTATAAATAATAAATAATAATGCTTTTTAATTATATTGAAATTATGGAATGTAATATACCGACGCCATTGCGACAAATATTAGCGACGAAATCCCGACCAAACGTTTTTTATAATTTATGTTTATATTACTTGCACCGATAATTACTGACACAATTTTAGCGACAATTTACCGACATAAATAATTTTAAGGACGGTTATCAGTGTAAGTTTACCGACGATTTACCTATGAACTTTACAGACGATATACCAACGCAAATATACAGACAATTTTATGACGGTTTTGATTTTTAATAATTTATTTAAATTTATTTTTACCAATAGTTTTCAGCGATTTTGCTTCAAATGCAATTCTTTATTTTTTATTATAATTTAAATTAACAGTAGTTTAGTTTATTTTATACCAAATTTATTACCATTTTAATTGCAATACCGGTATTGTAATGTTTACATTCCACTTCAATACAATAATATGATAAAAAATGCATTCAAATTAAAAAATAACACATATAACTGCAAAATTTCTATATAGGAATCGATGTTGCAATGTATACATTAAAAATAAATAAAAATATAGTTATATATATATATATATATATATATATATATATATATATATATATATATATATATCTAAAAAAGGAAGTAGATGATGATTGTCACAAGAAAGAAAAAGTCATTCCAGTGTAGCAAACTTGTCGTTCATTTCTTTTTCTTTTGCCACTTATTGATTCAATGCTTTTTGTGGTGCTCATAATTCTGCTTCACGTACTTCATCTCATTTACAAAGCGATGTTTCACATGTTTCATCTAGTTTATGAAGCTCCTCTATTTGTTTTCAAAACGTGTCTTCTCGCGCTTTCACGTCTTGCCTTTGTTCTTCCATTTGTTCTTCACATGCCATGTTACCTACGTATATAAAAACATGTTACAACCAAAATATGATTTATAAATACGAACCAAAAGATATATAGATGGGGTAAGTAATAATTTTAATGTTTTACATATGAATAATAACAACAATACACACTAACCTCATCAACACCGTTGCTCCCATTAGTACGCTTCCCGACTCTACCGTCTGCGAAGATTTCCTTGTTTTTCTTGTTGAATGGTTGAATTATATGCCCGCAAAAACTCACCGACATGAATCTCTAAACCAAAATAGATTGTTACCGCATTTCAACTTTCAAGTATGGATTGAAAAAGAGAACAAGTATAAAAAAAATTGTACTAATAACAGATCATACACTCTACATATTCGGATACTAGTTCTACTAGAACAACAGTGTCGAGTGAAAACCATAAACATGTATTCAACATGAAAAAAGATTGTATGAAAAACATAGGTTTATATTACCTTAGATAACACGATAGAAAAGAAGGTTGGGTAGGATTGGAGCGGCGTTTCATGTGGACCGGAGGTTAGGAACGCCGAGAAACTAGTGTAATGACAGCGTGGCCGGCTTGCAGCGGTGGTTCTTCACCGGACGACAGCGGTGATTAGTTTGATTAGAGGGCAGCAACGATTTTTTTTACCCTAGGCAACTGATATTAAATAGGGAGAGAGAATTAGGAGGCGTAATTTTGGGGTTTCATAAGTGGGATGAAAATTTTTAAATCTATTGGAGGGAAACAAAATTTTGGAGGCGTGCCATATGCAATGTCACAAAATCGTTGGTACTTCTAACAAAATAACTACAGTAAACTTATTTTCTTTTTAATTTCTTATATTAATATAACTTGTAGTAATAATTGACGTATTTTTTAAATTTTCTATAACAACATAAGTTTATGTCTTTTTTAAAATAAAGTTGATGTGTTATTTAAGAAAATATCAGCCGTTTTATATTTTAAGCATATTTTTTTGTGAAAAATATTACCTAAGGGGCGTTTATTTGAAAACGTATTTGCTACTCACTTAGGAATGCAATTGACTATTTCATAAGGAATGTCATTTCTTCATTTTCATTTCTTAAAAAGTTGGTGTTTTTAACTCATTTTCGTTGTTGCTGGCAGTGGTGGTTGCCGCAACAGTCTACGATGGTGGTAGTGACAATAGTGTTGGGGTGGTGATGGACACACACTTTAATTCATGACGATATTGATGGCTATAAGCCTATAACAATGTTTGTGTGTGTTAGCCGGCGATGGGGCAGAAGTTGGTGGAAATGGTGATGTTGGTGGTAGTAGGTTCGGGAAGTGGTGTTGGTTTGTAGTTGGTGGTGGTGGCAGCTATGGTTGATGGTAGTGACAGTGATGGTGGCGAAAACAGTGTTGGTGGAGCCGGAGATAAATAACAATTAATGGTGGCAAACAATGGCCGAAGATGATATTATCGTGATGGGTGGTGGTGGTGGGGATAGTAGATGGCGTTGGGGATAGTTCATCGCAATACAAGACATGTTTCCTCTTATTTTAGATCCATAAAATAATCCAATAACACATATTTTTCTTTGACCTACCTTCTTTTTTGCGCTTTATGCTTTGGAAACGATTACGTGTAAAATCGGTTAAATCACATACATCATGAGCCAAAAGGACGCCTTCGGGAGGAGTCTTGACTGGAAAAACTCATTCTGAAAATAAAATAAAATGAAAGACAGTTAATGAATAAAAAAGTATTTATAATTTATATATTCCTAAAAGAATACAGAGATTGGGTAATAAACGAGACATTAATCTACGATCCATCTCGATTAGTCAAAATATATTAATTTACATCGCTTAGTGTAATTTATCAACTAAATCATGTTGGTAATTTTAGTGTCACTGGTTCATTTAGTATAACGGAATTTATACGTGTGTTTCAAAGGGATTAAACTTTGTTGTAAAACAAGTATGGAGAGTGTGGTTACACACTTGTATTAGTCTAAGTTGATCCCGGTTAGATAAAGAGGGCAACACCCACCGAACGAAAATGGATCATCAGATGAAGGACACATTTTTTGAAACACACTCCCATTCTCTCTGGTTTCTTGATCATTTTCGTGTAACACGGACACATAAGGGTTAAATATCGAATTTAGAAAGTGACAAACACGATTATATAAATAATCAAGACACTTACACTGATCTAACAAATCATATCTATTATGCTATGCCTAGTAAATTTAGAACTCACATCTTTAAAACTATTAAGAACATGTCAAGAAAAAGATAGTTCAATTGAGATAAAGGAATTCAACTTAAATTTATGTACTTGTTTTCTACTTTAGTTCTTACAAATCGTTGCAATATGGTCGGAAATTTCTAATTTTAAGATATAATATCTAAATACACTATAAAAACATTAACTATTAGGATTATTTTATTGTTTCTAAATTGTTTTTTTACAAATCGTCAATATACCGTCGGAAATGCCGACTATTTTCTGACTAAAATAGTAATAGATTATAAAAAATTAAGTATTATATTTAGTTAATCGTTTTCTACTTATCTTGTACAAAGTATAAACCGTTGCTATATGGACAAAATTTTCTACGATTTTTCAAGAAAAATGGAATAAAATTTTAAATATCAAGTTCTAATGTTTTTAAATCGTTTTTTATAAATTAACTTTTCGACGGAAATCAAAATAAATTATAATATATTAAGTGTTAAATTTATCTAATTCTTTCTACATTACTCTTTTACAAACCGTCGTTATATTGTCGGGATTTTGACAATTTTCTGACAAATGTTATTAAATCACAGAAAATTAAGTATTAAATTTATCTAAATGTTATTTAAATCATTTTTTTTACAAATCTTCACTTTATCGCGGAAAATCCTAACGATTTTCAGACAAAAAGCTAAATAAATTATAATATAATAAGTATTAAATTTAGTTGATCGGTTTTTAGATTATTTTTTATAAACCGTCGCTATATCGTTAGAAATTCTGACAATTCTTCAAGGAAAATATTAATGAATTATAAAATATTCGGTATTAATTTATTTAATTGTTTTCAACATTAATTTTTCAAACCGTCACTGTATCATTGGAAGTTCCGACGATTTTTCAACAAAAATCATTAAAAAATTAGAAAATATTAAGTTTTACGTTTTTTAAATTGTTTTCTAAATTACTTTATATAAAATGTCGCTATATCGTCGGATTTTCGGACGATTTTTCAACAAAAAATATATATTAATAAATTCATCATTTTTAAAGGTTTCGGTCGGTATTTCGTTAGTAAATTGTCGTGAAATAGGAACGATTTTCCAACAAATTTAAATTGTCGCAAAATGGTTACAAAAGTGATGGTGAATTGTCGCTAGTGGAATTGTGATTTTTAGGATATTTCCGTCGCATTTGTGTCATAAATTCGTCGAAAATTAGTGACGAAAATTGTGTCGTCGGAAAAAATGGTCGGAAAAAGCAACTTTCTAGTAGTGTGTCACTAAGCAGTCTCCCTCGTATGGCAATAGAAGTCCAAACATCAATACTTGATTCAAATATTTGAACTTCAACTTCAACACTATCATAAAGATGCAAAATCAATGACAAATACTCATACACAGAATATATCCTAAAATTAAGGTTAACTCAAACGTGTAGATTCAAACTTTCAACTTCAACAATTTTTATGCTTGTTGATACGAACTCAGATCAAGATATTCAAGAATGGTAGCATCATCATTATCATCATTATTGTTTTCATTTCCTAGAATTAATATCAAATAAAAAAGATGTAACAAAAGTATAGCTGCAAGTTGTCGTGGAATGAATTTGAGGTGAAAATGTAATAGTTTAATTGTAAATTTGTAATACTTTAAAAGTCTAAATGATATTAGAATTGGGCTACTGGGTCATTAAAACAAAATGAAAAAAAAGAAAAGAAATGGTTCAAAGTGCTTCAAGACTATCCGGTTTAACGGTTCAACTTTCCGGTTCAAACGGTTCGCATTGGACCAATATCTAAAGGTTTGATCCGTTCTTTTGAAACAGTTCCGGTGTCGGTTTCCAGTTCAACCGATTGAACCGGCCGATCCGGTTCGGTTCTAAAAACCATTATTTAAAAAAAATCCTTCAAACAATAGTACACAAGGATGAGCTAATCAAGAAATTTGCATGTACATTCTGAAGTATTAAAGCTTAGTGGTATAGGAGTTTTAAAAAGGTGCTATCCAACCTATAGTTTTATAGAGGACATAAAGTGTAGAGTTAGGCGGGGTAGGTATGGTCAAATGTAAAAACAACTAAAATAAGATATGTGTATCAAATGACCAAACATCTACTTTTTTGTAATTCTGTATTTCTGTATTATGTGTATCGTCTTTTTGACAACTAAACGCATACATTCTAATTATACTTCAAAATCTACATCTTTTTTCATTATTGGCCTAGAACCTATAACCATGGAAACCCACTATTATGAGACTTTTTTTTTCTATTTATCATACTACAACACTTTATTAAATTCAAAAGTAAATGATATCTTATACAAAAAAATGGTTAAAGTTGTAAAAGGACTACAATCTTTTACCAGTGTTTCAATATGGTACATGAAGTTTCTTTTCACGTATACTCATTAATGTTTACAAAACGTATTAATGTGATCATTTTCTTGATTTAACGGTCATCTTCTTTCATGTTGACATTTCACCTTCTTCACCTTTCACATACGCGGAATCAATTTTAATCGTCATTTTCTTTCCTATAATTCTTTAACCAATTTTACAATATGGTACGGAAAGTTTCTTTAGACATACACTCATTAATGTTTATGGAACATATTAATGTGTTCATTTGCTTGATTTTAACGATCATCTTCTTTCTTATTGACATTTCACCTTCTTCACCTTTCACATTCACATATCTTTTGTGAAGCTTAAGGTTTGCAGCTGTTGGCGTTCAATTTCGATATTGTGGGGGTCTCAAGTAGTGTCGGAACCTTTGCCTCCTTCGTCAGCCGCACGGTTTACTATTGGTTAAGGTCTTCCATGTCCAGCCATTGCGTATACCTTCTCTGATGCTAAATAATGTGGTATCGACTAGTCAAGAATAACAACACATGAATTGGTAATAACCAAACTAATTTGGAGAGCCTGTAGCACTCAAAACAAGCACGAATATTCTAACTTAACGATAAACATTCGATCTCAAATGCAAAAGAATATAATAACGATACTTACAAGTACATAAAATTGATCCAAATAAAGGAAAAACAAATCTCTACTAGCTTATAAACCTAAATTGAGTATGAACATAATTCATAGACAAAATTACATATTTGGTGAATATGGATTACCTAAAATCACACTCCATGTTTATGATCTTCATTTATTACACCGAGAGTCCATAGTGTTCAGATTTTGTTACATTCATGGTCTATGTGCACTTAAATAAACAATAATACCCTTTTATTATTAATTTTGTTCATTTTTTACCTTTATTTGTTAAAAAAATATACTAGGTAGATATTATTAATTAGTAAATGAAATAACTTTAAATTACCACCACCATCAAAATCTTAAACTAATACCACTGTCTACCCTGACCACCGTCTACCACCACCAGCACCATTTATCCCCCGTTCGTTCCTATCAAGAACACCAAAAACTACCACCTTTTGCCACCCCCAATTCAAGACCAAGATCAAGAACACCACGGGGATTAAATAAACACATTAGGGGGTCATATAAAATAACCCCAATGAAATCTATGAACAAATTGATGGCTACATAAACTGAACAAATCAATGGCTACACAAATCAAGAACAAGAAATCAACGGATACACATATCTGGAATATTGGAGAACCTAATCTATGATAAACAAAAACCGCTAACTCTAGTCACACAATAGAGTAAGAGGTTGAGGTGATGATGCGATAGTGGTGATGAAGATGTCCATACGTAAAAAAACCATTTACAGGTCGTGGTAATGGTGATGGTGATGTGACCATGATGAATGGAAAGGGCATGGTTGAAGGTGGTGATGGTGGTATGTGTTGTAGTGGAGAAGAAGGGTGGGGAATTGGTGATTGCAGTGGTTAGTGCGTTAGTGCAAAATAATGGAAGGGAGGGTATTGAGAGAGATGAGGAGTGGTGAGGTAAAAAGTGGAGGTGGTGATTGAGCCACAGTTGTGATCGGAGATAAGAGAGTGAGGTAGAAGAGAGAGAGAGATGGGTGGTGAGATGAGAGAACTTCGATGGTAAAAAGGGAATGATATTAATATTAATATTTATTTAGAAATGAATAAAAAGGTGAGCAAGGATATAATAGTCTTTTCAAGTAAAAAGGCAAAGATGTTTTTTTCAATTGCATCAAAAACTATCAATGTAATTAGTTTTTTTTAATAGCTTCGCCTCAGCGGTAGAGGCACAAGATCGAAACACGGTTAAATTGATATGGGCTCCGGTTTCGATCCACTCCATCTACACTCCCTAATTTATTCGGTAGGGCCGCTTCACCAATGAGAGAGTGACCCTTAGCTACTCCTAGGAAGAAACTCTTTAAAGAGACTCGAACCCGAGACCTCTACTTTACTTGAAAAACTCCCTTACCACCAGGACAAGCCCCTTTAATATCAACGCAATTAGTGACTAAACACAGGGAACATATATATGTTTTACTAGCCAGTAAAATAAGTATTATGCCTTTCATAGAAATATTAATTGCATAATTAAAAGAATCTCCTCTTTTTTGTAAACATATATTTTCCATAAATCATTTACCAGATTATTAGACAATAATAAGGAATATTCATAGAATATCCCACTAACTTCCAACGGCTCGATTTCAAAAACTTGCAACTCCGTTTCTTTTTCTCCAAGCCAGTAAATTAGAAAACCGCTTACGTCACCCATCGTCTTTGGTTCATCCGCCGAGGTTTTAAATACCAATCTCCCCAGTCTTCTGTTTGTCCCACACTCATTTTCTCTCTCAGTATTAATTCATTAACTTCAATCTCTCAATCGCCATGGGTAATCTTACTGTTTCTGTTCATATATGATCGTCTACTTTTTGAATTGATTCTGATTATAAGTTTGCCATTTCAATCTGCAGCATCTGATAAGAAGATTAAGATCGGAATCAACGGTATACTTTTTTTTGTTTACGTGTTTATCTACCATATTCTGATCTGTTTTTGAGTCCACGTCGCTTTTTTTGCTTACTGATTCATTGGATCTAACTGATATGGTACAGGATTCGGAAGAATCGGTCGTTTGGTTGCTAGAGTTGCACTTCAGAGAGATGACATCGAACTTGTTGCCGTTAACGATCCGTTTATCTCCACTGATTACATGGTACTGTACTGTAGTGTTTTTGTTTCATTTCGATCTAAATATGCTTAGATTGATCCATTTATCTTTACTGGTTACGTGGTCTGTGTATGTATTTGTTTCATTTTGATTCACTGATGCTTAGGATGAAGTAGTTGCACGTGATTCGTTTGATATAAATCTGTAATCATATAAATACCTTGGTTTATACAGGAGTGAATCTCAGTATGTATAGGCTATATGTGTTATAGATGCATATAATCAGCTGATGCCTATATTGCAATCCGTCTAACGCCAAAGAATTACTCAGATTGAAAAAAAAATCATCATTCCTATTAGTATATGATAGCTAATCTCGTTTTCTAGCTATAATTTGAAGGTTTTTATAGTCAAGCTATGGTCAAAATAGTAGAATCTGAGATTTGTTACAGCTGAGTTCCATGTATCATTGGTTCATTGTAATTTGTTCACTTGATCTGTTTACCTAATTTGAATTGAGATATGGGCTGAAAATTCATTGCTTGATACAGGGCTCAATCTTCTGTTTGTACGTGTAACGTATACTTGGAATTCAATTGAATGTGATATTGACTTGAATTATATGAAATTTACTGTCCTGTAGTAATAGTATGTTACGATATCTGTTTGTGCAAGTAGATGATATTTTGCTACTTAAACAGTAAACATTCCATCATAAATTTGTAGGGAATGTCATTTTGTCGTAGTAATCTTAATTCTAGTTCACTAGTGAGACTCAAGTTAGACCCTAAGTCATGAAATACTCAAATCTAGCAGTGTCACAACATGGATGCAAGTGTTTGGTTTTATACTTTTATATGAGTATATGATTGCAACTATTTACAAGTTAATTTTCTTGCAGACATATATGTTCAAGTATGATACTGTTCATGGCCAATGGAAGCATCATGAGCTTAAGGTCAAGGACGAGAAAACCCTTCTCTTTGGTGAGAAGCCTGTCAGTGTTTTCGGCTTTAGGTAAAATATGTTTGATGACTACGAATCATCTGTTGGGGACTTTTTTGTTCTTTCAGTTCTGTAAGTTTTTGTTTCTTTTGCGTTTTTAGGAACCCAGAAGAGATCCCCTGGGGTGCGGCTGGAGCCGACTTTGTGGTTGAATCCACTGGAGTTTTCACAGACAAGGACAAGGCTGCTGCCCACTTAAAGGTCTGATCGGATTTCTGCTTTCTATATTGTTTGAATTTCAGTTAAGCTTACTAGTTACAGTTGGGGAAAATGGGCATACTTCCTTTTTAGCTAACTTGTTTACAATTATTTTAGCCATTAGAGATGAAAATAAACCCGGAATATGCCCATTCACAAGTAAATCTATCAAAATTGCCACCCGTATGTTCATTTGGCAACAATTTAAAAAAGTAAATTTGTTTGAAGTCTATATGTTGCTTAATTCGCACTTTGGGCAACTTGTGCCATGATTTAAGAAGCTACTTTTTTTTTCCATTTCTAGCTGCTTGATTCACATATCCTTTTGGTTTTGTTTAATCAGGGTGGTGCCAAGAAGGTCATCATCTCTGCTCCTAGCAAAGATGCTCCCATGTTTGTTGTGGGTGTCAACGAGAAAGAATACACACCCGACCTTAACATTGTTTCAAACGCCAGCTGCACAACCAACTGCCTTGCTCCTTTGGCCAAGGTAATTTGCCATTTCAATATGTATGATATATAAGTTGACTCTATTTTCTTTTATGTAGTATACCGAAAACTTACATTTTGTTTTGGTTTTCATTTTGTAAAACTATTAGGTGATTAACGATAGGTTTGGCATCGCTGAAGGTCTTATGACAACAGTCCACGCCATGACTGGTATGCGGCCTTTCAGTTGGTAGATTAAACCAGTTATTATATGATGAGTTAAAATCTTTAATATTTAACTTCTGGTCAACCGCATTTCAGCCACCCAAAAGACTGTTGATGGTCCATCTATGAAGGACTGGAGAGGTGGAAGAGCCGCTTCCTTCAACATTATTCCCAGCAGCACCGGAGCTGCCAAGGTAATTCGACATATATTGAAAATATTGGCAAATTATGTCACTTTCTATTGGGTGGATCGGGTAAAATGGTCAATTTTTAGGTTGAAATGGGTTTGGTTGGATTTGGTTGACTTGTGAACACTTTTTGTCAAATTTTGTATAGTTTTTAATAAGTAGTTAATGCATTATTATTATTATTATCAAAGAATACATAATTACAATAACAATATAAACATTGAACAAGATCACTTTAGGGGATTTTAGCCAGTTCATTTGAATTGATGTCATATGAGTTTAGAAAAAAAGGGGCACTGTGAATCCATTTGAAACTGGAAATGTCTACTCAGAAACAGTCAATTACCAAAATTCAGTTTTATCAACATGTTATAATCCTGTTCGTGTAGGCTGTTGGCAAAGTTTTACCAGCCCTTAATGGCAAATTGACGGGAATGGCCTTCCGTGTACCGACTGTTGATGTATCAGTTGTGGACTTAACTGTGAGACTTGAGAAGAAGGCTACTTATGAGCAGATCAAGGCTGCCATTAAGTAAGTATTGATTAAATTTTATATTAACTTTTTGATACTTGTAATTCTGCCATGAAATAACTTGGGGTTCTTTGTAATACAGGGAGGAATCAGAAGGCAAACTTAAGGGTATCTTGGGATACATCGAAGATGATGTTGTGTCCACGGACTTTGTTGGTGACAGCAGGTCAAGCATCTTTGATGCTAAGGCTGGGATTGCTTTGAATGAGAACTTTGTGAAACTTGTTTCGTGGTATGACAACGAATGGGGATACAGGTACTTTTATAGTCTACCTTCTAACTTTTCTTGCAACAACTTATTTTGAATGTGTTTATCTATTGAATTACTATGTATTACATGTGGCGGGTCAAAATGAGTAAAAAAAAGGTGTTTATAAACACTTGATTTGTGCCATGAGCAACTGCAGCTATAACTCGCTCCATCTGCCTTAAAAAGACGGTCCAATTTAACCGGTTTTATACAAACAAAAGAGCATGGTTGTTTTGTCTAGTGAAGGTGGCCTGCTGGCATGTTAACATGTTAAAAAACCATTATAATGAAAATGATATAATCAAATAACAATAAAAATAATACTGGAGGCTTATAAAATCTCTTGATTATGCCATGACTACTTTAAAACCAGCTTCACCTGACATGTTAGCTTTTTAGTTGACTTTTTACCTATCAGATTTTGAGCAGGTTAAAAAAATATGAAATGGGTTGGGACCCTTGAAACATAAAGCATGGTTTTTTTATTTTTTTGGAAAAGCTAAAACAAAAGCATGATTGACAACCTTTTCTTCTTCTTCTTCTTCTTCTTCTTCTTTTCTCCTTTTGTTGTCGCCACTTATTTGTTGAACTTGTTTGTTATACAGCTCCCGAGTTATTGACTTGATTCGTCACATTGCATCTGTGGAGGCTTAAAGATCACATACAGTGAACAAGGGTTGAAGAAACTTGTTGGTTTATGTTTCTTAGTTTGAATAACATGAATGAATCTTTTATACAAGAAGGTTTAGGCATGTATTGGAATAACGTTGGTGCATTTTGTAGGGCGCCTTTTTGGTTGTTTACTTTACGCTCGGTGGTTATTCCTTTTTACGAGCTTTTAATTTCTTCCTTTCCTTTGTTTATTAAAAACATCTCCTAATTGTATCCAATTTCACAAACTAATTCAGCCTTGCTTGATAATGCTATTTATTATGTTTGAGTTTCTATTGTTGTCGTCAAGTTACTTAAAATTTACTTGAGGGGGGGTTTCTCTTTGGAGATGAAACTTAAAATTGCTATGAGCAATAATTTTAATACTCTTAGAAAATTGGAGGTGTTTAAACACGTTAGTTAACTTAATATGGGTAGGCAAGGCTGCTAAGTAAGTAACGATTTAATTTTAAAAATAAATAAAATTCGGTATGTTGTTAGTAAAATTAAAATACAAATAGAGAAAAAATAAAGCTGTTTCCCCTTTCTCGTATATCGCTCCACACCGAGAAGAGGGATGTGTACCTCCAGCAACAACAAGATGGAACCGTAGGCTTCTATGCTGGGAGCATTTCGGGGTATAGGTCTAACCATCTCAACTCCCCGTTTCTGGCATGCTATAGTTATTTAAGTCTCTCGACGGCGGGAATGGGAGATTATACCGATCACATTTATATCAAGGGTAGGTTTTTATATTAATTGTTTGATGATTTAACTAATGTATAACATCATTTATCATAGTTATTGACATCATGTATAATTTCCTCTTGTATCTTTTAATAAAACAGGCTACAGAAATGTATATTAACCTTTAATTCTTCTTCTTTGATTTTAAAAGAAGATTATTTTTTCACGGTGTCAAACTCTCTAAACTATTGACCTCCATCGTAAAAACAAATATCTTGATGTTTAGATGCTTGTAATTAGTGTCATTTTTGCACTTAATAAAATGAACTTCTTTATTCTTACTATATTATACCTTTAAAGGTTTAAATATTATCCACGTTTTTAGGGTTCACGTGAGTTTGTGCTTAGATCAAATTATCAAAATAGAAAAATCACCCTATAACTTTCATCTAGATTTAGTACTTAAGGCCACAATTTCACATATAAATGGTTTGAGATAGGTTAACTTCTTTTATACATGTGAATTTAAAAAAACAAAAAAATAAAAATTGAAAAGGAATAGTCAAATGGGTCAAACATGTTGAAAGCCATTTAAGCATATTATTAAAATATAAATCTTTTTAAAACATTTAAATCAAAAGGTTAGATTATTCAATTATCTTGGTAATGATATTTGATGCACTACATTATTTAGAAAAAAAAGTTTCGGACTTTTTTTCTTTGGAATAAATATGTTTTGACTCTATCAAGTTCTGACTTGACGCGTTTGAAATGTAAATTTCTTGTTTCACTTGAATTTTTTATACTAAGCTTTTAAGAGGATTATACGAGTAACACTTGGTTGTTGAAAAGTGCAACCTATTTCACACCAGAGTTGATAGTTATTGTGCAAGAGTTTATGTTCAGTTAGATAACTACACAGTCTTTAACATGGTGAGATATTACATAAGCATATCTAAGTTTTATATAAATACATTCACCAAGTTTCACGATTATTATACAGGTTCTTGAAGTTGGTCTAATTATGTAAGCTTAACTTGTCTTGACTACTCATTTAAACTTAAGAAGTATCAGTTGAAACCCGTTTGCTTTGATTTTATTTTTTCATAATCATTTTCAGTGATTGTGCTATAGAAACTATGCAGCAACTATAAAAAGTATTGGTTTAATGATTTTATACAAGTTTGTGGACACCTTTATTTTTAATTTGATCATGTTAGATCTATAATACCATAAGTAGTGGTTAACTCAAACCATTGTCAACCAAATGTCATATCACTTTTTTTTCAATTTTTCTTTTTTAGTCAAAACTCAAGTAGCACATAACTCAAACAACCCAAATATAAAAGGGGTATTGGTGTTCCCGTCTTCCTGATAGAGCTGAAGGCAACCCAATCTCACTCGAACCCCTTCGGGATCCCCACCTAGGGCAGCCTAGTAAGAATGATAAGAAAAGGAATTATAGAATTATACTTCAAATAATAAGATTGGAAGCCTATATTTTGATTTTGTTAACAGGCCCCCTGAGCCCACAGATTCACTTAAGCCCGTTTACTCCCATCGTCCCGTCCGTCGTCGTCCGTGACGGCGTGATTTCCCGAAGGAGAAGTACGACAGCAACCCAACAGCGATTCACGAATTCAGCGAACAAGAAGCCTCACGAATTCTAAATCTGTAAACATTGCGTCTCTGTCTCAGAAACTGGCTACTCACGCTCATCCTCACGGCTCAGAAAAACTGGCTACTCACGCTCATCCGATTCAGAAATTCTTAAATCCTGAGGTAAATAAATTTCTAACCCAAAATCCTAATTTGGTTGAAATGAAACCAAGCATATGGTTATTACCCTTTTCTTTTGGTATTTTAATAGTCTTGGATTGGTTATTTGGTTGAGAACTTGAGATTGTTGAAAACTTGAAATTATAGTTTGATAACTTACGATTTTTATTTGGGGTGAAGTTAGGGCATTTTATGAAGTTGCAAAGCTAAATTTATGTTTTATTGTTGGATACAAATCCATAATCACAAAGTATTTGCAGCGTGAATTGCATAACCAAAAGTAGTTACAGACATCTGATATATATATATATATATATATGTTGATGTTATTTAACAAGAAGTTCAGAGAAATATGAAAGTAAGATATCTGGATTGATTATTGAATGTAAAAGATTACATTACTTCGATTATAGACACCCTATTTATACTGTACGAATATACAGACTCCAACAAACAAACAGTAACAACCACCCAACAAACTAACAGATAACAGATTAGTTATTGTCTTTAATCACTTCTTTACAATCTCCACCTTGATTAAGACAATATGACTTGTCTTCAACTTTCAAATGCTTCAAGCACCTTATGAATTTTGGATATGGAACAGGCTTTGTTAAAATGTCTGCCAGGTTTTCATCAGTATGTATCTTCTCCACAGTAACACTTCCCGAATCAACAACTTCTCGAATAAAGTGCAGTCTAACGTTAATATGTTTTGTCCGATCACGAAACACTTGATTCTTGGACAAATATAAAGCACTTTGGCTATCACACCAAACAACAGCACCCGGGTTTTCAACTCCCAACTCAGAAATTAATCCCTTGAGCCACAAAGCTTCTTTAACACCTTCACCCAATGCAATATATTCAGACTCAGTTGTCGATAAAGCAACTACCTTTTGCAGAGAAGACTTCCAACTGACAGTATTACCAAAAATTTGAAACACATATCCAGTCAATGTGATACGACTCAGAAGAGGGAGGGGGCTGGGAATTATTTATATTAGTTAGTATTTTATCTAGTTTACATATATATTATTATCTAGTTAACATATTTAAATGGTTTCCTTAATTTTGGAGTTAGGTTCATTTATCTAAAGGGGCAGGGTTAGGCTGATTAGGGGAGAAGAGTTTAGAGTTATTTGATATTTTCTTTATTTGGGAGATCCCCCGAGTCTCGAATATTAGGCCCCTTGTATTTACAAGCATCCGATTACGGGTGTGTTATATCTTAATATTGATTATCAATTTGATTCATATCACAATGATCTTCCTTTATCTGGATCTCTAGCAAAATCTGCATCTGCAAAACCATTTACCACTGGATATTTGACTGTACCAGCAAGAGGACTTCTTTCATACACCAGTCCCACACCTCTTGTACCACTCAAATATTTCAACAACCACTTGACAGCTTTCCAATGAGCAAGACCTGGATTAGATACATATCTACTCACCACACCTACCCCATACGATAAGTCAGGCCTTGTACAAACCATTAAGTACATAAGGCTACCTACTGCATTAGCATAGGGAACACCTAACATCTTGACTTTTTCTTCATTGGAAGTAGGACAATCACACAAAGAAAGTCTAAAGTGCTGTGCCAAAGGAGTTTTCACAGCTTTAGCATTATTCATGTTGTACCTTTCTAAAACCTTCTCTATATAACCTCTTTGAGTCAAAGTAAGAATTCCAGCATTCCTACTTCGACTTATCTCCACTCCTAAAATCTTCTTTGTTTCACCAATTCCTTCATATCAAAAGCCATCTTCAACATTTCTTTTACTTTCACTATCTCCTCTTTGTGTTTACACGCTAAAAGCATATCATCTACATACAAAAGCAGATACACAAAACCTCCTGCTTCACATTTCTTAAAGTAGACGCAGCTATCATAACAACTTCGAGTGAATCCTTGTTGAACCATATGAGAATCAAATCGTTTATACCACTGACGAGGCGATTGTTTTAGACCATATAATGATCGCTTTAGTAAACAAACTTGTTTGTCAAGATCTCCAACTTCAAATCCCTCCGGCTGAACCATATAAATCGTTTCTAACAAGTCACCATGTAAGAAAGCAGTTTTTACATCTAACTGTTCTAACTCCAAGTCTTCCTGAACAACTAACGCAGTCATCATTCTGATAGAATTATGTTTTACTACAGGTGAAAACACCTCATTGTAGTATATACCTGCTCTTTGAGTAAATCCCCTAGCAACCAACCTGGCTTTAAACCTTGGTTTTTCCCCTGCCACACCTTCTTTACACTTGTAAATCCATTTGCAACTTACAAGCTTTTGCCCAACAGGTCGTTCTACCAATTCCCAGATATGATTTTTACACAGCGACTCCATTTCATCTTTCATGGCTGCCAACCATTTGTCTTTATCAGGAGACTCCATAGCTTCTTTAAAACACATGGGTTCCTCTTGTTCTAAACTTTCAGCCACTCTGAATGCAAAAGCCAATAAACTTTTATGCTCACTTTCACTTTCTAATATCAAGTCAACATGTCCATATCTATTAGGAGCCTTCACTGATCTTCTTACTCGATCTCTAGTTAACTGATAGTCATCTAATGATCCTTCAGTCACAGCTCTAGACCCTGAAGTTGAACTAGATCCTGATTCTGATTCAAGCATAGAGTTTACATATTCCCCTTTCTGCTCCACCTCAACTTGAACACCCTCTTCTTCAACATGTATCCTCTTTCCCTTCAAAATATCACAGTACATTTCATTTTCATTAAACACCACATCTCGACTTATAATCAGCTTAGGACTGACATCATCACATCTCCATAACTTGTAACCTTTAATACCATCCGGATATCCTAAGAACACACACTTAAGTGCCCGTGGGTCTAACTTGTCTTGTTTGGTGTGCGCATAAGCTGCACAGCCAAAGACACTCAGATGAACATACCCAACAGGTGCGCCAGTCCACTTTTCCATAGGAGTTTTGAAATCAATAGCTGATGAAGGAGACATGTTCACAAGATAGCTTGCTGTTGTCACAGCCTCTGCCCAAAATACTTTTGGCAAACCTGACTGTGAAAGCATGCACCTTACCTTGTTCAGTAAGGTTCTATTCATTCTCTCAGCTAAGCCATTTTGTTGAGGATTTCCTGCTACCGTTCTATGCCTATAAATTCCATTCTGTTTACAAAAGATATTGAACTTTTCATTACAAAACTCTAGGCCATTAGCTGTCCGTAATTTTTTAATCTTCTTACTGGTTTGATTTTCCACCAGTAACTTCCATTTCTTAAAATATTCTAATGCATCTGACTTTGACTTTAGTATTTTAACCCAAACACGCCTCGAGAAATCATCCGCTATAGACATGAAGTATCGAGACCCTCCTAAAGAACAAACTCTTGAAGGCCCCCAAAGATCAGAATGAATATAGTCAATTTTCTCAAGCGTATTATGCCTTCCTACATCAAATTTTACTTTATGAGACTTTCCATAAACACAATGCTCACAAAAATTCAGCCTTGAATCCTTCAATCCACACAGCAGATCAGTTTTACACAATTCTTTAAGACCCCTTTCACTGATGTGACCCAGTCTTCTATGCCAAACTACTGCCATATTATCTTTTTCCACAACTGTTACTTCTTGTGACAATGCTTTACCATTTAACAAATACAAATTGTTACCTTGAGTTTTAACACCTTCGAGCAACACTTCCTTATTTCTAAAAACTTTCAGTTTTCCATCATACATGAGCACTTTAAATCCTTGTGCATCAAAACTACCAAGAGACAACAGGTTCCTCTTCAAATCAGGTACTAGTTTTACATGTTCAATTTTAAGTTCTCTGCCATCAATCATTTTAAACCAGACTGTTCCTTCTCCTTCAATTTAACAAGGTTTATTGTCTCCTAACAGTACAATACCACCCTCGTATTTCTTGAAGTCATGCAAAAAACTTTTACAAGGAGTCATATGAAAAGAACCCCCAGAACCCAAAACCCATTCATTTGTATTCTTTAATACTGAAACCACTAAGACCTCAGCACTATCATACCCATCCGAATAAGTTTCAGAATTACCTGAATCTCGTTTTCTCCAACTTGAACCTCCTTTAGACTTCTTCCTCTCTGGACAATCCTTTTTAAGATGATCTTCAGCATGGCAAATAAAACATTTCCTCTTGAACTTCGACTTCCCTTTAGTAGTACCTTTGGTTTTGAAGTCTTTCCTGTCTGATTTCCCAATTGTAAACAAACCCTCTCCGAATTCCTCTTTTACATCATTTCGTTTCTTTAATTCTTTAGAGTTTAGGGCAGCTAATACTTCTTCCATAGTCAAACTTTCTCTGCCATACATAAGGGTTTCCACAAAATGCTCATATGAATCAGGTAGAGAAGTCAAGAAAATGATTGCTCGATCTTCTTCCTCCAAGATTACTTCTATATTTTCAAGATCTAACACCAATTTGTTAAATTCGTCAACGTGATCTTCAATTTTTCCTCCTGAAGCCATCTGGAATGTGTACAATCGTTTCTTCAAATACAACCGATTAGCCAAGGATTTGGTCATGTACAAACTTTCCAATTTCACCCAGACACCTGTAACAGTAATCTCTTTGGTTACTTCTCGAAGTACACGATCACCCAGACTCAGAATGATAGCCGAATGAGCCTTCTCCATGATCTCTGTCTTCTCTTTATCGGTTAGGGTTTCTTGGTAAATTATCTTCACCACCAAGAGCTGCTACAGTTCCCTGTTGAACTAATAGTGCCCTCATCTTAACCCTCCAGAGACCAAAATCATGTTTGCCATCAAATTTCTCCAAATCAAATCTCGTAGATCCCATTGTCACCATAGCAGTCTTCTCTCTTTCATCTACTGATCTCTTCAAACTCTTAAAGTCGATTTTATCTTGCCAGGGCTCTGATACCAATTGTTGATGTTATTCAACAACAAGTTCAGAGAAATATGAAAGTAAGATATCTGGATTGATTATTGAATGTAAAAGATTACATTACTTCGATTATAGACACCCTATTTATACTGTACGAATATACAGACTCCAACAAACAAACAGTAACAACCACCCAACAAACACCCAACAAACTAACAGATAACAGATTAGTTATTGTCTTTAATCACTTCTTTACCATATACACCATGAACAGACACATCTGTTCATCAATAGGCATAATATGAAGGGACACACCCCTTCTTAACCAGTGTATTTGTTCGACCCAGAAAGAGGCACAACTGCTATTTCAACCGGCATATACTCTTTTAGTAACTACCAAACCTATCATTAATTAAGACTAATTATACTGTATACTCAGCACTAGTTTCAGGCTTACTTTCCATCAGTTATTAGTTACATGTTTAGGATTCTTATTTGTGAATTTGATACAAACTTATAGTTCTTAGCCACATATAATTTTTTTAAAGGGCAAACACACCCACCCACCTAATCTACACCTATGTCCACGACAGGACTTGAACACTCAACCTCATACACGGAGGAACACCTTAACTCTACTTGAAGTTGCATTGTAACAACCTGCCAAGGTTATGATCATTTTTGGGCTTGAAATTGCGGAACTTTCCACCCTACTCTTGAGGACTCGAGAACTCTCCTCCATATCCCAAGTCTTTGAAATTGTATGGAAAGATCAAGACGCATATGCTAGAATCATGTAAATAATAGATTATATAACATGAGAATTCTGGATACGACATAATGACGGCCTGATTAAAACAATCCTAAGCCGTCTTCAATAGGCTACTAGTATAAATTGGTGGTGGTCTTGTTGCAAACCACATCAAGAAGTTCTTGTAAAGCATGTATAAATGTTGTCAAAGCAATCCAAGCATTTCTTGTTACAATTCCTTGGGTAAATATATCCATATTTAACGTGATTGTTTTAACTAGTTATTAGATATAGAAGTAAACTGAGTTTTATTACTACATATTAAAAGCTATTTACATTAGTGCATAGGGCCCAAAAGAGTGTTTGTTCTCAATGTGACACACACAAACCAGCACCTCTGGAATTAATGTTTCAGAGACTTTGATGCCGAAGTATCTGTATTCAATCTGTCAGGTATGATAGTAAGTAAAATAGTAAATAATGTGCATGCGCTTGTTGAAACTGGCAAGTTAATGGAATGAGAAAAAGATGTACCGATCTTTTGTTCACAATTTTGATCATCAGTAGTGAAGTTGTTGTTTAGCATGTGAATAACAGCTTATATATGGGTTTAGACTTTAGATTGCATAGTTCAGATCATTTGGATTTCAGGAAAGTTACAAGCTTGTTAGAAACAAAATCAAACCCTCTCCTCATGTGCACATGTATATTGCATATAAGGAGTTTGATGAAATTCTTGGTACAGTAATGTGTGAGGCTGTGATGGCTTTTCAGTTTTATACTTAATTGGGTACCTAAGTTAGAAGGAATATTGATCCTTTTGTGTTCTTAGAATAAAAACTTGTTTATGTTAGTAATATTGATACCGAAAGGCTTATAGAAGCAGAAGTGCATTGTTTAAGAGTGTGATTTACACTTAAATTTCATTACTAATGCATATTTTTATTATATTTCAGATAAAATTGTTAAAGTAACCATCTTTTTTCGGAATTACAGGATTACTAGTTTTTCAATCTTCTTGTCTGACTTGTTTCGTATTCTTCTATGCCAAGAATCATTGTGAAAAAAGATCTCTTTGTTCTTCAATCATTTGTGGTTTGTGATTCTGCCAATTCTGCTCATCGTCATCTGAAGTTCAAATCGTTCAATTTCACCAGCAATGCACTTGCCAATCAAGAAGAGTACCGTACCAATTCACCAGAAAACATTGACATCGTTATTGCCAATGTTCAAGCTGGAAGAACCGATGATGAAATTTTTCAGTCTCTCATGCAGGATCGGGCTTGTAGCGCCATACCTTTATCTCACAGTCTTGTTTCTCAGCTCCTGTATCGATTCAAAGATGATTGGAAGTCTGCACTGGGCGTATTTAAATGGGTAGAATCACGCCCAGATTACACACCATTACCAGACTCATATGACACAATGCTGGACATACTGGGAAAATTGAAACAAATGGAAAAAATGAGTGCACTACTGGAGCAAATGAATCAGCATCATCGTGTTATGATTGGTAGTATAGCCAAGGTCATGAGAAGACTTTGTGGGGCAGGTAAATGGGAAGATGCTGTGATAATATTTGATGATCTGTATAGATTCAGGTTGGAGAAAAACACTGAATCCATGAATATCTTACTTGATACTCTCTGCAAAGAGAATAAAGTAGAGCAGGCCCGCAAGATTTTCTTGGAGCTAAAGTCTTACATCCCTCCTACTGCTCATACTTTTAACATATTTATACATGGTTGGTGTAAGGTTAATAGGGTCGATGAAGCCCATTGGACTATTCAAGAAATGAAAGGATGTGGTTATAGCCCGTCTGTTATATCGTATTCAACAATAATCAAATCATATTGTCGCCAGTCCAACTTTAATAAAGTTTATGAGATATTAGATGAGATGCAAGCCCAAAATTGCCCTCCTAATGTTGTAACTTTCACTACCATCATGTGCTATCTGACAAAAAATGAGGAATTTGATGAAGCATTACAAATACCCAAGAGAATGAAATCCATCGGATGTAAACCCGATACTCTCTTTTACAACGCCTTGATTCATGCACTAGCAAGAGCCGGGCGGGTTCAAGAAGCTGTTGATGTATTTGAGGTTGAAATGCCAAGTTTTGGTGTTCTTCCAAACACATCTACATTCAATTCAATGATTGCTATGTTTTGTCATCATGGTCGGGATCAAGAAGCTATAGATGTTCTGAGATATATGGAAAACTCACAGCTTTGTAGACCTGATATCCAATCGTTTAATCCATTACTCAAGCTGTGTTTTAAAACGGGTAAAACGGATATATGGTTGGGTGATATGTTGGATGAAATGATTAATAAGCATCATCTTAGCCTTGATTTGTGTACATACACTCTTCTGATCCATGGATTATGCAGAGCTAATAAATGTGAGTGGGCGTACCGCCTTTTCCTGGAGATGATATCTAAAGACATTACACCAAGGTATTATACATGTTCGTTGCTTCTTGATGAAATTAAGCAGAATAATAATCATGATGCTGCTGATCATATTGAAGCTTATATGAAGCGTATGAAATCGTCATGATCACTGAAGATTTAGATTTTTTTGTGATCCCAAAATGGTAAATCCAAAGGTCAAATAGGTCAGTGAAGAAAGCCTAGAGAACACATGATGATTTTTAAAGTTTTAACTGTATTATATTTGATTGATCATGAGCAGATGTTACTGGCACCAAGATTCAGATGAATTACATCGGGCGTTTCTTTGGACAAAGTGCGAATCTTATCGGTATGTTGTATATTATTATTAATATTGATCATTAGGCAACTGAAAGAGTCATTGAAGACAACCACCATGTGTCTTCTCATATAAACAAAAACAAAAACAATAAAATTTGTTTGTCTTGATCCAATGCATCTGAACCACTACAACTCTCATGAGGCTGCATTATTAAATCTCTGGTATGTCCATTATTATTAATATTCCTAATTATAGAAAGTTTTAAAGATACAAAGGTTGATGGTTACATACCAAAGGTTGATGGTTATTGGATTGAGTCTACAAAGATTTTCTTATTTTCTTGGTGGCTCAGAGTCTGATAGCAGTTAGTCATGTGGTCAATGGGCACCCCGCCGCATTGTGTTTAAACCGCGATATTGTCTAATTGAAAAAAACTTGGTTCATATCAAATTTTGGTTGTAAAAAAGAATCAACGATCTTTAATATATGTGTGTTTATATACATACATACACACATATAATAAAAACAGGATCAAATACGATCTTAAAAATTGGTAAAAACCACAAGAACTAAGCGATCGAGAATATAATATAGCTGGCTGTGACCCCATTCAGTTTGATTTTAGGATTTGGTTATGTGGGCCCGAGAAAGGTTGCTATATTTTCCAACTTGGCTCCTGATCTGCAATAAGACCAAACGTTATGCCTCACTCGATGGGAGGCGGGTACCTTCGGGTGAGCTCGGGAACACCATTTCGGGTAGCCCCATCGGGTACGCCCTCCGGGCTTTCTTACTCAACGAGAACCATGAGACTTCCCCACCCACCTCCACACACACACACACACACACACACACACACACACACACATATATATATATATATATATATATATATATATATATAAATATGAAAAAGGTTTGGGTAAGGAAAGGAAAGGAAAGGTATAACACTTGTTTTGGGTAGGGTAAAGGAAATGGGAGAGGGAATGATGTGACATTGATGTGGCATTAGGTAAGGAAAAGGAAAAGAGAAGGTATAACGCGGTAACTATATAGCATCTATTCATAGAATGAGAGGTTTTGCATTTATGTATTTTTTTATTTTTTTTTGTTGCTAAAATTAGTTTCAAATTGATCAGCTCTGGCAATTGTTAGGCATCTAGGATACATATAATTAGAGACTTGGTTAAGTTTGCATTATCTATATTTATATTACTATATAAATCATTTAATATTCTCCCTCTTTCTTAATTTTAAGAGTTCTTAAAGAGAAAATCTTGACCTTTCATTTTATCTAAATTGATCTCATTCACTCAATCTTTAACCATTTCATTCTCTTCTAATTTACTTTGACTTTTTATTTATTTAAAATATACTCTCCCACACTAACTGACTAACACACTCTATAACACAAAGACAATTATCTACCACGTCAACATAATTTTCAAAATCTTATTAACTTATTTATCCTAATTTCATAAATATAAATTTTTTTTCTTATTTTAATGTCTTTTAGAATTTATTTTTAAAATTAATAACATAGTTTATGCAAATAAAAGAAAATTAGAAAAAAACGGATGTAGAAAACTTTTTCGTGACATTAAAACACGCGAATAACAAATCATTACATTCTTGAAAGCGACATATTATAAAACACAAACTATTTACCGTCGCAGTATTATGCGAATACGATGCTAATTGATGTTAATAAGCTTCTCCTCTTGCTTAAGCTTAATTATTTGGATCTACTTTTTAGGAGGGTGTTTTCGATTGATTATGGAAACTGTTTTTGAATAACCATAAGTGTATTGTATTAATAAAACACAATGTAATAAATGATGTTTATATTTGAATTTATTGTAACTTGTAAGGAATGACAATAATAAGTTAAGCAGCTTTTTATGCGTTTGATGATTTCTCTTAATTAATGATGATCAAAATCAACCAAGTGGTTTTAATAAACCATAGTTTAAATACAACTATGGTGAAATCAAATGTTAAAGTTTCATAAATTAATAAGGGTGTGTTTGGTAGGAGCTTTTCATAGTTTTTATAAGCCGCAACTTTTGGTTTTTATATAAAAAAAAGCTCTATCCGGAAGAAAAAAAAAGGCTCTTTAAAACGAAAAGCTACTTCACGAAGTTTTTAAAGTGACAAGATATTTTGATCAAACACATATGTACAAATAAACATTGCATGTTCTAGTTTTAACTTCAGCTAACATCTACTAATGCTAAAACACAATATATAAATAATATATTGTTTTGTGACTTAATTATTGAAAAAGTCAACGAGTGCTATTAAAAAAAACAAAGATCCGACTCTTTCAACTTTTCTTCGGACTTGTAGTTGAGTTTAGTTACAAAGTCATATCAACATGTTTGTTTTTAACCTAACAATATGAGTAAGTAAATTAAAGTGTTTACAATTAGTAGTACGTACGTAGTGGGTTCAAGAAATTCAAATTCGTTAAAGAAACATATTAATGTGTAAAAAAGCATTTTAATAAATAATAAAAATTTAGATTAGATATATTTTGTTTTCAATATAAGAAATTTAATTACTTTGGAATACCATCCATTTATGTTGTCTATAATTTCACATAAGTATCCATCTACAGGCAGGAATTCCTTTTTCCTTCCTTTCTTACTGCTAAGAATTTATATTTCTAATTTATTATTACAATTATATTATATTATATTAACGGGTTAATTTTATATATACCCTTATTAAACATCAAAATATCTTATTTGCCCAACTTAACTAATAAATATTCTATATACCCTTCTTAAGTTTTCAAAATATCGTATTTGCTCATATTAACTTATAAATATCCTATATACACTTCTTAAGCTTTCAAAATATCATATTTACCCAAATCACCTTTTTTTTGATCAATTTTTTATCATTTTAAATGAATCATAATTATAAAATATAATTCAATGACTATTATACCCTTTTTTTAAATCTATTTATAAAAACATCACTTATATCCTTACTACTCATATTTATCCAGGTTATATATATATATATACACACGATTCTATTAATTAATTTGAATGATCGAGTACGGTTTATGCGCGTGTGTGTGTATATATATATATATAATTAATGCACCAATCAAGGTACCTACACAATTAAGAAAAACATCATTATTTTAATCAATTCTAATTTCTTAAAACAAAAGAATTACGCATGATATATTATATATATACGCATTAACTGTACTCGATCATCCAAATTAAATAATAGAATCGTGTGTGTGTGTATATATATAACTTGGATGAATACGAGTAGTAAGGGTATAGATGATGTTTTATAAATATATTTAAAAGAGGGGTATAATAGTTATTGAATCATATTTTATAATTATAATTCATTTAAAATTAATAAAAAAGGTGATTTGGGCAGATATGATATTTCGAAAGCTTAAGAAGGGTATATAGAATATTTATAAGTTAAGTTGGGCAAATAAGGTATTTTGAAAACTTAAGAAGTGTATATAAGATATTTATAAGTTAAGCTGGGCAAATAAGATATTTTGATGTTTAATAAGGGTATATATGAAATTAACCCTATATTAAAAATGCAAATAGCTAAAAGTGGCATCTTTGTGAGGTTAAAGTAGTTGGCCTTCCCTAATCCCTTTTATAATAAACTAGATTAGATTAGATTAGATGATACCCCCACCCACCCCCAAAATATACATATAGACAACGAGATATTATATATAAGAGTTTTTGGTACATTAAAACGTCATACCGGTACGGTTGGCCGCTATATCATATATCATATTCGCATCTAAGCATGTATGCAATGATGAATCATATATATACAATATACCACAAGACCATTCAAGAAAACTAAATAAAACATACGCATTCTGCAAGATGCAAATCATCACCTAACTTTTTAACCAACACTACAATGCATAGACATAACAAGAGCTAAACAATACAACCTGTTAAAACCATAGCCCCCATAAGCCCCGACATTTATCTAAAAAAATAGAAGACAAGAAGAAAGCAACCTTGCAGCTCAACTACGTGTGTTCAAATTTCACTGATCAAAATTTAATAGTTTTTCCCCATCTTCTATCTTACCACTTGATTTAGGTCACACATGTGTCGTATCAATGTAGGTCCTAACCCTAAAGCTTAGTATACTAAATGAAAAAAAATCAAAGTAACTCAATTTCACACGTGATCCTAATTATAAATCACCCACAGGCCATAAAAACAAGCATAATCCAGTAATTACTAACCTAACCAGAATTGTATTATATACTAACCTGAGTGAGTAAGGGCAGTCTCGATTGTGAGAAAGAGCAGGGGCTGCATTTTCGTCTTAGCCTTATGTAGCATGAATTTGTTGCGTCTCCCGTCAAAGATTGGATCCGCCGGTACATGTATGATGTGACACAAGAACCCGTTTTATGAATACCAACCCAGCCCTCATTTACCTGCTGAAAGCTTCACTCCACGGGTACCAAACCTGTTGAAAGACCTCCCATCTCCCTCTCTCATAAAATTTAATTAAAAATGAGAAAATGTTTAAAGTAATATAAAGAAAAGCATTTCCTATTTAAAAAGATGAAACAAAATGTGATACCACAACGTGAAAAGAAAGATTGATACACAGTCAAACAAATTCTTTTTCCCCATCATCATTGCTATGATATCCAAGAAACTTTTATTGTTTATATCTTAATTAAACCTGAAAATTAAAATCATTAGTTATTTTTTAATAAATTATAAAAGAATTTGGGGTTGGAATATATGGAATATAGTTGTGCTATGCTATCACATGCTATATGTGACGTGGGTGTTCACGGGCACAAAGAATCTTCCTCCCAACTATGCAAAAGCCATCATCTTTCTGTGCCTCACACATCTCTGCCTTCATACCTTTCTTCCAATTTTAAAAAACAAGAAAATTATGTGGCTTCACTCGTTTTGTTTCCATCTGTAAAACAAATAATCTCCCCCTCAATTAGAATAAAATAAATAAACCCACCTTTCTGTGGATTCTGATCATACCTCTATTTGTCCCCTTTCCCTCCATTTCTGATTCTGATCAATACCTCTATCCCCTTCTTTAGAAAAATTCTCCCTCCAATTTCAGTCTCTGGTCTCATGAAACTCATGATCTTGGTTTTCTCTGTGCATCAAAGACTTCTTTTCACTTTAATTCTCAAGGAAATCCCATAAATCTTCTTTTGTGTTTCTTTAATATCAACTTCTCTTTTTGGGTTTTTCTTGTTCACCAATAAAGTTTGCATTTTTCCTGGGTTTCTTTAATATGTTTTAACAATTGGGTCTAGCTTGATTAAACGTTTTGAAGTAAAAGTCCTTTTAGAAATCCCATAAGTAATCAATTGAGTTTCTTCATAATCAACTTCTCTTTTCGGCCTTTTCTTGTTTCCCAATAAAGTTTGCATCTTTGCCCCAATCTTCCGAAATAACTCCTGTGCTCTGTAAATTTTTGTGCTTAACGAATTGGGTCTTGTTTAATTGAAGTTCTTTAAGGCTTAAGAGTTAAGACCCCTTTTGGGCTAATCCTGAGTTGGGTTTCTTCAAAATCAACTCCCCTTTTTGGGAGAATCTTGTTTTTCCATAAAGTTTCAATCTTGATCAACTTACTGTTTTTATCAAGATTTTTGTTTAATTACTCTTTACGTTTAGTTTTTTTTAATGGCGCCATCATATTTTCCATTACGGTGGGAGAGCACAGGTGATCAATGGTGGTATGCATCACCAATTGATTTAGCAGCTGCAAACGGCCACTATGATCTGGTGAGAGAGCTTCTGCATCATGACACAAATCTCCTCATCAAATTAACCTCCCTCCGCCGCATACGGCGGCTCGAGACGGTTTGGGACGATGAAGAACAATTCAACGATGTTGCCAAAAACCGATCAAAAGTGGCCAGAAAATTACTTCTTGCAGGTGAAGCCAAAAATGGCAATGGCCATAACTCATTGATCAGAGCTGGCTATGGTGGTTGGCTTCTTTACACGGCTGCATCAGCTGGTGATATAGGGTTTGTTAAAGAATTGTTGAATAGGGACCCACTTCTTGTTTTTGGTGAAGGGGAGTATGGTGTTACTGATATCTTATATGCTGCTGCAAGGAGCAAGAACAGTGAGGTTTTTCAGGTTTTGGTTAACATTTCTTTGTGGTCAAAAGGGGTGGAAATTGGGTCTGTTTTTAAATTGGAGATGATGAACAGAGCTGTTCATTCTGCTGCTAGAGGTGGGAGTCTTGAAATCTTGAAACAATTACTTGAAGATTGTGGTGATGTTTTGACGTATAGAGATTTGCAAGGTTCTACTTTGTTGCATTCAGCTTCTGGTAGAGGTCAAACTGAGGTATCCAACTCACCATCTTAATTTCTTATGTATGTTGCTTTTCTATGAACTGCTAAGCAACTTACAATCAAGGTAAAGGGATGTGTAGCTAGCATCATCTTGGTTGGTGCCGATATACTCACAAATATTTAAATAAGTGTTAAATTGTTTGCGAGTGTTACAGCACACATGATAGGTCGTAGGTGATACTAGCGGCATACATCTTATCTTCGGTAATCAAATAGTTAATCAAGCACTATCAAAATTGTCTCAAATTGTTCATCAAGATATGAATATTGTATCACAATGTGATAATGAGATAAGCAGTTTTCATACTTACACTTCATATCACTCATGAGTGGAAGAATTACAAGCATTGTATTCTTGATAATTTGGTTTTGACATAATTTATTGCATTTTGGGGATAATCCAATTAATTTAATTTAAAGGGTTTTTTCACGGTTTATAAGACTTCTTTCGAGCAATCAAGTAAAAGAAATTTCAACAAATTTGTTACTTTCCCACTGTTTTCTAACAAAAATTCTATAAAGGTGTACTTGAAAATAATTATGTAATTTTCAAAATAATCAGAAACTAATAATAATTATTAGTTATAATAATATAAAATTGTAGAAAATAGTATTTGGAAGTAATTAAATCCTTCTATTTAAACTAAGTTGCTTCCTTTTATAATCAGTTCTGTTCCATCTATGAGCCAGATTATTTGACCTTTAAGTAGTCAAAATAAGCAGAATAAGAATCTGTTTCAATCTTTAATTAAAAAAATTATATTAACAATAATTCACAATCTAAACTTTCCTTAATAATTTCTTCAAACTGTTGAGCATTACTTGCTCTTCTTTTAAATTGTGTGATTAATAATTGATCCTTAAATTCTTCATTTTTTGCAGGTTGTCAAGTATTTACTTGAATCTTATGATATAATCCGCTCAACAGACACTCAAGGAAACACGGCTTTACACGTGGCTACATATAACGGTCACTTACGTGTCGTGGAGCTTTTAATTTCTTCATCTCCGGCATTAATCACATTGACAAACAACTACGGCGACACTTTTCTTCATACAACCATCGCCGGATTCCGAACACCAGGATTCCGGCGAGTTGACCACCAGATTGAACTCATGAAACTTCTCGTCGGTGGCAAGATGGTAAATATCGAAGACATTATTAATATTAAAAATAACGATGGTCGAACACCACTTCACGTTGCTGTGATCGAAAACATCCATTCCGATCTTGTGGAACTCCTTATGACAGTTAGATATATTGACTTGAATATCAGAGACGTTGACCGAATGACCCCGCTTGATCTGCTTAAACAACGGCCGAGATCGGCATCTTCAGAGATTCTGATTAAGAGGCTGATCTCGGCCGGTGGCATCTCGAATTATAATGATTATATGACGAGGACTGCCCTTGCATCCCATTTGAAAACGCATGGGATTGGTGGTAGTCCTGGAACTACGTTCCGGATTCCTGATGCAGAGATTATTTTTTATATTTGTGTTGATAATGATAAGGAGTCGATGTATTCGGGTGAGCTGAGTCAGTTTGGCTCACCCATCCGGTCAAACTCAAGCCGTGAGTTGGGAACTAATGCGGGAAGAGGGTTAAAGCATCTTTTCAAGTGGGCTCGAAGGAAAGATGAAGATGATGATCGGGTTTCCTTAGATTCTTTCCGTTTAAGGAAAGGTAAATTTGAAAACGGGTTAGTTTCGATCCGGGAAAGATATATGAAAAGTTCATTGTCAAACAATAAAAAGGAATTCGGGCCAAGCCCGTCAACAAAGAAGAAGTTCTCGGCCAGGCTAACCCAAGGTGTCCTACAAGTCCGCTCGCCCTCGAGCCAGTTTTCGGGCTCCTCCTGGTCTTCATATTCAGGTGATGAGGACGATGATAAAGAACTTACGCCCACGAATGTTGGAAGCAAAAACTTTACACGGTCTAGCTCAAATCCTTCGATCAACCACGAAAAAGCCAAGTTCCATAGACGACAGTCGTCATTGAGCAAGGTCTTGATGAACCAGGTGTTCTGTTTTGGTGCCCAGGGTCTAGCCGTTGACGAACCGGTTAAGCGCCCAAACCCACGCCAAAGTTACATTGGTTCGACTGTTTGAACTAGTTTCAATATACATACGAACTGTTTGTCTAATTGTGTATATCAATCTTTTTTTCCTCTCATAAAAAATATACTTTTCTTATATAATGCGGACGATCTATTTCCAATTTTCTTGATAATAGACACTGGATTTTCAAGAAATTAACTTTCCATTTAATGAAATCACTACTGCAAGATTGTCGTATCAAGCATAGATAGTTTGGTAATTTTACATTATAATTTTGAATTATACTTTGTAATACCAATGTTTTATACTGATAATCATTATTTTTTAAAACTAAAAGTAACCATCTGTTCCACACTTCCACATATTAATGTTTGATTTAAATGATTTGACTAATTTGGCTTCTATCCAAAATAATAGGATCTTCATAAGTATAGAGGAAAAAATAGAGAGAAAAAATCTGTAAGAGTATTTAATAGTAGGCTTGTCAATGGATCAGATCTTGTCCCAGATCCGATCCGACCTGTCCCATTTATTAGATTCAATGGGTCTAGATATTGGATCCATCGCCCCAATAAGAGATCCAATAGGTCGGCCCATTTAATTGGATCACTATGTGGGTCGATCAAATATTTGTCTGGGTCGATCCATTTAATATTAAACTACAATTTAATTTTAACCATCAACTATTATCAATTTATCAGTCACCACCCGCCACCGCCATGGCGACCGCCGTCGCCTATTACCACCCCCGCCACCCGCCCTCGCCATCACCACCACCACTGCTGGCTACCACCACCGCCACCACCGCCTCCGCCACCGTCATCGCCGCCGACACCCCGTCACCACCACCACCAGCCGCCCACCACCGACACTGTGACCGTCACCGCCGGCCACCACGGTCACCACCACCACCGCCGACCACCACCGTCACCACCACCATCGCCGGCCACCACCTGCCGCCGCTACACCTGGTTAATTAAGAATAATTACATGCAGGAGAACATGTTAGACATGGTCCACAACTCCACATACAAACTTTCTGTCAAGAATTGAAAATTTTTTACATAGTAGAAAACAAAATCCATTGATCATGGAAAATTATGACACTAAAATATCTCATTGTTTTTTTTTATCATTCAGAGGTGAGCGAACTATCTATACTGCTATATAAAACATTTAACACTCTCCCTTCTCTTTAATTTTAAGAGTTCTTAAAATTCAATCAAGACAAAATCTTGACCTTTCATTCAATCTACATTAATCTCATCTACTCAATCTTTAATCATTTTATTCTCTCTCCTAATTACTTTAACTATTTTTATTCATTTAAAATATACTCTCTCATATTAACACACTCTTTCGTATAAACACAATTATTTACCCACACCAACATATTTTCTAAAATTTTATTAAAACTTTTCTCTCCTTATTTCATAAATATAAATCTTTTTTCTTATTTTAATTTAATATCTTTTAAAATTTATTTTTAAAATTAATAAAATAGCTAATTCAAATAAAAGAAACTTGAACAAAACAGACATGTTGTTGTAGAAAACTTTTTAATGACACTGAATCGCGCAAATAACATATCATTACATTCGACATGTTGTAAAACAAAAAATATTTGTCGCCGCAGCATTGCCCGGGTACGTTGCTAGTTCACATATCAAGCATATATGATATGTATGATCATCTAAAAACCTTGATGAAATATATATCTCTTTGTCTGTTTATATAGAAACTAATTAACCATGTATGTATCTAGCTTGGTGGAAAGGTTTGGTTTAATAAGTTGAGCCCATTTGAATATGAGCTCAGTTCTTCTTACCCCTTTAAGATATTTGAATATGAAGTTGCAAATATTTGATTTTCAAATTTAGTTTGTATTTTAGTTTATACATATCAGATTAATTTTTTTTAGTTATATTCTAATTCCGGTCTTTAATAACCAAACAAGATATAATTTTTCACAGATTTTAATTTCTATGAATTTTAATTTCTTGGTTAAATTCCAATTCCTTCATATTCATTACGTGAACCAAACGGACTCTAAATGTTAAATGGTGGTGGCGGCGGGTGGTGGTCGGCGGTGGTGGTGGTGGCGGTGGTGGTGGCCGGCGGAGGAGGGTGGTGGCGGGTGGTGGTCAACCATGTTGATGTTGACGGTGTCGGAGGCGGCGGCGGGTGGTGGCCGGCGGTGGTGGTGGTGACGGTGTCGGCGACAGCGGTGGGTGGTGGCCGGCGATAACGGTGGTGGCGGCTGGTGGTCGGCGGTGCTGGTGGTGACGCCGTTGGGGTAGGGGTAGGGGTAGGGGTGGCGGTGTGGTGGGGTGGGGTAGGGACGTAGGGTTGGGAAGTAGTGGTTGAAAAAATATATAATAAATTATACTATAAATAATAAAATATTAAATGGGTCGCTTTAGGTCAAGATCCATTAGTAATGGATTCGATCCAAATCCAAGTAAATGGATCTTAATGTTAATGGGTCATATCCAAATACAATTAAATGGGTCTACGGGTCAGGTCAGATCTTTAAAAGATCCGATACGATCTGCCCCATTGACAGCCCTATTCAAGAGGAGATTGAGACATGAGTAAAATTGAATGCTACTATTACGAAGAGAAAGGTCATCAGTTTTGATTGTAGATCCAAGTTGTTCATAATTTGAGTTTATTTTTTGATTTCATAGAGATTGCGTATCAATATATTGGATGAGTATTATTCATCATTTTTTGAATCAATGTGTTATGATCAAGTGTTATTCGTTAATTTTGGTTCGAAGTATTTATCAATTTTGAATTAGTGTGTTTTTATTTTTATGTATTAAATCCGTCTCTTTCTTATTATAATTTGTGTTAATTTATTAATCACTAAAATATCTAAAATCTAATGAATTATTTGCTCCACTAAACCTTCCATTGTATCATTTAATGATTCCTCAATTATCGCATTTAATGTAAGCATTCACATAATCTTGTATCTTTTGATGCCTATTATACCCTAATCCGCAGTATTTTTAGACGCAAGTTTAATCCAATATTGACTTTCAATCGTTGACTGAACATGTTGATCCAACGTCTCTGTTTCCATCTTTCGTCTCTCATCATTCAAAGCCATATTGATGGATGGAGTTTATGTACGAAAACACTTTAATCGTGCAAATGACGAACCCCTTGTTCCAAATGCCTTGGCTTTGTGTCAGTTCCTACTTAATGTGGGGCCAAGAATACGTGTGTGTACAAACTCACATGTGAAGTTATGGATAGCTACTTTACCTGCCTACCCTCATCGCTTTCTGCTCAAATATATTTATTTACGATAAAACCAAACTATTTACCTAAGCCTAACTAACACTGAAATTCTTATAACATACCACTTTAATTTTAACCACATACACCGAAATTCTTGTTTAAATTACGTGCAAATCATATATATATATATATATATATATATATAAGTTAAGTGTTATCATATTTATATACGAGTTAATAACAAAATTATAGGATTACCCTTCATTAAACTGTAATATGAATGTAACAAAACCTAACTTAAGTGATATTTGATGCTGCAATAGCACATATCTTTTATATCGTTGACATGAAAAAACATCAACAATGAATGAACAAAATAAATAAATAAATACTAAAACAAATTATATCTCAAGCAACGTCTAGCGAATTACATTTAATTTAGTTTAATAATATTATTTTTTATTTTTTTTACACAATGAATCAAAAATACTAAAACCAATAAGAAACTTAATGCAGTCCTAATTAAACAACACCATCTACTATTTTACAAAAGGAAATGACCTCTCGATACCATCCACAAGCGTCACAACATGTAACTTCTTCTTCCTCGTCGAATTTCCTTTTTCTGCTACACACGTTAACGTTTTTTTCTTGACATTTGCACTTGACGTCATTTAGTGAGATCGAATTGTTAATCCACATTTCTCTTATAATTGCTTTGATTTTCGCTCTACACTCTCGTATTTTCGAATATTTGGATCTTGACACCTTCATCGAATTTAATATGGTCAACCCTTGTTGACTCGATTGACCGCCTCTGGAGAGTAGAATCATACCATACACATATGTCGCCTCTACATGTCCTTTTTCGGTTGCCCTTTTCAAGTACTCCAGTCCTGTTTCTGTCCTTGCTAGACTGAAGAACTCTATCTGTGAGATTAGTTTAATGTTAAATTAGTTCCCATAACAAGGGATTGATAATCCTACCCCCATGACCCGCATGTCAAAAGTGGGTCAGATGATGTTACATGTGTGTATAACTATAATATGACATGTCTTGAGAATTGCAACATGTGAAAAAAATAGTGGGTCGTAAGATACCATCAATAACACCCTTGATAATAGAACATAACAATATTAAAAAAAATCACCAAACGACATAAATTAGCAATATTCTTAACTTAGGTGATAGTCCGTCCATTTTCACCTTTTCGATCTATTCTCGTTAATAAAACCTTTTGAGTAGCTTAATTTGGTAATTGAAGTTTTTATTTGTATGTTTTTTCTAACTAGTAATTAAAGAACTTCTTTTGCCCCTGTCTGGTTTTTTGCTCTGTGTTTTTACCCTCTAGTAAGTTAGTAGGTCACTCAAAAAGTTGTAATTACCAAACCAAATCGGAAAAGGTTATAAATCTATAATTACGAAAGCGGACCATAGCCTAAAGTATACAGCAGCTTTATGATAATTGCCTTATTTATTAACCAAGAAGACTAGGTAAATAATTACGTACCATTCCTTGCCTAAACATGGCCTCGGGGTTCCCTTTATCGATGCAACGATTTAGGAAGGAAAGCAATTCATCACTTGGGGGAAACCAATGAATTACTGGAAATTTGTCAATTGAAACATGTTGAAAGATGGACTCATCTTCTGCTGCTCCAAGAAAATCCCTACAACTGAATAAAATTAACTTGTCAATCAACTAAAGTAATTTGCATGTATGTCATTGACTCAAACCTATGTCAACCCCAAAAGCATTTTATACTACAATTCCAAATTTAATTAAAGTCATCAAGATGGAGTTATATGCTTCTTTTTACCTATAATGATAACTTACAACCTGTTTGATAAAGAGAATTCATTGCTTATTCAAGATTTATATCACCAGGCAGTCCAAAAAAAGAGTTAATAAAAGACGGAGTCTTATTGCCCAAAATCCGAATGATGCGATAAGGGTAATGGTAGAGACGAAAGGTACAAAACGGAAAGGAACTTCACATTTTTCCTAATTTTAGGAATCAATCTTAACCTAATCCTTGTGTAAAACCAACTTACACTCTTTTAGGTTTAATAATTATATTAATTAAAGTTATGTTTTATTTTATGCGGTTTGCCATAATAATAATAATAATAATAATAATAATAATAATAGTAATGAACTTGAAACAAATTCTTGTGCCTCGAATCAAGAGGATAATTGATCATGAATGCAAAAGTAAGAGAAATGGTATATCCTGCTTATTGATAATATCTATAAAAAAAACAAAGGTAAAGAGTGTATTCAAGTAGCAGCCCTCGTCATGGATAATGCAGCTACTCTCGCATAAATTTTCACTTTAAACGGGTAAACATTGAAAAGACTAAAAATATCTCTTGATTAAATAATTAAATGCTTAAAGTTTTTGTACTTGTGAATTGTTAGCAGCGTATATCCATCCCTATGTCCGTCAAAAAAATGATCCACTTTCTCGCATTATCATGAATCCATGTCAATTAGCATTACAAAGTTTGCAATTCATGAAATCATACGAAGTAGCATTTTATAAGGATCTATTTACACGTTTTATATATGTATATATTACGAGAAGTTCAATCGAAAACTGTTTTTCGTACGAGAACCGTTTGTAATGTCATTAATAGGGGTATATTGGTCATTTATATATCTACCCAACCTTGAATTGCGTTCCATCATTAATTTACGAGGCTTGATTTTCTCAAAATAGTCCCACTAATACGTCATTAATGCATTATTAATGACCCACCAAAACTTTTTAGTCATCCGTTTTTATATAAAAAACGGTTCTTGTTTAAAGGTAAACACTCGGTTATCGTTATAGGAATTTTTTCTCTTTTTTTACCTACATAGTTTGTACTATGTACTGAAAAAGAAATTATTGTTAATGCATGTTAATATATCAATCAGCATGTTTATCAGTTTATGAAGAAAAAAAATTACCATAATTTAGCATTGAAGAGATCGGTGAAGGACGATGATGCAACACGAGCAAGAACATCAATCAGCAAATCGCCGGGAAGAGATCCGACCACAGGCCGCCGCCGCCCTTGTCTTCGTCGTTGTTTCATCGATTTACTTTTTCCGTTGATCCTCACCGATTTTATCTTCCTTCTCCTCCTTCCGATCGACGATGATGTACAACTCGCATCGCTTCTCGCCATATCCAGAAATTAACTAGCAAAAACCCCGAATTCTTGGCCGATCAAACACCATCAACCGGAATTTACAAACTGAAAATCCGATAAATCGGTAATATCCTTATATATATATATATATATAGATGTATGATTCCAGATTTTGGAATTAAGGATGATAAATAACCATTAATTAACTGTTGATAACAGAAACTGAAACACAGTAAAAAAAGGGTAATTGAAGATTCTGTGAGAATTAGGGTTCCAAATTTGTGAAATTCCCGATTTGGCATCTGTTTGTAGAAACTAGAAAGATACAGATTACAGAGATTGATATGTGTATAAATGGCTGTCGTTCTTTGATTGAATAGCAAGCATGCTCCACCGCTTTTATTGACCAATAAAACGGCGACGTATTAAGTTGGTGGCTTCGCTTTATGACAGATGTATATTTAATAATTAACATTAAGATAGCTTAAAGCCCAAAATGTATTGCGGGCTTGAAAGCCCCATTTGTAAGGATGTCAATTTGGGTTGGGTTCGTGTCGTTCAGGTTCGGGTCAGTTTCGTGTCGACCCAGTTTCAACCCGTTTATTTTCGTGTCAGGTTCAAGTCGTGTTGAGTTCGTGTCGACCAATTTAAGCCAAATGTCATCAACGAGAATTTTTTCAGTTTTCGAATACGGTTTTTGGTACGATTTTCGAATCCGGTTTTCGGGTACGATTTTTGAATACGGTTTTCGGGTACGATTTTTTAATACGGTTTTCCGTTTCAACTACGATTTTCTTTATCAATATTTCAAATTCCATGTTTGTTTCCCAATGTTCGGCACAAATTTCGAAAATAATTTTCGTTTATATTATAACTTTAATAATCAATGTTTGTTTCGTTGTATTCAAACTTTAAATTTGGTATTTATTTCAGTTTGATTGAAAATTTGATTTTACTTTTTTATTTGCTTATACAAATGAATATAATAAAAACTATGATGTATTATTATTCTATACAAATAAATAATGTCATTTAACAACCGAATAATATAAAATTATTCATCATTAAATAGAATTATGAATCGATCCAAAATACTAAAGTATCACCTATCAAATAATCAAATGTAAAATTATCAAAATCTATAGTAAAAATAACAAACACTAAAATAATGTACTATTGTTTTAAACTTTTAGCTGTAAATCTTTTATTGTTTATTTTGAGTTTTTAACATTTAAGGGTTTTGTACTTTTTTTGACGGATTTTATTGCTCTAAAATGTCACTCTCTTATTTTCAAAATTTAAATTTCAAGTATTAAAGAAAATTTTAAAATGTTATTGTTTTACTTATAAACGGGTCATTTTCGGGTTGGCGGGTTGACCCTAACCCAACCCATTTATTTTAGTGTCAACCCGCTTTTGACCCGTTTCGGGTTCGTGTCACTTTTTTCGTGTCGGGTTTCAGGTCGACCCAGAAATTGCCAGCCTTACCCAAGTGTATACTTGCCTACCAAATATGTCATTGTTGGCAAAAATCACAAATATTTTCGAATCATCATTTCATTAATAGTATCATACCCGTATAATACTACGGCAGTAAACAGTTTCCGTTTTACAACATTTCGTTTTCAATAATGTAATAATATGTTATTCACACGATTTTGATGTCACAAAAAAGTTTTTTTCAGTAACATGTTCGTTTTTTTTAGTTTCTCTTTTATTTTCATTAACTGTTTTATTGATTTTAAAAATAAAGTCTAAAAGACATTAAAATAAAAAAGATTTATATTAATAAAATAAATAGAAAAAATTTAGTAAGATTTTGGAAATTATGTTAATATGAGTGGACAATTATGTTTGTGTGTGAGAGTGTGTTAGTGGGAGAGTATATTTTAAATGAATAAAAGTTAAATTAAATTAGAAAAAAATGTATAGTCAAATATTGAGTGAAATACATTAATTTAAATAGAATGAAAGGTCAAGATTTTGTCTTCATTGAATTTTAAGAACTCTTAAAATTAAAAAGGATATAAAATATTAAGTGATTTATATAGCAGTATAGACAGATATTCTAATATATCTATTGATCGAGGTAAGTCAGAGAAACTCAGTTTGGATCTATAATCATTTGAATCAAACTAACTTTTAAATTCTAATTGTGTTAAATCAACATTAAAATAGTTAACACGCAAAATCCACATAACCAACTACAATTTACACATGCTTCCACGTTTTAAAAACAATTAAAAAAACCAATCAAATGTTTAAAAAAAACCCAAATATTCCATCGATTCGGTTTCAAGAAAGATAGTTTTCACTTCTGAATTTAAATTCTTTCATGAGATCATAACCAAAGTTAATATAGACCATTTGTAAGTATTTTTTTTCAGATATGTTTCTTTTGCAAATATAAAAAAAAAATTTATCTAATGGATAGTCATGGGCAAGGAGGTAAAATATAACTACTATTAAGAAACATTAAGGATTGAAATTTTCGTATTCAAAGGCACAAAAACATAATTTTCGGTGATTCTTATTGTTTGAATTAGTTTTTCAATACATTTAAAGGTGAGCACTCATTAGCTATTGACCATGATACACATTAATTTATATGAATTACAGGTGAAAATCGATCCAATAATCAAAACACTACCCCGTAAATGTAAGACACGATTACAACACATGTGGCCCCATTTAATTATATGGGTTAGTGTGTCATAAACTTGTTGACGTGTCCTAAGCTGATGGCATGTTATAACATGACGTAAATTGGTCGGTCGGTCAATGCAAAAAATTAAAATACCTATATGAAATTTAAATAGGTTGGCATGTCATAATAATACAAATTTAAACGAGTTGGCATGTCATAAATGGATAAGCGAGACAATATGCTATATGTTTTTGTTTTATTTTTTAATTCTAAGTTGTTTATGAATACCAGTCTTATTTTTATGTATAATTACTGTGAAATTTTATTATTTAATAGTATTATTGAATTAGATGTTCGTGTGATATATTGGTTATTTTTAAAAAATATTAAATACTATAAATTAATAAAAAAAATTAATAATTATAAAACACGAAAAATATAATAATGTAAAAAAATAGCGACAAATGGCGTCAATACCTAGATCAACGATAGAAAGGTCAGCCCGAGGTTAAGGGTAGACGTGACGGTATAAACATTGTATCATTATATGAAAATACATGATTGTATCTACTGTACAAGTCATTGATCATGTTGAGTAATGTCACGTATCCGACGAAAAGTGACTTTGTAATGTGCTTAATAAAGGTAACGGGCTACTATGCTCATAGTCAATTCGTTTTGAGTTGGACTCGCACAAACTTACATGGTATCAGAGCAAAGGTCACATGTTGCTAGTCAAAGGTCTCACGGACTCCACGTAACCCATAAGTATCCATGTATCAGGCGCGAAAAAAGAACGTCACACGTGAAGGAACATGTTGAGTATTGTCCCAAATCAAACGAAAGTGACATCATAATATGCTTAATAAGAGTCCTAAGTTACTCATAGTCAGTTAGTTTGAAGTTAGAACTTCACAAATTTACAGATCGTTATTGTTACAACAAGGGCAAGGTCAAATCTTTATTGGTTAAAAAATTAAAAATGATTAAAGGAGGAAACCTAGTACCAAATGTTTGGCAATCTTTGGTAGAGTAATTTGGTTAAATATGATATTTTAGAAAGTGTAAATATGATATTTTAGAAAGTGTAAATATGATATTTGTACATTAAAGTGGACAAATATAATATTTTAAAGTTTAAGAATGACGTATATGACTTTTCTCAGACAATTTCGATTCAATTTTGACTAAGAAAAATCAAAACTAGAATTTAAAATTTGATTAAATGAATGATGAAGAATGAGCAATCAAATTTATTTTATTAATGAAGGATTATGATCATCTAATAATTTTAATGTAAATTAGTTTTTTATTTATATTAGAAGATTAGAAGTTATCTAAAAATTAGAATAGAAATTTCATTCTGAAGTTTTTTAGGTTTTTCATGTGATATATCACATTTTTATTACTAATTATAAAATGCTCGAACTACAAATTATTAACGTATATTTTGAATGATTAATGTTTCTGTAACAAACAACTTCTATTTAGTTTTCTATTATTTGGTTTATTTCTATAGTTATTATTTGTAATAACATAAACTTTTAAAACTCTATATAGTTTTTTTGAAGACTATTTATAAAACAAAAAATTAAATATAAAATTTTCTTGATATACTCGAGCACCACTCAGGTATTAAACTAGTTGAAATATGATTGAGGTTGACCCTAACGTGATCGAACAAATCTTAGAGATAAATCTTATAAAAAAGTTTTTTTTTTGAGAAAACAAATCTTGGTCCTGAAAAGTTAGAATCTTTATTAAGGGCTATTAAAATATGGTAGCATTTACAAAAATTACATGTATATACTATATTTATTAATTTTTGCATCTGTTTTTAATATAATTTAAAATTTAATTATTTTTATGTTATTGTAAATTAAAAAATGAAGGTAATTTTGTTAAGTTTCTTAATTTTTACAACCGTATTTTTTCATGTCTTTTACAGGTGTTCTTTTTAAAACCTTTATCTGATAAGTATTAATCAAAACATTTATTTAATAATAACAATTGTATAGATGATGTGGTAAGTGACTTTGTGGCCAAATAAAGAGATGTTAACATTACTACTTACTACCATCCAAATCTGTACATTACTAGTTAGGCTGATGTACTTTTAACTACTCTTTTATGGCATTATAATGACACACTATGAAGTATTAACTTCCTCTAGCCATAAACAAACAAGAAAAAAAGTTATTATGTATGTTTATTATCTGAGATAAAAACCAATTATTTAATAAGATAATTTTAAATAAAATCCAATCTAACAAAAATTTACTTTAAAAAAATTCCATTTTATTTCATTAAATATTTCTACTTATAAGATTATGATATATGTAAATCAATAATTCTTTTTTATCTTTCTTTAGATTTATACTCGTCTTTATCTAATGAGTAAAATAATTGATAGGAAAATTTAATACCCCTTAGAATAATATGTAAGTATGAAACCTTTCTTTACTTTTATATCCATAATTTATCTTTATCTAATAATATCTTTCTTTAAAACACAGTATATGATGAATCTTTGACCTTTCTATGCACCTAATAATTAGATTACAATATATGTGGGGGAAGTGATAGTTATGTTTGCTTAGGTATTAAAATAAAATTAAAATCAAAATATCGTAATTATGATTTTGAAAATAACTGTACAAAACAAAATATATCAGTATATTTAAAACATAAAAAATTGCATTACTTATGCCGATTCCCAATTATATCAACGAATATAGATGTTATAATATAAAGAAAAAAGGAAAATATGGTATTATAATTAGGGTAAAGAATATATTTAGCTGGTAACACTTGAACTAAATTTAGATGTTGTTGTACTCATAGCCTATTTAAATAAAAGATATTTATGTCATTTGACTGTTTAGTAATTTAAATAGGTATTAGTGTAACAACACATAATAGCTGTTTGGATACTTTACCTATAATTAACACTTTAGTTTACAGATCCATTAGGACTATGCGCTATTAACCCTTCTAATCCTCTTATATTTCTTATCACATCATTTAACTATTTTATTTTCTTTTAACCTCTCTAACTCCACTGTCATTCCCCCTTACATTAATGGTAAAAAAAGGAAAAATGTCGGTATCACCAAGCTTCTAGGGGAAAGAAGCTATGGGTTGGAGGCAGTATTTCCTATGATCCTGAGGAGACCCATCATTTACCCTTGGGACAATAACGGTTAACCTAAAGAACATACTTATTAAAACAATATTACTTTACACATTTTCACAAAATCTTTGTTATAAAATGGACAATAAATTCCTCAACTTCAAAAGTTTCTAACCATTAGCTAGATATAAGAACTAGTTAAAGGGGATAAGCTTATAAGTTCTAACGGTATTTATGACAAGTACTTACATATTTATTAACATTTTCAATGAATGATATTTAATTACTACTTCATTTTCTAGATAATTATAGCTACACAAAAACTTTTTCTGCTAGAAAGCATATATATTTATTTATACTGTATATAATATTCCAATTAAAGAATATTAACAGCAAAGATGGTGAACTGGGACACAGAAAGAAAGAAAGAAAGAAGCAAAGCAACAGCTGCTCTTCTGCTACCTTCCTCCTCATTTTTCTCTTTCCCCTTTCTCTTCACCTGATTACCATTAGGGTTTCTCAACTTCAATTCCAATTTCTTACACCACCTCTTGATCCACCTAGTTTCCAGTCAGATCCAGCCAACTGCCACCGTTTTATTGCTTGTATTGCCCTCCAATTTGCCTCTACCTTCGTGATTACCGTTAATCAGTTTGGTTTATTGGTTCGCGTTGAAACGATTTTGAACGCCGTACAGGTAAGCTCCCAGCCAGCTAGCAGTTAGCCTTCCTCTACAAGGAATGGAAGTGTGGATGAATCGACATCAAATAGAGGAATTCGCCTTTTATTTTCAGCAATAACATGATGCCAACAGATTCTTACTGGTAGCACGAGGTTGGAACAGGGAAAAGGTTTCAAACTTGACCGCAATCTGGGTCTCTTATATGCCATAAATGTTACTGGATTTATGGATTCGAAGTTAGAGTGATTTCATGGGGATTCGTTTGATTTATCTTGAGTTTTTAACTTTATCACATCACATACGAATGTGGAATTGAATTGATCAAAATGTTAGTGACGGATTCGATGCTAGTTTTGAGTTTTTGATGTAATTGGGGATAATAGTTGTTGAAGAATTTGGTAGCGAAAATGCCTGCTTCACCAGCAATGAGATTGTCTCCGGGAAGGGAACCGCGAGCTGATAATCATAAGAGAGGGCGCAGTCTCGAGAGTGGAATAGTTTTCAAAGAGAGAGACGATGATCTTGCCTTGTTCAATGAGGTGCAGAGCAGAGAGACAGACAATTTCTTGCTGCAGTCTAATGATGATTTTGAAGACATTTTTGGTAATCTTTTAAGTTTTGTTCATGAAATATACAATATAATCTACTTCTGTCTGTAAGTTTTGTTCATGAATTTTGTTTACTGGTTTACATGTGATCGAGCAGCTACTGTGTAGAGAGAAACCCTGCTCACTGGAAAGAAATAGATATACTGTTTTGTTACTTATTATGGCGGACTCATGCTTGTCTTGTTGTCTAATTGCATTTTCGCAGTGACCAAGTTACGGCATTTTTCCGATCACAAGCTTGGAATAAACATTGCTGCCCGAGGTGAAAGCAGCGACCTCCTCGATGCAGAAGAGGAAAAGAATGATTATGAATGGTTTGTAGTCATGTGCTTCTTATCTTCAATTTGTTGTCTTTTATTATAGCGAGTTCTTTAGTCTAGTTTTTAGTCTAATTATTTTTTTCGGAATGAAGGTTAATAACTCCTCCTGATACGCCTCTGTTTCCTTCGTTGGATGATGAAGCACCTCAAGCAATTCCTGCAGAGAGGGGTAGACCTCGAGCTCAACACATTTCATTCTCAAGATCATCCACAGTAAGCCATATATGATGGTTAAGCTTATAAGTAATAGAGTTAGTCATCATAACACTAATGTATGATATGTAGTTGTAAATTTTTTAGGACTGTTGTCATAAAATAGCAACCTACTTTTCCTACTGGTGCATTTTGGTAATTATACTTTTTTGTCCTGTTTTGGTAATTGTACTCTTGTTTGATGTGTATTTTGGTAATTACAACCGGCTGAGCTAGCTACGTGGTACTTTAATGTCACTAAATAGCAACCTAATTTGCTCACCGGTCCGGTTTAGTTTTATTTTTTTTCCCCAGATCCGACCTGGGAATTTGAAAATTTTATTATTTTTATAATAACAATATCATTTTTACTTTTTTGTCCGACCCTCATTGGTAATTCAAAAAAAAATCGGATTATTAAATTGGATGGGATAAAGCATAATTACCGAAACGGGCAGTAAACAAAATAGATTGCTAGCTTCTTGCTAGTGTTTCTTAATAAAATCTTCTGCAGTTAAAAAAAAAAAACAAAATAGATTGCTATTTAGTGACATTTTTACAATTTAACAAGTTACTATTACCAAAATAGTACATCAAAAAAAAGCTTTATTACCAGTTCAGGTGAATGAGAAAAAGTAGGTTGCTTTTTAATGGCATTAACCTTTCTTACTAATGTGGGTAATGTATATTTGATTATAGATGGAAAGGAGTCACAGAAGCAGTCGAGGTAGTGCAAGTCCAAATCGGTTGAGCTCATCTCCACGGTCTCGTGAACCCACATTTCAATCTAGAAGTCGGGCCTCTTCAGGACCTAGTTCTAGCCCACCGCCTACCCGCAGGCCCACCACTGGATCAAAAAGACCATCTTCCCCATCAAGTAAACCTTGTACACCACCTCCACGGGCTTCTACACCAACTTCAAGGAGATTAAGCACAGGTTCTGTTACTGGTGCAAGGGGTATTTCACCTGTCAAAATAAGTAGAGGAAACTCTGCTTCACCGAAAGTAAGAGCATGGCAGGCCAACATTCCAGGTTTTTCTACAGAAGCACCACCTAATCTCAGGACTTCTTTGGCTGATCGGCCTGCAACATATGTACGTGGGTCCTCACCTGCTTCAAGAAATGGGAGACATTCGAGGTCACCTTCTGCTTGTAGAAGCATAAGCACATCACATAGTCATGACAAAGACAGATTTAGCTCCCATAGTAAGGGTTCGATTGCATCTTCTGCTGATGATGATGATCTTGAATCTTTTCCACCCGTTATTGTTGATGGTTCAGAACGCTCAAATTCACGGAGAACAGGTGGCTCTAGAAATAATAATACTAATAAAGCTCCTTTTGCCCAAAATCCAAGCAGAACTGTTTCTTCTAGCTCTGCTCCAAAAAGATCCTTCGACATGGCTCTTCGACAAATGGTATCATAAACTATCTTTTCAATTAGTTTTTTTTGTACTATATAAGTGCATGTAGCCTTGTTGGTAATAATCAATTTAGGCACTTGAATGGAAATAAAGTTTCAACATGGAGCATTTTTTTTCCTGATCATATTATTTAAATAAGGAAGGTTATTTGTTTGGTTAAATTTCCAAATCATATTTCCTAATCGATAATTTTCAGAATGCAAATGATAAAGTAGATTTAGTTGACTCCTATAGCAAGTCGATATGAATCTTTACCTATTGGTGAATCACTATGTAGCTTAAATTTTATGTGACATCACAGTTATGATACTATGTATCTGGATAAGTCTATTCTTGTTCTATTTTCTATTCAGAGACTTCTCTGTTACAGACGTGTTACATATTCTATATTGAAATTTATCATTGGCATAAAAAGTAGTTTTCTCATTTTTTATAAGATATAAGATCCTCTCATATGCTTGACACAAATGTCCTTCCCAAATTACAAGCGAGTTAAGAGTTGTTCCACCTTCTACAAAATGAAGGAGCAAGCCAAGGCTTTAGACTTAATTGTACTGCATAATTGACATGTGAAGATGTGATGATGTGTAGATTTTGTGTGGTTAATGTGATGTTAGAAGTTCAAGTGTACTATGAGGGAAGAAAGCTAAGAGCCTTAAAGGTGTCAATGGTAGATTGTATAGAGCATTTGAAATGCCATATCGTGTTCAATTTGTCTGAGTTTTAAGACTTGTGAAACAACTTTATTAACATTTTCCTTATTCCATTTCTGATTACTATTTTTTTAACTATAACAACTATTGCAAGGTTCATAAATGAGGACGTGACTTTTTTTTAATGTTCTTGTGTAGGATCATAGAAAAGGTCCTCGTAATATGTTCAGACCGCTGCTCTCCAGTGTCCCTACTTCAAACTTTTATGCCGGGAAAGCAAGTCCTGCTTGGAATTCTTCGGTAACCACTAGTAGTAATGCGAGTTCTGATGTAGGTATGGGTGGCCCACAAGATATTGAAGGGAGTGAACAAAATGAGGATGATGCAACTAGTGAATTTGTGATGGTGCCAAATTGTAATGTTGATGATGAAGTACTCATGTTTGAGACACCTGATTCTGTTAATGAAGATATAAGGAGTGAAACCCATGATATTTCATCAAGCATTCACCTTGCTGATTCTCAAATAGAAGGCTTTGAAAATCTTGCACAACCTGATACTGCAAGTTCCATAGTTGCAGATGATGATTTGCCAGAAGTTGATAACCTAAATGACATGCTAATTTGTACAAGATGTGGTTGTAAGTACTCTGCTATCAGACCAACAGAAGATGAAAATAAACTGTGTGCAAATTGCAGAAAGTCAAACTCATCTTTGACTATCAGTGATACAGGTACAAGCATAGAGGTTGTGGAGAGTTCCCAAGTTGAGTCAACTATGTTACACAAAGATCTTGAATTGCCACACGTAGTCAAAGTTGAATCTCCAGATTTCACTTCTAAGGGCGAATCACAATCTGAAATTTCAAAGTCAAAGTTTGACTCTTTAGTTAAGGATGATGACAATTCTGAATTTTCTATTTCTTGGCCACAATCTGAGGAATGTGAACCAACACAAATCAACCATCAAGTAACAAGTCAACCAAGTTTAAGTTTTGACACAGAGGGGGAACAAATTCAAGAGACTGTTGACTTTCTTAAGTCAAATGTTGACTCTTCAGTTAAGGATAATGAGAATTCTAAAATTTCTCTTTCTCAGCTACCATTGGAGGAATGTGAACCAAAGCAAGTGAACCATGATGTAATAAGTCAACCAAGTTTAGGTTATAGTGACACAAAGGGTGAACAAATTCAACACACCATTGACATTCCAAAGTCAAAGCTTGATACTTTTGAAGGAGAAGGCATTTCATTGGTGCTGAAAAGGTCAAGCAGTATAAAAGGGCCTGTTGCCCGAAGTGGTAATTTTTCTGCCAGTAGTGTTTCCTATGATGATCTTTCATATGTGAGGGGCAGCACAAATAGCATGAGAAGTTCCGTGGGACGTGGGAGTGTGTCTGCTTCATCTTCTGTTGATTTAGGACCTCGTTTTCAAAGTCAACTGAGTAGCAGGAAATTTGACATAGAAAATTACAACTGTGACTCGAATGTGAAACATAGACGTAGTGTATCATCTTTATCTGGGACTTCTTCTAGTCATGTCTTCCATCCTTCTAGTGTTGGAACAAGCACCCTCGATTCGTTTGAGGTTTCTAATTCTATTGTCCATGTGGAGACAGATGTTGAAGAGCCTAACATAGGACCAGATGTTACTAAGAATGATACATACACTGAAAATGAAGGTGTCACTAACATAGGACCAGATGTTGAAGAGCCTGCTTTGGTTGGGAAAGTTGAAGACTTGGCAAAGGATACTGATGTTTTAATTACTTGTACTGTTGAGGAAGGTACAAGTGTAAATCCTCATGTTGAGAGCACTGATGCTGAACAAGTTCAATCGGGTGCCATATCGGAAAGTGAACTTGATATCACTTGTTCAAATTCTCCTGCTTCACAATGTCATGTTTCTCAATGTTCAGAAAGCAGCATAGAAGAATTTCAGGACCCTCTTGTTTCTGCTGAACTTGGTAAAGAAGATATGGCAGCTTCTACCATTGATTGTAACACCTCAAATCATTCAAGCAGCACCACCATCGGTAAGTATATCTTGAGTTGTAACTTAGCAGAACAAGTAGGATCTGAAAAAGGTCAATTTTCTAGTACAAACCCAACCTGTTCGTGGTTAGTCATTTACTTTAAATCTAGATGACCGAATTTTATCATTTCATCATCACTAACCACAAACTATAAATCTAATTGACGTTTTGATATATTTTTTATATATTTCAATGATGGTCAAACACTAATATGAAGTGTATATATGTCAGAGGAATCGGTGGTTTTAGTAGAAGGCCAAGGAAGAATAAAGGGAAGAAGTTTGACACTAGAAGAAGCAACAGAGACAATACTCTTTTGCAGTTCAATAGTTCATAATTTAGCCTATGAGGCTGCAACAATAGCCATTGAGAAAGAAACCCGACAAGATTTTCCAAACAACGGATCGTCGCCACTTATTCCAGCTGTTGGGAAAGGTTATTCAGATAGAAAAGATCTTCAAAGCAGAAAAACAAGCAAACGGTCATCAAAATCCCAAAAAAAGAAGAGAAAAATGACGGAAAAAGACGCTGCGAAAGCTCCTAACAGCATGAATACAGGTGATGATGGAACGGATCTACCAAAAACCCGTATCATTTATCCTAAAGACAAAGAGAACACGAAACCGCCAAAACTAGAATCTAAATGCAATTGCAGAATAATGTGATGGAAGAATTTGGTTTGAGTATTAAGGGTAATATTGATTTTGGTATTTGATGGTGTAAGTATTGTAAAGTTAATTATTAGGTTAGAGTCGTGAAGGTTTATATATTTTTTATTCTTAGTAATTCGTGTTCGGTTGTGCTTTTATTTTTTTATTTTTAACAGAAGGGAGGATCGTATATGGTGTTATATTAATATCTAGAACAGAAGAGAGCAGAAACCCCTAATTCTTTTTCATGTTGTATGACTACTTAGCAACTGTAGATTGGTGTTTGAGTGTGAAGGATGATTGATCGTTTTGTAACTCGACAACATTGGAACTATAAAACAATTTATTTCATGGTTTTTGACTTCCTGTTCCTCTTAGGATGATGTTAGCACCGTCATATCATTTCTAGATAAAAGGGTGTTTTAGTCATATAACGGTTTGTATTTGCTCTATCTAAATAGGATGCAAGTATTCAACATTTATTTAAAATATAATATTAAAAAAAATTACCATACCAAGAAATAAATTAAGAAAAGGTGTAGGATGATGACAAATGAATTAACAGCTAAAGTTAAATAGATTAATGCTACCCTGGTATACATTAACTTCGTCATAATATTTAATTAACCAAATGTAGAAGTAGATAATATTTACTTTCAAAAGAACTCTGATATTAATCTATTATATATCTCCTTTCTTCTTAAACTACGCTTCCAGCTCTTCACCCCTGATGTCTTCATGAGGTGCTTGGACATCAAGTAGTGGCTTCAAATATCAAAACGAATCTTTCCCGAAAACACCATGATCACTGTATTTCTTAGGACACCACGCACGTGTGGACTTTCGGGTGTGAACATGCACACCCGAAACCTCTTTTTTTTCTGACATCCATAGTGTAAAAATTATTTAAAAAATAAACATCTATCAGCAATACATATGGGAATTTTGTTCTTATTACAGTAGTGCATACCCTATATCGGTGCATACTCTGTGTGCTCAAAGCACGAGTCTATGATCCTACAATGGCTGAGAAAACATTTTTCATTTCAACCCTAATATCTCCAACCACGGCTGATTTCACACGCCAAGCTATATGATCGTCGGGCCTAACCAGAATAGCTCCCCTATGTGTCATTTTACATATATCCCACCATGAAGAAGAATTAGATGGTTGTCTAATCTCGGAAACATCTACATAGTTTTCCCATGGTGCCAATGACGTCTTGGTTCTTGCATCTCCATTCACTAAACCATTTGGCCACATAACACAAACCTTAACCAAAATGCTATGTTCTTCGGCAACGTTTAGTGCTGCATGAGCTAACCTATAGGATGAATCTATTGGTGCAATAATGAGAAGAAACTCGAGTTTTTCTCCAGATATAAGATCCAATGTGGAAATGATCGCCTAAAACACGTCATAGGAACGGAAGATCAACAAAAAGAAAAGATTTCTATTGAGATGGAAAGGTTTCGGGTCAAATCAGCTGGGACACAGCCACACAGGTCACTTTTAATATGACTAAACGGTTGAGATCATGATGGGTTGATGGATAAATAATTTTATGTCCATTTCTTAAGGAAATAACTAATGCATTAATTATGGTTAGAGAATCAATTTGTCAAAATATTAGTATAAATCCTTGAATAAAATGATTTAGGAGGTTGTCTACATCAAATATAGACTTTTGGCAACTTTCAACCCATTTGACTCGTCATCTTCTAGGCTTCTAGCTAAAACATACTGGACCCATTTGACAACCCAATTCAGCCCGTTCATAAGTAAATGACAAATACCTCTTTTTTTACTTCAGATAAGAGCCTAACATTCATATGAGGCAACCTTGAGCCTGGATCTGCTGAAGGAATATACTCTCGCCTGCGACCAGTTGACGGTTCTGGTCTAATTGGTGCACCCTCGCCGTCTCTTTCAGGTACCAATGCTCCTTCACGGTACCTAAGACGGCCAGCTTCATGTTAGTGTGTCAAATACAATCACAAAAATATTATTATTTCAATGATAAGCTAAAATTTTTAAATATAATGATTTAGAAGATTATATGCATTACACTTTAGGCGACTTTCGACGCATTTAATCCGTTTCCTTTTAAGCTATTATTCTAATTTTACCTGTTTGACCGGTTCATAAGTAAACCGGCCAAAGTTGCCACCTCTACTATTTTGCAAAAAAGAAAATGGAGGTTATACCTGAAACCTAAATCCTCTGCAGGGAATTGTAGTTGAAGGCTTTTTCCTTCTTCAAATATACGCCTTACTTTAGCAAGTCTAGAAGATCCAAGAGGATTGTTCTCATTTAGAACAAAATCTGAGAGCTGGGCACGGCCTAAACTGAAAATTCCATCTAGCAGAGTCTTCTGAAGTGTTGACGGTAAGATCGAGCCTACTGTGTTATTGATGGCTTGATGTACTACAAACCATTGAAAGGAAATTAAAAAATAGTGAAATCCAAGTTTATGAGCAAAACCAAAATCCAAGAATTTTTAAAAAAGAAGAAGAAGAAGACAGCCAAATATTTTAAGCTATGAAACACCACCTGATTTTGCAATAGCTGGATCAAGACCAAGTGCAGCAGGAACTGACATTGCAGCTTGAAAATTTTGGATGCTGAGATCAGTATTGAAAAGTGCAATCTGCCAGTCATATATAATCATGTTTAGCTTTTAATTTTCTACAATTTGAATTTTTAAAGTGTGATGATTACTCCCTCCTTCCATGAAAATTGCAACAATTGGTGGCTGATTGGGTGGGGGTTCTGTCTAAACAGGTTATTTTTTAGTATGGGTTAGATTGCCCCGAAATCACTTTTTTGGTCCATCTTTTACTTTTTTTGGTATAAATAGCTGTGCATTAAATATGATGACTAGAACAATATTATTATAATAATAGACTAAATTTAGAATAAAGCGATTTAGAAGGTTGTGTGCATTCAAAAGACACTTCGGATGACTTCCAACCTGTTTGATCCGTTTCCTTTTCACCTAATTTTTTATTTGACGCATTTGAGATTAAATAGGAGTTTTTTTTTCATTTTTACCCAAATCGCCCCATTCATAAGTATTTTTTTCATTTCTAAAAGGAGTTTTTCCCAGTTAGGGCTTCTCCCGGGGTTCGATCATTTGCTCAAATAAATTAAACCCAGTGCCATTCCCTTACCACCCCAGGTCATCCTTAATTGAAATCCCCGTGGGACTAGAACCCTGGACCTCCCCTATGGGAAGCCAGTGCCTTACTTGGTAGGCCATCAGGTGAGGGAAGCTAGTGGCTTAACCGGTTCCATTTATAAGTAAACGGGTTGAAATGTCCACCTCTACTTCTAGCAAGATTCGACATTACAAATTATCTATTTGGCCATTATGATCATCACAAGTCAACTAGTATTGATGTGGATCCACGGGTTTAATTTATTTCTCTTTCTTGAAGTTATGTTAGATATTATACAAATAGTCAACTTTTTACTTAAAGAGCATGTAGTCGAATACTGCAATTTTCATTGGATGGAAGGACTACAGAGAAAAGAAAATGAAAAAAAGCAAGTATTACCGGCCTACGCTCCATCTCATAAGTGGGAAGAAGAGACATGGGAGCGATACCCTTGATGATTGCAGCCAGTTTCCATGCAAGATTATGAGCATCTTGAATTCCAGTATTCATCCCTGCATTAACCAAAAGCGTATCAGTTAATATTTCTGCCTGTTCCAATCACCCACAATCCAAAACATCAAAATAAGAAAATATGAAGTACATGAGTTATATTTAGTTGATGCAGCTAAATGAATGCATTTATTAAAAACACAATATGAAGTAGTTAATACACAAGGAAAATCGACGTCCCTGGCTTTCCTGGTCCCAACAGTCCCTTAACCAGGCCTGGTTCAGGGGTCCAATATAAAGACCGATCCAGGCCCCGCAGGCCTAATTCATCCTAACTGGGTCCGGAATCCGGATTTTACTAGAATGTGATTTTTCTTATCCATTAGGTGTATCTTCTGTGTTTTAGTTTTGAAATATAAGACATTTTGGCATAATTTTGCAATATAATTTATATTTTCTTTTTATAATTCTACAATGTTTTATAGTCTAGTGTTCAACATAATTCAAGAATGTCTTAATAGAAATTCTGTTAAACTATTATATTTTAAAAATACCTCAGATAAATTATACACACGCATATAAATATATATGTGTGTGTGTGTGAGTCTTCTGCAATGCAAATAAAATTTTATGTTAACTTTTTGTTAAAGAAGATAAATCTGTTGGGCTTTGTGTTTGGATTTGAGGACCGCTTAGGGATCGGTGGGCTCAACTGGGCCCAGAACAGGGCCTTATAGGACCAGGCTTTTTGGGGCCAGATGCGTAGGGTTTCTTTTATTTTGAGCATTGCTTCTCCAGACGTTCTAGAGACAGAATGCAAACTAATGGGAAGTTGGACTTTATTTTCTATTTGAGTTATGATAAAGGACATCTTACACCACCAAATTGATTGTATGTTAGAAACATTAGAGTGAACTAGAAAAATAACTCCACTAGAATTTCAAGGAATATTACACATATTTTCACAACAAAAACAACCAAAATGAAAAAAGGTTCTACATACCAAAACCACCAGCTGGAGGAAACCGATGAGCAGCATCGCCAGCAAGTATAATGCGGTTCTCACAGGCAAAATACTTCTCGGCAACTTCAGCATGCATCACCCATGGCTTTATGTCTACCACATTAATGTCTGCCAGCTCTTGCCCTACCAGTTTGAAGATTAAGCTCTTACACGTCTACAAGAAGTTGAATATACTTTAGAGAAGAATTGCAATTACATGTTCGAGAAAACTGATCAATCTAGTATTTGCTTTAAGTTGAAAGGTTGTGACACCAACTGTATCCCACTTTGGACATGTGAGAAACTGGGTTTAAAAGAGTGCACCTGATGCGTGGTGCGCTGGCTGAAACGCATCAGGTGGTCTGATGCGCTAGGGGGTACAAGATGTGCTCTGATGTGGTCGGCTGATTGCATGATGCGGCTAATGCGTGATGCGTCCGATGCGGGTTTTTTTTTGGTGTTTAGAGCTTTACTTGCTTGAAACTGTAATGAGCTTCAAAAAGCCTGTGTTGGGCTAGCTGGAATGGGCATAAAAAGGACTGTTTTGAAAAAAAAACTTTCAATGACCTAATAAAAGTCATGGCTGCTTTCTAACTTCAAGGTTAGTGACTAGAGAAAGTTTGGAGAACTTTGTGGGGGGAAAGGGAAGAGGGGGCTATTGATAATTTGTCTTTTGGTTGTTTTGAATTTCCTAAGCGTACTTGTCTATTATGTTATTCAACATTTATGAACTACTATTAAACTACTTTTGGTATTAATTGAAGAATTTTTTATATATTAGTACTTACAAGGTATAAAATTAATTTAAAAGTAATTTTTGTGAAAATCAGACGCATCGGGTTTGTGATGTGAGCGCATCACGCATCAGCTCCCGGGACTCTAAATGCATCAGAGCGCATCCCGCTTTTTAAAACCAAGGTGAGAAATATTAGTAAATGCTGGTTTAGAAGCCTCTTTAATATCATGAAAAGTAACGATTATATAAAGAAAGTACCTCAGATGTAAAATCCTCAAATTTCTGTTGCGGTGGATAGAACGGTATCTGTAAAGTAATATCAGAAATATAACTACCAGATTTTCTAGATATAACTTAAGGAATAAAATAAAAAGGACTCGATTTGACAGGACCTGCAATACAAATTCTCCTTGCTTCAAATCATGAGCAACAAGAACCCCAATAGCCCCAGGATTGAAAATAAAAAATAGCATGCCCGGTTTCTCATACATCAAGTAGCGCCCAAGCTCATGGCTAAGAAAATGGACACTGACAAGCTTTTGCAGGTCTTTTTCACCTCTCATTTCTATTCCAACCAGATTTCTAACTGTACTTCCTGCACCATCTGCACCAACTAAAAACCTACAAGGAATTTGTTTATTTATGTGCTTCCCTTCCTTCTCAAAAGATGTGGTCACATTGATAAAGTTACCATTTGGTTCAACTGATATACAATTGTGTCCCATTAATATCTCCTTCCCCCCTAGGGGTCTATGATCCAGCCCCTCGTGACAACGAATAGTAAATCCAATGGTTTCAAGTTGTTTAAGTAGCAATGCATTAAGTTTGTATTGTGAGAAATGTGCCACAGTTACCGGACTGACAATCTGGTCAAAATCTACAAATGAGAGAACAGTTAGTTAATTAGCACTTTGAGAAATTTCAGAAATAAGAAGTCATGCTTACAAAGCCCCAAGAAAACAATTAGCAAACTAACGTATCCCTTTTTTTGTTATAAGAGAGTTAAAGTTTATAACAAAAGCACAAGTAGAAGTATTTGACGGACTGGAATACAACAAGATTTGGCTACTATATTCCTAAATTATTTAATTAACCACTATATCTCATCTCCCAATCACTTTTTGCCCATTAGACCAACTTTCGAGCCTATAAAAGGGTCACTTAACCTGTTATTCCGCAGATGCGATTTTTATAGAGTGTTGAAAGTAAATTTGTACGAATAAATTAGTGTGTAACCAAAACGTAGAGCTGGTAGGCCAAAAAAACAACTAAAACATGATATACGACAGACTAATAGATTTTATTTACCTTTAAGTGATTATTACTTGTTTCATGTGCTCTACTGGCCAAACAAACAATTGTTCTTTTTTTTTTGAAAATCACCTAGATTAACAACGCTATAATAAGAATATCATCAATAAGCTGCACAACTGATGATATTTAGGAGATAGAATTCTCTGGAAAGCATACCTTGAGTTTGCATATGGTCAACTGATCCTATAGTAGAGCCAGTCAGTGATGTGCAGTATAAGAACTTTCTCCAAAGTTCTACAGGTGGTTGAAACCGTTGAATCTCCTCTGCTAAGCCATCTAGTTTGCGAAAAACCTGACAAGTAAATCTACATCAAAACAAAGCACACATGTTTAATGATTCTTCAACTTCTTTAACTAGCTATATTTCACTGCTAGAATAAAATAAACTACAAACCTCCATAGACCTATTGTTGATAAAATGTGCCTGTGGATGTTTGGAAAAGGTTGTGCTTCTTTCCAAAACTGCACACTTGATACCTGAAGGAAGGTGAAAACCAAAAAACGGGACGAGGCATTTTAGCTGCATAACAAGAGCAATAAAATTCTATAAACCAGCAAACATCACCCATCCTTATCAAACTGCATTCAACCAGCATTTTGCATAAGCCTTTAATTATAAATCAAATATCTAAAATGCATTTATTAATGACAAAATAGAGGAACTTTGAGAACGATAAAAATAATAATAATGACCGCAATATATTAGACAATCAGTTCGTTTAAATTCCCTCTAAATTCAATTGAAACTTATGGATTAACAACCAAAAAATTAAAAAATAAATCCATCAAAACACGTTATGGCAGATCAAATTTATATTCTCTGTGTTCCCGCATACAGTGATAAGCACAATTGACAAAACTTTCATGCCATCAAACGATTCTCTAATCCCATATATACCACCAATAATGTAAATGAAAGACAGTAATTGAATACATGCTTATTGCAACAAAGAATACCTAATTTTGTTAGAAGTACGGAAAGAACAAGACCAACTGGACCAGCGCCGACTATCAAAACTGGCAAAATCGAATCATTCTTCGAGGAATTTGACGATAATTCTCTCTTTTGTAAGTAATCGTATGAATTCTTTCTATAAAGTCGGTTTTTTATATGCAAAAATCCTTTAGATCTCCTAATTGTGAATCCTAAAACCCCCATTGCAGCACGACAGAAGGAGGGTGTAGAAACAGGTCTCCAACATATGAGCTCTCGTTTGCTTTGTTTTTCTTTGGTGGAACTACAAAAATGGTCCTTATAAATTGAAAAGCCTTTTAAGGTCCTTAACTATGATTTATCTCACTTTTGGCCATCATTTAATCCAAAAACATGGATTTTGATATAATGAAAAGAGCATTCTTAAAAAGAATGTAACTAAACTTATTTTGTTATTTTATATATCTAACTTTCAAACTTATTTTTTATCGTATTAAATTATCAAATTGTCACTATGTATATATAAAACTTGCTATAACGTGTTACCTCCCCAACGATGGTTTTATTTTTCTCTTAATATTGCTAGCACTTGTTTTCTTTCGTGTCGATTTATTTCTTCATAGTATTTGTTGATTTTAGGTTATTCAATGGTGTTAGGAGTATTTATCAAATATGAAAATAATTTGAAGTGTTTACTAGAGCTGGTGGAAATTTTCATTGATCTAAATTTAATTAAAATCATAACAACAACAAAAAATAATAATAATAACATTTTTTTGAAGGGCAAGATAGCAAAAATAGTAACCTTCTAATACAAATAAAAGACTAATCTTATTAAAATCTATTATATAATACTAACCATTAAATTTAGATTAAAAATTTAAAAATCAAATCTTAATCGTCCATTTTGATAACAATTAAAATTCAATTTTGACTTTTATGGGTTAAAATTGGATTCGGTTTTAACTTTAATTTAAATCAAAATTATTATAGATAATAATAATAATAATTTTGATTTAAAATACAAATCTTATCGTATTTGTTCACTTTATTTTACAAATATCATATTTACCCTTCACAACAATTTAAAATACCATATTTAGCATAATTCTTAATTTTATCATTCTAAAATATTTTATAATCATTTTAGTTTTTTTTATTATAACAAATAAATATTTAACCTTATTTCCCTCTGATTGTAAAAATAACGATCGATAACTTGTACAATAAATACAATTACTTCTTTCATATCATAATACCGTGTTTCTGCCATCACATTTGCCCTCCCTCTCGGATTGACGTTTCCACCGTTGGTCTGAGTGTTTGTCGTCATTTTTTAAATGCTCATTCTATTCATGTGTTATAATTATTTAATATCTTTTTATTAATATTTTCTATTTTTCAAACCAACTTGTGTATCACACGAGTATCTAATCTAGTAAAAATAATAATAAAATAGTAATATTTTAATACAAAATGAATAAATAATCAAATAATTATCTACATCCCACTAAACAAGTTTTTATATACTTAAAAGGTAGGATTCAAAAATTGAATATATATATAGGGGAGGGTTCAAATGAGAATTGTTTTTCGTACGAGAACTGCGAGAACTAATCTTAGCCGTTCATTTTGGATAATGGAATTGATGGATGAAGAGCGTGTGTGGATTGAGTGTGGCGGGGTGCATGTAAGAAATTCATGGGTGGACAATCCAATTGAAGAAGGGGGAATTGGACGGCTAAGATTGGTTCTCGCGGTTCTCGTACGAAAAACAGTTCTCGTTTGAACTTTTGCATGTATATATATATATATATATATATATATATATATATATATATAAAATTGCAAAACATGTAACTTTAACACATTATAAAGAAATTTGTTTAAATAAATATTTGTAGTGGAGAGTGGAGACATTTGATATTGTTAACAATTTAAGGATTATATATGTATTATGTATATATGTAATTTGATTTGAAACAATCCTAAATAACATGTGTTTTATCATGCGTTTTTTATGTGGTGGTCAATTTTTTAAAGAATAAGTGCTTGATTTAAGTTATATACACTTGGGTAAAAGTTCCTTGCTAAAATTTTTTTAAAATAATTCCAACCTATCTTGATAATCAATTTTGGTTATCCAAAATGGGTTATAATTACCTAAAATAATTTTTAAAAAAAACTTAATCACAGCCATTTTATATCAAGATGCTCAAAACTTGGGATTGTTGGATGAAAGTGAAACAAAGGGAGCTATGATCCTTAAATTGGAAGTTAAACTTAAGTTGAGGGACAGTTTGGTTAACTTAATGTTTTCTTTAATATAGTTGTGGCCTGTGGGCTAAATTTAATATAGCAGGCAGGCCCCTGAGGTATAAAACTGTGCACGTCATCCCCTTGGAGTCCATACTACGTGGTGACTAATCCACCAAGCATGTTTACATGATTGAATAATTCGATGCGTTTTTTTAGGTAATATACTAAAAATTTTAGACATTAATCTTAGAAGGTGCTTGTTCACGGGGTTTTAGAGAGTAGGAAATAAAAATGATAATGATTAATATTGTTTATTTAAATTAAATATAATCAATCATTTATCTATTAATGGGTAATAAACTATTTTTCAGTAAATTGTGGGTAATGAATTCAGAATAATAGATCCAGGTATGTGTTTGTACCTACCGATCACCACCACCATCATCGATCATCACCAAAATCGCTACCACCACCAAAATGTCGTTGTCGTTGCCGCCGCTACCACCACCTTTTGGCGGCACTACTGAGTGTCGCCATTGCCACCGCCATCACCATCTCCATCCCCGTGGCCACCACAACCACTACACTATCATAACTCGTCGCATAATCACCACCACCGCCGCCAACACCGCTACACTCTACCACCATAATAGTCAGTTGCAGTCACTGTCACCATTACACTCTACTACCATCACAGACCACTCTTGGCATCACCGAAGCTGCCACTTCCACCTCCCATCGCCACCTCTATTGACTACCAGAACCACCAGTCGCAACCACCGCCATCATTAATTACCACCCGCCGCCACTAATTGACATTAATCGTTGCCTCAACCAACATCGTTGTCACCGCCACCAATTATCAACACTAATGGTTGTTATCACCATTAATCACTATCAAAATTTACTATTGTCACTTAACCATCATCACCACCACTATTACTATTGACCATTGCCACCGCCATCAACCTGTACACATATACACACACACATACATACATACATATGATGATTACCTACATTAACCAAGCAATATCAATGATAATGATAATACTATGGAATGTTTATTGCATTCATTTGTAATCCCCTGCCCTTTTCCATTCTTATTTTCCTCTATTTAACAAAGCAACCCCTTACTCTTTTTTATTTAACGCCGGAACATTCACCCCTCAATGACACGTAAATCTTTTTTTTGTCTACTATAAAACTTGAAGTCACAACATTGAAAAACACCTAGCTAGTATACAGACAAACTAGACTACATCCTCTTTGTTTTCATAATGATTTTTTATACTCTGTAATAAATTTCTATTTCCTTGCTTTAAAAAAGCTCGAGATCAAGATGTTAGTGTTGATTTTGAAAATCCTTATCAAAGCAATTTTGACTTTTGAAAAACATTCTCTTCTTGAGTTTTATTACAAAAGCAATCTTATTACATGATTTATAATAGAAAAAGACCTAGGCTAATTAGTTCATTAACGTATAAGTGATATTAGTTGTAAGTATTTAAGTACATTGTTCAATTTAATGATAAAAATAAAGTATACATGTTGTACAAAAAATCAAATTAAAGTAAGTAATTGTTTATTCTATTTTTGTCAATCATAGAAAAGTGTTGTGATTGGTTATGAAAGGTATGGTGGTGTTTTCACATATATACATTGAGGTATTCATATGTCCATTCATAACGTTTAAAGTTTTTTTTAATAGCATTTTTTAAAGAGTAATAGTTATACCTTTTACTAAATAATTTTCCGTATTGTATTATGTCTTTTATCTATGTTTCACCATCGTTTTTTGTTCGTCTATAGTCAACATTGCAGATTATGCTCTAGGTAAACAAATATTAAAATAACAATAAAATATTTGGAGCGGTTTTCTAACGACCGTTCCAAAACATGTGTATATCTGGATGTGTAGCCTAAACATGTCAAATATATGTTTTTGACCCTGTTTTTCTATCATTCAACAAAGTTGGTCCAACAAGCTATTTTTTCCCTACGTTGCGCATAAGGTGTCTCCATTTATTACACATAAGCTACAATGTTTTCCTTTTCCTACTCGTAAAGTGTGAAAACAATTTGTAATGGGTCACATTCTTACACACACAACTATGTTTGAACGCTTGGACCATGGAGGTGGCAATACTAACCCATCCATATATGTTATACAACGGCTGCAATGGGTTAAGTTGTAAGAATTAACTAACATAAAAAAGGAACTAAAGTCATTTGAAGTAATATATTTTGTTAGAAAAGATAGATAACCTTTTGTAATAATAGGGTTCTTACAATCACATTTCCCTATTACCATTTCAAAAAATTAAAGATACAAATAAACAATGACATGAACCTATTTTGACTTGTTATTCATCTCATTCGACCCACCTATTTTGCCACCCTTAATGAACTATTATTGTTTTTCAAAAATCTTGGTCAGGAAAAGGCTGAAAGATAAAAATCTCGATTGCGAAAGAAGTATGCAAATAAAGTTGCTTCGACTAGAAACGTTGTTGAAGAAAAAAGAGCAAAACCTAGGGTGATTTTTTATCAACAGATTATGAAAAAAACATATTACATAACAAGGAGAGGGCAAGTGTATAGAGATCATTATAGTTGTAATCCTTTACTGTTTCCGTCTAAATTCGATATTTCATGGACTTTTTTTTATACAGTAATTTGGTAGATTTGTTATTTGTTTTTATCAAGCATGAATGCTTAGTTCAAAATGCATTATTTTTAAACACACTGTGTTTCAAGGAAAACGACGATTTAATATACGCATAAAGAACGATCTATGGATATTTGGAAAGATGTATGATCGGGTGAAAACAATACAAATGCACTCATATAATATAAATCAATAGGTTCATAAACTTCACTATCTGTATCTCGAATGTGCGCACATACACAAATGCCCACTTTCATTACGATAAAATTCACTATTTGTGTAATTATGAAAATGTGAAGTTTATTGTAATGCTTCAAAATTTGCAAACATTTACATTTGAATAACATAGTGTGAATTATGATAAAGTAAAAATCGCGCTTGATCAAATTATGTAAATGTTCAAATTAAATGATAACTTTCCGGGCTTATTTGATTTATGGGATTTCCATGGAATCTGCATGTCAAATCTTGAGAAATATTGTGTTTGTTTGGAAAATAGACATGAAATTCTAAATTATATGATTTCTCTAAAATCCCACCAAATCCTTTTGAAAAGAGATTTTGGAAACGAAAGCACTCCCCTGTGATTTCAAAATCCATGAACAAGGGATTTAATCATTTTACCCCTTTAATCCTTTCCTCCTTTAACCCTATCTACACTTTCTCAACCTTGTTTCTCAACTCAGCCGACACTTTCTAGCCCTCATTCCATGCTTCTATCTCCCAAGTTTCACCCGCAATGACGAGCCTGACGACAGTAGCTTCCATCTCCGGTGATAACTCTCTCTCTCTCTCTCTCTCTCTCTCAATGAATCTTGATTTCACCGCCATCCTCTCCATCCACATGTAACTACTTTTCTCTTTCAATTCCATCTCCAACGATAACTTTGTTCTAACAAATCTCTATTTCACCGGAGAAACGATCGGTGACACCTCCATTTTGAAGCAACAATAGTTTCAACCAATTTTGAAGCCGGTAATTCCACCACCATCCCCTTCATCCATAACTACAATTCCACCGTCGTCCCATCCATCCATAATAAGAAGCCGGGAACACTATCGATTGATTTTGTAGCAACGAGTTTGGTTTGCAAATCCGGGTTCCTCCTTAATTTTCATCGTAACATAACCAGGTTCATCTTTGGGTTGTGAAATATGGTTTATATTTGGGTTGAGACCGATTCTTCTAGACTTTTTGAAGGTTCCAACTTGATATGGGTTCATATTTCAATTTCGATTCAAAGTTTACATTTCATGATTTGATTGTTCGTTAGTGTTAATGAAGTTTATCAATTTATCAAATAAACAAAACTGGACAAAAAAATTATTGAATGACAATTATTTCATTTAACACAAAAACGATCCAAAATCCTTTGACTAGTTTACAAAACAAACATATATTCACAAATGTAAATCCTGGTAGGTCTTTTCCAACCAGATAGGAATGACAATAGGACAGGTATGGGACGGTTATTGGTCATCCCAATCCCATACCCTATTATAAAACCATGTATTATAATTGGTCTTGTCCCATCGGGTATCCCATTATCAAATAACCATGGGGTCGCGGGTTTCAGGTATCCCATTTATATTCTTAGTTAATAAATTTTTTTCTAAATAAGATTTTGTTTTCTATAACTTCATGCAAATCGTTTCAAATAATAATTTAGATTTTTTAAAACTATCATTTTAGCAACATCAACATTCTACAAGTTCTATGTTTAATAAATGTAATACAATCACCATACCAAGTTTAAATTGTCCGAATTTCATGACTTATTTAAATCATTACATGGAAATGAAACGACTTTCTTCACCAAAATGTCAAAGAGAAGTGAAGACTATTAATTTTAAATTTCTATTATTTTATATATTAATACAATTATAATATATATTATATTAATAAAATTATAATATATATTATATTAATAAAATTATAATATATATTTATTAATAAAATTATAATATATATTATATTAATAAAATTATAATATATATTTATTAATAAAGTTATAATATATATTATATTAATAATAAAATTATAAATGATTCATGATCGGGTATATGAGACCAGGTAATTGGGTGGTTATTGACTAAAACTATAACCATCCCAAACACGTGAATTTTTTTAAAAGAAATCTCATACCCAGTCCTATAACCATTTACCTGTTTCAAAAGTTTCGGGTTCAAGTATTCCCGTCCCTACAACCAAACATCAGGTATGATTCACAATAACGAAATGCAACACAAAAAATATCCACTAACTAAACGCCCCTCAAAGTCTAAAGATACAACTGAGAACACATAGTTATATTTCATACATAGTGCAATAAATAAAAAAACAATTTTGATTAGTCTTACCTTATCTTTCAACTTTACATTAGTTAAATGAATTTTGAACTTTAAATCGCTATATACACAACATAAATAGTTATTTTTTCTTTTTCCACGACGTGATCCGAGTGTAGGGATTAAATGCGAACGTTTGCATGTTAGGAACGGGTCCACGACCTATGACATGAGTCCCTTTTCAAAATTGCGGCTGGATAACACTGCTCCACGCCGTGGACTCCAATCACACGACATGAAGCATTAAAAATTGTAGCTAATCTATATTATCTATGTGTGCGTGTGTTGTGTGTGTATACATACACATACATATAAGGTGTAAAGACGATCAAGATGTAATATTTTTCGATAAAATATAGTTGTTTTAGTTTAGATGCAATGGTTTTATAGTAGATGTAGTGATTTTTAAAATGAGAAATAATTGAATCTTTCAACCAAGATGTAATAATTGAAATGGACTTTATGTTTATTAGCCGGGATGTAATGATTTTAAATTGGATGCAGTGATTTTATAGACAAGATGTAGTATTTCTAGTGTTCCTATTGGATCCTCAATATATATATATATGTATATATATATATGAGGATTCATGCAAAAAGGATTATTTTTACAAAAAGCGCAAGAAGCATTTACAACTCTTGATTTATTTTGATCTAGCGTCTTAAATAATTCATATTTTTTATTTTTATTTAATAAAAATGGGTATTATGGTCAAACTTGTTTTAGTTTTCAAATTGATTTTTTCTTTCTACCTTTTTAATAATCTCTACGGTTTTTTTCTTTTTTTTTCTATATATTATTTCCAAGTTTTATCTGCAAGTTGTAATTTCTTTTGAATAAATTCTTTCTTTGTTTTGATTTTTTTAATTAATTTCTCATATCCATTTTGTTGTTTGAAAGCATTTGTATGGGTGTTCAATAATAAACCCATTAACAAAATTAAAACTAATGATATTTTGACCATAAATCATTATCATTAACAATAATACTCAACAATGAATACAAAAATTAACAAATTATACTTATCTTCGATAATGAATAATCTAAAGAATATAAAAAAGTTCAATAATGAACATATCTAAACCAACCTAGATCTACACAAAAATTTTACCGTAGTCATAGTCTAAGACTTTTTGTTCACTAATAAACATAAATAAAATCACATATTTCACAACACAATTTATACACCCTAGTTTCATAGTCTAAGACTTTTTGTTCGCTAATAAACATAAATAAAATCACATATTTTACAACACAGCTTATACAAGAAACTAGTTCATACTTAATAATAAATAAAAAAACCCATTAAAAAGAAATTACAAGTAAGCGGTGGTGATATCGTAATTGCCGACAGTTGGTGATTTGTGACGGTGGTGGTATTGTAATCGCTGACCTCAAAGAAATGGCTAAACTTTGGAGAAGGAGATCCATTGGTTATAAAAACGACATTACCAACAAAGATGTCACTTACCTTGTCGCCGGTTGTAGCATCCACCTAGTCGCAGGTTGTAGATGGAAACGGCCTCAACGCCGGTTGTAGATAGAACCGACCACCATCGATTACACGTGATGTCGATCAAAAGGCTCGGTTGGAACACAGATCTACCCCTTGATTGTTCTATCTGATGCTTCATTGTGGCTTGATTTATCGAGAATCATGGAGAAAAACCTAAACCCGCCCGCACTATGTTGTTCCGGTGGTGGCCGACAGTTATAGGGTTGGTTGTGATGGTGATTGGTCTTCCAAGGACACCGTACAAGGTTCTCCCGGTGGTGGCCGGCGGTTCTTGGATTGATGGTGATGGTGGTTGGTTGCAAACAGGCCATGGTGAATATATAGAGATGGTGACCACTGAGATTAAAAAAAGGAGGAGGTGGGCTGAACAGTTGAAGTCAACGTGAAAAGGGGGAGGGAGGTTTCAAATGACCATTACACCAATCTCTATGCTTGTTTACTACTATTAATCTTGAAACTAGTTTACAAAACTGTCTAAATAATCTAATCCATTGAATATTCCATCTAACGGTCTAAAAAAGTTCTCGCCTTTTTTGTAAAATAAAAGATTTTCGCATGAACATCTCTCTCTATATACACACGCATATAAACATGTTATCAATTTTGTTATAACATGTAAATAAAAAAATAAAGTTTTTATTTATCAAAATTTACACGGAATATTATAGAGCTATATTATTGTAGAAACACTTTCAATAATTAGTGATTGAGATTTGAGAATGCAAGTCTTAAGAGGAGCAATGAATAAAAAGTATTCCAGTTGCATTGATCGAAAGAAATCAGTACTTGACCAGTATGGGTTTTCAAAACCGGATATCCGAAATTTCGGATAGTAGGTTTTCAGTATCTGATTATGAAATTTCAGATATCTAAATTTCGGATTTAGATATCCGAAAATTTCAAAATTATATATTTTTATATAATTTAAAAAAAAATTACTAAATAACCATTTTTTAAACTTCAATCACCAAAAATATCTCAAATATGCTTTAAAATAAAAAATACATGTATATAAAACTATATATGTTTAAAAAATCAAATAAATAAGAAATATAAAAATAAAAAAATAAAAAATAAATTTAAGATATCAGATATCCGATACTTTAGAAAACCAATATCCAAATCTGAAAATTTTAATATCCGAATTTCGGATTTTGTATTGGATTTTCAGATATTCGGATCGAACGCTCGAATTCAGATTTTTTAACACCCTACTTGATAGGGTAATAATTTAAAAAACGAGACTTAAGGGGAGAAAGTGAAAATATATTTTTAAAAAATTTATCGGCCATCACGCGTATACCCAACGAGGGATCCAATTCTAAAATCAAATCATCATCAATATCTTCAAGTTCCTTCGTATCTTCTCAAATCTCCCTAGAACCACCAAGCGCCGCCGACACGTGTACAACCGCCGGTAAGCTTTCTGTTGTTACACAATTAAACTCTCACGCGAAGAGAAGGAAACGAACTACTGGGTGGGTAGAAGCTTCTTCTAGGTTTCATTTATTATTTCCCTCTTTTTATACGTATTATTATACGATTTTTAGGGTTTCATAATTGATTCGAATTGTAGCAAGGCTGGGGGAGTTGATTCAATTACACATCAATTTTCATCGTCTTGTCTGGCATATGTATTATTGTTATCCGATCTGTGCCTATTGACCTAGAATTACGAGTAGTTCTCTGTTCGTTTCTAAAAAGTAAAAAAAGGAAAAAAAAAGGAATTGGGGATAGCTAAAGTTCCAGGGTAAGGGTTTTAAAAGGGTGAATTTTTGTTCTGTATTATTATACATGAACAAGTATATGGCTGCAGGAAGACATGGGGGATACCGTGACAATGAATTTAGGGACCGTGAATCTGATTTAGATGTTTCCAAGAGGGATTTTTCTTATTCTAAAGGGGAGTATGATCGTTCAAGGAATGGTAGTAACCAGGGTTATGATAGGGGTAAGATTCGGGTTCGGGATAGTAGAGGTCGGGGTAGGGTTAGGCAGAGGGATAATAAAGAAAGGGACTTAGTAAACGGTGGGGGTTACCGTTCGGCATCTAGCAGGAGTTATTCAGGAGGAAGTGGTGATGGTGGAGGTTTGAGGCATGATGCTAATCACCTCGTAGTTGGGGATCGAGAACCTGGGGAGTTGTCTAGCGAGAGCGAGTCTGATGAAGCTGTTGATTCAGAAATATACGGTAAGAATAATGAGGGTTCTATGATGGAGAATAATTCCGAGTCTTCCTCCTTAAGCAAAAAGAGAAAATTCTCACCTATTGTTTGGGATAGAGACGACAAGGAAGCTAGCAATTCATCAATGACTAGATCTTCTCCGGCAAATACAACTTTACCACCTACAGTGCCTAAATCTTATCGTCAATCACCTAACTTTGTTCCTGCAGCAATTGTAAGAAACTCCCCTGTAGAAAGTAGCAAGCTTGAATGTGCAGATCAGTCTTCAGGTAATACTCCAATTGATATTGGGAAGCATGATTCTTCTGGATTTGAACCCCATGTTGGTCTTTCTTCTTCCCCTATCCAGGAAGAGCATGTAGGTTTATCTTCTTCTCCTGCAGAGGAAGAGCATGTTAGATACATTCAGGATGTAGGACGACCAGAAGACGAAGATTACATGCCTGCACGGACAATAAGATCATCTCGGTGGGCAAATGATGCCGATTCTCCAGCTGATGAAGGTGAACTTTCAGATTCATCGGGTGATAACAGGATCAAGCAGAGAAAACAATCTTACCGCGGGTCAGTTGATGTTAGATCACAAAAGCAATCATCGAGCCCAGAGGGTGGAGAGCATCATAGAGAAGGCTCCGAAGCAAATAGAGGACGCTCATCTGAGCCTGATGAAGACAGTTACCGTGTTAGGTCTTCAAGTATGGACGGTTTTCCTGACAATGATCTGGAAAGGAAAGACTACATGGAGATAGATGATGAACACAAAAAAGATGGTACTAATAGAAGCCAATCAGGATCTGATTCAGAAAATGGATATGACTCTGAGGGTACACCAGAGCCTTCCGGCCCTCCTCAAAGGAGTGTGAATATGCTACAAGGCTGTCGAAGTGTTGATGAGTTTGAGAGATTGAACAAGATAGATGAAGGTACTTATGGAGTTGTTTACAGGGCCAAAGATAAAAAAACAGGTGAAATTGTTGCTTTAAAAAAGGTCAAGATGGAGAAAGAAAGAGAAGGGTTTCCTTTGACTTCTTTAAGGGAAATAAATATTCTTCTTTCATTTCATCATCCCTCAATTGTGGATGTGAAGGAAGTGGTAGTTGGGAGCAATCTTGATAGCATTTTTATGGTGATGGAATACATGGAACATGATCTTAAAGCACTGATGGAGACAATGAAACAACCTTTCAGCCAGAGTGAAGTTAAATGTCTCATGCTCCAGCTGTTTGAGGGAACGGAATACCTTCATAACAATTGGGTTCTTCACCGAGATTTAAAAACTTCAAATTTACTTTTGAATAATCGAGGTGAGTTGAAGATTTGTGACTTTGGATTGTCTCGTCAATATGGGAGTCCTCTGAAACCATACACTCCTTTGGTTGTGACTCTTTGGTACAGGTGAGCAGCAGCACTTATGCAATATTTCATTTTCAAATTTAAACACAGATTTGTTTATGTTACTCTATCTCTTTTTTTAATTATTATTTTTAAATTTTCGTGGTACTGCACCTTGTCATTTCCATGAATATTCATGCTTTAAAACTGCTGTTGGCCCTGGGTGTAGAGTGTATTAAATAGTATGGTTGCCACTATCACATGTTATAGTCATATTTTGGTGTTTGACACTTTCTCAGGGCACCAGAACTTCTGCTGGGAGCAAAACAATATTCTACAGCAATTGACATGTGGTCATTGGGTTGTATCATGGCTGAACTGTTGTCTAAGCAACCATTATTCAATGGGAAAACAGAATTTGATCAGCTTGATAAAGTAAGCTGACGTAAATTGCTTCTGGTTCACATATATAGGACCTTAGCTGAAAATTTTCTTTTTCTTTTTTCTGTAATAGCAGTTGTGACTGTATTTATTGTAATACTATTAAATATTTCTGCCAAAATGGTAATTGATGGCTCTTATGATCACAGATATTCAAAACACTTGGTACGCCAAATGAGACTATTTGGCCTGGGTACTCTAAACTCCCTGGAGTCAAGGTGAACTTTGTCAAGCATCAGTAAGTTTCCACTTCCTTGAAATTTTCACTCATTTAAATTCAAAGTTCGCATTTTCTTATTTTTGCCACTGTTTTCCCAGGCTTCCAGCTTTGGGTGATTTTCTGGTCTGCCTTTCTAGCTTCCGTTGGTGACAGATTTAGTTACATTATAAATGCTCTTGGTTTCATTTACCACTTTTTATTTTTTGCAGGTATAACTTATTACGCAGAAAATTTCCAGCGACATCTTTCACCGGGTCACCTGTTCTCTCTGATGCTGGGTTTGATTTGCTGAACAAATTGCTAACATACGACCCTGAGAAGGTATCATTTTGTGATTGGGCAAGCCTATGCGTTCTATAGCGTTGCATAGCTCTATATCACATGACACATAATTATATTTTATTTATATAAATTCTGGGAATATGTGCAGCGGATAACAGCCAAAGCAGCTCTCAACCATGAGTGGTTTCGTGAAGTTCCTCTTCCGAAGTCTAAAGATTTTATGCCTACTTTTCCTGCTCAGCATGCTCAGGACAGGTGCTGTAACCATAAAACTCAGAACTTTATTATACGACTGATTCTTATTGCTTTATTTGGTATGAGGAATGACAGAATGAATGTAATGGCTTATCCCAGTTGAAATAAAAAAAAGTTTTTTGTCGAAGGATTATAATCACTCATTTCTTAATGGAATGTGAATCCTTCTATTTTGCTGATTCTCATTCATGGACAAAGACTTATTTTTTCTCTGTTTCATCTTGACATGGAATGAAAGCTCAAAATATGATCTGTTATTCTGTTTAGTTTTCATTTACCCGTAACCAGATAATATTTATTATATTTGATTTAACTTTATTTAGCAATTTCCAGCAATAACAAAAATATTTTATTAACCATAAACATATATCTTTACGTGATGTTTTCATCTTTTGTTTTGTTTAATTTCTTTTTTTTAAAACTAAAATTATGATATATTTTAAGGGAAAATTCACATAATGGTAACCAAGTTTGAAAACTGTTTCATCAAGGTCACTCACCCCTTTATTTCATATTGTGAAATTTCCCATGAGTGACCTTGATGGAACAATTTTCAAACATTGGCCTTTATTCTTGTTACCAAACATTACCAACCCCCTAAATGAATATTTAATCAAATATTAACGCCCAACACACTCTCTCTGTCTCTCACACGCACACAACCCCGATCTCCCAAATCAATTTCATCTCCCTTGACTACTTCCCTCTGTGAATCAAATTAAACAAATCCAGATGTGAATCAAATCTAGATGATTAACAAACACATACAGATGTGAATCAACAAACACACACAATCCCCAACTCTATCTCTCTCTCCCCCCTAAATTCTCACTCACTCTTCTAAAAAAAATTGAACCGATGTGAATAAAATCTAGATGATCAAGAAACAAAATTTAAAAGTTCTAGATGTTCAACAATTCAAACTAAATCCAACAAACAAATTAAAACAAATAAGAATCAAAATTTTTAGTTTATGAACATTTTAAATAAACCCAAATTTCATCATATCAAGCCCGGAACATCTAACCCAAAACAAACAAAAAAGTCAAAACCTTTGAACAAAGACCAAAGCTTCCAGATTTGAAGGTGGATGGACAATCGATGCTCATGGAGGTGTCGACGCTATGGATGAGAGATAGAGTTACAGTGCTATCAACCACCTTTGTTTGTAGTGGTGCCGCCTCTTTTCTTGTTGTTGCATGCTTGGTTTAAAAAAGCGCGCCTGATGCGTGATACGCCCGATGCGGTGGCTGAAACGCATTAGGTGGTCTGATGCGCTGGGGGTACAAGGTGCGCTCTGATGCGTGATGCGGCCGATGCGTTTTTTGGGCTTTACTTGCAGGAATGGGCTTTAAAAAACCTGTGATGGGTTTTTCTTGATGATGATCTTATATGGGATGCGGTGGGTAGAGCTTCCGCGGTTATTGAGCCAAATTATTTCACTAGAGGATCAAGAAGAGGTGATGATAGGGTTGGCCCATCAAGAAATGATAAAGGGAAAAGACCCGCTCTTGTTGATGAAGATGATGATGTGGAGGAAGACGTTAGAGTGATTGATGATGATGTGGGAGATGGAGACGTGCTCGGGTTTGATGATGCGGATTTTGGGAACATTTAGTTTGTGACTAGAGAAAGTTTGGAGAACTTCTTAGGGGGAAAGGGAGGTGAGTGCTTGATGATTTGTGTTTTGGTTATATTGATTTTCCTAAGTGCACTTGTCTATTATGTTATTCAACATTTATGAACTACAATTAAACTACTTTAGGTATTAATTGAAGAATTTTTTATATATAAGTATTTACAAGGTATAAAATTAGTTTAAGTGTTTTTTGTGAAAATTGGGCGCATCGGGTTCGTGATGTGAGCGCATCTCGCATCACACGTCGGCTCCCGGGACTCTAAACGCATCAGAGTGCATCCCGCTTTTTAAACCAAGGTTGCAGGTGGTGGAGATGGGTGGTGGAAGGTGGCGGAGACGTTGGACAAGGGGTTGAAGGGCTATATGCACACCGATTCCGGCGGACGGTGGTGGTGGTGGTGGCTTCAATGGAGGGCGTATGGTTGGTGGAGAGAGAGGTAGAGACATGTGAGTTTTTGAGAGAGAGAGGGAGAGTGTGTGTGCATTAATATTTGTGAAGACCGACGTTTGGAGAGAACATGGTATTGATTTTTCTCTTTATAATTTATTGGGGTAAGAAGACAACCTTGTTTGGTAACAAGGATAAGAACCAAAATGACCAAAATACCTCATGTGCAAGGCACATGGGGGCTTTTAACGGCATAATGTAGCGTTGGGTAGCCTAAATGACCAAAAGTGAAACAAAGTGACAACCACAATGACCATTGTCGTAACTTTTAAAGTTAAAGGACTAAAAGTGAAATTCGGTGAAACTATGTAATTAACTCAATAAAAAACTATTATCTAATACTCTAATAGTATCTGGCAGTTTTAATACAAATATATTTACATTTAAGTACATTCTTATCTGTTTTCTAGTTTAACTGAATTTATATGTATATTAACTCATACCAAAGAATATATTTGGATAACCATTCCGTTCCTGTAGGTCAACCATTCCGTTCCTGTAGGTCAACCATTCCATTACCTTGACTATTCAATTCCTTTGCGTCCAAGCAAACAGATCCTATAGTTTATATTGATTGTTATTATTTGCTTGCTTCAGGCGTACACGAAGGGTAATGAAAAGCCCTGATCCCTTAGAAGAGCAACGTCGCAAGGAGCTGCAACAAGCGGAATTTGGAACAGGTGGCTTATTTGGATAGGTTTAGGGTGTTCTGAAGCTTCCAGAATTAAATTTTTATGTGTACTCACAAATTGACATTGTTGAGGTGAGAGTCCATGCAGTAAATGGGAACAGGCAACATCGGTTTGAGATGGTCATTCATGCTGTTTTTTAGCAGGCACCCACCATCATCTGGGTTGGGAGATGACTTCTACTTTGACTTTCAACTCAATACATAGCAGGTTCACTTCTTTGTGCAAGGTGTTACTTTTTAGCAGAGGGTCATTTTGGAACTTGTGTATGTAACATATTTTAGTGGCTTACTGTAAACCATTTAAGGAATTGGATTTAATACCAAAAAATGTATGCGTTTTTCTTATTTTGTATCTTATCTTTTCGATATTGTGTTTGCAAGAGGTGGTTGGTGTAGCAAGGAATGGAGTTCTTACCTTTTCATTGACGGAGTATTTTATCAGAAATTGTGCAATTTCAAGGTAATATCCTAATAACATGGAATGTCGTAAAAGACTTATGATTGCTTGAGAATTGACAATTGAGTTTTAAATTCTTTGTGTTAACCTTTGTTTTCAAGCTCCCCCCTCTTTTTTATGCTTGGGTATTGCCGTAGTATTGTAGTTTAATCTAGTTAATCTTTTATTCTTGTGTTTAGAAGCCAAGCGGGATTCTATTTTTAAATCTTGTAAACCTGTCATCTCATTATTTTCTTTTGAGCGATTCTTTGACTCAATGGTTCTAGAAGTGATATTATTTGATTGAGACAACTCATCTTTAATGGTTAGATGGGGCTTTCAAAAGAAGTGTCTTTTGCATGATTGCTACAAAATGTTCTTTTTTTTAATTCTCTAGTACACTGTCAACTTTAGTCTATAGAGTGATTGTTTTTTTGTTGCAGTATCTGTCCCATGAATGTAAGTGTGGAGATGTATCACAGATCTCTATTTTTGTTGAATTTTTTTAACTTAAATGACGCTGAAGATGCAAAGTTTCTGTATCTTGAGCTTTTATGACATTTATCTGCAAATGTCACTGCAGTACAAAAGCAACCAGGTTAATGTGGAGGTCACCCTGTGCACCTTGGACCTTATTAAAAATTTCAGGTATTTTTTGACCTCTTAAGTCTCATTATAATATCTCATTATGGTAACTTCACATATCTATGCCTTAAACGTTAAGTTTCAACCTTATTAAGGTTTTTTTATCTCTCTGTGCTGGGATGCTGGATACTTCTTTGTTTAGAAAACCTGTTATTTGCTGTTGTGTCTGAAATAGAGGTGAGAAAGTGGCGGGTTGGCAGGTTTGGTAATGGATCAAACATGGGACGGGCCAAAAGTAAACATGCATCATTTTGGTTAGATAGGGTTGGGCTGACCTGAAACACTTCTTTTGTCTAAAAATATTAGAGGGTATAGGTTGGGTGTGGTTATCAGTATAATTAATAGTTCTGTCAAATATGATTACAACTTTTATTTTTCATATAATATTTCTGTATTTCTCGTATAGATACTAGGAGGTTATGTAGGAATAATACACTTTGGGCAGTTTTGACCCTTCCCCTTTATAGCTAACTTCTTGATCCGTTAGTGGTAAAAAACACTGATTTTTCTCGGTTAGTATTGGAAACATGTCCTTGCTGATACCTGTAATGGGGACATAATATCACGTTAACATAGAGCAGTGTGTATTACAATATTGATTTATATACCTTTGTTATTCATGGCGTTCAGTTGATTTGCTTAGAATGCAACATCTCTTGCTTGCTTCTTGGGCTGTTTAAAAAATTTAGGAAACTTAAATCGATGCTTCTTGAAATATATAATAAACAAGTTTTTTTAAATTGGTTATTTCTTTTACACACTTTTTCGCCCAGAGAAGAACTTGATAAGTTAGTGGACATTAGGTGTTTTATGCTATATGCTATTGGGGACGAGCAGTCGAGCAATTTGATGTTCATTTATATCATGTTTAAGGCACAATCATGTAAAACTTGCAGTTTAGGAGAAAGCTTCTTCTAGTGTGGGTTTGGGTATTCTGTAATGGGTTAGGGTAGGTTCTATACAAGGTGCCCCACCAACCGAGTGGTTCTTGAGGGCACTGGCTCGTCCTGTTTTGGCCAACAGGGCTTGGCCTGGTGGTCCTCAGCAGCCCACAACCTCTTTCTAAGCCCCAAGTGGAACCCAAGGATGTTGGGTGAGACTTAGGTTCAAAAATTAAATAAAATTTGTAGTGTTGAATAAGCTATACGTTGTAAGGGTGGCTTTGATAACGGTTTAAAACTGAAAAAGTTTATGATGTGGGTAAAAATGGTCTGGGCATTGTTGTCTACTTATTTTACAGGACGGGTCAAAACGGGTTGGGTTGGCTGTTTTATGCACTGTTTAGTCTATGGACAATCATCTATGCATTGATAAAAGTGGTCCATTAGACACTTTTTTGGATGGTTAACCTGTGTGAGCCTGTATGCTTATTCTAGTTGTGGAAGTGTTGCTACTTTTTCGCTTTTGGGAGTTGGATTTTGGTTGTTCAGTTGAGCTTGTTATAGTTGACCACCTGCCCTAGGAGTCTTGACTCTTGAGAATCATGCCCTCATTAGAAGTTGTTGGAATTTCTTTTTGTAGGCAGAATATGTTGCGACACACCTCAAATATCGAGGTGCGATGATATCAAAATTTTGGTTACGTTGAAAATACTCGTTTAAACCATAAATCCCAAGGGAACACATACTTCTAGAATAGCAGTTCATCTGATTAAAACGAACAAACCTATTTATAACAACACTAGCATAGTACTCGCGTAATGTGACGACTACAATTATTCCTACTCAATAACATATCTGTTTTTAATAACGTAAGATTATTATATCACGCATTATAATGACATCGAACAATTTTCGTTCGTAATGTGTCTATTTTCTTTCTCATGTTTCCATTTCTTTTATTTCTCTTTTCTTTATAACTCTTTTATTAATTTTTAAAAACAATAAAATGAGAAACAAAAAGAATATTAAATATACTATAAATAAAACCTTTTATCTTAATTACACGAGTCATTTAAAAAATCTGAAAATGTTTATAAATTTAGGTTACATGTTATTAAGTTTATAAGTTCTAGTTATACGTATTTTCTAATACTTAAATTAAAATATGTGTTATATGATAAAATATTTAAACCATTATTTTTATGAAGATCCTTTTTATTTAATTTTTAATATTATTTAATATCATATAGGTTGAGAATTAACTTGCATTGACTTGATTTTTTTAAATATTATTTATTATGGAAGATTTAGTTATAAAAATGGTATTTAAGAATCTAATTAACTCTATATAATAGTTTCCTTATAGGGTTAAATAAGTGGTAAATTAGTAATTTTAAATTGCTTAAAATTAAGAGATTTCAATGGCCTAAATGCTTTATAATATAGTATAGATAAGGTCTAAATATTGAGAGGAAATTCTCTACATGTCATTACTTATCGGGGGAAAAGTTCAAACGAGAGAACTGTTTGTAACACCATTAATGACTCATTGGTAGACGTATTTTCGTCATTTATATATTTACCCCACCGTGAATTGCACTTGGATAGGTGAGTTATTATTAGATTGAATTAAATTTTCAAAATATCTTTATTTATGAGTCATTATTGAGCTTATTAATGGGCTATAGACTTCTTAGCCAATGATTTATTTTAATTAAGAGTCAAGACTGGATTTTGCATTTTTCACACGAAAAACAGTTCTTATTTGAACCCTTCACTACCTATTGAATCTTGAGCCATGTAATGTTGTGAAATACATACTAAAAGGTTGATTGTTAAATATATAAAGTATGAGAAAATGATGTGTGCGTTAGAAGCACGTATAATAGTTGTTTTTATACTCACAAACATATAAATGAACAAATGAGAAATCACTAACATTCCCCTCATTTAAAATGTTTATGAGCGTGGAAACATGTAAGATATGTGTTTTTTAAGAACTTAGAAGCATATATCGTATATGCCATGCTTCCCAACATGGCTTATATAAGTGCAAATCTTGCGCACATTGTAAGACTCTTGGTTTCGTCTATGAAGCTCAAGACCTTCGATGTAAAGTTCATCGGCGTTGCAAGGTGCGTCCCAACATTTTTTTAGACGAGTCTTTCTAGGACTGTCGGTTTCTATCGTTTGTGATTAATTTGGAATAAGTTTCATCTTGATCACATCGTTTGTTGACGTAGCACGTCTTGTGGTACTTCAGTTTGCACATAGCATCCAGCCAAACATTAAAGAACACAAATGTGTTTATTCCTCTGTTCTAGTACGAGTCATTGGTTGTCATAAAAGTTTCACAGGCTCAAAAAAGATTAAAAAAAGAATTATGTTTATCATGTGAAACTCACTTGAAAATGTCGAGATAAAGTCTTGTCTTGTAGCCAAATAAAGCCTCCTACAATTACATTAAAAGTCTCGCTAAGATTAGGATTTTTAATTAGGCCATTGATTAGGATGCACAAATAACGTTTTTCTTAATCTTTTCTCGATAAAATTAAAATACATACAAGGGGTATACACACATATATAGACGAATGAACAAATTTATCGACATCACTATTTACACACACTCTCATTACTTCCACGACCTTTGAAGGGCCACATCGACTACCTCACACCCGACCTATACGTTGTAAATTAAATAAACGTACGAGTTAGTTATACCAAAATGTATCCAATTTTGTATCTCTTTTATATTGTATGTATTTACCTTTGTAACAAGTAATGGTTTTTTTATTATTCTTTTGTTGACACGAAAATACTTGTAGGCTCCACCTAATTAAAAGAACGCCACATCACATTTTAAGAGCAAACGGTGTGGAAGGAGGGGCCGGAGCCACCGCGCCAAGGTTGGCTACACCAACGCGCCGTGGTCAGTGGGGTGTTCATCGCGCCACGGGCTGAGAGCTGTGGTGGGTCCACCTTATTTCTTTTTTTATTGCATCATGGTTTTCACTTCTCAACGTTGATGATAGAGATGGGAAGATGATGATACTTATGGATGTAGTTAATGGTGGCGTTCAAGGTTGTGATTGGTACTCGACGATCCATTTTTAGAGATCTTCAACCCTGCTTTCAAAACCATGATCGGTGGTGGTGTGGTTCCATATGTAAATTTTAGAGATCTTTATAAAAGAAATAAGCTCTAATGTAATATCAATGGAGGTTCTACAAAAAGAAAACGATAAAGAAATAAATAAAAAGGTGTTGCAGACAACATTATTACTAATTTACTTTTTTTTATTTTTAATTAATTAATTGGGTATTAGATGGTTTAACGTGGTGAAAGTGATCGGCACATAATTAAGTAATGGCCTAAGTGGTAGAAGAAAAAAAGTTGACGTAACGGTTTGATAAAAAGTAAGGGTTTCATTCACTCTAAGTTTTAAACTATTAAACCATTTTAATGTTATTATGAAAACAATTTTAAACAAAATATAATAAAACATACTTATACAAAGAAAGAGAAAGGTCGGCTCTACTTTCACATCTTCAAGAACACGTGATACGAATAACATAACGATAGTGGTGAACCGGTGACTAGTCTTAAAAAAATCAAGAATAGAATGGTGATAATTACTCAAAAACAACATATAAGTTTTGAATTTACTTTGTTAAAACTAGTATTTCGTTTAAGATTAAATTAATTATAATGGTAATTTAACTATTATTAATATTATTATTAGTTAAATGATCCATCAGGTTTGACCGGTGAGACAAAGGAATCCTTCAAAGCGGGGAATGGATCGAGTTTGGTATGGACATGGAGAAGATTGCCAAGAGGAACAGAAGTTGGGGAAATCGTGGAATTGGAGGACATCCTAAACATTTCGCCGGCCAAACAATGGGATAAAGGAAGACGGTGGCTAGAAGAAGAAGGCATGTACTCAACAAAAAGAATGAGGGTGTTGATCGATGAAAAATTATTAACGGTGAGGCTTGAAACGACGTGGTCTCAATTGACACAAGAAGATATCACTATTTATTTCGAGGGCACGGATAGGATAGGAATAATCCCGGTGAGATCGAGTTGGTCTAGATGAGAGGGGAATAGACCTTTATTCAAGCCTTTGCCCGTGATTCCAAAATTCATTCGAAACGTTATAAACTGTTGGGATGTAAAAAGGTTGTGGGAAATTAAGGATCTTTGTTTGGTGGGATATGATGAGGGTTAGTAAGTTTGACTTGTAATTGGTTGAAGGATTAGTCTCCAATGGCTTGTTAAATCGAGATGGCGAGACAATTGTAGGCGTGAATTATGGATTTGGAAAAGGAGCAGAATAAAAGCTTCATGTCTCCAAGTGGAGTCGACACAAGCAGGTTATGATGTCCATTGATGAGGTGCGGGTTGCAAACAGGAGGGGGGTTGGACGGTTGGTGTATTTTTCCTTCTTCATGTTTTAATTTTTAATTAGTGGATGAAGGTGTGTTTTTTGCTTTTTGTTGTATGTTATTATGGGGATCTTTGTACTATTGGGAGTCTCTACCATTTTGCTAGTCTCCTTTTCTTTAACAAGAATTCGGTTACTCTAAGAGAGTCTGATGACTATGTCGAAATACTTTTTTAGTGTAACATTTTGCTGTTAAAAAAAAGGAAACAAATTAGGGATTTTTAATAACTACAAATGTCAGCTTCAATTTGAAGAACAATTAAGCACCACTCAAAAAAATGTGAAGAACATGACATATATATAGGAGATGGTTTAAACGAGAACTATTTTTTATACGAGAACTACGAGAACCAATCTTAGCCGTTCTTTTTGGATAATGGAATTCATGGATGGAGAGCGTGGGGGGATTGAGTGCGGCATGATGCATGTAAGGAATTCATGGGTGAGCAATTTAATTGAAGGAGAGAGAATTGGACGGCTAAGATTGGTTCTCTCGGTACTCGTACGAAAAACAGTTCTCGTTTGAACTTTTGCCTATATATATAGGGATGTGACCAAATAAAAAGAAAATTAAAGTAAAAAGTGTAAAAGAGATGATTATTTGATCATTTTTCGGTATATATATTAACTGATCCCATCCCTATATAGGGTAGAGATCAAGTAAAAAGAAAATTCGGTATATATATTAACTGATAATCGTTAGTTCATCATCTTTATTGATTAAAACTAGTTCTTCATCAATTTCTTTTTGATTTCAAATACAGATTTTGAAAACAAAATTTTGGAATAATTTGTTGATGAACAAAATGCTTTCATCTAAAAAGTGATGAATATGTTGGATTCATCAAAATGAAATTGATGAAGAACTAGTTTTAATCAATAAAGATGATGAACTAACGATTATCAGTTGATATATATACCAAAAAATGATCAAATAATCATTCCTTTTACCCTTTTTACTTTAATTTTCTTTTTATTTGATCTCTACCCTATATATATATATATATATATATATATATATATATATATATATAGGGGAAGGTTCATTTGAGAACCGTTTTTATTGCGAGAACCAATCTTAGCCGTTCATTTTGGATAATAGAATTCATAGATTAAGAGCGTAGGGGGATTGAGTGTGGGAGGGTGCATGTAAGGAATTCATGGGTGGACAATCTAATTGAAAGAGGGAGAATTAGACGGCTAAGATTGATTCTTACAGTTTTCGCAATAAAAACGGTTCTCAAATAAACTTTTCAAAAAAAAATATATATATATATCTTCTAGCAATAATTAAGTGTGTTTGAGAATGAGAGAAATAGAGAGAAAGGATTCGGTGATAAATATGTTTGGGAATGAGATATATATATATATATAGAGAGAGAGAGAGAGGAGATATGTGTTTGGGAATATTGAAAATCAGAATGTAAAATTGTAAAAGACCGAAATTCAGTAAAAGATAATTAAAAATTTCAGTTGGATGGAGGTTAGTTTAAAAGATCGATGGGAGCGAAACAAATTTTAAATAGGAGACATGAATTAAGTAATTTTCAAAATTAAAAAAACTATACAGTAATTTATCCAAACCACAAAAACCATTTATTTAAATAATTTACTATTATTATTACTACAAGATTCAGATTTCCATATATTATTCGCCTTTGACGTCTTCCACAACGCATACAATACAATTATCGCCAACTTGAAAGCATATAATACAAGTTTTCATACAAATAATTAATTTTTTTTGGAACGGCAAAAGATAAATTTATATAAAACTAACAAGATGCTAGCAAGAGTTCGTGTAAGAGAAGACGAAATTAACAAAAACAATCATTTAGATTACAAACCCAATTTAACCATACAATTAATTAACTAACCTAGTACATATCTATCTATACTATATTATAAAGCATTTAAGTGTTCTTAATCTTTTAATTTTAAGTAATTTTAAATTACTAATTTATCTTTAATATTACAATTAATAAAAACTATTAAATTAAACAACTATTTGATGGAGTCAATAACAATCTTATATACCATTTTAATAACTAAACATTTCAAAATAAAGATTATTTAAAAAATCAAATCAATACAAATTAACTTAATAATTAAAAATATTAATATTTACATTTTTATATTAAATATTCTATCATATAATAATTATTTTAACTTAACTATTAAAAATTACGTATAACTAGAAATATTAAATCAAATAACATACAACGTTAATTTTATAAAAATTACTGAATTTTTTAAATATATAATATAATTAAAATATAATACAGTTAAAAGACCAACATTTTTGTTAAATTTTACAATTAATATAAAATTTTATTGACACATTATAATTAGAAATGAAACAAATTATTATTGTTTTAAAAACAAATAAGTTATTAAAAAAATATTTATAAACGTTACATTATACGGTTACAGTGTTAGTATATATAAAAATAAAAGGCAAGAGCATCATAAACCCCTTCTCCAGTTAAGCGGGGTAATAGATTCTATTTTGTCTCCATTTCCAATATATATACTTCAGTGCCCACAATTTCTCTTCCATGAAAATTTAAATGGCCACCTCCAATTCTCATTCATCAATCAATCCACATAATGGTTTTTGCTCAAAAACCCTAATATTCCATAGCCTCAGACCTCCATCTTCTCTACCTCCATTGAATTCCAATTTCTCAGTAACTGATTACATCTTCTCACTCCTCGAAACCACCACCGCCGCCGCAGCAACTGCATCACTCATTGACGCCACCACCCGCTGCATCATCCCTTACTCCGACGTCCCGTTCCTTGTACGCAACCTTGCAGTCTCGCTCCGTCAACCGTCATTCTCTCTTTCCTACGGAGACTCTGCTTTTGTTATTTCCCCAAATTTTTCATATCTCCCGATTCTTTATCTTTCTCTATTTTCACTCGGTATTGCCGTTTCGCCGGCAAATCCTGCTAACTCGATCCAAGAGATTTCTCGCCAGATCCAGCTCTGTAAACCGGTGGTTGCTTTCGCTACCACGGAGGCGGTTCAGAAGCTGTTAGAAGCCGGATTTACAAATAAAATTGTGCTAACAGATTCCAATGACTTCGAATCGATGATGAGAGTGAATTCAAATGCAGATAGAAATCATGAAACTGAAATTAAAATTTTGCAATCAGATACGGCGGTGATTTTATACTCGTCAGGGACAACGGGGAAGATTAAGGGAGTGAAATTGACGCACAGGAACTTGATATCATCGATTGCCGGAGCTATCGCCGGACGACAAGCCAGGTCTTCTCCGGCGGTGTACCTATCCACGGTGCCGTACTTTCATATTTATGGCTTCATCCTTTGTATCAGGATGGTTGCATTTGGGGAGAGTTTAGTATCGATGGCGAGGTTCGACTTGCGTCTGATGGTGAGGTCGGTTGAGGAGTTTGGTGTTACTCATCTACCATTGGCGCCGCCTGTGGTGGTGGCTTTAGTGGACGGCAAAAATGAGCAATTGGTTAACGGAATCAATTGGGGCTCTCTCGAAAGCGTGTTTAGTGGTGGAGCGCCGCTTACGGTGGCCGTGATCGATAAATTCAAAAGACGATTTCCCAATGTGTCACTGGTGCAGGTTAGTGCATGACATCCGACGTATCAAATTCAGAGTCAGACAAACTAATAAATAATTACATAAAAACATTTTTTTAATAGTTTTGTCCGCTGCAGTGTTAAAAATATATGTTTCCGAAAAAGCCTCTATTTCCTTTTTGGTACAACTGTCAAAGTGGCAATCCTTCTGTCAAAAACTTATTATGTATAAATCTTCCCTATACAAAATATAGATAAAAAGTTTAGAGTGAAATAATTAAATAGTTATGAATTTAGAAACTCGGTAAATTTAGTGTTATCTTAGTAAGTTTTGTACTAAAGTGATCGAATTTTAAATCAAGTTTTAGGATATTGAAAAAAAGCTTCAATCCGAAATTATTTCAAAATTCAAATATCTGGATTATATTAATATTTTAAATTTTGGATATTCGAAAATCAGAATAATGTTTTTTTAAATATTATTTTTATACTTTATATTGTTTATTTTTTAATTTTCCAAACATATATTGTTTTTAATACCCGTATTTTTCGTTTCGAAGTGAATTTGAGATATTTTTTTATTCTAAAAGTTTAAATAGGATTGTTTAGTAATTTATTATTTTAAACTTCAGACATTTCATTACATAATAAATAAACCATGCGTTACTCTACATATCAATTTGTAAAATAAGTGAGCATAATTTTAGGGGTAATTTATTAATTTAAAAAACATAAGAAATTGAAATATGTAGTTCTCCAATCTCCATTAGGTATTTGACTCATGAAATTAAAGAATGTATTAAAAGAATTTGGTTTTAGCCTTCATATCTTAATAATCTCACATTCTCATTCTCACTATCAACGTGCGCACATTTATTTTGTATATATTTTACTATATTAAAACTTCTAAAGTTGTACACATAATTATCTAAGATCATATTATATTATAATGCTTTGTAACCATCTTTTTATATTCTTACATAACTTGCTAATTAAAAAAAGTTTAATCGAGAACTGTTTTTCGTACGAAAATTGTTTGTAACATCAGTAATGACATATTAATAGGAGTATTTTGGTCATTTATATATTTATCTAACTGTGAACTGCGTTTGGATGGACTATCATTAATTTGTAAGAGTTTGATTTTTCAAAATACCCTCATTAATGCGTCATTAGTGAGTCGTCAATGAATCATTAATGAGCTGTCAAAAATTATTAGTCATTGATTAATTTTAATCATGGGTTAAGATTGGTTTTCATTTGAACTCTTCTTGTATTAATTATCTCATAGCTAATAAACATATTAACAATAAATTGTTGTGTATCGTTATTTGTATAAATTCGAAGTAGATGACGCAACTCAAACTTTGTAAAAATTTATGATAACATATTAGTGTTTATTGTATAAAATAAAAAATAAATTATAAATATAGTTTTTCTTTATAGAATTTCGGATATCTGAATCTAATATTTCGGATAGGGATTTCGAATATCCGATTTTAAACGCACACCTCTTATACCATAGCTAGGGTAGTATTTGACCGGCTATCAAGTTATGGTACTATCCTACTATTTTAATACTTTAAGTATCAAACCTAGTTAGCCATATATAATGTTTTGAATAATTTAAGCAAAATAGTTACGAGGTTGTTTACTATTAAAATTTTCTATAAAAAATTCCGGTTTGTCACTTCAATTAATTTATAATAAAATATTTTTAAAGTAATTATATATAGTCCCTAATAAATCAAGCTAATAGTATGACTAATAAATACTTCAAACTTTTGAAACATGATATAAACGTCTTAATTAATCTCTCTGTTAAACAGAGCTTTTTCCTATTCAATATATTACATGTTTAGGATTGTTGATCTTGATCAATGAAGTAATGCTCCTGATACAAGGTTGGTTAACGTTGTTTAGGCGTATGGATTGACCGAAGCCTCAGGTGGAATCTCACGGATAGCAGGTCCGTATGAGAGCACGATAGTTGGCACCGTGGGGAGGCTCATAGCCCATTGTCAAGCAAAAATAGTAGACGCCGACACAGGGGATGCGTTGCCTCCTATGAACCCTGGTGAACTATGGGTTCGAGGTCCATTTGTAATGAAAGGTAACAGCATTATTCCCATAGTCAAACTGAACATGCAACCTTTTATCATAAAGAATCTATTAAATTTCAAGTGAATAGCAAAAATACAAATTGTTGCAATTTTATGGGAAAGTTTAGTCTAAATTAGGAGTCAAAAGTTTTAGAAGTTAGTTATAGGAGAATTTTAGCCATTCTATCATTTCACAACTTATGTTTTACTTTGACTTCATTTCTTCTTACTGTATTAGAGGGGAACATTACCATAATATCTCTTTATTTTTATTTTTATTTTTATGTTTCGTACACTACACTAGTACAAATTAAATGTGATGAGGAGACACATGTTGTTTAATGGGGGCGTTTTGTTGCGGGTGATTAGGGTACGTTGATGATAATGAAGTTAAAGATGCAATGGTGGATAAAGATGGATGGTTGAGAACCGGTGATCTTTGTTACTTTGATAACCAAGGATTCTTGTTTGTTGTGGGGCGGTTAAAAGAGTTGATTAAATACAAAGGATATCAGGTACGTCGTATTAATTAATGCATATATATATATATATATATATATATATATATATATATTAACGTACAGTTTTGGCAACTTAATACATATAGGCAAAAGTTTAAACGATAACTGTTTTTCGTACGAGAACCGCGAGAACCAATCTTAGCCGTCCAATTCCCCCTCATTCAATTAGATTGCCCATCCATATATTTCTTACATGCACCCTGCCACAATGTGGTATCAGGTAGTACTAGCTGCACAATGTGACCCGGCACGTATACACTTAATTTCTTGGCGTTTTAGTCTCGTCCGTCTTGATTTTTGCACAACCGTTTCTTTGTTTTCTTTCTTTTTAACCTTTCGATCTTGTCGTTTTGAATTTCTACCCACCTAAATCATCGACCTATTAATTAATAGGCTGAAAAATTGATCTAGCTCTATTGAAATGATTCACTTTTGTCTAAGCTATATATTTGAAATTTACATGTAGGTACCACCAGCCGAATTGGAACACATTCTACAATCGCATCCCGACATTATGGAAGCTGCAGTGATTCCGTACGTATGCCTGCCTTTCACCCCTTAAATTTAGTTACGTACGTACCTTTGATTTGGGTTAAATGAGTCAAATGGGTTGAAGTGTTTTTTTTGTTTTTTGTAGGTATCCAGATGAAGTAGCAGGGCAAGTACCCATGGGTTTTGTGGTTAGAAGAAAAGGAAGCAGCATTGATGAAGCACAAGTGAAAGATTTTGTTGCAAAACAGGTGTGTACTTTAATTTTCTTTCATTTAATTTGCTAAACTAAACCTCATACTAATTAAACAAAATTAATTGAACTGATTAGGTTGCACCATACAAGAAACTAAGAAGAGTTTGTTTTGTGGATTCCATTCCAAAGAATGCTCCTGGAAAGATACTTAGGAAGGACTTGATCAAGATGGCTCTTGCTGCAGGTGTCACTTGTAAACTTTAAATAAACATCATTTGAGGATAGCTAGATTAATGTGTTGAAAGACCAAACTAAAACCTTTTTATAGGTAGAAAAGTAAAAAGTACAAGGTGTACCTAGCTAACATATATAGGGGTACGTCATATATGGTCACATATATAACGGCTAACTGTTAGTACGTAGTTCAATCGTCCTCGATGCCATTATCATCACACTTTTTGTTCTAGCCCTTGCGATAAGCAAAGCCGTGTGAAGCTAGATATAAATTAAGATGACAATAGAGTTGATCGAGTCGGGTATCGGTGATTCCTATGAGAAAATTTCTATCGAGAACGATGCATGCAGTTTTTGAATATTTTGCATATAAATTTGGAAAATTACAAAGGAACCCAAGTCTTCAATCGGTTCGCATATAAAGTTGGATATTTAATTGTCTTATGAAATACATGATAACCATGAAAGACATAATATGCATATAAATTGTCCCATAATATATAACGTTAGGAACCAAAGACCTTTTTTTAACCATACATATATACGAATTAATTTTAACTCTCGATTAAAATAAATAAATAAATAATAATTATAAAGGTTTATTAATGAGTCATTAATGAAAGATATTTTAAAAAATCAAGTCTAGCTTACTCATTAATAACGGTCCATCCATCCGGACATAATTCACGGCTGAGTCAATATATAAATAACCAGAATACCCTATTAACGAGTCATTAATGATGTTACAAACAGTTCTTGTAATTTTCACAGAAAAAGAGTTATTGTTTTAACTTTTTTCTCAAGTTATAATGTGAGAAGTTTAAAATTTAAAAGGTAATTTCTTTGGCTATTGAATAAATTTAAACTTTTATTAAATATATCTGTTAAGCTAAAAAAACCACATTATATATGTTTACGTCTTGGTTTATGAAATTAGCCCGCGGAAGCATTTAAAACCATTTCATTTTTAACATTCCAGGTGAAGGCAATTAGTCGTTATAAAAATGTTGAATGATAGTATCGAAGGTATCCAACTCGAAACCCGTTAGAAATCAGCAAATCAGAAGTTGGTCGGGACTTTAAGTTTAATTACGCCGTTTTGTAGGCTTAAATGTAAATAGCGCATAAGAGCATTGGGAGTGGTCGAAGCATACTACGTGTCAAGCGGTATCAAGAGTGTACTCCACTCCCTGCCCTCGCGCGGTACCACAAATTCACATGGTGAGTCGGTATTCAAATGTTGATAGAGAGAGAGGAACATTTTGCATGGTTTCGAGAAGGAGAAACAGTCATAGTCATATGACCGTTTTAGTAAAAAAAAACTTTATTTTCCCCAATATATATATAACAATACCATTTCTAATTCAAAAAAATCTCTCTATAAATCATTCTATTTCTCTACAAAACACAAAAAATGTTATCAAACTCTATTTCATCTATTTTATCTTCTTCATCATCTCTCGACGAGTAACCAAACATGCGGTATAAAATTCTTTATGAAATGTTTACATGAACTGCTTTATATATCAAAAAACAAATGAATGAAACGGGAACGTTCAAATGATCCATGAAAAACAAGAAAACTAGTAAATAGGGAACTTGACGAAGCAAAACTCTGGAGTAAAAAGGACTACTTTGCCGAAGACTATATTTTTGATGAAACTTCATTCAGGAGATGATTTTAGATGTCCAAAGAATTGTTTTTGCGGATCGTTGATGACTTACTAATTGCAACCCTGTATTTTACACAAAAATGGGATGCGCAGGGTTGGAAGGGTTTTACTCCGATACAAAATTGTACCTCTGCAATACTTCAATTAGCTTAAGGAACCGCACTCGACGGGCTTGATGAGTACCTACATATGTCGGAACAAACCTCGTGTGAAGTGTTACAAAAGTTTTGTAAATTGGTGATTTAAGTGTATAGCAAAGAGTATTTACGATGCCCTACATTCTTCGACATGCAACAATTGTACGAGCATCATGAATCCAAACATGGATTCTCGGGAATGTTAGGAAATATCGATTGCACTCACTGGGCTTGGTCAAATTGTCTGGTAGCATAGCGTGGGCAATACATGCGGTGTGATCATGAATACACAACTCTTATACTCGAAGCGGTTACATCCCAAGATCTATGGATTTGACACGCGTTTTTCGCGGTCGCCGGTTGAAACAATGATATTAATGTTCTTACTCAATCTCCAACATTCAACGACGTATTAAGTGCCAAAGCACCCGTGTGTCCTTTGTACTGAACGGGATTACATACAAATATGGTTATTATCTTGCAGATGAGATATATCCAGAATGGGCGACTGATATTAGCCAAATTATACATTTTTATTATACCAAATTTCCCGTATCTTGACACAATTCTAAGCAGATTTAGACTATTTGATACCTAATATCTTAAAAATCTAATTTGTAAGCTCATGAGGATGGATAGATAACAAATGGAGTAAAAATGATGAAAATCCGTTAAGGTATTGAATCTGGCAAGAAACTACAGCTGATGCACCTTATGATTTGCCCATATTTGTCAATACAGCCTCCATACGGCCGTATTGAGGTCGTATCAGTTGCCATGAATACCCAAATTATTGAGCTAGTTTTGGATAAGATCAATACAGTCGTGACACGGCCGTATTATGCCCGTATTACCTTATACGAAGCAGTATGATAAAGGTATACAACTGTCTTGTCCTAATTTGAGTTGTTAAAAGCATATTACAACCACGGAACAGGGGATATTGTTTTTCTCTCTTTTTCTGTCATCTAGAGCATCCATGGAGCTGAGTTTTCACCCAAAAGCGATGAAGCTTTGATCCTTGGTGCATAAGGAAGGTGATTCAAGCTAGAAGAGAGTATGTAGTCTAAGAATCATCCCCATTTAATCTTCATTTCAGGTTTGGTATAATCTTTCCTACCTTGATTGTGTCAGATCCGAATTCGATGTATGATTTGGGATTGTTTGTAGAAACTATGTTGTATATACTTTGATTCATATGGATTAAATAAGTTCTAGTTATTTGTATTATTTATGTATGATGCTTTGACTTTGTTAATTTGGATGATATTATGTTTTGACTCAATGGCTAAGTATATTTGATTGTATCGATGATAGTTCCAACCCATGTAAGTATTTTATATATTTATGTTAGGTTGACTTTATGTGTGAAATATTTATCTTCAAGTATATATATACTTAAACAAGTTTGGTTATGTCAAGATTGACACCAAGTTGGTGGATTTTGGTGTGATTAGCCTTGAGATGTGCATTTGTGACATTACATGAGGTTCGTAGATGATAGTTTGGGTTTTGAAAATTTTTAACCAAATATATGTCCTTATACCATGATAAGTTATACTCATATGTGTTAGGTGTTGTTTAAATCATTAAGTGGTTATGGTTATGATTTGGATAGTCACTGAATGAGTCATTTATATCTTATCTCTATTTATGAATGGGTGTTTAGTATTATTTTTCAGTTTAAAAGCCTTACGCATTAAGATGTTATGTTTGTGTGTCTAGTGTAATTTGTTTTATCAATAAATGAGTCACTAACCGGAAAGTGTATACTTTTTATTCTCCGTGTTTAATAAGACAACATAATCACCTCACATGATTATATACATTATTACCAAGACAACATAATCACGCCATATGCAATTCGTTTGAATTTCTTCCTATTGCATGCTACCGTGACTTTATCTTGATTTTATTATTTCTTGTTGTTTAGTTGTAGTTGTAGTTAAAATGCATTTCATGCTTTGTTGCCGATTAGATAATAGTGATGGTTGATTATTAAGAGCCTCTGTTCCCTGAGTTTGCTATCCGGTCTTACCAAAAGAGTTATGCTATATAAGGATGTGATACTTGCGTATCACGCGTACAATCTATTTCTAAGGTGAAACTACTTTTAAAACACTGTGTGTACTCTAATATATTTATGTAAAAATATGAAAATGTTAGCTATATTTGTCAAATCATTTCAATATCCACATTACGAGAAGCATAAAAATTCAAAAAAGCGCAAGAGTGGGCAAAAAATGACGTTGAAAGAGTATTTGGGGTCCTTGAAGCGCGTTGACAAATATTGCAAAATCCGGCACGACCGTGGTCTACAAAAAAGATAAGCAACATCATGTACGTGTGTGTAACACTACACAATATGATAAAACAAGACATGAACCAAACGATTTATGCGTTTGATGAAAGTGATCTACCACAATTTCCGAAGCATTATCCAAATATGACTGAAATTTTCAACACGACTCTTCGCAAACTACATTATCGCGAAATGCATAATGATCTACATTGAGATTTGGTGAATCATATAAGTATGCTAGTATGTAGTATCCAAGAATGATGAATAAAAAAATAAATATTAGTTTTTATTTTAATGTAATCTTAACTTTATTTGGTGATGTAATGTTTAATTAATTACATAAATATTAGTTTTTATTTAATAAACTAAAATTAGTTTAAAAAAAGAATTTTTTTGAAGTGGTTACATGGGATGCTTCAAAGCATTAGAAATGACAACGGGGTGGATTCGGGACGGAGATTGGTCCCTCCATCCCTGTTTAAGAAAATCATCCATGTCACTGTTTAAAAAACCGCGAGATTTAAACAGGGATCCTCATCGGATAACCGGTGAAAACTGTGAGGAAACGGGTATCCCTATTTAAATATAAAACATGTAATTAAATGGGTAATTTTCACCGTAGAGATACCCGTAAAAGTTAAACTGCGATTTTTCACTACGGGGATTGTCACCGTTAAGATTTTACCACGAGTTTTAGAAAAGACTTATACTAAATTATACAATATTATTATTGAATACAAACATATATGAACCCAAATTAAAATCTTAAAAAATTTAAATGTATCTAATATATCAAAACCAAACAATTCGAATAAATACAACGGTTAAAATTAGGTTGTATGAAAATGTATAACGAGTTGTATATTTTCTATTTAAAATTAATGTGAAAAGTTCAATATAGTCCATATTTAATTCATAGTCCCGAGAGACTAATTTTAGCCCTTAGATTAATGACATCAATGGTCCAGATTGTCTTTTAAAATTCGGACGAAGTGACATTTTCGTAATTTTTTGTAATTTACATATAATGTTTTTACAAATCACATGTGATTGTATACTGAATTTTAGGACTATATTTTTTATATGCACTATACTGAACATAACTCTTTATGCATATTAAATATATATATATATATATATATATATATAAAATTAATATTAGATTATAATTGGGTAGCGGGTATCGGGTAATCGGGGCGGAGATCATCAAACTCGTCTCCGTCCCCATCTCTGTCTAAATAATTGGGTTTTCCTCATCCCCGTCCTCATCTTTAATCCCCCCTCATTTATGTCGGTTTTCGATTTTTCTCATTTGTTTTGTTTTTTTTGCCATCCCAAAGCATGTATACTATAACACATAAAAAAATTTATGTATTGCAGTTGTAATATACATATTTTTTATTAATTCTTATTTTTATTTATATAAAAAAACGTGTATAACGACCTCAAGTGATGAATGCACCGACAAACAGTAATTAGATATTCAAGTTCTAGTTGAATCGTGAAACATAATAATAATAATAACAACAATAATAATAATATTATTATTATTATTATTATTATTATTATCCACAAATTATTATCTAGATTGACTCTTTTACCCCTACCTTTCATCCACATATTATTATTTTGATTGATTTTTGTACCCATTCCTTTCTTTATACATGGACTATGTGCGAATCTTTTCCATTTATACCCGTTTTTTTGTTTAGACTGAAGTTATTTTTGGACCTGGCTCGACTTAATGAACTTGTTTTTTTTCTTTTTCTTAAATTCTTGCACCATTTTTATAAATTTACTAGATCAATTATCGTTGGTATCTAATCTTTGATTTTTTTCTTCTTTGCCCAACAAAAATATTCATGTTTTTGACACTTTTTACGATGGAATGATAGATGCGGATATAGTAGATGGTTTATGGTTCCGATCCAAGCACCATCATTTCCCCTTTTACCTACAATCTGGAAGGGGCATTTGATTAAATGAGGTCTAGCATTTTTCTTTCTTTTATCTCAAATACACAATCCATTTCGATTGGAACCACCTTGATCACATTGCAAAGTGACATATAGATCAAATGAGATAATTCACTTACTGTTTGAGAGTGGGAGACTAACGCATCTCATCGATCACTAGAACCACCGACTAACGCATTGGTCATTAATGTAGCTGTGAAGAAACAACAGCAAATTGTAGAATAATGAAGTCGCGACGAACGGAAGAAGAAGCAATGGAAAACAGCGGCACTGATTGGCAACATTTTTGAAGGGTTTTGCCGTTTGCGTCTCTTGGTTACGTGTAGGAATATTTCTCTCTCTAACATTATGTATAAGTCACGTGTCAAAAAGCCTATTAGGGGCAAAAATGTCAGACTAAATAATAGTATGTGGAAGAAAAAGAAGCAACTGTGAAAATATCACGGTCCATTATTATATACATAAAAGAAAAAAAAAACGAATACTCAAGGTCTAAATCAACTCCTAATCTTAAAATGGTAGGTTGATTAAACACCACTGACTGCTTTAGAACATACATACCTACTTATAAATTCGCAATAAAAACCAATTCAAAGCCACAAATTAAGCTTCAAACGATAGATAATGGTGATTTCCAATTCTCCTTCACCTCTAATCAATCCACAAAATGGCTTTTGCTCCAAAACTCTTATCTTTCATAGCCTCAGACCTTCTTCATTTTCTCTACCTCCGGAATCCTCGCATTTATCAGTAACCAATTTTGTCTTCTCACTCCTCACCACCTCCGCCACCGCTGGAACTGCATCCCTCATTGACGCCATAACCCACCGGATCATCCCTTACTCTGATGTCCCGTTCTTTGTGCGCAACCTTTCAGTCTCACTCCGTCAACCTCCATTCTCTCTTTCCCATGGAGACTCTGCTTTTGTTATTTGCCCCAATTCCTCCTATATCCCGATTCTCTATCTTTCTCTGTTTTCCCTCGGTGTTGCTGTTTCGCCTGCGAATCCTGCAAGTTCGATTCAAGAGATTTCTCGGCACATACAACTTTGTAAACCAGCAATTGCTTTCGCTACGGCGGAGGTGGTCCAGAAGCTGTTAGAAGCCGGATTTACTAATCAGATCATGATAATTGACTCTGATGAATTTGAATCGTTGATGAGATTTGAATCAATCGGAAACAAAACTATAGTTGAAGTTTCGCAATCGGATACAGCAGCGATTTTGTACTCGTCGGGGACTACAGGAATGGTTAAGGGAGTGAGATTGACGCATCGCAATTTGATAACGTCGCTTGCAGGAGCAATTGCCGGACATCAATCCAGGTCTTATCCGGCGGTGAACCTCTGTACAGTGCCGTATTTTCATGTTTATGGCTTCACCTTCTGCATCAGGATGGTGGCGTTGGGGGAGAGTTTAGTATCGCTAGAGAGGTTCGACCTCCGGCTTATGGTGAGATTTGTTGAGGAGTTCAGTGTTACTCACCTAGCGTCGGCGCCGCCGGTGGTGGTGGCATTGGTGGTCGGCGGTAACGAGCAATTAGTAAAAGGAAGCAATTGGAGCTCTCTTGAAACCGTATTTAGCGGTGGAGCACCGCTTACTGCGTCGGTGATCGGTAAATTTAAGAGTCAATTTCCCAAAGTGTCATTGATGCAGGTTGGTTGCTATTGCATGATATCCTACGTGATTATTTAAAAATATTTATTTTTTAATTGGTTTTTGATTTGATAAATTTGAAACAATCAAAGATAAAGATGATACAAATCTTAAAATATGTCCTTTACAAAGTGTAAATCTTCTTATATAAAAAAAATTAATATATATCAAATTTATTACACGATCATAGTCCTTAATTTAATAAAATAAATAAAATTACTCAATCTTAATAATTTATTTAATCAAAATTGGAATTATAATTTTGACTTTTTTTAGTTTCTTAGTCAAATTTAAATTAAAGTTATTAGAAGAATTGCATATATACCTTTCATAAATATTAAAATTATCATATTTGTCAACTCTAATTCAAAAATATCATATTTACTTTTTATAACATTTAAAATATTATATTTAACCAAATTCTCAATATTATCAATTTAAAATATTTTATAATCATTTAAAGTTCTTTTTAGTCATAAAGACTTGACCTTATTATGTTAACTGTAACAACAATTATCAATGACTTGTACAAGAAAATACAATGATGTCTATTCGTATCATAATATCACGTTTCAACCGTCACGTCTACCCTCAATCTAACATTGACGCTTCCACTCATTTCTTTCGCGTTTTATAATTATTTGATATTTTTTTATTAATGTTGAACGTTTATTTATTTATTTTTTAAATCTAACCCGCGTATCACATGGACATCTAATAAAGTTTTTTAATGAACAAAGTAAAAGTCACAATCCATTTTAATACAAAATCAGTTGAACGTCTCATTCACGTATGAGAAAGCTTTAAAAAATTTAAATATTTAATATGTAATTAAGAATAACACAACATAATAAATAGAGGAATGTTTAATAATTGAATTATATGGTCTCAAATTTCACAAGTAAACATAATTCAAATTTATGTTATACTTCTGACTATAAGGTCACAAATTTCACAAACTAAACATTATAACAAGTAATTAAATCTGTGAGCTTTTCATACAAGTTATTTGACCCGTTTCACAAAAGCTGGCATCCAAACCATAACGATCATAAGTTATCTTAGTATATAATTCAAATCATCGAATTGGTTAATCCTAATAATAAAAAATCATATAGTCATCTTTTAAAGCAAAACTATTTATGAACTGGTTTAAATCATGACCGTTCATTAGGTACACACCTAAACAAATGATACTTTCAGATCTCTATTTGCCAACATAGATCTAACCTAACCCTATTGTGATTACCAGATATTTGATTAATCCATTTAAGCACTCATGGTCTTTATTAACTTAAAAGATCTGATCAATATAATAATTAATAACATAAATAAGATTGTAATTTAAACCAACTCATGATAAAATAAACTCATATGTATACTCAAAGATAAAAATTAGAATGTTGCATGAGATCAAAAGATCTTCACAGCCGAATGAATTAGACCACGGATATGACTACAAGAGATTTAAAAAAGCAAACATATTCTTTGATAAAGATGAATACTTCTAGCATGAAAAACCTAAACCTAAGATAAAAAGTCACCAAGCACTATTTACCGCACACCAAGTTGCAAGCTCTAGACTTAATTAAGCAATTGATCTTCAATCTGAATGTCTAATGGTTAAATAAAAAATACCAATTTTTATGCTAATAATTGAAAGGAAAAGCTATTGGTTCGATATGAAAGTACCCTAAAAGAAGATGAAAGAAACCCTAACAAAAGTGTAGCTTTCAAAATACAACGAAAAAGCATGTGTTTATAAAAACCGAGGCGTTGTGCGCACCTAAAAGCGCTACACATTGTGCAAGTTGAAAATTATGGATTTCTTGTTTCTTGGCTTGTTAAAACCATATCTTGAAACTCTTGGTACTTGCAAAGCTTCGGAATTGTACTTTTCGCTCCTCCGGACTTGTATGTTTCTCCGAAAATCAGTGAAACATCCCATTTTCTGACCAATGTTTACAAATTTCTCCAATTTAACCTTCAAAGTGAAAAGAAAGCATTTTTGACTGATATTAATTATAAACACCTTATATTAAGCGTAAAAGTGCGGATATCATACGATATTTTATATACAAAATGAGTGATATTAGTATTACACTGGCCGGTTGACTCAATAATAATAATAATAATTAATAAAATATTATTAAAAAACAAATCATTATCAATGACACATATGTTAACAATGATCAATATTGGGAATTACAAAACTGTGAATGCAAAAAAAATTTTAAAAAAAATAGATGGATTATTTTCAATTAAATCGTACCTCAATCGTTGATATTGTCATTCTCAAGCAATCCTAGGTATATGCATTTGTTAGAAAAAGTTCAAAACTTGTGGGAGTAATATAACTGATTCAATGGAATTTCACATGTTAAAAAAGTAACAATTTAAATGCGAAGTGTTTTGGAGCGACCAAGTAAGGTTTTTCTTTGTTAACTAGTCAAATGGTAAATCAAGCTAAAACATTTTAATTTTACCTCAACTCTTTCATGCAACAAATTTCTATCACGAATTCTTAAAAAATCACTAAAATTCCCTCTTCGTTCTCTCTCAACTTATTGTAACTCTCAGATAGTTATAAGTGACGAAAGATAAGTAATTGGGTATTTATATGCTAAATTTATTTCAGCCCCAAACTTTAATTCACTTTAGCTAAAAACTACTATCGGATAATTAATGTTTCTCAAATAATTGATGTATACAATGCTTCAAGTAATGGTATTTCAATCATTAAGTTATATCTCAAGTAATTAATGTTTCTTAATTTCAAAATCTTAAAATACAATTAAACATGATTTCTCATTGTTATTGCATAACTCAAATTATAAATCCTAACTAATACATAAATCCTCTTATTAGCTCATAATAATATTGTCTTAAAATTTTGATGTCACACTCATAACCTTTCATGACATGCAAAGCTATGAGCTGATTAGTCATTTACTAAAACATGTTTATTAAAACCATCAATGTTTAATCAATATTTATTATAAAATCCTTGGCAGCGTAAAACAAATTAAAATTTTAACATTGTATGATTATGTCAATGAAAGAAATAATTGATTTAGGGATATATATAAACACAAACGATCTCATAAAAAGATATTATGCATCACTAACCACTTGTAAATAGATATACTCATATACCCTAAATCATATAAATTGATTATTGATTTACTGATTCATAAACATAAAAATTAACCATAAATATTTCAACTGATTTAAAGTTATATAAAGAAGAAAAGCAAGAAAAAACCTATTTGAAAAAAATTAAGTGTCTTTATGTTTTGATTATATAAAATTAAAGATAGTACCTCACTTTTCAATGTTATGAAATAGACTTTTTTTACTAATAAAAAATTAAAAAGATATTATTTTTTATGTTTTATAGATTATCAGTAAAATTTATATCAAAATATAGATACAAATGAGACGATCATAAATATATTATTATATTTATATCTATCATTATACATGAAAAATTATAAAAGAAAAACTATAAATAAATACAATTAAATTCATCAATTGAATATAAATATATAAGTTATACCAACATCCCCTATATATTTTCATATAGCCCTTTATAATTAAATCTAAATTTGATATTTATTCGATGGAAAATGTCAAAAATTAATGGGTAATTTTTCACTAAAGTCAAAATTGATAGAAATTAAGGATTCTTGAATTAGAGATAATTAAGGAAAAATAAATTTGAAAATTTTGTGTTTTAATTAAGAATAAGATTGAAATTTATATTCATTAATTTTACCCAAAACATTAATATTTATATTACTTTTCTCTTTAATTACTCTTTTAAAAAAGGCAAACTGCATTAAAATACAACTAACTTTAGCTAAGTTACCATTGTATACAATGAACTTTAAAATTTGAAAAAAAAAATACAACAAACATACTTATCTCTCTCGTTGTATGCAATCTGTAACCCGAAGAGAAGGTTACCGGTCACTTTTAATTTTTTTTGTATTTTTTAATTTTAAATTCAAGTGTTCTTGAATTCATCTTCATCTGATCATCTCTGAACCGAAGAACAAAACTCATGAATTTACCAAACCTGTAATCAAATCCAAAACCCAAAAAACAAGAACAAAACCCATAACAATCTGTAAACTAAATCTAAAGATCCTAATCTGTAAACCAAATCGTCGATCTTGTTCAAATCAAAAAGTTAAACTAAAAAGTGCTCTAATCAATTGCAGATCTGAAGGAGAGTGACTAAAATCTAAATATGAAATCAAACAAAAATCACGTATATTAACCCAAATCTTTACTCTGAAGGCGCTGATGGTTTGAACTTCATATGCAAGTTATTTAAGTTATTCTTCATATGCAGACTTTGAACTTCAAACACGAAGATAAAACCTAAAACTAAAGAACACATCTGGAAATGAACTAAGAAAATCCTAACTGGTTTGAACATATACAATCGTGAAACACAAAAACTAGATCCATAGAACCTTATTCGGAAGCCCTAATCATATTGCATAAACCCATCTGGAAATTTCAATTTTTGAATCTTACCTTAATAGAACCTGGAAATCGAGACCATAATCGAAGCCCTAAAACTTATTTGAAACTTGCGATGGTAGTCGGCAGAGTCCATTTCAGTCATCGTCGATGGTGATTTTGATGATGATGGTGATCGGCGATGGGTTAAACAAAAACCCCGAAAGTCGATATGGTGGTTTTGATGATGATGGTGGTCGGCGATGGTTTAAACAAAAAACCCAAAAGTTTCAGATCTGAACTCGTCGACTTTGATGGTGGTTCGAATGTGACGATTGTGGTGGTGTTTTTAAAAGGCGAAGGCTGCGAAGGAGACATCAGTGGTGGTCGTGTTTGAAGCTCGAGACGGCGGTGGTGGCGTGTGATGGCTTGAGACGGCGGTGGTGGCGTGCGACGGCTTGAGACGGTGGTGGCGTTGAAGGCTTGAGACGGTGGTGGCGTTTAAGGTTTGACCAGGGGAGTTTGAAGGTTGGCTTTTGAAGGTTTGAAGGAGTTATACAGATCTTAATTGCATCATCATACATGAAATAAAAAAAATCATAAATTAAAAATAAATTAAAATTACCGGTAGTTTACCGGTTTTAACAGGTAATTTGCATAAAATGAGAGTTATAAGAGAGTTGGTTCAAATTTTAAAGTTCATTGTATACAACGGTAGCTTAGCTAAAGTTGCTTGTATTTTAATGCAGTTTGCCCTTTAAAAAATATTATCCTTTTTTTTTTTGGAAAACCATTAGTTAGTACAATTAAAGCAGAGATAAGCTTGTACGTTGTAGGTCTCTAATATATATATATAGAAAAGTTCAAACGAAAATTATTTTTCGTACGAGAACTGCGAGAATTAATCTTAGACGTCTAATTCTGCCTCCTTTAATTGGATTGCTCACATATGAATTGCTTACATGCACCTTGCCACACTCAATCCCCTCACGTTCTTCATCCATGAATTCCACTTACCACTTGAATGACCAAGATTGATTTTCATACGAAAAATAGTTCTCGTTTGAACTGATTATATATATATATATATATATATATATATAATTCGATACTAATTATATCACAAAAATTCGTACCAGCAAGAGACATGATGATATTGGTACGGGGCAGTTATTCATATTATCAAAGATTCATGATAAGCATTCTTAATTTGCTTCAAACTTTAATATTGATTGATTAATAAACTAATATAGCACTATTGACACATGGTTACTTAAAATTTATTAGACATTCGGATTGACTGAGACCTCAGGTGCAATCTCACGAGTTGTAGGCCCGTACGAGAGTACAATAGCAGGTACTGTAGGCCGGCTTATACCTCATTGTGAAGCAAAGATAGTTGATCCTAACACCAGGGTTGGTTTGCTTCCTATGAACATCGGTGAACTATGGGTTAAAGGCCCATTCATTATGAAAGGTAAAATTTATCTGTTAAATATTATAATGTATGTGGATGTACGTCATCTAACTATTCGCAGGTCACTTCTATATTGAAATTACCTTATACTTGATTGGTATATATATGTATCTGGTTTCAATTCGTTTATAATAAATCTTCCCAAAACACACTGAAATAATTCATTCTAAAATTAACCAAAATTCTTGCTTACTTGTAACACAAATTGTAACACCGTAAATTCTCAAGCCATTTTTTTAAACTACTGCGGAAGCGTTAACTAATTTCATTAATCAAATACAAAGTACAAAGTACTTTTTACAAACATCACATCAAGTTGTGTTACAAAATATTTACAAACATGGCTCGTCTCTTCTCAAAACTTAATATCAGAGTATTGGTCAAATTTTCCTTCCCCACAAACAAAGATAAACAGCCAGACCTGCAAAAAGCAATCAATTGAGGGAATTAGCACAAAGCTAAGTGAATGAAAGCTACAAACAAGCATCCTCAAACAACAAGTACAAGCAATCACCAATTGCATAAGCAAACCGATCTCAACAAATCAAACAATCAATCACAAGCCAATCCAATCTCCAATCCAATCACTAGAGGAACGGTGGTTCTGCAGAACCTGCAACCGATGCGGGCCAAAGCAAAGGTTTACCGTAAGCTATTTGCTACTTGGTACTGTTAAAGCCCCTTCTACTGCAACAAATGCATAGAAAGTCTAGAACTGTGCAACCAATAGCAGATAGCCCAGCCCAAAACATGCGATAGCTGACCCCCAACCATGAACGCATATAATTAACCATGCGTACAGGTCTCGCCACGTGCACACATAATTAACCATGTGCACTAGCCACGCAATAATCCAAAAAATCCCAATCAACAAGCAACAATTAACGAATCACCTTTACACAGTCTGTCTACACATACCAAATAACATATTCCATACTGGCAATTCAACTTAAACAGTTCATCATGGCATCTTAAACTAAACAGTCTATCAAAGCATCTCAGACTAAGCAGTCTAGAAAGGCAACTCAGACTAAACAGTCTATCATGGCAACTTAGACTCAACAGTCTATCATGTCAACTTAGACTAAACAGTCTATCATGACAAATCCAAATCATAACAATATCTCAATTCATGTAACCACAAATGTTACCGCCATTACCACTCGTGAGTACACTTCCACTCACCTCAGTCCTTGATCACGTTTTCTCAGTTGTCTAATATCACTGAGTCTTCGTAGTTCCTGAGAACACAATAAACTGAAATCAATCTCGATTCATAAATATATATATATCCACATATATTTATATCAATCATAATCACAATCAACATGTTAAGATCACACATAAATAAACATATAACTTGCTACACAATCGAACCAAAAACAAACTCTTCAGATTCTGGAAAACCACCGGACGCGTCGCGTCGCGTCGAGAAATGCGACAGTCGGATCAAAGAGTCGGATCTCCATTCGGAAGTCGGACTACTCATCCGAAAGTCGGACCAAAGGTCGGATAAAAGGGTCGGATGAACCTTCATGCGAATGTCGGATCAAAGTCATGCGAATGTCGGATCAAAGTCGGGAACGCGTCGCGTCCCCCTATTGGACGCGTCGCGTCGAGACTGGACCTGCAACATGTTCTTCTTCTTCTTCAAAAACCCAGCCGACTTACACTTTTCAAACTTTCATTTCAAGCTATGTTTTTCAATCCAAAACACTTCTAAACATGTATAAACTTTATATAACATGTATACAAACATCATGAACACTTTAAGACTCATCAAAACACCAAATCATGCAAAACCCACTTATCACCTTTGAGCTTCAAGCTCCAACAATGGTGGTTTCACATATAGCCATGGATTTCAACATATAAATACATCAAAACTATCTGTAGCATGATCTAAACACATACTAACCTTTGTTTTGAATTAACAACCACAGAATCTTTACTTTGAAATTCCAAGTTTACTAGCTTTTGAGAGGTTTCTTCACTTAGAAGCTAACCACACACACATACACCTTTTCACTTTGATAGAAAAATGAGCAGATGGCAGGCTACACGTACACACATATATGATTTTCTTTCTTCTTATCCATTTACCTAACCACATACGCACATGCACACATACAACATACATAATCTCATACATACATGCATACCTTTTATTTCCTTTTTCTTTTGTTTCCATTTCCAGTAACACAAAAATATATACATATATATATATATTTCAATTCATAAGTTAATTTAATTAACTCTAAATAACCACTTAGCCAATTAAACGTAAATAAACACAAAATCGCGTACCGCTTACCCGCTAATCAACTAGCCCGGGTTTGCGGATGTTACACAAATAGTGGGTTGATGGGTGTATGGTTTACTTTTAGTTATGTAACGTGGTTCATATGGAGAATCTATCATTACTAAAAAAAGAGTTCTCAAAGGGACAAAATAATGTGATTATTTTTCTTAATTTTATATGGTAAAAGCTATATATTGATTAATCAAAAATTCAAAACTATGGAGATGAAGGCTTGGCTTCATGGCTTGGTTTGGTATGAGCAAACCAAGATGTATATATTTTCATTAGCTAGATGTTTGCATGTGGGAGATGACGATATGCAATGATAATGCAGGCTAAAGATCGAAGATGGCCGGAACTATGAATTGGTTCATTATACTAATACCATCATGATCCATTTACTCTTACTCATTCATTGATAAATAAAAATACGTACTATTTGGTATAAAAATAAGGGAAAAGTATAGAGCGCCGCTTTAACATCTAAGTAATTAGATGCTACCATATTTACATTAAGGGAAAAGTATAGAGCGTTCGCATTTGTTTTGCGTTCGTATTTAATCTCTAACCATTGTTTAATATGAAGAGTAATCTTTTCATTTTAGTATTTGCTTACTAAAGAGGTATGGAAGTGTGCTAGCACCTAACTCAAGTGCTGCTAGCAACATATATTCTTAATTTACTCTAAAAATAAAGCAAAATGTTAAAGAATTACTACTTGCAACCTGTTGAATTGAGCAAGTTTTTGGTTTAAAGCTTAATAAATTTAAGAAACATATTTAAAGTTAAATGCATACAATAGTAAAAACTTTAAAGTAAAATTAAAATATAGATGAAAAAAACAGAAGGTGGTTAATTTTATATAAATTGACTAGTTCGATTCAAATACAATATCAAATGGAACCATGTGTTGACTAGCTAGTTAGTTTTAAACTTGTAGGACTTAATATTTATTAAGGTGTTATTTGTTTTTTTAGAACATGTTTGTGAATGTACAAACATTTAAAGAATACATTGTTTGTTTATGAAATTAGAAAAGAGCTTTGCAAACTTTTTTACATCTATTTCTAGCGGAGATGCATGATTCTTTTTTTTAAAAGCAAACATTCTCATTAGTATATCTGTAACTCACTCTCGTCTTTGATTCTAACTTCATAACCTTAATGTTTTAAAATCCGGGTATTTAGTTGACCTAGTATGACGAGCGGATCATTGTTTGACCCGTTCAACCACCGGGTCAACCTAGTTATACACACACATATGTATAGACATAGATATACATACTACATACACACACGTACATATGTATGCATACATGCATTCGTACGTACATACATACATATATGAATGTATAGTATGTATGCTTACGTACGTACGTACATACATAACACAATTGCATATACTTACATTCATACATACATACACATATACATATCAAGTTACAACTTTTACTAGTTTTGTCGAAATGATATTGATATCTCATATCCGTCTGATACCCTTATTCACTTAATTATCACATAAAAAACAAAAATAATTAAAGAACCTTAAAACCGGGTGTTTAAGATCGAGTTGGTTTCAATACTTGTACTAGAATGTAAGGATTTTCCTCACGTGTTTAATAAAAAGAATTACATTGTAATATGACATTTTTTCAAATAGTTTCTTAAGTTCAAAAAACAAACAGTCTTCTTGTTGCAGACTATAGACATTTAGTCCACATCTTTTTCTGTAGACATGAGAAGTGAAAACAGACGGAGACAAGCTTCGGACAATTTATCTATGAAAAACAAACAATACCTAATTAATAGCGAGCATTATTGAGAAATTAATTGTAACGCCCCAAAATCTTAAATAAAGTAAAACTCTGATAATAAAAGTATTTTAGAAATAAAAGGAGTTTACACAAAGCTGAAGCTAAAGCTATCACTGAACCCTCTAGTTCAGTTACAAAAGTTGTACTAAATATTTACAATAAAGATTTGCTTTCACAAAATACAACCAGGCGTTAGTTTTCAAAATACAAATTTACTCCCAAATCACAACCTCTGTCAAACTGGGGCCTTGCCCTTGGAGGAATCACGCCCTGCAAAACAACAGAAAGCAGTATCTGATAAGCCATAAGGCTTAGTGAGAAAACTAAACTGTAAATCATATAAGCATGCGCATACACATATACGAATGGCACAACAGGTCTTATGGATACAGTACTGCACCATCTTAGCATCCGCCAAGAAGGCTAAAATGCTGCCCGTAGCAACTACTGCACAAAGCATCGTGCTACAACTCTCTCTGGTGATCCTCTGATCAATAATATATCACATTGCAATGTACCACACACATATCACAGATATGAATTAGAGTTCAGAAAACTCACCTCAGCAACTAGTATCACACAGATATAATCCAGATAACTCAGCACACGTCAAATAGTAACCCCTACAATTATATAAGCATATAATCAAGAGATGTACTAATCAACACTTAACAAATAAAGCAAGGCAGGGAATCTACACGGGCTGTGTACCCCTACACGGGCCGTGTCTCAAACACTCTACACGACCACACCTAGCCACATGGCCAGTGTTGTCCACGTCACCTACACGGGCCGTGTTATGTACACGGGCCGTGTACACTACACACTACACGACCATGTCTCATCTACATGGACGGTGTTGACAACTCACCTACACGGGCCGTGTGCCTTCACACGGGCCGTGTACCTCAATCTCTACACGACCATGTATACCAACATGGCCTTGTGACCGCCTTCTACACTACACGGCCGTGTACCGCTACACGGGCCGTGTACTCTACAGACCAGCCGACTGTTCTTCATAACAGTCGGTGTTCTAAGCCACAAAACCGACTAAAAACACATAAAACTCTACTAGGGTGTTTTCCTACACCCCCAAACAGCTTGTAAACCAACCAAAACAATAAAAACAGCTAGAAGCATGATTCACCATGAATCAAAGCTTTAAACCTACTAGAACACCAAGAACAACCAACAAGAAGCCTTACCTCAACTTGTTCTAGCTAGGAAAGGTTGGAACCACTTGATCTCTGCTTTTCCAGCTCAAAAACTTAAGAAACACAGCTCTCTCTATTTCTCTCGTTTGATGCAGGTGAAGAAAATGAGTTCTTTGAATCATCAAAGTCAAATACCCACATATATATACAACTTTGGAAATTGGCACAAATGGCCCCTGGACTTTCTAGTTCCAAAAATTACAACACAAGTCCCCCAAGTTTCTAAACACCTCCTAATCTCAATTAGGCAATACCAAAACGTGTCATATCGAAAAGTTACTAATTACAGAAATCTCTGAAACTTGGGTGTTACATTAATTAAATGAAAATTTTTCAAAAACTTACTTTCAGTCTAGCCGGCCGGCCTGTTCTATATATATATATATATATATATATATAGGCAAAAGTTCAAACGAGAACTGTTTTTCGTACGAGAACCGTGAGAACCAATCTTAGCTATCCAATTCCCCCTCCTTCAATTGGATTGCCCACCCACGAATTCCTTACATGCACCATACCACACTCAATCCCTCCACACTCTTCATCCATGAGTTCCATTATCCAAAATGAACGACCAAGATTGGTTCTCGCGGTTCTCGTACGAAAAACAGTTCTTGTTTGAACCATCCCTATATATATATATATATATATATATATATATATAGCTAGGCTAGTAATCGATCACTTTGATAGAGTACAACACGTACAATACATTGTATTGAATTATTCGACTTAATTTCATTTGGGTGATCGATTAGGCTATGTTGATGATAAAGAAGTTAAGGATTCAATAGTGGACTCGGATGGTTGGTTGAGAACTGGCGATCTTTGTTACTTTGACAATCAAGGATTCTTATTCGTCGTGGATCGATTAAAAGAGTTGATCAAATATAAAGGCTACCAGGTTTAATTAATTAGTTTCGGTCATATTATACACACATACATACATATATAGTTCATCAATCTTTTTCTTCATTTTTCGTATATTGAATCATCCTTGTAACTGAATAACTACATATTTAACACACCTGAAAAAACACGGATTATAACGAGCAAAAATGTGTCAACAAGGATATGCCTCAAGTCTTGACCAAGCTTTTTAGAACCATGATTTTAAAACACATCTAGGCCTCCAACAAGCATGGTTTTGTAGGGACGGTTTTTGCAGAAATCTAAAACCAAATGTTTGGTTTTTTAGGATTTGAAAACTGTTCAATTGTTGATATTATGATCACTTTATCTGGTTTAACCCAACAAATTAACATAGTTTAAATTATTGTTTCTGATATATAAAATAGTTATGGAGTTGAAATGTGAATATTTCTTATTTGCCAAATAGACCACTTAACGCTAAAGTAATACAAATATCATAATAATTAAATTATACACACGTTTGTTTGTGTATTGGAGTCGGTTCGGTTAGTTTGACTTGTTTTTGTGGCAAACTCATACTGAACAAAGAATTTCAGTAAATCCCAAAACCAGAAACCAAATCATTGATTTTAAAACTCTATCATTTAATGTACTTGTTTGATCTATTAGAGATAAACCGTAACTTGAATCGACCAATTTGAAAGTCATGATGTTTTTCTAAGATAATTGAATCGAATGCAGGTACCACCAGCCGAGTTGGAACACATTCTACAATCACACCCAGACATTATTGAGGCAGCAGTGATCGCGTGTGCATTTCTTTCTTAATTTTAAAGAACACCAAAATCAAAATTACAAAAGTTTTACCGTAACTATGGAGTGTGTGATTTTGCAGGTATCCAGATGAGACAGCGGGGCAAATACCAATGGGTTTTGTGGTTAGAAGAAAAGGAAGCACCATTGATGAAACACAAGTGAAAGAATTTGTGGCAAAACAGGTGTCTGTGTGTGTGTGTTTATTTAATTATTTACTTGTTAAACTAACTAATCCCCTACTAAACAAAGGAAGTAATTAGGTTGCACCATACAAGAAACTAAGAAGAGTTCGTTTCATCGATTCGATTCCGAAGAATGCTCCCGGAAAGGTACTACGGAAAGCCTTGATCAAGATGGCTATTTTGAATGCTACTTCTAACCTTTGATGGTATTCAATCGAGGGGTTCAAGAATGTAGAACCAATATTAATCATCATAAAATGATATTCCAAGTTACAATATTTTTTGACGTTTATACGTCAAAATGAATTCTCTTAATGGAATAAGATTATCAAAGAGTTCTATTATATCTTGTTATGTTGACAACCTATGTCTCATGCATGGTTAGAAAATTTTAAATTTTAGTAAAAATGGTTTAGCAATAAGTTGATCCCATAATGCATTGGATTCCACACAACATCGAGGTAATTAACCTACTGTAGTGGTCGTCAACCTGTCGGTCTAGCACACGAAATGCACTTCCTTGTTTCTAGTAGTAACCACCCGTAATAACCCCCTCATCATGAACGGATAAGATTGTTTCTCGCGGTACTTACAATAAAATCAGTTCTCAAATGAACCTTCCCCTATAATAAACTTACATCAAGTCGAATAGGTATTGTATTAACAATAACTACATATTAATTACATCAATATAAATTATTTAGTACATATTATTTAGTCCGACTCATCATCCTCATAAGCAACTTCAATATCATCACCGTTCGTATCTGAAGTAATACATCGTCTTTGCTAGTAAACTTTCTTTCAAAAACTAATTCATTAGAGTAGGCAAATATAAGGTTGTGTATGTCTAACCGACGACATAGTTAGTAACTACAAAAACCAACATAAAAGTATACATAAAATAAATGAATTGTGTATGTCTTATAAGGTTGACTCAAAAGCTTCTAATAGAAACATATGGAGAAGTCATGCGAAACATTAATCACAACTACCATCAATTAGTCAATTACTATATAAAACTTCAAAACAAGCTAAAATCGATAGGCAGAAAGTTCAAAATAAACTTGAATGGCAGCAGTATTTTATATATATATATATATATATATATATATATATATATATATATACATTGCAGAAATAACCTATTAGAACCCAAATTAAAACCAGTAAAAACAACAAAATGTGAAAATGGTGTTTTGATTTGCCTTATGAAAACGTGATCTACTAGAAACTTAAAGAAGCTTGGGATATGCTGGCCTGGCAATTCAGTCGTGTTTGTGTTAAATAGTCAGAGTCGCATCATTTCAAAAAAATGTTGAGCCGTCATTTTTATTAAAGCATCATTAATGAGCCGTCATTTTTATTAGTTATTGATTTATTTTAATTAAGGGTAATTGATTCTCAGAGTACTTATATAATAAAAACGGTTCTCAAATAAACCATCCCATATATATATATATTTATATAAAGTGCAAAAGGAAAACACTAATGGGTCTTGGGCCTTATTTTCTTAGACCAGACTATATGAATGGAAATATATATATATATATATATATATATATAAATCATTCTTCATTCTCTCTACTCTTTAATTTTAAAAGTTCCTAAAATTCAATCAAGACAAAATCTTGACCTTTCATTCTATTTAATTAATCGCATTCACTCAATTTTTAACAATTTCATTCTCTCTCATAATTTACTTTAACTTTTTATTCATTTAAAATATACTCTCCCATACTAACACACTCTTTCACACAAACACAATTATCCACCCACATCAACATAATTTTTAAAATCTTATTAACTTCTATCCCTTTATTTCACCAATATAAATATTTTTTCTTATTTTAATGTCTTTTTGAATTTATTTTTAAAATTAACAAAATAGTTAGATGCAAATAAAAGAAAAATTTTTAAAAACGGACATGTTGTAAAAAAAATTCATGACATAGAACCGCGCAAATAATATATCATTACATTTTTTAAAACGACATGTTGTAAAACAAAAACTATTTACTGTTACAGCATTACGCGGGTACGATATATATATACACTAACGGTTAGATCATAAAAACATGAATAGTTTGAAATTCCCCTTCTAATTAAATCAAAAGGAATTCAAAATTAAGAAGGAATCACATTTTCATGTAAAATTTGATGAATCATGTTTTGGTACTTCAATATAAAGTACATTATATATATATATATAACATTTATCAGGGGTAATGAACATTAATACTTTCTAAAATAGCACCTTCCATCCACTTCCCCATTTCCGTGTGCCCAAAAGCCCGCTCGTTTACGATGGTATTAGTCTTTACACTTACAATGGTATTGGTCATTGGTTTTTACACTTGTAATGACATTTTTTCTTTACACTTGTAATGGTATTGGTCTTTACACTTGCAATGGTATCTATCCACTTGTAATGGTATCAAGATAAGGATTGGAGATTTTTTTTTGTTTTTGTTTTTATTCTTAATTGGTTGGATTTCTATGTAAGTTCAATGACCTAGATAAATTGCAATGGTATTGGTCATTGGTCTTTACACTTGTAATGACATTTTTTCTTTATACTTGTAATGATATTTGTCTTTACAATTGCAATGGTATCAAGATAGGGATTGGAGATTTTTTTTTTGTTTTTATTCTTAATTGGTTGGATTTCTATGTAAGTTCAATGGCCTAGTTAAATTGCAATGGTATTGGTCATTGGCCTTTACACTTGTAATGGCATTTTTTCTTTATACTTGTAATGATATTGGTCTTTACACTTGCAATGAAATCAAGATAAGGATTGGAGATTTTTTTTTTGTTTTTATTCTTAATAGGTTGGATTTCTATGTAAGTTCAATGGCCTAGTTAAATTGCAATGGTATTGGTCATTGGTCTTACGGTATTGGTCTTTACACTTGCAATGGTATCAAGATAGGGATTGGAGATTTTTTATTTATTTTTATTCTTAATTGGTTGGATTTCTATTTAAGTTCAATGGCCTGGTGAAATTTCTATAAGTGGAATATTAGTTCAAAATAGTATGTTGACTTTATATAAATCGCTCGATATGTTTGAAAAGGATATATAAGTAATTTTAAATTACTTAGAATTTATGGGATTAAGCATTTGGTCTCAATCATCCATTTAAATAACATTTTAATTTGATTTTGACTTTTAAGAGTTAAAGTTTCTTTAATTTGAATCAAAATTATTAGAGATAATTTCATATATGTTTCTTAATTAAATATCATATTTGCTCACGTTAAATTATAAATATCATATTTACCTTTTATAACATTGCAAAACGTCATATTAAACGAAATTCTTAGTTTTATTATTCTAAAATCTTTTATATACATTTTATTTTCTTATTAGTTATAACCAATCAGGGGCGGAGACAAGGGGAGCTGAAGGGTGCTTGGCCCCCCTAATGAGCTTAAAATCCTTAAGTATTTTAAAAGCTCAAACACCACAAATATTTATTAAACCCCTCATAGTTAGAGTTAATTTAATAATTAGTAACTTAAATATTGCTTAAAATGGAAGCGGTCATTCTAATTTATGGAAACGACAATTCTAATTTCTAAGTTTTAAGGGTTTCAAGATTCTATTTTTCTACTTGTTGCTTCTCGCCATCTTTCATAGTATCAAGGTAATATGGTATTTTATTCGTTCGTCAGTTTATACACTCTCTAAATGATGTAGAGGTCTACAAGAAATTAGGAAGTCATAAGTTTATCCTTTGGTTGATAGATTTATTCGTTTTATACCAACTATTCCGGTCTCAACTACAATTGAAAGAGCTATCTCAGCAATGAAATTATGATAACAAGGCTTCGTAATAGCATGAGTAATGATTATCTTAAAAACAGTTTATTTTTTTACATTGACAGAGAGATGGTTGATACTTTCTCTACAAACAATATAATAGATAAGTTTTATTAAAAAAACAAAGACATGTTCAACTACAAACACGCGAAATATGGTTTGTTTATTGCTATTTTTTTGTTTCATTGAAGTTTTATCAACATAAAGCATTCGAGTTATTGTTTAAGTTAATATTTTGCTTCTAGCAAGTTAATTCATGACAAACGAACCGGCGATCATGAAAAAACTTTGAAGATTGATTTTGACAAAGCTTAAGTGTTATTTTAACACGTAAACTTTTTAATTTTAAATGTACTTTCATGTTCGTTTATCTATACAAATAATGGAACATTTTATGTCGTTTATATATATGTTTATCACAGTATTATGATAACGTAAAGACCGACCCCCTATACTAAAATCCTAACTCCGCCCCTGTTAAACCAATACATATTTGATCTTATTATTTTTAATTGTAACAATAGTGATTGATAGTTTGCACAAGAAATACAATCATTCCCTTTGAATCATAATACGTTTCTATCATCATGTTTATCATCTCTCTCATGTCGATGCTTCCATCGCTGGTCTGGGTATTGATGCCATCTCTCATCATTTTTTAAAGCTCTCAATTATTCAGTGTTTTATAATTATTTAACACTCTTTTATTAATATGTAATAGTTATCATTTTTAAACTAACTTATGTACTACACAAGACATTTAATCTAGTTATTTAATAAGATAGTCAATTACCGTTTTTTCATCCTTCTATAATTATATTAAATAAATATTTTTATTTATCTTATCATCTATAATTACATTAAAAATTATATAATGCAAGTAATAGTTAAATATGATTATATTGCTAAAGAAGAAAAGTTGTGAATTATAAATTTAGAACATCGTGATTGTTTATCAATATAATATTTTTGTTAATCTATAATGATTATTTTTTATATCTTATTTTTTAATATTAATTAAAGAATAACATTCATTTATTATTATTTTATATTAAATATTTATCGTAAACCGTATAATACACGGGACTCGTAATGTAGTAAAATAAAAAAAGCAATAGTCAAGCTCTAAGTCAACTCCAAATACCTTCATATAATTCCAGTAAATTCACAATAAAAACCAATTCAAAGCCACAAATTAAGCTTCAAACGATAGATAATGGTGATTTCCAATTCTCCTTCATCACTAATCAATCCACAAAATGGCTTTTGCTCCAAAACTCTTATCTTCCATAGCCTCAGAACTTCATCTTCTCTACCTCCGGAATCCTCGCATTTATCAGTAACCGATTACATCTTATCACTCCTTACTACCTCCGCCACCGCCGGAACTGCATCACTCATTGACGCCACAACCCGCCAGATCATCCCTTACTCTGACGTCCTGTTCTTTGTGCGTAACCTTTCAGTCTCGCTCTGTCAACCACCGTTCTCTCTTTCCCATGGAGACTCTGCTTTTGTTATTTGCCCTAATTCCTCCTATATCCCGATTCTCTATCTTTCTCTGTTTTCCCTCAGTGTTGTCGTTTCGCCGGCGAATCCTGCAAGCTCGATTCAAGAGATTTCTCGCCAGATCCATATCTGTAAACCGGCAATTGCTTTCACTACGACAGAGGTGGTTCAGAAGTTGTTAAAAGTCGGATTTACTAATCAGATTGTGATAATCGACTCGAATGAATTTGAATCGTTGATGAGATTTGAATTAATCGGAAAAAAAAAACTAAAATCGAAGTATCGCAATCGGATACGGCGGCGATTTTATACTCGTCGGGGACTACGGGAATGGTTAAGGGAGTGAGATTGACGCATCGCAATTTGATAACGTCGCTTGCCGGAGCAATTGCCGGACGTCAATCCAGGTCTTCTCCGGCGGTGAACCTCTGTACAGTGCCGTATTTTCATGTTTATGGCTTCACTTTCTGTATCAGGATGGTAGCGTTGGGGGAGACTTTAGTATCGTTAGAGAGGTTCGACCTTCGGCTTATGGTGAGGTTTGTTGAGGAGTTCGGTGTTACTCACCTAGCGTCGGCGCCGCCGGTGGTGGTGGCGTTGGTGGTCGGCGGTAACAAGCAATTGGTAAAAGGAAGCAATTGGAGCTCTCTTGAAACCGTGTTTAGCGGCGGAGCGCCGCTTACGGTGTCCCTGGTCGGAAAATTTAAGAGTCGATTTCCCAACGTGTCATTGATGCAGGTTGGTTGCTATTGCATGACATCCTACATTCCTATGTTCCTACGTAATAATTTAATAATATTTATTTATAATTGGTTTTAGATCGATAAATCTTAAAATACGTCCGTACAACGTGTGAATCTTTTAGTAAACAAAATAAATTTCCATTTTTAATACAAAATTGAAACTTATAATTATTTTTAAAACTAAAACCACACGTTAACTTTACTGATAATTCTAATATTTATATTATTTTTTTGTCAATTTATGTTGAATTTCTTCCTGTTCGTATAGTTCATCGGTGGTTGATTGACACTATTGTAGAATACGAATAGTGTTAGGATCGCAATCAGGGAATCGACTAACGATATTGTCCGCTTTAAGTTGTCCCTCGCGGTTTTAAAATGCGTCAATTGGTAAGATTAAGATTCCCCCTCCTTATAAGGAGAAAGAATCCCCCTTGCCTCACCGATGTGGGATGCTCTTGCATTGCTACATGAGCGGTGGGTTTAAGAGTCGCGGATTTACCCGGCTCGAGGGAACGATGAGCCCCGTAAACCCAACATTCCCCTCCCCATCGGTGCGGCCCTTGGCTCTGATACCAATTGTTAGGATCGCAATCAGGGAACTGACCAACGATATTGTCCGCTTTGGGTTGCCTCTCACGGCTTTAAAACGCGTCAATTGGTAAGAGTAAGATTCCACCTCCTTATAAGGAGGAAGAATCCCCCTTGCCTCACCGATGTGAGATGCTCTTGCATTGCTACAGGAGCGGTGGGTTTAAGAGTCACGGATTTACCTGGCTCGAGGGAAGGATGAGCCCCATAAACCCAACAAATAGAAAATTAGAAACACCAAGTGTGTGTGTGTGTGTATATATATATATATTATATATATTATATATATATGGGAGAGTTCAAACGAGAACTGTTTTTCGTACGAAAACTGCGAGAACCAATCTTGGGCATTCAAGTGGTAAGTGGAATTCATAGATATATAAAGAGCTTGTGGGATTGAGTTTGACAAGGTACATGTAAGTAATTTATGGGTGCGCAATCCAATTGAAGGAGGGGAAATTGGACGGCTAAGATTGGTTCTCGTAGTTCTCGTACGAAAAACAGTTCTCGTTTGAACTTTTCCATATATATATATATAAGTGGAGGGTTTATTTGAGAAACAATTTTTATTGCGAGAACCGTTTGTAGCCGTTGATCATTTAATTAAAGGTTAATATTAATTGTGGCAAACATGTAATTAATTAAAAACATAGCCGTCATTTTCATTTTTCAAACATGTTGGAGGGGTATTTTAGGCAAATTTCCTAAATAAAGGGGGATAACTTACTCCACTTTTTTAAAACTAAAATATCTCACAAACGCAAAGGTATTAAAATACAAAAATTATATCAAACTAACGAGAAAAACATGCTCTTGAATATGACATCTATATTGCTATACTTTTCATTTTTCCCGGGTTTTTTTTCAACACGGCATTAGATATATGCACATGTGCACATACCATTGTCTTTTTTCTAGCACGGGTGCATATAGGTGCACATGTGCAAATTACAATAGGTGCACATGTGCATATACCACTATCTTTTTTTAACACATACAATAAAGTCACATATGCACGGTGCATATGTGTAGAACCTATTCATACTCCTAGGTTTTGTTTTTGCACAGTTGCGTCTAGGTGCATATATGCACCGTGCACATATGCATCTCGTGCATATGTGCACATGCACATGTACACCTAGATGTATATGTTCATGTTAGGGTTGTAAATGAACTGAAAGTTTGGTGAACTGTTTATGAACTTTTTGGCGGGAAGTTCAAACAAACGAACACGAACAAATATTTGTTCGTTTGGTTAAATGAACTAACACGAACAAAGAACCACGTTCGTTCATTCATTTACGTTCGTGAACGTTCATTTATCCGTTTGTTTATGTATGTATATATATATGGGAATATATATATATATATGTATATATATATGTACACACTCTTTCTCTCTTTCTCACACACACGCATATATATATACACGTAGTTAGTGTTTGTTTATATTTAATAATATTATGTTTGTATTATATTTGTATATGCGCTCCTTTGTTTATGTTTGGCTAAAGTTAAATGAACGAACATAAACACAAATATTCGTTCGTGATCGTTTTTTTGTTTGGCTAAAGTTAAACGAACGGACACGAACAAAGCCCCCATTCGTGTTCGTTCGGTTCCAACAAAAATGTAAATAATACTACATATTATTGTAACTTACATGTTAACAAACATCATATCAAAATCGCCTACTTGAATCATTACACTAAACACGAGAGAAAATAATCGGAAAATAATTATACAAATTGACATTTGTTTTTTTCACATATTATTATAAAATTTAAAATTTGGCACTTGTAACTAAAAATATGTCAATCAACTAAAAAAGTGGCATTTATTTAAGAAAAATGTAAATGATTGTGATTAATAAACAGAGAAGGAAGTAAGGAAAAAAAGAATGATAAAAGTAATGTTAAAAGTGATTTTATTAGCAAAATTCGTCTCCGCACTGTATGTTCCGCGTGTCTTCATATTTGTTTCTTCTAATATTAGCTAGTTAACATATCGTTTCGATAGAGAACAAAAAAACCTTAAATTATTACTTTAAATGGTATTGATAAAAGTTATAAACCGATACTAAACTTATATTATATGGTTTATATTTATATTCGGTACTGATATCATAAAATTTGGTGCCGGCACAAGACATGATGGTACGGGGCAGTTTGTATCGTTGTATACTTGTATTCATTTTATAAAATATTCATGATAATCATTCTTTGCTTCAAACTTTAATGTTGATTGATAAACTCATATAACACTATTGACACATAGTTACTTAACATTTACTAGACATACGGATTGACTGAGACCTCGGGTGCAACCTCACGAGTTATAGGCTCATACGAGAGCACAATAGTAGGTACTGTGGGGCGGCTTATAGCTCATTGTGAAGCAAAGATAGTTGATCCTAACACCAACGTTGGTTTGCATCCTATGAAAACCGGTGAACTATGGGTTAAAGGCCCATGCATTATGAAAGGTAAATTTTATATGTTAAATATAATGTATGAGGATTTCATCTAACTATTCACAAGTCACTTCTATATTGAAACTACGTTATAGTTCACTTGTATATGTATCCGGTTTCGTTTATAATAAATATGTCCAAGACACAGTGGCAAATCCATGATTTAAACATACTGTAGTCTAACATAGTTAATATGTCGAGATGAGTTGGTCGAAAGGATTAAATCTGTTTATTTTTTGCTATTTTATACATCAAACTTTAAAACCTATATTTTAATGTATGAAACTTTTAAAACTAGTTTATCATATGCATCATGTTGGTTCTATGTGCACAAGACACAAATTAATACGATATTACTGATAATAAATAAACTCATAGGGTCACACATTTACAATCAATGGACACCAATTACATATTTGAATATGATTTAAATATGTTTCCAACTCATTATATATATAAGTATATATATGCATTGTTGTATATTATTATTTATGTGAAATAATAATATCACTCTTATATATTAATATAAGATAATGCATATGAAATACATAAATATAAACATATGATTTTATATATGTATATATATATATGTATAAATGTATATTTGTTACAAGTAAATTGTTACTAGTAACAATTATATATAAATGTATGTATATCTTTGTTACAAGTAAAGAGTTACTAGTAACAATCAAGTATGTATATAAAATACATGTAGATGTATTTTATACAATGTATGGCAAGTCTAGCATTATATTTTATATATACTTGAAATATATAAAACTAGAAATGCTTACAAGTATCACAAAGGGGGTCCATTTGAGGTTGCTTGAAAAATGGACTAACCTAGACATGCATGCATGTACAAGTGAAGCAAAAGAACCAAAGGGGACCCCCCTCCCCTTGCTACGGCCGAAATCAAGCAAGGGAGGGGCCTCCCTCTCTTGCTTTACTTCTTGGCTTATTTTAAGGCTTCATGCATGGCTTTTGTGAGTAGTTGCATGCTACCACCTTTCCTTGTGTTCTTAGAAAAGTTCTAAGTGTTTTCATACTTGAAAACATCCTTACTTTATAGTATTGGTGTTCTTCAAGTGAGCAAAGTGTGGTACTAGAATACATACTCATATACATACATAGTAAGTTCAAGAAGAAGAACAAGAGGTTGTTGCTTGCTTGCTTAAATTTCAAGGGTTGGAGAGACTAGCATCTTGGAGGTGTTGGACTCATTGATTTGTGGATACCTTGGAGGAAGTCTTCTCTTGGCTTCTCATAGATCAACCACTTCATCAACGGTTTACTCACGCTACAAAGGTTGTAGTTCTAAACACCCTATGGTTGTTTTGTTTCTTAAGGCTTGCATATGGATCATTGGTGGGGAGTTTTAAAAGTTTAAAATTGTTGTTCATGCTTCCGTTGCTAAAATATATTTTGAAAAACCGAACAAACCCCAACACATCATACATGTTATCGGTGATTACTAATATTATTATTACTACTATACTACTATTATTATTACTGCTACTTATATTATTATTATTATTATTATTATTATTATTATTATTATTATTATTATTATTGTGTTTATGTTTAAAGTAAATTACATAGATGGTCTTTGTGGTTGAGTTTGATAACTAGTTTAATGTTTTAAAATGAAAAATTACATTAAAAGCGTCGAGCATGGAAGAAGCATACATCTGGTATGCTGATTTGGCATCAAGGTATCGAGAGGAACACCACCTCTCACCATTCGGTACCACTAGAATTAGAAGTAGTTTGGTGATTGTGTAGAATAATGAAAACCCCGTAGGTATTTTGTATTACATTGATAACTATTTATAGAGTACAAATGGTACAATAGAAACCCTAATATGAAAGCCTAACGGGTCGTAGCCTATCTATACAATAGGGCTATGCCATCCTATACTTAACCCTAATCTATATTCTCTAATACTCCCCCGCAGTGAGAACGGTAGAAGATCGGACACTCTCATTGTAGCGCAAATTACAATGAAAGAAATTAAATACATAAGAAAAAAAAAGATATGTAGAAAAAAACAAAGATAAATTGAAAAGAATATAGATATATAGAAAAGAACACTTCATGGCAGCAAGGTGGCGACGAGTTAGCGGCCAAAGAGGGCGGCAAGAAGAGCAGCAGCGGCGGTAGGAGCTACGACTGCAGCGGAAAGAGCTACAACTATGGCGGCGGCTATGGGCGGCGACGATAGGAGCTACGACTGCAACGGCATGAGCTACAACTACGGTGGTGACAAGAAGCGTAGCGGCGACAAGGGAGAAAAAAATTATAATTTTTTTTTAACAATGCGTCCCCGGGGAAGGACGAGAGTGTAAAGAAAAGAAGAAAAGACATTTTTGTCATTATATTTTGTTTAATTATTTTAATATAAATTAGTTTAACGCTTCCATGTATAAACACGGGGATGATTAAAATAAATTTTAGATATTTATGGTGTTAAATATTACTAACATGTATAGTAAATAATTATAAGCAAATATAAAAATATAATTTTTTTTAAAAGATGATGTATTAGATTACATGAAAAATGTATCTATTAAATGATTTTAATAAATCATTTTGTTATGATATTTTATTGTTAACAAACTAAATTATATAAAAAATAGAAATTTTTGAACAATATGTAAAACTTAATATTTTTGACGTAAATAAAGGTTAAAGAAAATATAAAAAATAGGATTATAATCCTATTATTTTTTTAATATATATTAAAAATTAAACATAAAAGTAAAAATTAAAGATAAAAAATTTAAAGTTCAACATAAATGTACACGTTCTCTCTCTCCTCTCCTTTTTCCCAACTTCCATCTTCTTCCTCAAATCTTGTTCGCATTTTGTAGAAATGGACATACATAGTGCTTCGATCATCTACTTATTTTAAACCAAGAACCACCGACCAACTCCTGTGATGACATCATAGCCGATCCAAGAACTGTTTCTCTCTTGAATCCATCTTCTTCCCAATGCTTCTTCCATACTTGTTCCCCACAAATTATCAATTTTAAAACTCCATCTTTATAAGTTTCATAGACCTGTGTTGAAGGAACAGCTGAACAGAGAATAGAGAGAGACAAAAAAAGATAAACACAATGAAGCCACCATCCTTATAAAATCTGGGTTTTATTTACCATCGAATTAAGCCACCGTCTTCATTGAAATCAAATAGTGTGCCCTCTGAAATCTGGGTTGCAAACATCATCGAAGCCACCATCAAAACCGCCGGCCCAAGCAGAAAAAAAGATTAACATAATGAAACCATTTGAAGCTGATTATATATATTTAAACAAAAATGAATATTTAAATGAGAATTAAAGACTTAATTCTGGTTTTTTATTTGATTTAATCAGTCTGTTTAATTTGTCTCTTTAGTTTATTTATTATCCAACTATGCCATAAATTACAACTCTAATAGATTAATATCTAATTGATGACTAATATTTGATCTCTAATTCTCACAATAGCTGCCCTATTCTATATATATGTATACTAGAATCATATAAGCGCAATGCTGTGAAGGTAAATAGTTTTTGGTTTATAATATGTCGCTTTTGGTTTATATACGTAACCTAGTTTAACAATATGCGAAGTAACATCAAATTAATAGTTGAATTTGAAATTGTAAACAATCACTTTGAATAAAACATAGTTAAGTTGCGTTGAATTATTCAACTTAATTTCTTTTGGGTGATCGATCAGGTTATGTTGATGATAAAGAAGTTAAGGATTCAATAGTGGACTCAAATGGTTGGTTGAGAACCGGCGATCTTTGTTACTTTGACAATCAAGGATTCTTATTCATCGTGGATCGATTAAAAGAGCTGATCAAATATAAAGGCTACCAGGTTTAATTTATTAGTTCAGTCATGTATTCGATCAAGTTTTTGTTGTTGAAACATGCATTAATTAAAGAACTAATCAAACCCACAACATTAAAATTAGAGAGCACCTGATTTTTAATAGGGGTGGAATTAGGTGGTTTCACTAGCAACACTTTCGGTCCAAATTTTTTTGAACTTTATTTACAAGCAATTAGTTTACTAAACGTGATTAAAATTTGATTTTGGATTAGATTACTTAAGAGGTTTTAGTATTGTAAAACACATCTAGGCCAACGACAAGCATGGTTTTGTTGGTCCGGTTTTTGCAGAAATCTAGAACGTTTGTTTTTTTAGGTTTTGAAAGCCGTTCAATTTCTGATATTATACACATGCACATATGTGTTAATCATGTAGTTGAAATGTGAATATTTATTATTTGCCAAGTAGACCACTTAACGCTAAAATAATAAAAATATCGGTTAGTGTGACTTGTTTTTGTGGCAAACTCATATTGAACGGAGATTTTCAGTTAGTCTCAAAACCAGATTGGGTTTGTTATTTCGGTTAAAACTATATATATCATTTAATGTGCTTGTTTGATCTATTAGAGATAAACCGTAACTTGAATCGTCTCATTTGACGGTCATGATGTTTTTCTAAGATAATTGAATCGAATGTAGGTAGCACCGGCCGAGTTGGAACACATTCTACAATCACACCCCGACATTATTGAAGCGGCGGTGATTGCGTGTGCATTTCTCCCTTAACGTCAATGTACACAAAGTCAAAATTATAAAAGTTGTAAGTAAACATGGAGTACGTGTGTGATTTTGCAGGTATCCAGATGAGGCAGCGGGGCAAATACCAATGGGTTTTGTGGTTAGAAGAAAAGGAAGCACCATTGATGAAACACAAGTGAAAGAATTTGTGGCAAAACAGGTGTCTGTGTGTGTGTGTTTATTTAATTATTTACTTGTTAAACTAGCTAATCCCCTACTAAACAAAGGAAGTAATTAGGTTGCACCATACAAGAAACTAAGAAGAGTTCGTTTCATGGATTCGATTCCGAAGAATGCTCCTGGAAAGGTACTAAGGAAAGCCTTGATCAAGATGGCTATTTTGAACGTTACTTCTAACCTTTGATAAAATAATATTCCAAGTTACAATGCAATATGATTATCGATCAAGAGTTCTGTTATATCTTGTACGTTATGTTGACAACTCAAGCAGGAATGCGTCGTGCTTATAAAATTTTAAATTTTAGTAAAGCTAGTTTAGCAATAAGGTGATCCCGTAACGCATTGGATTTAATCTAGTCTTGGGGTCGTTAACCTACCGGTCTCACAGCTTTTTATAACTACCATTTAAAAAATTGGTTGACCAAATTAAGACGTTATACCTTTCTATTGATCTATAACAAAAGACCTAACTAATTGCTGAAATCTGATGGATTTTATGACATGATTGATTGTATATATTAAAGTATAAAAAAAAAATCACTTCCCAAAAATAGCTTCTCGTGTCACAAGTTTAATCCCCCTTACCCATAACTCAGCCATCTCAACACCACCCTCGCACACGAAATGCACCTCCTTGTTTCTAGTTGTAACCACCCGAAATAACCCCGCCTCATCCCGGTCCGCCTTCTTCCGCCGGTTCCACTGGAATGACGGACTTGCGCCCACTTCTGACCATTTACACACCACGTTCCGCCTGCTCGATTTCCCCCACCTCAATACCCCGCTTCCTTCAACCATAAATAACCGTTTGCTGTGCGGACACCCTTTACCCCCTTTACAATGCTTCTTGACCCGTGCACCACCTAACACGAGCCCACGGGCCAAGTGGTCCAATAGAACCTGTTCAGCCTCATTTCCAACACCACATTCACGGGCTAAACAAAGGGCGGTCTCATGCCGTGCGTTCTCGATGTCACAAATGGCGCCTTTTGAGATCAAAAGCTCACATATTCTCCCGTTGCCTATTTTCGCAGCTAACATAAGTGGCGTGTACCCGTCACTATTGGGGGCGTTAATGTCAGTTTCACCGTTTGTTAGTGTTTCTACAGCTTGAAAATCGCCTCTAGAAACGGCACGGTGGAGGGGGTAGAATCTAGTTTTACAAGAGTTGGGAGTCCCCTGGGTACGGGCGTACTCGAGGATAACTTTCTCAAATACACCAGAATCTACGCTTGCTTCTGATAAACTAATTGTTGTTTCTCCGTACTTGTTTTTAAGGTTGACATTGGCCCCAGCATAAACAAGCAACCGAAAAGCCTCCACGTGTCCGTTTATTACGGCAACCATAACTGCCGAGTACCCGTTTTCATCTTGTTCATCTAGGTCAAGAAGACCTGGTTGGTCAACGATCTTTTTCAAAGATTCAATATCGTTAACTCGTGTAACAAACATCAAAGTTGAGAATATCGCAGTGTCACTCGAGTAAAGCACATTCCCGGTTCGAACCACTTCTAGAATGGCGCGCCTTAACCCGAGCGTCCATCGAACCGAACCTGCAATTGACTGAACACATTGGTTAGCCGAATTGACCAAACCAAAATCAGCACCAAATCGAGCCAGAAGCTTAAGACAGTCAACATGCTTATGCCTTGCACATATCATCAACGCGGTTTCCCCTGTTTCGTTTTTTGAATTGAGGTTACAACCAGTGTTAACCAGGTGGTTTAGGACTCCGTAGTTACCTAGCCGTGCGGCTAAATGGATTAATTGGCTCCCGATTCCTTTGATGGTTTGAACCGGGAACTCAGGATCGGAACCACACTTTAGTAAAACCTCAATTGCTCTTAAATTTGCACAAAGGATGGCATGGTGGATGATTGTTCTTCCATAATGAGGAATGTCAGGGGAGATATGTTGGAGGAGCATGTTTAAGATGGATCCGGTTCCTTCGAAATACTCGACCGCACACCATGTGATGCTGTATGGCTCGGCTAAACCTGCACCTACTCGAAACTCTTCTCCTGTGGTCATGTCCCAAGACCATGCTCCTAGGCTCACCTTGGTGTCTGTTGGCGCACCAGCCTGGTCATCATAAATCAAAATTTAAAGTTATAAACCATATTATGTTAAGTTTGAGATGTGAAATCAAACAAAATATGTCCAACCCACTCGTTTTGCTACCAAAAACTAATAAAAATATGCGACCATATCGATCTTCACCTGTAAAAGAAGCTGAACAACCCCGATCTGTCTGTTAACCGTGGCGGCAACTAGGGCATTACAACTAACATCGGCGTGTAAAAAAGGCTTCGAAGACCGAAGCAAAACACGAGCAGTTCCATTGATGTCTACTCCACACTAGCAACAAAGAGAGAATACATCTAAGTCAGTCTTAGCAATTAGATCAATTCCAGAATGTATATATATAGTTGATTAGGATCCAATAAGAAATGCTTTTAGCATAAAAAGCGCTTGAAAGACACTCGTTAACCAAATTTTCTAGCATCAATGGCTACTTTTGTGTTCGTTTGTATCATAAATGTTATCAAAGGACACAAATGTAAATATAAATACTCTTTTTTTCACACTTTTTATGCTAAAAGTCTAAGAAAGCCTTTTTTACATGATTCTAACCTTGCTTTAAAAGCAAAAGTTAAACTATTTTTATAAGTCAATGTCTATAATAAGATATAGTGGTAGCAGAATATGCACCTTCAAAAGTGTGTCAACAACATCAACAAATCCTCTGCATGATGCATTGACTAGGGCATGGACCGCAGCATTAGTGCGAATGAGGTCAGACGCCATTAGAGCTTTAGCCGACCTGGCTAGACCGAGGTGGCTAGATTCAAGTAAGGCCTCCTCACAAGCAAGCTGAGAAGCCCCACCTTCAAGTAACAACTCTAGTATCTCTACATGGCTTCCCCTAGCAGCAGCTGTGGTCGCAAACCCACGAAACAGCTTCTTGTTTACATTCGCCCCAAAATTCTACAATAATGAATAAACTTTGTAACCTTCCGTTTTTGAATTTAGTTATGAGGTAGTAGTAGTTGGTAATCGTGATGGGTTGTTTTCTGATGGATTGACCGTTCTGCTAACGGGTCGTTTTAGAAAAAACGGTTCTGGGTCGGGTTGGTTTTCAAAGTATGAGATCCATGATATTAAATCATATGATTAATCATTATATTCCAGGAGCATTAATTCTGCAAAAGTGATTAGTAGTTCAAAATTCAAATTACAAACCATCACTTTCAGAATCCAAATAATTAACATTACCTAACCAGCGTTTTCTAATTATTTTTCCAAATTCAAACCATGATCAAACAAAACAAAGAGAAAAAGGTCAAATAAGCATAGATTACTTTTAGAAAGTATGATTGAGCCAAAAACAAAATGAAAATCAACACTAATATTCGAAATTCAGAAACTGAGGATGCAGAATTTAATCGATGATATTACCAGTAGCTTTCTAACAAGCGTTACATTTCCGGCATGAGCAGCGAGGAACAGAGCAGTAACATTCGTTTTAAACTCTTCAAATTCAACTCGAACCTCGCTCGGAGATTCATCGTGTAACACGATCTCTGATTTCTTCGATTTCAAGCAAACTGTTCCCACGAAATTCACATCAACAAACGGATCTGCCAAGCACTCTGCCGCGACTTTAAGATCGTTGGCATGTGCAGCTTCAACAAGGCGTTGCGAGATTTGTTCTTGGTAATCTTCCACCGGAAACACCTGTTTCACGGCCAGATAACCTCCAACGCCGCCAGTGGATTCACCGGCGTTGAACACCGCCATGTTTTCCGGTGGTTTATCACTGGGTAGAGTGTGTGGGGGACGGAAATAGTTAAGGCAGGGGGCGTTATTATTGTTGGGAATGAATATTATTAGCCTCTTTTAGGGGTGTTTAATTTCTTTAAACTAGTAGATATATATAAACCATACTTTTAACCGTTTTTGCTTTAATTAATATTTTTACATATAAAATTCAGTTGAATATGTCAACATGATAAACAATTTCTATGCAAAATGATCTCAGAGTAACTTTAATAATTTTTAAAATAAATTAATTATTTCAGGGTTTTGCTTTTTAATGAGGTGATCGAGGGTTGTGAGGGTGTTTTTGTGATTGATTTTGTTTGTAAGAAAATTCAGCGTGATATCATTGCTATATCATATTTTTCTTTCTTTTTCTTTTTTAACTTAAAAGTTAGTATATTAAGGGGGTGTTTGTTTAAGCTTATTATTTTGGTTTATTAGCTTATGAGCTTATATTTTGATCTTATCATGTTTAGGTGTTTGGCTAAGCTTATTAGCTTAAGCTTATTGGCTTATTTTTAATAAAATAAGTCATTTTTCATGAGTCATCTTGAACTAGCTTATTTTTTTCATGTGAGCTTATTTTTACAATTTTACCTTTATACCCTATTTTTAATCATTATACATTAATAAGCTAATGTAAGGAAGCCCTTTTTGGTCATTTTCTATATTTTTAAAAGAGGTTTATTAACTCATAAGTTATAAGCTAATCCAAACACTTTTTTTTCTTAAAAGTTTATAAGCTCATAAGCTTAAGCCCTTAAAAAAAGCTTAAACAAACACCCCCTAAGAGAAAGAAAGAGAGAAGAGAAAAGAAATAGGAGAAAGATGAGAAATGAGAGAAACCGATCGGTTCCCCAGCTTAAAATGTCAAACCAATCAGGTTGCATGGGAGTGGCGTATAGGTGTTTTCGTGCAGCCCGAAGAAATCGATGGTACACCTGATTCAATCGGGTAAGGCCATACAGTTGGCCTAAGAGAGATACAAGTATACAACTATAGTACTATTAGACCATCGGTATAATATGTCATTCGGGTTACCCAATTTAAATATCATATCACATTCTCTTTCTTTTTTCCTTTTCAACCTAAAAGCTAGTATAGTTTAGCTAAATCTTACCTCACTTTTAATTTTTATTATAATAATATATATTAAAGAAAAAAAGAGAGAAAAGGAAAAAAAGATAAAAGACAACACTTAACAATGAAGAAAAACAAACATGCGCTACCTGAAACTCTTTAACACTTAATTTTGTCCTTAAACACTATTACTATAATTCACTTAATAAAAAATAAACAGGAAGTCATATGGTTATAGTATTATAAACATATTGAGGTAAATATTTTCACTAGCTTAAATAAATAGCATTTTATTTATTTATTTATGTTGCCACCTGGTAACGTACAGTAAAGAGGATCGCCGGAAGTTAAGAAACGGTGAACAAAGTAGTTGGCGTTACATGACAGCCGGAGTTGGCCGGCTCTTATTTCATTTATGTTTTTAATTAATTAATTAATCTTGATTTATATTTTAAAATATCATGTTATTAATTTTATTTTATTTTTAAGTCATGGCCAAAATTATTGATTTTTTGTTGATGAATCCTCAATTATCCCGTGGATATTGTTTTTAAAGATATCATATATTCTTAATTTGATTTTACTAATAATACGTTTATTGAAATATATTTAAAATTTCTTAAAGTATGTTAACATAAACAATTTTAAGCGTTAAGATTTTGATCGGAGACTAATTGCATTGAAATAAAACAAACTTCGCTTAAATTATCATTGAATATAATTAACTTTGCTTTTTTATATAATACAACGAAGTTATTCAAATGTTACGTTGCGTGCAATGTGACTTCTAATATTTGTAGATTCGGGAGATCATCAAATGTAACTTGTTCACCTTTGTAAACTACAACTACTACATGTTTTCGACCACCCATCCACCTACGGATCATCAAACCTAGCACCAGTAACTTTCAAACAAAGTCCAAACAACCATTAAAAACTCCGACGACCCTCATAAACCTCAAAGAACCTCATCTTCGGCCACCCCCACCCATAAACCATCAAATTTAACTCCGGCGATATACAAATCAAACTCCGGTAACCACCTATTGTAGAATGTGATATTGCATATAATGTAACATTTTTAAAAAGTTTGTATATTAGTTGAGAAAAAATAAACTTTATTGCATACAATTAAAACTTAAGCAAATTTTATTACATTTTGGTACAATTGCTCGATTTTGATTTCATAATAAAAAAGGAAACTAAAAAAGAGTTACAATAGATGACAGGTTTTGATCTTTACCGTTTGAAACTTATTATGGATACTTTACTTTTAAACTAGCTTCTTTTTTAATAACTTGATCCGTAAGTTTTGTTTGATAATTTTTATAAAGAGAATGATAATCATATCCCTAAGTATTGTATATAAGAGTAAAATTAGAATTTAATTACTTAAACTATTCGATAACATTCCTTTAAATAATCACGACTATAATTTTTGAATTACATCAATCAGTTGCATCATAAATGAAAACAAATGTTTGAAAAAACGATACTATTTGATTATAAAATCAGTTTATGATGAGATTTGTTACACTTTTCAACTACCAGTTACATTAAATCTAAAAATAATTATAACCGTAACAAGTTAATATGATTTAAAACTATGTTCAAATATTTATAAAAATTTATCCGGTCTTTATTATACTATGCAATATGACCTACTTCGCTATTAACTTTTTAGTACATATTAAGAATTTTGATTGCAATATATATAATTGAGATCACTTTCTAACCAGAAGCCAAATTAGATATATGATGTTATCTTAATTTTTTGCTTTTAGAAGATGGAACTTTTGTTGAATGTCTTTAAGTATCATTTTATCTATTTATAACATGTTTTTTATTTTTGTAATGAACAAATATATTGTAACACCGCTTTTGCTATATATAAAAGTCAGTATAAATTTGAGTTTTCAAACTGCATGGGTACGTTTGTAATTTGAACTTTTACCTGTTTGTTAACTTAACTGAATTTCAAAAACTATGTAGCGGAATTTTAAATAACAAACAAACAACCCAAGCAGTTATTACAGTTTAAAAACACATGTTTGGCGTATATACAAATATACAATAACAAAATTTGCCAAACATGCCTACCGGTGTTACATAATCTAAACCGACCATAATACTATTATACCAAAAGCAGTGTTCCTTCCAAAAAGGCTTCTATAACAGCCACGAGTGTCCCCAACTCACCAAGCCGTTTATTCCTTATCTGTAAAATGTTAAACATCAACAACATTAGCTATATAAATATAGCTAGTGATTACTAACAATCATGCATAACAATTAAGCAAGTCCTTAGCAATATAACAAGTCATATAGCAGAATAAGCAATCAATGCTATCCTAACATATAGTGGAGTGTTGACATGTCCAGCGAGTGTATTATATTGCCGGGTTGCAAAGCCAGCTCAAACCACTACCACCGGGGGAATCAGACACTACCATCCGTGCGGGTTTCATCACCTAAGTGAATCACCATGCTCGTTAAGGAGCCAAAGCTCATTAGGCTTAGCCATTTAAGGCACTCACCTCAATTGCTGAAAGGAACGGTACTCGAGTACCGTTAGTCCAGAACATTATGCCCGTAGGCCCAGGACCCAGCCGAAGCCGACCTTAATTACATATATTGTCCGGACATACAGATAGTTTCATCAATCACCCTTTACAGGGACAAGTGCATGCATGCTTTATTCATATAACATATTATTCATCAAGTGTGCACATGTACTTAAATACATGTCTTGCACATCAATTAGCAAGGCATATCATGGATTCTTTATCATACTAACATACATATGGCTTTCATAATACAAGTTGTGGCATGTCATAATCATATAACTGTTCTTGCATTCAAAACTTCCTAAATTGAAGTCATAAGAGTCAGTACTTACCTCGTGTGTTTATCAACAACACAATATGAACTCGGCTCTCCTTGATAGCTTAATTACCTATTGGTACACATTTAAGCCCACTTAGAATATCACATATAAACACATATTCTATTACTAGTGTTATATTTCTACTTATGTGTTTAATTGAGTAAAAATGTCTAAACCATACTAAATGCCTCTAAAATGGTCAAAAGTGATTCAACCATTATCTATAGCATATATATTTAATTCATTTAGATTACCACACATCAAGTACATGTATTCTTACACTAGTCCTAACCCCCAATGATACCCCTTAAAGTGCTAAAATGATCCAACTATAACCCTTATACCATGTTGATGTGCGTTTTACGTACTAGTTTTAAATTTATATTTTACCGAATTATTTACTAAAAACTGCACGAAATAGGCAAGTGTACCTAATCGTTTCGTATTATAGTTAGTAAGTCGGGTGTCGAACTCTTGGGGAACGGGAGCTAAACTGATTTTATCAAATTAACTAAGAATTAACTAAAATAAACTAATTAAACCTAATAAATATAATTAAACTCAATAAATGCAATAAAATACCAAACTAAAGCAATTAAACTATATTAAGGGGAATTTGTTATCAAGATTAAAACTTTATTATTCTAAGTGACTACTAACACTACTAAATTACCAAAAACAACTAATTAAGCAAAAAGCAAGCAACTTTTATGGATTAAACTATCAAATTAAAAGGCTTCCCTCCCTAGATTCAATTCCACCCTTTTCAAGTTGGTTTTATAAATCAAAATCAATGCATTGGACAATTAATAACACTATACCGATTCCTATATTGTTAGACTCTTGATCCGAGTATCCAACTTATTTAATCATGCAATTAACTAATCAATTGGTCATTAAATCAATGAACTACACAATTAAGCATATTTAAGTTCGTATCTATCAAGATCTAATCTTTAATGATTGATTAAGTTACCAAATCATTTAATTAACACATGAAAGTCATCATATATCAATTCTAACACATTAAAGCTCCTATCTTGATTGTGTAACCCTAGGTTTTGATCAAACACTAGTCAACACTAATTATTGGTCCTAATTAGCATTGATTAAAGTCTTATAAATGGATTGGTCCTCCAATTTACATCAACTCAGATTCTAAACAAATCAAAATAGAATTAAAACATGCTAGGATCATTGATTAGACTTGAAAGATAAATATAATGCCATTAAAGTCAAAAAGATACAAAATTAACCAACTTGATAGAGTTTCATCTCCTCTAGGGAGGAAAACAGAAAACTTAGCCTATTACAAGCATAATCAACTTCTGGAAATCAAGATTAAACATTAAAAACAGAAGGGAAGTAGAAAAACCATAAAAAGCAAGAATTCCAAGCCTTTAATCTTCAAAGTTATGCTCCAAATCTTCAAATCCGAGCTCAAGCTTCCTGGGATGTGTTAAGGGATGTATTTAGCAGAGGAATGGTGGAAGAAATCGGGTGGTTAACCCTGTTTCAGATCTGGAAGTTCGTTTAAATAGATTTCTGAAAACAGGGGTGTCGCGCCGCGACGAGGCATTTTAACCCGATCCCAACTCTTTTAAAATTCAAAGCTGGCGTCATCCTATCGCGTCGCGCCGCGACGGACAATTGGGTCGCGCCGCTACACCACGTGGCAAGAAAGTGGACCTTATCCGGATACTTTGTCGCGCCGCTACGGAAGATGTCGTCGCGCCGCGATGACCTCTTTTGGCGCCGGTGGACTCTTTCCCTTTGTTTAGGCCTTGGGCTTCCTTTTGGGCTTATTCTTCTTTCTTTCTTTTTATTTCTTTCTTCTTTCATTTGGGCCCATTATTTTTCTCGACTTCCTTTTTACTTTCTCGACTCCTCGGACTTTATTTATTTTTCTCGATTATCTAAATATTTCGCCTTTTTAGCCTACAAAACATAAAAGAAACGGTAAACGTATCTTTTTACAATTAAATAAACATTTTTCGGCTAAAACCAACCCGATATCGCATAATATTTATATATATTTAGCGCGATATCACATGTACATTGAAAAAACAAGTTTCTGTTTTCTGCTGCACTGGTCGCGCCGCGACACCCTTAAGGGTCGCACCGCGACATTCATCCAGGGCACGAGAAGAGTGTTTCTGCCCAGATTTCAGCCATTCAAACTCAAGTTTTACATGTTTTTAATTAAGTCCAAGTTATGTACAAGCTTTGGGGCATCAAAGAGAGTCCATAAACATAAACATAACCTACTATAACATCAAATTCATGATTAATCCATGAATTCACCATATTTGACCCATTTGGTCAATTTCAAGAATTATAATCAAGAAGGTATCTTTAATTCATAAAATCAATCCTAAACTACTTGTAGGTGATTCTAAAACAGATTGCAACTCAAAGACTCAAGCTTTATTGGCTATTTTGTTTTTTCCCAATTTTAACCTAAAGCTAGAAATGAAGAACAAAGGTGAAGAGAGCTTACAAGCAAGAAGATGATGGTGAAGAAGGGAACAAGAACAGATTGGAGATTCCTTTGGAGCTTGATTCCAGCCTTGAAGTTGTCTTGAACCTTCTTCTTCAAGATCAAGTGAAAGAGATGAGTGTGTGTGTCTCGTATGTGTGTATGTGTCTCGTATGTGTGTGTGTGTTGTCTGTTTTAGATAAGTAAGGACCGACCCAAGGTTCTTATTTATCTTTTAAGAGGTATTTTATTCCCCTTTTCAACATACAACACAACACCCGAATAACCGTTTCAACTAACGAGGATATTTTTGGAAACCTCGTTTGAAACCAGTTATTATTTTATAATTCTTTTCTATTTTTTATAATATTTTTGATTTCACATTTAACTAGCCAATTACATATTTTCTATTAATACTTAACATATATATTCATTTAATACTTTTAAATTAAATTCACGTACCAAATGGAGCACACGAATAGGCCCGATTTGAGGATGTTACATATATATCTATTTTTTATTATTTAGTTTTTATTCTAGCTATTTGTTATAATGTAGAATTTTTTTAATGATATTTTTAGAAAGATTACATACAAAAAATGATAACCATAATCTTTAGTATTGTAGATAACAGTAAAAATGGTATGCCTTTATTATTTTAATTTTTAAATAGCAACATATTTCACGTTTGACAAATAAATAAACACAATACTTATGTTTCTATTTTTTATATAATCATGTTATCATTTTTTTTAAAAACCATGATACTATAAAAAACATGTTATCTTTTTTTTAAATTAAAATTAAATTACCTTTTACTCTTATGATTATCATTCTTAAAAAAATTAAGGGTTTACTATCCGAAAGTGTATTGAAGTTGTCACTTTTTGCTATTATGTATACCCAACTTTTAAAACTATCATTTAGTGTATCAAAGTTCCTAAAACTACCATTTAGTATATTGGATTACCTGCTAAGCAGGTAACCAATAATTCTGCCATTTTTTATTTATTTTAAAGTCCATCAAATGCCATATGTATTGCCATGTCAATAATTTTTGCCACATCATATTTTCATTTAATCCAAGATGAAGATGAAGAACACCATGTAGAACACTAAACAAAGCATGAACACTAAACCCAGGAAGAACACTAAATCTGTGAACCCATATGTGAACTCAAAATCTGTGAAATCAAAAATCCGTGTAATCAAAATCGAACTGAAAATAATCGAAACCTAAAAACGGAATCTGTGAACCAAAATCGAATGGAAACCTAAAAACAAAAACCCTAAAATCGAAACAGGTGGAAACTTAGTTAGAAACCCCAAATTGAACCCAGAAGCAAAATCGAAATGCAAACATGCAGATCTGGAATCATAAGAAGATGAAGATGATAGGCTCTTGAAGATCTGGAATCATACATACTTGAAACTCAAACATACAGATCTGGAATCATTCAGATTTAAAAGGAAAAATTGAAACACAAACTTACTTGAAAACCCTCGACTTAGAAACCCTCAACTTGAAACCCTCGAACAGGTTGAAATCGACACATGATTTGGTGTTCTTGAAGATGAAGATGATAAGTTCTTGAAGATGAAGATGTTTAAATCTTGGTAATCGAACTCACAAATCAAGAACAGATGTTTAAATCAATCGAACCACTATCCTTTGGGACGCTCGATTTGGGTATTGGATACAATCGACCTTTGAATTTCATTGATCGATCTGGAAAATCGCACCTAACAAAACCAGATCTGGAAAATCGCACCTTAAAATCAAACATTGAAATCGATGAAATCTGATACCATTAATCAACTGTTGTATCGCATAAATCGGAACATGAATCGGAACCATGAATCGCATGAATCGGAACCATGAATCGCATGTATCGATGGAGGGTTCTAACAAAACCCATGTTTTCAGATTCTTATTATTAGTATTATTATATTTATTTTATTATTTTATTTTATTTTCAAATTATTTTTAAACAAGGATTATACATGTCAGCATCCAAATCACATGCCACCTCAGCAAAACCGACGCCACGTCAGCATGTGACCTGCTATACCAGGTTAGATACACTAAATGGTAGTTTTAGAAAGTTAGATACATTAAATGGTAGTTTTTAAAGTTAAGTATACACAATAGCAAAAAGTGACAACTTCAGTACACTTTCGGATAGTAAACCCAAAAATTAATTATAAATTCAAAGTGTTTTCAATATTGGCACAAGAAAATTTAATTATAAAAGTGTTGATATTATGAGTAAGAGGAAAAATAAAAGGATATATACCCTTTTGGTACATCTATTTAGACCTCTTTCTGTCTTTTATAATCTTGATGAAAAATTATACATTTTCCTATTTTTTTTCTCCTACTTCATCATCGTACGTACTCATCACAAAATGTCATATAAAGTCTATTAATTCTCTTTTCTTACATTCTTCATAGATTTTAACACTTGTATTGATCTTGTAAGGAGGATGATAAGTACGAGAAAAAAGTAAGATGATATTAATGGACTCCCTAATAATTACATAGAATAATTTCCTAAAATAACACAATAATATGGATAATTTCAATTTGTTTATCGTATAACAATTATTATAACCTTGTAGTAGTAATTAGACAATCATGAATAATTAATAATACTTTTTTTATTTGTATAAACTTTATATCACTATTTATTTATATTTTTCATTTTATTTAAACAATTAAAATGAAATGACGACTTGCATGTATTTTTAGCGTATTTTAACAAATTACTTAAGCTTTAAACTAAAAAAGGTTTAGTAAATATTTTATTAAGCCAAAAATAAAAACATATAATAAGTTAATTCCTTTAATAGGTTTTACTAACTAAACAAAATTAGTAGAATACACATTAATTTTACATTAATAACAAACGTTTGATATAAATAGACAAAAAAAGAAAAGAAAAAACCGTTAAATTTAACATCATTTTATAACTTCTACGATTTATACCCATTAAAATAGTTTTTAGTTTTTCACGTAATATAATTATTAAAACAAAAAAGCTTTAAGTTAAGTGTATTTTATTTTCTTTTTATTTATATAAAACATAACGATAATAACAAGTTAATATTTTTTTTATTAATGATATTTCTAAGGAATATACATCTGAGGTTGAAAAGAGATTATTTATATTAATGTATAAATTATTTAACATTCTTTTTTCTTAACTTTAAGAGTTCTTAAAATTCAGTAATGACAAAATCTTAATCTTTAATTCTATCTAAATTAATCACAATTCACTTAATCTTTAACTATTTAACTCTTTTTCCTAATTTACTTTAACTTTTTTTCATTTAAAATATATTTTTTACACTAACACACTCTTTTACACAGATACAAATATCCACTCATATTAACATAGTTTTCAGAATTTTATTAACTTTCATTTCCTTATTGCATAAATATAATTTTTTTTTATATTAATGTTTTTTAGAATTTATTTTAAAATTAAAAAAAATAGTTGAAGCAAATAAAAGAAATTTTGAAAAAAACGAAAATGTTGTTATAGAAAAAAATTTCATAGAAATGAATCGTGTGAATAATATATAATTATATTATTAAAAACGATATGTTGTAAAACAGAAACTATTTAATATTACGATATTACACGAATATATTTTAAAGAGAGAGAAAAAAATATTGAAGTCAAAATTCAAAACAAAGTTAAAAAGTTCACAAATATATCACCTTTCACAAATATTACACTAGTTTAATTAATACGAGCCCTCCAGAACCGTTTTCGAGATATATTTTTCTGTGTGAGCCGTGCTCTCTTCCTCACTCCCCCTGCTGCTCATCAATGGCGGATAAGCTTGCTCTTCCTCATCTTCTCCCAAGTCCTCCACTCTCCAAACCTTTCTTCTCCCAAGACTTCCACCATCAAAAACCCCACCACCACCAACCACCGCAACTAACCCCTCTTCTAAATGACATTCTACAGCCCAATTCCGCCACCACAAAACCCCCTTCTCCCGTAATCCCCAGAACAAGACGAAGAATCGGCAAACAAAATGATCCTAATAAAGGAAAACCATGGTCATCTCACTTATCTTCGCAAGGTCAGCTAGTTTTTCAAACCCTAATCAGTCCCAATTTCAATGATTCCCAAATTAATGGCAATTTGGTTAAATTAGTTGATTTCCATGAAAAAGAATCAGAATTCGCCTCAAAATCCTTATCTTTAGATGTATTAGGCCTAATTCAAGGGTTAGCTCATTACAATAAAGTTGATTTAGCTCTAAATGTGTTTGATTGGGTGAAAACACACTATAAAGATTCAGGAAAGCATTTACGTGGTTCTGTTGTGGCTGTAATTATATCTACACTTGGTAAAAATGGTAGGGTTTCAGTTGCATCTTCATTGATTCGTAGTCTTCAAAAAGATGGTTTTGTTATTGATGTTTATGCTTACACTTCGTTAATAAGTGCTTATGCTAGTAATGGAAGGTTTCGAGAGGCTGTTTCTGTTTTCAAAGAAATGGAAGAAGAAGGGTGTCAACCTACTAAGATTACTTATAATGTGATTCTTAATGTTTATGGAAAAATGGGTATGCCATGGAATAAGATCGAATCGGTGTTTACTAGTATGAAAAAGTCAGGGGTTTTCCCGGATTTATACACTTATAATACTCTGATTAGTTGTTGTAAACGTGGATCTTTGCACGAAGAAGCTAATAGGATATTTGAAGAGATGAAGTTAGCTGGATTTATGCCTGATTATGTTACTTATAATACATTACTGGATGTGTATGCAAAGTCCCGTAAGCCTGACGAGGCTATGGATGTTTTAAGAGAGATGGAGGGTAACGGGTTTACTCCGAGTGTTGTGACGTATAATTCTTTGATCTCGTGTTATGCTAAAAATGGTTTATTTGATGAAGCAATGGAGTTAAAAGGTCAAATGTTGGGGAAAGGGATAAAACCGGATGTTTTTACTTACACAACTCTGTTTTCGGGGTTTGAAAAGGCTGGAAAAGACGAGTCTGCTATGCAGGTCTTTGATGAAATGATTAGTTCGGGTTGCAAACCGAATATTTGTACCTTTAACGCCCTTATTAAGATGCATGGGAACAGGGGGAGGTTTCTGGAGATGATGAAAGTTTTTGAAGATATTAAGGAGTGTAGATGTGTTCCTGATATAGTAACTTGGAATACACTTCTGGCTGTTTTTGGACAAAATGGAATGGATGGTGAAGTTTCAGGAGTGTTTAAGGAGATGAAAAGAGCAGGTTTTGTTCCCGAGAGGGACACTTTCAACACTTTGATTAGTGCTTACAGTAGATGTGGGTCATTAGATCAAGCCATGGCTGTTTATAAAAACATGCTTGAAGCTAATATCAGTCCCGATCTTTCCACTTACAATGCAGTTTTAGCGGCATTAGCACGTGGAGGTCTTTGGGAGCAATCCGAGAAGATTCTAGAAGAAATGAAAAACGGTCGTTGTAAACCTAACGAATGTACATACAGTTCTTTGCTTCATGCCTATGCAAACGGAAAACAGATTGAGAAAATGCGTGTTCTTACAGAGAAGATATATTCTGGTGAGATCGAACCACATGCCATTTTGTTAAAGACTCTTGTTTTAGTCAACAGCAAAACCGATCTTTTAGAAGAAACAGAGCGAGCGTTTCATGAAATGAGGAAAAGGGGTTTCCCACATGACATTAATACTCTAAACGCTATGGTTTCAATATACGGAAGAAGGCAGATGTCAATGGAAGCAAATGAGATCATTTCATTCATGGAAGAAAGCAGGTTTTCTCCCAATTTAACCACATACAACTCTTTGATGTACATGTATAGTAGATCTACAGATTTCCCAAAATCCGAAGAAATCTTGAGGGATATCTTATCAAAAGGAATCAAACCCGACGTTATTTCTTACAATACTGTGATTTACGGGTATTGCAGGAACGGAAAAATGAAAGAAGCATCAAGGGTATTGAATGAAATGAGGAAATCTGGTGTTATTCCTGATGCTATAACATACAATACCTTTGTTGCTAGTTATGCTGCGGATGAGTTGTTTATGGAAGCCATTGATGTAATCAGATACATGATTAAACAAGGGTGTAAACCAAATGAAAGCACATACAACTCCATTGTTGATTGGTATTGTAAGTTTCATCATCGGGATGACGCAGTTTCCTTTATCAATAATCTACGCGAGGTGGACCCGCGTGTGTCTAAAGACGAGATTAGTAGATTATTGGCACGTGCGGCAGACTCTGCGTAAGGATGTTGTGTATTGTATGCTTGTTTTGATCTGTATAGAAGCTTAAAAAGGTTTGTATACTTTGAATTAAGATATGATAGAAGGTAGAAACTATAGTTTTGAGCTGATTATCTGTCTGTTCATTTCAGGAGGAGGATGTAAATTTTGATGCCAAATGTATTAAATGATTTATTTTAGTCTATAAAGAACGTCTATATATTGTAATATAGCCATTTCACCTTTTTGTTGCACAAGCTGTGCAATATTTGACTTTTTTATTTATTTATATGTCTGGTTCTCAAAATAGATCACGGATTTGGAGTCTTTGGAATGGTCACACTCATGGATTAGTCTTTAAAATGGCAAAGGAATACCGGTTGTGTCATGTATATCTGCGTCAAAAACTCGACTCTTAACAAATAACATGAACATGGACCATTGTATAATATGTGTGAAAGTACTTATGAAAACGCAAAAAAAATTATGAAAGTGTTTTGTTATTTCATATGTTGTTTACTTGTGTAAGAAGAAACTAATATATTTTGCTTTCTACTTTTGCCTCTAAGCTTTTCTTGCAAGTTTGATAAACTACCTAAAAGACACTTGGTTATGAAGTTGTCGTTCTTGTGAACAAGTTTTATTGTATTTTTGTTTTTCTAGTTTTTTTTTTTTGAAAAATTGTTTAGAAAACAAGATAAGTTTCCTACAACTAAAGACCTTCTAAATTTCTTTGACTAGTTTATATAATCCATGCACTTGACACTTTTTGTTTTAATTTATAAATGTTAAATATAAAATTCAGTTAAGCGTGCTAAGAAAAAAAACAAAAACAAAAACTCAATATTATTTGTGCAATAGGACATAGCATTTCCCTTCTGATATATTTTAAGTTATATAACCTCCCATTTAGTATACAAATATTACTACAATACTCTACTCATTATTTTGCATGTTTTGAATAATTTTAAATCTAAGGGGGTGTTTGTTTCATGGTATTTGGTGGGATTTGAAGGGATTTGCATTTTAAATCCCACCAAATACCATGTTTGGTTGGCAAAGTAAGGAAGCATTTCAAATCCATGGATTTCATTGAAATATCATGAATGAGGGATTTTGAAATACTAGCCCCCCCTTGGTATTCTGAAATCCTGTAGATGGGGATTTCCACTAGCGACCCTCCGGCGATCTTTCGATTTTTCGACTCCGTTTTCCGTCCCTCCGCCGTCTCCGTTCGCCTTCCCTGTCGACGTCGACGTCGCGTCCGCCTTCCCTGTCGACGATCACCGTCATCATCATCGTCCCTTCGACAGAAACCCTAGGTCGCCTTCCGTCCCTTCAACAGAAACCCTAGGTCGCCTTCCGTCCCTTCAACAGAAACCCTAGGTCGCCTTTCGTCATCGTCGACGTCGCCTTCCGTCCCTTCGACATAAACCCTAGGTCGGCGCCTCCATCGCCGTCGTTTCCGTCCCTAGGTCGGCGCCTTCCCTGTCGACGTCTCCCCTCCGTCGCCGTCGCTTCCTTCCCTTCGCCGTCGCTTCAATGGTGGTAGTGGAGGTGGTGGTTGGTGGTAGGTGGTGTTGATGGTGGTTGGTGGCAGGAAATCCCTCCTAATGAATCTCATCCAAACACTACTTGGGATTTTAAATCCCACCAAATGCAAATCCTACCAAATACCAATCCTATTATAAATGCAAATCCCTTCAAAAACAATACTTGAACCAAACGGGCCCTAAAATTCATATAGTAATAATCATTTAATAGGAATGGCTGGGGAGGTTAGGGGTCTAGTCCTATAGAGGTTTCAATCAGGGTTGGTTAGATATAGTAAGGAAACGTTTACGATAATAGTTAAGCCAAGTACACGTTTACGATAATAGTTAAGCCAAGTATATTTGAGCAAATAATCAACCCTTTGAGAGAAGACTTAACAGAGTATACTCCTTTAAAAAAATTACAAATGTTCTGACTTCTGGTTGCAATGAAATTACGCGTTAACATATACATTATATATACACACTTCTTTGCCAATTGATGTGTTGGACAAACCGAACCAATATCCAAACTTTTGGCTAATGTATTCTCATAATCGTTAGTTAACTTAGTCAATGCTTAATTTCCCATAACTCTTCATTTCTTTTTGTAGATCACGCTAAGAAACAATTTTATACATACAATGCGATTTATTTGAAAGTCTGTTAAATTTTATTTTTTTTGATCAGCGAACATTCACACCCATTAACCTACCCCTAAATCTACTGTATTGTCCACAACAGGACTTGAATTCGTTTATAACCGTGAAAGACAATCTAATCTAAGATTACCAACATAATACTAACGCTGTTGGAGGAACCGAAACACTTTTGTTGTGTAATTTGTCTCGAATACTATCTTATTTTATCCTTTCAATGAACCGAAGAAAGTCATGAAATTATGGGAAACGAAATATTTGAGGGTCTCTTGCTTCCAGCATTTAGCTGATCATATGGTGTCACATTTCATTAAGGTTTTGAATCATAACTACAGTTAGCAAAATACAGAATCGAAATTATGGGAAATATAAATCATTGTAATAATATTACAACATATAGAAACTTCCCTGAGAATAATCCTGCAAGAAAGCAAGTATGTATCAAGGCCCGAACTGGTCATAACTGCTGACCACCTACAAAATTTAAGGGAATAATTATATTTTTATCTTCTCATTGTTTTGTCTTTCATGTAAATAATAAGTATAAATACCTCCATTCTTGTAATGATGAAAATAAAATTTGCAATTTCGGACGGAAGGAACTGCTAGGCCAAAGATCTATTGGTAACACCTTACATTTAATCTATTCTATTTAAATTCTTTTAATAGACACAGAGTTGTGCCTTTTGTTTTATGACAAGATCACCAAGAAGGTTGACATAACTGTTTCTTTATTTTAATAAGTATCAAAAAATAAAAAACGTGTGAAGTTAAATAGTCAAATGCGTGTTTTTGTAACAGAATCGCGTGAACAATGAGAACATGTTAGTGAAAGAATTTCATAAACTGATCTTATTTCCCAAAAACGCAAAAAATCTGAAGAAAACAAGAACAGAATACGTTGCCAAATTAGCTATATTGTGTTGCCAAAGGATACCTTGGTTATAATTTCAATTTAGAGGACTCTTCAAGAGATCATAGTGTCCGTAATCATGATAAAGAACATTGACCGGGTTTTCCTTCCCATACTCTTGTCCATATTGTGCTATTAGTTTCACAGAATTAGGCTTCTTATCCCACATATATACTGTTATAGGCACCCTGTAAACAAAGATAAAATGTGCGAAACGAAGCAGAGGAGCTTCAGAAAACACACGTCATGTAAACATCTTTTAATCACAGTTATTTACACACATTTCCCATAGGGACATGAACCCACCACCTCTTGGTTGGTGGACCGCCTTAATAGCTTGGGCTCACCTAAGCTCAACTACACTCCTGTTTCTAGTTGAGATCTGAACATGGCAATTAACATATAGCCATGTAGAGTTGCATCAAATTAAAGACTTCAAAAATGTTAAAAATCTTATGAAACTAGTTGGCAAGAAAAGTACACAATCATCCATAAGACCACAAATTCTACTCGATGATTGAAAAGTCTACAGTAAAAAATAGATAGAGATACGTACTTAAGAACATGTGAGGACATTAGTAGTTCTGGTTCACCACCCCAGGCATGTGAACGTTGCATATGTGAGACATAAGTCTCAAAATCACCTTCAAGAAACCTGAAAAACCATGGTCAGTGCATTAATTTGCTAGAAACACAGGAAAGAACTCAAGTATCTACCTTGGTCCTTGGCTATGTTTGGCCACAAGCAATTCGAAGCTTACAGTTTTGTTTAGGTGTCACAGTTGGAGCTCTATTTTACACAATACCTTCAATTACTATTATTTATTTTTTTTGTCATTTTACATTTTTTTGCCTGTCTCAAACACATCTATAAAAGAAAAGAACAAAGAAAAGCGCGGCCAGCTTCCAACCCCCACCTCTACCTTTTAGCTCCAGCAGCTGCTTTTGCCAAACATAACCCTTGTCAATTTATTGCCTCCACTCCTAAATTAATTGCACAATTTACATTTGGTGCTATCCCGGAAATCGATGCAGTACTTTGCTTGTTTTAATAACATTTCGTAATAAAATCACCTAAATCCAATGATATATATGTAAGCTATTCATAGAACTGATTTTGTTCCACAAGGTTCATGTATTTTGTCATTATTCAAAGGTGTTTTATATACTTGAGTAGTAACCACTTGGGCCAAATCAAGTGTTGTATCACAAGTTGCATTTGTTTTGGGAGAGAAGCAGTAGTTCGCGATAGAAACATAATTATCTGATTTAGAAGATTTTCATTAACATCGATTCATGGAATTAACACACAAACCACAATATACAATCTGTCTTACCATTCAGTTTCTGTCCGTCTCTTGATCAACTCGTTCACAACCTATCAAATAAGTAGATATATAGTTTTAAAGGAGAAAAAAGCATTAGTAAGATAATGCAACCAAGAGACAATATTTTACAAAGTCGTATGGAAATTGTGGTTCCAAGTTTATCATTGAGAGGTCACATTGTGCTCTGGGTTCTAGTTTAGCTTCACGGTTTAGTTTTTTGGTGGTGGGTTTATTGAAAATGCTAGCTTAGCTCAATGTGGTTCAATATTTCAAGCTCAAGTTTGAAGTTCATGTCAAGTGGTGGGGTTTACAATTCAATGGAGGGAACAGTTTGAGTGAAGTATTACAAAATATATCATGTAAGTTTTCAGTTGCACAAGAAAATATCCTGGAGGTGGCATGTAGATCGTTATCATATACTATGTGGAAATTTAGTAATGAGATGGTGTTCAAAAATTAAAAAAAAAAAGAGACTTAGAGGAGGCATTAGTGGACACACAATTAATCTTATTCCAATGGTTGAAAGAAGATGGTTACAATTCAATGGGCAACATGGTTACAATTCCCAGAGGCTGGATAAGATAGAAGACGACTTGGTGATGGTGTTCAGTTTTTTTGGGTTCAAGTGGAGATTTAATGACTGTTCAATACCTAATTGTTTAAGCTGTTTTCTTTGTGGGATCTAATGCGGTTTTGTGTTGTAGCTATGGTTTTTGTTTCTTTTTAGTGTTAAGTCTGTTGTCATTTGCTTCTTGCAAATGAAACTCTTGTAGTTTGGTTGTTTTATGGTAATGATATAGCTTTTCAAAAAAAAAAAAAAAAGTGGCTCAAGATTAACTTTTGTGTCATTTTGCCAAGTTCAGTCAATAGCAATGTCAAACTTAGGCTCAAGTCAATATCTCAGGTTCATGTTCAAGTCAACATTTCAAGTTCATTTCCAAGTCTGGATTTCGAGTTCGAGTTCAAAGTCAAGTGTTTAGATTTTCAAGGTTCAAGATTATGTTTAAATCTTCATAATCTTTAAATTGAGCACCAAAACTCTCACGCATACAAAATGATTGCAAATCATGTTAATTGTTACTGCAAAATATAATTAAAATTCAGTGGTAAGTTAGAGTTTAATACCTTGGTTCTAAGATTATCAGCAAGTTCATGTGTAACATTCTCATTTGGAACTGGCCTTCCTGATCTCAAACAGGCACCATGAACAACGGATCGAAATAAGCATCTTCCATCTCCAGGTATGCCTGTTCATCAAACATTTACCAAACAAATATCATTCCTTTATTCCGCTGAAGAAATATGAATCTTATGATAATAATACGCAATCACACATACAAATCGAATTGAACAGCACATACTAATCACACGCAAATCGGTACCGAAGGAAAACTTTCGGGGTTTTGACATAAGTATAACAGATTCAAAAGCTCTTAGTTGCTAGGATTGATAGAATGTTGAATCGAAATTGAGAATTTTACCTGCGCGGATGAAGAATCACTATCTCAAATGTCAAAAGTAGAGTAGTCGGAGAATCAAATTCGATAATGATCCGTTTTTTCCCGGGCGAATCTTCTGACGTAGGTTTGTATTCATTTTCCCCTTTAGGGGGTGTTTGGACATACGAAAATTTTTTTATTTCTAAAAAATGTGAGAAACAATTTATTGGTTTTAAATTTTAATCTTATAGTACACATTAATAATAATTAATATTTGTCAATTACTTAAATAAGAATGTTTCAAATTTAATTCATATTTCTAAGAGACTGATTTTAGTCTTTGAATTAATACCATCAATGGTCTATATTGAATTTTAAAATTTTAGGCGAGTGTCATTTTCGTAATTCACATATAATGCTTTTATAAATCACATATGATTGTGTATTGAATCACCTGTAATTGAATATTAAAATTTTAGAACTATATTTTTTACATGAACTTTATTGAACACAACTCTTAATTTAAAAGAAAGTTGGTAAACAAATTTTTTTCTCTCATCTAATTACATTTTTCTGTCTCTAATTAATTTTTTTCATATTTATAGAATTTACTTTTACTTTATTATTAATACGATATTTATTACTAAACACAACGTACGAGTTATTAATCACCATCATCGAGTATGATGATAAATCTTGAAAAATAGACCAAAAAATCAGTAAACTTTGTAATCACCGTCGAGATGATCAGAAGTTTGACGACGGGGCAACGGTTGCATGACAGTTGTTGAGCGGTTAAGGTTGTGTGTCCCAAAGACATTGACGCTAGAAGACGGTGAGTGGAGGGGTGGTGAGAATGGCAAAGCTGATGGTAACATAGGCTAAACTTCGGTCGCCGCAATTCTTTCCGTCAAACTCTAGATCTGATTGGCGACGGGAGGCACTCACTCACTACTAAGGGCGACAGTGATACCGATGATCAGAGGCCTCTGCAACAGAGAGAATGTGGGGACTAGGGAGAGGTTGCATCGGTGCCAGGCGGCCATAACTAGAGAGAGAGGACGTCGAAGGCAATGGTCGAGAGAGACAGCATCAGCACCGGAAGCCATAACTAGAGAGGAAAATGACGTCACCGGCAATGGCAAGGAGGGATGGCATCGGCGCTGGCAACCAGAGAGAGATATGGAGGTTTTGTATTTTTTTCTTTTGAGAAAGTGAATTACAAATGAAGGGTTTATACGGGTGGGGAGGAGAGGAGAGAGGTGTGTTTTTTTATAAAAATACCCTTTCATATTATTAATTATTACCAAAAAATCTTTAACTATTTACAAAAATGCCATGCCAACCACCTATAACCATTAATTAAACCATTTAATGATCAGGATCTCTTATCAAACTTTTCGCAAATAAAATACTTTTCGCATTAAACATCATCTGTTTGGATATATGTCAAACTAACTACATCATTACACATATTTAAAGTTTCAATGGGATGTTTAAACAAAAGTAAAGCACCCGTAGTGGTTACATTACATCATGCTATCATACTATTATCTTCTCGTTGCTCATGATACTAAGCCTATCGGTAACATTTTCCTTTCCCCTCTCACTTCTCTTTCCATAATTCTATCACATCATTGGATGTTTTGATGGAGTAAGGATTGAGTATGACGTTTAAAAGAATCCAATACGCATGATGGATACATGTAGGGTTGGTGATGTGGCCATGTGACACTATAGGAATACCATGCCCGAGACCCCTGCTCCCCCGCACCCTTCCTTGCAAAAATTGATGCTCCAAAAAGGGGAGTTAAAAGACTACAATTTTCCACCAATACCCCTCAAACTCTTTTATTTTATTACATCTCTATCTATATGTCCTATACATTTCGGTCATTTTACTACTGAATATACAAAAACAGATCCCAACTCGCCTCAAAACTTTACAACACCCAACACATTTTTGCAACAAAACCCGTTATTAAGTTCAAATTCGCCGATGTTAGTTTACAACTCATTCTGATTTGAATCTTCCATCAATTCCTTACATGCCCACCCATATGTTTTCATCACCCTAGTTAATTAGCCTGCCCATCATCAAATCCATCTCCTTTTAACTATGATTACAATTACCCTACTGTTCAATACTACAAATTTATATTATAACCGGAAACAATAAATCTTGTATCTCAAGACCTCAACACGAGCCTACACCCGTAGAGAGTGACTCTCTCATACCAGAACTCAACCCGAACAAGCATGAACACACATCGAAGAAACTGTTTTGATGAAGAAGGAGTTGACATGTTGAGCGGTAATCAAGTAGGAAATCCCCAAAAAGGGATCCGCTTTTTGGGGGCGAGTTACCGATTACTTTCAACATGAAATGGGTCGCGCCTATCCATCTCACCACCAACTAAACTCAAAATAAAAAGGATATAAATAAAAAGGTGAGGATGTTCCACAATAATTTATCTGCCGACCGAAGTGGTCAATCTGATGATGACATCAAGAAGGAGGGCAATCGAGACGATATACATCGACGATGAAAAGTGTATTTACTCATTAACAAATATACGGTTGTGATTTCACCAGAGATTTCTTCAAGAGAACAAATATATCTGAATCAAACACGTACTAAATATCATCTGCATGCTAAGACCGATTGACCACGTACAATGAAACGACCAAGAAAGAACAGTTTTTTGAAGATTTAGTATAAATAGTTTCAACTGGCTTTTATTACCAACTGAAGTCTACTTATTTCTCCAAATCTTTTATGCCTTTACATATTTTTTTTATATATTTTTATAAGTTCAGTATAATTATTTTAAAAAAAAACGTTTATTTATACCACATATCACCACCATCATTCAATATTTCCGGCCTTGTATAACGGTCCGAATCTGTAGGCTACGGTCATAACTAACTAACTAACAAACCTCCATCTTCAATTCCCTTGTCAATTGCCACCTAATTTTCCGACATTTACATCGTACCTCGACTAATTAATTTGTAACAACAATAACAAATTAAACGTCTCCATCCTTCATCAATGGCTTCTTCATTTCACCAAATTATAGTTTTATGGGTCTCGTTTCAATTTCCATACGAACACATTTCTTAGCCTTTAACAACGGCTTTCCGTCCCTCACCCCGGAGCCAATCCCCATCGCCACAATGACCCCTCGCCGACGGCGCGTTATTTTCACTCTTGGATCCTTAGTAATTTCCATTCTCCAAAAACTCTTGAAAAGAATGCATATTTCCACAAAGCCAAAAGGAAAAAAAGCCAAATTTTTATACGGAATTGAACATCATTGGCTAGCAATCCTCTCGTTTTTTGATGATCATATTATCGTAATCGAAAACGTAATCGAAAAGATCTTCCCGACATCAACCCGATTGTTTGATAAAATCGATGAATTCGTTAAATCGTCGGAATCTTTTCCTTCGAAGTTTGACAATTTCATTGACCACGATGTACCCAATTTTATGCAGAGGATACCCTTTCTTGATCGGGTTTTTAGAAAAGACGAGAAGGAAATCGTTATAGATATCACGTGCCACGGTTACAGAGTCGAACCAGAAAACTCTTTCGAATACGCAAACATGGTGAAACCGGGTGAAGAAGATCAAAACATGATATCTGGAGAAGAATTAGATGACACGTGGAATTCAATAGAGGTTAGTAACTTGAGCCACGTGGAAGTTGTTGATGATGTGGATAAAGAAGAGAATGACAGCATGGAGGACGCAAACCCCGAGATTCTTTATTCGGCACGTGCGACTAGCAGTAACGATGAAATTCTTCAGTCGGAGGATCAAGATCCGATATTTGAGCTGTTTGAAACAGGTTGGCATAAATCTCCGAGGAATCTCTCCAGCACATCGTCTGCATGAGAATTGAGAAGCCCAAATCGGATAATTAATGTAAGCATAATCAGATCATAATCGTAGTTTTTTAATTAAATGATTTGTTATCGTGAGTTGAAATTGTAATAATTAGTTTTTAATGATTAGATAAATAGATTATGTTTATGATTATTTTGGGTTAAATAACTATTTTTAAGTAGTTTTAAATTAGTCATAATTGTCGAGAGAAAAAGATTGAAAGAGACAAAATTCTTCGATTACAAGAGGCAAGAGCTGTACATCTCCTATTGTGGTCAACTTAAAAACACTACATAATAATACCAAAATGTTTAAAAAAAAAACTAAAATTTTTCATTTTTACAACTTTTAACGATAAGAATCAAGAATTTAACATTGGTATACTGAAAAACTCTTGTTCTTCCGCCAAAAACTCCATGCTCTCCCCATTTTCCTCCTAGATGTCGACTTACTCAACACTTTCCGCTCTTCTCCGCCCTCACACCGCCCTCCACCGCCCTGAACCACCACCGCCGGCGGATCCCTCTGCCGCTGCTCTCTGAAAAGCATCAACAGTTTTTGAGCCTTCTGTTTCCCTCTCATTGTCCCATTAACCGAAATCGACACCAAAGAAGGTATGACCCCTTCTTGAAGCACCATTTCACTACATTTGTCACTCCCAGTGCATAAAATCAGTAAACACGCAGCAGCCTGTTCCTGGACCTCGGGCTCACCCATGTCAAGTAACATCGCTAGCCCACTAACCAGACCATGAGCCGCTATGATCTTGTCTTGACCCGAGTTAGTCACGCCTAAGTTTATTAACACGGCTATGGCTTTCTCGGTCAACGAGTTAGAATCTGAGTCAACTAAAAACGGTTGAAGGGCAGTTATGATTTCACATGAGATAAGTCTCGGGATGTTGGAATGGAATGTTGAGAGATGGTAAAGAGCATGAAGTGAGTCGATTTTGCATTGTGAATCGAATGTGCCTTGAAGGACCTTGATTAGGAACGGGACCGCCTCACTTGAACCTATGATTGGTTTTGCTTGATCTAAACATGAAAGGTTTAGGTACAGTGCAATGGCTGCATTGACTGATTTTGACCCTTCGATCATTTGCAACAGTAAAGAAAGTATCCCAGCTGCTAGCATTATTTCTTTGTTCCTGAAAGAAAAACAAGAGTCGTTTAAACAAATAAAAGATAACCTGTATTAACATACTTTAACACGATATGCCAACATCACTTCAGATACCAAAAAGGCAAAAACGACAAGCCGCACCTATTGTTATTGACCGCGAGGTTGAATAGAGCCATGGCTCCACTTTCTTGAGCAAACTCATTTTGTTCATTCAAAGCAGACTCCAGAAACAGCAATAACGCTTCAACAAAACCATTCGCACCCATATAAATCCGAGCCTCTTCATCGTCCTTTAGCAACCGCCTTATTTTCTCGACAACTCTACACTTTTTCCTCAAATTCTCTTCGGTGTGCAAAACATTCAAGAATTCGTCATACCTCTCAAACACATTACTCTCATGGTCAACCTCAATCTCTTCAATTATATCACTTTCTTCCAAAGGCAATGGCGCTACTTTCATGCCCTTGTTATGCTTAAATGACCCAACACTTTCACTCAGTTTTGAATTTACCGATTCACTTTCAGACAATGAGAGCCGCCAGTAGTTTAAATCAAGTGACTCAGGTGGTCCTTCAGGAACCATAACCCCGTTTTGTTCACACCAGCTAGCCACCAGACCCTTGACACAGTAATTAGGGGTCAAACCGAGATGGCACAACTGCTGTTGAGTCTTCGGGCAGGTATTGTGCCCATCACTGAACCATTTCTCAATGCAAATTCTCTCGTATGTCTGCCCTGACGCTATTATGACTGGATCATACATAAGCTGTAACGAAATAGGGCACCTTAGTTCTTCCGGCGGCATAGGTACCTGCACGGACCGCCTGAAGTTTGGTTTGAAGTTAAAAGAGTTTAGTTTCGAGAATTGTCTTTCAAAAGCGTGGGTCCCTGACCCACTGTAACCCTCGAAAGATCCATGTATAGTAGGTGAACACGGGGTTGAGCCTTGTGAATCATTATCATCCGAGAAATCACTTCTGAACAATTTCGAGTATTTTCTCATGAGATGTAAAAGATATGCCACTATGGATTCTTTCCTTTTGTCTTCTTCAATTCTTGCTTTTTCCACCAGTTTCTTGAGAGCCCTTCTTTCCCGAAGAGCAGATCTTGAAGATGTGATCCCAAGCTTAGATGCTGCTTGATGGAAAGTTTCTAATTCATTATTGTCACTAGTGTTGCTAAAGTTTCTACCTTGTTGAAGTAATCCAATAATCTCATCGCCTATTTGCTTCTCTAATGGATCAAGTGAAAATTCTATTCCTTCGAGTTCACCTATAATATCAGAAATCTGGGACAACGGGAATTTCTCGTTAGATAAAAATTCATCATAATTTTATATTAAAAAAAATACTCTTATTTCTGTGTAAGAGTTTCAAATTTGCAGCATTCTTCAAGTAAAAAGACCAATTTACCCTTATGCATCAAGGCTCCTTGGTAGAGGTGGAAACTTTGACCCATTAGCTTATGAATGGCTCAAATGATTAAAATTAAAAAGTTTAGCTATGAAAATCAAAAAGTTTAGCTATGAAGCAAAAGGGTCGAATGCATAAAATTAAAAGAAAATCAACTAAAAAGCAATCAGGCCGAAAGTCACCCTTGATGTATTTTTAATGCATACAACCTACTTGAGTGGTTCTGTCCAAAAAGTGAGGTTATAAATTTAATAACAAATTGTAGTAAACATATTTAACACAAAACTTGTTTATAAAGAAATAGAAACCGGGCAAAAAGTGTTTGCAGTCAACCCACTCGGACCCCTTCCAACCCATAACAAAAAATATATGTTTCGACTCGTCACACAATCTGCCAATATTGCCACATCTACTCCTTAGTGCTGAGGGTTGCAGAGGGAAACATCTATGTGACCCATTGTATTTTACAAATGGTCGTTTCAATGACTAACATTCTGGTGTGGCGTAGTAGAGCCAAGAGGCAGTGCTAAAGAATTGTTCAATTATTGGTCAAAAGATGACTATAAAAAGGTTCAACAAACGAGTAGCTTATAATACCTGACTACCTATAGTTTGTGGGACTATATCTTCAACCCTCTTAAGACCATCTTCAAGAGCCGATCTTGCCCTTTCAAATTTTAAAACAACAGAATCTCCTGTTATAGCCTGCAAAATATATACATTTGAGTAAGACAAAAAAGATTAAAAAGTACTCCCTTCATTATAAAATAAAACCTCAAATGGCCAATAACCTTCTTGGAAATAAGATGTCATTCGTTTATATCAATTTTCTTCTATTGTATTTTGTGAGTTCCATCTTCGTTTCTACTTGCATCAAGTAAATAGGAACCAAATTACCTTCATTTTGAGTAAATCGGTCAACTTAGACCTTTGCATTGTAAAAGTTATAACATTTTACAACCTCCAGACCGAAAACTGTGTCATGTATACAATTGAACCTCAAAATGTAATCATTTTACCAATGTTTTTGTAATGACTGTTCATGGGTAAATCAGTACATTTGGATAAAATCTTACTGAAAAAGGGGACATTTTCATTTATTTTCGGATTGTAGGAGTATGAAAAAACACACGTGAAAAGGATAAGAGTCTATACCAAGTAAATTTTGCTACATTCAGCACAATGCTGAAGAACCGTTTTTGTTTTCTCTAATGCAATGTGCAAAGAACATAATGCTTGAATCCCTGAAGTACTTCGCGGACGAGCAGCTTCTAATTCGGGAAAAACGCTCAACACTTTGACATATAACAATGAAAGGGTCTTGCACATTTCTCCATGTAGCTACAATAAAACCACTGTCAGTCTCACATACAAACAATCATAAGTTTTCAATAAACAGAGATTTATCAAAATGACTAGTTACACTTGGTAGCAAAGGAGCAACCGCTATATGCACAAACAACACTGGATAGAGTATGTAAAAGTAAAACTTATGTGTGTACCCTTGATTTGGAAGATGTATTTATGGACAGTGGTGTATCCAGAACTCCTGACCAGGGGATACACTATACATGGCTTCAATGTAGGTCCACACATACTTGCAGACTCTATCATGTATATTATCTTACTAAATTCATTAACTAGTGATTGACCACAACACATGGTTCTAATTACCAAACATTGACCACATTAATTTCTTCTGATCTTAGGAGTATATCAAGAATCATCCAAGTGCCACTTTCCCAAAAAAAAATAGGTTTTGTGAATTGATACTCGACATACATTTTCATGTAAAAACGAACATCACTGATTTGTCTATTTTTTGTTATGAAATGATTAATCAGGTCAATTTAGTAGGAGAAACCTTATTTTACCTTTGGTTCACCAAGAGCAAACAAATTCTCTTCGATTTCAGAATTTTCCATGATTTACACTAACCAAAGATGGTTATTCTCCAACTTGAACATCAAATAACCTGCAATGATTTGTGATTAGCATTCAACAAGCTCATCAAATAATTCTAAATCATGAGTAGCAAAAAATGTGGTGAAAATCAACCAAAATCATGAATATGATAGAATTAAGAGATTTTTTCTTTTTTTGTTTTCAATAAGAAATAACGATGGTTCGAAGATGTGACCCGTAAATTACATCAACAAAAACTTTAATTGACAACAACATATTTGCAGCAACATGATCAGTAAATTCAAGAAAAACAAAATAAGAAATTAACATTAACCTAGTTCCAGAAATTGGATCAGTAAATTACAACAACTAAAAACAAAACAAGAATTCGACATCAACCCAGTTATGAAGTTTTGATCAGTAAATTACATAAATCAAAATTAAAAAAAAAACACAAAAATCTGCATCAACCCATTTGGAAAAATCTCGACAATCAATGAATACAGGGAAAAAGTAGACATGGTCTGCATATTCCGTGAAAAATTTAAAAATATGTAAAACGAAAAAAAAAACCATGAACTTCGCATCAATTGGAGAAAAATCGAAGCAAAAATGAGGACTTCTGGTGGATGTTTGGCCTCAAACTCACCATGATAAGCAGGGAAGCTTCATCAAACGAACATTTAAAGAGAAATTAATGCAACGATAAATCCCTTATCAGGGTTTAGAATATGGATATATTATTTTCCATTGAATTCGGCACTTAAGATTCGCAAAGGATTGGAAGAAAATTCAGAAAAAGATGCAAGTGTTGCCAAATCTGAATAGAAACAGAGTTAGGGTGTAGATAACGACTGAGAACCGAGAAGGAGGGATGGCTTTAAGTGTAAGGTTAAAGGGGATATTTTGAAATGAACACGAAAAGGAGATCGAATCGAATAACGGAATATATTTAGTATTAATAAACAATATTTACAATAAATTAATTATTATTTATTAATACAAACTAGCTGAATAATACGCACATGTAAAGAAGTATTTAAACAAGCAGAACATCCCTAGGAAAATTAATAATATCAAATGTTGAAATATCGAAATTAAGAATTGCTTTCATATCTTTGTAGTAATTCTTTGTATACTACATTCAAAATTTTATTTATTGAGTTGCTATTAACCTTTAGGGATTAAGTATATCCAGTGTGTATAACGATTCTTCAAATTGATACGAAAGTTTACCAGAACATATATTATAAAATTGAAATATGATACCTCCTCAATGTTTAACCTTAATATCATCTTAATCATTTATGTGTTCAACATTTTTATTTGTTGGAAACAAAATTACTCACTCTTAAAAATTATCTCGATAAAAAATGTTTATTGATATCATATAGTCATTTATGTGCTCAACTTCTTCATATGTTAGATACACATGTGATACTTGATTAGTCATATCAAAACATAATAATAAAAAACATAGTATATTAAAAGTAAAAGTCGAACATCTAAATATAAAATAATTCATGCTTCTTAATTTCAAAATTTTAAGGATTATTTTAAAACATTTTAACTATAATTTCTCATTGTTTATACATAAAACTTATATTATAAATCCTAACAATGAAATATATGCCCCTCTTAAACGTGAGAAAGGGAAGAGGAGATCGGTTGTAGATAGATATTTTCATTTACCCTAAATCAAAATAACTTGTATGAAAAAATTAATTACTTAATGATTCATAAACATATAAATTAACTATAAATATGTTCGCTAGTTTATAGTTTTATAAAAAAAATAATAAAGAAAATATCTCTTCCTATTTAGAAAAGATTTTAGTTACATTATATCTCGATTTATATAATATCAAATATGGTAACTCATTTTATTCAATGATTATGAAATATTTTTCTTAATTTCCAATCTAATTATGGTAAATTTTACATCGTATATAAAATGTGACAATCATACATATATAAATTATAATTATATCAATAATTATACATCAAAAGTTATAAAAGAAAATTATAAATATATACAAATAAATCAACAAAAGGTCTCAATTCCACCGGATCAAGTATGAGAAAGATAAAATATAGACAATCATATCTATATCTAAAGATAGAGATAATTAATTAAAATATATAAACTTTTTTATGATTAAATATAGAGTAAGATATCAACAAATTATTACCCCGTCATCTATTTCTACAAATTAAATTCAAGTATTTATTATAGAATATAAAATTTTAACTTTTGTATGTAATAGGACTGTTTTACAAGATCACTTTTTTATTAAAAATGTATGTGTCAATTCAAAAGTGAAAAATACACAATTTTCAAGCTGTTACAAGGATGTCGTATTAGGTACACATATATTGTAAAATAAATAAAATACTAATATGAATAAGATTTATTAAATAATTATAATTGTTATTTAAATAAAATTTTAATTATCATAATATATTGAATTAGATAATTTAAAATAGTTAAAAAATAAAATAAATTTAATTACAAATAGTTATTTTTTAATTGAGCATCCTATAATCATTTGATTTTTTAAATCCTATACTATATAAATATCTTTTACTGTTTGAACATATTATTTTTAAATTCTTACTATTTATTATTTTTCTCACATCTTGTCGTTATTTAATATTTTCTTATTAATACTTAATATTTATTATTCTTTTAAAACACTTGTATCACACGAGAATCTAACAGTTATTGAATAAGAGAGTATTCGCATTAATTTATTTTGAAGCTCATGAATCTATTAAAATTTTGATAAATGTGTAAGTCAATTGATTTTAATCAAAAAAACACATCACTTTAAGCTTATAACTTATCTAAGTTCATAAGTTAGAATAAATAAACTCGTATGCGAATAAAATTTTGTTTATAAACTTATTCAAAAGGGAAAATTTTATAAATAATAACTGAGTTTCAAAAGTGTTTTAAAAATGTCACTTATACTTTGAATTCACTCAATAATATTAAGAAAATTTGAAAAGTGTTGAGAACTTGTGAAACTTACCCCTATTACACGTTACCAGGTCACTTTGTCAATTAATTATTTATATTACTTACAAAGTTAAACCTAAATAATAAATTTAAAACCCATTTATTATCTAAAAGTATATAACATAGGAGATGATCTGTATACAACAAATTTTTGACACACACAACAATCAGTGGTTGTTATGACCATCACACCTATAAATATGCGAATGAGAATAAAAGATATTGGGATTATAGAGACATAAAAGTCAATTGTTGTATGTGACAAATATGTTATGTACAAATCATCTCCCATACAACATAACCATTTAATTTATTACTTATCAACTTTCACCCTATCCTCTTAACTTTTACCCGATTGCAATTGATTTTTATTGTTATATAAAAATGCATAAGCCATTTAATTGATTAAACCTCCTTCACTCCTAAATAATTGTTTTTCAAATAGAACCAATTCGTACACGATAAAATTTGATTGTACACAATAGGTATAAATATTTAATAACAAATGGTAAAATTAATAATATATAAATTGTTATGTATTAACTTTTTATTGTGTATAAATCATTGTCTTTTTTTAAAATGTTTAGTGATGGTATGAACACTTTTTATTGTGCACAAATTATCGTTTTTTTAAAAATATGTAGTGATGGAGAATCATTAAATTTACTATTAATCTTTAACCTTTAAGTTTTCACTCAGTTAAAATAACTACAAACCTTCTAGCTTTACAACATGGCATCTCAATTATTGACACTTGGGTTAGAGTATCTAGTTCGAATTTGAATGAACTTGATAACGTGTTAACGAGTACATTATTTCTTCAAATATTATAAACTTTTTGGTATATTATTTTTTTGGTAATCTAAGACCACGAGTATAGCATTTGTGAACCCAAATTAATTCAAATGTCACATCAGCTTTTCATTCTTTTCCTTTCAACCCAGATTACTCTCTCTACAAAAAAAAAAAGAATCGTCGGGCTAGTCGGGTGCACGAAGCCGAAATGGGAAAAAAAGAGGGGAACCCGAAATGAGGGGTAGGGGTGTTCTCGAAAGAACCCGAGACCTTCGGGAAAGGCCATATGCATGGTCTAACAAGTAATATGAAAAATATGAATATTAGACCTACAAATATTTAAAAAAAATATTATCTCGCATGTTAATTTTGGTAAAAAAAATTTAGTAAAGTTACAAATTTTTTCCTAGTAGATTAAATTTAATTAGAAACTCACAAGAGGTGCGTCTTTCCCGATCTTCTCGTAGTAAGGAAAGGTTAGATTATGAAAGAAAAGTTTTTCCTTGTATCTAACAACTGTTAGGAATGTTCAAACATATATGATCGAATCTAACCTTTTCAAGGGGTTCACATTTTATGTTGCTATACATTAACGCAGAATAATAATTAATAAGAAATAATGAGTTTTTTTATTAAAAAAACATAAATATGTACAGACTTACTTTAATTAAAATTTAAGGAAAAAAGGTGATGGGAATTTTCCCGCTTTTGTCTCTCCCGTTCACAGGCCGACAGTTGCCGACCTCCCAAGTTTGTCGGTTAACAGATCCGTCTTAATAACTACGCTCTAAAATACCCAAATTACCCCTCCCTCCTTTTTTTATTCTCATTTTTTCTACCATATAATAAAAAATTAAATACAAAATCGCAAAAGGGTTAACCCAACGGAGACAACGTGTAGACTCTCATTTACTTATAAATTTATTTTATAGAAATATAATCATTATATTTCTTTTATCTATCTAAAAACTAATAAAAGATTTATTAAACACATCAACGATATTTATCATTATTTTCTGATGAGTATTATGTTTTTCAGAGAAAGTTCATTTAATAACCATTATTATTGTGAGAATCACGAGAACTAATTTTAGTCGTTTAATTATTAAGTGAAATTTATGGATGAAGAGCGTGGAGAATTGAGTGTGGCAAGGTGCATGTAAGGAATTTATGAGTGGACAATCCAATTGAAGGAGAATGAATTGGACGGCTAAGATTAGTTCTCGCGGTTCTGGCAATAAAAACGATTCTTAAATGAACTTTTCACGTGTTTTTCAAAAGATATTCATGATTTTCATCAAGTTTCTTGTTTTCGACAATTGAAAGGTTTTGGTGAATATTTGTTTTCTTATTTCTTTTATCGGCTTTCAAATAAGAATAAGAAACTAAATTTTATCAAAAAAACTGGGTTACTGAATCCTCAGACATGTTGTGCAGGCTTAGTGAAGACGGATATTAGGAAGTGTTTATTCGTCTTCTTTTAATACTTTGCTTCTTTTCCTTTTATTGATATGAAAGTTTGTTCGCTCTTCAAAGAAAAACGTTTTATCGTTTACATTAAATATGTTTTTATGGTTTGATAATTTATTTGACATTTATCTGATAAAAAAATAAAAAGATAATATGTTTGCAATGCTTACATCATAATTCTTTGTGGATTTTTATTCCATTAATTAATTGGGTAGCTGAAGCCCTCAATGTCCCCATTCAACTGATTATTAAGAGTTTAAATACCTCGATTGCCGGTGGCATTTAATGGAAGTGTTAATTACTATAGATCCAATTAACATGGCTAGATTACAAAGCATATTCCTGAAGTTATATACTTTTTATAAGTTATTAGTTTTAAGGGAAATATTATATTAGTTGATTTTGTTTGACTTTTAATTGTGTATCATTTGGGTAAATTATACAAATGATTACAAAAATAATAATTACATCGTCTCCTACATGGCTATCCGAATCGGGTTCGAAGATCTATGGATGGATTGGTGAGTGGTGATGATTGCATTTGAGGTTGTGGCGTTTTGGGTGAAAAAGATAGATGGTTGTTAGCGCTTATGAGGTTCATTGAAGTTTATTTGAAGATTGTCGGAGTTCAGTTTGAAGGTACGTAAATAGATGGTTGGAGATTGATGGTGGTCGGGGTTTTTGAATGTGATGTTGAATACTATGTCATGTTTTCACAAGTTCGTTATATTAATTAAAACATCAAAAGTTCAATATATACAATGATAATTTAGATAAATATTATATTTTTTTTATGTTAGTTATTTATAAAGAATGTGGTTTTGATTGCCTTATAAGTATTTCTTAGTTCACTGAAATAAATTGAATATGTTTTCTTCGTTATGTGTTGCATTAACTTATAATATTAATAGTTAAACATAATTTTTTTATAGAATTATTTATTATTATGAATGTATATATATACAGTTATACACGATGATTGTTACGTGGAATACTGGAATGGCTTTACATGTGGATATTTAAACCTTGCATTGTTTTGAACAATAATAATAATAACAATAATATAATAAATTTGTACTTTTATGGAATAAACGGAGTAGTTCATATTTTATGGGTGATACTTCAAAAAATAAAAATAAAATAGAAAATTGAAAGAAGAGTAGCTCACGAGGAGTACACGTGGCTGTGGTCGTCGTCACTCGTCACTCTGTTTCCAAAGCCAGAAAACACTTGCCTAAACCTCCAAGATCCGTAATTCCCGGTTGTTTTAAAATTTAGTTTCCATTTGCAGTCAAGGAATATATATATATATATATATATATATATATATATATATATATAAAATTAAATATTACATCAATCAATAATATGAAAATCAAACTGTGCATGTATTTGGCAATTAAGTACTTATTTTTATTTTTTAAAGGGATTTTTTCCGGTTCAAGCTATCCTGAATATATGAGCTTTTGACTTTGATGTATACAGTCTAATTAGTGTTACCTGTGATTGTTTCTTGAAACAAATCCCCTGGCTAAGTCTTGATCGAAACCCCCAAGAGACTAGGATTTGATTCATTGACTGACCTCCCATATGGGTAACAAGTGGACTATCTAAAGGACCACTAAAGAATTACAATTAAGAACTTATCAAACCTTCAATACTAGTCATTTAGAGTATCTATCAAATTAATTTACTACTTTCCTCTATTTTAACTCAAAATAAATACAAAGAAAACAAAGAGTTTTTCCTTCAGGTTATTCAGGCCCATCGATACATTAATATAAATACACACTGTTTAAGTAGTATATCCATAAGTGTTTCCAATACTAGAAAATAACATCTTAACCCCATATTGATATCTCTATATCAAAAGTCGTAACTTTTATTGCGATCTAATTTGAACAGTTATATCCATTTTCTAAAAGAGAAATTTAAAACACATATATTATTGAACTCATCCTTAACCAACGGAACATAGATATGAATCCCGTAACGTTGTTCGTAACATATGTTTGCCACGTGAACGTATGATCAATATGACACGTGGCGCCGCATTATTGGTAAAGGTCAAGTTGGGGATAATGAAGTTCGCATGTGAACTTTGTCCATGTGAGTTGCACGTGCTTGTTTGTAATGGGGTTACAAAACTGAAAACTGACCTAAAACATTGGAAAGCAAATAGGAGTAACAATTATTTTCAATGAATAACTGATTTTATGATAATAAGAGGGTTCTACAAATCAAAATTTGCAAACTTTTCTATTATTACTTTAAAACTTTGTGTGTTTTTTTATATTAAGCTACATCCTAACATTATAGTCTCTAATACATATCATACAACAATGGATAATTTTATTAATTGATTCCGACATACTAAAGATCAAATAAATATATTTAATTTTAGACAAAAAATTATTTAAGAACCGTTTTTATTGCGAGAACCGCGAGAACTAATCTTAGCCGTCCAATTCCCCATCCTTCAATTAGATTGTCCATCTATGAATTTCTTATATACACTCTGCCACACTCAATCCTCTCACGCTCTTCATTCATGAATTCCATTATAAAAAATGAACGGCAAAGATTGGTTCTCACGGTTCTCGCAATAAAAACGGTTCCCCTTTAATTTTATACCATCTTTGCCAGACTGGATTAAGTTCTGAAGATCTATTAGAAATCCAAAACGCTATCAGCCTATAGATTCCTATGAACCGGTCATGTTGTCTAAGATTTTTTTTAAAAAAAATTGTTCTAAAAAAGCGTGAAATAAATAGCTTTTTCAACACCAAATTTGCCACAACGCAACTAAACAAACCACATGAAATAGGTCTACAGGTGTGTGGGACATATAAAACAATTTTAGTAAAATACAAATTAATGTTTGATTAAATGGTCAACCTTGTTGCAATGAATTTGCGCATAAAAATGGAACAAAATATGTTATCGATCACCTACCATCATAACACACACCTACTATTTCTACTTTCCAGTACAAAATTGCGAGGCTTTTGGCCCCCACTTTCCTAAACCCCTATATTCTTGTTACTTTTGCTTTCCATTCAAAATAAATATTTTTGTTATAATTTCAAATTTTGGTCAACGGTAAAAAAATGAAAATATTTCATTTAAATATATTTAATTTTGTATCGTTTATTATAATATTTATGGATCTTTACAAACTTGTTAGTTGGAAACTTAGTTTATCTACGCCGTCTTTAGACTTGTGTCTATTGTGATGTTGATTAAAATTGTGACCCTAATAATCGGAAGTTAATTACTGGATGATATATTTTTTTTCCTAGTGACTCTCTTATATCATAAATGAGTAAGAAACAAGATGTTACTTTTTGGTTTTCTACATAAGCCGATTATCTTGTAATAACCCCAACTACTTGTGAAATTGTTTGGCTACATTGGTTTATTATACAAATGAGTGTCAATTTGGATCATCTATTGAAAAGTGTTGTTCAAAATGTTCGCAACTCGGTTTTTCATGAACTAACCAAACATAAAATTTCCATTTTTCTCATCATCATCTTCAGTTTGGTAGCATATCTTAGCAGTTTATTCTGACTACCTTATAGATTGCTGATATCTTTTACCAAGATGCATTCCGCTTTGCAATTTTCAATTTATCACAAGCCCTTTTAGCATAGAGCCTGTATTAGCTTTTACGGTTTTACTGTTTTGACTATATACTTTTTTCTTGCACATTTTCATTGTATCTGACTTTAATAATATTCTGTATAATTTTCTATCGGATATCAACACTTGTAACCTTGTTATCATCGATAATCATCTATATATACGTGACTCAATCCGCTAAAAGAATATACAATGAAATATCGACTATAAATACATTTTAATCATGGAACAAAATTATTAAAACAACGTAACGACTAGTAATATTAAATAATTAAAAAGTAAAACATCTCTGGCATAAAAACATGAATGACAACATGAAAATGACGCATGGATTTTTCACCTATAATTATTATTATGGATTTACGAAGATTTTTGACAAAAATAAATAAATAATTTTTGTGGTTCTCATCTAGTGGCACCAACCAATCCTATTGAACTTTTAAGTTGTAAGCCGAAGCTTAGTTTATTTTATGTTAGGGTATTTTTAAAACATTATAACTATTTTTATGAAGGATCTCTCTTCGTTAAAACGTACAGTAGAAGTTGGAGGTAAAGCTGAAAACACAAGATATTGAACATTTAAATATCATTTTTATAACACATCTAATCTAGACTTTATAATCGTATATAATTATTTAAAAGTAATTATTATAAGTTTGTGTGTTTCAGTTTAAAGCCAATTGACTATTAATGATGAAGTAGATCAAGACCATTATTAAACATGTTACAAAGTCACTTTTCATCCGACGTGTGACGTTACTCAACACGCTCCCTCAATTACAACATTATTTTTATTTTCGTGACTAACACGTGATTACTTATGGATTACGTGGAATCCGTATGACCTTTGACCATCCATAGACAAACTTTGCTTCGATACCATATAAGTTTGTAAGATTTCAGCTCAAAACCATTTACCTATTAGTAATAGAGTAGGCCATGACTCTTGTAAAGCATATTATTAAATCATTTTTCATCTGATATGTAACGTTACTCAATAATTATAACCACCATCATAAAAGATCTAATAGACGAAACACATAATCTTTACTACGTAAGTTATTTTTCAAATTAATAACTACAACTCTATCATTTATACAATCCCTTTCTAATAAAATCTTAATTTTCTAAAATAAAATTAAACTCAAACTTAAACTTAAAAATTTCGTATGAAACAGAGCTGCATCGTTAAACAACTCATCCATGTGTGTTCAATGTGTTTTCCCAAAAGACAAAAACAATTGCATTAGAAAAACAATTAACTTGAAATTTAGTTAATCAAGAATGCTTTACAAAGAAAGTTGCATCTAATACTCTCTTACAAATAAAAACATTTTAATTTTGTAAATGAATATTTGCGTTGTATTTTAATTAGCTACTATACATTAGAAGCTTGTTGTATCTATTTATTACTAGCTTAACATCTTGTGTATAAACGCGAAGATGGTTAAAATAAATTTTAGATATTTATGGTGTTAAAGATTACTAATATGTATAGTAAAACAATTTTAAGCATATATAAAAATATAAAATCTCTTAAAAGGTGGATAAATATTTTATTAGAAATTAATACATAACATCATATCAGAATTTATTTATAAACTCTTAAATTTCCTTCCACTTGAATAAGAGTTGCTACTGTTGCATTGTTGGTTATTAAAAGAAATACCGACCTCATAATTTATAAGGTCATGATATTGTGTTTCCCTTTAAATATTTGTAACTGATCTTATATAGATTAATGTACATTCATGTCATTGCAATTCGAGACTGTTTCGTGTAAACCTATTTCTAAATTATAGTAACAAATATAAATAGTGCTATTATTGGTATGTTTGGCAGGTGTTGTAAGATATAAGTCTGAATATCTTTGTAGAGTTGTTGAATTAAGAGATACATTTAAAAGTGATGACGAAGAATGCAGATTAATAATCATGAAAAAATGTATATATTAAATGATTTAAATAAAGCTTTTTGTTAAAATATTTTAATGTTAATAAATTAAATCATTTTAAAAAATAAAAATCTTAAACAATATGTAAAGCTTAAGATTTTTGACATAAAAATGACTAATTCTAAAATATTTGACAAAATAAAGAGACATGATTGGTAAAAAGAATTCTAAAAATAGTTTTGACATAATAATCTTATTCTTTTAATATATATTAATGAATTAAAGATTATGTTTAAAGTTTGCTTCTAATTGTAATATTCTAAACGTATAGAGACTATTATTATATATATATATATATATAAATGATATTTAAATCATGAGTCAATTAAATGTAATTAAAGTTTTCATAATTTCTTAGACGTATTATACTTTGTTTCATACACTATATCACATCTTTTGGGAAAAAAAATTTATGGTTTAAGAACTATAAATATAATAATTAGAAAAACAATTAACTAGAAGTTAGGGCAATAATTATGAAAATTGCAAGAGGAAAAAAGTTATGGTCTTCATTCAATCTTACCAATTAAGAATCCAACACATGAGGGATTTTACGAACAAATAATATAAATTTATTAACATTTACTAGCATTGTATCCGCTCAATATTGCTACGGCAAATAGTTTATGTTTTACAACATGTCGTTTTCAAGAATGTAATGATATGTTATTCGCGCGATTTAATGTCACAAAAAAATTATCTAGAGCAACATGTCAGTTTTTTTCAAAAATTTTTATTTGCATCAACTATTTTATTAAAATACGAAAAAAAATTTTATATTTATGAAATAAGGAGATAAAAATTATTAAGATTTTGAAAATTATGTTGATATGGGTGAATAATTGTGTTTGTGTAAAATAGTGTGTTAGTGTGTGAGAGTATATTTTAAATAAATAAAAATTTAAAATAAATTAGGAGAGAGAATAAAATGGTTAAAAAATGGATGAGATTAATTTAAATAAAATGAAAGGTCAAAATTTTATGATGATTGATTTTAAGAACTCTTAAAATTAAGTAGGAGAGAGAATGTTAAATGGTTTTTATAGTAGTATAGATATTGAGCAGATAATATAGAAGAATATTCAATATAGTCCATAATTAATTCATAGTCCTAACTCCTAAGTGACTAATTTTAGCCTTTGGATTAATGTCATCAATGGTCCAGATTAAATTTTAAAAATTTAGACAGACTGGTATTTTCGTAATTTTTCATAATTCACACGTGATGCTTTTACAAATCACATGTGATAATTTTACAAATCACATGTGATTATATGTCGAATCACCTATGATTGAATATTAAAATTTCAAAACTATGTTTTTTAAATGAAGTTTGAACACAACTCAATATAACACATCATTCATTCAATTTCGAAATAATAATTATGATCATTAGTTGAAAATGCGAGCATATAATAATAATAATAATAATAATAATAATTCTGCATGCATGCCTTTGTGTACCGACCAAAACCAGTCCCATCCATTTTATGAATCGACAACAAAATATGCAACCTTTACTTTTACTTTCAGTTAAAATTATTTCGCCATGTTAACTTTTTACTCACGTAAACGGTAAACATCTTTTTTTTCACATTCTTTTGTTCCAACAAACCTTAATTATGAGGTAAATATTTTCTTATGTCATTTTTTTTGTTTGGAAAATATTATTTTCATTTACTTTATATTCTAACAAATCACACTTGTAATTCGTTAATTACATCTCTTGGATTTTGATACTCGTTATGATTTAACAGTGACTACGAAAACTTAGCAGGAGATAAAAACTTCTTTTTCTCCTTAACATTAAAACACATTTAAGTCTAAATGTTGAACCCGGTATTTTTCTAACGGATCGATCTTTATAATACGATGAATTTTATTAAATAACTTTTGAAAATAACATTTATAAAAAACTTACAAACCTATGCATCTATATCTTTTATAACTTAAAACCCTTTTATTCTATGTGACACATCTTATGGTTTATTAAATTCCTAATTGAAGTGAATTAGTAAGAAAGGAACATCATCTATTACGTCAAGTTAACCCTGATTCTGATGGCTGGAGAATCAAGGTTCGTGTGGTGCATTTGTGGCAACAACATGTGCATATGAAATCATCTGAAACTTATAGCATTTAAATGGTTTTGATGGATGATGAGGTATGTATGTCCATTTACATATGTAAATTTTTTTATGTTTGGGTAGATTTTAAATTTTGAGTTAGTTTCAACTAAAGATCGTTTGGCTTCTGTTGTTTAAAAGTTCTTTAAGTTTCTCGACAAGATATCACAAACTTATCTATGTTTTTTTGTTGCTTTTTTGGTTTAAAATGAACCAGGATTTCAGCAACTGTTAAGAAACTGTTGATAATTAAATTCCAATGGTTGATTGTTGAGGGTGGTGTGTATGCTGTAAACAATTTTGACGTGGCTAATAACAATGTTCACGTTAAAATAACCCCACATTCTCACCGTGTTAATTTCCTCCCGCACATTCGTGTGAAAGAATTGAGCAACGGTTTCCACTTGAACTTGGTATCTTTTCATTCATGAAATTTGATAACATTTTTGAAAAGCAAGTTGGGGAAAACCAAGCCATAAGTAATTTTGTTTTCTCCATGTTCTTAACAGTATTTGTAGATACCTTAAAGTCATTTACATTTATGCTATTTGGTTATATGAATATTGAGTTGAGTTTCAAAATTTTATATTATTCATTATAAAAACGTAACATTATGTTTGAATGACGTGAAGTCATGCACATTTGTGCTATTTGGTTATATAAATCTTTGGATGAGTTTCAAAGTTATAGTAGAATGAATGTATATATATATGTAATGGTCTTCATTAATGCATACATAGACTTTCATAATTCTTCATATTGTTTTGTGGGTTGGTATGTAGATGTTAGTGTCCTATGTATACACTGATCTCGTTGATACAACAAATAATGAACGTTCTACACAAGGGTTTGTTTCCAATTATTAAGCGAGATGTATGTATGGTTTATTTTGCTTTTAAATATTGACTAGCCCTTATGTTTGTCTAATGTTTTTTTTGTATTAAACTTGTGGACACTCCTAAGGTGGAAAAAAAAAAAGGAGGCAACACCTACATTGCACCCTTTGGGATGAGCATGCTGACCACTTTATGAAGTGTGTTTCTGCTTGTGGTGTAGGTGTGCATGTAATTGTCGTTTTACAGCTTGTGAAACCCCGGGCTTGGTTAGGTAATTAGTTAAATTATTTGCTATATTTATTTTTACCATTGTACGATTTTTCTGTTGAACTCCATTCCACTATTTGTTATAATGTTACAGGAAAACCTTGTGTCTCAAACTGCTATTTTGGGACAAAGATTATTTTCAATTCTGATGATCCTGCCGTTTTGAGTTTCAAGCAGTAGTATATGTTGTTTTTTTTGTTTATGCTAATATATATTTTAGCTTTGTGTGTTTAAATTTCTATCATGTGATGATGATTGTGTGTTATACTTTTTAAGATATCATAGTATGTTAATCCAAAACTCCTGGTCACATCTGAGAAGTATCTAAAACATGTCAAGCATCTCACATCTAGGACTTACCCAATTCATTTCTACAATCAACTTTGGCACCTTCACATAACATGAAATATATACTCACTTATGAGTATATGAGGTTGATGTGGCATTTGATGGAGCTTTACCAGTTGGTCTATGTAGTCCAACTAGGTAAAAAGTTATGTACAAATCTTAAGATCTTACAAGGACATTATATCGTATTTGATCACATAATGGAATTGATGACAAACCTTACACACTTTGCCATATCCGGGAAAGAAATCATTCCTACGGATGAAGAGGTTAATAAGGCTACATAAGAAGATATCATAACAATTAATGATGGAAATACTGGTAATAAAATACACACACACATATATAGGGGAGGGTTCAAACGAGAACTGCGAGAACCAATCTTGGCCGTTCATTTTGGATAATGGAATTCATGGATGAAGAGTGTGGGGGGATTAAGTGTGGCAGGGTGCATGTAAGGAATTCATGGGTGGGCAATCCAATTGAAGGAGGGGGGATTAGATGGCTAAGATTGGTTCTCGCGGTTCTCGTACAAAAAACAGTTCTCATTTAAACTTTTACCTATATATATATGTGTGTGTGTGTGTGTGAAATTTTAGATTTGATAAACATTTCAACATACACACACATACATAAATATATATATATATATATATATCATATTTTAAATTCAATATATATTACATGTGTACACTATTTAAAATAAACATTTCAGCTTTAAATGAAAACAGACCAACACCGGAAAACTACGGAAAATCAAGTTAGTCTAGCAAATACGCCAACAACACAACTATAATACCTAAAACCTACGTATAAACTAAACACAAGCATGTTCCGATACATAACATTCTAACCATTTTTTTCTTACTAGTTTAGCATAATTAACACAGAATGATGTCAAAGTAGAACACAATGTTATTCAAGACTTTTAAAAGTATTACTATAAAGAGATAATTCAACTATGTGGTGACATGACAAAAATATTGGCAGTAATATCACAACTAAGCAAATCAATCTCACAATTAGATTATAAGGATCTTGTGATAAAAAGATTTTACTAAACTTATTGAACAAACTTTCTTTTCTACTTACATAAAGAATAATATTAGTATCAAATACATTTAACCAATATCGTACAGACATGCAAGTTTTTACACGAGCTTGAAAGTTGAAACCTAGTTGTCATAAAAACAAAATAGTAGTCACACGTTCTTATAATTAACCAGTTTCAACCAACTTTTAATTGCTTAAATTATAACTTGTATATATAACGATTGGTCTTTAATTCGGTATGAAACAATTAATGTGCCTTATTTTCTTTAGCGTGTGTTTACGCGCATGCACACATACATATACACACGTAAACAAGTAAACGATATTTTTCTAATGAAAGGTGATATATCGTTTTACTATTTCCTTCTGCTTATCTTTCTACTCACATATCAACACAAGTGTCAAAATCAATAAAAGATGTGAGAAAAAAGAATTAGTAAATTCTACATGTCATCCTGTAACTAGGAGAATATATCAATTTTCTTTTCTAATACACATCCCTTTTAAACTATTAAATTAAATGTCTTAATATTTAAGAAAGTTTGTAAGTCTAATGTTCGGGACCAACCTATGTTTATAGAACTTCAGTGCTCAATGTGTTGTAAATTTTTGGGAATTATCTTCATCATCATTTATGTATGTAAAAATAAACATTCTCACTAACTTAAAATTTTGCATTTTAATATTATAATAAAAATAAAAATATGTTCATATTCTACTAAATAATAAGAAGATTTCTATAATTGTAGTAATGTAGTTCTTTATTTTTAAAAGTTATGAGAAACGTACATAAATTTGATCGAGTAGATACGTCATTAATTATGGTAGGGTGTGATCATCAAATTCATGTGATCCCACATGAAAGTTTATGATTGGAACACCATCCACATTATTTCCATGAGGTTTATTTCTGGTTTTTCAAAGGGTATTTGGGTCAAAAGTTGCAATAAAAATTCAAAATAATGCTAGATCTTAAAGTAAAAATGTAAAAATCAAAAATTTTCTAGTCCACACACCTACACAAACAAAAAAACGCACGCGAATCGTAATTATTATTTTTTTATAAAATCTAGTTATTAAATATTTCTATAATTAATTATTATAATCACTTAAAACAAGCAATTTTAAAGACATTTTGTATGTCAGTAATTGTTTAATTATTATTTATTTATGTTTAACAACTACAATTTCTACATTGAACTTAAATTTAATTTATTAATTACTACAACTAATTCTTTTCCTAAAATTTGGTACTTTTGTTTCAGATGTGCGATTTGTAAAAAGAGATTAAGATAGTTATATGTTTAAAAAGAAGGTAGAAAATTTAAGATTCATTGATAAATTATATAATCAAGTGTTTGTTTTGATAATTATTTTTAGATAAAAGGAGTGATACAAAGAATAAAATTTAAGATAGGTATAAAACACACAGTGAGGAAGAGTAATATGGCAAATTGCTTCAAAATATAACGAACTTTGTCTAAGCTACCATTGTATATAATAAACTTTTGTTAAAAAACTAATACAATCAACTTTAAAAATTACTACATTTTATGCAAGTGACCTGCTATAACATGTCACCTACTTTTAATGAACCAATTACCCTATTTTGTATCGTTATTTATTGTTTTTTAATAGTTTTAATTAAAAGAAATAAGAACACTTGCAAATTGTGTTTTTGATCTTGTGAAATCTGTGTGCAAGCACCACATGACCACATGTCATTTTGCCTTCATAGCCCATCCACCACTGCGATCATTACTTTGGAACCATCCAACACCGCCATCTTTGTTTGAACCATCCACCACCAGCATACACCACCATCATCAAAACAACTGCCGTTCGAAATCAGATTTGATCAGTGTTTAGGGCTTGAAATTGCCAATTGCTTCAAATGGATTTTGGGTTGATTTAGGAACATCGCTAATTAGGGCTTCGATTTGAACACATTTTGGGTCGATTTGAACCATCTAGCCGCCACCTTCAGTTATGGTCTCTCGTCTTCGATTATGGTCCCGATTAGGGTATGATTAAAAAATCGCTGATTAGGGCTTCGATTATGGTCTCGTTTTTCAGGTTCAATCAAGGTATGATTCACAAATCAATTTCTAGATGGGTATGATTAAAAAAAATCAATTTCTAGATCTGCCGATAAAGATAAGAAACATGGTTTAATCCATCTGAATGTTTTTTCTTTTTGTTTTTTCCTTGCAAAAATCGATTTCCAGTAAGGTTTATGCAGATCTAATTAGGTTCGATTTTGTTCTTTCCTTGCAAATCTTTGTTTGTGTGCTTTAGATGTAATTCCAAGTTGTTTCCATCTTGATTAAGATGCAAGAGGTTTGTTCTTTGTTTTGCTCTTGATGAAGACACACAAATTTTTTTTCTTGTTGATGATGATGCTAGGGTTTTTTCGGAAAATAGTATCAAATCATCATTTGTTCATTGTCTTTTTTTTCTGAAACTATTATTTGATTTGGTTATAGAGTACAATGTTTATCTTCAATTTGGTACATATTAGGACTATGTTATTTGTATGTTTATGACTTGAATGTTCTTGAGTTCATCTTCAATGGGGATTGAATGTTCTTGAGTTCATCTTCAATGGGGATTGAATGTTCTTGAATTTAACAGGACACAATATCTAAAACATTAAAAAATGGTTAAAAATAAGAAAATGACTTGCTATCTATTGTTTAGGTTGCCATTTATATACAATGAAAGAATTGATAAAGTTGGTTGTATCAATTTAAAAAAATAAAAGTCCGTTTTATACAATGATAGCTTAGCAAAAGTTCACTGTATTTTGGAGCAGATTGTCCAAAGAGTAATATATATCAAGTTGAAAATATGTAAATTCAGTAATATAAAAGTTATAGGTCGTATATCGACCTCGTCACTTGTTCATATATAATTTTCACAATATATTTCCTCAACATTAGACATACGACGACAATGATTGATGGGAGACCAAAAAATATGTTTACGGTTTACACCCCCTCCAACCATACTCGTATAGTGTCTAAAAGCCTTTAATGTAAACATGTTAAGTGAATTTACCATCTACCTACTCGCATTTGATATAAATATAATATAAATATATAATAATAATTGTTTATATTTTACGTTTGTTATAAAATATTGTCCGGATAAAATTACACAAATTTATTATTAATTTGGGTTAACAGATATATTCTACTTGTTCAAATGAATACCTAGTTATTTGATTTTTCTTCAGTTAATAATAATATAATAATAAGCATACTGGCGAAATAACGCATAGTAATATGTGATCATGGGGTTAAATATATGAAGTTTGAGAAAGAAAACAATAAGCTGGTTTGCCCGAGAGGTTAAGGGGGAAGACTTAAGATCTTCTGCACATAAGTGCGCATGGGTTCGAACCCCATAGCCAGCATTCTTTTTTCTTTTTAATTAACTCATTTCTGCCAAATGTTCCTCCTCATTTATTTATTATTATTATTATTATTATTATTATTATTATTATTATATTCAAATTCAAATGGGGTACTACTATTACAGTATTACTTACTAGGCAAAAGTTCAAACAAGAACTGTTTTTCGTACGAGAACCATTTTTAGCCGTTTGAACCATTTCCTTACTATATATGGTTTCAGTTTTCCATGTATGAAAATTACTCCTTCAAGAGTAGGTTGGTTTCTTTTTGGGCCCAATTCAATCATAATCATACAGGCCCAGCCCTTCCCTTCCCTTCCCTGGTGTTTTACTTTTTGCGTAATACTTTTTAGTTTTATAACTTCATATCATAAGACTATAAAACTTGATAAACAAATTCGGTAACCGAATCTCGGCAAAATGGTTTTTTCTTTTAAATTTTAATCGGGTTTATTTTATTCTACATATTGAACTTGAAATCTTGTAACGTGTATGAGACTGTTAATATGTTATTATTATATGTCATTTGGTTATATACAATATAAAAAATGATATGAGTTTTTATGCATAATATTAAGTTAATTTTAATTTCAAATAATAACGAGAAATTAAAAGATATATATGTTTTTATGACATAGTTGTGTATCACGATTAAGCAAGGATAGGGGTAATTTTATGGTGCTCTATGACATGATTAAAACTTAGGGCTAAACTTATCTATAAGTTTGTCCTTTCTATTATTCTTGGTATCGTAATGATTTCTATTGAAACCTTAACCACCAAAAGGACCGTGTGAGACTTCTTGGAGTTAAATCTTGGTTATAAGGCACAATGGCTAACACCCAATTGTCACCGTAGTTTTTTTGTAGATGTGGATACCATTAAAAGGCTACTGTTTTGGTGCCTACATGTAACATTAGGCATATTCGATTGAGGTGTTTCTCTTTAAACATCATAAAGACCCGAGATATTTTTACATACTATATAAATATTTAAAAACTAATATCTTTGAATCATTTTAACAAAATATGAGAGCCTGTATAGTATCGTCGTTTTAATTACAGATCATGTGAGGTTATTTACACAAAAATTTTTTATAAAAGCTTCACAAAAGATGAGAGCCGTCATTCCACATCAGGAAGCTCGAGTCTTGCCTTTATCTTTTTCGGAACCAGTTACAACTATCAAAAACACCCTGATAAACTTTCGCTTTTTGAGCATATTCAACTATCAATTACTGCAATATGATAACATGAAGGTCACATAAAGAAATAACACTAAATGTCTAATAACGAATACTGGATCCTAAATCTCTAAACCCGGTACAGAGGCAAAAGCTCAAATAGCACAATTACTCTAATGCTTAGAAGAGCACAATTAAGCAGTACCACATTCACATATAAATTAACTACAATAAGGGAGAGTTCGGTATACTCAAAATGTTTGTCAAATACAATCTTAACAATCGGTAATAACGGTTTGATAGTAATATCAGATCAATGATCACCTATAATCATTTATCATCTAGTCAAATTTCAAAATGCTCAATAATGATTTAAATAGGATAGACACACCCTCAGACACGGGCAAGGTATGTCCATGCCTAACCTCATACAACACAGACACGCTGATATGTCTTCGTCACACCCATGCCATGTCTCGGCACGCTCGTATCTAACCCTAAAAGCACGTGTGTACCAACAAGCATGGTCTGCCACTTAAGATTTGGCACATCCTCACCTTCCAATGGTACGACTATCGATCAGAACAGTTGTGATTGCAGCTAAGGCTGTCAATTCAGGCCGGGTTTGTGTCGTTCGGGTTCGGGCCAGTTTCGTGTCGACCCAATTTTGACCCATTTATTTTCGTGTCAAGTTCGGGTTGTGTCAGTTTTTTTCGTGTCGGGTTCGTATCGGCCTTCAGGTCGACCCATTTAGGCCAAATGTCATCGATGAGAATTTTTTCAGTTTTCGAATACGGTTTTTCGTTTCAACTACGATTTTCTTTATTAATATTTCAAATTCTATGTTTGTTTTCCAACGTTTGACACAAATTTCGAAAACAATTTTTATTTATATTCTAACTTTAATAATCAATGTTCGTTTCCGTTGTATTCGAACTTCAAATTCCGTATTCATTTCGGTCTGATTGAAAATTTGATTTTACTTTTTCATTCACTTATATAAATGAATATAATAAAAACTATGATTTATTACTATTCTATACCAATAAATAATATATTTGAACAACCGAATAATTTAAGATTATTTATTGTTAAATATAATTATGAATCGATCCAAAATACTAAAGTATCACCTATCAAATAATCAATTGTAAAAGTATCAAAATCATATTGTGAAAATAACAAATACTAAAATAACGTATTATTGTTTTAAATGTAAATATTTTATTGTTTATTTTGAGTTTTTAACACTTAAGGGCTTTGTAATTTTGTTTGGAGGTTTTTATTGTCTTAAAATGTCACTCTTTTATTTGAATTCATAATTTTCTTTTCTAAATTTAAATTTCAAGTATTAATTTTTTTAAAAATGTTATAGTTTTACCTATAAACGGGTCAAACGTGTCATTTTCGGGTTATCGGGTTGACCCTAACCCAACCCATTTATTTTCGTATCAACCCACTTTTGACCCGTTTCGGATTCGTGTCACTTTTTTCATGCCAGGTTAATGTCGGGTTTCATGTCGACCCAGAAATTGCCAACCTTAATTGCGGCCAAAACTCAAGTAAACCCACAAATAGTGTTTTCCAGTACTTCAATTACACTTACCAACACGTAGTCAGGTAATCGTCCTACAATGCCTCTAGATTTAGTTTTAACGAGAGATTGAATCAAAGCATTTAATAAAGCAAGGGCTTTTTTTGCTATATAAACATGGACTTGGAATAGGTTTCCGATAGATAGACTAGAAATGGTATGCTGGTTAACTCAAGATAGTTTACAGGCTTTCTCGAATCGGAGGTCGTTTTCTTAGAATGTAAGGTTCCGGTACTGGCCAAACCAACTCGAGGTTGATCTTGTGATTAGGTTGTGGCCAAATGAAACGACGTTACAACTAATTTGTTATTATGTTTTTCAAACTACTTGCTGGTTTCTTTATTTGACTTGAACGCCCCGATCTCGAGTTTTTTTAAACGAATGAAAGGAAAAGAATGCTTATTTTAATGTCAAAATTGGGATGATTTAAAGCAAATTTCTTTGCTTTCTTTTCCCTTCCTCTACTCCTTAAACTCGAGAAAGGGCGGAATAGTTTTTGCAGTTTTCCTTTTCTAGCTGGAGCTTCTATGGTTATCAACAATGGTTCTTGATCAGTATTCTCGCCGAAATCTTAAACAATTCATAACCTTTTCTTCTAAGGCTCCCTTTTTTCCACTCTTAAATCAATCCAAACTCATTTGTCGACACACCCAGAAGCACAGTTACACTAATGTATACATGAAATGGAAGAAAGATTCATACTTGGACGCAATCGAGTCAATCCACAAATCCATCCAACTCAAACCCATAATTGCTCTCAAGAATCGTATTACCACCTCTCCAGAAGGCTGCATCCCCATCTCTGATGTTTCAAAGAAAGGTTTACAATTAGATATACCCATCAAGGTTGCTAGGTTTCTTAGATTGTATCCATCGATTTTTGAAGAGTTTACTGGACCCAAATACAATTTGCCTTGGTTTAGGTTAACCCCAGAGGCTGCTGTGCTAAATAATGAAGAACAAGCTGTTTATAGGGATTTTAAGGCTGAATTGCAACAAAGATTGAAGAAATTTATACTTATGAGTGTTGAGAATAGGTTGCCATTGAAGATAATTCAAGGTATGTTGTGGTATTTAGGTTTACCTGATGATTATCTGCGTAACTTAGAAGGAAATATCCATGGGTGTTTTAAAGTGGTTGAAATGGGTGATGGGTTGAAGGGGATAGCTGTTATGGAAAGTGAAAAAGGCGAAAAGATTTTGTCTGTAATTCAAAAAAATGCATTAAAGAGTGGAGTTTATAATGGTGGACAAATGGAAGCTATTTCAATTCCATTGTTTCCATCCAAAGGTTTAAGGTTGAGGACAAAGATTTTGGAGTGGATGGATGGTTTTCAAAAACTTCCATATGTTTCACCATATGAGCAATACCCAGATTTGTACCCGGATAGTGATGTGGCTGAGAAACGGGTAGTGGGTCTGCTCCATGAGTTGCTTTGTCTGTTTGTTGAACATTCTGCAGAAAGGAAGAAGCTTTTGTGTTTGAGAAAGTATTTGGGATTGCCACAAAAGGTTCATAAGGCATTCGAACGACATCCCCATGTGTTTTATCTATCTTTGAGGAATAATACGTGCACTGCAATATTAAAAGAAGCGTATTATGATAAAACAGCTATCGAGGTCCATCCTCTTGCTAATGTAAGGAGAAAGTACATTGATTTAGTGAAGGAATCGAAGGTTATATTGAAAAACAGAAGGCTGCAAAATCGGTCCTTGTCCTCTGAGAACTTGATGTTGAATTTGGATGAAGATAATGCTTGTATCACAAGGTCTGATTTTTACTTATGAAGTTTTTTAATGCTTACAGAATATTTGCTTATGATGTCTTTGGAAATTGAAGTAATAATGCCCATCAAATTTTTATTATGTTCTTGACTAGGATCTAAATATAATGATGATAGGATATATGACAAGTGCTTCAATAGACTAGCATGGTTGGAAAGTCTTGTTAAAAAAAAGAGGTAACTTACACAAGATTTATCGCTTGTATCCTAGTTTTTAACAGCAATGTCCCTTACAAGAGCATAAACTTAGGTTTGAGAGACTGCATTTGTTATTGGTTGTTTCTCCTTTCAATCAAACAGTAAATTTTCTTTTCCTAAAGACGGGTTGCTAGTTATGTGATTTGTAAAATTGTTATGTAGCATGTACACCAGTAGTTAATTTGCTGGCTTTCAATTCCAGTGTTTTCTTTTCTTCCTTTTTTTTACTATAAATCATATGGAGTCATTACATCCTGTAACATAGCATTATACAGAATTTTGATGCATGCTACAATCTTGAAATAGAACTTATGATGTTTTGTCAAAGAAATATAAATTTCCAACCAAATTCAGAAAACTAGAACTGGTGTAGAAAGTGAATGGAGCTTTATTAGTCTATTTCAAGATTACCAATTTCTTGCAACTATTCTACTTTTTCTTTTAATCATTTTGAAGTGCAATATTTTACATTATGACACCTATAAATGTTGAATTGTATTGCCTTTCTGGTTGGTAGGAAGTACTGAGATTAGTAAAATTTATTTTATTTTTCTTTGTAATTCGTACTGCAGAGCGAACTTATATTTTTCTTTACTATATTGTTTTTAACATTAGGAAGATGAGATGAAAGATCCCGTCTATCGTGTATGTAGGCTAAATCTTGGCTGCTCTTTGATCCCATCTTCCACCCAAGTCTTTCGGTTTTGAAGGCAACCGCAGAAACATAGCAACATGATAATTAATCATATATAAATCAAAATTTATTTTTGTGACACTGACACACTGTTAACTTCTCATTTGAGCGCCTTAACTAAAAAGCTTGGGAAATTATTCGAACTGTTAGTGGTATTTTTTAGTCTCTTCACAACATCTACCTGATGCTAAACTCATTTCTATATACAAAATATACTCTGAAAATTGAAAATCTTTATAGTGCTACAGCTGCATGTATTCGAATGTTTTTTGATTATAGAGCTGCTTCAACCATGGCACCACATTACTATAAAAATTCCTTTTTTGTAGACTTGAGTTTTTTTCTTAACATTAACTTTCTAGCCTTTCTTAGATTTTTTGGGTGCTTATTGATGTTGTGCAGACAACAGCTGCTGTAAATTTGATTGATTCTCCTTTCACTAGTTGCTACCTGTTGTTCATCATGGATAGCTGTAATGAGAAGAACGTTGCACAAATAGCTGTCTGTATGTGTTTATTACTCACTGTCTCATAAAATTACTTCTTCACGTAACTACAAAGGTATTCATCATGTAGAATGATGTGTTCTTATCTTTGTATATTTGAAACATGCTAAATGTTGTTCTTGGTTATGTTGATAATAAATTAATAATCATAATATTTAGTTTTTACATAAGTTTTAAACAGGTCTTGGTGCATCCAATACCCCAAGTTCTATTTGTAATAGACAATGCAGTTAGCTCTCTGATAAGATGCTGATCCGTGGTTACTAGATGCATTCAAGTCCAATAAGTGACAAATGAAAGCCTACAATAATAAACTAAAGGTGATCATTTCAACTCATTTATGGCCATATGGGTCAATTTCGGTACTTCGAAAATGAGCTAAAAGGGAAACGGATCATACGGGTTAAAAGTTGACCAAAGTGTATTTAAAATGCATAACACCTCTTTAATCTTTTTATTAAATAAACTTAGATTATTTTTGTATATTAATGTAGCTTTTTAGTGATATTTAACATCTCAGTTATGTATAAAATCAAGAAGGAAAAGACAGAAAAGTATTTGCGGGTTGGCCCAATCCGTTTACTTGTTTTAAGTTTTAACATGCTACCCAATGTGTTGGTCTTGCCACCTCTACTCTGACCAAAACCAAACTTTCTTACTGGATGGCAACGGACGTTGTTAGTAGGGATTGTCTTTGGGTTTCTTTTAAATCTTCTCAAGAAAAAATGGTTTGAATCTCAGATTTCGAATTTGTTTAGAAAGCAGAAAAGATGTGATGTCATTTTATTGTCTATCGAGTACTAAGGAAGCTAAATATGATTTAATATATTATTTAATTTTAAAATAAACCATCTTAACCACAAAAATTGACTGCATTTGGGGTCCTTGGTTAACAGGGATAAAATCATAAAAGCGAGTTACTCAGTAGTTGGGCGTTTCAAGGTTTCTTGATATAAGTTAAAAAATATGGTCATTCTTTTTAGGTGAATCTGAAAAACTGGTTGAATGTAGCCTTGCTTAGGAAGTTACATCGTTGGTTTATGTTAATTTAATGATGGTTTCTTAAGGTATATAGATTTTCTTATTTAAAGATGTTTAGCTTTAATTGTTTTTAAATAAAACTTTCCTATTACATGTTGTTTTTATTGTACTATGATCATTCTAAAAGTTAGTTAGTACGAGCAAAATGACAATTAAGCGGGATTTTTGGTTTCAGTTTGGACCCCAAGAAAAGCATAACTAAACGGAGCTTTATCTGAATTTGGCTGTGCAGTTCCTCAGTGAAAATCGGACACCCTTTTATACCTTGAAAATAACCAACATTACTCTCGGTAACGGTTTGGATTCAATATTCATTCAGATTTCCAAATTGTAGGTTTCAATTCAAACTAATCTAAACCCGAATTACACTTTTCTGGGTTGTATAATTTTTCTCCAGCTGTGTACGAGTCTATCCAAGGGTCGTTGTTCTTCATTCATGGGCCAGGGGCCTAGCCGCCTAGGGATATGCTATGAACATCAAAGAACTTGGTAGATGTGAACTCCGGGCTTGAGACCGAAGATCCACCTCACCGTCAAGTCAGTATTGATCAAAAACATCTCTTTTGATTATTATTATTATTTAAAATTTTGGCATAATGTAGCATTCCATTATAGAACTGTTTGCATTCTTTGTACCCCAAGTTTTAAGATACATAGGACAAAATAAAGGCAAAAGATCATTCTTTTATAATGGATCCCAAGAAGGCTTTTACTTTCCATAATTCTGTCTATAGAAAACTATTATCTAATTATTTATTAACTTTCTTCATGTGACAACCAATTGATGGTTTGTGATAGCTTAATTGTTAGTGTGTGTCAGACCTTAGATTATATGATTATAGCCATTTAGTTACACCTATATGCTGTAGTTATAGTGCTAACGCATACACTTTTGTCCTGAACTGCAGTGTCTCAATCTAGTTTAACTATTGTTTTTGCGGTTATCATTAATTCATTACTATTGGCTAGAGATAGCAAAATGGGCAGGCTGAGTAACAGGTCAAAACGGATTCAGGTTGAACGCATGTTTTTTAATTTGTGGGGTTGGGTTGACCGGCAAACATTCTCTTTTTCCATTTTGTTCGTTCCTTATAACTAGTTAATGCGTCAAATACGATTACAGAAACTATTATTAACCACATTTTTTTAAACATAACCACTTAGGAGAATGCTGTAAGCATTACTAAAACACTTTGGGCCTCTTTGACCAATTTGACATGTTTCCTTTTAGCTATAATTTCATTTGACCCCCTAAAAGATAAACCATAGCTTAGCTCTACCCATCATAAGCAAATGGATCACAATTGCCACCCCTACTCTTAGCTGATAGCCTGATATATTATTACATTATAAACTACTCTAGTTTTTAGCATGTGCATGTTGTTGGAATAATTGTCAAAATAATATAGTTTTATTATTTAAAGTTAGTAAACTATGTGTGTGTGTTTTGATGGAGGCGCTACCACCGTGGGTAACCACCACCGGCAACCGCCGACGGCCAACCGCTGCCATCCACCGTCGTCTGTTGACGGAGAACTGCCAAAAAACCGCCACCACTACTAGTCTATAAATATGTATCATTTGTACTCGGTTTTTAACAATGTAAATCAAGATTTCGAAGTTTTCAATTTATATCTCGAATATATGAAGTTTCAATTTATAAAATAAAGATTTGCAAGATTTTGAGTTTGATTTATATGTTTTTGAAGTTTTGATCCTATCATATGTTCCCAATTAGTATCAAAACAAAAGCAACTTGAAGGCAATCAATCACAATATAATGATCAATCAAAAATAAGGAGAACTGTACCTAAGCAGATGACAAATGGAACGTAGAATTATGAAAACCTTCATTAGGGTTAACTGACTCATGGTTTAAATACCATGGTCATATGTACAATAACAGTCCCTATACTTCTAGAGTATTACAACTAGAAGTAAACTTTAACTAAAATAATAAATGGACACAACCGGGTTCTAACATAGTTGAAGGAGCTGCTGCTTGTCAGTTCTGGTAAAGAAATTAAGGTAGTCTTCAATTTTGGTATAGCAGCTTTTATTTTTATTTTTGGATAGAATGGGAGGGTTCTAAATCCCTATTTCTGCATGAGTTCAAACTGAAAGGTTTATCATGTAGAAAGAAATAATTCTTATAAATTTGTGATTAACAAATGTTTACTAATTATTTAATAGAAAATGATAAACGTAGCCCTTTTTAAGGGCTGTAAATATGAAAAAAAAAAAGAAAAGCAATTTTAGTTTAACAGATGTTTGTAAATTTTACGTATAGAAAGTCGAAACATAATTAAAAGACAAGTTTGAAAATTATGAAAAGTTGATTATAAAAACATGAGTTGTAATTGTTATTTTTATAAATTAAAATTATATTTTTTATTCTTATCTATAGCCCTTAGATTATCATTCTTCTTCTTATTTAAGATGAGTTTGTTAAATAGTAAGAAATGCAAGTATTTTATATTGATATTTAAACATGAGTTTAGGTTCTTGGATAGTTCCATTTGGTCCACTGTTTTTGGTTTAGTTTTCAACCTATCTTTACTGTGTATTTAATATTTAGGACATGAGTATAACCATTTCCAACCTAAATTAATTCAAATGTCACATCTTCCGCTATATTAGCTTTTCTTTCTTTTTTCTTCCCAACCCAAATTAACCCAAAACTCAAGTAGCACTCATCCTAAATCAACCCAAACAACCTAAATATTTTCTTTCTCCTTATTCTCTCTACAAAACCGAAAAAAGAAGAAGAAAGCTTAAGTTTCAGTCGGTTTGCCAAACCTGAAATGGCAGAGGAAGGGGGGAACCCGAAAGGGCCGTAGCGGTGTACCCGAAGGTACCTGCTAAGCCCAAGTGAACCTGTTTGATTTCGGGTTAGGCTCTACGCATAGCCTTAGATAATTTTCATCCTAATGTATCACAACACATCAAAGTTAAAGAACTTAGCTCAATCGAGTTGAACCATTGCTAAATTATGTTATCATTAGTTGTGCTAAACTATCTTACTTATCACTTATATAATCAGAGTTTGGTTATGATCACATTCAAACATTATTTATAATTATTCTTACACGTTCTTTATTGTTTTTTTTACAGTTATTGGAACATCTGCTTTTCTTTGACCAACACTACAACTTTTTGGTACTATTCTTTAATTTGTTATTCTCATTTGTACACTTTATGACATTTACAATAAATAAAACCATCGTTAATAATATTATTAATTGTATAAATCTATTGTTATATTATTAATTGTATAATTTCATTTACATACAACAAATATTATCGTGGTAGGATCTTGAAATACCTCTAAGAAGGCTTTAAATCCAAACAACCTGAAGAAGTTGGTAAGCACATCTTGAAATACATACACCGCTGGTCTCTAGACAGTTGTATATAACAAGAATTCAGTTAAAAATCATTTTATTTCACTATATTTAACCATTATTTTTACTTAGATATTATAAAATCGTTTCACACAACACACACAAAGGATTTTTATAGGCACGTTTTGAATAAAATATGTTGTTTCTGTTTACAAAAAAATAGCACGAGTGACAATTACACATTAATTTTCTTTAAAAATAAATAAATAAATAAATTTTTGCTGTTCAAAATAAATAAATAAATAGAACTTGGGAAGGCCAATGCAGGAGGTGGTGTTGTTTGCATCCCTGTGGGCTGTGGCCTGCGGAACACTTTCAACTAAATCGGCTTCGGGAAGCGGACAAAGCAAATTGCAGAGTCAACAGTGAAACTTGACTTTGTAAACTCACTATTCACACTCGCAATATATTATAAAATAAAATAAAATGCTGCTAAAAAACAATATAATATAATAATTATACACGAGTCATTTAATTCATATAAAATTATCTTTTATATAATGCATTTAGAATTTATTAAAATACTGTTTTACAATAAACATGACTACTTTTATTAATATATATAAACTATCTTTTAGTTAATACATTTATAAATATTAAAAATACAATTATTATATAATAATAGTAAAACTAAATATGTTTAATTAGTATTAAAATACTACTGTATTAGCATCATCTATCTATATAGATATGAGAATAACAAAAAATAAACATAATCTCTTAACATTTAACAATGAAGCAAAACCTTTTTAAGATAATTTAATTTAGGTTCATTTTAATTAAGCTTTAAAGTAATCTTAACATATTGATTCTTCATAAAGTTTAAAGAATATTGTACATTTTAAAATTTTATTATCTTTAACTCATACGTTGCTCGACGTACTCTTCCTTTTTCTATTACATGTAAGCATTTGTATAGAAAAAAAATTCAAATATCGAGATTTGACATGCTATTTCAAAAATAAACAAAGCATTTCAAAATAAGAACAACTGTAAAAATGTACGAAGCAAAATCGAATCAAACAAAATCGACCTGTTAAGTAGAAGCGTCGATCACTGATGCAGAATCAAAAGATGATTGTTGCTCGCCAGTTGTTCTCATTTGATATGATGGCCAATGTCAAGAAGCAATTCGCCCAAAGATGGTAACTCGATGAGATGATCGGGCTGAACTACTCTTTTCTTGATTGAAAATAAAATTTTAACACATTAAATTTAAGGGGAAAACGTTAAGTATCTTAAACGAAAATTATGAAAAATCAAGCACCTTTTTCATACAATTTTCCCTAAAACGGAATTGTAATAATTAGATATATTTTTAGAATTTTGCTGCTTCTTTCATGAATTGATAAAGATTTGTTAAAGAAGTAAAAAAACAAAAGCAATTGTTTATTATTTATAAAATAAAAGTATATTAATTGACATTGGATCAGTTTTTGGAAGTGGGAGCAATTGGACCATGTTACTCCTCATCTATCACCATCAAGTTAGAGTTAGGCATGTTGGCATGGAGATCCCCCAACTTCACTACATGCTCATCTACTCCTCCATCTTCTAGAGACAAACATTTTTTAAACACAATAAGAAACTAACAATCTTTGAGAAGATTGTAAGCTTTAGACCGCATGTAGTAGAGCATTTTTGCTCTGTCTTATGCTCGTCATTGGCTTGTCGTCTCATTGTCCTAGTAGGGGAGCCCCTTCATCCGGCTCGTTGTCCCAGTGACGAGCTTAAGAGCTCGTTATCAATTTTTATTTATTTAAACCAATCAAATTAATTTAAGTTATTATTATGTAGGTCTAGTAATAGTAATAATAATGATAAGACGGTTAATTATGTTAGTCATGAAATGGCAGTATGTTGATCATATTGATGTGTGAGATAACTGTTGCAGTCATTACTACGTATGCTCTTACAAGAAATCTAAATATTTTCATCAACAACGAAACACTCAACTTTGAACATATCGGTTTGGTGTTGGTAGAATATTTTTAATACAAATATTGGATCATATCTATTTTATTTATAAAAAAATATTAATCTATTTGAAGGGATAGAAAATATAAATGAAAGATTGTAAATTTGTGGAGTAAAAGATGGTCGAGTATATATTGATGAATATTAATAAACGAACATGAAGAAAGTGATGGGGGAGGGAGGTACTTCTCTGAATTACTTTTATTATGAAAATTGCAGCTTTCTATTTCCTTTTTGTTCGTATTTGCATTTGAAATAAAGGGTCCGTCCGGTTCCGGTCATGTACTTATAAAGTATTGCAACGACATGTGAGAGATTGGGACATATGTATCCATTGTTTAAAAGGATATCAATAGTATAAGATTAGTAATATATATATATATATATATATATATATATATATATATATATATATATATATATATATATATATATACACTAGCGGGGTACCCGCGCAATGCGACGACGGTGAATAAAAATGGTTTGTTAAGAGTTGTTTTGGTAGGTATTAATCAAGATGACACACAAGACGTAATTTTGTAATTTTTATTTAGCAGGTGAAAAGGGAATGAAATTTAAGATGTAATTTTGTAATTTTTATTTAGCAGGTGAAAAATGAATATTATATATTTTTCTTTTCTGAAATTTATGGAATGTTATTAAGTTTATGGAATATTCTGTTTCGTAAGTTTTGCTATGTAATTTATGGAAAGGGAATATTCTGGAATTTATGAAAAAAAGGAATGTTATTAAGTTTAATTTATGGAATTATTTTTTGGTAGATGAGGATAGAATAGTAATCTTAAATGACTTAAAATTTAAGAGTTTTAAGGAAAAATCTTAAATGCTTTATATAATAGTATAGATATATATACTAAATTAAATATCCGTGTGATGCACGAATTTGTTTAAAAAATGATAAATTTTAAACATTAATAATGGTGAAAGAATCGACGTAAGAGGGAGGTCATACGTGATGGAAAAAACGTCGGGTTACCATGACACTAAGAGACAGATTGTATTTTCCTTGTAAAGTTCATTGATTATTATTGTTACAATTAAGGGCAATAAAGTAAAATTTTTATTAGTTATAATTAAAAGGAATTTAAAATGATAAAACTAAAAATTTGATTAAATATGATATTTTGAAATGTTATAAAATGTAAATATGAGACTTGTAAATTATAGTGGACAAATACGATATTTTAAAGTTTAAGAACAACACTTATGAAGTTATTTTCAAACATTTGGATTCAAATTAAAGTAAAAATTGAATCTAATTTTGACTTAGAAAAGTCAAAATTGAATTTCAATTTATATTAAAATGATGGTCAAGATTATATAATTAAAATTGAATTGTTAAATGAAGAGCTAGGATCATATAATAAATTTGATTCTAATTAGTCTTTTTTATATTGGAAGATATATATACATATATATACGGTTCAAATGAGAACTGTTTTTTAAAGGATAACTGTGTGAGTCATTCTGGACCAATCATACATTATCCAAAATTAAACAATTTTCTTAAATTTAAAAGGGTATTAATGTCATTCTACTTTTGTCAAACAAAAAGCCAGATTACTAGCTTTAATTACAAGCTACCAGTTACAACTCTCTCTTTGCCACCTTCAACAACGATAAATTGTTCCCCTACCAGCCTTGTTATTGCTCTTATTCCCCTACCATCGATAACAACAATCTACCGCTGAACACCATCCACTTGCGACTATCCTTGGCGGCGAGTGCTAGCACCATACAGGCTTGTTCTTATAGATCAGCATTCTCACTTCTTTGTGGCACCTAAAAGTTCTAACAACCATTAATCATCGTTTGATGTTTGGTGGAAACAACAAAAGATGTAGCCACCAGTTTGCTCATACAAATTAGCGGCCTCGGTATCTATATATAAATTTCAGCGATTTGTGTTCATTCTCCTCTAGATACAAACAACTTTGTCGCTGACTTTTTCAACATCTGTAGGTTGCTGCCTTTTCCCTCCATAGTAGGTTTCTTCTTGCCATCTACCTCCCAAAAAGCCACATTGAAGAACAATAGTTGAAGATAAGGATCTTTCTTCCCCCTTTGAAGCCATTTATCATATATATTTTTCATCTCTCTTTTACAAAGCCACTACTAAAAGAAAATAAATAGTAGTGGTGTCTTAAATTATATAGATGAAATTTGAGCAATATTTCATCTAACCTAGTCGGTGCTCTAAAACAAACAAGTGGGTGATTAAATTAGTTTGAAAATGAAAAGAAATCTAAAAAATTTGGAGTTACAGGTTAGATTATGGTGCTTTTAGTTATTTTGATAATACTGATTAGGGGGATTTTTTGATTTTAATAAACCAATAACAACAACTTTTTAGAAATATGTTTTGAAATCATATCCAAGGTTTTTTTCCAGCACAACATTAGATATGTGCACATGTACATATTATTAGGGTTTTGTTTAACACAAGTCTCAATAGGTGTACCTGTGCATATGCACATGTGTATATATCTGCACTTGTACATGTGCAGATAAATGCACGTGTGCATATTCACAGGTGCACCTAATTTATATTATTAAATATTAGACAATCATTTACAAAATACATATAAGTAAATGGTTGTCTAATTTCAATTTTCAAAAACCATCTATTTAGGTGACGAGTTATAATTAATTTCAAGTTAATTAGAATAGAAAATGTCAACCACCAAATTTGTTTATCATGGAAATGCAAATACAAATTCAGATTATGATTCTTATAAAATTTCAAGTATATGTAAATTATATAGATAAGTAAAACATGTGCATATGCACGTGTGCACATAGGAACCCGTTTTAATATGCACATGTGCATCATATACTTGTGCTAGAGCAAAACTTAGTTATAAGGTGCACAAAACAGAAGCCGTGCTAAAAAAATTCAGCAAAAGCAAATTTTTTTTCTTCGAAAAAATATAGCAAAGTCAGTATCAAATTAAAGAGCATAATTTTCTCATTATTTTGGTATTCTAAAACCTTTGTGTTTGAGAGATATTTTGTTTAAAAAAATGGGGGTAAATGTTAAATATCCAAATTACCCCTCATTAATTACCTTAAACATATGATAATGTTTGATTTAATTAAGGTTATCTATTAACAACCATCAAATCTGGACCATCCATCTTTTTTATCAATGGCTATAATTAGTTCTCACGGTTCTGGTACGAAAAACAGTTCTCATTTGAACCGTCCTATATCTATATATATATATATATATCTATATATATGATATGGTTTAATTATTAAAATTTCACTTACTTTTCGATTTAACCACTAAAGTATTTTTTGAAAGGTATTACCATAAAGTTTTGTTTTATGATCATTTTAATCCTTAAGTTTCATTTGAGTTTTGGTTTTACCTTAATTAATATATTTATTTTATTTTTTTATTTTTTCTTAAAACTCTTGTTGAATGTTTGAAGATCTGGAATGATGAAGATGAAGATGATCAAACAAATCTAGACATAATGAAGATGAATGTAACGACCCGAATATTGTAATAATATTATTTTTGAGAAATAAAATATTATTTTCGAAGTTCAATTTGTTAATAATAATAAAGGAATATTATTATTTAAAAGAAAGGAAAAGAAAAATAAAATGAAAATGAAAATCCTGGAAAACTGAGAACGCGACGCGTTTGGGCGGCAAAACACGTGTCGAGGTTGCGTGTGTCAGTTTCTACATGTTGCAGAACACGACATGTCGGGCGGTTTTAAGTGCCTATAAATGCAAGACATGACCAGCCATTTCTCACACACCCTTTTCACCATATCGTTATTCTGCCAAATTTTTGAGAGATTTCAAGGATCTTGAGCGTTTTCCGGTGTTAGGGCTTCATTTGTGAGCGTTAGTTTGGATCGGGTACTACGTTGAAACGATTTCGGGTCAAGTTTCAACCTCGGGTTCGTTCTTGTTGTTCTTGAGCGGCGTTTTGAAGCAATTAAGGCCAGCTTTTGACGGTTCGTGAGCTAAGATCTTCAATCTAGGTTCGAGGTTTTCATTCGTGCTATTTCTGGTGAGTTCAGTAGATCTTTACAAAACCGAGTACATAGACAAAACCTTATTTTCAAAATAAAGATGATTATACATATATTTATATATTGATTGATGATACATGTTATGTGTTCTAAGTTAAACACCGGTTGAATGTATGATCAAATACGTAATATGCATGTTATGATTATTTACGATTTACTGCGTTTTACATATGACTGCTTATGATTCCTTTCATGCATGTATTTTAGTGGCGGGGGTAGTATACGGTATTACCCATGTTGCGGATTTGCGGGCCTAGTTGGCATGATTGACCTTCTAGAATTAAAGTGCTAGCCAACAAGAGTCATTTGGTCTTTCTAGACGACTATTTTGACACATGGTATGTGCACACTTCGGTGTTCAAGTACTTGAGTGATGTAAGTCAAGGAGGCTAGATCATACATCACAAGGGTGTGAGGAGAAGCTGAAATACGATCGGCTTTGTTTGGACTCACACTAGAACGATATCACAGTACTTGTACTCGCACCATCGGAGTAGCAAAAACGGAGTCTCGCGATTTATGTTCTCGAGTGAGAGTCGTGCCCCGCTCGGAAACATAGGTTGGCCGGGCAGTGAACCTTGGGTTATCTAGTGTGGGTTTAGGCTCTACATTAAGATCACCTTATTGATATGATTTATGTGATTATGATGCGATATGATTTATGCGATTATGATGCATTATGATTTATATGATTATGATGCGATATGATTTATGCAATTATGATGCGATATGATTTATATGATTATGATGGATATGATTTATGCAATATTATGCGGTAGGATTATGATTATGATTATGTGTGAGTGACTACATGAAATGATTTGTGAATATTTGACCCATTTGGTGCTATGTGATCTACGGGTTATCGGTACGGGTCAAATACATGAAGGGTGGGATATGGTATTTATTTACATGATATTTTATGGTTTTTGATTACAACTCCTATTGACTCACTTAGCGTAAGTTGACACTTGTTTCTTTCGAAATGTGTCTTTGTATTCGGGCAGGTGGCTTAGAGGTTGTGATTCTGCGAGGAGGGTAGTATTAGCTTGTGGTTTATATTTGGTATCAACGAACAACTTGGTTATGTAATATATTTATAACATAAAACTCGTAATGACTTTTGAACGACTGCGGTCGTAACCCCGTAGTTTAATTTATGAAGGATCTGTAAGACTGTAATCGCCTCTATGGCGAAAAAACTATTTTCATTTATGATTTTTAAGACTTCCGCTGCATGTTTTTGCTATTAATTAAAGGTTTTTTTATAAATGGTGAAATTTTGAAAATCTCGATGTTACAATGAATGTGGCAGATGATGAACAAAACCAGTTGAAGACATAATCACTTACAACACAAACCAACAAATCTAAGCAAACCTTTCAAATTGATTTAACAAATTTATCAAACTCACATCAAAATCATTACCACCGCACAAATCGATTTTCAGGTGAGAATCAAACCAATATTATCAAAATCATCACCACTGCTGTTGTGGTGGCTGTCTTTAATTTTTAACCAAAATCATCAAAACCCTCACCTGAAAACCCTCAACTCACCTGAATACGTTGAATCTGGAATCATTTTCATCGAAATCATCTTCTTATTTCACATAAATCGTTGTGGTGGCAGAGGTTATGGTGGTGAGCGCCGTTTATCGAAATCATCTTCAAATCGAAAACCCTCACTTGAAAACCCTTAGCTCACCTGAATCTGGAATCATTTTTAGAAAATACAACTTGTGGCTTCATCGTTTGAATCTGTGTGCATCTTCATCGAAACTTCTATGCGTTTATGACCCTGATGGCGACGGAGACGTGGGATGGCGTGGCGGCGGCAATGGCAACGCGGTTTTATTCTTCATGCAACGGTCATCTTTAAAACTCCTGAAACTCAATTCAGAGAGAGAAAGAGAGAAGACTTTGAGTTAAGGGAGGATTCTAAGGAGTGTTTGGTGAATTACATGTGTTTGTGAGGAGGTTTAGGGGCGTTTTGGTGTGTTTGGGGGGGGGGGGGGATTAGGAGGTGTTTGGATATAAATATCGGTTTAGTAGGTAAAAAAGGTTAAACCGAAAAGTAAATGAAACTTTGATGATTACACCATATTTGACCCACATATACATATACATATATATATATATATATATATATATATATTTATATAATGAAAAGTTCATTTGAGAACTGTTTTTATTACGAGAACCGCGAGAACCAATCCTAGTTGTCCAATTCCCCCTCCTTCAATTGGATTGCCCACCCATGAATTCTTTACATGCATGCACCTTGTCACACTCAATCCCTCCACGCTCTTCATCCATGAATTCCATTATTCAAAATAAATGGCTAAGATTGATTCTTACGATTTTTATAATAAAAATGATTCTCAAATAAACATTCCCCTATATGTATAAAAGAATCTAGCTTGAAGAAAATATCCATAGCTTAAAAAGGGTTTACGTTTGACATCCATTAAATGTTATGAACATAAGCCATACCATTAGTGTGAATATGTTTTCTATATTTTGCGGTTAGGAGTGCCTTTGTTTTGAGTTTTGTTATATCGGACATATCTTATTTCAATATGATTATCTTTCATCGACTAAAATTTTGGGGTTTATGTTTCGTTCTATCACCTTTTGGGCATATTTTCATTTGTGCAACACAAACTAATTATCTTTGTAAATCATATTTCCGTCTCTAGCCCATGAAGTTAGATGAGTCGTGTCATCGATCTTAGCCATACTTTATACACACTCTCAACCAGCTTCATGTAATACAGTAACTTTAGCATACTTAAAAAATGACTTTTTGAGGCGACAAACTATCGACGCAAAAGGCTTGATTGTCACCGCAAAAAGTCTTTAGAGGCGACACGTCGGCTCAAATAGTCCGCCGCAAAAAACTCGTGTCAAAAACTTATTTGCGGCGAAAATTTTAACATTTACGACGAAAAATGGCTAATTAACAAGTATTTACTTTAAAAAAAAGGTTTTTTCTTGTAGCGGCATGATTTGAAGATGTCAAAACAAGCATTTACTTCAGAAAATATTCACAAATTGCATTGCCCCCATTCATAAAAAAGGTACCATTTTGAGATTTAGCTTTACCAGGATCAGATAGATAATTATTGATTTACTCTACCCAAACATAGGGACATTAAAATTACATTAATGTAAATATATATATAGATCTGATATATAATATAAATTATATATAATAGTAAAATTTCAATCATAGGATACAAAATTGAATATAGAAATAGAAGAGCTCACATGCAATATTTTAGATGTATATAATAATTCAAAGTTAGAAGAGAGTTTTTATATCCTTTAACTAAATCTTCCTGCTTATTCTTCTATTTATTTGATTATTATAAGGGTCAAAATCAATAAATAAAAAAATTAGTGCATTACAAATATCAAGTATTAAGTAGATAGAAGGATAAAGGTGAATAAAATATAATTTTTGTTTAAAGAAATACTGCTTTACAAATTAATCACAAGCTAGCTAGCAAGCATTGATGAAATATTCAAATATTATTATTAGGATTAGGAATTAAATATGTAGCTAGAGTTTAGCTTCTAAGCATGTTTTCATCATTGCATGCTACGCACTCGATCATATTTCCTTTATTATCTATTTCAATCCAATTTCAATTCCCCACTAAAAATCATTTACACGCCTTAAAGTTTTTGTATTCGATCACATTCTTAATTAAATCATAAAAACTTTACAAGAAACGACGTTTAACCCAAACGTATATTATTTAAAAAAGAAAATTGGTTAATATTTGTACGTACGGATTAAGAAAACATATATTACCTTTCCTATTACATTCATATATGAGTTTTGAAACCCCGTGGATACAATTATCTGATGATTTACCAGGTAAAAAAACTAACTCCTAGCAAAGAAGGTTCAATATATGATGTATTATTCTCTTTTTAGAGGTTTCAATAAGGGATGATCATATGCGATAATAGAACGCAGGACGGTTATAATAACAATTTATATTTGTAAATGCAATTTAACAAGAGGTGTTAAAGAAACGGTTATAATAACAATCGGTTTAAGACAAATATGAAATATGTCATATGACATAAGTATGATGTATCATTATCAAATTACCAACCTCCAATATATATTCATTAGATGTTTGTTAAGATTCCAAGTAACTAAAAATTGTTCACGGATATTTCTTTTGGCCTTTCACATGACAAATCTCCTTATACGATCTTTGAAAAGGGTAAGTCTTTGCAACGAAGCCAAGCTTATAAATACTGAGTTGTGTTCAATATAGTCCATGTAAAAAACGTTGTCCTAAAATTTTAATATTCAATCACATGTATTTCAGTATACAATAAAAAGATCACATGTGAATTACAAAAATGTCACTCCGTCCAAAATTTTAAAATGCAATCTGGACCATTAATGTCATTGATCAAAAGGCCAAAATTAGTTCTTTAAGACTATGGATTAATTATGGACTATATCGAACATTCTTCTATAAATACTATGCCACTATTCGATTAAAGTAAACATTTCCCTTTTCATTTATATTTAATTAATTATTGTACAAAATTCCATATAAGTAGTCAAATTTAAAAAAATGTTTTATAGATTTTGATGGAAACATAGTTGGATTTATGAGACGTTTGGTAATATTCATAGAACTATAGGATTTAGCCAATCATTAGATATATTTAATATATTAAGAATAAAAATTTGAATATAAACAGATTATTATTTATCAAAGAGTTTATAATCGTCAGTTAGTTCGAAAGATGTTTTTTTTATTATTGTAGGTTATAGTCCGTTATAAATAAAATGTGTAAATTTAAAAATATATTTAAAATTAATATGTTTGTTTTCTTTTGTTAATAAATGATTATTATGTAGTTGGTTATAAAATAAATGTGCACTTTCAAATTCTTTAAAACCAATTAATCCGTCATAATGAAAGGGAGTGTGGAAGGTGTTAGTTGGATGATAGAGATGGGGATGTACAAGAAGCCAACCCAACAAAGCCTAACAAATAAAAACAAAGTGATAATGTGTCTATTTAATTACTTTGAAAGAAATGGACACAAATGCAATTCTAGTTTCACCTTTTTACCTTGGTACAAATTAAACTTGCAGGGGAATCAATTCAATCCGACCACTACTACTACTACTAATAATAATAATAATAATAATAATAATAATAATAATAATAATAATAATAATCGTTGCAACGTTTTGCATTGATTTAAAAGGTTGGGAATCTTAATAAGTTTTTCTAGAAAGAAATAGTTTTAGAGGTTTATACTTTTATATATTAACTTTGACCATATGTGTAACTGTTGTGTTTGCAACACAAAGGATTATGTTTGTTTTATACTCAAAATGAAAGATTCCTTCAATCATACATTGTTAAACCAACTTAGTTTCATAAGATCTAATTTTATATAATAAAGTTGAAAATTGACAAATTATTTTCACCATATTCACAACAATATAATATAATTGTTAGTTTTAACTTAACTTTGTGATATTTTCTTCCAATAATTTCAAAATTTTCTTCGTATCTTTACAATTTGATTGTTCCTTTAAAGTTGTTTTTTTGAACACCAATTAATAACATGCTTATGTTTTATTTGTATATGAATTATAGTTTGTTATTGTAACACCCGCAAACCCGGGTTAGTCGTTAGCGGGTTAGCGGTACGTACCTATTTGCGTTTAAATTGATTATATGATTTTATGAGTTAATAAATATTAATAAGCTAATTAATTAAAAAGTTGGTTACTTAGTTAAATGAAAATATTACTGAAGATATGTATATATGTGTTAAGTATGCATGTATGTTTATATGACCATGTATGTATGCATGCAAAATGGATAAAAGAGAAATCCACCTACTGCTTTGGTTTTGATAAATATATGTGTACGTGTGTGTATATGGCAATTGAGAAATCTTCTGTTGTAACAGCCTGATTTTCAATCCAAATTTAAATTTTTTCAAAAATCAATCTAAAAACCATATTTATACAAAACCCTAAAAATTTATCGCGGAAGCGTTTTCATTTTCTGTAAATATCTCAACAATAAACATTTACAACATTTATAATCCAAAGTCTTGGGTGTTACCACAGTCAATCTCACGACCATAGACGTAGAGTAGGAAATCCAGAATTACCGGAAATGCAAGCAAAACTATGCCCAAGGCATCTACCCGCCTCACCAAGGCCTCTGTACAACCTGCGGATACAAAACATTTTTATACACAAATTTAGCTATATACATAGCTAGTGAGTACAACCAAAAACATTAGTTTTATCAAAGTCAAGTCATCCTTTTACTTCCTTTGAAAACATAAGTTTGGCAATCACTAAAGCTTTTGAAAGCATACTCAATATAGCACATAAGGATGCGGGTCTGTCCATTGGGCCACAATGTATCCACGTGGTAGCTAGCCATGGTCAACACGTGCCCACATGGGGGATAACCACATCGCCCCGTCAAGGTGGGGGATGCACGAAGCAGTCCACCATACAACGGTTATCTGGAGTGTAAGCCCTGTTCACCAAATCCACTCGTGTTGCCACGGGTTCGGTGGCTCGTCAGCCCAGTGAACCTACACGGTCATGATGGCTACTGACATACCCCTCCACTCTCTGCACCGATCCCTCAGCCACCCGTACCTCGGGGTCCCCCCCAATTGCCGAAGCCACAGGAACCGCTGTGTACGTCTCAATGACTAGGAACCCTATGGTACAGAGTTATATCACACAGTGGTCTGGACCGAAGCACATATACCCCGAAGGGTCACATAAGCACACATCCCGAATGGGTCACATAGGCACATACCCCGAAGGGTCACATAAAATCACTTAACCCGAAGGGTCATAAAACCACATACCCCAAAGGGTCATAAAATCTCATACCCCGAAGGGTCATATAATCACATACCCCGAAGGGTCATAAAATCACTTTTGGCATCTCAATGCCCAAAACATTGTTGGTGAAAAACATATCTTTCGTTTATCCAAAATCATTCCACAGTGGGCATCTCATTGCCCAAAATATATCAGAAGGGTAAACATATCTTTTATTTTCTCAAAAACCACGTTTGTTATTTTAGAATCAAAGTTCACCCCATCATGGAGTGACGTGTTTCAAAACTATCAATTAAAACTGTCATTGGCTTTGACCATCTCCACAATGGAGCAATGGTCTCATTTTAGTAAAACATCATTTAAACACTTCTTATACCGAGTTCACAATTCCACAGTCTTTAAATCCAAAGATTTCATAAAACACATGTAACTCAAGTAAACCATATTATAAAACAACCCATGGTTTACACATTCTTTAAGTTCAAAGCTACATAAACAGTTGTAAATCATGTTACCCGCATCATAAAACAATTGCATAGTTTCCGTATTTAGAAGTTCAAAGCTCATAAACAATCTCAAATCATTTAATTCATGTTACAAAAAAATTTCATAATCCACATCCTTTGAATCATCAGAATTCATCAAACAATTGCCAAACAATCAAATCACAACATGATGACTTGTAATTTTATCAAACAATTGGGTATCCGCAGGGTGTACTTACCTGAGGGTGTGATGTGGATGACAACCCCAGCCAAACCATAGCTCAAACTCTTGATCATAACCTATGATCACCAAAACACAAGGTTAACTAACATAAGTCAACCCAAAACAAAGTTTCTAGACTCAAATCTAGACTTAGACACCCTTTCGGGTCTTAAAAGACTTCATTTAACCCTAATAAAACCTTAGAATCAATCCCCAATCATGAACATAGTCAAATGGGGTCAAAAACATGAATTTTGGTAGTGTTAAGGGACCTCGCGCCGCGAGAAAATCTCTGGAAAATGTAAGAATGCTAGTCGCGCCGCGACACCCTCTGCACAGCCCAGATTTTTCCTTTTTCTTGGCTGCAAGCTCCAAATTTCCCCATTTCTTAACTTTAAACTTCATGACAACTAACCAAAACTTTAAGGCTTGACTTGAACAACTTTATAACAACTAATTTCATCATTTTTAACATAACCATTATCAAAACGCAAACTTTATAATTTCCCAAGTTTTTGACCCAATCACCAAACTTTAATCTCATATATATCCACAAATCATCACCAAATACACTATAAATAGCTAAGATCAAACATCAATGTTATCTAAACTTACTTGATTAGGAATCCATCAAACTCTTGTTCTTCCTTATGCAAAAAAAACCAAGTTTAACTCTTGATTTAAGTGTTAAAACACACTATTTCAAGCCAAAACATCACAAGCCACCAAGTTACCCTTTGATTTCTTCTAAGTTCTTAGATCTTCTCTTCTTCTTCTTGTCTTCTTTCCCCCCTTCTCGATCCTTCTTTTCCAGGCAAAGAAAAGTGGGTCTTTGACCCATATGTTGGTCAAATATATATATAAACAATTTGCAATTAGGCCCCCCCCCCCCCCCCATAATATCAAAGTTTGGCACCTAAATCCCCCCAGTGTTAATACATTACCTACACATACAACATTTAAATACCAAATTTTACTAATTCTAAATGAACTTGCACCCTATATATGAATATTTATTATTTCCAAAAATACGGGTTTTACATTTTAAAGGTGAAGTGTGTGTATTGTGTTTAGAAACATCTTGTTGAAGAAAGCTAGAAAGGGAGTTGCAAACTTGAAAATTGATTTGAGGATTTGGAGTTTTGTAAATTTAAGCAAAGGTTAGTACATGTTTTGTATTGATTCATGCTAAAGTTTTCTGTATCTTGCTCGGTTTTTCTTGGTTAAACCTTAAGAACACCATTAATGGAACTTGGTAACTGGGCTTTGTTTGTTTTAGTGATTTACATGATTAAAAGATGTTTATGATGCATGAATACATGATTATAGATGTTTGGATATGATTTTGGTAAGCTTTGATGAGTTTTGTAAACTCTGAAATTGATCCATGGAATGTCAAAGTCGGTTGGTTATATGTCGAAGAAGATGATGAATTTGTTATGGGTGAAATCCGATTAACTCATTTCTGATTCCCAAATCCGTATACCTTGAAAACTGACAGATCCGAAATCCAAGAGATGAAATCTGATACCATGAAATCCGACCTTTGTGAATCCGAGACACATAAATCCGATGCTTGAAATCCGATTATCTTAAATCTGATAGCTGAAACCGACAAACCTAAATCCGACCCAAAATCCGGGAATGTGAAATCCGAGACTTTGAATTCGGAAACCCAAGAATCCGGTGAACCCAAAATCCGATATTCATGAATCCGACAACACAAATCCGATGCTTGTGAATTTGATAATTGAGCTCGACGCGACGCGTCGGATTCTTGGACGCGACACGTCCCCGGTTTTTCAGCATGTGCTTTTGTTTGATGATTCTTTGATGTACTATCTTATGAGGATTAAGCTTTGTGTTTATGAGTAATAAATATATCAATATATGTGGACAAATATATTTATGAATCCGAGACTGATTTTGTTGTTACTGTGTTTTCAAGAAACACAAAGACTCAGTGATATTAGATATCTGAGTTTCACGTCTGAAATTACGAGGTGAGTGTACGTTAATCGCGGATGGTTAAGATTATGGTTGATGTTATTGATGTGATGCATGCGTATGTGATTGATAGACTGTTGAGTCTGATTGTTGTTTGAGAAGTCAGCTAAGCGTGAAATTGGGCTGGACTCGTCTACTGGTTGGTTAAACAGTGGTAGTCCTACTGATGCATGCGTTGTGTCAGAGGGAAATTTCACTGTGCCAATTCAGTAGAAGGCTATCGGTAAACCTTTGCTTTGGCCGGCATTGATTGTAGGTTATGCGCCGAACCGCCGGCCTTCTTGATTGTGTGATTACATGCTTTGATATTGATTGTTAATGTTTGCCTTTGTGTTTAGCTTCTACTCACTTAGCTTTGTGCTAATTCTCCTCGGTTGTTGCTTGCAAGTTTGTGAGTGTTGGTGGTGTTTGTAGAAGGAGAAGATGACCCTGCTCTAATATATATTTGTTTTAAAAAGAAACGAGCCAGCTTTTTTTTTGTAACACCAAGACAGTTGTTGTTGTTGTTGTTTGAGAACAAATGTTTTTTATTTGTAAATATTCGTATTATATGTAAAGTTCGTATGTTTAATTAAGCTTTTACAACGCATTTTAAAAAAATGTCTTTGATTTTCCGGTGTTACAGTTATCACCAAAACAAAAAAGATTATCACCAAAACAAAAAAGATTATCACATATAAAAAAAATACTTGATTGGAAGTTTGGAACTAACACGCTTTCATAATACATGGAACACGAGAATAAACCTCTCGATCTACAATGTACTTAGGCAAGTCGTATAGAAACTATAGCATATAACAAGTCATCGAACTCTCAACCAATAATTAGAATGGAATATCATGATAGAACCAAGATTAGGTCGTTGTAGATCGGGTTTCCTCTTAAGTTTGAACTATTCAAATTTGTACATAGTTTCGTAATAGTGACCCTTCTTTGATTTATGTAATCATCATAAATTTCTACGTTCAATATACCACAAATGTTCTTTAACTCTAAAACAACTATTAAACTTCACTACAAAAAGTTATCGATTATCAAAATACACTTACAACTGTGAATAATTATAAATACACATGAAAGAATTTGACCCGACAAATGTTCATCAAATCTCTAAATTTAAAAGTGTGAAATTTGTAGTCACACCATCACATGTATTTGTATGGACAAACTATCTAGAGTTTTACAGTTTGAAATGCAAAAAAAAGTAGAAATAATTCTAAACTTACAAAAGTTTATGCTTTTAAGTATTAACATTTCTATACTTCTTTATTTATTACTAAATATACAAATTTAAAGCGTGGAATTTTAAAATCGATTTTACACATTTATAAATGTAGAGTTTTTTCTTTTTTCTTATAAAATCACATAAAAACTATTTTTCACAATTATAAATATAACCGTATTTAAAAATCTTACACAATTTTGATGAAGTGTTAGGAAAGACTCCCTCCTATTGCCACTAGACAAAAAAACATAGTGTAAGACAGCACAATTAATGCAAGGTTTAATTAATAAAAATATCATTTTAGCCTTACATTTAATTTATTTTTTACTTGGATAAGATGTAATAATGATAACTAGTAATTAAGGGTAAAATAGAAACGAATAATTATTTTGAGATGGTTGAAAATAGTATGGTATACACTAATATTAGTACGGAATGAGTATCATATATGTTATAGTACTTCAAGTGTGGTACACCATGGTTAATATTTAACAAGTTATAAGAGCATATGTACTCAGAAGCCCGAGACCTTTCGGGTTGGTTTGGGTTCAACAGGAACATAAATACGGTACCTTTCGGGTTCCCTCACCTTTTCCCTTTTCGGCTCCGTTGACCCGAACGCAACCGAAGGCTTTCTTTTCTTTTTTTTTTGTAAAAAGTGTAATGAGAGAAAAAATTCTTTAATTTTAATATTAAATATTAAATAATATTTAATTTTAATATTAAATAATAATTAATTTTTATATTACATATCAAACCTTTTAAAGGAAGAAAATCTTTGAAAACAATTACTTGTTTTTTTTCAAGAAACTATTAAATAATATTTAATTTTAATATTAAATATTTGTTGTGAAAGTACAATATATAATCTGTGTCTCATGAAATTTTTGGGATTTATTAATTAGTTATTATAATAACAGGCGAGGGATTAAAGTATTCACTTAAATCCAATGTAAGGTTAATTAATTTATTATTAAAAGCATTCAAAACTGAATAAACTATGGACGACCAGTAATTAAACGGACCAAAAAGTCAAGCATATATTCGGACTCTGTTATACATTCAAAATCGTTTTAGAAAATCTAATGCTTCATTTAACTTGTAATTTTCTACAAACTTAAGTATAATTAAACAATTATAGTATAATAATAATAATAGAAGAATGTTCAATATAGTTCATACTTAATTTATAGTCCTAAGGGACTAATTTTAGTCTTTAGATTAATGACACTAATTGTCCAGATTGCATTTTAAAAATTTGGGCATAGTGACATTTTCGTAATCACATGTGATTGTATACTGAATCACCTTTACTTGAATATTAAAATTTTAGGACCATCTTTTTTACATGGACTTTATTGAACACAACTCAATAATAATAATAATAATAATAATAATAATAATAATCTTTTAATATAAATAAAAGACTAATTAAAGTAAAATCTATTAAACGATTCTAACCTTTCATCTAACAAATTAATTTTAATTATACAATCTTGCTCATTCATTTTTTTAAAATTAAAAAATTAATTTTAATTTTTAAAGGTAAAACTAAACTAATAAAAATTTTAAAATTAATTCATGGATTCAAACTTTTTAATTTAAGATTGGTTTTCATTGACACAAAAAAAGTTATATGCCGTCAATAAATTTTGTTCTAGATAATAACCTTTTTAATAACAACCAACTTTTTTGATAATTATAAAATTAATATAGCTTTAGAAATATATATTTTTATATGTATACACACATGCAAACAATCTTTTAATGTTTTATCATATTAATACAAGGCCAACTTAAACAAAATCTATCAAATAATTGTAGCCATTAATTTAGATAAAATTTTAATTATCAAATATAACTCAATTATTTTGGTAAAAATTAAAATCCATGACTTTTTAAGTCAATAATCCCAAATATTTATGCATTCAAACTTGATTGAAGACATTTTATTCAACATTTAAAAAAGCATGAAAGTCGTCTTAATTTAATAATATCTAATTTGAGATAGTAAGGTGTGGGTCATTATCAATTATAAAATAAATCGATTTGTTTAAAAATATAAAATAAACTTCTATAAATTATGTTTTAATTGAGTGTCCGCTAATCATTGGTTTCTAAACCTTGTAGTATATAAACAATATATTTTTTACTGTTTGAACATATTACTTTTAAATACTTAATATTTATGTAATTTTAAAATTCTCATTTACTAATTAGCGTCTTATAATTATTTAATATATTATTAACATTTAATATCTATTATTTTAAATAATCTTGTGTATCACATAATATAATAATAACAATAATAATAACATCTAAGATTTTTACGAGGCAGTCCACAATTACGTCGTTCCAAGTTTTCACTAATTGACGTTCTCATAGGTTATAAGAGAGAAGAAAACTAATTATCTATTTTTAAAAGGAAACTATATTTATACAATAATTTAAATTTTATACGACTTATTCACTCGATCAAGTTCCAATTATGTTATAATAACGCTGAGAACTTAAAAAAAATAATTAAACTATAATTTATGTTCTTAGTTACATGAGTTAATGTCATGTAAAAATCATATAATTCAAGAATACATTATACGAAAATATAATAGACTTTGTTTTACTTACTATCATATACAATTAACTTTATAAAACAAACAATACACTTAACTTGTTAATTTGTTACATTATATACATTTATTATCTGTTTATTCTTCTCAAATTTATTTATCATATCGTATACAATTAACTTTATAAAAAAACAATACTTTTTGTTCATCACTATATTCTTCATCTTCAACAATCCTTTAAAAGAAACAAATTGTTTTTTCAAACAAATAGCAAATTTACAATGATGCATAAATTGAAGATAATGAACGGACTATGGTATGCTTTCTATTTGAATTCCTAACGTACACGAAAATTAAAACACCCGATACAAAAAACCCTTACATGAACCCAATTCACAAAATCATAGATTTACAATGAATCTTGATATAGACCCTAAGGGTGTGTTTGGTAGAGAGAAAAGAAATTAGGGGAAATGGAAATGGAAATAGGGGAGAAATGGAAATGGGGAGAAACAGAAATGTGTGAAGAATTGTAATTGATTTCCTTGTTTGGTATCAGAAAAGAAATGAAACAAAGAGATATTATAGCTCAAGTCGCCGGACGGCGGTTGCGGCGTTGACCGCTTTGCCGGACGTCGACAATGATGATTAGAATGCCAGAAACACATCGCAACCGGACATCGACAATGATGAGTACACATTGGTTGTCATTTCTCTCAGTTTATCCACAATTTGAAGAGAAATGAAAATACAAAGGAAGAGGAGAAATGGAAATGGGTGGAGAAACCATTTCTCCTTCCAAAACTATAACCATTTCTCCAAACAAGATAAACCAATTCTTCCCATTTTCTTTTCTCTCTACTAAACACCCCCTAAATCTACAACAAGAATCGTGAAACACATGTTTGAATGAAACAAAACTCAATAATAGAAACCCTAAATAAAAATGGAATTAGGATTGCAAACTCAATAATAGAAACCCTAAATAAAATCGTAAAAGAATCACAAAAACCCTATATTAAAAAAAAGATTAAGAATTACATGAACCATATGACGTGTATTAAGAGTAAATTTGGGTTAGATCTGCACATTGTTTTCTTGAGGCTTGAAGAAATAATAGAAAAATAAGAATTAAAAAAAATAAAAATGTTTAACCGGTTGATTATCTGAAGCTTACATTATGTTATACCAATCGCAATTTAATTATTTAGAAATAAAGAAATGCTAACTATTTTGTCCCTAAAATATAAAACTTGTTGATTCGGATTTATTAGCAAAACATGACGTTTTTGTCTTCAATTTGACCTATGATTTAAATTACATATTTGGCTCTTAAAAACTATTGAAAGATTCATGGTTGTATATAATAAAAAAACATTAATATACACAACAAACATAACATTTTAAAGGCAAAGCTAAGATTTTATTATAAGGAGATCTAATTTTATTATAAAATGGTAGTTATTATATAGACATAATATACGAATAATATAAAAAGTTTCATTGATGTAAGGATAAATAAATAATTAAAGTTAAATTAATTTTAAAAAACTTATTAATTAAAACTAACGCTTATTACAAAAATTAGCTACGATTTATCCCTTCGATTTGTATACTGAGTTGTACATTCATCAAGAAAGGAATGATTACAAATTAATGAAATTTGTCTACTAATATACATATAAATTAATTCAATTTTCGTTATTTATTTAACCCCTTTTTGTCTTTGTCATTACTTTTAGATTGCAAACCCTTTCTTTTTTATATTTTCTAATCGTTAGAGGATAGATATGTCAGATAAAAGTTCAAGTAACTTTAATTTTGGTGTCCGATTTGGTTGAAATTACGAACTAGCTTATAATTTGTTCTAACTACTAACACTACATATTACTAAAACAATTAAATTTTTTTCCGAAGAGAATAATAATATGCAAAATTGTCTGTGGTCCCTAACTTGGAAGGTTTGGTTTTATTCACCAAATTTCAAACCGAGGCCACTTAAAATTCGAAATTTGGTCATTAATTGGATAAACTGTATCAAAATATATTCGATTTTAACTAAGCTATTATTGTATATAACGAATTTTATTTTTTTTAAATTAATACAACCAATTTTCTAAATACTATCATTGTATACTTGTGACCTTTAATCACATGTCACACACTTTTATATTTATATTTTTTATTTTTATTTTCTAAATGTATAATGTTCTTGGATCTTCATAGTGTTCTAAAACATTGACCCAAATTGTTTGCCTCTGATTAAAAAAAATGCAGAACAAGAACATGAATCTGAAAACATTGACAAAAAATAAAGATGAATATAAAAACCCAAATCATTTACCCTAATATTACACAAATCAAACAAGACCTGAAATCGGAAGATGATTTTTGATGAAGAAATACAGATGAAGAACATGAATCTCATAACATTGACAAGAATTAAAGATGAATATAAAAAACCCAAATCATTTACCCTAATATTACACAAAATCGAACAAGAATTGAAATCAAAGGATATGATTTTTTAACAGGATTTAAAATCACAACAAACCCAAGAAAGAGATCCAAATTGAACATCGGCAAAAGAAATCCAACAAGAAACATTTCAGATGAACTAACCATCAACATTGAAAGCGGTGGTCGGATTCGAAGGCGACGGTGATGGTCGACTTTGAAGGTGAGTCGGCGGCGGTGGTCAGCTTTAAAGGCGACGATGATGGTCGGCTTTGAAGGAGATGGTGGTGGTCGGCTTCAAAGGCAACGGTGATGGATGGCTTTGAAACTAGTTAATTTTATATTTAGATTTTATTACTTTATTAGTATTTTATTAAAGTAGTTAATTTTACATGTAATTTGTTTTTTTGTTATATCTTTTAACATATATTGTTTGGTGTAAACATGGTTATATATGTGTAGCCGTTTCAATTTTATCTATATCCCGATATAAATTTATCGTTATACAATATTTATTTAAAAATGTATTTTTTAAAATATAATACTAAAAAAATACATAGTGATTGATAAACATCATATTACGTAACTTTATATCGAAATTTAGATAAAATAATTTCGTCACAAATATATATTAAACATGTATTACTCATTTCTCATATTTATTAAAATGGCCTTTATAATTAGCAAGCTTTAGGTAATTAAAAATACTAATTCCTCTAATTTCTTTGCTCTAGAAGCAGTCTTTTAAAATATTATAATTTTTATGGATATGTTTATTTAGTAAATACTGTTATCCATATTTTTATTTTAAAGTTTAATTCTGGTATGTTTTTGTATTTTTTTAAACCTAACCAGATTTGAATTCGAACAAAATGATTGAACGTACTACGAATTCTATTAAAATAATATTTCTTGTATTATATTTAAATGTTAGTTTTTAATTTTTTATATAACTTATCATTTTATTTCGAGTTAATTGTCAAATTCGTCCTTTAACTATCCCATTTTTTCTGATTTGGTCATTTAACTTCAGAAATGACCAACATGGGCCTTAAACATCAATTTTTCGGTCTCAATGGTCCTTTCGTTAGTTGACTGTTAGTCAACTCTGTTAAGTCAGAGGTACTTTGGTCTTTTTATCATTTTTACTATTTTTTATTAATTAAAATAATATTTAATTATTGTTAGAGTTAATTTTCAATAAAATCTTATTTTTAATATATATAAGAAAATATATTCACTCCACTCTCTCCACACACACAGTCACTCTCACACACACTCTCTCTTTCTCACAGACATTATTCTCCCCTTTCACGAACCACCACCCCACCCTCCACCACCGCCCACTACCCCCACCACTAGAACTTAAAACAGTACAAGAATCAACATCATCCGAAGAAGATGAAGAAGAAGAAGATGATGATGATGATGAAGAAACCCCTGAGCCTGTGAAAACCCACCTTCAAAAACCCAAATTACAAAACACTAACTCAAAAGCAACGGAATCATCATCGAAAGAAGAAATAGAATCAGAATGGAAAGAAGAGACCACCATTCCGTTAACTGACACATAAAACCCATAGAAAACCTAACTACCAAAACCACAATCTGCTGCCACCATTGAAAATCCTAGCCACCACAACCACTAAAAACCCCACCACCAACACCATAAAAAACCCCTAACCATCATTGACACCTTTGTGTAACACACAAACCCTAGATCTGTAACCAAATCATGTGAAAAACCTACATCTATACCCAAATCGTATGAAAACCCTAGATCTATTTGAAGATGAGGCGGCGGCAGCGACGGTGTTGTTTTCACCATGAGAGAGAAAGGGAGAAATGAGGCATTGTTGTCCAGAGAGAGAAACAGAGGAGAGATGAGACAAACACAGAGAGATGAGAGAGATAAATCGATGTCACCGTGGTGGTGGTTGTTACAGGCGATGGGACGGCGGCGTTGGCGCTGTTAGTGGTGGACCGGTGGTGGTGGTCGATGTTGTGTAAAGAGAGTATTTTTTTTCTGGAACAAGATAAAGTGAATGAAAGGATGTGATGTATAATAAATATTAATAATTTAATTTTAATGATTAAATAATAAAAATAAGGGTGAAATTGTCATTTACCTTTGACTTAACATAGTTGACTAACAGTCAACTAACGAAAGGACCATTCAGACCGAAAAATGGATGTTTAAGGACCATCTTGGTCACTTTTGAAGTTAAAGGACCAAATTGAAAAAAATGAGATAATTAAAGGACGAATTTGACAATTAACTCTTTTATTTCTTGTTGTATCACACGGGTATGCAAAAACTCGTTTAAATTATTGATAAATGTCCATAATTAAAGTAATTTTTAAAAAATTTATTAGAAGAAATCAACATTTGAGTTTGACAAACAAAGTTAAATAAGTTTGATTTACAGTATATTTGACAAAACTGAAAAATATGTAAAAAAACATGTATAACAAATAAATAGTAAGAAATTAATTCATTAAAAATGTATTGAATATTACAGATATATCAATAGAACAACTTCTAAAACACACCCTACACTAATAGACATTTTCCTATACTTATTAGCTACATGGACATGACTATTCTAAACTTTATTACTTTAGATTGGCCATTAAAGTTGAGCAATAATAACACTAAATGCAAACAAGTGTAGTGAAATATATACCACTAAAAACATTAAATTAATCAAAAAAAAGAAATGAACTTAAATGCTTCATTTAATTTGATATCCATAAAATGTATGGGATTGCTTTTATTTTCATTACACGCTTAAAAACATTAATTATTAAAAAGTTTTAGATGACTTTATATTATTTTAGTTATTACAATTTAAAAGCAGCGGTTATAATTTTAGATAAAAGTATAACTGTTTATATCATATTTTTTTAACTTTTTATTTATAATATATGTTTTTACATTTCTATAATCCTAAACAGAATTTTTACATCGATAGATCTACCTACAATTAAAAAACTCAATTAATAAAAAAAAACAATTTCCAAACATAGAGTAATATAACGTTGAAAGATAAATGATTACTATTACATGAATACATAAATCATTAACATTATAACAAGCTCCCGTTGCTTTCCTTCTACTTCTAGGAACCAATGTGGGTGGGGTCATTACCCATCCCCCTCTCCTTGTCTATTTCTCATAAATACCACCACCCACCACCACCTTCTTCCACCACCACCACCTTTCTCCACCACCATCCCTCAATTTCCACAAATACCCAATGTCTCGATTCAAGAAATCTTGATTTCAGAACTACCCGTATCTTGCTTTAACAAATTCTTAGCATGTTGCAACTTAATTTCAAAGGGATTTTCTTGTTTTTGATTTTCCTCAATTATGCTTCCGCACTCACTTCCGACGGTCTCTCTCTGCTCTCCATAAAATCCGCCGTTGACGGCGGCGACACCTTGTTTTCTGACTGGAACGAAAACGACAGCACCCCGTGTCACTGGACTGGAATCACGTGCGCCAACATTTCCGGAGTTTCAGACCCACGTGTTGTCGGAATTGCACTTGCCGGAAGAAACCTCCGTGGATACATTCCGTCGGAACTCGGGAGTTTAGTTTATCTCCGGCGGCTCAATTTACACCAGAACAGCTTCCACGGCTCAATTCCCGACCAAATCTTCAACGCGACGTCGCTTCATAGCATTTTCCTGTACGGAAACAATCTCTCTGGTGAACTCCCGCCGTCAATTTGCAATCCACCTCGTCTTCAAAACGTCGATTTATCCCATAATTCACTATCTGGAAAGATACAGAAGTTTTTGGGTAAATGCCGGCAGTTACAGCGGCTAATTCTCGCCGGAAATCAATTATACGGTGAGGTTCCGTCAGGTATCTTCCCGGAGCTTGCGAATTTGGTTCAGCTTGATCTCTCTTCAAATTCCCTCAACGGATCGTTACCGTACGATATCGGCCAACTGAAATCGTTGTCTGGAACCCTAAATCTATCTTTCAACCATTTTACCGGGAAGCTACCGGAATCTTTAGGTGATTTACCGTTAACCGTAAGTTTCGATCTCCGGCACAACAATTTCACCGGTGAAATCCCCCAAACGGGTTCTTTCACAAATCAAGGACCGACGGCATTCTTAAACAATCCATCACTTTGCGGATTTCCATTGCAGAAAACATGCCGGGATAATAGTACCGCGATTCCTCCGGGAAGCCAGAGTTTTACTCCTGCGATCGACGATAATGAATCGAAAAAAGGGTTGAAACCAGGTTTAATTATACTGATTTCAGTGGCGGATGCTTTTGGAGTTGCGTTAATCGGATTAATTATTGTTTATTTGTATTGGAGGAAGAAAGATTCAAATGGCTGCAGCTGTACATGTAAAGGAAGATTCGGTGGAAATCAGAAATCGAAATTCTGTTCATTTCCCTGTATAAGCGGATTTCCCAACACCGATTCCGAGGTAGAATCGGAAAAAGATAGCGGTGTTAGCGGTGGCGGTGTTAGTGGTGCTAATGGGGAAGGTGGAGAGCTTGTGGCAATTGATAAAGGGTTTAGTTTTGAGTTAGATGAATTGTTGAGAGCTTCTGCTTATGTATTGGGGAAAAGTGGGTTAGGGATTGTGTATAAAGTAGTGCTCGGAAATGGGATTCCTGTGGCGGTTAGACGGTTGGGTGAGGGCGGTGAACAGCGGTATAAGGAGTTCGCGGCGGAGGTACAGGCCATTGGGAGGGTGAAACACCCCAATGTGGTGAAGTTGCGAGCTTATTATTGGGCACCCGATGAAAAACTACTGATTAGTGATTTCATTTCAAATGGCAACTTGGCTTCTGCGTTACGTGGTATATCTTTCTTTACCTTTCCACACTTTAAATACCGAGGAATGAGCATATAAAAAATAAACCCGAAGATTAAAAAAAAAACAGAGAGAAAAGTTGTATTTTACTCTTTAATACAACTTTATACGTAAACAAGAAGCAACTATAGTTTCCACCTAAAGCGTTATTGAGGTAATATTATTTATTGATAACAGGTCAAACATCTACCATTCTTTCATGGTCAACAAGGCTAAAGATAGTGAAAGGAACCGCAAGAGGCTTAGCATATCTACACGAATGTAGTCCTCGAAAATTTGTTCATGGAGACATCAAACCATCCAACATTCTCCTTGACAATGAGCATCAACCCTACATATCTGATTTCGGTTTGAACCGCCTAATTAGCATTACTGGCAACAATCCGTCTTCCTCCGGTGGCTTCATGGGTGGGGCCCTCCCATATTTAAAGTCAACCCAATCCGAAAAGGTCAACAACTACCGTGCACCCGAATCTCGAATGTCATCCAACCGACCTACACAAAAATGGGATGTTTACTCTTTTGGTGTAGTCATGCTTGAATTGCTAACAGGAAAGTCACCCGAAGTTTCGTCACCAACAACCTCGACTTCAACCGAGGTCCTTGATCTAGTGAAGTGGGTCCGGAAGGGGTTTGAGGAGGAAACCCCGCTTTCAGATATGGTGGATCCAATGTTGCTTCAAGAAGTACACGTGAAAAAGGAAGTGCTAACGGTGTTTCACTTGGCTCTTGCATGTACCGAGCGAGACCCTGACATTCGTCCTCGAATGAAAACGGTCTCTGAGAGTCTTGAAAAGATTAGAACATAAGTCAACTCTCAATGTTGAGAGTTGAGTTAGTGTTTTTTTTTTGTTCAATCATGAGTAAGTTCTTTTTAACTTGAGAATATTATTATTATTATTATTTTTTGTTGTAATGTAACAGAAGAATATATATTTTTGGTGAGGGGATGTCACACATTGTTGGTTGAAGAATCTTTCTTTTCTTTTTTTTTGCAAGGAGAAACGAGTAAATTTCGTGGGAGGAATGTGATAATTTATGCTTGGAAGAACAGTATATGACTATGTTTGGGTATGGATTATTACACTCGTCATCCTATGTCCTATGATGTATGTAAGAGGGTTAACGGTTTATGAGTAGTTAAACAGTAACTAATGAGATTTTTATTTAAGCTCAAATGAGATTTGTTCGGTAAGTTTCAATGTTTCATAGTTCATACATTAACTTTTGACTTGCTGTGTTTTTATAGTATAATAAGTAGTAACGGTCAAAATTAGCCTCTCTTGATTAGCTTATAGTCTTCTAAGGACGAAGAAATTTTTAATTACCAAACTATATATTTATATTTTTTAATAGCATAATTATATTAGATGAGCAACTATTACACCAAACTATATTGTTTCAAAGCTTACATTTATTATATAAAAAACATCGTCAAAAATATATATATTTTTTGAACTGAATAATACAAAAACTCTTTAATCCTACTCCTAAAATATATTCATTGTGAGTTCGCGGGATTACCGTTTAACTACTGGTATATCAAGTTTGGTGATTATGTTGGTGTATCAAGGGTAGATGGGGATCTTGAAACTTAGCGATCTCAGGCAATTTTGTTGGTGAGTCAATCAACAAAAGTCGAGAATCAAACCCCTTTTGATGACAATCCAAGCTTGGAGATCCAAAACCCCCAAAAAAATTCAATCTTTTATATTTAAAAGATGGCGGTTTTAATTTATAGTGTCGAGATAACAATTTTTTGTTCTTATCATAAGAAGAGTATCTTCGGTACTTCTTTTGATTCAAAACTCAAACAATAATCCAAATAAGATTGATTAAACTTATGATTTTCGGTCCCAATTTACTTGAAAACAACACCAAAGAATAAATCAATCTTCAATTTCGATCAAACAACCCTAAATAATGATGAAATCACAAAGAAGAACAGATCGAAGGATATGCCCAGAAACTTCAAACAAATCTTAAGCCAAAAACTTGGTTATAATCGATGATTCTTATGTACTTCAATCCCAAATCACTTGAAAACAGTAGGCAAACGTTAATCAATCATCAATTTCAATAAAACAGATCTAAACAATGATGAATCTTGAAGAACAATACGAGATCTAAAAGTAGAAACTGCACATATGAACACAGAATCGATCAATTTACTCACCTTTGACTAACATTGAATGCTCAATGATTTGGGGCTTACATACCGGTATTTATAACTTTACGGCATTTACATAAAGTATCTTAAACTATAACATATGTACTAACAAACTTCACTAAAATATATTGAACACAATACAAGGGATCTAATACACCTTATGTTCACTTTAGGGTTTAAATGGTTAAACCCGCACTTATGAGAAACACCTAACACACCTTATACCGCTATCCTATAAACTTATATTAATATTCTTACAGTATTTTCCCTGTTAAAAACATAAGATATTTATTTATCTTTGTTTGGTCATTATCATCCCATTCTGTTTTCAAAAACAGCAAACATTTATTACCCAGCAAAATTGTACGAAGCAAAGCAGCTTCCACATGCGACGGCCCAAACCCAGAAGAACAAAACCCCACCCCACCGGCCCACCCCACCGGCCCACCCCACCTCACCTAATTGACTACTCCAAATACAAAATTTGTCTAAAACACTCCTTCCAAACACACACACACCAGCCAAATCACAAAATAGTAAAATACTATACAAAAATACAAATTACCCCAGTTGAAACAGACGCAAAAATAATATTAAAAAAAAAAAGTAAAAATTCAGCGGCAGCCATATATCGCCAGCGAGCCCATGCAGGCTAGTCGGAATCTTTCTCCAGTATTCCTTCCCTCCCATGTTACATAAATATCTTTGCACCAAAAAGATATCGAATTGAAATGTATGTATATAACTCGGAGGAAGTCTATTCTTACAAAGTTTATTAGTTTTAGATACGTTCCTACGTCATATTTTATGCAACTGTGAAAAATTTGATTTACTACAATTAGGCTCCCCTGTTTAGATCTGGTTTTTTTTAATATCTAAACCCGGGCTAAAAAAGTCAAAATGCTTGTTTTTTACTATTTAGGCACGCTTTTTTTAAAAACATAACCGGGTCTGAAGGCTTGGAAAACATCCAGACCCGGTTATTTTTAAAAAAACAAGGTCTAAATCTCATGTTTGTGAACGTCAAATAATGTATAAACACATTCAGACCTTGTTTTTTCTAGGGAAACCAGGTCTGAAAATTCAAATCGTCAAACCCTGCTATATTTAGGGTTTTCACTCTTTCGATTCTCTAACTCCACCCTTCCATTTCTCAATTTCATTTTCAACACTTCAATGTACTAATCTCTTCGCTGATTCTCGATTCAAAGAAAAAAAATCAAAATTGTGGACTGTTGATTCATACTTGTCGGCAGCAAAAGAAGACTCGTTGACCTGTTCATTCTCATTCTCGACGAAGAAGAAGAAGAAGAAGCCGGCCTCGTTTCAGACTTGTGCTCGATTCAAAGTTAAGACTCTCGTTCTCAGTTCTCATCTGTCGAGTGTCGTCAAGCCTCTCTTCTCTCTGCCTATGCTAGTTTGCTGGCTACTGCTCTTCTCGAGGATAGTCGTCATCGAGCCTCTCTTCCCTTTGCCTTCGTGGCTTCGTCCATGCGATAGAAACCATCAGTAAGTTCAGTCGATTCTCTCAATCTATGAAAGGGGGTTACTTAAGTTTGCATGTTCAAACTTGATTAGGTTTATATTCGGTTGTTTGGTGCCTGTTGCAATTTATTTGTTGCTTAATAATCTTGAACTTTTGAACTTCGGTTTTTTGTATTTGAATCAGGAACTATTGAACTTTTGTTTGTTTTTGTTTGAATCAGTGTAAAAAGCCTAATTCTGAAACCAATATGGAACTGCTTCTAAAAATCATTAGATGGATTTTGCGTGGTTTAGTGTTGTGTTCTTTATCTCGGTAACAAAATATAGATACACATGCATCATATGGTTATCAACTAACATTATGCACAAACTAATCCAGCAAATGAGCTCACGGTTGGTGGTGGTCGTACCGGTAGAGGTATCCCCTAAAATACAAACGATTAACTTTTTTTTTATGTAATGTTAATGGTTAACAGTAAATTTGATAGATATACGCCGAGTTGCATGTTGTCTTCTCTAACTGATGGGGGTAATCTCCTTAAAATCCAAACTTTTAGTTTTCTTTCATTGCAAGTGCTACTAAATTCATGTATATATATTATAACTAGTTGTTTATGGCTATATATATGTTCTTATGCTAATATAGGGTTATTTGGTTTATATAATTCATGTAGATTCTTCTGTTCGCATCTGGATCTATTTGAGCATTTTAAGGTGTTATGACTACATATTTGATTGATATTATAAAGTGTTCTTAATGTATATTTGACTTTAGACTTTTTCTTGCTTGTGTGTTCTTGTGTTATTTGGCAATGCTCCATATATATTTGGACTGTAAAGATTTTGTATATATGTGTTCTTAGTACTAAGTCATATATTTTAACCCTTAATTAAGGTTGTTATAAGGTTGTCACCCATGGATCTAAAATTTAACCCTTAAGGTTGTCATATAATTAAGAGCATAGAAACCTTATTTTCATGTGAGGTGATTGGCTCTAAGTTGGTACACTACATGAAATATTTTGATACAAGATGCTAATTAATAAAGCATGAAATATTTTGAGAGGGCTGCTTAATTGGGAGCATTTACAAGTTGAAAAATGATGTTGTAAGAGGGCTCCTTATAACCTTTTGAGAGGGTTGTGACTTCGCTGAATTTTGTTAGGGAGGTTTTTTTTTTCCCCATTTCTATCTTTATTTTAGCATATGGCGATCTATTCGTTTTTGGGTTTTCTTCTTCTAGATTAGGATCTAAATTTTAATGGATGGTTTAAGAATGCTATTGTAACTTGATGTCTCAACCTTTGATACAATTCATAATAAAATTCATTGCTTTTATATATATATATGGGCAAATTTCATTAAAATATAATTAACTTTGTCTTAATTATTATTGTATACAACCAACTTTATTTTTTAAAAAACTATATAGCCAACTTTTATAATTCTCCCATTGTATACAAGTTGTTGTATACTATGAAAATTATGAAAAAGTTTATTGTATACAATGGTAGTTAAAGACTAGATACAGAAAAAAGTTTTTTGCATACAATGAATTTTTTTAAAAGTTAGTTGTATTATTTTTAAGAATTTAAAGTTAGTTGTATACAATGACAATTAAGACAAAGTTAATTATATTTTCATGCATTTTGCCCTATATATATATCCATATATATATATATATCAATTTATGCAGGAAAATTTTCTAATTATTTTTTTTAAATAAGGAATTAAACCCGGTTTTTTAAAAGAGAACTGGACTTGAAAGTCATCACTGACCCAGCTTTTTAACCGGGCCTAAAAACCCTAAAGAACCCGGCTTGAAGGTGTTTTTTGTAATAGTATCTATGTTTGTTTTCTTATAGTACGTTTTCTAGTCTTATATATAAAAGCTAAGTAGAGATAATAAATTAATATATTTGATCGAAAAATGACTTTTATCGTTTAAGAAATGATTATTAAGGATATGTTGAAATAAAATAAGGATTTGTTTGTTTTTTTAAATAAGGCTTTATTTTAAAGAAACGTCTGCGGGTACGCAGACGTTTTTGATAAGCTTGTTTGTTTTTTCAAAGAAACGTCTGCGCTCGCAGACGTTTCTAATAAGGTTGTTTGTTTTTTCGCAGACATAAGACCTTATTCTGTCTTATTTTTGCTTATTTTGAGAAGCTAAAATCTATAGTTTTTTTTCGCAGACCTTCTCAATCTTAAGACCTTCCAAACCACATCTTCTTCTGAATACATGAAATAAGACATAAGACATTTATGTCTTCGAAAACAAACAACACCTAAGTATTAGTGAAGCTTTTCAAGAGAGATAATCAGAAGTTGATATCTACAAAGTTGTATGTTCCCATCAGCCCATGTATGGAGCCAGGATAAAGTTAAGAATTAGTCAAGTTTCTTTTTCTGTATTTTTTAATTCAAATAGATATATAATTAATTAGACTCGCGTATTTTAGCTATAACCATTAGAATACCATACAGGCAGACAATTATCGGGAAATATTTTTGTTGTTTCTATATTCAACATAAACGGCTTATACAATTAAGCGTCCGTAAAAGTTACAAAAGCTAATTTAGAAGTGGTCAGGATATTGCATGTTGCGCTGAAAGCCTGGGTTCGAATCTTGGCTCAGTTCACTTTATGTTATTTTAACTTTTCTCACGCTTGGTTTTTTAAAGGGCAAAACTTTCTATTTTGTCATCCTCTTTATATTCCAGCTCGCACCATTTTATTTGATTTGTTTTTTATTTTTCTATAACAAGATTAAAAATTATTTGTAAATAACTCTTTTTACAGGAATTTTCTATATTACTTGTAATTCTTTAAACTGTTGTAAACTTTAAGTTAATAATTTTTAATATACATGTATTTATGAGAACGACTTTATAATATATTTTTTAATTGGTTTTTTATATAGAAACGTATAGTTGTATATATAAAATCAAATGACAAAAGTTTATATAATTACACAAACAACTACATTACATATGTCTTACGTTTTTATTTTCTTATCAAGAAAATTGATATGTGAAAAAAATCATGGATAATTAGATTTCTTTTTTTTATTAGTTTACTTATTTAAAAAACATGCTTTTAAATATATGTTTATAAACCTAGCGGAAGCGTGGGCTAAGCTACCTCGTTAATTTCTAAGGGGTATAACTGTGTCGAATTTGTTGGTTTCCCTAGCTAGGCTTAAGATCGATACGTATGCTGCTTACAAAAGTGGATGATACGAACCCTAATCTTAATTCCAAAGATACTTATCAGGATTTTTCCAAAACGACCAAGTCACACATCATTTCTCGGACTAAAGGGTGTTACATATGTCATAAAAAGGTTGTCCCACCTAATTCGTTCAATAAAGACCTCATGTGTATTGGCCGGGTTGTAAATAAACGAGTTAGCCTGAAAAATAGATTAAGATATAAAAAAACCAAGAGTAAAGATATAAAACCAATCTACCAGCTCGTTTAGGTCAAGTTAATAACACATTTACGTGCCAATCATAATCGATTATCCAGATCATCCTCTTTCACTTATTAACCATTTGGGGTGTTTCAATGAACAGCTTACACAGATCGTGTACATATTACATGAGTTAAGTGTGCATGCATTAGGCTTGAATTTCTATAACACAATTAATCAATTGGGTCATGTTTAGAGTTGGTGTCTCTTGCTTGAACCCTGCTTGAGTTGCCCCCATAATTTGAACTCTAAACGTGTCATACTTTTACGATTTTACACTTTTCAGGTCATTTTGGTCATTCTTAGGTTGTCGGGTTGAGCCTAACTTGATCCGTATGTTTCGTGTTTGCTTCATATAAAATTTTTTTTAATTTATTTTGGGTTTGTGTGTAACACCGCCTTTGAAACCTTAAAATCAGATTAAATTTGAGTTTTCAAACTGTATGGGTCCGTTTGTAATTTGAATGTTTACCTGTTTGTTAACTTAACCGAATTTCAAAAGCAAAGTAGCGGAATTTTAAAACAATAAACAAACCCAAGTCTATTAACTATTACAGTTTAAAACACATGTTTGGCGTATATACAAATATACAAAACAAAAACTTGCCAAACATGACAACCGGTGTTACATTTATCTAAACCGACCATTGTATATTATATACAAAAAAAACAGTGTTCCAACAAAACCTGTACCACAGCTACAAATGTTTCCCACTCACCAGGCCTACCTATACTTTGTCTGAAAAAGGGAAACAACAACAACATTAGCTATTTAAAATAGCTAGTGAATACAGACAAGTATGAGTACAATAATAGCAAGTCATGAATCAAGAATGAGCATACAATGCTATCCTAACACATAGCGGTAATGCTGACATGTCCAGTAGTGCTATATCTTGCCAGATAGCTAGTCCGGCTCAATAACAACCACCAGGGGAATCAAACACTGCCAACCGTGCTGGTTTCATCACATAAGTGACTCCACCTGCTCGTTACGGAGCCAAAGGCTCATTAGGCTCAGCCAGTTAAGGCAATCACCACAAAAGTTTAAAGGAATGGCACTCGAGTACCATTAGTCCCGAACAATTGTCCGAAGGCCCCTGAGACCCAGCCGAAGCTGACCTTCCATACACATATGTCCGGACTTTCACATAGTTCATCATTAACCCATAATAGGGATCATTGCATGCATGCTTTCACATATGAATTCATATTTATCAAAATATCACAATAAATATACATGTACTTAAATACATGTCAAATATATCATTCATCATGTCAATATTGTTTTCTAAGCTTATATATATAAATATACAAGTCTATTTGCAATAAATAACATACCGTGTTCGTTTAAACAAATAGCATTCAAAAACTTCCTTTATTGGATTCATAAGATTCGAACTCACCTTGGTGCTCAAAACAACTCAAATATGTATTTGGCCTTCCTTGATTGCTTAATTACCTATTGTATACATATAAGTCCACTTAGATTACCACATATCATACACATATACTAATTCTAGTTTTAAGTTCTCTAATTATGTTTAACTTAGTAAAAAATGCATAAACTAACCTAAATACCTCTAAAATGGTCAAAAATGATACAACTATAGTCCATATACCCTATACATTGAACAAAACCAATCTGTTTGCTGCACTCATGGTCGCGCTGCGACACCCTAATGGGTCGCGCCGCGACGCGGCTGCAGAGCTGCGATTTTTGTGTTCTGCACATGCTGTATTCCATCCAATCTCAAGTTTGACATGTTCTTAAATATTTCCAGGTTATGTACTAAGTTTGGGGCATCATTTGGAGTCTATAAACATTAACCTAACATGTTTTAACATAAGATTCAAGTTTGAATCATCAAATCACCATTTAAGACCCATTTGGTCATATTCTTGAAATACAATCAAGTTATCATTTTTAATACCCAAAATTAGTCCCAAACAACTTATATATCATGTTAGAACATATTACTATCAATAAATCTAAACTTAAATGGTCAAATTCGTTTTACCCATTTTTTGACCTAAATCCTAAAATGAAGAACAAGGAAGAAGAGAGGCTTACAAGGGCAATATGATGATGAAGAAAGGAATAAGAACAGATTCTCTACTTGAATCCTTGTTTAATCCAGCTCTAATTGATCTTGTCTTGGAATTTCTTTAAGAACACAAGAGAAGAGAGTGAGAGGTGTGTGTGTGTATGTCGTATGTGTGTGTGTGTTGAATGTGTGTTGGTGACTTAAAAACCGACTTTGGTTTTTGAGTTATCCACAAGGGGTATTTTGTTCCCCTTTTCAACATACAACACGACACCCGAATAACCGTTTCAACTAACGAGGATATTTTTGGAGACCTTGTTTGAAACCAGTTAATATTTTATCATTCTTATCTAATTTTATTACTATTTTTAAAATCACATTTAATTGGCCAATAGCTAATTTCTATTAATACCAATAAGTATATTCATATTTAATTCATTTAAATAAATTTTACATACCAAATGGAGCGCACGAATAGGCCCGATTTAAGGATGTTACATTGTGTCACATATTTTTGGCATGCAAACTTGTATTCGTAAAATAGCCCAATTGCCTTGATAAAACAAATACATACTATGTATGTTCACTTATAGTAATTTATAAAAGGGTTTATTTCACATAATAGTAACCAAGTTTGAAAATTGTTCTACCAGGATCTGTAAGACCCGTTTTTATATTATCACGTTTTACAAACATTTACCCATAAGTAGAAAAGCTTTAACAAAACATATGTTTAATACTTGTTTATCATTACAAATTAATTTATTATAAAAGATGTCCCCAAAAGGCCGATTTCTTTAAATAATGGAGCTATACATCCTTTATGGTGCTGGAGCCTTACCTTTATCCATAACTGATTCACATGTAAAAAAATTAATAGCAAATACATATGCTTTCGTTTAATGAGCATACTAACTTAACTTTCACAGTAGCATATAATGATTTAAGCTTTCATAATTTATAACTATAAAACTATATCACCACATAGCGGTGTTACTATAACTCCATAATCTGTATATGAAGGCCAATAACATATGTATTGGACATTTCTCCATAATTCACTTAGTACCAAGTAGTTACTCCATAATTAAGTTTATACTCCATAATTGTGTATACCTTATAGGCAAGTGTACTCCGTAATCATATCACGTAAATAACAATAACACGTATATCACAAAACACAATTCATTATACACATACAATAAAAGAAAAGCAGTATACTCACAGTGCTGTATTAGTATTCTGTCCAACGATCTTTAATGGTATTCATGTAAGCAAGCTTCTCCCTATTCAATAATAACTGCATAATTAGAATCTAAAATTTGTCATTCTGATCTCTGCTACACGGCCGTACGTGTAGCATTCTACACGGTCCATGTAGCCCTAGCCTTACATGACCATAGTTGTGTACACAACCGGTGTTACCCTAAGGCACTACACAGGCCGTGTACCTCAACACAGTTCGTGTTCATCTACATGACCTAAGCTACACGAACTCCGTAACCCTACAGGCCGTGTAGCTTGTACACAGCCAGTGTTATTCATTCGAGCATCATGCTGTTTTGACCCATTTGATCTCCATAAGCTCATATGAGTGTTCTACACTATTGAACTATAAGTACACATTAATACAAGTAGTAATTAATACATAATGAAGCTTAAGCATGCACATACCTTACTTAATCCGAATTAAATTGCACTAGATGTGAGCTTGATTGTTGTTTTTAGGCTGTGCTTAAGTGATCAGCCCCCCCCCCCCTTTTTTTCTAATTGTGTAATTATATCTACTTAACCCTAATTAAAAGCTTTTATATTACTGTCACCTCAAGTTCAGCCCTCTAACTTAATAAGTTTCAATATTTACAGCTTTAGTCCCCACACTTTTTATTACACACACGCACATATATATATATATATATGTGTATATATATATATAGACGAGATCAAATAAAAAAAATTAAAGTAAAAAGTGTAAGAGGGATGATTATTTGATTATTTTTCGATATATACATCAACTGATAATTGTTAGTTCATCAGAGATTTTTAAATGTAGATTTTGAAACCAAAATTTTAAAATAATTTGTTGATGAACAAAATGCTGTCATCTAAAAAGTGATGAATATGTTGGATTCATCAAAAATAAATCAATGAAAAACTAGTTTTAATCAATAAAAAAGACTTTTTTTATTGCTTCTTATCCTTTTTACCATAAAATCCTTTTTACTTGATCTCTACTATATATATATATATATATATATATATATAATTTAAAAACAGTATTCCAAACTCTGGGGACATTACAAGGTAACTCATAAGAAATTTCATAATATAGAATAAAGTATTATAAAGAGAAGTGTGATATTAGGTAGAACAGTTTTTAAACTTGATTTTTTATTATGCGATTTTTCCTTTTATAAAAAATTAAGTTTCAGTATGTTAGAATTCTAAAGGGATATCGCAATGTAAGAAACTAAATATGTAAAAGTGTAAAACGACTCCGCATAAACTTTTTTTATTTTTATTTCGTAAAACGCAGACGTTATTAAACGCAAGGCATAAATGTCATAAGCGAAATTTCGTGATGAAAATAACATCTCTCTCTCTCTCTCTCATGCAGTTTCCTTGAAGTTTCGTCACCCGCCATTCAGAAACTGCTTCAACATTTCAATTACACTTCAAACTCAGTTTCGTTTCAGCGTCATCGGTCATTCAATTGGCATAATTCAAATTAACTCACAACACGCGTAGAAATCCCTGCTTATATATAACTCATTCTTCAGTTCATTCGATTCATCATCTGCAACCCCAACAGCAAGTAAAATCATTCTTCAAAATCATGAACAAATCAAGCGATTACAAGCGTGTGTTCGATCACTTTGATGAAGACGGCAACGGCGCCATCTCTCCGTCAGAACTGCACCGCCGTGTGGGGTTGATTTTCCGCGAAGAAATTTTAATCGAAGAGGTACAGGTTGTGATAGAGTCGTTACAGGGAAACAGGGGGCAACTAGGGTTTAATGATTTCGTTAGCTTGATGGAAAGCGAGAAAGAAGACGAGAAGAACGAGGATCTAAGAAAGGCGTTCAGAATGTATGAAATGGATGGAACCGATTGCATCACTCCCAGAAGCTTGAATCGGATGCTTAGTCAACTGGGTGAGTCGAGAAGTGTTGATGAGTGTGTTGGTATGATTAATCAGTTCGATCTCAATGGTGATGGAGTGCTTAACTTTGATGAATTCAAAGCTATGATGGTTTGAATTTTACCATCTATCTCATACATGGTGTTACTTCACTTGAAGATTTTAGGATAATTTCAATTCTTTGTATCATTTTTTTTTTTTTTTTGGAAAGACAAAAATTATTATAAAACCAAATATCTCAAAGATCCTCCACTTAGTTAAGAATGTTTATAAACCGAAACACATGCATATATGTTACTAAGGATTGTAAATATAATCATAATATCACGTATCATTTCTTCTTATGTATAACTTTGTTATACTCCGGAGTTTTTATCCGACGCATAATATAGTATACTTTAGAATAATCACAATACTAAAATAGATGTCGTTATGCTTTTCAAAGAAAAAAAAGATGGATGTCGTTATCCTTGTTAACGAGCATATTATTTTTCAATGACGAAGCTCGTGTTCCGTTATTGTCATTGTGCTCGTCTTGTTATTCGCTCGTTAAGATGGAGTTCGTTACCAAGATAACGAGCTAAGTCCCTCGTTATATATTTTCTTTTTTTTTCTAATCAATAGAAATTAAAATATATAATTGCGTGTGAGTCCAGTAATGACAGTTATGATGTTATCACTGCGATTGTTTAGTCATGCTAACATAACGGCTATTTATGACAGTTACTAGTGTTTACCACTACGTATGCTTTTAGAGCACTTGTCAAATTCACTTTTAGGTTTTTTTAAACTTTGGATGATCTATTTTTCTGTGGAATATGTTTAATTTAATTTTATTGAATTAAATCTGTTACAAAATATGATACTTCGTTTGTACTTTGTATAGTAATCACTTAATATAAATAAAAAACTAATTTGAATTAAATTTATTATACGATTCTAACTATTTATTTAAGAAATCAATTTTAATTATGCAATTATAACCATTCATTTTAGTAAAAATTAAAATCTAGTTTTGATTTTATTTGGTCAAAATCAGATTTGAATAAAACAAGGTGTATTAAACTTGTGTGTTACACTGGGTGATATTCAAATAATCGTATTATTAGTAATTCAGTTTACACATAATATTATACATAAGATGATAGTTTAAAGTTATTATACACAGACAATATTTTAGTTTAACATGAATCTAATGCACTTACTGATTACATTATTTATATAAGATTATGTGACCTAGTAATCTTATAAGATTAAATGTAACTTATATAACATAATGGTAAAACGTGAAAATTAATTAAGGGCTAAAATTGGGAAATTGAAATGAATAGTATTTTTACTTTGTGAGCCATATCTATGTTCATAAAGAAACTTGAATCATTAACTTTCAAAGAGAGAGGACACCTTAATAACCATTGTCTGTTGATACCGCTAGGCCATATTAGGTTTGGGTTGGTGAAAAACCAAGTTGAGTAAAGGTTAAAAGTAAAATTTTAAAGAATATTATTTATGTTAGTAAATAGGGTTGTAAATAATAATAATTTTTTTGAATGACTAACAAATACTCTCTAATCTACACCTATTATAACAAAACATGAACCCTTAATCTTAAATTGGGAAAGACATTTTAATACACTTTAATACCGCTAGAAAAATACTATTTGATTTGTTAATAATTATAGGAGATAAAATGTATTTTGTAAAAAATAAAGGGTAAAAAATAAAAATTATTAAGGGTAAAAAGTGAAAGATTGAAATGAATAGTATATTTATTTCCACTATTCATTTTTCTTGAAATAAGGGGATAATTTTTCACAAATAATTTTATATAATCATATATGCTCTTCTTGAATATTAAAATATTGTATTTGTTCATTTTAATTTACGAATATCACATTTACATTTTATAACATTTTAAAGTATTATATTTAACCAGATTTTTAGTTTTATAATTTTAAATTATTTCTAATTATAACCAATAAAGACTTAAACTTATAGTCATTAATTATTATAATAGTGATCGATGGTTTGACGCCATCTATTGCCATATTTTTAAATTCGCATTTTATAAGTATATAATATCTTTTTAATAAGGTTTAATAAATTTATAAAACAACATGTGTATTACACCGTCATTTAATCTAGTATATAATAAGATTTAGACGATGTTTGATTTTGACTTAATAAACTTAATGGAGAAAACACTTATTGTAGTAAGTTATAATCGTATTGTTTGTTTTTTACTTAATTCGGAAAGATGACTTAACATAATAAGTTATAAGTATGATACTTTTCACGTTAAGCTAATGACTTTATTCTTTTTCTTATTCATACAGTTCATTTAACACATAAAACAACCAACAGTGGTACTTATCTCATATAGATCTTATTTATCTAGACAAATACTTTATTCGTACAACATTTAATAAAAAAGAAAACAAATAGACACTTAAACGAATATTGTTGCGTGTGGGTATCTATTTAACGCAAATTGGCACATAAACATAGACATACTAACGCATAATGGTATATTCGTCGTTTACCATTAAAAAAATATTGTTTTTGTAATTTCATGTGAATTCATTGTAACATGTTGAATTAATTAATTAAGTATGTAATATTGTGTGGTGGCTATAACAAGTCGAATAAGATAACTGAAATTTAACGAATATATAGTATCAGAAGTATTGTCATCCGTACGTTACTTTTGTTGGATCCTGGTTTTCAACGTTTGAAAACAATACATTAGTTGTAGCTGTAATTTGTCAAACAAACATTCTAGATATACAAATTCTTCGTCGCAACTACCTACCTTTATTGGTATTCCGTTGACGACGCTTTTACAGTTTAGAACTTATTTACATTTGTAACTTCATTTCTGTGATTTTAAATATATTTCCAGTTTTTACAGTTTAGAACTTAATTAGTTTCGAAGATTCTTTTACATCTATTTCTAGCAGAGTATATCATCATCGTTTTTAAACAGACATTCTCATTTGTATATCTATAACCCACTTTTATCCTTGGTTCTAACTCCATAATAATAATGTTATAAAATCTGGGTATTTAGTTGACCGTGTGTGACGCACGGATCACAATTGAAGAAAAGAGTCAAACCGCTTATACGCACACACAAACATTCGTGTGTGTATATATATATATACACACACATACATATATACATACTTACGTACATACATATATACATATATACAAACATACACACATGTTGACATACATATATATACACACACATACTGACATTAGTGACATGCATATCTATATACATACATATTATATATATATATATATACACACACACACATACATAATATAACAACTGTTTTCGTTACGACTTTTTTTAGTTTTTGTTGATATGATAATGATATATCATATCCGTCTTTAAGTATTTATTAGAAAAAATTGACAATGCAACATGACATCCTTTCAAAAAAAAATCTTAAGTTCAAAAAACAAACAATTTTCTTAATGCAGACGACAAAATACGGATATTTAGTCCACATCTTTTCCCGCAGACAAGAAAATACACAAAAACTGACGTCAAACAATTTATTTCCGAAAAAACCACCACCTAAGTCTCTAATTTATATATTATATAGAAGAAGTATAGTTGTCTACAAAACGTAGATATATTTTTCTCAATTTTTATACTTGGCTCGGATGGTAATAAGTTTGGTTGTTGTAATTGTTGTATTACCGAGGATTAAGGTGAGCAATTAAGTAATCTGAAAAAACCGTTGAAGCGACCAGTACGTCTCGTCTAGTCTTTGACCCATATATACTTAACCCTAGTTAAGGAATAAGTATAAGTGGATAACCTGAGAACCAATTTGTCAAGTCCGCCATCAATTTTTCTTTTAAAAAAATTGGTATACGTAAACCATAATAGTTTTTACTAGCTAGCTAGGAATAGAACATCATAACCAACTTTTAATTTTCTAATTTGCTAGACATATATATATATAGGAGGGTTCATTTAAGAACCGTTTTTAATGCGAGAACCATTATGAACTAATCAATTTAGATAATGTTTTAATTACCTTATTTATATCAAAAGGACAAAATTGTAACTAAAAAATATATATATTTGTGTGCTTTGCTGTAGCTTTGCTATGCCTTTTTTAGTGTTTAAAATATTTTTATTTTTGTTTCTTTTTTTTTAATTTTTGTAAGCTACAGTAATTACTTTTTTTATTTATTTTTTCCCCTTTATCTCCTTCTCTATTTATTAATCACAACCATTTATATTTTTATTGAATTTTAGTAATATATTAGATACTTATACCCCACCGATCTTTTTTGTTAGAATTTTTTAAGTTAGAAAAAAACAAACTTTGAGTTGGACGTGCACTAGAGTTCTAAACGAAAACAAACGTGGGCTTGTTCGTGTTCGTTCATTTAACTTTACTCAAACAAAAAAACGAACACGGACAATATTTTCCTTTCGTTTAATTAAACGAACGAACACAAACAGAACTCTCATTCATTCATTTATGTTCATGAACGTTCGGTTATCCATTATTTATGTTCCTTTATATTTTTTATTATATATATACATATATTTATATTATATGTGTGTGTATATATATAGTGTTTATTTGTGTTTAATAATATTTTGATTTGTATTATAACGTGTGTTCTTTCTTTTACGTTTGTTTATCATTTAAAAACGAACAAAAATGTACAGGAACGAACCAATCTTTTAAATAATTGAACACAAATGCTCGTTCGTTTCTCATTCGTGTTCGTTTATTTATTCAGCTAAAGTTAAATGAACAAACACGAACACAAAATTTCGTTCGTGTTCGTTTATGTGTTCGGCTAAAAATAAACGAACGAATACGAACAAACCCCGTTCGTGTTTATTCGGTTCATTTATAGCCTTAGCAATAAGTTTGGCTAAGCCAAGTTTGAGTTGCGCGTGCACACATACATCTAGGTATACATATGCATGTTCATATATGCACATGTGCACGGTGCATATATGCACCTAAACACACCTGTGCAAAAATAAAACCTAGTAGTATGAACAGGTTGTGCACATATGCACCGCGCATATGTGACTTTATTGTATGTGTTGAAAAAATACAGTGGTATATGCACATGTCCACCTACTGTAATTTGCACATATACACCTGTGCTCGAAAAAAAGACAGTGATATCTGCACATGTGAAAAAAAACCCGGAAAAAATGAAAAAAAATTCTTTGAAAAAGTATAGCGATATGGATGTCATATTAAAGAGCACAATTTTCTTGTTCATTTGGTACAATTTTCGTATTTTAATAACTTTGCGTTTGGTAGATATTTTAGTTTTAAAAAATTAGGGAAAAGTGGTCCCCCTTTAATTAGGCAATTTGACTAAAATACCCTTCCAATATTTTTGGAAACTAAAAATGACGACTGTGTTTTGAATTAATTACATGTTTGTCACAATTAATATAAACCTTGATTAATTATGATCAATGGCTACAAATGGTTCTCGCGGTTCTCGCAATAAAACTGGTTCTCAAATGAACCCTCCACTCTCTATATATATATATATATAGTGAAAAGTTCATTTGACAACCGTTTTTATTGCGAGAACTGCGAAACTTAATACCTTTGCGTTTGGTAGATATTTTAGTTTTAAAAAATTAGGGGTAAGTGGTCCCCCTTTAATTAGGCAATTTTCCTAAAATACCCTTCCAACATTTTTGGAAACTAAAAATAATGACTGTGTTTTGAATTAATTACATGTTTGTCACAATTAATATAAACCCTTGATTAATTATGATCAATGGCTACAAATGGTTCTCGCGGTTCTCGCAATAAAACTCGTTTTCTCAAATGAACCCTCCACTCTATATATATATATATATATATATATATATATATATAGTGAAAAGTTCATTTGACAACCGTTTTTATTGCGAGAACCGCGAGAACCAATCCTAGCAGTCCAATTCTCCCTCCTTCATTTGGATTGCTCACCCATGAATTTCTTACATGCACCCTGCCACACTCAATTCCTCCACGCTCTTCATCCATAAATTCTATATATATATATATATATATATATATATATATATATATATAATTAAAGAAGTAGGAATTGGATAGCTAAGATTGTTTTTCAATATATATATCTATAGGCAAAAGTTCAAACGAGAATTGTTTTTCATACGAGAACTGCGAAAACTAATCTTAGCCGCCCAATTCGCCCTCTTTCAATTAGATTGTCTACCTATGAATTCCTTACATGCACCTTCCCACACTCAATCCCCCTACGCTCTTCATCCATGAATTTCATTATCCAAAATTAACGGTCAAGAGGTGTAAGACCGAGGCATTGTAAGCCACAAGATCTCATCAAAAATCAATATAATTTAGTAAAAAAATGATGATTAGTAACTGCCATATTAATCATGTTTAAGAGTAATTTAGGAACTTAAAAATACTAGTAACTCCTAATTTCACGATCCTAACAAAAATCACGTTAACATACATTTAAAAATTGATAAACACCCTAATTTAAGTATTACACATCTAGATTTTACAAAGAAAAATATACACAGATGGATGATATTAAATAATCATCAAGAAAAAATTGATGAAAATGAATTACGCGCATCATCGCATAATCTATTTTATTGGAAGGAATTAGCTAAATAGTCTAATAACCCATCTTCAATTTAGCAAACAAATTTAAAAAAATTACTCATAATTCAAACTCCCACCATATTCTCTATGAATCGGGAGTTTGATGATAAGCGCAGATGAACAGGATGGAACTTGTAAAAAAAACAAAACAATTTCTATATTTAATTGTTGTTTCTTTCCATATTTAATGAGGATTTATTTAAATTTCATTTAATTGAAATTTTTAAATGTCTATTGTACCCTTTAATTAGTTATGACACATACATGTCATTTCCTAGTACCTTACCTCTTAGCCCTCTCACCAAAAAATCACCCTATGACCACGCAATTCCATTTGTTTTTTGTAAGTTAAAAAAAACAAAACTTGATTCTGTTATCAAACATACAAACTTCATACATACATACGTACATATATATACTAGCATAATACCCGTACATTGTGGCGGCTAGGAATAACTTCTACTCGATAACATGTTCGTTTTTTGTAACGTAAGACTATTATATAATACATTATAATGACATCGAACAATTTTTGTTCGCAATGTATCTATTTTCTTTCTTAAGTTTTCATTTCTTTCATTTCTCTTTTCTTTATAACTCTTTTATTAATTTTAAAAAACAATAAAATGAGAAACAAAAAGAATATTAAATATATTATAAATTTTAACCTTTCGTTTTGATTACACAAGTCATTTAAAAAATCAAAAAATGTTTATAAATTTAGGTTACATGTTATTTGGTTTATAAGTTCTAGCTATACGTATTTTCTAATACTTAAATTAAAATACATGTTATATGATAAAATATTTAAACTATTATTTTTATGAAAATCCTTTTTATTTAATTTTTAATTTGTATTTAATATCATATAAGTTGAAAATTAATTTATATTGACTTTACTTTCTTAAACATTATTTATTATGAAAGATTTAGTTATAAAAATGGTATATAAAAATATAATTAACTCTATATAATAGTTTTCTTATACAGTTAAATAAGGGGTAAATTAGTAATTTTAAATTACTTAAAATTATAAGCAAACATGTATTTGATCATCTCGACCCTAATAAAACTGAAAGATCGAAGTGTATGTATAAGGATATACATAGAAACAGGGATTTAAACCGGAACTATTTTTTATGTGTGAACTGTGAGAACCATCATTGTCATTGATCAAAATTAATTAATGGTTATAAATGGTAATGACTCATAATTGATCATTAATGATGAGTATTTTGGAAAAATCAATTCTCGGAAATTAACGACGGTCCACCTAACTAGACGTTATTCACAGTTGGATAAATATATAAATGACCAAAATGCTTCTTTTAAGAAGTCATTAACGATGATACAAACAGTTTTGATATGAAAAACAACTCGTTTACTTGTACGTATATATCTTTATACATACAGGAAAAGAGAATATTTAAACTCTTAACCATATATATATATATATATATATATATATATATCTCTTCAAATCCAAATCAATTAACCTCCATCTATCATCTATATAATCATACAAATCATTAATGAAACCCAGAAATATCCGTTTGTTATCTGTTTATATATATCCGTTTGGAAAATAAGACTTTGTTGATCAAGGTGCAGAAATTAAGGCTTTGGGAGGTTTAAAAATGATAGGAAAACAAGCAACAACATAATAAGATATCTTGTGTTTAAACCTTCTTAATACCACAATCCTTCCACCTCCCCATTCTATTACTGTCACCATCATCTTCTTCATTGCTTCTTTCTTCTTCTTCATCTTCAATTTCTTCTTCTCTCTCTTATCTTCATCACCTCGAACAAATTCACGGGTACCTACGCACACTCAACAACGTACAATCGAAGCCATAAAGTGCATAAAAAAGATGTAAAATAACAAATTAAGTGATTATAAATTCTATTTTGAGTGCAACAAGTTTGAAAATTTATGATTTGTATTAGAACTTTTAAACATTCTTATTGAACACAAAACTTGAAGGGGGCGATATATCGCACCTGCAACCCCCTTTCTTACTCCATCACGGGTATGTGTTGGAGTTGTGGGTTGTGTTTCCTGATTATCTTCGTCGTTATCGAATTGGAGAGGATAACTTCTCAAGAACACCCTTCTAGTGTTGTAATCTTCGTCCCTAAAACTTCTTGTTCTTAGACCATCTCCTTCCTCCATCGATTATTACGAGAAGTCTTTGGTTTTGATGGTAAATGTGAAAGCGTGGTTTGCTTTCAATTGTGGGGTTACCCTTTTAATACTTGTGCTTTCACTTGTCTTTATAGGCAATCTTGACATTCATGTGTACTTTATTTTTAATTAATCAAGAAAGATTGCACCACTTTAATTTCTTTTATAACCAAATATATATATTTAGTAGAATTGTTGAAATAAGTGGATTACATATATAATTAATTAATTAAATTAGTTAGTTACAATGAGTAAAACCTAATTTTTAATAAAACTACTAAATCCCGCCTATTAAGTTTTAATAGGTACACATTGACATGATAAAAACGTAAAATTTATATATGATTCATGTCAAAATTGTCAAACCCGAACATTTTTTGTCCAATGTTTGAATTATATCTCGACCATTTACAAGTCCAAGCTTTTATTTATTATTGTATTGTATTAGAGTGAATTTTATTATTTAATAAGCGTTTGCTAGTTAGTAATTAAGCTACAGTTATATGCATGCCCGGCCTAAAATTAAATATGGGTATAAAAATATGGTCAATTTTTTTTATTAATGGTTATATAATAATAATATTTATTATACCAAAATATAAATAAGTTTCAAATTTCATTATTGTATATTCCAGTAAATTTAGAACAGATTCTTATTTTATTAAAATTCCATATGTTTGAAATTTATTACATGATATCAATCCTTGGCAAGAACTAGTATGTCACAAGATGGAAGGTTTGGTTAATTTTCTTTTTAACAAATAGAATTTAAGATAAACAATTGTGTGTGACTCCAGTATTAATAGTGATTAATCATGTTATTACTACGGGCTGTGATGTAACGGTTAGTGAGAGTTTATCAAATATATGCATTAATTAAATAGTAATAAAATAAAAACACATCGAACGATAATGAAACAATGTTTTACATAAAACAATAAGAATCAAAATTTGTTAAATATTATTATAATTAAAATTAAAAAATTGAATATTATAGTTAGGTTGCTGGGGTATGGAGATCGAAGAGATATGTTTGTCGTGATGGGCTTGAAGATGGATGATGTTATTCTCTTTTACTTTGACGTGGGCATGCGTCAAAAAGCTTCCCTTCTTTCGTGACGCTACCGATGCTTAATTAATTGCTAGCTACCTCGATCACTATTTAATTTCTTATAACTTAATTAAAATATTATTTCTAACTTTTCTTGCTCATCTCTGCTTAATTATCGTATCAAAATTAATATTTAATAATATTTAAAATGTTAGTTATCCTACGATTAACAAGTTACTTTTACCATTGTATGTAAAAATAGATGTTTTCCCATTGTAATTGTAGTTATTATTATTATTTATAAAATGTACGTAAATGGTAATCCGACGTCACGTTTTTAAAATTCGAGGAGTGTTTTACGTCATAATTATGTTATGTTTTATAAGAAAATTTGTGCATGTGAGTAGATGATGGCATTTCTTATTCATCGAATAATGTACGTCTCTAACTTTTTAAGATTTATCAAGTTCTATATATATAAAAATTATATTTAAGGTTTTTTTAACAGCAAAAGATCCAAAAGCAAAGAGTTTCGGCATGGTCATCACTCCGCTTGAAGACCAGAAAATTTTATTAAGCAAACACATTTAGCAAGATGCTAGAGAACAAGGTACAAAGAACAAAAAACACCGTAAAATATACATAAGACTAAACTGAAGTACATCAAAAACAAGACGATGGAAAATAGCACCACTCTATCCACCTTCTGTTAAACTCTTGAATCCTCGATCGTTGGTTGAACCAAAAAAGTGATGTCACTTGTATTTGACAAAACATCATTCCTTCTTTTCCTTGAGCCGTGGAAGAAAATACATTTCCATTTCTTGCCTTACAAATTGTCCAAAAGAAAGTTAATAGAATCCCCATAAAGATTCTTAACTTACCTTCTTTCAACTATAATATCTCACCCTGTTCGAAAATATAAGGTTGCTCCCTAATAAAGGAAGGATTGATACCCACCAGTTGCATATTTCCTTCAGAATTCTTTTTGCCACCACACATTCCTTGAATAAATGAATTTCATCTTCCTCAAATAAACTGCATAGGGGACATTAATGAACTGAGTGGGACACCCCTTTTTTCAAGTTTACTTTTGTATGCGTTCTATTATGAAAAATCTTCCATGTCACAAGATTAACTTTTGAAAGAACCCAATTGTTCCATACAAAAGGAGGACCACTAGATGACTTAAGAGAGAGATCATCAAAGGCAGCTCGTAGAGATGAAATCGAGTATAGACCCATCGTTTCCAAAGCCCATCTTACTAAAGAATCGTCAGAGAGAGGTAAGTGCTCTTCCTGAAACCAGTTGGCGATTGGGATATTCACCTTGTCAAAGTCATTGTGAACCTTTAATATATTCCGGCCTCCAGACACCCGATTGTTTTCCTATAGACTTCTCTTTCTCAAATCCTCCAAAAGTGCCGTGCATTGACTGAATAACTCGTTTCTAAATAGACCCATTTTCAGTTTTAAAATGCCACCACCATTTTGTGATTAGATCTAAATTCATTGCTTTCAAACTACCTATTCACAGCCCTCTTTTACTTTTAGACCGTAAGGCTATCTCCCAATATATTTAAGTATTCATTCATAGCATTATATTTTTTTTTCAAGATAAAACAATAAAGTCATGAAGAAAAAAATGGCCTACATTGTCTTTTTATCGGATGCATGTGTAAAAGGGTCGTTTGTCACGAATCATATATAAACGTAGGTGGTTAATGAAAAAATAGAGCAATAGTCGCTTCTGGTATTATCATCAAGGTCATTAAAAACTGAAAAACCAAACATAAACCATTAAAATTGATAAAATCGAAATTAATTTCAAACTAACAGTTGGTCTTAAAATATAGGAAAACTAATGGTTCCAATTTCCATTAATTTAAGAAAAACCAAACCAGTTAAGAAACAAACGCACTAAATCTTTAATACATTTGTTACCGAGTTAAAGTTTTCGGTCCGGTACTCGGTACTTGAAATATTGTTAAATCGGTATTCTAACTAGTACCGAAAAAACTAGGTAAAATAGGTACGGGCACCGTATATGAATACTCGGTACGGTATTCGCTACCATCTTTAAACCAAATTCGGTATTCGGTAAAATCGGTACCGGTAACAGTCAGTACCCGTTCCGGTATCATGCTCACCCCTACATTGACTCTCAACGTAATAGTTAGATGATTTGTTCAAGGGTTTTAAGGTTTCTTTCGATTTGGTTAAAGGCTTATTTCTTTTGTTTATAGAAAATTCTTGTCGCTTTTTAAAAAATTAGATAATTGTCGACCTAAGAAATTTAAACCAAAAATAGAATTACATCAAACGAATTACTCCATTAGGTCAAGAAGATTTAAATTCAATTTATACCAAAACCGAAACCATTGTATTTAAAAATTCTAAAACCAAAATTAACGATTTGTGTTTGGCCTTAGCTTAAAACCACCCCAATGTGACATGAATTATTATTGTCTTGCACATAGTCACACATAAAATTACCCTTCAAACTCAAATAAAACCCAGTTTTTAGAATTTCGGTAAAAAAACCCACTTAAAAGTTTGTAAACTCGGTTTCTATTTTACAAAACATAGCTTATTAGATATCCAAACGAATTAAACATAGTTGTTTGAAGCAAACGCATATGTAATAGAAGGTTGCTAGACTTTATCTGCAAATGGAAATCGTTTTCAAAAAACCTGGTTTAAATTTTCTATCTCTCACCCCTCACTCTGCGTGAAAATTGAGCTCGATCTTGGCTGGGTTAAATCAAACTTGAGTTTCTCTCTCTGTTATACCTTAACTTCCTCTCATTCTTCACCATTGAATCTGGGTTCAAAGTAGTCCTTCACCAGGAAGATCTAAAGCATCGAAGCAAATCTGAGTTGCTGAATTTTGAAGCATTGAAGATCCAAGTTGTCTACCATTCAAGCAGACTTGAGTTCATGTGTTAAAGCCTCGGTCTCAGTTCAGACTTGTATATGTTTGAAGGTCCATTTACAAAAAAATAGTTTATTGGAAGCATTATTACTTTTACATTCAGTACCCTTTAATTAATTTAACCCCTCTCATTTTTCTCTCTTCAAACCCAAATTCTATTATCTAAAACAACTGAAAAGTGAAGCATGTATTCCGTTTTAATTTGAACAAGAAACCAAACTTTCAAGTTCCATTTGAATTTTAAAATGCAAAAATTTATTTTTAGCAATTTTCTAAAATGATCTTTATTCATTAGTGTCAATATAATATACATAATTTTGACTTGATAAAAAAAAGTTATATTAATTTTAATTCTTATTAAATGCTGTTTTAAAATTTTAACTAACTATTAAATCTTTTAATTTAAATATCAAATGGCCGTAACATAAATATCAAAATTTGTCAATAAATGTAATGTGTAATTTTTTATGCCGAGAAATTGCTATAAATTTTAATTTGTTATAAAAAAAGATTGTAAATTTTAATTTTGCATAAAAAGATATTATAAATTTTAATTTATTATTAAAAAAAGTATCATGACATGCTAATAATCAAGGTTATCAGGTCAAGGTTCTTTTATTATAACAAATTAAAATTTATAGTCATTTATTGGCCAAAAAAATTACACGTTTTCTTTATTGACAAATTTTGATATATATGTTACCTTTTTAGGCAATTTGCCCTAAAAATCTATGCCTACTTAATAAACGTAGGATTTGAGTAAATTTTATTTAAATTAAAATGTAACGCCCCAAAAACCAAAATTTGAAATATTAAGATCTAACACCTATAAGTGTTCGCGTCTCAAAGTTTAACATAAAAGCGGAAGCAATACTTGTTTGAAAACCTGACGTATCAATAGATACTCACATAAATACTGTCATAAGTTTGGTACCAAAAACTTGATGTTTACAAACCAGGCGTTAATTTCAAAGAGTTTAACAATTGGAAGTCAAACCGGAGCTTTGTCCTTGCCTTTGATAAAACCTGCAAAACATTTTAAAAATAGTATCTGATAAGCTACGAGAGCTTAGTGAGTAAACCAGACTAAACATTATATAAACACACGTATAAGATCATATGAAGTTAATACACGTATGTCTGGCAAACAATGCTAGCCTTTGGTTCTAGACCCAGGGCAGCAACATAGGTCACAGTACTGTACCATAATTGAGCCTTACTGGACTTAGTAGTAAGCACCCCACCTCTGAGACTTACTACACAAAGCAGCAAGCTTATACACACAAATGAATAACATGACATGTCACTAATCTGATATAATAGCATACATGCTGCACATATGGAGTGAAGTCTAGAAGACTCACCTTCTGATATTTATAATCTGAATATATCCACAAACGATAATGATCAATATATAGGTCCATAACTTGTTTCTACAACATAATATCAATAATATATGTATTAACATCTGTTGAATAATCAAACTGAACTGAACAGGGCTAGGGCACGGCCGTACCTGTCAAAGGCACGCCTGTGCCTGCAACTAAGGCACGGCTGGGCTTGACCCAGGCATAGGTGTACCTATCCTGCAGTCACGCCCGTGCCTATCTAAGCTACGCCCGTGACTATGCTTAAAAGCACGGGGGTACCTGAAGAACTAGGGTTTGCCACATGGCGAAAGGCACGCCCGTACCCTCCTTGGGTACGCCCGTGCCCTCCCCTGGTCTGCACAGTTCTGACCGACAGAAGCTGTAAATCCGGCCAAAACTCCCATAATTCAATACCAATCGATCTAAAAACGTGTATAGGGTGTTTTCCTACACCCATAACACCTAAACAACATAACAAACCACAAATTAACATACTTTGATCATTGTGATCAATCCTTGACTCATATGAATTTGAAAAACATAAAAACTAATTAAACTACACATACCTCTACTAAGTTGGGTTGCTATAGTGCTAACTAGCTGCTGTTCTTGCTGTGTTTCAAGTTCAAAAATCGCCAGAAAGAAAGTGTAGCTGCTGTGTTTGTTCTTGAAGCATGTATGTAAGTGTGTTGGTTACTACAAAGGCAACCAAGTATATCTATAAGTATTGCTATATTACACAAATGGTCTCTGGACTTAATTTAACATATAATCTGACATTTTAAGTCCCTCTAGTTTTAAAAACACATCTAATCTCATATATCCATTTGTAACTCATTTACCACTTTGTACATTTCTCGCATTGACTTAATAATAAAATTCTGGGTGTTACAACAAAGAAAATTAAGAAAGTTGAATTTTGAACAAATTCAAAAGTCAAATATTAAAATTTGACAAATATAGAATCAGAAGTTTGATATTAATAATATTACAAACCTACTCTTTCCTTTCGAGGCTAGAGGGTAAGATGGCAAAGAGACTATCACGGCCGTGTCTTAGATGAAATTCCTCACCTTCAAGTCTTGCTTCTTCATCCAATATCATATTCTACAGAATTGACAGCATCAAAACTAAGAACCTCAAAAATTCAATACGGACAAAATTTGTATAGGATCGAGTGAAATGAGTGATCATACAAGAGTACAAGATCACGTCATTACACCGTCATACCAGCATCATACTTTCACCACATAGCATATTAAGTGATCACATCTCACTAATGTCGTCTGAGGCTTACGTACTACACAATTCACTACTCAACTTGTAATAACCAAACAAATAAAAGAAGAAAAACTAATTCACCACGCCACTTTTCTTCTTGTGATCATCATCACTTGCACCTCCTACCACACCATTGGGGGGAAGGGCGCTCCAACGTCAAGGTTTACTCCGTTTACTCCTCACGTTTAAATATAAAAATTTACACCTTTTGACACAAGAGAAACTATTCATGTCGCATTTAATACATTTGGTTATCATTCTTTGTAGCTTCTCAGTTACTATTGATGATGAGATGGACCAGTGCTGCAAAAAATAAAAAAAGTAACACTAAAAGTAGATCATATTTAGTAACAGTAAAAATAAATGAAAAAAAACAGTTTAATAGATTTTTTAACATTTTTTGGATGATTGATGCGTAATTATAATACCTTTTGAGAAGAATAAAATAAAGTTTATAGATGTTTTGTTAACTTACAAAAGATGCCAAATTTTAAATTTTCTTAAAGGAGCTCAATAAATTTATTTAATAGTAAGAAATTTAAAAGCTTTGTTTTTATTTAACGAATTTCAAAATTGATGCAGTGCTCCACGGCACGGCCAAGCTATGTTGAAAGGGATGCCTACTTGTTTAAAAAGTCCATAAACCACAACGTCATTAGATCTCATTCATAATAATAAAATATCATATAAATTAAATTCATCTAGATAAGTTTATCCAATAATTCATAACATAGTAACCAAAGGCTATGGTATAAGGTGTACTAGGTATCCATATGGTTATGTATTCAAGCCTCAAAGTAAATATAAAATGTAAGTTTAAAAATATATAATTAAAAAATGCATAAGTTCTGCCGTTTAAAAAAAATCATAAATAACATAGTAAGTCTCAAATTTCTTATCAATAATTTACTATTTTTATAAAACTGCAATATACAGCTATCATCAAACATAAAAAAATAATAGTGCTAGATGAAGTGACTGCGGATTCGTGCTTGGGTGGGAACTCAAGACTAAGGCAGTAAGAAAGAGCTAGGATTAGTAGTTTGAGTTGGTTAGGCGGGATGGGATCGGGATTCGTACACCAATACGATCACACCAAGAAAAGAAGACTAGTTGTATGAGTTGGTCAGCTAGTTGTATGAGCCGGGGAAACTCATTAATCTATAGAGAACACACACCTCGGGGATGTTTGTTTTATCGTATTAAGTGTTTATAAGCTTGATTAATTTTCATAAACCATTTTTGGACTTAGTTTTATAACGTCGCCTTATTTTCTTATTTTAATCTTTTAATATAAATAAAAGACTAACTTTTATCAATTTAATTAGAAAATCTTAACCTCTCATTTATTCAAAATTAAATCTTAGTTATTCATTTTGGTTAAAATTGAAACTCAATTTCGACTGTAAAGGGTCAAAATTGAAACTCGAAGTTAACTTTAAATTTTCTCACTCAAATTTCTTATCTACTAAATACAAATATAAAAACGAGTTAATTACAAAATTGATATATGTGGTTATCACTGTTTTTCACTTTTAGTTCTTTAACTTTAAAAATTACAAAAAAGTTCACTGTGGTTGTTACTTTGTTTCAGTTTTGATCCTTTAACTTAACTGCCGTTAAGTTACATGAGGGCTTCTAACGGCAAAACTTAATGACAATTAGGTTAAAGGATTAAAATTGAAATAAAGTGACAACAAAAAATACGTTTTTTTTGTAATTTTCAAAGTTAAAAAACTAAAATTGAAAATCGGTGACAACCACATGGACCATGTTTGTAATTAACTCTGTAAAATTTGAATTAAGAAAAGACCATAACTATTATAAGTATTTAAAACGTCAATCTAAAATTTTACTATCATCGATATGTGTTATATAACTTTCTTTAATGATATAACTATTAAATCATGATATATCCATCTGTTTAGCAATACTAGCTATATAACAAAAATTATAAAATAAATCGAAAGAAGTGTTAAAATTAATTAAAAACTAAATATTAATGTATCTTAGAAGTTGTAGCTAAATAATTATTAAAATGGCATGTATTATTAATTGAACCATTATAGTTATTTTTTAAAAAATTTATAATTATTTAATTTTTTTATTAATAATTAATACTTATCATATTTTTAAACTAACTCATATATTTTTAATTTTTTTATTTATAATAAATTAGTAAGTCAAAAATAAACCAAAATTATAAGTTATTAATAAGCTAAACCAAACACCTTGCTTAAAAATCAAATAACATATCTTAGTTTTTTATAAAGAGTAATCGGTTGAGGATGAATAAAGCTCAAAACTCTATAAATATCTAAGATCGTTATCTCATGTACTCTCAACTTATAATTACATACATAAAAAAAGAATGTTTAATTCACATTCTGAGTTCATTATAGAATCCAAGATATTTCAGCAATAGTGAAGCATTTTATAATTTATAATAAGGCAAATTAACGTTGAAAGTAACATTAATATTAAAAAAAATTCAATAAAGATAATGTTTAATTTTTTAGATCAAAAATGATGATAAATTTAAATTTGTAATAAAAGCAGGTATGATAACATGAAAGACTTGGTCGTCTTGTTATCAGATTAAAAATAAAATTACAATCTATGTGGTAAGTCATGTAATCACCACATTACCATTTATGTTGACATGGCAATTCACGTCATATTGACTAGTAAACATATAGGTCCGTCCTTGTTGAGTGCGGGTCCCTTTCAAGACTTTCCTGTTTCCAGCTTGAGAAGGTTTTTATCTACGTATTTATAACTACATGGAATCAGTCTGTGTACCTAAAGATAGACACGTAACTATCTACATCGTACCTCTTCATATCATGCTCAAAAAAAATCGGTATATAGTTGTTGTAATAATCACCTAAAAATACTTATTATAGTTTTGAATGCCATAAAGGCATTTAATGGGTACATTGTACGTTACACCAAATATCTAAAGAAAAGTTGAAGGTAGTATTGGAATTTGGCTTTCCTTTTTCTTTTATCTTTTTTGTAAAGTTAATTAAAAGATTGATGACAAAGAAAGTAGATGAAGAGATAACTATGCGACTCATGAACACGTAACTACTTTTTGCATTCTAAGTTCCAGTTTGTTTCATAGAATTTAAAAGAACGGAATATAATAGAATTGAAATCAAATTTCATGTTGTATTGCGTTTGGTAAACTTTTTTTTAATGGAATATCATTTGTTAGAATGTTTACATTCCATCAATTAATGAAAAATTTATTCTTAAGATAAACTAAATAAAATTAAAATTAATTCTATTATTTTAAATTCTACGAAACAAACTGTAACTAAGTTTTTAAAAAAAAACAGAAAAAAAGGAAAGAATGAGAAGAAGCAAAAGGTACGAAGACAATAGACAACTTATAATTCAACCATTTAATATTGTAATGAGCCCAATAGTTTAAATATGGACCCAAAGTTTGCTTATATATTGGCCCAATAAATAAGGAAAGTTTCTATCCACATAAAATAGGTCAACTTTTTTCATTTCATCCTTATTGTTTTATATATTTCAATTACAAATTTATTATTTCGATTCGTGTTGAATATTTAATATCAAATACTCTAGCTAAATTTTAATATTTATCATCTAATATTTTACTTTGATATTTAATAGTATTCTATTTATATTTACTAGTTAAATATTATTATTTTTAAGTTTAGTTTGATATTATATTTCGTTCTTAATGATTTAGTTTATTGAACATACAACTACTTTTTTTCTCTATTTAATATATTCATAATTTTTAATTAAGATATTAGATTTATAGTAGTTTTATGCTCGTTTTTGGTGAGCACAATGAGAGGATATATTTTGTCTTTGTTATTATTGTGATCATTCATTTTATACAAAAAATAAACATTATTACTTTATGCAGCATTCTAAACAAACCTCAAGACAATTATTTTGTTTTAAAAGGGAAAAAGCAGTTTTAAGACACTAAAGCAATTCAATTTCAACTTTTTTGCTCCAAGAACTTGACATGATCACGAGAAAATGTGATAATTAAAAAATGTAAATATGTATTAACATAACTAAGGCAAAAAAAACCCGTATTTAATGAGGAACTTGATCTCCGACCCCGATTTGACTGAGGAATCCCCTAGTTGTCTGAGGAAGGGGACAGGGATGCGGTTTCCCCAAACCCGTATATATGCATACAATTTTTTAAGATCAAATTTCTCATATGAATATGTATCTGTATCAAATTTAATTTCTTACATTAATATGCATATCAATGAGATTGTTTTTTGTTTAAATCATTTCATACGATTTATTGAACATAGAGAACGTAAAAAAACTAATATAATGAAATGACTAATATATTTTTTGTAGAATCATCTATGAATGTATTATATTTGAAGCGTCTTTTATGGACATAAATACTAAAGAAATCATCTATGTGATAGATAATTTTATGTATATTATAGAACAATTTAGTGTATGTGTGTGTACTATGTCTTCAATCAAGAATATTATCTATCTTTCAAAACTATCAAAATACTTAATTGATTACATTCTGATGTGAAACGATTGGAAGGATTAAGTTGGATTTGTAATTTCTACTTATGTATGAAAATTCACATGTATATCAATTTTATAGAAGAAGAAAAATCTCGATTCCCTACGGAATCCCCGATACTCAACAGGGACAAAAATGGGGATGCAAGTCAATTCCCAGATGGGGAAAGGGATTGGGGGTGGGGAACGGGGATGGGGATGGTGATAGGGAGGGTGATCCCCGATATCCCCGATCCTGTTGTCATCCCCAAACATAACCCCGTTACTATGAATATTGTAGAGTAAAAACCATTCAAGTCTACGTCATTGGTTTGATTTTAATAAATCAATTTTACAAAAGGTATGTATAGTTCTTTTTTTAAGAACGGCAAACACACACTCAACCTACTTAGCTTATTCAATTCGCCACCACAAAACTTAAACCCTCAACCTCCTGAGAGACGTACTTTCCACCAAAACTTAATACCGCTTTGGTACTAGGTATGTACAGTTGACCATGTTGTTTCTTTAGGATTTATATTAGTTTTTTCAACACTTTCGGACTCAGACTTGTCGAATGAAAACTTCATGGTAATACTAGGCGTGTCAAAGAAGCCGATTTCATATCAGCTATAACAAGTCTATGTATCGTTTTCAAACCATTTTATACAGACATTCCGCTGGAGTTGAAAACGATAGTTGGACAAAATCTCAGGACTGATGTGAATTAGGCTGACTGCTCAACTCTTATAAATTTGGGTAAGTCGTTGCTTGGAAATATTTTGTAAGATCTATCATTGATTGAGAGCAAGCACCACAGATGTACTAATGGATGTGCTACATGTATAGTCTATGAAACATGAACTTTGAATGCTACCAACACTATCATTCACCAGCAAAAAAAAAAGAAGCAAACTCGAATGGTTTATTTCAGTAACAAAATAACGCCACAATAGACTTCACTTGAGTGTAGTAACATCAGCATACAACATTTCAACATTTTGACTCTACACATCTGCCATTTGTGTGTCCTCTGCCATTATAATCTCCAAGTCTCGTAGGTCTCGCTTCAACACATTCCCTAGTCTAGCAACAGCTTCTGTTTGTTGCTGTAAAACCTGCCACAAGTAAATAAATTTAAGCTACAATTTATCCTTTCGTCCAATTTCAAAGTAAAAGAGGAATCAACACACACTAATCAAATCGAAAGACTGTAAATCTAAAGCAAAGGCATAGGTTAGTCATAGTACTCATAATGGTTAAACAATTTAAGATACTAGGATACTTTTAGAAAATGTATTGGAAGGCTTACAACCTCCAAAACCACTTTATTAGAAAAGGCTAGATTATTTGAACGGTACCATTTCGGTAAGTATACATTTAAGTACCCCTTCACCCACCCACAACATCACAGGGTGCCACATTAGCTTTCTCCACATCACACTGGACCCTCATTCCGTCACACAATCACACTTGCAAAAAACATAAACAAAAATATAGAGAAAAGTCGCTTGAAACTATGTGACTCCCCACACTGGGGAGCACAGTGTACATGGCATGGCTTGACAGGGTGAGAGGCTGCCTTCTCACTTCCCACTGCCATAGTGCCATGCACTCCCTCCCCCCTTCACACACACAAAACCTCTAACCAAACTTGACCCACTTTGACACTATTAAAATTACCCATTTGACCCACACCAGCCTGCCCATTTTGTCACCTTTAAAGTTCTAATTGGCTGAAATCGGATGTTTATTGGTAAACACATTTACCTAAAGTGGGTTGACTTACATGTATATTATCTATCCAAAAGGAATGAGTTGGAAAAGTTAGCTAATAAAGAAACTGGTCAAAGTGTCAAACCGATCAGAGGTCACCTATGGTGGACTAATATGTTTATAACATCCTAAATTGCTTTATTCAAAAAAAATCTTATTCTAACATTTTAGTTTTTGTGATCACAGTTAACACATAATTTCTTCATACAATTCAATAAATTGACCAAAAAACAAAGTTGATGCCTGATGGGTCAACCAATCTTTAACCCTTTTAACCCAGTACCCTGCTCGCCTATTTTCCCAACTTTAATGATTGGGCTATGGGGTGCAACTTGTAAGTTAGCCGAGCTACTTGAGAACTTTCGCATCCTGTTAAAAGATAAGACACAAGCTGAGACTAACTTAGAACTTGTTTATAAACGAGCTTTTAGCCTGAGCTTCATACAAGTAGCTCAATAAGACTCACGACTAAAACCTATATACACATGTGTGCGGGCACGTGTGCATGCATCTACCTTCCTGTGTCCCCAACTTTCTCAGTTTCCCTTTCATCTACCTTCCCTCCATATTATTCGCAATTAGGTTTTTCTTCTCCACCATTCCTATCATCACCAATTCCATCACTTATCCCTTTCGTTTCTCGTCGATTTTTCTTCGAATCAGGTATGTATTTCTCTCCTTGAATATCCCTTAGGATATTCTTGTAAGTATTGATTCTATATCTGTACAATGTTCTTTAAGCTCTAATCAATTCAATTGATGGGTTTCAATGTTTTTGTTTTCATATTTAATTTTGGTGTTCATATTTGCTTGACCTATTTCCCTCATAGACAGACATGGAAATTAGAAAGTGTCTATCTTATATAGCTGTCAAATGAGACTTACGCACGACGTCAACAAAACAAGGCATAGGAACCAAAGCGCAGGCAAGGAGAGCCGGGCCAACTACTAATTATTAACCGTCCTATCAGTTGGGACTTTCAAGCAAGCCTTGCGAAAGCAGCCCCCTTTCTCGCACATCGAAAGAGCCTTCCATTCTTTTCGGCGTCATCCTTCCGCATTGGCGGCAAGTGGAGTGCCTAGCCCGCAGGAAACAGAAGGTTAGGATAGGAAGGGGCCGTCTGATGGAAAACGACTTTCACGTTCAGCTTTGTGTTCTTACATGTTAGTTTTTGCTCAGTACTTAATATCACAGAATTTGTTTAGGTTTGGGTTTCTGTGATCATTAGATATAGTTTGAAGTTCAGGATTCATCTTCCAATCCTCAAACTTTCAAGGCATGGCTAATTCAGATATCTGATTATAAAATCTTAAAGACAATTTGTGAAACGAGGATTCATCTTCCAATTCTCCTAATTTTTAGTTTACAAGAGGGAACCATATACTTTATCTTATAAGCATATCAAGTGGGTTTGTGTTTTTGTGAAATTTAGTTAAAGAATATAATTCAAGAATGAAATGCTTAAAGCTATCTGACAAAAAGTATAACATCTATAGTTTTCTTAAGTCAAAGCAACAAGTAATCCTACCATCTGCACATTTGTGAATATTTTCATCACTTAAAGTAACAAAATTGAGCTGTTTGATCATGAACCAAATCCCTTGGATCCTTATATAAGCTCATTCCTGATGATACAGTTTGTTTCCATTTTCTCATGGCTTAGGAGTTTGGGTCTTTCAGTTGATAAGGGATTATAAATGGTTTATTTTTTGACAGAGGTTGATTAAAAGAGACCTGCCCACCCACATGTTTTGACACCATGTGCTTGTAGGTGACTCATCCAACCCGATGAAAAATTTGATCCTTTTTACTCTTGTGTTGATAGTCTAGCTTACCCATGTTGAAACATCATTATAAAATACATAGATACTGAACCAAGAAAAAGTTCTGATTCAAACTTATATTTTGGTGGAGGCTTTGTTTGGAGGAAGCCTAAGTGGTGAAGAGTAATAGAACTGCTGCAACAGAAATGACTATGAGGTTAACATGCTATACATCCTTGGTGTGCTACACAAACACGTCACAAGACTAATGTGTAGCTGTCTTTTGCTTACAACTGAAAAGGCCTACGTCACATACCAGTTTTGAAGGTACTGAACTGCTAATTGACACTTTCCAGTTCATTAATCTAAAATACATGAACAAATTGGAAAGGTAAAAAGGTTCTTTTCTAATATACCTACTAACCTACATATATCAGACACATACTTAGCTTACCAAAGAGAGCTAAAACTAAAATCTTCTGTATTTTGATTATGACACATACTTTACTTGCTGAAAGAGAGTTTATGTTAATGATTTTTGCACAAATCAATGTGTTATATCTTGATTTGAAACTAAAAGCTGATGCAAATTTCTAAAAAGTGTGATAGAAAGAATCCGAAAAGTTATATGTCAAAGAATTCACCACCCATTGAGAAGACTGGTCAAAAAGTTCCAAATCACAAGGAGAAGGGTGACCATAATGACTAAATTGTTAAACAAAGCTATAAGAGAAATTCAAATGATGTTTACAATATATACCGATCTTCGGTAAAAAATTGGAGGAAAGTCAAGCAACATATATAAACATCTTTAATAGAATCATTACGTAATCACTTGGATAAATAATCTTTAATATATATTATATTTACTTATTATAATTATTTGATTTACTATTTATAAATTGTTTAAAACCAACCCCTGTCCACGGGTCTCTAAACTAGTAATATAAAAAATTAGTATCTATATAATTACAACAAAAAATTAAATAATAAATACCATAAATATAATTATTACATATATATTTAGAGGAGGGTTCATTTGAGAGTCATACTTATTGCGAGTACCGCAAGAACCAATCTTAGCCATTCATATGGTAAATGGAGTTCATGGATGGAGATTGTGGGCGATAAAGGGTGGCAAGGTGCATGAGATGAAATCATGGGTGGGTGATGGAATTGAAGGAGGAGGAATATGACGGCTCAGAATGGTTCTCACAGTACTTACAATAAGAACGGTTCTCAAATGAACTTTTCCCCTATATGTATATAGGTGAAGGTTAATTTGAGAACTGATTTTATTCTGAGTACTGCGAGAACCAATCTTAGCCGTTCATTTGGTGAGTGGAACTCATGGATAGAGAGCATGGGGGGATTGAGTGTGGCAAGGTGCATGAGATGAATTCATGGGTGGGTAAAGATATTGAAGGAGGGGGAATTTGATAGCTCAGATTGGTTCTCGCGGTACTCGCAATAAAAACGGTTCTCAAATGATCTTTTCACTATATATATATATACACACACACACACATATATATATATATTAATGAGCCATTAATGACTCATTAATGAGTTGTCAATTTTATTGGCCATTGATTTATTTTAATCAAGGGCCAAGATTGGTTCTCGCTAGGGGTATTCACTGATCGGTTAAAACCGAATTACCGAACCGAAAATTTTGGATCAAACTATTTGGTTCGGATATTTCGGACTGGATTGGATTAAAACAGAATAATTACTATGGATTTGGGTTTGGTTATGGTTTATCTAAACCGAATAAACTGAATAAACCGAACAAGAATATATATATATATATATATATATAGGGAAAAGTTCAAACGAGAACTGTTTTTCGTACGAAAACCGCGAGAACCAATCTTAGCCATCCAATTCCCCCTTCTTCAACTGGATTGCCTACTTATGAATTCGTTACATGCACCCTGCCACACTTAATCCCTCCACGCTCTTCATCCATGAATTCCATTATCCAAAATAAACGGCTAAGATTGGTTCTCACAGTTCTCGTACGAAAAACAGTTCTCGTTTGAACCCTCCCCTATATATATATATATATATATATATATATAGAAAAGTTCATTTGAGAACCGTTTTTATTGCGAGAACCAATCTTAGCCCTCCTTCAATTGGATTGTCCACCCATGAATTCCTTACATGCACCCCGCCATACTCAATTCCCCCACGCTCTTCATCCATGAATTCCATTATCCAAAATGAACGGCTAAGATTGGTTCTCGCGGTTCTCACAATAAAAACGGTTCTCAAATGAACCTTCCCCTATATATATATATAACTACTGGAACAAAGTAATTCATACATGTCATGTCTATGTCTATTTATAACTTATTATTTTTAATTATATATTTATGCCAAAGCTAATAGTCCCCCTAGTTATTTTAACTTAACTATGTTTTAATCTTTAATAGTATATATATCAAAACTAGGTTTTAAAATATTTCGAATCTTTAAACTTGTATTTATGTAAGAATGAAAACCGAATTGTAAAAACCGATCCAACCGAATTGTAATTTGGATGGTTTGGTTCGGATCTTAAGATTGTTTAGATGGATCGGATCTCACTTTTTAAAACCGAAATCCAATTGGTTTACTCTATCGGATCGGATTAAACCGATCCATCCGAACGTACACCCCTAGTTCTCGCAGTACTCGCAATAAAAATGATTCTCAAATAAACTCTCCCATATATCTATCTAGCTAGCTAGCTATCTATATATATATGCAAAAGTTCAAACGAGAACTGTTTTTCATACGAGAACCAATCTTAGCCGTCCAATTCCCCCTCCTTCAATTGGATTGCCCACCCATGAATTCCTTACATGCACCCTGCCACACTCAGTCCCCCCACGCTTTTCATCCATGAACTCCATTATCCAAAATGAACAGCCAACATTGGTTCTCACAATTCTCGTACGAAAAACAGTTCTCGTTTGAACCCTCCCCTATATATATATGTATATATATATATATATTTATATACACAAAATAATATAAATAATAAATGAGCCGAGTCCAAGCCAAGCTCATGCCTATAAATTTGCTTACGATCCAAGCTCGATCTTTACATACAAGACTTGAAACAAGCGAAGCTTGAGCCTTTACTCATATAGCTCGAAAAAAGAGCTCAGCTTGAGCTCTCATAAAATAAACAAACCGAGCTTGTGCTTGGCTTGATTACAACCTAGATTGGTTATCATAACCATATGAAGATGTAATACACAGAAGAGAGAAAAAATTTGGTTGCAACAAACAAATACCTCGTGCATATCAGCAAGACTCTGTTCATGTATTTTGGTTGATCCTGGTAAAGTGACAAAAGCACCACCATGACCATTTGCTTGAACACGAGCTACAGTCAGCAGATTTTGAACCCTCCTTGAGAGTTCAGCTCCAGATCCTTTTAACTGCAAGGGCAATAGGGCATCTTTGTAAGTTCAAGCTAAACAAACTTAGAATGTATGCAGAAGAAACTATAGAAGTAATTCCAACCTGTCTGATTATGGTAACCAACTTCTCAGCCAGTTCAACTTCTCCTTTAGTTAAAGGTAATCGAAAGCCTTTTGCCTCTAATGCTTCCAATATTCTCATCAACTTTTACAAGTACATAAATAATCTACAATTAATAAATTAATATACAAGAATTTCCAAGTAGAAAACAACCTGAATCTGTACTAGTGGTGGCAGTTTCTACTCCTTTATTTGTAAATGCCTGAACGGGACTATTTGTGTAGTGTTTTTATCTTAAATGAGTCAAATCAAAAGACTAAAGCAGAAACAAAACGAATCAAATATGTCCGAACAAGTTGAAAGTCCCCGGAAGAATATTTTGATACATACAATCTCTTTAATTGTATTTATTCAAGAGATTTGCATAATAATGATTATTGTAATAATACTTTCTTTTAATCATATGTAACTACTTATCAAAAGATGGAACAAAAAAGTATTTAGCAGGTCACCAGTTTCTACTTACTAAATGATAATGACCAGTTTCAACACGTTTTGACTCATTCACTGACCCGCACATCATGTACAACATACAAAAGAGTTATATTTGGTACCCTTAAGAGGCGCCTTTGTAGAGTCTTCTCTGATTGTCTCAGCCTCTCTATCCTAGGAAAAGTGTCAGCTTGGAAATGCCTTTGAAGCTGAAAATATGTTAACAAATTAAGGTGTTGCAAAAACAAGTATTTGGGCTAAATAAACACCCATGTTTGATGTGACAGAGAGAATAGGCGGAAGTACCATTTTCACATTGGTTTGAGTCATTTGCAATCGCTCGGCATCTGAAACTATGACTTCATCTTGGAGCTGCATAAATTTAACATCTGAATCAGAAATTACGTAATACAAGCGTGTAAGTTGTAACCAAAATTCATGCTGGTTCAGTAGGGGTTTGAAAAAAAACAGAACTAACTTTTTAAGATGGATTGTAGAAACATAATCCAAAGTCCAAACCCACAATTAGGGCCTGTAAATGGTGACCAAACAATCTGATTACTTACTGACCAAATTTAAAACCAATAATAAGTAAAAATCTGGCAATCTATAAAGTTTGAATTCAAACACGAATCAAAATTGAAGTGTTTTCTACTCGCAAACCATGTACAAAATTTGTCTTATCCTAAATGATAAGCATTTACCAGTTGTTACTGCATATCATGTTATATGCTAGACTTCAAACCAATAGACCAACAGCACCATCTTTCGTATAATTAAAACAAGATTGTAATCCTCTGGTGATAGTAATTATTTCCAGAATGCAAATGTTGGTACAAAGAACTTGGGACTATATTACTGTAATACAATATATGTACAAATAAATTAAAGCAGTTCTAAATCTGCACATGCATAAATGAATGACATAGTATGCCTTCTAAGTTCCAACCTAGAAAGCTTGTCCACAAGATACTTTTAAAATTAAAAATAATTACGTCTAAATCAATCATCCGTCCTAGCATTATCAATCTACCAAGTTAATAGCAGATAACATTAGAAGTTTATGTTATCATTTTCATTATTTGTTGAGACTGATCATTAATGGGACTACACGATAAAGGTGTTGGAAGGTGTCCCCCATGGCCTATGATCATGGGTTCAAGTCCCGCTGTGGACAAAAAGTGTAGATTTAGGAGTAGATTAGTGTGTGTTTGTGTTCTGCTATTAAAAAAATTACAATGCTTAAGCCACTCAATAAACTAGTCATATACTCGTATCATTAGCTTTAAGCTTGCTGAAGAAACAAGTCAAAATCCCATGTTATCCAGGTCAAGCCATATAGTCTAACAATCATCTATATTAGTTGGTATAATAGTTAACTTGCATTAATTCATTAATACAAATACAGTTAGAGCTGCGTTCTTTTAGGGTCATTATGTCTACAAGACTACAGTAGCGTTTGATTACAACTTAATAAGCTTAATATGAAAATAGCTTAATTAACTAAGTCATAGTAGGGGTGTTTGTTTTTTCACTTAATTAATAAAGTTGACTGAACATAAAAGCCGTGAAAGGTGAGATCTCCGTATTAAGTTCATTTAGGACTTATTTCAGACATAACTCATTTACTCGTTCAGACACTTTATACAAACAGAACTTAATATAAAAATAAAACAAACATGCCCTACGACATCTACCTTGGTACTCAAAAAGCTAATAATATGTTTTGTGGTAACCATGAACTTTCTGTAATAACTGCCCTTTCTCTCACCCGCTTTATACAGAAAATATGATTTTTCCAACCTCATAACTCATCATATACTTTATATTATCCTTATCTATCTAGCATGTATTTGGCTTAAAGAAAAACTTCCATCAGAACCATGAAAAACTAAAAATGGGCCAAAATGAAAGAAGTTTTATGCAGTTGATAGGTCTATGCCTTTCAACAACAAAAAAAGTTGATATGTCTACAACTTAGATCAAACAGCCTGTTACCAATACCATGTTCCAGTTTGTTATGATGCAGTGCATTGTCATATTTACCTCTACCTTCTTTGATGAAGGTAACATGACCTGCATATGTAACTGTTTGCATTAAGAATGATAGCATACTCATAGTTATATCAAATACCTTCAAGCGCTCAGAAAGATCTTTGAAACCTTTAACAAGCTGGGGCCAAAGCCGTTCACGATTGGAAGTCTCCATACCTTCTAGCTTCCCCATTGCTTCTGCCCACATTATCTGGCAATTACAAACTATCCCCTAATCTTAGAAAAACCTAATATCCGAAAGAACCCAACATATATAATTTAAGAATTTCAAAATATAGACTCAAGAAAAAGAAACCAACTAGGAAGAACAATAGTAAACTTACATCTGATACAGCAGCAGGCTTTGTCTTAAATTGTGGTTCAGTCACGCTGAACAGCAAGTGCTACATAACATAAAATTTGTGAGGTTGCATGTCAATTTACAAGCAAGAATAGGCCATGTATAATAGGTAGAGATCTATAATATAAAATCTTTATACACTTCTCTACATTAATTTCTTGATCTCAAGCTTTAAACTTACTGCTTACACAACATAGACAAGATGTTATAGTCCTAGTAATGAATCATGCGAGAAGCTTCTGCAAATGAACTACATTGGGCTGGTAAATAGGTTAGACAGATGAGTTAGCCGTGGTAGTAGTTAGGAAAGAATATAAGAAATCAAGAACAGATCTGTCTTTAGTCAGTCATTCATTGTGATTGTAATACTCTCTAAACTCTCATCTAATCATCCAGTTTCAATAATACAAGCCACTCCTAATTGCTTTCGATTCTCCAATCATTTGTAAAGAATTATGGGTAATTAGTGGAATTCCTCCGATCATAATTGATTCTGGGAATTCAACCATAACACAAGATAGAACAAATACGCGTGTAGTTACATGCAAACTTTATCACATTAATAACTAGAGCTGAACTGAAAATAAAAGACGTCCAACCTTAAACGCATACTTAGGGTTTGCAATTTCATCCTTATAAGCATCAAGTATCGCCTGATAATACACAAAAAAAAAGTCAATATAATGTGTATGTAGTGTAATTCATACAGTTGAGGAAAAGTTAGGGTTAGGGTTTCGATTGTTGAAAGTGCAACACATAAATGTATATACCTGAATGTCTCGATCGGCGAGAGAGAAAGGAAGCGGGGCAACGGGAGCCATCTGAGTGGTCAATTGAGCATTAAATGGCGTCGCAGCAGGGGTTGTCAGCGCGAACGTATTGCTATTCGCCTGTGTTGTTGCGCCAAACGGAGTTGAAAATCCGAACGGACTCGAGCTTTGTTGCTGAAACGGCGAAGGTTGCTGCTGCTGTTGTTGTTGAGAGAAAGGAGTGGAGAAGAGAGATGTACCGAAGCCAGTGGCGAATGAGGGCGTTGACGGCGTTCCGAAGGCTGGTGTTGAGGAAGGGGTGCCGAATGCGGGTGTGGATGATGGAGTGCCGAAGGTGGAGGAGGGTGTGCCGAACGCCGGCGTGGCAGATGGAGTGCCAAAGGGGGAGGAGGACGACGCTTGAGCTCCGAACATTGTGGCGGAGCAGGGCGGAGTGTGTGAGAGGAGACCTAAAAGAAATAGTGTGTATTGCCGCCAATTTTTTTGAGAGGTATCTCATTTTCTCTTGTGCTTGCTTTATTGGAAATTTTAGATTTAGCGACATGTATTGTAATGTTTTCTTTTAAATCTCACTATGTCCGCGTGTGTATATATTATTTTATAAATGAAAAATGGTTGAAGTAAATTTAATATATATATATATATATATATATATATTGTTGACATAGCCGATAAAAATTGTGATATGGTAAAAAAAATGATAATATTATTAATGACGTGTAATTATGATATAAATAAATAGTACGTTGTGATTGATAGATAACGGGAGGAAAATATATTAAATTTAAATTCAAGAGGGTTTGGATGTAAATTGTAAGTGGGTTATATGAAATATGTCAGGAGTTTTAAGAAAATTATATATTAATGTAATTAATTATAGGTTGTTTAAAAATTTTGTTTAATAACTTGTGATATATTTTGTTTAGAGAAAAAAATAGTTATATATTTGTGACAATCTCATTTTTATCTACGTTTTGATATAAATTTTATCGTAATATGATGTTTTTTCTAAAATTAGTAAAAATTGTTTTATCAATCGAGAGCAACGAGTAGGTAATTATTGAATACTTTATTCTGTTATATATTTATTCTCTCTACATAATATATTCAATATAATCACCAATTTCTTGGTCTTTCGATAAAAAGAATTAAAAATATACTATTTTTAAAAATTTGGTCGTATTACGATAAAATTTATATATTTGATAACCACTTAGTGAGTCTTTTAAAACCATTGGTTTGTGACATAAGGTTGTTTACAAGACTACCTCTACCAGTTTAGGGCTCTTTAAAATTAATTGTTAGTGTTTGAGCAAATAATCGTAAGAAACTATAACTCTACGTAATTACTGTCTAATGAAACAACCATTTCATGTTAGTGTGTTTTGTAACTACACATACAACTTGAATGGGTTAGGTTCACCAAAATGTATCTAACTTGTCACGTTTTACTATTGTGTGTATCGTACTTTAAAATTTTCTATTGTATATCAAACATAAAATTTGTCGATATTATGTGTATTAAACTTTTTATTGTATGTACTAAACTTATAAGTTTTTTCCTTTTTTGTGCAACCAAAATACACACAATAGCAAAACTTGACAAGTTATAAACATTTTGGTGAACTAAACCCCAACTTGAAATGTTATATAAAGATTTTAATTATCTAAGTTTTATTACTTTTTAACTAAAAACTTGGTACATCAAATTAAGGTTATTATTACATGGATATTTAAATTTAATGTTATCTTGTGTTTTCAATTATATTTAATTAAATAATAAATTATACTTAATCAATTTACGCATGTATACACATAATTTATTCTATGTTAATATCTTATTTTTATGTGATCTAATTTGTGTATACTTAGCATCATTATTTAATTTTTAACAAATTTAGTTTACAATTCTAAAGATTTAAAAATATAATTGATTAATAAAAATATATTTTAAGCACTTGATATTATAATATCAACAATAATATTATGGTTATATATTTACAGGATAAAGTTCCATCAAAAGAAACACATTAATATTATACTAAAAAAATTTAGACGTGTAATATAATTTTATATTTTTTAAAAGAGCATGTATGAAAAGTATTAAATATAAAAGTTTTATTTACGTACTCGAGCACTGCACGGGTATAACACTAGTTTTAAATGGTTATAGTGTTATAGTAAGGTTTTGGAAAGAATACTTTTCTCATTGAGGGTTACAAAAACTAATATAATTGACAAAATTACCTTGTTTTTAATTCACAATAACATAAAAATAATAAACTTTTAAATTATACTAAAAATGAATTTTAAAAAATGATAAATATAATTGATGCATCGTATTTTTGTAGCCTGGAATGATTCCAAGGGCTCTTGCTCTCCCTAAAACTATGTTCTCCATTGATCATGTCTCTATGATATTAAAGAATACTAACATGTATAATAAAATAATTGTAAATCATACATAGAGATGTAAAATCTCATAAGGTAGATTTATTAAACATCAGAAATCCATACATAACATTTTCATTAGTTTTTTTTGTGGAATCTATTTATAACCAAATTTGAATTTTGTATTTTGATCTAATTGTATTACATGTTTACATAAATAACCATGAAAATAGATAGATGTATCTAATAAATGATTTGAATAAATATTTTTATTAAAATATTTAAGTGTTTGTTTAAAATATTTAAGTTTTAGCAAACTAAAACACCAAAAAATGACATTTCAATAAACAATTTATTGATAAGCCAACTGAGGAAATAAAATGGGATGATTGATCAAAACGGGCATAGTCGTGTGTACCGTTCTCAAAACGGGCATAGTCGTGTGTAAAATAAGTACGTGTGTTAATTTAAATAAGTTAATAAAATGTATACATTCTAGTTATTAAATGGAATTATAAAACTAGTAATAATATAGATGAAACAAATAAAAATGATAAACGGTTTTGAATAAGGGTTACGAAAATATCCCCGTTAGTTAAAACGGGTAAATGGGGGTCAAGTTGTAAGTTGAAAAGGGGAACAAAATACCCGTTATGGATATATTTGAACCCTTAAGGCGGTCTGCCTTTGTCCATCCATATACACTCACGCATACATACACAAACACTAACTTGCTCACCTTCCTTGTTCTTGAAGTTTTGAAGAAACAATCCAAGAGGAGATCAACTGATCTTCAAGTGATTTAGTGTTCCTAATCAGTTTCTAATTCCATCTTCATCATATTTCTCCCACTTGTAAGTGTTCTTCATACTTGTTTTTCATTTGAGGTGTTGAGGTCAAAAGTGGGTCAAGCATAAATTGACCCTAGGAACTGAAACTTTATACCTCAATCGATTCCTACAACTTATATGGATGGATTAGAACACAAATCATATATTAAAATGGTTGTTTTGATTTAATTGGTTAATTTTGTTTAAATGGGTCAAAATGAGTAAATTTAGTCCCAAGTCTTATTTGGTTTGTTAGACTTGGTAAATTGGATGTTTTTAGACTCATAATGGTACCTCCTATGATATGCAAACATTTAAAATTGATTAAATTTGTTTGAGAATGAGTTGAAATGAAATAGGCAAAACAAGGGAAAGTCGTCCGACCTGGACTGTAGCAGGCATGCTTGCGAAGTTGCGGGCCCAAGGGATATTCCTTGCGGTAGCAAGGGAGTTGTTGAGACTGCTTAGCCGGTTGCAAAATATGCTCTTGTTGGCACGAGTAACACTCATTACGGGCACAAGCAATAATGCTTGCGGCCGCAAGGTAGTGTTGTGCAGTAACAGTAAACAGTTTCACTGTTTTATGTGTTTTGACATTTGGAAAGTTTGTGTGGACTAATAGATGGATTAAGATGTCATTAGGAGATTACTACCAGTATTCTAAAAGTGGTACCTTGTGTGTAATGTCTAAATGTGAGTAACGATGTTATAGGTACACCTGACAGCCTAGAAGAGCCGGAGCATTATATTTGTTTGTTGTAACTCTATAGGTGAGTACCGGCTTTCATGGGTTTCAATAAAGATGGATTTGTATGTTAATTAACTAATCTAATTAATCCAATGCCATTGTGAACTATATGTTGTAGATCCTAAATCCTCAAACATGCGTTAGAGATAAAGGATTGAGTATTACCATGTTGTTTTGATATGTTTTACGTGTATTCATATACATGCACGAGGTATGATATGTAATTCTTAGTATCGGTTTATTGTGAAATACATGCATGCTATTGGACCCGGAATGGGTTATTTATTTTGTATGTGATTGTCCAGACTTATTTGGTTAAGGTCAGCCGATGGTTGGATCCCCGGGGACCTATGGGTCATAATTGGGTATTAACTGTGACTTAAGGGTCCATTACGGGTCGTAGGTTATGCAGGACCACCATTCCTTACAGTTGGGGTACTCGGCTACCCAATGAGCCAAAGTGAGCATATGGCTCCGTAACGTGCACGGTGGACCGCTATATGCTCACCCACCAGCGCGGTTGGTTGTGTCTGATACCCTAGTCAGGGTCGTTGAGCTGGACTAGCTATCCCGCGAGATATGACACATACTGATCCTGTTAGCACTCCACTATGTGATAGGATATCATTGATTGCTTATTCATGCGTTGTGGCTCGCTTTAATGATGCTTATGTTAGTTTGTGTTCACTAGCTATCTATAGCTAATGTTGTGTTGCTTTCCCTTTTACATGTAAGAAACAAGTGGCCTTGTGAGAGTGGGTTGCCTGTTGGTGGTTATGTATATATTTTGGAGGAACACGATTTAAAATAACTCGTTTTGATAATTTTGAGTTGTTTATATTGTATGTCAAGTATGGTTTTAAAATTTGTAATAGTCAGTAAAGTTTTGTTTAAAATTTCCGTTGTTTGTCTGAGATTGATTGATATCTAGGTCGAAAATTTGTTTTTAGATAACTAGTTTGTTTTAGATTGAAAATAGGAAAATTCAGTTTACAAATATAAAGTAGTTAATTAAGTTGTTACGAGTGTAATTAGCATTGGGGTTGTGTTGTGCATCAAAATATGGTAATTGAGGTTGGTATTGATTCAAGTATGCCCACAAGTTGAAATAATTGGTTACAATTTTTTAAACCCGAGGTGTTGTAACTTTAATGGCGATTGGAAGATAGTAACAACTTCTTTTGGCTTTAAACATTATTTTAAGAGTAGTTGTACATTAAAATGATTACAAATGCATGGGAGTTGAAGAACACATGAATATATGAGTTTTTTAATGGATCATCCGATCCGTTAGGTAAAAACACAAAGAATGCATAAATTTAATAAAACACGGGCATTTGGACTAAACAATGATCAAAGAATGGTAATGGCTAGATGCTTGGTGAGATGTATGATATAGAAGGCTACATGGTAATGGCTAAACACGGGCATTTGGACTAAACAATGATCAAAAGAATGGTAATGGCTAGATGCTTGGTGAGATGCATGATATAGAAGGCTACATGGTAATGGCTAAACACGGGTATTTGGACTAAACAATGATCAAAAGAATGGTAATGGCTAGATGCTTGGTGAGATGTATGATATAGAAGGCTACATGGTAATGGCTAAACACGGGCATTTGGACTAAACAATGATCAAAAGAATGGTAATGGCTAGATGCTTGGTGAGATGTATGATATAGAAGGCTACATGGTAATGGCTAGATGTTTTGGGAAGTCAATGTAGAAGGAACACACTGCATGTTTTGGTTACATGGTCAGTTTGTATGATATAGTAACACTACACGTGATTTTAAAACTTGGCAATTCTGGGATGTAAATATCCGGCAAGTGTTTGTAAATATCTTAACTAGTTTTACAAGAATGGTTCCGTCACGTGCTTTTAATTAGAGTAATTATTTATTTAAATGCAGGGCGGATAAATAGTTCGGATTAAGAACAAACCCATGTACTATGAAAACTCAAAAAACGATTTTAATTGTGTTCATTTGTTAAAAACAATGGTTAGAAAAGTTCAACCGAGAACTGTTTTTTGTACGATAATAGTGAGAACTGTTTGTAACACTATTAATGACTCGTCAATAGGGGTATTTTGGTCAATTATAATTTACCCAACCGTGAATTGTGTTTGGGTGAGCTGTCATTAATTTGCGAGGTTTGATTTTTTCAAAATACCCCTCATTAATTAGTCGCTAAAAATTCATAGCAACTAATTAACTTTAATTAAGGGCTAAGATTGGTTCGTACGAAAAACAGTTTTTATTTGAATATATATATATATATATACATATATATCTAGGGGATGGTTTATTTGAGAACTATTTTTATTGTGAGAACCAATCTTGACCCTTGATTAAAATAAACCAGTGGCCAATAAAATGACGGCTCATTAATGATGCATTAATGAGGGATATTTCGGAAAAATCAATACTCGATCTTTAATGGAAACTCACCCGGACGCAATTCACAGCCAAAATACCCATATTAATAAGCATTAATGACAGTTACAAATGATGCTTAACGATAAAAAAGGTTCTCAAATGACACTTTCACTATATAAGAACCAATTTTGACCCTTTATTAAAATAAATTAACGGCTAGTTCATGACTAATTAATGATTTATTTAATGGCTCGTTAGTGAGTGATAATTTAAAAAAATTAAGTTAATCTAATAATAACTCGTTAATCCAGACATAATTGACGATTAAATAAATATATAAATGATCAAATATCCATATTAATATGTCATTAATGCTTTTAAAAACCATTCTCACACGAAAATAACTACTGTTTTAACTATTCCTTGTATACAGAATACATACACTCTCCTATCAAACTTTATTAAACTTACTGTTGTAATTAAATATTTATATTCATTTTTGTAACACGTTTATATACAAGGTTTTTTTTAAAAGATAAAAGTGAGTTAGTCGGCCAGTCAAATCTATTTTAATCCATGCAATATTTACGATATGATATCTGATACTTACGTCCACTTGCCTTCCAAGCCATCATACATGTCCGACTTTCAAACAACAACAATAATAAAAATAAAACATCGAATGCAAGACCGAACAACACACTTTCAAGAGAAAACTTGAAGTACAAAGAGTTTGCTTACAAATTTCTATAAGTTATTCAAAATCACGTATTTCTTGCAAACAATAGTTCCAAAAATCTCACCACAACAAAAAAATTAAAAAAAAACATAAAAAACAATAGTTTAAACTAAATAAATAAAAACACTACTCAAAAGAAGCAACCTTATGGTCAATCATTATGCCTTAATGGTGACACAATGCAAGCATAAACCAGATGGCTTAATCTTTGAAGTCTGCCATTCTGACCCAGGAGTTGCATTTGGGTCATACAACAGTGTGTTAAATCCTTCTTGTTCTTCTTCAAGTGAGAATAGCAATAGCTTATCTTCTATTATTCCAAACCTAAACCCGACACTCGAGCTTCCAATAACAGGCACAGATACCATTTTCCATGTGTTATCCTCGGGGTTAAATATCGCTAGTTTTCTCTGGTTTTTCCATTCCATACAAAACAGCTTCTTCCCCACCACAGCATGAGCAGTGACCATAACACAACCATTTTTCATCTCGCACCATGAGTGATCTTCGGGGTTGTAAACGTCAACAAATCTAATTGTACACATATTCAAACCAATCATTGCTTGTATGCTACAGGACATACAAATTTACAGGTTGGAGTTGTGTCTAAATAAGAACCAGTCAAGATAATTCAGGTGTCTGTTAACTGTTAAGGTCGGGGCCAGGTGAGACCCAAATATTATTATTAGATAAGGAAAATACTACTACTGTTATTAGTCGATATCTTTTACTATCTAGTAGATATATTCTATAATTTAGATAACATTAGAAATTAGGGTTGTAATTTTTACTAAGCAGAAAGTGACTGGTGGTTTTATATCATTACGAGTGTTGGCTTACCTCTTGAAATTAAATAGTGAGAAAGCTGATGGATGTCTCGAAAGTTGATTAATCTATCTTTTTATCACTGTGAGTGTCCGTTTTATTTTTATAAAGCAAATTTGATGAGTTTTAAGTAATACAATATTGTTACATCCCATACATTGAATTACTTGTAAAATTCTGAGAAGATGGACAAAAAAAGTGCTGGCAGGTCAATACGACCCAACCCAAGCCTCCAAGGGTTATCTTATGAAACATAAGTGTGTTGTGAGATAAACAAACCTTGAATTTCCAATGGTGAAACTTGAGCGCCCACCCATAACATAGAGTTTACCCTCAAAACCACATGCAAAACATCCCCAACGTGGGCGGCGAAGAGACTCGATTAGCGTCCACTTGTTAGTTACAGGGTTATACGCCTCGGCACATGAGAGAGACTCTCCATCCATTCCATAACCACCAACTGCATAAACCACACCATTAACTTCTGCACAAGCAAAATCATACCGAGGCACATTCATGTTTGCAATCTTGCTCCAGCTGCAATCAAAGAATTATAATTCACATTAAACCTATAAAATCAAATTTTGTTTTACTATTGCCAGTTAGTAATCAACTTTTCAGTGTTTGGATTAACAGATTATGCTTCATGTTATCAAATAAGTTTTTGATAATGAGTCCTTTTGGTAACTTTTGGATAAATAAATAGTACTGTTTGCATTCAGACTGATTATCGAACAAGTTTTGGAAAATGGTCCGGAAAGTTTCGGATAGTGGTCTTGAACATCTGGCACTAGTTTTATACGAGCCTAGCTTGGACTTGCACTTTTGCAAACCCATATGTGCTGGTCATGGTTTGAGATTTTGGCAAGCCCATGAACCACAGGTTGAACCAAGTTATTCACAACACAAGGCTCAAGTTAATCAAACAAACAATTAAAGTCGACTTTAACCAGAGGGAGAAACAAGACAAATGATAAAAACAAACCTGTTAAGGCAAGAATCATACTGGTAGACATCAGATGAAACAGACCCGACACCATCAATCATCGAGTAACCAGCCATGACAATAAGCTTCCCATTAAGAACCACAACCCCAAATCCGGCTTTTGTGGGGCCCGGCATCAGAGGTAGAACCGATTTTTTATTTCCACAACAATCCAAGACTTCCCAGTGGGTCCCATCACCTTCAGCATCCATAGTCAAAACATAAAGCCATTCCTCAAGCAAACCGGCAAGTTTCCTTACAGTAATAAACTCATTGCTCTTAATAAAAGACCTCCATCTCCTTGACACGCCTCCCATTGTTGGGAAGTCTGACCTAGGGACAAGAGCAAGACAGTGCTTTGCAATATCATCGGGCAGCCCAGGCAAGACAGGGCAGTCAAAATCCTCAGGATGTAAGCAAGAGGTGATCTTCCGGACCGATTTGGAGATGTACATACTTGGGTTTGTGGCGCCAATCTCTCCACAAACAGATTCAGGCATACTTTAGAAGTGCAAACGCTAAATTCTTCAGAGTTGATCAATTGGTTCTTCTTGATTAGAAGAAAATAATACGAAATAAACTGAAATGGTGACTGCTTGATTACAAAAATTCATGATACCCTTCAGTTATAGGTATTTTACGAGCCCAATTCATGCATGAAGTTGCAGTACTAATCACTTGAGTTGTAAAAGCAGACAAATTTTTGTGTGTTGTCCAATCTGATTCAAATTCCATGCCAATTGCTCTGTTCCTAGAGTAATTTCCTGTCTTTCTTCCAGCCCGAATAACCCCAAATTCTAGATACTTTAAGTTGCTAATAACCCGAGACAGTGACAAATCTACAAATATAAAATACAAACAATCAGACCATAAACAAAAACAGAAAAACAAAGATGTGCACATTGACTTTTAGGTTAAAGTAGCAGAGGTAGCAATTTTGACCCATTTACTTAATAAAGGTGTTGATTTGTGTTATTTTTCATGTCTAATGGAGTAAACGGGTAAAATACTAAAATCAATAAAATATAGCTTAAAAGGAAACAAGTCAAATGCACCAAAAGTTATATTATAATGCATAAAACCTTGTAATTAATCTTATTCAAAGGTGAAAGAATTAAATTGTTATTGAAATAATGTAGTTTTAGCAATTATTATTAACACACTAGATATTGAAAAATAATAATAATAGAACAACTTAAAGAGAATGTATTTCAGGTCAATCCAACACAACGCATTTCAACCCGTGAAAAACTTGCACATTTTGACACAAACCTACTTTGGCCCATTCAAACAGCTCTCCAGCCATCTCTCTGTAAAAACATTTTACTGACCAAAACGGATCTTGGTACAGATTCAATAATGACCATTCTTTTAACTTGGAAAATGATTAGTATGCCTATAACATGTGCCTAAAGGTATGCCAAAGAGGAGATAATGATACATGACATAATTAAAAGTAAAGATTTACAAAGAGAAAATAACTAAGTCATGTGTCAATCAATGAATGGATTAAGCATATGATTAGGCTGATTTATTAGGAATATATATCATTACTCAAAATTATTTGTGTTACAAACATTTTCTTAAAAACCTTTTTGTCAAGTTTGAATTCAATACTCATGGTGTTTGACTCCGAATGTCAATGCGTACATAAAAGATGAAATGAAACAAATGGAAGTAGATTATACCAGCCAAGGCCATAGAAGTTGGCTTAACCCCCTGTAACTTCCATTTTATCTATATGTGCATGACTACCTGCAATGAAATAAATAATGGTAAATTACAATATAACGAAGTAAAGTTTGCAACCTATTTTTGACATATGAAGAATAAGGCATGTTTAGCAATAAGAAAATGCTATTTGTAGGTTGTAATCATGAATTGACTAAATATGTCAACAATTATCATTGCAAAATCAATGTTACTTCGTTTAGGTGCATAATATTTATCAATGAGATTAGCACCTAGTCAAAGTCAATTTTTGATTAACACCTAAGCAAAGCAACTTGCTTCAATGCTTCATACTTACTACAAGTTCTATCACAGCACTAAACTTACAAATTAAACATTCTAAAAGGGTTGATCCTGAAACACACCTACCCACCAAATATTAGCCACCTACCCAACCAAACAACCAATAATTATAATTAATTAATAAAAAAAGGGAAAAACCCAACTTGCATTACAACACGATCTGATTAACCAGATATTATATCAATATCATTAGTTTTATACACAAACCAAAGTGAATAGCATCAACCTTAAAAATCTGTGCCATATTTCACAAGGACAAATCTATAGCAACCAGTGAAGTTGAAATCAAGTTTGGTCTTTATTTCTACAGTCTTCCTCTTGAAATAATAATGATAATAAAAAAGATGATTTTAGCCAAAAATTGGCGGTAGTCAAAGATCTAATAGCCAGTTATTTGACAACAAAAGTCAAATCTTATATCTACCTTCAGAAACATGTGTCTACTGCTTACTGCATATAGAAGCCCAAAATCAGCAGTTAATCCACACAATTAGGGTTCTTATGGATGGTATAATTTCAAGGAAAAGGACTAGATCGGCGGCAACAATTCAAATATTTTTGACTAAAATATATTGGTGAACAGTTGTTTCTTCAGACAGAATCATTAAATCAACAGCATTGAGGCCATCCTTAGATAAACCAACAAAATTAGGGATTAAATTGATTCCAATGGGCTTACCGAGTATAGATCTAAACCAAAAAAGACAACAGACCTTTTGCAGAATCACAAGAAACTGTGTGAAGGATTAGATCTAGCAACAAACCCTATTAAGATAAGAAAAAATATATATATATATATATGCACACAGTTTAGAGCTTACGCTACAATTTAACAGAAACAGCGAACAAATCTTGAGCAGGAAAATGAAGAAACACAATATACCCATATCGAGTTACCTAATTAATGTTCTAGAAAAAGGAAATCCAATCAGATCTCACAATGGGATAAAGAGATCATAATAATAGTAAAATTCAAAGCAGATAAAGGAAACCGAAGTGAAACTACATCAATACGGAAGGTATGAAGAAAAAATCACGAAATTATTACCAGAACATAGGAGATTTTGAGTGGATTGGATGCTTGTGTTGTGATGGGAGTGAATGATTATTAGATAAAACAACAAATGGATATAATGGGTTGATTTAAAGACCCTAAAATCAAGGTGTAGGGATAAAATTTTGACAGAATCAGACCCACGTCAGTCAATGTCAGATGATAAAATGGGATGGGGGGGGGGGGGGGGGGGGGATTTCGACCCACTGGGTAATGACAGTGACCAGAATTTTTGCTGCAATTTACTCTCTTTTTTAATCCTATAAAAGGGGAAGATTAGTGGTCCTAAATTAGCACCAATTTCAATGGCTACATTTTTCCCCTTCAAAATTGAAATCAAAATAAATAAATAAAGCAAAAATGCATTTAGCCTAACGGAGGGTTAAATCTCGTAGTGGACATAGGTAGTGATAGATCTACGTTTTTCAGTGATCGATGACTGCATATAATAGTAAATCAAATTCAATTACAATTTAGGTGTGTTGTTTGAGATTTTTTGAATTTTCAATTGTTCGGGTCAAGTTAATTGAGCTTTTGGTTGTTACGTAAATTATGTATAGCTTGATCTTATATAGCCATATACGTATGAAACAGTATAATCCAGAGCTCAACACACACAAACCTAAAACATAATAGAATTGTAAAAACAATCTAACAACCTAAAACAAAACACAATTGCAAAACAATAAGGGGGTGTTTGTTTCATGGTATTTGGTGGGATTTGAAGGGATTTGCATTTCAAATCCCACTAAATACCATGTTTGGTTGGCAAAGTAAGGAAGCATTTCAAATCCATGGATTTCATTGAAATACCATGAATGAGGGATTTTGAAATACTAGCCCCCCCTTGGTATTCTGAAATCCCGTAGATGGGGATTTCCACCGACGACCCTCCGGCGACCGTCTCCAGCGATCTTTCGATTTTTCGACTCCGTTTTCCGTCCCTCCGCCGTCGCCGTTCGCCTTCCCTGTCGACGCCGCCGTCCGCCTTCCCTGTCAACGTCGCCTTCCGTTGTCGTCGTCCCTTCCCTTCCCTTCCGTCATCGTCCCTTCGACAGAAACCCTAGGTCGCCTTCCGTCATCGTCATCGTCATCGCCGACGTCGCCTTCGACAAAAACCCTAGGTCGCCCTTCCCTTCCCTTCCGTCATCGTCATCGTCAACGTCGCCTTCCGTCCCTTCGACAGAAACCCTAGGTCGGCGCCTCTGTCACCGTCGTTTCTGTCCCTTCGTCGTCCGTCCGCCTTCCCTATCGACGTCGCCCCTTCGTTACCCCTCCGTCGCCGTCGCTGATGGTGGTGGTAGTGGAGGTGGTAGGTGGTGTTGATAGTGGTTGGTGGCAGTGGAAATCCCTCCTAATGAATCTCATCCAAACACTACTTGGGATTTTAAATCCCACCAAATGCAAATCCCTTCAAAAACAATCTCTGAACCAAACATCCCCTAACTTAATAACACAAAATACAAAAATCATAAACAATAACTCAATAAATTGGGGCACATAATGCTTCAAATCAGCGTAGAAAATAAATTACAAAAGAAAACCATTAAGCCCAACATTCAATTTAATACCAATCAAACCTAAAAATGGACAACACCATAAGCAATAAGATTTGTCTACTTTTGGGTTGAAAAAGAAACACAAAACAATAACATAATACCAATCAAACTTTAAATTGGACATAGAACTACATATCTCAAACTTCAAATTAGGGCATCAAAAAATTTTAAACAATAACACACAAAAAATTAAGGTTGAGAATTAGAGATCTCAGACTTGTATGGTAGGTTCCAGCTTCGTTTTTTGCAATCTTGCGAATTTTATTCTAAGAATGGTACGAGTGGTTACTTACTTAAAATCACACTCACCACATCGTTACGTCAATTTTTGTAAATTACATAATAAGGATATGAATAGAAGAATCTATGTTAAAAGATAACTAATAAATCATTTCATTAAGGATATTTATGTAATTTTGCATATTTTAATCACCTAAATGCCATTCAAATAGCACTTAGTGAAAGAAGATCGTTGTAATTAGTCTTTGGGGTTTGTTTCTCTCAAAGTTTGGATGGGTTGTAAGTACAGTGTATGGTGTAAGTTTATTTTCTGTTATGAAATTTCCTACTTTTTAAAGAATAACATGTATTTTTAATAAAATTTAAATAAATTTTTTATTTATAAAATAAAACCTTTTCAAGTGTTTTTTTATACGGTAATGCATGCATGTCGAATAGGAGAAAGTATGGAATGGGGAGCATTTTTAAGATAATATAAAAGACGATATTCCAGACCGTGCTAATGCAAATTGTTCTTTAGAAACTTCGCGTCCATTATATCTTCAATGAAAAGTTGAACGAACAATGTTATGCAAATGATTCACGAGTTCAAATTCACGTGTTTTTCACTAATCAATTGTGTTTTTTTCTCAAATATAACCTAAACCAAATCGAATTATTTGCACTTCCACTGCTCTCCAAGTATCATTTGTGTTTATAGATCTTTTTATCCCTTCTTTAATGCATATTATGCCCGACCGTAGTTTAGGACGTCTCATTTAACAACCTCTACACTCATTTCTTCGTCGTACATGATGGGGAAGGATAGATGGTAACATGACTCCCTATATAAAGATAGGGTAGTTAAGGTTGATAGTGTCAAGAGGAGTATCATGTGACAATAAAGTTATGTTGTGTAATACCCGTTTCAAATTTTGTTATATTTTAGACATTAATAAAAGTGGCCCCTTTATTTTTTATACTCACCGTCGTGTTTAAGTGTTACACTTATTAGGTGGAAGGACCATTTTTGCCCATTAGGGAAGTTAAGGGGGTATTTAAACCAAAGTTAGGTGCAAAACCCTATGACTCAAAGACCAATCGAAATGTATAGGGTTTTAAGAACTCTATGATTGTCGAGTGGGGGTAGGGTTAGTGACCCTAGTTAGGGTGTGATGATATATGGAAACCTTTCTTGTAGGGTGTTTGACAATAGAAGTGAACCACTACACGTCATCATGGTGGAGGGTTAGGGGTCTTCATCGTAGGTGTGGTGTGGGAGGGGTGGAAAAGGTTACGGCCCCCACATGTAAGCTGATAAGCTCTATATATCTATCTTACTCTTTTTTGTTTACATGATTATGATTGGTTAATGGGTACAAGGTGGGTCTAGAATTTGACGTGGTGTGAAATGACCACTTGTCCACTACAAGGCTGAGTGGTGAGTGTGACGGTATGGTGGGGTGACAGTATGATGGGTGTAATAGGGTGTAAGAGTTAGAATTACTAAGACGAAAGAAGAAAAATGATAGAAAATTAATATGACAAGTGAGATTGTTTGAGAACGTAGTACACCCACGCTTTAATTGTGTAGATGAGAGGTTGTGTACACATAATTACTATGTACAAACAACAATAAACCCAATAACATATTTTTGTTTTTTGGGGGAATGATACAAGACATCATCTAACATTCGTACGTATTATGCACTCGCAACTCATTTAAATTATTAAAATATGAAATTACTTAAATATCATTTATTTAATAATGATGTGAATATAACAACACCTATCATAGATGTTATCAGTAGCACTTATCATTTTCCCTTTGTTTTTTTTGTCTTGAAAAGGTATTAAATGAACCTAACAAGTCCATAAGAATATTAATTTAAGGGAATAATACTTTTCAAAAAGATGTTTATATGCACATTTTATTTGCATTACGTTGATTGTCATTTTTAACTTTATAATAAAACTAATTATTGATGTCTTTTTAACTTGTACTAATAAGAACTATACATAGTCTTATAGAAGGCAAATGATATAAAAAGCACAATGACGCGAAAATAATATATGACAATTAAGGAGATATAATTATGCTACTAGTTGTATTTATTATGAAGGCTCTTATAACCACAAAATATCAAATGATATATATTTTAGTTATTTTAATAATTATTTAAAATGTACGTAAAGTATGAAAAATAATTATCGTCTTATGCATATTAATAATTAAATAGATAAATAGAAGGACAAAGCAGGAGTGCACGTTCGGATGGACTGGTCTAATCTGATCCGATTGAGTAAATTCAATTGGATTTCGGTTTTGAAAAGTGAGATCCAATCCATCCAAACAATCTTAAGATCCGAACCAAACCATCCAAATTACAATTTGGTTGGATCGGTTTATACAATTCGGTTTTCATTCTTACATAAATACAAGTTTAAAGAGTCGAGATATTTTAAAAACTAGATTTGATATGTATACTATTAAAGATTAAAATACAGTTTTCCAAGTTACAATTACTAGTGGGACTGCTTTGGCAGAAATATATAATTAAAAATAATAAATTATTAATAAACATGTACATGCTACGTATAGATTACGTTGTTCCAGGCTTCCAGCAGTGTTGAATATATATATATATATATATATATATATTCTTATTCGGTTTATTCAGTTTATTCGGTTTGGATAATCGCAACCAAAACCAAACCGAAATCTATAGTAATTATTCGGTTCTGATACGATCCAATCAAAAAATCTGAAATTTCCGAACCAAATAGTTCGATCCAAAAGTTTTAGTTCGATAATTCGATTTTATCTGGTCAGTGAACACTTCTAAATACGAGAGTGATATAGAAATAAATTAAAATTTTCCTATACAATAAAAATATAAACAGATAACGATAAGTGCTAAAAAAACAAAGTTGACTTAAAAATAAGTAATCATGACATGCTCATACAAGTTTGTGATAAGAGCAAGTTTACATATTATTATATTTACTTTATCGTATAATATAAATAAAATAAAAAAATTATAAATATGAAATCACATGGAGATCCACTTGTCGTTTCAATCTCATTACCAACAATGGATTTGTCTACTTCATTTCTTTTACATGTTCGAATTTATTAAAAACGTTGATAAAATTGATCTAAATTATATATATATATATATATATATATATAAATAATATATATATAATTGATCTAATAATATATATATATTTATATACATATACACTAGCGGGGTACCCGCGCAATGCGACGATGGTGAATAAAAATGGTTTGTAAGGAGTTGTTTTGGCAGGTATTGATCAAGAGGACACACAAGACGTAATTTTGCAATTTTTATTTAGTAGGTGAAAAGGGAATGAAATTTAGATGTAATTTTTATTTAGCAGGTGAAAAGCGAATATTATATATTTTCTCTTTCTGGAATTTATGGAATGTTATTAAGTTTATAGAATATTCTGTTTCGTAAGTTTTGCTATGGAATTTATGGAAAGAGAATATTCTGAAATTTATGAAAAAGGAATGTAATTAAGTTTATTTTATGGAATCATTTTTTAGTAGATGAGGGTAGAATAGTAATCTTAAGTGACTTAAAATTTAAGAGTTTTAAAAAAAAAGCTTAAATGCTTTATATAATAGTATAGATATATATATATATATATATATATATAATTGATCTTTATATATATGTATATATATTAAATTATTATTGTTATAATTAACCTCATTTTGTTTAGTTGTTGGTAAAGGTTATGTTAAACTGAGTCTATAAAATTTTATATTATATTTGTTTTAGGACGTAAAGAATAATAAAAATTAATGGTGGATATTTAAAGTGCTGCTTTAAAAAAAAACATGCGTATAAAGCTAAGATGTATATTCGGGCCAATGAAAAGCCCATTTGTGGCCTGCAGAGATTCCGGGCATCATCCATTGATAAAATTACTGGTTGATGTCCCTTTTGGCAAAATTAGGGTTTAATGTTGAATCACTCATGGTAGAAATTCCATCCTTTTTTTTCCCGCTTTTATACTTTTTTTTTGTTTCTTCTTTGTAAGCATCACAAAAGCATTTTCTTCTTCTTCTTCTTTTTCATAAAATGAATGTCCGGATAGCTGGATTATCGAGATTTAGGGAGCCAAACTATGTTCTAATGAACATGGTCTAATCATTTCAAATACTCCTTTTAACCATAAAGGATATTTACCTAGTAGAGCTTCAACTCGTTTCTCTTTTAAGATGCTTCAAATCATTCACCCCTAGACGATGTTAGGATATTTATATTTATCTAAAATAAAATAAAAATAACATTCATGTTTGAAACAAAAAAAAATTAATTGCTACTTATTATAGTTTAAAACATCTCAGTGTAGTCTAATGGTATGATGGCTATAAAGTTTAGAATATACGTAAATGTAACACTCTAGTGCAAACATTATGGATGCCCACAGGGTATAAGGAACAACCAAAAACTAACAAAAATCGAAAAACCCCTTAAAAATAACATTTTTAATCTCAAGACTTACTTGGATAACTTCTACCGTCCAACGCTTCCATATAGCTATTTACATACTATACATACACTATAATTTATTAGAATAATAAGATTTAGCTTTACTTTATTAGAGTCAAATTAATTAAATGTTCCGTTCATCTATAACAACTTTTTTTATGTGTATTACCCGAATCCAAAGGCTAAAGTTAAATGGCTGCAGTGGTCCTCAATTCCTCTTGGTATTGGTACCTAGCTTCATCAAAGTTCTGTTGCAGTATGAGTTGTTGAGATGTACTCTATTTCTCTTCTATTTATGTAACATGTCTACCTTGAAGACGTGTCTTTGGTTTTCTAATAATTACCTTTGCATTTAAAAAAACTTTTTTTTTATTCCAGTACTAATTATTTTTCTAATTTTTTAAAAAGTCACCAGTACTAATTATTTTATCAACAATACAAAATTACATAACTCTTCATTTGATATAAAGGTCACTTTTTGTTAGATTTGGTCAACGGGGTTGCTATTAGCTTTGACTTCTTAAAACATTTGGCCCTTTACTTGTTTAAGATTTTTCATTACTTTTGAAGTGGCTATTCTATTTCTACCAATTTCATGGTTCAACTTGTACTAAAATATAACATTTATAATTGATTTATTAATTGCAAAAATAAAAAATATATTAATATGAAGGAAATTATTGTAAAATACATAAAATTTTAAACAAAAATACTTTATGAACAATACACCTCCAATAAATTGGTGAAATTTCTTTAAAACTATTTTTGATTTGTATTGACTAGAAAAGTGATACAAAAATAGTTTTATATAAAAGAATAAAAATATATATGTGATACACGAGTTGATTTAAAAAATAAAAATATCAAACATTAGTAAAAATATATTAAAATCAATATATTTTGACAGATGAAAAAGACGATGAACAAAGAACTGCGACGACAATAACCCAACAACTTTAGTCATGAGCATAACGGTTATGACCATGAACAGACTGTAACTCTCGTTCAACAATCGATTTTGTATGAATTGATTCTGGCTCCTACTTCACGATTCATCCATTTCGTTTAGGGGTCACAAATTTATTCTTCTCATTTCAACCAATGTGGGTATAGATGACTTCATCAGATACAACATTGCGCCATAATTATGTGTTCCCAACTTCAATCCGACCTCCATGGAAGTTATTTCCATGCTGATTAGTACCCGAAATACTCAATAAAGGCAACTAGCCCTCAAATGAAACCCATGCGCCTATCTTGGTTGCGGACTGGTTCGTTTCATTTCTAGTGTCATTGATGGTTTTGTTCATCTCATGTATGGATATTGTTCATCTTAAATGTTTTCGTTGTTCCTTTTCTTCAAACATGAACAAAAACCAAGAAGATATCCATTTGTGATTTGTTTGTTTGCTTAAGGTATTTGTTTTGTTCAACCTGTTTATTCGATGCTTATGTTTTGCTTTAGGGTTTTTGATTTATGTTCCTTGTGATTGTTAATGGAAAGCTAGATTTCAAATGAATATGTCATTAAAGGTCCAATTCTTGAGTTTGATCAAGGACAATCAATGATTTGTAAATGGGTTTCTAAGATAACCCTCGTCTAAACATTAAAAGGGTTACAAAACATCCATATATCTGTAAATAAGTTTATTCTTGGATTCAGAATTGCACTAACTCGCCCACATGAAGATGAAAATAACGAATATGGTTGAAGATGAAAGATGATACAGTAGTTTTAGTAATTATAATAATAACAATAATAAGTAATAAAAATAAAAAATATAATAAACTAATAAAAAATAAATTGTGACCTGCTAAATCTGCAATCACACGTCATGTTACGCTAAACGTGATATTTGGCAACTTAGATGCATTAATCTTTAAAAAAATCTTTGTTACATACTAAATAAAACAAAACCTTAGTTTCAATTATGTACGGAATTTATATCCGGGAAATTCTATATCCTCCTGATTCTTACTCATCATCAACTTACAATATCAATACAAATGTTGAAATTAAGGAAAGATGTGAACAAAGATAATTACTGAATTGCACATGTTATCATCTAGTGAGTAAGAGGATGAACCAGAAAGGTTTTGTAAAAGTAAATATAGTTTTCCTTTATAGTTATTTACATTTTTTATCCTGGTGGTTTGGTGTTTTTTATAATTTTGGTTCCTAACGTTTCATTTTTATAGTTTGAATCCTTAAATGACCAAATCTCTTATGGATCTGGTCACTGCCTATACTTGAATGACCAAATTACTCATGCACTCTTATTCTATTTATTTTCATCATTTTTATTCCATTTTTAAAATTGTTTTACAAAATAAAAAATTAAATCAGGAATATCAGATCATATTTTCTCTTTCGTAGCCTCTCTCTCACACACACTCTCTATTTCTTATCCATACGTCCCTCCCTCCCCAAAGACTCTCACGGTCACTACCATCCTCCATCTCAGGTCAACATCCTCCACCTCCGGTCAACATCTTCGGCCAACCTAAAAGACCATTATCATCGCCACCTTCCACCCCAAACACCTCTGACCGACGTAGGCCAAGTCTTTCCACCCTAAACACCTCTGACCACCCCACCCCTCTTTATCTCTTTTGACAACGATAACCTAAGAATATTCAAAAAAACGAACAAGTTGGTGAGTGAATTAAAGCCATTAAATGGCGTATATTTAAATAGAATATAAAACAAGAAGAAAAGCAAACAATAGATTGAAAATCAAAATGCGAACCGGATGTTTGATGGAGTTGAAGGATGGATAGTTGCTTGTAGTCTTTAAATATTCTTGAATCATCGTTCAATCGTGTGTAAATTCGCCTAGATACGGTCTTTAGGGGCTGAGGATGGCAACAATGATGACGACGGTGGTGGAATTCCCCGGCGGCAACGAAATTAGGGTTTATGCGATTTAGGGATTTGAGTGTAGAAAGGCAACTGGGGGAGATAGAAAGGGTACATGCATCGATGTTGGAGGAGGCGAAGACGATGGGTTAAGATTGTGAAGGCGGCGATGATGGTGGCTTAATAATATGAAGGCGGCGAAGATGGTGGCTTAATACTATGAAGGCGGCGGCGATGGTGGCGAGGATGAGATGTGAGACAATTGGAGTGATGCAACGATGGTTCTGGGGTGATGTTGGTGGTAGTGGGTGGTGGTTAGTGGTGGCCGAAGTGTGAGAGGGAGAGAGATCTGAGAGAGGGATTGAGAATATGAGATGGTGAGAGAGGTCCGAGTCTTTAAAAGATGAGTGTTTGTCACCATGTTGACGATAAAAAAAGGTGTACTTTTAGAATTAAAATATTATTATAACATTTTCTAAACATTTTTAAAATGAAATAAATAAATTAAAAGGACATGGGCAATTGATCATGAACCAAATTTGTAATAAGTTTAATTGTTTAGAGAATAAAAACATAAAAATAAAAAGTTAAAAATCAAAACCATAAAAACTATCTGATCCACAAGTAACAAAAATATAATCAACTTCTTTTATCTCGTTACCCACCGTGAAATAATGAAGATCGTAGTCGCGTAGGAAAAATAAGAAATTACAAACGGCGCCTTTTGGTAGCATCTGTCCGACCATATCACTGCTGGAAAAGCACTGTAGTGGCATCTTCCTCCTCCGATATGACTAAACCCTAACAAATTCCGATGTCCTCCTTTTCGCTTTCGTTCCTCCGCCCCCGCTACACCCCGTTCATATTCACCACCGTCCACCGGTGCTCGCCCACCTTACGTTCACTCTCAATCGTTGTCTCTAGAAACCAAAACCGTGAAAACGTGTCGAGGAAATCTCAGCAGCCGAACAAGCATCTACTCAAAGCACGCGACTCCGTCAAGCATTTCTCGTCTCTATCTCCGTCGCTCACATCCGCCGATAAACTCCATCTCTCTCCGGACCAAGCCATCGGAAAAGTTGCCTCTGCTCAAGCCAATTTCATGCGAGTGGTGGTTGAATCGGAGAGATCTTCATTGTCAGAGGAAGATGAAGGAACTGGAGTTGAATTGCTCTGTGTGGTGAGGAATTTATTGAAGAAGATTAAACGGAGAGTTCTAGTCGGAGACAAGGTGTTGGTAGGTTCCATCGATTGGATTGATCGAAGAGGAATGATCGAGAATGTGTTCGAGAGAAAAACTGAGATACTCGATCCGCCAGTAGCGAATGTGGATCATTTATTAGTTTTGTTCTCATTGGATCAACCAAAACTGGAGGAATTTTCGCTCACTAGGTTTCTGGTTGAGGCAGAATCGACTCACATTCCGGTCACACTTGCTTTGAACAAGGCTGAACTTGTAGATAAACAGGTATGCATTAAGATATTGACACAATAATCTCCATTTCTATCGGTTATTTCATAATTGGTTCATGGATCACTGTTATGTTCCAAACTCCCAGAATCAATGATTGAAGGAGATTGATCAATTACTTAGAATTCTTAAGAAAAGAGTAAGAATTGGTAAGCAATTGAATGGTTTACTAGTCAAGAAAATCACACTAGTACAAAGAGTTTGAGAGAACTAGTAAAGTCATTACTACAACACACTCCCTTATTACAGCCATCTCTCTTATTTATACAGCCACAATAGACTCAACTAATTCTTATCTGATAAAAACTAACTCTCACGTGTTGATCCGATGTGCATATTTGGATCGTAACAATCCATCCTCCTTAAAAGATTCTTCTCCTCAAGCAATGTTGCAGAACTTGCTCGCTAGGCGGGAGCCAGGCGGTCGGCGGGGAGTAACGAGTACTCGGCCTAGGCTGGGAGTACTCGGATTGGAACTTTATAGGGAAATTTTAAATTTTTATATATATATATATTTTACACATATATATGCACATTTTAAGAGACCAGGTCTTTTACACACAGACATAATTAAGAGATCATGCCCAAACATATTTTTTAAAAGATCAGGCCCTTTTACCTATATTAAATTTATTAATTAATTGTAAGCCTGCAAAAGCCCAAACTAAAAAAGAGAGAGAAAAAGGACTACAAAATCAAACTAAATTTTTTTGACTTCTGTTGACCGCCTAGCCGAGTTGATCGACTGGACCTCAAGAATCCTTATCGAATGCAAGATTTCAATTTATGTTTTCATACTACATGCTAGTAACATTTCAATTAGCTTCATCCTTGTTATTTAATTAGTTGGTTAGCCTTGTTAAATCATTGCAATCTGTTGAAATGTTTCAAAAGTTGATTGTAGGATGAAGTGTTAAAACAATCAAACAAGGTTGTACAGCTAATCTCATATTTCCCTTTAACGAATCTACTTCAACACACCCGTTTGAATGTATATCTTGGACCCTTTGTCATTTGGTTTTCCACTTTTACCACATTCTTCCCAAAGCTTGGCTGTAATGAAATTGCTATCATTACTTCCACCGTCGGTTCCACACAACTAGAATCTGAAAAAAATGCCCTTTGTTGCAATTGATGGTTGAGCTTCAATGTTTACTTCCTCTAAGATATACGAGGAGCTTGCAACATTAGACACATCTTCGAAAAGGTTAGCTAACTCCAGTTGATTCTTGTCACTGATAGATGAATCCTCTGTCTGCATGTTAATGTAATAATCTCCATGGCCCATGTTACCAACTTCCTGTTTGGTGTAATTATATTCCCTTTCTCCATTTTCATTTCCTTCTTTACTATTAGGAACAAGAAAAAGGTTTGAAATAGGGACTAGTTTGTTTGAAGAGTTGTGTAAAACTGAACTAGGACAAAGTTCAGGAGGAGAGAGTACAGATTCTCGTAATTTGGCAAGACAAAGGATTTTAGGTTTGAACATACTAACCTGTTTCAATCCCCAAATGAAGAGCTTAGTAGTATGCATTTTGTCTAAAGGCATCTTCCAGAACAAAGAACTGAATGTCTCATAATATTCTTGAACAGTGGCTTCTTGTTTAAGAATTTCTCTTTTTGACATTTTTTCAAACAGTTCATTTGCACTACTCTCATCCTTACCATTACTTCCATGTCCTTTTCTGTTTACCCCAGAAAATACGTGATAATCACATCCATTTACCATTACATAACCGAAATCCTTCAAAAAGATGTAAAGAACTTGACTTTCTTATATTGTAAAGTACAGTTTGAAAGCTCTTTCATTACCTGGGTTTCTTGGTTTTGTTTCTGTATGTTATCTACCAAGAAATTATTCTGCACATTAACACCAGGAAGTTATTGATTCAAGTTTTCAATTACCTTGTTAACTTTTCCCAGCAAAGACTGAAGCAAATTATTGATCAATTGATCGATTCCTACCAAAGAAGCTTGCACAGCCACTGCAATGGCTTCATTGATGAACGCAGCCTTTGTATCTTCATTTAAAGCCATCAATCTAGTAGTTACCATAGAAGCTGTATCACTGCCATTATGCCAGAATCGCAGCTCTGATACCAATTTTTATGTTCCAAAATCCAAACTCCCAGAAACTAAGATTGAAGGAGAATGATCCATTACTTAGAATTCTTAAGAAAAGAGTAAAAATTGGTAAGCATTTGAATGGTTTGTTGTTCAAGAAAATCATGAGTACAAAGAGTTTAATAGAAGCCATTACTACAACACACTCCCTTATTACAGCCATCTCTATTATTTATACAGCCACCCAAATAACAGACTCAACTAATTCTTATTTGATATCAACTAACTCTCACGTGTGATGTGCTGTGCGTATTTGGGTCATACCAATCACCTATACAATTCCATAGTTATTATCACATGTAATTAGGTGTAATTTTAACATTTATAACCTGACTACCTGAGATTTGAAACGGATCTTGTTAACTAATTTAAGTTTCTGTTCAATAATTCTGTGAACATGGATCCAGATTCTAGTATCTTGTTATAGCTAGTGCGTAGTGGTGTATTAGATCAAAATTTTCTCTGGGATTGTGACAAGATGTCTTATTATATGCAGACGGTGAGTTCTTGGAAATCCAAGCTTCGCAGTTGGGGTTATGAACCGATCATCTGCAGTGTCGAGACTAAAACTGGACTTGATTCTCTTCAGTTCAACTTGAGAGAGCAGACCTCTGTAATCGTGGGTCCAAGTGGTGTTGGAAAGTCCAGTTTGATAAATGCTTTGAGAAATAATCACTTTGGCTTCGGTGCTAAAGAAGTGGATGATTGGTCTAACTCTGTAAGATCTCATATCTGCATGTAGTTCATTACTTAATTCACTCTAGTTTTTCAAAATTGCACTTACAATTTTGTTCTTTCACATGTAATAGATTTCAGGAAGCAAGTGGCTTGAAGATCAACGTGTTGGAGAAGTGTCTGCGAGAAGTGGCAGAGGAAAGCACACGACCCGCCATGTTTCTTTGCTTCCACTATCTGGTGGAGGATACGTTGCTGATACTCCTGGCTTTAACCAACCGAGTCTATTGAAAGTAACAAAACAGTCCCTTGCACTGTGCTTCCCAGAGGTCTGTCCTGTAAAAACTTACATGCCAGCTCTATTCAAGTTCTCATATTTTGCTTGTTGGTAGGGGTAGCCATTTCAACCCATTTACTTATGGGTGGGTAGAAACAAGTTACATTTTTATCTCCAACAAGTCAAACGAATTAAAAAGATGTAGGTAAAAGTGAACATAGTCAAATGGCTTGAAAGTTGTCTGAAGTGTATTTTTTGCATATAATATTTTAAATTGTTCTTTTTCCAAAATGCGTAGATTTTAATTGTAGTATTATTATTTTACTGATCATATTTAATTTACTTATTTTATTTATATACAAAATTGAACAAAAGTGTTTTGGGTCAACTCAATTCGACTTGTTTTGACTTGAGCCAATGAATTATCTGTTATAACTCATTACGCAACCCTCTTGCTCCAACCCACCCATTTTGCTGCCTCTATTTGTTGGCATCTATCTTTATCTTCAGACTACCTCGAAGTTCTGTTTTCTATATGCTATTTATCTTGCTAATATATTATTATTATCACTAATATGATTAGTTTTTCTTTATTGACATGTTGATCTTCCATTCTTATCAGGTTCGCAAAATTCTTTCGGCTAGTAAACCATTGAAATGTGCGTTTAGTAATTGTTTGCATCTTGGAGAACCAGGGTGCCTTGTGAAAACTGACTGGGAAAGATATCCATACTATTTTCAATTGCTTGATGAGATCAAAATCAGAGAGGAGTTCCAGTTGCGAACTTTAGGAACCAAACGAGAGGGTGATGTAAGGTATGCTTCTAGTCTTCTTGGATAAACAGTTTTAAGTTACGAGCTTGTAATTCTAGTTTGTTTTACTGGAGTGCTATTAAGATTATTTTAGTTTAATCTATATCCTTAGAAGACTCAACATAAACAGTTGCAACCCAGTTGAGCTTTGTTCTTAGGTTTGCTTCTCAAGTTTTTATAAAGTTCAAGATCTAATGTTTAAAATCTTGTGGGGGGTGTTTGGGATTGCTTATCTAAACAGTTTGCCTGCATATTACGCTTTTAAAGGAAGATACACTGGGGGTTTGGATGAAGAATGTTCTTAGATTTATCTGCTTATTTTAATAAGTTGCTTCCAAATTGATTATTTTCGTGGATTAAAAATTACAGGAAATTCCTTAGGGTAGAATAGTTTTTTTTTCTTTTAATAAGCTGATTACCTGTTTCACCGGTTATACATAATCTGTTTAAATAAGCAATCCAAACACCCCCTAATATGATAAGCATCTCCTGTCATAAGTCGCCACTCCTTGTTCTACAGTGATCCTTCCAGATATGTTCTTTTTGCCACAATGAATGGAGATTTTAAGTTTTTAACCCATTTACTTATGAAAGAGTTGCATCGAGTTGTGCTTTAACTCTAACTCAACAGGTAAAGTCAAAGAACTTAACTAAAAGGAAAATGTGTCAAAGGCTCAACCAAGTCAGAATAGTGTTTTTAATGTAATAAAACCTCCTAATTCATTATATTAAGGCGTTCATATTATTAGTAAAATAATATGTTGTTTGTTTTTGTATTTTGCACAGTGATAACTCATTTATAGTGTAACAAAAGGGTTTTTGGTCAACTCAACCGCCTCAACCCATTTTGACCTATTAGCCAAGCTGTTTGACCTGCTAGTCTGCCTTGTATGCTGTTGACAATCGGTTTTGAGATTAATATGGTAATTTTAAGATTTGAATTTCACGCAGATACAAAGTGGGAGATATGGGGATAAAGCAAGCTGAACCAAGACTTGAGCCCAAGAAACATAGGAGACAATCTCGTAAGAAGACAAACCAATCTTTACTCGATGGCTTAGAGGCTGAACTTGAAGATGATGATGATGAAAGCTTTTTAGAGGATGACCCAATTATACGAGCTATGGAGAACGAAAAGCAGTAGGCCCGCTTCTTTTGAACTAAATCGTAAATATAAGTAGGTTCGGTTCTCCTCTTTTGTTCTGGTGTCTGAGTATGAAGTGGCTCCATGTACATGAAGATTGTTAATACTTTTAGAAGGAAGATCTTTTTTAGAAGCTTAAGATGCTCATACAAAGTATGGGGTCTGTTTGGTTGAAACTTGCTTCTCTTTTGTTCTGGTGTCCTGAGTATGTAGTGGTCCCATGTACATGAAGATTGTTAATACTTTTCAAAGGAAACCGATCTTTATTAGAAGCTTAAGATGGTCCTACAAAGCATGGGGTCTGTTTGGTTGAAACTTGCTTCTCTTTTGTTTGAAGTGGCTCCATATACATGAAGATTGTTGATACTTCTTAGAAGGAAGGGATCTTTTTAGAAGCTTAAGATGGTTTGCAGACACAATTAGGGTGTGTTTGGTAGAGAGAAAAGAAATTAGGAGAAATGGAAATGGAAATAGGGGAGAAATGAAAATGGGGAGAAATAGAAATGTGTGGAGAATTAGAATTGATTACCTTGTTTGGTATCAGGAAAGAAATGAAACAGATAAATGGTGGCTCAAGTCGCCGGATGGTGGTTGCAGCGTTAGTAGCCTTGCCGGACGTCGACGATGATGATTAGAATGCCGGAAACACATCGCAACCGGACATCGACAATGATAAGTAGACATTGGTTGTCATTTCTCTCCATTTCTCCACAATTTGAAGAGAAATGAAAATACAAAGGAAGGGGGGAAATGGAAATAGGTGGAGAAATCATTTATCCTCCCAAAACTATAACCATTTCTCCCAAACAAGAGAAACCAATTCTTTTCATTTCTTTTCTCTCTACCAAACACCCCTTTAGTTACTTAGTTGTGGACATATCGGAATCCTTAGAAAGGGGATGCAATATCAAGAGAAAAAGTTCTTTAGTGAGCTAAAGCATTATGTAGCTCAAGAGGCGGTGTGGTCATGCCATCACACCCCTATCACACGGTTAGTTTTTTTTCTCTCCATCACAAACCCATGACACCGAAGCTATAATGTATAAGTGACACATAAGAGTAAAATATCACGTCATTGAGTTTTAAGAGCATGAGATGTAACTTGGGGCATACTGTCAGCATCTCAAGGTAGCATCCAGTGTCGTTCAGGATGGCACAACCCTTGATTCGTGTCAGAGTGTCGTTCAGGATGGCACAACCCTTGATTCGTGTCAGGGTTCATGGTCTGCACCGGCATTACCTTTTTTTTCTTTCTCAACGTTGGTGAATTTTAAATGGCTTGTGGACCGAGGTGACAGGGACCAACAAGAGGGCAATTTTAAGTCTAGCAATGTTAAAAATAAAAAAAAGTAATGTGACACGAGTATGGCATTTGAGTCAATGTAAATATTCTGTGGAGACTTTTTGTAACAAGTGAATGCCAAGTTACCAACCACAAATATTCCACCGAGAATGTGTACCAAGTGAATGCCAAGTTACCAACCATCCAATTACATCAACTATTTTGGTTTTATATCTAGTAAGTAAGCACACTTCTCATATACTCTACATAAAACAGCAACGATTGTTAAAATAATCATGTATCATGATTATACATTTTACGTCTCAATCTAGCAATTGAATAAATCTGAAAGAATATTAATGCGAATGGTCTAGTTTATTGAATATTGATTATACTTCTTGTGTTGCCGTCTTCATTGGCTAGAGTTAAGCCGACCAAAGCCACACTGTTACGTTCGTATCACACTCTCGCGAATATACTTGGCTATTCACTTAGAAAGGATGGATTGGTCACTCCCACCGCTCATCACCACACTGTTACGTTCGTATCACACTCTCACGATACAACCCATCACTCAATTCATGGCGTAGTCACCCACCACCACACCAATTCAGGGGCTCACCACCATACCACCCAGGCACCTACTAATCAAACTGTAAAAAATAAAAAAAAACATAATACGTCGCCGGCCTTCATTGCATAATGAACCACAACACCAAACACCCACACCACATAGTGATGGTGTGTCCCTCCCTCCTCAACGCACCCTCGCCCCCATAACCTCCCACTTTGTCTCTTCTTAAAATGCTAGAAACTAGGAAGTACAAAAGCTATGCTAGGAAAAAGGGAAGTAATTATATGTTTTCCTGAACTCATGCCTATTAATCCTTTTATTTTGGTTACTTTTTTGAAAGGCAGCCTAATAATCCTCTTACTACACATTTGTTAAGCATCTCAAGGAATGAGAGTTAGTTTAGGGATGGTAAAATACCCCAAATACGATGAGGAAACCCGATGATGTTCGGGTCGGGTCTAGGATAACAAATTTCGGGGCAAGGCAGCTTTCGGGGATTTGCTCGGGTACGGGGCAAGATATCCCCGCCCCGCCCCAATTTATTTTATACACACACACACACACATATATATATAGGGGAAGGTTCATTTGAGAACCGTTTTTATTGCGAGAACCGCGAGAACGAATCTTAGCCGTTCATATTGGATAATGGAATTCATGGATGAAGAGCGTGGAGGGATTGGGTGTAGCAGGTGCATGTAAGGAATTCATGGGCGGACAATCCAATCGAAGGAAGAGGAATTAGACGACTAAGATTGGTTCTCGCGGTTCTCGCAATAAAAATGATTCTCAAATGAACCTTTCACTATATATATATATATATTGTAAATAAACTTATATACCATTTAAAAGTTTTAATTACTAGATTTTGTTCTTTCTCACGTCACTAACATAATTTTATGTTACACTTAATTAACATAATTTTGGATATGCTTGAAATTGTTTTTACATGTTTTCGGTTATTGGAGAGTGTAGAAATGCTCTGTTAATATGTAGACATGTAGTTCACTGTTTTTAATTTGGTAATAGTGTTTTGCTTGAAACAATCAAACAAGTAGTTTATTATGTTTCAAAGATTTGTTAATCATTTGTTTCCAATAGCAGTCGTTATTCTAGTTTTTTCTTGTCTTTTTAGTCGGTCAGGTTCGGGTCTCACAGATGCCCCGACAAGGTGCCCTGAAACAATCCCCAACAGGGAATGGGGATGGATTTTCATTTCGGGTTTTGAGACGGGACGACTAAAACCCGCCCCAAATTAGCCCCGTTGCCATTCCTAGTTCGGTTGTTGGCAGTTTTTTAGGTGTATGGATGCTATGCTATATGTTCATTATAAGGATAATTTGAGACATTGAAAAGCATAAATCATTCTTAGTAAGAATTTAAAATGGAGGCAAAAAAATCAATCAATTCTTGCAATCAGTTGTCCTCTTTGGTCTTCGTTCCTACCACTCAGCTTTAAAACAGGAACCTCCAAACTTGAAACGATGCTCTTTTAGGTTTAAATTGGTTCTTAATTTCTAATGCATGTTATTTCTTATTCTGTTTTTTTAAGCACAAAAACATCTTGGATTATTTGGATAAAGAAAACTAAAGTGCTTAATGCTTATCTACTTGTTTCGGACCAACGATTCCTAGTGATCCAAAATCACAACTTTTACCATTGTTTTCAGTAAGTTGATAATCTGCTTCATTTATAGGCTATTTGAGAAGGCAATCCCATACTCTTGTTTTCTGAAAACTATGCAAACACCCTTTTGACAAACAATGGCAGATAGTACAATATCTCTACTCCTTGAAAGGATTTTTCTTTCAATTTACTTGCTAATTCACAAATGTATATGGTTCTTTGTTTTTCCAGCTAAACATTTAAAAAGGAAAAAAAAACAAGTTCTGACATGATCAACCGAACTAGAGTGAATTAGGATACCTGAAACCGCCTATTTCTTGTTTGGTTTCTTCTTTGGAACTGAAGTTGTAACCTGTGGTTTGGGATGCTTTTCAGCTTCACTTGGATCCAACCACTTAAGTGGATGGCGGTTGAAGAATGGCCAATTTGGAATGGTAATCAAAGTAGTTAAAACAACCCCACCAGCATATACATACAGCATTAGTTCAAATGAACCGACAACATAACCGGTAATGAATGCTGCTACTGCAAAAACTACCAGCATTATCTGCATCAGTTGCTCTGCTACCTTTTGTCCTTGCCAATCCATCTATCAGTCAAGGAAAAAAAAGGCATAAAAAGGTTTCATTAGTTTGGCAATTTATCTGTCCATCTTTTCAAGATAAAAAATAAGTAATGTATTAAATATGATTACAAAAGCTATACTACTAAATTAACATTTTAATCTTTACAACACAGCAATTTAGGAGGTCATAACCATCAAAGTACACCTTCGCATGTTTTGACCCATTTCAGTTTTAGCCAAGGTTTTAAATTTTACCTGGAGATAAATTTCAACCTTTACATTCTCTTTTCAGTATCAAGTTTTCCTGTGGTGGGGGAAAGAAATATTTTAGATTCAGAGCTGCTCTATATACTTCTACTGCAAGGTGTGACCATGAATTACTAACTTTGAACACAGGAAACCAGCAAACCAGATGAAGAGTTTCCTGTGGTAGGTCTAACTAGCAATACTTTGGTGTAGTTAATGGCATGACATTCTTACATTAAAGTAGGATAAAGTCAGACAAGGAAACCAGCCAATCAAAACTCCCATTTAGTACTCCAATCATAAACTATAATCTGGTAGAATTTAAAGAGATGCTAGTTATTGTAATAAGAATTGCGTAACTATGCCGTTCAAAAGAGAAAAAAGAACTACATAACTGAGTTATGGTCAAATTTTGATACAAGTACAGGTTCTCGGTGGGTAGACCAGAGAGATGTAGGTCCTATGGGCTATGGCTGCTCTTTCTGATGATAAATTCTGACGAATCCTCTTAGTAAAAGGTAAAACCTTACAACATATACTTCAAGAGAGTCACACCATTCCCTAGATAGGCATAAGGTAGTATGAAACACAAATACATCCTAAAAGTTGTTTTGTCAAGTTGATTGACCTTATTTAAAACCCCAACCCCCATCTTTCATGTCAAGGTAATCACTTTTGCGAACAAGATACCTGTTTGTCTATGAAACTTGCAATGCTAGATAGCTATCAATTGGATATCCAAAATTCCCTAAAACTATCACGAAAATATAGCTCTTTCACGGACTAGCATTGATAGCATCAGTGATCTGTAACCATGAGCATTAGCACACCGATAACTCGAGCTTGAAACTGCAACATCTCATATGAGACAGTTTGGGACATGGCTCTTACTCATATGTTAAATGCCACCAACAATCAAAATATAAAATCTTGAGACAATGTAAGCATGAAAACCTGTTCAAGGGTAATTGTATCTAGGAATTATTTAAAAATACAAGATGTTACAACTTTCGTATAGCATTTATAACAAAAAATTGTTGCAATTTCACATAACCAAAGACGAGAGGATTTCAATTTGAAGAACAAAGATGATAAAGAAGAATACACCAGGTTGAAAATAATAACCCTAACAAAATCCTAGGCCTTATTTCGAACCGAAGGTCCAATTTATCGCTAATAACACTATAACACAAACCAATCTATCAGAGAACAAAAATCACAAACAAGAACATAACACCTGATGGCTGATGCTCTAATAACCCTACCAAAATCCTAAGGTTTTATTTCAAACCAAATTAACACTAAAACAGGCTATCAATAACAAATATTTCATTTTTGTCCAAAGTGATTATCAGTTGATATCAATCTCCATTACATACTTCAGTTTCCCTAATTCTGTATACGTTTCTGAGATCAGATAAAATAGACGGAAAATTAAACAAAGCAAGAGATCAACGAAAAACGCCACACAGAAAACAAAATAAAAAAGTAAACGCGATTGAATATTGATTTCACAAACATCTCTGTAACTAGGCCGGGATTAGAGCTTTAACGATAAAAATACATATCTAAGGAAAATTTTCCTGTTTAGGTTAAACCGTAAACGAGTACCAAAAATTTCAACAAAATAAGATCGATTATGCAAAAGTAAGTGTGAATCGTATAGGCGTGACATTATATTCACGCAAAAACAAGATCGTGTGAAGAGAGAGAGAGAGAGAGGACATACTGCGAAGCCGATGGCGAGGGAATGTAGGCTTGTGCTAGAGTTGAATCGCAGGGACGATTAATGGGGCGCAATATGTGTAAATAAGTTGCATAAAACACCCCCGTACTTTATTTACATTCTCAAAACACCCCAATTTTTATAACTCTCTTGTCACATAGGATTTTGAAATGTAATTTATGCAGTGATATAACCATAAAAATCAATCTTAACCTTCCATCTCTATGTTTAATCAACAAAATAAATGATAGAACCGTGAAATTGATCACCTTATGCTCAATTTTAATACGTAGCTTTGCATATTCGATCTAGCAGCTGGAGGCTTTGATTGATTTACCTATGACTATATCAATTTAGGTTGTTTTCCAATGCACAAATGAATTTGTTGTCGATCAATATAAGGGGAGTTGAAAGCGAGCCGGAGCGAAAGAGAATCGAGGAAACGTGTATCTTTAAAAAAGTCAGTGTTCTTGGAATTCAAGAATCGATGGTGGAATCGGTTAATGGTTTTTGTATCAAGTCATATTGTGGCAATTTCATTTTCAAATTCGTTTATCAAAAATCAAGAGGGGATTTTGGTGGTCTTATAACCATATGGGATCCAGGTTCCTTTTCTAAACTATCTATAGAGCTCGGTTTCTTGTGGTTATTAGGGTCGGGTCAAATTTGAGAAGGCATATTAGTTTACTAAATATTTATGCTCCACAACTGAAATTACAAAAGATCACCTTATGGTCAAACATGAACTTTGTTGTAATGGAAGATAATGAACTAACTTGGATAATATTTGGCAAAGTTCTAAATAACGTGAGGCGTGGCATGGTGTAGCAACATATTCAAGCTTTAAAAGCTATGACGAGGTCACGACGTTTCATAAGGTACGACTTAAGGTGAAATTTTTTATATAAATTATAATCATATATATACAGTTATACAAACAAAAACAAAAACAAAAAAGGACATATAATTATAGATTTATAACATTGTTCATCAATCTTTTTCTTCATTTTTAGTATACCAAATCATCCTTATAACTGAATAACTGTATATATGCGGTCTATAAGGCTCAATACCTTTAACACGGTTTATAACAGTAAAGACACATCAAACTGCACTTTAGCGTACACCAAGCCTTGGCTATGTAGTAGAAGCATGATTAAGTCTCAAGCCTTGACAAAGTCATTCTGAAGCCAATGAGAGCTTTTTAAAACCATGATATTTGGAGGTGTAATAAAGTTCGGGAGGAAAATGGAAGAAAGGGGTATCATATACCTGTCAAGGGCATCTTCCTTTAATAGCTTCATAGCTGCAACGAGGCTATAAGAAGCGGAGGTCAAAGATTCACCTGATTTAGTTCGGACGACTCAAAACTTGGCAAATTAGACATGATGCTGGGAACCAGCAACTTTTTTGAATTCTGTTCTAGTCCATATGAGAGAAATTCTTCTACGACATTACTCCGATCATGCCCCATTATCTTAAGATCTTCCAATCTTGATTTTGGTCCTTCTTCTTTCAGGTTTTTTAACTCACGGATGTCTTACGGTGGGTTAGATTTGTGGTTAAAAACTGTTGGCTTTCTTGCAGGGCAAACTGGAATATTGCTTCAGCTTCCTCTCGCTTTGTTGCTAAGCTTATCCACCTTAAAAACTGTATAAAATCATGAAGGAAGGAAAAAAGAAGGATAGTTTGGAGTTGTTGTAAATTGTTGATTCAGCGGTCCTCCGTACTTGGGCAAGGCGATCTGGATGTCCTGTTCCGCAACTGGAAGCACCTGAGAGCAAACACAAACGTTAGCCTCGTCACGAGCTCCTGCTCGTGACCAAGCTCGGGCGCGAGAATAAGTATGTGAATGTTTTAATTAAGTGAGTGAATGAAGAGAGAGAGCTTAAAACCTCTCCACTTGTATGAGATAATGAGAATGTGTATTTATAGTGATTGGGTTTTGTCATTATTCATCGGTTATTGACCTATTTCCCATCGGTTGTATTTTTAGTCTACTGTGCTTTATCCATTTGTATTAAATGAAGTCTGACAATATTTACAATAGTTCATACTTTGTCTTTTTGTGAATATTATTTTATCTAACAGTTTTTTTACTAAATGTTTTTTGTAGGAACCCGACTTAGGATATACCTCCTGCTTTGGAGGTAGATACGTATATACACTAACACAAATCAAGCGGGATCTTGATGTTATGGATTTAAAATCATATGTATAAAGCAAAAAGCAAGACTTAAATGGTCTCAATTTGGCGATCAAAACCATAGGAGAAATTATATCCATGGTATCTCTGACTTTGGATTCTTAAAATCGAGTGATAAAACTAAGCGGATCAAAATGTAGAGTAAAACATTTTCATTTGGAAGCCTCAACATGGTTGGCTTGCTACCTACTCTAGTCTTGCATCTACAGGTATTATTGCCAATCCAAGTCCATGCTCATTATGCTCAATGGCGGCTGAAACAGAACTACATATGTTAGTCGAATGTAGATTGGCAAGATCTAGGGGTGTTCACTATATCCGAAACTGAAAACCCAACTTAAAAACCGAGAATTCATACCGAAATCTAGGTTAACCAAACCGAATATTTTAATTTTTTCGGTTTGGTTAACCGAACCTAATAAAAATTCTGTTATTCTGTTCGGTTACGGTTCACGATCTATCAATATTTACATACAATAATTATCTACTCATAACGTTACCCAAAATCAATATCTATATTTCACTTTTCAATATAGATATTAGTAGATATATGTTTTATTTAAGTTTATTAGTCGTTTACTATTTTTTTACTTAGTTTTACTTTGACTTAGTCATGTTTTCATTCAAAATATTTTCTTATGTCATAATTAGTTGATACATAAATTACACAGTTCGTAATGTTTTATAAATTTCTCATTTAAGCCTTGTTCGAGTTGAGATATGAATATTAAATTTTGAAACCTTTTGTTTGATACTTCGGTTAACCGGTTTTTGGTTAATTGTATACTCGGTTAATACCTCGTGTATAAATACGGAAGATTGTATGTAAGTTTTAAATATTTATGGTGTGAAATCTTAAACATATAATAAATCCATATATCGATAAAAAATCAAGAAACATCTATGAAAATTAGAAGATAAATAAAATTTTTTGATACTCACATCCTTGTGCCAATAGTTGTTAGTGAAATTAAAAACTGACATGAGATCCGATTAAGAAGACGAGTAACCATTTCTACTTAAAATCCGCGCCGACCTCAAAATTCACAGCCTAATGCTTTTGACGTAAGAAGCTCTTCATAGTTCATTCGTTAGTCATTTTAGGATATAAAGAGGGATGTTTAGTGGGGAAAAAAATTCTAAAAGTTGAATGACATTATTAACCATTTTCTTTTAATAAAAGATTAAAGAAGATTTTGCTGTTTAAAAGAAAGGTTGTTTTGTATCACTTAGGTATGACACTTCTTGTAGACATGATCTTTATGTCATCTAACAGACTATTAACATATACAAGATTAATTTATTTCATTATTTATATTGCATATATATTCTTTTAATAAAAAATCAAAATAATACTCGAACCAAGACTAAACAAGCGGAGCCGAGCTCCGTATATCTTAAACGAGCCTTCCACCTCTAATCAATTTTAGTTAACCAAATGTGGCCTCTTTCCCTGTTTTTCTCATGTTTGCAAGAAAAAAAATGTATTGGCTTCTACAGCAAGTAAAACGAAAACGTGAGAGCAGTTGGTCCATGAGATCACTTTGCCTAACATAGAAACAAGGGTAAGCGATTGAGCTTATGATGTCACCATAAACCCAAATCATATCATAACCACATTGATATCAAGATTTGCAGCAAGAACAAAAATCTTCTGTTAACATCCAAGAAAAACAAGATACAAAATTGAAGTGCCAAACATAATTTGTCTTTAAAAGCAGAAGGCACAAATGACCGAAATAGTTCAACACTTTTCGCCACTACCTACATGACTCTATGCCATCGATTAAGCCTGGGATTTCTTCGACTTTCCACTGGTTGCAAGCTGAGATTCCGGCTGCAGCAGTAACAAAATCCAAATTTAGAAGAAATAAACATATGTATCCCCTTAACAGTTATTTTTGGAACCATGGTACTTTGTCTGAAACAAAAAGCCAAACATAATAGTTCAAAAATCAAGCACTTGTTCCCTACAGAATTGGTGTTTGATCCTTCTGAAAATTGTTTAGCTTAGGTATTTGTTTTGGGTCTCTAATCGGTATTTCATCTGACTATTATTTGGGTATAAGAATGCAGTTATAATAATAAAAGCAAAATATACCTCATTATAATAATAATCTGTTGATGGTCATAAAAATTTCAAATCTTAACTGTATAGGGCTTTATCTTACAAACAGACCTTCTGAATAATTTAAAAATTGAAATATGCTAGGTTAAATTAAATATCCTACTTCCATTATAAAATTGATTCGATAATTACATGATATTTAGATCCTCTCTATCAACATCGCAAGGGACTATATAGTAGAGAACCTTTTCATAGTTATGGTGAGTTAAACTATCGCCAAAATGACCACAGTTAGCAAAACACTTAATTAATAGTAATATAGGAATTTATTGCATTCTAAACATGAATAAATAAATAATAAAAGACTAGTATCCAGACCATACAGCAGTAGTAAAAATAGTACCTGAACCACAACTCATTGGAATATTTATGTCAATTTATATTCTACCCAAATGACAAACAACACTAAATATTATCCAAAACAACACATCAAACACCAGTTAGGTGCCCCAAAACCTTAAACAATAACATTCAGTTATAAAGACGAACTTTAAACATCATGCTGACTGATATTGTAGGATTACCTCTTTTTTCACAGGCTCTTCCTTTTCAGACAAAGTCAGCTCAATATGGCAGGGTGAGGACATATAGGCTGTAAAACAAATATTTGATTCCAGTCAAAATCCATTCTAATTATGAGAATAGCCTCAGGTCCTTACGAAAATAAAATCACAAAAAACTTACGATTAATTCTTCCATGAGCTCGGTATGTTCTACGCCTTTGTTTCTGAGCTTGGTTAACTTGAATGTGGGAAATGAAAAGGGCATCAACATCCAAGCCTTTCACCTTCATTCAACACCACAAATCTTTAATAAGATTGCATTACTTTAGAAAATTAGGAGACAATTTTGATTCATCAAGTGATGTAACAGGTAGATTCGGGTTAAGATTTGTTCTAAACTTATCATATGGATAAAATCAAAATGTTTAGCTAAAAACAAAATGGGTCACTTCACCAATTAAGCCTTTTAATTAAAAAATCATTACTATAGTAAGTCGTAACATATATTTGGAGCAAACATCAACTGCTACACAGCCTGCCCTGCTAACTAATCCTATTTAAAATTCATACATTTGTTTTTTGAGAAAAAAAAGGCAATGGGTTCTAGGAGCATACCTCAGCATTGCTTTCCGCATTTTTGAGTAAATCCAGAATAAATTTGGCAGATTTTGCAGGCCACCGACCTTGACCATTAGAGTGTCTGTTCTTTGCCTGAGCAGTACGTCCAACACCCCTACAAAAACGGGTGAATGGTATGGCCTGTTTGTGAACCAGAACATCCTCTAAATACCTTTTTGCCTTGATCAAAGGTAACTTTCTGATGGCATGTGCTGTTTCTCTAGTGTTCTACAAATCATGAACAGCTTTTAGGAAATTATCACAAGCAAGTAACTGCTTCAACTTTCAATCTGTTAGTTTACTTGCAATCAAATGTACTGTTGTTTATTATTAACATGTAAGTTTTGTGGGCAAAAAAAACTTATGACACTAACTGAACCACTCATAATTTGAGCAAGTACCTTGAAATGGCATCTAAGATCAGCACCCCTGGCTTTGCAGGCTGTAACACAAAAACAATCATTTGAATCAGAACAAGACAGTTCTACAAATCAGAGAAAATAACTGTTAGACAACTAAGCCCTATTTGCAAAATCACACCGCATATTGGAGCTCACTTATGGTTGCTGAACAACAAAAATTTAACAAATTGAAAAATAATAGGAATAACAAGTTTTAAACCTATTGTTTAGACAAGCATTTCAACTAAGTTTGCGATGTGTAATTTACTAAATTACAGACATTAATATTAATAGTTTATATGATATACATTATGGATTTCTTCCGTCATCCGAACTTTGCTAATTCTATCAGCATTGTTGGTTTTTTGTCACATGATTCATTGTAAAATCCTATATCATCCTTAAAAAACTTCAAAAGTAACATCAATTATCACTAAAATGGTCAAAAACGCTACTTTTTAAATTAACAACACTCTAACTATTGCACGTCGGATTACTGAAAGGTACATGCAGCATTCAATTGACTAAAAGACGTGTATCAAACGACAGTTGTGTAGTCTATTCTCAGTTTTCTCGACAAAAAAAAAGATATAATTAAAAGCCTATCTTCAAAGCAACATAATAATTAATGCAAAACGAAGCAAATATGTAGAGATCCCCAAATTCCAATATTTACTGTTCCCTGTAACAAATAGAGATCGAAGGTCAACTACTTACATTTCGTAGGATTATCAGGCTCTTTCGAATACTTCACCTGAAACAATCATACAAAATCATTTACAAAATTTTGCCGATAAACAGATTAAACAAAATTACAAAGAACGCGAAGATTACCATGGCTGCTGCTCCGGCGTCAAGGGAGTAACTGAGATTGTTTGATTTGGAGTCTGAAAGATTTGATTTAGCTGCGAGTTTTTATATGCGGCACAAATATGAACCCTAGGTGTTCTAATATGACGATGGTGGGTCGTTACAATGGATCTATCTTTGGGCTGATTCAGTATTTTTAATGGGCTAACAAAACTTTTGGGCTTTTTCTTTACAAACTTAAAATAAGAACATAACTACATTATAATATTTTTTGTACATGTTTTCCATCTATAAATAAATCTATTAATATTTATGTTTATCGTCATTTAGGATTTCATCAAGTAATTAACAGTCTAATGTTATTAATTCTTTTTAAATTAGTTATTTATGGTTTTCTTATTTAGAATTGACAATTGATGTTACTTAAATTTACTATAACCAAATCATACAAATAAAAAGCAATTTGTAAATGTTTCCACTTGGCTCAAATTAGAAAAGCAGTTTGTGAAGGTGTTTACACGTGTAAGTGTAAAGAGTAATTGTAGAAAGAAAGATGATAATAAAATTTCAAGTTTCGTGAGAAATTGAATATCACGATATAATGGTACTATTACAAAATTAACCTTAAAAATCTTACGAGAATTTGAAGGTTTAGTTGGCAAATTGATATATAAGGTAATGTGTGGTTCCAATTTCCAAAAGCCTGTGTATTTGATAAAATTATTTGCGATTAGAGTTGAGACTGAGCTAGAGTTCAAACTTTATATCATAAAATTATATCTATACACATGAATATAAAATATGCTTAAAGCTTAAAAATATTTAAAATGACACAAATAACGATTCAATAGAAAACACATATAATAGAAGGAATGATTTTTACTAAAAATAACTTTCTATCTCTTCATTCTTTTTTTTTGTTCTTTTCATATAATTCACAACAAGGATTACATTTTTTACTAACACCTAAAGACTTCGAAAACAAGAGTTATCTAATAATGGAAGCTTAATAATCTAAAATCCAAAAGTTCAAACTCTGATAATCTATCAAAATCATTACGTTAAATATACCCAACTAGTTAAGTGACGATTGAATTAATAGCGCGCGTACAAGTATAATTGTAGTTTTTGTTGACGATTGAATTAAATAAATTATAAATTTTAATAGAGGTAATAAAAGTATTCATTATGTATAAGATTGAGTAAATTCAAAAGATTAAAAAAATATTGCAAATGTATAGATATAATTTAAATGGATAATTTCATATATATCCTTATAAACTTCTTTAATAACATATATATCCTTATAAAAGTCAATATTACATCAATATACTTCTAAAATCCTTTAAACTCTCAAATATATCCTTTTGATTTATTAATAACTTAAAATTTTAAAAACATAATCTTTAATTTATTTTACAAGTAAATTCCTTAAATATCCTTTTACTTCTACCCTATTGTTCAGTTCATAATTTTGGAAATATCTTACCTAATAAATAGAAAGAAAAAAGAAACTGAAACCCCATCATTTGCCCTTTTCAACCACAAATTCCGTCATCCTTTCCTAAAGGCTGAAGCTCCAAACAAAAATGGCAGGTATCCAAGAAAGTTCATTACTCAAAAACACATCGCATTTTGAAAATATAGGCTCGGATCTTCACACTCGGAACTGGAGAAACACCGCCATGGCTGCATCACCGCCGGAGCCTCTTCCGATATTCAAAGCAAAACACCTCCATTCGATCTAACCTCACTCTTGCTATTTTCGTTTATATAGTAGGTAGCTATGGGGTTTTTAGTTTTTGTTGTTTATCTTGTGAGTTTTCATCCCTGGATCTATATGGTTTTCAGATCTTCTATAGCCATGAAGTAGGAAGAGTAAAGTTGGAGTATTTAAGAGATTTTACTTCTAAAATAAATTAGGGATTATGTTTTCTAAATTTTAAATGATTTACTTATTATTAAATTAAGTAGAAGGATATATTTGAGAGTTTTAAAAGTTTTAAAAGAATATTGATGTAATATTGACTTTAGAAGGATATATATATATATATATATATAATTAAATAAGTTTATAAGAATATATATGAAATTCTTCCTAATTTAAAGTAAGAGGATATAAGCACAAGATGCGGTAAAAATAATTTTTCTATTTTTATGGAAAATAATCAAATATTCTTAGTTTTAAAATATTCTTAGTTTAGTAAGAGGATACTTATGATCTAATGGATGATACAATTTTAACAATTGAAAATTATTCTTAGTTTTGACCGAGAATAAAAAATATTCTTAGTTTTAACTAAGGGTGCGTTTGGTACAGAGAATGACATTGCAGAGAATGGAATTGCATAGAAAGAGAATTAGTCTGGAGAATGAGAATTGAATCTTCTGTTTGGTAGCATAGATAATTCAGTAGAGATTTGTAACAGAGAATCATTTCTCTTGTTTCAATTGAGAATTGTACCAAAATTATCAATTGCATTTTTTTGTTTCAATAACTAATAATTAATTTGTGTCAATTAACAATCCAATTTCATCTATTTCAAGTTCTATTGATGGTCAATTTAACAAACCAACACATAAAATAATATATTTTAACCTCAAAAACATAGCAACTTGCTCGTCGACTAGCATATTTTTACTATTCTTCAGTCCCCATCTACTTTCTAGCATATCACAAAGTGTTGAAAACGCATGTATATTCATTCTTATATTAACAACACTCGTAACATCAGATTCGTAAACCATCCTCATCATGTTTTCACGCCTATTATGATAACTCATTAAATATCTTGTATGTAATGTTCTTGATTCAATTGAACGACGCAAACGATAACTACACATCATCCACCAACGAATAATAACATACATGGCATAAAATGCACCTATGACAACTATTCTTCGTCTCAAAGGCGATCTTGCCATCTACACATACAAATATAATAAATTCATAACAAGTAAGATTTTATACCAAAGCAAACAAAGCAGAGAAATACAAAGATCCACAGTTAATATATGAAATTACATAGCGCATAAATAAAATATCAATACAATCACACATGGAGAAAAATACTAAAAGCATTTAACCACATTTAGAAACAAAGTATAAATATATCTAGTAATCAGTTCCAAAGTCAAAAGAAAATTGATATCTAAAAGGAAATCAACAAGAGTCAAACAACCTCCACTCAAATTCAAAGATTACTATCGTCCTACCTCAAAACATTCTATCCACTCCTCCACTTCTAAACATCACCACACTCACTTCTTAGTTTAAATTTACATTCAAGAAAATAAAAAATTGGCATTTCGATTAACCATTAAATAGTTAACAATCCAAGAACACCCTTATGTCTACTCCTTCATGCAAAAGCAACATCAATGCTGCTACTTCTGAAGTCAACAGTTGTCAAAAATTGAAAGGAATACATGGTCTTCGTATCCTGCATTCTAAAAGCTTTTACTCATGTAACAGAATGTAATTATTCAGCATTCAATCACATTCAGAGTAAGTGTTCCTTCAGACTAATAAATATACAGAAAGTGATACCTTGAAATGACTATGCAAAACAACTTGAACACAACTTCACACAAGAAACTCTATTTAGAACCTTAAATCGTTGAATAAAAATAACCTGCACTAATCTATTCTAACTACAAGAGATGAAGAAATAGAATAAACCAAATAATCTGTTTCATGTTATTCATATTCATTAACTTATCCATGTCAACTATTTGATTTCCTTTTTGTTTGCTGATTTTGGGACATTAATCTGACTTTAGTCAAAATGAAACTAAACATCTGGTGGATCAAACCTCAATTCTAAAAAGTGCATCCCAAGTTTGAAAGTTCCTATCCTTCAAGTTTCAAGTCCAACTTTACAAGTACAGTTATCAAATAATCTCTCTCTCTCTCTCTCTCTATATATATATATATATATATATGCAAATTATCCCTTTCTCTTATCAATTATAAGTTACAGCACACACATATATAAGACAAGTACTCAAATATATTGTATAAAACTTGTTTATGTTCCATTAGTTTGTTCAAAATGCATATCTAAATACTTTTAATGGTGTAATATCTAGCTTTCTAAATGCGATTTGCCCCTCATAATATACAATTTACAACATTGTATTGTGGTTAAGGATACCCCAATGCAATTTCTTGAAGATAAATATGATACAACATAAGAGAAATTCATGAATCTAATAAACAACATAAGATAAATATGATACCCCAATGCAGTTCTCATAATATGCAATTTCTTGAAGAGAAAGCATGTCCATTATCAAAGAAATACATAATCTAATAAACAAAGAAGAAATATATATGAACAGGGGATTACATAAACTGATAAACATGTTCATTATCAAATAAATACATAATCTGATCAACAAAGAAGAGAAAGCATGTCCATTATCAAAGAAATACATAATCTCCTAAACAAAGAAGAAATACATATGAACAGGGATGTTGCCGCCGATGGAGCAGGGGTTCGCCGTCGGAGGAATCGAAAGAAGGCTAGGGTTCGCCGCTCGAGGAATCGATTCGCCGCTCGAGTTCGCCGCTGGAGGAATCGAAAGAAAACCGGGGGTCGCCGCTGGATTGCTTGAAGGAAGGCGATGGAGAGATGAAAGAAACCAGAAGGGTCGCCGTTGGGGTCTGTGGATTGCGTGGAGGAGAAGTGTCGAATGAAAGAAATCGTCGAATGGAGGGATGCAATTCTCCGTGTTCTTTTTTTTTTCTCCCAGAGAATTATAAAATAAATTCTCTCCAATTCTCCCCTTTTGATAGGGAAATAAAAATAGAGAATTGGAATTAAACCTTTTCTCTTTTTCTAATTCCCAATTATAACCAAACATGAGAATTAATACCCAATTCCATTTCTCTACTTTTAATTCTCTCTACCAAACACACCATAAATGAATGATTTGGAATGTCTAATAAAATTGATTGATGTTAGTTTTTTTATTAATCTTATAAGAAATAATTTTTATAGATTAATGGTTTGTTTGTTTGCTGCTTAATGGAATCATTCAACGTGTTTGATTGCTGCCTCTGAATGAAGACTGTATATAATGTTGCTGAATCATTCTACCTTAAAGTACATTTTGAATTAGGGATGTAAATGAGCCGAACTACTCGCGAACTATTCGAGCTCGGATCGTTAAAAGCTCAAAACGAACCGAGTCTTAACGAGCTCGAACTCGAGCCTATATTAAAGCTCATTTAATAAACGAGCCGAGCTCGAGCTCCAAAGAGTGGGCTCGCGAGCTTAAACGAGCCTAAACGAGCTCCATATATAATATAATTTATATTTTATATATTTAATTTTTAATAATTATATATATCATTTTTAAAAAAATATCAAAATAATACTTGAGCCTAAACGAGCCGAGCTTAAACGAGCCAAGCCGAGCTTCATAAATATTAAACGAGCCGAGCTCGAGCTCAACATCATAAGCTCTAAATGAGCCGAGCTCGAGCTTAGAAAGTCCTAAACGAGCCCGGCTCGATAAGTGTTTAGCTCGGCTCGTTTAAATCCCTATTCTTAATCATTATGAACCAAGTATTTTACCCTAATGCTCATTCTTTTGCACGTTGTCTTGTTAAACAATGATATCATAACTTATAATATAATATATCACTATTAAGATTAAAATGATAATTTGCATCATTCAGAACCTTTATCAAACAACATGTCACATTCAAAGACAGATTCATTCAGAGTCTTTGAATTATTCATACCACAAAATTATTCCATGCTTAATCATTTATTTTAACAAACAGTCCCTAAGATAAACATCTTTAAAACATATTACTTAGGCTACTAGCATTTTCATAATATATATTTAATATGTAATTGCTCAGTCAAATAGCAAAACTTATATCTATTCACAATAAGCATTGAACTATACTTGATCCGGTTAAAACAATATATATGGTAGGTAATATGTAAATAGTATTCTAATGTTTCCTCCCAAACATTATTGATCTTTTATTTTATTTTTTTAGTTTTCTTTTTAAATTTTTGTACGTACCATAACTCAGTTTTTAATTAAATAGTATAAAGTTATACTTACACTTATGTATATGTATAAAAAGATATATTAATATGAAAATGTCTGCATCCCAATGTTGCAAACGATGAGAATGTAATAAAAGTTGATTTATGATTATTGCTTTATATAATATTTTTTTATCTTCTACCTTATCATTTATTAGAATTAAATTTAAATAATCTTTTGATTTAGAGTCAAAATTGAGTTTTTATTTTGACAAAAAAAAAATCAAAATTAGATTTTAATGTTAACAAAAATGGATGGTTGAGAATTGAGATTATCAACTTAAACTTTTGTATCTAGATCAATAAATATGACCGTCTAATAAATTTTATTAATTTTAGTCTTTTATTTATATTAGAAGATAATATAAATTGGGGGATAATCAAGGCATAACTGAAATTGTTGATTCAGCCAGTCCATATCGTCAACAACTTCTTCAAGTACGCATACATCAATTGTTGCATCAAGCAGGTATTTCCTACTTGATCTCTGATTATTAGATTATTGGCATATTATTCCTACTAGACTAAATGCCCGTGTAATACACGGGTTGGTTTAAACGATAATAAATATTAAACATTAATAAAAACGTATTAAATAATAATAAAGCGCGAGTTAAATGAGAATTTAAAAAATGACGACGTACAACATCAACACTCTAACCAGCAGTGGAAACATCGACGCGAGTGGGAGGGCAGACTTGACGTCAGAAACGTGGTATCATGATATCAAGAGATGTGATTATATTTCTTATATAAATTATCAATCATTATTGTTACAATTAAGGAAAATAAAGTTAAACGTTATTGGTTATAATTAAAAAGAAATTTAAAATGATTATAATATGATATTTGTAAATTAAGTTGGGCAAATACGATTTTTTTATGATTTAATAAGGGCATATATGAAATTATTTCTAATAATTTTGAATATAAAAAGTCAAAATTGATTTTTTAATTTTAAGTGAATAAATAGTCAAGATTAAATATTTTTTTAAATAAATGATTCAGATCGTCTAATAAATTTTATCAAATTAGTATTTTGTTTATATTAGATGATGATTATATGTTTACGAGAAGAATGTTCAATATAGTCCATAATTAATTCATAGTTTTAAGGGACTAATTTTAGCCTTTGGTCTAATGTCATCAATGGTCCAGATTAAATTTTAAAAATTTGGACGGAGTGATATTTTTGTAATTCACATGCGATGCTTTTACAAATCACCTGTGATTGAATATTAAAATTTCAGAACTATGTTTTTAAATGGAATTTATTGATATTCAACAACTTCAACACGTTTTTTTAATTATAAGTTGCTCGCATAAACATCATGAGAAATCAGTTAGGAATTACAACTGTTTTTAATACGAGAACTACGATAATCAATCAATTTTAATCTCAATAATAATTCTAATCCACCACATGTTTTAACTAATCATGGCCGTATTTGCTTGTTCATTAATGTACAATGAGCTCCACAAAGCTAGCGTCCTACCATATAACCCACCAAATAATGAAATTTGAAAGGAAATGCAAAACTTGTGTTGATGCTATATCAATGATAACACAAACATAAAAAATAAGAATAAAATAAAACTAATCCTGGAAACAGTTATACACTACAGTAATACAATAATTGTTCCATGAATAAATCTAAGTTTTGTATTTAGACTAGAAAATATACGTCGACAAAAAACTTGAAAACGCAATGACATCCACCCACTTCGGAAAACGACTCTTTAATGTCTTCATCGATTCCATTAAGTATTGTTCTATGACACCGACTTCAATACGTATATCTCCTGAATTGTTTGTCTGCAAGTTAGTTGATACAAAATTTCAGATCTGTTACACTTATAAACGCCACAATTCATAGCAAACATGAACAGTTATGCATATTGCAGGGTCCAGCAAGTTGTGTAAAAAGACGAACGGAAACGTGTATCATCGGGTTGACCCATTATCACTTTTTTGTCCATTTCTTTTGTGACCGAGTAAAGCATTAAATAGGAGTACAGAAGGTAAATTATTAGAGGAATAGTCTATTGTCTTAATAAAACAATTTAGGAGATCGTGAGAATTAAAACGGCACTTTCAGCAACATAGAGCCCTTTCCTTGTAAGCTAATTTTTTATTTTAGTCATTTGACTCGCGGGAGATTAAATATAATTTATAAAACCTGCTTGACTAAATCATGAGTTAAATCGGTCAACATTGTTAATTATGTCCTTTGCAATTAAAAGTGGCTCAGCTTTTGTAATACTATTTAAAAATGTCTGATGACCCATAATCAGTTTTTTGTGAATAAGTGAAGCATTAAGTAGGATAATAAAAAGTATATTATTGAAAAACAATCTATTTATTTGAATACATTTTTTTAGGAGATTATGTGCACTAAAAGTATACTTTCAGCAACTTATAGAACTTTTCAGCTTTTCTTATTATCTATTTTTTTTACTTTACATTCGACCTGGTAGAGATTAATACAAAAAAGCCTGAGTTCATTAATGAGTAAAATAAGGTCGAAATCGTCAATTATGTCCTTTGCAATTATAAGTGGCTTCATTTTTACAAATTTCCTTTTTGTCATTGACAGTTTTAACAGTACAGCTAGAGGAAGGAAAATTCTTACCTCCAACCAAAAGGTCCAGTTTTCCTTGGCTACACCACTTAGTCTACAAATATATGATGGAGGAGCGCCTTTAATAATTTCGGGGGCTACAAAAGTCACAAAAAAACATGAATTACCATCTGCAAACAGTTCAGTTTGAACCATTACTATCTATTTACCCGTTGATTTATAGTCGGACAATTTCATATAAAGCTAAGAGCCCAAGCAACAATTGCAATTTTCATAGAACAGAAAAGAGTAATGGATAACATAATGACAGCTGTTCACCTGGAAGAGTGCTGTTTGCAAATGACCAACCAGAAATCGGGCCTGTAATATTGAGGACCGAAACCCATACCTCCTTCAAGGAACTGAAAATGAACAAGAAAAATAATATATACCAGAAAACCATCATCAATCAATCCATTAGTTTATTTGTATTCTAACATGTGTAACGCAAGCATGATTACAAAAAATAATTGTTTATGCATGAGTACAATGAAAATTACTGTTTATGATTGCAAGTAAATGGAGAAACGCCCAATATTCACTTTATTAGTAAAAACAACATGTTTATTCCAAGAAGCAGAACTAGAATGCCATTCATTAGCTTATGTATGATTACAATTTATAGTAAGGGCAAATTTGCGTGGATATAGTCAAATAGCAACATGCTTTGCTTCTTATTGTTTATAGCAACCGCTAACCTAATCATCTGGTTACGCGTGGTTTTTATCTGAAATGACACTGATGCGGCCTTTCTGAGTTCTTAAATTGAAGTATTTTGTAACATCTTCTAGTTTAATTTTTTAAACATTTTTCTAATAGACCTTTAAACTTTAATACTGCTGGTTGACATTTTCCCAGTGTTTGGTATTTAGGTAACGACTTACCCCAATGAAAATTCCAAGTAAACTCTGCGGGAACCATCAATTGAGGTTGCCTCTTGCTTAGTTGTTGATATATGTGGATAGTATCTATAATGCCTTGTGATTTCATCTCTACTTGCAGGAAACTTTAAGCTTCTTGAAAACAAGAAAGACAAAGGATATATTCCCTGAATATAATAACATAATGTACATCCTTGATAAGTAAAAACCTTAACAAAATGGTTTCAAGCAAAGGTAGCAAATGGGTAAAATTTTAAAACAAATAGCTAAAAAGGAAAGTAGTCAAACAGGGGGGAAAAAGTCACCCCAAGTGTTTTCTAATGCATAAATTTGACCCACAAGAAAATTTTGCCATTTTAACAAATTATCCAACCTGCCTAATTCAACTTGCCCATCTTGTCAACTCTAGTTAGAAGTAAAATTATTCTTTTAAGTAATTTACCATCCATGCTTCTCGGTAAGACTGATTAGCTGTGGCATATGAAAAATCTGAATCTACATGCAGCTCCTTTGCTACTTCGGGAGCATGCTTGAAAAGGAAAGGTAAAGCATTGGAATCCAGTACAGACAGATCATAGCTGGTATCATCAATATGTCCTGCATCTGTTGATCAGAGAAGTTACAAGTTGTTGCAAGAAGATACAATGGTGATCAAGTTAAAAACTGCACACAGATTCTAATATTATTACAATAACAAACACAACAGCAATACATTATATATTACATAGGAAGGATAGCACCTATCATGAGGTTCCTGTCATCTTGGGTATAAATGAAGATTGTAGGAAATCTTGCCCTTAAAGTAGAGTAATATGTTATACAGGTCAGAAAAAATTAAAAATAAAACCATCATTGTACTTGTGCCGCAAAACTTGGGATTACAAGCACACACATATGTGCGCACACGTGTATATATATAGTTGTAATTTTCATGGAAGTGTCATGATGTTTGTTCGATTGCTCAAAGGTTGGTACCTCCAGATAAACCGTAAGATCCTACGTCAGATCTTGCACTTATGTGTTCGCCTCATAGGCAGCAAAGTTTTAATTCCTCGAGGTATATTAGAGAAACATTCATGATAAGAATGTGAAACAACAAGCAATCTACTTTCAGTGAGGAAAGATAAAAAGTAGAGGTGGCAAAATGTGCAGGTTTGGTAACAGTTCAAACTCTGTGTTTTGGGTATGGATCAAGTTGGGTTGGCCCAAAATGCTCTTGTCCACCTTTTTTTCTGAAAGATAACTTGTGTGTCAAAATGATAACAACAATTATATATTTCACTAACAATCTAACTTTCAGAATAAAATGATTTAAGATATTTTTCTTCACAAAGCCGACTTTGGACTCATTTGATTTCCTACAACCTGATTTCCTTTAATTTTACCAATTAGAGATAAAACATGATCAAACAAGATTGTTCAAGACGAGCTATCACAAAATTACAGGGATCATAATAATAATAATAATAATAATAATAATAATAATAATAATAATAACAATCTCTTTGAAGGGCAGGAACATACTAAATATTCATAATTATGAAATATATAAGAGAGGGAAACATACAAAAGGCATATGAATCGGTTTGCATAGAGTACCTGCTGTAATAACAGTTTGTTGTAAAATGACCCTTTTTGGTGCATCAATGCTGTATGGAAAAAATTGTGATGTCAGGGCCAAGGCAATCACAGTGGTATGCAGCAAGAACTGCACAATAGATGATCTGGCTAACCAATTACCAATGACTGGTAAAATAGGCCCCACACACACACCAGTTACCGCTCCAATGGTCGCTGCCACAATAACATCAGGGATGAAATACCCTGCAAGCAATGTCAAAACATGACAATATCTGAGTAATCTTTGGATAAATAAAATGCTTAACATGATAATATCAGGGAACTACAGTTGGAGGTATCAGCCATCAGGTGGTAATTTCAAATTATAAATGGGTCAATTTGGGTTGTTTTTATCTCAAATAGGTCAAGTCACAAAATTTAGCGGAAAGAGAAGCTGGTCTATCGAGTCGAATGATTTAAGTCACCCTGGGTAAAATTTTCAATTGCATACAACCCCCTAAAACATTTTCTCCGAAGATATAGATTAATATAGATTATTTTACCGTCATATAAAAATAGTTATGGAATCGTAATTAACCCAATTCGACCCCGACTGTGTCAACTCATAATAAAAAATGACCCTTTGAATGTAACTGATACAATGAAATGTAACTGATACAATGAAAAGCAGAAACAACTTAACTCTATCACTCAGTATTTATGAAAATTATAATAGCAGATACCAGAGTTGAGTTTAGTTTCCTATACATAAATCTTTAAGATAATGAAAATAAATCTACCAGCTGTTGGTTACTAACCATGAGGAAGTGGAAGGGAGCCCATCATACCCATCTTCTCAATTAAGAACTGAGCTAGGAAGCCAGTAAAATAGACAGAATGCAAAAGACAAGGTAGTGAAGGTGCAACAAATAGTGCTGCAGACCTGAGAATTAACTTCAAGTTAGAAATCAAACTCCAAAAGATGAATAACACCAGCACATAAATAAGTCAAACATAAGCAACAGTTCTCTGAGTTTATAAAATTTCAGAGATGACCAATTCAAACACACAATAAAATAGAAATGAAACTCAAAAAGTCCCATATGTTAACCTTAGTGACTCACGACCATAATATTTGATAGATAAGCGGTAAACAATCCACGCAGGAACCATAAAAGCAGCTAATGACAAAGTCAAGAAACCTCCACTTAATCCAGCCATGAAATAAGCCTGTTTTTAAATTGCTGCATTAGCTTTACTGGTGACTCAATTATCCGTATTCCAAATAAAAAATAATCTAGGCATGCCCTTAGATCAATCTGATAAATAAATAAACTTAAAGCCAAAGAATACAAATACACACCATACTGATGAGAGCATATAAGCCAAATGCACCCCAATACCGGACCTCGTCAGCAAGATCCTGTGAAACAATATCAGACTTGAGAACCACAATTCATGGAAGAAAACATCATAAAAGAAGAAATCCTGTTGAAAGTCGTAAAAATAATTTCAAAGTAATGTAAATAAGAAAACATCACTATAATTTTCTACTTTAGATCCTTGATTTCCGCTCAAATGGTGAAAACACACAACAGGACTTAAAAGACAAAATTCTAAATGTAAGTTAACAGATATAGGAAAGTATGGACAGAATTGCAAAAAAAAAAAAGCAAACCTCTTTTGATGATTTGTGAAGATAACCAGCTTGAGAGAGTGGAAATTTTTTCCAATAAGTTCTTGGGATTAACATCCCAGCAAATGAGCATGGGACAAACATCATATAAGCCAAGTAAGGATTAGCAAACCTATTTTTGAGACAAAAGAAAGCCAAACTTTAGTATGTATCCTCACTGACCATAGTTGAATGCCAAAAGAATGGATTTAACTTAGATTGGTGGCACTATAATAAGCTATGACGAGCACAAGCAAAGAACTCGGGGGGAGCAATGTTGTAGAACTCACTACCGGGGAAAGCAATATTGTAGAACTCGCTAGGCGGCAGCCAAGCGGTTGGCGGGGAGTAGTGAGTACTCGGCCTAGGCAGGGAGTGCTCGAAATGGAAAATTTGATAAAAATACTTCTAAATTATATGTATTTTTAATTCGTTTAACACCTTAAACTATTATAGCTAAAATATTTCAAAGGTAAATCTTAAAATTTTAAGATAAAACAAGGGTAAATTTGAAACTTTAGAGTAAAATGAGGGTTAATTTTGAAACTTTAGGTTTCATGGCCACCATATTACTTTAGAGAAACCCAAAATTTTGAAAGCCGCCACTATTCACATGACATGGATTCTTTTCCCGTCGTTCTCTATATTCTGTCTTTTTCGTCTGTTCACATCCGATTTCATTCTTCATCTTTACATCCCCTCATCTTCACCTCCAACGAAGACAAGAAATCGAGGGTCTAGGGTTTGACACTTACCTCTCATCTTCACTTCCCCTCATCTTAACCTCCTACGAAGACAAGAAATCGAGTGTCTGGCATTCATGCGAGAGCAAGACAGAGAACGGTGTATACAGAAGGTCACTCTTGACTTCTTGCATACCTAATAGACTTATAAAACACAAAAAAAGTGTTGACTTCGTTGACCGCTTAACCGCCTAGTCCAACTTGGTCCCAGTTTGATAGGCTTTGACCGAGTAATGATGCCTCTAAGTAATTCATCCGAGTAGGTCAAACTTGCCAAGGTAAGTGGCCGACTAGCGAGTAGTCGCCGAGTACTCGGCTGCCTAGCCCGAGTTTTGCAACACTTGGGGGGAGTCAAGCCTTTGGCTCAGATGTACGTGGCCTAACCGGTAAACCCGTGGCTGTTTCTAAGACTACCCTCTAGCAAACCCAAGGACTCCCCTAGTGAGGTTTGAACCCATAAGTAATCTATTATTGCTTTTCAAAAAAAATAAGTAGGAGTAACTAATTATTTATGTTAACACAAAACTATATTATTACAATAACAATCTAAATCATTGAATTAAACAATTTAGGAGTTTTAAGCATTAAATATAGACTTTTGGACGCCTTTCAACCCAGTTTTAGTTTTTCAACCCATTTGACCCGTTCCCTTTGTAGCTACAAAATTTTATTTGACCCATTTGCAATAAAACAATGCCCAAACTGACCCATTCTTAAGTAGATAGGTCTAAAATGAAACCTCTAAAGCGAAACTTGAGCGCAATAGTACGTAAAAGTTTTAAATTAGCAAACAAAAGCGAGGGAACAAAATTGCACCGAAGAAGAAAAGCTCCTCACCAGTTCATTGACTGCCCAGAGAATAACAACCTCAAGACAGAAAAGAAAATTGGTAATATAACTGCAAGGATAACCCCAATAACATGAAACAAAGTTCCTGCAATACCCAAATGACATGATCAATAGGTCAAATAGTTAGCTTGGGTTCAGAAGTCACTATGCACAAATGTTTAAACTTCAGCAGAACTTGCTACCTTTTGCAAAGTCAAATAAGGCCGCAAATGAGCATAGAAGACCATGTTCTGAAAAGCGCGTAAAAAATGGAATAAGTAGAAAGACTGCGACAGGTATACTATGAATTACCATCCCTTGCCTTCTAGAATAGTAGACCTGAATATTTATAGCACCATTTAGAAAAAAATGATATTCATCCATCTTTCATTCAACTACTAATTAACGCATAGAGGCCTACTAAGTACCAACTCATAGAGCTATCGGTGAAGGTTTTAGTTAGTGGTGGCAAAATAAGAGAGTTGGGTAATGGATCAGAATGGGTAACTTCTGATTCAGCTACGTTCGTTTACCTCCAAAACAGTTTTTATCAAAAAATGACGGATAATATATAAATAACAAATGTGTCATATATGATTAAAAAATTATATTTATTTCAAAAATAATTTAATTTTTTTCGGTAAAAGTAATTTAAAAGGTCATGCAAAAAAAACCACTTCGAGTGACTTTCCAGCCATTTTACCTACTTCCTTTAAAGTTTCTTTAGTTTAATTGATCCATTAGAGATAAAACATAACCTCACATCAACCCATTAATAAGTAAATGGGTCAAAATTGCCACCTCTAGCGTAAAATTAGTTGTAGCATACCAAGAACCTTGACAAGTAATCAAAAAACATAGGCTGCTCATCCTTGCGTCCATCACCAGAGCCTGTTTCAAATTCACGATCATGTGCATTTTTTAACTGAGACGAATTGGTGAAGGCTTTAATTAAATTGAACAAATTGTCTCCACGGGCTTGGATGCTTCCAGGTCTAGTTAATAAAAAATATGTGCATGTATTAGAGAATTTACATGAGCAGAGTAGTCACAGAATTGCAAACTAGTGAGCTGTACCAAAGTAGCAGAGGTAATTCATACAATAATCTTTCTACCGAGTCAGTCGAGGTATGGTAAAAATAACCCCCGTGGACAAAGATAATGTCCAGCCCAGGAATGCTCCCGAAGTCGGCAGCAAACATTCTGTAGTCTGTATCTCCAGGAACAAAAGCAAAAATGTCCTGCATGAAAGGGAAAAGATACAATAAAAGGTAAGTCCACTAAGAAAGAAAGTCACAACTTCATAAGTGAAAACTGGTAACATGAACATTCACCTAAATCATTTGATGTAAATGACACAGGAATAGATTCCACCAAGTAATAAAAAGGTTAAAAGGGTATATTGCATGAAAACTTAACCAACTTTGGTCTGATTTCTATTGTGGATTACCATCTTTTTTTCACCCATAAAAAAGCAAACCAACTTTCAAAAACAAGATTAACGTATTTTGACCCGGTCACCCGGTCAAAATTGATGAAATGACTGCTGACATGTCGATAAGTATGACATGGCACCTGAAAATCAGTAAACTTAGAAAAAAACCCTACAGAAAGTCTTTCTGAAATTTTTTGAGTACAAATAAAGTGTGTTACCCAAAAGAGAAATCAGATAAGATATTTACGCAATTTTCCCTAGTCTTTTTATGCAATTTTCCCTAATAAAAAACCATTTTGTCACAAAAAGCTAATTTTGAGCAACATAAGCACTAGTTTTAACACAAGCTATAGAAACTTGGAACTAGACATCATCTATAGATGACATAACAAGACCTAAGACAGATCTTCTATGTCAAAATTTTCTAAGAAATTAATATATTTAGAATCAAACAAAAAGGTTAAGCAGCCTAATAATCTGAAATTATCCTTGCAGCAATAGAGAACATTAAAAACCTGAGCTGCACTATTGCCCATAGGATATACAGCTGATTGAGCATACACTTGTGAAGGCCACGACCCGGGTCCAGATTGGCAGACAAGATCTGTGATTTTAATAGAGTAATGATATTCTCTGAGAAAAATAAAAGGCTCAGAGTACATAATGACACTAGAAGATAAAAAGGATTCTATTAAGAAAACCCAAATAAATGCTACGAAAAATGTTAACAACTAATTAAAAGCATAAGTAGCTCCAGACAAAATAGTTGTGGAATAGTATTGCAGACTACAGAAGTACTAACAAACATATTAGCTTTCATAAGGCTTTAGAATAAAAGTTTCCTACAACATTAGCATGTTTATATTACTATCTAGTGGAATGCACGTAACAAGGGAGGTCTATTAAAGACCAAACAGCTAGTTACTCCCTCTATTCTCTAATTAGTGTCTTTTTGAATTTTGAAGTCAGATAAGCTCCTTCTAGCTTTAAATATTTATACAGAATCACTTAATTTAGAAGGATTAAGCGTAGAATCGCATTTGTACGTATGAAATATACTTCAACTGGAAGAAACCTTTATGGAAAATCCAAACAAAGTAATTTTTCTTTTAATGTTGGGTTTGTTTTAAAGAACAGAAGCAGTACATTTTCGTGGATAACTTACGTAAGGACATACTTAACAATGTAAAAAGACAATCACTTTATAGCCTCTGGAATAAACAAATGATTCAAACATGAAAAGAAAAGACTGATAAAATGTGAAAAAGCAAAAGAAACATTAACAGTCTGACTCTGTTCATAGAACAAATTACCACCAGAGTCGAACAATCGTCTACATTAATCGCTTAGGTCATAAAATTTCCATTACTCGTTTTGGTTTTGTGACTGTCAAAAAGACATTTAACAAAGAGTGACAGTTTGGCATATGGCAACTTTAGTTCAAGCACCCATCTGTCCACATATATCTATCAATATCCACCTGGATGTTAATGAAAATGACCAATGGTTCATAATTAGTAAATAGAAGCAAGGTGATCTCATTCTATGCAAAAGCATGATGGATGAGGATATTATAGATATGGGTGATAATTTGGACTCAACTTTTCTAAGTTTAGGCGTTATCGCAAGACATAAAAGCCATTTATATTGTCATGTTAGGAAGCTAAACAGCCTTCAACTACGTACCAAGCCCTCCTGTCCCAGATGCTTCCAAATTTATAAAAGCTCCAATTGTGTTGCGCCATCTATGCGTTGTTATAAAGCCATGTGAACCCTGAGAAATAAGCAGATTAAACACTACAAAAGTAACATCCATATAATCTCTTAATAGATCATGCTAACACAAACTAGTAGTATCTTTACACTGAACAAATATCTAACTTCATGAAACAAATCTGCGAGACAAATTTATCATAATGCAAATTAAAATGATAGTAATAAAATATGTAACTACAAACTTTGGTGGTGCCTTTCTAAAATTTTCTTACACACACCAAACATGTTTAATACAATGCTTTTCCACGAGTCTATATTTTGAGACAAAACAAGATGTGGATTTAGGGTTTCACGAATCACGCTAAATACAAAATGTCTAGAAGACACATTGCAGACAGAGCAACAGTTTACAAGGAAACATCAACCAAAACAAGGAGGTCAATTTTAGATAACATATTTAATTCTGCAATCCAAACAAGGTTCTCTTGCTCAGATAGAACATGCTTGTTTAGTAAACAATTTTAAAGTTAAAATATCTAATGCTCGACAAGTTGTTAGGGGCTATAAAGTAAGCTGTCTATTTAGGGTTTCAGGCTAAATACAGAAGGTTCAGAAGACACATTGTAAATAAAGAAGGCGTTTACAAGGACACGCCAACCAAAACCAGGAGGTGAATTTTAGATTCAGTTTTAACTCTGCCATTCCAAACAAGGTTCTCTTACTCAGATAGAATACACTTGTTTAGTAAACAGTTTCAGAAGTTAAAATATCTAACACCTGATAACTGTTCGGGGCTATAAAGTAACCTGCCATTATTCTTTAATTTCTTTCTTTATAGTTTATCATGAGTTACTTACAAGCATAAAAAGTTCTTCTGCACCATTAAACAGAAATATAAGTGGTTTAGGTGGAGCCCAGCCAGAATCAATTGTTAGCCTTGCTACCTCCAATATAGATGCTACAAGAGAAGAAAAATGATGAAATTTAAAAGTACAGTTTTAAGTGAATATACTCAAAGATATTAAAGGGGAAATTGTAACAAATGAAGCCTACCAACACATGAACCACAGTCACTGGCACCAGGTGAACCAGGTGGACTGTCAAAATGTCCATTCAATAAAATGGAAGGATCTGTATCTTTTGATTCTAATGAAGAAACCCTGCAATTTAACAAAGGTTAAATCCATGAGTAAAATTCCTTTGATTTTAGAAAGCTTAAAGTTGGTACTTGTGAGATATTTTAATGTGGAAAGAAGTTGTGGAGAACATTAATCCATACTGGTTTCAGTATTAAAAACAGAGCAAATAAAAGATCACTGATAAGATCATCTTTAGTATCTTTAAGTACCTCATTACTATATTTGTGTGATTCCTATATCCAAGAGACAAGCTGTGACCTAAAAACATCATATTGAAAGAGCCATTAACTATATTTTCCTCGATTTCAATCCTGTGACAACAAAAACGAAACATAAACTTTTATGAGTCGTATATCTTCTTCTGAAAAAAATTAAACAAAAACACGCATTTGTTACCAACCTTACATTAGGTCCAGCACGATCCTTCAACAATTCCAATTGTATCCTAATATATTTAGCAGCATCGTGTAAACCTTGACGCCCTTCCTATCATCAATCACATAAAAAGATTTATCAAGACCAAACAACACAGGGGAATCCCATACAATCAAATTAATATACTGTTTCGTTGCAATGAAAAGAAGATCGAAATATTAAAATAAAAAAAAGCACAAACATTTTGTTTGGTTCTCAGGAGAATGTAACTTTTAGGTGGTGCCCTTGTTACCTACCCATGTTTTGAATTCTTAAGGTTTGAACAGTTATGTAGTTCCATCACTCATAACAGCTAAACAACACTGTGCACAGTGGCAACCAAAACAGTTTGTAATAATTAACTTCACATTATAGTATGAAAATTAAGCCTGACCCCCGACAAAAGATTTGATGCAAGCTAGTAGAAACACTAAATTTGCTTTAATTTCTGCAGTAAAACTTTTATTTTCTTTTACTCGTGAAACTAGCTGCTGAGGTGGCCCGGTATATGGTGTGACATCATAACTGGTATATACTGATGATCATCATAATGACAACCATGGTGGGTAGAATGTATCAGCTGGAATTCACATTTAGTACATAATTAAATAATTCAACATAAGGAATTTTCTCCAACCAGAAAAGGAGTACCAAAAATATACATTTACGTCGGTGATCATTCAGCTAGAGGTCTGTACGTATCGAGTCGTCTAAAGGGTTACAGTTTCATTTGTGTATATTACTTCGCTTCATTCTCCCTATCTCTAATAGAAACGGTGTTACTATCTTTATTTCATCAGCAGCACTACCCCTCCCCGTGCTGACATCCACATTCAACTCACAAATGGAATCATATGTATATGACTCCATGTGCACGAACCAAATATAGACCAAAATCATTATTGACAAATAAAATAGGGGAAAACACAAATAGGACCTGAAAACATGAACTTTCCAAAACTAGAGGTCAACTGTCAATTATATTCAGATTCAGTAACCATGCCACTTTGGGTAATGCTTTAAGCCAAATACTTCCACTACGATTCGAAAGAAAACATGTACGTAGTATGTACTATGTATGCATTTAATATAAATTCCAATACTCTGACAAATTAAAGTAAGAAAACAGAATCGTAAGCTTAGAATTACGACCAACACACATAGAGACGTAAGCGTTGTGAAAACGTAAAAACATTCACCTGACGACCGTCAATTTCATGGGCCAAAACACGAATATGCTCAATCGCTCTAGCTTCAGAAAACCGATCCAGAGGTGCATCGAAGCCTAAAGGCACAATAAACTTCATGTGCATGACGTAATAGGCTACCATTGACAAAACTCCATACATAACCGTCAAGGAAAACAATAGCTTGAATCCGGCGACATCGCCGGAGCATAACCGGAACATGGAGAAAGTCGTATCGGAGCAACAGGATTTGAGTGCAATCGAAATTGTAGGTTTTTGAGGAGTAAGAAGATGCCGGCGGGATTTGAAAATGCGAAGTGAATCGATCGTTGGGGTTTTATACAAAGGAATGTGACGATTGTTACAGACTCGTAGGTATCGTTTTGAAATTGTTAAATGGCGTCACGCATTTTTGACACTTCGGTCCCTAATTTTGACACGCAATTGCAAACCTACTTGGCTATGTTGTTCTAGGAGCCTATACGTCTAGTACCCTCTATTCTTGTGAAATGTCGCCTTTGAATACAAATTTTAGTCGAAATAAATCTTTATATTAAATAAAATTTAGATAGCATGGATTTCTTGGAACTTAGTTCTATTATACAAAAATAATTGCGGTTTAACGGTGGGATTCTAAATTTGCTAAATCTTGTTTTCTTTGTTAAATTGATGGTGAAACTTTAAGATTGAACATGATACTTTTTGAAAGTTGGTTATTTAGTTGATACATGGTGTGAATGGTGAGTTTGAAGTTTTGAACATGCCAATCTATCTAGAAAAACTTCGGGTCTTTGAAGACGTATGAAGATTCACGCATATTATGGGAAGGTAAATATCTCCCTTGTTGATTGTTTTCAAGTGAGTTTAGGGGGCCGACAACTCGGTTGTTTCTACATCGTGGGCTCTAGAACCATTTAGGATTTTCTCACTAGCTTCAATTCGAGCTGTTTTTTATTATTTTTATCTTTAAAAAGTTACTAACAATAACTTCTTATGCAATAAATGGTTGTCTTCCGAAATAAACATACTTGTAGTTTTCATAAAAGATTGCATTTATTTAAATATTGCAAAGTTTTCTTTATGTTTAAATGGTGGAGGGTGGATATCTCTTTGGTACAAAATATTTCTAGATTCTTTGAACGGGAAAATAGTTTGAAGTTCAAAGGTGGAGTAACAAATGCCTTCATGGGGTTAAATTGAGGCTCTTTAAATCTATAGCGGCAAGTTGTAATCTTAATATATGTTGGTTAAATTTGTGTAATTCCTCTTCGTCTTGTTTTTAGTTTTCTTTGTAATTTGCATTTCTCTAGTTTCTCATTGGTTTTTCTAATGAAATTTTCTGCCATTCAAAAAAATAATTTTGGAAGACTTGGTGCTTTAGAGTTCGGTCTTTTGGTTGTATATTCTTGTTTGTTTTAGAAGATATATACTTTCTTATGTTTTATTTAATATCTTAAAAAGAATATGGGTCTGTAAAATATAAATGATATTTAATCACATTTAAAAATAAGATATTCAAACCATTTATTATTTATATCAAACAAACAGTATTTTGTAAAAATGCATGTCAACTCACGAACATTTTTAAAAAACAAGGTTTTATTCTAAAAAATAATACATAAGTCCGTATATGTACATACTAATAAGCGTGGAGGGAATGGTAACGCCGCCAGGCAGGAGGACTTTGTTTGATGTGGAGGCATTGGTCCCCCACCGAGACATGCAAGCCGAAAAAAAATCAAGTGCGCGTGTGTATCTCTCTCTCATCCACTCTTATCTTCTTAGTAAAAAATGGTTAGTGAGGTGATGAAATAGAAAAATAATCATTAGGGAGGCTTCAATAAGATAGAAAGATTGAAGGATATAGAGAGAAAATCTAACGCGGAGCTGAGGTAGACATTAGGCTGTTAGGGAGAGAGGAACCCACTCCCTTCACTATAAGCAAAAAAAAAATTATAATGTGTATTGTAGTATTACCTGCACTTTAAGATTTCTAAGCTCTGTAAACTATATATAGTGCATAAACCTTGGTAGATCACAAGGTTTTAAAAAGTGTTTTAGTTTTTGATCTTTTTAAATCATTATGAATCATGATGTTAGATATACCTTTTTATATAAGCTTGGAAAAATAACAAGCTCCAATTGAATTTTCATGTCAACATTTTTAGGAAAGTGATATGTCTAGTTTTACTTTTGCATGTGATAACTACCTTCAAAATTGCTTGATTTGTTGAGTATATTTGATGGGTGTGTCTATTTGGACTTATTTACTAGGCTAATTTTTCTTATAATGTAATGTATATGAGTGTGTGACATGTATTGAAAATTGTAACCGGTTTATATGATATGTCTGGTATGTAAGAGTGAGAAAGTCTAATAGTAACACTCATATTTGATAGGTGCTATTATTTGAACATCATCTCAAACATGTCACGTTAATCAATTACATCATATCTTATTGTATATTTCATCATTAAAAAAATATATCATATGTAACACCTACCTCATTCTACACTTTCAATATGTATCTTGATAACAAAGCCTACACACATTGTAATATCTAAGTGTAAAAGAAGCACAACAAGCTATGTTGTGTTTGATAAGGTTAACAATTCTAAAGAATGAGTAGCAAAATTAGATCATCAAGCTCACCATATCCTGTTGCAAGCCAGTAAAGAAAAAATGGTCATATTTTCTCCTAAAGTTGATGGACAACTTATAAGAGTGATCGATTTAACCATCACGAAGCACGTAATACATTGACTTTGTGTTTCCCTTGTTAAGAATTTAGTCGGGGAAATCGTCATATTCGTTTAGGCGCAATTCACTCACGGCCAGACTTACACGTCATTTAAGAAAATAAAAGGAAAAATATTAGAATTAGGATTATAATGTAGACTATATGCTTAACGGATACACAATACATGTTGGTTTAAATAGGTACGGCTCACTTAAGCTTATAATTTTGTTGTCATTTTAAAGCAACTAACAAATGCAATGTTTGGATCTTATTTATTATTTGTTAGGTGAATAAATGCATTGATTTATGACTTGGGCAAAAGAAAAATAATTATGTTTAAAGTTTGTGAACTCGATTATTTAAGCTTACAAAAATTCAAGTAGTCAATTATTGCACAAAAGTTATGCTATAATAGGATTATATACGTAATTATAATTATATAGTATTAAGTATTAACAGCTAAAATTTGAAAAAGCATATAGACAATTATTACAAAAGGTTAGGTATATACAATATTGTATCTAAAATAAGACACAATGTAAAACGACTTGAAATAGGTAATTTTTGTAGTTAATTTTATGTTTTTTTATTTGTGTTTTCCTGTAAAATAAATGTTTCGCGATAAAGGTTCCTCTCTTGGGATAGAGTGTTTGCTTAATGCATGTAGCCTAATTGTTACTCTGACCATTTATTTGTCATCTTGTCATACCTTATTCAAAATTCCAACGAGACTATAACACTTAACCTCTCATATGAAGAACCGGTTTCTTACACGGTAGACCATTTGGTAATAATTTTATGAATTGAACATGTGGTTGTTAAAATGTTTGTTCTTCATGATTTGAAATACAAACGTTTCACATGATATGAATGTGTTTTCATGTAACTAGACTGAAGAAAATCGTCATGGTAGGTAGATGCGCTATCTTATGTTGACTTATCGGGATCATTTACTTATTGTAGGGGAGGTCAAGGGTCCGAATCCCAAGGGGTTTCAATCAAGGATGGTCAAATGAATGTTGTGGAGCGGTTACATATAAAACCGGTTAGATTACATACATCAAAGCCAGAGGCTCAACACCCCGAGGGAGTCCCAACCAGGAACTCTTTCCAGAAAATGGTTTGTAATACGTACGATTAACAACCATGTGTATTGAATTATATATTGATATTTGCATGTCGTTGTATACAAGTAAAAACAACTAATTTTGATATATGGTTCACACTTCAAACACCTAGATTAGAATAAAACCAACCAATTTAATATATTTTTGTGAAAAAAGTAATTTTACTTATTGTAGCGGGGGTGTCATTTATTTTATTATCCGGGTGAATGGCATGTAATGCACTAGGGGTGGCAAGTCATGGTGGTGAGCGGTGTTGTGTATTTTTCCTTTATTTGTAATTGCAATCAAACCAGTGAGTTTTGAATTTCAGTGTATGGGGTGCTTTAGTCTTGAAGTAGCTATACCGTTGTAATTATCAATCATGACAGTCAAACCAGTCATGACTATATAAACTCTAATAAAACATAATTCAAATATAATATCGTATAAAATAAAAAAAGAAGGTAAAAATTAAAATAACAAAGTTATATAAAATGTTGACAAATGTTGTGTTTCTTTATTTAGATAAAAAGATTTGGACAATATAAATGGTACGTAGGGTTTACTCGTCATCTTTTTAATTTGTAGTTATTTACTTTATATTTCTTATTTTAAGTTCAACTCGACCAATTCATAAAAGATTTTGAGAATATAATAAATTAAAATTGCTTACCAATATACTGTTTTATCAACTCTAAAAAGAAATTAAAAAAATAAAAAAAATAAAGAATTAATCTTTAATCTTTAATATATATTAAAATAAAAGAGGTTATGATGTAATCATTTTACTTTTAACTTATTTAATTAAACATCTCTCTTTATTTCATCAAATGCTTATAACTGAATTGTTTCCTCAAATGTCATTTGTAGATGATTTAATTTATTAACATTTAAACATTTTAACACAAACATTTATTCAAATCATTTAGTATATACATCTACCTATTTTCGTAATTATTTATGTAAACACGTAAACCAATTTGATTAAATTAAAAAATTCAAATATGATTATAAAGAAATTTGTTAGTCTCGTATTGAGTACACAACAACAAATGTTTATAAAAGATGGCTTGAATACAAACTCTAGTTTTTTAAAATTAAGACACACGATTATACTTTTATATAATTCTTATTAATAATGAATCAAGAATTACATGTACTAGAAGCGGAAATTCTAAGTACAATAAAAGGTGACAACAATTTGTCTAACACATAGATAAGCTATTTCTAAACAACTAATGTTTTAGAAAGTTCAACACATGAACGAGTTTGTTTTTACACACTATGGTAACTCTAAAAACTTGTTCTTGTTTAAAAGATTGGACTTGCTTCTAAAATCTTTTATTTTTTGTGTAGATCTCAACTTATGAGATTCTTGTGTATTTTACATGTCCAACATGCATGGGTATATATAGAAGCGTTGGCATCCGGTTGGCTAAGAGAAAAAAGGCAAAAGAGCTCAAGACAATAATATTATAATTATAAAATTAGTGGGTGAAAAGTAAACTTACTTTAATTAAGTATTGCGTAACGTAAGTATACTTTTCAAAAAAAGTGGGGCCTACTCACATTATAATAGTATTATATCATATGATTTTTTCCTTGGAAGTTTAAACTTCTCTTTTCGTGATTACACTTTTATCAACAGCCAAGTGTTATTTTGATTTGACTTTACCAAGTATAGAGTTGCCAGCTATACTTAGTTTTTAAAACAAATATGCGAGATCTTATTCTTCTAAGGTATCTTTCTCATTTTTTTGAGGATAAGATTGATCCCTTTTGTCTTGTAATTGATCCCAAATGTGCTTTAAACTTTTACAAAGAAATATCTAAAGGCATAAAATAATAACACATGTTCTATCTTGACTTGAGAACAAATACAAAGTAAACAGTGAGCTGATATAACACTTTTTGCAACTCTGCTTATAAACTGTACTAAACTGTAACTGTAGGTTTACTCGGCCTAAGAAAAGATGATCAGTTGATCAAATGAAAGGACTCGGTTGATAACAGATGCTCAGCAGATCAATTGTTAAACTTGTGAAAGGTGTAAGCTAATCAACCTAGATGATCAGTTGATTAAGAATGCTTAGCTGATCATTCAGGGTGATAAGCTTATTAAAAACAAAGACTTGTGTTGAAAGGTTTACTTAACTAATGTGAGAAGGCCTTAACTGATCAACTATTATTCCTCGGTTGATGTCTATAAGCGCTCGGCTGATGATCTTAACAACATTAACCTTGGTAGGCGGTACTAACTTTGGAAAGCAGTACTAACTTTGCGAAGCAATACTAACTCTAAAAAGTAGTATTAACCTTGTAAAACAACACTAACCTTGTAAAGTAGCATTAACCTTGTTGAGCAGTATTAACCTTGTAAAACAACATTAACCTTGTTTGAGCAGTATTAACCTTGTTCTTAGGTGTCCTCAGTTGATGTCTTTCGACTGATACTTAGTACTTAGCTGATCCTCAGCTTATACTTCACATTTAGAGATTTCTTCAAGTTTGATTCAAATAACACATATTTGAAAACAATCTAAGTCATACTGAATGTATGGTTTGATTATCATCAAATCTTATATGTTTCGATAATCGGTTTTGATTATTAAAGTGAAGTGATTATCTCCCCAACAAGATTCTAAAAAAAATTGACGATAATATTATGTATGAATTTATGATTTTTAATAGATTTACCCTTTTTAAGAGATTTAATATTCCTACGTATGTTTATAATTGTTTTACTATATATATATATACATATTGAAGAACATTTAATATAGTACTTAATTCATAGTCCTAAGGGGCTAATTTTAACATTTGGATCAACGACATCAATAGTCTAGATTGCATTTTAAAATTTTGAGCGGAGTGACATTTTCGTAATTCACATGTGATGCTTTTACAAATCACATATGATTGTATACTGAATCACCTGTGATTGAATATTAAAATTTTAGGACTATGTTTTTTATATGAATTTTATTAAACACAACTCTAGTATTATTTAACACCATAAACATTTAAATATATTTTAACTAAATAAATGTTCTAGATCTCCATAAAAATAGATAAAGTTTTTGTATCTTCTTGTGAGTCGGGTGACAATTGGTAAATAGCGAAATAAATGTGCCATTCTTAGATTAAAATTTTAAAACCTAATAATTGACACTTTAATCTAGGCCGAAGATATGCTGGTCATTATTGATAACTACTTCTAGTTTTTCATACAAAATCACCGCTTTTGAGGAAAACAACTAGATAAATTGTAAAATTTCATTCTAGAAGAAAAATAAAGGGGTTGGCTAAATAAACACCCATAATTTACTAAAATGACATCCTTATCCTAACTAACCTTCTTGTTTTAACCAATTTTGTCTTAATTTGTAATTTTTGTCTTTTTTTAGATGTATTATTATTTTAAAATATATAATTGTTTTGTTATTTAATTTTATATTTCATATATAATATGATTTGTTTTAATTATGAAGACTTGGAGAAGTATTTTTTGTATTTTTGCAACAATTACTTATAAGGTTGGTTGATGTTTTATTATTTTAAAAATTATGATTCTTTTTTATTTGATATTTCATATAAAATGATTTATTTTATCATTTTAAAATAAGTTATAGATCTAAAACCTGTAGCATATAAATTAAATATATTGCTAAACGATACACGTCTTCTTCTAAAAAATACAAAATTATGAGTAAAATATTAAAATATAATAAAGAGATATTATTCGAGAATAATCTGTTATATCTACAATAGGTGTTTTGGGATCACGAGGTTTCGGTTGTCGTATATATGATTCCAGACGTGACATGTACATGGTTTGTCATCTAACTACAAACGGAGTTCTGTGGCGGACCCAATACACCTGAATGATCGACATTGGATAATCTCCTTCTACTTGTACCTTAGCATAATGATTATCATATACATGTAAAATTGTAATAGTCTGATAGTCTTGAATCTCTTCCGGACCCTTCCAGAGAGAAAAGAAAGTTAAACTTCCTCGTTTAGTTAAAAAATGGAGGATCACTATATTAATGTAATCTGACTTGTTTTTTCATTTTAACTTATTATCAGACCACCTAGCCCATTTATCATCGTCATATTTTTAGAAATTTTCTATCAATCGTTTTCTTTATTTTCTCTAATGGCTAACGAATAAGATGTTTTCTCAAATGTCATTTTTTAAGTGATTTAGTTTGTTAGTACTTAAATATCTTAACAAAAACAAAACCCCACCTTTTATTTAGTTTGTGACCTCATGAAGAAATCACACAAAATTGTACAAAAGTAAGAAACAAATGGGCAATTGTGATTGAAGGCTGAGAGTTAGGACTTTAGTAAAAAGAAATAAAAGGCTTCACAGTTCAAGGATTTGTGATCCAAGATAGTAAGATGATCAAAGTCGAAGGTTGTTGGTTGAGAAGGAAAACTTGATCAAGGATTCCGTTTCGTGCTAAAAAATTAACACACAATGATTTCGAAAGAAATAAATTGATTTATGGGTGTGACCTCATGGGACATGGGCTTGTATTTGCTTTTTTTTGGTAGCTGACATACTAAAGAGTTTAGGTAGTACAATATAAATGGTCATTTGTACCAAAATACAATGTATTATGTTTTATTTACTATTATATACAATAATTTTTTTATTTTAAAAAACAATATAATCAATTATCAAAAAAGTTGTGTGCGTAATATGAAATAATTATAAAAGTTTTATACTTTTATATAATTTATTCTAAATTAAAATATGTAATTTATTTCTTATTTTGTTGCCCACGTGAACCGAAGCAGTAACATCTTCGAAATATAAGGCATCAAAAAAGGGTGAATTAATATGGATCACCGTAATGCTTTATAAAACATGATATATGTGTGATATTTGGATAAGTTGCACCTTGTGTAATGTTACTTGCACCAAATCTAATCTGCACATATTTAGGAGATAAGTTAGGAAATATCTTATTTTTTGTATTTAGGGTATTTATTAGGGTGTCTATTTAACATCATCCAAAATAAAAAGCAAATCTCTCCCAATAAATGAAAATTCTTAAAATGGAATAAATCATATTCCAACGAATTAGTCCTTTTCCTTACTACAAGGTTAACAAATATTCCATCCCTTCATTACGTAAGAATTGTAGTCATTAGATGATGGTTGTTTTTCGTCATTCTTCTAAGCAGTTAAATGAAAATTTAAAATTCAATATGATCTTTTTCTTATGTTTTATTACTTACGTTAGTTCCTCAAAACATGGTACTTTTATGAGAACACGGTCTTTCTATATTTTTTTCAAATTTTACTACATCAGTCTTAATTGGGTTTCTTACTTTTTTATTCTTTATTTTTTATCTCATCAAATATAGACACGTGTACTTGTTTAGCATGGTAAAAAGCAATCTAATAATCAAATTTTCTTTTGGATTTAGTTTAACCCTTAATGTTTTTTAAATTATTTAACATTAGAGTTTCGTTTACTTGTTAATATAACCTGTATATACATGCTATTACAGGTTCAAAGTAACCAATCACCCCTTAATTTATGCTACTTCAAGTTAAATTAACCAAACATCCTGATGTCGAGAATTAACCCATCCAAACACTCTCCTTCACCCCTCTCTATATGTTCTCTGCTCTATATTTGATTGTCAAATGAGTTGAAGCGTTAGTTAAGTTTGTTGTAAATGAAGAATATGAAATGAATCTCTCCTCCACCTCCCTATCTCCCTCTTTGCTCACCCTATCTTTTTATCTCTTGGATGGTGAAGAAGATTTATTCATTGATGATTATGGTGGTGATGTATGTGCGATCAATTGAAGGAGGTTATCACACATTCATCTCCATCTATTCATCTATCCTCTCATATTTCGTTGTATTCTCTCTCACTCTCCTCTCTCGCTGTGTCAAGGATTGATTCCTCCGGTTTCTATCCGTCAATAACCGATCTATGTGGATTTTGATTTTGTTATTGGTTTTTAGGTGGCCATGCAAACAAATGGTGTTTCTTTCCGAGACCTATCAAAGAATCGATCTGTGTGGGGTTCCAAATGGTGTTTCTCCCTGTGTGTGGGCATGTGTGACGATGCAACCATACAGAAGTCAAAGTCAAAGGGTAAACAATTATGAATGACCTAACATTTTATCACTAATTAGATTTGAGTAGATTTTTTTTGAACTACAACCAATTTATTATTAAATTAACAACCAATTTATTATTAATCAGATCTAAATTGAAATTGTTCGAAAGTAACATATGTTCAAATCTAATCTCGGAGAGAGAAAAAGGCAAACAATTAGGTCTCATTTGTTTTACAGAATCTGAAGTAATGTAATTGATTTTAATTATATTTAGTTCACATATGGAATGAACTTTTTATTACTTGAGAGAATGTAAATATTTCAACAAATGAGATTTCATTAAAAAAAACAAGTTTACCAAACACAATATAATACGAAATTTGATTTCAATTTTATTCAATTCCTTCTAATTTTATGAAACAAACAGAACCTTAAGAAACAGAAGAATGATGGTCAACTCTATTTATCTTTATCTTTACTACTATATAAATCATTTAACCTTCTATCTCCTCCTTCATTTTAAATCAAGACAACATCTTGACATTTCATTCTATCAAAATTAATCTCATCCACCCATTTTTAAACCATTTTAATGTTTTTCATAATTTACTTTAACTTTTCATTCATTTAAAATATACTCACTCACTAACACACTTTCTCTTACCAAAACAATTATTCACCTACATCAACACAATTCTTAAGATTTTACTATCGTTTCCTCTACTTATTTCATAAATAGAAATCTTTTTTCTTATTTTAATATTTTTTAAAATTAATAAATAGTTGATGAAAATAAAAAAATAAAAGAAAACGGACATGCTGCTTAACAAAAACTATTTAGTGATATTGAAGTGTGAATAATATACCATTACATTCTTAAAAACGACATGTTGCCAAACAAAAACTATTCGTCAGCGCTGTATTACGCATGTATGATGATAGTATGATTAAACACATTGACCAATCTTGACTATCATAATAACTAGAGAACTTTTACATAATAGTGCGTTTAATTAATATATTACTTATAAATTAAGGTATTAAAGATGGATAAATGAAGCTTATATATTAAAATAATATAAATAGCAAAGACCATATTTATTAACAATTCTTAAAGTGGAAAAAGCAATGAAAGTTTTTATCTTAAGAATATTTTGTTAATTACTTAATTTACAACTTTATCACAAATAATTTTTAAACAAAAAATACAACTAGCAGTACCTAAGTAAAGTGTTATTATACTGGTATTTAGTAGGGTAAACTGTTTCAAAATATAATAAATTTTAGCTAGGTTACTATTGTATATAATCAACTTTAAAATTTTAAAAAATAATGCAAGTTTGCTTACTCATCCCATTGTATACAAAACATAATATAAATTATAGGTTGTTAGTCATTTTATTTTTCTATTTTATAATTAGTTGTTATGGATGTGTTATGAGTTCATCTTCCTGGTGTCTTTAAATTCAGAAATCCAACTTGATATTTATGAATAATAATGCATACTTAAGCTAGATGAAGAACGATGTATATAACAAATAATGAATCGAAATCAACTTGAACAAGAAATTGAACTTGAACCCATATGAAGATAAAGAACAATAAAAACCCTAAATCATGGACCTGCAGATATGAGAACAAACAATGAAAACCCTTAACATTGAAAACCTAAAATGTCAACTAATAGATCAGAAGATGAGAAAAATGAAAACCTTAAATCATGAAATCAAAAGATATATAAATGAAGATGAACTAAATCGACGGCACTGGTGGTTTTAAGGCTACGACAGCGGAGGTTTAAACCACTGATATCGCCATATTTAGATATATGTTCTAAGCGATATCTATTTTATTTCAGCCAGATATTGTTTGTAAATTAGAAAAAAGATACTTATTATCGTAAGTTGTTGGTTTTTAGGTTAAAAAGGCAGATGATGAAAGGTTTTGAGCAAAAACGGAAGAAATTGATGAAAATAAGAAAAGTTGTTAACTCTGATACACCTTCACTGTTTTGATCATATCTCGCTCATACGAACTTGGATTGAGGTGATTCAAAAGGTCACAAAAACTAGACTCAGAGGTCTACAATCATACCGAGGATAATATAGCATTAGTCACCAACGCGACGCGTTAATAAGGTCCATTGCACTTCCATAACCATTAGGTTAATGTTTCTACAAGTATATGGCTAGTGAGTCGAACCAAGAGATCCAGCCATATTATGAATCTGTATATAATGAATAATATCCATTGCACTTTCATGAGATTGACCGTAAACGAGGGGGTAATCGAGTTGTAACATCCTCACAAAGGGCCTAGACGCATACTGACGTGGTGCGTGTAATAAGTAAAAAAAATTGAATAAATTGAATAAAATGTATAAATATTTGTAGATATCAAAGAAAATAACTAAATTAGTTATTTAATGAGTAAATATAAAATATTGATAAAAATATAAAAGAATAAAAGAATATTAAATGATTTAGAACGAGGTTTCCAAAAATATCCCCGTTAGTTAAACCGGGTATTCGTGCGTTAAGTTGTAAGTTGAAAAGGGGAGCAAAATACCCACTTGTGGATAAATGAAACCCACAATTCGGTTTGAGTTATCTCCCACGTTCACATGTACAGAGAACTCATTTCTCATATGTTCTTGTGTGTGTTCTTGGCAAAGGTGTAAAGAAGAAGGAGTTCAAGAAGGATCAACCAAGCTACAATCTGTTGTAAATTCAAGTGTAAATCCAAGCTACAAATCTGTCATAATCATCTTCTTCAACCTACTTGTTCTTGTAAGCTTCCAATTCATCATGTTTTCATTCTTTGACTTTTAGGTCAAATTAGTCAAAAATCTAAATTGTTATACCCAACTGAAATCAATGATTCCTACATGTTTCTAGATCAATTCTAAGTGTGTAGCAATCTGAGTTTTGAATTAAAGAGGTGTTTTTGATTGATTTTGGTTAGAAAGCTCAAATGGGTCAAAAATGGTGAATTTGGTCCCAATCTTTGAATTTGATGTTAAAGTGAGGATTAAGAGTTGTTTCTAGCTTAGTTTAAGTACCTTTTTCATATGTGAACATTGGAATTTGATTTGGAATCGTTTGGTTGAGTTTTGGGTATGAAAATGGCATGAACAGAGGCTGAAATCGCGCAAGTCTGCACAGCAGTCCTTGCGGGCTCAAGGAATACCCCTTGCGGCCGCAAGGGAACCTTGCTTACGGCCGTAAGGCCTCCCTTGCGGGCGCAAGGGCCTGTCAGTCCTTGTCGGCGCAAGCAATTCTGCTTGTGGCGGCAAGGAACTCTGTTTCAGCAAATAGTTTGCTGTCTCGCATTATTTTGATATTCGGAATGTTTGTCTAGGTGTACCAGTTGATCAAGAATCATCTGTGACATAGTGCTTGCCTGCTATAACTACACAGGTGAGTAACAGTTAACTCGAGTATGATATTAATAGTATTATAAAGATGTTTTGTGTGATAAACCATGAAATTGTAGTTATGCATGTTTAGAGGTTTAAATGAACCAATTGTGATAACCAAATGATATGTATACATGTTTAAAGACCAGAGTAGGTCATTATTGATGTGTTAAAGGCCTGTGTGGGTCAATCTTGATATGTATGCATGTGAAAGACCTTGTAGGTCATAATTGAAATATGAAAAGGCCTGTTTAGGTCACTCTTGATATAGGTTTATGAACCAATTATGAGAATCAAGTGATATGTATGCATGTAAAAGACCTTGTAGGTCATTGCTGATATGTGAAAAGGCCTGTTTAGGTCACTCTTGATATGTGAAAAGGCCTGTTTAGGTCACTCTTGATATGTAAAGGGCCGGAGTAGGCCATTGTGTTTGTGAAGAGGATGAGTAGGCCATTGTTTGAGTGCCGGTACTACATTGTAGAGGTTGTGGTGCGGAATTCGATGATCACGAATTATGGTTCTTGCAAAACCGCCGCCCACAATACTAACTCGGGGCTCTCAGTTCCCACTGATCCCAAATGGGATATGTCCCCGAAGAACGCAATGGTGGACCGCTACCCGCTTCTCCACCGGCGCGGAGGAAGTAACGGTTTCCCCAGTGAGGATCATTGAGCCGGGCTTATAACCCTGCAAGACGTGATGCCTGCTGACAACCGGTACTTCAACGTGTGTTAGGATAGACTTGAATGAAGTTATGTGATGCCTGTAATGTGTTTTGATACTGTTAATATACTGCTTCTGTTTAATTGTTATTCACTAGCTATTTATAGCTAACTTTCTCATGAACTCTCCATATGCAGGTAATTAGACTGAAGGTGAGGACGGGTACCTGCTGGTAGTTCATGTTAGGTTTGGGGAACACTATGTAAAGTTTGTATTGTATATTGATTAGTGTAATGGTCGAACGAGTTGGTAACGCTTGGTTTTTTATTAACAATACTTTTGTATTACAATTTATATTTATATAAGTTGTAAAATGTGAAATAAATAATTCGCTTCCGCACGCGTTTTGAAAAAAAAATACTCTGAAATTTAAGGACCGGCGTTACACGAGTCTAGGTGAGAATACTTCGTATTGATTGTTTTCATTCCAAACTCTCAGCTTTATCTTACTTTTGATTGTTTTCTCTTTTGTCAAATTAGTATTGTTTATCACGTTCTTATATTTATTCCCAAATTCCCCATTTAATTGCTTTCTTTAGACTAGTCAATAATTAAATCTTTAAAATCTGAAATCATACTCGTTCCCTAAGTGTTCGACACTCGGTCTTACCAGAACTATATTGCGATACGATTAGGTACACTTGCCTATTTGTGTTGTAGTCAGAATTTTGGTGATTCCAATTTATAAATATAAAACATGATCTGATTCACGCACATCAACCACATAATCGGCTACAGCGATAGTTTGACCCACGAAATCACTGATGATGGTGGATTAAACCAGAACTTGGCGTTGGTGGTGGTTTGAACAAGAGAATCAGCGGTGGTTGTTACCATAACTCGGTAGTGATGGTGGTTACCAAATGAATAATTAGACAATCAAACACCATGAATAACCCTAAATCGAGATCTAAAACACGAACAATACGAAGAATCGGACTTGAAGACAACAATGCTAACCCTTGACAGGTCTTTACGAAGAGAAATCATAAACAATAGTAGAGGATGGAAGATATTGAAAGATAAGAAAGGTAGAACAAGTTTACAATCAAAATCTCATATTTTTCTTTTTTTAAGAATAATAAAATAAAATCAAGTAACTGGTTGTTTATTGATTTTTAAAGATAAACTTGTATACAACGGAAGAGATAAGAAATTTGGTTATATTAGTTTAAAAAAATTAATTATCTTCTAATATATACAAAAGACCAACTTGAATAAAAATTATCAGACAATCATATTCATTGATTTAGATACAAAAAATTAAGTATTAAATCTAAATCATCCATTTTGGTAACTATTAAAATTCAATTTTGACTTTTTTGGTCAATAATCCTAAGACATGCTAATCAAAATTTCATATTAATTTAATATTATCCCTAAATTTTTAAAAAATTATGGCACATCTATATATATTATTAAAAGGCTTACTTTCTTACTAATAATAGTAATAAAAAAATTCTCTCCACCAATAAGAACCCTCCACTTCAGCACATACCTTTTATAAAATTTAAACTTGGGGAAAGATCCGACTAAAGGAAAAGCACGGATCCTCCCATTCGGATCCTCCGACTTCAACCGACTTCAACACATACCATCAAAGTTCTTTCTATTCTGTTCCCAAACCCTAGCCCTTTTCGAGCTCCGGCGATTTCAGCCTCTGCCTCGATCAAGTTTGCTTTGAAGACGATCGTTTGTGGAAAGGTATTTTACATCATCTTCATTCAATATTTGCCTTCCTTTTCTCCGTTTTTTTCCTACCAGTACTTCAATATCGAGTTTGTTGTCGTTGTTATGAATCGAAGATTGGGGTTTTATGAAATCGGCGTATACTACACCTAGAGACAATATGGACATTTTTGTTAGAAAATTGTTGACAACAAGAGGGTGAATCGATTCAGCCCTAAAAGTCTTTTGAATCTCCTTCTTCATCTCCTTCATTGCCACTGAATTGGTGACCCAAGATGATGGTTTGATTTTGCAGGTAAGATTAATTGATTAAATCCTCTTTTTTCATTCCCTCCGCGAAAAACCTATCAATTCGAGAGTAAGGATTTCTTCATATTTGATTGAGTTTATGCCTCAAATTCTTTGTTTACTATAATGCAAGGATTTTTTTCATATTTGATTTCATTCATTTACTAAACCAGAAAATTTATCATCGATTATATGTTTCTATATTTTGTTAAAGGTAAATTAAGAAATGGTTGAATGAAGACGGAGAGTTGCAAGTTTCTTTGTAGTTGGGTGAGGTATGAAAATCTTAAGTGTTTCTTTTTTAGTCATTTTTATCCCATTATCATATTTTCTTTCGATGAACCTTTTGTCCATTGCATAATAGGATTACTTTCTATACGATGTGTGGGTGGAAATAGGTAAATCTTGAATTGAAAAGAAATTCAGATATTTAACATTGTGTGCGGATGGTTGAGTCACTCAAGTTTATGGCTGCTCAGGTTTTATACGACATTTACTACTGTATTTGGACCAAAAGGGAATTGGTTGGTTAATTTGGTTAAAACATATGTTTCAATAATCTGTGCCTACCAACTGTTCAATGAATTGTCTAAAAGAAATTAGAACAATATTAATAATCTTTTTCCATTTGTGTGTGTGAAGTAGACCTGACATGATATGGAGATAACTATGTGATGAATAATTTATTTTATCGTATAACTAATTGTGGCTTTTTATATAATTTATAACACAAATCTCTGGTTTCAATTAAGAGTTATTTCCAAGAATCACATGAATAATGGTCTAAAGGTTGTGGGTGACAACACAGACAGTTGGGTGGGTGGAAATTCCTATTTGGCAATTAGTAGAAACAATGAATAATAAACAAATGATATGATCACTATTTTCGCATGAAAATTTGATGCAACTTAAGTTCTTATAATGTGCTTCCATGAGAGTTTTAGATGCTTTGCTTTTTTGTCACATGAGGCAATTTAGTAAACATTATGGTTTGAATAGTTGGTCAGGGGGTCTACATATATTTAGTAAGTTGGATTTTTTGCATTTCTTTTAGTTGTCTAATTTCATCTTTCAGTTTATTTATATTATTTATATATTTTGTCATACCATAGAAATACAATGCATTCATGATGGAAATCATATGTGTCATCTTAGAGGATCCTCACAACACGAACCGGTATGTAAAGAAAGCTTTTTTCTTCCCTTACTGGTCTTAAATAAAATAAATATAGGTATTTATGATGCTTTTGAAATGTGTAAATCCAGTTTTGAATTAGACATTACTTTTATGGTATTTACGTTTTTTTAAACTGTGAATTTGATGATGAGATTTGTGGCTTTAATATACCTGCTTCATACTTTATTTCTTCAATTTGTCTGAGTTAGATTTTGGTGCCATGTATTTTATATCCTCATGTAATTTGTTACTATACTTTCCTTCTTTAAGATTCATTAACTTGGTTTGAAGTCACAGGCGAAGCTGCTGCTAACAGGTATGTTGGGAAAATAGGCTTACAAATATATCCTCTTTTGTTGACACAAAAATATACAACTTGTTTATATAATTGTATGTACTAACATTAACATATGTGCACATATACATATATATATTCAATCAAATATATTCTCATCTATGATCTACAAAATAAGCTTCATCAAATGGCCAAGCTCCAATCGTCAAGATCCGAGTTCAAGTAGAAGCCGATGTCGAAGATTCCTGCAAACAAACGTTTGAAGATTATGAGCTTACAAAATAAATAATAAAATGAGTTTAAGTTTTTATAAAAACTTTTATAAAAATTGAGACAATTTTTATAAAAATCACAAGCTTGGAAGTCAAAGCAAATAAATTCTCATTTTGGCAAATACTAAACACAATCTTACATTGAAACAAATCAAAACCATATTTAGCAAAAGGAATCTCCCAAAGAGGTAAACTTCCAACATGCTTTGTGCATTTGGTTTCCAAACTACCATTTTCATGATTAAATTCAAACTTAAGAAGTATGACATTAACCCAACTTTTCTTAAGCTTCTTTTCAGTGCATTTTTATGGTAAAAATAGGTTGTGTGTGGTTTTGGTAAAAGGCCAACGTCTATATTCACAAGTCTCAAAAAGTTCCAGCAGGCCGACGGTCGATGCCACGATCGACCGTGGATCGACCGTTGACAGTCTGGATACTTTTTGAGCTTGCACCTTTTTTCTTATTTAAGGCAACTCAAGTCTTGTTTTTTTACTAACCTCTTGCAATCTGAAAAAACACAGAATACATAAAAATCTTGTGAGCTCATATTCCTTGATAATTCAATCTTTCAAGATCAAGAATCAAGCAAGAGTGAAAGCCTTCAAGTTCATATACTTCATTACATTCATATACATTTGTAATAGTGTGAGGATCATCTCTAGCCTTAGAATTAGAGAGAATGGAGGATTATCTCTAGCCTATAGAATTAGAGAGAAGTGAGGATCAACTCTAGCCTTTCCAATTAGAGTGAAGTAAGGTTTATCTTAGCCTTGTTTGCAAGAGTGAAGTGTAATTCTTGTAAGCTAAAGAGAGAAGTTGTAAAAGGTTTATCTCTACCTTCAAAGAGAGAAGTTAGTGGAGCAACTCTTGGTGGGTGAGGCCAAGGAGTGGATGTAGAGCAAGGTTGTTAACCCTTGCTTGAACCACTATAAATCATTGTGTCCAAACTACTTTATTGGTGATATCTTTCTTCCTTAAACTCTTTAATTACTTGCAAATATTGTTAAAAACTTCAAAAAGTGGGCATATAACCTATTCACCCCCCTCTAGGTTCTAACAATTGGTATCAGAGCAAGTTGCTCTAGATAATTTTTGAAAAGTTGTTTAAATCTTCTAAAAATATTTGAGTTGATAAAATGGGACAAAATTATGTAGAGAGGAATTCTATAGTTAGACCTCCACTTCTTGAAGAAGAAGACTTTTGCTATTGGAAGCAAAGATTCATTACCTATGTAAAGGCCAAAGATATTGACCTTTGGGAGATTATTGAAGATGGAAATCATGTTCCAAAAACCTTTGATTCTAAGCAAAATGCTTATGTTCCAACCCCTAAAGAAAAATGGGATCAAGAGGATAAGAAAATGATTTCAAAAAATTTTCAAGCAAAACTTTTTCTATACAATGCTTTACCTAGAAAAGAGTTTGAAAGAGTTTTCATGTGTGAAAGTGCAAATGCAATTTGGAAATCTCTTGTCACCACACATCAAGGAAATGCTCAAGTTCTAGATAACAAAATTGAATTACTTGTGCAACAATATGAACAATTTCAAATATTTGATGATATGAAAATTGATGATGCTTTTGCAATGTTTAATACTATTGTTACTAGTCTCAAGGCACTTGTGACTATTTACTCTAACAAAAATATTGTAAGAAAGTTTCTTAGGGCTTTTTCACCAAAATGGAGAGCAAAGGTGACGGCTATTGAGGAGTCAAAGGACTTGAACATACTACAAATTGATGAACTAATAGGAAATCTCAAGGTGTATGAAGTAATCATGCAAAAAGATGATGAGATTGCCAAGCTAAAGAAAGAAAAGAGCAAATCCATTACACTTAAAGCTAAACATGTCAAAGAATCCTCAAGTGATGAAAAAGAGGAAATAAAAGAAGAAAAATGTCTCATGGCTTTTGAGACAAGTGAGGTACATTCCGATTCTAGCTACTATAGTGATAATGATGACCATCAATATGATCAATTATGTGACTTTAGCTCTAAAATACTTGCTAAAAATGAGGAGTTAAAAAATGATAACAAGAGCTTGAAAAAGGAAAATGTCAAGTTAAGAAATGAAAATGATAACTTGAACTTGAAAATAAAAGATCTAGAAAGTAAAATTGCTTCTCATATATTTCCAAGCTTGAAAGATTTGGAAAGTAAGCTAAAGACAAATTTTGACACAACCACCTTGTCAAAGTTTGAAAATAGTTCAACCAAGTTAGATGAGATGTTAAAGATTCAAAAATCATCAAAAGATAAAGGTGGTCTTGGGTTCTCAAGTTACTCAAACAACATGCCAACTAGTCACTCAACACCTATCAAATTTGTGAAAGAAAAAGAGGAAGAAAAAATCCAGGAGCCTCACGGTCGACCCACGGTATCGACCATGAATCGACCGTCATCTCACTGGAATTTTCCAAAAGTTCAAAATTGCAACATTGTTTCTAGTTCTTCCACTTGTATGCCAAAGGTTGCAAGTAATGAATTAATGAGAAAGTTTTATACTCCAACTACAAGGCATGGACTTGGATTCAAGAAACCTAAATCAAATACAATTCAAAAATCAAGACATTCTCATAAACTTATAAACTCTATGAACACATGGTATCATAAAGAGTTCAAGATTACACAAAGGTGGATTAGAGTAGGAGTTTTTGATACTAACCATCCTGGACCCATGAAACATTGGGTACCAAAAGCTTGAATGAAAATTACACAAGTGTAGGGGTGCAACAAAAATGAGATTATGTCTCATTAATGGATTCTTGATAGTGGTTGCTCAAAACACATGATCGGTAATAGAGAACTCTTCACTTCATACAAGGAGTATGATGGAGGACATGTGGTGTTTGGAAGCAACCTAAGAAGAAAGGTAGTTGGTAAAGGTAACACTCTTCATGACAATATCAAATTCTTGAATGTTGAGCATGTTAATGGTTTAGCTTACTACTTAATAAGTATTGGTCAATTATGTGATAAAGATCTAAATGTTAAATTCTCTAAACATGAAAGCTTGATATGCAAAGATAATAAAGTTTTAGTAAAAGGTGTTAGGAGAAATGGACTCTATACATGTAGACTTGGTGATAATCCTAACACAAGTATGTCTTGCATCTATAATTGATAGAAGACTAGGACATGCTAACATGAGATTAGTACAAACATTGACTACAAATGAGCTTGTTAGAGTCTTACCAAATGTTAAATTCGATAATCATTTTTGTGATGCATGTAAGATAGAAAAACAAGTGCACTCATCTCATAAATCTAAAATGCTATAAAAACTATGAGATGTCCTTGGGCCTTCATCAATTCAAAGTTATGGGGGAAACTTCTACACACTAGTTGTTGTAGATGACTTTTCTAGATATACATAGACACTATTTTGAAAACAAAAATTGAAGCTTTTGACAAATTCAAAAATCTTGACAAGAAAATTCAAAACCAATTAGGTTGAATGATTATCTCAATTCATACCAACCATGAAAGAGAAGTTGTCAATGTAGCGCAACTTGGAGCATTTTGTGATAAACATGGAGTTTCTTATAACTTTTCGGCTCCTCACACTCCCCAATCTAATGGGGTTGTTAAAGGAAAAATAGGTCTTTACAAGCTTTGATTAGACCAATGTTAAGTAAAACACCATATGAAATCATCAAAGGTAGAAAACGATCCAATAACTCAAGTTATAGGAAACCTAAATCAAAGACTCACTAGATCCCAAGCCCAAAACCTTAATAACTTCTTTGCCTTTGTGTCACACATAGAACCCAAGAATATTAAAGAGACAACTAAGGATAAAAATTGGGCAATGGCAATGCAAGAAGAGTTTAATCAATTCACTAGAAGCCAAGTTTGAGACTTAGTACCTTTACCTAGTGGTCCCACAATAATTGAAACTAAATGAGTATTTAGAAACAAAGCTAGACTAGTAGCCTGATGATATAATCAACAAGAAGGGATAGACTTTGATGAATCCTTTGCTCCGGTTACTAGATTTGAATCTATTTGGAGTCTACTTACTTATGGTTGTGCTCAAAATTTTAAATTATATCAAATGGATGTCAAAAGTTCTTTTCTAAATGGCTTTATAAATGAGGAAGTCTATGTATGTCAACCTCCCGGTTTTGATTTTTGAAGACACCATCATATGTATATAATCTTAGAAAAGCATTGTATGGCCTTAAACAAGCACCTAAAGCATGGTATGATAAATTAAAATCATTCTTGTTGAAAAATGAATATAGTATAGGTCAAGTTGATAATACATTGTTCACAAGGAAAAAGAAAAATAACATCGTGCTTGTGCAAATTTATGTGGATGATATCATATTTGGGTCAACATGTCAAGATTTGTGTGATGAGTTTTCAAATCTTATACATAATGAAATTGATATGAGAATGATGGATGAGTTGAATTACCTTCTCGGACTTCAAATAAAAAAAATATATGAAGATGGTACATTCAAATTAGGCATCATTTCCTACGTGACAATGTGCAAAAAGGAAATATAAATTTAGAAAATGTTGCTTCATGTGAAAATATTGCCGACATATTTTCTAAACCGCAAAAAATTGAAATGTTTGATACATTACAACTTGGTTTAGGAATAATGGAACATGTTCCTTAAAAATAACACCTAAATGCATGAAAATGGTCAAAATATACATTCCAGAAGAACCACGGTCGACTCACGGTCGATACTGTGGATCGACCGTCGGATCACTGTCTAAATTCAAAAACTAAGCAAAAGGCGCGGTCGATATCACGGTCGACCGTGTATCGACCGTAGTAGACCTGGCGGATTTTTGACCATATTTTGCCTTTTCTCTCTCTTTCCTCTCCACTTCATCTCATCTTATCTTCCCCCACAAACCCTAGCCGCCATTGTCAACATTTATCTTTCAAAAAGCTTGAAAATCATCACAAGAAAAAGAAAAAATACTTTACCTTACGGTTGAAGTTGCGTTCAAAGGCTCGGTTGGATTCACGGTTGAAGATTCTTCGTCTCATGGTTTCTTATCTTCACAAATTTCTTGTCAAAGGTATACTTTTATCTCTTCATCCTTTTCTTAGAACTCTCTTTGTGCACCAAAGAATCATGTAATCTATAGGATTTGGGAGATTTCTAAGAAGAAAGTATATTTGGTTTGAAAATGATGTTTTTCTTTGTGTGAAAGAAAAATAATAGATGATATTGGTGTTGGATAAGTATGATAAGTATATAAATATCATGTCACGAAGGACAAAAGGTCAAATTTCAAACAGCTCACCTACGGTTGATACACGGTCGACCGTAGCATCGACCGTCGTGTACATGAAAATTCCAGGCAATCCACGGTCGATACCGTGCATCGACCGTCAGCCCACTAGAAATTTTTGAGATTTTCAATTTTTATTTTTTGACTTTTAATGCCCAAACTCAATCTATTCATGCTTAATATATCTTAACTAACATTAGCTAACATGATTAATAAAAGTTTCAAATCATTCTCCACTTTATGACACATACACATTATGAACACATTGTCAAGGAGTTTGCTATATTCTTGAACACACTCTCAATTATGTTGAAGTATATTACCTCTTGTCATGCTCTTACAAAACAAAGGTCTTTTACAAATCTAGTGTCATGACAAGATAAATTGTGGTGATTCAAGGGGAAGTAGTTATGGTGATTGTTTGTTGATATGATATTTGCTACTATGTGCTATGATTCTTATGCCATGAATTATGTTACTTGAACCTTGGCTTGTGATAATTGTATATATAGAATATTTCTTATACTCACATCTCTTTGGCAAGTTCTTGGTAGTATTTTCATACATTATAGATTAAACACCTCAAGAAGTGGAGTTCTACATTCGAGGGGGAGCTTAAGTCAAGGGGGAGTCTCCTTTTTGTTAAGACAAAAAAGGGGGAGACGATAGAAGAATATATAGAAGATAGAAGAATATATACATATATATGTATATATGCACATGTTAACATGTTAAAGTTATATATACAATTCTTATACAAGTTATAAATTTTTGTCTTCAACAAAAAGGGGGAGATTGTTGGGAAAAATAGGCTTACAAATATATCCTCTTTTGTTGACACAAAAATATACAACTTGTTTATATAATTGTATGTACTAACATTAACATATGTGCACATATACATATATATATATATTCAATCAAATATATTCTCATCTATGATCTACAAAATAAGCTTCATCAAATGGCCAAGCTCCAATCGTCAAGATCCGAGTTCAAGTAGAAGCCGATGTCGAAGATTCCTGCAAACAAACGTTTGAAGATTATGAGCTTACAAAATAAATAATAAAATGAGTTTAAGTTTTTATAAAAACTTTTATAAAAATTGAGACAATTTTTATAAAAATCACAAGCTTGGAAGTCAAAGCAAATAAATTCTCATTTTGGCAAATACTAAACACAATCTTACATTGAAACAAATCAAAACCATATTTAGCAAAAGGAATCTCCCAAAGAGGTAAACTTCCAACATGCTTTGTGCATTTGGTTTCCAAACTACCATTTTCATGATTAAATTCAAACTTAAGAAGTATGACATTAACCCAACTTTTCTTAAGCTTCTTTTCAGTGCATTTTTATCGTAAAAATAGGTTGTGTGTGGTTTTGGTAAAAGGCCAACGTCTATATTCACAAGTCTCAAAAAGTTCCAGCAGGCCGACGGTCGATGCCACGGTCGACCGTGGATCGACCGTGGACAGTCTGGACACTTTTTGAGCTTGCACCTTTTTTCTTATTTAAGGCAACTCAAGTCTTGTTTTTTTACTAACCTCTTGCAATCTGAAAAAACACATAATACATAAAAATCTTGTGAGCTCATATTCCTTGATAATTCAATCTTTCAAGATCAAGAATCAAGCAAGAGTGAAAGCCTTCAAGTTCATATACTTCATTACATTCATATACATTTGTAATAGTGTGAGGATCATCTCTAGCCTTAGAATTAGAGAGAAGTGAGGATTATCTCTAGCCTATAGAATTAGAGAGAAGTGAGGATCAACTCTAGCCTTTCCAATTAGAGTGAAGTAAGGTTTATCTTAGCCTTGTTTGCAAGAGTGAAGTGTAATTCTTGTAAGCTAAAGAGAGAAGTTGTAAAAGGTTTATCTCTACCTTCAAAGAGAGAAGTTAGTGGAGCAACTCTTGGTGGGTGAGGCCAAGGAGTGGATGTAGAGCAAGGTTGTTAACCCTTGCTTGAACCACTATAAATCATTGTGTCCAAACTACTTTATTGGTGATATCTTTCTTCCTTAAACTCTTTAATTACTTGCAAATATTGTTAAAAACTTCAAAAAGTGGGCATATAACCTATTCACCCCCCCTCTAGGTTCTAACAAGGTACTCAAAAATATATTTATTCTTTATGTTATTGTTTTTAATGTGTTAAAAGAATTAACATGTGTACCTTTGAATGAAAACTATGATGAATGAATACTATAATACAGGTCCGATGAATTTTAAATGGCTGCATATAATCTGAAATATTTTAGTTGCTTACTTATCACTTTATTTACTTAATTTGCTGCAAAACAAACCCAACCTGATCGATTTGTCGTTTTTGTTTCAGATTTTCCAACAGGGGCATATTAGTATGTAAATTAGGCTTCATTAGTTTCAATATTTTTTAGTTAGGTTTAGTTCATTTATGTTCACCCAAAATCTATTTAAAATGAAGTTATGTGCTTGCCTTTCCAAAGTTAGGTTATCACCTTAAGAGTTAGATTTAGCATTAGGTACAACTTCAACTTTGAAGCATCCCATGATGTGAAGACTATGTTTGCAGCATAACCCATAAAGTTCATAAATTTCTTGCTTTCTATAGATACATAAAACAAATGTTTTGCAGGTTAACTAAATATTCTTATATTTTTGGTAACTATCAGGTGCGAGAAGCACAATTTAATGAGGAAATAAGCTACTGTTCTTTGATGTTCTATCATAAACTATGTGTAGACACCAAGAGCAAATATGTAAATCCTCTCTCTAATAAACAATTGTTGTTAAATAGTCGACTTGATATGGGAGGTTAGTTATATTATCTAGGATCACATTTGTTATCACTTTAGCTAATATTAAGTTTGTTGCTGTAAAAAATAACTAAATAAGAATTGATTTGTTGTTTATTAACACTATCAATAATCATTAAAGGGCCCAATACCGCAACAAATTATTCGATCTTTCTATAAGTGTTTAATACTTAGCAATTTTTCAATTCCTAAAAGCTTTTAGTTTTTATAAAGTTTCAGTTTCTCTTTGGTAGTAAAATGACATCATTTGCTTATTTTGATATAGATGTTCTTTCTATATGGTTAATAAAATTATGAAGTGGTCCTATTCTATTTTTGGTTTTTGTGGCAAGGAAGGTGGCCTCCTCATGTAAGTTGCTCTAATTTATTAATTTTATAGATAAAGGAATGTAAATTTTATGATTAAAAAATCGTGATGGTTATTGTCAAGCATGAAATGTATATTATAGAAGGTTTTTTTGTTTATGCAGAGTAAAAGCTTTATCTCTTCTTAACCAATGGTTAAAAGAACAAACATTTAATCGATTCTTAAGTAGAGGTATGTTTGTCTCATAATTTGATTCGTCATTTTCTTTGAATTTTGTTTAATTGATTATATTTTTGTTGATTTATGAATTTGGTAAAATCATATTTTTTCATATGTACATAGATGCTATTTAACGGTTATCGTGGTTGATTATTCTCTTTAGCAAACGATAAATTTGCTTAACGGGTGTTAGCTTGAAACTGAGGTTAGAAATAGTTTTTTTACATGAATTAGATAGTTTAAATTTTATCACACTATTCGCTTAAAGACTGGTGTATACTCATAGGTGTTTGCTTCTTTGATTAACCGAACTAATATATGTTTTTGGTTTGCAGATTACGTGGTTAGTATTTATGTATAACCTTCCCAATACATGTACGAGTTATGGTGCAAAACTCTTGCTTACTGTTTTCAGTATAACCTTCCCAATACATGTATGAGTTATGGTGCAAAACTCGTGCTTACTGTTTTCAGTATAACCTTCCCAATACATATACAAACTATGGTGCAAAAGATATTAAAATTATGTTTGCCTTATTCAATCGCAAACATAAGACCTACACATAATCATTGATACAAATTCAAGATATTAAAGGTTGCTATTCAAGGTAGTATATACCATATGGTTTGCATACGCCTTCTCCTGTTATTAATGTATATCTACATTTTTATGGGACCTGTTACATGGAAACACACATCATTTATGGATGAGGATCTTCAATAAGCCAAGTCGTAAGAATTCATTCCATCATTGTACTTTATATTCTTTGTAAGATTTTACTTATCTTAAACTTATTTACAACATTATTGGTTTCGTAATTCAAAAATATTTTGTATATAACTTTTTTTAAGTTTACTTCTGTAAATATATTACATTTAAATTCAAGAGGGTTTGAAGGAATTCTTCAATTTATTACAACATTATTTGTTTTTTAATTCAAAATTATTCCGTATGTTATTTTATATTATTTTTAGATTCCCTTATGTAATACCCGTAATCCCACGGGTCCATAAGCTAGTATGCTATTAAATAAAACTAACATTCATTTAATACTATCCATAACTTTTTTAACACACGTTCTATTATATAACATTATCTATAATTTCTTTAATATTTAATATCTTTTATTTATATATATCTGTTTCTTTTTTAATAAACTTTGAGTAAATTCAATAAAATTTATTATACAATCATAGGTATTTATTTAAATAAAAAAATTTAATTATTAAATCTAAATAATTTATTTTAGTAAAAAATAAAGGGTTTAGTATTCGAAAGTGTATCGAAGTTGTCACTTTTTGCTATTGTGTATACTCATCTTTCAAAACTACCGTTTAATGTACTCAACTTTCTAAAACTACCATTTGATGTATCAAGAAACCTGCTCTATAGGTTGCAGGTAATTTCATGAATTTTGATTTATTTTAATCTTAAATCTAGAAAAATTGAAGATGAGCATTCATCTTCATCTTCATCCAAAATGAATAAACTCAAATTCTATGAACTCAAAACCACATTGCAGATCTAAAAAATGAAGCGCATATAACCCCTAAAATGAATGTGATGAACAATTAAATTCTCAAATCTAGAAAACCTAAAGAAATTGAAGGAACAACAAAAAACCCAATTCGAATGAAGATGAATACGATGAAGATTGAATCGATAAAATAAAAAAACCCAAATCAAATGAGATTTGTATAGACCTGTGCAATTCTCGATAATCAAATATGGGAGCATATAAATTAAAGAACCTAAGTAACAGAAAAATCGATTATGAACAAGTAAGCATAGATCTCCATCTTTGTGATGAACCCTAAATCAAAAAACACACCTTCATATTAAACATCATCTGCATCTTAAACCCAAGTTGAATCTCACACATGAAGTCGAAACTGAAATTGAAACCAACACCGAATTGAATGCAAAACTAAATCGCATAACTAGATCTATGAACAATGGATCGAACACCAAAAATGAACATTCAACGATTCTTAAAAAGTCGATGTAGATGAAGAATGCCAATCGAGATGAAGGGTTGAAAACTGGTTTAGGGTTTTCATTCGGAAGAAGCAGACGAAGACATCGAGAAGAAGGTTGGAAATTTTGTGACCTGCTATTGAAAACTTGCTTTGTGTTTCCTAGATTTTGCAGACGGAGGCATCGAGAAGAAACAAATTTTGCGTTGTGTTTCTCAAATATCTTCATCTTCATAATTAAATTTCCCAGATATCTTCATCTTCATAATTAAATTTTTTATTTTTTATTTTTTTAGTATTAAAAAATAAAGTTGACCCATTGTTAATTTTGTGCCCTGTTATTATAAGTTACCATACATTAAATGGTAGTTTTAGAAAGTTGAGTACATTAAACGGTAGTTTTGAAAGATGGATATACAAAATAGCAAAAAGTGACAAATTCGATACATTTTCAGAAACTAAACCCAAAAATAAAATCCAAATTTGACTTTCTTTTGGTCACAATTGGATTCAATTTTAATTAAAATAATTATTAGGCAGAATTTCATAATGTCTTTTTTAAACTTTTAAATATCGTATATATCAACCTTAATTTATAAATATCATATTTACACTTTATAATATTTTAAAAATGTCATATTTACCAAACTCTTAGCATTTTAAAATATTCTACAATCATTTTTAAATTCTTATTAATTATAACTAATAAAAATTTAACCATAGTGCCCCGAATTGTACAATAATGACCGGTGTTCTGTACAAGAAATAGAATTACGTATCGCGTCGAAACTTCCACTACTGGTATGAATGTTAATGCCAAATGTCGTTCTTTTTTAATTCTCATTTATTTACTCCTCCGTCCCATTTTTATTGTCAACTATACTATTTTAGTGTGTCCCATAATTATTGTCTACTACTAAAAAAAGATAATTATAATTAACAAGATTTCCAATAGTACCCCTGTTATAAATGCTGATTAATACCCATAATTCAAAGCCCCATCAATTCTTGGCCAGTGAGCCATGCTATTAATTGTTGGAAAAAGAAACAAAAAAAATTAAAAACTCATGCGTCATTAGCTGGAGTAAGAAACTTAGGAATTCTTGCATATGTAAGGAAGGTACTCTAACTTCCTTGAGAAATTTACAGAAACTCTCATCATCTCTCGTTTCTCTTTACTGGAGTAAATATGAAACTGCTTCATCTAACAAGTTTTGATCACACTCAATTTGTATTGGCAAGTTGCCTTGCCGTTCCAACCTACCCTTACCGATATGTGGTACTCGATAGTTGTTGCCACCTCGAACCTTTATGATTTCTTTCATGCATGTTTGTAAAGTTAGAAAAACATTGTTAAGCTCGTGAGATTGCATTTTGTCAAATGAAGTATGGACAGCAGAAACCAATTCATCAATTGTACTAAGAACCTCTTGTTCTTGAAGTGATTGAATTGCCCGAAAAAAATCCAAGGTCTAACACATTTAAATCTGGACTATTTGGCGGCTGAAAACAAAGTCGTATATCAAAACCATCTCGAGATGATGCTTCAAGAAACTCACTATCATTAACATCAATATGGTTCTTTGCATTATCTTGTTGAATAAATATTGGACCAATATGGTCCGGTGGCCATTTAGCTTTAATAGCGGGTAGAACTTTCTCTATTAACCACGACCTTGTTATCTCTTTAGTGACCGACAAAATAGGTTTTGTCTCTAATGTTTCCGCAACACGATTCTTACTTGAACGCTTAGTGGGTTCCATTGTTGTAAGTGGGAAGATACCGATCTTCCCCGAAAAAACTTCATTGCCTAACGCATCAAACCTTGGTCTTGCGACTACAACTAGAAACATAACTTTTGTGATGAATTTTTTGCTTTTACATGTTCTTAACGGTTCATCCTCGCCGGGAACAAGATAGTATCGTTTTGATGATTTTGACATGTAAAACCATTTTTCATCAATGTGGATGATGTTAAACATATCATGAAATGTAGGATTTAAACTTAAAGATGACCGAGTAACCTTAGATAGACAAAATTCTAACCTTGATTTTTTGTTCGCATAAGTAAGATCCGGCTTGATGGCATTTGTGTGTGGTCTAAGGGCACCTTCTTTTATTCGTCCATGCAAAGTTGATTTTGAAACACTTAATGATTTTGCAATAGACCGAATGTTTGTTCGACGGCGTAACGGGATTTGTGACACTTGATTAAAATCGATTCGGACACTTTTCCTCCCAACAACTTTTGGCATTTTTGAAGATACATCAATTGTTGATCCATTATAGGCTTGAAGCTTAGCCAAATGCCAAATACGGCTTACTGTTCGCGTAGAAACACCGTGTTGTGCAGCTAAATCACTTATGGAACCCTTTTTCAACTTTCCATCAGAACTTTGTTGCAATAGGGATCGATATATATCTTGACGTTGGGCATTACTTGTGTTTTTTTTAGTGAATGAATTTGTGGAGACCTCCATGATTTAGTATAAACAGATGCTATAGAATTGGGTTAAAAAGCATCTAATTGACCTTTCATTACCTTAGTTTGGAGGGAGAAATTGGAGCCAAAATTTGGTAAAAATGAGTTTAGCTCAAATTCAGTAAGTTATTAAAATTTTTGCCTCCAAATGTTACGATTAGCAAAAAGGAAAAAAAAGACAATTTTGTTAGTGACATGTGGAGTCCATTTTGAAGGTATATTTGAAGTAATTAATGGTTCATTAAATACTTTTAGTCTTTTATAGTTTCAAATTATTTCATATGACGAAATTGATAATAAGGGTAGATTTGTCATTTTGTTTCAATAAAGTAGTATTAAGTATGGTTTTCTTAAACTATGTGTTTTTTTCTTATGAACAATAATTTTGGGACGGAAAAAGTATTATTTTATAACCATTTATTTTATTTTTATTAATATTTAATATTTATTATTTTTACAGACACGTGTATTACATGAAAATCTAATCTAGTATATAATATTAGCTTAACCAAAATTAATTATCTAATTTTTTTGTATTTTGAAACCGTTTGTTCTAAAATATCAATTCACGTACCTAGAGTAATAAACTGTCGTTTCTTTTATCTATTTCGTGTTCCATTTCTGGACTCGCACCAATCGACAACTCACACGAAGTGAGCAAGATCCTGATCGTTAATGGTGGATCCGCACACCATTCAATAAACAAGAAAGCACCTCGTCAACACAGCCGCTCGAAGTCTTCACTTTTTCACCATCACATTCCTTGTATGTGAAACCTTCGTTTCCTTCAAACACACACACAAACCCTCCCACTTTTTGACCAAATCTACAGATTGGAGATGTTTATATGCAAAGGAACAAAACGTTTAAATCTCAGCAACCAAAATGATCGGTAAATCAGTTATATCACTCATTATATTCCTAATCATCACCTTCACCACGTACTTGATCACAATTGGCGGTTTAGGAGTAGGAGGAATTGGGAACGTTGATCTTAGATCTCAGTTTTCGTTCCTGTCATCAACCAGGAATGGCAGCCTTATACCTTGCCGATCCGGATCGCCGCTTAGAGTCTACATGTATGATTTGCCAAAGAGGTTTAATGTTGCTATGTTGAGCAGGAAGTTTGCCGGAGATGATCGTTCTCCAGTGACGGCGAGGAATTTGCCGCCGTGGCCGCAAAATTCGGGGTTAAAGCAACAACATAGTGTAGAGTATTGGATGATGGCATCGCTACTGTGTGAAAACTGTATCGATGCTGAGGCGGTTAGGGTTTTGGATCCGGAAGTAGCGGATGTGTTTTTCGTACCTTTTTTTTCTTCGCTTAGCTTTAATACGCATGGGAGGAACATGACGGATCCAGATACTGAAATTGACAGGCAATTGCAGGTAAACGATTTTGAACCTGGTGCCCCATACATATCGAAGTCAACTTGAACCTTGATTCAGTTTCACCAGGATTTTCATTTTTTCTAGAAAAAGAATCAAATTAATAGAACAATGTTGATGATTCACAACCATATCTTACATCAAACATGCATCTAAAAAGTAGTTCTTTTGATATCAGAAAATATCACTATTCTGCTGAAACTCTAGAGATTCGCAGCAAAACTGCTGAAGAATCCTTCAATTTCCTGGCGGTCTAATCATCTTTTAATTGGTTTATTTGTTAAGGCATCATTTATAATAATGAGTATAGTAGTGTTCATATTATGGTTTACTCATATGTTTACTGATGCGTGGGCTTGACTGTCATCTAAAGAATTGTGGGATTATCACAAAGCAGGCTCCTGGATTGTGAAATTTTTGATATATGTAAGATTGTTAATTGGAGTCATAAACTCATAATAGTATGAGGGCCACTAGAATCAAGGTTTTTTAGAAATTAGAAAATGGTGGCTCTGTTTTATTGCATATAAGTCCCACTTGCTCAAATCCTTCACACATCACTTAGGACAAAACTACAAAGCATAAATTTGGCTTGTGGGTTGTTGCTACTCTAGGGAGAAAAATTGCTGGTGGCAATTGAAGAATGCTATAGTCCTAAGCAAAATTCCACGTTTTTTTCCTTTTTGAGTGTAGGCACTCTTTTCACATGCAAAGGAAGAAAAGAGAAAAGAAAACACATAGAAGAACGGTAGTTCATTGCTGATTTCGAGTTAATGGTTGGATCGGAGGTCATGAATTCTGTAATTGTTAGCTTTTACATCTTGCTAAATCTTATTACTCCGTTTCTAGGATGATGCAATATTGCAGTTTTAATATAAAGAAGTTTTCAGACTGTCAGGTGTTGCTTGTGTATTCCCCCAACTAAGAACACATTTCCCTGCTGAAAAGAAAGTGCTAACTTTTGATGGCTACTTCTGCAAACCACATGTACATCGATTGTTTTAATAGTTTCTTATAAGCAAAGAACTTAAAGTTGCTTTACTGTACCAGTCTACCAGTGTGGTGCGTAGAAGGTATATGCTGAAATCAAGATAAAAGTACTACAGAGTTTTACATATTTTGCATGTCACAACTCATGAGAGTGTATGCGTATGGCATCTTAGATCACGTGCAATAACACTCAGACTATTATAGATTTTGTAGTGATGTAGTGTACATAACTGAGGGAAGATATCTAAATTTTGTGCATCTCCTTCGGGAATTATACCTTAAAATATATTAAGGATTGCAACAGTTTAATAATGCGAATTATGAATTACTCCGAGTATATGTTCACATGCATGATTCGTGTTAAAGCTTCAATAACTAAGGTGCTAATTGGAGTAAAGTATAAAAAGAGGTTGTGACTGGTTTGACGGTGATCGTATCTGTAGTCTTATTTCATGTTTTTCCCCCTATTATGACTTGTGGCTTATTAGTAGAAAAGTGCTTGTAAATAAGTGCTTTTTCCTTTGTAGGATAAGCTAAAACACACCATCACTCATTGTATCTGAACACTTGAAAGTGCTTTTGGCGTTCATAAAACGCAATAAGCTATAGGCACTTTAAAATGACCATATCAAATTGGCTGGTTATATGTTAATCAATGAGGTTATATAAACTTTAAAAATACTAAAACCTATACTTCGGCATATTTATGATTTAATATGAATTATCATATTATGTAATGTAATGCGCACAATAAGTTAGACTACTAGTTACAAGTAGAGGTGGCAATTTCGATCTATTTAATTGCAAAAATCTGTGATTTGGTTGTGTTTTTTACTGTCTTTCTACTAAACAGGCCAACGAAATTTTGGCTAAAAGGTTAATGTGTGAATGGGTCAGATGGGTTGAAATTTGTTCAAAGTCTTTTTTTTATTACATACATAGCCTAAATTGTTTTTTTCAAGGAGCTAGTTCATTAATATTTCTTCGTAAGTATATTTAGCACGTTCAAAAAATATAAAGAATTGACAAGGAAATGTTTGCAGGCCAACCCAACTTGGTACGTTTTGGTCCTCAATAGTAGCTAAAATGGCCTGATTTAACCCGTTATTCAATCCGCCCAACGCACCTATCTTGCCACTGCCAGTTTAAAGTATATAATATTATTGATTAGGGTAAATTGCATGAAAATACAATGAACTTTGTTTTAATTATCATTGTATACAACCAACTTTATTTTTTAAAAAATAATACAATCAACTTTTATAATCCTCCCATTGTATGCAAGTTGTTGTATACTATGGAAATTATAAAAAAGTTTATTGTATACAATGGTAGCTAAAGACTAGACACAGAAAAAAGTTGTTTGCATACAATGAAATTTTTTTGAAAGTTAGTTGTATTATTTTTAAGAATTTAAAGTTAGTTGTATACAATGACAATTAAGACAAAGTTAATTGTATTTTCATGCATTTTGCCCTATTGATTATCTGCTTGTACACTCAGCAGAGCTGAACATTATGCTTTCAATTACAGGTGGACATCCTTAAGTTGTTAAGGCAATCCACTTACTGGCAAAGGTCTGAAGGAAGAGACCATGTAATTCCAATGCACCATCCGAATGCTTTCAGATTTCTTCGAGAGGAGGTGAATGCATCCATTCTTGTTGTTGCAGATTTCGGGCGTTACTCTAAAGTCATGTCTAATCTACAAAAAGATGTTGTTGCCCCTTATATGCATGTAATGGAGTCTTTCTTGGATGATGATTCTCCAGATCCTTACAACTCACGTACTACGCTTCTTTTCTTCCGAGGAAGGACAGTCAGAAAATCCGTATGTAATCAAGAAACTTATATATGTGTGTGTGTGTATTTCTTTCCAAAGAAACCGAGTAAATTAAAGATTCAATAATGTGATGTGCAGGAAGGTGTGATACGTGCTAAGTTGGAAAAGATTTTAAAGGGTTACAAGGATGTTCATTATGAAGCAAGCTATGCCACAGGAGAAAGCATAAAAGCTGTAAGTTACACTTATAAATTATTTAATGCATTTAGGGAGGTGAAAAACTTTGTGCTAGTTTGAAGAAAGAGATACTCGTCTTACTAAAATTGCAGCAAATCCTACACATTGTTTTGATGTAGAGATAGCAATTTTGACCCATTTCCTTGTGACTAGGTCATTTAGGTTATGTTTTTATCTATAACTAATCAAATAGATAAAATCAATTAAGTTAGCTAAATAGGAAACCTCTTTTTATTAAAAGAAATAATATTAATACTGAAATAATATAATTCTTATATCCATATCTGGCACAACACTTTTTTATTGTTTTTAGGGGGAAAAAGCGTTTTAGGCAACCCAACCCATATATCGATCTCGTTTTGACCTGGTTACATTGTATGCATGTTTCGCCACCTCTAATTTTGATAGAGTGACTATCAAGAATCAATCGAATGTCTTGTATGCATCCCTAGAAGGCTAGAATAAAAGATAGGGGTATCTATTTGACCCAAGTGCATTCCTTGCAATACAGGCAACTAGGCAAGTAATCTCATATTAAAAGCTAAAATTTCTAAAAGAAAGGATGTCATGATGTAATGGGAAGTTTCAAAAAAGAAATTTGTTGTACTTTTTCTGGAAAAGGGGTAGTATTTTTTTTCTTGTTAGTCTAACCCGTTTCTCATCTAATTCAAAATTCTGACTTTTATTGTCACAGAATTAGAAGGGATAAGTTTCATCTCAAATAGGTCAAATTAAAATGTTTAGTTAAAAAGAGGAACTAGTCACATATCGAAAGTTGTCTAAAGTCTATTTTTACTCCTAAATCATTTGTTTTTAAAGATTTAGATTATTATGGTAGTAATATTGTTTTTAAATTATAAATAACTTTTGACTTGTGTTTGTTCTGAATATGATTTTTGGTGCAACAGTCGTCTGAAGGGATGCGATCTTCCAAATTCTGTCTAAATCCAGCAGGAGACACTCCTTCCTCAAATCGCCTGTTTGATGCTATCGTGAGCCATTGTATCCCTGTGATTGTAAGCGATCGGATCGAGCTACCATTCGAGGACGAATTAGACTACAACAAGTTTTCAATTTTCTTTTCTGTCAAGGAGGCATTAATTCCAGGATATATGGTCCAACAGCTTAGAAAATTTCCAAAAGAAAAATGGCTTGAAATGTGGAAACAACTCAAAGAAATCACACATCATTATGAATATCAATATCCTCCGAAAAAAGACGATGCTGTGAATATGATTTGGAGACAGGTACGAAATAAGGTTCCTGCCGAAAAACTTGCTGTAAATAGAGCTCGAAGATTAAAAGTGCCTGATTGGTGGCGATAAAGAGCAGACCAGTTTAATCTCTTAGACAGCATTTACCTCTAGACTCTTTTTTCAATTTTTGTATAATTCATTGTTATTTATGAATCATAGTTCCATTGCATCCCTTGATGGGAAAGAATATAGTTTTATTTTGGTTAAAGGTGCATAGGTCTATAACTTTAAGCTGAATTTAACCTCAATTTGCCTCGAGAGTAATTATCATGTTATGTATCTTGGAATAGAGTTTTATTTTGTAATTCGATAATGGTCTTGTTATGATTGAAGCCGGTATTTCATTGGGGTTAGGTCTGCCTGGTTCAAGTATATCTTCTTAAACTAGCTTAGCTTAATACCTCGTGTATAATCGCAGGGATTGTTAGTGTAAATTTTAAACATACGGTGTAAAACATTAAACATATAATAAATCCATATATCAATAACAAATCAAGAAACATTCATGAAAATCATAAGACGAAAAAAGAAAATTGATATATACTCATAGGTTTGCGCTAATAGTTGTAAGTGGAATTAAGAATTGACATGGGATCCGATAGTTGGTGAAAATTGTCCAACAGATTTGTAATAATAGTCGAATCAAGTTTTAGAGTTTCGTTGAAGAATGCTTTTGAATGGCATGAGATCCAATTAAGAATACTAGTAACTCATTTTTTACTTAATATCCGCAACTAGCTCAAAATTCATAGCTTAAAGCTTTTGATGTAAGAAAATTTTCATTTGTTAGCCATTGTAGAAAATCAATGAAAATGATTAGTTGAAATTTTTTTCTAAAAGTTGAATGATAAAGTCATAACCTAGATGATCAATTAAGAAATTTTGGCACTTTAAATCAGTTTTTTCACCATCTACTTCGAGGCAACAATAATGAGCTGGGTCAAGTTCCATGTGGAAGTTTGTTTCTTCTAAAATCTTGATTTTTTTTAAAGGCCAGCATAATTATATTAACTTAAAACATCAATGTACATACAAACACTCACCTGCCCCCCTTCCACCATTACTCAACAAGATGTAGATTGTAGAGTAACAGATGATTACAAACACAAAAAGATAACACAAATAGAAAGATTTACGCGAATATCAACATGGTTTACTTATCATACCAGATGAAAAGAGCCAATCTTACTTGCTAAACTTTCTTCTTTTTTTAGCCCGATACTTCAGCCACTGGAACAATATAAGTTGTGATTCAATTATCACATTGTTCATGCTATTACCAACTAATGAGAATACCTTTGCATTTCAATTTTTCCATATGTGATAAGTTGTCGTCCTTATGATAAGCATCCAAATTTTTAGCTGGCACGATGAGAGTAACTCAATAGTCGTCTCCATTTCGTTAAAAGTAACCCCTCCTCTGAACGGTATGCCCCACCAACGACGGACTTCCGACCAGATTAAATACAAGCTTTGACAAGAAAAAAATTACATAACCAACATTCTCTACGTAAACTGCACATTTAGGATATAATATTGAAGGTAAGTCCACCCCCTTGTCTGCTAATTTCACATGAACCGGTAAAGTGGTAATCAATCACAATCCACTCTCCATACAAAATTGCACCCCTTCTTGGGCACTAGATTTGACCAAAAAGTTTGATGTTGTTGTTGTCGTTTTCTCTTCCACTAGTTCACGCATTATTTTTACGGAGTATCTTTTTCCCAAGCTTAGTGACCAAGACCATATATTATTCTCGTCTTTTTGTAAGGAAACCAACAATAGAAGTTAAAGTAGTTCGTTGTGTTTCATCGCCAGTTCGCCACCCTACCCTTAACCTGAACATGTCCATAACTATCCATTGCGCAACCCGTAGGTGACAAACTTTATTTTATGTTTTTAGTGTTAAACATTACTTCACAAAAGTACAAAGCTATATAATTTCAGCAATAATGTCATTTTCTAAGTTGCTTTTAATGATGTTTAAATTTAAATGCATTAAAAGTACACCGTAAATGACTTTTGACGTACCAAGCCGCTCAAACCGTCATCTTTGAAGTTTGCATCAAATTTTATTTTATTTTTGAAAAATGTTACTCACAGGATAAGAGTAATAAAATATGGTTTTAATTTTTAAATATAATAACCGTGTATCATATATTGAAAGTTTGAATACTAATTAAAAGTTGATTCAGGTGATTTTTTTTTGTAAACATGAAAAGTTGATTATGAAACATGAGTTATAATTGTTATTTTTAGAAATTATAATCATATTTTTTTATACATAACCCTAAGGGTTGTGGTTAATATTCTCCTTTATTTTTTTAAAATCGGGTAACTTATAAAAGGTAACCAAAACAGGTCATAATTGTTAACCATAGCCATACTGTTTGAAAAAGGTAATGTGACTAGAAGCTAAAACTTGTGTTTGACATAATAGTTGATAATAGGGCTGGTAATGTGGCTAGAAGCTAAAACTTGTGTAACATAATAGTTGATAAGGTAAAAGTTCAAATGAGGACTGTTTTTCGTACGAGAACCGCGAGAACCAATCTTAGCCGTTCAATTCCCCTTCCTTCAATTGGATTGCCCACCCATGAATTCCTTACATGCACCATGCCACACTCAATCCCCACACGCTCTTCATCCATGAATTCCATTATAAAAAATGAATGGCCAAGATTGGTTCTTGCAGTTTTAGTACGAAAAACAGTTCTCGTTTGAACACCCCTGAGTATGGAATTGAGACTATTTTGAAGCTAATTTTATATTTATAAAAAAGTTTCCAACTTTTTCATTTAAACAATGTCGAGTAACCTTTTTCTACGTAACAAACACACCCTAAATATAAACTAAAGGTGTATTATAAATCCCCTACTCTTACAGAAGAATGACCATAATATTATTCTATCAGCTTATTTGTTTTTTACATAATAAAATTTTTATATACCATTATTAAATTGGTCTTAATATATCACTTCTCACAAGACAAGATTGTATAGATATAGGTAATGTTTTATATGTTTAATAAGTAAATTATTTTTTATATTTGACAAGTCATATAAATTCAGATCTTCGTTACATATTCATAAAAACATACGCATTCACTAAACAATTTAAAAATTTTTGTTGCTTCACTATGCTTGATTGCTTTCACATTCTTTCGAAAGAAAGATATCATGTGATTTAGCCTAAGGTTTCCTTGGTATTTTTTCTTCTTTATCACTCTGATCCTGAGTTTTAGATACAAAAGGAAAACAATAGAAAAAAGAATAATAAGATAAACTGGTAATAGTTTTCGATTTCGTATTCTCAAGTTTAAAAAAAAACGTTGTTTTATTTTATGTTCCCGAGTTAGAGAAAAAACGGATTATTTTACAATAACATCCTTATTTCTAAAATTATTAATTGTCATTAGAGGTAATATGTTGACAGTTGTATATATTATCGAGTTACAGAAACGTGGATTACCACATGCACACATATGCTTATTCCTTCATGAAGAACATAAACTCCCAACACCGGAACACATCAATAAGGTGATATCAGCTGAAATACTTGATCAGGAAAATGATCCTTCACTATACATACTTGTACGCGAATTCATGATCCATGGCCCATGCGGCCTTGCAAACAAGAACAGCCCATGCATGCACCTAGGCAAATGCACCAAAAAATTCCCCTGGAAACACATTGAACATACTACCGTTGATCAAAATGGTTATCATGTATACAGGCGGCGCAACAATGGACGATTCATAGAAAAATATGGGGCAAAACTAGACAATGGATTTGTAGTCTTGTATAATGCTTATTTACTTAAAAGATACGAGCCACACATCAATGTGGAATGGTGTAATCAGGCAGGGTCGATTAAGTACCTTTTTAAGTATATAACTAAAGGACCTGATCGCGTTACTCTAGCGGTTTCTGAAAATGGGGGGGGGGGGGGGAACGACTGTGGTACGGAAATTAAGGATGAAATAAGCGCCTACTATGATTGCCGATACATCTCGGCATGCGAGGCAGCATGGCGGATTTTCAGCTTTGACATTCATTATAGGAATCCACCTGTGGAACGCCTCTCCTTTCATCTACAAGGCCAAGAAGCAATAGTTTATGATGGTGAAGAGGATGTGAATAACATACTCACGAAACCGACTATCGGTAGTACGATGTTTACTGCTTGGATGAAATGCAACGAAGAAGATCCAGAAGCTCAGGAACTCACATATGTGGAATTCCCCACAAAGTATGTTTGGAACCCATCATCAAGGAAGTGGACAAGAAGGAAAAGAGGGTTTGCGATTGGCAGAATTCACTATGTACCTCCGGCAGCTGGAGAGGCATATTACCTCCGTATCTTGCTAAATATCATTAAAGGACCAAAAACTTATAAGGACCTACGATCATTAAACAACTTTGATTGTGGGACATTCAAGGAAGCATGTTACAAATGTGGCCTCCTTGATGATGACAGAGAGTATGTTGAAGCAATTAAGCAAGCTAGCTTCTGGGGAACGGCACCGTACTTGCGTTATTTGTTTGTGACATTATTAATCTCACACAGTCTTTCACAACCTGCATATGTGTGGAACCAAACATGGGAGCTCTTAGCAGATAACATAGTACATAGGTCATACAACAGATTACCAGGTAACATATAATTGCATCATCCACTTCTCTTATGAATCGTACATTTTAGATCCCCAGGTAACATATAACAAAAGACATGGCTTACTATATGGTGTAAATTTGAAAATATTATACTACCTAAAAAAGGGAAATATTAGGTTATATTTTTAAAGAAATAAAAAAGAGGATTTTGTTTTTTAATATCTGTTCTACAAGAGTGGATGCGGCTATTCGGTCCATATCTAATATTTTCTATCAAGTTATTTTAACTAACTTACAGTCGTTGTTATGTAGGCATGGTACCAACAAAGGAAGAGGTACAAAACCAGGCACTCGTTCACATTGAAGAATTGATGAAGAAAAATGGCAACACACTTAGAAGATTCGCAGACTTGCCATATCCTAAATTTCAAGACACCCAAGAAGAGACAAACAGGTTAATTCAAGATGAGCTGTTATATGATAAACCATCATTGGCATTGGAGCATCAGGCTTTACTTTCACAACTTACAGAAGAACAAACAACAATCTATGACACAATTATGGACTCAGTTCAACAAAACAAGGTTGGAATGTTCTTCATTTATGGCCATGGAGGAACCGGGAAAACCTTCCTTTGGAAAACATTGTCAGCGGCGCTACGTTTAAAAGGAGATATAGTTTTGAGTGTTGCTTCTAGTGGCATTGCATCACTTCTCCTCAGAGGTGGCCGAACCGCTCACTCGCGCTTTGCTATCCCAATAAATGTAAATGAAGATACACTTTGTACTATTCCATCAGAGAGTGAGCTAGCAAAATTGTTGAAAGAAACAAAACTCATTATTTGGGATGAAGCCCCTATGATTCATAGACATTGCTTCGAAGCTCTTGATCGGACACTAAACGATATTCTTGGTGGGGAAAACCAGGTGCACCATAAAACACTATTTGGAGGCAAGGTCGTTGTATTTAGGGGGATTTTAGACAAATTCTTCCCGTCGTCCCTAAAGGTAGTCGCCAAGACGTAGTAAATGCTTCTCTAAATTCTTCACACTTATGGAACCACTGCCATGTGTTGAAGCTTACGGTGAATATGCGATTACAAGGACACTCTAACCCGAGTAATCTAGAAGATATAAAACAGTTTGCTAATTGGTTGTTACAGGTCGGTGATGGTATGGTTGGTGAAGAAAACGATGGATATGTAACAATAGAAATACCAAAGGATATGCTAATACAAAACACAAACAATCCCATCCAATCAATTATTAAGTTTGTTTACCCTTCTTTCCTTACCGAGCTTAGATCACGGACATACTTTGAAGAGTGTGCTATTCTAGCCCCTACAAATGAAGTAGTAGCTCAGATAAATAATTACATGCTTGAACAAAAGCATGGGGATGCAATGTCATACTTAAGCTCGGATTATCTGTGTAGAACAGAGAACCACACAACATTAAATGAAGCATTGTATTCCCCTGACGTATTGAATGCTATCAAACTATCTGGAATACCGGATCATCAATTGAAACTAAAAATTGGTGCTCCAGTTATGTTGTTGTGTAATCTTGATCAATCACTCGGCTTGTGCAATGGTACTCGTATGCGCGTCCTAAATCTAGGCACCCGGGCAATAGAAGCAGAAATCATATATGGAAATAACATTGGTGCCCGTACGTTTATACCTAGAATCCGCTTAACCCCTTCGGGTAAAAGAATGCCTGGCAGTTTGCTTTGCAATGACGATCAACAAAAGCCAAGGACAATCACTCACTAGAGTAGGGTTGTACCTCCAAAGGCCTGTTTTCAGCCATGGGCAACTATATGTTGCGCTTTGAAGGGTAAGAAGCAGGGAATGAATAAGAATCCTAATCAATAATGAAGATGGTGGACTTTCAACACGTACCGACAATGTTGTTTACAAGGAAGTGCTTCAAAATTTATAGCGAAAATGTAACATCCTCAAAACGGGCCTAGACGTGTCCGAATATGGTACGTCAATTATTAAATTCAATTAAATAATATAAATATATATTCTAGGAAATGATATAAAATATGAAAAATAATAAATAAAAGGGTTATTAAAAATATTAATAAATATAGATAAAGATTATAAAATATCGAACGGTTTCAAACGAGGATTTCAAAAATATCCTCGTTAGTTGAAACGGTTAAACGAGAGATGAGTTGTAAGTTGGAAAGGGGAACAAAATACCCACTTGTGGATAATAATAACCCACAAGTGGACATATGGCTGATACCTCACGTGAATAGCCAAAAACAAACACAGACTTCTACATACACACACGTATCAACACACTTTCAAAGCTTTCATCCTGTTTTTGCAAAATTGAAGAAGAAGATCAAAGAGAGCTTAGCAAACAACAATTTCCAGCAGCAAATTGAAGGCCAAATCCATCCTAGAACATCATCTTCTTCATCTCTACCATAGTAAGCTTCATCTCCATAGCTTTTTCTTCATTCTTGAATTTTGGGTTTTGGAAGAAAACTCATAAAACTCTTGTTCCAGCAGATAAATAAGGATCAAAATAGTCCCACAAGTTGTTTTCAATCATCCTTTGATCATTGTAAGTGCCAATTCATCCTTGTTCATGCTAGAGTTCTTCATGTTCTTGAAATTTTAGGTTTTGATGGGTTATGGTGATTTTTCAATCAAGAACTGAAATTGATGATTGAAATAGGTTCTAATATCATTTATAAGTGTATAGGAATCAATTCCATGAATTAAAGTAGTGTTCTTGACGAGTTTTGAATTTTGGCTCAAATGGGTCAAAATTGGTCAAATACGGGTCAAACTGATTTTGACCTTCAAGAACTGAAATTTAGTGTTCTAATTGATCTTATAACTTTTTAGGATTGATTAGAACTCAATTGGTGCATTAGAATTAGTGTTTATGCACAAATCCAATATTTAGCCTAAATGGGTCAAAATGGCCTAAATATGTTTTTACACATCAAGAACTGATTTTTAAGGTTATAATAGGTTCATATGACTTGTATGAATTGATTAAAACATTGGTTTTGAATTGGAATGGTTGTTTTGCTTGAATTGGCTAAAATAGTGAAAATAGGCCTTAAATAGGCAAGAAATTGGAAAATGATACCAAACAATGAGTTTAAAGGTTTTGGTCAGTTGCAACACCTTCAATACATCATATTAGGTGTATATGGTGTGCTGAAAGTGTTGGAATTGGTCTACACCAAGTTTTGGCCATTATGCGCACGTCTTTGTCCATTTAATTGTGATTTTCGTATGAATTAATTGGATAGTAGTTTTTGATGTTAGAAAGCTTCCACAAGTGTCAAATGGTCCTATGAAACACTAGATTTTTACCAAAATTGATTTGGAATTGAAATGAGCCAAAATGGGGTTGCTGTGCACAAAACAAGCACCAGCTGCAGTTCTGCACACTGGTCGCGGCGCGACACAAGGCTGTGTCGCGGCGCGACACCCCTGCACACAGCCTAATGTGTTGTTTTGTGCTATGTGTTCGCGTGTTGTTGCTTGGACTGCTATAGTTAGTTAATAAATGGTAAAATAGCATCATTGGGGTGTTGTTTCAAGTATCCTAGACGTTCCTCGCGTATTCAAATGATTGATGCGTAAGTCTTAGTATTATAGGTTGAATTGACAATCCGTGTGTGCCAAAGCAAGTTCTTTGCTTATTCTAGCCTATCAGGTGAGTGACGAATGACATAACAATTAATATACCTATAACATATATTAACAATGATCACAGAATTGTATACCATGATTTGTACACGCACTTGTTTAAGTGTAGGATTGCATGATGATGCTAGAACTTACCATGTTGACACAATGTAGTATGCACTTGATTAGGTGTATGCTATGATGATAAATGAGTATATGCGCGCATTGATTGATGATTCGATTGAATCAGATTACTTGTTTGTGATTGGTCCGGATCTTATGGACAAAGCTGTCCAACATAAGAACAAAGTTGTTCTACTTAAGGACAAAGCTGTCCTCTTCGGGTATGGCTTATGCTATACAACAGAGGAATCGGTTGATTCCAAAACGCAACGGTGGACACTTAACAGGTCCCCCACCGGAGCGGTTGATGTGTCTGGTACCCCAGTTTGGTGCATTGAGTCGGGTTAGCTCCCCTGCAAGATATGTTACCTCCCGACTACGCCAGCTCATCGCGAGATGCTAGGATAGAACTATCTGAGCATGATTGATGATATGTGATGTACTTATATTGATTGCATGCTATTTGGTACTCACTAGCTATTATAGCTAACAGATGCTACACTCCACATGTGCAGGTAATCCTCAGTGAGCTCGGGAGCCTGCGGTTAGTTAATTGCTTTAGGAGGAACACTGCTTTTATGTTTAAACTCTGTTTAACTATGTTTATATGTCTATTTAAGATAATGGTCAGCCGGTTATGTATTCCGTAACACCAACTGTCGTTTGTGGCATTATTTTGAATGTTTATATAGGTTGCCACGTGTTTTTACTTCCGCTGCATTTCGAAATTATAAAACAGGTTTGATTGTTCTATTTACAGTCAAACCCACGCAGTTTGAAATCTTAAATTGTATTTTAAAAAGAAAAATTTGGTTCTCAAAATCACGGTGTTATAGAAAAACAATTCGGCAGGCTGAAAGGTATGTCTATTTACTTTCAATCCCACAAAAAGATCAACAACATTTCGATAAACAACATAATTACTTCTACATGTTTATATGTACACTATTTATGTCATACTACAATTCCTTAAGAACTAAGTGGCAGCCAACAAAAATAGTTTTGCACATCACCATAGTGGCAAAATAATAGTATTGCATCTAAAACACATGAATGAGCTAGAGTTTTTGCGTATTTTTCAAAAAAAGATTGGTACAACATATTTCACGTTGAACATTAATGCCAATCACGAAAAAAATAATACTTTTGTGTTAGTATACCATAATTAAAATTAAAAACAAATTTCCAGGTTGAAATAACACCAAAAACGAAATTTCTAAAAACATTCTTATACAAAGAATTACTGTTTATAACTATTAATCTGTTAAACTTCCCTTTTAAATGATTTTTTTAAAATGATTTGCCTTTAAAAATACCTTCACCTTAACTCTTCATTAAATAAGAGGCAGCTTAAAGGACACCTCATCAACTATTTATATCTTCTACATCACAACGAGCATCAGACCATTCCAAAGGAGTTGCTGCATTCAGACACTACACTAGGTACAAAGGTATGTCACTTTACTCTCCATTCCACAAAAATATCAACATCTATATAAACAACACCTACTTCTCCATGTTTAAATGTACACTACTTATGTCATACAACAATGCAATAACAACCACATCAAACCCAACAAAAAAAAACATGTCACTTTAGTTGTAAAATATTATTATTATATCTAACACACATGAATGTGCTAGAGTTTTGCCTCATTCTCCAAAAACAAAGTGCTACAACATATTTTCCATTTAACGTTAATTCCTCTCATAATAACATAATAGCTTTGTGTTACTATGCATAATTAGAATGGAAATAATGTTTTCTGCCAGAACATTTTCCTATAAACAATTAGTGCTCAAAACCATTGATCTGTTTAACTTCCCTTTTAAATGATTTGTCTTTAAAAATACATTCATCTAAACTCTTCATAAAATAATATGTAGCTTAAAGGACACCTAATGAACTATTTATATCTTCCACATCAAAAACAGCCTCATAACATTCCAAACAGATTAACGCATCCAACCACTACACCAGCCAAAAAGGTATGCCGGTCTGCTCTTCATAATGTACATTACCTATGTCATACTACAATTCCATAATATGTACGTGCTAGCCAAAATATTAACATAGAATCTATAACACGTGAATGTGCTAGAGTTTTTGCTTATTTTTCCCCGACATAAATAACATAGATATGGCGCACGACAAATGCCTCTCGAAAAGAAGCACCAACCCAGATCACAAAGTAAATCCGCCAACCACCTACACCACAAGACTTTACATGAGAGCAATTACAACAGGAGTACTAGTAAGTTTACATTACACACCTATTACTCAAAAATAAACTTTTACACTAACTTACAACACCCTCTTACATAACCACAGGGCATCCCATCCAGTTTTGTTAGGAATGTTGGGCTGCACAACCACATGAAAAAGGCAATCTACCTGTTCTGGAAGAAGCAACGTTTCATTGTGCAACTGTATCCCTACCAAAATAGTCGTAGACGTACAGGAAAACCAACCAGACATTAGGCGTTAAGATACGATTGGAAGTACTTTAGGTCATTAACTGGTCTTCATGTCGGATCAAAAATCACATTCAAGCTTGTCCCCGAGACCCTTAACTACTACCAAATTGAGTTTCATGTTTGTTAAACCCTCACCATATGCTTTCAAATAATTATGTTTCTCTTTTTATCTGTACTAGCAGATTTTAAAGGTTTAAAAGGAAAAACCTTATATCCAACAATCAAAAGCTTATATTTTATTGATAGCCACCTGATTGACATTTACGCATTAACAATTATAAATAAGCACAAAATGCAAAGTATCTTAACTTATCTAAATTATATATTTCACCTTCTAAAATATACTTTCAGGTGTAAATGAACAAAGGCCTTTGTACTGGGCATAACTTGCATCCATCTTCGGAAGCTACACATTTGCCCAATTTCCATACATGCGTACCAATATCTTCTACAATAAAAGAACTCCTATGTTGGATGTAGCCTATTCTAGGAAAAAACCTATAAGCCAATAACACCCCATATAACCATCTCTAATGCTTGCAAAACATAATCCATCATGAAAAAACTCTAAAAACCAACAAAATCGTAATCTCAAAATTCTAGCCCGTATTTACACGGGCCTAAAGCCTAGTTGCATAAATATATCATTATAAACGCGTCAACCAAATCTTGGAATCCCGTGAATATATATTATAGTAATTTAATTTATTTATTTAATTTATTTATTTAATTAATATGTTATAACTAATTTGTTATTATAATATCCAAATAAATTTTCAGGCAATTGAAAGGATAAAGCGACGCGAAACGTGTTCAAACAAGTTTATATATAAAATAACGAACTAATCGACTCTTTATCAACTTTGGGTGATGTTATAATTAAGCGTGTGATATGAAAAAAAGTTTTTTTTAAGAGTTTTTCTTATTAGAGTTTTTTTAGAAGTAAGTATATGTTCTGATATATGACATTTAACCGTGACTGTGGTTATTTCCATAGTATGAGACTATAACTCTAAACCTTTATTTAAAGAGCACGTACCTTAACAGCTAGTGGGTAGTCGTGTATCATAGATATTCGTAGACATAGATTGGTTGTAACAAATGTAATGGATGATAGTATTTAGAGGTGTCTTACACTTTGGTTGTAACCATTTTAGCCGACAGTTCTTTCTCATATATATATTTTTTAGCCGACAGTTCTTTCTTAAAACTTCACAATTACAAAAAGCTGTAGAAGCAGGCAATGGCAGGTCGCTGCAGCAAATCCTCGACCCGATAATCTCTAACTCCAAAGACAACCACCTTTTTTCACAAATGATCGTGATTTGTGGAGTTGAGGCAAGGAACGGTGCTAGCTAGAAGACTCGGTGATTCTACCCTACCCTCAGATCTAGAATGCCCGGTTCGAGTTATGGCCAGCTATGTCTTCTAAAGCCTGTAACAAGGTTCTTGTGCCCTTCTCTTCTGTTTGAGAGTTTCTACTATGAAAGAACATGTCACGTTTACACACACTAACTAGTTCCTTATTACTTTTGAAACACACACACCCAATTATCCAAACACCTAATTGTACACGTATTTTTAAAAGTTCTGATAAAATCTATGAAATATATACTGTATTTTTTAGAACGGTGGAATTCGAGCTAGAGACTTTTGAGGATGCAGTCGGCAGTCGCTCTATCTAAGATAAATATATGTCTGTCTACTTTTTACCTTCTATATATATTGTTAAAAAGAGATTAAATATTGTTATTGTTTTTAGGACAGTATAAATATTTTTTATGATTTCATGCTATAATATTTTTATAAATAAATCAAGTACAAATTTAAACAACTCGATAAAATTTAACTTAACAAGTAATCAACTAATCATTGTTTTATGTTTATATTATCACGTAGCGTTACAACGTAGTATTTAAAACACCTGATTATGATTCAAGTCGAACTAAATTATAATGAAACCAATCCTAAATTAATACAGAACTGGATTTCAAGAACCAAATATTGGATTTTATAGATATATAAAAAATAAAAGATAAATTAAATAATGATTTGGTCGGGAAGCATGAAGACTAAAACGCAGCACCATGTGGAGAGTGAGAGACTGTTGGCGGGGCCCTTCTTTTGTCTCCATGCACTACACAATGCCAATACTACCGTCACCCACCCAACATACTAATCAATAATGCCCTTCATCTATCTCACAACATCATTCCCGACCCTCCTATTATAGTTCTAACCATGATTGTTAAAGATCTTGTTTTTTTAACTTAATATCCTTGCACCATTTTATGATCAGGTTTAGGAAAACATGTCGATCCTTCGAATTATTTTTACGAGTATAAGAGCTTATACATGATTACGATTGTGGTCATTATCATCCTAAGTTTTTGACCTAACCCGATGTTTAATTTGGAGCGGTGAATGTAACATTTTAAATAATCTAACTTAGCTAAAATAAAAGGATTATTTTATAGAATAATAATCAAGTTTTATTTTTACTCCAATTAATTCATTCATACTTTTAAATCGTCTGAAAATAGTAATCAAGTTTTAAAAATGTTCAATTTTTGTGACTTTTATCTTTTCTTGCAGGTTACCATGTAAACTTGATTTATTTATATCATACTACACACATATCACACACATCATACCCAGACAACACAACACATGATGCATTGATAATCACAACACACATATTATATATATATTACATGTATATATTATATATGTAATAAATTTAAATTATAAATAAACCAAGTTTACCTGATAATCTATAAAAAATCAATTTTATAAGAACAAAACACTTTTAAATTTTGGTTATCATTTTCAGATGACTTAAAAAATAAAAGTGATCGGAAAATTTATAATTTTATGAAATAAACACCTTTTTAAATATACAAATACATACGAATCAAATTATTAGAGATCTTATTCATAAAAACATAATTCAATATCCACAAAGTAATTGATTGTAAGCATAGATTTTCACAAAAGCAAACTCGTTTCAAGTATAACAAATTAAGTAACAAACAATAATGCCCTTTTCAATGGTGAATTAATATACTTTGCTCTAGAAAGTGAGGGACTAACTTCGTCAATAACATGGAATTCAAAGGGTATAGTCGGTTTGAAAGGAAAACCAATAACATAAACCCAATTTTATCACGCTGAATTTGCGAATAACCACGAACAAGAAGACGAACCCCACTTCTTCCCCCCACCGTTCATGGATGGATGAATGTTGAAGAATCTGAAGCTGCTAAAATCAACCAGATTGGAAGCAGAAGGAAATGAATCGAAGATCTGAGGGAGGAAGCTGCATTGCTATACATACAGCTTCTTCGATTTCTTCTAGATTCTACCACGCTTCTGCTTCTTCTTGTTCGGGTAGGATACAATTACCATACATAACATTGCGTTTATTGTTATGAATTTCACGGTTTTATGTGATCGTGGAACGTAGGGTGCAATCAGTTACAATTATTCTAGTTGTGATCTCCGTGTGAATTTTGCATCTGAGTTACGGCCTACGGGAACGTTGATGAAAATCGATTAACTTACATGGTTATAAATTTAATGAATTTAGATTTTGATTGCAACCATCCTTTCGGAGATGGTTTTCATTAAGTTGTTTCTTTTTATGCCTTCTATTATTTATTTCATCTAATAATTCGTGTAGAATGTTAGTTATTCAGGAATTTTATCGTTCACATTACCCCATCTGCTCAAGTAAGCATTAAAAAAACAATAAAATGTTTTTATTTAACTTGGGCTCTTTAATGTCCCCTGCATTAACTTCCAAGCAGTATGATGTGAAAACTGTTAAAGAAAGTTAGCATGGAGGAGATGGTACATTGTCAGCAAAAGATGATTTATTCTGAACTGATTGGGGGTCAGATAAACATAAGCACAAAAAAAAATCTATAAAATAGCATTATCCAACAGCAAACAGAAATAGGCAAAAGTGTGAAACCTATAGGTTGCTGGCATGTATAACGTGCTTTTATTTGCTTCTATTGAAGGCAACTCTTTTGCTAATTGATATTAGTTATTCATGAAAGCGTCTGTTTATTACTTTTCCTCTGTGTCAACCACAGTTGAGCTTTTCTCACTTGACACCATGGCCGGACTTTAATGGACCTGCATACTATTTTATTCATTTATTTATTTTTATTAACAATTTTTATAGTGTTATGCAGTGGTAAAAAATACTAAAGAATAAATAAAATGTTCTTGGAGTGCATCCTCTTATTTTTGTTTTTTTATTTTGTTTTGTTAGTGCTACCTAGTCGGAACTCGTGGATCGACTGATTACACCCATTTCTAATAGGTCCTCGAAGTTCCACGTTGAAGATGACAAACCACATCAAACACAGTTATGTCAGTTTCTCCTCAAACGCTGCAAGTCTACCTTTTCGTGTATCTTCATTTTTAAGTCATATCTCTCAATGTATGACAAGGCGCATGCACACACAATGTCAATGTATGACATTTGCATTTTTACTTCATAAACATTACATGCATGCTATATTTTGGTGGCACAATATTTTACATCAATAATTATAAATCATAGCAGGCCTTGCTGTGTTCTATAGATCATCTCTTTCATTTACTATTTTATTAGTACATGTTGATTTATTGGTCTCACGGAGGCTGTCACCAATTCAACCACGGACCACCCAACTCTAATCTCATGATCCAGATCTTCACCAATGACTCCTTCCTTTTTCTTTCTTTTCCTTTTTTGGTATTTGATCCTAAATAATGGATGATGACCGTCTTAGGTAGTGCTTATCCTCCTATGCCGACCACGTTTTCCACTTCACTATGAACATTGTTAAAGTTTCACTTTGTGGCAGTTCCCTCAAATTCAAACTTCACATTAACACACTGTATATTATCTTTTGATCAACTCATATTCTTCATAAAGAGATGTACTATTATATATTATTATGTCTTTTGTGAGACCATCCATGGCAAAAAAGGAAAAAGAATAAATATTCAATGCTAAAACATTTAGTGGCCCTATGTTAACGGGGAAAGTAATATGTCTCATTGCAACATGACTTCATGCCCATCTGAATGTGTTCACTTGTATCTTTGGTCACATCAACTTAAACTGTGGCAAGTTCTATAGTCTGCCATAGCACCTCTGTTAGTACCCTATCATATCCCTTCGTTAGATCAATGAATTTCAGAAGATAATCCTTTTAATGTCCTCTATATTTAATTATTTATCTGTAATTTGACTAATCTCAAAAAAAGCCTATGTTTTCCTGATTGATTTTGTTTATCATTGGTCTCAACTATTGACTAATCCTTACTAATCCCCTCCCATAGTTTCATTGATGCGCTTGATCTCTTGATAAACCCCGCTACTCTTGTGTATTAGTAACCATGTAACTTCTCATCTGTTCATTAGGCATCATCATTGTCTTAAAGTTGACATCAAATAATTTAATGACTTGTGCTATATCTACCTCCTATGTAACAATTTTGGTCTGAAATTCGTTCATTTGATCATGAGGACAAAGTGATAAGAACAATAAGCTACTTTCATCCCTAATGAAATGATGCTTTCTATAGTGATTTATGAATGGCTTTTATTTCTTGGATGGACAATTAAGGTTTGGGATAAATACATCATACAAATTACCTAGGCAGTTGAGCATCTGTAGAGATAGGGATATCAGTGGTAATGTAAAGTTGCAAAATACCTTGAAAGTGCAAAAAATATCAATTTTTTGAAGTGACATGACACCAAGTGACACCTTGAAATCCAAGACTACATGCAGAAATAAAGAACCAGCAACATGATTATATGAAATTCAACATGCTATCCATGCTTAATCGCAGGTTTTTCACCCAAATAGAGATATAGTAACCAAAGTGCTAGTTCCGTATTTTGTAAAATCCAATTAATTTATCATTTTATAAGACACCCCTCTCACTTTGAGTTGGTTTTGAGATGGAAGCTTAACGGTTCTTTAAGACTCATGAACTCATGTGAGTAAACCATTTATACTTCAACAGCTCAAAGCTGGATGCTTTTTGCATTTGTATGCGTTAATGGTAGTAAACCCCCATACCCTTAGTTTTTTCTATAATCTTTGAATAATGGCATCCACTCATAATGCACACATACCCTTGTATCAATATTCTTGCAAGACTAGCACAACACAATTATCTCAGGTATAAGCATTCCTTTGTCAACAAATGAATTAAACCTTTCTACTGTAAAATAACCATCGCAGTTGATAAACTCTTGTGCTTGCAAAATAGCAGACTTTGTAGCCATTATACCTGATTTTAGTTTTCAGCAAACTATTCTACTTGACAAATCTTCTATAAAAAGTGTTCATGTTTTTAAAGCACGGTGTTGTAATTGGAAAATTCGAAGTATAAAACGGATACGAACCCCTTTATTAATTGCCTTAACTAATAATTGGAATTTGTTTATCCTTGTAATTTTTTATGTGTGTATGGACCCAAGTCTAACTATATTAATGCAGATCCTGCAACTTCTGGTGCTCCTACGTGGATGAGGAAGGGCCTACCTTGTGTATGTTTTAAGAAGAAGGGAGCTTATGCACGGATATGCATGAACGTGACTCCTCTTCAGGCAAGTTCACACATTATTATGATTTATGACTCGCTCACCAGGTAATTAAGTGAAAGAGTATAAAGGAATCCATGATCTTCATGTTTGCTTCACATATGCTGCGGAAGTTTGATTGTCGATATTACAACTTAGTGTTGTCCTGTGGTCATTGTATATTTTCTATCAAAATTTGGACTTTGTACATCATGTTCTAATCGTATCATACTATAAGTTGTTTTCTCAAGGCTACCTGTTATGCACATGCTTGGTTTTGCAGGAAGAGAGGCTGAGAAGGCTGAAAAACCGAACAAAAGTTTATTTTGATGCTACCCGGCTTGAACATCAGGTAGTACAATGTACAAAAATCATTTGGTGTGATTTACCTTTTAAGTAGTAATGTTTATGTTGGATGATTGACGGCAAAGTCAGCCCATGTATATGTATATGGGTCCATTTGTTTTGTATTTTATTGATAACGGGTCAAACATATAAAGTTTAGAAAATTAGCAAAAATGAAACAGATCCAAGAGGTAAAAAGGTGGCCAGTTGTGTATACAAATTCATATGTTGTCCTAAATCTTTTATCCAACAGAATTTTTTTTATTTTAATATCAAATCTTTCTGTAATCATATCTATTGCATTGATTATATATAAGTTCGTAAAGAATGGACAGATGAGTGTTGACACTTTGACCCTCACATAAGTATTACCCGTTTTGATCTGAATCCAATGTAACCCGTTATCCAAGCCGCGCAATCCACCCATTTTGTCACATGAGAATTTTTGCTTGCATAAAGTTGAAAAAAGAATTCAATATCTGTACATGACGGCTTTCTAAAATTGTAACCGAATTGCTTAATGATGAATATAATGATATGTTTTGAATTACTATTACTTACATTATTTTAAGCCTATAGGAGGCTTTGAGGGTTCTATGGTCATCAACATTCCCTGATCAAGAGCTAGATGACTTGATATCAGATCAATGGAAAAAAATGGGTTGGCAGGGAAAAGATCCATCAACAGATTTCAGGTAGCTATTTTACTTGCAATATCCTGAATCAAATCCACGGAAGTTGTGGAACTCCTCTTTATTTTGCTAATTGTTGATAATCAGGGGAGCTGGATTCATCTCCTTGGAGAACTTGCTTTTTTTCGCCAAGACATTCTCTGTAAGATTTTAGATCCTGACTGCTAAAACCCAAAATTGTTCATTTGTAACAGATACACATCAGCAAGTAGCTTAGAGCATCACAAGTAGTTAATTAGAGATGTTAAACGGGAGGATTGGACAATAAGTCAAAACTGGTTCGATTAATTTTTGTATGGGTCAAAACTACTTTGGTCGGTTTGGGGTGACCTTAAAGACTTTTTCTCGAACTTGTCTTTATAAATAACTGTGTCTCACATGATTATGAAACTTATAATATTTAAATATCTAATCTGCTGAATAAAATGATTTAGGAGGTTTATGCATTGAAAATACGCTTTACATGTTTTGACCCATTTTACCCACTCAACCCATTTGATTTGTTATAGATAAAAAACATAACATGAATCAACCCACTCATAAGTAAATCGTTCAAAATTGCCCATATTTAAGTTAATGATAATGATAATAACAATGACGACGACGATGACAAAGAGGATGACGATGACGTTTCTCTTCCTTTGCTCTTTTTGGCATTTCATTTGGTCCAGCAACGTATTAGACTTTTAATTAAACTTAATTAAATAATCTGAACTGCAGATATCTTTCCAGCGTCTAATAAGAAAACAAGGGGCTAAGGGAGCTGCATGGGAATATCCATTTGCTGTAGCCGGTCTCAATATTACGTTTATGCTCATGAAAATGCTTGATCTAGATGCCAGTAAGTAAAATCATATATTTCTTTATATCTTGCAACATTCAGTTTGCAGATGCACATTAGTGTGTGTTCGTCCTTTTCTCATTTTCTGATCTATGTTTCTTCTATCCTGGATATTTTAACTCTCAATAATTTTGAGGATCGTGGAGATATTGGCTAACCAAAGAATGTTTATATTTCAGCTAAACCGAAGACACTTGTGAGTGCTGTTTTCGTACATATGTTGTCAGGTAAAAACTGTTTAATGCATATTTCAGTTGAGTATTTCCACAGACAACATTGTCTATAGGCTATAAGATAACCCTTTAGAAACATCTCTCCAGTCTTGGTGAAAACATATAGAATCTAAATATTGCATAAACTTCTCATCTTGGTACTTGATGTTAGCGTAATTAAGGCTACACCCTTTCATCAAATTTCTAGCCATCTACTCTTCTTTTTTGGCAAAATACATATAGGGTTTGTTTAACTTGTGCTTGTGTTAAGGAGCGCTTAATGCATATTAATGATCTCCAAAACTTTTTAATCTACCATTTATGCCCTTGCTTTACTTAATCCATTTTTCTTCAAAACTAAATTCTGTATTTACTGAATTAAGGGAAATTTGGTACACAAAAAAATATAGGAGGTAATAATGCTCCTTCACATTGATAAGTTAGACAAATCCATTTATAAATTCATTTCTTCAACAATAGTTGAAGGAACTTTTGAGATTAGATCTACCCAAAAAGGTTTGGATGTGCACACTACTTATTACAACACAAAAGCTACCCTAAAACTTTCAGACTGTTTGATCTTTTCGACCCCTTTGACATTCTCCCCTTTTAGAATTGATTTGACTAGTTTGAGACAAAACACAACCCAAATCAACCTATTTAAAAGTAAATGGGTTAGGTGACCTTTAGCTATACCTATATGTGTGTACACTGTGCTTTAGAACATGGTGCTCTAAACTTCAATCCTAGCATGCGGCTAATTCTTTAAATTGGCCATTATGTAAGCTCATATCATGAGAGAGTGAAGAAAATGAGAAAAGGGGATCCTAAATTATATACTTTTTATAAACTAATCACAAGATTTGATGCATTCTCAGAGAACGAGTGGGCATTTGACCTACTTTATTGTGTCACCTTTGTCATTATGGACAAAAAATGGGTTGAGAAAAATGCAAGCTACATGGAGTTTAACGTAAGTTTACACCTACATCCTCCTTTTACAAACTCTTTTACCAAGCTTATGATTTTCTTTTTTTTTCCTCATTTCTTTTTCACTATAGAGTTGTAAGAATGTAAGTTTTTTTAATGAGCTGACAGTGATAATGTTAACTTGGTAAAGCCTTTAATTGCACACAATAAGCTGGACACACACAACTTTTAATGGAGATTTTTAAGAACCAAGAGAAAAACACACACACTTACACAACTGTGTAATTGGATTCATTCAAAGAACTGAAAAACTAAAGTTGCCTTACGAGGCTTACACGAAATCAAAGAAACATGGGAAAAACTACCCACTACTACTGCATGAAAATAACTAACAGAACATGGAAAACTAAATTGACTAACCCACTACTACTAACTGGAAATAAATAAATAAAGCAAATAATAAATTGGATAATAATCATGCACATGCCATGCACGATGGTGTTGATTTTCAATACTTCCCCTCAACACCAACTTGAGTCATCCCCATCAGCTAACTTGAGTCATCCCCATCAGCTGTCGAAATTCAATAATCTTTTTGCTCGAGAGAGCTTTTGTAAACATATCTGCAACTTGCTTGTTTGTTTTAAAATAAGTCAGATCAATGCTACCTTGCAACACTTTCTCACGAATGAAGTGATAATGGACCTCCACATGCTTAGTGTGAGCATGAAACGTAGGATTTTTCGCCAACTGAATTGAGGACATGTTGTCACAGTAAAGCACCACACCATAATCCATTGCTTGATTCAAATCCTTTAGTAGTTGAAGTAGCCATACACACTCTTGAGCTGCCATTGCAGTTGCTCGATACTCGGCTTCTGTCGTCGAAAGAGACACGGTTGGTTATCGTTTGCTACACCATGACACAGCGGCTAATAATTAGATTTCTGATATGGCAATTGATGAGCCTTTCCAAATTGACAACCTGCACATACAAGATCTCGACACACTTCAAGCTGTGGAAGGCTAATCACCAGTTTCTTCTTCATCATCATATTAAGTTTGTCATAACTAACATGACTCAATCGCATATGCCAAAGATCCACATTCTGGTTCCTCTTTGTCTTGTCTACGTATGCGGTTTCAGCCGACATTACATACACTGATTGAGTTCGTCGTCCTTGAGCAATCGGTTGTGAAGAAGTTTCAAACTTGGAATATACCTGCACATCATCAGGACCAAAAACAACAAAGTGACCTATTGCAGTTAGTTGTGAGGCTGATAATAGGTTCTTCTTTACCCCTGGAACATGGTAAACATTTCGAAGGATGAACTCCCTCTTGTCCTCTTGAGGGAGAATCGAACATCTCCTACATGAGCAATCTGCAGTTTTGAGGTATCGGCTATCACGACTACTCGACTACCTCCATACGTGATTGGATCAAGTAGCTTCTCTTTCTCACCGGTCATGTGGTTAGAACAACCCGAATCCACAATCCATTCATCGAATTTGCTCTTACGAGTCTTGGTTGTGGCTGTAAGAGCTAATACATCCTCGACTTGAGCTAGGTGTGCTTCAGCATCCCACGGTGTCTCCTCTTGAGATGTGGCAACGTTGCCTTCTTCTCGTGGTGCCGATCTACAATTATGTGCGATGTGACCACGTCGACCACAATTATAACACTTGAACGAGTATCATTTGTTAGTGTTATACTTCCTTTGTGTCTCACTGGACTGCTGACCCTTGTTGACATCTGGCTCCTTCTTTTCATTCCCTTGGATTTTGTTCTTGTCCGGGTTCTTTTTGCTACTGCTTTGGAATCTCAGCCGACCATTTCCTTTTCCCTTTTCCGCATAGGGTGCTTCGTCTTCAGTTTTGATGGTTAAACCACCCATTTGTTTAGCAAGGGACTCTTGACCGGCTAGCAAATTCTCGAACTCCACGGGTGACGGTTGAACCGGCCAACCTTGAATGGCAGCAACAAAACTTCTGAACTCTGGTTTCAGCCCATAAATGATAATCCTTTTCATTCTAGGTTCTCCAATCCGTGCTTGAGGATCAAGCTCTCCTATCTCCCTACATGTGCTCTTCACCTTGTGGAAGTATTGCGGGATAGACATGTCACGTTGCGACACCGAAAGCAACTCATTCTCGAGTAGTTGAAGCTTAGTGTTGTTCTTTTTCGAGAACAACATGAGAAGAGTGTCCCATGCTTCTTTCGGGGTTGCCGTGTCTTTGATGTGTTCGAGCACATCCTCTTCTACCGTTGTCTTCAAGATAAACATAGCCTTCCCCGCCTTGATCCTCTACTTTCGCAGTACCCCGTTGTTATCCTCTGTCTCTGGTTGTTGTACTTCAGCACCATTAACCACCTCCCAAAGATCTTGTCCTTGAAGGTATGACATGATACACATTGACCATGTGTTATAGCTGTTGTTAAGCTTCTTGACACCACCAACAACTTGGAGATCTCCTATAGGTACCGGCTCTGATACCAGTTTGTTAACTTGGTAAAGCCTTTAATTGCACACAATAAGCTGGACACACACAACTTTTAATGGAGATTTTTAAGAACCAAGAGAAAAACACACACACTTACACAACTGTGTAATTGGATTCATTCAAAGAACTGAAAAACTAAAGTTGCCTTACGAGGCTTACACGAAATCAAAGAAACATGGGAAAAACTACCCACTACTACTGCATGAAAATAACTAACAAAACATGGAAAACTAAATTGACTAACCCAATACTACTAACCGGAAATAAATAAATAAAGCAAATAATAACTTGTATAATAATCATGCACATGCCATGCACGATGGTGTTGATTTTCAATACTTCCCCTCAACACCAACTTGAGTCATCCCCATCAGCTGTCGAAATTCAATAATCTTTTTGCTCGAGAGAGCTTTTGTAAACATATCTGCAACTTGCTTGTCTGTTTTAACATAAGTCAGATCAATGCTACCTTGCAACACTTTCTCACGAATGAAGTGATAATGGACCTCCACATGCTTAGTGCGAGCATGAAACGGAGGATTTTTTGCCAACTGAATTGAGGACATGTTGTCACAGTAAAGCACCACACCATAATCCATTGCTTGATTCAAGTCCTTTAGTAGTTGAAATAATTAGATGCTTTTTTAAAATGAAAACAGATTCTGGAGGCTTTACGTATTAGAAATAAAGCGTGAGTGAGCCGTGACCGTTTCTCGTGTTATTTTAGTTATAATTTCTACTCATTAAAAATGAATTTTGACCTGAACTGACCCATTTATAAGTAAACGGGCCAAAACTGCCACGTTTATTTCTAACTATTTGGATTTAATTGTGACACAGGATGTGCTAAAGTCAACTCAAGCGCAGCTGGAGGAAGAGCTTCTCCTGGATGATGTTTTAAGGATCGAAGATATGCCATCTTTTCGTCTTCTTTATTAACAGCAGCCATGTAAATCAACAACCCATATGCACCATTGACTATGATTTCCACACATAGGGTAGACCACATACATATATTGATTCCTGATAGCAAAATTTTAAATCAGGATCATGTTAAGATATTATAGAAACATTAGCCTTCCCATCAACAGTCATGCAATCTGAGATATGTAGAAACTGACATTTACAGACTGCATCAGTTGCAGTTCAAGGTTCAAGGCTCTCTTCCTCTAAATATATATATCAAATTTGAAAATTTTAATTTTGTAGGATTAGGATTTGTTTTTAAGAGGTTTATGTCTTTATTAGAATACCATCTGCTAACTATAAGAGATTGTCGTGATGTCTGAATGGTTACCCATATTTAGCTGTTTGTTTTTATAAAAGATTTGAATGTTTGTAATTAACTATGACATCAACGATATTTTGGTAAACATAACAGTTGAAACATAGCAAATAGGGCGCAACATTTGTACCATAACGAGCACCAACAATATTATATGAGAGAATAATAACGTTTAAAAAACACATGTAGTTGTGTAAACAAAAAATTCATACCATAGCAGCATAGCACCGACTACATTCTATGAGAACCTCTATCATTAGAAACATAGCAACTACGAGTCTACGATACTAAAGCAACGATAGGGTGCGACAACATGTGATGGCAACAAAAGACGGTCGAAGGTTAATGGGAAACAAAAAGGTCAGTTGAACATTTAAAGGAGAACTCAAAGGTTTAGGTTGTGTTTAGCGGAAGAAATTTTTTTGTTTTTCATTTTCTATGAGAAATTGTGGAGTTTTCATTTTTTGAAAAAATAGAAATGTGTTTAGATGAAGGGGTGGAGTTTTCGTACACTAATGGTAGTCTTACGTTACCTGTGAATGCTATTGTGGTGTATCGACAATAGTCTTACATTCACATCTCTGCCCGCTACCAAAGTAGACAGTCTGAATCATACTGATCATGTATTCATGTATTGCATATATAACAATACATGCAAAGCTATAAGCTGTACCACTACAAGGAGTGCAATATAAATTGGAAACCACATAACTCATAATGGACCTCCCTCCATAGTATACTTGGTACCAAGTTATCTTCATGATCAACAATAACACGTATAAACATGATCATATCAACAGTTATGAGTACTCACTTCCTTTGACTCGGCTCCAATGGTCATCTCTTCCCATAGTTTAAGTCTAGATAACACACTTGTGCACCCAAATATCCTAAACCTAGGCTCTGATACCAAGTTGTTACGCCCGTTTTTTTAAAGTGTATAATAAGGAAATAACAATAATACTATTTTAAAACAAGGTAACAACCGACACATATAAAATAAAAATAGTTTTCCTTTGATGTTGCACAAAAACTCTTTAGCATGTCCACGTGGAAGCCTTGTCTGCTACGAAACTTGAAAATAACAAACAACAGAAAGAATGAGTTAAAAGCCCAGTGAGTAGCTTCACAAAGTACTCAAATGATAATAATAAACATATAAGTGTACTCTTATCAAATTATGTCACTCAGACCTCTATTTTGCCACCCAGGAAATCACCATTGCCACTCAGGCACCACTTTTGCCACTCGGGCAATCTCACTGCCACTAAGGCACCACTTTTGCCACTCCGACAATCTCACTTGCCACTAAGGCACCACTTTTGCCACTCAGACAATCTTGCTTGCTACTCAGATAATCTAGCAACACTGTAGATAACATATATAGCATATACACATAGTTGCAAGCAACATCATATATAATCAAATCATTAACATATCACATACTTTGACATCATGCATGTGATCACGTTGATAAGCTATTAACATTACTCTTCTCAGTATTTTCACACATACTCACAATGTGTATAGACATGTGTTTATAAACATATAGATCTGTAATAACACTTTCACTTTAATCATGCAGTTATACATATTAGTATTGCTTACTACACTACTGATTGCTCTATGGATTTATACTCACATGGTATTAATTATAGATGCACATTAGTATATAGGATTAATTGTTAATTATTAATCCCACCCCTTTTTCTCTTTACTACTAATTGGTATTCACCTCTTATTTATTCATTATACTCGTCTTTCATTATTTTAGTGTATAACTGAAATATTCTACTCAAAACGTAGACATATATCTCTATCTCACATTTCTTATTGTATTTAAACTCTCCTATGTCACTTATTTATTCATCTCTGTATACTCATAAGAAGTTTACTTAATATCAATAGAATATAGCAATTATACAACAATTCTCACTTTAGTGTTTACTATTTACAAATAAAAGTAATTAATATCTCTAAGTACCAGGTTAAGATACTAACCTATAGTCCAGCGCTTTTTGAGCATTCTTTTATATTGTCCCTAGGTCCTCAAATACCTAAGAATAAGTATATAATAATCATTACTCTTACTTAGGTCAAACACAACTTCTAAACAATGCATAGGACATGGCACGCCTGTGCCCTACACAGGGACCCCCGGAGCCTATCTAGGGTTAGACACGCCTATGCCTCTTCGGTTACGCCCTGGGGCATGGTTTGTTCTTAAGGGGCACGCCCGTACCATGAGTTGTGGACGTTTCTGACCAAAATCCACTTAATTCAGTACCATGCTATATCCGGTACTTACAAACACCCCCAAAATACTATCTAACCATATTAAACATCATATAACATTCTTTGATCACTAAACACTATAAAAACTCAACTAAATCAATTAACACTTCAAAATACAACATAAGGAATACTTACAATCTTTAAACTTGATTCCCTCAATCAATATATGTTAATCCTCTTTTGCTAATCTTCAATTTACTCTAAGATCTCTTTCAAATTTAGGGAATATACGTGTGTGTTTGTTTGAGCACTTGGAAGGAACAAGGTGATCAGGAAGAAGAAAATAAGAAAATAAAAATATTGCTGCCACCTCTTGGTGGTGGCCCAACCTCTAGCGGGAATCCCACTTCCATTTTCGACTTACAATTTATTCATACGATATCCGCAAATCCCAACAAGGGTATATTTGGACCCATTATTTTATTCAAATTAAAATTTATAACTTCTACTCATTTTTCTCAACTTTTATTGCATAACTTATTTTAATAACCTATATAAATTTGGAGTGTTACAGTTTTACATGTTTGGCCATAACCTATTGATTAATATTTGTTGTAAATTTTGTCTGGCTTTATTTACAACTCCTCACTTATGATATGTGAGACTATCATGTTTACAACTCCTCATTTATGATATGCGAGACTATCATGTGATTGTCTGACCATACTATTGGAGTATTAGCAGAAGATTAATAGAAATTGTTTGTTTTAAGGTCACATGGAGTGGTAGCGGCAAGCGGGGGCATGGCTTAGGTGGCTATGTGGTGGCACAAGTAGCACCACCCTCGTCTCCCTATGTCGATTCAACATGCCCTTGCAACATATCCTAAATACCGAGGTCATAAAATTTAAGCTAAAATATTATTTCTTTTGTAATACTTGATACAGGATCAAAAACATATATACATACACATGAGTTTATCGAATACATTTATGCAAGCTTTTCAAAAGAAAACTAGTAGAGGGTGAAATAGAGAAGTTTTCTAATCTTTTAATATAAGTAAAAGACTAACTCAGATAAAATTTATTGTACGATCCTAGCCGTTCATTTAACAAATTAATTGTAATTATAGGATTTTAAACATTCATTTATTTAAAATTAAAGAATCTATTTTGTGTTTGTGACTTTTAGAGGTAAAATTAATGCAAATTAAGGTGGAGCTAATTTAAAACACCTGGATCTTTTTATAACCCACGTGTCTCGAATATTCGTCATGGATCCGATTTTAAGTAAAAGAACTTATTGTTTTATATTTTGAATTTGAACATGATAAGTCAATTATTTTAATATTCTGACTTATTATATTAAAACATTGTAAGATATATTTAATAAGTTGTAAAACGTTAAACAAAATTTTATATACGAGTTACTACATATTTTGAAAATTATTTGCATTAGTTTATTTTCAGATTTTGATAAATTATGTATTACAGATTGTGTTATAAAATTAATATTAAAATTTAAAAACATATTATATAAGGAATTAAATATTAAATATATTTTATATCTTAATGATTCATAATTTTTGGTGTTACTGTCATTTTGTTATTTGAATCAAACCTAGAATATTTCATATATGATATTTTTATACATCAAAATATTATTTTTATTCATCTTAATTTATAAATATTATATTTAATCTTTATAACATTTTAAAATATCGTATTTAACCAACTTATTAGTTTTATTATTTTAAAATATTTTTTAATTATCTTAAATTTATTTTAATTATAACCAATAAATCTTTAACATTTTTCTCTAATTGTAACCATGATACTACGTTTCTACTGTCATGCTTGTCATTCCCTCAAATCGACACTTTCACCCGAGTGTTGAGGACATTTTTAGTCATTTCAATTTTATTTTTTTTGTATTTCATAATTATTAATGATTTTTTATATTAATATTAATTATTTTTAAAAACAACCCATATATTATTTCGGTGAAAATAGCCAAAGACTACTGTCAAATTGACCAAAATTCAGGAAGGGAATTACAAAAATTAATGTCCCCGAAAACTCGTACGTATGTTCAAACCTCTAGCTCTTCCTTCACGCGCCTAATACCTTCAACCTTTTCTGTTCGTGACTCACACGCGTCCCTTATGAGAGTAGGGATCGGGCATACCAGAGTGTCTGAGCTTGTTAATTACGGGTATCTGCATTTCTTCTATAAATTTATTATTATAGATTATAATGGATAAGTAAAATTTTCCCCTAAAATCATTTTATCAGACCCCCAATTTTTCGTTCTTCTTTTTAGTTTTCCCTCTATTTCTTTGGAGGGAAAATTTTCTAAAATTTTGAAGCTTTTTGATTGTTACTTGGTAATCAGTTTCAAATAATTTCAGCTGGATTGTATATATTTCGGATTTATCGCTTTTTTTCGTTTTCTTTCGACCGTTGTTTCGATTCACCATTTTCGCACAGCTACTCTGTGTCTTAAGTGTTACTGAGCTGGGAGACTGGTCGAAGTGGTACCAGGTATGGTGGTTTGAGTCTTTAAGGTTGTATGTAGCTCAAATAAGCTGTTTTTATGTGTTGTTTGTGTGTACCGCAGCTGATTTTTTTTTTGTTGCAAGTAGGGTTTTTAGGGTTTGGAAATCGAGGGTCTGTTGCTTCTTAAATCAGGCTGAGTTGATCATTTTTGTTATATATTTTGTTGAAGAGTTGAAGTTTAGCAATCCATTAATGGGCTTGAGTTAAAATTCATGTTACATATGTTCTTGATTCGGTAATATGCTCGTTATTAGTTACGTTTAGGTTGTAGTCTGTAGAGTGATTATCGCTTCATTGAAATATCTGCACGAGCCTTTATAAATTTTTGGCTATCGTTGTAATACCACATCTGCTAAGCAAAATCCTTCACTGCACATGTAACTCTCTCTCCCTCTATATCTCACTAAGTTAAGATGTGAACAAAACTTAGCAAAAGATAACACCTGCATCATCTGGCTTCTCTCTCTCTCTCTATATATATATACACACACACACACATACATATACACACACATATATATCCACGAAAGGAGAAACGGGTGTCACTGAAAGGTGAAGGGGAAGTAATGCTTTTGCAAGGACTTGTGAGGGATGCCACAAATGTATTATCCTTTTTATGAAAGCTATGCTGTATAACTTGCGGTTCTGTATGTTATTGATCCAATAAACCTGGTTCGACTATACCACCAGAAGAAGCAAAACAGTGGATGGCATCATTGAGTGATCACCTTTACAACTAAGGCTGAATTATTGATCAAGAAACAGTGAAAATGATGTTGGTTATTGATTATATTGAATAAAAGTTACATAGAACTGTATTTGAAGATCACTTTATAATTTTTTTTCTTGTTATAATGTGAGATTGATTAAAACTAGACATACTGAAGGCCAGTAAAGCTTAAAGATAGACAAGGATAAAAATAAGCCTTAGATGGAAGCAGTATCGTAGTGTATCAAACTCTCATCTGGGAAAGAACGTGCATACCATTAAAAACTGGTTATAAAAGTAGTAGTATCAATTGCGAAGAGTTCGATTATTAGATACCTTTACAGTTTACATGTAAAAGAACTTTTGGTAGCAAGGACAAAGGTTATTTCAGTTTTATACATATAAAGCTCTATTCGTGATTGTTATTTTAGTTTCAAATATCAAGCTTGAAAATTTGGTGTCAAGAATCCGATGCCTTCATTCAAATAATCAATAGTTTGTATCAAGTATTGTTTGAACCGTGAAAGTCCCCAATTCACTATCCAACAGTAGAGATGAAAAGCTTGATCAAAAACCTTCAGCAAGAGATGAATCCTTATGTTTTACTGCTTGCAAAACAGAACATGACTTAGGGTACCACAAGGGGAGTCCCTGTGGTAACCCCTTTGATGCTCAAGTCACTGTATGAAGAGATCATAATTCAATGAGCATAGTGATGGAGAAGGAATTTAGGGTTAGGCCGTTAGGGTTTTACAGAGTGACTTACCTTAGGGATGATTATTATTTTCTCTTTTATAGTGTTCTAGTTGTCCCGAGTTCGTTATAGAAATGACATCATTTTTATCTCCTGGTCCAATAACTAGCTGACACGTATCATAAGCCTTAACAATATTCTTCTTGTGGTCCCAACATTGATATTTTATTATGATATATATAAAAGGAATGTTTCTCGAATTCCACGAGTACAGGGAAAATAACAAGGTGAGGACTAAGTGGTCCATTATAACCAAGTAATATGTTATATCCAAGTCATTCCTTGGCCAAGCTGAACATGTATACTGATCAGCTGAGTGATATAAGTGGGTAATCAAATGACTCCCCCATCCAAGTGACTCTCCCATGTAACTCTCCCATCCAAATGACTCTCTCGTCCAAGTTACTCATATATACTAACAAGTATCATGTGGCCTGACTTCATTTTGCCTTGAAAAGAACTATTATTCGAGCTATACCATGTTCTGTTGCTGTATGCAGTCTAATTGAGTGTAAAAATATTTACAACCATTAATTTTTAGGTGGCCTATGGCTTTGATCTGAACTGTATCTGTCTTCCCTTTAATATTTAAAGTAAAGTACAAGATGATTAGAGTCGATTATATCCATACAGTTGCTATATTCATGCTTATATGATTATTTACAATTTCTGTTCAATGTAGCCATTTTTAATGATTCTGATGTATAAGTCAATTGTTCAGCCTATTTACCTTAATTCACTGGTGATTACACTTAAGGTTATCATCTTTTCATAATGTCATTTTGCTGTAGTTTTGCAGAACAATAGGTGATAAATATCTACACATTCATGATTAGACGACCACAGCAATCTTATTTGAGTTCCTAAACTAAATTTCAAAGCTTGACATCATTAGATGTTATATATTGTTGTCTGTAATTTGTCTTCATTCGCCTATAGATCGGTTTATGGAGCTTTATGGTGTTTAGACAGTCGGTGGGAGACCAAAAGTTATAGATACATCTAGACCTGGTTCTTCCCCAAGTGTGAGATGCAAACCAAGAAAGTAGCAATGGGAAGAAATTCTTCTAAAGTTTCAAGAACTCAGAAGAAGGTGCCTGAAGATGTCAACAACCAAGAGAACAAAGTATCTCAGATAATTACGTCTTCTGCTAGAAAACAAAAACCTGGTAAGTTGGTTACTTTAGCTCTAGTTCTTTTACCATAACTTACAGTTGACATATATTTACCTTGGTTTATCTAATTTCAACCCTGTGGGATTTCCTTTTCTTTTCTGATTCTTAGTGCCATAATGAAGTTAGGTTGTTGCAAATATTTTTAACCTTAGATTGGCTACCATGGATCTTTAACGTGTACACTGTACAAGATGTTGTAAATCATTAGACCACAACAATCACCACTGTATCCAATCCCACCTAAGCGGGGGTATGGGGGAGGTAAGATGTGGATACTAGATAGTCATACCTCTACCTTAAAATAGACAGATTGCTCCCTTGAAGACCTCCAGCTAATTGTATGTCAAATAAAGTTGTAAAAGTTTGGAAAAGAGTAAAAATTTAATATTAGGTGGTAGATTTTTTCACAGTCACCAGTTGGCTTAGAATTGTATTGTATACTTCATATCTTTTCCTTTTTTATTTTCAATATTTTTTAAAGAAAATTTTATTATTATGTTTATTTATTTAATTTTGTCATTGTTAAATATTATTGCTATGCCGGTTCTTTTTTTACAATGCTTTAAGTTAAAGGGGGGAAGAGTATGAATTAAATGCGAGTAAAGAAAGGGGGACCTACTAGAGAAGAGGCCTACGAGAACTCGAGAAGCTTATAAGGGATCTATGCACCTATAGGCTTATAATTACTTTATTAGCACATTCCTACCTCCCTACTCATATATGAGAAATACAAACACTAGCACATAAACACGGACTTGCATGTGGGGGTGTCTCAAGTCTCAACCCTCTATCCTAATTCTCCTAGTCCATGAAATCCTGCCATGGTATTATTTTTATATTCGGGTGCTGACACATTTACTTTTCTTTCGCCGTTTGGGTTATAAACTTGGCCTTGCATACTTTAACCAGCAGCAGCTACCCGTGAAAGGAATAGCAAGGAGAATTCTGATGCGACTAATTTAAATGCAAGAGGCATATCAGATGGTGATTCCAATGCAACTATATGTTCGGACAACGAATCTTATCTTGCTATCAACAACATGTGTGTGGATTCTGAGGTAATTGCATATCTATTCTATCCATGTTTTGTTTTTAATAATCATTAGCATTATGTATATAAGTATGTTTCCTTGATTGTTGCTTAGTTGGAAGTAAGATATTTATCGCACTTGACTGTTGCTCATGAAATTAATTCGGCTTAAGCAACAGTATCTTTGATGCTAGTATTCATGTTATCTCTATTTTTGAATTTCAAATTTACCAACCCTCCTCATGGGTTACCTATAATTTGTGTTTGGTCTAATGGCCACAGCTCTAGAGCAGTTGAGCTCTGTCTTTGCTTTATTCTCTTGTCATCGTCAAAGGGTCGTTGACAAATATTTACCAATTTCAATTTCAAATATATGAAAAGAAGCATCAGACATATAACACCAATAGTCAAACCTCAAATATAATCTCAAATCTAAAATAATAACTTCTACCTACAACGACCATAAGCTACTATTTTTGTAGAGGTGTGGATAAGATTGTTGTGTTGATACTCGCTCTTTACTAAGAAAGGTACTTTTGTTTAGTAAATTATACTTTGTATTGTTCAAATTAAAAATTGACATGATTTCTCTAATTATTTTTATTTAATTAGGCTTGACTTCATCTATATAGGATAATTACTTTTTAATAAAGTATTAATAATCTTTTAATCCACAAACAAAACATTGGTTGGTAGGTCACTGAATGACATTTAAAAGTAACATTGTACCCTTCTGTTGGAAGTTGGCACAGATAAAAGTGTTTTCTATATGATGAATGTGGTATCCTGCTAACTCATCGTCTTATTATTAGGAGAAGTCATATTATAGTTTATATATTAATTGAACAACTTTGGAGGCCTCAATATAATGGGGCAACAAAACAAAATAGCGCAACATCTTATATAAATACAAACTGTGATAAAAAGGAATAGCATACACAATTAGGTTAATTATATTAATGGACAAGTAGGTTGATTATATTAATGGGGTGTTAGTTGATTCATTAATTTTGTATTATAGTTGATTTTGTGAAGTTAGCCATGGGTCCTCACTAGTATTTTCTTATATGCTGTAGGGATATAATGTTACCGGATCTTTTGTGAATGGAACCATATTTTCTCCAACATTCCATATTGCTAGAGCAGTTGAAGGAGAAATTGCAGATGGAGGTATATGATGGAATTGCTTTTTGAAGATAGCGATATAGACTTATCTTAATACTAGCATAAATCTATTCTCTTCGTGCATTTCTGTCACTTCCTTGTGAATTTGATGTCCGATTTTGTCAAATTTGGTATTGTGGAAAATATGTGGGTTATTCTTATGTTGGATAATATGATGCTATCCCTTGTGATACAGATTTAGGATGTGGTCTGTCAAGTGAAGTTTCAGCCATATACCAATGCATGAAAGACTCAAAATTGGAATGTGTTGATGAAGATGATCATGATCATACTTCTATTGAAGTTCAAATGGAGGATGATGAATGTGAAGAATTCGATGAATTTGATCCCTATTTCTTTATAAAGAATTTGCCAGAATTAGCATCTGTTGTCCCCTCTTTTAGGCCCGTGCTACTGCCCAAACGGACACGCAGTTGCCCCCCAACTACTCTGGTTTTAGATTTGGATGGTTAGTACCTCTCTTGACCTGTTGCTTGTAATGCATAATTGTTCTAACAGTACAAAAATAGTCTTTTATGTAAAAGACTTGTTACTTCTACTCTACAGAGATGGCAAAAATGGTTGTGGCGTTTAACTGAATGAAATGGGTCATTTTTAGTATAGGTTGAAACGATGCGTGTCGGTTAGGTTGACCCCCTAACACCTTTTTGTTCAATTCTATAAATTTCTTATAGTGATGGTTATGTCTATAAAAACTCCACTGAATGGCATTTTTTAGGATGCTGTCTGCATTAAAAATGGACTTCGGGCGACTTTCAATCATCTGTTTGACCTGTTCCCCTTTTAGCTATTTGTTTTAATAAATGTCCCATTCGAGATAAGCACTACTCAAATGACCCATTCATTAAGTGAACAGATCAATTGCCACCTCTACTATTACAAAAAATCATTGAGTTTTCGTATGTTATTTGGCAGAGACTTTGGTGCACTCCACACTCGAACCTTGTGATGATGCGGATTTCACATTTTCTGTGAACTTTAACCTTGAGGATCACAAAGTCTATGTCCGTTGTCGGCCTTACCTCAAAGAGTTTATGGAAAGAGTGGCTGGTCTATTTGAGATTATTATTTTTACTGCTAGCCAAAGCATATATGCTGAACAACTCTTGAATGTGCTCGATCCAAAAAGGAAAGTATTTAGACATCGTGTGTATCGTGAGTCTTGTGTTTTCCTAGAAGGGAATTACCTCAAAGATCTATCAGTCCTTGGTCGTGATTTAGCACGTGTTGTTATGATTGATAACTCTCCCCAGGTAATTATGCCTTCCTCTGTCAATCCTACTCTACAATTGCAAAGTTTGATTTGGCATCTGGTCTAACTAAGATGTCTGACTCTTTATTCAATATTTGAACTGTAGATGCACAATTTCTGGACCTAAAAATCTAGGTCCATGCATGTGTCTTATTTTGTTTATACCAAGTCTGGCCAAGAACATGATAGATCATGAAGATGGCATTTAAATTTTTGAAAAATGCAAAAAAGTTCTATTCTTCAAAGTAAAAGGTTATTTAACGGCCAAAAATTGAGGAAAATTTTGTCATTTAGCATGTTTTTAGCAAAATTTGGTATTAACAAAACTGAATACATACTTGGGTGGCTTCTAAAACAATTTCAGTTGTTGAATGGCGTTAACGAAAATTTTGAATACTCAAGTCGCCTCCGTATATATTATCCCTAGTTTATAACATAGAATTTAAGACTTAAGAGTGGTTTCAACTTTGAAGTCATATTGTTAAATGTAAAGTGGTTAAACTTTATTAAAGTACATAAATTTTACAAATAATATAAACACTATTTTGGTGCACACACATGAAAGTTGCAGAAGAAACACAATGTTGAATAAGTCAAACCATGAATTATATAATATATCATAAATTTAAAGTTATAACATCAGGTAAAATTGCAACTGGGAGGGTTTTGAGCTCCTTTTGGGCCTAACCTCTCTTCGGCTAGATTGCTAGTACGGGCCGAAGACAGGTTTTAACCATGCCTAGGGCTGGTCTCATGCCCAGGCCCTTTTGTTCATCACCTACCTCTCTATAAAGAGTTAAAGATAGACAAAGAGGTTTTAGTGGGTATTCAATATTTGTTAGAATGTTAGGTCACCCTCCTTACTGCTGTTGTTTCAGGCATTTGGATTTCAAGTTGACAATGGCATACCAATTGAGAGCTGGTTTGACGACCGTTCAGATCAAGAACTGCTTTTGTTGTTGCCGTTTTTGGAAAGTCTGGTAGGAGTAGAAGATGTCAGGCCACTCATAGCCAAGAAATTCAACCTGAGGGAGAAAATAGCTGCAGCAGCTTGTCCATTGGGTGAGGCCCTTTGAAAGGTGAGAGAAATCACTTGTAACAATGAATTGCTATAAATTATCAGGAACAGTCAATGGATGAGAACACAAAATAAATGGAGTGCTTCATGCTTAAGGCCATTGTTCCTATTTCAGGAAAGAAAAATGAGGCTCTGGTGTGTAGGCTTTAAGTCTTTAAAAGGGTTCTGAGTTTTTACTTTGACTTTGATTTGTTGTAGTTTGCATCTCATACCAAGGAAGAATAACTTGTAGCTTTGGATTTGTTTGAATGTGTTAATTTAGTTGCTCTAAGTAAACTTTATGCTAATTTTTTATTTGATTCCTATAGAAATTGCTAAATAAGAAATTCACTTATTGACAAGGCTCTATACCAAATACTTACTCTGTGTTCCCGAGTTAAAATATAGAAAGAAAAGAAAGGAAATTGAGATGATTTAGGAAGGAAAGAATATGTTGTTCATGTTCCCTAGATTTTTAAGAGAGAAAATACCTATTAACTTAGGTGTTTGTTTTCGAAGACATAAATGTCTTATGTCTTATTTCATGTCTTCAGGAGAAGATGTGGTTTAGAAGATCTGCAAAAAAAAACTATAGATTTTAGCTTCTCAAAATAAGCAAAAATAAGACAGAATAAGGTCTTATATCTGCGAAAAAACAAACAACCTTATTAGAAACGTCTGCGGGCGCAGACGTTTTTATGAAAAAACAAACAAGCTTATCAGAAATGTCTGCGTACCTGCAAACGTTTTTTTAAAATAAGACCTTATTTAAAAAAACAAACAAAGTCTTAATCTCCTAACTTTTCTCTCAAAATTAAAGAGATTTGGAGAAGAAAAGAAACAACTACGTCTCTATTTTGCTACATTGACAATTCTACCCTTACCAATTACTTCAAATACTTCGTTATTATTGTTGGTATGTAAGAAGAATGTTCGATATAGTCCATAATTAATTCATTGTCTTAAGGGACTAATTTTAACATTTGGATCAATGTCATCAATGGTCTAGGTTAAATTTTAAAAATTTGGGTTGGGTGGTATATTCGTAATTCACATGTGATGCTTTTACAAATCACATGTGATTGTATACTGAATCACATGTGATTGAATATTAAAATTTCAGGACAATGTTTTTTAAATGAACTTTATTAAACACAAATCTGGTATGTAAATATCTATAGTTTCATTGATATGTGTTTATTGACGGGGTACATCTTTATAGTTTCATTGATAAGGTGTTGAAAAATATTCTTACATATATAAATAATATAAAAGAATAGCTAATAGAGTATACATTCTAAATGACATAAATGACTGATTTAGGATGGTTAGGCAACAATCAAAATTATAATGTCTTGTTGGTTTTGCAGAATTCGAAGAAATACAATGGAACTAAAAATCAAATTTCATATTGTATTGCGTTTGGTATGCTTGTTTTTGAATGAAATTTCATTTTTTAGAATGTTTATATTTCCTCATGTAATGAAAAATTTATTCTATAAGTAGACTGATAGAATTTAAATTAATTTCATTCCGTCAAACTTGTAGTGTCCATTTCTCTTTAATTTAACATAATATGATAACATGTATTAAACATTAGTTCTATCTTTCTTTTTCTTCATTTAACATGTTATTTTGCTTCTGCTAGTCATAGTGTTGAAATGGATTGTTCAAAATGTTTCGGTTTCTACCTATGTCTGAGTTTGTGCGTGAGCAAGCTTCATACGTTGCATCTTAAGCGCACACGCCTCTTTTGATCTCTCATAAATTTTATAAAATGGACTTTCTAGAGACACCTAACGGCTTAGATGTACGTACATGAATGACCAATCTTCAAATTTCTAATCAGTTTATATAAAACTAACTGATTGCAGTTGTGTTTATTTATTTAAAAAGGAAAACACATTTGTTATGTACGCAATTGTAGGATAGAAGTCATCATTATGGAAATGGTCTATTATTTAGATGAAAAGAAAAATGGTCAATAATGGTTTAACCAAAAGGTTAAGGTTAAATCATTAAAAATAACTTTTAGGTTTAAACAAAAAAGAATATGTAATTTTGAGATTAAATCATAGCGAATTCAAACTTTATGGTAAAACCGTTTAAAAAAAAACTATGAAGGTTAAACCGAAATTGAATTAAAACCTTGATGGTTAAATCATTATTGACAAAAAAAAAGAAAAAAGAAGCTAACTGTGTTCATTGGTTTTCTTACCTTCTTATGTTATTTCTTGTCATTAGGTGGCAAAGCGGATGAATTTAGCATATTTGGTAACAAGTTAAAAACATAAGTTTTAAATTTTAATGTAAGTTAAATTATAGGTTTGGTTGAGCTGGTGTTAAAACATTTATTAAGATATCTATTAAGAAATAAGAATGATGCGTCGAACAAATGATAACGAAAGCTATATTTATAAAAGAATAAAGATATGTTGTAGAAAGTTTAATATATTCTAATTCATATTGTTAAAGTTGTACATATAACCTATTTAGCATCAATTCTTTTAGGCTTTTATCTTAACCCATTTAATTCTCAAATATAAAACATAAGGACAAATGATATTTGCTATTTGTAGCATTTACATTCATCTTTAATAAGTAAATATATAAATAACAAATTTATCATTTATTAAACATATATGTAATATACCGTAACAACACACATTCTTTTTCTAAAACATAATCCAAAAGTACTAAAAGTACCAAAACTAACCCCCTTCCCATGAAAATAACCCACTCGTGTTCAAATAGGCTAGCTTCTTATATAGTTGAGGTATTACACAAAATTTTAATCTACTGAATAGTAATATAAAATAATTTTTATTCAATCGTGTTTTTATATAACTTATTTTAGCAATTAAACTTTTCTTGATAGGAATAATGTGCTAATTTATAGTGTAAGCAAATAATTCCCTCGTATGGGTAAAAAAGAAGCATAACTTACCTGATAAGGTAGAATTATTGTTTTATGGAATTCACCTTATATCTAAACTAGTGGTTAGCTTACCAGCGTTTCACGTCAGGAATTAATTACTTTTTAGTTGAGTTTGATTAGATTATTTATCTACTGTTTTTACTAAAAAACCAAAAAAAAAAAAATTAAACAACTTAAGCAAAAATGGTAAATTGAATTTAGATATGAAACTTAAAACAATTGAATTGCTTGAATTTTTTAAAAGTATTAGTTTCCGTATATCTTGAAACTACTTAAAATATTTAAACAATGATAGCCTATTTCATTACTAACAAATGTGACGATTTTTTTTCCACAAATAATATATTTTTTAAAAAATTAACAAAACTAATGCTTTTTTTTTCGTTTTCACTTCTACAATATTCGGAGTTTAAAAAGTCGGGATGTTTGGAAATTTTTAATAGATCCCGACTTTTGAAAAGTCGGTTTATCCATTGTGTGACAAGTGTCAAACAACTATGAAGGAGGTAAAGTTACCGACTTTTGAAAAGTCGGGTTTATCCATTGTGTGACAAGTGTCAAGCACCTGTGAAGGAGGTAAAGTTACCGACTTTTGAAAAGTTGGGGTCTTTTAAAATTTTCCAAACATCCTGACTTTTGAAACCCCTAATATTGTAAAAGAGAAAAAGAAAAAAAATGCATTAGTTTTGTTAATTTTTTTAAAAACTATATTATTTGTGAAAAAAAGTCTACATGTAACATGGATTCTATCTAATAGCAAATACTCGTATAATAAAAGAACTATATAAACTTAACATAAAAAATAAAGTCCACACATTAAGACCATATTATATCCAACATCTAAGGTCCTCATTTTATCTTAAAACCTACATGCAAAGAACTTAAAAACCTATTTGGATAATTGAATTATTAGAAAACAGAAGTTGACAAAGATAAGAAGTAGATTTATATGATGGAGAAGAACGTTTTCAAGATAAAAAAGTGTTCTATGTATTTTTGTTGTACAAATTAATTTATTTTATTGGAAGAATTTATGTAATACATATTATATTAGCTTAACAAATAACTATGTAACTTTTTCTATGTTTGTTGATATGTATTTTTTCTATCTACTTTTTAAATTTTAAATGATTTAAAACTTAATGTTTTATAAGAAAAAACCGAGTAATCACTTAAGTTCTATATGATTTTTGATTTTACTCACTCTGCTTGATTATGTATTTAGTTTTATTAAAAACTTAACAAAACATAGAGAGTTAAACCTTTTTTAACAAAAATTTAAGGATTAAATCGTTTGGAAAATAACTTTAAGATTTAAACAAAATAGAATGTGCTATTTTAAAGATTAAATCATAACAAATTCAAATTTTATGGTAAAGCATTTGAAAATTTTTTAATGGTTAAACTAAGACTAAACTAACATTTTAATGATTAAATCATTATTAACCCTTAAAAAAACCCACATGTTAGAAAAGTTAAAAAAACACAAAATTTAATATGCCATGATTTGAAACCAAAGCTGAGCAACAAATGCAAAGTGTCTTCCCCCTCCTTCTAGACTCATTTTTTCAACTTTGTTCAAAGTTGAAGATAGATATATAAGAATTTTGCTTTTTAATATAGAAGATGACAAAAGATTTCCCCCCGGATATATATAGTTCGATGGCTGTAAAATTTGTTCAAAATTTAAACGGTTCTGTCAACGACGCCTTCTGCGTGCTGCATTAACCCAGCTAAACTGTTATTAAACCATGGTTAAGTCTATTTCTGAATACTATATATAGCCTCAACGTCGTCTCTCTCGCGCCACTTCAGTCATTTCTCACACCCACACCTTCTAGAGTTCAAACTCTCTCTTCTCGAACTCCGAAATGGTAAGCTTAGAAGCATAATCGTTAAATTCTCAACGTCATCTCTGTACGTCAAATATCTAATTTTCATTTGCTGATAATCGATTTTCTGGATTTACAGGTTGTTGCCCAGAAACTGAAGGAATCGGAGATCACCGAGCAGGATTCTCTTCTCCTGGTAAGCCATTGCCTCAAATTTTACTCTAAATGTGCTCGTAGTGATTTTGTTTCCGCTAGAAGCAAACGTACTGATAGCTTTCTTGATTTATGTTTTCGAATTTGTAATCATCGTTTGCTGTTAAGCTCAAACACAGATATTTTATCTCCAGCAATAGCCATTGCTTGTTTGTCTAATCATTGCGAGTCATTTTTGTGTCGAATAATTTTTGTTTTTGTAGCTACGATGCATACAGTGGTAATCGAATTGAATTTATCTGTTCTCTTAATTTATTTAATATGTCAAATATATTCATCCTTATGCTATCAAATTGAATCGGCAGTCTCTTAAGTTCCAAACCTCTTCGATTACTTGATTCACCATTGTTGTAGTTATAATTTTCTATATCAGGTTTCTGTAAACTAAATGGTGACGTACCTGTAAAATGACAGTGAAATAGACTCAAACCAAGCTTCTATTGGAAATATTTGGATTTACTATCAATGAGTTGTTATTTAGATCACTTGATTCTCCGTTGTTGTAGTTATAAATTTGCTGGATCTGTTTTCTGTAATTTAAACGGTGACTTACCTTTGAAATGACAGTGACATAGACTCAAACAAAGTTTCTATTGGAAACATTTGGATTTACATCAATTAGTTGTGATTTAGAGTCTGTTTTCAGCTCAACTAGTATTTACTAACATTAGACTTAATGGTACATGATAATTTTTCCATTTACTTTAGGTTTTATTTTTTAAGGTCATGCATCACTGTTATTCATAAGCTAGCTAGAAGTTCTAGAATGTAGGTGTAAGGTGTTGTAAGCCATGCATTGTTTCATCTGCCAAAACTCTTTTCACTAGTAACTAACATGATGTGGAGTATGTGATAAGTGGTTAAGTGCAGATTAGGTGGATGATTAGTCTTCCCTGCATGATTGCATTTAGAAGAGATATACTTTGACGTAAAATTTCAGTTGGATCCTTAAGAAAGTTTAGATGGTAACATTACAAGTCTGAAAAGATGCTACAAAAAGTCCGAAATAATTATCTCAATTGTCAAAACATGTCTCTTGCTTTAAAACAGTTTATGAAAATTTAGAAACGCATCTTTAAGTAGGAGTAACTATTTATACAACTAAAATCATCCGGCCGAGTAATGACGTTAGATATAATTGTAATGTTTTGATCGTAGATTATTTCTGAAGCCTTTGTGACTGTATATAGAACTATTCGTTTACAGTTTTTGTTTACGATTTATCAGTTCTGGTATCTCATGAATAGTTTACTTCAATATAGACAAGGAACCTGTTACGCATAGCAATATTCAATATCAGTTATATCAGAGGCCTTTTTCCTGAGAAATATTTCAGCGATAAGGCCGTGCCAGCCTTAGGTAAATGCAAAGGTCTTTCTAACACAGATCTATTTTGTAGTTGAGAAGCTTTACCTTATTGAATGTCTCTGTTTCTATTTTGTCATCAACAGAGATGAAGATCAAAAAGCTTATGCCTATGGATGCAGAGTCTAGAAGGCTAATTGACTGGATGGAAAAAGGCATAACTATTTAATATTCTTAAGTGCTTTTGAGCTTAGTTTCTTTTTTTTTCTTCTTTTTGTTACTTTTTTTAAACATCTGAACACACACCCACCCACCTAATTCTACACTTGTCCACCAATGGAACTAGAACCCACAACCTTAGGTTGGGAGCACCGTTTCTAAACTCCTATACCGCTACGCCAAGGCCCTTTGTTACTAATTTGTCTTCACTGATAACTAAGCAGCATCTTGTCTTTTGCAGGAGTTTATGACGCTTTGCAAAAGAAATATCTCAGGACACTAATGTTCTGCGTGTGTGAGACAGCAGAAGGGCCTATGATCGAAGAATATTCCTGTAAGATTCGAGGAACTATTGTAATATGAATTAGGTGATAAGAATTCTGATAACTATTACAGTCTTCCCGATTGATAAGGATTCATGATCTGTTCTTTGAATTCTTAAGTCGAGAGATGAAAAACTGGTGTTCTCATACATATAAATGGATGCGCACATTTATGTTGTTTAATTGGTCTTTGTGACACTAAGCTTTACTGAGATACATATTGTACTGCAGTTTCTTTCAGTTACTCAGATTCTGAAAGTCAAGAGGTTTCTATGAATGTCAATCGCATTGGAAACAAGAAGCAAGGGGAAACATTCAAGTGTAACTCCACCACAGAGATCACCCCTACTCAGATGAAGTACTACTCTTCCCATATGAGTTGGTTTAGTTTGTTTATGGTTCTGGAACTATTTATTTGTTCCTTAAGTTAATTCTGAACATTTTGATCTTAGTTTATGACCACAACATTCTATCTCAGGAGTTCTGCTTGTAAAATGGTCCGTACGCTGATTCAACTGATGAGAACTCTAGACAAGATGCCAGAAGAGGTAACACACTTCCAATAGAGGAATTTTGATATTGTGAGACGTGCACAAACCCTTATATCTTAAAATATACTTTTCTGTATTAGCATGGATACACTCCTCAATGTGGCCTATTTTGTCTATTGTTTCAGCGCACCATTCTGATGAAACTCCTCTACTATGATGATGTCACGGTATGATCTTCATAACCTTTTCTCCTGTTTATAGAAACAGTTTTATAACAACTAATTTTGTGTTCATTTTGGAGGTATAGATTTTGGTTTTCCTTTTTTTTTTGGTAGAAGCTGCTCTTATCCATTGATTTACACAAGTTCAGACATGCATTCAGATATTTGTTATTGCAGAAGTTCCCTTAGTGGTCATATGCATTAATTTGTCAACATAAAAGAAGTAACATATATTAACAAGTTATGTTATCATTTACACAAATGAATGAATTTAATTTAAGCTTCAGAGTCATATTAATGCATACACTGAATAATAATATAAAACCAGAAATGCAGATAGTTCCACGAATCTATATCATATGACAGGCTTGTATTATTTTAATATAACATGACTCTGGATCTCTGTCTTTCCTTGATTTGATGAAAATGTACTAATGTGCAATAAATGTTTCCATCTTGTAGCCTGCTGATTACGAGCCCCCCTTCTTCAGAGGTTGCACAGAGGAAGATGCTCATAACACGTGGACCAAAAATCCTTTGAGAATGGAGGTTGGGAATGTCAACAGCAAGCATTTTGTATTATCTTTAAAGGTAAGGGATATTGAGAGGATATCTCTAAAGGTAACAGAGGAAGATGCTCATCTTCTTCATTTCTCTAAATACTGCTGTCAATATTCTCTCAATATGCTCTGATACCATATTGAGAGAATATTGACAGCAGTATTTAGAGAAATGAAGAAGATGAGTTAATTTACATTTAGCAAGTGAGGTTTATATACACAGAGCTAACTGACTAATTGTAACAACTAAGCTAGTGACTTAACTAACCAATTTAGTAGTTACATTCTGTTGCACTTTACCAAACAGTGTTCTAGAAGTATCTTTGTTTTGTGAGACTGATTTTGGCTTTGGAGTTGATTAACTTGATGTGCAGAATGCGTAGTTGTGGTGTTCTTCATAAGGGATTTATGAGTGCAATAGCAAACTAGATTTGTTGATTCAAAATAGTAAAATAATTTGCAAGCTGCTTGATCATTACAGGTTAGAAGTGTGCTTGATCCTTGTGAGGATGATAATGTGAGTTTGGGAGATGATTCAATGCAGCAAGATGGAGATAGTGAAGCTGATAGTGAGGTGAAGTGCCAAATATGTTACTAATTTCTGTTCATTTTTAAGCTTCATACATCTACCTTTTATTGTAGTACCTTTATACAATATGCATCTCATATGATACTTTTACAAGGCATTGCAGGCCAGCATGTCTGATGATGAGTACATAGTCGCACCAATAGGTATTTCAATGTCAATATGTTTTAGATGGCACTACTTATTCCCGTATTTTTAGAAATAAAAACCGTCAAACAACTACAATTTTGTTGTCAGATAAGCAAAAAGAGAAACAAGATGATACCATGGTTGATGAAGGTGCTTACCAAGCTCCTTACACAATTTTAGAAACATATTTAATGATCGATCTTATATTAACATAAATTGATTACAAGATAATCTCAAGATCAATTATCCCATGTCCAATGTGCAGATGATACTCAGGATCCTGCTGAAGATGAACAGCAACTAAGCCGTATGAGGGATTGGATCAAATCTTATCATCTAGACAGTGTTGATGTCACAGATGCCCTCTCAAGTTTCCCTGACATCTCTGTGGTATTTTTCTTTATACAACTATAAAAGCACCCGTATTATTATTCCTCCTCAACTTCTCTATGCTTTTCAGTTATGTAACAAAGGCATAATGTTTTTTGACGTATGTGCAGGTTCTGGTTGAAGGTACCAGAGAATCTGATGGAACCAATCATAAAGCTATATGAAACCTCCATAAATTAAAATGACTTTCATTGTAATTGTATCATATTTATAAATCATTTTTTCAGAAATTATGGAAAAGCTTGTGAATGAAGGCATTCTAGTGAAAGCTGGAAACGGCTGTTTCAACATCAGGAGGCCGAGGGTCATCTTTTACACTTCTGTTACTTCATTTTAATACCCTTTTGATCATTATCTGAATCTATTGAGTATTGTATAACTTTTCATTATAGAAGTTGGAGTTTGAATTTGATGCTGTGAAAGAGGAAACTGATCCCCGCTTGGCGCCAAGCAAGAAAAGTCCACTCAACTCGGGTGAAGTTCATATGTACATGAAGGTGAGCTTTTTATCTTAACATCTGCTGTTCAACATCTAGATATCTTTGACTTTTCTTTTCCAATACTGTTGACTCTCTCTTATATGTGCCATCTTCATTTGCTTCAGCAGAGGCAATGTTTTACATTTACTAAATCTGAACTTGTAGTTTAACAAGGATGTGATTGTGTTCAATATAACTGCAGGCACTTTATCATGCTCTTCCAATGAATTACATTACTGTTTCTAAGCTTCAAAGCAAGCTTGGTGGAGAGGCCAACCAAACTACTGTGCGCAAGCTAATGGATAAAATGACCAAAGAAGGTTATATTGAATCCACAAACAACCGTAGGCTAGGTAATGCTCAATTAAACAGAATTTGTTCCATAATAAATTCTTCAATTCTGAATACCTATTTACTTCTGAATGGAATCATTCATGAGATGTTATGTTTCATCTCAAGTGGATCAAATTAATCAACAAATTTAGCTAGAGCGTGTTGAACGAGTTGAAAGTTTTCAATCTATCAGTTTTATATAAGATTTAGGTTATTGTTGTAATATCACAATTAACACAATAAAAAATAATCCAACTCCTCTGGTTTGACTTTTTCTAGAAATAACAAATTACCCAACTTGCCCATCTTGCCATCTCTAACATGAAAACTGTCCAAGATAATTCAACTAATATCTGTAATTATACAGGAAAACGTGTAGTCCAGTCTGATCTAACCAAGAAGAAACTTGCTGAAGTCCAAAAAGCCTTGGACATGGAGGGATTGGATGCTACGGTACTAACCTAATAATCTTTCTATCTTTTGAAGTGTTCAATTTTTTGTTTTCAAGTATCTTTTTGATCATCAGTTTGATCAGGTGGATGCAAAAGAAACTCGTACCAAATCCAACCATTTGGAAAACCAGGCAGGTGGGCGCATTAACTCATTAAGAAATTTCAATCTCATTATCATTTCTTACTTAATACATCACTTAGTGGACACCCTTAATCAGACACTAATCATCGGGACACATCCACATTTGGTGCACTGCATTCCATCGGATCAGATCTCACACGCACCAAAGGTAGATCTGATTTGCACCAAAATGGTTCCAACATGAGTGACACAACAATGTCTAGGTTAAGAGAGAATGTACACAACACTCCTACAAGCAACACTCAGGTTCTCATTAATTTTCTCATGACTTCCATGCCAATTTTCTTTACATTAATTTTATGACTTTTACTTAGTTTGTTTAAAAATATATGTTTTGCAGCCAATAGCTTCGATAGAGAGCCATGCAGCAGGCATGGGAAAGGATAAAAATGGAAAGGTTGATGAGGATGATAAAATGGATACTGTTGTTTGTAGCGGTCGGTCCACCCTTGACAATCGTTCCCGAAAAGCAAGCACGGTACATACATATATCCTATTAATTAATGTAAAAAATGATTCATCATAGAGGTTGTTAAATGAGCGGGTCTATGGATCGTGTTACAGGTCAAAATGAGTAAATCTGTACTATGTCTCAAACCCACTTTCATTGAATTGTGCCGAGTCACAAACACTTTTTCATCCATGTTCTTGAATTTTATAAATAGCTAATATATTTATAAATAGAATTAAAAATGATACTATTACTATAATAACTTAAAACTTTTTTAGTAAAGCAATTTTTGGGGCTTTATTGGTTTTATCACACGTATTTTGAATCATTCTCAACATGTTGCATATATGTAGCTATTTGATCCATTTATAATAAACAAAAAAAGAATCGACCCATTTATAGATAGAGTTGACATTACCTCCTCTAACTTATAGATTCAATGTAATGGCAATGTTTGAAACTAATTTCAATTCTGTTTATAGGTAAAAGAGCCTATCCTGCAGTACATGAAACGCCAGAAGGTGAATTAGCCTTGAGAGATTAATTGATGGTGAGGTTTTTAGTAGTCCTTTCAAAGTTCATGATGATTTAGAGGATAATATGCTAGAGAGCTATATATGAATTGATCGCAACCTTTTACTTGTTACTTACGTCTTTACCCGCGTACTATTAATTGACACGAAGAATCTAGCTAGAAATATATATACGCATCGATCGATTTTACATATTCATAAAAAATAGTTTATGTGGTTTTATTGATCATAAATTTAGTGATGGATATTATATTATCATGTGGAGATACGATGCAGCATATATTTCAATTGTAAAGCTTAGACATGCATATATAATTTGCAACAGGATGCACATATTATTATGTGATCACAAGTTAATATTATTTTTGAACTTCCTGTTGCGGTATTCAAGAAAGTGCCATCTTGTTTTATTAGGGAAGGTTATATATAAGTAAACAATTCTTCAACTGTACGTGCCTGACCGCATATATAGAAGAAGGATGTTACATCTCTCTGGACTGTTTATTCTAACGTACAGCTAATCGACCTTATGTTTAATTATTAGTAGAAACAAATAATTAACGTACTTATTGAAAAGTAATCAGAAGTGTTTTGTTAAAACATGATTAAAGTTTCATGTAAATGTTTTATACTAGTAAACATGATTAGTAATACTATATAGTACTTATGTTGAATGAATTTATAAAAATTAATAATACATGTTTACATGGTACCTTAGACATAATATGAATAAACTTCATTGGTGTGAGTTTGAACCAATTAACATATTACACTTCTAAATGTTTAAAGTTTTCTCGCTTCATTTTAAATATTTATATTTCTATCTGAGTTCCTACCATGTTTTTCCTTTATCCTAGAGATCCCAAGTTCAAACATTTCCGCTCTAGTTTTCTTCCTCCCTATTCTCTTTTCTTTATTTATTTCTTTTTAATCACTTATTATTTCTCTTTCTTTTCTATATCAAAAATTCTTTATCTTATTTTTTTCTTTCTTATGTTAGGGTTTTTTTCTTTCTTAAATTTGTTTTTTACTAGCTTATTTTATTACAACAAATTTAATTAGTTTATTTTTCATCTCTTAATAATATATATTTATATTTACATTTGTTACTAAGTTATTATTAGGCTCTTTAAATCCTACATAATTTCAATAGACAAATCATATTTTATAAATGAAAAACAGAATATATTGATAGAAATTAGTAATATATATATATTTTTTGAAAGTTAGGCACATAATTACGTCAACTAGGTTAGTTATTTATAAAGATCATATATGAACTACTTAAACATGCAAATCAAATTTCCTCTCCTTTAAATCTCATGTAAACATCATTAATTCAATAATGATCGATAAACTTGGCCTGTAATATGTGGCTTAAAATGTTTCTTTGCTTCTAAATGACCTAAACACAACTTAGTGTACGTGTAGTATAGGGATGAGAATTGGTTTTTGAGCATGTAAAATATCCCACTTCCCACATATAACCTTTTTGTATTTAAATAAGTAATAGGTGTGCATTGATAATTTTTTCATAAACCTATATTCGTAGCGAAGCGCCAGAACTTACACTCGTCGAGTACATATATATCGGGAAAACAGCAAAGAAACAAACTGATTATTCTTTTTCATTTTCACAATCTAATTAAGAAATAAACAAAAAACAGGCTTACCATGTGTTATTGGAACTAAACACCAAAAATGTGTTGCTCGTGCTTTCACTCATCCGTCCTTCTAAAGACAAAATTCCTTTCTTTTAAGGATGGCAAAAAAAACCGAATTCGACGGGGAAAACAGAAACCCGAAATAAATGGGGCGGATTCGGGGATGATAAACGGGGACGGGGAAAACCCGATTTCTTAAACGGGGACGGATACGGGTTTAGTTATCCCCGCCCCGTATACCCGAACCCCGGCCCCGTTTACCCAATCCGTATATTATTTATATTATAAAATATTTTATATATATATATATATAGTCTTTTACAAATGTTTGACTATGATGATGGTATGATTGGTGACGGGTGTCGTAAACGGGGATCACACAAGTTGGAAGAATTACTTAATATTTGAAATATGTCGAAACATCTACTATTATCTGTTTTAGTTTTATTTGGATTGTTTGGTTTGACCGTTTTCCCGTTTGGGTGTATTAGAATTTAAGTTCGTTTCGGACACGTTTGTATTTGATAATAATGTATAACTTTAATATAATCGTTTTTCAAGCCCGTGACAAAAGATAAACGGTGACGGTGAAAAATCACCGTCTAAATCCCCGCGGGGAAAATTACCCGTTTAAAAAACCGTTTACATTAAACGGGGATACCCGTTTCCCCACGGTTTTCCCCGGATAACCGACGGGGATCCCCGTTTAAATCCCCGCGGTTTTTTAAGCGGGGACGGGGATGGATTTCTTGAACGGGGACGGGGATGGGGGGACCAATCCCCGCCCCGAATCCGCCCCGTTGCCATTCCTACTTTCTTTTTCTATTTGCATGCAGCGTTCTTATTTTTTAAAATATATTATTAAGATATACGTACGGTTGTTATTGTTATCGTTATTATTATTATTTTTTATACATTAGCCTTTAAGTATTAGTTTTTATATTTTATTCATTGCTATTTTTCTCCCACTACAGTGTGCGGATGTTAAACAACCCGTTATCATACAAATAGCAAAGATTCATACGTACATGCAAATGTTTCCTTTTAAAAATTTTAAAAGCTTCTATAAACATTAGTGTAAAATCCTGAATTACTATACTTACTATTTAATTAATTTTGAGCAAAACCCTACAAACTTAGACTTACACTTTAATCGGTTGTATGGTTTCACTAACCGTCCTTGATCTTATCTATTAAGTAAATTATTAACAAATCAAAACTTTTTATGCCTTTATATAATTAATTTTTATAGAAGAATGTTTAATATAGTCCATAATTAATTCATAGTTATAAGGGACTAATTTTAGTCATTAGATCAATGTCCTCAATGGTCCAAATTAAATTTTAAAAATTTGGGCGGAGTGACATTTCGTAATTTTTCGTAATTCACATGTGATGTTTTTACAAATCACATGTGATTGTATACTGAATCACATTGAATATTAAAATTTCAGGACTATGTTTTCTAAATGGACTTTATTGAACACAACTCTATATTTACTAGTATTTTACCCACGCGATGCGGTGGGGTAAAATAGTTTCATTTGTCGACTTGTCAATTCAACATGTTATTTGTGATGTTGCCGGAGAATATGGTGGTTGTGATCTTCGTACAAATATCAAGTTAACGCAACACTTATGTTTAAATGACAACATTTTATTCTTGTATGAACTAATTCATACCATCTTTTACGATCATATTACATGGTAGAATATAAACCTTTTGAAAACAGTAAGTAAGTGTGACAATTATTTAGATCATGCTAAATACATATGTACTTCACTCATCACGCAACACTTCTTTGTAAACAGTTATAAGGTATATATAGGTAAAATATTTTGGTCTGTTTTCTGTCACTAAATTCAGGACAATTTTTTGTAATTAATTTTTTGACAGTTTTAAAGTGTTTAAGATCATTGCTGGAACATATTGTAAATAATGCTGTTTGAGTTGTACTATTTTAAAAGTGTTAAGATTGTTGTTGAAAGTTATTGTAAAACATGCTATATTACTTGTCCTATTAACTTAAAAAATTGTTTTAAAAAAAGAACTAAATGTTGTTATAAGTTTAAAAAATTGTAGTAAAGATTTAGAAGTTAAAATGTTGCTTCAATAGTTACATACTTACATAACTGATATGTAGATGAGGGTTAGCCTACAAAACAGAAGCATTGATAGGAGGGTCCTCGTAAGTTGTGGCCAACATCAGGCATAAGACCATTCGTAGGGCCTTTTTCCTTTCCAAATCAACTTAAATGTCACATCAGCGCTACATCAACTTTTTTTACTTTTTCCTTCCCAATCCAAATCAATCCAAAAGTCAAGTATAACCTTTCTCAAATCAACCCAAACAACCCAAATATTTTTCTCTCTCCTCACTCTCACTAAAAAACCAAAAAAGAAAAAAGAAAAAAAAAGAAAAATAAAAAAGCCTGACACATTTTCGGTTTGGCGGACCCGAATTAAATTTTTTTTGATGGAACCCGAAACACTCGTAGGGGTGTTCCCAAAGCTATCTTTTAAACCCAAATGAACCCGAGATGTTTCGGGATTGGCTTTACAAAAGGACTAAGAATCAGTGACATCTTTTTAAGAGAGAAGTAGATAACAAATGTTAGTGAGTGGTCGAGAGTTAATGCCTTTTGCTTTGGGAGCTTTTTATGACACTTCTTATTGGTCAATGACGTTCTTTACATGTTGAAACTATCCAATTCTTTCATGTTGCGCATTAAATAAGTTGTCGTTAGGGCTAACCTGTGCCTCAGACCATCAGCATCCAATCCGGACATATCCTGCCAACCTTACTGTCACATTAACATTGCCAACCTCTCTTTAACCCCACATCAAATATTAATAAAAAATATATATTAAATATATTAAATAGGAGAGAGAAAGAGAGAGGAAAAGAAAAAAAAACTAGCTATCGCTGGAACCCTCCCTGGCACGATGGTGTTCTTGTGGGGTAGGGGAACCAGCTATCGCTAATTGACCGATGCAGTCGGTCTTATAATATTTTATTTGTTTAGGGTGTTTTTAGTCTGTAAATTGTAAACATTGTGTTTTTCTCCGTGTAAAGGTTGTCAGTCCAAAGGAGTCTCAATTTAGTCACAAACACCTAGATTTGTTACTTGATCTAGCCTAGACCTTTGGTTCGGCGGGGTACTTTGGTCCAGCCTAGACCTCTGCTTTGGCTTATACCTCTGATCAGGCTTGGACCTCTGGTCTGATTGTAGGGTATACATCAACATAAAAAATATTCAAATTATAAAGAGTGACATGTACTCAATTAAGTGTGTTATTTGCACACTATGAAATCTGTTGATTTAATTTAAGTAATATATTTCTTGCATATAAGATGCTTTTCTATTCTAGCATCGATATATATATAATTCACTATTCACTAATATATTTATGATATGCAAATTACATTTTATTTTGAACGAAAAATATATACGCTCACTAAACCTACTCTTAAATATACTTCATTATTCAATACGAGACTTGAACCATCAATCTGTTTGGAAGGGACATATTTCACGATATCGGTAGGCAACAAGCCCTTTAATAATTACATTTGGTGTAAAAATTCCCGTCCCTTTGATTTTTTAAGAATTACGTGAGAAGATCGGAAGAGAATTAAAATTTTGTGTTCAATATAATTCTAAGAGAAAGGCCGGTTTTTAGCGAACTAAATCTTAAGGACCAAAATGCTCCGATGGCAAAAAAGATAAACAGTATATAATATAGTCATGAATGAATGAAAGAGCTAAACCATAAACCATTTGCATTATTTTGATATTTTTTCAGTGATTTCGTTTTCAGTCATCTCATTCTCAACTCGTATAAAAAATCTCCTTCAGTATTCTGACCTTAATTTTCCATCAATTCTACGTTCAAGAAATCTGTTCGACGAAATGGATTCAAATGAAGTCAGTAAACTATCTCCTTATCCGTTTTCAATCGATTCATCGTCAAAGTTTAATTATGATTATGAATCAAAATCACTAGTTTAATCAGTTGAAGATTCGAACGGATTTTGTGTTTCGTGTTGCAGGTTGAGATCGAGCAAAGCACGACGGAGTTGAAACACCTAGGGTTTTTGAAGCAAATTGCTGTGCAATTACTGTTAGTACTCTCGACTGTGTACGATTTCGCTAAAGAAAATTCCGGTGTCCTCAATTCAACGGTTGTTTCTGCGGAAAGCGCCGTTGTCTCCGCCGTGACGCCGGGGTTCGAGAAGCTCAAGGACTTGCCGGAACAGATTCTAGTGTTCGTTGATGGAAAGGTACAAATACATGCGTATATACATTAAGTTGTTAAATGTTAATAGTTGATTACACATTTACACTGATCTTTTTTGTTCTATAAATCAGAAATTTACTTAAGTTACCCATTGCTACTCACTGGAATTATCGATGAACAACTAGCTCAGATTATCGGACGGAATAATCTGAGGGTTCTCCTCATAGTTTTAATTACAGTTCTTATATCTGATTTCTCCGCCTGGAAGCTGTAGGATCTTCGCTCCTGTTCAGCTATCGGGCATACTTCGGAAATTTAGCTTAGTTAGGGCTAGATTTTGGTGTTCATCACAGGACTTTATCATTTGCTTGATTCTTATATTATAAATATAATTTTAACAGTTAGATTTTTTGTTTAAGTGGTACAATAGTATTTAGATTCATTATTTAATATAGACCGCAATTCGATTGAGAGAAGGGTATATTGAGTAGCTGTGCTGCAGGATACTTTGCTACTTAGGCCATGCGCACCCGTCCCTCATGTGTGGGCAGGTTGCGTGTGGGATAGATGGGAACACCATCCCTCCAACCCATGGGTTTGATAGCTAGGTAGTCGAGGCTCTCTCTCATCTTTTGGTGATCTCTTTTTTCTCTCTACTTTCTTTTAAAGTCCTTTTTAAATAAAAAAAGAAGGATGAGAGGGATAATAAGTATAGGGATAGAAGAGAATAGAAATATAGGATGATGTGACTTTAGTATGGCAAGAGGGATGAAAAAGAAGAGAGGGACGAGTAGTGATAGCCTTAAAGAGTGTATCTTTTGTGTTTTGTAACGAGTGTTGGCCGGATTGTAAAGGGTGCTGTGCATGTACAGAACTTGTAACCGTCTTTGTTGGTGGATCTCTAAGAGTAATGAGATAATGATACGAGTGTGTGCTTAAAACATAAACTTAAAAGAGCAATCAAAATTTTTCAATAAAAAAAATATTTTACGCGGTGAAAGTGGATAACAACTTTTTATAATATTCTAATTAAACATATTAATTATTTGTAAATTATAAAAGATAAAACAACATGTTTTTCAGTCGACTTATTAGACATAATTCATTTTGTTTTCAACAAAACTTACACCTCTCCAATCGAATACTTAATTGCATTTAATTTTCGAAATTGTATCGAAGTTGTTACATTCTATTGTATGTATTCAACTTTGAAAACTACTATTAATATACCGAAGTTTCAAAATCTACCATTTATTATATCATGACCTTTGATAGTAGGTTACTAGTAGGTCACCATGCTTTTCAATACATTAAATAGAATTTGTTTAAAGCTTATTGAGCAAAAATACAATTGGGTTTTAAAGCTTATTGCCCAAAAATACAGTTGGTTTTAAAGAATTTGTTTAACATTGTGAGTTAGGTGTGTTATCAAGCTAAAAACATACACTACATGCATGATCATTTCATGCAATTACATTAAAAAATAACTAGTGATTGTTTATGTTTGCTTATTATAATAATAATAGTAATAATAATAATAAAGAATATAATAATAATAACAATAATAATAACAGGAATACTAATAGTAATAATAATAGTAATAGTAATAATGATAATAATAATTATAATTAGAATAATAACCATAACAATGAAAATAATAATCCATAAAACAATAATAGCTTTTCAAAAGAGAGAATATATTTAGTTTCTTACACTTTACGCAAACAATTATATATATTATATTAGTGGTTTTTTATATGAAAATTTATCAAGATAAGAAACAAATAAGGTATATTGTTGTTTTATACCATTTCCACGTAACTATATGACGTTAACGGTATTTGGGATTAGGGGTGAGAAAGAATCAGTAAAACCGAACCATAACCGAATTAATCGAAATAACCAGACAAGATTGATCAAAAGTCAAAACAGATGACTAACCAACGGATCGATCGGTTTTATCTTTTTTAATAATTGAATTTTTCGGTTTGGTTATGATAATGAGTGTTTAGTTTACCACATTAACCAAAATTGAAATATATAATATAATATATTTTTATACACAATACACTACATGTACTTTTTATAATTTAAGCTAGTCATTTATTTTTAACAATTTAGTACCTTTTAGTTATCTAAAAACATTTATATGCAAGAATACAATAGTTATATTGTACAAATGACGAACTAATATTTCACGTTACTGATTCAAAATAGCCACAATGGCTTTACATTTATATGAGATTACATGTTAAGCCAAACAAACAACCATTCGACATTTTTTCAATTGCATCAAATTGAAGATGAGCAATTGCTTATGAATTGAAAGTGCAAGAACCAAACTTTTGGTTAATAGTTCGGTTTTGACCAATAATCGAACCAAACTATGCTCACTCCTGAAGACCGATGGTAGCATCAGTGGATGTCAATGGTGGGGTAGTGGAAGTTAATGACACGCCATTGATAGAGATTTGAGAGAGGTAGAGGTAGGAGAACGAGGAGGAGTGGTTGCGATTAGCTTCTAGCAATGATGTAAGTGGTGGCTTAGTTGGTATGACGATAGGTGGCGGCTGACTTCTGATGATGGAGAAACGAGAGAGAAACACGCAATGGAGAATGAGATATATAATATCTAAGGTGGATGGCTAAGGTTTGGATAGGGAGGGAGTGTTTTTTTAAACTGTTTTTTTTTTATTGTTTTAAGGAAAAAAAGAAAACGATAAAAAGCCTTTTTTAGTTTTTACCTAATTGACCAAATCAATAATTTTCTAATCTAATATAATATAAATAAAAGACTAGCATGTATTACATTTATTGTATTATCCTAACCATTCACTATATAAAATAAAATTAATTGCTCGATTTTAGCTACCTATTTAATCAAAATTGAAATTTCAATTTTAACTTTTATTAGTCAAAATAGAATAAAAATTATTAAGGAATTTCGTATATTGCCTTCTTAACTCGTAACTTATTATATTTGCTACCCTAATATACAAATATCATATTTAATGATTTATAAATTTCAGAATATCATATTTAACCAAATTCTTAATTTTATCATTGTAAAATATTTATATAAGTATTTTAAATTTTTTTAATCACAACCAATAAAGATTTGATTTTATTGCTCTAATTATAACAATAATGATCGATGATTTATACAAAAAATACAATTATATCTTTTGGTATCATAATATCACGTTTTTGCCGGCACGTCTACCCTCAACCTTGCATCTACGCTTCCAGTAATGGTCTTGTTGTTGATACCGCTTGTCAACTATTTTTTAAAATTCTTATTTTTTTCGTGTTTTATAATTATTTAATGTCTTTTTATCAATGGTTTATATTTATCATTTTTTAAAACAAAAGTGTGTGTTACAAGGACATATATTATCCTAAAACATAACATGGTTACTACAATTACACTTGACGGGCATTGCAATTCACCACATTCATATTCGCCGCTATAGAACTATTGAAGACCCTAAAAAGTTAGGGGTAATAAAATCAAAACATATAAGTTTATTTAATTCTTTCACGATTGGATTTTAAAATAGGAAAATGAGATAAACGTAAACACTCGCCATGTTCCAAAACCGAGTATCTTTAATGAAGAAAATCCGGACATTTATTTATTAAATAACATACTTTAATATATATCGGATATAAAAATATGTTTTGAATGTTTGATTTACTGTAAGCGTGAAATTTCGACCATCCATGTAAAGAAACCTCCAAAACATATATCCTCCCTCAATTGATACAACCTCGTGCATCACATCTAACTTATGGCATCAACATTTATTTTACGCCGTAATATACACTTACACTTACACTTGCATCGAATGTATCAGTATATATCAGCTTTCAATGTTGGAAATATATTAATAATTCTAGAGATATAAGTGAACCGAGCTACTAATTAAAAGTTGAACTCAAGATTAAACTTAACATGCCAAGCCCGCTCCTATAAAATCAGTCACAAACTAAGTTCAAGCTTTAAACTAAGGTTCGAAAGCTCTCTTACTATAGACAAGCCAAGCTCAAGCATTGCCATGCTTGGGGTTAGGCTCGTTTGCACCCCTGTAGTCCAATAGGGTGCACTAACAGTCTAACACCATACAAGCCTCTTAAATGTTTATATCATAAATCTATCATGTTTCACCCTTAATGATCAACATAAGTGTTTTCTTGTTTTCTTTTCTTATATTTGGATTGGATGACTGCCCGACTGGTTGATCTAAATTGATTGGTTTTCAGATTATTTATTAAGTAGCAAGTCTAAGAATTCACTTTGGCTGCAAGTCTACAACCATATCTAAAGTGGCAATTCCGGTTGGGTTGGCAGGTTCAGGTTGGTACCCCCAATTTGAACACGAGCCCTTTGATTATTCATGTCGAAAAACCAAACCCTAACACAAAGATGCTTAACCCATGTAGCCTGGACATGACTCGCACAACCCATATATCTGCATGCGTCAAACATGTCGTAAATGGGTTAGCAGGCTGGATATATAATTTTCATTTATTATTTTAATTCTAGTTTATAAAGGGGTTGGAGGGTCTGACGTTTATCTAAAACCAACCGGAACACAACCGCTTTATGACACTGTTTATGCAGATCTTGCTCGTTTACAATGCTAACCCATTCATTTTCATGTTGTGTTAGGAAGTGTCACCCCTCACGATATCTATAAAATGTGAAGACGCTAACCTGCATTTGTTTTCTTGCAACAGTTCGACAAGTACGCTCCACCTCTCGCCAAGAACCTTGTCGCCAACTTCCAATCTCTAATAGACAAAGCTATACCTTTAGTCCAAAAACTCCTTGCTAAGGCCAAATCCGTCATTACACCAGTAATCACCACCACCATTTTCCTCCTCCAGAAAATCCTCACCACCATAAAAACCCTCCTCCAAAAAGTCCTCAGCATGATCAAATCTGCACCCCCAGTCAGCAAAGCACAAATTCTCCTTCAAAAAGGTCTCACCACCACACAATTGTTTCTCCAGTCTACACTGCTAGTCAGCAACGCCCAATCCCTCGCTCAAAACAGTCTCAACACCACAAAATCCTTAGTCCAGGACTCCATTCTCCAAAAGGGTCCCGACTTGGCCAACCAAGCCCTAGACACAACCAAGTCTATAGTTGAAGGTATCCCACTACTGGGAAATGTAGCACAATCTCTAATCACTAATCCAACCGACTTAGCCAACCAACTGGTTGACACCACAAATTCTTTAGTCAAAGAGAACCCAGTACTTGGGGCAGTTAACTCAGCAGCACAAAACATTGTAAAGACAGCAAAAGTTGCGGGTACAAAGGCAGCATTACAATCGGCTTACACGTCATTTAAGCTCGTCGCCATACCAGTAATAGCTCAGTTTTGGTATAAAGTTAACACATACCCACTGTGCCATAAATTATCAAAAGTTTTTCTCCCAGTGGCCGAGTATTTGTCTGAATGGTACAATAAGGTGCTTGCTTACATGGATGGAAAGGGTTATAGCCTGTTTGGTTACTTGCCATTGGTTCCAATAGAAGAGATGAAGGCTGCATATAAGTTGGTGAAGACTGCAATGGATGGTTTGTCAGCTGTTGGGGATCTAGCAGGGATGAATAATGATAATAACTAGAAGAACTTAATGAGTATTTTAAAAGTAATGACCTAGATTTTCTTTAAACAACTACTACAATGTAAGACCCTGCAGTCCACTACATGCTAATGGTGTTCCATTTTTAACTATGTATGTGTCTAAAATATAGAAGAGAGAACTATCATCATACCTGCATAATTAAGATGTCTACTTGCTCATTGCAGCACTAAATTAGATTTTATATCAATATTATAATTATTATAGATGTTCTCAAATTACCACATCAATGCTAAATTGACATACATTATCCAACTTGAATGCTAATTGAACATTTCTGTTTGAAACTTTGAATTCCTATAACTCCATTTATCACTAACCAAATTAATGTAGTTGGTGGTTTTCATTCGGGGTTTTACACAAGAGATGAAGTAGTAGATTTCAAACTTTTAAATTAAGGGATTAATAGAGAACCTTAATTTTCTATAAATTAGTGTGTTTTCAACCTATTTTATATTTTACAAAATTTTTATTGATTTTCCATTTTAATTATTCAAAACTTACCAAATTTACGTTGAGATTGATTTTTTGAGTTTTGACTTACTATTAGTTTAAAGTAGGGTTATAATAGTAATTCTCTAGTACTTCGAAATAAGTTTTAAGAGTTTTTGTATGGTTTTAAAAATTGGACCGGTCATTGAGCAGTCCCTTTACTGGTTCACTGGTTCAACCAATAAGAAAACATAACGTCATAATTATTAAAAAATAGATAAAATACAAAAAAATGAAGATAAGGACATTTCCAAGCATATATAAGCAAATTTGTAATCTGAAAATGCCAAGAACAATCTATACTTGGCCCAAGAAAAGGTATTGGTAAAGCTCAAATTCAAGGTTTCCTAAAGAATATCTCGAATCTCGGACAAAAGTACATAAAAACATGTGAAGAAAAAAAATCAAAAAATCCAGTTTAGACAGGTTCAACCGGTTCCCAGTTTCTAGTTCTTGGTTCAACTAGTTAAACCGGCTGGTCTTGTTTTCAAAACAGTGACTTTTTTGCCAAATGCTTTACCAGAAAGTATAGATAGATGATATCTAAGGATGAATCTTGTCCTATTGCAGCTTGGTGTTATTGGAGAAAAGAATTCATTGTGACACCTCAGCTTGTACATTATGCGTGTAGAGGAAAATTCAGTCTGACATAATTATCGCGCTTTTACTTGGCATGCAGATAAGAGTCTACACTCTAAGCTATTAAAGAGAAATAATTTCACCTTGGCTTGCCTTGACTAATGACTCGGTCAGTCGGCCTTTCTATTTTTCACCTGGATAGGACTTATGTTTTAGCATATTTTAATCCTGATTTCTAAGTTTAACAAGTTACACCCTAAGGCACATGACATGTGGTAAAAGCACCATGCTTCCTAGCAAGAAGCGGTAACTTTTTTCCCTTTTCAGAAACATTTAATAGAGTTTTTTATTTATAACGAGATACACCCACACGAATTTACCGAGTTCCGCTGAGATCACTCACAATGGTCTTGATACAGCTCAGAAACAAAGAAGACATAAGGACTCAAGAAAGTGTTCATTTAAAATACAGTGAGAAATACCTTCCCATCAAGATCTGAAACATGTAAATGGGTTCAAAGGACATGCTGCTCCAACTTCCCATCCACGCACATCTGTATAAAATGTTGTAAGCATTTAAATGAGTTAGTTTCCAGGAAAATATTGTTTTAGCACTTACCATGAGGTAAGCACACTTATTGAAAAGTGAATACCAAATTTAAAAGCTGCAACTTACGTGTAATTATTTTTCCTTTATTTACTTTGGGTGTTTTTTTTGTTGGGGGTTGGTTGGTTGGGGGGGGGGGGGTGTTTGGGTTAAAAACAGACAATAACTGTTCATAGCAAATAGATAAATATTAGTGATTGTTAAAACCAACAGTTAAGACATTGGATATGATCAATTAAACATAGTACCACACTAAAAAATTATGATGTTTAACTGACACCTACTTTGGCCAAGAATATTATATTATTCAAATGTCTAAAATTTTATCCTTTTCAGAAACCAAGGTGTATGACCTTTTTCCAAATAAATCCACGAGGACTGTGTCCACCGTCGCACAAACTCAAACCGGGTAAAGCTTTCAACAAAGGAATAATTCATTTTGGTAGCAATAGAAAGATATGTAATTTCCCAATGCCTACAAATCTATAATACACTTGTAATGACATTTAGTCATGTGACCAAAATACCTTCTAATTATGAGAAGCAACAAATGGATAGGCATCTAATTTTCAGATTCACAATAGAAAGAAAGACTTCTCACAATCATCAAAGAAAATACACCCAAGAAGGGACATGTTGCTCGTCTATGGAAGCAAAGGGAGTGAGATACAAATACATCAAAGACAAGTAAATTATCTTTACACTGATGGCACCTCAACTGAAAGGAGATTAGTTCCAATTGATTGTACCTAATATGGTCCCTCTTTGCCTTCTCTTAAAACCTGCCCTTATCTCCTTCCAAATCTCCTATATCAATTTGGAATTTTGGATCTATCAATGCCGAATACCATTTTCTCTGTATAATAGTTCCAGCAATTTATAAGAAGACGGTCTACTTTCAATTACAGACAACTATAGGGAACCAATAAAATAATCTTTTTTTTTCCATTCACATTCCATAAAATGACAGAAATCACGTATCACACTGCTCATCAACCAGAGAGCTATAAGCATATAAGAATTACACATGGTGATAGAACCTCATGATCAAGAATTTATTTTTAAAATTTATAAAGTGATCAGCAACATATTATCAGACTTTGGTGTAGAACACATAAAGTTACAGCTTATAGTATCATCATTAGCATTTCAAATAGAAACTTACACAATTTACTTGGAGTGAGAGGATGAGTCAGCTTGGTGGTCTTGAAGAAGATCGTCATAAGGATCCCTACGACCTTCAACTTGGCTAATCTGAGCATCCCAGAAGATCTGAGCATTGTGGCGGTCAAATGTCCAGAAACCATAAGGACGAATTGGATAGCTCCACATCTCCTTTGTCTTTGCACAACGTTCCTTCATATGATATACATGTTCTCTGAATTTTCGATCTCTGTCAGTTGGATCTTCCATCATCCTCAGGATTAAGTTCTCAGCGAACTCCATTATGAAAGACATCTCTATGCACCTGAGAACAGAAAGAACCGAAATAAAATAAAATAAAATATAAGGAGCCTGTCTTGAAAATGTACCGTGAAAAAAACTAAAAAATCAATGTGTTAAACCTTCAAAATAGAATCAGAGATAGCACCAAAGCTTACAGAAAACACTTAGACATAGCTTCAGCAAACCAATTCAGCACAAAATAAGAAAATAAATAAAATAATACTATGTTTTGAATAATTAACTCGAAACTTGTGTATAATAACAAATATTCTACAAATCATTCAACTTGAAACCACAAAACAAACTCAGCAGCTCAATTTTTTTGAAACTCTACTCACACAGCAAGAGGAGTGAAGTCAAAACAAATCATATTTTACAAAACAAACATGAATCCCTACTTAGAAACGACATCAAAAGCTTACATGTAACGAATTAACTCAAACACAAAAGAATAAGTATCGGCACCTGAAGCTTTTAATCAAACATAATTAACGGTATGAGATACCAGATTCTATGAACAGTGATATTGAGTCATAATAATTAACTACAAAGCAGCTCGAAAACGGGAAAAAGAAAACAACAAAGTAACCTTAAGAAATACATTTCAAGATGGAATAAGAGGTAGCACCAAATCAAAGCATAAATTTGTAGAAAACTCCAACAACACAAAGAGAAATATAACAAACTTAACATCATATCTATCAAACAAGATCAAGTCAACATCAATGACAACCCTAAAATTATCAATCAGACAATAGAACTCCAGGAACGGATATGAAATAAGAATAAGATGAAAGACTATTCATGAATCAATTAATTAACCGAACAAAAAAACACAAGTTTATCAAACACAGTGCATCGGTTCTTTGAATCAAAACTCTGACAACAGAAAAGAACGGGTATTGAATCGAACACAAAACCCTAACTTTCCCAATCAGCTCGACATAGAAACGCGTTAATATAAAAAATGAAATCAAACACAACAGCTCCATAAACACGAATCAGTCACATGAATTTCATAAAAATGCCCGTGAATCGATCAATTGAGCACGTTCTACAGATCATGAAAGAATATGTTTTAGCATTTCTTACACAGAAAACAACACATTCGAAGGCGAAAGACACCTCGAACCGATCGATAAACCAATCAGATTAAACTTGAGAAGGTGATTACCTGTTCGACTGATCGAAAACGATGAACAATACTGTAAATACAACCACCACCGCAGCAGCTATGCAAGTGGAAGGTACGTACGGACCTCCTTTACTTTGATCTGAAAGTGCACCGAAAAATTAGTCAATTACATTTGGGCCCTTGAAAGTCAATATGGCCCAATATGTGCAGGGTCAGAAAGTTAAGATAACAATGCATGCTAGAATGATTGGAAAACAAATTGCTATATGAATATAAGCATGTGACCGAATGAACTTCACTCAAATCACATGTAATTGCAACAAGTGAGATATTGTGTTGTACTCAACTCACAAAATAGTTTACATGTTAAATATTTGTGGGTTAACTCTTTTCACAAAAAAATAAATTAAATCATTTCCTGACCCAATTACCACTCGGCCCACATCCATGGCCCATTTATTACACATAAGCCCAAACACTCGGTCACAACTCACATTTGTCCCTACTCCATCATTGAGATGGCCTGCTATATATGAGGTTTTATATGTGCAGCTTGGTTTATTCGCCTTTCACGGGTGTCTTTGAGAGAGTGCAAGAGGTGCGACTGCACAAGGCCTACGCCTCAGATGGGGCCCATATATTTATATACATATATTATATGTAGATATAACGTTATAATTTTTTACTATCAAGCTCATATTTAAAATAATTATTTCATAAACTCAAAAAATAGATATTAGGAATTCGATGATCTTAAGTAATATTGCAATCATGTTGAACTATTAGATCTTGATGCAAATAAACTTTATATAAAGTTAAGACTACTTGACACGTCGATTGCTTAAACAAGTCGATTGCTTCTTAACGCAATTATTGAATATAGAGTCTTATTGATTATTTCAATAACGTTCATATCTGCATAACAAGTTTTTCAAAACTTGAGTTGTTAAAGTCTTACTTATTGTCCAAAATGTCAAATAAAAGGCTTGATGAATTGAAAATGATATTTATTAAGAAAGATATTATGAAGAGTATTAATTATAAATAGTTGATTAATAAATTTGCTTCCAATAATACTGAAAAAACTTCACAAATCATATAACTATGAATAAGATATGTATACTACCTTTAGTTATTGATATAATAAATATCATAGTTTTAGTAAAAAAATTTCACACCCCTGTTCGCCTTTAAATCTTTAATTTCTTTATTCACAACTAGGTTGATATGTAGATGTGTGGTGTTTGGTCGTACAAGTATTTTTAGTTTGTTATAGCCTTTTCATTTTTAGCGCTGCCAATAATTAAACAATTTATTCGTTTATTCACATTTAGTAAATTTAAAACTTTTTGTAGGATACACTGATATATGAGTATAAAGACGTTTTTATAGACGAAATCTCATATTTCCTGCGGGGATCACCCATACTCGACGAGAACGGGCATGAGGTTGTAATTCATTTCCCAGCAGAGATGAAGAAATACAAACCCCAATACCCTGACTTGATTTCTGTCTATAGTGACGCACATAAATATGGTGCGCATTGCGTAATTTTCTCGATTTGCTTGTTTTTAACATTTTTTTGTTGACTCATGGTAAGCTTTTTCTCTTATTTGAAAACAAAAGCAAAATGTTATGAAAAATGTACATGTTTGAAATTGAAACAGTAGGCCATTAAGTAACAAAACTTAAAAGAACTCATTTTCATGATCTAATTTATAGGTAGTCTGTTTGTAAAATCATTTTAATAATATCAAAATCAAAATACATGTTGTTTTAAAATACTTTCCCACAACTTTATTAATTTATGTCTAAAATCAAATCATATTAATGAAATAAACATTTTACGATCTTTATCAATCATCATATGAATTCTTAAAAATCGGCCATGAAGTTGAGATTACGTGTTGAAAGAAGATTTGGAGAAGACAGAAAGTCTAGAAGACGCCGTTGGATTCAATAGGGGAAAAGATGTTCGTACACGATCGTGATTAATGGCACGCAGTTGGGTGACTATTTGACGGTCAATCAAGAGAAAATGCACAACAAATCCCAATAATTCAAGTCAAAATTCAAAAATGCACAACAAAACAAATTTCTTAATCAACTAAACTTACGGATACAAAAGTGCTTATAGTTTAACGGTATCTGGATTTACGTCCTATTATAAATAAAAATGATGTAAATTTAAGATTACGTTAGAGTGAGTATGTTTAGCCTTTAAAAAAAAAAAAAAAAAAACTAAACTTACGGATTGGCAAATAACTTATAAATAAATTTGTGCATATATACTTGTTAAAACTTTAGACTCCTTTAGTCGAAAAAAGCAATATTTTGCTTTTTTGGTGGGTCAAGAAATTAAATGACTTTTCTTTTTGATAAATTTTAATCCTAGTTAGTTTATTTTACAAGTGGTCAATCATTACTTAAAATTTTAAACTATAGTTATATAGTTCATATATATATATAGGGATGAGATCAAATAAAAAGAAAATTAAAGTAAAAAGTGTAAAACGAATGATTATTTGATCATTTTTCGGTATATATATCAACTGATAATCATTAGTTCATCATCTTTATTGATTAAAACTAGTTCTTCATCAATTTCTTTTTGATTTCAAATAAAGATTTTGAAAACAAAATTTTGGAATAATTTGTTGATGAACAAAATGCTTTCAACTAAAAAGTGATGAATATGTTGGATTCATCAAAAAGAAATTGATTAAAAACTAGTTTTAATCAATAAAGATGATGAACTAACGATTATCAGTTGATATATATACCGAAAAATGATCAAATAATTATCCTTTTTACCCTTTTTACTTTAATTTTCTTTTTAATTTTCTATATATTATTTATTTTGTTGTTTAATACTTTTTATTACTTAAAACCTACTAACTTTAAAGATAGACCGTTGTACCCCTAAAATATCCTTAGAACATTTGGTGTCTGCCTCACCTTCGCCCTTGAATCACGTTTACTATCGACAGAAGTCTCATTCACTTGCTTATTAAATCTAACCACAAACCCAACATCATGAAGATAGACCACAAACCCAAGATAGTTTGTGGGTTAATCAGTCGAGGTGGCAGTTCATTTTATCCAAAATTAAAAACCCAAACACCACTGACCACCCATGTTTGTGTTACGTGGATGAAATTCTCAGCAAGAAATTTATTTACGCCCGATCAATTCCGTAACCAGGATTCTATGGATCTGAACCGACTCTTCCCTAAAAACCGACCCGCAGACCAGAAATAAACCCAAGACCATTTCAGCAAAGTCCCATCTTACCGAACTGACCAAACATTTGTGATGGGGGAATATATCACCACTAAGGTTTTTACCTAGCTTCGTGATTTCATCCTTATCAAATTCACAATGTATTCGATTACCAAGGAGAACGAGTTATAAAAAATAAAAGAAGAGAAATGCACTAACGTGAAGAATCAAAGTGCACTACACCTCAATTTTCTTAGGGTTTAAATAATAACTGTTTTTCATACGAAAACCAATCTTAATCCTTGATTAAAATTAATCAATGACTATGAATTTTTGGCGCGTATTTTGTAAAATCAAACTTCTCTCATTAATAAAGGTTCATCTAGATGCAAATCACAGTTGGATAAATATATAAATACCCAAAATACCTTTATTAATGAGTCATTAATGAGGTTATAAACAGTTTTTGTACTAAAAACAGTTTTAGTTTAAATTTTTCCACACACACACAAATGCGCGCACACACATACATGTATATATATATACTACATTATAATACATTTAACGCTCTCTCTTTCATTTTACTTAATCTCTTAAAATGTTAGCAATAAAAAGTACTAATATATCTCTCAAATAACCTTATTTTTCAATCATACACCCTCTTTTCTAATTTTACACACTCACCAATTAACATACCCCACCATAATTACACAATTTCCAACCCACATAAAATAAGAAAATAGTTGTTCTATTATATTTTTAAAAATTTGTTAAAAATGAAATAGAGTTGATGGGAAAAAAAAAAGAAATAAAACGATATATTACCAGAAAAAAACAATTTGTCAAATACCATACCTATATATTCTATAAAACATGTTATCGGGTTGAAAATATTCGTCACCGCATCATTGTATGCGTACCATTCTAGTATGTATGTATGTATATATATAGGAGTTTATGGTAGGGTATGTTTATTGGTGAGTGTGTACCATTCTAGTATGTATGTATGTATGTATGTATGTATATACATAGGAGTTTATGGTAGGGTATGTTTATTGGTGAGTGTGTACCTGTCACACCCCGCCTTGGCGGAAACACGAGATGCCACGGAGAAGCTCGTCATAACACATTGATATAAGAATAGAGAAATTTCTAAATGAATCACAGTAACGCGTCATGACGTTCCTCGACACAAGAGGGGACTTATGCCGTGATAAGTTACTTCACGACAACCATAGTCAACAATTAAAACAAGAAAATACGAAATAGTTATTCCCACAACCCGGGACAAGTATACGGGCTACATGCCCTAGTTTATAAATCCAAGTTCATAATAGCATAGTTAAATACAAGACTCCGTAGTCAACTGCTCATGTCACGCTAAGGCTATCTAGGGTCACCTAGGCTCCTTAGGCATTGTTATTAGCATTACCTGAAAATGAACACTCGAAAATGTCAACATAAAGTTGGTGAGCTCGCAGGTTTAAAATAAAAGTATGTTTGCCATGTATAGTAAATTTGTATGACAATTTAACACGTAAGGCATGACACGCAAATGAGAATATAGCGATACCCGGAACACAAGTTCACCAGGCACGAGTCATTAGTCATTTGTCTTCCAACGATCGCCTACCAGCTGGAGCTACGAGTTGGCTATGAATAGTAATGTGGTAATCAATAGTGTTAACCCGAACACGGGTTCAATAGACATAATCCCGAGCACGGGCAATATAGACATAATCCCGAACACGGGCAATATAGACATAATCCCGAACACGGGCAATATAGACATAATCCCGAACACGGGCAATATAGACATAATCCCGAACACGGGCAATATAGACATAATCCCGAACACGGGCATGATAGGTGCACACAAATGCCACGTAATTGTCATATAAAGAAAAAAATATAGTGAAGTAATATTGACATGGCATAAAGAAAATTTGAAACATGTTTTGAGTGTCATTTTCCCCCCATAAAACATATAAAAAGGGGCCACGAGTACTCACCTTAGTTGCGGGTTGTCACTTGAATCTTAACGTGCTCGGAAATCTACAAGCAATCGTATAATCTAAGTTATATTCTATTCACGCGTAAAGTTCTCTTTTGTACTAACCTTAAATTTAATTACGTTTCGCGATTAAGTTTTACTGTATGTTACATAAGTGCATCCATTCCTTGGGCCTAACCCCAATATACATATTTGAGGTTTCAAACCTTGGTTATTTTCCTTTTCAAATGTGTATGTTAAATTCTGAAATTTTGGGTAAGCTTTATGTATTTTTAAAATGATTTAAACGTACTAATTATTTTCCTAAATTTTTAGGGCAGAGATCTTAATGTATCTATTATTTTATATAATTTTTTTATAGAGTTGAATAACATGTCTATTATTTTAAGAAATATTTTAATTAGTGTTGGTCAGAAAATACCTTCAGCTTGCGCGTCTCAAAGTTTTTATTTATTTAAAATACTAAACAACTTTAATAAAATCTAAAAATTTTACAGTAACTTAACAACACTTAAAAATTCATTCATATAAACGTTTGTCCACTAATTCGGATATTTGAATGTTTTAAAACATTTTAAACTCTGGTTAAAGAAATTCCCTAAACTTTCAGATTTGACAAACAAAAAGTTTTTGTCCAATTAAAATAGAAAATAAATACAATAAATTCTAATATTTTCTACAGTGATTATAACACTCTAAAGTTTATCCATATTAAGTTTTAGGCTTTAATTCGTAGTCTTGGATAAGTTGTGATGTTTGAAACTCTGTTATCGAAACCCCCTAGGATTTCCAGATTCAACAACAACAATGTTTTTAACTAATTAAAATAGAAAACCAACTTTATAAATTCTGAAATTTTTACAGGACATCGAAATCTCATGGAATATGCTCCAGATTTATTTTGAAGATTTTTCGTGATGTTTAGAATAATTTTTTGAAATATCAAACTTAGTAGGTTAAAACTGTTTGAAATCACAGATCTGCGCATCTAAACGATTTTGATTATTTGGGTAACCAAATCAACTTAGTTTTGTATGAAACCAGTTGGAGATGAAAGAAGACTCAAAGAACTTATTTTTAGTGTCAAGAATCGATTTTTTTCATTCTGTTTTGGCCGAGATATGGCCTCTTAAAATTAGTACATATTCTGTCCAGATTAAAGGTTCTTGCTCTTTAAGTTTTAAATCAAATAGACCATTCCTTTGGGTTTGATATTCAACCAAACACATCAAAATCATAACTTTATGTGTGATTAGGATGTTTTTAATCCATCAACCATGTTTTACATGTGAAGAAACAAGAAGAAGACATTTAAAGTTTATAAAGGAACATGTACATACCAAAACTACTCAAATGGAGATCAAAATCACAAGCTTTCCTTGAGGATTGAAGAGCAATGGTTATGGAGGTGTGAAAGCTTGAAGAAAATTGGGAGAGAGGGAGATAATGATGGCCAAGAAAATCGTGGGGGTGGTGATGGGTTTAGAAGTTTGTTTTATGGATTAATTAGGTGATAGTTATCTTAATATTTGATTTCAATTTGAATTGAAATCTCATCTTTTTTTCTTTTTTTTTAAACTTGGCCGTGGAGATATATATATATATATATATTTATTTATTTATTTAATTGTATTATTTTCATTATTATTATTATTATTATTAATTATTATTAATTATTATTAATTTCTTGCAAATTTTATTGATGTTTTACTTATTGAGGTATTGGTGTAATTGTAACAACTTTTAAGCTTTTGTGTGTTTTAACATTTTCATTTAGTTTCTAATAGTAATTATTACTATTGTGTATTTTTTTTACATGTTTCATTTCTTTGTGGATTTAATTTATCATACTTTGCATCGAATCACTCGTTCGATAAAATTGTGTACTAGGAATAGATTAAATGTTCTACCGTTATAAAGACTTAGGTTTCCCCTACTTGCTAGCTCTACTACCTTATTTGAAGGTTTTAGACATATATAACACCTAATTCTAGCATCTACTAGACCTTAGGTATCATACAAGCACATAGATTTAAGTTGTATAGCTGGCAACGGTGTACAAATTAGACTCAACTAACCTGTTTTAGGTGACGGATGTCACAGTACCATTCTAGTATGTATGTATTATCGGGTTGAAAATCATTGTTATTGCGAGTACCGCGATAATCATTCTTATTCATTCATTTGGTAAGTAGTCAAGTAGAGTTTAGGATGAATGGTGTGGGAGATAGAGTGTGTCAAGATAAATGAGATGAATTAATGGATGAGTGATTGAATTGAAGGAAGGGATCGAATTGGACTACTTAGATTGATTCTCATTTTACTTGTAATAAAGATGATTTCTCAAATAAACTTATATATATAGTGAAAAGTTAATTTTAAAACCGTTTTTATTACGAGAACCAATCTTAGTCATCCAATTCCTCCTCTCTCAATTGGCTTGCCCACTCATGAATTCCTTACATGCATCTTGCCACACTCAATCCCCCCACGCTCTTCATCCATGAATTCCATTATCCAAAATGAACGGCCAAGATTGGTTCTCGCAGTTCTCGTACGAAAAACAGTTCTCGTTTGAATCCTCCCCTATATATATACATATATATATATACATATATATATATACTTTGACGATTATATATGAGAGATGATCTGTATACAGCAGATTTTTACCATACACAACAATTAATTGTTGTTTGGACTATCATACTTTTGAATATGTTGATGAGAATAAAAGATATTGAGGTTCTAGGGATATAAAAATTACAATTGTTGTGTGTGACAAAAACTTATTGTGTACAAATCATTTCTCTTTATAAATAGTTTCTTTCATATATTTTTGTCCCTTTTTTTTGAAAAGTAATAATTTTATTCAAACTTAATATCGATCAGTTCTTCTTAATAATTACAAATATATAGAAACAAGAAAAGCATAGAATTTAGACTGACATGATCTAATCGCAGAAGACCAGGTAATGAGCAAAAGTCAAACAAAACTGTCATTAACTATATATATATAAGAACATTAACCAACCAACTTTGCTACGCATGCGGGTCCGACCGCCATAAAAACATTAATGGAGTAGCTAGATTTTCGATCAGCCGAAACTTGAACTATTAATTGATGCATAAAACTAGACAGACTATGGATCGAGTCTTTAATTATTACGTAACTCGTCTTTTTATTAATTAAAATATCGATCATGTACGTTGCCTTTTAATCAGAAGAAATATATATATATATATATATATATATATATATATATATATATATATATCTTACTTCTATATAATGCATTTAGCACCTAAAAAACTCTTAATTTTAAGAAAAGTAAATTTACTAAAATACCCCTCTTTTATACCTCTCCATTAAGTCCACAATTAATGAATTTAAACAAATAAATATTGAAAACATAACCAACAATTAATGAATTTAAACCAATACTTATAACTGAATTATTTCTAACCATATATTTTAATATTAACTTTTGATTCATGTTATAACTGAATTAAGTCTAATCATATATTTTTAATATTAACTTTTGATTCATGAGATCACCTAAATTCCTGTTTTCAATAAATCAAGTTCAGGAGATTTCACAAACACCAAACAAATGAAAGAGTCAAAGAGTTGAAATTTATAAACATTGCATTCTAACTCAATTACATAATAATTGGAACTATGAAACATTACACACACACATATACATACATATATATAATCAGCAACTTTTTCAGCCATGCGACAAAATTTTTCCAACAAACTGAAAGACAAATAACTCAGAGTTAGCAATTTAATTCTTAGTTTCAAAGTGGCTCTCGCAAATGATCTTCACAAACTCATATTATCTTCATCTCGCAAGGAATCTTCACAAAACTCATCACAACCTACTCTTTATTCAGTGCCGTCGCATTGCGCGGGTACCCCACTAGTATATATATATATAAAGGAATGTTATGTATTCTGAATTTTAAAAAACAAAATATCATAGTAAAGTGGTTTTTGTTTATTTATTTATATAGAATTAATCAAAATGATATTTCGTAAGAAAAACAACATGCTGCTTTAATATATATATATATATATATATATATATATATATATGGAAGGTTTCAAACGAGAATTGTTTTTCGTACGAGAACTACGATAACCAATCTTAGCCGTTTATTTTGGATAATGAAATTCATTGATGAAGAGCGTGGGGGGATTGAGTGTGACAGGATGCATGTAAGGAATTCATGGGTGGTCAATCCAATTGAAGGAGGGGGAATTGGACGACTAAGATTGATTCTCGCAGTTCTCGTACGAAAAATAGTTTCCGTTTAAACTTTTGCATATATATATATATATAGGGTAGAGATCAAGTAAAAAGGATTTTATGGTAAAAAGGGTAAGAGACAATAAAAAATCCTTTTTATTGATTAAAAATAGTTTTTTATCAATTTATTTTTGATGAATCAAACATATTTATCACATTTTACAGAGCAAAAGAGATTTTCAAATGTAGATTTTGAAACCAAAATTTTGGAATAATTTGTTGATAAAAAAATGCTTTTATCTAAAAAGTAATGAATATGTTGGATTCATCACAAAGAAATGGATGAAAAACTAGTTTTAATCAATAAAGATGATGAACTAACAATTATCAGTTGATGTATATACCGAAAAATAATCAAATAATCATCCCTCTTACACTTTTTACTTTAATTTCCTTTTTATTTGATCTCATCTATATATATATGCGAAAAAATGTGATAATTGTTTGGTGTAAATAGTGGAGTCAGCATAATACATTGCACTATGTTTGGTGGTGCCATACATTTTCGACCATAGTGGATGCAATCGCATATGCTCAACACAAGAATTTATTTGCCCTTTAATTAATTGGTGTTGGACCATTTCATCTTCTATTTCTTTCCTTTTCTAGCTTTAAATATTAGATTCTTTTTCCCAAATTAATAAGTGATATAAAATAAATTTCTATCATATATCCAAAATAATTGGTGTGTCTAATTAGTATGTCATTAGATTGAAATGTGTTAAAATTTAAGGTAAGGATATGGAGAGAGAAAATGTGTGTGGTACTTGTCAAACTTTAAATGGATCACACATATTTTCGGCACATATAGAATTAAGGAGTTGACTCGTACACATCAATTTTTAGCTATACATAACAAGATACAAACACTTAATGCATATAATATAAGTTGATGATACATAAAGTTGTTGTAAATGACAACTTTTGTGGTGTAAGATTCACTACCATAACAATACTCATCATATATAAGTACTTATATAAACACGTACACCCCTAGGATTATTGTATTAATGTTGTACTATGTGTTTGTAATGTTGCATACGGTGGTATATATGTGAAGTAACTTCAACGGTATAAATTAACCAATTATATTTAAACAAGAAGAGTTGTTTTCATCTTTAGTTTGATTGCATTTTTTTAGTAAGGATCGTTAAAAGAAATGTAATGTTATATTTTGGCTTGCTCGTTTCTTGGTTGGGCTCTTGACATTGTACGTTAAGTTTGCACCTTAATAATTGCATAAGTAGAATTGTAGAAGCTAGCTACAGAGTTTATGTTTACAGAGAATATATAGCGCTTAATTAGATTTATGAATGAGAGATTATATATATTTCACCATATATATATAAGGAAAAGTTAAAATAATAATTGTTTTTCGTACGAAAACTGCGATAACCAATCTTAATTAGCCGTCCAATCCCCCTCCTTCAATTGGATTACCCACTCATGAATTTCTTACATGCACATTGCCACACGTAATCCCCCACGCTCTTCACCCATAAATTCCACTTACCACTTGAATGACCAAGATTGGTTCTCGCAGTTTTCGTATGAAAACAGTTCTCGTTTGAAGCCTCGCATATATATATATATATATATATATATATATATATATATACCATTTTATCTATGTACTCTCTCTATAAAAATGCAATTTCTCCACGTTTAGTAAAAAGCGTGTAAAAATTCTACAATTTATTATACTTATAATTGTGAAAAGTAGTTCAAATACAAAGATTGTTAAAAAAAATAAAAAAACTCTACATTTGTAAGTGTGTAGATCCGATTTTAAAAGTCCACTCTTTTACACGTGTAAGTTTAGTAATAAACAGAGAATAAAAGAAATTTATATTGTAAGCGTGAACTTTTATAAATTTAGAATTATTTTAAAAATTTTCACGCTTATTGTGTCAAATTTTTGATAATTTATCCACACTAATAATGTGATTTTTTACTACAATGTTAACACTTTTAAATTTTTTGAATATGTCACACTTATTTTTTCACGCTTGATTAGAATTTTTCACACCTTTAAGTGTATTAATATTACTAAAAATGTGTGTGGATAATCAATATATTTTTTATAGTGTCTTATATATATTTTAGTATATAAAAAGATAAAAATGTATTTAAAACTAAGTAACAAAAAATCTCAAGCGATTCGAACTTTCGTTTTTGAGCCTTAAAGAAAAAAAAGAAGAAGGATATTGTAAAAATCTTATTCATGGAGAGAGGGATTTTTTGATGTGGGATAATCTCATGCACTATCTTTTTCTCCATAAAGAAATTCCCTAATGGGTTCCCTTGGAGCATAAAGCAGCTACAACTATAGCAACAATTAAATTCTTCTCCACTAACAAAATTAAATTGTTTTTTTTTTAATTTATTTTAGTAATAAAGTAAATAAAGAAGCCATTACTCATCAATATCCTACCATCACTTGTGGTCTCCTTAATTTTTAACTTACCAATATATCTCATCTTTTGATACCAAATTTCTTTCTAACATTTACAATAATTAAGGTTTTATTTATGAATATTACAACATTTAATGTATGTATAGACACACATATACTATAAAAAATATGTAATTTATTTACGCTTTATAAAAAGCGTGAAAAATTTTAATCGTTGTTATGTTTATAATTGTGAAAAATAGTTTAAAAATAAATATTGTTAGAAAAAGGAAAAACTCAACATTTATAGACGTGTATATTTGATTTTAAAAGTTCACGCTTTTAAATGTATAAATTTAGTAATAAATAGATCATTATAGAAGTGTACACGTAAAAGCGTAGACTTTTGTAACTCTATAATTACTTTTAAATTTTTCACGCTTAGAAATGTGAAATTTTAGATAATTTGTTCAACATTAATAAATGTGATTTTTGACTCCAAATTTCACACTTTCAAATGTAAAAATTAGTGACACACAATTTTTTCACGTTTGATCGTAATTTTTCACAGGTATAAGTGTATTAATATTGATAAAAAAGTATGAATAAACAATATTTTTTTGTAGCGAGTTATATTCCCATGCTTTTGATCAATATCCTTCTTATAATCAATATCCTTCTTTACCTTAGTTTTAGTTGATGACTAAAGTTTCAATATCCTTTTTATCATACTTTTAATTGAACTCTAAATTCAATTGTATATTAGAGTTATAAACAAGTTTTTTTTAAAAAAAAAATTCAAAATATATAGTCCAATCTATGAGTAATTATTATTAAAAGTTGTTATACAGTGAATGACAATCTATAGTGGTGGTGTTCTTTTGTTCATGTTTGATGTGGTGGTCAAATCCTTAATCTTTGGCCTTTATGACCAACATAAAAAGGCTAAAATAAGATGAAAAAAGGGTGAATAAACCAGTGGAATGGTGTTATATATATCTAAATGACCTAGGATCCCTTTTGCTACCATAACCACTTTCTTTGCTTTTTATATGTATCAAAACATTATTTTTAAGAGTAATATGTAACTCTCGTTTCTTTAATTGGTTTGTCTTTTAATCTTTGAATTATACTCTAAGTCTATTTTTAAAACTTGTTACAGATTATAAATAGGATATTCGTAGTTGACAAATGCGTGTATTATAAGATCATAAGGCTATGTGATATGAGTTAAGATAAAATCGCTATATGATATAACATTGAGAACTAATGATGGGGTGTTAGTATCTTATAACACTCATTTAAGGTTATGTAAGTAATAACTTATTATTGAAAAGATATGTCTATGTATTTTTCATAAAAGTAAAGTGGTAGGCCTTTCATCAAGGTTATACTTATATTCTGATCGATGGATATTATCTTTCATCCGTTTAACTTCATTTAAAGTCATTGCTGATAGTTCGGATCGGATGAATGTTTATTTGATTGGTGACAATTGTCATCCCAAGTTGGGGACATCTGCCTTGTGGTATGGAGACCAAACGGATTTGAGAATTTGTTTTATATATAGTCCAACTCAAGATTGTTGAAGTAGGGAGCAATCACAAGAATATTGTGCGACAAAGAGGTGTCATTGATATTGAAAAGAAAATTATGTAGGATGATAGTTAGGCCAACTATGTTATATGAAGCCAAGTGTTTGACAATAAAGAAGGTGCAAACGAGAAATATGACCGTTGCAAAAATGAAGACGCTAATGTGAAGTTGTTAAACAATATTAGACATGATACCGAAAGGTGTATTTAGGACTAGGTTGTTAGTTATTTTTAGTGTAACGTAATTATTTTTAGCTAAATTTGGTAACAAATCATAATGGTACCGAGTGTACATGATTCTTTCAAACTCCAGCTGAAATCCTAGACTGAAACAACGGGGGTTGAGGGGTAGTGCCTTCTCACATGGTCCTAGCGGCACATGGAGACACAACAAGGTACTTTTTGAAATCATGAACTATGATCCGTCTATGAATTTGTAGAACTATGGTAGCAAATTAAGTGTTTGCTTGTTTGGCGATTTTACGAGCTATATGTGCTTGAGAGAGAGAGAAAAAATAATGTATTCATTTCAAATTTGTAACAAGATCTTTTTATGAAGGTATTTTTTTATTATCACTAACTTATGTTTTTTTTTTTTGCTTTGAAATAAACGGCTTACCACAAACTTTTTTGTAATTATTTATTTATGAGAAAAATAAACATTCAGAATAGTATCAAATGTATTTTTTAATTCATACGCGCGTACAAATCATTTGGTAAGTACAAGGTGTTTATGTCTAAAATAAAAGCTAACCGATGAGAATATGCACATAATTGACTTTAGAAACTGTTAATATTAATGTAATTATTTTATTTTGTATATAAAAATATAAAAGATTGTTTAATATAGTCTATATTTAATTTAAAGTCACAAGAGATTATTTTAGTATTTAGATCAATGACATCAATTTTTTAGATTGTATTTTAAAATTTTAAACGAAGTGACATTATCGTAACTCACATGTAATTATATACTGAATTACTGGATGTGCGTCTTCTTTGACAATCTATTTTTATAATTACATAACATCCTTTCACTCAACCGACGCCTCCAGAGAAGAGAAAGCAACCACGACCCACTATTCCTATTTCGATTGGTGACATTGGGATGCATAAATTTCCAATGGCTTCCCCATCGCATTAAACGAGGTCATGTCATTAAGGCAAGCCGATTTGGCCCGATTAAGACCTTTGTACTATGACAAATCTAGTGAAATCCAATAATATATTTTCTTAAAGTAAAACATGACACTTTATTAAATTTTTCAGAGTTCAAACCAATGTTTAATCTTGCTTTTGTGAATCGAACCGGTCATCGAACTAATTATGATACTGGTTTATTGTTTCAATTTTTTAGACCGGTTTTCAAGAACAGAATAATGTTGTGATTAAATGAAAAATATATAGAAATATCAAAAAATATATTAAAAATATAAAACATTTTCAAATATATATAATTCAAAGATTTTTAAGATCTAATACATTAATTATGTCCTCCAGTCTACAACTAGAATTTACTTGGGAATCCATAATGTCTCACATTATTCGTAAAGCTAAAACATTCTTGAACAATATCGAAGGTGTTCGATTTGGTAAAAATAAGGTCAATAATAGTTTAACAATCAAAGTTTTATTTCAGTTTTGGTTTATTTATCAAAAAAAAATTCAAACAGTTTTATCATAAAGTTTGAATTTATAATTATTTCATCCTTAAAGTTACACATTTTTTTGTTTAAACTTTAAAATTTTTCCCAAATGATTTAACCCTTAAATTTTTGTTAAAAAATGATTTAACCCTCTAAGTTTTGTTAATTTTTTAATAAAAAGTAAAATGTATAATAAGTAGAGAGGGTAAAATAAAAAACAATACAAATCTTAAGTGATTAATCAGTTTTTTTTAACAAAACTTAAAGTTTTAAATCATTTGAAAAAAAGTTTGAGATTTAAATCATAACAAATTCAAACTTTATGGTAATTTCATTTAGAAAAAAACTTTAATAGTTAAACCAAAATTGAACGAAAACTTTGATAGTTAAACCATTATTGACTCGGTAAAAATAACCTCAAAAACTTCTTTTTGTAAAAATGTTTCATTAATGAAATAAATACGAAAAAATACAACGAATTTTACCTAAAAATACAACAAACTTTTTAAAATAGTGAAATGTATGAAGGTTACCTACTAAAAAAGTTTTTAAATTTTTTATTTTGTTTTTTAAAGTAATTGATTTTTCTAGAATTTTGGTTAAGAAAACATATGAAGATGATTGCTTGCTTCATACATCCCACACATTTTTGGTAGAATAATTACACCATCAAACATCACAAGTTCATTTTCATAATCAAAGGAAACGCCAAAAGTTTATTTTGAACTTGAAGCCCCAAAAAAACAAAACCATCTAAAAGTAATGAAGGTAAAATTCTCTTGTTACAGCTTATGGATTTGCTAGAGCCACCGGCAATTGCCTTTCTACATATGAAATCTCGTTTTCCAATAGCTTCTACATCTCGTTCTCTTCGGGTACAGCCTCTGGTTTCTTTTCTGCCACTTTTTCTTTCCACTTCGCCGGATTAGGTTTTTTATTGGAGTTATGCAACAAGAGATTCGGATTGGGGTTTTTTCTCATTATTCTAGCTTTTTATGAAATTTTAAAACTAACTCGACATTATATAGGGCGGAGTGGATAGTGTGTGTTACATAGGAGGTTTCTATCACGCTATGAAACCATTCCACCAACAACATGATGGGTGGCGTGATAATACCGTTGGACAATACTCGTGCTAGTCTTTGGTGTGTGATATTTGAGTTTATTATTAAAATGAGAGTAAGATTATGTGATAAGTACGGCTCAGTGTGATAATGTGTGATCGTTGGTGTAATGGAGGAAAAACTTAATTACGAAATGCGATGATGATGGTGTGAAATGATAAAATCTCTTTAAGAACTCATAAGAAGGTAGATATTAGATATGCTTTACGAAATCTAGGATTAATTTAGATAAGAATTTATTTTATACATATTGTTTTAAACAAGTGGTAGTAAATAAAGTGTAGTGATTATTAGTAAAAGGGTAAATTATACTGATGATTCTTTAAGATATTATTACATCGCACTCTTGGTTTTTTTTTAAAAACCTTACAAACTCAGTCTCTAGTTTTCTAAACTTGAACACATCAAATCCTTTGTCTGTTAACAAATTTTAAGTTTTTTAAAATGACCATCTTACCTCTACGGCTTTACCCAATTAGTCCTTATTCAATTTCTATAATTTTAAATAATTAAAAAAACTATTTTATTTTTAAAAATATAAATAAATTATATTTTATTTTTAATCATATTATCTCCTTATCTACTCTCTCATACCCTCATTCTCACTCATGCTTCTCTCTCCCTTTTACTTTCTAGCCACCATCACAGCTCACCGACCATGGCAACAACCATTATGGTCACCAGTCACCACTCACGTCACCACCATCGACCCTTCCTTAGTCTCTGCCATCATAGCCTTCCCTCTTTTTCTATATAGATTGTGAGTGAGTGCAAGCATCTGTGTATATATGTGTTTAGATCTAGCATGTGTGTGAGATGTTTTCATCTAGGTGTAGGCATGTGTGTGTGTGTTTAGGTTTCAAAAATCAGATTTAGTACATTAAAAATCGAGTATGCCATGATGGTATGAGGTGGGAGTATGTGACAACGGGGTTTGTGTTTAGGGTTACTTCATGTGTGCTTTGGCGACTAGAGCCACCACTCAGATCTGTACACTAAAAATCGAGTATGCGACTGCGGTATGAGGCTACAACAATGTCAGTGTTTGGGGTTTCTTCAATCAAGACTCCAATAATGTGTTACATATATTCCATCTAGTTTTGTTTCAAACGAGTGATTCTAGCTTATTTTGTTAAGAGGCTTTTTCTGATTAGTGGGTAACCGAAGGTGATGGCCGGATCCAATAACAAAGGTAACAATGGTGGCTAACGACCTTAATAAAAAAAATTGTCATAGTAATAAACTAACTAATAAACCAGATTAGAAATGTAATTAGCTACATATTATATTAATAAAATAAAGGGTAAATTGTTTGTGTCTGTTATTTGGTTATCACTGTATACAATAAACTTTGATATAACTTTCATAGTATACAACATTTATTATGTTTTAATACAATTTGCCCTAAAATAAATTAACAAACAATAAAAAAAATTAAATAATAACCAATGTTATTGAATTTAAATAAATAATCACTTACTTAAAAATATATAATTAATTATACAATTTGTGTTAATGTTAGTGTGAGATAAAAAGTTTTAAATTAAATAAAAATTCTAATAGACCGTCCATGTAATATTAAATAGGATAAAATAACATTTAAAAAAATTAAACATTAACACCGTTAAAGTTAATAGACAAATGACTAGACATGTTTAAGTTTTGAAAATTATGAACTTAGATCTAGTTTGTTTCGTAGAATTAGAAAGAATGTAATTGATTTAAATTCCATCTATATAATTGTTTTCCATTATTTGAGATAATGTAAACAAATAACATATTATTCAAAACCAAGTTTATTAAAGTATTAAACGCAATTTAACACGAAATTTGATTTCAATTTCATTCCAGTACTTCAAATTTTACGAAACAAACTAAACCTAAGTTTGCAAAAATTCCAAATAAGGAACTAAAAGGATTATTTGACCATATCTTAAATAACTATATGTGTAATTAACTCTTAGTAAAATACATGTTAATTAGAATGAAAAAAATGTAACAAGCTTTAAAACATTTTTATAAAACTCTAAAAATATAACGAAAAACAAAGGTAACGTCACGTATAGACGGATAATGAGAACTAACACCATTTTTTCTTTTCATAATATTATTCACAAAGTCTAAAGATGCAATTTTAGCCTTAAGTTTAGGGGATAATATTCGCCAAAAAAGTTTAGTGGATTATAAACATTAATTTAAAAGGATTTTCTCAATAATTTACGAGCATTTAAATAATTTCTTTTAAAATAAAAAAGGCAGCTACATTGAAAATATATTGTACAAAAATGGCTACCGTCAGAGAGAAATGGAGTAAATTACTTTTTTTTTACTACTGACGAGATTCCGGCGAACGTCCTAACGTCAAGATTCCGGCGAATGTCCCCAACAAAACTTTGCTTTAAATGCCATTAAAGTCACGGTACCGTTAACTTCAACGTCAACATCTCCGGCAAATGTTTCAACTCTCGACAATCATTCCGTGATATTCGTTAACGTTGTCGTTATTTTCACCGTCGTCGTCATCGACCCACCTCTCTGCTGGTGTACACTCCATCTTGTGACGCATCTTCCAGTCGAGTGCTTGACACGCGCGGGAGCAGTAGTTCACAGCTCCACAAACTGAACATCGACGGAACTCATGTTGTCTAGTCTCCGGCCGGCCACAACCGGCGTGAGAGCATAGCCGGAGTCCAGGACCAAGCGCCTTACCGGAAAACCAATCGCAAAGAAACCGGTTCGACGGATGAGGTTCCGGCGCCGGCACATTACAACCAAAATCACTAAGCAACGGACACCCTGGACCAACCATGTTTCCGTGGCGTAGGTGAGGTAACGGATTCCACGTCAGCCAGTTACCAGTCATTAATGCAGTTGGAGTTGTGGAGAGCACGGCGGCGAGCTCACGCGCATTTGCTTGAACCAAAAACCGCCGGCCTTCGGCGATGTTTTGACGAACGCCGTAGCCGTCTTGGAGACAATGTCCGAGTTCTCGAAGCGCGTCGATGTGGCCGAGAAATGCGGCGCGAGCACACAGAGCCACACCTGCGCGCAGGTCCTTATCGGTTTTTAAACCACCGCTACCGTTAAATTGAATCACGGCCAGCGAATATAACGCCGACGAGTGAGAATTAATCGCGGCTTTCGCCATTAGAGATGCACCGCTTCCTCGATTTTGCAAACAGTAGAAACGAATCTGCGTTTAGCAAAGTGGAATGTTAAATTGCTGTTAATCAAAACCAGAAAATAAAAACATACTTAAAAGTTTAATAGTTTATAATTAAACTAACCATGCCGAGAGTGTAACAGGCTTCAACATTTCCGGCATCGGAGCACTGCTTAAGAAAACGGTGAGCAGATTCTGACCAGTTATCCGATTTCACTGCAAATGTTCTGTGAGATGCCTTTGATAACACAAGTGAGTGAACACCTAACACGTTTAATCTCTTACATCTGTTGAAAAAAAATCAACAAAACATAACATATATCAGTTACAAAATCAACAAGCTTTCCCCTTTTAAAAAGAAGTAATTAAAACCATAAAAATTGTCCTCATTTCCGGGTTTGCATATGCTTACGTTAACAAAACGCTGATGAAATCGGCCGGACAACTGGCCGAGGAGCTAAGCTTGGCGAGGATAAACAAAACGATGTCATCAGGAAGCGTGTCAAATAAATCACACTGACCGGAAAGACTACCCGCCGATGACCTTGCCCTTTTCCGACACTCGCCGGAAACATTAATCTTCTCAAACATAGAATTACAGTCTCTTCTTCTCTTATTATAACACATATTATTCTCCTTTGGATAAGAAACTCCCCTTCTTGTTCTCATTTCCTTCTCTGCTTATCTTTCTCTCTCTAGAATCACAGATGTGTGTTTATATATAGGTGATAGATGTATATATGTATATGCAATAAAAAATATATATGAATGTATAGATTGTTAGTTTGCTGTGGGAGGAAAAATGAACTGAGGCCTTATGTATATACAGACCTTATCTGGAGAGAGAGGGGGAAAGGAAATACAACAACAAAAACGACGCCGCCGAACATTAAATTAAAGAGTTTTAGACAAATTGAAAAATTATAAATTATAAAAAAAATAAAACCCAGAAAAAGATAGACTTAATTACGAAACTACCCTTCCTTTTATCAACCAAGGTTTGTCCTTATCTGGTTTGTAAAAAGAATGCGAAGAGTGAAGGGCTAAAAACGTGGTCAAACACGTTGACCAGATCCGGCTGTCCGTCGTTCTCCTCCTCTATTGCACGCTTTGTCTACTTATACGTACAAGTTTTACCATGACAGCTTTTTTGAAATATTCTAACTAATAAAATGAAAATAATGTCAAACAAGATTTAAACTAAATTTAATTTTCTGGATTCAAAACAATAAGTTTTTGTTTAATTTTGATTTAATAATCAAAGTTTTTAAATTTCAAAGTTAAAAATTAAATTATAAATTATAAATTTGTTATGATTTAACACTCGAAGTCACACTTATTTTGTTTAAACCTTAACGTTTTTTTAAAATGATTTAACTCTTAAAATTTTATTAAAATATAGTTTAACCCTCTAAGTTTAGTTAAGTTTTTAATAAAACTAAAATGCATAATAAGTAAAAATCAAAACCATACAAAACTTAAATGATTACTTATTATTTTTATAAAACTTCAAGTTTTAAATCATTTAAAAAAAACTTTAAGGTTTAAATCATATCAATTCAAAACTTTATTGTAAAATTGTTTAGAAAAAAACTTTTATGGTTAATCTAAAATTGAGCGAAAGCTTATAATAGTTAAACCATCAGTGACCTAACAATATACGTGAAGCTTCTTTTTATATAAAAAAAAGCAAGAAATTTATATAATTAAAAGAGGACTCTTAAAGATGGAGACTAATACAATTATTTCAAACGAAACAACCAAACCAAAACTGTGAGAAAGCAAAGTAATATGACCCGTCACTTGGTTATTAGACCTAATTAGTTTTTAGAAAAAGTAATTAAGAACTTAAAAATATACTTCCTACTACCATTGCATGAATCTTGCCATAACTCCACCTGTGAAAGTGTGAACAATATATGTTAAAGCTAAAACCAAAAATCGGTAGCTGGAACTATAAATTTAAGTTTTTTTATTCCTATATATGTGTTAACGGAGTACCAACCTGTTAGAGTCGAATAACGTAATATGATGAATCTAAAAAAGGAAGTTAAAAATAGGAGCAATTGTAACATAACGATTTTTTAATTGCTCTCGTGATGCGGCGGGTTAAAACAAATTAACGTATTAGCTTTTTACATGTATCCGACTTGTTATAATAGAAAATAATCTACTATCTAATGGTAATCTAGTTTAAGTGTTAGGCCGTCGGAAAATGCATATTTTAGATAAATATCATATTACAAATTTACAATAATATTTATATTAAAATATAAATAAAAATAAGACGGTCACAAATATATAGAGAAAAATAACTAATATATGAAATTAATTATTTGAATGCATTAATGAAAAAAACTCAGCATGAATTTATTCTTTATAAATAAATTGAGAAATACTTATCTCATGAGAAAATGATAAATTATAAAAACATCCTAAAAATATCATGAGAAAATAAAAAACTAGTTTACCAATTAATAGATACTAGTATTTTACCCGCGCGATGCGGCGAGGTAAAATAGTTTCATTTGTTGATATGTCAATTCAACATGTTATTTGTGATGTTGCATGGTATAATATAAAATTTTTTGAAAGCAGTAAGTATTAATTATGTATTTAAATTTTGACAGTTTTTTGTAATTAATTTTTTGACAGTTTTAAAGTATTAATTATGTATTTAAATTCTGACAATTTTAGGTAATTAAATTTTTGGACAGCTTTAAAGTGTTTAAGATCATTGCTTGAACATCTTGTAGATAATGCTATTGGAGTTGTACTATTTTAAAATTGTTAAAATTGTTGTTGGAAGTTATTGTAAAATTTGTTATATTACTTGTACTACTTAACTTAAAAAATTGTCTTAAAAAAAAGCTAAAATCTTTATAGAATAATAAAGATAGTAATTAAGAAAGAGTGTTTAACTAATTTTATATATAGAAAGTTTTCGGCTGGTTTTTTTTTAACTTATTTTTTAGATCTTTTTATTTAAAAATACTTGTCAAACACACTCGATATCAAATGATATACTACTACTTATATGAATTAAAAATAATTTTTATCAGTTAAAAACGACTTTAGTACATTTAAGATAGCGTAATACATTAAACGCTAAAAAAGTTGTCTTAGTGAAAAAGGAATTACATTTATTAAACGCTAAAAAAGTTGTCTTAGTGAAAAAGGAATTACATTTATTTTCATACTTATTGTAGTGACGTATCTACGGAAATTTTATTACATACTTTATTTTCATCATTTGATAATTTACTACATAATCCGGACAAAAAGAAATGTTTATTAAAAAAAATTACGAAAATTTGCACAATTATAAAAATTTACCAAATGACGCATGAAAATCGCTAGTTTTATCCCCCAAAACCTTAAATCGCTAATTTTGTCCCCTAAAATATACTTCAATGCAAAATACCAAAAATGATAGAAAGAAAGTGTCAGCGTGACAAGTGTTAAGAAATTTAGCTAACAGTTTATCAAAATTTCAAATTTATAATTATGCATGTATTGTTAATGTTGTTGTTATTCTACTTGTATTATTTAGAGTTATTGAAATTTTTTTATGAAACTATTTTATCTAATCTATGTTTTGATTGGTATCAAAGTTTATATATATAGCTTCGCTAACTTCTCGTCGCAACAAATCTATCATAGAAGAAATTAAAAGAAGATTAAGGTGTTATTTGTTTTTTAAGACATAAGTTGTTAAGACCTTATTTTATATCTGCGAAAGTGTTATTGAATAAGCTAAGATTTAAAAGGTCTTGTGTCTGTAAATGTCTTATTGAATAAGTTGTTTTTTATTTATTTTTAAGAAATGTTTTATTTACTATAACTTTGCAATTTTAAGCTAAATTTAACAATTCGAGTAAAATTATCAAATATCTAGGTACAAGGCTTTAATATCTAATATCTAAAACATTAATATCTAATATTCAAAATATAAAATTTAAAAAAATTAAATAAAATTGTTACGCAATTTGCTTAATTAACATAACACTCACTAAATTCTACATTTGCATCAATTGTTCCGCAATTTGATATCGCGAATGAACCATGTACTCACTATCCACTACACTTCCATGTGGTTGGACCTCATTATCAACATCATCATTATCAACTTAATTTTGTGTGTGGTTGTTTTCAATTGACACATTGTTTTGATCATACTGAGAGAATAATTCATCACTTAAACCCTCATTTTTTATAAAATTATATAGCGCGAAACAAGCAATTGTAATGTTTCTTTGTGTAATCAAAGTAAAGCGGGACATTCTCTTCAATATGGGAAAGCGTGCTTTCAATACACCAAAAGAACATTCAATAACATTTCTAAGTTTTGCATGTGAGTGGTTGAATTTTTCTTTGCTGTTCAATGCACGTTTTCAACGAAAATCTCCAAGACAATATCTCACATTCCGGTATGATGCCATAAACCCTCGAGTATGTGCATAAGCAGCACTAGAAAGATAGTATTTATCTATAAATATAATTAAATGATTAATGTTCAAGATATAAAATAAATATTGATTATGAATCATTAATGTACCTGGAGGTGGAAGTGAAAATGGAGCATTTGAGTTTGTTAAAGCTTCAGACAATATTCTAGCATCATGTGTTATACCTTCCCATCCGGCCACAATAAAAGTAAAAATCGTATTGAAGCCGCATATGACCAGTGCATTTTGATAACAATCTCCCCTTCCCCTTCCTCTATATAAATGTTGTTGGTTGACAGACACTATAGCATGCACCAACGTTTCATCAAATGCACCAACGACTCCCTACATAACAATTAATTATTATTTAAAATATAAGAAACAAAGATGTCATATAATCAACTTTATTGCTATATAAACACTCGTCGTAATATCTTATTATGTTGGAATGTTCGGATTCGGGTTAAAAGTTGTTGGAACTATAATCTCTTTTGTAAACTCCATCATTCTATCCAATACCTCATGAAAATAAAACTGTGGGTTTGTTGCGAGTGTTGAAATCTACGTTTCACAACAACATATCGTTGATTATGAATAATCATCATAAAAAAACATAGCTATCTTTTCCTCAATAGACACATGTTTGCTATCTCTTAACGTTGCCCTTTACTCTAAAATGTGCACAGAGCCGAACGAAAGAATCACGTGACATACGTAGAAGCTCGATACATTGTCTATCGTTTTCTTGTAACAATTCTATTGTGAACTGATGCCCGGACATTACCGATGTATTGTCTCGTTTTCTTTTCAAAGTTCTCTTCCAAAAATAGCGAATGTACAAGTACATAAGAATTATAAGTAAAATTTTCTTATCCTTATCCATGTGACGCACCAGTTAAAAAAAACATAACCAATATTCAATTTGAGCATCAAAACGTATGTTGAATACAAGTACAAAAGAAGATTAAGTGAGAGGTCTGAAAAACTTGTGTTGTTTATGTCTATATGCTTTGGATATTAGCTAGATGTCGGGGCTCCTATGAATGATCTCCTCATAATTTAAGTGATTTTATTGAAACAAGTTGTTAAACTAAACGACCACGACGAAAAACTATTATTTGACATAGCAAGTAAGTAGTTACAGCTTGGGCATACCGAGTTCTTCTAACGACATGACTACGTATTTGTTATACCGATTTTCCAACAGGCACACCATCCTTTTATGAGATGCGTATATCCCAAAGCCTTAGCCAGATAGTGAGATGGACGAATGAGATGAGACGAATGGTGGTAAAAGAGAAACATGTCCACGTATACAATTTCTTTTAAAAAGTAATTAATTGCAACGAAAGCATAATTTTGCATTGCATTTTTGTGAAGTTTGTAATGTTATAAAACATTAGTATGTCAACACCCCTCTCATATATACGTCACAGATAGTCTACATACTATCAGGATACTTTATTTTTTTAAATTATCTTTTTAATTGTTACTGCTAATACCCATTCCGGATTAAAACGTTTCAATACACATAGTAGACCCCGCCTCCTTTTATTGTACCCCCAACCGAAAGAGTCTTACTTTCTTTGATTATAATATCCAGTGCGGTCTGTGCACTATTGTTGCTCTGCACGGTGGATTGAATATCTCACTAAACTTTTAGATGATTGTATTAATCAACCAAAGATTATCATCGTTTGAGCTCGAGGTTATCCATCATATAGGATAAAGATGTTGATGGTAGAGAGTGGAGACCTAAACTCGCTACAACTTCTATTATCATATTGATGACAAAGTAGCTTAAGCAAATAACATGATTAATATAATTAACGGTTGAAAAAATTCCATGTAATAATAGCTTTACCGTATAAATATATATTTCCCGAATTTATGAAAAAAAGACGTATGAAAAGGAAAGGGGAGTAAATAAATGAATATGTAAATGCAATATATATTCCTACAATGCAAATGTCACGGCCGCCGTCTCCCATGCCTAACTTGTTCCTGATTACGACTATTTTCCTCCTTAAATATAAGCTTTATGTCGGATTATGCGTGAGTGATTAAAACCAGACAAAAAATAATAAAAAAATAATCATCCACGTTTTGACTTTAATGTTTTAATTATCGAATCTTTGCGAACCTTAAGCAATCAATAAACACGTACGTACATAGGAATATATAGGATTTCTTTTGTCAAATGGTTAATTTATATACAAAACCAGTGGCTGAAAACTAATTAAAACCCAGTGATTGTATGCGATTGAAGCATTTTAAGACGCAACGAAATACTTTTACATCTTATTAAATATTGTTACAAGCTTAAATTCAAGCCAGGAATGATGTAAGTAATGGGATAGTTACATGATATATTATATTTTAATCCTTTTCTAGGCATTTTCTTTTCTTTTTTTTATTTAAAGAGCAATTATATAGCATTACACCAACAAACAAATACAAAAACAATCAAGATCCAAATTCTACAAGATAAAGGGGGTGTGGTCGTGATAAGAAAGTGCTGGTGATCATACCAGCATATAGCAATCACGCGACCCTGAAAATTTAAATTCGTAGACGAGCTAGGTTATTTAATATATAAGAAAGAGCTAGCGTTTTTACCAACAGAAAATCCTTGTAATCTAATGGTAAGCATCTTGATCTTAATTAACAAAAAGATTAGAAGATGGAAATGAGAGTATACCCAGATGGTATAATACATAATATGCGTGATTGTTTTTTAAAGGTAAATGTACGATTTTTTTAATCTTTTTACATGATATTATAACTTTATGCGTCTCATATTAACTCTGCGGTCGTCTTCATTAACCGACTATCTCTTTTTTATGTTGCTTTAATGATGTATTGTAAATGAATATAAAATTAATAATATAAAACTTTTATGAAGTTTTCAGTATTCTATAGTTTGATCACGTAAGAGTTTTAGAATTTTAGTGTTACTAATTTGTAGTCAAAACTCGAATATATATAGTTGTGACTGAGCTGAACTATATGGTTTTCTTGAGAAATATATAAATAGATTTGCTTAAATTAATAAACTTGTGGAAAAGTACGTACGCTTGAGTACGTTTTTAGAAAAGTAAAACAAATATATTATAATTTATACATTTGCTAATGTAGAATGAAAAATAATATATATTTTTAATGAAAAAAAGGGAAGTAATTAAAGAGAAGAAGTTAATTAAGCAGAAGTACGTTATTGACTAGTAGAAGAAGCAGAGAATGACATGTTAACATGAAGCTAGCTTAAAAACTCCCATCCTTTTAAGCTAATTAATTAAGGTTTAACAATCAAATATACATATAATTAAACCTACTTTAGTTAAATTAACAATTAGAGTTTAGTCAAAGCTTATTAGTTTAGTCTTAAATGGCAAAATCAGTTGGGATTAAATTACTAATTTCTGTCAAAATCATGTCTCTAATTGCTAATATGATTATGCCGACCGAGTGGAGTTTGATGCTTTGATGGGATGTTTTTGGAGTGCTTATTCTTCTTTTAATTTTAATATAATCAAATAACTTCTTTATCTCTCTATCAAAATTGTACTTCTTTTATGTTAATTTTCGTCTACATTTATACTTTTTTAAGCTAAATTAAAGCCTTGTTGAAAGTAACACAATATAATATGTGATATGTGTATAACAAGAATATATGTTCATAAATGCGTTATTAATAAACCATTACGTAATTACTGTATAGTAGGATAACATTTGCACCATTACGTAATTTCGTGAAGGTTTTAATTATGGATAATCATAAAAATGCTAAGAAACGACCACTGATATACTGATTAAGTTGTGTATTTCCGAGTTCATGGCTTGGTTTCCACCAATTAATTTGAACAAGAAACACTCTTCCTTTAACTGTTTTTTAATAAAAGCTTTTATTCTTTGTGGTTCATGAACCCAATAAACCCACAAACATTATATAGAAAAAAACCAATTGCCAAATAATCTTCTTTCTTCCAAGATATCTAATTTAATAAATATTCAAAAAGTAAGACCACACGCAAATGTAGAGAGCAGGTCTTTCCATGCCATCCAAGAAACACGACCTTTCTGTGCACCACTTAAATGATCTTGTTTACTTCAATATATAATCTAAATTCTAATATTTATAAATATATTAAAATCTCTAATCTTTAACCTTTAATTCTTTAATATATATTAAAATACTATGATTATAATTTTATCGTCCTATTTTTTAAATTTTTTTTACATCTTGTTTTTCAAAAAAATAAAATTATAATTTCATCATCTTGTTTTTCAGAATTTTTTTTGCCCTTTATTTTCCCAAATATTTTTAGAATTAATTATTTTTACATCAAAAACCTTAAGTTTTACATATTGTTCAAGATTTTTATTTTTTAATAATTTAGTTTGTTAACACTAAAATATCTTAATAAAATTATTTATTAAAATTATTTAATAGATACAATTTATCGTGTAATCTAATATATTTACCCATCTTTTAAAAAAGTTATATTTTTATATTTGCTTATAATTATTCTACTATACATGTTACTAATATTTAACACCAGGAACATTTAAAATTTATTCTAACCATCCCGATGTTTATACACGGGGTGTAAAATTAGTAATTATAATTTTTTTAACTTTATCTCGTTATCCTAGTTGTCAAAAAATAAAGATAATTTATTTTTACAACGGGACATGTTACTATATAGTTATGGCATCTATAATCCATATCACTCCATAAAAATTTGATGGATTGCCACATCAAAATTTCACTATCTATACAACTTTATCTTTAACATCCACACCCCATTAAACTTCATATATTTTAATGGATTTCTACATCAGCAATATATATATATATATAATTTCATAAAAATATTTATATAGCCACAAAATACATTAATTAAAAATTTTGAAATCTAGAAAATAAAATACTTAAACAACTAGTTATTAAAACCGGTTTAGTTTACCAAAATATATTAAAGCTATCAAGTTTTGCTATTGTATGTATTGGACTTACAAATTTTCTATTGCGTGTATCGAACTTTTAATTTGCCGCTATTATGTGTATTAAACTTTTTATTGTATGTACCAAACTTGTAAGTTTTTTTTTACTTTTTTATGTAACCAAAATACATACAATAGCAACAAATTAAAAGTTTGATACACACAATAGAAACTTTTAAAGTTCGATACACACAATAGCAAAATGTGACAACTTGGATATATTTTTAGTTAACTGATATCGCCAAATTTAGATATATATTTTAAGCGATATCTGTTTTATTTTAGCCTGTTATTGTTTATAAATAAGTAAAATATATTTAATTATCTTCATTTATTGAATTTCAGGTTTAAAATGCGTGTTATGAAAAGTTTTAAGCGAAAACCGGGAAAAAACCGACAAAATCATAAAAGTTGTTCGCTCCGACACACCTCCAATATTTTGATCATATCTCACTCATACGAACTCGGATTAGGGTGATTCAAAAGGCCACGGAAACTAGACTCAGAGGGCTACAATTTCACTTTTATGGTCAAACTCTAAAAAAGCGATGTCGCGGCGCGACGAGACTTGATAAGAAAATTTTCAAATTTTGAAAGAGTTTTGGATCGTGCCAAACTCACACGTCGCGACGTGACGCCCCTGTTTTCAGTTTTCTATATAAACGAACATCCAGATCGGTTTTGGGGTGAACCATCCAACTTATACTACCCAGATACTTCTAAAACACGTCCAAAAGTCATTCCAAAAGCTGTGGAGTTTAATTTGAAGGATCAAAGCTTGATTTGAAGATTAAAGTGGCTAGGAATCTTGTCTTTTACTGTTTTATCATTCATCTCTTGTTTCTTATGTTTATTTATGATTTCCAGAGCTTGAATATGATTGTGATTAGCTAGTTTTCTTGTTTTCCTCTCTAGAGGAGATGATACTTTGTAAAGATGTTTGATTTCCATTGATTAGAACATGTTTTCATCTCATAATTTGTCTTATAAGCTCACCAATGATCCATATGTGTTAAAGATCTATTTTTTGATTGTTTATATTATGAGTTTATAAAAATTAGAGGACCAATCTATTTTTATAGCTTTTATCATGATTAATTAGGATTGATAATTAATCTTGACTAGTGATTGATCATATCCTAGGCTTAGATAATCAAGAATGAAACTTTAATGTGTATGCTTGGCATGTAATGACCTTTATTTGTCAATTTAACAATTTAATAACCAAAACAATTGTTAAAGGTGGAGTCTTGTTTGACACGAAATTAAATACGTCTGATTATACACTTAAACGAATTCTTGACCATAGAATTGAATAAATGCATGATGATAGGGTTATAACTTGGACCAAGAGTCTATACATTATAGAAATCGTTATGAGATGAAACAAATGTTCATTGTACGATTAATTGGAAATTTAAATGTGAAAAAGTAGAAATCGAATCTTGGGAGGGAAAACTTTAATTTGATAAGTTTAATCCATAAAAATCTTTGCTTTTGTCGTTCTTGGTTTGCTTTGAGTGTTTGCTAGTGTTAGGAGTGATTTTAGAGTGGTAAAGTTTGAATCTTTATTGATAAGATTCTAAATTCCCCCTTTAGTTGTTTTAAGTTAGTTTAATATTTAATTAGTACAGTTATATTCAAAATCATACTCGTTCCCCTTGTGTTCGACACCCGTACTTATTTACTATACTACGATACGATTAGGTTCTCTTGCCTATTTGTGTTGTAGTCATGCTAAATAACTCGGATTTATAAATTTAAAACTGGTACGCTACACGTACATCATTAACTAAACCCTATTAAAAATGATGAAACTAAACATAATATAACTAAACATGCGTTAGTGTAATGTTTTATCTATTATTATATTGTTTATAAATGCAAATCTCCTTATACACACACATATATATATATATTAAGATTTTTTTTCAAATATAATTAAGTATATTAAAAATTAATTAACTTAAAAATATATCTAATTAAACTCTACATAATATTAAAAAAAATTAAATAAGACATTTATATTAAATTTGTGGGATCCATCATTATTAAAATTGAAGAAAAAAAAGATGATGCCCACCAATTTCTATTCAACCCGGTATCCCTATTCCACCATACTTTTATTATCAATACCATTTTTATGAGCTGATAACGAATAAATTGGTTGTTCATGTGTTAAAACATACCCGGATTATATATAACTACAGAGTTAATGGTGCGTCATTAGCCTTTAAGTAATTTGGCTTGATATGCCTTATGCAAACACTAGATTCTAAAGAAAGAAGCCAAGACCTGATCATGTATGAATACCAAGTGAAAATACTGATTAATAAGTTATTACTTGAAATCACTTAATTAATTAGCTCAAATAAGTTTCTAACAATTTGTAAGTTCAATTGAGAGGGCGCATTAATTCTCACATGCTATATTCTCCTCTTGGCTAATCCATGAGCATATATATAGTTCACTCTTAGATTGACTTCTAGCATGACTGCGTGACTAGTACTGGTAGTTTTGCCACTTGGGTTGTAGCCCAGAGGTAAATGCTTTGACACTTTGGTGTGGCATAAGGTCAAGGGTTCGAGTCCTGTCGTGGACAAAAAGGTGTAAATTTAGAAAAAGGTGTAGAATTAGAAGTAGATTAGAATGTGCGTGTGTCTTGCTGTTCAAATATATATATATATAATTCACTCGCTTTAAAAGTGAGCAGGAAATTTGTTATGACGTCATTTCTCTTATTAGTAGGATTGAGAATATGTTTTTTTAACCACAAAACATACACATACACTACAAAAAATATGTTATTTATCCAAACTTTATAAAAAGCATGTATATTTTTGTAAGTGTTATCACGCGTATAATTGTGAAAAATAGTTTAAAAAGTAAGAATTGTTAGAAAAAGAAAAAACTCAATATTTATAGACGTGTACATTTGATTTTAAAAGTCCACTCTTTCATATGTGTGAATTTAGTAATAAATATATAATTATAGAAGTTCACATCTAAAAGCATGGAATTTTGTAACTCTAGAATTATTTTTAATTTTTCATGCTTATAAGTGTGAAAATTTAGATAATTTGTGCATACTAATAAATGCGATTTTTTACTCCAATTTTCACAAAAGTGTATTAATATTGATAAAAAATGTGGATAATCGACATCTTTTTTGTAGTGATACTATATAACCTACTCTTAAATCTACATATTTTTATTCAAAGCGGAACTTGAACCAATGATCATATGTCATGGGAACACATTTCAACATCTTTGTACCGCTGTGCTACAAACTCTTTGATAGGTATGAGAATATGGTGAGAACTACCCATAACATGGGTAACAAGTTGAGAAGTATACAAGCTAGCTAGCATGGTTATTAGTCTTAAGGGGTGTTTAGTAAACAGATTTGGAAACAGAGAAAGAAAGGGAGATAGAAACATTTCACTTGTTTGGGTGTAGCTAAGAAAATAAGAAATTTGGAAAAAACACATTCCATTATTTTATTTTTAATTCTCTTTCATAAGTGAAGAAATGAAGGGAAATGAAAAAGTTAACTCTTCAGAGAAACAAACCAAGCAAACCGACTCTATACCCTAACAAATCGACGACTCCTCTAACCGACTGATTGACCGACGCCTCCTTTGATTGATCGACCGATGTCTAGATCCGACTGACCAACCCAAAATTTTCTTCTATGGTGTCGGGTTCTTCTTCTACCATCGGTGGCGTCTCATCTTCTTCCATTGGGTTCTTCTTCTACACTTTCATCCTCAACGGCGTCAGATTCTTGTTCTTCCATCTTCGGCGTTTCTGGCAACGGCGTCAGGTTCTTCTATGGCGATGGTGGTGGCATCTCTCCAGTGGCTCTAATAAGGTGTCTGTCTCTTATCTCTCTCCATCGATTTGTTGAACGAGTACTATGAACTATGATTTCATATCTACATTATAATTATAATAACTTAATCCATCGATTTGTTTATAAACAGCTTTGATGCCAGGCCATTAATTTGTTTATCTATAACTTTCTCTTGTTTCATTTTCGCTAGGTTTGTTTAAGGTTTTGGTTCAATTCTCTGTTGAATTTTTGAATTTCATGTTGTACCAAACAAGATAAATGATTCTCTGATATTTCTCTGCTTAAATCAATATGCTAATAAACAAAAGAGTCGATTCATATTCTCCAGACTCTTTCTCTAATTTTGTATATGCGGTGCTTATGTGTTTTTCTTGATTCCACCAACCAAGTGTATGAAGCTTTTGTTCTTATGTGTCGATTAATGGTCCCTGTGATATTTGTTTAAATATTTGACCTTTGAGTATTCACCCTCTCAATCTGCCACATTTTGTAGAGATTATATCATGAAAAATATTCAATATAGTCCATAATTAATTCATAGTTCTAAGAAACTAATTTTAACCTTTGGATCAATGTCATCAATGGTCCAGACTAAATTTTAAAAATTTGGGCGAAGTGGCGTTTTCGTAATTTTTCGTAATTCACATGTGATTGAATATTAAATTTCATAACTATGTTTTTTAAATGGACTTTATTGAACACAACTCATTATATCATATATAAAATAGTTTGTTCGTATTTATGATAAATAGTAAACAATTATATAAATCTATTCAAACATGATACGAGTATAAAAGAAAAATATATTAATGAGTTTACGGGTGTGTTTGGCGGAAATAGCTGGTAGCTGTTTATTTTAGTTATATATGTGTTCGGCAAATAGCTGGTAGCTAAAACTTAAGAGTGTAAAATGACAAATTATAAAAATGGGAGAAATTATAAAACAATTAAAGAGGGTATTTAGGTAATTTGGTATATAAAAAGCTTTCAGCTAGTTTTAAAAGTTATTTCAAGAATCTTTTTGTTTCAGAGTCTTTTTGTTTAAAAAAAGTTTCCAGTCTTTTCATCTAATATTACTTGTAGTTTTTTTTCAAAACAAAAGGCTAACAGAGTCAATAAGCTCTAAAAAACTTCAAACCGAACATACCCTAAGCTGCCGTTTGGTTCGCAGAATGTTTTTGAGGGAATTGGAATCTGTGAAGGAATTTGAATCTGTGATCTGTTTGGTTGGCAGGAAATGGAATTGGAATTTAGTTTCAGTAATGTAAAATGACAGAATTGTCTTTCTTGTTCTTTTACTTATTTTTAGTTTGTTTTATAACTTTTATATAAAAATATATTATATAAAATTATAAAAATATTAAAATTCCATTTTATTGATTGAACATTCATATCAATAAATTATGAAAATCACGCTAATAAACATCATAAATTAATATTATTACAATACACATCTGCATAAATTCAAGTATCATCGGTCTTAAATCATCTATTTCACATAGTAAGTCAAAAAGATTAAACATTGTGGAGGAAAGCAACGAGAGATAGAGAGAATGGATACTCATATGAAGCTAAGGCGGAAGCCGACGATGGAATGGTGAAATTTGGTGACTGCGACTGATGAAGAAGATGCTCCGACGGAGGGTCTGGAGGCGGCGGCGGAGGAAGGCTGCAACGGAGGGTCTGGGGACAGCGAAGGAGGAAGGGTACGGTGGAGGGTCTGGAGACTGCGACGGAGGAAGGGTGCGGCGGAGGGTCTGGAGACTGCGACGGAGGAAGGGTGTGGCAGAGGGTCTCGAGACTACAACGGAGGAAGGGTGCGGCAGAGGGTCTGGAGACTACGACGGAGGAAGGCTGCGACAGAGGGTATGGAGGCGGCGGAGGAAGACTGCGGGGAGGGTCCGGAGGCGACGGCGACGGAGGAAGGCTGCGGGGAGGGTCCGGAGGCGACGGCGAGGGAGGAAGGCTGCGGCGGAGGGTCCGGAGGCGACGGCGACGGCGACGGAGGAAGGCTGCGGCGGAGGGTCCGGAGGCGACGGCGACGGAGGAAGGCTGCGGCGGAGGGTCCGGAGGCGACGGCGACGGAGGAAGGCTGCGGCGGAGGGTCCGGAGGCGACGGTGACGGAGGAAGGCTGCGGCGGAGGGTCCGGAGGCGACAGCGACGGAGGAAGGTTGCGGGGGAGGGTCCGGAGGCGACGGCGACACAAAGGAAGGCTGCGGCGGAGGGTCCGGAGGCGACGGCGATGGAGGAAGGCTGCGGCGGAGGGTCTAGAGGCGACGGCGAAGGAAGGCTTCGGCGGAGGGTCTGGAGGCGGCGATGGAGGAAGGATACGGTGGAGGGTCTAGAGACGGAGGCGGAGGCAAAAGCGTCGGTGTGTGGAGGGTAGAGTCGACTCACGTGTTATGTCGATGGAATTAGATAGATATATTAGGGCTATAGAAATGTTTAAAGATAACAAGGTAATATTCCACATTCCCTCATTTAAAGGATTTTAAAATCGCTCAATCTAGTGATGGAATTCACTTTCCCTCATTTGATGGATTCCAATTCCTTCAGATTCCCTCATTAAAGTGAACCAAACACAGGAATCCTTAGGAATTGGATTCCAATTTCTACAGAATCCCAAGGATTCCTGCCAACCAAACGCTACCTAAGTGTAATTTTGTTAAAGCTTTAATTTCATCACGCCTAAATAATGCATGTGAAGATTTAATGCAAACATTAGAAGGGTTTAATTTATTGACACTTTTACAACATTATACTACAAGAAGAATAAAATATGATAATTTCGAAATGATCATCATATATGCGATGTTATTAAAATAGTTTTACTCTTAAAAAAACAAAATTCGTCAACAAAAAGTTCCTTGAGAAAGAAATAAAAACAATGCATATATATATATATATATATATATATATATATATCCTTCTACCCTTATATATCTATTATGTTTGTGTATCAAATATATAAATCTACATAAGCGTTAAAAACCTTTTTTGTATTTGTTATAGATTTATCTATGGGTTTGTTTGTTCTAGGATTGTTCATCGTTTCGAATTTTGAATTTGTTAAATTGTTTGAATCGGGTTGTTCGAATTTGACAAATTTTTACCCCTGTTTGAAATTCGATTCGAATTCATATTAGTACAAGCAAAACCAATTCAAAGCGAATTGTTTGAATTTGGTTCGGTTCATATTTCAGTTTTTACGAATTTGATCCAAATATTTAGCGCCCCTAGTTTGTTGATGTCGAAAAATATTAATATAGTAAGAAGCATGTTGTATTTGTTGACATGATAACAATATGATGTACACCCATCCAATAAGTTGGGGTTTCTTGCCTCGTCGTACTTCAATATATTAAGTAGATACATACATATTCCCCACACGTATATAACGTGCGTAGGTACATATATTGAATAATTTGATCGAGCATGAAAGTTAAAATTAGTCAAACAAAGCTTCACGCATGCTTCATTAAGCTTACATAATACTAGTAATTAAAATTGCATATTCGTAAAAATATAATGTCAACGGATTTAATTAATATTAAAAATGAAACTCTAATTAGGTCAACTAATATCATGATATGTTTGATTTAAACCTTCCATATATACCTAACGGCAAAGCATAGACATAATTAATATACTATGTTTTCAATTAGTCACTTATTTAATTATTTTTAGGGCACTTAGTTAATATATATATATATATATATATATATACACACATTGTTAATCGTTTATCACACTTATTTTCTTCTCGTATATTATGTATTCGTGTGTTGATCTTTGATGTGATATATTTGAGTACATGTGTCTAAAACGTAAGATACAATCAACAACAACGGCCCTGTTACATCTCTTATTTTATACATCTTAAAAGAGTCACATACACAATAAATCAAAGATTAAGTCTTACCACATTTTTCTAACATATTTTGTTTAGGCATTGTAGTTTTTAAGAGATAAAGTGTGGAAAAAGAAAAAGAAACTATAGGGAGGTTAATGACGTGTCTGATTCCATTTTTGTGTTGACAAGAACTCGAAATTTGTTGAGTTGCTTGCATGTATTAACCCGAAAATAGCCATTTGTTGCATGTGTTGTATTACAAATCGTCGTTTTGGTTTACTAATATTTGATACTTCTATATCTAGTATCTATATCATTATTAAAACCGTTCATGCCTATTAATGGGTTTGATGTGAATATTTAATGTGTGTAAATATACAAGGTGAAGTTTATTTGAGAACAGAGATGGAGAACCAATCTTAACTCTGGATTATATTAAATCAATAGCTATAATGTTAATATCTTATTAACAAGCCATCATTAATACTTAAATGGCTCATTAATGAGGAAATATTTTGGGATAATTAAGCCAATATAATTATAATTTATCCACCTTGACACAATTCACGACTGGGTAAATGTATAAATGACGAATGAGTCATTAATGAGGATTAATAGTTGTTACAAATGGTTTTCGCAATAAAAACGTTTTCAAATAAACTTCTCCATTGTGTATATATGTATATAATCAGAAAATAACTTTGAAGGAAAAAACCTGAAAATTTCATAGAAATTTGTGACGATGTTGCGAAGCAAATGGATAAAATTGTAGATCTAGTTACTGGTCAGCGACAATTTAGCGAGGACAATAAAGTTTTGTGACATATATAAATTATCACAAATCCGTTGCAAATCGGTAGAGAATCGAGAGTCCGACATAGATAGTACGTGACGTAAACTCGACACAAAGTGTCCTACACAAACTTTAAACGCAAGCCAGTCGCAAATAGTTTAGCGAGAAGCCTTTTTTATGACTGTCCCAAATTGTCGCAAAGGCCTAGCGACACATTTGAGATAGATTTTTATGTCGCAGATGACCCTTTGTTTTGTAGTTGTGTAAGTATATGTAAGTTTACAAAACTCAAATATATATTTATACTAGTATTTTGTTGCCTACGGGTTGCAATAAGTTTTACAAAAAATATAGGATAATAAAATATCTAATTAGGTTGATAGTCACATTTATGATGGATAATAATAAGACTAATCTTGTCAAAGAAAGTAAAATTACTATCAAGTTTTAAATGATAATATTAAATACTTAAATAATTACAAAAAATATATAATATAAATAAATAAAAGCAAGATTTTATATAAATTAATACTTCTAATTAAGTATGTTGCTAGTTCTTCCGTAGTTGGTTTCTGGTTGTTTCTTTTTCAGAGCTTTAGTTTATAGCAATGTTATCATTATAAAAATAAGAATCACAAAAAATAAAAATATTGTAAAAAAAATGTAATTCATAAAATAATAGAAAGTTAAAACTTTAAGATTAATTTTTCAAACAATACAAATTTTAGATTTTTAAAGTAGAACTGTAAAACTCTTAAAAACCAAAAGAAAAAAGAAACCGCATAAAAAAAGAGATTGCAAAAAAAGATTAAAATAAAATAATAAGAATTAAAAACCTTAAAATTAATTTATAAAATACTAAGTATAAGATGAATTAGAAAACTAATAAGAATTCCTAAACTTATATTCGAAAACTTCGATAAAACCCAAAAAGAAAAAAAATAATAAAAAATAACATGTGCAAGGATTTGACACGGGTTAAGACTCGCCTCTCCCACCATCCAATATCCTTACTAACTCTACCAACTCACATTTATTATTTAAGCATGTTTTCTGATATAAAGGGAACAGGTTTTTAAAAAAAGGTTTTCATACAAATTCTAAGATATATATAACATGTTAGAATATGTGAGTACTTATTATGATACGATGAATTAATGAAAGAGTGTACTGAATCTTAAATGAACACGTTGATAGTTGATATTGGTGCATCGTGATATATCTAGATGTTTTGGTTTCTACTTAAATACAATACTATAGAGAAAAGATGATCATTTGATAACCGTTTTTATTACGAGTACCGTGAATAGTATTTGTAATCGTCATTAATAATGCTTATTACGTCCGGGTGAGTTGTTATTAAAGATGAGTTTTGATTTTTGGAAAAAACCCTCATTAATGCATCATTAATGTGTTATTAATATATCATTAATGAGTGATTTTAATGCATTATTAATAAACCGTCATTTTTATTGGTCATTGATTTATTTTAATCAAGTGCTAAGATTGGTTCTCAAGGTAATCGTAATAAAAACGGTTCTCAAATATATATATATATATATATATGTGTGTGTGTGAGTGTGTAGTGGATGGTCCATTTGAGAACCTTTTTGTATTGCGAGTATCACGAGTACTATTTGTAGATGTCATTAATGCTAATTAATAGAGTATTTTGGTATTTTATATAATTTTCCAACCGTGAATTACGTCCAAGTGAGTTGTCATTAAAGATCGAGCATTGATTTTTCCAAAATACCCCTCTTTAATGCGTCATTAATGAGCCGTCATTTTTATTGACTATTGATTTATTTTAATCAAGACCAAAATTGGTTCTCACGGTATTCGCAATAAAAACAGTTCTCAAATGAACCTTCCCCTATATATATGTGTGTGTGTGTGCAGGGGAAGGTTCATTTGAGAATCGATCTTGTTGTGAGTACCGCGATAACCAATCCTAGCCGTCCATTTGGTAATTAAGTGGAATTCATGGATGGAGAGCGTGGGAGGATTGAGTGTGACAAAGTGCATGAGATGAATTCATGAGTGAGTGATGATATTAAATGAGGAAAAATTGGACGGCTCAGATTGATTCTCGCAGTATTCGCAATAAAAACGGTTTCTCAAATGATCTTTTCACACACTCTCTCTCTTTATTTATATTTATATATATAAGTGAGTGTTCATTTGAGAACCGTTTTTATTGTGAGAACTGCGAGAACCAATCTTAGCCATTCATTTTGGATAATGGAATTCATGGATGAAGAGCGTGAGAGGATTGAGTGTAGCAGGGTATATGTAAGGAATTAATTGGTGGACAATCCAATTAAAGGAAGAAGAAATGGAACACTAAGATTGGTTTTTGCGGTTCTCGCAATAAAAACGGTTCTCAAATTAACTTTTCTATACACACACACACACACACACATATATATATATATATATATATAAAATGAGGTTCAAATAAAAAGAAAATAAAGGTAAAAAGGGTAAGGAGTAATTAGGGATCGACACATGGCAAAGTTGGTTAAAGAGTATTTTAGAAAAAATGGATCCATGTTATTAGTTAATCTCTCATAAATATCACATTTTTAATTTCAGAAAATTCAAAATTGAATCACGTTCTCTCTCTCTCTCTCACAACTAACCCCCAAAACCCTATTTCACCATTCGGCGGTTCTTTCCGTCGTCCGTCGCCTATGCCGTCGATCGCCGATTATGTTGATGTGCATCCTCTGGTTCTTTCTACGAAGGCTTTGGTTCTCTCTTACAATCCAGATCGAGAATTCTCCAGCCTTGCGAAGTCGTTGCCGACCATCGCCGCCTCATCAGAGGACGTCTTCACTCGAAGGCCACCGTCGCTTTCTAGGGTTTCCGTTAGATCGAAAACTCTTCGGCCCCTGCGAAGTCGTCGCCAATCACCACCTCCCCATCTGAGGACGTCTTCACTCAAAGGTCACCGTTTCTAGGGTTTCCGTTTTGAATCGGCTAATTTTGAGGATGTGTATCATCAATTTTTCTTGTTTGTATAACATTCTTTGACTTGTATCATGTATTCGAATCAAATAATTGATTGGTTGTTTCTTATTCATCCAATTCAAGTTCTTTTGCATCAAATTATGTTTTTGTGCATCACATTCTTGGTAGTTCTTATGCATCCGATGATGTTGAATTGTGCATCTGATTCTTGGTAGTGACTGTGAATCAGTTTATAAATGTTATTTTGGGTTTAAGTGGGTGTGACGTTTTAGTATGATATATGCTTAGAAAAATCTGATCTTGATATGCATTAAGTTCGTGTGTATCTTAGAAGGTGTGTTCTAAATTGTGCATCAGTTTTTGACAGCCACAATGCATCATTTTTTTTAAAAGTTGGTTTTCTTACTTTTGAATTTGAGCCATAAAATAAAATTGGATTTATATGTATTTTTGTGTATCGAATTCGATGGTTGTGCATCAAAACTTCAACGACGTAGTTCTTGAAGTTGCTGTATTTTTGCCAGAGTGATTATAGGAGGTGGTTAGTTCTGTATAAGACTATTATGTCCCTGATAATAGTTTTTTAATTAGTTATTTTTTAAAATAAAAAGTTATCAATTACTTAACTAACTTATAAATCTAGTGGATAAGATTTCTCCTTACTTTTTTTATCTTAATTTTTTTTAGTAGATCTACTTCCTATATATTTCTATATATATGTGTGTGTGTACTGAATGTAACATGGTTAGATGAATTTCTATTTAGCTTGTTGAATGAGCCTATACTATCCAAAATTTCACTAGACGTGTTGAATTAGTAATGCTGAAAGTCTAATATAGAAAATATGAGTCTGGAATTGCTAAATGGTCAAATACCAAATGAGGGGTCAAAGAGATGAATCTGGAATTGCTAATATATATTGTTTTAATTAATTATTAATATATATAAGAAAATATGAAAATGTGTAGTTACATATTATGATGAAGAACAAGCGGTGATGATCGAAGCATACTTATATATTTTGTAATCATCTAGCTTGAGGTAATTTGGGAGCAAAAGTTATGTATTCGTGGTACGTGCATGAATCTTTGCTTAAAAAGTCGTGATCAATGGCATGATTGCTTCAAACTGAAGATATTTCCACCAAGATATTTCCACTAATAGGATGAGGTGCCACGTGGGAGAACCAGACTTTGCCATATCAGCATGAAAAAGACAAAACTTTATATTAAAAGAAAAAGAAAAAAGAAAGGAAAAAAGAAGAAGAAGAAGTTGGATATGGAAGCAATGGTGAAGAAGAGTGTCGATGAAATTGTGTAATATCCTTTTCTTTCACAAATATAAAGATATACCCCTCCACCACCCCTTTATCATCTCTCGAGGAGTTGCAACTTGTTTTTTTTTTTTTAGTTTCATTTTTTTAAAAGAAAATTTCATATATAAATTGACTATGACATATATTAAATATTGGATTGGTAATATAATCGCTCAAGTTATCCTGTAAAAGTAGAACTTATAGGCTGCTAGCTGGACTACTCAATATATAAGAAAGATGTAGCATCGTGACTATAAAGAATTCCTTTTGACCTAATAGTAAACATATTGATCCTAACAATATACTAAACTGAATTCTGTAATTATTTAGACCCTTTTTATGTCTAGATTAAGTCACTAGTATGTAATTATATATGTGAGCTGGTGTATGATTTTTGAAAATTGTACTTAATTAATATAACATATCTAAGGACTAAGATATAAAAAAAATAAAGTCTAAATAGTAAGACTATAGCTAGACCAAAATAAAGAATGTTTAAATCCGATATATATATTGATTGATTTTTAAGATGATGACTTTTAAGTGTTTCATAAATTATAAAGATCGAGAGTATATAGTTTTAGGAGTATGTATATATTAAATAAGACATGCAACGATCGAACACATATATATAGATATAGATGTATAAAGTTAATTATTTACGTGTATATCAAGGGATTCTATATTTCATGTCCACCATGCATTGGAAGTCCCAAAGATTTGGGGGAATGCAAGAAGCAATCGACAAACATTGAAACACTTGTAGTCTTCACAAGAAAAGAAACCAAGTCAAAGCTTACATTTTTATCATTTCCCAATATAAATAAATCTACTTTAAACTATATATATACATATATTAATTGTTTCTCATTGCTTTCAACAGAATTATACCTTATACAAGTAGTTTTATGTTGTATCCTGAAACAATTAACGATATGAAATTGAGGATTATTTTTTTTTTTGGTAATTAATTAAGTTGATGTAGTAGCTGGTGAGAAATTAATTTCTCATTTTTCTAAAATTAAATGGTAAAAATAAAAACTGTTTATTTATTTATATATATGTTTGTAGGGTTAATAAGTTAATTAATGCTTTATTTTGGGGCTTTGGAATTGAGGAGTAAAAAAGAAGAAAAATGGATGGATGCATGTTAAGTAATGGCTTTGTCTCTCACAGTCATGAAAGCTTTCAAAAGAGCGCAAAGTGAAAGTGTGTGATTCATTCAACCAAGTAAACCTTTCCATCCATAACTTAATTCAATTAATGTTCACTAAACTATATATTTTAATTTAATCCATCATGTATATGTTCCTATGTTTTGTTTGCCACCCCCAACCACACACAGCTAGCTAGAGAGACTATATATATATATATATATATATATATATATATATATTTACAGTTACTATCACCATCACCAATATAATTTTACTTGGAGTACATTTCAAGAGTTCCTAATGTACTTCACATGCATGCTTTACCTTGTTCTTTTCCTATATATATTTTTTAGTCCCAGTTGCTTCCTCAATTTTCCAAGCTTGTAATTTGACCTAAATCTTTCAATGCTTTCAGAATTAATTAAAAAATATAATAAAAAGAAATTATACTTGTTAATTATATTTCTTAATTTCATAGTTGTTTAATTAAGGGATTTTGTCCTGTTAATTTGTTATATAAAAAATAATATATGTTGCTAAAGTCGCATGAGGAATATCTGAGGGTCTCCGCTAATAATATTACCACACTTGAAAAAACTAATACCTGAGCAAATGACAAATAAAACATATTAAATTAGTTATCTTTTTATTTGATTCACACTTAACGTGAATTGAGTGGATGATAGTGGAGGCGTGGTGAGAGCCGGTTACAGCGTGGTGGTGCTAGGGCATGGTAGCAAGCACGCGAAGGTAGGGTGGTGGTCTTCTTTTATCTTTCTTTCTTCTTTGATTTTTGATAACGTAACAAGCTAACATGCGAGTCAAAGATTTTCATATGATGACTAGTACGTGATCACATCATGATTAAGTGGTGCGAGTGGAAAATTAACATGATAAAGCGGTGAGTAAAGGTGAAAGTTATCACTCCATACGACCAAAACAACATGCCGCATCCATACCCTTAGCATACCTTATAAAAGGACAAAATCGATCAGGAAAATATACGGAAGGGTGTTTCGGTCTTTTTTAAGTAGGCGGTTGGTTCATCATGGATCCAAAGTATATGGTGCTTATGTTTAGCTTGTTTGCTAGTTTTAACCTTTTCAAGTCTAAAGAAAAACAAGAACAAAAGTGGGTCCAAGAGAGAAAGTGCTTTCCACATGTTGTCAGGATGTTAGGAAACAGGTTGCAAGAAGCTACATGGCTTCTAACTTGACGTGACACATGGCAGGAATCCTGCTGAGTCAGCAGGCAGGTCAAAGGTTTGGCATCCGCGTGGTATGCCACCTCAGAAATACTTGTAGTGTAGGTGCAGTTAAAGGAGTCGGGGAGTGCATACGTATGATCTCACGTAAGTCAAACTTAATAGCAACGTTTTACACAAAATAAAGATTAGTTATGTATAATTATTATAAAAAAATTTCTTGAAAAATTATAAACTATTTATTATCAAAACAAAAACATTTTATTATGTTTGATAAATTTTTATTATGTGCAAATCATCTCTTCAAAGTTAACCGTGGTAGATATTTTTTGTATATGCATGTAAGACTGCCATGTGCACATCCGGTGGTGGACGGCAGTCAATGGTAGTCAATGCATGGTGTTACTCTCATCATGTGTAGCCGTCTAGCTAACCTTTTCTATCAACGAGAAGATTTATACACAACAATCTATTATCTACAACAAAAGATAACGCTTAAGCAAGTGAATAGAAAACGTAATAATTAGTTTATAACTAAGTATTTTAATTATTATTTATAATATTTAATTATTACGTACAAATTATCTCGCCTTTCGACAGGTTACACAAAAAATTGTAATCGTGTAATTAGAAATAAACGTTTGATATTTATAAGTTTTTTCATCCCAATTCAAATATTGTCTACGAAGATGGTCTAAGAAATTGCCTCTTCATATACTTCTATTTACATTTTTATTAACATACATTTTTCAAAAGAGTAAAGAACTCCATTTAATCTGTTGACTGTTGAAAGTTATAGGTTTCTATTAAATTTCAACACTCAATCTAAAATAAATAAAAGAGTAAATTACATTTTTACAAAATTTAGAACTTGTACAATTCTAAAATAAATGAAAGAGTACATTACATTTTTCATCCCTACAATATACATCATATTTCAATTCTATCCCTTAAGCTGTCTAAAGTACATTAATGGTCCATGTGTAAGGAAGTTGTTGCAATATTTAACCTTGTAGTTGTTAAACCTAACCCAACTTTGTTAAATATCCATATAGAGATCAAGGACGAGTGAACTTTGGTCAAAAATTAAAAAGCGCGGGCACCCGAGACCCACCCAATAACCGGCTTGAAACCGGTTTAAAGTAGTTTGTTTGGTTCGATGTTTGGGATCTTAATCAAGCAAAGTTTGGGTATTTGCTTCGGGCCATACCAAAGTCCAGAAAACCATACTCCGGACTAAGACGGTAATTTTAAACCCTACAAGATTTAATAAATATTATTTGAATTTTTATATCAATCAGGTTGTGTGTGTATTAGTGTTATGTGACGCAAACAAAGAAAAGAAAAAAAACGACACAAAGATTTTACGTGATCTAGGTTTATCACTTTGTTTTAGGTCGGATCATAGATCCCTCCTAACCGTCAATTCAAAGATTATACGCATACATGTTGCAAGAGAGAGAGAGAGGGAGAGAGAGAGTGTGTGTATTGTATTACATATATCAATATACGTGTGAATTGAAAATGTTTGTGCTTAAACTACGCCGAGTAGTTGATATAAACGAGTTCACAATGCATTTGGTGTGTTCCGATTAGGGCTGTAAAAACGAACCAAACGAACACGATGAGGCATGTTCTTATTTTTCGTTTTACTTTAGGCAAACTCGAATACGAACATTTAAATGAACGAAAAATCTTGTTTGTGTTCGTTCGTTGAGGAAATTCAGATGTTCGTGTTCGTTTAATTAAATCCTAATAATAAATGAACATAAATAAAAGAACATTCTGAAAATCAAAACATAATTATCCAATAGAATTCTCCTAAACACAAGTTAGATAACATTGTATACATAACACAATAATAAAATAGATAATTTAAAATCCAAGTCTTCAAAATCTAGACTTGAAATTGCTTTCTTCAATCTTTGTCCATCCTTCAACCTTCCAATCTTCCATCCCGAGCTAGATTGGTACATAACATATATGTATCAGCTTTAACTACAACTATTATAATGGTTAGAATATAAAGATCTGATAAACTAAATCAACCACAACTCTCATATATGTAACACTAAAACGATTAGACACATTACACGCATTGGGATATACTTAAAATGAACACATTACAGACAATGGAAACTGCCCAAGATAAACACGAAAAAATCTTCCTTAAAATAATAAAAACATAAAAAGGAGATCTAAACAACACATTACATAGATGGTTAATTCGTACCTTATAGCGTGAGAAAGATAAGATTACGAGAGGACTTACAAAGAGGTGACAGGTCGCAACTTACAACACGAGTGAGAAGGTGTGTTAGTCACAAGCGAGGAAGGTGCATGTCGGTCGAAGGTACGTGAGGAACGTGTCTCCAGTTGTAGGTGAAGAAGGCATTGCCGGTTGTTGTTCATAGACTAATGTATCGTGAAGGTGGTTGCAAAAGGGTGCAAATTTTCTAATTTGTTGTGTTCAATCATTAAAAGTGTAAGGAGACATAGTACTAGTAGGTAAGTTTTGGACATTTTCATTTTCTGTTTTCAAAGTAAATGTTAATTTAATTTATTAATTTAAAAGATACAAATGTATATATGAGTTTAATTGTAATTTATAAAAGAAGTATCAAATTTAACAATAAGGGCTTAAATTAAAACGAAGGGTCAAATGCTCATTAATTTTTGATCTTTTAAATGGTCAAAAATCTTGTTCATATTTGTTTGTTTATTAAATAAACGAATATAACAATTTTTTCACCGAACGATTCATTAACTTCAATTCTTTTACACATATATAGTTACAACTGTTGATGGTAACCCGGAGGTTAGATTTTTTTGAACGACAAACATATACACCCACTAACTAAATTTACTCAATTATCTACAAGGTGACTGGAACTCATAACCTCTTGAGAAGGAACCCATACCATGCTATGCAACAAGCTCTTTGATACCCAGAGCTTGGATACCTCCCGGTGATGGATTCTTAAATAGTTTTAGATAAATAATCAATAGTAAGCCATGTTTGTTTTAAAAAAAAGATATATAGTTTAAATAAAATAAACCGGTAGAATGGAATCACGTTGTAACACCCAGAAATTTATTATTAAATTTATGCAAGTAAAGTACAAGGTGTTACCCGAGTTATAAATGGATATATGTGATAAGGTGTGGTTTTAAACTAGAGGGGCTAAAACCGTCAGATTATAACTTGATTAAGTGCAGGGGCTGTTGTGTCAATTGTTGAAACTTATATATATATATATATATATATATATATATATATATATATATATATATATATATATATATATATATATATATATATATATATATATATATATATATATAAGCCATGAACTTTGACTTAAGAGTCAAAGTTGGTATTGTTTCTCCTGCAAACTCACGTATACACATTCACAGCAGCTCCCAGCTTCTCCTTTCAGTGAGCAATCAGCAGTACATGTAGCATCTTCAAGAGTATAGCAAGTATACAATATAAGGTAAGTTTAAACCTTTGTTTTTGATGTTATGTAAGATTAAACACATGATTCAATGGTGAAATCATGTTAGGAATGTTTTGTAGTGTTTAGATCATGTTTATCAGCTGTATGAGGTGTAGGAAAGCACCTCTAAGCAATATGATAATTATATTCGCAGATTTATGGTGAAATCCGGCAGTTCTTGCTAAGAACAGTCTGCTGGGTCTGTGATGTACACGGCCCGTGTAGTGGTACACGGCCGTGTAGTAGTATAGGCGGTCACAGGGCCATGTAAGGTTACATGATCGTGTAGCATAAGAGGTACACGGCCCGTGTAGCGGTACACGGCCGTGTAGTGTGTAAGGCGATCATAGGGCCATGTAAAGATACATGGTCGTGTAGCACGAGAGGTACACGGACCGTGTAGGATGACTAGACCACACTGGCCATGTTGCCGACTTATAAGGGACACGGCCAGTGTAGGGATACACTGCCCATGTAGGCCCTATTTCAGATCAGAATGCCTTATGTGATTTTATGAATTGTTTATATAGGAGGTGATTGGCATATTACCTGTATCATTGACATCTGTGGATCAATTCATGATAGTATGATCAGAAGGTGAGTCTTCTAGACTTCACTTCATATATGCAGCATGTATGCTATTATATCAGATTATTGACATGTCATGTTGTTCATATGTGTATAAGCTTGCTGCTATGTGCAGTAAGTCTCAGAGGTGGGGTGCTTACTGCTAAGTCCAGCAAGGCTCAATTATGGTACAGTACTGTGACCCATGTTGCTGCCCTGGGTCTAGAACCAAAGGCTAGCATTGTTTGCCAAACATACGTGTATTATCTTCATATGATTTTATACGTGAGTTTATATGATGTTTAGTCCAGTTTACTCACTAAGCTCTCGTAGCTTATCAGATACCATTTTTAAAATGTTTTGCAGGTTTTAACAAAGACAAGGGCAAAGCTTCGGTTTGACTAGCATTTGATAAACTATTTGATGTTAAACTTTGATACATCAATTTGTTAGTATTTCTGTTAGTAAATATCAAGATTTTGGTACCAAACTTATGTTAGTATTTATGTGCGTATCTATTGATACATCAGTTTTTCAATCAAGTATTGCTTCCGCTTTTATGTTAAACTTTGAGATGCGAACACTTATAGGTGTTTGATCTTAATATTTTAAATTTGGTTTTTGGGGCGTTACACACGTAGACCAATGACTTTCAACATGGTTTATGGTTGTTTTTTTACAACATATTTAATAACTTGCTGTCACTAAATTCATGTCGAGATAGAAACAAATAAAAAGAAATAATAAGTTATTAAATAATTAATTTGATAAAAAAGAAAGAATTATGAAATAATAATTAATTTGTTGTGATTGATAAAAAAGAATTTTTGATATCAAAATAGTTATAAATTAAAAAGGGAATATATTATATATAGATAGATTGAGTATAATTAAGAAGAGACAGAGGATGTTGCTTAAGGGGTATTGCATAAGTTCCTTAGCGTTAGGACTTAGGAATGTGAGATACGGGCACACGCCGGCGCACGTGACCCGTTTTTCATCTCTACATTGATCTTTCACCTGGAGGCTAGCAAATCAAGTGTACATTCAAAGCCACCTTCTCCATTTTATATTATTAATTAATTAAATAAATGTAAGGATGGATACCCGAACTAACAAATTAAGTAGCTAATTGTGATTAACAGTACGTAGTATACTACTGAGGAAGAACTTTAATTATCATCTACGTACTGCATGTATCAAAGCTATATATATATATATATATATATATATATATATATATATATGACGCAGCGTTATATATATATATATAAAATAACAACAGATTTAGAGAAATATATATGCAGCTAGACATAAGTCATGTGTAGAATTATTGTTCCTTATCACATCTCTAATTAATTTAGAGAAAATGCATATTCTTTGTAACAAAATGTAGTGGTTTAAAATTTCTCTAGAATTGGTTTACTATTTTATCTATCTATTCATGATATATATCAAACTACATAGAGCATATTAATTATTTCACCAACAATCCTATATATATATAGAGGGTAGGGTTCAAATGAGAACTGTTTTTCGTACAAGAATAGCGAGAACCAATCTTAACCGTCCAATTCTCCTTCATTCAATTAGATTGCCCAAACATGAATTCTTTTAGAATGAGAACCGCGAGAACCAATAATAACCTTTTGATTTTGGATAATGGAATTCATGGATAAAGAGTGTAGGGGGATTGAATGTGGCAAGGTGCATCTAAGGAATTCATAGGTGGGCAATCCAATTGAAGGAGTGGGAATTGGACGGCTAAGATTGGTTCCCGCATAAACCGGTTCTCAAATAAACTTTTCACTATATATATGTATATATATATATGGTTATAACGAGAACTGTTTTTCGAACAAGAACTGCGAGAACCAATCTTAGCCCTTAATTAAACTTAATCAATGGCTAAGATTTTTTGGCGGCTCATTAATGCTTCATTTATGGATCATTAATGACGCATTAATGAGGGTTATTTCGGGAAATTTAAGCCTCGCAAATTAATGACGACTCATCCGGACGCAATTCACGATTGGGTAAATATATAAATTACCAAAATACCTCTATTAATGAGTCATTAATGGCGTTAAAAACAATTCTCGCAATTCTTGACAAAAGACAGTTCTCGTTTGAACTTTTTCACACACACACATATGTGTATATATATATATATAGTGAAAAGTTCATTTGAGAACCGTTTTTATTGCGAGAACCAATCTTAGCCGTCCAATTCCCCCTCCTTCAATTGAATTGCCCACTCATGAATTCTTTACATGCACCCTGCCACACTCAATTCTCCACGCTCTTCATCCATAAGTTCTATTATCCAAAATGAACGGCTAAGATTGGTTCTCGCGGTTATATATATATATATAAATTTAAACAAAGATATCCGTGAAACAAGCTCAACTTTGTTGGGAAGGTAAAATGACTCATTTTGTAGTTGCAAATTATACTAGGAAACTAAAATTTTAACAATATAATGAAAGTTTTTTAAAAAAAGTTTGCTTCAAAATATTATAAATTCAATACAAAACATATAATACTATACACGGTCACAATAGGTAGTTAATAAAGATGTCACGATTTGTCAACCATCGTGAATACACTCTCATTTTTATACTTTAGTAATTCAATAAAGATGTCACGATTTGTCAACCATCACGAACTACCAAACTTGTAACTATCGATGTGACTTGAAACATCTAATTTGAAATATACACACCATTCGGAATGATCTAATTTGGATCTCACTAGAAACATCTTAATTTAAAACTTTGTTACCTCCAGAAAATAGGTTCCAGTGACAGGTAAAAAATAACCGAGCTAATTCAGTGATTACAGTTTGCTCTTTATCTTTAAACACATTTGACATGGTGCTTGACGTTGTAAAGAAATATTTTTACCATTATTGCTCGAATTCGGATGCTCAAGCAGAATTTGGAGCATTTCAAAATAAAAATATGATGTTACATCTCAGTATAACTTATACAATATATTTCAATTATAAACCTCTTGTATACCTTTTGGTTATAAACCATACCGGTCTTTAATATTTTCTTTAAATATATATTAAGTTTACAAAAAATATTTAGCTTAACAAAATATATTCAACTTGTCAAATTTTGTTATTATATGTACTAAACTTCAAAAGTTACCCTTTAATATAATAAACTTGTAAAACCTATTTATGTTTTGGTTTACCTTAAACCTAATAATTGATGATGTCTATCCTGTTAAATATCCATGTGGCAATTTCTTATAGATAAAAAAAGAAACAAAAAACCTATTTAATTTAATTTACAACGTTTGTTAACTTCATTGCTAGAACTTATATCTTCAACGTCACAGATCCTTCATCTTCACGACTATGATAATGTAACTCGGATATTGGAATCAAATTAGTAAGGACCTTGCAAAGTGTTATCATTGCGATTTTGATTTTCAAGTAAGGGTTTGTAATTGATAAGCTTTCTGCTTTGTGTTTTGAGTTAAGGTTTGTGATCGATTATGATTGTTGTCCGGTATTAGATTTTCAAATTTGGCTTCGAGTTTTGAATTAAGTTCTAGGTTTTGATCTCGAAATGATTTTGATTTGGGTCTAAGTTTAGGTTTCAATTATGTTCTGTTAGAATGTTTTTGGTTTTGAGTTTGAGTTTGATTTTGTTTAGATCATAGGGGTGACATTCAGAGCCGAGATATGAGGGTTTTTATTTGATTGGAAGGGAACATGACATTCGATTATGATATGTTGTTTTGATTCGTTGTTGGGTTTTTTCAGATTAGTTATTTAAGTTCCAGATTTGTTCTTCGAATGATTCAAAGCGTAATGTTCATGTCGTTTATGCTTTGTTCCCATTACTATTCAGATTTATTGCATCGTAGTAGTAGTAATAATAATAATAATAAATGTGACGATAACAATAATGGTTTGAAATACAATTTGGTATTAATTGGTGACACAACATTATACCTAGCAATTCGTTAGTAAGAAAAATAAATCAAAATTAGTAAATTACAGATAACCTAATAAGTAGGTAAACCAATATATAAACTGATAACTTTCAAATTTTAGATACATTGAATGTTAAGTTTCAAAATTGATTTTTTAGGTTTTGCATGTAAGATTAGTTCTGTAAGGATCAAGTAAGAGTTAATTTATGTAAGAGGAGTGTGAGGTAACTAGAACACGACACATGACAATAATAGTCAAGGGGTATTTGTGAAGGGGTATTTTTGACATTTTAGACATCTACTTTTACTCTCCCTAAAACCTCGCCCTCGTCCCCTTTTAATCCCAATTTGATGTGTGCCTTAACACAATCCACCAGCTCTTTCTCTCCCATTGAAATACAACAGCGATTTCTTGTTATCATCGATGATCTTCAACCGCTCTAATCCGCCAGTTCTAGAAGAAATCCATCGTGATCTCCCCCACAACTTCCCTCCGATCCCTAAAACGACCCCCGATCCTTAAAACCAACCTACCGCCCTCTTGTATTTACCGACAACAATACAGCAAACCTTGTTTGACGCTCTATTGCGCCGTCGACCATCATGGAGAGGAGACTAATCATGGAGAAAGTATCCATTTGCAGATATTCGCTTTTTCATCATCGCCGCTGGTTATGATTATATGTTATATTGCCATCACCGGACTCACCGCCACCGTCGCACGCACAACCACCGCCATTGTTACCCCCACTGTCGATTACATCAGATTTGAAGAATGGCATCGATTTTGGGTTTCAAAAGACTTTGCATCCAAACACGTGCTTCATCAGTTTGTCGTTAAGTTTGTTTTCTTTTTTCTTGATTCATCATTTCATTGTGTTTTGTAGAATCAACTTGTTAAAAGTCTGAATTTTGCTTCAAATGTATTTATTCATCAATCATTTGGTTTTCTTAGTCATATGCTTAGAAACTCACAATGAAAATCATTAATTCTTTGGGTTGTATATCATGGTGTTTAAGGAGTTGGATATTTCATTGAGTTGCAAGTTTGAATTGTAGTATTTAGAAAACAATACTTTCTTTTTAGTTGTATTTTGGGTGATGTAGTTCATGGTGTTTACTAAATTCTTTTGTATGAAAACAGTTCTGCTTTACTTGATTATTAAAATTTATCTATGCTTGTCAATTTTTATTGTTCATTAGTTTTGTTTCTTCATCAAAGTTTTCAGTTTTTTAATGAATGTCTTTTTCTGATGCAAAGTATGGTATTTACCTGTTAATTCAGGTTGAATATTATCATGATGTATCTGTTTTGTTGTTCATCTATAATTTCTCATCAAAAATTCCGTTCATCAAATGATTGTTCTGTTGCATCTAAATTTTTTTATCTCAAATATGTATATGATATATGTTATTTTATCATATTGTGTATCAAAATTTTGTTACGGTGTTCATCGGTTCATATTTTGTGTATCAGATTTAGTTAATTTTATTTGTTTGGATGCAAATCAAATTTTGTGTATCAGATTTGATTAAAAACATAATTTTTTTATGAAAACAAATCGAGTATCAGTTGAAGCTGGTTGTTCATCATTTTTTAAATTATGCATACGTGAATTTAGAAGCCCGCAAGATTTTAGAGTTGTCATTTTTTAATTTCCTAATCTACCCTCTATATTTATTAATTTAGTATTTACTAATAATCTAATTATGACAATTTCTTGTTGACTTTTCCCCACCATATAAATGAAGAAATTAATTTAAGAACCGTTTTTATTATGAGTAACACATGTAAAGTTTGTTATCAAAATTAATGCTCATTAATTTAGGTATTTTGGTCTTTTTCTCAACCGTGAATTGCGTTTTGGTAGAACATTATTAAAAAGCAATTCTTGATTTTTTAAAAATACCTCTATTTAATACATCTTTAATAGGCCATTAAAGAGTCATTAATGAGCCGTAATTGTTATTAGCCATAGATTTATTTCAATCAATGACAATTATTGATTCTCGTGGTACTCGTAATAAAAGCGGTTCTCACATGAACTCTCCTTTATATATATCTTCTATCTTCTAATATAAATAAAAGACTAACATACATCAACTTTATTAAATGACCATCTCCCTTCATTTAATTAAATTAATTTAATTGCTTAATCTTGACCGCCCATTTAATCAAAATTAAAATTTCAATTTTGAATTTCTAAGTCAAAATCAAATAAAATTTATTAAACAAATTTCATATATGTATTTCTTAAACTTTAGAATATCATATTTGCCAACACTAATTTACAATTATTATATTTACCCTTTATAACATTTGAAATATCATATTAAAAAAATATAGTTTTGTTATTTTAAAATATTTTATAACCGTTTTAAATTCATTTTAATTATAACCAATAAATATTTGACATATTTGTTCTAGTTGTAACAATGATAATTAAAAGCTTGTACAAAAAATACAATCATGTTTTTTCGTATCATGATATCATGTTTCTTCCATCACATTAGCCCTTAACATTGCGTCGAAGCTTCAACCCAATATCTGTTTGTTCACGTCGTCTGTCGCCATTTTTTAAAAATTGTCATTTCTATTATGTTTTATACTTATTTAATGTATTTTTATTAATATTTAATATATATTATCTATTAAATCAACGCGTGTATCATACGAATATTTAATTTTATATATATATATATATACATATATATATATAGGGGAGAGTTCATTTGAGAACTGTTTTTATTGCGAGAACCGCGAGAACCAATCTTAGCCGTTCATTTTGGATAATGGAATCCATGGATGAAGAGCGTGGGGGGATTGGGTGTGACATGGTGCATGTAAAGAATTCATGGGTAGGCAATCCAATTAAAGGAGGAGAATTGGACGGCTAAGATTTGTTCTCGCGGTTCTCGCAATAAAAACGGTGTTCAAACGAACTTTTCAATATATATATATATATATATATATATATATATATATATATATAATATGAGGGAACACGTGAGTATAGAGAGTTAAAAAGCGTTGACCGAGAAAGGATGGTTGACCAGTCTTTGAAATGCATGCTACCATGGATGATGCATGCTATCATGCCACTTTACTTTTTTTTTTTTGCCTCTCTCACACACGCCATCCATCGCAAGAACGCACGCCTGTTTTTATCTTCTTTATTTTTCTTACTAATTATTTATTTACTTATTTGCCCCACCCCTTTTCCTTTGCTTTCATCTAACAACTTTATATCTAACATTCCAAATAGTTTTTCCTTAATGATTATTACCTAAACAGCAAAATGCGTAAACACTTGTTCTTGTTGCAAGTTGATATATAATTTTTTTATTGATATATCATCTTTAATTGATACGAACAAGCCGTTATCCTATGTTCATATGTTGGATTCTATCTTAAAACCAAATTATTCGACCCCTATATGTAAGTTATCTATCTTGGCAACACTCGGCACTTACAAGTATTTTGAACGGAACAAGTTAAAAATCATATAACACGAAAAAAATGAAAATGCAAACATAATGAACGAAATACCAAGGGTTTTCGTGGAGAAGTAAATCGTGTAACTCTAGCTAAATTAAAGAGCATGTATCTATCTGAAGCTTCACTATATAGAATTCATAAGCTACCATTATTTTACTGGGACGATATATATAAGTAGTATATATATATATGCAATCAAGTTATATATATCGATTTAGATAAAGGTGTGAGGAATTGAAAAACGTTCACATCATATATATTTGATGGATGACCAAATACGATGTATAGATATTTAGGGTCCCATGTGTTGGTTTCCATTCTAATGTACGTAAATTGTATGATTACCTTAAACTGGACGTATAACGTACGGGATACATAGATAGATAGATAGATAGATATAAATAGGTAATATATATATATATATATATATATATATATATATATATATATATATATATTGTGAGTAGTGTAGCTGCTTGGCCGTTTAAGCAAAGAGTAGTACGTAATGTTGCTTTGTGCCTCCTGCGTACGAGGCATGTTATGTATATTATAATTCACCTTTACGTGCATGGCAAGTGAGCTTCAAGCTACCCACTCCATCATTCCCCCAACACCTTAACACTTTTTACTTGATTTTTAATTTCTTCTTCTTTTTTCCCTTCTTTTCATTTTATATATACAAGAATATATGAATACATGAAAAAGTTTAAACGAGTACGATAATTGTTTCAAACATCGTTAATGACGTTAAGTGTATTTTTGACAATTTATATATTTACACCTCCTTATTAGAGTGACATAATTTTTTCAAAATACTCCGAGCCATTAATGAACCATTAACGATGCATTAATGAGAGTATTTTGAAAAAATCAAGTTTCACTCAATAAAAAAGGTCCACTCTATCATAATTTACGGTTTGGTAAATATATAAATAACAAAATACTCCTAATAATAACTCATTAATTATGTTATTAAGAGTTCTAGCAACAAAAATAGTTCTCATTTGAATTTATTATACACACACATAGGGAAGGGTTCGAAAAAGAACTACGAGAAAAAATCTTAACTGTTGATTAAAACAAATCTAGGGTTAATAATAGTAATGACTCATTAATAACTTATTAATGACTCATTAATAAAAGATATTTTGAGAAGATTAAGTTAATATAATAATTACTTTTTCATCAAGATGCAATTTATAAAATGATTCATCCAACTTGACGTAATAATTGGTTGGGTAAATATATAGATGACCAAAATTTATCTATTAATGAAACATTAGTGAGCATTAATGATGATTACAAATAGTTCTCGCGGTTCTCAAATTAAAAGTGTTTCAAATTAACGTATCCTTATCAATGAATCATTAATTAATGAGAACTATTTTTGTATGAAAATCAATGTTTACCTTAATTAGATAAAAACAAATCAAATGGCGCTCATAAATTTTGGTGGGTTATTAATGATCATATTCATTAATGAGGATATATTATTTTGGGAAAAATAATGTTTATTTAATAATGACTAATGCGTCCGGACATAATATATTTACGGTTAGTAATATATAAATATTCAAAATGCGTTATTAATGAGTTATTAATGATGCTAGAAACTATTCTCTTAGTTACAATATGAATAACCAATGTTTTAAAACTCAGGTTTTTAGTTGACTCGGGTTTCTCACAGGGTCACGCGTCAACCGGTTCAACCGGGGAGTCAAAGGAGGTTTCAACTGTCGAGAGGGGTTCACAACTCATAATCTATCAAGCATAAGATAAAATTCTATTGAGAGGGTTATGTGAACTCAAAAGAGGTTTCAACTGTCGAGAGGGGTTCACAACTTATTTTTCGAGTTTCTGTCGAGTGAAGGTTTCAAAGTATCGATTGTCGAGATGACTAAATCGCTAAACTTTTATGTTTTGAAAAAAATATTAAAATGAAAAAAAGAAAAACTGGACAAACCGGGTCGACCGGTTCAACCATAAACCCAGGCGGGTCAAAGCGGGCCAGAAATGACCAAAAACCCGGTGTACATTGACCCGGTCTTCTCACCGGGTCACGGGTCAACCGATCGGACCGGCCGGGTTTTACAACATTGCGAATAACAGTCCACATTTAATTTTTTTCCTTTATAATATTGATGTTAGATGGAGTTTATAACATACTGTTAAAATATTTGTTATGCTGCATGCATGTAAAAAATTCATTTTTGTAAATTAAAACAAGATTATCGCGCGGCATGTAACGTTTCATGAATGAATTAAACCAAATATCCAAAACTAACGGATTTCATAAGATATTCAATGGCGTGGTAGACAGAAACCCTCGATATATTAATTGTAAATTAAATCTTCATGTCATGAATTGAACATATCAAATCCAAATTTCATGATTGAATGCCATGTTTCGTCGACATCAATTATTGCATCGATCGGATTGAAATTAACATTAATTCATATATATATATATATATATATATATATATATGTGTGTGTGTACCTGTATGTATAGTATAGTACACATATACGTATGCGTGTAAGTATATATATTTTACTTGTTTCTTTTAATAATATTAATTTTCACAGCATATATATATTATTCGACTATATATATATTGAGAGGTGGGTGAGAGACTGATGGAGAGCTAGCTAGCCCAAAAACGAGATAAGATCGAGAGATCAGAGAGTACGTACGTAGTAGAAGTGGGTGGCAACCATATCTTTTCTTTCTTGGTACGTATGATAATATTATTTTTAGTGGACCAAATATTACATAAACAAATAAGCCTTAATTAGAACATTATCTGATTATACACGTAATATCTCACTCTCTCTCTCTCTCACATACACCCACATGTGACATGCACAAACATGTAATATATCATAGTTTATGCATGTAACTGCTATTTCAAATGTACTTGGGTTAAAATAGTTAGCTGATAAACCGAAAACCGGTATTAATAATCTTATGCTTTTATTTTTATATACATGTTTAGTAGGGTTAAGTTAAAAGTTGGTATGATAATTATCAATATCGACACATAAATAAACAGGTCTGAGTTGATCATATATAGGTTCTGGTCATTTCTGAGTTGACCCAACAAACCGGATAAATAAACCGCGGTCGTGTTCGGGTTAGTTAGCGGGTTGACCCATCAACCCATATAATTTTTTTATTTTTAAAATTTATTTATTTACCCTTTGTTTTCCATTTTTTCTATTTGGCTATGTACTCTTGTCTTATTTCTTAATATTTGTAAACGTAATCAGAAATAAATCCATCGTTTCCTTTTGTTACTTCGCTGTTTTGAGTCCGGTCGAGGTTAGACACTACTAAACCATAATATTTTATCACGTATAGCTAAATTATTTTTTAGTAACATCAACTTTTTGTATTCAGATTAATGAACTTTAATTAATTGGTATTTTGGAAAAAAATAAGATAAAAACAAGAATGTAGAATCACCCCCCAAAAGTTTGAAAAATATTAAAAAGAAAAAAATAACATATTAATTATGTATTTCAAATAAATGACAAAATTAGTAAAACAAGACCATGAACCTGTCAATCCGGGAATGACCCAAGTACCATTAAATCGAACTAATAAAAAAGTATCGAGTTAAGCCACGAGCTTAAAAGTATCGATTCTGATAATATTAATGACATTGACCACAATTACTGTCTTACTAACATGGTACCCGCGCAATGCGGCGACATTAAATAGTTTTTACTCGATAACTTGTTGGTTTTGGAAATTTACGTAATACGGTGACAGCAAAAATTAAGTGATTAAGAAAATAGTAAACTAATTTGAAATACCGAGTGTAAATTAGTAATTTGAAACTATTTAAAATTAAGAGATTAAAAAAATAGTAAACTAATTTGAAACTATTAATTATATAAGCTATTTAAAAAAATTAAAATATATGTTTATAAATTCTTATTATAGATTATTCAGATTTATGAGTTCTACTTGTACACATTTTCTGATAATTATGTTAAAATATTCATTACATGATATAATTTTTAATATAAAAGGTTTGATTATGAAAGTATTTTTAATAATTAAGTTAATTTATTTGAATTTTTTAAATATGGAAGGTTTAATTATTAAAATAGAATATAAGATTCTTATTAACTTTATTTAATAGTTACTTTATATAATAGTTTCCATTTAGTTTATAGGAGTTGTAATTTATTAATTTAAAAAGACTTAAAATTTAAGAAATTAAGCAAAATGCTTAAATGTTTTATAATATAGTATAGATATATGCACTAATTTTGGTAACTCGATAGAGCAACGCCAAACTTGAAAATATTATTTTAGCTAATAAGTTCAAGTTTGATCTTAAAATAAAAAACTCAATCAATCACAAATTGAAATTCAAACTTCAACTTTTAATCGAGTAAAACTCGATTTTATCAACTCAACTAGCAGGGCAAGATCATAGATTACTGGTAATTGCATTTTTCTTTAGAATTTCTATATCCAGTCAACTCGGGCAAGATATATACAAATTGTTGGTTTCTTTCACTTTCATTGGTTGTGATCGGTTGAAGGGCGGTTACTAACTCCAAGTAGAGAAATCATTGGATTCCAAAAACAATTATTATTATTTAAGAATTTTTTTTAAACAACATAACAATTGCATACTCTAAATAAACTTTTAAATTATACGTTTTATTCACAACGAAACTAAAACTGATGATAATGAAAATACCTTTTTAAAATCTTAATTGGTACCACACCCTTGGTTATATTATTCAAGATATAATAGTATACTATTAGCTAATTATTTTTTAATTTGTTGCTCATTGTGATAAGTACAATTAATTAGGGGTCAAATTTAATTAAATAGCCGCGATGACTCTTAACTACTGTTGTTTCTTTCTCTTTGTTTCTAAACGAGGATCTTTTCTATTCACCTTAGCTCCCGGCTTTTTTTATATTTATTTATTAATCTGTTAATTTAATTAAATTATGTGTAGAGTATAGAAATTAGTTAAGAGTTCATAGAAATCCCAATTAAGTAACGTAAAATAAAGGGAATATTAATTAATTAATAAGTATAGTTATTCCTTAAAAAAGAATCAAATTTGCAGGTGGAACTTTAAGAGAAATGGGGATTAGTGAGAATTTAGCGTAACGAATCATGAAAGGGAATTAGGGAGAAGCAAAGGGAGGACGGCGTGCATGGGAATTGGGATATTAATGCCACCTCGCTCTACACATTTTTTTCACCTTTTATTATAATTATTATATTATATATTATATATATTTTTTGTATTATATTTAACTGGTTAATTTATAACCATTATGAAAAAAAAAGTCACTTTTTCCAGAATCATAGGGATCGATTCTAGGTCCCGTTTGGCTGGTAAAAATGGAAAGGAATCGACACGTCTTCTTACTCATATTTGGTTTAAGTATTATCTTTTACCAGAATCGAAAAATCCTTCAAATTCCATTAATTACCCTAAAGATAAAGAATTCCGCCGCTCGTTTTCACTCTCTTGCAATCTTATACTTATTATTTATATTGGAGGGTTCAAACGACAACTGTTTTTCGTACGAGAATCAATCTTGGTCGTTCATGTTGGATAATGGAATTCATGGATGAAGAGCGTGGGGAATTGAGATGTGGGCAATCCAATTGAAGGAGAGAGAATTTGACAGCTAAGATTGGTTCCCGCGGTTCTCGTACGAAAAATAGTTCTCGTACGAAAAATAGTTCTCGTTTGAACTTTTGCCTTATTTATAGAGTTGATTATACATATAGAAATTTCTTCGCTGGTACACATTAATTATGAAAATATTGCATTTCTCGGTGGAGTCATTAATTTGAGCAGTATTTGACTTTCAGTTTTACCGTACGTATAATCATTTTCTTATGATTCAGATCGTTTAATTAGTTGTTAACCTATTAAACACAAATTCTGTTCCTCTTATCATTTTTATAAAATTTTGTTTATAGTTGTATTTCCTAAAAATATAAGATTGAAAGTGAAAATAACTAACGGGTATATGAGAAATGTAACTTATCCTAATTCATTAAGTATTTAATATTATTAGTTTTGCATGTGTATTCTTAGTTTTGCTCTCACATACATCGCTAAGATCATACTATTCATTTTGGATTTACTTGAATTAATATTAATACTTGATATAATCAGAATCTTATATAACCGTATAATCATATACGAGGTGTAATTAATGAAATGCATGTGAGTAGAGCTTAAAGTATAATCAAAATGCAAAAGCTACGTAAACATTTGATTTAGAAAATGACCAAAGATGAAGGCCTACGCAGGGCACAACATATATTCCTTTTATCATCCCCTCTCATCTTTTCTATAATGTATCTTAGTGTCACGTCATTTTTTCTGTTTTTCTTTTATCATTCTACCAAGGAAGACCCACCTTTCGACCTTTTTATATATCATTGAACCCCTTTTCTATGTTTATGCATATGAAACCAAAACTTAATGTTTGAGAGTCTTATTAGAATACGTGTGTATATTAATGTAAAAATGGTAAGAGGTAATAAAAAATCATTTTTATTGATTAAAACTAGTTCTTTATCGATTTCTTTTTGATAAATCCAACATATTCATCACTTTTTTACAGAGCAAAAGAAATTTTCAAATGCAGATTTTGAAACCAAAATTTTGGAATAATTTGTTGATGAACAAAATGTTTCATCTAAAAAGTGATAGATATGTTGGATTCATCAAAAGGAAATCGATGAAAAACTAGTTTTAATCAATAAAGATATCAGTTGATGTATATACTGAAAAGTTATCACTAATCATCCCTCTTACACTTTATACTTTAATTTATCTTTTATTTGATCTCATCTCTATATATAGGGTGATATATATATATATATATATATATATATATATATATATATATTCGAACGAATACATGATATACGTTACTACTAGGTAACGTACGTAGTTCTCCAGACTTACGTTGCTGAATAATACGACATTAAACTTAAGCTTCTCTTCCTTCACCATTTAGTTACTAATTAATGTGGTTTTGATTCGTTAGTAACACTGCTCGCTTTTTCTAGTATCGTCTTTTGATATTGTACTTATACCGGTCCACCTAGCTAAACACCCATTACGCTATCTATATGGTATGCAATTCGGCTTATCTAACCCGAATACTACATCACCTTCCCTTCTAACTCAAAAGCTACTTATAAGCTAGTATAGTCTAGCCAAATCTTACCCATGTCTAGCTTTTATTTTATTTTATTATATATATTAAGAGAGAAAAAGGAAAAAAAAAAGGAGAAGACAAGTTGCTCGGGGTCATCAACCCGAATAGAAGAAAAAGATCTTCAACCCAAAACATGCGTACCGGTGTTTGAAGCAAACCCAATCAACCCGATGCTCAAACCGAACCCTCACCCAAGGGTCATGCGGATAGTCTTAACTAATAACGCTACACCAAAGCACCTTAGAAATTAAAAGGCTTCTTGATCAATTCCATGTAGCTAATTAGTTTTTAATTATTGCCAAATTAACAAGTTAAGTGGATAAGAAATTTGGGATCCCTTATTAATGTGACGTGCATGCGTAATTAATTATGATCCCCGAACCGAACGGCTTGTTGATGTTACTGCTTCTAGAAATCTAGTCTTTTTCTGTCTTTTATAATTCAATTTATGACGATATATTAATTAATTTAATAGATCTTAGATTTATACTTAATTGGTTGTTGACGTGATCATAAAAATAAATAAATAGTAAATACATTTATGGATCATGCATGTTTAGAATGAAAAGGGTGACTCTAAATTGGGTGTGGTGTATGTTTTTTTTGGTAGTCCATCTAGGAGGTCATATGCTAACCTATTTCAAATTAAGAACGAATATCGTAAATCGTATAACCTATGAATATAATATATTTGTAATGTAAATATGTGGATAGTATAATTGTATATTAGAAAATATAGGTTTACATTTTATAAAGGAAATGACTTTTTTCTAAACATCAAAAAAGATCACTATATAAGAAACTTCGCCTTAACAATCACCCCGATTATCACCCTAAATATATTGTATATAAAGAAAATGACTTTAAAAAAACTGATAAAAGGACATAACCATGTATTTACAACCTATAAATATAAAATAGTAATATTCCTTTTCTTTTATATATATACAACTCAATAAATCTAAAACTAAAAATTATATAGTATTTTTTGTCGCATTCTTTTCTCTCTTTACAACATCTCCAAACTCCAAAATTTAATATATATTGCTAACGAAGCAAAAAGAAAACGATGACATGGCAAAAAAATGATGACATCAACTATGCTGTGAAAATGTGACATGACGGTTGACTAATTTAAATATTAATCAACTATAAGATTAAATTTCTAGAATATTGTTAATAATAGCCAAACATTACACTTATATTTAAAATGAAAATATCTTTAACATTCAAAAATTAAAAATTATATCTAATTTTCAAGCTTTTTATTCTCTTTGATTTGACACACGTATTGTTATACTTTTTTTCATAAAATGTTAACCTGATCAAAATAAAGTCAAACATCTACTTTAAATGTTTTTAAAAATTAGTTTTAAATTATAAAAATATATTAAATCAATGAGTATTTTGTTCTTTCGATTTAACACTCATATTGTTATCAATTTTTATAAAGAATCATTTTTTGAGTAAAAGTCTACACCAACGTAATATGATTATTCATTAAATATTTGCACGTGGGTTTTTAACAATAGTAACAATAATAAAACATGTGTAACCAACATCATGAACATAAAATTATATACTATTGTGGTTGTTTTCATGAAGTTTTACTGAATGGTCGTTCATGTGTAGTATAAAGGTGTATTTTGCAGAAGAAATAGCAACAACGATGCAGATATTGGCAATAGTGGTAATCAACAGTGATGTAAATTTAAGAGAGAAAAACAATGTAAAACATATTTAACCATTTTACTCTTTTTATGTGTGTGTATGCCACGGTTCTCATTATAAATTTGGTTCTTTAAATCGCAGACACATATAATATAGGGGCGATTCCTCTAAGAATCAAAATTATTACGAAACCGCGAGATTCAATCTGAGTTATATATACTATTGTTTTGTATTCATTTTGTTTTTTTAATGAAAATGATAAAATGGTAATGTAAGCTCTAAATTGATTTTCTAAATGTATTTAATATCACTGCTACCACCATTAGCAACTGCACCTTAAAATTTAAAACCACAAATGAGACATATTCAAAAGCATAGTCGTGTTTTTCATGAGCTAAATAAAATTAGTTTTTCGCTATCACCAATAAAGACATACGTACACACACATACACAAATTTATATATATTAGAAAAAATATCCCGGACAACGAACGGGTATAACACTAGTTTCAAACACACAAGTCTTTTACTTTCATATTGCCGCCGATGGGAAATCCATCGACTTTTTATAAAGAGAAGACATAACGCAACACAAGGATACTATTAGAACTATATATTGATATCAGTCGTTAAATAAAGATCATCCAATGGCTATAAACTGTTCTCCAAGTTTTCACGATAGGAGGTGTTCTCATTTGATCATACCTCTCTCTCTCTCTCTATATATATATAGAGAGAGAGAGAGTCCACTAATGAATTCATTACATGCACCTTGCCACACTATATCCCCCCACGCTCTTCATCCATTAATTCCAATTACCAATTGAATGACTAAGATTGGTTCTCGCGGGTCTCACAATAAGAATGGTTCTCAAATGAACTCTCCCTTATATATATATACATATATATATATAGAGAGAGAGAGAGAGAGAGAAAGTTCGAACAAGAACTACAAGAATAATTCTTCGCCCTCGATTAAAATAAATCAATGACTAATAATTTTGGCGGCTAATGATTGACTTATTAATAATTAATGCTTAACTTATTAATGGGTCATTAATGACGTATTAATGAGGTGTATTTCGGGCAAATCAAGCTTCACACATTAATGACGGCTCACCCGGAAGCAATTCACGGTTGGGAAAAATATATAAATGTCCAAAATACCCCTATTAATGAGTCATTAATGATATTACAAACAGTTATCGCAGTTTTCATACGAAAAGCAGTTTTCATATGTATATATATAGGGAAAAGTTAAACGAGAACTGTTTTTCGTACGAGTACCAATCTAAGCCGTCCAATTATATATATATATATATATATGTATATATATATAGAGAGAGAGAGAGTATGAATGATAACACATAAATACACAATAATAATGAAATTCGTAAACAAGTACATGAAGGAATCAATATCGCGCGCTAAGGAATATTATGCCCCGCTTCATCATACTTTATCATTGATGGGGTCAGTACCAATTAAGCTTCTCCCTGCTGAGTATCCACAGTTCTCGGGTTTCACAGACTCCACGTGGCTCATAACTCATAGGTCTCAAGTTTACCCATGGTTGGTCGATTAAAGGCGACACATACTCCACGTAACCTATCAGTACCCACGTGTTAGGTGCAAAAAAAGAAAGAAACGCCACACGTGAGGAGGCGTGTTGAGAAATGTCTCACATCGAAGGAAAAGTTACTTTGTATTGTGTTTAACTAGAGTTCCAAGCTATTCCTTTCATAACCAATTGGTTTTGTGTTGAATACCTACAAAGCTGCACTCCCACGACCTTCTTAATTAGCTTAAACAAACAAACACTAACAACTCTCATTCGTATTTGTTTACAACCCAAAGTAGTGATCATCTCTTCATATTAGATACCTAGTTAGATGAAACTCTTTGTCTCACACTCTTACTAAGTAAGGATAGTGATCACATTTTCATCTCACTAAATGTTAAAAGCGATCAATTTCTTTTCATCAGTTATAAGCGATGATCACCCTTACAATTTCTCACTAAAACACACTCCTAATCAGCAATTTAACTCATAGCAAACAATTTTTGAAAAAAAAAACAACGAAACTTTGTAATAATGGTATTGAAAGATCAAAGTCAATAAAGTTATAAACTAAATTAGATACTCCAATAATTAAATAGTAGAATTAATGACAGCCGCCCAAAAGAGCGACATGTTTGGCCTCTTATACTTGCAAGAAGATAGATTAGGTTGTTTAAGCAAGCCTTCATGCATCATTAATAATCATATTTATAAATCATAATTAATTATTTATGTTTTTTTTGAAATGAAAGTTATGAAAAAACCAACATCGTGATATATGCTTGGTCGGCATCTAACCTTAACATCATGTTACCAAATTATGGCATCCTTTTACCTACTCTCTCTTTTTTTCCGTATCTTTAATATTATTATTATTATTATTATTATTATAAAACTTAAAAGCAGTTTAATTATATAAATATAAAACTATGCATAATTCATGTGTTATACGGAATAATGTACGTAAAATTTTGGAGTATGAACGAGCTTATACAAAGTATACTATTCTAATATCCGAAAAAGTAATTTTGCTTTCATTTGTTTTGCAACTTTAGAGATAAAATAAGATTACAGTTTAGTGTATTATAATGTAGCACCTCATTGTATAGATGTGTCAAGAGCTATTATAACTTCTTATGTATCTTTTGTAATCTACAAATAGTGATCAATAGCCAATATAATACAAGATATATATATATATATATATATATATATATATATATATATAAAAGAATTCATAACTATCTTTAACTCATCTATATAATCAGCGTAGGTTATGCGACATTAATTAAACCTTACCTTCATTCGATCTATTTAAGATACACAATTTAAAAGAATCAAGTTATACATGCTTTTCTTTGTACCATATATGTTATGGTGAAATAGACAAAACCTAACTCTATATATACATTCTTGAATATATACTTTAGATCATTATTATTTTTACATCAAACAATTATATATATACGAATATTATATATATATATATATATATATATATATATATATAACTTAATTATAAGGTGAATGTATATAGATGCAGTAGCTAGATTTGAGTGATGCATATGTAGACATAGAAATGATGTTAGAAAAGTGAAATAATTGTTAAGGAAATGAAGTTGAATGAGGAAGATAAATGATTGTGTTGCTTATATCAAAAAAGAGGAGACAAGATCTAGGAAAGCTATTGGTGCCGTGAACCTTTTTATTTCCAACCTTATAATTTGTGAAAAAGGAAAGAAAAATCAAAAGCTGGAATGGTTACTACTACTCATTAATTTTATAACCTCAATCATCACATTCATCATTTTTTGTTTTTAGTTATATATAATCTTGTGTCGTACGTACGAAACTCTACCAATTAATACTATTACACCTACAATAACTGCTTCACTCTTGACTTTTTTTACTATCAATTATATATACTAAAACATATATTTTATGTTCTTCACTAATCTTCGCGAAACTTTTTCAAGAAAACATGCAAACACGTTCACATTCAAAGACAGATGTACATGTTTGTGCGTCACTACGTGTAGAATAGTTTATAAAATGGCCAGGTTAAAGAGGTTAATCCTTCACAACTTAACCCGTTTATTTTCTTCAAATTACCACCCTGGTTAAGAATTGCATATATATATATATATATATATATATGTATGTGTGTGTGTGTGTGTGAATATTTGTATAGAAATTGAGAATTAACTACCGCAATACATACAAGGATATAATAAAGCATCAAAAGAAACTTATATGGCTTTAGGTGATGAGATGGTTTGAAGCCCACAAGGAAGCAAAAGAACCAATCAGAAAAGAGTTTATGTTATCCATGGAGATAAGCCCATTTGCATACATTAACACCAAACTTCCCTAAGAAAAGTATAATTTTCTATTAAAACACACGCTATGGCTTCTACTTTGTGTCTTTGTCCATCCCAACTTGCATAATATCGTAATATTGTTAAAATAGTTAACAAGTTGCAACTTCATCATCATACACTACACATTTTCTTCATCTTTATTGAGCATGCATACATAACTCATTTTATTTTTATGTTTTAGATTATTTATCTTGTTCTTTACATCATATATATTAGGTCCCCAAATGGTGTTTGAGTCATAAACTTGTTCAAAGTCTAGTGAAACTATTGAGCATGTGGTTCATATAGAGTTGTGTTCAATAACGTTCATTTAAAAAATATAGTCCTAAAATTTTAATATTCAATCACATGTGATTCAGTATACAATCACATGTGATTTATAAAAGTATCACATGTGAATTACAAAAATGTCACTCCGTCCAAATTTTTAAAATTTAATCTGGACTATTAATGTCAATGATCCAAAAGCTGAAATTAGTCTCTTATGACTATAAATTAATTATGGACTATATTATATATTGTTCGGTTCATATATATATATATATATATATATATATATATATATATATATATATATATATATATATATATATATAGGGATAAGATCAAATAAAAATGATTATTTGATCATTTTTCGGTATATATATTAACTGATAATCGTTGGTTCATCATCTTTATTGATTAAAACTAGTTCTTCATCAATTTCTTTTTGATTTCAAATACAGATTTTGAAAACAAAATTTTGGAATAATTTGTTGATGAACAAAATGTTTTCATCTAAAAAGTGATGAATATGTTGGATTCATCAAAAAGAAATTGATGAAGAACTGGTTTTAATCAATAAAGATGATGAACTAACGATTATCAGTTGATATATATACCGAAAAATGATCAAATAATCATCCATTTTACCATTTTTACTTTAATTTTCTTTTTACTTGATCTCTACCCTATATATATATATATATATATATATATATATATATATATATATATATATATATATATTATATAAAATATGAAATCCTAGAAATGAGAACTACTAACTCTGTAGAACCCATTATTTCATAACCGCATGGGTCATAACAGTCATTATAAGAAAATAGAGTATACATGTATTTTAGGAAATTCTTTAAATAAAAAAATAGGCATTTTGATGTGCACCCAGATTCTTGTGACACGTACATAAAGTTGAATAACCAATTAAATCAATAAATACATATTTTTTTTAATCGTATAGTTAAATTACACGAATATATGTTAAACTGATTTTGGATATAAATTGCCAACAGTGTACGTAAGATTGTTTCATCTAAGTTAAATTAATGTTACATCGATCATATAAACAAAGTTGAATTGTTATTATCACTTATTTGATTTTAAAATTTTAATTCCACTAATTAGACTAGCTCGCTGAGTACTTAAAAAGAATCGAATAACGCACTTTAACATACAAATTTATTAATTATCCATGACCTTTATAAAACTAACATCTTATTATTAAAACAAGATTCAGACTATCGATTTCTTGGTTGAGTTGTTTATTCTCATTCTTGGTCTATTAAGGTACACAATAATACTACGTACTGAGACAACAAAAATGCGTCATTTTAAGATAAAGTTAAAAAGGGGTGTGTGTGTGTGTCAGTGTGTGTAACTGTGTATAATTGGTTTTTTGTATGGTAATGTGTAAATTATTTGTCTTATTATTGTACCTTAATTAATTCAATAATACAAAAAAAAATAAGAAAAGGAAAATTTTAAATAAGAATAAAATTATCAACAAAAAGAAACCTATATAAAGAGACGAGAAAATAGTAAAAAATTTGAAGTCGTGGGAAATCGTTGGTCAATATATAGGAGGCTGTCACGTAGACAGAATTGACGATTCTCTTTAAAGTTAGAATTTTTTTTTCTCGTTTTCGTACTTTTTCTATTGAAAAAATAACCATTGAATTCAGATTAATCTAAACATGAGCATTACGTTGTTATCGGAACTTGAATATTTATAACCAGTATATCTTTTATTAATTATATAATATTAATTAATAAAATACTAACATGAATAAACGGACCGTCTCTCGTATCATGATACCACGTTTTTTTCTTCAATTTTATTATCCCACTTGTGTCGACACTTGCACCAATATTCTGGGTGTTGACGTCGTTTGTTGACATTTGTTATACTCTCATTTCTTTTAGGTTGTTATAATGATTTAATATCTTATTTTTAATTAATATTTATCATTTTCCTTTACATCACATGTACAGATATTTAATTTATTCCTAAAATAGTAAGAAAATGTAATACAAATGAAACATGCAAGTTCCAATAACATAAACTAGGTACGAAAAATGTAGTAAAGAAACAAAAACAGGTTAATTAAGCTGGATTCTTTTACGTTGTTATAAACATATTCTATTCTCGGTTGTTCGTTTCAGTCAGCCTGATCATAACTCAAAATTCAATTTGGGTATCTGCTTGAAAAATCTGATAGCCAGCTAGGCTTCAAAATAAAAATAAAAATATGATCGAAGGAAGAAAATGTATGTTATTTTCTTGAGTTTAGGTTAACCTTTACCCACTTTGCAACATCCCGAGGCCACCTAAAGTAATTATATATAATATATATATATATATATATATATATATATATATATGATACAATACATGTAACATGTTTAATTAAATAAATTGAAGTTGCATGTATTTTAGCATGATTAGGCTTCTAGACCATATTTGGAGTAAATGATACTGAAGGATAACATGCATGGCAGCTAGCTGACCCCCGGCCTTTCACGTCTTAATTTGCAACTACTAACTCACTACATACATACATACATACATACATACATACATACATACATACATACATACATGCATACCTAAACTTTTGTTTTATTTTAGCCAAAATTATCGAACCTAATTAATACCATCTAATAAATATATTCTAGCTACAACGTACGTATATTTATATATATGCCACTGATCGAGCACATTAATTAATTTGTACGACTAGCTAGCTAGGCACCCCCACGGTGAACATATATCGTCTCCATCTCCTTAGGCCTCGTAAGATACTAACCCTTTGTCCCGTCATCCTCCTTCACTCTATGTGTGTGTGCGTGCTCTCTCTCTCTCTCTCTCTCTCTCTCTCTCTCTCTCTCTATATATATATATATATATATATATATATATATATATATATATCTTGCACCCTTGCACATACATACATATATATTTTTAAAAAAAGAATATGTTAAAAGAAAATAGTTAATCGTTAAGTTTCTTATATCAACCAACCTCTAACCATAATTAAACTAGATTAAATGTCCGTATATAATCATAATTAAACTAGATTAAATGTCCGTATAATACACATGTTGGTTTTAAAAACAATAAACATTAAACATTTGATAAAAAAATATTAAAGAGTTATAAAATATGAAAAAATGAGAATTTTAACGATGGCGACAAATGGCAAATGATACAAAGAGATATGATTGTATTTCTTGTATAAGTCATCGATTATTATTATTACAGTTAAGAACTATAAGTTCAAGTATTTATTAATTATAACTAGAATGATTATAAAATGCATTAAAATAATAAAACTAAGAATTTAATTTAATTAAATATGATATTTTAAAATGTTATAAAAAGGTAAATATGATATATGTAATCCAATTTTGACTCCCATTTCCTCGAAACACTTGGTTACATTAACACTCTCGTCAATTACACTCAGACACTGTCCATGGAAGGAAAAGCAAGTCAATTTTGGGCCACCATACCCTACAACTAATGAAAAGACTCTATGGTATGTTTGTAAATTAAGGTGAACAAATACGATAAGGTTTAAAAGAGGTGAAATTCTTTCTTATAATTTTAATTCAAACTTAAGTCAAAATTGAATTAAATTTTTATAGGAAAAGTCGAAATTGGATTTCAATTTTTACCAAAATAGATGGACCAATGATTAAAAGTCGATAATTAATTTTTTTATTAAAACAGTTAATAGGATTGTCGAATAGATTTTATTCACGTTAATTTTCTATTAATAATAGAAGATAATCGAATCCAAAAGCTTATTCGCATAGGGACAATGTTAGAAATTCTAAACTAAAATACCCAAAAAACTTGAAACCTAAATAGTATTACCGAATAAAACGCCTACATGGTTACATGTTTGGTTAAAGAAAGTGTTTGAGATTGTGTTTTCCAGAGTACTTAATTATTATGTTTGTATATCTAAATAATAATAAAAAATATGATTAACTTACTAAATAATAAAACCAATTGACTTTGTTTTTCTAAAGAAAAAAAGAAGATATTTATGGAAAAACTAGGATTATGTAGTATTTTTACAATTTTTCTAATTGTTTACATATATTAGAAAGGAAAGTAGTGTTTAATTAGATCATGGTTTACATTTTAGTCTTAGTGTGTTCCTACATTTTCTATTGATATGTCTAAAGAAAATAAATTAAGAAGGAAGGCCAGAGATAGAATATAGTATTGGTTCGGTTGTTTGTTTCTTTATGTTCCAGCATGTATGGTAACAACTTATTGTATGGGAATAACTTATTATAATAGAGTTGTGTTCAATAAAGTCAATTTAAAAAATATAGTTTTAAAATTTTAATATTTGATCACATGTGATTCAGTATACAATCACATGTGATTTGTAAAATCATCACATGTGAGTTACGAAAAATTACGAAAATGTTACTTTGCCAAAAAATTTAAAATTTAATCTGAACCTTTGATATCATTTATCCAAAGGCTAAAATTAGTCCCTTAAAACTATTAATTAATAATGACTATATTTAACATTCTTCTATTATAATAATGAAAAATATTCAAGAAATAGATGGAAAACTGCAGCTGTGAATCAAAATTGAAGGGTGTTTTTTTTTCTTTTTTTAAAAGCGAAACGTCCAACCTTTCAATAAGACAATTGGTTTAAAATACCACAAATGATTTAATAACAATTTTCAAAAAAAAAAAATCCTTTGAAAAACAAGCTCACATATACCCCGTCTACATGTTTTGTGTTATGAGACTCGAAACTGTATTTTCAACTTCATAAATGATTAACTTAACAAACTAGCCAAATATAGAGTCTAGTTCTACTACAAGAATATGAGAAAATGCCAACAAACATGGAAACTATGTCATCATCTCTAAACTAGTTTCAATCTATTTCAGCTAAACACCATTAATCAGAAAACTTGTCTGATGTTGATGTTTATTCTTGAGGTTTTAATGTATTCTAAGTTACAAATATCGTCTTCCTCTAATAACTGCTTTTCTAAATACCCGATCTCTGCATTTTCTGAATCAGTGAAAATACGAGGCACCCCTGTAAAACAAACACAAATCATGAACAATATTCCAAATGCCAAAGAAGATAGATGGATTAAGTGGGAAAACCTATAGAAAGGGATAATATATAATAACATGTTGTGCCCGTTAAAACCACCTATGTATAAAGTTAATTATATATTGTTGAGATAAAGACAACCAAAATCTATGAGAAGATGGGGGTGTTTGGCATGGCATTTTGAATGTGAATATGTGATATAAAAAAATCAGAAACAGAAGATAAGATGTTTAACTGTTTGGCAAATTCTGATTATTTAAGAAGTTATATGTAAAAATGACCCTAATAACCAAATAATCAATTCATAGTTATGGTATCTGATTATCCAGAACTTTTTTTTAAAAAAGATTGCTAGATCGAGTTTCGTTATACCTAAACACTAGATACCAATTATCTGCTACTGAAAAAAGTGATAATCAGATAACTACTTTCAAAACACGATGCCAAACAACCTCATAGAAATAACTCGAAAGAAGATAGATGGTTTATGTGCTGACCGTGAAAACGCTCCCTTGCTTCGCCAGACATTAATACGATATCACCACTGCGAAGGAACATAGCCAACGGTTCATCATTCCTTGACTTTCCTCCAAGAAGGAAAATAGCTTTGCATCCCAAACTTGAACGAAAAAACAAAATAAGTGTCAATATCAGGCATATACATGAAAGAGCAAAATTGGCAATCAGTAAACCCTGAGACTGACCTCATGCTTACAATAGGTTTACTCCAATCTGCCTCCATGTCATCAAGGTGACCACCCAGCATATCACCTAAGAAACTAGCAGATTAATATACTACTTAGGGTGTTTAGATGTGTGTTCTGGAAGTGACTGACTAACATCAGGTAATCAGTTGTAATAGATCGAACTGTATCATATAGTGTTTAAAAGTGCTTTTGCTGCTTAAAGTTGCACTGGTCAATGTTCGAGTGCATGACAAATTCAAATTATAACAGGAATTTTGTTTTTCTGAACCAAAAACTCACAATCCTTCACCCTTGTCCCTGTTGGGACTTGGATCTATAACCACTAGGTTGACGGGGCACCTTATGCAAACTTGAATATCGCTAGATTAGAAGCCAAATTATTGCAGGAATTAATAGATGAAGTGTTAAAAAAATACCTTTATATATAATGAAATAAGATTACATCAGTACAATTCTCTCAAGTTAGGCAAAAAGGATAGGTAAATCGGTAAATTAAGATTACTCTTAGATAATTAAGTACGTAATTCTGATTATTTGACACCTGAATAATGAGACGATTAGATGCAGCAATTGTTTATAAAAACATTAAAAGTTGGTTATAGCAGCTTCAATCATCAATCTCAAAACGCAAATCCGATACATAGCATGCAAATAGTACCTGATCCAAAGTAATTAACAATGGCAGCTTCTGGTTGAAATTCTTCTCCAACAGGCATTGCGGGAGCAGCCATTTCCTTAGCTAGTTGACAAAGAGCATCAGGGATCTTGTTGTGAGGGAGGGAAACATTATAGCTCCTCTGCATAAAGATATATCAGCCAGTTTGAGAGTTGATCAACAAGAACAGTCTAAAAATGACCCAATACAAAGGCATTCAATCTAAAATTGGGATGCTTAATTTCTTTGTTGCCATTTAATTCATCTTGATCAACTAGATATGCCAACTACTGAATCAGATGATACCTGGATACAACTACAAGTAGTCACTGAATGGTAGCCCATTCATGCTAATCATGCATGTACAGGAGACCTATAGTGGCACCTTGCAAAACTATATATAGTGTATTCACTAAACAAGAAAGCAAGCATAAACAAATAATAGAAACTTAGTTCACATAAATAAATATAGAAAATAACAGATACGCAAGTTTCACCCAAAAATGTGACTTTACAAACCGAAACAGGGCTCAAGAAAGGTCATAGTGGAAAATTTGTTTTAGTATCATTGTATCAATGTCCAATTGTAGATGTTTTACAAGAGTGGAGCCGAAATTTCACTTATTTTCCCAAGGATAAAGCAAGTTGAAATTTACTATAAACTATATAAGGCAATCTTTCTAGCCATTAATACATATCAGTATATCACAAGTTCTGTTTATCATATACCATGTAAATAAAGTTCGAATTGTTTCAGTTAAGGTGCATAATATTTAAGATGGTAACAAAGAAATGACCTTGGACCAGTCAAATTGCAGACCAAGAGTGCTCCATCTCAACTTCCGTAACAAGACAGATGCTGATACCGATTTACAAATATTTCCACTTAAAGATGAATTAAGTTCTTCGGAACAAGCCCACCTGTGACTACTGTGAACATCATTAACGTCAACAGCAATTGAATTATCTTCAACTAACACTTGGCCATCTTTTGCAGCATTGAACAAATCACTTATAGCTCCATAAAAAGCATTGTGATTGGTTCTGTTAGGAGGCTGAGGGAAACTCACTAAGCTCTCTTTAATCCATCTGCATTGTTCCTTGATACTCAGTGCAGCAGGGATGAAATAGAAACCTGCAATTGAGACCCAAGATCCATCATAATCACATACATGAATATACATTTTTTTAACATGTATACAAATAAAAGCTTTAACAGCATAACAAGAAGATCATCGATCAATATGCCATGTTCAAAACAATTCATAAATTGCAACAGAAACAATTACACAAAGGATAACACTCTTAAGAGAGTGTATACAACAAATTCATCTTTATGATAACGATATTGAAAGAAAATAGACTACAAACCAGGGCAATTATCCAAGGAGAAAACAGGCCTATCGAATTGACATTCAAGTTTCGAAACACCAGCGGGAAGATCGTCGTTTCTAGCAAATGATTCCGAAATAGACTTAAAATCGATAACCTCCGACAAATCTACGGGTCTCGGTTGCTTCTTCCTAAAGTTAAAAGGAATCATTACACCAATTTACTAGATAACTAAAAAATAACAGTAACAATAGCAGTGGACCGAATTAATGAAAGTATTTCTTACTTCTTTGAAGATTTGGAGTTGGGATCATAATATAGCTTGTACTTTTTCTCCGTTTTTCGAAAGGCAGTTCGTTCTGAATCGTCGGTTATGCTATCGGATCCGTACATTTGATTCTGAATCGAACAGAAAGAAATTGGGGATAGCGAATTAGGGCTTATCTTCAGCGACCAAAATCTCAATTTTCTATTTCTATAGGAAAATGGGAATATTTGGCGAAGATTGTCGAAGAAATGCTAAATCCTACTATTTTATCATATCCTTCTGTGTTGTTCTAATTATCCTCATATTTACTTAATTAACATAAATATCAAAAAGAGTTAATTTTATAAATGGTTCTTTAACTAACAACAAATTGTAAGTTTAGTCTTTTTTTCAAAAAAGTTACAAGCTTAATTCTTTAACTACCATTTTTCTGCATAAATGATCCTTTGTAACGGTTTTCGTTAAAAATTCTGTTAGTCTTGTTAAAATACCCTTTTTACCCTTACCATTTTAAAATACATTTTAAAAACCTAAAAAATATCTTTTATATATATATATATATATATATATATATATATTTATATATAAACCCTAAACTTGCTTTAAGTGTCCCACACACAGCCGACAAGAACTCCTTCACCGATCGGCGATTCCCGTCTCCACCAACCGACCGGCGATTCCCGTCTCCACCAACCGGCGCCGGCGATTCCCATCACCTGGCTACCGACGCTTCTCATCTCCACTACCATCGTGCACCACCATCGACCCGCGCCCCATCTAAGACCTGTTCAACGCCTTTAACACCACCATCGTGTCCCATCGTCGCCATCTCCATGACGAGAGAGCCACACCATCGTGCACTACCATCGCCAACAACACAGGTGATTTTAGGTTTTTGGGTTTCGATTTTGGGTGTGTTTTAACAATTTAGGGTTTCTCTTTGAATGGTGGGTATTCGATTTAGGTCTTTGATTGGTGGGTTTCGACTTTTCTAGTGTTTATGGGTTTTGATTTTGTGTGTGTTCTAACAGTTTAGGGTTTCTTTTTGGGTAGTGGGTTTGCGATTCAGGTCCTTGGGGTTTGATTTTTTGATTTTGGTGGTTCACGATGGTAGGTTTTCAAGTGTTTTTGGTGATTTTTTATTTTCCGGTGGAGGTAGGCGGCTGTGGTGGTGAGATTTCCGGTGAGGGTTTTGTCGGAGGCGACCAATAGAAAGGTTGTGTTCTTTGTGTGTTTTTATGTCCTACAAGCTTGTTCTTTGAGTCTGGTAGAATCATTAAACCATGGTATGTTATGTTCTTGGTGGTGGTGATTGAATGGTGGTGAGGCAGTGGTGGTGAATGGTGGTGAGGTGGCAATATGTGTGGTGGTGGTAGAACATGCAGAATTTTGGGAAAAGAATTAATTAAGTACATATATAATTTCTAAATTATTTAATTATTTAATGAATGTGCCTAATATTAAAAAATCAATTAAAAATGAAAATTGATAAAAAGACTTAAATACTCTCGTATCAATTGGATTTAACGGCAATGATTAACAGATTCAGTTAATAAGGACCATCTATGTAGAAAAATGGTAGTTAAAAGATGAAACTTACAATTTTTTTGAAAAAATGTCTAAACTTACAATTCGTGGTTAGTTAAAGGCCATTTATGAAATTAACTCATATCAAAATTAAAAATTGATATAAAAAATAATTAATTTATTATACATGTTAAACAATAAATAAGTAAAAAAATAAAGTAAAAACAAAAAGTAGCGTATATATCATTTCTCATACTAATATATAAAGTTAACTAATTTACTTTTTATTATCTTCTTTTTTTTATTTTTAACATATGTTTTTATCTACTTAGTAAATAATAAGTACTAATATTTAATAGGAGAATATTAAACTTCTCTTTTTCAAAAGATATTATGTTACTCACAAGTTACAACTAGTATTTCTTCCTATATATTGGTTGTATAATAGCATTCTGTGAAAAAATATGTCATAAAACCTAAACTATTTGTCATTGTTTTACATGTGTACCATACTAGCTTTATCATTCGATGAGCATATTTTAGTTGCGGTTTGACGATGTATATCCCGTACCACAACGTTTGAAAATGTACCATGGATCAGAATATACGTATTTACTTGAGATTTTGTTGCCTCAAAAGTATTCATCAAACCGCTAAAGACATCCTCGCCAAGCAATTAAAGACAATCATGCGCAGTATCAACAGTAAATATAATCATCACCGAATTCTTATCAATAGATACTAGAGACATACATGCAAAATAAAAAATTATTTACATTACACACGCATACCTACGAGAGATCAACACAATAGTGGCACATTATATGTGTAGGAGATAAACCAAGGTAAACGTCTAGGACCAGCAGATAAGAATGCATCCTATAAACCAAGTGGCAGTAGTATAATATGTCCACTCTCAGCAAGTAAGGAAGCATTAATTTTTCTCTTAACAAACATCTTAAAGACCGAATATTGTTACTTACTCATGTGTTGGAGCTTAGTCATGAGTAAGGCTAGCAAGCTGAGACACAAACCCCAAACCTGACTTGAGGTTCATCTACGTTGGAGACTCCTTTAGATTTGGAGGTTCGCTGGAGACGCCTTCAAACCTTCGTGAAACACCAAGAAGCTTAGCTTCATGAACGTCTTGAAAACCTTCATATTTGGTGGGTTTTAACGCCGGGCACACGTTTCGTCAGAACACCAGAGAAGATCACCATGGTTGTTGTAGACTTGTCACACGAAGGAGACAATCATCCGAGACTGTTGCATGGAGAAGGCAAACAATGCTTCAAGGCTATGTACATGTTTACGAAAATGTCACTTCGTCCAAATTTTTAAATTTAATCTGGTCATTGATTCCATTTATTCAATCTATGAATTAATTATGGACTATATTGAACATTCTTCTTTAAACCTATAAGGAAACTATTATATGAAGTTAATTAGATTCTTAATCATTTTTATAACTAAACCTTCCATAATAGTTAGTGTTTAAAAAAGTCAAGTCAATGCAAATTAATTTTCAACCTATATGATACTAAATACAAATTAAAAATGAAATAAAATGATCATAAAAAATAGTTTAAATATTCTATCATATAATACATATTTTAATTTAAGTATAAAAAAATACGTATAGCTAGAACTTATAAACTTGATACAATGTAACATAAATTTATAGATATTTCCAGATTTTTTAAATGACTCTGGTAATCAAAATAAAACATTTAATTTATAGTACATGTAATATTATTTTTGTTGCTTATTTGTATTGTTTTTAAAATTTTATTTAAAAGTTGATAAAAGAGTTATAAAGAAAAGAGAAATAAAAGAAATTAGAAAAAAAGAAAGAAAATAGATATAATACGAACGAAAATTATTTGATGTCATCAAAATGCGTGAATATAATAATCTTACGTTATAATAAACGGACATGTTATCGAGTAAATTATTTCTAGCCGCCGCATTACGCGAGTAGTATGCTAGTCTTACTCCTATATAATGTATTTACCACCTAAAAAACTCTTAATTTTAAGAAGAGTAAATTTACTAAAATACCCCTCCTTTATACATCTCCTTTACCTCTCTTTTAAGTCCACAATTAATGAATTTAAACAAATAAATATTGAAAATATAACCGAAAATTAATGAATTTAAACCAATACTTATAACTGAATTATTTCTAACCATATATTTTTAATATTAACTTTTGATTCATGAGATCACCATACTTATAACTGAATTAAGTCTAATCATATATTTTTAATATTAACTTTTGATTCATGAGATCACCTAAATTCCTATTTTCAATAAATCAAGTTCAAGAGATTTCACAAACACCAAACAAATGAAAGAGTCAAGGAGTTGAAATTTATAAACATTGCATTCTAACTTAATTACATAATAATTGAAATTATGAAACATTACACACACACATATACATACATATATTTAATCAGCAACTTCACGATTCGGCCATGCGACAAAATTCTTCGAACAAACTGAAAGACAAATAACTCAGAGTTAGCAATTTAATTCTTAATTTCAAAGTGGCTCTCGCAAATAATCTTCACAGACTCATATTATCTTCATCTCGCAAGGAATCTTCACAAACTCATATTAGCTCTTTGTGATTATTTTGCACAAAACTCATCACAACCTCCTCTTTATTCGCCGCCATCGCATTGTACGGGTACCTCACTAGTATATAATAATATATTCTTACTTCAAAGTTAAAATGGTGCCGCGTGATTATATTTTAATTTTAGTTTTAATTTTTTTTGTTATGCAAGTAAGTTTGGATCTCTGTAGAATTCTGGAATATATAAGAAAATTGAAAAAATCCCAAATTTGGGTTTAAAATATATCCATAGCTGACATGTAATAAGTTAATAAATATTTAGAGTAATTAGTATGAACTTTTCAATCCCATAAAATTAAATGAAATATTGGGCAACATGTAGTTGCAATTTTGTGTACCGTGTTTTATTTCCTAATTAGGTTTTTTGAAGTGTAATTAAACCGGGTTAAAAATTTGGATTAGGGTTTTTGAAGTGTAAACCTAACGGTTAAAAACGGAGTAGAAGCCGACAAATCAAATCATTCTTTTGTTTGTTTAATTTATTATTAGATTAGATTAGATTAGAATTAGAAAACGGTAATGATAATGATAATTCTTTGACAGCTAATTAATGCATGATGAATGGCTAGCTATGTCACTCACGCAGTGCTCCTTAAAATTAAGCTTGTACGTGTGAGGAGTATATTTATTCTCAAACATGGTGGTAACCATCTTTTTTTCTTACTCTCGTTCTTTTTACGTTTCCGTAAACTTTACAATAATACAAGTGTTTTGATGTCGCATGTTAATATGAATGATTCTTGGACCAAAAAGTTACCCCTTTGCGTATCATATATATTCACTTTGGTTTGTAGTTTGGAGCCTTATATATTATACATGAATAAATTGGTCAATTCAAACATATTTGATCTTAAAAGGATCGAATGATTAAAATAAAAATAGTAGTCAAAACGCTGATGGGTAAAAAGGGTTGCAAGGCACATGAGGGCATTTAACGGAAATTGTTAACGTCAGTTAGTGTAAAGGACCGAAAGTGAAACAAAATGACAACCACAGTGACTATTTTCGTAATTTTTGAAGTTAAAGGACTAAAAGTGAAAATCAGTGACAACCATAGGGACCATTTTTGTAATTAACTCTAATTTTTATAATTATATTTAACATCTTAATTATTAATGAAATAATTAAAAATGGTTAACGACTGATTGCGGTTCAACCACTCTTCTCATAAGGTAAATAATGTGTGAAATCATGTTATTTTTAGTCAAGAAATACCTAAAGTTGACTATCACACAACAGGTAAGTATGGTTTAGTCGCGTAGTAGTATAACAATGATAAGTCTAGGTATCGTTTCCACAGGAAACAGTAAAGTTAAAAAATTCGAACAAATAACTCATTGTTAATCAACCTATTAGATTTTATCTAAACAAAAGTACGATTTTTATAATTAACTAATAAACCAAAGCAGCTAACTAAATATGTAGAGTTAAAAGAAAGCATATCTAGGACAATGTTGAAGATGGAATTCACTCAGACTCGTATCCCCCTAAACATAGATCTAATTAGTAAAACCCGATTAATGATGAAATTCCTAGAGGTTGATTATTTAACTTTCGTTTAATCTCTCACAATGCTAAAACATGGTTCCTATGATTTAAATCTCTAAGCATATGAATCAACACGCCTCAAATTACTGTTCAGTTATGGGGTCGGATCTCTTGCCACCCCTAATCTTAGAACTTTCGTTACAAAAATTAGTCATTTAAGCAATTAATTAGGTTATTGGTGTTTAATTTCAACCCATATCTCTAATGAGTTGCCTACTACATCACCTAAACGAAAGGTATAAGAAATCACACAAATACCACACTCTCGTGATCAATAAAACACGTGAAGTTAACCTACCAAACAAGCAAATGTTAAAGTTAAAAGCTTTAAGGGTTCTTTAATTGGAAAAGCGGATAACCGTTCAAGAAAACATCAAATAATCAATAAGAGGAATCAGAATTAGCTTAGGGTTCAAATCATCTAACTGAGTTTAAGAGTTAACTCATAGACTAGTTGCAAGACATCAAAAACAGAAAAGATAGAGGTCATGCACCATTATAAACCGATAATGATGATGAATCACATCAAACCTATAGAAGATGTAGCCTCCAATTTTCAATCCTAAGGCATAGTCAGTAATAAATCTGATCTCTTGGCTTAATTTCCTCCAAAAGTATGTCACAAATATGAGAATAAAGATCTTATTTCGAATAAAAAACGGGTCCCTTTGTAAATCTTATTCAACATGACTAATCATGTATGATCTTATTTACATAGCTCGAAATGAGCGTATCAAGGAAGCATGGTTTGAGAAGGTTAGAAACAATTGTTATTAGAGATTTCAGGATATCGTATTACTTTTGTAATTTGAAACTTGATTATTGTACGAAGGTGGTGACATGTAAGTCTCTAGAAACCAAAGCTCCTTCATTTATATAGTAATTATTAAATCATACCTTTCACATGCTGATACAATGACTCATGAGATCGAAACTTGGGTAAAATTATAAGATCGGAAACGTATATGTGCTAAGTATATGAAGAATATTATTAATACATAAATATGTTTTGATTATTATGAAATAAGCTATTGTAGTATATTTAATATTTTAGATTTATTCCATCTTACCTCTAATATTTAACATGAAGGGTAATTTTGTCTTTCAACTCCTACACTAAATTAACCCACAACAAATCTCCACCAAAGTCTCTCATCCATTCTTTGGCGCGAAAATGTGCTTAAACTCTATCAAAAACCTCTATCTGATTTCATAATTTTAAAAAAAAAAAATTTTGATTGAATATGGCGCTTAAGGCAGCTCTCGAATCCGTGATGATCAAGAAGCCATGGTGGACCCCTCTTAATCGCACCTCCAATTTGTTACTTTTTAGCCAACAGAAATCCCATAATCTTATTTTGAGTTCGATATGTGGGCATAAGATCGTTACAAACGTAAGAGATTTTTGCTCTGGAGGAGGAATCTATCGGCGAAATTGCTATGATGATGAAGATATATCATCGTCACCATCAGTGGCTGTCGAGAATATCCAGAAACCCCCTCACGAAGTTGATCTCCAGACTATTTCAGGTTCTAAACACGTATCCCTAAAGCCAAATTTTAACATAATTGCTCAAAAATTGCGTTTTAAACGACTCTGAAGGTAAAGTAAGTTTAATAATAAGAAAATTATGAACCTTTAATTTAGATTGTAATTTTAGATTGTGTTTTAAAAGAGATTGTCTGATTGTTCTGTTCCAAAATCGTAAATTGATTATCTGTGAATTTCAATAGAGATAGTAAAATTTTGAAAAATCAGATCAAGACTTGGTTTTTGAAGATGTTCTTTTGCAACTGCAATCTAAAACACCCTCTTAAGGGATTTTTGTGATCGTATCAGAAAGAATTAGCCATAACAAAACAAAATTATTGGATTTTGTATACGTTTATGTTATTTTTAATTGTGATAATAAGAAATGAGATAATCCACTCTTTGAGTAATAGCATGATAAAAATTCAGATTATTTTAGGATTTACTTGGCAAGCTTGATTGACGGGTAGGCCATGACCCTAATTCTCGCTAGCTGCTAATATCAAATCCTTGGCATCCTTCCTAACGAGATCCATAATCATCATGATTCAGACTCCAGAAAGACGGAAAGTAAAGTTGGACAAACCACAAATATGGTTTTTGGAAGTACAGTGATTGACGGTTCAACAGGTGACTGGCTCACTCTTGATCAACAGGTATTTAATGTTACTATGTTTTTCTTTAACCCAACTCAAAAGTTTAATCCCAACTAGTTAGAGGAGACAGGTTAGTCTGCATTATAGCAAGTGAAGGGATCATCACGAGGTAGTGATGCATGCATACTACTCTGCCTCATTCATTATTTGCAAATGAGATCCAGTAATATAATAAGAGGCATGTATTACTACGAAGGTATACAATGTGATCAAGATCTTTTTCATTAAAGTTGAGTTCACTTTTTTTTTTTTTTAATCTTTTTAGGCATTCTTATGTGACTATGGGTCCCATCTACATGACATGAAAGAAATAACCATAAGATCATCCGTATGGCGTGGGTGTTGGGTTTCCCAATCCAGCTTCCACACCTTCCTATTCGTTTCCACTTCAAATTCAAAAGTTAGTATAGTCTGATCCAATGTTACCCCACTTTTTATTTTATCTTATAATATATATATATATATATATATATATATATGAAGAGAGGGAGAGAGAGAAAGAGAGAAGAAGGAAGAGAGGAGAAAGAGAGAAGGTGGGGTGGGTTATGACTCAGGTTATATAAGCCAAAATTAAAGGAACCGGTTTGGTTGGGGTACACTTATATCGATGTCCCCCCAAACCCATAATACCCAATGATGAAGCCGAAGGCTTTGGGTCCTCCGTGATGGCCTAAGGCCATCCGCTACCGGCCAATGGGTGAGGAGGCGGATCCAACGGGTGCACGGGAACACCATCTTGCCCTTATCCATCATGGTTTCACCAAATTAACTCAAAAGTTCTTTTTTGTATTTTCTACCCTTATTTTTCTTTTAAAATGGAGAGCTTAAGTAGGTTGGTAACCAGGTTAGAAAGATAAATAGTGAATTAGTTGAAATATGAAAAAGTTGAGAAGGATGATAGTAGTGGTAGATCACCTAAAAGTCACCATCTTGGCCACTTCCTTAAATCTCCACATAATTTTCACTTTTCAGATTTCATGAAATTGGGCTTTCGGTAACCTAACCTTTTTGGGCTTTTTCTAGTCGGGCAAGATAGGTATTGGGCGGCCCGTTTCTGCATCTCTACCGAATGAAGCAAGCTTGCTTTCTCAAATGCCTCATTTCTAAATTTTGATATATATATATATATATATATATATATATATATATATATACATATATATATATATATAAAAGTTTAAACGAGAACTGTTTTTCGTACGAGAATTGCGAGAACCAATGTTAGCCCTCCAATTCCCCTTCCTTCAATTATATTGCCTACCCATGAATTTCTTACATGCACCTTGCCACACTCAATTCCCTATCGTTCTTCATCCATGAATTCCATTATCCAAAATGAACGGCCAAGATTGGTTCTCGCAGTTCTCATACAAAAAACAGTTCTCGTTTGAATTCTCCCCTATAATATATATATATATATATATATATATATGCGAAAGTTCAAACGAGAACTGTTTTTCGTACGAGAACCAATCTTAGCCATCCAATTTTCCCTCCTTCAATTGGATTGCACACCCATAAATTCATTTCTAAATTTTGATATATATATATATATATACATATATATATATATATGTAAAAGTTTAAACGAGAACTGTTTTTCGTACGAGAATTGCGAGAACCAATGTTAGCCCTCCAATTCCCCAACCTTCAATTATATTGTCTACCCATGAATTTCTTACATGCACCTTGCCACACTCAATCTCATCACGTTCTTCATCCATGAATTCCATTATTCAAAATAAACGACCAAGATTGGTTCTCGCAGTTCTCGTACGAAAAACAGTCTCGTTTAAACTGTCCCCTATATCGACTTTTATGGCCAACCAACTAACCAAGTCATCTTGAAAATCCGACTGTTAGATTGGTTTAGAGAGACACATAGGACGCTATCACTTCATTTGACCTTGAAAGTCAAAATTAAACTGTCAACTTTAGCCTCCAAAAATAGGTGTATTTGACTTTAGATTTCTCATCTTTAATTTTTTGTATGTATTAAAATAAAAGTGTTATGAAGTTATCAATTCATTTTTAATTTTTTTATTAATTATTCCTCTTTATTTTCTAAAATGGCTTATTAATAAGTTGTTCTTCAAATTTTATTTTTTAGGTGATTTTATTTTTTCATAATTAAATATTTTAATAAAACATTTATTTAAGTCATTTAGTAGATACATCTACCTATTTTATGGTTATTTATGTAAAGGTGTATACCAATTCGATTCAATTTAATAAATTCAAATTTAATTATAAAGAGGTTGTACAAAAAATTTGATGATGATGTTATGTGTGAATTTCTAATATCTTATATACTTACCCCTTTTTTAAAAGATTTTATATTCCTATGTATACTTTACAAGTGTTTTAACATATATGTTAGAACTTTTTAATACTATAAATATTTAAAATTTATTTTAACAATCTCGTGTGTTAAGACACGGAGTGCTAAACTAGTTTTATGTATATGGCTACGACTTTGTTCTTAACCATATAATGCAATTGACCTACTAACCGGTAAAAAGATACTATGTAATATGGCTTCCATAGTTCTATGGCCTAGCAGCCTAATGGATTGGTTTAAATAAAAGTTTGTTACATCAAACGTTTAAAAAATAATATTAATTTATGTAAAAGGATAAATGTATAAAAGAGTCACTTTAAATCCCATTGGGGTTTACAAATTTCAAAATAATTAGTCTTATGTACTTACTTAACAGATAAACACTTACCCAAGTGTTAGAAGGTTTACAGCAATAGGAATTGGGGGCGATGATTTTGTGCAATCTATGGTAGTTGCCGTGGAATCGGTCATCCAACATCCGATCCCACAGGTACATGCATTGCAACAATTTCTTTTAGGAACAAAAGTGAACGTGATAACAAAAGTTCATAGTCGGTGTTTCTTTTCAATTTTAGAGAAGCGATTTATATTTTTTAGATATAACTTTGTGAATAACGGTTAATCACAGGACCATGTGAAGCAGAGAGTATCATCAGGGCGGAAATATGTCTCGGTGAATATTGGACCCGTTCGAGTCGTTTCTAGGGAACAGGTTCCTATGTTTATATGTTTGTCTATATGTTTTATCACTCTAAGTTAAGAACACAAACAAAAACACCTAAATATGACCAACAGGATTCAAGTAAATCTACTGAACAAAATTGTATATAAATTAAGCACACAATAAAAACTCAAGTGAATTACATCAACCACACCCAAATTGTATATAAATTATTTTTAATCTACCAGCCAACTCATCATTTTTTTTCAACGTGTTCAACTAAATCCACTCGTGACTACATAGCACCACTCGTGTTTCTTGCTTACTTCTTACGTTGTTTACGATTTACTAGTCATGTCGTGACTTTTGATAACGTACTCAAAAAATGCTGAGCACGGTTGCTGCTATATATATATATTGCTTCGTGAGTGGAAAATCTTTGAAAATGTCTTTTATTCACTTTATATTATAACATTAACAATAATATTATGGATTTATGGTTATGTCTTTACAATATCGTGTCAGAGCTCTATCACGAAAAACACATTAATATTATACTATAAAATTTAGACGAGTAATATAATTTTATTTTTTTTTAAAAGAGTAGTATAAAAAGTATTAAATATAAAAGTGTTATTTACGTACCCGAGTACCGTACCGGTATAATACTATTTCGTATTTTGTTGACAGGTTCGAGCTGTTTATAATGCTATGAGGAGTGATGATCGGATGAAATTTTTTCTTTAACATACTTTTTTTATAAAAAAAAAACCATGTATACATAAATTAAAACCCTTTATCTTGTTGCAAATGTAAATATATTATTTCTGTTCTGAAAACGATATGAATTAGTTTCTACCAAAAATTGCTTGATTAGGAGTCAAAACTAGCATTTTGCTTGTGTCCAAAGGCATACTTTTTTTATCAAGTGTTCTCTAGTCATTTGTGATTTAATCATGTTCGGTTGTTTGACCCGTCTTTGTCTACCAGACTTCTCTGGAATAACATTCTTGAAAAACTAAAAACAAAAAACTCTTATCTTTTTTAACCGAAGGTGTTTTCGAAATTTTAACGGTAAGATGTCCTCTTTTTCAAAAAAAAAATCTCATACATTTACACCACGATTGTGTACCTTTATGGATGTGAGACTTATAAATTGACTTTAAAGATGACCCTGTTGATCGATAAGTTTATACTAGGAAGTTAAAACCGTTACAAATTACTGAAATATGGAAAATTAGGACTGGATTTGCTAATAATTATCAAGTATTATGATAATTTAATAAATTTAACAAAAGGAAATAGGAGGGATTAGAAATTGAGATGCTTTTGTAACAAAAATCCAAATAAGTAACAAGTATACACCTATGGTCAACCACTAATGACCTCATATGTTTGACTCCATTTGATTCTCCATTTTCAAGGGTGACACCATCCCGTTAAACACATTGTTTTTCAAACCCTAATTGTTGAATATTTAATTGTTAATATAACCGTTAAAGCTATATCGTAAAAATATAATACATGGATGATTGGGCTACTCAATATATAAGAAATAAGTAGCATCTTGACTATCAGAATTTTCTTTTAATATAATGGTAAGCGTTTTAATCATAACAGTAATACCTAAATCATTATTTCTTTATATATGAAAAACGGGCAGTACTATAATTAATTGTAATAATAATAGGATTTAGGTAACTATGTATATATGTATAATTTTATAGATACTCTTTAAAATTATATTATTAAAATATATATTGGTAAAGAAATGATTTTACCTTAATTTAAAGTAGAAGGTGTGGTCAAGATAGCCTATAGACAAACCTTGAATTGTCTTTTCTTTCTCCTCTTTTAGTTGTTTTCTTTTGGTTTGATTAAGGAGAGCGGTCACTTAACTCCTCTGAAAACTCTCTCTCTCTCTCTCTCTCTCTCTCTCTCACACACACACACACAAAGACTTTGGAACAAATAAATAAAAAAGGAGCAAATTAACTAAATAGTTGGCCCTTTACGTTTGTCTTAGTTTCCAAACAAAGGATTGCTAGCATATATAATTTTCAAGTCTCCCAAACTAAATATGAAATTAAGACCAACGTAAAACAACAACTGTTAAAAGAAAACAAATTGCTTTCCAAAATTGCTAATGATTAGAGGAAACATGTATATTGAAAAAGGTAAATTATATGAAAATGCAATTAACTTTGTCTTAATTACCATTGTATATAATCAATTTTAAAATTTTAAAAATAATACAATTAACTTTTATAATTCTCTTATTGTATGCAAACAACTTTTTTATGTGTCCGTCGTTTAATTACCATTGTATACAATAAACTTTATCATAAACTTTCATAGTATACGACAAGTTGCATACAGTATGAAGATTATGAAAGTTTGTTATATTATTTTAAAAAAAATAAAATTGATTTGTATATAATGATAACTAAGACAAAGTTCCTTGTGTTTTAATGCAATTTGCCCTATTCAAAATTAAGAATTTATTTTATTAGATTATGCTATATAAAAGACTACGTACGTGTTTAATTATATATATATATATATATATATATATATATATATATATATATATATATATATATATGGTTGTCTGAAAGAAAGAAAATGCGCGCTATTAAAGATTCTGCGCACTTGTGATCGAGTTTTTTTTTAAAGCAAAGGAAGTTTTATTACCAGGAATCAAAGCAAATTCATGAGTCTCGAAGACAACAGTTTACAACCCAAAAAAGAATACACACCAAAAAAAGTAATCCATCAATGACCCACTTGTGAGTTGTTTTAACTTTTAACGGCAAACTTTTTTTAAATATATGTTTCCTAATTTATTTATTTTTTATTGTGTATATCAAATTTTAAAATATATATAAATATAATAATGAAATTTGAAAAAGTATTGATGCAATATCAAAGTTTAGTAAGAACATGTATGAGAATTTTAAATTCACAAATATATATAAATTTAATTATTGTTGCTCAACATTGAACTATCTAATAATCTAAAAAAACATAAATTATTGTTGTTCATTATTAGTGAGCTTTGTAAAAATATTTTTTTAACAAACATAAATAAAAATTATTATTATTCAATAGTGATTACTATTATTTTGTGTTTTATGGACAAAGAAATTAAGATTTGAAAAGGAAATTGAGGATCTATATTGAGAAAGTTACGGTGGTGATGGACTGATGGTCAGTGAGTAATTAAGATATTAAAGAGGAGGAGAGTATTTAAGGTATTAAACAGTGAAAGAGAGAAAAGAAAGGTAAAATGTATATTTTATCCTTTTTTACTTTAAAATAATACCACTTATTTCTTTTTTTAAATACGAAAATGTCATACCTATTATTAACCGTTAATTAAAAGATCTTATAGTCCTACATGCTTCTCGAACATTTTGTAAAAAAAAACTTTTTGCATGAACCAACTTTTATATATATATATATATATATATATATATATAAATAGGATCAATATAAAACTCAGTCTTAATCATATAATCTAAAGAACAAATCTGGACCATTTGATCATCTAAATTAATGGTTAAGATTTGAAGGTGGCAATTTTGTAAATTATATGAAAACTATATGAGGTAACTGCATAATTGAGGACAAATATGAAATTCTGTTTTGGTAACCACAAATTTCCTTTCTAGTTCCACCTCTTGAAAATGCAAACTGATAACCAAAACACAAATCATTAGGTTATTTGCATGTTAATGACTTAATATTGTTTGTATTTTCAGTTATTTACATTTTTGTTATCTTCTTTTATGTCGGTTGCATTTTGCCTTTTACATTTTCGTTAAACAATTTGCATTTTTGTTATCTGTTTTTTTATTTTCGGGAGCATTTTGCATTTTCATCAAAATTTTTGCATTTTCATAAATAAAAAAATTAGAAAAATTTCAATCTTGGTCTTGAATTAAAGAGGATAAAAAACTGAATCTAATAGTATATTTTTTTTGCTAAAATTCTTAAACATGAATTTATTATGACTATTTGAATGTTTAGTATAAATTTTTTTTAAATGGAAGTTTGGAGGTTGAATGAGAAAAAGAGGAGTGAGTATTAATTTGTAATTCTTTTCCCAGTTGTTCATCGAGCCTATCATTCTCTCCGTTAGCTCTTTATCTACTCGGTAAGCCAATGTGATATTCCTTACAACCCCCGACGCACCCATGCCCTTCCTTCATGAGATCCACCGTCACCAACATCTGATATCGTTACCCTAGTCAGCAACCATACCCATCACCGCCAACATAAAAAACCAGCGTGATCATTGCCCTAGTCAGCGACCACAATCGTTCTTGTTGTCATAGTCAACAACCTTGTTATCCATTTTAGTTCCTGATGATAGTCTGTGGATATGTATACCATAGTCTATGAGCTTGTACATTTATGTTAGGTTTTCAGATCCATCGCCGGAAGGTGTTGGATCCTTCGGATTGCATCAAAGAAGGGTATCAATTTTGGTTGTCAAGACTTGATTTTTGGTTTGGAAATCTCGATTGCATCCAAGAAATTAATTCATCGGATTCTTCCATTTTCTTTTCTTATTTTGTTTTCTAGTTTTTATTATTCATCATATTTAGGTGGTTGAGGTTCAATTTTGTGGTGAAACCTGATTGTTCAAGTTTTCTAAGAATGATTTTCTGTTTTTGTTCATCAGTTGTTGACTTCAGATTTTGGGAGAAGGTAATGTAAATATGTCGAAAAAGACAATAATAGTCTTATTTGGGTTGAAGTTTTGTTCATAGTTAACGTACGTCGAGTTTTGTTTTTTATAAATTGTCAAGAATCCATAGCAATTTCCAAGGGTTGTCGTGACCTAAAGCAAGATACAAAATGGCGTTGACATGAAGACAAGGTGGTCGTCATTGACAAAAAAAAGGTGGTGTTACAGTGAATTAAACCAAGTGCAGGTTGTATTCATCAATTTTGTTGATGAGCAGTAGGCTTTTGTGTTAAGTTTTGTTCTAGCAGTAGACTCATTAGTGTGTAAACAACGATGCAAGCTAAACTTAGTTCATAGTCAATATTCATCATTTTTTACACTTTGTTTTGTTTATTATGTTGGTATATTATTTATGTATCAAATTTTGAATTGAATGATTCTTGTTGCTTATCAATGATTTAAAAATTGATTCTTCATCAAAAATATCTAGTGTGCATCAATTTTTTTGGATGAATCATGGTTATTCATCAAATGTGAACGTTATTTTTGAGAGGTAACATATTTTTGATATTTTTAATGATTTTTTATTGCCTAATTTGCAAACCTCTTTTAATTGACAATTACATTTAATTAATTTTAATTATTTTGTTGACTTTTGATAAAATCTTGTAACTGATTTTACCTTTAAATCCTTCTTACAAGAAACCTACCCAATATATATACTATTATATAAAGCATTTAAGCTTTTTTCTTAAAACTCTTAAATTTTAAGTCACTTAAGATTATTATTCTACTCTCATCTACCAAAAAATGATTTCATAAAATAAACTTAATAACATTTCTTTTTCATAAATTCTAGAATATTCCCTTTCCATAAATTTCATAGCAAAACTTACGAAATAGAATATTTCATAAACTTAATAACATTTCATAAATTTCAGAAAGGGAAAATATATAATATTCGCTTTTTACCTGCTAAATAAAAATTACAAAATTACATCTAAATTTCATTACCTTTTCACCTACTAAATAAAAATTACAAAATTACGTCTTGTGTGTCATCTTGATTAATATCTACCAAAACAACTTCTTACAAACCATTTTTATTCACCATCGCTGCATTGCGCGGGTACCCCGCTAGTATATATATATATACACAAATTATATATATACAAATTATATATAATAATTAATAACCTTATGAATTTATTAGAAAATATATCAAACTCGTCCTACTTAATTAGTTATTCCGTATATTCTTTTATTCTCTAGCTTTCAACAAAATAACGGATTAAATATATAACTTGGTGCCCTTTTCCTTTGGAGGGAGACTTTTCGCTTATTGAAAGAAAGAAATTTTATATTTATATATAAGTCTTATGATGTAATTAATTAATTAACAAATAAAATGTGAGGTGTTGCCATTACTACCATTTTATATTCAACATGACCCCAAGAGAAATCGTTTTCATGGACCAAAAGATTCCGATTAAATAATGTGCTCGCGCACTTGATTTCTTTTTAATTATTAGACTATTACTTAACCCACTATCATACCACACCCACCTGCAGAGGCGGTAGTATGTGTAGGATAGGCGACTGTATATGATTCATGTCTAATTGTTTAATATATATTAACACATATGGGTCTATTTTTATAAATTTTCAAGCTTATAAAATAACAAGCTATTGAAAGTTAATGTAATTAGACTATAATCTATTAGTTTAAATATATATACTATAATATAAATTATTTAGATATTTTGCTTAAACTCTTAAATTTTAAGTGTTTTAAAATTACTAAATTACCCTCATATATACTAAATGAAAACTATTAAATTAAATAGAGTTAATAAAATTCTTATATTCCATTTTAATAACTAAACCTTCCATATTTGAAAAAATTCAAGTCAAAACAAATTAACTTAATTATTTAAAAATATTTTCATAACCAAACCTTTCATTTTAAATATTCTATCATGTAATAAATATTTTAACGTAGTTTTTATAAAATGTGTATAAGTAGAACTCATAAACCTAAATAACCTATAATCAGAATTTATAAACATATATTTTTAATTTTTTTTAAATAACTAGCATAATCAATAGTTACTAAATACGCTCTATGTTTTCATATAATTTACCATATTGTATAACAGTATAAGTAGAGACTTTTTTTCTTATTTTATCGTTTTCAAATTTTATTTTAAAAAATAATAAAGAAAATAGACATGCTACCAAATGAAAATTATTCATTATGATCGTATTACATGAATATCGAAAACGAACAAATTATCGAATATAAATTATTTTGATACCGCCGCAATGCGCGGGTACAATGCTAGTGTATATATATATACACATATATAATTGTTTTATCTATACTATTATATAAAGCATTTAACATTCTCTCTCCTCTTAAATTTTAAGACTTCTTAAAATTCAATCAATATATAATCTTGACCATTCATTTAATCTAAATTAATCTTATCCACTTAATCTTTAACTATGTTATTCTCTCATAATTTACTTTAACTTTTTATTCAAAATATATTCTCTCATACTAACATAATTATCTACCCACATCAACATAATTTTTAAAATCTTATTAACTCTTCTCTTTATTTCATCAATATAAATCATTTTTCTTATTTTATTGTCTTTTAGAATTTATTTCTAAAATTAATAAAATAGTTAAATGTAAATAAAAGAAAATTTGAAAAAAACCGGATATGTTGTTGTAGAAAACTTTTCCGTGACATTGAATCGCGCGAATAACATATCATTAAATTTTTAAAAGCGACATATTATAAACCAAAATCTATTTACCACCGCAGCATTGCGCGGCTATAATGCTAGTGTATATTAACGCATATGGGTCTATTTTTATAAATTTTCAAGCTTATAAGATAACAAGCTATTAAAAGTTAATGTTTAATGCAATTAGACTATAATCTATTAGGTTATATATATATATATATATATATATATATATATATATATATATATATATTTGTTTTATGTATATTAACGCATATGGGTCTACATTTATACATTTTCAAGCTTATAAAATAACGAGCTATTAAAAGTTAATGTTTAATGCAATTAGTCTATAATATATTTGTGTGTATATATATGAGATGGTTCAAACGAGAATTGTTTTTCGTACGAGAACTGCGAGAATCAATTATCATCTGATAAAAAAAATGTATGATTCAGATTAAAAAGTTGTTAATTGATAACCTTAAACTAATCAAATTTATCATTAATTAGTTAAGGACAATTTGGATATTTTCATATTACCCCCACTTTTTTTAAACTAATATATCAATCAAATAGAAAGGTGTTAAATTACGAAAATTATACCAAATTAACGCTAAAATTATGCTCTTTATTTTGAGACCGATCTAGCTAGACTTTTTTGATTTTTTTGTGTTTGCTGGGTTTTTTTTCCAGTACAGGTCGACATGTGCACACGTGCAAATATGTGTATATGCACAGATGCACCTGGTTTTTTCAGCACGTGTGCATATGCACATATGCAGATGCACAGATGTAGATATGCACAGATGCACACAGTTTTTTAGCACAGATGTAGATATGTACATGTGTAAATATATGTACATATTCACCTAGTTTTTTTTTAGCACAGATGTAGATATGCATATGTGCATATGTCAAGAGCTATGTTAAAAAACCCAACAAACACGAATTTTTTTCTAAAAAATATAGCAAAATCAACTAAGAACACATTTTGAGGCGAGAACTTGAAGAACAGTTTATATCTCTTGGATGATCTTTATTTAATGGCTGATATTAAACTTGGTGTAATTAAGGTATATTTAATTTTTAATTATTTGGTTTAATTAAGGTATGTTGAGTTATATATATATATATATATATATATATATAGAGAGAGAGAGAGAGAGAGAGAGATGATTTGAGAATCATTCTTATCGCGAGTACTGCGGGTATTAATTGTAACCATCATTAATGCTCATTAATAGTAGTATTTTGGTCTTTTATATATTTTTCCCAACCGTGAATTGCATTTGGATGAGCTGTCACTAAAAAACGAGACTTGATTTTTTCCAAAATAACCATCATTAATGCATCATTAATGACTTATTAATAGGCCATCATTTTTATTGGTCATTGATTTAAATTAATCAAGGGTCAATATTAGTTCTCGCATTGCTTACAATAAGTAGGTTCTCAAACGAACACTTATATATAGGGTAAATTGCATGAAAATACAATGAATTTTGTCGTAGTTATCATTGTATACAACACACTTTATTTTTTAAAAAACAATATAATCAATTTTTATAATTCTCCCATAGTATGCAAGTTGTTGTATACTATGAAAATTATGAAAAAGTTTATTGTATACAATAAAAGGAAAAAGTGTGCGAGACTGTGAGAGGATATAAAATAAAAAACTTTCACCGGAGATGGACCGACCGACCGACCGACCGTTGTGTTTATATACATTACCTTTGTAATCAGAATTCATTTTTATATATATGAAGATCTGATTTAACTTTTAAAACTGTAATTAACAATTAATTAGCTAGCAGTTATTTACATATATGATTATTTATTATGAGAATAATCATAACTAATTTGTTAATCATGGTATAGGAACTAAGTCTAGAGCACACATGCTCGTTATATGTCACAACGTAGATAACGGACCACGCATGCTCGTGATACTCATTGTCACAAATTTGTTATATGCTCGTCATCCTCTTGTTCGTTGTGGGGGTAACGAGCCGTCCCGCTCATTATCCATTTTTTTCAATCAATAAAAGTTGAGTTAGATAATTGTATATGGCTTTAAATATACGTGTTATCATTGTGAATGGTTAGTTATATTGACATAAAGGCTAGTTATAAAAATGATCTGTTATATTATTTTCTTCTCAATAATTATTTAATGGAATATTTTTCCAATCTTACGTAAGAACTTTTTGACATATCGTTTTACAATCTATATTTTATATTGTTGTTTCTTTTGTCAACAACTTGGACCTCGAGCATTAGGTAACCAGTTTACATCACAATAAAATATAGCCCCATTAAAAATTTTATTAATTAATTAGTGGACTATCTTTTGCTAATCCTTTTCGACGAACATTACATAAGAATATGCCTTCAAATCTTGTAGTTTTTCTTCTGAAAATTTTCAAACTTTATAGTTTTAAAGTTTCAGAAATTAGAGGACCTGCAATGATATTGTGATAGACAATATGACGAAGATTTTTATTCTCATGACGAGGACAAGTCTCGTTATGCACCAATATTGCCAGAGCCTTCGTCTTTGGCTTGTGAAAGGATTCCTCAGCGTGGTGGAAACGAGCCGGCCCCATCCTTCGTTATCTTTTTTTCCCCTTTCTATTCTACCAATAAAATTTGAAAAAAATATTTGTATATGTTAGGGCTCGCTAACTATACTAAACCCTAATTTACATTCTCTAATAATTCCTAGTGACCCTAGCTTTCCATGAATATTTTTAAATGTATGAACTAGCTAGTTTCTAGCAAATCTTTACATAATTGTTGCTAGTGTACGTATAATATATTTTCAAAGAAACGAGTGCTGAGAAGCCTATCTAGAATATATCACATCCAACGGTATATCGAGTATAAAGAGATGCTCAATCATGTGTTTTCCGAAAAAGTTAGAAGCATTTATATTTGATTGTATGCTTGAAGCGTTGTTGACTTATGCATCTAACATGGTTTTTTTTTGGGGTATTGTAAGGTTTAACAATTACATGAACAATGTACACAAATATCATATCGCATAATATGATTATAGAATGCTAAGGATACGCAATAAGCAATGATGATGGCAACACACGTCCTCTTCCGAATAATGTGCAACGGACGTTTGTCAAGATATATATGTTAAATACATCTTATTAAAAATAGAGAATTACGCAATAGAAAAACACATGTCCAACTCTGACAAAGAAACATATTTGAAGAATTTTAAGCATATTTGTTTTTTTTAATATCAGAGAATTAAGATAAATGAGTGATGAGGGTGTTTGGTACAAAGAAACAGAAGAAATGGAGAAACAGAATAAACATATTTTTATTTATATATTTCCAATTCTCTTTCGTAAGTGAAGAAATGGAGAAATAAAAAGGCTAACTATTTACAGAAACAAACCGACCAAACCGACTCCATCCCTACCATTTCCTCCGACCAACCAACCGACGCCTCCTCTGACCGACCAACCAAAGCCTCCCCGTCCCATTGAACGACACATCTCGGATAGTGGCGTCGAGTTCTTCCACGGCATGGGGTTCTTCTTCTTCCATCAATGGAGTCTCTTCTTTTTCCATTGAGTTTTTCTTCTATGCATCCATCCTCAGTGGCGCTAGGTTCTTCTTCTACCACTAATGGCGTCTTCGGCAACGATGACGGGTTCTTCTTTTACGGTGGCAGCAGCGTCCCGGGCAGCATCTCTCCAACGGCTCCAATAAGGTATTTGTCTCTATCTCTCTCCATCAGTTTGTTGAACAAGTACTATGAACTAAAATTTCATATCTACATTTTGTTTATACATAGATTGACCTATAGATTTGGTTTATACATAGCTTTGATGCCCAATCATTAATTTGTTTATACATAGTTTTCTCTTTGTTTTATCAATTTTGCTAGGGTTGTTTAGGGTTTTAGTTTAATTCTCTGCCGAATTTCATGTTGTACCAAACAAGATAAATGATTCTTTATTACATTTCTTTGCTTAAATCTCTGTGCTACCAAACAGAATAATCAATTTCCATTCTCAGACTAATTCTTTTTCTCTGTAATTCCATTTTCTGTTTTCATTTCTCTTCATTTTCATTCTCTGTACCAAATGCACCTTAACAGTTTAATATGATGAAGAGTGATTTGTAAGACCGACCGTATTCAACCTTCTCGAGAGTGCGAGTGAAGCGGGTCACACACCAATACTATCTCTCCCCTCTTTTTGCTAAGCTAAAGAGGCTAGCGTGATCCGGAACCAGAGGCCTCTCCCCCTCTTTCTCTCTGTCATCTCTCTATCTCTCTCCTCTATTTATTTTTTTATTTTTAGAAAAAGTTGTGTGGTATGAATGTGGGGATTGTGAGATAAAATGAGGTGAAAGAAAAAGATGATATATTGTTGGCGTGACAATGAGAACGAGAAGGATGGATGTTGTAAGTAATATAATCACAAGGGCGTCCTATTGATTTTTGAGGGTCTGTGCAAAGAGGGAAAATAGACCATTAAACACACACACAGAGACATATATTTACACAAACTACATTATAATATATTTATTACTTTCTCTATTACTTTACTTGATCACTTGAAATTTACAATCATAAATTACTAATATACCCGACCAATAACATCAATTTTTTAACTATACACACTCTCTCTCATACTTTAAACACTCACCTGTCAACAATAAACACACTATTTCATAACTACATACAAAATTCTTCGTCTACAAAATGAAGAAGCAGTTGTTTTATTATTTTTTTTAATTTGTTTTAAAAGTGAAGAAAAAAGATGATAAAAAAAAGAAAACTAAATGAAACGACCTGTTAGTGGGTAGAAACTATTCACAAAATACCATACCCCTATATTTTTAAAATGACATGTTATCGGTAAAAACTATTCGTCGTCGTGGCATTGCACATGTACCACGCTTGTGTGTATACAAACACACACACACACACACTGATATAATGATATTTCAATAACTAAAACAAAAGAACGGTAACAAAATAGTTTATCTTATATAGTTATTTGAATCGCGAACTTCTTCTAACATTACTGCAAGAAAAGTATGAATCAACTATTAATTATCAATACTTTATAAGATATCGATCTCAATATCTATCATTATCAATCTATTAAGTGTTTCTTGTGACATTCTAGACCGTAAGTTAGACTTCAACAACTTATGCTTTGAGAAACTTATTATGCAAATGTCACCGTTACTGAAATTGACAACAAGACTCTATATGCAATAATTGCATATACATAAACAATTGAAAGTTAAAACATTAAACAACTATTATATATATATATATAAACAAACCAGACTTGTGATGTGGATTGAATCTTTTCTCCTTGATTGCTTCGACCTCGACGCCTTATATTTCCCTCTCGATTCCCTAACGATGAATGAGTTTTCCTAATTTTTTTTTTGGGCTTATAGAATAACTATTTTAAATATGGTCTTCTTAGTATTCTATTTTATTAAGAGTGTGTTTGGTACGCAACTATTTAGAGCTTTTTGGAGTTGATAGGTTTTTACTTTGAAAGAAAACGTTACAAGTCTTGTTCGAATGAAAAAGCTTGAAGCTTTTTTTTAACAAAAAGCTACAAAATAAAAAGCTTCTTAACGTAGTTTTTAAACCTAGGTGGAAGCTTTTTTATTTATAAAATTACCTAAATATCCTTTTAAATTGTTTTACAATTCCTCATATTTTTATGATTTGTCCTTTTTTATCATTTTACATTATTTAGCTTCAGCTACTAGCTATTTTGTCAAACACGTATACAAATAAAATATACAACTTCCAGCTACCAGTTACTTCCATCAAACATACCCTATGTTGTTTTAAAAAATTATAACATTATATTTAATATATATATATATATATATGTATATATAAAGTTAAACCTTCTCTTATATGTGGGTCCTGTATAGTCGCACCTCTGTATAATCATGTAAATCTGTAATGGAGACATGATCAAGTGACTATATCGTATTAGTAAAGGCGTATTTTCACTTAAACTATATATAACAAAAAAATACAAGTTAATTCTTTTTTTAGGAAAGCTACGTATTCCAATGATTAAAAGTATCGGGCCAGCTGACGCAATTAATTGTCGGCATTCTTATTTGTTGTCTCCCCGGGTTTATTAAATATTTGAGAAACGGTGACATGTTTGTTGTGTTCAATAGTTGAGCCCAACCTTAATCTTTGCATCCTCTTCGCCTTCAATAAACATAAACATAAACATGGGTAGAAACATCGAAGAACAAGTCATTCTGCAACAACAGTCTAAGGTATCGATCATAATTCCTGTATATATATTTTTATGTTATTCATATACAGTTTTAATCTTCTTAATTTTTATATATTTTTCGATAATTTTATCTTGAAAATATAATTATAAAGCAAGGAAACACACTACTTTAGTTGTTAGACTGAAATTAAGTACTTGATTATCATCAAGTGAAATTAGTTTAACTCTTAATTTGGTTCTAATCGGGTTTATATTTGACCAGGAGATGGATGAAATTGCGATTGGAAAATCGCTGTTAGCTTCTTTGCCAAACTCGCCAAATCAAAACAACGGTAGCAAACCGACGAGCATGGTTATGAAGGCAAGTCTTTTTTTTACTTTCTTCACTCATTCCTAATATATCTTTTCTTTCCGCTCCCAAAATAGCATAACAGCGACACACTATGTTCTTAAGTTCCTTTAAGAAAAAAAAAATATTTATGAGAATTAGAAAGATGATGTTCTTGGGTTCTTTCTAAAAAAGGAAAAAAAGGGGGAAAAGGAATGATTTGAAACAAGAGTTTTATCAATTTCAACCACACAAAATCTTTCTACCCAAAAATGAAACGATCAGAAGAAAATCCTACGTTTTATTCTTTTTCTTCTAATTTCAGAACACGGGTAGTATAAAAAAAACTCCTTTTTTGTTTTTTCCTCATTTAAAACTTGAGAACTGAGTGTATATGTATGATTGATATTTGGATCTAGAATTATGAGAAATTTACAATCACATCTCTAAATTATCTTTTTTACTTTATATAATATTCTTGAATATGATACAGAAAGCCCATATGGTATTTCCTGCACATTTGGTAGCCGAAGCCATATCAACCCTTCATGGGCTTGACCTTAGATGGTCCGGTCCAATTACACCACAAGAAATGGAATACGTGAAACAATATATTTTTGCCAAATACCCTGAATACTGCAGTGGACTCATTGTTGACGAGGGAGACAAGATTGATTTATACAATCTTTGTAACAGAGACGACTCAAGTTTGGATGCAAGTATGAGTGATGACAAACGGAAGTATTCGCCGAGGGCTATCACGATAAAAGACTCGTCTTCACCGTCTTCCTTCGGTTCCATCAACGATCTTGATGGAACCCAATTACAACCTTCGAAATTGCTAGAAATCCTAAACAAAAAAGCTTCGTTTCAAGGTAACTTCATGTCAATTCCAGAGATCCAAGCTCGAAACAAGGCGTTGCAAATTTGTGGGTTGCAAGAAGACGATTATCTTGTCTTATTTGTACCAACGTTTAAAGAAGCAATGGTGATGCTCGGGGAGTCATACCCTTTCTTTAAAGGGAACTATTACATGACGGTTATTAGTGACAAAGAAGACTCGATTAGAGAACTTGTGACGACCAAGGACTCGAAAGTCATAGTGGCTCCGGAGACATGGTTGGATCTACGGATCAAAGGGTCACAGCTCAGTCAGTATTTCAGAAGAAAGAGCAAGTATAGTCCAAAAGGGCTATTTGCATATCCGGCATATGTCAATGGTACAAGTTATTCAATGCATTGGATCTCAGAGGCCCGTCGAAATTCTTGGCATGTTCTCTTAGACGCAACCGAACTTGAACCAACAAAAGACCGATTGACACTCGCACTTCATAGGCCAGATTTTGTGATATGCACGGTAGATAACACGCACGCTCAACCGTCGAAAATTAACTGCCTCCTTGTGAGGAGAAAGTCTTTTGAGACTGCTCAAGCTTTAACGGGTACTTCTTTTTTGAGTAACAATAATCTCTAGAGAGAGTACTATTACAGGAACTAACAAGGTTTATATGTAAAACTTTCCTACCTTGTGTATGATTTCCCTAGAGTGGTTGGGGACACAAAAGTTTGTAATAATACAACTATTGATTTTCAATAAGTGAGACGTACTTTTGCATAATTTATTTGGAGACTTAAGTTGATGATACAAACCGATATATATATATATATATATATATATATATATATACACACACATATATATGGGAAGGTTCATTTGAGAACCGTTTTTATTGTGAGAACCAATCTTAACCGTTCATTTTGGATAATGAAATTGATGGATGAAGTGCGTGGAGGGATTGAGTGTGGCAGGGTGCATGTAAGGAATTCATGGGTGGGCAATCCAATAGAAGGAGAAGGAATTGGATGGCTAAGATTGGTTCTCGCGATAAAAACGGTTCTCAAAAGAACTTTTCACTATATAAATATATATATATATATATATATATATATATATATATATATATATATATAAAGGCTCAAACGAGAACTGTTTTTTATACGAAAATTGTGAGAACAAATCTTAGCCGTCCAATTCCTCCTCCTTCAATTGGATTGCCCATCAAAGGATATTTTTATCATAATTCAAAAGATTCGTGAATTTTCTTTGAATTGTAATTTTAATGGAGATATGAACAATACAAAACTTGAAATTATACAAGTGTTAGCAATTGATAAAAGCTTGTTACCTTAGAAGTTATAATACCACCCGTAGTGGATTTTGCTACACATGCACCAAAAACCATCGTCAATGGCCCGTCACCTACTATAGTGGCTTCGTCAATTTGCTCTTTATTTGGACACTTGTTGTTCTGATGACGAGCTCGGTAGGCTCGTTATCATTTTCTTTTTATTTTTTATATCTTTCAACCAATCAAATTAATCTAAATTAATATTATATTGGTTCAATAATAGTAATGATCATGATGTAATAGTCACTCTTTACTAGGATTGCTAGTCATATGATAATCATATGTTGGTTATTCGGATATGATAAACAATTATAGCGGTAATGAAATTCGTATTATTAGTTGTGGTGTAAATAAAATCAAAGAACATGGATTGTAATTCAGGGGCCCTCCATGTTTTATTTTTGGCATTGAATCCTTTGTTATTAATTTGTCGAATTGTACCATACATAATTACATATTTAGTTTCTCTTTGAAATTTTTTTTATATGTCATTACATATAGAAGGGAAGGAAATGTTTCACATTTTACTAACCATATTATATTATGTCATATTAGTTTTATCCTTATTACATTACTATTTACACACCCCGCAAACTATAATCGTACCAAATCACACCTCGATCTACACCAAAAGAACGAAAAGAGAGAAAAAACAAGTGTGAGATATCTCACTTTGAAAACTCACATCGAAGATAGTGTGACTAACACGTTGTGAGAGAGGGTCTCACAATCTCACCCTTCCCCTTAAAATATTATTTACACCTTTTTCAATCTTTAAAAATATCGTACTTATCTAAATCTTATCATCGTTGACGGTTTTTTTTTAAATTACCTTTAAAAACTTTTGTAATTTAAAAATAGTCAACTGACTTTTTTATAATTATAAAGGATTTAAAATGAAACAGTAATATTTACACACAACATATAAATGATATAATATATTTAAATTACTCCTCTAACAACAAGTTTCTAATCTAATTAATCTTTAATGTATTAAAAAATAAGAGGTTATGATGTATCATTCAATTTTTAGAATTGTTTTCATCAATCATCTATTTTTATTTTCTCAAATGATTTACGAATAAGTTTTTTTTTTCAAATGTTATTTTTAGATAATTTAGTTTGTTAACACACTTAAATATCTTAACAAAAACATGTATTCAAATAATTTAGAAGATAAATCTATTTTTTGTGATTATTTATATAAATATATATTTCAATTGTATTAATTTAAAAAAATTCAAATTTAATTATAAAAAGATTCTACAAAAATTTGATAATAATGTTATGCATGAATTTTTTATTTTTAATAGATTTATCTCTTTTAAGAGATTTTTATATCCCTATATATGATTTACAGTTGTTTTATTATATACCTTAGTATTATTTAACATTATAAATATTTTAAATTTAATTTATACACGATGTGTTAATCTAGTCTAGTCTAGTCTACTATTATAATAAAAAGAAACAAAAATAATTTATAAATTTACTTATTTAGGTGATTTTCCTATATTTATTTTTGCAAAACTTCCGAATATGATTTTGTATTGTTGTAATAATAAAATTTGCAAGGAATAAGGCCATGCATGGCGGGCTCAGGAAGGGGCTCGGGTTGATTTGGGTTCAAGTGGGAACACCCCTACGGGGTCTCAGGTTCCCCTCGGGTTTGCCCCCCTCCTCTCCACTTCGGTTCCGACAATCCAAGACATAAAATGATCTTTTTATTAAAATGTATGTGTTTTAGGTCGGAAGTTGGTTGCTATTTAGATTTTAAATTAATTTGAGTTGGGAAGGAAAAAGTTAAAAAAAACTTATGTAATATTTAGATTAAAGTAGGTGCTAGGATGGCCTAATGATTGCGAATTTGTGATGGATACTCTTTGTTTGAGTCCTAATTGATTTGGACATGAATTTGACATGATTTAATGGAAATAGGCAAATAGCTATAAGCTAAACATTGAATTGGCCTATAAGACACTTATCCATTTTAGCTCATTAATTGTACTATTGCACTCTTCTTAAGTCTTAAAGTACTTTGAACCACAGACATGATTTGAGTTTTTAATGTAATCACAAAACCATTTTACATCATTTTTAAAATAAATTGTGATATGTCACTAAATATCTTTAGAATGGAAAAAAAAAATTAAACAGCACAACGCACACATACACTAATCTATTCTCAAAATCTACGTATTTTGTTTACAGCGGAAGTTGAACCCATGACTATAAGCCATGAGAATATAATAATTTTCTTCTTATAATGTTGTTTGTTTTTTTTAATTATACATTTGGTCTATTCTGTTTATGTCATTCGAGTGCTGTTTTGTACGTTTGAACTATGTACAATTAAAATTTGATCTAAACTAGCGTGGTCTTGTTTTATTCTGTAGGTCCAACTTTGCAGAACTACTCAAATTTCAAGATAAACTAAATTCAGGTGGCAAACAATATATAGTGTGGGAGTTTGTTGGAAATTCATCTCAAGTGTTGCTGTGCGCCAAAATTTACTCATGATGGGCAAAGGCCCATATCCATTTTATTCATAACTCTTTTAAGCCTTAAACAAATATTAGGGGGTGTTTGGCACGGGGAAAAGAAAAGAGGAGAAAGGGAAAAGTAATGGTTTCTCTTGTTTGGGTTTAAAATAGGTATAGAAATGGTTTCTCAGACCATTTTCCAATCTCTACTCGCTTTGTATCTTGATTTCTCTAAAAAATGAGGAGAAATGGCGAGAAAAGGCATTTGCGGTGGAAACCCTATCGTAACCTTCGATGTCGTCGCCGTCGGCGATGTCGTCTGTGTTGTTGCGATGGAACCCTAATCGCGGGCGATGTCTTCGTCGTCTGCGTTGTTGCGATGTCACCCTAATCATCGGTGATGTCGTCGCCGTCGTTGCGATTGAACCCTAATCGTCGGCGATGTCTCTGTGGCGATGCTATTACGGCGAGGCGGCGTTGGCCGCAGCCGTCGTCGTTTGTTGCGATGTCTTCGTCGTCGTTGCGATTGAACCCTAATCGTCGGCAATGTCGTCTGTGGCGACTTGTCGTTGCTATGTCGTCGCCGTCGATGAAACCCTAATCGTCCTCTGTTGCGATGTCTATCGTCGTCGTTGCCCTCTGTTGCGATGTCTATTGTCACCGATGGAACCCTAACACTGTTGCGATGGACCCTAAGGCGATGATGAGTGTCCGGCGTCGGCATGGCGGTGTCGCCGCCGCCGACGAGTTTCCGACCACCTGAGCCACTATTTCTCATTTTCATTTCTTGATGTACCAAACAAAGACATTTTTTACTCATTTCCATTTCTCACTATTTTCATTTCTCCCTCATTTCCATTTCCAATTCTTCCCTTTTCTTTTCCCTTTACCAAACATCCCCTTAGGGTATATGACTATATGTTATAGAATACCTATATATATATGTGTGTGTGTGTTTTTTCAGGTTGGGGGCTACGCCAGATTGCGAGGCAATGCATAGTAGAGAGATTTCATTATTCTTTGGTTTTATTTTTTGCTTGTACGCGGTCATCGTAAAATGGTAGTAACCAAGATTCAGATTATAGTTTTTCTTTGTTATTCGTAAGTTTAGGTTTATAATCTCCCCATATTTTTTCCATATAGTGATATGATCAGCTGTGCCCGTAGTTTTTTTCCGTAAAAAGTTTTCACATTAAATCTTGGTGTACTCGTTCTCTATTATTTATTCGTATTTCGTTTTTTCTAAGTGGTTCGATATATTTATTTTAAAACACGAAGTCCATGAATGGATTTCAAGAATGATGATTAAATGTAGTCTTTAGTGAGATCGATATAGAATTCCATTTAAGAGTGTATTTAAGGGCAAAGGGAGTGGTCACCACTCCGGTGGTGGCGGGGAGTCTTGCTCGGGACACTATAGTGATATTACATGGGAAGAAGAGAGGGATAGAGGGGATGCAACCTGTGAGGAGAGGGAAGAGTTAAGTGAGGTATATTTTTTTTATTAAAAAAAGTGGAGAAAGGTCGAAGAGTTGAAAGATGATCATTGTCAAGGTTCAAAAGATGGGAATTAGAGATGTAACAATTATGTGGTAAAAATAAAAGAATAGTGAAAGATTACCTCTAAGTAATATAAAAATCAATATATGAGTAAGTTTTTATTAGTCCAAAGTGTTTTTGTAAATACTGTAGGAGCTAAGAGCTATCAAGCTCTTAATTGGACCAATAAAAACTTGCTCTAAATACAACTTGATAGCTCTCGGCACCTATAACATTTTCCTACGGTTTGTAAACTGTAGAAAAAGTCAACAAGTAAGCTTTTAAATATGAACGTTTTGACTATTATTATATACATCCATTTACCCGGCTCGCTCTTCATTTATGGGCAAGTATCAAGTTGTACATAACATATGATTTTTCCTATTAAAAATGAAAGAAACACTGCAAACTACTAAATATATTGGACCACCTACTTATTTATAATAACGAAACGTAGGTGGTTTCTAATGGCTATCAATATCTTCATCCTTCCGAGTTGCATAAGCGCCAGCTACATGTCAAAGTAAAACATGACTATACTAGGAATAATATACGCTTATTTGCAATGTGGATCCGGACATCCTGCAGTCGTGATTTAAATCACGGTGTTTAATACTCACACTTCTATTTTTTTTTTCTGATAATTAAGTATGGGTTGAATGTGATGATTGAGTAGTGATCAATGTGATGGGGGCAAAAATAACGTGGTAAAGTGTCTTCCCGTCTCACTTATTCATCTTCGTTGTTTTGACTATATTCTCTTCCTTGAGGCAGGCTACGTAGCCAGTGAACTTGTTGACGGCTTATTATAGGTTCCTCCATTTTGAAGTAATCTGGTCTTTTGTACGTTGAATTATCATGACCTTGCTGTATTGCTCTTGAACTCAAGCTTAAAAAGAGTTAATTGGTTGCTTGAGAGTTCCCACCATTTTAGTCCTCTGACACGTTGAACCAACACTCTGTCAAATATTTTTCTTTAAAAGCAGTACAATGTGTTTTCTTGATGGGAGTAGTGGCCAACATTTTGTCTTTTCTTTGATGAGAGTGCTCGGGTCTCAAGTTTGATTAACGGATTCGGTTTAAGAAGAGGTTGAGGGTTAGATAAAGGGTTGAAATATATTATTGTTGTTGTAATTGTGTACTCGCTCAACTAAAAGAATAGTTTTACAATTAGATAATAAAACTCATTTTTAATTTTTGTATTGTTTTGTCAAGCCATTATTTTGATAATATTTTGTAATCGTGGGGGCTTATAAATGCTTTTTATTCAATAAAATTCGACTCATTCTTAAATGGCGCATACACACACACTCAAAACTTATCTGTGCACAACAAAAAAAAGAAAGTAATATTATCGTTGCAAAATATTGGGATTGAACGATTGAGAAAAAGCCCACCATAGGCGTCACAGGGAGTTAGGGACGATAGACAGACACGGCCCAAACAAACGCGGAGTAGATGATGTTACGCCTTACCTTTGTCATGGAGGATAACGAAGGAAGGGCATGCATCGACAACCCCGTACACACTTATATTAAACGTTTACTTTATCACTCAAACAACACGTTTATTTACACTTGAAAAATGACAAAAATGTAGCTTTCCTCACATTGGCATTGATATCACCTTGCGACCTTCATGAGAATCACGGGAGCATAGCAGCATGAGAAAGCATCACGCTAGTGATTACCCTCTCCTAAATCCCCAATAACAAATATGTTTTTTTAACCACGATTTGGTTGTAAAAATCATAAATAAAAAACAATGAGCATGCTTTTTCTAAGTATTTAAACTTGCAATAAACTATCTTTTCTTGGATTTCTCTAAAAAAACTTTAGCACTTAATCACTCAAGAATAAAAAATAAAAATAAGTTAATTGTATACAACTATTTTTCTATATATATCAATTACCACTATTTTTTTTTATTTTTGTAATTCATATATATAAAAGTATTACAGTTTAAACAAGTCATTTTTGTTGTATATAACAAATAAATATATAACCCTTTGAAAACGTATCGATAAAACCCAAAGGCTCTGTATATAAGTAGCAAAAAACAGTTGTAGACTAGATAGGTTTGGTACCATGCTAAATTGTAAAAATACCTTTCGATATTTATAGTGATATGGGAAGGGTTCAAACGAGAACTGTTTTTCGTACGAGAATTGCGAGAATCAATCTTGGCCGCTCATTTTGGATAATAGAATTCATAGATGAAGAGCGTGGGGATTGAGTGTGGCCGGGTGCATGTACGAAATTCATTAGTGGACAATCCAATTGAAGGAGGGGAAATTAAACGGTTAAAATTAGTTCTCGTACGAAAAACCGTTCTCGTTTTAACTTTTACCATAGTGATATAATATTACATAGAATCCTACGACATACTATACGGCCAGACACGACTAAACTAATAAATTAACTATTTAACAAAATGTTATACTCAAATTACCTCAGGTAGCATTTACTCATCTATAAAAGAACAACAGATCGAATATAGATATATTGTTCTAATATGAATCTCTTTTCTATTTCTTTATAACCTTCTGAAGTTTTTGGTATTTGTTTTTCAACTGAGAATCAGCATTCACTAACGATTTAAACCATAAATTTTATCTTCCTTCCAAAATGGAGGTAAATAGTAAATAGTAAATGGTATAACGATTTAAAAAAAGAGAGGAAAAATGATAAATAAATTACTAAAAAACGCCAAAAAGTGAAAAACAATCGGCTCCCACTAGTCACCCTAGCAAAACCAACCGCCGTCATTCCCGCCGGTGACGTTGCTCGCCGGTGGTATCTCGAAATGCCATAACCGTCCGACAGCATGCTTCCGATACTTCTGACACAAAAACTCATTAGCGTAATCCTTCTCCACTTTCCGATTCACATCGTGCAAGAACACATGGGTTACACCGGCTTTCTTCCGGTTCCTCGCCATCACGGCAGCGGAATAAACCGCCGCCATCCTCCCCGGCGCTTCTGCGAAGTACCCCCTCGGCGCGTCGATCATTATCATATCCCACTCGTTATCATACACCTCATCCGGTAAACTCGTGAGCGCTAACCTACACTTAATATTCCCTTTAATATAAGATCTCGCAGGACTACATTCCGGCTCCGATCTGTACGTCTTCATTAGCTCGTCGGCTTGCGAGAGCTTCGTCCGGTACTTAACCACGGCGGCGTTAAGCTCCGGCGCGTCTTTCAAAACCGTCTGAACCCATGTCGGATCTTCCTCGAGAAAAACCGTCTTCCCGTTGGAATTAAACGAAGCCCACATCATCGAATCATGTCCGAGGCCGAAAACCAGGAAATTACAGGGGGAAATCGATCGGAGAACATCGAAGGAAACGGTGATTTCGGAGAATGATTGTTGAGGGACGATTCGGGAAGTCGCGTAATGGAGGATGGCTTTGAGTTGATTCGGATCGGGTTTGGAGCGGAAGTTACCGAAAACAGAAGGGTTGCAGAAGAATCGGGTTGAATCGGTGCCGGCGAAGGTGAATAGAAGGAGGCCGCCGGCGATGAGGGCGATGGCAGTTAATGCGAGAAACAGCCGGCGTTCAGGGAGGATGAGGAGACTATTATTGTTATTATTATTTTTCATTTTGGAGATTTTTTGATTTCGGACCAGACCAATGAGTAAGAAAGTGAATAGAAGAAGAATATCTCTAAGATTTGGGGTTTTATGAGTTGAGAGATAATAGACGACGGTGGGAGACGTGTTGAAGAAAAAGATAACGGCGTCAGGTTCAGACATGACGCGACACCATTGGTCAGTTCATGTGAATGTATTAGAATTTTGTTGAAATAATTAAATCTATTAAAAAATCAAAACCGAATATTAAGTATTTATGCCACTTGAATCATAAATGTATCTACTTGATAAAATACAAATGTAAGATTTTAAAATTTAATCTAGATCTGTACTCCTTTAAGTAGAAGGAAAAAAAATAATAATAATACTTACTTTACAATTATTTCTATAGTTAGAAATCGCTATGTCTTCTACGTGTCACACAGAATATTGGACATAATAAAACTAATAACAACAGTTTTCATACCATAAGAATATAAAATGCTATGAACAAGTCAGATTATTATAAAGTATTGTATGTTGAGCATAAAACTATTATTTTATTGCAAATTAATCGAATTTGGTGAGATTTGTATAAGTTTTTTTCTATACTATAATTTTCTTTCACGTTTTATTTTCTAATGATAAAAAAAGTTTGGTAAATAAAGTTACATCTATGACTAATGATTAAGCAATGATGATAAGATTTAATAGAGTAAATACTTAGGTGACGTTAGGTTCGTAAGAATATTTCTAAAGAAATTGAAATTTGTCAAGAATTAAAATTTGAATCCGTAATCTGTTTGAAAAGTAGGAGTATTTATGGAATCAAATCTCATATTCTGTTTGGTTCAAGAACAATGTAGATGAATTTGATTTTAGTGATATAAAATGACATAATTGCATTTCTTGTTCTTTTTACTTAATTTTTGTTTGTTTTGTAACATTTATACTACATACAAAATCTCATCAGAGAGTGGGTTTGCTTGTAGAAACTACTTATGCCTTTTGAAATAAGCATCGGTTGTAATAAAACACAACTTTATACAAGATCAGTGCATAGATTTGTTTAGAAGTTGCTTGAGTGTTTAGCAATTCAACTTATTTAGATTTTGGAGTAAATAGTTAGAACCATACAAGGGGTTTTTAACAAAAAAAAAAAAAAGTCAGTGTGAGCAAGAAGAAGGCAACGAGGAGAAAGAAAAAACATAAACTCACTTGAGGCTGCACAGAGGAAAGTGGAGACAGAAGGGGGCGAGGAAAGGCAACGGAGAAAGGCGTTGGAGGCGGCGATCTATTGCTAGAAGTGGAGGAAGGCGGCGATCGACTGCCGGAGTCGGAGGACGTCAGTGACGCGGGCGACAACGGTTGTAGGCAGCGACGACGCAAGTGCTCTGGAGGAAGAGATGAGTGGAGCTATGAGGGCTATGGAGTACAAATGGAAGAAGAAAATATTTATTAGGGCTAGATGTTTTGAGAGTAATAAAGTAATCTTTCACATTCACTAGTTCAAAAGATTTTAAAATCACTCAATCACTAGATATAAGATATTATCACATAACGGTGGATTAGAGATACTAGACATAAGATATTATCACATAATGGTTTGTCTTTTTTTTTGGATTAAACATAGAAAATACAAATATAGATTAATGGCTTTAAATGATTTGTGCTGTAACCCTTTTGGGTAATGCTTTGTATGTTTTGTAACCTTATTATAGCACCTTGCTAGTATCTAATAAAATTGGGTTCTCTTGACTGGGTGATAGTCATGCCGAAGTTCCTTATACGAGTTACATTTTGTTTGTTGTTAAAAAAAATCCAATTCTTTAAAATTCCCTTATTAAAGTGAACTAAACACGAAAATCCTTATGAATTAGATTCTAATTTCTAAAGAAACCCAATAATTCATATCAACCTAACGGGCCCATATAGAATATAACAACCTAATGTGTCAAGAGCACACTCAACTTATATTTATCTTATGATTATGTTCATAGTTAATACTCTTTAACCCTCACAAACTTATCTTGCAGCACCTTTTATGCTTTCTATGCGGCAAACCCATGATGGTTCTTACGTTATTTTCCTATAATTTTTTGTTGATGGTGATGATGAAAGTGTTTGCTTTGTATGTGTCATCTCCTTTTATGCCATGATCTAGGAGAGTGATTGATGCAGTGATTTAAAGAAAAGACAACTTTTCTTTTTAAATTAACGTCTCAGTTTAAAAATATAAATATAGTGACAGGTTCAAAAAAAATATTACGAATAATACAGATAGATTATTTTTAATTACAAGACAGACTAACAATTTTTTTTATTTATAAACCTAAATCATACACGGAATATAGCAGTTTCTTTCACTTAGACAATTCATTCGTAACAATATCAAACAAATTTCTTATTCATAAACCATAATCATGTTGACTTGTTCTATCGAAACTTTGAATCATTGAGAGGCTATGCTTATATGAAACTTTAAATTAATGCATTTCGCCAAATAATCCTTACAAAGGTGGAATGGGAGTGATAACATTAAAATGGATCATCCACCAAGTTGTGGTAGGAGGCCTTTCCACTCGATAGTGTTATACTTGCCTTTAACTTTTAAAATACCTTTTTTAACCATTTCATTTTTTCGCTTAATTTACTTTAACTTTTTATCTATTTAAAATATCTCTCTAACACTAAGACACTCTCTTACACAAACACAAACACTAAAATATCTACCCACATCAACATAATTTTTAAAATCTTATTAACTTCTCCCTCCTTATTTCATAAATATAAATCTTTTTCTTATTTTAATATCTTTTAGAATTTATTTTTAAAATTAATAAAATATTTGATACAAATTTAAAAAAAATGTCATTGTACGATACCTTTTCGTGATATTGAATTGCACGAATAACATATTATTACATTTTTAAAAGCAACATGATGTAAAATAGAAATTATTTGTCGTCGCAGCATTGCGCGGGTACCTTGCTAGTATGTGTGTGTGTGTCTATATATATATATATATATATATATGTAGATCAGGGGTGAAAACAAGAGGGCTAAAGGGTGCTAGACCCTCTCCAATAAGCCCAAAATCCTTAATATTTTAGAAGCCCAACTGCCCAAGTAAAGCACGTATTTATTAACCCCCTAATTAGAGTTAATTAGTAGATCAAGTATATCTCAAAATATAATAGCAAAAGGAAGGCTCGAAGTGGAGATTCTGATTTTATTTATCTAGCCAAAAACGAAACTTTTTTATGTCGTTCATGTAGGTGTATCATTAGTGTTATGATAAAATAAGATGGACCCTCACAATAATAAAATTCTATCTCCGTCCCTGGTATAAATGTTTTGTGGATGTGTAGATTGTGTATATGAGCAAGAAAAGACTATATAATTGAAACCAAAACTACTAGGCTTCTTGATGCTCCAAATCCACTTGCTTTCTATCCAATTTAAAAATGAAAATTTTAATTGATTAATAAAGCCAAGGGTGGCTTCCCAATATCCATTTCACCTCCATGTAGTCTTAGACTTTTTGTTGTATTTGGCATCTGCATCCATGTGTATCCCATCGTTTATAAGTGTAACTTGCTAATTTTTACTTCCAACTTGGATAGTTGAAAATTAGTATCATGAGAATACAGTAACCATTATAGAATTATGACTCTTATGTATTTAATATATCATATCCTTTTTTTTTTAATTTTATTCTATCAATCATACCCTTTATTAATTTTTTAAATTAAATAAATAATTATTCAAAGTTTCTTATTTGCGATAAAGAAGATAAACCTTTTTTTAAATTAAATAAAGGATTATTCAAAGTTTCTTATTTTCAATAAAGAAGATGAACCTACAAATAATAAATATGCGTTTGAACTGATTAAATCAATCCTGTAAACAGAAAACTCTATTGACCTGAACCCAATTAACCTAAAGTTTAATAAGGTTGGTTTCAAGTAAAATTTATTAAACCAATCCTATAAACATAAAGATGACCCGGTTAACACCCTTACAAACTTGTCTCACAAGTTAAATAATATCTTTGTCAAAAGTATTAAAATATACTTTTGTTTTGAGCTGGGGTCCACTACGTGTCACCACGTAGCTCTTCTAATAATGCAATTTATATGAGTTTATTATTACGTTAAGGTTTCTTTTACGAATGAAGTTTCAAATAAAATATTGTAGAATGTTTTTAAACTAAAATAATTGGATTATCACTCAATAGTGATTGTAAAAATAAGATCTTACTATAGATTTTGAGTTGCTACAAGATCAAAATCGTAAAATCAAATTGTGATTGCAACATCTTATTATGATTTATTTGTTTCTTTTATATATATCGTAGTTTATATCAAAAGGTAATCTTATGATAAATGAATATAAAAATCAAAGTTTAAACATCTTATAATAATATAAATAAAAGACTATAATAAAATCTATTATACAATTTTAGTCATTAATTTAGTTAAAAATTAAACTTGAACAATCTATTTTGATAAAGATTGAAATTCAATTTTGACTTTTCTTAGTTAAGTATGGATTCAATTTTAACTTTAAACTTTGATTGTATCTTTTTTACAAATCATCGATTATTAGTGTTACAATTACGAGTAATAAGGTCATGTTTTTATTGATTATAATTAAAAATGGTTTAAAATAATTATAAAATATTTAAAATGGCAAAACTAAAAATACGATTAAATATGATTTTGAAATGATACAAAGGAAAAATAAGATATTTAAGATTTATAAAGTACATATATAAAATTTTCTTGAATCCAATATTGACCAAGAAAAATTAAAATTGACTCTTAATATTTACCAAAGTGAAATATTTAATAAACTAGACAAACCCATTCTCATCTCAAGTTTGCCCAAACACATTTTTATAAGTTTTTTTTAAATAAGGTATTATTTTTGTCTGCGACGCGCAGATATTTCAAATAAGCTTGTTTATTTTTTCAAAAAAATATCTACGCAGGAAGACGTTTACAATCACCTTATTTGTTTCTTTAGCAGATATAATATCTTATTTTTTCTTATCTTAAGAACAAATAACCACATAATTTTTACAGATTTAGCATGTTCTAAACTACATCTTTTCTTGAAAATATGAAATAAGACATACGAAATCTATGTCTTAAAAAATTGAATGGCCATGTTTGATAAATCTTTGAGAGAGTAATGAGACCTAATCTGAATTGGTAAAACATTTCCGGTATCCTCGTACATATAATTGATTCATATCTTTTGTAATTTCTGCTTTATAAAATGGCTTACAAAATGTTACACAGTTGGCATGCAATTTCTGGTAAATACTAATACTTAAAGATGTATAATATTATGAAGTTAGGATATCCATCTTAATATTTTAAGCTGTTAAATGAAACAAAACCAAACAATAATTATTAATGTGGGCCTGCGTACGTATTTATAAACAGAAAGAATATTGAGTTGTTCCAAGAGTGGGCCGAAAGCAGCAATCATCTTGTCATTTTGACCAGCCCATGCCTATTTTGTTTTCGGGCCAAAGCCCATGTAGGATGAGATGGGCTCGGCTTGTGTAATAAAAGCCCATGCCTATTTTGTTTCCAATGCTTAATTTTTAGCTGTGCTTTTTGTCCATTATAAAAAACATATTTTTTTCTTGAAAACGAATAAAAATTAAGTTACTATATTGTGTAAGATTGTCTTTTTTTTCTAAAAAAATAAAGTCTAACTTTAAAGACATGTTTGTGGGCATGTAGACGTTTCTAATTTGTTTGGTTTTTTCAAAGAAAACATCTGCATGCAGACAAAGGTTTCCAATAAACTTATTTGTTTTTTGCAGACATAAAACCTTATTGTGTCTTATTTTTGTCTATATCTTGAAAAACAAAAAATCAAATTTTTTTTTTCTTAGACTTAAGATCTTCTAAACTGCACTTTCTCTAAAAAAACATCAAATAAGACACATTTATGTTTGTCTTCAAAACAAGCAATATTATGTTTTAAAGTTGAATGATTCTGTCTCAGTTTTTTCTACTGCACAATCTTTATTTAGATGTATTAGTTAAGCAATTTGAATGGAACTATTTAACATTTACCACTATTCAACTGCAATTAAACATCTCCCCAGATCGAATTTATTGATTTAAACCAAATCATCCTAAAGAGGTACGAAAGTAATATTACATAGATTTTGCTTTAGTAAAATATTATATAGTCTTGCCAGTAAAAAAAAGCTTATATAGTTTAGTTCTCGATTTAGATAATTTCAAATTTTGGTTCCCGAAGTTTTAAGTGTTTTTTAACACATGGTGACATAAACAGGTTATTTTTTCTAACTCATAAAATTAAGAATTGATATTCTCTTATAATATAGTGAAGGGTTAAGATCCTCTCATATTTGGTTAAACATGATCTATTAAGTTTTTACACAAACATGATAGTATGACCTATAAATAGATTCATTATTGACTTAAAATAAGAGACTCACTTTTATATATATGAGAAAAAATAGTGAGTCATGTTTAACCATAGTATGTGAGAATCCGAAACATAAAAGTCATGTTTCCTCACAAATATAAAAACGAGGACTACAAAAATACTCATTTTTGATATAAAATAAGTATCCGCTCTAATGTTTATGAGAAAGATATAGATTTACAAAGATCCCAATCCTAAAAACTAATTATTAATGACATACAAATAAATACCACACACCAACTTGCTGTCACTACCATTACTCCCGCCAACAACCTCCCATTATACATTCAAACCCCATTTCTACATAAAATCAATCAAGAACCCCACGTTAACCAAACCAAAAAACAAAACAAAAATTCCTCGATCTCCAAAATGTGGAACAAATTAGAGTGTTTGTTGGTGGTGGTGTTGATGGTGGTGGTATGTGGCGGTGGCAGCAGCGTTAGGGCAGAGGATCAGCAGGCTTTGGGTCAGGAGTGCGCGTCAAAGCTCACAGCAGTGATGACTTGTGTGGCGTTTGCGACGGGGAAGGAGGCGACGCCAGAAAAGAAGTGTTGTGATTCTGTGCAGGAGATGAAAGATAGTAATCCGGCGTGTTTGTGTTTCGTGATACAGCAGATTCACAACGGCTCGAATCCAATGTTGAAGAAGATGAATATTCAAGAGAGTCGGCTTCTTCAGCTGTCGTCGGCTTGTAAAATCGCTAATGCCAGCATCTCTGATTGCCCAAGTAATTATATTCTTTTTTTAATCTTTAAAACTTATTTTGGATTATGGAGACTGGTTATATGCTTCTAATAGGACTGCTTTCGCACTCAAAAATATTTTAAACAGGCTTATTTTAATCATTTTATCATTTACTCATTTAAGTGTTTGGGAGTATAGTAACACTTATCGTAGGTGCTTTTAGCTTTATACATTATTTTCCCTTTGATTATATACCCAAAAAATATACTTGATCGTATTTTCTTTTCAATAAGTTTTTAGACGTACGTGATTTCTTTGTAAGTTTTAGTAACCACCAAACCTAAAGGACTAAAAATGTAATTTACTCGTTTTTTAAGTGATGTAATTTGAACTTTGGATTAGTTGTTGAGAAATATTTATAATCACAAAACTCACATAAAATGGGGTTCTCAATTCTTTTATGAAGAGAGTAAAAGATTTGCAATGGAAAAACAAGAAAACAGGTGTTTTTATTTTAAGTAAAAAAAGAAAGAAAATGAATAGGTTTGGAGAAGAAACTTAAACCATATTTACCTTCAAACTTTCTTCAAAATATAAAAGATAAACAAAAAATGAATATAACATCATCTAGTGATTTTGTAAAACACTGTTAAATATTTATTTTATTTTTTTAATTCAAAGCTTTCTACTCAATATTATTGAAATAAAAAAGACTATTATCAAGAATGAAGATGAGTAGAAAGACTAAACGACATGTAGTGGGTCAAATCGACATTCTTCTAGCTTAAGTCATTTTCATATAATGAATGTCGGTGAACTTTGAAAAATAATAATATTGTCAATAATAGAGTTCAGTATAGTTGTGCATCATAAAGCCAAAATTGACAATGTTTGAATAATATTGGCATTCTTAATTTGCAGTATTTATATATTTTAATTTTGTTGATAGTAAAATAAAAAATAGTTTGACATTATAAATAATAAGAAGCGGATATTCTTTTGATATTTTCGTCTTGTTTCAGAACTCTTAAAGTTACCATCCGGTTCACCTGATGCTGCCATATTCACTAGCAATGCTACGATAGTCCCTCCAACGTCTGGAGGAACGACGCCATCATCAACTAGTACCACTCCATTGGGATCACATGCTTTCAAGTACAATGCACCTGCGATTCTACAGTCTATTTGCGTTTCATTAGTGTTCTTGTTACTATGGTCTTCAACAAGCCTGTTTTATATCTAAGTATCAGTTTTAAGGGTCATAAAGATGAAGCGATTCTCTGTAGACTTGGCTTTTTATGCGCTACATTCTTGTTATGTTCCGCATGGTTTGTTGTTATGGCTTGATAAAACTCATCAATGTTTATTTTGGTTTTGTTTAAAACCGTTTTAAGATTTGTTTTGATATGATATTTTGTTGGTCTGATAAGCTTTCAACCGATAAGTATTATGTTTTTGTGCCATTATAAGCTTTCAACCGATAATTATTATGTTTTTGTGCCATTATAAGCTTTCAACCGATAATTATTATGTTTTTGTGCCATTTTAACATAACTTTGTAGAATGTTTTTATGTTTGCTCTTTAAATACAAAAATGGCAAGGGTGTGGGGTCAATGATTGACATAAGGAATATGATAGCCCGAATAACTAATGATTTTTGTACTTAACGGGAAAATGCTAAAAAGATTAATAAATTTTTAGACTTTACTGTCCCTCCTTCGTTTCTCATTCAATTGAAGTTGTTTTAGAGGTGCAAAAATTCATATGATATATACTCCAATATTGTACACGTATAATGCAATGATATATAAAGTAGTATGCTATACGTAGAGCGATTTTTAATTGCTACCTACTATCGACTTATTTCTATATTGTCGACATTATATTGATAAAATGATATCCCCTAATTTATTAATGGTGTGGTACGTTATTTACAAAGAAAACAAGATAATTCAAACAATGATTGTGTTCATACGGATTTTTATCTGGTGTTTCAATAAGACGACGAGCAAATTTTTAATTTATAGTATTTTATATTAAACTAGGAGTTAGCTAGGCCCATGTGAGCACGGTCTTAGGGCGTGTCTCTTTTTTTTAAGGTTTCATATTAGTAAGTGTTTGTTGGATAGTAATTATGTCGTTTGTGTGCGTAAGTAAGCATAGTGAATCGTGCATGAATGTATGCAAAGAACATCTTAATCACCAAAATGGTTAGGAACCTACATATATAGTGCAGTAACATGCATGTGAGTCGAGCGGTGCATTTTTTTTTACAGCGAATTTAGTGGTCTGGGTCCGTAGTGACATCCATATAGGGCTACGTCAAGACTTGAACCTAAGACATGAGCTATGTGGTAAAACCCCACTGCCCAGACTTGAACCCAAGACCTGAGCTTGTAAAACCCCAATACCACTATGCTATGCCTTAAATAACAGTTAGTGCGAGCACATTAAAACATAATCTTTTATGTAACATCCTCAAAACGGGCCTAGACGTGTCCGAATATGGTACGTCAATTATTTAATTTAATTAAATAATATATATATTCTAAGAAATGATATAAAATATGGAAAATAATAAATAAAAGGGTTATTGAAAATATTAATAAATATAGATAAAGAATATAAAATATCGAACGGTTTCAAACGAGGATTCCAACAATATCTTCGTTAGTTGAAACGGTTAAACGAGAGATGAGTTGTAAGTTGAAAAGGGGAATAAAATACCCACTTGTGGATAATAATACCCACAAGTCGGTCCAACCCTTTGTCAATACACAGACACACACACGTAACACACACACACTCAAAGCATCTTCTGTTCTTGCAAAGTTAGAAGAAGAAGATCAAAGGAGCTCATCAAACAACAATTTCCAGCAACAAATTAGAGATTGAATCAGTCTCCAAACATCATCTTCTTCATCTCTAACCTAGTAAGCTTCATCTCCATGCTTGTTCTTCATGTTCTTGATTTTGGGTTTTTGAAAGAAAACTCACTAAGCTTTGTTCCAACAGTGAATTAAGGCTTAGAATCACTCCAAGATCAATTCCTAAACATCTTTTGATCATTGTAAGTTCCAATTCATTCTTGTTCTTGATTATGCCTTTCAAGACTTGAAATTCTAGGTTTCAAGTGGGTTCTTTGATTTAGCAATCAAGAACTGAAATTTATGATTGAAATAGGTTCTAATATCATTTATAAGTGTATAGGAACCAATTCCATGAATTAAAGTAGTGTTCTTGATGAGTTTTGAATTTTGGCTCAAATGGGTCAAAATTGGTCAAATACGGGTCAAACTGATTTTGACCTTCAAGAACTAAAATTTAGTGTTCTAATTGATCTTATAACTTGTTAGGATTTATTAGAACTCAATTGGTGCATTAGAAGTGGTGTTTATGCACAAATCCAATATTTAGCCTAAATGGGTCAAAATGGCCTAAATCTGTTTTTACACATCAAGAACTGATTTTTTAGGTTCTAATAGGTTCATATGAATTGTATGAATTTATTAGAACATTGGTTTTGAATTGGAATGGTTGTTTTGCTTGAGTTGGCTAAAATAGTGAAAAATAGGCCATAAATAGGCAAGAAATTGGAAAATGATACCAAACCAAGAGTTTAAAGGTTTTGGTCAGTTGCAACACCTTCAATACATCATACTAGGTGTATATGGTGTGTTGCAAGTGTTGGATTTGGTCTACACCAAGTTTTGGCCATTATGCGAACGTCTTTGTCCATTTAATTGTGATTTTCGTATGAATTAATTGGATAGGAGTTTTTGATGTTAGAAAGCTTCCACAAGTGTCAAATGGTCCTATGAAACACTAGATTTTTACCAAAATTGATTTGGAATTGAAATGAGCCAAAATGGGCTTGCTGTGCACAAAATAGTCATAACTGCAGCATCTGCACACTGGTCGCGGCGCGACACCCCTGCACACAGCTTTCTTTGCTGTTTTGTGCTATGTATTCGCGTGTTGTTGCTTGGTCTGCTATAGTTAGTTAATAAATGGTAAAATAGTATCATTAGGGTATTGTTTCAAGTATCCTAGACGTTCCTCGCGTATTCAAATGATTGATGCGTAGGTCTTGATATTATAGGTTGAATTGCCAATCCGTGTGTGCCAAAGCAAGGTCTTTGCTTATTCTAGCCTATCAGGTGAGTGTCGAATGACATAACAATTAATATACCTATAATACATATTAACAATGATTACAGAATTGTAAACCATGATTTGTACACGCACTTGTTTAAGTGTAGGATTGCATGATAATGCTAGAACTTACCATGTTGACACAATGTAGTATGCACTTGTTTAGGTGTATGCTATGATGATAAATGAATATATGCGCGCATTGATGATTGATTGATTGATGATTCGGTTGAATCATACTATCTGTTTGTGATCGGTACGGATCTATTGGGCAAGGTTTGCCCCGGACCAAGTTGTCCTACTTATTGGGCAAGGTTTGCCCCGGACAAGGTTTGTCCTCTTCGGGTATAGCTGCGGCTGTACAACAGAGGAATCTGCGGATTCCAAAACGCAATGGTGGACGCTGTATAGCTCCCCCACCGGGGCGGTTGATGTGTTTGGTACCCCAGTTTGGTGCATTGAGCCGGGTTAGCTCCCCTGCAAGATATGTTACCTCCTGACTATGCCAACTCATCGCGAGATGCTAGGATAGAACTATCTGAGCATGATTGATGATATGTGATGTACTTATATTGATTGCATGCTATTTGGTACTCACTAGATATTATAGCTAACAGTTGCTACACTCCGCATGTGCAGGTAATCCTCAGTGAGCTCGCGAGCCTGCGGGTAGTTATTACTTTGGGAGGAACGCTGTTTTTATGTTTAAACTATGTTTATGTATGTTTAGGATAATAGTCAGCCGGTTATGTATTCCGTAACACCAACTGTCGTTTGTGGCATCATTTTTGAATGTTTATATAGTTTGCCACGTGTTTTTACTTCCGCTGCATTTTTAAATTATAAGACATGTTTGATTGCTCTATTTACAGTCAAACCCACGCAGTTTGAAATCTCAAATTGTATTTTAAAAAGAAAAATTTGGTTCTCAAAATCACGGTGTTACATTTTATAACATTTTTAAGCACAATGCAATTACCTACTTGATATATATTATATAGCACTTGGAAATAAGTTTTCCCCAATACGAAATTGTCAAGCAATGAAAACGCAAAATTTTAAGAATAATATATAGCGTTGATGGTAAAAATTATTTTCTAGTTACTCTTATTAAGAGAATCATACATATTTTAGTGACCAAGGATAAAATATTCTCGTGATTTTTTTTTAAAAACTTTTTTAATTTCCGGTACGTGCTTCCAAATGGACATATATAAGCTGTCATCACAATACACGTACTCAACCAGCTAAACATCACACTAGCTGCATGTCAAGCTATATATATATATATATATATATATATATATATATATATATATATATATATATATATATATATATATATAAAATTCACATGAATGCACAGTTAATTAAATTAGTTAGTTAGTTAACCAATATATCTGTTAGAAGTCACTTACATCTTCCTATCCATTGTTTGTATATATACTATACGTACGTAGATCTGTAGGCTTAAGCTGACCAAAAACCTTCGTTACCCACGTGACCCGTAAATACATTTTTGGCAAAATAAAGTCCAGGTCTTAAGTTGTAACATCATACAAGAATGTAGAATTAAAACATATTAGTAATGCAAAAAGTTACCAAATAATTAAGACAACTTCAATATGGCCAGAAAAAAAAGAACTTTGTGAACCTGATAGAAACTTGAAAATAGAAAATGAAGAATTAGGCTAGAAGGTGATATTTATATTTGATTAATCAGAAGAGCTCCAGCAATGGAGGCTCTCTGCCCAAGCTGAATAGCCGATTACAATACTCAGTTAAAAATAGATAAGATGATGTCTATCCCTCCGCACTACAAAGAATATAAATAATAATTAAGATTCACCCCTCTAACAGCCTAACCGACTCATGCATCACTACCCTACACGTGGACCATTCCTTCTTTTGTAAACAATCCAAATGTTGGGCTGATAAGTGGGCTGATCATCGTTGATTAAATTGGGCTTTATAACTGGGTCTTTATCATTACTCGCCGGTTGAAGAACCAGTTTGTCCTCAAGCTGGAATGATGGAAACTAAGCCTGTATATCATAAGCATCCTCCCAAGTGGACTCCTCAACTGAACCTGACTGCCATTGGATCAACCACGGATCCACTTGCAGCCCATTCTTGGTGATGGTACGGGTTGCGAGACATTTTTCTGGGACATGATCAAATGAGGTGTCAATCGATAAATCCTTGGGTAGTTCTGGTTCGACAGGAGCACCTCCTACAGCTCGCTTGAGTAAAGAGACATGAAAAATGGGATGGATACGCGCAGAGTCGGGAAGTTGCAACTTGTAGGCAACGGGTCCAATTTTAGCTGTGATTAAGAAGGGCCCGTAGAAGCGAGCTGCCAGCTTTTGATTTATCCGTCTAATAACAGACTGTTGGCGATGAGGGCGAAGTTTGAGGAAGACCCAATCTCCCACTTCGTAATGTACATCCTGTCTATGTCTATCCGCATTCTGCTTCATTGTGAGATTGAGCTCGTGCAAGATGATACTTGAGTTGCTTAATAGCTTCATCCCGATCTTGCAATTCTTGCTGGATAGCAGCACAACGAATTTCACCCGGAATGTGCCGGAAGAGAGTAGGGGGAGGGCGCCCATACACAACTTCGAAGGGTGTCGTGTTTGTTGATACATGGTAAGTTGTATTGTGCCAGAATTCTGCCCATGGAAGCCAATAAGACCAAGACTTGGGCTGATCAGCAGCGAAACACCTCAGGTATGTTTCCAAACTTCTATTAACAACTTCAGTTTGACCATCTGTTTCAGGATGGTAAGCTAAGCTAAATTTCAGCACACTGCCTTGCATTCGAAAAATCTCCTGCCAAAAGGTGCTCAAAAATAAGGGGTCCCGGTCACTTAAAATAGAACTTGGAATGCCGTGAAGCCGAATAACCTCTCTTAAAAAAATTTCTGCAAGAGTCTTAGAAGAGTAAGGATGTTTGAGAGGAATGAAGTGACAATATTTAGACAAACGATCCACCACAACCAAAACAACCTCGTAACCCTTTGACTTGGGTAATCCGGTGATAAAGTCAAGTGAAATATCTTCCCATACTGCCGAAGGGATAGGAAGTGGTTGAAGCAACCCGGCAGGAGCAAGAGTAGAGGATTTATACCGCTGGCATATATCACACTGTTGGACGAAGTGTTTCACGGTTTTAGTCATGCCAACCCAGTAAACATGGGTGGCCAAGCGTTTGTAGGTGCAAAAGAACCCGGAATGACCACCACTTGGACTCGAATGAAATTCTTGAAGGAGCTTAGGGATCCATGAAGATGAAGCAGGTAAAACGAGCCGATGCTTGTAGTACAGCCTTCCATCGATTAATGCGAAGTGAGGGTGTGGATGGAGCTGATCGGTAAGGTCTTTTATTAGCTTTTGCATATGTGGATCAGCTTCGTACCCCTCAGTTAGAGTTACACCGTCCTGCCATTGTGGAAAAGATATCATGGAGCACAATTCAGTCCCTTCATTAATTTGGGACAGCGCGTCTGCAGCTCGATTCTCATTACCTGGTTTGTAGGAGATGCAAAAACGGTAACCCATCAGTTTAGCTAACCAATTCTGCTGATCTGTTGTAGTAATACGTTGTTCCAGCAAATGTTTCAAGCTCTTTTGGTCGGTGAAGCCGTGAATTGACGCCCCAACAGATAGTGCCTCCAGTGTTGAATTGACAGGGCCAAGGCCATGATCTCCTTCTCATAGGCTGACTTAGCCAAAGTTTTTTCTGCTAAGGCCTTACTGAAAAAAGAAATAGGACGTTTATCCTGCATCAAAACAGCCCCAATTCCATGTCCTGACGCATCGCACTCGATTTCAAAAGGCTTTGAAAAATCGGGAAGAGCTAAAACCGGTGCCGTAGTCATTCGTAATTTGAGGTCATCAAAAGCTGATTGGGCCTTGGGTCCCCACTGAAAATTGTCTTTTTTTGTTAGTTCCGTTAGTGGTTGTGCGACCTTCCCATACCCCTTGATGAACTTTCGGTAATAGCCGGTGATTCCAAGGAAACCCCGTATTTCCTTCACGTTTACTGGTACAGGCCACTCGGTTATGGACTGTATCTTTGCCGGATCCATAGAAACCCCTCTACCATCGATGATATGGCCCAAGTATTCAACAGATTGGAGTCCAAAGTGACTTTTTTTTATTGATGACCAGCCCATTCTGCTTCATCAACTGTAAAACCTCATGAAGCAGCTGAATGTGACGTTCCCAAGTTGGACTATACACCAATATGTCATCAAAAAAAAAAACCAAGACTCCTTCACGAAGCAAAGGTCGGAAAATATTGTTCATCATGGCTTGAAAGGTTGCGGGAGCGTTCGTTAGGCCAAACGGCATAACAAGAAATTCGTAGTGAACATCATGAGTGCGAAATGCCGTTTTCTCTATATCCGACTCTCGAACTCTGATTTGGTAGAATCCCGACTTTAAATCGATCTTTGAAAAGAATTTAGACCCATGTAGTTCATCCAAGAGTTCTTCTACTACCGGTATAGGGAATTTGTCGGGAATGGTGGCTTTGTTCAAGGCCCTGTAATCAATACACAACCTCCATGAAGAGTCCTTTTTCTTTACCAAAATAACCGGGCTGGAAAACGCGCTTTGACTGACCCTTATAATTCCAGAATCCAACATTTCAGCAACTTGCCTTTGTATCTCATTCTTATGGGCATGTGGGTACCTATAAGGTCGAACACAAATGGGTCCATGGCCTTCATAGAGATTGATAGTGTGTTCGATAGATCTGATCGGTGGTAATCCTTATGGGTCACGAAAGAGGGAGGAAAAATAATCCAGTAACTCATTTAATTGCTGCTGTTGAGAAGGGAATAAACGAGTGCAACTCCCCGTATCTACACAGAGGTGGACCAACAGTCCCTCAAGGCAACTATTTAAAGACGAGTGATTAACGGTAGGAGAGTTAATACCTTTGAGTCGAATAGGGGTCCCTTGCTGCCAGAACTTGATTTCATGGGTTTGCCAATTGAATAGCACGTCCCCGAGCTTCCTCAACCAAGCTACGCCCAAAATAAAATCTAGGGGTCCAATATCATAAACCAGTGCATCGACCTTGCATTCGAATGACCCGAAACTCAAGTTCACATCGCGACATTGATTCGTGACCCATACCTTGTTACCATCTCCCAACCGAATGCCCATGGTGTTTATAGGTATAAGTTCTATACCCAAAGCCCTTGCCAGTTTCTTTGAGATGAAATTATGTGTTGCTCCACTGTCAATAATTATCAAGGCTGGTAATCCATGAATTTCCCCCATCAATTTCAGAGTTTTGAGGTCTGATGGAGATGAATCGATAATTGGCCCACTCAATTCCAACGACTGGCACTCTCCATCGGCTGGAACCTCCTCTGTTTCGGTAACCTTTATCAAACGAACTTCCCCGTCTTCATCGACGTCCTCTCCGTCGGCGAGGAGCATGACCCGTAGCTCCCCTGACGGGCATTTGTGTTGTGGTGTGTATTTTTATCCACAACTGAAGCACAACCCCCGTTTCCGTCGATCTTCCCAATCGGCCTTAGTTAGGTGCCTGGTAGGAGTGTGGGCTTTAGTTAAGGTTGGGCCATAATTGGGCTTAATTGTGGTGGTGGAGTTGGGGAAAATCGGTCCGCCTTCAATCCCCCCTCCAATTAGAAGACGGTGAGTACCCTCCACCTCCCGTTGCTGTCGTTTTGCTTCTGTGGGACCTATTACTGGTTGCTCCGGTGGCGGTGGATACATGTCTCGCAAAATCCATGGCCTGGTCACATGTCGAAGGGTTTAATGCTCTAACCCAATTTCTAACATCGTTCTTCAATCCCCTTAAGAACATGCCTATTGACTGTTCTTCCGATTGGTCTGGGATTAGAGCCGACAGTGCCTCAAACTCCTCTATATATTCTTCTATATCACCCTCTTGGTATAATGACCCCAGGGCTTCATGAGCATTGCGAAATTTGGTACCACTAAACCTTGACATCAGTTTATCATGAAATTGAAACCAATCAGTGCGAGGGTGCTTAATCAGAAGGTTGGTGTACCAGTTCAACGACACTCCGTCCATACACATCTGCACTAGATTGAGTTTTTGAGTGTTTGGAATTTGATTTACCTGAAAATACAGTTCTGCCTTGGTAATCCATCCTCGTGGATCTTCCCCTTCAAACGACGGTAGCTTCACCTTAGGCAGGGAGAACATCGAGTTGTCGAAGTGATTGTCTCTGAATTGTGGTGGTTTGAAATTCGAACCTGATGGTTGTTCCTCGGTGACCACAGGCTCTGATGGATCTCGAAACCCCTGATTATCTTCAAATACCCTGTAGGTTCCCTTCCCAGAACTCTTCTCTTGATTCGATAGAACTCTCTCCATCATCTCCTTCATCGATACCATCATAGCGGACAGATCTTCCACCCGGTCAGTCAATTGATCGAGTCTCTCTTCTTGTGAATCCAATCGAGACTGGGTCCTGGTGTTCACTGCAGGAGGCTCGGTCTGAACCATTGTTGATTCGTTTCCCGGCAATGGAACCAATTGATAGAAACTTGAAATCAGAAAATGAAGAATTAGGCTAGAAGGTGATATTTATATTTGATTAATCAGAAGAGCTCCAGCAATGGAGGCTCTCTGCCCAAGCTGAATAGCCGATTACAATACTCAGAAAAAAATAGATAAGATGATGTCTATCCCTCCCCACTACAAAGGATATAAATAATAATTAAGATTCACCCTTATAACAGCCTAACCGACTCATGCATCACTACCCTACACGTGGACCATTCCTTCTTTTGTAAACAATCCAACTATTGGGCTGATAAGTGGGCTGATCATCGTTGATTAAATTGGGCTTTATAACTGGGTCTTTATCAGAACCCAGTGCCAAAACTGTACCAACAATCATATTTGCTACCTCATACGGATCCATATTTGTCTTCTCTACCATTGCCTGCCTGATCAACCATTATTCAAGAAAAAGAAAGGTTAAAACCTAATAATTATACGTAAATAAATAATGCGATTTTATATGCGTTTTATCATTACGACAATAAAGGAAGAAATAGATGATCTAGAGATTGTATGTGCATTTGATTTACCCCAAGTGAAATGATTTAGGGCTTGGAATCAACTCATTTACCTATTTCAATCAGCTACAAATGTGTTCGTAACCTGAGGATTGAGAGACAAATTATGTTATAGTAAGAATTTATAAGCAAGGATTTGACAAAGAGAATTTATAATGTTAAGCATGTCGTATTAGTAACCGAAAACGCTTAACATTATAAATGGCTTTCCGCCTTCAGGCCTCGTTAAATTAAAAATCACGAGTCCTTAATCGGTGCCACGTAAATAAACATAAAACTTAATTAGCTAGGAATTTGGTAGTGAATATCATAAGATGATGACAAGTCAACAAAGAAAGATTTATAGATAACTTTGAAATGACAAAACCAAACTATAGAAAGTTCAAGTTGAAACAAAACTGGTTTGGTCCGACATAACAATTATTTAAATCAAAACATAACAATTAAGACTAACCCGTGTGGAATGAGTATTTGGCTTGTGTAGTGGTTTACCACACAATGGTCAACAAATTTACCACTACACGGCACCGTCTTTGATTACTTGCGTGGAGCTCTCTACATCCTCATGTGTCCATGGTTTTGCATTTTTTTGTGGGCCCCAACTAAACTTAATAGCTGGATTAGTCCACTTTTTTGTTTTTATTTTCTTTACTCTTGAATTTTAGTTGGTTATTAGATAATACGTGGGTCTTATAATTTGATGGGTTAGAAGTGGTAGGATATGACTATTACATGATTAAGTGGTGGATCAAGTAATAGGAAAAAAAAATAGACATGATGTTATGATATGTGTGATAGAAGGTAACCACTCCTACAACTCTATCAACAAAAAGAAAATCACCCTGTCGGACTGGTGTTGATTAAAATGTTAGAGAAAAACCTAAAATAATTTGAGACCGAACCAAAACCGAACTTGTTCACACTACACTAGTGGAGTGCTCTTGTGAAGAGGAGTACATCACTTATCACTACACCTATAAATAATAGGCTTGTTGGGCCTTTTTATTTAATCAGCCCATAACATTATCGGGCTTTGCAACCTTTTAATTATTACCCGAAGCTGTCTCTTTTCCCCTCTTCTTCATCTCTGGCGTCTGTTCTTCACTTCCCACCCAATTCTACTAAACTATCCGATTGCAATCGCCATGTCTCAGGTAGAAGAATCTCACCTTCCATCATCACATTAATCAATTTATGTATAAGAAGATCTAAACTTCAAATCGAATTATAATCCTTTTTCGATTCGTTTTCATTTCCTCGTAATCAGACTCTAGGTTTTGTATTTCAGTTCTCATGTTTTCTCTATGTATGACACGTCTCTGTTTTATTTCGTTGCTTACGTTTTTTTAGGTTGATAACAGAAATTCTTCCGCGGCCAAACGTGCCAGAACGGATGGTATGTCCAATTGTTATTGTGTTTCTTTGTTTCGACATTTATTAGTTATCTTATTGTTTTTATTGCTTGTATGTCAGCGAATTGAGTGGTGGAGGGTTTTTCCTGAGGATGACGTTGTTCATATTTTTCTGTGTCTATGAATTGAAATCGTTTTTGGACTGATTATTAACGGATTAGGTTAACTTTGAAATTGATAGGAATTGCTTTGGGGACAAGGGACACGCAATAACTACATTTTATACAAAAATATCTTTAGTACAAAATATTTTGTGATTATAAGCCAAAAATCACTCTGCAAATTGAGTATAGTCACAAGAAACAGGATCATCATTTATAAAGTTTTTGTGCGTGATAATACTCAGATCTGAAAAAACTGGTGCTAAACAGACATAGTGTCTGCATGATGCATCCACTAATCTTTTTCTTTATGTAATTCTTTTTAAGATGGTATTAAAAAGGCAGACTAGAGGTACTTATAGTAACTTACATCCATTGCTCCTGAACTTAGAATTTGAGACTGTGGAAGAGTGGAACTCAGCGGATTAGCAATATATTGTAGGTCAGCTGCAACTGACCTATTTTTTTTGTATAGTTGTATTTGAAGGTTCAAGGTTTGGAATTATAATTATAGTTCTAGGGTAAGACCTGACTGAAATAATAGAATAATCATGAATGGGAATAGATAGAGTATGTTACTCGGTGTAATAATAGCAAATCTTGAGCTTATGATTCGACTTGTATCTTTAAATATTTTTGTAGAGGAAGATTCTTTTATGGTCAATCTAGTGAAAAGTAGCTCGCGTTGTGAGAGATTACTTGTTCCTTGATGCTATATTTACTCTTTTCACAGGCCAGTGTTTTCTTACTTGGTATGTATAATCTAGAATTAAAAATTGAACATGCTTTTACAATTATAAGTTTATAACTGACCTTTTAAGAGATGTGTTTCAGTGAGTTCTTTTTCAATTTATGTAAGTTTTAATAACAGAACATGCCTTCATAAGATATGTTTATGGCTTCAGGTGGTCGTAGAGAAGATGACTGGACCTGCCCAAGCTGTGGAAATGTCAATTTCTCGTTCAGAACAACTTGCAATATGCGCAACTGCACGCAACCTAGACCAGCTGATCATAATTCTGTAAGTTCCACAATGGCACATTCTGTTTCTAATTTTCTATTAATAAATGGGCAAATTTCATGGATATGTATTCAACTTCACATGTTTTTAAGAATATTATTATTAAACCTAAATCCACCCCCGGGTTTTCTTCTTCACTGATAGCTCCAGTCAGGCAGCCACCATCACATAACACGGCTGTACCGCCACCTCCGGCCACCTACCTTCGCCATGTCATCACTCCACCATCTAATCGCCACCTCCCTTTTTGTGACGTTATCATTCAGTTAATTTTAATGATACTAATAAGTGTACCAACACACTTCCAGCATCAAGATTGATAACCCACTACTCATCACTTTTCGGATATGCAACTGATGAATTTAGATACTTTTCATGATAACTCCAATAAACCTTATTAGTACAAATTAGTACTAATAGGAAACATTTGGTACCAAGGTTGTCTAAACATTCAATAGTATTGTGAATATCTATACTTGAAAACTAAGATTGAGCAAAATTTGGTAACTTGATACAATGGTTCACAATATCTTCAGGTTAATTGTTTTAGTTACTTTATGTGCATGTTGCAGAAATCTGCCACAAAGCCAATACAGACCCAACAAGGCTACTCTGGTGGTGCTTCTTATGTTGGTCCTGGTGCACCCTCGTCTATGTATGTTGGTGTACCACCATATGGTTCATCTCTGTTCAATGGATCATCTGTGCCTCCGTATGATGTGGGCTCCGCTTATCACTATAATTACGGAACTCGTGTTTCTGGAGGCAGCCCCTATCGACCCCTGCAGCTTTCTGCCCCACCACCCTACTCTGGTGGACCCATGATAGGTAAATGATTCGTGTCATTTTAATTGTTTTTTATTTCACTTTTTTGTCTATACTTTCTAGACTGTCGAGTGCAAGACTTGACCACTTGTGTGATGTTTTCTTCTACATCATTTAGTAGCTTATGCATGAATACATAAATGGCAATGAGTTGGTATTGTTTTTCCACATTTATTCTAACGATGAGCCAATGATCCCTGACTGCTATCTCTCTCTCGATAGTACGAGGGGTCGGAAGATGGGTAGGTTGGGCCAGTTGGGTGACATGTCAAAACAATCTCGGTATGAAATGGATCGCCTTTTAGTAACGTTTGAAACAGGCCTGGTCGTGTTGGGTTGACTTCCAAAAAAATTCTCCATTTTCTATGCTTTTTTTGTAATGAACTAATGCATTAATTATGATTAATAACCAATGTTATTAACTAATGATCTACATCTTTGTATGAAGACAATTTTGGAGGTTGTATGCATTAAAACTTTAAAAGCAAAAGTCAAGGTACTTTCTACCTGTTTGGACCCACTCTCCTTCAAACCAATTTTTTTAGTCGACTCGTTTAGAGATGAAACACAGGAATGGGTTGAAATTTGACCTTTAATTTGCATATAGTTTATGTTTTTTTTAAAGCATTTGCTTTTCTAGGTATCTCTACTATCAGGTTATAAATTTTTTTTTGGGCAGGTGGTATGTATGCTGTACAACAACTGATCGACCGCTATGGGTTGGGCCTGGCCCTGGGTCAAGCTGCTCAGGTATATTTAAAATTTTCTTTTGAACGGGCCTTGATTTATTTTAAATCAAAATCTTGTTATGTTCCCTGTTTCAAATAACCTTTTTCTTGTCATTTGCATTCGATGATTAAAATCATGTGTAGTGCTGCTTTAAAACTACACTTATCATAATTTGATCATATTGTAACTTGAAATTTGATAGGCACCACGACCCGGATTTTTCCCAGAGGAGAAGGGCCCGAAGAAAGGTATGTGATATCTGACTAACTCATTTGCTTATAACTGTTAGACAAACAGCGTTCATGATTTCAGTGACTAACTCTTTTTTTTTCTGTATAAATTTGGACGGAAAAGGTGACAACGACTGGACATGTCCAAAATGTGGAAATCTCAATTTCTCGTTTAGAACAGTTTGTAACATGAGGAAGTGCAATACCCCTAAGCCAGGATCTCAGGTACTCAAATATATATGGCACAAAAATTCCTACTTTGATGGTATTCAAGTTTAACTTTTTTTGTTAATATGCTACCGGTTGCTGATTCTGAGAATAATTGTTCTTTTAACTTTTTTAGGCTGGAAAATTGGCCAATAACTCCAGTAAGTTTATTTTATTCTAGTTTACTATTTCTCTGTAAATAGCAATATATAACATCAATCAAATTCATTATCCATAATTTATATGTGTCCATTTCATTTCAGAACCAGATAGGCCTGACGGGAGCTGGAAGTGTGATCAATGTAACAACATAAACTACCATTTTAGGACCAAATGCAACAGACAAAACTGTGGTGCTGAGAAACCATCAGAATCCCACAAGTCCCCTTCGCAAGAGGTAGAAGAAAATGATCAGGTCTGTTTTGTAATGTGTTTTAGCTCCATTAAACTTGTGTTGTTTGAAATTGTTTTTGTCTTTATTTGCTTGTTGTACCATTTGTCCCTTTGTGACTATAAAGCAAAACCTCTTGGCAGCCATTTACATACCCAGACCTCACAGTTCTGTTTGATCTTCACTCTTCTCCCTTTTTCATTGTTTATAGTCTTTGGTTAGATGTGGCATTTTGACCTGTTTGCTTGTGAATGGGTCAATTTGGCTTGTTTGTTTGTTATTAAACAGGTCAAATGGGTTGAGCATGTTGAAAGTTGTCCAAAGTCTAATTATACAGCCTTCCAAATAACCTTTCCTATTCATATATTTAGAATATTATTCTAATAGCGGATGATGTTTCAGGAGGCCCCCCAACTATTTGATTTTTTTAATTAACGTGACTTAACTATTAGAACTACTTTATAGGCCACCGCAGTGTGTATCCACTTTCATTTACACAAAACCAGGCTAAAGACATGCTACATGATGAAAATGTCCGACTGTTTGACCTTTCAATAATTTATTACTATACAGAATAGAAAATATTACCAAAGTTTTTTTATTTTATAAGAAACTGAATGTTATCTTCGTGAACCATCATGTTTTTTTTGCCCGATTTGGTATAAAAGAAATTGGATACACACTTGGGTGCCCTATAAAGTAGTTTCAATAGTTGGCTGGCTTGAAAAAAGTTGCACAGTCAGGTGGTCTCCTTATAGATTATTTCTTCGAATAATAATATTGTTCTTATAAACATAATTAACCATTTGTAAAACATGGGAATTTTTTTTGCTGGTCGAGCCGGCCTGTTTTGACCCCTACAAAAAAACTTATGTTTCAACTCAAACCTGTTTTGACCCGTTGCCCAACCCACCCATCTTGTGACCTTTATTATGTAAGTTGTGTTGTTAAGGGGTATGGTATGGTCATCCTGTTATTAATTTGCATCTATTATCTACTGTTCCAGTGAGTTACTAGGACATGTTTGAGAAGGTCCAGCAATTGCTCGTATCATATGGGTCTGAAAGTCGGTCATGTCGTCGTCATCATGTTGCTGCGGTTATCGAGTTACTCTCTTATGGTTTGTGTCGTCTATTTTGTATTCAAAGAAAATTGGTATTTATGGTCTTTTTGTTGGATTTCTTTTACTTTGTCTCTTCCCAGCATGTTCTAGGGGGTATATTGTACCAATTTTTTTTTGCATCTCATCTTGTTAAGAAGGTAATAGGTTACATTAACTATGGGCAGTTTATGACATGATACAAACTCGACATGAAATAAACGGGTTTGGGTTGAGGCTAAAGTGCTTAGGTTCATAAGTGAGTTGACACAGCTAACCTGTTTGATAAATTGGTTGGGTGGGGGTTGTGCTTTCTAACCAGTTTCCAAAAAATCATGTTTTACTTTTCAAAAAATCTAAACTATTTAATTGTTTATGTTTATGCATTAATATTTGCCATATTTCTTAAAGTATTTTACTTTTGATTATGTTTATACCTTAGTATTTACCGTACTTCCAAATTATTTCGACACTCACATTCTACAGTTATGAGTTATCATATATACCTTTTGGTTTGAGTTATAAACGGGTCGACACTTCTAACCCATTTAATAAATGTGTCCGATTTAGGGCTGAACTATTTGGCATGTTTAGTTGAATGGTTCGAGTTAGGTTTGAGCTCTTAGAACTTCCAACCCAAACATGATGCAATTGCCGCTGACAATTTCAACATTCATATGCATTTGCATTTGGTAACTGCACCTTTTTGGCTCAACTCCAAACATGTTACTGTTGTCTTGTTTTTGAGGTATGTTGTATCTGTGGAAAACACCACATTTTCTGGCCTCCAGGACAGTAGGACGTGGGATGAGCAGGAGTTGGTTTGGTTCTGTTATTTACATAAAATTGGAAAATGAAAAAAACAAACATTCTTACAAGTTATATAGTGGTGTAACAAACGGCTATTATTTTTGTGGGTAATGTTGTTATGCTGGTGGTAATGACTTTAGATTTGAGGGGGTTGTATTATGTTCATGCTTTGCACTTTTCTTGTTCTATATTTTGTCAAAGGAGACTGAGAAGCAGCGGGTCCAGGTCCATGTGGGAGTAGATATCATTTGTTTAAACCTGTAACAATCATGCATTTGAGTAGAGCGTTTATTGAATAAATGAGCTTCAAACTCATTCTCGTTGAGCTTATTGATATCCATAACAAAATGGATTACAAGTTATAATGGCTTGTCTTCGAGCCTTATCGAGTTTCTTGAGTTTTATGTAATATGCAAGTGTGTTTTTACTGTATAAATGCATGCAAGTCTGTTTGAGAATCAAAATTATTACAACTGTGGTAAATATTTAACGGTATTAACTTGACTTTCACACATCCATGGCGACGGCAAAACTGTTGCCACTAGCGACCTTTGTTGCCACTTCCACCAGCAACGTGACGATATTTTGCACAGATTGATGTTTTAGTTTTTTAGTTAAAAATACTAGGTTGTTTTAAAATAACATTATGGGTTCAAAGTTGATGTTAGACTTTTTTGATATAATTTTTCAAATTTAAAAATCTTTTGTATATTTTAGATGAGGAAATGATATGTTAGATGATGTTGCACTTATAAAACATCCAAATCTTACTAGAGTGACGTTGAGGTTTTTGTAACATTGTGTATATATCTTTTATCTAAAATTTGATAAACCTCTATTTTTTTCAACACTCGGGGGACGTATGTGTTATACAATTATGATATACCACGTAATCTAGAAAACAAACCTTGATCAAAAATCATGGCTGTGGTGCCATTGGAGCCCGCTAACCTGTTGCAAGCAAGTGTAGGTGTGTTCAGAACATGTGACACTGAACACCAAAAACCTGTAGCACGGACAACACATCAATGGACTCGGTACCATACATTTTGGAACGACTTTCACATACTCTGTGTTTTCAGTGGTCTTTGGTAGCTGAGAGATCGAGGTTGCACCCTTCAACTTGACAATGATAAATTAGTGTACTTTGACTTTGATAACATGTTTTCACTTTCTTCTCTGTAAATAAAGATGATATAGGAATACTCGAAACAGAAGATGTTATGTTGGTGTCCTTGGATTAACTGTTCTCACAGTATGTTCTTTTACCAAGTTTCAGACCAATAATCGTTTCACCCCAGCAAACTAAAGCCTCTAGTTCATCTTTCTTCTTGCTGTTATAATAATCAGCCAAACCACCACCAGATAGGTTAAAACAAGACCCATCAAGGCTTTCCTAGTACTTCCACTCCATTATCGAATGTGATTTGCTCAACTTGGTCCTCTTACATGGACTGTGACATGTAAAGCAACACGAAGAAGTTGTCGAAATTCGATTAGTGATAAGTAACAGAATTGAATACAGATAACTTCATGAAATCAAATCAGACAAAGGGTATCAATTAGTGTAAAATATGATAGCTCATACTCCACATACTTGTGCAGTTGTGCCCCCTAATCAAAACAACTTTAGAAGGTATGGATACGTGATTATAATATGTTGACTGCAGTACTTGTAAATTTCAACTGTTAATGTTTTATTCAATAATGGAGAGACATTAAAAAGATAGAAAGGAATTTGAGGCCTTATCTTCCTAAGGGACTACAAATGCTTAGTACAGACTGAATAGGAATTAACAGAATAAAACAATTGCACAAAATACCAGGTACAACGAGCTGTTTTTGGCAGGTGATTGTATGGATTATTAATTTTAGGAAACTCTACGTTTATAAAAAGGTGTTGCTTTTAAACCTCCACGTAAATAAAGCCTAACCCACTTACAATTGCCATGAATAACAAGCTGAATAACTTAAAATTTAAGATAGATGTAATTTAGCAACATAATAATGCTTTTGTCAAATAATAACATATATTGGTCGTCGTCATATGTAGAAACTATACACAAGCATCCTAAAAGTTGTCAAATACGACGTGGTTTTGAGACGGAAATTATACACAAACATCAAACAAACAAGAGGAACTGCAAAATTAATTTAAACAGAGGCAAGTCTTATTAGACATTTGTTTAAGAAGTCTAATACATTTCTGCTAGAAAGCAACATATATAGGGCATTTCAAACCATCTACTTTTAGTAAGGTAGGTTAAAACATGACTCAATATTATTCCTGCAGTATATAATATATATAGGTTGTAGTTTCTGATTCAATTATTGTTCAGCATCAGATTTGGTAATAATCTCCAACATCTTCTCTTTAATCAGTCTCCTCATGATCTTGCCCGAGGGTGATTTCGGTATTTTGTCCACAAATTGAAGCACCCTTACCTTCTTGTACTGTGCTACATTATCAGCTACATACTTCATTATATCTTCCTCACTCTCTTTTGCGTCCTTGCACATTACCACATTTGCCCCTGGTATCTCCCCGGCGTCCTCATCAGGTAACCTGCATATTATCAATATCAGGCATGCTTCTAGACAAACATATATATAGCATTACTCGTTGATTAATGTACAAATATAAATGTAATTGTAGTTTCCATAATTCTATTGGTAAAATATTCGTACCCCACGACAGCGGCATCTTCGACGGAAGGATGTCCTAAAAGTATTCCTTCTAATTCAGCTGGCGCGACCTATACGCATTAAACATATAAAAAAACAGATGTAGATTAGGTGGGGTAGTTTGTTTGCTGTTCAAAAAATTTATAAAAAAACATGTCTTTATCGATTTTTGGATTAGGTTTAAGGTTTGTAGTAAATATCTTACTTGAAATCCTTTGTACTTGATTAACTCTTTCATGCGATCGACGATAAAGATATCACCTTCATCATCAATGTACCCAATGTCGCCTGTGTGAAGCCATCCTTGCTCATCAATCGTTTGAGCCGTTTCAACTTCATTCTTGTAGTAACCTGTTAAGACCTAGATAAATAAATTCGGATTTGTGGACCTGCCTAGAAGCCAGGGTAGCTTGTGCCACTGGTCAAAGCCTTCTGCATAGCATTATTTTTTCAAAATCGTATATTTCCGTATGAGTGCTATTTGTCAAGCTAAATTTGTATGTAAGTGCTACTGGAACTATTAGTCTAGGTCCACACCATTGGTTATTATATAAGCTTACGGAGCTAATGCTTGAAAATCAAGAGAAAGACAAACTTTAGTGATTATAAAAGTTTTAATGTACCTTTCATGACGCATTGACTTCGAACACATATTTCTCCAGGGGTGTTTGAAGGTAGAGAACGACCGGTATCAGGATCAACAAATTTCACTTCTAAATTGGGTAGTATATAGCCAACGGAGCGTTTTTTAGCCGTGTGATGGCCCTTGTTCGGGTCTCCATGGGTTAGCGTTATGCAACTATGTTCTGTCATACCATAAGCCTACGAATTATGCAAAAAAATTGTTAGTACTCATTCAGATCATGAATCACATTTCACATATTATATCATGTGAAAATACGTTTTTAAGATGTGTATATTTCGTTGTGGTTGTTTATTGGGATGACAATTCTGGAGTCTGGACAGGTTCAAGTTTGCGGGTTGGCATCACCCAACCTGAACATGACATGTTTAGTTATTTGTATCAAAAACATCAAATTAAACATGGTTAACGTATTCTTTTATTACCTCTTGAACCTCTATTTGAGGGAATTTCCTTTGGAACTCCTTATAAATCTCGGGGGCAAGAGGTGCGGCAGCCGTCATGATCGACCTAAGTTTGAGCTTTGCAAGATCTTCGGCAATCGGATGTTTAACCAACCCTAAAAGTATAGGGGGCACAATTGGTGCAAAAGTGACTTCATGTTCGATTAATGCTTTCAAAACAGTTGAGAGATCATACCGACCCATAACCACAACTTTCCCTTTGTTTCTAAGTGTAGCACACAAGATCCCAGTGAGCCCGTAGATGTGAAAGTACGGAATTAGCCCCAGTATGGTGACTTTGCCTATAAGTTCTGGGCCAACACTAAAGAGGGTTGAGCAAAGGTTGGCTACTATATTTCTGTGAGTTAGCATTACACCCTTGGAGAGACCTGTTGTCCCTGATGAGAAGGGAAGGGCACATAGGTCATTTTGATTTACCGTGCTTTCGATCCCGTTGTTGCTCGCTCTCTCGGCTGCTTCGAGCAATTCACCCCAAAAGATTGTCCCTTGTACTCGCTCTTCGCTTAGTACTATCACCGGTAATCCTAGTTCCTTCACCTGTTATGTTAAGTACGACAATCTAAGAAAATAATGACAAACAGAACAAATAAAAAACGTCTATCATGATACAACTTATAAGCTCGGCTTTTTTTTCATAAATTCACTTAGAAATAAATTTACCTTATTGTAAGTACGGTCATCGGTTACAATTAGTTTTGCTTCAGCTAATTCGACTTGTTTTTTGATCTCGGACGAATGACCGGATGGGTTCGAGCCTGAAAAAACACCACCGGCCGCCATTATGCCGAGAGCCACTATCGCGTACTCGATCACATTGGGTAGTACGACAACCACGACATGGCCCGTTCTAAGGCCAAGGGACCTCAACGCCTTTGAAAACCTTCTAACGTCTCTAACGACTTCACCATAAGTATACGACCGTTTAGTGGCAGCGTCAATAGACGCAACATAGTCGGCATACAATTCTGCGTCGTTAAGGACGAAGTCGGGCAAAGTGATGTTGTCGGGAATGGGAACGGATGGATAACGACTCTTGAAGACAATTTCATCGTCATCATCTGTTGGTTGTGTGGTTTTTCCCATAGTTGAGGATTAATTAAGGTTAGAATGAGGGAGAGTTGGGGGGTATATATATATATATATATATATATATATATATATATATATATATATATATATATATATATATATATATATATATATGAAATTGTAAGTTTGATGATGGTAGAATGAATAGTGCTTAGACATGGTGAGGTTTTAGGAGGAGATTAGGAATAAGGTGGGATTGTCATGCTCATTTTCTTAGGTTGGAGATTGTTGAGTCATGTTTCTCATTTCATACTTTTTTTTTATAATTTGTATTTACTTTAATATTTAAAACATTTATAATTTGTATCTGATTTAACTTTTGAGAGAAGCTGTTGAGTAATGTTCTATATAGAATAAAAAATGACTTTGGAAGATGCTTAATAAAAGATCTTGAGCTACTTTCCTCATATTCAATTGGTTTTAAGTTGGAACCCGACAAACTTACATAGTATCAAAGTAAGGTTTATTCATGGTTGATCAAATGCCACACAAACTCCACGTAACTCATAAGTATCGACATGTTAGATGCGGAAAAAAAACAACACACATTAGGGAACATGTTCCGAGCTACTCTACTTATAACTAATAAGCGATCCAAATATAACTAATAACCCCATAGTGTATAAGTGTCTACTTTTGAAAGAGAGTAGTACTAGGGCTCGGCTTAAATGATGAAACAGGCTTTAAAAATGGATAAACTGATAGGCCCATATTCATGTACTGGACCAACTCCCGACTATGTTTGGTGTTTTGTTATATTTCACATTTAAGTGTGAAACGTCCAATTTTGTGTAACAACTAACATATATGCATTTATTTTTATGTTATTAATTATTATGCATGTGCTAAAGTTATCATTTTCACAACAACTAGAGTAATGAACGAAAACGTCGTACAAACCTTATTCGATTTTTAATTTATAAAATTTTTATATTATATCCAAAAAAACGTAAACAAAAAATGATGGTATTTCATTTAAAAGTTAATTTTTTCTTAGTTAGGGTTTAATTTTTGTGTCATTTTATATCGTTTTATGATGTTAAGTTATAGTAGCAACTACTTTGTCAAACACTTTTACACAAATAAAAATTTAAGCTTTCTGCTTTAATTAAATGCCTTAGCTTCGGATCTTAAAAGATCCAGCTTCGCATTCAACTCCGAATCGAGCTAGCTACGTGGAACACAACCTAAACTAAAATTCATTCATTAATCATGATCTTAGCTAGTCCATTGATTTTAGCACATTTAATATAGGTGAAGATGGGCAACAACTTAATATAACTCTTTCCATTCTCAAAAACTAAAAGTGAAGTCTTCTAAAAGGTCTTTGAAAGTGTGTCCTTAACTCAAACCCAAATATCCAGGAATAATGATTCAGATTATTTTTTTAATTTTTAAAGAAAAAGTAAAGTTTTTATACTGTTTTAAAATAAACATAAAGTTTTACTTTTTTTCTATATAAAATTAAAGATAAATCAACCTCTTGTCTCTATGATAGATATCGATTATAAATCAACCTCTTGTCTTTATAAAATTATTACAAAATATCGATTTTTTATAACTACGTACATAATAATTTGTAGTTCAAACATTATATCTTTATTTATTTAATAAAAAGATATTTAAGATAAAAATATTTGTGTTGTGCAAAAGTATAGGAAGGAAAAATAGGAAGATCGAATAAGGGAGGCATGATGAAACCCGAGTGGAAAGCAATAATGCATAATAGCCAAGATGAAAGAAAGGTCAAGTTGAAAGAGATTCAAAAGTAATTCACTTTTTTGCATTTCTAAGAAAAATCTCCTCAAAAGAATGTATATATATAGTAAATATATGTTCTCAATGTAAAAAATGCATATAAGGGTTAATAATAATAATAATAATTCAATATTTTAATATTTTGACCGTTTTAACTCTTAAATATTCACAAAATTTCATCGGTTTTAACTTATCTAGTCTCGTGTGTAACACACAGATAATTTTTAAAGAATATTTATCAAATACGATAATCATAACTTTTATACTTTCAAATAATTTTTTATCTCTATATTTTTAAAGAATATTTTTTATCTCACCGAGAGTGATGTTATGGTCATCGCTGACGAGAGACATCTTGTAGCCTTCGACGAGCTAGAGATATCAACCATGATGGCCTTCAAATCAACCATGGAGGCCTTTTGCAAAATCAATTCAAAAAATGATCAGTGAAGCATTCAACAGTTCAATTGGCCAATCATTTAACAGGTTAAGGTTCAATCGAAACTATAAGCTCGATTCAGAGAAGATTGAAGCTAGAACTCATCGACCGATGAAGCAAACTGGTTGGAGATCGTGAAGCAGCAGGGTGTGTCAACAGGACACGGGTCATTGGTTTCCTTGGAGAATTTCATAAGAGTGCTTTACAATGGCAACAAATTTACAAGGATTAGAAGTGCTCAATATATTTACCTCTTCTATAAAAAGAGGCTTTAATCTCTTTTTCAGTCTAATAAACGAATAGTTTTTCACTTATATATGTTCGTCAGCATTCGTAAATGATGAAAAAAGATCCCTTTCAAAAACAATAAACACCACATGAGTGATCGGTGTCTAGTTTGTGTTTCTTCCTATTTTAGTGTCCATCTATTAAGTATCTCAATCAACCCCTATTTTATTACACTTAAATCTGGGATCTAATTTTAACCACCTTTTACACACACAAAAACTAACATAACCGGCCCCATGCCAAACTAATCACGCCAACGCCAATGCAGTGATCAGACATCACGCCGCCATAACGCTTACCGCTCGACCACCTCTTACCAATAAGTATATAACATTATGATACATAAATACATACATACATATATATATATTAGTGAGGTATCAGCTCAATGTGGTGGGGCGATTATAATCGATACCATTAAATGTGTGTAACAAATATAAAATAAATTTTAATTTATTTTTAGAAGGATAATTGGATAGATGTGATTAATCAAGATAAAATAGGATAAAGTATCGGTTGAAAATTAAGAACTCTTAAATTGATTAGGAGAGAGATTAAGAGAATGTTGTATAATTTATAAAGTAATATATAAGGCAAGTTTCATTAAAATACAATGAACTTTGTCTTATTTACCATTGTATACAACCAACAATAAATTTTTAAAAATAATACAATTAACTTTCATAATCATCTCATTGTATGTAAACAACTTTTTTATGTGTCTGTTGTTTAGTTACCATTTGATACATTGAACTTTGTCATAACTTCCATATTATACAATAAGTTGCATACAATGTGAGGATTATGAAAGTTGTTGTATTATTTTTAAGAAAATAAAGTTGATTATATATAATGGTAATTAAGACAAAGTTCATTGTGTTTTAATGTAATTTGCCCTATATATACATATACGTATATATACATATATAGGTTGGTTCATGCGAAAAATACTTTTTTTACGAAACATGTGATAAGCGTTTATATCCGTTAGATCATTTAATCAATGGTTATCCTTGATTATGACAATTTGGCAGTTTTAACAAACTTAAATACTTTCTAATTAGATTAAAAGAGGGTAAATAGGTCTTTTTATAAAAAAAAATATTTCTCCTCTCTCCTATCTAGTCTCTCTCGTTAATAACTCCACCAGTCCACCCCATCCATTTTCTTTCAAACCCTACATGTCTTTCAACCTCCCCTCAACTCCCACCCTCATCATTGACAATCTACAACGCCATCCCCGCCCCTCAAAGAACGGCATCACACATCACAGTCAGTCACAGCCGCAGTTGATCTCTACCGCCTCGCCGCCGATCTCTGCCGCTTTCTTCTTCCACAATTACCGCCGCATCACCAAATTCGACAACCAGAGCCGCATCAACGAAGTCGACAACCCAACCAACCGCAACCGCCACTTTCACTATGTCAGCAGATCTAAGGTTCCCTAGTCGCCGCAACCGCCTCCTAGATCTGGGGTTTCCCTTCTCGGCATCGATCTTTCCGTTGGTGATGTCTCGTAACTCTAACAAGTACCACTCGCCTCGGTCTCCTTCTTTTTTTTCTTTTTGATCGATCCTCGGCATTTGTAAACATGTGGTCTTTAAATTTACATTTTCTTAGTGTTGTATGTTGTGTTAATATCCCTAAAATTTTAGGTTTTCAGATTATATGGTTTTTTGTATGATTTATTGGTGAACAGTCATTATTATGAATGAATAGCTATAAAAAAATTTTAGATTACATATAGATTTCTATGGTTTTTATCTTATTTATTAATGAATGGTTATGATTTTGGGTGAATGGCTATAAACTTTTTAGATTATTATTCACTAAAATAAGAAATATTATGATTTTGTGAGGAAAAAGCTTAAATTCATTAATGAACAACCAGAGGATAATTGACTTAAAATAGTAATGATGGAAAAACTCGCATATTTTCAGCTGTGTTCAATATTGAATATTGTAAAATTCATCTTAAACTCGTATACTTTTGGTTGTGTTCATTATTGATTACAGTAATGATTAAAACTCGTTAATATTCTTTGCGCGTGTTCACCAGTGAATTCCGTAAAATTAATAACTTACTAGTAAATTATTTTAATTTATTTTTGTTTTTTATTCAAAATTTAGATAAGAGAAAAATAAGAAAGAAAAATAGATTGGAGAGAGAAAGGAGAAAGGTTTTACGTTACCATTAAACCTTTTATATTAAAAAAATAAAAAACATGATTAATCAAGAACACTAGATCAAATACAAATTAGTAGCTGAGAATGTTTCTCACACTTTTCACAAATAAAATACTTTTCGCATGAATCCTCTTATATATATATATATATATATATATATATAACCACCCTTTATATATATAATATAAATAAGCAAATCTAACCATTGGATAAACTTAATCAAAAGGTAATATTAATTAATGACAGTTTTGTAATTATTATATATGTGTTTTATCAATTATAATCTATAAAGATGGACAAAAATGGAAAACATTTATTTTCTCTCTTAAAGCATTACCTCTCAAAATTTTAATTTTCTATAACTAATTAAGTTTTGAGAATTTAAGCAAAAAATTTATACAAGTCTACTAGTTTTTTTAATACTCTTTAAATTAAGACCACTCTTCCCATATTTCTAAAATCATTATTTTTTTAAAATGCAACTCAGATGAAAATGATAACGAAAATGCAACCCAGATAAAGTTCAATATGCATTTTGAGTTGAAGATTTCATCTTATATCTGTTACATCAAATCCAAATGCAACCCATATGAAGATGATGACGAAAATGCAACTCAGGTGAAAATGATAACCAAAATGCAACCCAGATGGAAAATGATGTATCATTTGGGTCATCATTTTTATGTGAGTTGCATTTTGGTTATCATATTTATCTATGTTGTATTTTGGTCATAATTTTCATTTGTTAGGATCTAAAAAGAAATCGCAGGTTTGAAGAAGATGATGTTTGATTTAAAAAAAGTGGGACATGTGAAAATGCAGATTTGAAATCACGAGATTCATTTTTCTCTGGGTTGCATTGTCATCTGGATTGCATTTTCATTTGTTATTTTGATAAAAATAATGACAAAAAATTGCTAGCCCAACAAAGATTATAACCAAAATATAACCCAGATAAAAATGATAAACCAAAATGTAACAAAGAAGATGATGTTTGATTTATCATTTTCATCTGGGTTGTTTGCATTTTTGATGTGAAATGTTGTTATTTGCATTTTTTATGTGAAAATACTGTTGTTTGCATTTTAGATTGTTGTTGCTTACATTTTTTATATGAAAATTTTGTTGTTTGCATTTTAGATTGTTGTTGCTTGTATTTTTTATGTGAAAATATTCATTTTAGATTGTTGTTGCTTGCATTTTTTTTGTATGAAAATATTGTTATTTTCATTTTAGATTATTGTTACTTACATTTTCTATGTGAAAATGCTTGTATACTTGTGTTTCTTATAGATTTTTTATACGCATATGGATTAATTAACATGCAGATGTTGGTGAAAATGCATTTTGATTATCGTCTAATCTGTTTCTCTACTAGATCTTTTCTTTTTTTATTTTCAAAGCATTTGCATATTCATCAAAGATCAAATTTATTGTTTATTATTTTTAAAAAATTAAACAAAAATCACCTATCATAAGACCATGAGTAGCTCAAATCCCAAACCCTTTTCAACCCGAATCCACATCAGCTGGCACATCATTTTTTTTTTTTTTCTCTTACCCGAAACCCAAATAGCACATATTTCAAACCAACTCAATATTTTCTCCCCTTACTCTCTCTTATACACTTGCAAAAAAAAACACGGGTGAGCTCGGGTTTGAAAAGCCGTGAGCCAAACCAGAGGGGTAGGCGACTGGTGTTCCCGAGCCAACTCACCTAACCCAAAGCCTTCCCGAATGCTCTCGGATCATGATATATACATGGCCTAAAAGGTTTGCTCTTGGGTTTTGTTTTTAAAAAAATAATGATATTGGTTAAAGTAGATGGAGAATAATGTGAAATAGAGAGTTTTGACTGCACACGTGAAATTAAGACTGGAGATTAGAAATGCTGTGCATATATTCATTTCCATTCAGCATAATGATGATTTATGATCATTATGACTAATGATTACCATTTTACCCACCCCCTAATCATTATTACCTCAAATCCCAACTCCCTCCCTCCTCTTTAATATCATATCATATCTAGCCCAGCCCCCACATGTAACACCCCTTGCATCCTATACTCATGAATCATCCTTAATTATTATTATTATTATTATTATTATTATTATTTATTATAAAATAAAATAAGCTCTATTAGATTTTCTTCTAAAGGCTAAATACACACGCTTCTTAATTAAACCTTAACCTAATTTTATACTTTAAACAACAATCTTATACGGCACAAAGAACGTCAGATACCACCGAGCTTATAGCCCATTTAGTAGCTCGATGAGAATTTTTATGCTTCATTAGAGTTATTTATTTATTTTTTAAGCAGCAAACTTAGAGTTTGTTAAATTTATATCTTTTCCAATTGAAATCTTCTTGTGAAGGTAGTTACATTAACAAAAAACAGGAATAATTTTTTTTTTCCTGGGATGATGAAAATACCAAAGCTTTATGCCTTTCGTGTTCCTTTTTTTATGTTAAAAAAAGAACCAGGAATAATCTTGGTGAAATAATTAATCTTTTACGAGACGGTTAAATGCAGTTGTCATAATTAATTTCCGTTTACCCTTTTGCTTATATATATATATACTAGTATTATACCCGCGCGATGCGACGAGGTAAAATAGTTTCATTTTGTCGACTTGTCAATTCAACATTTTATTTGTGATGTTGCCGGAGAATATGGTGGTTGTGATCTTCGTACAAATATCAAGTTAATGCAACATTTACGTTTAAATGATAACATTTTATTCTTGTATGAACGAATTCATACCATATTTTACGATCATATTACATGGTAGAATATAAATCTTTTTGAAAACAGTAAATAAATGTGACAATTATTTAGATCATGCTAAATACATATGTACTTCACTCATCACATAACACTTCTTTGTAGACAGTTATAAGGTATATATAGGCAAAGTATTTTGGTCTGTTTTTTGTCATTAAATTTAGGACAGTTTTTGTAATTAATTTTTTAACAGTTTTAAAGTGTTTAAGATCATTGTTGGAATATATTGTAAATAATGCTATTTTAGTTATACTATTTTAAAAATGTTAAAATTGTTGCTGAAAGTTATTGTAAAACATGTTATTATTACTTGTACTACTTAACTTAAAAAAATGTTTTAAAAAAAGAGATAAATGTAATTAAATTCTGATAGTTTTAAATGTTGTAAGTTATTGTGAAGTATTAATTATGTATTTAAATTGTCTTAAATGTTGGAAGTTATTGTAAATAATTAATTATGTATTTAAATTCTAAAGATTATTGCTTGAACATATTGTAAATAATGCTATTTGAGTTGTACTATTTTAAAAGTGTTAAGATTATTGCTATAAGTTATTGTAAAGAATGTTATATTACTTGTACTACTTAACTTAAAAAATTGTCTTAAAAAAATGCTAAATGCTTGTAGTAAAGATTAGTTGTGTGTATGGTTTTGGGGTGGGGGGAGAGTAATTAAAAGTGGTGGTTCAATTAATTAAGGGGTAAATTTTATTTTACCATATATATGATATGATTGGAAAATTAATCACCAACATTTTTATTCGATTCTAAATTCTAATTAATGTAAAGATGAGGAAATTAAAGAGAGGCCGTGGGTGTCGCATCGAGAATTAAGCCATTAATTAATTTGTTTAAACATGCATGCATGACTTTTACTCGACGATCAAGAATTCAAGATCGATCGAGCTTAAGATGACCAGCAGATCATTGTTGTCGTCTTCAAGTCGGTGAACAGAAAACTTGAGGGTCAAGAAAACCTACACTTGATGACCATATGACATATATATATATATATATATATATATATATATATATATATATCTTCTAGAACAAGTGTAAAACAGTAAACTTGTTAGGTAACAATAAATAGATACATGAATTGTGTTTAATAAAGTTTATTTAAAAAATAAAGTCATAAAATTTTAATATTCGATTACAGATGATTCAGTATATAATCATATGTGATTGTTTAAAAGCATCACATGTGAGTTACGAAAATGTCATTCCGTCCAAAATTTTAAAATGCAATCTGGATCATTGATTGCATTGATCTAAAGGCTAAAATTAGTTTCTTAACACTATGAATTAAGTATGGACTATATTAAACATTCTTCATATATATATATATATACATATATATATATACATATATATATATACTAGCACAGTACCCGCGCAATGCGACGGCTAGAAATAAACCCTAGTCGATAACATATCCGTTTTTAATAATCTAAGACTATTATATCACACATTATAATGATATCGAACAATTTTTGTTCGAATTGTATCTATTTTCTTTCTCATGTTTCCATTTCTTTTATTTTTGTTTTCTTTATAAATCTTTTATTAGTTATAAAAAATAATAAAATGAGAAACAAAAAGAATATTAAATATATATTATAAATTAAACTTTTTATTTTAATTACACAAGTTATTTTAAAAATCTAAAAATGTCTATAAATTTATGTTACATGTTATTTAGTTTATAAGTTCTAGCTATACGTATTTTCTAATACTTAAATTAAAATATGTGTTATTTGATAAAATATTTAAACTATTACTTTTATGAAAATCCTTTTTATTTAATTTTTAATTTATATTTAATATCATAATTGAAAATTAATTTGTATTGACTTGACTTTTTTAAACATTATTTATTATGGAAGGTTTAGTTATAAAAATGGTATTTAAGAATCTAATTAATTCTATATAATAGTTTCTTATAGAGTTAAATAAGGGGTAAATTAGTAATTTCAAATTACTTAAAATTAAGAGATTTTAATGACCCAAATGCTTTATAATATAGTATAGATATATATATATACATATATATTGAAAAGTTCATTTGAGAACCGTTTTTATTGCGAGAACCAATTTTAGCCGTCCAATTCCCCCTCCTTCAATTGGATTGCCCACCCATAAATTCCTTATATGCCCCATGCCACACTCAATCCCCCCACGCTCTTCATCCATGAATTCCATTATCTATCTATCTATCAATATATATATATATAGAGGAGGGTTTAAACAAAAATTGTTTTTCGTACGAGAACTGTGAGATCCAATCTTGGCCGTTCATTTTGGATAATGGAATTTTTGGATAAAGAGCGTGGGGGATTGAGTGTGGCAGAGTGCATGTAAGGAATTCATGGATAGGCAATCCAATTGAAAGAGGGGGAATTTGACGGCTAAGATTGGTTCTCGCGGTTCTCGTACGAAAAACAGTTCTCGTTTAAACTTTTGCCTAGGGGAGGGTTCAAACGAAAACTGTTTTTCTTACGAGAACTGCGAGAACCAATCTTTGCCCTTGATTAAAATTAATCAGAGGCTAAGATTTTTTTGTGGCTAATTAATGCTTTATTAATGACTCATTAATGGCTCATCAGTGACGCACTAATGAGGGTTATTTCAGAAAAATCAAGTATTGCAAATTAATGACGGTTCACCCAGACGCAATTCACGGTTGGGTAAATATATAAATTACCAAAATACCCCTATTAATGAGTTATTAATTACATTAAAAACAATTATCGCAGTTCTCGTACGGAAAATAATTTTTGTTTAAACTCTTGCCTATATATATATATATATATATATATATATATATGGTAGAGATCAAGTAAAAAGAAAATTAAAGTAAAAAGGGTAAAAGGGATGATTATTTGATCATTTTTCGGTATATATATCAACTGATAATCGTTAGTTCATTATCTTTATTGATTAAAACTAGTTCTTCATCAATTTCTTTTTGATGAATCCAATATATTCATCACTTTTTAAATGAAAGCATTTTGTTCATTAACAAATTATTCCAAAATTTTGTTTTCAAAATCTGTATTTGAAATAAAAAAGAAATTGATGAAGAACTAGTTTTAATCAATAAAGATGATGAACTAACGATTATCAGTTGTATATATACCGAAAAATGATCAAATAATCATCCCTTTTACGTTTTTTACTTTATATTCAAAATCTGATTAAAACTAGTTCTTGTGACGATGGACGCACCATACGCCGCCGGTAAGGGATGTAGAAATAACAGCAATTGCAGTCGACAAAGAGGAGTTCCCAGAGACATGGTAAATCATGGTTGGAATCAATGTCTCTAGGAGAGAATTGGGAGGGTATTTTAGTAATATGACATGGCATTTTGATTTGCAGATCAGTTTTTAAATATTAAATTAGTTTAATCTTAATTAAAATATGAGTTTGGATATATATGTGAATTTCATAGTTTTAAAACGATATATATGTAGTTTTAAAGTTTACAAGGATATTAAAATAATAATGAAAGTTTACAAGGATATGAATGAAATTTTCCCAAAAAAAGGATTATTATTTTTAGTTTTTTTTAAATCCATAACGAATCCATTGTGTAGATACTTTTAGATTTCATTAAATTTTACTGAGTATTTATTATTCAAACTCAATTTTAAAGTTAATCCTTTTTGTATAAAAAATTAATCATAAAATTATTTTATAAAATTATTTTAAAGTTAATCATAAAATTATTTTAAAGAAATTGATGAAGAACTAGTTTTAATCAATAAAGATGATGAACTAACGATTATCAGTTGTATATATACCGAAAAATGATCAAATAATCATCCCTTTTACGTTTTTTACTTTAATTTTCTTTTTATTTGATCTCACCCCTATATATATATATATATATATATATATATATATATAGGGGAAGGTTCATTTGAGAACCGTTTTTATTGCAAGAACCGCGAGAACCAATCTTAGCCGTTCATTTTGGATAATGGATTTGATTGATGAAGAGCGTGGGGGGATTGGGTGTGACAGTGTGCATGTAAGAAATTCATGGGTGGGTAATCCAATAGAAGGAGGGGGAACTGGATGGCGAAGATTGGTTCTCGCGACTTCCCGTTTTGAAACCCGTTTTTATTGCGAGAACCAATTTTAGCCGTCCAATTCTCACTTCTTTAATTGGATTGCCCACCAATGAATTCCTTACATGCAACTTCCCACACTCAATTCCTTCACGCTCTTCATCCATGAATTCCACTTACCACTTGAATGGTCAAGATTGGTTCTCGCAGATCGCGTACGAAAAACAGTTATCGTTTGAACTCTTCCCTTATTATATATATATATATATATATATATATATAGTGAAAAGTTCATTTAAGAACCGTTTTTATTGCGAGAACCGCAAGAACCAATCTTAGCCATCAAATTCCCCCTTCTTCAATTAGATTGTCCGCCCATGAATTCCTTACACGCACCCTGCTACACCCAATCCCCCATGCTCTTCATCCATGAATTCAATTATCCAAAATGAACGACTAAGATCGGTTCTCGCAATAAAAGCGGTTCTCAAATGAACCTTCCCCTATATATATATATATATATATATATATATATATATATATGATTGTGGGTTGGGTGTGAATCAATTGTGGGGTTGGTTGGGTTTGGCTTTTCTTGCTATTTCAAGTAAATACAATACCAAGGGAGAGGTTTGTTTATATATATATATATATATATATATATATATATATATATATATATATATATATATTAATATTCTGGTAGCAGACAGTATTACAAGTATAACTATACTTTTTATAACAATAACCGATTATATCCAATTTGGTTATAGGTTTGTACACAGGACACAATTTTATTTCATTAAATTTTATTTTATTTATTCTTTTTGTCGTAACTATGTTATTTGTTTCATTTTAGATATGTTTTGACATGGCTTTGTATAAAAAGGAATAAATGTGAGTTCACTTGCTAGAAAACCGCCATGAAAATATAATATACTTTAAGGTGTTTGTTCATAACCCTACTCCACTATATAATTGCGACTTCACCCAACCAATCTTGGCTTAAGTGGCAACGCTAGATAGGATACCTTTGAAGTAAGCATTGGCATATATACATACACACACAAATAAATATATATATATATATATATATATATATATATATATATATATATATATATATGAGAATATATATTTAGGTAAGAATGAAAGAACAAATATTAGATATCAATTAGATGTTGATATATTGGATCTAACGGTAATAATCATCCGTCGTAATTCATGACAGTCGCAATTAATTGTTGAGTTATGAATAAATGAAAGGACAATTGTAAGCAATCCGATCAAATCAAATAGAGGGGCAAGATTAGGTATCTCATTTTCCCCTAAATAAATATTCTCGTTTGAACCTCCCACTATATATATATATATATATATATATATATATATAGGGTGAATAATGGTTTAACCATCAAAGGTTTTGTAGAATTTCGATTTAATTATCAAAGGTTTTTTTAAGCGATTTTACCATAATATTTTGAATTTAATATGATTTAAACCTGAAAGTTTTTTTCAAATGGTTTAAACCTTGAAGTTGTGTTAAAAAAACCGATTAATCACTTAAGTTTTGTATGGTTTCAATTTTACCCTCTTTACTTGAGTATGTATTTTAGTTTTATTAAAAACTTAACAAAACTTAAAGGGTTAAACTATTTTATAACAAAAATTTAAGGGTTATATAGTTTGGAAAAAAACTTTAAGGTTTAAACCAAAAATAAGATGTAACTTTGAGGATTTAATTATAACAAATTCGAACTTTATGCATTTGAAAAAAAACTTTGATTATTAAACCGAAAGTGAATTAAAACTTTAATGGTTAAATAACTATTGACCCATGTATATATGTGTGTGTGTGAAAAAGTTCAATCGAAAATTATTTTTCGTACAAAAACTATAAGAACTGTTTAAAAGACTATTAATGACCCATTAATAGCGATATTTTGATCATTTATATATACCCAACTGTGAATTGCGTCGAGATAAGCCGTCATTAATTTACGATACTTGATTTTCCCAAAACATTCTCATTAATGAGCTGCCAAAAATTCGTACAAAAAATAATTTTTATTTAAACCCTCCCATATACACACAAATATATATATAGATATATAGATATATATATATGCAAAAGTTCAAACAAGAATTGTTTTTCATGCTGAGACTCTTTATAACATCATTAATAACTTATTATAAGGTATTTTGGTTATTTATATATTTACGCAACCGTAAATTACGTCCGGGTGAACCGTAATTAGCGAACGAGTTTTAATTTTTCATAACCTTCATTAATGCGTCATTAATGAGCATATTAATGAGATCTTACAATTAATACCCATTGATTTATTTTGATTAGGAATCAATATTGATGCTTGCAGTTCCGACGCTAAACAGTTCTCGTTTGAAGCAAATCCCCTATAATATATAATTTAAAAACAGAAAATATTACGAGAACTAATCTTAACACACACCCTCCCCCCACCATTTATTTTTTTAATCATTTAGAGTTTATTTAAAAAAAAGAAGGGTAAATGGTCAAATAGATTAATATACTGAATTGATTTTTTAAAAATTTTAGTTCATAAAAGTGTATATAAGTTGTAATGTTTTACTATTATATGTACCAAATTTCAAACTTATCATTTAATATCATTTGATGATGTGACACATATTTAACTGAGGTAACGGTGATATGGCCGTCATTTGACAACTAATAATTTTTCCTTCTTTAAAAATAACTCAAAACGTAATAATTAATATTAACAATAATAATATAATATAATCATAATAATAAAACAAGAATACTTGCAGACCAGCATCTTGCGATTTCTCAATGACTTTCCAAAATCAAAATGGTTTGGCGGTTATTATTATGGTTCTTAGATCTTCATAATGTTCAAGATGTTTAGGTAAAGATGATGAGTTTCATCTTTTCTTTTTGCTGAAAGTTAATAATAATAATAATAATAACTAGTGTAATATCCGTACGTTATTCGTATATATTTTTTTATTTTGTTTTTTTATTTTTACCTACTAATAAAATTAAAATGAAGTATATACTCCGTAGTTATTTATTTACACATTATATATTATGGACTTTTGTTAACTCTTTTGAAGGGAACATAAAAGAATATTAGATACTTAATAACACATAATATGAACTAAGTTAAATAAAAAACAAAGTAAATACAGAATAACTTGAGCAATTTGTATATTTAATTTTTATAGACGTAGTCATAAATTTATATCCCACGTTTCTTCGCTATCAATATGTAAAAACAACATTCATGTTCGTCCATAATTTAATAACATCCATGCACTTATAATTTTCTGCAATCTATGCACAAATGTCATTAGAGCAAAATGTCAATAGAGATTAATTCACCCGCATGTTACAGAGGTTTTAATAGCTTACATTTCTAAACAATTAAACTAATAAATGAGGTCTAAAATATATATTAATCAATTGTGTATAATCAGTTATTAGGATCTTACTATTTTAATCAGGTAGGAGTTGTTTGTCTCACAAATCAATGATTCATTTGTATCAACCCTAATTGAAGGTCTAATTACCTTCGTTTATTTGGTTGGAAATTAAGAATTGGAATTGTTTGAAGTAGAAAGTCATCAACCTTTGTTTATTCGACTCTATCCATGCGTGTGTAACAACCCTAAACAAAGTTGCTTGCCATTCATATGTACCAACCATAGACAGAGTTGTTCGTCAAAGACATAATGGTTCGTCTATTGCAACCCAAATTGAAGCTATCTGTCAACAATGATCCAAATTTTTCCATATAAACTTTTTAAGAGGTTTTATGCACTAAATTAAAAAAGTATGCATCAATCGAGTATTGAAGTTAGCTTTAAAAGGGCAGATCAAGGTAAGAATATGATACATTTATACAAATAGTCAAACCTAGTAAACCACTTGATCAGATTCTTTTTGCAATTTTGCCTATTCAACTTCCTAAACACATAACACAAGAATCCATCAATTTGACCGTTTGTGCTAGATGTAACATTCTATCCCGAGGATGTCTCTTCAACCAACTTCAAAGGATAAAGTCAAAATTGGTAATATAATTAAGTTGCTCCATTCTCACCTCTCTAAGGTACATCTACATCTGATACTAATAGTTTGCTCATAAACTTCATTAAACTAATAACATAATATATTGGTGTTTATTGTAATGCTATGATTGTCAAGATAAGTAGATAATGACATTAATTTTTAAGTTGTGCATAGAGAAGATTCTTAGTCGATAGATGGAAGAAGTGAGAGATGGTGGCTGCACCTACGTATATGTTTTTAAGGTGATAGAATCTGGATAAATTGGGCATCAACCACAGGAGATAACTGTGTGGCAATTGGGGAGAAAATGTTACATAGTTTGTTAAGCTAAAAGAAACGTGTGGATAAAAGGGGAAAAATCTTTTACTGCTAACGTGCTTAATAAGGAGATATCTTTCTAAGTTAAATTGTATTTTATACGGCTAAGATTTGACAAGAAACATGATCTGATGGATACGATTTAATCTGAGACACTTACCGTCGGTACTCGGTAATATATATATATATATATATATATATATATATATTGTCTTTATTTCTGTACAAAATTCAATATATTTTTTGAACACTACAAATTATAATAAAAATATTAATTAGTTATGAAAAAGAAATTATTACAAAAAGGTAAAATTTTATAAAACTGATATAGAACATATTATATTTATAGAAAAATAATAAACAGATTTTATAAAATAATTTTATGATTAATTTTTTATATAAAAAGGATTAACTTTAAAATTGAGTTTGAATAATAAATACTCAGTAAAATTTAATGAAATCTAAAAGTATCTACACAATGGATTCGTTATGGATTTTAAAAAAACTAAAAATAATAATCCTTTTTTGAGAAAATTTCATTCATATCCTTGTAAACTTTCATTATTACTTTAATATCCTTGTAAACTTTAAAACTACATATATATCCTTCTAAAACTATGAAATTCACATATATATCCAAACTCATATTTTAATTAAGATTAAACTAATTTAATATTTAAAAACTGATCTGCAAATCAAAATGCCATGTCATATTACTAAAATACCCTCCCAATTCTCTCCTAGTGTGACATCCGTCACAAAAAAAAAAACAGGTTAGTTGAGTTTAACTTGTTATACGACCTAAATCTATGTGCTTGTGTGATACCTAAGGTCTAGTAAATACTAGAATTAGGTGTTATATATGTCTAAATTCTTCAAATAAGGTGGTAGAACGTTTAACCGATTCCTAGTGTACAAGGTTATCGAGCAAATGTCTCTAGAGCGAGTATGGGTGAATGAATCCCTCAACTAAATGTATAACACTAATACTAATAATATATGGATAATAGTTGATACTAGATGACAAGTTTAAATATCACTCAAAGTGGTAACCCTAATAAGTCAATATAATACATAAATAGCTAAACACACCTACAAGAAATAAATATATACAACACTAGGAACTTATAATAAGTAAGTCGCTTAAGGCTAAAAAAGATAAAATTTACAAGAGAATAATAATAATAATAATAATAATAATAATAATAATAATAATAATAATGAAAACAATAAATTGAAAATATATATATATATATCTACGGCCAAGGGTTGTAAAAAAAAAAAAAAAGATAAAACCAATCATCAATTCAAAAGAGAGAGTTTTGGGGGAGGATAGCAACTAAAACTCAAATTTGAATTCATATATACTTATCTAAACACATCTAAACATCCTAAACACCCTACATTCATTCCATCGAAAATTTGCAGCCCATTCCCTCTCTCCTCTTGATTTCTTTCAAGCATACACATCTTCATAATTGTTGTTCTTCAATCCTCAAGGAAAGCTTGTGCCTTTGATCTTCATTTGAGAAGTTTAGGTATGTACAGGTTCCTCTATAATCTTTAATTTCTTCTCCTTGTTTCTTTGCATGTAAAACGTGGTTGATGGATTAAACACATCCTAATCACACATAAAGTTATGATTTTGATGTGTTTTGTTGAATATCAAACCCCAAGGATTGGTCTATTTGATTTAAAACTTAAAGAACAAGAACCTATAATCTGGGCAGAATATGTACTAACTTTAATAGGCCATATCTCGGCCAAAACAGAATGAAAAAAATCGATTCTTGACACTAAAGATAAGTTCTTTGAGTCTCCTTTCATCTCCAACTGGTTTCATACAAAACTAAGTTGATTTGGTCATCCAAATAATCAAAATCGTTTAGATGCGCAGATCTGTGATTTCTAACAGTTTTAACCTACTAAGTTTGTTATTTCAAAAACTTATTCTAAACATCACGAAAATTCTTCAAAATAAATCTGGAGCATATTCCATGAGATTTCGAAGTCCTGTAAAAATTTTAGAATTTATAAAGTTGGTTTTCTATTTTAATTAGTTAAAAACATTGTTGTTGTTGAATCTGGAAATCCTAGGGGGTTTCGATAACAGAGTTTCAAACATCACAACTTATCCAAGACTACGAATTAAAGCCTAAAACTTAATATGGATAAACTTTAGAGTGTTTATAATCACTGTAGAAAATATTAGAATTTATTGTATTTATTTTCTATTTTAATTGGACAAGAACTTTTTGTTTGTCAAATCTGGGAGTTTAGGGAATTTCTTTAACCAGAGTTTAAAATATTGTAAAACATTCAAATATCCGAATTGGTGGACAAAAAATTTATATTAAAGAATTTTTATGTGTTCTTAAGTTACTGTAAAAATTTTAGATTTTATTAAGGTTGTTTAGTATTTTAAAGAAATAAAAACTTTGTGACGCGCAAACTGAAGGCATTTTCTGACCAACACTAATTAAAGTGTTTCTTAAAAATAATTAACATATTATTAAACCCTAGAAAAATTTATATAAAATAATAGAGACATTAAGACCTCTGCCCTAAAAGTTTAGGAAAATAATTAGGACGTTTAAATTATTTTAAAAATACATAAAGCTTACCCAAAATTTCAGGATTTAACATACACATTTGAAAAGGAAAATAACCAAGGTTTGAAACCTCAAATATGTATATTGGGGTTAGGCCCAAGGAATGGATGCTCTCATGTAACCTACAGTAAAACTTACTCGCGAAACCTAATTAAATTTAAGGTTAGTACAAAAGAGAACTTCTACGCGTGAATAGAATATAACTTAGATTATACGATTGTTTGTAGATTTCCGAGCACGTTAAGATTCAAGTGACAACCCATAACTAAGGTGAGTACTCGTGGCCCCCTTTTTACTATATTTCTCGGGGGAGAATGACACTCAAACCCTCTTTTAAACTTTTTATGCCGTGATGACTATTTCTTATTTATTTTGGACAACTTATGTGATGTATATGCAAAGATTACTTGTTGTTGGTTGATGACTATTGATTCCTATATTCCTATGAGCCAACGGTTTATGCTCCAGTTGGGTATGCTATAATAACTGCTTGGAAGACAATGATTTGATTCCTATTGAACCTGGTGGTTCGGATGTTGGTACAACATCTACACGCTTAACATGCTATACGTGCACATTTGTCCTACTTAAACAATTTACACGGCAACTATGCTTTTACTTTAAACCTGCGAGCTCACCAACTTTATGTTGACATTTTCGAGTGTTCATTTTCAGGTAATGCTAATAACCATGCCTAAGGAGCTTAGGTGACCCTAGATAGCCTTAGCATGACATGGGCAGTTGACTAAGGACTCTTTCATTTAACTATGCTATTATGAACTTGGATTTTATCATAAATCTAGGGCTTGTAGCCCCGTATACTTGTCCCGGGTTGTGGGAACAACTATTTCGTATGTTCTTGTTTTTAAATTGTTGACTATGATTGTCGTGAAGTGACTTACCATGGCACAAGTCTCCTCTTGTGTCGGGGAACGTCGTGACACGTAGGTGTGAACTCATTTAGTAAAATTTTCTATTCATATATCAATGTGTTATGACGATCCTCTCCGTCGCACCTCGTGTTTCCGCCCAGGCGGGGTGTGAAACCTAGAGACATTGATTCCAACCATGATTTACCATGTCTCTGGGAACTCCTCTTTGTCGACTGCCATTGCTGTTATTTCTACATCCCTTACCGGCGGCGTATGGTGCGTCCATCGTCACAAGAGAAAAATATGAGAACAACTCTATGGTCACGAGAATCAACGCTTTGAAGAAGATTTGTGAGTAGTTAGAGATCGTCGCTGGTCCACGGTGGAAGACGTTCATACGATGGTTCAGCCGTAACAAAATCTCCTGTTAACACCCCCCCCCCCCAAGTTTCAGTACAATCTGCTTGGTAACGTGCTCAATTTTGATGAAGGATTGTTAGAGAACGGGGATTCTGAATTTGAGAACGAATATATGGTTCGTAACTTTTCTTCACAGTATACTTCATGAACGTCGATTTCAATTACTTCCAAAACATCAATAGATCGCTGTAAGAACGTAATCGGACCAAATGTTGTGTAACTAGCATTCGATTATCACCGGTAAAAAAATTTTAGGTTTTGATAATTTGATTGATTGAATTTGACCTGAATTATATGATACGCAATGGTGCGCATCACTAAACATCAATTTCTTATACCTCATATGTAGTTGTGATATTTTGGTTGTAGGTAGACAAGTAATGAATTCGAAATATCACAAGTACATTGTTCAAAATATCAAGGATACATTGATTCCTCAATGTTTTCCCGTAATTATTTAGGATTGCAGATTCGCAGAAGAAACCCAATCAAATGCAATTGAACTGTAACCGCATATAATTTACAATTATAGATTTGTAGAAAAAAAGGAGAAGAAATAAGTAATTTGGAAGGCATCCTGCAAAAGCCATGAAGAAGAGGTATAGTAACGATGTAGTAGAGGTAGAAGTGACAAGATTTTTATTCGTAGAAGTAGGTGTGTATGGGTTGCAGAAGTTTGAAAAGAATTGGGGAAGGGTATTTTAGTAATATGACATGATATTTTGATTTACAAATCAGTTTTTAAATGTTAAATTAGTTTAATCTTAACTAAAATATGAGTTTGGATATAGATGTGAAATTCATAGTTTTAGAAGGATATATATATATAGTTTTAAAGTTTACAAGGATATTAAAGTAATAATTAAAGTTTACAAAGATATAAATGAAATTGTCCTTTTATGTAAATCAACTTTGAAACTAATCGGTTGAGAATATTGAGGAAAAGTGATAAAAATATCTTGATGTTTTTCAAAATACGATACGTAAAATGGTGAATTTATTTTAATCATGTGGTTTTAATATTGTAACAAGCTATCTAAAATTATGGGATAAGATTCTGTTAATTAACAGAGTCTAGATTAATTTTAAGTTTCATCTAATGAGAATTTATTTTAATCACATGGTTTTAATATTGTAACAAACTATCTAAAATTATGGGATAAGATTCTGTTAATTAATACGGTCTAGATTAATTTTAAGTTTCATCTAATGATTGAGATCTCATATAAATTTTACTTACAGACGGTAATATATATAAAATTTAGAATTATAAAATAAATCAAAATTAAAGTAATTACCTGCTATCAGCCTAACAAGTTTTTTGATACACTATTTCGTAATTTTTGAAATTTTAATATATTAAATGGTAAGTTTGAAAGTTAAATAGACATAATAGCAAAACATGAAAAAGTTAGATACACTTTTATAAATAAACCCTTTTTTGAGGCAAAGATTTTATAAAACCACTAAGAAAAAAAGAGTTTCAAGAAGAAGTTGGGAGGCAAAACAAGATCATTGTAAAAAACCACCAAATTGAAAGTCAACTTGGAAGCAAACATTCTAAAGGCATTAAAGACCATATATCCTAGTTGTATATAAGGCTGATAATTTTTGACCCGGTAAGAATTCAAAATGTGTTAAAAGCAAAATGACATGAAAATAAACGGATTGGGTTATAGTCAACCCGATAAACCCAAAAGTGACTTGTATAAAGCTAAAATTATAAAAGAAATTAATACTTAAAATTTAATTTTAAAAAAGGTGATTATGAATTCAAAACGAGAGAGTGATATCTTAGACAATAAAACCCGACAAATAAATGTACAAGACATTTAAAAGTAAAAAACTTAAATAAACAATAAAAGATTTAAAGCTAAACCAATATTACATCATTTTAGTGTTTGCTATTTTGATTATATGGTTTGACATTTGTCTAATTAATATAAACTATTTTAATATTTTAATTGGCTTCGTAACTGTATTTAATGATGTATTATCTTAAATTTATTTTAGTTTTTTAATAACAGTATTTATTAATACTTGGTAGAAGTGTAGTAGATTATATTGTGTAGTATATTCATTAATATAAGTTGAACCAAAAAATAAAGTCAAAATTCGAATTAAACCGAAACAAACACTGTATCCAAAGTTCAAATACAACTGAAACAAATATTGAATATTAAAGTTAAAATCTAAATAAAAATCATATTGGAAAGTCATATCGAAGCAAATAACAAATTAGAAAAATAAAAAATGAAAATCGTATACAAAAATGGGAAAAAACCCCTTAATACATTTTCGCGAAATGGGTTGACACGAAACACGACCCGAAACCCGGAATGAAAAAAGTGACATGACGCGAACCTGACACGAAAAAAATGGGGATCGACGCGAATCTATCATGATCACGAATTACCAGAACCCGACCCAAATTGTCGGTCTTAGTTGTATCACATGCCACAAGGACTATCACCGTCGGTAACGAGCTACACACAAATTCATCGTCTCGTTTGTTAAATTGCACATTTGCAACTAAATACATTAGTGTTGGTTGCACATGTGCAAATCTTTCAATAGACGATCACAAACCAAAGGTTGCACATGTCCAAACTTTTCATGTAATAATATGATTTTTTGGAGAAAAAGTACGAAAATATAAGTGCCAAGTTAATAAAAATAAAATAATTGCTAATTTGAAATAATTTTTATAATTCAAAATTTGTATATTGGAGATACTTTAATTTTAGAAACGGGCAATTCAATACTGATCAAATTACTACCCCCTTACCAGTAACAAAACAACCCCTATACATTTGTTATTTATTTTAAAATAAAGTAACAAACTCTATTAATTTTTACCCATATTTTTAGTAAACGGTTTAGATTGGGTCTCGTAACTATTATTGTATAATTGGTTTTTTAATGAACTCTTTCACACACACTATGAATGGTAGTAGCTATATGTATCATGTTTCAATAAGAATTGAGAAATAACTTTGCATATTTTAAATATAAATAAATAAAATCGGTTAAAATCAAACAAATAAGTTATGAAAAATATATATAGAGAGAGAGAAAAATATAAAGATACAATTTGGTCATCGTTTTTTTAGTTCAATCATTCGCGACGTGGTCAATAAGTCGTACGTGGGTCTTTCACTTGACATTTGGTCTTAGTTGTGGGTCTCCTTTTGTTCATTGTTTTTTGGATCAAGCTACTACATGATTAAAGTTAATAAAGTTGAATTGCTTAAATCACCCTTTTTATCTTGAACATCTTAAATCTTAATGTATCAATAATTACCATATTCTACACTTTATATTAATTCATAATTATCTTTTCAAGAAAATTCACCTCTCTTCAAAATCAGGTTGTGTCATTATCATAAGTTTATTTAAAACCCAATTATTTAAGTAAATTAGTCAAAAAAAACTTAAAATTAACTTATAAAATTAAGGTTTGTTGGTACTAAGTTTTGTTTCTAAAAATTAACTTATTTCGTATCTGTTTGATATTGAGTTTAAGTCTTATTTTATATAGACATTAGTTTATTAGTTTAACCTGTGTTCATAAAAAGAAAAAAAACTTTTGTGAATGCACTTTGGTTCAAGTCTGGTTGTAAGCATTGGTTTTTTTAATGATTTAATAATTTAAAAGATATCGTGTGTTAAATACACATGTTAAAATGCATTCAACATTCTAAATTGAAATGTAATTACACGTTGGCACTTTTTTTCAAAAGCACAAGTTATTTTGTTAACAATAAAACTTAAAATATAAACACACTCATCTTCATACTATTTTTTTATAAGCACCGAAAATGAATAAAAATAAACATTTGAGAGAAATACAACCTGAATTTAAGAAACAAAACTTAACAAAGTATTTTCTTTCTAAGAATCCCATCTTTGGCCTATCGGAATCCAAAGATGCGAAAGTCTCTAAACAATACGACACATGTTGAATCAGTACCTCGAGAGGCCCATAAGTCGGGCAGTCAAGAGCTGCTGTGGTGTTTGATTCGTTCCGGTGGGCGTAGTGACCCCATCAGAGCACGCCAAGCGAACAAAATTATCTTCATGTAGGATGAGTGGTCTTTTCAAAACTTCAACATGAAAACCTTGATTCCTCCTTTTTCAAATGTCCCAATTGAGAAAATAGCATGTACCTCAAACTTTTTTTTTCTTGACCGACTAGATTTTGGATTCCAAAAGATCGATTAATGTATGTATAACTATTTGTTAGACCCCGACTGTATTCATTATATCTTTATGTTTATAGTTTAGCTTCTAGTTTAGTTATTATATAAGTTCTAGGCTTATACTGCAAATATAAGTCTATGGATCATTTATATACACATGACTATAGTATTTAAGACAAGAGTTGTTTTAACCTAATTAAGATTTTCAATATACAGGCTCCGAGTCGTAAGTTTGTTATTCTCTACATTCTTACGTATACTCATACGGTTACATGCTATTAATTGATTTATCATTCTAGTATTATAAGTTGATCACCTCTTAATGTGCTACATTGAAACATTTAAAAAATAATCTTTGTTTATAATAATTTTAGCCCTACAAATCACAATAAAAACGTAAAGCATATTTTTTTTATATAATAAACGGTTAATAATTTTGGTAAAATTTAGTCAAATTAGTAAGCGAGGAAAAGAAAAAAAAAGTAAGCGACAGAAAATAGTGTTTGGGAGGAAATGTAGAAGGGACAAAACAAAAGTAGCGTACTAGTCAATAATCAATACGTACGACTCACGATCCATATGGGCATGCTGACGTGGAAATTAAAAATAATTACAAGCAAAAAACTTCGTGAAAAAATTGGGTAGCAAACTAAATATCATTTTCCCCTCTTCTCGAGAGAAAGAGAAAGAAAAAAGAAACAGAAAAACAAAACCCCCCGCACACAGATACATACAACCTATAGATATAGAGAGAGAGAGAGAAGAGTGAGAAAGTGTTTTGTAGAGAGAGAAAGGGGTTGGAGGTGGGGTATTATGATGATGGCGGAGCGATGATTATGATGATGAAGAAGAAGGAAGTGGTGGTATGTAAATGTTGTTTGTAGAAGAAGGGGCTGGCCATGTTGAGGCAGCTCATCGGTCAAGTTCAAGAGTTCTTAGACCTCTACGGTACTCCTCTTCCTCCGCCGCCGCCGCCGTTTCCCACCGTTCCTCCGCCGTATATCTTTCATCATCATCAACCTCCGGCCACGATACTCGAACAGCCGCCGCAGCTTCACGACGACAGGTGATTGATTCCTTTTGTGCCCTTGTTTTTAACCTGTCTATATTTAGATCGATTTTCATACTTTACCTATGCGTATAATCTGAGATGTAATTCAGTAATTCCATGTTATTTGTCGTGTTCCAAGTTTGAATTTGTTTATTATTTGGAAATTGTTCCTTTCTTAGTCGATTTGTTGGTTTCAGACTTTCAGTTCAGAATTGATCAATTGGATTGAAAGTTTGAAACTATATGAATTGGGAATTTGTTTTTGTTGTTGTACTTTGTGTGTGTTTGTGATGTTTAATTTGTCTGACAAAACGAATTCATAGTAAACTGTGTAACTTGATTGTAATTTATGGTTTTGTGAGCTTGAACAGTGATTAAGACTCAAGATAATTGTGGTTCAAATCAATCTGAGTTTCCTTGTTTGTGTTCATGTGAATTTGTGATCCTTTATTTTGCTTTCGTTGTATAGTTGTTTATGTTTTGCGTAGCTTTCATACGTTAACTTACAAAAGGTTAGTGCTTTTGACTCTCAACCTCAAGCGAAATTTCCTCATTTACGTTATTATAGAAAACATACGCACATAATTATTTTTTACAGTCAGGGTTAATGGTGTTTGTTGAATCTCCTTCGTATGAGAAGAACCAATGTGTTTTCTAGTTCAAAACTTACCGTTTGATGTATCAAAGTTTCAAAACTTACTTTTCGATGTATTTTGGGTATATTTGCGAAGTATTTTGGCTACATCAAATGGGAAGAAATGTCTTGGTCTTATCAGATGGTAAAAAATGATGTCAACCATTGTTACAATCGCATGTGTACATAAGGTAATTAGGTATGTCAGGTGCAAGGAGACATCAAAATTGGGGCAAAGTTTTAGTGTGTATTAGGTCTTACAGAGCTTTCTAATTGCAAGAGCTGGAAGCTATAAGTAAGGATTTCTAATTATTTTTTCTTTTGGCATTACAATTGAACCCTCATCAAGTCCCCTGGTTTTATTTTTGAGCAGAGCTACTTATGTTTGAAGTTTAAACTAGAGAGTGGGTTACAGCAGTTACCTCTTTGAACTACAGAGGCAGGGCATTCCTCTGAGTTTTAAGTCATTAAGTTGGAGAGTGTGCATTTACATATTCAAAACTGATGCTGTTTGGAGTTGCATCTAATCATTCCAATACACCAGTCATTAATATTTATAGCTGTTAAAAAATATCTTGACACGCTTTATGCTTTCGTATCAAAATATTTTCCATCGTGACCAATAAAGTCGCCTTCCTGATACAAGTCCTGCACTCAATGTTTGAGATTGTAGGTTTGTTAAACTGGTCTACGTACCAATATGAATAATTGTTTATGATAAGTTCCTTGATGCCCTAGATCCCTAAGTGTAGCGAAAAGCCGAAAACCTTCTCTATAGCCACCTAGAGAAAAATATGCTTTTATGCATACCCAAAAGTGTCGCATTTACAAATATATATTTTCTTTATTAAAACTTTTAACTTCAAAGAATCATAGTCAATGGTAGTTAACTGCCTGCTGCTCGAGATAGGTCGTGCTTTTAATATTATTTGTGGTAGTTAGTTACCTGCTTCATGAAGAGCTGATGAACTCTTCAAGAATTTCTTGATTTCAAATCTTATTCTCTTTGTGCACATCAGTTTTGTAATAAAGCCGGTTTGGGTGTGCATTGTGATTAACGTATCTATTTATCTTGTAGTATATATCTTATGGAATACCATTAATTTTTGTATAAAGCAACCTGATTATAGGATATTTTGAGTATTCATCATCACTTTATTTTCTTTGTAGATGGTGTCTTCTAAACCTTGAAGATAATCCTTCAGAAGATGATTGCTACAATCTCGTAATGCGTGCTGGAAAGTTCAATATGTCAGAGCCCAGCAAGGGTCCACCTTCAAAACGGGCCCGCAAGGACAGAACCCGAGGAAAGTTACCCGAAACCTCTACTTCAGTCGAGACTATGGAACCAGAAATCTGGAAGGAATTCCCAGAGGACTTGTATGAAGCTGTCATTGCACGGCTTCCCGTTGCCACCTTCTTCCGGTTCCGGTCCGTTTGCCAGAAATGGAACTCGTTGCTGAATTCTAACAGTTTCTCAGTTCAATGTGGTCAAGTTCCTCGTGCCCAACCATGGTTCTACACCCGAACGCATGAAAATGTCAACACAGGAGCCATGTATGACCCAGTTTCAAGAAAATGGCACCACCCGACTGTACCCGCTGTGCCCACAAAAATGATCATATTGCCCGTGGCTTCTGCGGGTGGGCTTGTTTGTTTTCTTGACATCGGTCATAGAAGCTTCTATGTGTGTAACCCACTCACCCGATCTTTCCGCGAGTTGCAGGCTAGATCATCAGTCAAAGTCTGGTCAAGGGTAGCTGTTGGGATGACTCAATCAGGTAGTGGGGCCTACCGGATCATGTGGGTGGGATCCGATGGTGAGTACGAAGTTTACAACTCTACAAACAACACCTGGACATCACCGGGTGGCATGCCAGCATGCATTAAGCTCCCATTGTCGTTAAACTTCAGGTCACAGCCCGTGACTGTTGACGGGTCAATGTACTTCCTACGTTCAGACCCAGATGGACTAGTATCGTACAACATGGAAACGGGAATTTGGAAGCAATTTACAGTTCCAGCACCTGTCCACCTGAGCGACCACACGCTGGCGGAGTGTGGCGGCAGGATAATGCTAGTGGGGTTGCTGACTAAGAATGCCGCCACGTGTGTCTGCATATGGGAGCTTCAGAAGATGACTCTCTTGTGGAAGGAGGTTGACAGAATGCCAAATATATTGTGCTTAGAGTTCTATGGAAAGCACATTAAGATGTCTTGTTTGGGTAACAGAGGTTTGCTTATGTTATCGCTTCGGTCTAAAATGATGAACCGATTGGTTACTTATGACATATCAAGAAAAGAATGGTTGAAAGTTCCTAACTGTGTGCTTCCACACAGTCGAAAACGACAATGGATTGCATGTGGGACCGCCTTTCATCCGTGTCTAACTGCCAAGGCTTAGCCTTTCGCATCCCACGAGTAGTTTAGTAGGGTACTTTTGTTTAAATCTTGTTTGCGACGACCCCTTTCGTGTAATGTTAAAAATATGATACACTAATCATCTTTGCAACACCTGAACGTGTAAGATTGGTTACATAAGTGGTGTTTTAGTCTTCTTCTAAGACATTGTTTTGTTACAAGGCGGAGAGAAAGCCGCAGGTAGTTGTTTGACCCGACATATTTTACTTTTTTAATACTTCCTTCAATAAGAGAAATAGACATCCATCTCATTTACTATAAATAACAAAAATAACGTGACGGTCTATACATTTATGTGATTAAATTGAATAAAGTTTTGGTTTTCATAAATAATAATGAAAATAACAAAAATCTTAAAGTTTTGGTCTGCTCTCGCTTTTTAAAATGTAATTATCAAAATTAGCTAACCGAATAACTAAATTGAAAACCGTTGCCTGCTACTACCAGACTACCAAAACACAAAACGACAACTACCAGCTGCAAAGTAAAACAAGGAAAAAAAAGAAACAATAATTAGATCTCATAATCAGATTAAAGAAGCCTATAACAAAACTTTAAATAATTTAAAAAAAAAAAAACTATCCATCCATCCTCCTGTTTTCATCTCTGATATTTTGACTCCGAATCACAAAGTCAAAATTAACAATATTACAGTTCTTCAGGCACAATAACAAATTGAAAATATAACATATATAAGTACCCGAAAACTTACTATATGATTAGTATAAAAGAAACAGCAGTGCAGTTCCTGGACAAACTATTATGCACAGTGTCCAACTGCCTAATGAACACTCACCTCTCACATCCTTCTTCTACTTTTCGGTCAACAACTCGAGTCAACTCCCCGACGGTCAAGTCCACCAAAACCGGAGATCCTCAAAGGTTGAAGAATTCATCACTATCCCACATTCACTAATTCCTTAACATCTGCTAAAACTGCTGACTCGTGATCGCCAGTCAAAGCAAAATTATCGACCAACGCGTCATCATCATCCATGTTTTCTGGTTCTTGTACATCTGTTATAACTTGAAGAAATTCATCAGGGGTAGCTGCTGGATCAAGCTCACAACAACCCTTTGGAGCATTGAGAGACTCATGACCAGTCAACAAGTAAGAAGGTATTTGATGAGAAAACCGAAATATTTCACTTTCCGGAATTACCCTTACTTCCTTAGGGTTTATCTGCCTATGGAAAACCGTCTTGAAACCCGCAACTTTCACAAGCTGAGTTACTGTAAAACCTGCTTCTTCATCATACTCGTCAACTTCCACAATTTCATATTTGTGTTTTACCTCGCTTGTTGTTTCTTCATTCCATTCAGGAGACCAGTATCGGTATAAAGCCCAAACATCTCCTTTCCTAGGGTAAACTTGTAAAATCCCATTTTCCAGTTTTGTACAATTAACCTTGTGTGAAAAGCAGTTAGGAACGGAAATTGTATCATGTTTACCTGTTTTAAACTCACCAAATGCTTTTGAGAATCCAAAAAAGAGATCAAGCTCGTTGTTGCTTTGGGAATTAAGCCAGCATACCTTTATCTTAAACGGGTCAACTGAGTTGACTTTGCGGATCAAGGCATAATTCCTTGGCATCCCATCATCATCATCATATGCAGCCCATACCTGGCCTTCTTTAAAACATGTTTCACATCTTTCCCGGTCAAAATTATGAAAATCCGGATCCAGTACATCGATTACCAGTGGCTCGATAGCATTCTTTGTTGATTCTTCATTTAATGATTCATCCTGTTTTTCTTTTTCTTTTTCTTCTTTATAGTTGACCACAGTTTTTGACTTCCATTCATGCAGTTTCTTCTTGATTTCATGTCTCGCCCTTTTAACCAGTTGAGCATGTATATCAATACTTGAGGCTCCTTTAACAGCATCAACTTCTTCCTGTTTTCTTTTTAAAGAATTAAAATGCACAGATGATGAAAGATTATATCGTTTTGAGTTCTTTTTCCTTTTTAAAGCTTCCTCTTTTTTAAGAGCTGCTTGAGCTTCTTCTCTCTCTCTTTTGACTTTCTCATAAGCCAGTTGGACCATGGTTGCAGCTTGAGCAGAAGACGCAGGTGTACTCGTTTTTGAAAACGGGCCCCACTGAAAGCTCGCTTGATTGGCTGATTCCCCCTTTTGACTTGTTGACCTTGGTCGTCCAGGGTTAGACGCATTTTTTACTTTTTGACTTTTCAAACCTTTCGTAGAAACTTTGGTATTTGGTGGTGCAGTCTCCATTGCTAAAAAAGGTTCATGGCAATTAGGGCAGAGAAGATTTTGATGTAAATACATCCTTAAATACTCATACTGCATCTTGCATCCATGGCATACAGTCCAAAATGTCTTCTGAGTTGTTTGTTTATCCGAGGTAGTACCTCTATCTTTAGTACTTGTACCTTTTGCTCTAGTAGTTGTACTTGTAAAATTGTAAAAACCGTTCTGTCCCGGTGTGGGTGGTGGTGCTGCTGCTGTGCTGCCATTTGAGGGGGCAGTGCTTGGCTTAAAGACATTCCTCCTATGATCATAAGCATATCTTTTGCTTTTATCAGAAAGCATACTCCATGCTTCTGAAATATGCTTAAATGCTCCATCTGCCCCTACAGATTTGTTCTTATCAGGATGAAGAAATAAAGCTAGTTTTCGATAATTCTTCCTCACAGTATCATCATCAGCCGATGGGCTTACACCAAGTATACTGTAAAAATCTGACTCGTTGTTTAATTTACGCTCTGCAGCAATATAAATATCCAAGGTTGCTACCAATTGAGAAATACCATCAAGATCAGGATATAAATTTTGAGCCTTTAAGGCAAATTTTTTTGCACCTACAATGTCTTTTGTAGAAAACTTAATCTCAGCAATTTCTTTCGCCCTCTTGGCTTCATCTCTATTGCACTCCATTTTATATTTCTTAGCCACTTACTTGAGAAAGAAGTTATTATCTACCAAGTCAGCACAAAGATTCGCTACTTAATTGACCCGGTTCCTTTTATGCTTCTCCATTAAACCTTCAATGCAAAATAGTTTCTGCTAAATCAGAACAGTTACACATTCATAACTAAAATATTAAATAGGATCAAAGATTTTGGAAATCTAAATTCTAAGTTTTAAACTTTACGTTGAGACAAATATAAGGGGTGGATCATAATATCCATAAGAAGAAACGATTACCATATTAAAGAAGAAAGTTCAAACAACAGAAAATTTTATAGTTCAGAAGGATTTAAGTTATGAAAAGCATCAAAAGGTCACGAACAAGGGTAATAGAAGATTCCACCAAAGGTAGCCAGTCAACTACATACTTTATCTGTAGGTACTCAGAAGTCAGATACATACATATGTGATCAAAATATGTGCATATACACCCACATGCATGCATATAGAAATGTACTAATATACATGCATACACATAGACACAATAGTAAAATACATATATACATACATACATTTGTATTATGTATGCATGTAAACTATATGTACCCATGTGTGTATACATATGAAGGGAGAGAAAAGAGGTTCCATGCACCCTAATATATACACGATAATACAATACACACATGTATACAATCATACATACATTTATACATATATACACAATAGTAGGTCCCGATCCGGCCATCACGCCTCTTGTGTATATAGTAAAAATGTATGTATGATTGTATATATTGTAAATTAATGTATGTATGATTGTATATATTGTAAATTAATGTATAATTTACAAGCCCTATTCGATCATCATGATTTATAAATTGTAAATTAATGTATTGACTGCAGTGAAGAACTCTCAGGTAGAGAACTAAAGATTGACAAGCCATGTTTTAATGCTGATTTTTCACACCCTAATAGTCATATCTCTACACAAGTGCATTATTTCTGAACCATAACTTTTTACTTTTTACCATACACAGAACTGAGAATTAAGCGTTTTCTTGTCATTATGTTTTGAAAACTCTAATATGTGAAAAGGAAAGCTAGAAGGCAATGGCCACAAGAATTAAATGATGCAAAATTTTCTTCAACGTCAACGTAAATCAGCAAGTAACAAAGACAAATTGTAGAACAAAGAATCACAATCCACTATCACATGTAAAAACTGTATGAACAACTTATAATCGTACACATTTAACTGTATCGTAATCATACTAAAATTGGAGGAAGAACATAGACGATGAAGAACTGAGGTTTGCCGACTTAAAAATGAAGATTCCAGTATCACTGTATCAATCTATTCTACATAAATTTAGCAAAGTCTGTATCTAAAGCCAATCTCACTGTTTAACGTATGTGTTTTAGGAATGCAAAAGACTAGCACAAAGCTATACGTAAAACCTAAAACCAAGGCACCTAGCACTGTACTATATGGAGTATGAACATTAAGTGATCCCCAGCCTATAATCTCATATGTAGTATAACAGATGTTTCAGATATAACCAAATCCCAAAATACAATAATCTAAAGAATAAGCCCAAATTACAATCGAGGGTTAAATGTTTACAAAGTTCCAAAAATAACATATACCAAATAAAAGCATCCAAATCATATAATTTCCCCAGGCTATGAGCATTAAGTAGCTTCAATTCAATGCCTCAGAACTTGATTTTAAACCTTATATTCACGGCACCCAAAAAATGCATTAAATCCTTCACCTCTTTCAGTTATACACATGGATACATTATTAGACAATAAGAATAACAGATAACGAATTCGATAGATTAATCATTGACTTGTAACACAGACAAACAAGTAGCATTCAAAAGATCACCGCAAATCTAAAATGAACCCAACTTGGTAAAAGGCTTAAAAAATAATCATAAACTGCTCCAAATCTTAGATGAAACTAGGGTGTAATCGTTGATCTATGAAGATTTACAACATCGATATTAGCTTGCAAATCATCGATCTTAGCCTTACATAAACCCTAGTAACTGGCAATTCAATCAAAATTAACAAATTAATTGACATGCATATAGTAAAAATGAGAGTGACGAACGCACCGAAATCATAAAATTGTGTTGATTTTTAAAATCGCGGCAGTGCATCATCGACTGGCCTCCATACTGATGAAATATTTTGTGTTTTAGCCCTTTTTTTCTCACACAAACACAAACCTCAAAAAACAGAAATTTTCCCCAATGTAATAATATATCCACCCTTCCAATTTCTATCTTAACCCTAACACAACTAAAAGTATATATAGCATCCAAACCATGGTTAAGTTTAACTCGAAGCTCGACCTCGGGTTACTTAGATTCTAGGCATGGTTAGGTCAGATCATCGTGTTTTCTACTATAATCTTAGTTCCCGTTTGTTTCGTAGAATTCAAAAGAATTGAATTGAATTTTTTTAAGAAATTGAATTCCTAAGAAATAAGATTCTATATCACAATTGTTTGTCAAATAAATGAATTGAATTCAATTTCATCCGAATCCTATATTTTATTTAGTTTGTAAATTTATCAAAAGTATCGGAATAAAATTATGTCAAATAATCAATATACCCTTTATTCATTTTTATATATAAACTTCATTAATGCACATATGTATACATACACAAATATGTATATATACATATATATTTATTCATTTTTAGAATATGCCCTTTATTTATTTTTCTACTTTATTATAAGCAAACATCTCATTGTGTATCATTGCTTTGATTAGTGATTCTCTAATCTGTTAGTTATACCCCAAAAATCGACAAACAATTATTAGATTTTTATAAACGTATATCAATTTTTATTAATTAAAGTTTCAATTTTTATTACCACAAGTCATTTTAGAGTTTGCTAGGTAATCGCTGGTTTATTTAAATTATTTTCAATGGATTGTGTTCAATAAAGTTCATATAAAAAACATAGTACTAAAATTTTAATATTCAATCATACATGATTCAGTATATAATCACTTGTGATTTGTAAAAGCATCACATGTGAATTACGAAAATGTCACTCCGCCAAAATTTTAAAATGCAATCTGGACCATTGAAGTCATTGATCCAAAAGCTAAAATTAGTCCCTTAAAACTATGAATTAAATATAGACTATATTGAACATTCTTCTATTTCCAATATACAATTTTCAAATTCAAAAAATAAATTCTCTCTCTATCTTAAAACTATTGTTTACACATAAATAAATATACAGTCAGACAATTTAACACACTGCAATGAATGCAAAATTTAATTGGTGATAATGTTATTTTTAGTATTACATCTAATAAATCATAGACTTATAAAAGATGTAATAATGAAAATTAATTAATCAAGACAAAATAGAAAAATGATCAATTAATGATAACTTTTTCCTAAAAGTGGACAACTTTGTGGATCTGGACTTTGAAAGCAAATACAGAGGCCCAAAAAACTGGAATCTAGTGTTTTTAGACTAAGAAAATGATCCAAAGGATAAAAGTCCAGTAACCCTGTAACAACAACCTCACCTCAACTTGTAAACCCAATGGGCAGCATGATCAAGTTCAAACTCACTACTTTAATTGTTTAATTAATTAGTGTAAGCCCATTGAGGTTGGAAATAAATTCTAGATTTGCTATGAGCATTACTTTTAATAGCTTCTATGATACATAAAACATATCCCGGTTGTGTTAGCTGTAGATGAAAGCTGTTAACCAATGTTTTTATTTGTATATATCTGTTTGATATAGTAGTTGATAGCTGGAGCTGGATATAGTTTAATAAAATAAAATAGAAATCTAAAAATTGTAAAAAGATAAGGAATTGTCAAGCTAATTAAAATTGGGTATTATGGTATTTTTATATACAATTCAAAAAATAAAAACTTTATACTTTGGAGCTTTTTCTTTAAACAAAAGCTCCTACGTCTTCGCTTTGAACGGACTCGTAGTGTTTTCCTTTAAAACAAAGGGTTGGATACGAAACACACCGTTAAATAGAGCTGACACATAAAAGCCTGATATAAACTACATTTAAATGGTATCGACTCATAATCGCGTCGTTTAGTGGTTGAACATGAATGTATTTTCGGATCACATGTGCAAATGTTATGTCTTTGAGGAAAACTTGTATCGATCTTCATGTATTTAGATACAGACTTCTATGAACTCGTATCGTAACCAATAGTTTATCGCTTTTTTACTAGATTTGGAATTCAATTGTAATCTTAATATTAAAAAAACTAACTTAAACGTTAAAAACATGAGACAAATATAAAACAGAAGGTACAATTTTAATATCAGCCCACACGTAAACTCGAATTTATTAATTGTTTTATTTATTATTATTTTTAGCACCGTTTATAGGCCATGACCAATAATTTGAAAATGACAATTTTAGGGTTTTTGTCATATTGATGATGCTACAAGGAGGGAGCGAGCGAGAGAGAGAGAGAGAGAGAGCCTTTATTTAAAGCAAGATGTACTTAGCTTGAAGATGGGCAGTTGTTTTCAGTATTTGGCATTGGCCCTGTATTATTATTATTATATTATATAATATAATATAATATTACATATACATACAATTTATAACAATAAAAACCATCGCTATTTACCCTTTTTCCATTATTGCTCCCATCACAAGAATTGACATTCTGTCTTTTTTTCATGTTCATTTTCGCTATTTTTATAAATAAAATTTTGTCGTATATAATATATTTTGTTCAAATAACACGTTACCGGAAGCACGACAATGTCAAAGTATATTTGTGTAAACGCTTCACATACAAACAAAATATTTTCGTTTACAAAAATAAAACGACATTCAATTGTCCACGCTTAACTTTATGGTAGAAGGTACTCCAGAGTCTTGACTTATATCCTTTTTTTATTGAACGGCTTTAAATCTATTTCAAATTTGTCTATAACGAAACTCGAATCCATGATCTTATCACTTTTAATTTTTAATTTTTTGTTCGATAGTTAAGAATAAAAATTTTATTCTTTTTTTCTTTAAGGCAAGGGTTTTAACTTTTAACATTAATAATAAAGGAAGCAGAAATAAATGAAGCTTAACAAAAGAATTGGATAAAATGGAAGTGAGTATATATATATATATTGAAAAGTTTATTTGAGAATCGTTTTTATTGTGAGAACCGCAAGAATCAATCCTAGCCATCTAATCCCCCCTTCTTCAATTGGATTGCCCACTCATGAATTTCTTACATGCACCTTGCCACACCCAATCCCTCCACGCTCTTCATTCATGAATTCCATTATCCAAAATCAACGGCTAAGATTGGTTCTTGCGGTTCTCGCAATAAAAACGGTTCTCAAATGAACCTTCCTCTATATATATATAGGGAAAGTTAAAACGAGAACTGGTTTTTGTACGAGAATTGCGGAACCAATCCCCCCACGCTCTTCATCCATGAATTCCATTATCCAAAAAACAACCAAGATTGATTCTCGCGATTCTCGTACGCAAAACAGTTCTCGTTTGAACTTTTGCATATATATATATATATATATGGGTAAAATAACGTTCGAATCATGAGTTCCAAATTGCTTTAATTAGTACGTACGTGTCGACTAGCTAGGGAAGTTGGGAGCAGTTTACCGCAGACGGGTACGTACTTTTCCTAGTCTTTGAACGTTGAAAGCATCAACAGGCCACGATGCAGATAACCATTTTCAGAGGGTACGTACGTACGTACGTTGAGATTCACCTACACTTTCAACGCCTGTACGTACGTACGTACGTTAATAAGCACCCCAGTACGTTCCCTAGCTTGTCGATCTTCCACGTACCCGCCTGATGTACGTACGTGTTGTATAGTAGGCCAGAATTGAAGCTTTAGTCGGTGGTGGGGCGGGGCCGTAAGTACGTACTAAGCAAGCTAGCTAGCGATGGAGATTAACCCTAGCTTCTGGATCTCATGGTATACCACATCACAATCACATGCATGCATGCTCGATCTATACTAAAAGCTAATGTTTGTGATTTAATTAATTAAAGAACGTATAGTACTAGCTTAATTGTATATATCGTCTCCATATATCCCTAATCGTGTGGAGCGCGCTAGATGACCCACAATCCAAGCATCTTCTTCGATCTCGTTGAATAGTTAGTCCATCTGTATAGCAACCACAACACCCTTTTCAACCACAATGCCACATCAGTGTCACATCAGCGTCATATCAGCTTTTTTAAAGCTACTCGAAACCCAAATATTTTTCTCAAATCAACCCCAAACCCAAGTATAGCCTTTCCCTTTTCAACCCAAACAACCCAAATATTTTTCTCTCTCCTCACTTTTACTGAAAAACCAAAAAGAAAAAAAAACACAAAAAGGCTGCCAGGTTCCATCGGGTTAGCAGACCCGAAGTGAATTTTTTTTAAAGCTACCCGAAACCCCCGTAGGGCATATCCCGAAGAAGCCGGCCTTATCCACATGAACCCGAAGGGGCTCGGGTAAGGCTTTACGGAAGGCCTTAGTACGTACGTTTTTATAAATGAAGTGTTTCGTTTTATATTCGAAGCAAAGTTCTTCATTTCCATTGCGTGAATGTTTTCTACTATATTGAGATTATTATAATGTAATATTGTCTTACATTTAAATTAAATATATACACTAATTAAATAAACTTCAACCTAAATAGTATGAATCAAGTTTGAGCTTTTATAAATTGCTAAATATATATAAAAATCTTGGAATAAAACTTAGATGGTTATTTGTATTTTAGACAAAAATGTCGTATCTGTTTTCCACTTTTAAGAGGAGGTGGCACTAAAAGACCATTTGCATTTCAAAACAGATCGTTTGTTTTTGTAACAAATAAAAGCAACAAGGACCTTAACCAAAAATGTTTTAACTAGAATCCAATTGAGTATCCAATCAACAACACTAATCAAAGAAAGCAAGAGGCAATTGAGCAAAAATGTATCGATCGAAACATGAACCCTAAACAGAAGCAAAGTGATGCACTTAATGGAGAAATCGGTTGAAACAAAAAGAAATAAAGAGGCAATTGAACAAACTTGCTAGCATGCCGGAGGGAAGCATAGCGGAGACCATGGAACCCTACCCTCGTCGTTGAAGGTAAATACAAAGAATCTTTTTCTTCTATGTTTGCCTGACTGCAGACATTATGTAGACGAATAATATAAAAAAATAGTTTTTTTATATAAAAACAAAACAAACACACGTTAATGTTATTGAATAGAATAAAAAAAGTAAGTGGAAAGGGATGTTTACTTACCCTCCTTAATTCCTCAAATCATTTAATATAATAACTAGATAAATATGATATTTATAAATTAGGGTATGTAAAATATAATTTTTAGGATGTAATAGGAGCATATATGAAATTTATGTAAAATTTTGATTTAATTTTAACCAACAAAAATCTATATTATTGATGTTAGTTGTTTATTTATACGGGATAATGCTAACTAAGGGACTGTTTTTTGCTGTTTAATAGAATCATTCAGCGCTGAATGCTGAATCATTCAACATTCAGCGTGTTTGATTTTTGCCTTTAAATGAAAATCGTGCTGAATGAAATAGAAGAACGTTACAGAATCATTCTACCTTACAGTACGTTATGAATAATTAAGCATCAAGTATTTTACTCTAATACTCCTTTCACACATTGCCTTGTTAAATAATCATGTCATATCATATCTTATAATATAATATATCACTATTAAGGTTAAAATGGTAATTTGCATTATTTAGAATCTTCATTTAGAACCTTTAAATTATTCAGACAAAAAAATTATTCAGTATTTAATTATTATATTTTAACAAAATTTCCCCAATTCTCACCAAGTAAATAAAATTATTAACAAGTCACGCGGAGTGTTTTAATATAGGTTAGGTTAGAATAACCAAAACATAACGACGAAAACAACATTAAAATTTAAAGTACAATTTTCCAATGTGACTTTTTTGCCATCATGGACCAACCTTGAAAACTTATTATTTTAATGGGCAAACCTCCGTAATTAAACCCTTAATCTTAAAAAAATAACATTTAGTTATAGAGTAATGATAGTCTAGATTTTTTATATTACTTTAAAAATTATTTATAGAATAGTAGCATACAAAGGGTATAAGAAGAACTTTAATAGGCTCTATTATTTAAATATTCAGGCTGGATTATCAATACTAAACACTGATCTACATATCTTTAATATTCCCTCACAGTGAGAGTTGTAAAAATCAGGCGCTCACGCCGCTCGCTCACATTGAAGCAAAAAATACAATAAAAGATATAAAATAAAATAAAAAGGAAAATAGTATAGATGTTTTAAAAAGAGAACTTCGCGGCAACGACTTAGCGGCGAAAGGATGGGGCAAGAAGAGCAGCAACGGTAGGAGCTACGACTGTAATGATAGGAGCTACAACTAAGATGGTGGTAAAAAGCGCGACAACGGCAAGAGGTGTGACGACGTCGGCATCAAGAAAGAGAAAATGAAAATATTTTTATTTACAATGCGTCATAGGGGCAAGATGAGAGAGTAAAAAAAGAAAGAACATCGTCACTCAAAATGGACGACAAGGAGAAGAAATGCAACGGCAACCAACCATAGTTGAGTAGCAGCGGCACAGAGACAACAATACAACCCTAATAAACCCTAAACTATATATTAGGTTAAGATAATAATTCTATATTAAACTATATCCACTTATCTCTAATATTAATCACACCTTGAAAACTTATAATAATCAACTAAATTAGCAATGTAAAAATAATGTTATAAAATAAACATGTTGAATTTCTTTATAAATATATCACAAAAAGGTGGAAAAATTATAAATAAGCAAAATTAAATTAATATAAATCATCAAACTAAAGAAATTGAAGAGACCGACGTTTTAAACTAATATAATTTACACTCGGTCAAAATTAACGGGATAATCATAAAATAACCGCTATTATATCATTTAGATTTAACTTAATAAAAATATTTGTTATTATAAATATATATAAAAACATTTTTAATTATGTCATTATTTTATATTTGATCCTTTAATATACGAAATTATGCTGTTGATTCTTTATATGGATACCTGTTGCATCATTGGTCATTTAGTTAATGGCCAGTTAATTTTGAGTGCTAGTTTTGTATTATTCAATGCTAAAACAATTATTTCACATTTTTAAAAGACTCTATGTAAAATCTGGGTAAATTTAAAAGACCAACCGTGTAATTATCTTATGTTTGTATATAAAAAAAGACATATAAATGAATTATTATCTTTATTAATTTATAATGTGTATTATGTTTATATCATATATATTTTTACTATTATATTTATTTTATTTTTATAATTTTTAACCCGTATAGTCAAACTCTGTCACTTAACAATATGCCTTTGAATTACTCTTATAATATCTGACATTTCATATAGAGAATCGTATCTTTAAAATATATTTTCGTTATTTCTATATTATTAAAGTAACTATTTTCATACGGAAAACATAGTTTTAAAAGATTTTAGTTAATTGAATGTAAGTATTATCATTTTTTAAAGACCTGTATTTATTTTCAATAAAAACGTGATAATTTTACAAATAGTCTAATTTAAGTAGAGTTAAAAACTTAATAAATATTTTGAAAATTTTAGATGACTTTGGAACGGATAATTTTTTATTTTTCTTCTTTTTTTGAAATAGGGATCATGGTTACAAGTTCTATGAATATTTACTCTAAATAACATGTTTTAATATTTGAAGAAAACTGCAACCACTTCAGATTAAATCTTTTCTACAGAACTTGAGTAAATGTAATAGAGAAGTGATATATCTTCTTACTTTATTTTTCTACTTATTTTTACACTTACAAGATCAATACAAGCGTTAAAATCAATAAAGAATATAAAAAGAGAGAATTATTGAAATCCACGTGTCATCTTATAATAAGTAAGAGGATAAAGTAGAAGAAAAACATAAAATAATATATTATTTTTCAATATAAAATAATGACATGCTTAAAATACCAACCGATTAATTCACTCTAAAATTTAATGCAAAAAATAGAATGTAAATGTAACTAAACTTAAGTTAACCATGGATAAATATTGATTGGTCAAGCCTCGAAGGCAATTGGATGTCATCAACCAACATATATTTTATACTCTTCTTATTTTTAATATTTTTATTTTTATGCTTTCAGAGAAAATTATATAATATTTTATGATAGCGATTTTAACTAAGGAAAAGAATAATTTAAAGGGAATAATGTGTTTTTTATTTTAACACGGTTTAAAGAGAATAATGTACTTTTAACTTCAACATCACCTCCCGGACTGGACTTCATATGCAACGTACGCCTACTTTTATTATTTATATCAAGGTTCATGTATTTTCATTAAATTTATTTATTATTGTTTCTGGATCAAATTTTAATAGGAACAATTAATTATGACTTATACTAGTGGTATCGAGAGTTTTATCCCACTAAGAGGTCTCGAGTTCGAGCATTATTATGGGGGTTTTCAGAAAACAATGGAGGAGAGTTTTACTTTCTTACGGCGCATGGCTTGGGGCTCGCATACTGTCCTATAGATGTCATTGCGGACCCATCCCACTAACATACTTCGTTGTTCAAAAAAAAAGTTAATAGGCGCAATACAAAATATTAAAAAGATTATATTGTTCAATATTAGTGTGTAAAAACTCTTTGAAGCGTTTTGTTCGCATACTTTTTTTTTATGAAATTTACATTATGTCAGAGGATTTATTCATTGTTTAACAGATGGATTATAAAAATCGATATTTTACTATCTCATTTTTTATTGTTGTTGTGTGTTCCAATTAGGTTGTTAGATATATCATTAGATACATGCTTTGGCTGATAAACCTATTTTTATTTATGATTAGAAATTCAAACACTCAAGTTTAAGATTAAACTTGAATATCCCAATGAAAATTCTTGGTAAGTTTTACTAGTGCAACCCAACTTTAGCTCAAATTCAATACTTTCTATAATCCTATTAATGCATTTCAACTTTGATTCTAATATGGAAACAAAAGAGAGTGTCATTCATGTATATGGAAAAATTATGTCTTCTTTTTATATTATATATAATAATAAAAATAAATAAAAAAGATGGCCAATCTCGTAACTCCACACGTGCAGTCCCTTGTACATCACATGACGCAAAAGCAACGAGTGTGGGCTGTTGGGCACTATCCTTATTATTTATTTATTATGCTATTTATTATTATATTATATTTTATATATTATTATAAAGGGAGATGATTTGTTTGCTTTACGTATGGTTTGAATAATAAAAATTAAAAGGTTTGAATAATCAGCAGCTCATGATTTAAGGGTAAACGAGGTTTTAATTGCCATTTGGGTTTTAAAACCTACGTTTTCTTACATACATGTAAACTTTCTATTTGATCCAAATTTAAAGGACTAAAATTTAAAAGTATTATATATAAAAATTCATTTTTTTCAAACAACGTAGTCTGAAAAAACAATGCGAATATGATATGTTATAAAAAGGCTGATGTCTTGAGCCTTGGCGTATGCCTCTCCCTTTCATTATTTCGATAACTAAATTACTTTGACTTTCATTATTTCGATAAAAACAGATCATTTTAAAGACAAGTAAAACTTAGTTCATATTAATCGGTCCCTTGTTAACTCGGAAAAATGTTAGAAATGGGGGGAAGTTAAAGTTATACACAAATTAATAACATATAAATTATTAAAACTCGAACGAGCCAAACTAAAACTCGAGTTACTTGATAAAAGCTCCATTGATTTGCATCCCTGCCATAGCCCTTTCCCTCTCCCTAATCTGAGTTCCACTTCAAAGATGAGAAACCCAAAATAATAATCTTCAAGTATTTCTTCATCCATCTCTATCTCATTTTAGCCTATTCATCCTTTCTTTCCTCCTCTTCGTTTATGAATTTCTGTTAGTAATTTAGCCTATGTATTCATCTTCAGTTTCCTTCCCCTCCTCCTCCGGTCCTCCTCCTCCAAGCATTGGTGGATCTACCCTTGGTCCGATGATGGCACGGGTCATCAGTCATTTTTGTAGATGAGATGAATTTTACTAACTTTTTTGAGTTTGTACCACCAGTCAAATTTTTGGATGCCACTAGTGGTTTTTTTATGCCACCAAAATCTAATGAAAAATGAATGTTCATTAAAAATGATTAAATTAGTTCAATATTCGATTTATATCTTTAAAATACCTTAACTTACCCTAAAAATAACAATTTAAATAACAAGGTTCCATATCATTTGTGTTTTGTTTTACATTTTGGCTCTAAAATACGCAAACAACAACCGAAACCTCGTTAACCCACACGATTGACCAGAAACCTGAAAAAAAAGCAGGAACTAAACTCTCAATCTTAATTAATTTTATTTTTGTTATTATATGGTGACACCAATCAATAAAGATCTTAGGACCGCCCCTGCCTTCAAGATTGGCAAACTCTTCTGGATAGCCACCACTAACTATCTCACACTTGGTTTTCGCTACACCACCAGTCTCTTGAGTTTGGCGTAGCTAGCTATCGCCATTGCGCGCACCGCCACCTCTCTTCCGTCTACATTTGTCATCGTCTCTTCAATTTCATCATTAATCGCTAGCTGTTTATCCGACGACTTACAACACACAGCATCTGCCTATATATATATATATATATATATATATATATATATATATATATATATATATCAAGTTGTTAAATTACTGGGTTCCTTTGCCACATTAGATTTGTTCATCAGCTTAATTTTTCTTCGAAATCAGATTCACGGACGTCCGTGGTGTCCGCATTGCATTTGATCTTACTATTATGAATATCGCAGCATGTAATTAATTAAATTAAAATAGTAGAGTTGATCATTATGAAGAATGTTAAATATAGTCGATAATTAATTCATAGTCTTAAGGGACTAATTTTAGCATTTGGATCAATATCATCAATGGTTCAGATTAAATTTTAAAAATTTGGGCCGAGTGATATTTTCGTAATTTTTCGTAATTCACATGTAATGCTTTTACAAATCACATGTGATTGTATACTGAATCACATGTGATTTAATATTAAAATCTCATGACTATTTTTTTTAAATAGACTTTATTAGACACATCTTTTATCCTTGTATATATTTTCTACATGCATGCTAATTGCAAACATGGGATCAAGATTTAGATGTTGAACATGTTTCATCGAAGGCCGGTATATAATTTTGTTTTCATTAATAAATTATTTTTTTTAAAAGAGTGAACTTGAACAATTTACGTCTTACGTAACATATATATGTTTTTTACGAAGAATGTTTAACGTAGTCTATAATTAATTGATAGTTTTAAGAGACTAATTTTAGCCTTTGGATCAATGACATCAATGATCCAGATTAAATTTTAAAAATTTAGGCGGAGTGACATTTTCATAATTCACATGTGATGCCTTTACAAATCACATGTGATTGAATATTAAAATTTAAAACTATGTTTTTTAAACGGACTTTATTAAACATAACTCAGTTTTTTTACGATAGATAATATAAATATTTTCATTTGTTCTACGAAGACAGATCATTTCTCTATTCAACCGTTTTGTTTATGAATCGGTTGGTTTAATTTATATATAATATTATAGTTTTTACAATCATCATATATAATAATATACTAGCTAAGTGATCCGTGTGTTAACACGGGGATGATATAAGTCAAATTTAAACTTATATAGTTTTAAGGAGTACTAACACGTATAGTAAAAATAATTAGAAATAAATTAAAGCATTTCCGATTAACAGACAATCATGGTTAGCAGATTCGAGAAACAATGTTGATCATGACAGTAAGTTCAAGTTCATTTGTAACATCCGGAAATTGGGCCTAGTAGAAACATAGGCTTGAGTATGTTACACGTGAATTATAATTTGATTTGATTTATGTTTAATTGATTATTAATCATTTAACTAAATGTTATATGTGTGTTGATATATGTATATATATATACGGATTAGAATTTGTGTGTGTGCATGTGTTTAGACGGCTAAGCATGCCACCTCATGCTTTTATATGTATATACGTGGATTTGTATATGCTTTACTTCACTTTGAAGATTTCATGTGTGTGTGAATTGTGTGTATACCGAGAGCAAACAAGAAGAACAAACAATCGGATTGTTGGTAATTGTGGATTTGTGAGATTCAAGCTAAAAGGTTTATTGATTATTATTGATTCTTGTTAACATGCTACTGATTGTTATAAGCATGCTACAGTTTTGATACTCAGTTGAGTTTTAGTATGAACATCATGTGATCATGCTTTTATCGGATTTGGTGTTCTTGGGTGTTAAAAGGTGTTTTGATGCATGCTTGCATGTTTAAACATGTTTATAAGTGTTTTTATAAACTTGTATGTGAATTATATAATCTGGAAGGTTGATGTATACAAGTTTGAAGTTATTGGATTATGGGAATAATGAAGGTGGCGGATTTTGGTGATGATGGTGGAAACCGATAAAATGAACCATGTACTTTAGGAATCCGGAACTTATGTTGAAATCCGGCACTCTTAAATCCGGATGTATGTAATCCGAGTGTTTGAAACCGGTGGTGGATTCCCAAGTATGAAATCCAATTGTGAGTATGAAATCCAATTGTGGGTGCCAAGTGTGGAAATCCGATGGATGTATCGGATTGTTTGAAATCCGATCAGGGTTGCGGATTTGGTGTAAATCCGATGGTAGTATCGGATTTCTCATGAAATCCGATAGTTTAGCTGTTGTTTGCATTGTTTAATGCTATGTGATATATGTGCATTCATATGTGAATCTTACATGTTTATGTTTGATTAAATGGATATAAATATATATGTTTGATATATATATTTATGAGTTGGTTACTAATGGTTGGTTGTTGTGTTCTCAGGGACAAACAAGGCTCAGTAAAATTAGATCACTGAGTGGAAATAGCTGAGAACCAGAGGTGAGTGGATGTTTACTCACGGGTGATATTAGTTGTACTGGTTTGGTTGCAACTATTGCTGGATAGATTGTATATCTGTTGGTTAATTAACTATTGGATGTTAATTGTTGTATTCTGTGATATGTATACATGTTGGAAGGGAAGTCAGTTTTCGACTAGGCTGGGTTCATTTGCTATTGGCTAAGCAGTATTAGGACCTTGGGATGCATATGTTGCTACCAGAGGATGATATTGTGTGAGAATAGCAAATGGACTATCGGTAAACCTTTGCTTTGGCCGGCATTGGTTGTAAGTTCCTGCAGAACCGCCGGTCTTCCCAGGGTGCTTATTTGTGGTTGTTGATATCATGCGGTTCAGGCTGATATATCTGTTGTGTGTTACTCCATTCACTTAGCTTTGTGCTAATCCCCCACCTCTCACTCTTTTTACAGGTTTTGGTAAGTCAGCGGCTCGGCTGAGAGTGGTTAGCTTGGGGAGTAGTCACCTAGGACTCTGATAGATTATTTGTGACGAGCCGTGTTTTGTAATACTTATATTTTGTTTAAACAGTGGTTTGTAATTACTTTGGTGTTTAAATGCTTCCGCAGTGATTATCAAAATGAAAATTTTTGGGTTAAAACTACGGTGTTACATCATTAGTTTATTGTAATTCATATTTTTACTTTTACTTAAAAATTTCATTAACTTTAATATATACCTATTGAAAATCATCTGAAGATTAAAACGATTAGTGACTATAAAATGATGATGAAATCATTTACTCAATCACATGTGTATATATTTACACAAGTGTATATATATATATATATGTATAGGTAAAAGTTCAAATGAGAACTGTTTTTCGTACGAAAACTGCGAGAACCAATCTTAGCCGTCTAATTCCCCTCCTTCAATTGGATTGCCCACCCATGAATTCCTTACATACACCTTGCCACACTCAATCCCCCCACGCTCTTCATCCATGAATTCCATTATCCAAAATGAATTGCCAAGATTGGTTCTCGCAGTTCTCGTACGAAAAATCGTTCTTGTTTGAACCCTCCCATGTATGTATATATACACTCTCATCATAAAGCATATAAAATGAATATAAATCTACCGGACTTTATGTAAAATTTGAACTAATTTCTAATTTGAAATTAAACGCACCGTTAGATATATCATTTAAAGTAATCCATGAACTTGTTCTATCATTTTCAATTGTTATTAAACTGTTATGAACAGAGTTGTCATGTGTAGAATGAATCACCCTTGATTTCTTCCTTTCTTTTGAATGCTCTTCCAATGAAGGTCGCTTTGGAGCATATGAATGAGGTTGTTTATTCTTCATAATTAATAGCTATAATAAAAAGAACAATATATTACATTAGCATATGTGAATCATGTTCGTGAAATGTAAACAAAACTTATTTACCTGAAGAACAGTAAAGAAATGGTGCAATATTTTCAAGGAGTTGCAAAGTTTTGTATTCGGAAAATTGAGTATATATACTATATAAGTCGTCCAAAGATACATATAATTACATCCAAAATCCTAAATCCGATTTATATGTATAAATTCAAAAGTTTGGAAGTTGTAATCGATTAGTTTATATATATCCACTTATGGTTTAAATTCGAAAGTTCTAATTATTTGGTGGTAAATAAAGTTTGACAAGAATACTATACCACCATTGAAACATTTTCGATTTCAAATTAATGTTTCATGTATAATAGGGTACTTTAAATAATAGTATTATTTAATTTGAATAGATTAATTATAACTCATCTAAAATTCCTCATATATCCACTTATTTAGTAAAATTCGAAAGTTGTAACTCATCTAAGTTAATAGTATTATTTAATTTGAATAGATTTGTTGCAACTCATCTAAAATTCCTCATATTTAGTTAATTTGAATAAATTAGTTGTAGCTAATCTAAAATTCAGAATTTGTTTTTTTTTCGGGTACAATTGAGGTTTCCGAATTACGATTAAAGTTTTAACTAATAAATTAATTAAATATCATCCTAAAATTTGGTTAATTAGTTAAAGAAATTAAAATAAATTTTAAATTGGTCATAAATTTTAATACGTTCAATAACTTTGATCATTTGATCATAAATTGAAGCATTAATTTGAATAGATTAGTTATAACTAATCTAAAATTCCAAAATTATTATTATTTTGATGACGTCACTGTATTCTTAAACATGCTTTTTTTTAATTTTTTTTAAATGGGATATTGTGATTTATGGAAATTTAGTTTTGTGATCATTTTCTTTTAATAAGGTAATAAGATAAGATGTTTTAAAATTAATAACTAAATAATTTGAATAGCATATTCAAGTTGATCACTCAACTCATCACCATAATCCCAAAAAAAACTCCTCAGCTAAATAAAAAATTACATACCCACTACTATTAATTTATAAGAAAAAATTAAGAATATACTAATTTTTTAAAAATGTCATATTACAATAAAATGTACACCAAAACATAGATAAAAATGAGATGGTCGTAAATATATAATTATTTTCTCTCTAAAAAAATATATCACAAGTTACTAAACATAATTTATAAAGAACTTATAATTAATTATATTAATATACAATTTTTTATAAAAATCTCTTATATTTTCTTAAAAGCACCTCACATATTTTATAAAATCCCCTTATAAATTTCATCCAGCTCCTCCCAATTGGTTTAAAATTATTTTTTGCAATGTGACGTTATCATTGTTAAAAATATGATTTTTTAAAAATGATGATAATGTTGTAATTATTATTTTCTTTTAAATAGATTATAAGATATATATATATATATATATATATTTAATATATATTAATCAGTACGATACCATAAGTTTTTTGTTTTGTTTTGTTATGTTACCTTAAACCTATATCATTTGACATGTTACTTAACTGGTCTATTTTGTCATGTTTATTAATGACTCTATTAATTAATTATTTATTTATAAGAAAAGAAATATAAACACGTACGTTACTTTTGAGTCAACCTAACAAAACATGCCAGCTCATTATCCAATACATTTATACACGTACGTACATTTCTTAATTTATGTTTCTTCAATGCATCTTCTATATGTAAAGCTAAACCTCCAAAATGATGCAGATCGAGGCAATCATCATTCATCATAATTAACCGGATTTAATTGTTTCTGAAAAGATACGTACGTGTTGTTCGGTTGGTTAGGTTAAGATTATCTGTATCCATAATAGACTTATCCTATCAAAAACACTGCCACATCAGCATTCACATCATCTTTCACTTTTAACATTTTTTATCCTACAAATCCCCAAATCCAACCCTCTTCAACCCATATCAAATATTAATAATATATATATATATTAATTAAGAAATAGAGAAGAAAAAGAAAAGAAAAGAAAAAAAAAAGGAAGAACCCGCACTGGTTTGGGAACCAGCTAGGAAACCCCACCACCATCAACCCTATGAGAGGTGATGGTGTTCTAGCTAGGATTGGCCCGCAACCAGCTTGGGTAGAGACTCCAATACGGCTAGTTTAATCGAGTTTTGAGTTAGTAAGTACATTTATGTCAGACAGCTTTTAAGATTTAGAAAATGCAGCCAATAACCAACCTTCATATCAATCCATGTTAATTCAACTTTTGACTTGTTAGGGTATGTGGACTAAAATATAGGCCGACTTATAAATTTAATTATACACAACAACTATAGCTGTTAGTATTTTGTTTTATTTGACTAAAAACTGTTATGTACGGATCAGCTTTCCATAATTTAATTTGCTTCTGAGACAATGGATTAATTGTTTGTTGTATAATTTTTCTTCATTTACTTTTTCGATAATAGTATGATTGTTTTGTAGTATAATTAACGATGAGTGATGTATACAGTTGTTTTGTATTTTTATTTTTTTGTATCTTGTCTAAATTGTTGTATAAGTATCTCGAAGTGTTTATTGGATAAACTAGTGAGAGTATTCAATTGAACAAACAGAGTACTTTATAAGAAAAGTGTTTATTAGCTCGCTTGGAAAAAGGCGACCTGAATCACTAGAGATCTGACATGTGGGTCAAAATATATAAATTATAAATGTGCGTCAAGGTATGTTTAAGGAAATCATTTTTACATAACAAGACCTTCTTATACACATTACACAATAAAAGGTACGTGTTATACAATAAACATATGGATAAGAAAAATAGTTTATAATTGTATAAGAGTAAAAAAGTCATAATTGTTATATATGACAAAATTTTATTATGTACAAATAATCTTCACTATGTTTATAATTCTAGCTAGCTAGTCTTTAATTTTGTCTCATTATATGTGGCTTGGTTGTTTAGTTACTACGAGTTCATGTAAGTATGACGTGCCGTGGTTAATACTTGAAATTAAGTTGATATTACTTAGAAAATGATGTAAAAAACTTGGAACATATTAACTTAAAAAATATTCATCCATATATGGCACAATCCACTCCATCATTAACTTGGGAGTATTGAAACAAAGGCCTTGTTCATTTAGGTCGCTTGCATATAATCTTTACATGCAATATAAGCCTTTAACTATAATTTTTTAATATAAATAAAAGACTAATTAGACGAAAATTATTAGACAATCTAAAACATTTATTTAACAAAAGATTTCATTTTGATCATTATTTATTTTAAATAAAAAAAATTAATTTTGACTTTTTAGAGTTAAAGTGTTTTAAATATTAGAGTTTACTTTTTCAAAATGTATTAAACTATACCCCAAATGTTAATGTGTGTATTCATCTTTCAAAAATGTTATTGTGTATATTAAACTTTCAAAAAATATGTTATTGTGTGTATTAAACTTCCTCGTGTATGTACTAAACTTATATATATTTTTTTTATTTTTTTGTGTAATCAAAATACGTACAATAACAACAAATTAAAAATTCAATACACACAATAACATTTTTAAAAGGTGGATACACACATTAAAATTAAGAGTATAATTTAATAGTTAATACATTTTAAATAAGTAAACCCTAAATATTATCCTACTAAATTAATCATTATGTAAATTTTACTTATATATACTGTTTAAATTATTATATATAATTAATTCAAGTTCTACTAAAATTACGTATCATAAGCTATATCAACTTTTATTTCTATTCTTTTATAACAAAGTCATTATATTTAGTTTGATCGTCATGTTATGATACAAACTTAACAGATATAAAATCACTATACACTATTGTGTTGTATGAAATAATAATATTATTATTATTAATAATAATACGTCGCGTTTGAAACATATAAATATATTAATTAAGCTAAAAAACGTTGGTGTTGCATAACTAATAAAATTAAGATTAAATGCATATATGTTTATAAAAACTAATTAAATTAGTTGACACAATTAATTAAGTCGTTGTGGATTGGGTCCCTCTCTTACTATCGTGTAGTAACGAAAGACGTGTTGGTTTCCACCTAAATGTTACGATTAAACCCTACAAAGTCATTCCTACTTTGTTGGCTGGTCCAATTCACACTAAAATTCAAATGAACCAAATATATATACATATTTTTTTTACTGAAATCAAAATTCAACAGTACGTACGTTCATATTTGGTCACGTGTTTTATAAATCAGGTTAATCGATTAATTAAGTATTAAAAAACATTAAATGAAATAAAAACTTCAATTTTAGGTATATATATTCGATGTTATAAAGTTATGTTGTATCATTCTTTTTAAATATATATATAATATAATAATATATATGGTTTCTAGAAGATGCCTAAAAATGTTTAATAAACAAACTTGTTCTAAAAATACTTTTTCAAATTCTTTTCGTTAAACGTATGATAGGCAGTGTATTTTACAATTTTTATTTTTCTAAGTTTTGTGGTGGCCGGGTTTATTATCATATAATATATGTTGTTTTAGCCTCGAATGAGATTCTGATCTACATAGATTTGATAATACAAAATTATTATACTCTTGCAACTCATGCATGTTGTATCAAGTAAATAAATACAATTTAATTATTTTATTATGTTTTTTTAAAATAAAGTTAGAGAAAACAAGAAAGATAAATAAATTGCTAATAGGGGTCTAGGACAGATTTAACTTATATCGACCAAGTTAACACCAATCTAGTTTTTCTTACAACTCCCTTTCATCTCAAGTTCCTAGCTAGCTAGCTAGCTCCTCACACCGTTTTTTATTCTAATATGGTTTAGAGGGCAGGCTATAATGCATTTATCAAATACCGTCTAGTAAATCTTCGTGCTTCTCATTAAAAAAAACTTAAAAGGCTACTTACTACTTAGGTTGTGTTTGATACGCGGTTGTTATCTATGCTAGTAAACTTTGGTCTTGACAAAAAATATGAGTTTTGTTCTGATAGAAAAGCTTGTGGCTAATTTGTCTTTAAACAAAAGATCTTTCAAATCAAAAGTTAAGTTTTTCAAAGTAATTTTTGAATTTTTTTTAAGGCAAAGCAAAGCATTTCATTAACTTGGCAACAAAAACAGTAATAGATTATGGATGCTTGCTTCTTCTATTGATTTACCTCTCAATAATCAATATATAATGTCTCCTATAACTATGGAAAGCTAGGATAACCACAATATATTGAAATATTTACATTATGTTTATTTATTATATACGTGTCTAATAAACAGTATCTCTAAGGTAGAGACATCGATCAATACATCCAAGAACAAGCCAACATAACTACAAAAGCATACATACAAGTCAGTGAAGAATGTCCAGTTAATTAGTTGTGTAGCCAATTTTCCAAGCTAATTAATCTTCTTCTTCTTTTTAAATATGTTAGCAACTCAAGGCGTCATAGAATGCCTGGAAAGAGGTCCTCCCTTTTACACGTACGTTCCATCTCTTGCAAGTTTTCGGCATACGCCAAACGATTTCGTCGATTACAAATACACCATGCAGATGGCATTTGCTCCAATATTCTGGCCGGCTTTATAGGTTCGGCCGTTCAGGTGACATAGAACTCGATCTACTTTGGAAGTCGGCCGGTGGCTGATCGAACCCAAACAAGCTAGCAAATGAAAAACCTAGACAACGCTATACTTTCCTCCAACCATTAAGTTTAGAACAATTGAAAAGCCAAAGCAAAGCATTTCGAATTAGTTTTTGAAAACTAACCGAAAGTTTTTTTTATATAAAAGTATCCAAATAACATTTTTTATATTATTGTTAATATGTGTATCTACCTTCTAAAAATGTTATTGTGTGTATCAAACTTTTAAAAATGTGTTATTGTGTGTATTAAACTTTTTATTGTATGTACTAAACTTATAATTTCTTTATTTTTTTATGTAATCAAAATAAAACTTATTTTTATAATTTGGTTTTCAAATCAAATTTGTATCTATTAAAAAATTCGACACCCAACTTAAAATTTAGACATATATAGATACATACACATGTGTACATATATACATACATATATGTGTGTATTCACACACTGTGTGTTATTAATTCTTAGTTTTAATTTTTTATTTGATCCATAAGTAGTAAGCTGCTATTTTAAGACTAATTTTATTCTCTAACTTATTCTTAGAAGTTTAAACTTCGATTAGAAATTCAAAGTATTAGCTTTATCACAAAGTTTTTCAATTAAATTTGATTTAAGCTTTAGAAATTGAAACAAATCTACTCAGTTAGTTGAATTTTGTTTTATTCAACTTCGAACCAAATTTTGATATTTGAATTCAAATCGATTTTACTAATATTAATTCAAATTTTGAATCGGAATAGAAAATTTTCAAACCCGAATAACCCAATTCAAACGACTCAACAACAAAAATTGATTAACATCCCTATTTCGTGGTTTTATTGGCGAGAAATAGTAGTTTGTCAAAGTTGAGGACCATATTGGTAAAAACAGGGAAAGGTTAGAAAGAAATACATACAATGAATGAATGAAAGAAACATTAGAGGAGATAGGGGGAGCGTCCCATGATGCCACGTGTAGGGATAGGTCCAGGTGCTTGGGGGTGACACGTTGCTAAAAGTAAAGAGCTAAAATCACATTGGATAGAACCAGAGCGCAGACGTGGCATGTCCCTGTCAAACTTTTAATTTTCACAAATATTCTTCTTCTTCTTATTATTATTATTATTATATTTTACGATGACGAAGGGAGGCAAGTGAAGACGTGCAGTAATGGCCTAATCACTTTATGACATTTTAAAGTCTTTTTTTTCTTACTTTTTAATACCCCCGAATTTCACCTTATTGCCAATTTGCCATCATGCCATTTGAGTTGAGTGTTCATGTACCAAACTACCCCTCTTTTAGGTTTATTATTATACTCTATATTATATATATATACTATACTAAATATTCAGGTAATACACGAATTAGTTTAAACGATAATAAATATTAAACGTTAATAAAAATGTATTAAATAATAATAAAACGCGAATTGAATGAGAATTTAAAAAATGACGACGTACGACATCAACACTCTAACCAGCGGTGGAAACATCAACGGAAGTGGGAGGGCAGACTTGACGGCAGAAACGTGGTATCATGATACAAAGAGACGTGGTTGTATTTCTTATATAAGTCATTAATCATTATTGTTATAATTAATGATAATAAAGTTAAACGTTATTGGTTATAATTAAAAAGAATTTAAAATGATTGTAAAATAATTTAGAATGATAAAACTAAGAATTTGGTTAATTATAATATTTTAAAATATTATAAAGGGACAAAGAGTAATTGATATTTGTAAATTAAGGTGGGCAAATACGATTTTATATGATTTAATAAGGGCATATATGAAATTATCTTTAATAATTTTGACTCTAAAAAGTTAAAATTAATTTTTTGATTTTAAGTGAATGAATAGTCAAGATTAAAATATTTTTTTAAATGAATGGTTCAGATCGTATAATAATTTATCAAATTAGTCTTTTATTTATATTAGAAGATTATTAAAAGAATCAATTTGTGTAGCAGTGGTATTAGTAGGACGTTCTGAGGGACGTTGCGGTCATGCCCTCCTTCAACACTATCACGGTGTGTGATGGGTCAATAATGTTACGGTTTAAAGTCAGTTTTTTTTCCAATTGGGTAGTTAAGAATTCAAAAGGATAAACTTTATGAAAATGTATTCAATTTGTACGGTTTCTTATTGTACGTATCGAACTTTAAATTCTTTTATTGTATGTACCAAATATTTTATTCGATGCTAGTTTGTATATAAAACTTATGTCAATTTTTTTATCGTATGTATCCAAATTACATATGATAAAACAAGGTAAAAATTCGATATACACAATATAATATTTTAAAGTTCGTTAGACATAATAGGGTTCGTTCCGAAGTTAAATACATTTCATGAATGTTGGGAAAAATAGGCTTATAAATATATCCTCTTTTGTTGACACAAAAATATACAACTTGTTTGTATAATTGTATGTATTAACATTAACATATGTGCACATATACATATATATATATATATTCAATCAAATATATTCTTATCTATAATCTACAAAACAAGCTTTATCAAATGTCCAAGCTCCAATCGTCAAGATCCGAGTTCAAGTAGAAGCTGATGTCGAAGATTTCTACAAATAAACATTTGAAGTTTATGAGCTTACAAAATAAATAATCAAATGAGTTTAAGTTTTTATAAAATAATTTTTATAAAAACTTTTATAAAAATTGAGACAAATTTTTTATAAAATCACAAGCTTGGTAGTCAAAGCAAATGAAATTCCTATTTTGGCAAATACTAAACACAATCTTCTATTGAAATAAGCCAAAACCACATTTAGCAAAAGGAATTCCCAAAGAGGTAAACTTCCAACATGCTTTGTGCATTTGGTTTCCAAACTACCATTTTCATGATTAAATTCAAACTTAAGAAGTATGACACTTACCCAACTTTTCTAAAGCTTCTTTTCAGTGCATTTTTATGGTAAAAATGGGTTGTGTGTGGTTTTGGTAAAAGGCCAACGTCTATATTCACAAGGCTCAAAAAGTTCCAGCAGGCTGACGGTCGATGCCACGGTCGACCGTGGATCAACCGTGGACAGTCTGGACACTTTTTGAGTTTGCACCTTTTTCCTTATTTAAGGCAACTCAAGTCTTGTTTTTTACCAAGCTCTTGCAATCTGAAAAACACAGAACACATACAAAATCTTGTGAGCTCATATTCTTTGATAAATATTCAATCTTTCAAGATCAAGAATGAAGCAAGAGTGAAAGCCTTCAAAGTTCAAACACTACATTACCTTCTTATATATTTGTAATAGAGTGAGGATCATCTCTAGCCTTAGAATTAGAGAGAAGTGAGGATCATCTCTAGCCTATAGAATTAGAGAGAAGTGAGGATCAACTCTAGCCTTTCCAATTAGAGTGAAGTGAGGTTTATCTTAACCTTGTTTGCAAGAGTGAAGTGTAATTCTTGTAAGCTAAAGAGAGAAGTTGTAAAAGGTTTATCTCTACCTTAAAAGAGAGAAGTTAGTGGAGCAACTCTTGGTGGGTGAGGCCAAGGAGTAGATGTAGAGCAAGGTTGTTAACCCTTGCTTGAACTACTATAAATCATTGTGTTCTAGCTACTTCATTGGTGATATCTTTCTTCCTTAAACTCTTTAATTACTTGCAAATATTGTTAAAAACTTCAAAAAGTAGGCATATAACTTATTCACCCCCTCTAGGTTCTAACAATGAAGTTTGTCCAACTTTTAATCATATAATTATTGTATAAAAAAGCATTTCTCTTTTGATATACAAACTATTTAAAGCTTACGTATATGATTTGATACTTGTAACGTTGCTCTGGTTATATAAGACCACCCGCAATCATGACATATATGACCGTCATGATTTACTGTCACATCAGCTTTTCAGCTTATGGCTATTTCATTCCTAAATAGCCCTATACATCATCACCACTATTATAATTGGATCTACATAATATTTAATTTATATTAATATGATTTGCTGAAAAAAATAAGAAAAAAATAGAGTTCGAGCTCTGTAGCTTGTCAGTTGTCACCACGAGGACGAGACACTGAATAACGAGCCAAACAACAAACCCACTGTAGTGGATGACGAATTTATAACGCACAATCTCACACGACAGGGACAATTATGCTCGTCATGACGAGCAATTTGTTACCCACTACGTATGGTCTAACTATAATGGTGTATAATGTATGATGTCTAGTTACCCTTTTATATGCTAAATAAAAATAAATATTGTTATTCTTAAAAACATTTATACAAATTTGATTATTAAAATACTAAGCTTTTTGTTTAATATGGAAATTTAGTATTTTATAACAATCTATACACATCGATTTCCTTTGAATTTTGAAACAAAACCCAAAAGTAAATAAATTTAAAGTAGAAAATAACTTAGTCATTTATTTAAAATTAAAGAAATTATATAAGTACCAAGAAAGATAAAGATCGACTCAACCAAATCCAGTATTTTATGAGAAGCAGAATATTGAAAAGAGGCAATACAAGACCGCTTTTTACTCATGCTCAGAAAAGCAAACAACATGAAAACTACAATGCATACTTTTTTGGACTATAAAGAACAACAAATGATCTGATTAGCTTAAATTATGTAGCTAAAATCTTATGAAACTCGACTCCTTCACCTTGATAAGATATACACTCGGATTTGAACAAAGTTGATCACATATATAGATTTAAAAAGAACATACAACAAATTTAAACTCAATTACACACATGAAAATAGAGACTTAGATCCAATGTGCACACACATAAAGAAAGGGCACAAGATGGAATCGATGGCACAAAAGGAGAGGGAGGGACTGAATTGAGGGTATATGGGTGTTAGTGTTTAAGGAAGTATATATGTTTTGGTATTAGGATAATAATAAATAAATAAATCATTAATACAAAAGAAAGACATGCTACCACATACATTAGTAGATTATTAATTATAGTGAAGTGAAGTGATTAATGGAAAGAAATCAAAAGTGATGTCTACTCAATTTAAAACTAAAATATGTTATACAAATCGAATAAAAAGCCTTTAAAATTATGTTATAATTTTTATGGTTAGAAAGTTTTGTTGGCAGCCTATTTTCTTAAACTCTATAATTACATCCAAATATCTCACGCGTGATGTGATTTTTAAGTCATCTCATTATTCATTCATGTCAGTAACAAATGGTTAGTTGTTGCTACTATATATCATTTGAAGTTACTCTATTTCACTATCAAAGCGGTTTAAACGAGAACTGTTTTTCGTATGAGAGCTGTGAGAACTATTTCTGGCCAATCATTTAATTTTCTGTCTTTTTATTTATTTTAAATAGGAAAGAGTAGTATGCACATTTTTACATTACTCCCCATTTTCTAAAACTAACATATCCATCAAACGAAGTGTTAAATTACGAAAATTATACCAAATTAACGAGAAAATTGTGCTCTTTAATTTGAGACCGATCTTGATATATTTTTTCGAATATTTTTTGTTTAGGCTGGGTTTTTTTTACAAAGCTCTCAACATATGCACATGTACATATCTATATCTGTGCTGAAAAAACTAGATGAATTTGTGCATTTGCACATGTGCAAATGTCGACTGTACTAAATAAAACCTTTCTATTTTATGGCTAGATCGGTCTCAAATTAAAGAGCATAATTTTCTCGTTAATTTAGTATAATTTTCTTAATTTAATACCTTTCTATTTTATGGATATATTAGTTTAAAAAAAGTGGGGGTAATGTAAAAATATCCAAATTGTCCTTATTAATTAAGGATATATTTGATTAGTTTAAGGTTATCAATTAACAACTTTTTAATCTGGCCCTCCAATTTTTTTATCAACGGCTATAATTGGTTCTCGCAGTTCTCATACGAAAAACAGTTCTCATTTGAATTGTCCCCTATATATATATATATATATATGAGAATGAGAGAACGAATTCTAGCAATCAATCACATGATCGCAATTCACCGTCGCAATTCACGACCGTCATTATTCATGGTTAGATTATGAATAAAATTAAGGGCAAATGTAGATCATTCAATCAAATCGAATGAAGGATCAAAGATTAAGTCTCTCATTATCACGCTTATTTGCATTCTCGATTAAACCTCCCTATATATATGGATGAACTTGGTTCCTAAACTGATACGAACCGGAATGAACCCAAAAAAAGAAGCCGGAAAGCCTAAAAGTTATGACAGAGAACCAAATTGTAATATACTCATCAATTAAGCTAGTTCCAGTTTTTTTTATTAAATACCTTTTCAAATTATGGTCTAGTTCCGGATTAAAACTAAACGCGGTGGAACTAAAAACAAAAATAAGATAAATTTAGAAACCAATACCGACCCAATAGTGTGTAAATCCATGCGGTTCGTTTAGCCCTGCGGTTTTTTTGGCTCTTCATATATATAAATGCTTAAGTTAGTAATTCAAGAATTTTTTTTTTACTAAAATCATGGTTTCTCTCTCTCTCACATACATATATTTTATAATATATAAAATTCAAAAAAACATTTAGATATTAAGTATATTCAGTGATCTCTAGAGAAGCCATACAGTATATGAATTCCTCTTATTCTTCCTCCTTCAATTGGATTGTCCACCTATGAATTCCTTATATGCCATGAATTCCATTATCCAAAATAAACGGCTAAGATTGGTTCTCGCAGTTCTCACTCTAATATTGGTTTTCAACGGAACCTTCCCCTATATATATATATATATATATGAGAATGAGAAAACAAATCCTAACAATCCATAGATATTGATCTATTAGATCACATGATCGCCATTCACCCGTCGCAATTCACGACCGTCACTATTCATGGTTAGGTTATGAATAAAATATAGGGAAATGTATACCATTCAATCAAATCAAATGAAGGATCAAAGATTAAGTCTCTCGTTATCCCGATTATTTGCATTCTCGATTGAACCTCCCTATATATGTATATATATAATGATGAACTCGGTTCCTAAACTGATCCGAACCGGAATGAACCCAAAAAAAGAAACCGGAAAGCCTAAAAGTTATGATAGAGAACCAAAGCGTAATATACTCATCAGTTAAGTTCCAGTTTTTTGATTAAATACCTTTTCAAATTATGGTCTAGTTCTGGACTAAAACTAAACGCAGTGGAACTAAAAACATAAATAAGAGAAATTTAGAAAACAAGACCGACCCAATAGTGTGTAAATCCATGAGGTTCGTTTGGCCCTGCGGTTTTTTTTGCTCTTCCTATATATACATGCTTAAGTTAGTAATTCAATAATTTTTTTTTACTAAAATCATGGTTTCTCTCTCTCTCACACACACATACATGTATATTATAATATATAAAATTCAAAAAAACACTTAGGTATGAAGTATATTCAGTGATCTCTAAAGAAGCCATACAGTATATGAATGAGATTTAAAATTTTACAAACTGATTGCAGTCTTCTTTTTACTTGAGGATAAAGAAATAATTTTATTTGCAAAGTGCGGTTAGTTTAACACTCTAACTTATTAAGCGTGTGTACTAACTTTACCGAGTTTTAATTCGACTCAAAGGAATTTAAGGTAGTAAACTGTTCGGATTTCATAGTACGAGTATTGTGTCGCACATATGATGGATAGTTTAGGTTAATCCTAACCCGGTTGATCAAGTTCGAGATAATAAAATATGTTTGTTTCTTTATTTTTTATATATATATACATATACCAAGTTTTAAAGTTTTGTTGTGTGGGTTGGGTTTGGGTGGTGTGTGTGTGGGTGGGTGGGGGGTGGGGTTTGTTATTTAAAGAAAGTGCGAGAAAGGTAGCATAGGAGGCTTTTTGTTGTGTTAGATAGGACAGATGAATGGCACTCTTTTGAGAAGGAATTGAAGCATCGGTATGGGGCCTCATCTTCAACTACTCATTCATTCACACTCGTCATCTCCTCGATCAAGGCTGTTTTCTTATTTTGTCCTAAGGGTATCTTGGTAATTTACTAACCATGAGTATATGTTCTCTATTGATTTTTTTGTAGCTAGGGTGGAATATCATGATTAGAAAATTTGTATATCTATCTCTTTTTAAAGATGAAGGAACTCCCAAACATTTATTACGTCTTATTCATTTTCATTTAAATAAGACTTGAACTATAACAAGTGTCAATAATCTTTTTATAAGAAAACAAAATAACATTTGAACAATATATAGATATATTTATGAGCACAAAATTCAAAACAAAGCAACTAAGGCATCGGCATTCTAGTCCAAACAAATACCAAAAATATTCTATTAGTGCATAAAATTCGAAACAAAGCATCTAGGACACCAACAATTCGAGTCCAAAATGCCAATAGTGTTCTATAAGTAAATCATAACATTCGGAACATAGCAAGTTTCGGTAGCAACAATATTGATATTGTAGCAACAACAATAATAAAGTAACAATGGTTGACGTTTATTATGTGTTGATCATATTTCTATTTTATCTAAATATTAGATATTAAATATTTACCAAAATTTTGATAATATTGTGTGGTACACGTTTTTTAATTATAAATTTTTATCAAGAAAAACCAAAATTGAATTTCAATATTTAATAAAATGGATGGTTCAAATTTGATTATTATATTTTTATCTAAATAAATAGCCAGTGTTGTTAAAAGGTGAGAAACTTAATATTTGAAAATCTAGGAGGTGTTTAATTTGACTTATTTTTTTTAGCTCACGAATTCATCATGATTTTGAAAGCTTGTAAACTCGTCTTTTCGGATCTATGAATACATTTAAATTACTAAAGGGATGTTTGGTTAAGTTTGTTGTGGACTTATTTTCTTGGCTTATATTTAATAAACTTAATTTTTTGGCTTATTTTCTTACTTATAGGCTTATTATGACTTGAAATAAGAAAATAAGCTGACATTATAAAAAATAAGCCGGAAAATAGACTTATGAAAAATAAGATAGGAAAATAAGCCTATAACAAGCTAAAACAAACACCCCCTAAATAACTTAGGTTTGTTAGTCCAAGTTTATAAGCTTGTAAGTTATAAATTTTATAGCTTTTAAACTTATTAAAAATTCAAACAAAACCCATAATCCGAAAACTAGCATGGTACCCGACGAATATTTCCTACTCGATAATCTATGAGTATGGTATTCACGCACTATGGACATCGAATAATTTCCATTTGCAACGTGTGCATTTTCGTTTTCCTTTTTATTTCTCTTTTATTTATCGACTCTTTTATTAATTTTTTAAATAACATTTGAAAACAATAAAATAAGAAAAAAAATCTAATTTTAAAATAAGATGATAAACTATAGGGTCAATAATAGTTTAATCATCAAAGTTTTAGATCAATTTCGTTTTAACCGTCAAAGTTTTTTTCAAACGGTTTTACCATAAAGTTTGAATTTATTATGATTTAAATCTCAAAGTTTTTTTTCAAATGATTTAAACCTTAAAGTTTTGTTAAAAAAACTGAGTAATCACTTAAGTTTTGTACGGTTTTTTATTTTACCCTATGTACTTGATTATGCATTTTAGTCTTATTAAAAACTTAACAAAACTTAGAGGGTTAAACCACTTTTCATAAAAATTTAAGTGTTAAATCGTTTGAGAAAAAACTTTAAGGTTTAAACAAAAAAGAAAGTAATTTTGAGGATTAAATCATAACAAATTCAAACTTTATGGTAAAACCGTTTGAAAAAAAAAACTTTGATAGTTAAACCGAAATTGAACTAAAAATTTGATAGTTAAACCATTATTGACCATAAACTATATCATAACTTTAGGAATTGTGCTAATGTAGATAGGTAATTATGTTGGTATAAGAGAGTGTGTTGTTGAGTTTGTGTGTTTTAAAAAAATATAAGGATATTTAAGAGTCTATTATTTATAATTTATTACTTAAATTTTAATAATTTATAAGTAAATTAAAATAGAGAATGGTAATATATTATAAACTAAACTTTGAATTTTAATTATACAAGTCATATCTAAAAATCCGGAAATGTATAAAAAAATCGTGTTACATGTATCAGGTTTATGAATTATAGTCATACATATTTTTAATACTTAAATTAAAATATTTGTTATACGATAAACTATCTAAAATATTATTTGTATGAAGATTTTTTATTTAGTTTTTAACTTGTATTTAATATCTCACAGGTTAAAAATTATTTTGACTTGACGTTTTTAAAAATTATTCATTATGGAAGGTTTACTTATTAAAATGACATTAAAGAATCTAACTAGCTTTATTTAAGGGCAAAATGCATGAAAATACAATTAACTTTGTCTTAATTGTCATTGTATACAACTAACTTTAAATTCTTAAAAATAATACAATCAACTTTTAAAAAAAAATTCATTGTATGCAAATAACTTTTTTCTGTGTCTAGTGTTTAGTTACCATTGTATACAATAAACTTTTTCATAATTTCCATTGTATACAACAGCTTGAATACAATAGGAAGATTATAAAAGTTGATTGTATTATTTAAAAATAAATAAAGTTGGTTGTATACAATGATAATTAAGACAAAGTTTATTGTATTTTCATGCAATTTCCCCTTTATTTAATGGTTTTTGTATGTTTAAATTAAAGGTAAATTAGTAAATTTAAATTACATAAAATTAAAAGATTAAGACTTTTAAGAGAGAGAATGCTAAATATTTTTATATATTAGTATATATGATGATAACTAGCTTAATACCTCGTGTATAAACACATAAGATGATTAAAATTAATTTTAAATATTTACGATGTTAAAGAGTTTACTATATATAGCAAAACAATTGTAAAGCATAAAAAATCCATCATATATTAATATTGTCAAACCACAAATTATCATAGAAAAAAAAATCTTACATGTCAATATTTGCTCACGAACCTTAATGTATATAAACTTTAGATGTATTGTCCACATACACATGAGCTATCAATAGAAGTCATGGGTATATTTTTATTTTTTCTCTCACCCTTGTTTCTAACATATGATATTCACATATTAACGTATCACTACTCCCAGCTTGATCACCCAAACAAAGACCATAATTACACATTAGATTACTATCAAACATGGATGTAAGAAGAATCTTACCAAGTAAAAAGATTATTATTAGAAATTTCATCAAGCACATTAGATTACTAATACACGTTTTATATGACCTACCAAAAATAAATAAATTAAAATCTATAAAATTAACATATTAAAACAAAATTTGCTATCAGAATACGTTTTGTATTACCTGACAAGAAAGATATAAGAACAACTATAGCTACCACAAGCCCAATAAAAGTTGCAACTCCTTTAAAGTTTCAACCACATCTATCACAAGACAGAAATAATATTATTTTATAAAGTTATAACCTATTTTTTGTCAGTATAAATGAGGTAGTATGTTTCAAGAGGTAACGAATAATAGTGTTTCATCGTCATTGCCTTCCGAGAGCCATAAGTAGTCCCCATTATGTATTTATCACAAGATAATCTATAGGTTAAACCACTCCAAAATGCTTTCATGGTAACACAAATCAAATGAAAAAAATGGAAGAAAGATTCAGTAATATTCACATAGAACCTTCGTTTGATCTTAAAAAAACTTACATAGAATGTTATATATATCGATTCTGAAAAAAGATACAGACAGTGAATCAATTGTTTCAATATCTTGTAGTGGTTGTAACAATTGACTTACCTACAAGAAAAGCGAATTTAATCATTAATTGCAACAAAAGTTACATAAACATGTTATACTTATGATATAATAGAATCAAATGATTGCCAAATGCCAACGATGATTTCACCGACAATGTCATCTATCTTAAATCCAAGAGTGAGTATTGTCGATTGACACAAGAAGAGTTTGAATTGCAATAAACTATCGTCTAGCAATTGAATTTGAATCTTATATTCAAAACCAAAATCTCAATCGCAAATTATATAATTTCTAAATGTAATAAACCAAACCTACAAATTGTTCATGTAAACAAAGCATTATTAACTTACTCGCATAATAGAAATCCTATATAATATACATTTGATTAGCGTGGTATTGAGGTTTGGTTGAAGAATGTTTTTGAGTTTTGACAGAGATGAGAAGGGGTTATGAAGTCAGGTAACCCGTTTTAATTTATGATTCAGGTGTGAAAGATTCGACCTTAAGGATTTTGACGTAGCAAATAGTAATTCGAAAGGAATTTAAGAAAACAAAGAAGTATAATTGGTGGAAAAAGTTTAAAAACTAGAAAGATAAGTAATTCGGAAGAAATTTTAAAAAACAAAGAGGTATGTTTGGTAAAAAATCTAAAAAATAGATTAATAACATTATAACTCTTTTCTTTTAATACATATTAAAGACAATCTATTCTAACACTACCTAAAAATAGAAACTAGTATTTAATTTTAACCTTTTTTATATCTAAATGTAAATACTTAATGTTTTATCTCCAATATTAAATCGATTTATTTTATTGATTAATATTAATTTAGAAGAGGTATGGTTTGGATAGAGATAATGAGGGTGTGCTAGAGGACATTTTTACAACCATATTCTTCTCATCTTCGCTTTTACAGATGCTTTGCAACTCTACACACAATACTTACAATTTTCCTCTATCAATTGCTTTCATCATTTTCTTCTGCATTCATTGATTAGCCTCCCCGAAGATCTCAAGTCAAACCCTTCAAATAATTACTCACGTTCCTGTGTTTTTATCTCATAATTAGCAACCCTCGATTCATTGATTAGAGTTAAACCCTCTTTTTTTTTTCTTTCTCATCTGGGTTTTTCAATTTTTAATTTAAAGAATCCTTCTTTTGGCTGATAAATGATTCCTCTATCTGGGTTTATAGTTGTTAGTTGAACAGGATAACGTAATCCATATTCCCCAATTCGAATTTATGTCTATCCCCTGATTCTCGTATTATTATGTAACCAACCCTTTTCTTTTTCACTGCTACTGTGCGTGTGTCTTCCTGTCAGATTTCTAAAGATTTAGGGTTTCGATCAGTCTTTATTTGCGCTTAGAAACTGTTAGATCCTTGATTAGACGATTTATAAGGTGACTGAAGGTTTTTCTCTGTCCTTTTTTTCTTATTATGATTCTACCCATTTTTTTCTTTTAATTAATATGTGTGTATATATATATATATTCGTTAGAAGATAGAAACCAGCTGTTAGGTGGAACCCTGTTCATATTTTGATATATTCACTGTTTGAGAACTTAACTTTTTTTTTCTTTTCCTTCTTAGTTTACTTCTGTGGATGAGTTTTATCCATCTGATTGGATTTGGTTTAAAAGTGGGACACCTTCTTTTCATGCTATGCTGCTCATTCCTATCAGTGATCTCAGTGAATTGCTTCATTAATGGTGTAGAAATGAAGCCAAATAAAAGTGGGAAGATTTGGATGAGATTTCTTGAGATCTTTTCAGGGAACGCTCTTCAACACTGTTATCAATATATTGGTTCAAGAAGACTTGGAAAAACATGGCGGAGGAGGCTTTTGATCTTATGGCATGCACTTGGTACACTTTTTGCTTTATGGATCTTTTGGTATTTGAGATCTCAAGCCATGGAGAAAAGAAAAGAAACATTAGCAAACATGTGTGATGAAAGGGCTAGAATGCTTCAAGATCAGTTTAATGTTAGTATGAATCATGTTCAAGCTATGTCCATTTTGATCTCAACTTTCCATCATGGCAAAAACCCTTCTGCAATTGATCAGGTATCATATTATGCATTTGTAGAAACGAAAACCTTTTTTTTTGTATTGCTTAGTTGTGCTCTAAATCCAATTGGGGGGTTTCAGCTACTCAATCTTTTGGCACTTTTTTGTTGTTTATTAGAAAGGAAAATGAATAATTTGGTTGGTGAATTAGGGTTAAAGAAGAAATTGTAGTTAAACAACTGACCGAGTACTCTGTTTTTCGATAAAAATGGAAACTTTTTGTTTGTATTGCTTTAATTTTGGTCGTAGCAACGACTTAATCCTATTGGGGGGTTTTCAGCTACTCAATCTTTTGTCACTTTTTCGTTGTTAGAAAGGGAAATGAACAATTTGGTTATTTTTGTTGAATTAGGGTTAAAGATCAAATGGTAGTTAAACAACTGACCAGGTACTCTGTTTTTTCAATAAAAATGGAAACTTTTTGTTTGTAGCGCTTTAACTCTTATAGTGGTAATGACTTAATCCAATTGGGGGTTTTTAGTTACTTAATTTTTTGAACTCATTATGTATATGAAAAGGGAAAAGTACAACTTGGTTAATTTTGTTGGATTAGGGTTTGTAATTGGAGAAAATTTGTGGGAATTAACAGGAGACGTTTGCAAAGTATACGGACAGAACTGCTTTTGAGAGGCCACTAACAAGTGGGGTGGCATATGCAGTAAGGGTACTTCATTCAGAGAGAGAACAATTTGAGAAACAACAAGGTTGGACCATAAAGAAGATGACCCCAATTAATAAAGACAAGTATAATCCTGAAGAACAGGAGCCATCACCAATTCAACCAGAATATGCCCCGGTTATCTTTGCTCAAGATACTGTTGCTCATGTGATTTCTCTTGATATGTTGACCGGCAAGGTATTATTATTTTAATCTTTCATGGATACTACAGAAAGAAAATGAGGGAAAAAAAGAACGAAAATATAAGGGCGATGTATAACTGTATATGATATTGAATAGTAAGTAACAAAATATGCTGTCGTAGAAAGTGTTAGATTGTGCTTCTGCTGCATGAAGTTGTGATTGTAACATAATCTGTTGTTTGAGTGTTGGAAAATTTTCGATTCTTGAAGGATTTAACTATTTAAGTGTAAAATGACCCCTAGATAATGAGAATCAGTTTTGTTGCAACTACTACTAAATTGATTACTTAACCCCTAAATAATTCAGTTTTAGAATCAGTTTCACTGCACCCGAAAACTAGAAACTGACAATCTGTTGTTTTTTATGTGTAATCAACAGGAAGATCGTGAAAATGTGTTGCGTGCAAGGACATTAGGAAAAGGGGTTCTCACAGCTCCTTTCGAACTTATAAAGTCAAACCGTCTTGGAGTTATTTTGACTTTTGCTGTTTATAAACGAGATCTACCCTCAAATGCTACTCCAGAGGAAAGGATCGAAGCAACTGACGGGTAAATCCTTTGGACTTAACTGGATTATGACATTAAAAATGTCTTTAATTTACTTGCCCATGTGATCTTGGTGTTGACTTTTTGTCAAAATCAGGTATCTTGGTGGAGTGTTTGATATTGAATCATTGGTGGAGAAGTTACTTCAACAACTTGCAAGCAAGCAGATCATTTTTGTGAATGTTTTTGATACAACAAACATATCAAATCCTATCGGTATGTATGGTACCAATGTCTCGGACACTGGTTTGCAGCATATTAGTCCTCTTAATTTTGGTGACCCATCAAGAAAGCATGAGATGCGTTGCAGGTGATTCTTATATCGACAATTGTTTGTTTACATGTATGCATGCATGTATAGTTGTATATGACTGTATGTATCCTCATTTGAAGTTAGTTTGCTCATTCTTATGGAAGAATGCTTTATGATGTCACATAATAAATCTGACATCCCTAGAAAAACAAACCTTTTTCAAGATCTAATGGTGCCCTTTTCAAGAATCATCGAATTATAGTTTGTTTCAAAAGGGTATTTTTATCTTTCTCACATTTTAGCAAAAGATAACTTCGTTTGAAATGTAAGATACATGTTTGCTCTAATTTAGAAACTTAATACGGGGTTTGCACCCGTATATGCCTATATGTGTGGATATAGATTGGGGCTTGTGGAGTAGTATTAACATTTATATGGTCATGCAGGTTCAAACAAAAACCGCCATGGCAAACCTTGGCAATATCTACTTCTGTTGGTATTTTTGTGATTACTTTGCTTGTTGGGCATATATTTCATGCAACTGTAAATAGAATAACCAAAGTTGAAAATGATTATGAAGAAATGTCAGAGCTCAAAATACGCGCAGAGACTGCTGATATTGCAAAATCTCAGGTATTCTTCATTCGGCCAACCATTTGAGAACCTTTTATAGGTTTTTAATGATTAACAAGTGTCCTAAATTCTCCGTTACATCTTATCTTTTTATGTAGTTCCTCGCTACTGTTTCCCATGAAATTAGAACCCCAATGAATGGTGTTCTTGGTAAGCTATTTAACTATTTTTGTTTTTTTTCTTTAATTATCTCATAACTCAATTAATGGGTTGCTTGTTTCTAAATAAGGGATGCTGGATATGCTTATGGACACTGTTCTTGATGTAACACAACAAGATTTTGTTAGAACGGCTCAAGCTAGTGGAAAAGCTCTTGTTTCACTCATTAATGCCGTCCTTGATCAAGCAAAAATTGAATCTGGAAAGCTTGAGCTTGAAGCTGTTCAATTCAATGTTCGGGAAATCCTGGATGATGTATTGTCTTTATTTTCAGGGAAATCTCAAGAAAAAGGAGTTGAGGTAAGCATTGTGCATCCTCTCTTTAAAAAAAAATTAACTTTGAGTTTAATTGATTGAAGTTTGACTTATTTTCATTCTGCTATTTTGGGTAATATAGTTGGCGGTTTACATATCTGAGAAGGTTCCGGAAGCCTTAATTGGTGATCCAAACCGCTTTCGTCAAATTATTACAAACCTCATGGGTAACTCTATTAAGGTAGGACATATACTCCATTTGTTTTCCTGTAATCTTGGATAATGGGTCAAAACAGGATGGGTTGGCTTGCCAATACTTTTTTATTTTTCTCATTAATAATCTGTATATCAAATATGATTACAATATTATTACTAAAATAATCCTCCAAAATTTTTGAGTGAAGAATTTAGGAGGTTGGAAAGGCACAATTGTGCCATGAGCAACGTTTGACCTATTCAACCTTTTTTTAGCTAAATACTTTTAATTACTAACCGGTTTGTGCTATAAGAAATAAATAGAACCATGAGTGGGCTGAAATGACCCCTTCTACTAGAGGTGGAACGTTGGGCACGTCGTAATGGGTAAATATGGGTAATTTTGGTACCAGCTGAAGCTGGTTCGACCACCTTCTTTCCAATATTTTTCCTTAAAAAATACTATGTTGAATACGATTACAATATTCATCTAACTGTTTGCATAAATCAATTTAGGATGCAGGCATTAAAAATGAACTTGGAACGACTTTCAACCCTTTTGACCCATTTCCTACATAACAAATTTTCTTTTTCTTTTGTTTTTCTATCTGACCCATATGCTCCCTTATAGATAAAACATAACCCACATTGACCCATTCATAAGTAAATGGGTCAAAATCTTCACATCTACCTTGTACTATAATGCTAATAATAGTGACTTACATAGTTATAAATGGCTGTAGTTCACTGAGAAAGGGCACATCCTTGTAACGGTGCATCTTCTTGAGGAAGTTATGGACTCAATAGGTGTAGAAACTGAACCATCATCAAAAGACACGTTGAGTGGACTGCCTGTAGTTGATAGAACCCAAAGCTGGGAACGGTTCAGAAGCTTGGGCAAAATTGTGGGCCCGTCTGAATCTATAACTTTGATCATATCTGTAGAGGATACAGGTGTTGGGATCCCTTTAGATGCCCAATCTCATATCTTTATCCCCTTTATGCAAGTGGATCCTTCCATTTCCCGTTTACATGGAGGAACAGGTATCGGTCTAAGCATCAGCAAATGTCTAGTGAACTTAATGAACGGTGAGATCAGGTTTGATAGCATCCCAAATATCGGGTCAACCTTTACTTTCACTGCTGTCTTCAGCAACCCAATTGAGCAGCAAATCAGTGGTCAGTTGAAGTCAAAGTCGGAGTCGGCGTTTTGCAATATGCAAGCGATTATCGTTGACCCAAGGCCCATACGAGCCAAGGTATCACGGTATCACATCCAACGGCTAGGAATGGACGTAGAAGTCATTTCAAGTTTGAGCAACACGCTCTCTGTGTTGACCAACGGAAGTAAAACCATCCACGTGGTCTTGGTCGAAGAGGAAGTTTGGGATAAAGATTTAAGCTTTTCAGCGCTTTTTGTTTACAAGTTAAGAAATTTAGATCACAGGAATCCACCAAAGTTGTTTCTTTTAACGAATTCGATCGGTGGGTCCCGTCAACATAATGGTGTTTCTTCGCCACCTGTCATAGCTAAACCATTAAGGGTAAGCATGTTGGCTGCCTCACTACAACGAGCAATGGGCAGTGGTAATAAAAACAATGTTAGAAATGGAGAGATTCCGAAACTATCTTTATCAAAATTATTGATCGGAAGGAAGATATTAGTGGTGGATGATAATAATGTGAATCTTCGGGTAGCTGCTGGTGCTTTAAAGAAATATGGAGCTGAAGTGGTGTGTGCCGATAGTGGAAAGAAAGCTATTTCATTCTTAAAGCCGCCTCATTCATTTGATGCATGTTTCATGGATATTCAAATGCCAGAAATGGACGGGTAAGCGAAATATAATGCTCTATAATTCTTAGGGCTGCCAATTCTCGACACGAGAAGAAACAAGACAAGAACCTATTACGGAAATAAATGGGTTTGAGTTGATACGTATAATAAACAGGTTGTTTTTGGGTTGTCCCGTGTAACACGCATAATAATTTGGTTGGATTAGGGTCATACATAAATTTCCCAGGCCGACACGAGAACATGTTTACAACTTCTATGGATTTTATGCTTTCATGTATAAACTAAGTCGTCCTAATTAAGTAATTATCATCCAAACTCCCACAATCCATCTCCTTGACAGTTTTATTTTTGTGAAAACAAAGCTCGTGATGTTAAAAATATGATTTTTTTGGCGACTCATGTAATTTTTATACATGCTGGTCGTTCAACCTGTCGACCCATTCACAACCTGTCAACCCACTAATACCCACCAACCTGCAAATGACCCGCCAACAAGTATAATTAATCGGGTTATACAGGTTGGGGTCGGGCCTCACATATATGAGTTAATGTTTTGAATCCCGACACGAATAAATAAACGGGTCTGTTTTGGGTCATGTGTTCCTGACACACCAACCCAAACACGGCGTGATTGCCACCCCTATTAATTCTTAAGTTCTATGATTATATTTACTGGTTACAAAAGAAGAGGTAAGGTTTGACTTTTTAGGTCATATTCATATCTTTTCAAGTTCAAAACCGTTTTACTTCACACTGGATGCAGGTTTGAAGCAACAAAAAGCATTCGTAAGATGGAAGACATCGTTAATAACCAGATCCAACACGGGAAACTATCATTGCTGGACCATGCAAATATTTCAAGCTGGCATGTCCCGATTTTGGCCATGACTGCTGATGTTATTCAAGCTACACACGAACAATGTCTTAAAGCTGGAATGGATGGCTATGTATCTAAACCATTTGAAGCTAATCAACTTTATCAAGAAGTTTCTCAGTTTTTCCTATAGCCCGTCGAACCCCTGATCCCACAAAACTAACCATGTGTGCCTATTTTTTGAGGCGTTTTAGAAACGGGGTTCAAATTCTTCGCAAGGGTAAGTTTCATAATTATTATTAAAAATGTCATCTTGTTATATAATGGACGGGTCGGATCGGATGGGTTTTGTAACGGATCAGGAACTTAGATCACAAGGGATTTAGTAATTGCAAAAAAATCCTATAAACTTTCATTAATTTGTGAACAAGTTCCTGGATTCTATTTACATCATTTCCCTAGACTGTTAAAAACTTAATAGAAAGGTCCTTTTAATAAAGTTTTGGGACTTAATGCTGCAAGAAAGGTCCTTTTATTTTAGTTTTTTTCTGTACTTTACCCATTTGGTCCGTTAGAGATCAAACATGACCCAAATTGACCTATTCATATGTAAATATGTCAAAATAGTCACACCTCTATATCTAAGTTTTGCCCATATTCCTAGTGCTAGGATATGCCTATCGTTAGGGTTGGATCAGTAATTACAAACACTAATATTTGGCGGTTCACTAAATTCCCTACATCATGATGGCTCAACCAGGGAGGCCTGTACCCAAAAATGACCCGTCCGTTTCGCCACCTATACACATGATAGATGCTACTTTCTCGATATTTTGTTGTGGATCATTGAATTTGTCTTTGGCTAATTTTTGACAGAACTTTCTATTTCAGGAAACTAGTTACGGTGACGATGCAGTGTACATACAAAAGTCATTTATTGGTGAAGAAATGTTCATTTTGTAGAGCAAGTTTAGATACAGAAACCAATTCATTTGCCTCCCCTGTAGTTTTTCTTAATCAATATTCCCAACTTGTCGGAAAAAGCCAAAAGGGCCGGACTTGACAGTTGACTTTTTTGGTCAGCATTTGCACTTTCGTCTTCTTCGGTTTCTGTCCTTTGTTGGGTAAAGTCAGTCAGGTTGTGTTGCTTAGATTGCACCTGGTAGGATGCATCCCCTCAAGTGGGTCAAAAAAGGTGATGTGGTATATATTGTTGTAACTTTAAAATAAATACGGTTACATGTATTTAGTAGTGTATACATATATGAAGTTACAATTTTCAGATTGAAGGTTGTTTTAGAGACAATGTGTATTGAACATACTTGGCAAATGTGTGTATATAGATAGATAAGCTGAGATCATTTCTGACTACTATATGTTTGATTGTGATTCATGGTCTGGTGTTTTTGCCAATTCTCCTTTTAAGCATTTTGTTTAGTGCTGTTCGTTGAACTGTTTGACAAAGTTTTGTAACGGGTTATCAGTCGAAGCCTACCGGTTGAAACTTGAGAAGGGTATGGTTGGATTTCATGTACCGATCGTCCGGTTTAGTTATTAAGTTTCAGATTACTTTACTAGTTGTTCATTTAAAGATTACACTTCTTTAACCATGGATTCTTTTAAGACTTTCTTAAATGACTGTCACATAAGAACCATAACAAAATTAACTATAATATTTGATCATTTTAAAAAGGGTAGTGATAATAACATTGTCCATACATAACAACATTATGTATTGTTAAGTATGGCCAAATTATGTTTATGTACAAATTATTGTGGAAGTCTAGAAGAACCCCTAAAGAGACTTTTTGTGAAATGTCTGGTTATGTATGAAATTAAAAATTAAGGATGGATGTTATATATTTTATTGGAATTATTTTTAATCACGTTTTTGCTTTATGGATAAACAATTGATATGTTGAAACAGATTAGCGTGCAATAATAATCTTACTATTTTAATTAAGCGATTTACGTTGACCTGCTAGACATGTTTGCGATAGTATGATTGTCGGTCAAGGAGTAATCTAGTACTCTGTTTGTTTTATTAAGTTGATATTATTTTCGTTTGTTTAGATTAGAAGTTTCTTTTTGAGAAGATTATATTAATATTGTGTCATACTTGGCTTCCCTAATCATCGGTACATGCATTTATATATATATATATATATATATATATATATATATATATATATATATAATAATAAGGTTAATGATCCAAAAGACAACCTGCGGTTTCTCCGAAATAATACGTTGACTCAAAAATCAAAAGCTACAAACTTCAATATGCTTCTTTATTTTATTGTTTTAACATGAAAAAGTTTCCTGGATCCATTCATACGTTGGTAAAAGTTTTTAGTTTTAGTAAGAAGTGCACACTCATTTAATTTATATTAAACACTCAGACCACCTAAATTGACAAACATGATTTTCTTATCTAGCTGATGTACTAAGCAGACACGAATTTCAATATACTTTTCTCGTCGGATCTTGTACCAAATTGAAATTCTTGCAACATATAAGGATTGAACTTAAAACACGGTCCAATTGATTATCCAAGAATTGATTTTCGTTACATGGTTAAACCCTTATATTTCGTTGAGAACAACTAGACTGATAACCCGATTGTCTATCGAAGGGCCTCTTTGAAGGGTCACAAAGAATAGGTGAACTGATAACTATAGCGTACAATTTTTACGAATAAAAACAAAAACAAAAAACAAAAAATGACTATAAAGAAAATGGATCTCACATGTCAGAAAGGCTTAAAGTTGGATTATTACTACATACAGTAATACAGTTTTTACTATCATATTCAACGCTTAAATGTAAAAAGAAATAAAAGGCACCAGGGGTGTTCACATGGCACGGCAGGTATTGAACTTTTTGCCAATTGTCACTGCGGGATGGGTACTTAGTTTTAGGAACGAAAACCGAACCACGGACAATGGGTATCCGTTGTGCGGGTATCCGAAGGGAGACGGGTGTCCACGGTTTAGGTCACGAGTACCCTAAAATTGGGCTGTTTTTCATTTTAGTTGTTTTCAACAAGTTCAGATTTATAATAAAACAATAAACAATGGTAGAAACAAATCAACAATAATGAATAAATCACAAGCAGAAATCGAACAGATCATCGATGAGAGCCTCGTAGAAAGAAAAAACCAATAGGCTTGAAGTCAACATTGTTAATAGATTTCAGTGTCTTTATGTTGAACTCTCAATCGTTGCAGACTTGCAAACACTAGATGTCGAAACTCAAAAAAGAATTGGGGGAGATGGTGGAGGCTCCTAGAAGTAAGTTAGGTAGTTTTGAGAAATTTTAAATTTTCTAATGGCTTTTGCTATTTCATATATTCATATTAACATATATATATATGGGAAGGTTCATTTGAGAACCGTTTTTATTGCGAGAACCGCGAGAACCAATCTTAGCCGTTCATTTTGGATAATGAAATGCATGGATGAAGAGCGTGGGGGGATTGGGTGTGGCAAGGTGCATGTAAAGAATTCATGGGTGGGCAATCCAATTGAAGGAGGAGGAATTGGACGGCTAACATTGATTCTCGCAATAAAAACTGTTCTCAAATGAACCTTTCACTATATATATATATATATATATATATATATACTTCTATATAAACCATTTAACATTCTCTCTCCTCTTAAATTTTAAGACTTTTTAAAATTCAATCAATATAAAATCTTGACTCTTCATTTAATCTAAATTATTCTCATCCACTCAATCTTTAATTATTTTATTCTCTCCTAATTTACTTTAGCTTTTTATTTAAAATATATTCTCTCGTACTAATATAATTATCCACCCACATCAACATAATTTTTAAAATCTTATTAACTTTTCTCTTTATTTCATCAATATAAATCTTTTTTCTTATTTTATTGTCTTTTAGAATTTATTTTTAAAATTAATAAAATAGTTAAATGTAAATAAAACAAAACTTGAAAAAAAAACAGACATGTTGCTGTAGAAAACTTTTTCGTGACATTGAATCGCACGAATGAAAACGACATATTGTAAACCAAAAACTATTTGCCGCCGTAGCATTGTGCGGGTATGATGCTAATATATATATATATATATATATATATATATATATATATATATATATATATATATATATATATATATATATGGAAAAGTTCAAACGAGAACTGTTTTTCGTACGAGAACTGCGAGAACCAATCTTAGCCGTCCAATTCCCCCTCCTTCAATTGGATTGTCCACCCATGAATTCATTACATGCACCCTGCCACACTCAATTCCTCCACGCTCTTCATCCATGAATTCCATTATCCAAAATGAACGACTAAGATTGGTTCTCGCGGTTGCAATAAAAACGGTTTTCAAATGAACCTTCCCATATATATATATATATATATATATATGTGTGTGTGTGTGTAAGTTAAAAGCATCCGAGACGGGACGGGTACCCGCGGATATCAAATTTTAAAATCTGAACCGCCCTATGTTCAACAGGTACCCTAACTTTCGGGTTTTTCGGATTACAGGTTTTACAGATATCAGTTTTTTTAGTTTCGGTTCATACGGGGCAGGTAGGTTTTTCGGTTTTTTTTAACGCCCCTAGAAGGCACAAAGTCACCTATGTCCCAACCCATCCTTTCTTTTGGCCCCCTACCATTCGGACTGGCAGCAGGTAAATTTTTTTTAGTTGAACTACAAGTGTACTTCAACAAGCTCAAACCAAGAGCATAATTTACCAAGGATTAACAATTCAGACAGCAAGCAGTGGAGTTTAAAGAAAACTATTTATGATACTTACATAATTACGTTTATACAAAATACCCAATACCAAAGCAAACTAAATGCGTCTACTAAATATATACAAACAGAATTACAAAAACCTTTAATTCATCTACCACATAAACACTCAAACATTAGCAAGGGCATTTAATAGTTTCTTGTACATAAACTGATTTAAGGAATAATCTCTTCTACATATTCATTCTATTACCTTGAGAAGTTGAGGCTGCTTCGCTTTCTAGACCCTCTCGTTCAGCCTGCCATCAGGAACCAACATTGTCAATGAACATAACAGCATCATGAAGAACACAGATTAAAAAAAAATAAAGATAATTGGTTAAATATGTCGAAAGTCGAGCACAATGTCTTTGATCTCTTTCAACAACCTAAATTGTTCTATTCAGAAAAAATGGATTATTATTTAAATAAGGTTTTCATATCATGTTTATATCTTTGTAGAATTGTCCAAAAGGTTGACCGGCAACCCCAACCGTCTGCACACGGAACTCACCCTCAAGGAGACCAATGTGAGGGGGCATATTAAGGCTCACTCAGTGGTTGTGGCTGGAGGAGTGTCCTTAGATTTGGACATGTGACCTTTCGTAATTGTCCAAAAGTTGATCCACCCCATTACCAATTGGGCTAAGCGCCAAAGGCTATACATATTATGTAGAATTGAACTAAAAGCATTAGCAGGTCATCGGTCATCCCTACCTGCTCATCTTGCTTTGACCCGTAATGGAAAGTTACCCTTATGCCACTTATAGAGATGCATGATTCATTACAGTTCGAAATGGTGATTTCGACCCATTTACTACTAAATAGGTTAATCTAGGTTGTATTTATGTCAAAAGGGTCTAATAGAAAAATAAAGCTAAAAGGAGAACGGGTTAAAAGTCTCCTGAAGTCTATTATTCAATGCGCACATTACACAACCTCCTATATCATTTTATTCAAAGCTTTGAATTATTATTATCTTAATCACAATTAATGCATCACTTACTAACAAGTGGTCAAGAAAATGGGCAAAAAATGATTGTGGGTCAAGGGCTCAACACAATTGAACACAGCTGTTTTGACCTGGTACTAAGAAAAATGATTTGTTTCGATATGAACTTGTTTTGACCCGTTACCCAACCAGCCATCTAACCACCTCTAATTGTCATATATATCAAACCCCATACACAATTGACTGGTTGTAGAGAACCATAAAAATATGGTTTTTATTGTTGTTGATATAAAGAGGGCCCACCTTGGCTTGTCGGTATTTTTGAAGCATACGACGGTATTGCTGACGTGCAGATTGCGAGTCCACCATGGAGAGCACCCTTGAAACAGCTTCATCAATAGAAACATCCACCTTCTCTTTCCTAAACACCTTGACAATGTCTTCATCTTCGCTTCCATCAAGGGCTCCCAATTCTTGCTTGAATCCCCGCAAGCCTACTCCCTTCCGACGCCACCTCAATACAATTTTCTCAACTACACCAACTGCCCAACAGAATACCTTGTAGTTTTTTCTCACCTGATGACCTCTTACATGAGCCTGCCAAACACAAAAATATGAAATATGACAATAAGTACAAGACTTCCAACAGGGTTTTAAAAACAAGTATGCAGTCTTGAATATAGAGCCTAAATTTACATGCGTCACTTTTGAGTCATTTACTTTTAAATGCATGGGTCAAATTGGATTGTGTTCTATCTCAAAGGTCAAATCGAAAAATTAACTAAAAAGGAAATAAACACTAGCCATATTACTGCCAACGGAGACAAAGAAATAAATGGGAGAGAGAGAGAGACCTGTATTTTGACTACTTTCTGGCGAAGTGCAAGGAAGTCCTTGCGGCCTTTCCAACCTCGATATTTCTTCTGGATAGACAAAGCAGCATTATGATAATTTCCATTTCTAAAAGTCAACTTTGATGCTATCGTAAGTCCTTCAATGTCACTTGGAAGTATGTCATACTCATCTCCACTGGCAAACGATTCTTTTTGTTGCCTTTTCCTAAAAGAATGTGCTCTGAAAGCTGATTGTATACGCGCAGCAGCCTGAGTTACATTCCTAACAGCAGCTAAGGTGTCCTTAAGAGAAAGATCCTCATTTGTAATAAGATTCAGCTTTGAGATACTATCTACTGCTGCTCTTTCTGCTTCAATATCAGCACAACTTCTAGAAAGTTCAGTTTGTTGCAGCTGTAGGGATGGATGGCTGGTTAGTGAGACCTCTGAGAGATAACCTGCAAGCCCCTTGTGTCCACATGTGGCAGCTATAGAAGCTGGGGTTTTCCCCGTTGGATCTTGTTGACTTGGATCGGTAACTGCTCCAGCATAAGCACCCGAAGCTAAGAGTTCAGCTACCATCTTTTCCCTATTATCAGTATGATACATCAACAGAAATCAATTCAATTCCAGCGCTAAAAACATGCACACACACAGAAAAAATAAATAAATAACACAGCTTGTAATCTGCAGTGAAGATTCCACATATAAAATTATATGTTGATTAGTCATGTTATGAAGAGATTCATGCTTTCAGAAACTTTCTACATGGACGATGATAAGAACTGTAGTTACATGGCCTACTTGAATGGCTATATAAATAGAGATTGCAGATTTGACAGATTTTATACGATTTGCAGTGGAACATTGGTTTAACTTTAATAATATTATCCTGAAATAGAAATGTAACTTTAACGATTAGATTGTGACCATCAATATCAAGTGGAGCTGATGCCAACTCCTTATACTACTTGGGAGGTGGCAAAACGGGAGGTTGGGTGACAAGTCATCATGGCAACTTTTTGGTGGTGGTTGGAGTGGTCTGGCTTGTTGCGAAATGCCTTTTGCCAATGATCTATTTAGTGTTCCTATTAATAATAGTAAGTTAAAGATGATTATAAAAATTACTGATTCTCACAATAGTATAATTTTCAGAATAGAAATGCTATGAAGGCTGTATGCATTATAAATACAGTTTAGGGCGACGTTTGACTTGTTTTGTTCATGGCTAAACTTTTTTTAATTTAGCTGTCTGACCGAGTTCATGTATAACCCAAATCAACCCATTCAAAGTTAATGGCCAAAATTTTAACCTCCACTGTTCTGCCTGTTATCAATATAATCATCAAAAAAGTTTAGTAGACAGGATTTAAGAAAAAAAATGATAAGGACTTACCTTCCGAATCGAGCAGCCCAGTGAAGGGCAGTCCAGCCATTAATGTCACGAAAGTTTACTCCAACTCCAGAGTTAAGAATTGGGGTCAAGGCCCATCCAAAGCCCAACCCAGAAACCATGTGTATTATCCCTTGTTCTCTTTTGGACAAAGGTGAAATGCCTTGCAATCTAGAAGAAAGCCATTGTTGCAACTTGTCTTTTAGAAGTTCTTCCAGAAGCCAATCGGTTGCATCAGATGATGCCAAGCTTCCATCTAAAAGAGCCTCAATAACTTGAGACCATGAGTCGTCTTCACCAGCCATTGAACTTCCTTCTTTTTGACTAACTTGATCAGATAGTAGCATTTGCACGAATCTGACAAGCAATAATAATTCTTCAGAACTTTTTGAACCTCTCTCGGTTGGGTTATTTGGTATATAGTTCGGTTTACAACGGTATTCAAACTCCCTGATCTCACTACAAGACTCTTGGTTGCCGGAGGTGATACAAAGTGTAACTTTTCCAGGCAAGTAAGTAGGAGCATAACAACAGAGGACTCCCTCTTGAATAATGTCAACAGGAACTTCAGTATCACCAAACATACAATACCATTCTCTTTTAGACACATCACATGTAAACGTCCCAATAATGAATACCTGCATTGAGAAATATGCACACAGTTAATAAGATAGACACTGACTTCTAAAAGCATATAACAGTTCTTTTAGACACATCACATGTAAACGTCCCAATAAATTTTTTTTTCATTTCCTAAAAAGATTTTGACATGAACTTTAATGTAACATAAAAACAAATAATGTTGAACCATATAGCTAACAAGCATAAGGTCTTCGATTACTTTACTTAAGGAAAAGTTAAATACATAGCATCATAAAATGAAATAAGACAAAGAAAAATTCTAACATTTAAGTTATTTTTCTAAAAAGATTAAAAGGGTTGTAGCTTGTTATTCGACAAAGGTGTATTAATAGGAGGATATGTAGGTTGGGTTTTAGTTTGAGAAACACATTACGACTTGTTTGGCCAAGAGCAATAATCGTTGTTTTAAAACTTCCAAAAAGCTGAATCATTAGTTAAGTTTCTGTTGCTCACCGCAACCCTGATCTCAAAACTCATTATGAAAGGGTTGAATTTGTATTGAATGGGCTAAGTTTGCCAGGTGATACTTGCTACTGTCATATAGGAACAAACACAAGTAATTCAGGAAGAAATCCTACCAACAGGCCTTTGGCCTAGAGGTATCCAAGTGGACCACGTGTAATTAAGGTGACCAACCTAATGGTTGTGGGTTCAAGCCTCAATAGGGAAAAAAGGTGTAAAGTAGGTGTGTGTGAGGTTGGCGTTGCCTTTCATTATAATTAAAAAAATCAGGAAGAAATCCTTTTATAACTTTAATGAATCTACCTTTGTTGGCTCAGATGCATACACCCATTCAGGGGCTATCTCACGAATAGTAAATTTCTGCTCTTGTGCAATCGTTAAACTTGAATCTGATTCAAGAGGCATTCCACTCTGTCCTTGGTCAAACATTGTTGAGTAAAAGTCTGGGTAACTTTCTGACAAATTTCTATATGCTGGAAATTTGATATCTTCAAGTTCATGAGGCAGCAATACAGATGCTGAAAACGGAATCAAAGCTCCATGATTATGAAAAAATGAAAATCTCATATAGAATGTCGAAAAGACTGGATTATATACTAGACTTACAGTTATTATTTGCACCAGTAGATCCAGAATTGTACTTCACTTGCTCTTCGACTGCATATCTTCTTGGTTGAGGTAGAGGTGTTCCCTGCTTGAATGAGAAATTATATATACTAAAACTAAAGATACACTCAAATAAGTGGAACTCGAACAACAAGGTAAAAAATGATGGTCTTACAAGGACAATTAAGTCCATGACAACATAGCAATTTCTTTTTCAATTAGGATAGTTAATGACACGACAGCAATTATAGTGGAAAGATGGTAAATACTCTCTCAAAGAATACAATCAATAGAAGCTTACATTTCTGTCTGAAGGATAGACATAATTCTGCTGAGAGCCATCACCTGCTGCATCGCCATTAGGTTTAAGCATATCATTCCAAAGCAATGTTTCTTGACTAGTGACAGAAAATTCACCCTCTGATTCTCTCATACACCCACCTATATAGTCCTTCTTCAGTTAGTTTTGTTCAACTTCACCCAACTTTATAATATTTGACACATAATGCAGACAAGGATGATGCAAATAAAAACAAAAAAACTAGCAGCAGAGTTGTGAAAACACACATGGTAAAAAGATGAAGGATTGGAAAATGAGCACCAACGAAAGGATATAAACCTGGATATTTTTCAAACACGTAGTTGTTTGAGCCATCTTGCATCCCTCCAGATACACCATAATCTTGCTCATTGACCGAGAGCCCTGATTCATTTGACATGTCATTCTCAGTATAGAATGCACTGATATCTTTCAAGTGGTCTTCATCCAAACTTAACTGTTCCTCTATCCTTCGCAATGCTTGATCAATTTCAAAATTAGGTGAACCACCAATTTCCTCAGTGCCTTCTATTCGACTAAAGGGGCTTGTCCCATTAGAGTTGGTAACTACATCTGAGCTAACTTCTATAGAACAGGGACTGGAGGTGCTTTCATAAGGTTCACGAAACTGACTAAAAGCAGCGGCAGCAGGTTGGGTAATCTGAGAAGCGTAGGAGCTTGAACCCTGAATAAGAGTAGAAGACCCCGTCGAAAATGTTGAAATGGATCCAGGACTATGTCCACTCTGCAATAGTGCAACCTCAATATAATAAACGCTCAAAAATGAAAATGATGCCCAGAAATTACCATATACAATTTTAGCAATTATATAGCAGAACAGGAGAAAGAAACTTTAGTTACAAAATTTTTTGTACAGCAAACTCACACAAAAGAGAACTGTATTTCGAGAACCAATCTTAGCCGTTGATTAAAATAATTGTAAGGCTCATTAACAATGCAATAATGAGGGGTATTTTGGGAAAATCAAGACTCACTCATTAATGACGGTCCACCTGGATGCAATTCACGGCTGGGTAAATATATAAATGACCAAAATACCCCTATTAATGAGACATTAATGGTATACAAACAGTTCTTGCAGTTCTCGCACGAAAAAACATTTTGTTCAAACTTTTCCACACACACACACACATACATACATATATATATATATATATATGTACGTATGTATGGCAAAACAACCTTGTGAACATTTTAGTTGCATTATATATTAGGCTACGAGAGATTCCGATGGGCATGAATAGTATCACATAGGAGGTATTGTATGCAAAGCAACTTCTTGTTGCCAAGTGATAAATAAAAATAGACATCAGTTTAGCTTAACTGCATCAACATGAGGTGGATATAGTCAAATATAGATTTGTTGTGGAGATATTTTGGATTAGAAATCCACAAGGGAATGTCATCATCAGAACTTCTGTACTTTTTTATGAAATCATAAGACGTACCATGGTTATATCTCTGTAATGAACAAGTACAATGTGATCCATTCCCCTGCCACCACAAGATCAAGAAATGTAAGTCTATCAGCACATGAAATACTTTTCACATGTAGATCAATGTTTCATTTTTCATTTGAGATCGAACACCGAGTTGCCAGCTGTAAACAAAAAGAGATGAATGATACTCACTGATCCAACATCCAATAACTACGCCTCTGGAAGTTCGGATTCTGCTCACCATGTGCATAATAACAATTTAAAGCTTCAACATTTCCAACCTATACGAAAATAAATGTAAAATGGGTAAATAAAGGAACTGAACCAGAATGGAAGAAAATACAACTGCACTGACATAGGGGAAATAGAGGTAAAAGTACAAGTACTCGGGTCGTAATATTACTATAGGCACTCTCGCCATTAACACCAATGTAGCATTGCATCAATAAGCAGTGTGGTGTTAAAAAAAGAACCGGAGGGTATTTGTTCATGTACAAAGCATCGCACACCTAACAACATGGCATACTTCCCTAATTGTTTGAGTCAAAAGAGTAAAGAAGCTATACAAGTTTTACTGTAAGAACCAATCTCTTCAGCATATCTGTCTGGTACTGAACTAGTTCACCTATAGTGTCTGCCTAGACAAAGCTAAATTGATATTGATTGGTATATGAAGTCCAGAGTGCATCAAGATTCAAATATAAGTTCCTCTGCATATGTGGGTTTCTGTTTTGTTTTTGTTTTTGTTTTTGTGCAGAAGCAGATCTATTATATAGCAAAAACTCAAACTAAGCTGAAGACTGCCAGATTACTGCTAGGAAAAGGCTCAATTAAATCCACATTTGAGTCTAGGCAAAGGAATAACAACCAAGCATCAAAGGGGAGAATAGAAAAACCTTTAGACGTTCATGTGCTTCCCCAACTGTTCTTCCATCCTTTTTTCTCCTCCAATTATGACCGTCTTTACGGAAAAAGCGAAGGACCCTCTTGTTAAACAGAAACAAAGAACCACCTGTTAAAGCATTCAATCAACAAGATAACAAAAGTATTAGCAAACTATTGTAATAGAATTATATCTTTTCAACAAAATTAACACTGAAGGAAAAAAAATTCTAATATATAAAGATCATTACTGGGTGGCTTTTGTGGAGGCTCATGGGTAAGCTGGTTTTCCTCAAAATTCTGCAGTATGAAGAGCACCTCCCCTGGTTTTAACCACCGGATTTGTGCGTCTTGAACAAGATCCTTGGTGTTGTACCCTGAGAATTGAAACAAAAAAGCAAATTACAGAACCTCACAGTAAGGAATGGGTGTCTCATCACCAAAAAGCGATTAGTACAAATAACATTAACCAACATCAGAATGCAAAATAAATGCTGTTACATGATAACGATGGAACATACATTTATAACAGTTCTACACATGTTAATCACTGTTTACAGAAACAACTTTAGAAATATGCAGCTAGCTTGAAAATATGGAAGTGATGCAATGCAACTACTTCTACACACACACTCACACATGAGATAGTACCAGACTTAAAGCTGGGGCGAGTTACAATAAAGTGATGGGAGATTAAAATCATCATTGCTTACAAAAATGCAGCATTCGGATTTAAATCACACCCCTTCCAGTTTAACTTGGAGCAATTCTTGGAAAGAAACAGCCGTAGGTAAGAACCTTCTACTAATCCTTTGACCGCTGCATCTTTGAACATTATCCATTGGCCATTGATGACCATAACATATCTCAAACATGACTATTAAGTTCTACACCAATAATATGGATGCTAATATCATTCAAACTTTCAAAGCAAATGAAAACTTATTTGATAGATAATAAATATTTTCTAACCTCAATTAAAAACTCAGCTCATAAACCACAATCACACATTGGCAAATTCTCCACACATTTTACCAGATCGCTAATAGCTAAAAATCAGCACACCACGATTAAATTAACGAACAAATTGTCCTAATTGCGTATGATTAAAAATATGAAATCAGTTGAAGTGATGAATCACGGACGAACTACGTCAAGCATGTAAACAAAATCTTCAATAACTCAGCATACGAAAGTAAGCTTCGTATAGAAGCTTATGGATAAAACTATACAAGCAGCACACAACAACTTACAAAGATAAAAACACTTCAATTAAACCAAGGGAATCGAAATCTCACCTGACGTCATCATTTCTGACTTTGCACACGACTGAAACGAAGAGTGAGAGACTCTGATTCGTCCGATAAATACGGAACTTCGAAGCAAGTTCGAAGCACTAGACAAGTGTAGAGCACGCCGGAAAGAGATCTGTCAGTGCCGGAGGAACTAAGATCGCTGGTTTCAATAAAATGATTAAGTTGCAGCATTCAGGAAAGGAAGACGACCGATATCAGCATAAAAACGCATAGTGCTTGTTGACTAAGACGAGGTGTGCGATGGAAGGTGAGGGAGCGAAGCTCCGGCGAAGGGACTCGGAAGGAACGCCGGAACGGAACGGAGTAGCCGGTTGCGGGAAACAAAAATATCTTTTATAGTTTTATATATTGAAAGTTGAAAGTAATTAATGGCCATTTAACTCCTGGTCGTTTTTGTTTATTCATTTTTTTCTTTCTTTTTGAATAGTAACTTGTGTTTTGAGTTGACAAAATTAAGGAAGTCAAGCCAATAACTTCTGAAAGTTTTTTTCTATAAAAAAAATCTAAGCATTTAAAATGTTTTATGACATGAATTAACGAAAACCTAATTTAAACAATTGTACTGATTTGCAAGGAATTTTGGATTTTTTGTGATTAGGTGAAGATTCATACTTGATTTTCATAAATTTCTTTGTTGTTTTTTCTTTTACTGATTTAGAATTACAGACAGACTACCACATAATATAATTTATGCCACATCAATTTTTAGGTACTTTTAATAATAAAAAATAATTAAATATTAGTGATTTTAGTGTTACCTGATATTTTTGTGTAATGGAGTTTATAGAATACCATGGCGTTCAAATCTTTATTTTAGACAAGTTAAAAGGTACGAAATGCACATTTGTATAAAATGAGTTTGATCTCGGTTAGACTAAATGATGAAGGTCAAGGGGGTTGCGTCCCCTTACGGGGTCCTAGGGGCAACGTCATCCCTAATTATAGGATAAAATAAATATTTCAATGGATTGATCTTATCTTTGGTAATTAGAAAACATTGTGGAAATTATTTTCTGGATAATTATCATAATTGTTTTTCAAAATACTTTGTGGATAATTACCATAAAATTGACATCCCTTAATTATATGATAAAATCAATATTTGAATTGGTTGATCTTATCTTTGGTAATCAGAAGATTTCAAATTCTATATAAATCCTAGTTTGTGGTCTCATATTAGTGTCTTGATACGAGCTGTTTCATGAATGATAGTCTCTATAATCTGAATTTTGTATAACCCAGACATAAAATCAAAATATCATATTCGGATAGTGTCTACACGATTCTTCAAGCAGTCCATACTTACATACAATTTAAGAATCACTTTCTTCCTCTCATTTCTAACATTAAATTCATAAAAGAATTTAAAACACAATTTTATGAAGTAAAGCTTTCTCTTAAATATGACTTGAAATTAAAATCATAAATAACCACACTTCTTCTCTCTCCCTCTCTCCTCGCCTTTGTATCTATTTATACCAATTTTATACTATACGGTTTTATGTGCATGTGTTGGTTTTGTTTTTGAACCAAATTGATTGTATGAGATGTGGTTATGTCTACATCTAATTATGATTGTGTTTGTGTGTGATTTTTAATCTTGATGCATTTTATGCATGTGTTTGTGAGTTTCTTCTTTAATCGATCTTGAGCGATGTGTTTAAGTTTTTTTTTATTAAACATATTTAGGGTGTTTGTGAATTTTAAGTTTATTTTTTAGTTTCCGTATGTACGCACGTATGCATGAGTTGGAGGGAAGGGGTTATTCAATAACAAATTTGGTTACGTTAAGTTTTGTGTGTGTGTGTTTGTTTTTGTTGGGCGATAGTTAATGTTAACAATAACGGTAGTTGATGGTATGAGAGAAGATGGTGATGTGGTCCGGACGTGGAGGTTGATTTTATAATAAATAAAAGAGAATTACAAGATTTTAGATTTCTATAAAAATGGTATACTAAAAGTTGAATTAGTCTTGTTTATTATATCTCTAGACGTAAAGATTTTTTTTTTTTTTGAATTATATAAAAATCAGGCTGTCTGTGAAGAAGAGAAATGGTCGATGTTGAGCGTATGTATGGTTGAGCTAGAGGACAAAAACAAGTCACTTGACAAGTAACTTTAATTAAGTAGTAGCACATGTGACAATGAACATCCATCCAATCAAATAATCAATCATGTTGTACTTTTCTTCAACGTCGGCATTAGTTAAATAATATACAATTAATTTGATGGATTAGAATTTATTCTTTTTTAAAAGCAGTTCAATTTTATTAAAGACGAGCAAGTTGCTAGAAGAGGTAATTATATAAGAGATTTAATAAAAGGGTTTGTACACCAATTAGTCTATGATAATTTCCTTACAAGCATTTCTATAGCCTATGGTGTTGTCATTTTTTCAAAGATCTTAACATTTTTATAGAACCATATAATTCAGTAGAAGGTGAAGATCAAGGTAGAAAAACCTTGTAGTCTAGTTCCTTTAAAATCCTATAAAATACCCTGCGAGATGAGCAATTGGATGGAGTTTGGGAGATCGGAATCAATATTCCACCACCTACGAATGAAGAGAAGCAAGGATATGTCCAGTTCACATTTTAGGAATAGGTGCTCCTCCGTTTAAAAGTTTGCCACACAGAGAGCACAAACAATTGTTTATAGTTGCAGACCTTTATTAAGAAGGTTCAAGCGTGTTAGGAGTCTGAGCTTGTATAAACGCCAAACCAAAATGTTGACCTTGCTTGGGGTAGTTTTCAACCAGGAGATTGTACCCGCTGACAAAACCGGCAGATGCCGATCGTCGATATTCCATTTAAAGGACTTAACAGTGAAGATACCAGACGTTTCAAAATCCCACCGCCAAGAAGTTTGATCCCTACTAGAGCTTATTGTAGTATTTGATGAGAAGAGATCGTTCAGTTCAATGTTAAAGGTTTGGAGGTGACGATGTAAGTTGGCTATAGAGCCCCAAGCTCCCTTTTTTTTGCGATATCAAAGGGTCAATGTTTGATCCTCTTCTTGATCCGTGTAGAGAAAGTATGACCCTTTTCTAGATTGGAGATTGTTTCGTCTTTAGGTGTCATCACCATTGAGACAAGAGAGATAAGTTTTGAGCTTGTAAGCTGCCAACACCAAGTCCAAAAGTAAGTGATGGATTAGTAAGTGATCAATATTTTACCAAATCCAAAAGTAATAATAAATCAATTAGTAGTAAACCAGCCATGAAATTATGAACAATTAAGTTCCAACTTTTAACTAGTAAAAATGGACCCGTCACAAATTTGGTGCAACTACGAGAAGGGGCGTCGAAAAAAACCAAACTCGAATAATCCAATTGAACCAAATTAAATTCGGGTTAATCGGGTCAGGTTAGTCGGTTTTCGGGTGTCTAATTCAGGTACCGTGGTTTAAAGTGATCTTGTTCGGGTCGGGTGACAGTTAGAAAAGAAGAAGTTCAGTTGACCCGATTAAGAATTTTAAGTTTTTTTATTAATTATATATTTTAACAATCTATATGACCCATATGTTGAATACGCATCACATAAGAGTTTAACTAATAAAATATCGCCCATATATATTTCAAATAAATTAATGGAAATTGAAGCCTAGATGATCACGTAAACTTGTTGAATTGCATCGCATAAGGCTATAAGGGTTTTGCCGTTTAGTACTTCAAATATTAATAAAATACTATGTTAATAACCTTTATTATGAAGTTAATAACACAAGTAACAAAATAAAATAACCCTATTGTCTAATAAAAAGAAGTTAAATACTATCATAGTATCATAATTTATGTATTTCTAGTTTAACAAAAATAAATTAAGAGACAAGATGAAAACACACGTAGTAAAAATATTAATAAAATACGATTCTAATAACCTTTATTATAAAGTTAGTAACACAAGTAACAAAATAAAATAACCCTATTGTCTAATATCACAATGAAACATAAGTGTCAAACAACAAATTCTTATTCGGTTATACCTGAATAACCCTAAACCCAAATCGACAGAAAGCCGAATAATCCGATCTTAATTGGATCAGTTATCGGATAACATTTTATTACCCCAAACCCGAATAACCCATCCCGAATAACACTCCTACTACTAGATTACATTTTTTTAAATAGCAATAAAGGGGAAATCTAGACAGGGAGCTTCGGCTTTGTCATCATCCCCACCTAGATAACCTAAATTTTATTGATAATGGCTCTAGCAAGATGCTAGAACAGAGCTACAAAGTTCAAAAGAAATAGGTAGGGTTACAACACCAAGTTGACCAAGTTAGAAAATTATACTTAGCCTTATAGTTACACCACGTAAATAAAGAAGCTTGAATTTCATCTTCTACCACAAAGTGAGAGAAACGATTCCCATTGAATACTAATTGTTGCGTGATTTCCAAACACTCCACAGCAAGCACCCCATAGCAACTTCCAACATATTCCTTCTCTTTTCCGATTGACCATTGTCAATTATATTAGTCATGAGTTGATCTAAAGAATTGTGAGAACCTTCATTAATGTTGTACCTTCATTAATGTTACTTTTTTACTTAACAACATGAATAAAAAAGATTTTCCACATACTCCATATCACGATCACAAATCAGACATGCCATAGATGGCATCAAAACACCTTTTAAATTCAAATTAAGCCGTGTTGGAATTCGCTTCAAAACAAGATTAAAATTTTTTTTGAACAACAAGAATAGGGAAATCTAGATAAGGAGCTTCGGCTCGGCCATCACCCCTGCCTAGAAAACCCAAAATTATATTGATAATAGCTCTAGCAAGGTGCTAGAATATAACTACAAAGTTTAAAAGAAATAAGTAAGATTACAACAACACATCAACCAAATTAGGGAATTACATTTGGCTACGTAGCTTCAATTTCCAACAATAGTTACACTAAATGCAAAACATGCTTCGAGAATTAAGATGCATAAGACCGAGGTTCTAAAAAACTTATCAAGGCTTGAGAGTTAATTATGTTGTTAGAAAATGATCCAAAGTTTGAACGCAAGCTTTGGCGTGTAATATGGTCTAGTTATGATTATTTAGGTGTTTAATAGTACACTATATATTCATATGTTTATTTTAGAACAACAATTGTAAAAATTATTACCTACTTTGACAATAAAAAATAGGGTTAAGTACACCGAAATGTAATCGACTATCCCCGTTTTAATATTGCGTGTAACAAAAATTACATAAATTGTAACTTTTGAATAATTTAATGCATTTTAGTGAAAAAAGTTTAGTTTTTTTAATAGCAAAACTAGTCTCTATTGATATATAAATTTGTGAATGTTTCAAAGATCAATTCAAAATTTCAAATAGTCATAAATTTGTTATTTAAAATTAACATGTTTATCAGTATACAATATTTAGAAAATGAGTATATATTAAAAAAGAAAAAATTACACGAAAATACAACAAACTATGTTAATAATGTTATTGTATGCAACCAATCTTATTTTGTACCTAAAAATACACACAACTTACAAATTTGGTTTATTATATGCAAGTTACCTATTATAACAGGTAAGTTACTAGTAACCTGACAAAAAAAGAACTCTGGTACCTAAAAATACAAAAAACTTTAAAATTTTGTTCATAGTATACAATGGATAACTGGTAACCTGATATTCAGGTTACTAATTGTATACAATGAACAAAATTTGTAAGTTGTATGTATTTTTATATACAAAATAAAATTGATTACATGATAAAGTTTTCGCGCATTTTGCCCATTAAAAAAAGAAGTATCCCATTACATTTTTTTATTGATAACTTAAGTTTAATAATGGCATATTTAATGCCTATAGTTGAAAAAAAGGGTGGGGAGAGCCATGCGTATGTGTTATAAAGGTAAAAAAAAGTAAATATTAATGTTTAATGTCACGATCTTATTAGTTATTTTTTATTAAAAAGTAATTACCTATCGATATTGAATATTGATCCTACATACGTTAGTAGCACTTATTAAATTTATATATATATATATATATATATATATACTAATATATAAAGCATTTAACACTCTCTCTTCTAAATGTCTTAATCTCTTAAATTTTAAGTCACTTGATATTACTAACGTACCCCTTATTTAAATCTTAAAAGGAAACCATTGAATACCATTTTAATAACTAAACTTTCTATAAAAATAATGTTTAAAAATGTCAACTTAATACAAATTAAATTTCAACCTATAAGATATTACACAAATTAAAAATTGAATTAAAAAACCTCCATAGAAATATTATTTTTAAATATTATATCATATACCAAATAATTTAATTGAAGTATTAGAAAATTCGTATAACTAAAACTCATAAACTTATAACATGTAATCAAATTTATAAACACTCATATAAATAAAATGAAAAGTTTAATTTATAATATATTTAATATTATTTTACTTGAACTCTTAAATTTTAAGTAATAGAAAATTACCAATATAGTCTTAAATATATTTATTTTTTAAAATACACCAACCCAACCACTAATATATTATCTCATACCTACACAATTTCTTATTCAAATCAACACAATTCACCAAGTCATTGATATGATTTTATCATCTTATTTTATAAGTAGAGATTGTTTTTCTTATTTTATTGTTTTTCAAAGGTTATTTTAGATATTAACGAAAGAGTTGATAAATAATAAAGAAATAAGTAAAATGGAAAAGAAGAAAACAAAATGGACATACTGCAAATGGAAATTATTCGACGTCATCATAGTGTGTGTATTCCATACCCTACGTTACCGAAAACGGACATGCTATCAAGAATGAATTAGTTATCATCGCCATTACGCGGGTAACATGCTATATGTTTGAAAAACTACATAGATCATAATACTTTTTATAACAATCCATTCATGAGCAAGTAGATGAATTATTAAAAAAGATCCTTTATTTTCCCAAGATAATACAAAATAGCATATATATCTTTTATATATTATGCTTTAATATAAAAATGGAAACGTGCACAATGTGTGTAATAAACAAGGAATTGATTGATTGATTGCCTCACGGCCTCCACTTCAATTAAGATTCCAACGTGTCCGGGTTGGTATTTGTTTTTGTTTTTTTTGTTTTTTTTTTTTTGTGTTTAATAGTCAATTGGTTCATATAATGACCATATCATAACAAGACGGGTCCAGGGTCAGATTTGTCATCTTCTTCTCCTAAGTCGTGTCCATTAAGGGTCTTATTATTAGGCTTCGGGGTTACTCATCAACTCAAGGTTTACACCAAACTTCGAATCTAATTCCCCGTTAAGAACTCCCAAACCCAATTTCATTATATTGGATAGAGAATTTATTAGAAGGTATCGGCGATAATGACCCAAACTTAAATAATTGAGTCAATTTAGGCTTTAATATTAAAAGCTTGGGTTATGTTTGGTTGTAATAAAAAAACACGCGGATCACTTGAGTAGAATTAAAAACAAAGAAATAAACTAAGAGTCATACGCAACAGTAGCTGAATGAGTGTTTTATCTCACCGGCGATTGGCAAAGAAAACCATGATATCGTCATCGTCAAGTCGTCAACGTAGAAACCTCTCACCACCTAGCTCTCTCCAACCCCACACCGACGATTGACGAAGAAAACCTACTCCACACCATATCACTATATATATATATATATATATATATATATATGGGGGAGAGTTCAAACTAAAAGTGTTTTATTTACGAAAAGTGTGAGAAGTAATCATGACCTCTTATTTATATTTGATCTAATGGCTTAGATTAATTTTATTTTTTATTTTTTTAATTCAAAAACATACAATAGTAAACAAAATTTGTTCTTTCTCCAATCTATTCATCTCTCTTATTTTTCTCTCTCCTTCCATTTTTAAACAAACTAAATTAGAAATAAATAATTAATAATTTTACGGTGTTCAATGATTAACGCAGTCAAATATTTAAAGTTTTGAATCATTAAATGTTATGTTCTAGATTTATATTGTTTCATCATTGAATGTTTTCTCTCTTTTTAATCTTAAAGTTTTTTTTCTTTTTTCTGTATCATTTTTTTCCAACTATCATCCGTGGTTATTTATTATTGAATAATATACTAGACTTTAAAAATAACTTTTCTTTTTTATATATGAAATATTCATTATTGAATATCCAAACGTTATTTATCTCCATTGTCTTTGTTCAGTGTTCATTAGTTAACAACAAAAAATAAACCAAATTTTTTATTTCTTATAAAGATCAACAAACCTTAAACAACAAAAAAACAACAATGTTTATTATTGAACAATATAAATGTTTAATGATGAACAAACCATACACTTAAAAAAACCTTTAAAATTCACCATTGAACACAATTTATATTTTCCCCAAGACACAATGTAATCTAAAAAATAATCTATAATACATATACTACATTCGATTACAATAATTATACAAAATAAAATTTGACTTAATTTAAAAATTTAGAAAACAAAAAAAAAGAAAAAAAAACTAAAAAACATAAATTCAAAATTTTTGACGCCTGAAACTCACGGTGATAGCGATGGCGCGGTGGTTCGTCAGTGGCAACATTCACTCACAGTGAATGGAGTCGGTAAGTAGCAGACGATAGTGGTGTTGTTATCAAAACGGCAGACGAAAGGAGAGATAGATCGTTGGTTGGCAAGGAGTAACATCCTCGACTTGGGGTCTAGTTGTAAATAGTATGTAGTTAGTATAATAGGAGGATGTTTTATTTGTATGTACTTAGAATATTAAGATTAATTGAATATATTTATGTTTATGTGTTTTGATGAGGAGTGAGTATGTATTAAGTTTAACATATTTAAATTAATTAAAGAGAAATTAAAAATCCACCCTTAATTTTATATACATTAATCTCATCTATCAATTCATTAAACCTTTCACCTCCTTCTCTCATTTATAATTTATTTTCTCTAAAAACATACATTTCAATTTTTTTTAATGGCTACACTAAATCACTAATACTCTTTATATTTGGCTAACATGAAAACGATTATAAGTTTTAAATAGTACTTATGATCTTCAAGTTCAATATATAATATTAGTATTATCTGTATCATCTCATATTACTTTTAGGTAAAATTGTATAAACAATATTACCACATTATTAAATAAAGACTTCCATATAACATAAATTTGATGAATAATATTACGTAAATTATTTTAAATTTATTTTAACACTCAGATTTCATTCGCAAGCATCATTGTCTCATCCGTCCTCGTCACGACAAGCATTTACCATCATTCTTATTTGATCGTCGCCGCCGCATTATATTTTATATGTATTCTTGATCTTATTTTTTAAAATTATTTTTCAATAGAAAACTAATTGACAAAGTTTGAAATAATAACTAGCAATCAATATTCAACCTGTTTTCAAGTTTTTTTAAAGAAGAAAAGTAAAGAAATTAGAAAGAAATCTTCAAAGAAGGTGTTTTCAAGTTTTATTTCAGAAATGAAAAGAAAGGAAAGGAAACGGAGATATTTAGGATGATTGAAGAAAATAAAGCAAAAAACATGTGGAGTGTAGAGCTATGTAGCTAACTTCACGACCTTAGCTGAGCCCAATTGTAAGATGTTTGGGCCAAGATAATTGCCTATAGTAATCAATAAGACTTCAATCCTATATATACTAAATCCTTCTTGTCGATATGCTTAACATAATAAAAAAATTAAAAAGGCTTTTTATTACAAATTATTGCTTAATATCTTTCAGTCTGATCAAATATAAATCTATATTTTATTAAATTACGAACTAACTAAAAGTAAAATATGTATCACTAAAACTATGTGTGCACATAATATGAAATTTAGTATAGAAGATATTACTTCCAGTTAAAAATATATTAATACAAGAAGTATTTAATTTTTCTCCTAATATGTTGTATCTAGTAATTACTCCAATAAAGAGTTTGTAAATTAGAAAAACAACAATAATACCTGATCTAATAAGGGCTGTATAGGGGGAGAAAGCAAAACATATAAGTATATATTAGCATTGTACTCGTACAATATAACATTGACAAATATTTTGAGTAGAAAGTAAAATATATAACTATATATTAACATTGTACTCTTAAAATATAATATCGACGGATATTTTGTGTAGAAAGTAAAATATATAAGTATATATTAGCATTGTACTCGTACAATATAACGTCGATGGATATTTTGTGTTCAACAGTATGTTTAGTTTCAAGAATGTTAGAGTATGATATTCGCACAATCCGGTGTTAGCTAGTAGTTTTTGTTTGATAAAAATATCCATTTTCTTTCCCCTTTATTATTCTTTTTCTAATTAACTCATTTATGAATTCAAAAACAATTTTGAAAAACAATAAAATAAGAAAATGTAACACCCAGAATTTTATTATTAAGTCAATGCGAGAAATGTACAAAGTGGTAAATGAGTTACAAATGGATATATGAGATTAGATATGTTTTTAAAACTAGAAGGACTTAAAATGTCAGATTATATGTTAAATTAAGTCCAGGGACCATTTGTGTAATATAGCAATACTTATAGATATACTTGGTTGCCTTTGTAGTAACCAACACACTTACATACATGCTTCAAGAACAAACACAGCAGCTACACTCTCTTTCTGGCGATTTTTGAGCTTGAAACATAACAAGAACAACAGCTAATTAGCACCATAGCAACCCAACTTAGCAGAGGTATGTGTAGTTTAATTAGTTTTTAGTGTTCTTCATGTTCTATGAGTCAAGGATTGATCACAAGGATCAAAGTATGTTAATTTGTTGTTGATTATGTTGTTTAGGTGTTATGTGTGTAGGAAAACACCCTATACACGTTTTTAGATTGATTGGTATTGATTTATATGAGTTTTGGCCGGATTTACAGCTTCTGTCGGTCAGAACTGTGCAGACCAGGGGAGGGCACGGGCGTACCCAAGGAGGGTACGGGTGTGCCTTTCGCCCCGTGGCAAACCCTAGTTCTTCAGGTACCCCCGTGCTTTTAAGCATAGTCACGGGCGTACCTTAGATAGGCACGGGCATGACTGCAGGATAGGTACGCCCATGCCTGGGTCAAGCCCAGCCGTGCCTTAGTTGCAGGCACGGGCGTGCCTTTGACAGGTACGGCCGTGCCCTAGCCTTGTTCAGTTCAGTTTGATTAGTCAGCAGATGTTAATACATATATTATTGATATTATGTTGTAGAAACAAGTTATGGACCTATACATTGATCATTATCGTTTGTGGATCGGTTCAGATTATAAATATCAGAAGGTGAGTCTTCTAGACTTCACTTCATATGTGCAGCATGTATGCTATTATATCAGATTATTAACATGTCATGTTATTCATATGTGTGTATAAGCTTGCTGCTTTGTGCAATAAGTCTTAGAGGTGGGGTGCTTACTTCTAAGTTCAGTACGGCTCAACTATGGTACAGTGTTGTGACCCATGTTGCTGCCCTGGGTCTAGAACCAGAGGCTAGCATTGTTTGCCAGACATACGTATATTATCTTCATATGATTTTATACGTGGGTTTATATGATGTTTAGTCCGGTTTACTCACTAAGCTCTCGTAGCTTACTAAATACTATTTTTAAAATGTTTTGCAGGTTTTATCAAAGGCAATGGCAAAGCTCCGGTTTGACTCCCTGTTGTTAAACTCTTTGAATTTAACGCTTGGTTTGTAAACATCAAGTTTTTGGTACCAAACTTATGACAGTATTTATGTGAGTATCTATTGATACGTCAGGTTTTCAAACAAGTATTGCTTCCGCTTTTATGTTAAATATTGAGATGCGAACACTTATAGGTGTTTGATCTCTACAATTTCAAATTTAGTTTTTTTTGGGGCGTTACAACTTGGTATCAGAGCCACGGTTTGAGGGATCTGGATGTGTACAAGACACATTCTGGACTTAAACCATGGTTCTGCGGATTTTAAAAATTGTCAAACTGGAGGCTTGCAGCTTGGTGAGTATACTAACAATTATATTGATTACGTATTATGTGAGTATTGTATGTGAGTACAAGATATGCTTAAGACAGATATGTTATATGTCTATACAACTGTTAAGAGTTTCTTTTATATGTGCATTCAAGATGAAATTAGTGTTATATGAATATATGATAACATGATGTATAAACTTTGGCCTAAGCCTGTGAATCGGGAATTTTTGTGATAAAGTTAAGATCAAACGTGTGTAGTGTGTTTAGAGTAATATAAGGGCCCATATTATTACAAACACATGATACATGTTGGAACTTAATAGAATCATGAGAAATCTTGTGAATCGGGTGAGGGGTACTTGTAAAGGTAGTACACCTGAGAATATATGTAGAATGCCTTAGTATGTATAGAAATACTTTGGATCAGATGCTAGGTGTACTGATATGTGGATATACAAGTAACTGTTTGTTATATATAGGATAGTGTGATAAAGCCTCCTTTTGCTTTAATGCTTTATCTATACTACCAGAATGATATATACAAGAGGTTCAGGAGTAGTGTATAACCCTAAGTGTGATTTTAGTCACAGACACGAGGGGATAAATATCAGTGTTACAAGTGAATGTATCCTTATAAGAATATAGCATGATAGGGTGTTTGAGCCCCAGATATAGATTGTTAAATATCAGAACTTACATCTGAAGAATTCAGTGCATAAAATTTAGTAAAGTGGAAAGAAGTATGTATTGGTATGATCTACGATATTATTTAAAGACGGTAAATGAGTAGAGTGTTTACGAAGTAAAGGCAAGTATAATGGTGCGAGTTGCGATTGATATTATGACTAACCAAGAATTGTTTTGTTACAGTTAATGGATCCTAATGCGAATTCTAGAACAGAAAATGAAGTAAGAAATGAAGGAACCCCTGACATGGTTACCATAGGAGAGGTTGAAGACTATATTTCCCTTTATGGGGAAAGACGTGGAGCCATACCTACCAAACACCTTAGGGGTGTCATCTCGGATGAGTTTGAAAAATGTATTAAGACAGTTATGCCGTCCATTATGACTGAAATGAAGAATGAGATACAAAGTGTAGCCCGAGAAGAATTCCATATATTGAAGGATGAAATGATTAATGAGATAAAAGAAGATAAAATGGAGATAAAAGCCGAGGGATCCCATAGAAGAACAGGATGCGAGACTTGTGGTAAAAACCATACGGGCCAGTGTAAGTATAAAATTAAAGGTTGTTATACGGTGGAGAAGTAGGACATAATTATAAGGATTGTTTGTCCTTGGGAAAGTTTTGTTATGACTGTGCTCAGTATGGGCATGAGTACTCAGAATGTACTAACTAGCTGGAATTCGTCAGTAGAGATATTAAAAAAATAAGTGGAAACGATGTAAGGCTTCTTTTATTATGTATTTAAATTATGTAGAACCGGTATGTATTTTTTCTTAGATAATAAATTGTTGAAAGAGGCAGAATCACAGAAGATTTTGTGTTATTGGTTGAAGTACGGGTGAGGAATATTTTGTACCTATGAATATGAGTGAGTTCCAAATAGTAGTTGGAATGGACTGGTTAAATTATAACCAGGTTATGATGTTATGTGAACAGAAGTGATACGAGTTCATATCCCAAGTGGGGAAGAACTAAATATATGTGCTAATATTTAAAACAGGTAGGTTACATGGGTATACAGTTTCAAAGCTGTGGGAGTATCTTCAGTATGGATGCATTATTTTCCTCAACCTATGTTATAAATATTAACTTATAGAGGATCATATGAGCTAGAGAGGTATGAAAGTAGTATGTGAGTATCTTGTTAGGTAATTCAAGAAATAGTCAAGGTTACTGCCAGATAGACAGAGTATGTTTAGAATTTGTGTGGTGTTGAAAACTTCACTGATTACGAGAACTACGTACAGATTTGCTCCTTCAGAGATACAGAAATTATTGAAATGATTTCAAGAATTATTACATGTGGGGGGTTTATAAGACCCAGTAGCATTTCATGATGTGTACTTATGTTATGTGTATTAATTATTGTGGGCTCAATAAAGTGATCATGAATATATGTCCGGTGTTCAGAATATGAGAATTACTTGATCAGTTATAACGGGGTAAAGTGGTTGTCAAAGCTGACTCCAGATCGGATTTTCTTCAGCCTGAGATCAGAAGGGATGGTATTCCTTAAATTGTGTTCAGAAACGTGTAGATGTTTTGAAGTAGTTATGATACCTGTTAGCCTTGCTAATGCACCGGCAGTGTTTATGTATTAAAAGAATATGGTGTATAAGTCAATGTCAAGTAAGCCAGTAATTGTGTTCTTCAACGATATATGTATTTATTTCAGAAGTTTATCAGATCATGAGAATCATGTTTGAAAAGTTTTAGTGACACAGAGCAGAAAATAGTTATATGTTAAGTTTTCAATATGAATTTAAGATGTAAGGAATGAAATTCTTTAGATAATTTATTAGTAGGAATGGGATCGAGATGAATTCTGAGAAGTAGAGAAGGTGATGAACTGGGAGCCGCCAAAGAACCTGACAATAATCAACAGTTGGATGAGATTGATTGCATAAATTATGTAAAGCAACAGTTTGCACTACCTGAATCGACTGAAGAGACGATAGCATTGTGTGATGACAGTATACTGATTTGGATGGATGCAGAGGGGCAGAGTTATTATTTACACTTCTAGACAGTTCAATCGTATGAGAATGAGTATACAGACCCACACCTGATAGTACTATATGTGGTATGCTAGTTATATGATATGTAAGGATATTACCTCAATAGTGGGTGGATATGTGGATGTAAGACTATTGTTGGTGCGCCGCAATAGCATTCATAGGTGGTGTAAGACTACCGCTAGTGCGCTACGGTAGCATTCAGTATGATATGATGAGATTAGGTATTTCTTTATGTGTAGAGTTGTTTACAAGAAATTATAAAAGTTATAAATTATTGTTGAATGAAAAAGACCTTTAAAGGCGACAGAAACAGTGGTCAGAATCAGTGAGGGAATTGTGAGTAGAATATTATATTATTCAGGGTAAGGCTAATGATATAGCCGACAGTTCGAACAAGAAATCAGAAATAATACTTGTTTGAGTTAATTATCTAGATGATAATTACAACACTTATATTCAGATGAAATGGGAACAGGTCAGTCAGAAGAAATCAAAAGTGAAAAGTATATTAAAGAATGGATGAGAATGACAGGAAATAAATCCGATTAAAGACAGTTGTGATATACTGATTAGATATAACCGTATGTGAGTATCAGGTTATGGAGATGCAAGTCAGACACAGTTAAATGAAGCTCACAAGTTTAGATTTTCCATTCAGTCAGAAGTTACCAATTTTATAAAGACCTGAGGGTGGATTATTGGTGACCGGATATGAAACAAGATATAGTCAGATAAGTGGAGAAATACTTATAAAGGTGTACGAAAGAAAGCCAAATGTCAGAATTTATATATGGAAATATTAGTATGAACATGAATGCCTAATTATCCGAAACCTCTACGAAGTTATAATGTGTTATGAGTGATTGTAGGCAGGTTAAATAAAAGTGTATACGTAGTTTCCATTAGAGAAACTCATTCATCAGAACAGTTAACAGATGTGTATGTGAAGCAGATTGTGTTATGTCATAGTATGTCAATGTTTATTGATTCAGACAATGATATCAGATCCACTTCTAGAATTCGGAACGGATTTCATATAAAGTTAAGGATTAAGCTTCATCTCAGTACAGTCAGAATGAAAGAAATATATAGAAGATGGAAAGCATGTTTTATGATTATGTTATTAAGTCAGAAGAAAACTGGGATACATATTTGCTTGACAGAATTTCGTATTACAACAAATACAGATTTAGTACCGGGAGGCCAATGTATGAAATTGTATGATATTAGTGCCAAACTTCAATGTATTCAGTGACGTGGGTCGGAAAGCGTAGGGTAGTACAGAAATGATACAATAAAAGACAGAACAGATTCTATAGATATGTAATAGATTGTTTGACGCTCAGAATAGAAAACGGGTTATACAGATATACAGAAATGGCCACATCAGTTTTAATGGGGGAATATGTATCGTTGGCAGTAGCTTTGTGGGAAAACATGATCAGTAATTCAGAAATTATTGTTTTTGAAGGGAAGGGCAGTTTATAGATCAGAGTTATTAGAAGGGTTGTTATAAATTCAGAGCGCCTTTCGTGTGTTATATCTCAGAAGATGTTTAGAAGTTAAATCTATAATGAACAGAGTAGATGGGTCAAGGACAGGTAAAAGTGTAGAAAGGGGTCAGAGTATGTATGAGGGCCTGATTAGAAAATGATGATATCATTCAGAACTCTTCGGCAGTTGATTTCGAGGACGAAATCATTTCAAGTGGGGAAGAGTTGTAACACCCAGAATTTTATTATTAAGTCAATGCGAGAAATGTACAAAGTGGTAAATGAGTTACAAATGGATATATGAGATTAGATGTGTTTTTAAAACTAGAGGGACTTAAAATGTCAGATTATATGTTAAATTAAGTCCAGGGACCATTTGCGTAATATAGCAATACTTATAGATATACTTGGTTGCCTTTGTAGTAACCAACACACTTACATACATGCTTCAAGAACAAACACAGCAGCCACACTCTCTTTCTGGCGATTTTTAAGCTTGAAACACAGCAAGAACAGCAGCTAATTAGCACCATAGCAACCCAACTTAGTAGAGGTATGTGTAGTTTAATTAGTTTTTAGTGTTCTTCATGTTCTATGAGTCAAGGATTGATCACAAGGATCAAAGTATGTTAATTTGTTGTTGATTATGTTGTTTAGGTGTTATGTGTGTAGGAAAACACCCTATACACGTTTTTAGATTGATTGGTATTGATTTATATATGAGTTTTGGCCGGATTTACAGCTTCTGTCGGTCAGAACTATGCAGACCAGGGGAAGGCACGGGCGTACCCAAGGAGGGTACGGGCGTGCCTTTCGCCCCGTGGCAAACCCTAGTTCTTCAGGTACCCCCGTGCTTTTAAGCATAGTCACGGGCGTACCTTAGATAGGCACGGGCGTGACTGCAAGATAGGTACGCCCATTCCTGGGTCAAGCCCAGCCGTGCCTTAGTTACAGGCACGGGCGTGCCTTTGACAGGTACGGCAGTGCCCTAGCCTTATTTAGTTCAGTTTGATTAGTCAGCAGATGTTAATACATATATTATTGATATTATGTTGTAGAAACAAGTTGTGGACCTATACATTGATCATTATCGTTTGTGGATCAGTTCAGATTATAAATATCAGAAGGTGAGTCTTCTAGACTTCACTTCATATGTGCAGCATGTATGCTATTATATCAGATTATTAACATGTCATGTTATTCATATGTGTGTATAAGCTTGCTGCTTTGTGCAGTAAGTCTCAGAGGTGGGGTGCTTACTGCTAAGTTCAGTAAGGCTCAACTATGGTACAGTACTGTGACCCAATTTGATGCCCTGGGTCTAGAACCAGAGGCTAGCATTGTTTGCCAGACATACGTGTATTATCTTCATATGATTTTATTCGTGGGTTTATATGATGTTTAGTCCGGTTTACTCACTAAGCTCTCGTAGCTTATCAGATACTATTTTTAAAATGTTTTGCAGGTTTTATTAAAGGCAAGGGCAAAGCTCCGGTTTGACTCCCTGTTGTTAAACTCTTTGAATTTAACGCTTGGTTTGTAAACATCAAGTTTTTGGTACCAAACTTATGACAGTATTTATGTGAGTATCTATTGATACGTCAGGTTTTCAAACAAGTATTGCTTCCGCATTTATGTTAAATATTGAGATGCGAACACTTATAGGTGTTTGATCTCTACAATTTCAAATTTAGTTTTTTTTGGGGCGTTACAGAAAAAAAAATATAATTATTAAATAATTAAAGAGAAAGATAATCTAGTGATAAAAATTATGTTGATTTCGGTGATTTAACCAAAAATAACTTAATTAAATTTCTTCATTATTGAGGTAATAAAGGAAATGAGTGGTTGACTATTGCTATAACTATTTGTATTATTCGTATAAAAACATGTTAAATATTTTATAGTATTGTATAGATAAAAATGTAATTTAGTGGAGTACGTGTCTCATTTTAATGAGAACCGCGAGAACTAATCTTAGTCATTCGATTGTAAGTGGAATTAATGGATGAAGAGCGTGGGGAATAGAGTGTGACAAGGTACATGTAATGAATTCATGGGTGGGCAATTAAATTAAAGGATGGGGAATTGGACGACTAGGATTGGTTCTCGCAGTTCTTGCAATAAAACTGGTTCTCAAATGATCTTTTCAATACATATATATATATATATATATGTATGTGTGTGTGTATATATATGTATATGGAAAGTTCATTTGAGTATTAATGATGATAACGAATAATACTCGTCGCACGTGTACATATGCATATGTGCACCTAGATGCATGTGTGCATGTGCACAGGTGCACCTAGGTGCACGTATGCACACACATCTGCATATAAACCATAATCGAACACCAATGATTGACTATAAACAAAGGTTGCTAAATTGGTTCTTTACTTTTTTTATTATAAATAAACAAGAACTAATATAAGATAATTATAAGCTAGGTATTGTTTTCCAACCTTATCCCAAACTGTCAGTTTCTAGGGCTCCATATTGAGGAGCGAGAGTGAAAATGGATGTCTCAAAAGCATGAGACTGTGGCCGATGAAATCGATCGATTGAAAGAAGTTTCGGTTAATCGCCCAAAGTTGAGGGTCTGCAATTGTCACCTGCCTTCTCCTTTGATATGTAACAATCATGTTTGGCTTCTTAGGTGTGGTTAGTCGTCGACCAACAAGTAAGTCGACAATTGTAAACGGGTAGATCTACCGCTAATTGTCTATTTTCCTTGGTCGGGCTGTGTAATTTACTAAAATCTTATTCCAATGGCATGGTGTTCTCCCCCTTTGTTGCTTCGATCTTCAATTTCAACTCACATGTGTGTACGCTTCTGTTTGCGATCGATGCCGGTGGGAAAGCGGTGGTGGCGACCAAAGATGGGTGATGAAGGTTAGGGAAGCAATAACCGATGTTAGTTGAAGAGATTGGAATAATAATCAATGACTAAGAATTTTTGACGGATCATTAATTAATGTGGGCATTTTGGGAAAATCAAGCCTCGTAAATTAATGATTGCTCACCCGGAATCAATTCATGATTGAGTAAATATATAAATGACCAAAATACCCCTATTAATAAGTAATTAATGGTGTTACAAACAATTCGTGCAGTTCTTGATTGAACTTATATATATATATATATATATGTATATATATGAGAGGGTTATTGTAAGAATGAATATTTAGGTAAGAATCAGAGAACAAATCTTAGCCATCAATTAGATATTGAACTATTAGATCTAATGATCGTCATTTACCTGTTGCAATTCATAGCCATCACAATTCATTGTTAAGTAATAAATAAAATGAGGACCTAATGTAGACCATTTAATCAAATCAAATAAAGGGTTATGATTAAAACACAAGAAGTATTTCATCTAAGAGATGTTAATTGGCCGGTATTACATTTTTTGTTATATAGTTTCGGACCAATCTAGTTTCGATCACTTGATAAAGTTCGGCCATAGATGTAAATTTTAAATATATATTTTCACCTTTTCATATGAAAAATAATAAAATAGTGAAAACCTAGTTGTGGAAACAAGATCTTGTCACATGCATAAACTTAATTTGGCAGTGAATCCCAAGTGACTTGGTTGACTAGGTTCCCTCCCACACACCCCAACCCCTTTGCTTCTTACCAAAGTCTATATGCCCCTTTTTCTCTCCTATATAATATATCCTCTCAAATCACTGATCAACAAAAAACATATCCTATACAAACCTAACTAATACATATATATATAGAGAGAGAGTTTATTTTTTGTGTTTTAAAAGAAAGATTAAGGATGTTGGATTGGGGGCCGGTTTTTGTATCAGTTGTGCTTTTTGTGTTGTTCACGCCGGGGTTACTATTTCAGCTTCCGGGACACAGGCGTTGTGTTGAATTTGGCAGTTTTCAGACAAGTGGAGCAGCCATCCTGACGCACACCCTACTCTTCTTTGGCTTTATTTGTCTTTTCTTGTTCGCGGTTAAGGTCCATCTTTACGTTAGCTAATTAATTAAAACCTAACCGATCGAGCGATAGTATTAACAGAAAATTATATATGTCTGATTTTCTTAATTTGTGTTGAATCTTTAATTAATGTTTGTGTACTTAATTGTTTTTCATGTTTTGAAGAAAGAAATGGATTGATTTCACAAAATATATATTCGATCAGCTGTATTTGTTTCGATATATTTATCTCAAACTTGACTGGATTGAATGCGTGAATTATCATGAATATATACGCATTGTATGCAAGTACAATCGTGCATGCATATATGATCGATGCATATATATGTTCATATATATATATATATATATATATATATGTTGAAAAGATCTAGTTGCATATATATTAATGTATAAAAAGAAAACACACATTAGCCGTAGTTTATATATGAGTAAAACAAGATCGTAGGTGAGTAGCACATATTATATTAATTAATTAATTAATATCGTAGCTAGGGTTATTTCTTTTATATATAATCATCACTGGAACCATCCTGTCATGTAATTGTTGGAACTCGGTCCCGCTGCAGCTGCCGTCAATTGATCTGTTTGATACCTAATTAATTACAATTTAATTAGAACCGATCGACCCGGCCGTTTCAACCCACAATAACAAGAAACTGCTGTTTAATTTTACACGACCTGACCTGACCCGGCCAGCCCAACCCATCCCACCTGTCGACTTAATTAGCTGATCGATGTTTAAATATTTTTTATGGAATACCAGATCGATCAAGGGGATATTAATTAATCAAAGGGAATTAATGAATTATACCCCATTTGTAAAGTTGGTCCACAGTCGAGCGGATGAAAGAAGGCTTCATGATCGGTTTGATGTTGATGTTGAGGTTGATCATGTTGTCTGTCATAAGCGATCTCTTGTTGAGCAAGCGGATGCCAATGAAGTGAGTTTACTTGATTTCCTTCCATCAACTGCAAATACGTACTATATATACATCAATACCAATATATCCATGCATCCAAATTATTCAAATGTTAGAATTAATTAATGGCATACACACCCTTTGCTTCAAGCTTCTATTTGCTTCATTTAGTGCATGTTCCTGTGCAAAGCCAAGAATCTTGAAGAATACAAGCAGAAACAAAAAGAAGAAAAAAAAAGAAAGAAAGAATGTTGATATTTTACCTTTTTCTGAAGATCTGTAAGTGTGTCCAACATGAACTGAGTCTGTAGATACATATAAAGCTGATGTCAACAACATATATATATATATATATATATCATTCTAGAATATTCCGTGATCATTTTGATATCTTTACTTATAAATGAGTCGGTTTATTTATGAAGGAATACCCGGGTGGATCTGATCTGCTTTAGAGACGTGTCGAGTTGCCTTTCGAGTGACTCCAGCTCCTTGCAGCTCAAAGGGCCAAGATCTTCACCCAGAAGATTTCTAGTAATCACACACACACACACACACACATATATATATATATATATATAATTAACAGCCCTTATAAGAAGTTTAAAAACACGTACGTACGTACACCAAAAGAAATTATATTCGATTTTCAAATCTTTCTTTTATTTAATTGTAATTATACCTCTGGCTTCGTTGTAGCGATTCATAACGTGCTTTAAGTTTCAAATACTCCTGCTGAGAACTTACCTCCTGCAAATACATGTAATGAAGTTAATGGGTTGATACGTACACTAGGCAATTAATTAATTAGCGATACTCTGCATTAATTAATCAAATGGATTAAACATACAAATTTCTAATTAGAATAAGTTAAATACAGAATCTACAATGTACCGTGCACAACCATACATTGGTCTCTGCGCTAACCCTAACCCTAATTCTACCTTGAGAGCAACTAGCTATTAATTAATTATGTTGACCATATATACAACAAATTAAGTCATTGGCCATGATTTGCATGCATATTAATTAAGGGTATGCAATTTCGGCAAAAGGTATAATTATATATTAAATTAAAGAAAAAAAAGAATGTATACAAACTTCCACCTTCTCTCTTCTTCTCCTATACCGAGTCTTTATGAAAAGAGGAGACTAAGAAAACACTACAACCTACAATTTACAATTATATAAATGTTGAATATCATAATTGGCGATTTATATATGTGGGAGTTTGATACAGCACGAATATTGGCAGGCTAAATATTCTTTAAAAATAATCAAACATTTTAATCAAGAATGGAAAGAAGTAATTCAGTACAATCAAACCTAGCTAGCTAGCTAGCAGTGTGATTTTTGAAGACTTGAAAGTCTAGCCTTTTCCTGTCCAGATATTTAATTAATACGCTCTTCGATTACCGGTTGAGTCCTTTGTATCAAGGATTTCCGGATTGTATAAAGGAATATAAAGATGTCTATCACCGCAGGTTCTTTTACATGTAGTTAACCACTTGTTGTCTTCAAGCTGACTCTAGGGCCACCGGTAGCACCTGGCCTGAAGGCTTCAGGTGTGGCCTCGGGTTGGTTGGGTTGAAGCTAAACTCTGGTATGCCCCTCCCATGCAATCTAATCAAGAAAGCAATTCTGATCGGAGAACCCAAAGCATTCATCTCCTCTTCTCTCTCTCCCTTGTCGATCTCTTCACTCCTCTCTTTCTCTCTCTCTCATATATATATATATATATATATATATATATATATATATTAATAAAATAAAATAAAAAGTAGGGTAAGATTAATTAAGCTATACTAGCTTTTGGGTTAGAAAGGGGAAATTAAGGTAGGGGAAGATGATGTGACATTCGAATTAGATAATCCGAATTGCCTGTCATATGAATGGTCTATAAGAACTCTTATGGAGTGTCACGATTCAAGTGCATGTCCTCAAAATCTACCTAAATCTTTAACTTTCGTAACAAAATATGTAATATGTAATAATTAATTAATATATTAGAAGATAGCTTATATTTAAAATAGAACATATGTTAGATATTTGAATACATTAATAATTTAAGTTCATTCTCAAAACTACCTCCAATCGTTTATGAATAATAGTAGTAATTAATGAACAACCCACCCATAAATCTCAAACATTAATTTCTATTCTCTCATACGAATAGTATCAAGAATAAGAATAGGGATTACAGGCAAATAATTTTTTTAAAGGCAAAGAAAAGAGACTTTTACCAATTGGGCTACACAGCTATTAGCAAATAAAATTGATGCACCATCACGATTAGTTCACATACATTTATGAGGGTTTTTTTTCAAGTTATGGTACATCAAGACTACGAGGAACAAATAGGACTCCAAATGAGTACGTTGAGATCGAATTAGTTGTTTGAGATAAACAGTTTAAACAATCAATAAACATATTAACGGTTTTATGTAAATTAGAAGTTGTGTAATTAATTTGTTGAAAGTAATTATGATCTACGAGTGTGTAACTTTTTTTTAGGGAAACTTTGGTGTCATTATAGTTGGCCATTCAAGGCTGGGCTAATTTGGCATTCATCAACCTGAAAGAAGATAAATAAATTAAGAAGAAGCGTAGTGTATATTGTATGCACAACGGTTGAAAGGCATCAATGCTAAGGTCGAGCATTATATGTCGAGTAAAAACCATAAGTTTATATGGAGGCTGATCTAGCTAGCTAGTAAAACCGGGTTGTTCCTGGATGTGGATATATAATCTTTTGTGGGTTAAATAAATATCAAGAATTCCTCTAATTATTTGACTTTTAAATCGTGAAGTTGCAATGATTAAATTTAACTGATAAATTAAGGGTAGAATTACATTGCATAGAAAATATAATTTTGAATTTTGAACCCGTAATTAACACATTATAGGGAAACACCGAACTTAAATCAACTGGATATTTGATTTCGAATCTTTGACTTGCAAAATTGAAATAAAAAGCATACATCCACACACCAATATATATAAAATATGCAAAATATAGTTAGAGAAAGGGGAAGAATTGCAATGCATATTGCAAAGAGGAATGAAATACTCACTAGTGCCTCCCTGGCAGACACATTAGTTTCAGGTGCTCCATAGTTGCATTTTTGATATCTCTCAAGTGTCTTTAGCATGCTGCTAGAAAAACATATATACACAAAAGAATTAAAGAACAGTTATAATCAATAAACTATGAACAACAAGAATGGCTTAGCTACGTTATCAATTGTTCAATGATCAGCAGGCTAGGATTTGTTTAAGTGGAGTGTCGTTGATGGAACACAAAGAAGCTACCTTTTTCTACACTCGACACACGTATATATAGGCTTTTCATATACAGGAGTGATATGGAGTCCCAACTTTTCGGATAAAAGATGATTACTAAACCAGTACTTCTAATTAGTAGTTATGTATTTTGATATTTGTTAATTTATATACGAAGTTGTGTACTAAAAAAAACTTATATTAAATGGTGTTAGCAAAAAACATTAATTCGATCTGAAACACCTTTTAATTTGTTTGTGGTATATACAAAAGTTATGTGTTGAGACATGCAATCCCACAATGGATAATAAAACAAGAATTAACTAACATCATAAATGATTGTAGAGCTAATCCTTTATCGACCTAATTAAGAAGTTTGGTATTATAATTCCTAAAAATATACGATTATCTTAACACGTAATTTAACATAACACCCTATATATCTTCGAAGCTAAGTCCTTTCGTGTTAGGTTACACACAGAGAAGCATGTTCTGCCTCAAATAGGATAAACAAAAACTTAGATATAGATTCAATTACTAACCATGGAATAATTATTTCTTTATAAATACTTCCTAATCTCTTTTCTTGACCATAACATTCCCTGTTGCCATGTAATCAATTGATACAAACATGTTTGATAACAATTGCCAGTAGCACAAACATATATTTTCCAAGTGAGGTTCTATAACAACATTCTACTCATCCTCCTAGATCAAAATATGTGTCAAAATCAAAAGAGGGGATAAAAAAGAGAATTAGCGGATCGCACATGTATGTCATAGGAGAATGAAGTAGAAGGATTTAGTAGAAATTGATAGGATTTTTCATTTCCCAAAGATATATAGAACTAGTGCACCTACTTCAGTTACTACTAGAAAATCAGGCATCAGAAATAGACTTCACACGGATTCCTTGGGAATTCCCTTAGAAATTTTCTCGCGGCTGATTTCGTTCGTGGAAATTTGAGAGAAATATTATTTTCTTATAAATTTGTCCAACACAAAATGAGGTGTTGTGATGTAGTGTTATACTAGGCTCTATGTTGGTCCGCCCCTAGTAGTGACCACAAACGATCAAAAACATCCAATCTTGAAGACCAAATTAAATCAAACTTTGGTCAAATATTGCATTCAAGATCAGATCGGTAAATTTTTTGAAAACCAAAAATATAAAGCTTCTACACAGTGAAAAAAGGGTGTTGGGGGGAGTGGGGGGGGGGGGGGGGGGGTGGGATCGATCAAATGATTCAAATCTAGACGAAATTAGAGGTTTAGATAATTATTTTTAAGATAAAATTATTCTAGCTAGGAAATCTAGAATTGGTTCCAAATTCCTCTTAGGATTTGCTAAGTGAATAATTATTTCTCGAGAAATAAAACTGATAAAGAAATAGAAAAAAAAAAGAGAGAAAAAAGAAATCAGACTTACGGAAACCCTAGATTCATAACATCTATTGGAGCTCAAGGAAGCAATTACAAAACTGGATGAACTTGAAGAACAATGAACCAAATGGAAGAACTGAAACGTTATTCTTTGCCAATTGCAATCGGATCCGAGCAGAAGAATCGAAGGGGAGAAAACAAAAACTTTTGAGAGAGGATGAGAGAGAAAATATTTTATTCGACCCCATGAATGAATTGAAAGCTCAGACCGAAACTAATAAACCAAAACCAAAACCTAAAAAGCTTTATACGATTTTGATTCATGAAAGAAGAGTTGAAGTTTACTCAAATTGTTCAAAGAGAAAGCTACAAAAGGCGAAGAAACTAGTGATGAAACACAAGAAGGAAAAAAATGACGATGTTTAAATATAGTAAAATCGTTTTTCATGGTTTTCCACTTGCAGATCTAGCAAACAAAACAAGCACGGAGTTCCATAAACGCCGAGACATTCACGAAAACAGCAACTCATATCAAACAAACAAGCCAAAAACAAATTTTGCTTTTTCCTTTTTCAAAAATTCAATCAGATCTATAAACAAAAGCAGATCGAATCGGAAATTATGAAAAGCGTGTAGCTAGCTAGCTATCCATATACCTTGAGCTACTACAAAATTCGTACAGTTTTCCTCTATTGGAGAAGATGATTAAAGCAACTTCAGCATCACAAAGCACAGAAAGCTCGTAAGCTTTCTTCAAAAGGCCATTTCTTCGTTTAGCAAAGGTAACTTGCCTGTTGATTTTGTTCTCTATCCTCTTCAATTCAACCCTACCTCTCCCCATTTTCAATTCTCTGATCTATCTCACAAAAACACAAAATTTGTAGGCAAATCACTCTCTCTCCTTTATGGATTTCCCTACCTTGTATCACCACTTATATGTTTATACACACATTAATTCCTTTATATATCTACAGTTGCATACAATTATAGATACGGTTATATTTATATATATTCACACATACATATATATCCGTGTGTGTGTGTACGTGACTCTGTGTGTATTATCAAGTAAGAGAAAGTGAAAACACACACAGTTGGATCATGTATGTGTATGTGTATGACATGGATTTGTGAGTTATGTTATTTTGATCCTTAGTTTATAATTAATTAGTATTATTAATAATGTGTGCTACTATTTAGCTCCCCTCTCCTCACAAACTAACATGTTAAATCAAGAGGGTTACATTTTCAATGTTGCTTTTTCACTCACACATGTCAAATTAAATGGGCTATATAGATAATCAAGAGGGGTTATATAGAATTACCCTTAATATATATAGTAGTAAATTAGATAATCACATTAAATAAAAACAACTTAGGGGTGTTTGGGATTGCGATTTGACAATAGTTATGCGTTTTTAATAATTAGAATTAGATAATCAGCGTGTTACTAAATAATAGTGTTTAGATTTAATATGCTGCTTTATATCGTAATAATCAAATAATGTTTTTTAAGTGTTTAGTAAAGTAGATTAATTGATTTTTAAATAGTAAAATCAAAATAAACAAATAATTAATTTAAAAAAGCTACTCAAAAGTGGATTCTCAAAACTGCATTTTTGTAGTCTCCAAAATCAGATAATTGATTTCTAAAAACACAACATCAAAAACTTTAACTAATCATTTGCGATTTCAAATTACAATAATCAGATAATCAATGTTTAAACGCAATTCTAAACACTATTTTATTTGATATATCTTACATGCGAAATTTTAGAAAAATGATTTATGTGCCCTAAGATATGGAACTAAAAATATGCCTAATACATGTATATCATTATTTAAAATTTTAATTTTAACTTCATAAAAACATGATAAGAATTGAAGTTATGTCATACTAAAGCAAGTAGATACACACATATTTTCTGCATCTATACCTTTAACAGTGTTGTAAATATCGGTCTTGGCGGCCGATAAATCGGTGCCTTGGCGGTTGTCGGCGGCCAACCGACCTAGAAATTATAGGATCGGTCAAACTTATCGGGCATGGTCAAAGTCGGTGCTTGGCGGTCAACAAAATGGTCTGACTTCATTTTAAAAGCAAAAAACAAAAAAATTTGTTTAGGGTCTAAGGAATGAAATGAGAGTTGTATTTAGGGTTTAAACTAATTATAGACTTATACCTTTTATTTTTCAAGTTTGTTAAACTTTTTAATGGTTATTAACTTATTTTGCTAGGATATTGCTAATATTTATTTTTTTAAAATAAATTCCTTTCTAATTTAAATCAAGAAACCGATTAATTACCGTCAAGGCCGATTAATCGCTTGAAGGTGGTCGACCGACTGTACACAGCTGAGCGATTTTTACAACCTTGACCTTTAGAACAAATTTTATCCTCTTTAAAAATAAATAGTAAAAAAGTTATTTAAATAATAACTATAGATATAGACTTGATGTAATAAATGATCATTTATGTCACCATGAAATTATATACTTCATACGTAACAATGTAACGTCCCAAATTTTTTTTGTTTTTTTTAAACAATTAAACAAAGAGTACGCTTGATAATTCATCACAAATAAAGCATTGTGTAAGTTAATTACAACCCCGGGTGTTAACCCATAAATTCCAATGTAATTGTTTCGAATACATCATAAAGCACAAAGCAGTTTGATCGTTGCGGAAGCTTGTGGAAAGATGAGCTCTCAACTGCGTATTGGAGCCCCGCCGTGGCCAACACCTGAAAAGAAGGTTAAACAACAACCGTAAGCACGAAGCTTAGCGAGTACACTTACTTACAACCAACCATATGACATCACATCAATTGCTTTACATTCATGTTACATCTTTCATTCCCGCTACCGTAGTAGTCGGTCCCACATTTTCGCTACCGTAGTAGTCGGTCCCACATTCCCGTCACCGAAGTGAACGGTCCCATCATACCCGTCACCGTAGTGAACGGTCTAGTCATTCCCGTCACCGGAGTGAACAGTCCAATCATTCCCGCCACCGAAGTGAACGGTCCAATCATTCCCGCCACCGAAGTGTACGGTCCCATCATTCCCGTCACCAAAGTGAACGGACAAATCATTCCCGTCATCGAAGTGAATGGTCCAACATTCCCGTCACCGAAGTGAACGGTCTAACAATAGCATAGCATGATACAAATATCAGTTCATCAATTCACCAGTCATCATTTCATCATTTCACCAATTCATCATTCATTAATCATATAGCATATAGCACATTTAACACACATCATAGGGTTTAGATAGTAAGTAAGAATACTCACCTGTCTTGCAGTCTCAGTTTCTCAATCTTATCTCACTAACTCACTTGTGACCACTTGCTAGGCAATCGCCACCTACAATAGGTCTAACAAATCAATACCGTGTACGAATCCCTCGTTCGTTTATCCCCGTAATACATTCGGGTTTCACAAGGCATGTAACAATAAGAAATGCATTAAAGTCCATAAAGTCAGGGACACGTCGCGTCGATGTAAAGTATCGGATTCTTATCACCGGATTTTCAACTGTCGGATTTCAACTCATCCGGATTTCAAGTGTCGGATTTCGACTTATCAACTATCGGATTGTTAGACACATAAGTCGCATGGGGTTCAAGGCGTAGGTCGCATGGGGTAACTTATGAAAGTCGCATGGGATTCAAGTTCAAAGGTCGCATGAGGTTGAAAACATCAAAGTCGCATGAACGCTACATGCGACAGTCGCATGGGGTGGGTTTTCAAAGGAAAGTCGCATGAAGCAAACAAAGGTCGCGTGGATTGTTTAAGGGTGAAAGTCGCATGGTATACAAGTGAAAGTCGCATGGACCAAACAACAAAAGTCGCATGGACAAGGTGTGAAAGTCGCATGGTACAAAACAGAAAGTCGCATGACTCAAACAAAGAGTCGCACGACATACATTACAAAAGTCGCATGGGATGAACTTCATCCCTACCAGTTCATCATTTTCAACTTTCAGGCTCCATGGTCAAAATCATGTTCTTTCAATACTCAACCAAACCATATCATTTTTGTTTCAAAACATTTCTCCATTCATTTAAGTACTTCTTTCAAGATTTAAGCACATTTCATCAAGTTTTCAAGCTCATAACACAATTTCTATTTCTCTAGTTCTTCATAACCCAGAAACCCAAAAACCCATATTCTAAAATTATGCTATCATCATCTAAACAAGGTGAAATTGATACCTACAATATCATAGTGAGGTAAGAAACATTACCTGGTGATTCTTTCAACAATTTTCAAGTTTCCTGATGATTCTTGACTCTTTTTCTCCTTGCCTGTCGTGGGTTTTAGCACACACAAACACACACTAAAACTTTCTCAATATAACAGTGTTTGAAAGAAGTTGGTGGTGTTGGGGGCTGTGCCCTAGCCACCATGCTTCCATATTTATACTCTCAAAAAAGGCCAAAGCCCAATTCTCCTTTGATTGGGCCTAATATCCATTAATCCATTACCATTCATACATCTTAATCCATTAACCACTATTTATTCAAGCCCATAAACTCTTTAATACATTTCATAATTAAATTCACAATCCAATATAATTTATCATCTCTCAATAAATATTCTTTTATTTATTTATTTTGAAGTTTGGGTATTACAAACAAAGTTATTGTTTACAAGCAAAATTAACATACATTTTAAGAAGGCTAAAGTGTATGAAAATAAAATAAACTTTGTCTGAGTTATTATTGTATATAATCAACTTTATTTTTTTAAAAACAATACAATCAACTTTTATAATCATTCAATTATGAAAAAAGTTTATTGTGTACAATGGTAGCTAAATATTTGACACAGAAAAAAATTATTTGCATACAATAAGAGAATTATAAAAGTTAATTGTATTATTTTTAAGAATTTATAGTCGATTGTATATAATGATAATTAAGATAAAGTTAACTTTATTTTCATATATTTTGCCCTTTTAAGAAATTTGCAACAACTAATACAATGCTTAAGCTTACAGTTAATGTATCATTGACTTGTATAAAAGATATATTAATTATAATAAATTAAGGGTAACATAACTAATGACAATACTTTTTAGAAGTTGATAACTTTTTTAAACATCTTTAGAAGAGGATAATTATTTTGAGTCAAATTAAAATAGTATAGTATAAAATATTTTATGATGAAATAAGTATATATTTGTCATGTAGATGATTATGTCTCGCATAACAAAAGTAAGTGTATGCATACACTTTGAAAACATATAATTATAATGTTACAAGGGGGTGTGATTAGCAATTGGGGACGTTTAACTTTGACAAACCGCTATTTCATAGTTAAAAAATTAGGTGTAGAAGAAAAGTTATAATTTAGGGTGTTACATATATTATATGTACGATATAGAACATAATCTCTGGCGATGACCGAATCATAGCTAAAAAACAAGGATTTTAAAAATTAAAGTGTAGTGGTGAATTAAAAATGAGTATTATAAAAGAGAAACTATCTAAAACATGTATCAAGTATTTTAAATTAGTTATCTTTTGTATAGCAAACACGCAAAGCTTGTAAATATACATATTTTGTTTCAAGTGATACTTAAACTCTCAATTTAAAAAAAAAATATCTTATAAATCTTAGTAACACTAGAACAAAGATTGTTTGATATTTTAAATAAATTAAGCACATGTTCACATTGGTTTATTAAATCTATATATAAATACTACTGGTTTAAAATATGTAATAGTCTCTTTTTCTAACAACTTGCTAGTATTATAAATAATATGTATTATCCGTCGTTAAAAAAAATTAAACATTTTTGTTTGTTACTTTGGTGGTGTAAAGGCAAAGGGTTGAATTTGTGTGTGTATTGGTGATATGGTGGAGCCATGGAGGAAAGCAAAGCTGATGATTAGATTGATCTGACGGATGAACATTGAAGAAAGGTGGAAACCTTAAAACCGATGTGATAATTTGGTGAAATGGTGCTACGTGTCAACAGATTAAACCATTGCACCATTTATTATTTTCTGAACCTTCCCACATTCTATCGGTCCTCTCTATGTACCCTCACCAATCATGCATAGATATTCCCTGTTCTTTAATAACTTTTATTTTATTTTTATTCAAATAACTAAAGGTAACTAAAAAGTTTATTTATATTTTTTACATAATAAGTAAAATAAACTTTATTTATTCTGTAAAATAAATTTCCATAGGTATTTTATTACAGTTAAAAAAAGTTACATTAAATAAATAAAAATTACATAAAATTAAAAATAACTAAAGTTCAAAACCATACTTTCTCTAAATCTAATATTTAAGTTTTAATACGATATCTTAATTTCATCTCGCTTAATGATCGATTTTTATTCTGATTTTAGCTCTAGCCGCTACTTATGTTTTTGTTCTCTTTGTTTCTCACCCCTTCGCTTTTCATCTCTTTTCTCAACTTGAGATTGTTGACTCTGATACCATTTGTAACATCCTATAGTTCAAAGTCATGAGTTGATTAATAACTTTAAAATCAACTTAAAACCATAATAAAAGTTATTAGTAGCCCACAACTTTGAGTTTATAAAGTACATCAACTTTCATTCATCTATGTATATGGACGAGTTGTTACAGAGCGTATATATTGTTTCGACAAATTGGGATGTGTTTTAGATGGAGGAGTTTGCATCTGAATATGTTGGGATGATTCAAGTCGTTTCATTGTGGTGGCTGGTGTTAAGGTACAAGAAAGAAAGGAAAGAAGAAGTAATGCATGCAATTATATATACAAAAAATTAAAAGTAAAAAAGTGAATACTTATGTGTAAAAAAGAAAAAGGAAAAGAAAATTTACCAAGCACTCAGACAGTCGCATACATATAAGCCAATTAATTTATGTTAAACAGGGGCGTTTCGTGAATTTTGGAGGCCCTGTATGAAGAGAAAAAAGAGGCCCCTTACACACACACATACATATAAGCAAAAATTCACTAATACTACGATATTTATTATATCAAAAACTAAAACAAAAGAAAGATAGTAAAATAGTTTATCCTATATAGTTACATGAATTGTGAAGCTCTCCAATCATTAGTGGAAGCAAAGTCATGAATTAACTCTTCGTAATCAATACTCTCCAAGACATCGTTCTCAATATCTATCATTGGCAATCCATTTCAACAACTTAAGTTTTGATAAACTTCTTTCTACAGATGCAATGGTTACCGGAATAGTCACTTATATGCAATATATAATTGCATTGAGAAAACAATCAAACTTAAGTTTTGATAAACTTCTTTCTGCAGATGCAATGGTTACCGGAATAGTCACTTATATGCAATATATAATTGCATCGAGAAAACAATCAACTTCTTTCAAGTATTTTAAGACATAGTTAGGTTGGATAGTTTTTCCGGGTAAAAATGCATCAGCCAGCTTAAACTCCATATAAGTTTATTTGCATCAAGATCTAATCGTTCATCCTACTTAAGTGCAGATTCAAGACAGCTACAACATGACTTAAAAAGTTAAAATCTTTGTTATCAAATTTCTTCAAATTTTTAGGAAACAAAAAACTAAATACTTTTTTATACTTTTTTTACTGTTCAAATCTAGTTTTAAGAGAAGCACTAGCATTATCAACAATATATATAAAATAATTAACTTTATAATTCTCATGAGCTAAAAATAAGACATCTTAATCACATTGACTCTCATCAAATTGTTTTTTCTACGAATCTAACACCTTTGAGGGAATATCCAATCAATATTCATTTGAATGACAAGTTTTTTAGCATCATCAATAATTCAATAGCCTAAATAACTCTGTTTCTCTGAATTCTTTGAAGTATTCGATCAATATGCATGTTCATTTCTTTAATATATTAATCAAAACATGAGATTTTTAAAATTTTATTTTTTTAAAAGTGGGCCCCCTTTAAAACGTGGGTCATGTGTGGCCGCACCTCCTGCACTCCCTCAAAGACACCCCTAATGCTAAATTGAAGAAGCTTGATCGATATTTTTTTTAGACTTGCAAGACTTTTCTTCTTTAATCATATAATTAATTGGGGGCTTTTTTTCTTGTTTTTTGCAAAGCTGCTTTAATTAAAATGTAGGTTTCTCAAGTCGGGAGGTCCTAGACCAAATGTTGCTTAATTTGTCTCTCTTATATATATCCCGTAAATCGTTGTAACCCGGCCAAGGGTTTAGCGTTCTACCTTACCGATAATTTACCTCTCAGTATGTTGGATCTATGGAGGTCTAAAGTGAAATTTTTAAGATGCTTCACATCACAACTTTTGACATGTTTTAAAACTGATTCTTTGTTTATGAACTATATATATATATATATATATATATATATGGCCTCCAAATCCCAAGTTCAAGTCCATATGTAGTAATTTTGTATTAGTCAGAAGATTTTAATCTTCAAGTTTGTATTAGATCCTTATCCTCTCACACACTACTATTTTACACATATTACAAAAGAGAAGGACGAAGATATGTCAGTTTTTTTGGAGCAATTACACTATTATACTCTCGTAGAAGAATGTTTAATATAGTTTATACTTAATTCATAGCCTTAAGAGACTAATTTTAGTCTTTGGATCGATAACATCAATGGTCCAGATTGCATTTTGAAAATTTAGGCGAAGTGACATTTTAGTAATTCACATGTGATACTTTTACAAATCACATGTGATTGTATACTGAGTCACCTGTGATTGAATATTAAAATTTTAGGACTATGTTTTTTACATTGACTTTATTGAACACAACTCTTCTCTCGTAATAATATCAGAATTGTCAAACTTCAATCAAATAATTTAGCTAATTAATATAAAATATTAATTACTAAGAAAAGAAAATATGAAATTAAGAGCAAAGTAACAGATAGAATATGAATATTATCGATTATTTGATGATTTATTTAAGATGGTGTGAGTAATTAATGTTAAGCCATAACAATTTATAATTTAAAATATCTATAATAATGTGACATGAAATAAATTTGTTGAAATCTAGAATTAATTAAAGATATGTGTGTTTGTTCGATAAACTAAACCATCGACCTTTAGATTCATACATGCATCCAATTATTGAGTTTAATTATTAAAAACATGTGAATATATACCAAATAGTTAATTAAGATAATTAAATCCTAGCTAGTCAAACCAAAATATCTTGAGACTTAGCCGGTCAAACACACATAGGTACATAAGTTCATATATGTACCTAATTTAACATCGTATTCTTAATTAATTTGTAGGTCGATCGAAACAAGAAGCTTCGATTGTTTAATAATAACTATGATCGAGTTCACCTAACACGAAAATTTAAGAATTTTGAGACATTCTATATATATTATTAATTAATACTAGCTTTTGATGTGACATTACGTACCATATACACCTCTTTATATATAATTATGGGATCACTTGGTTCCTAAACTCTAACATTAGTTTAATTAAATGAAGTTCAATCACATGATATGCTTTTTGTCGCACCATATTTGAATATAGAAAATTAATTATATTTTATACTTTATTCTCCTACTCACAGGTTAGATGATAAATGTACAATATTTCTCTCTTTATTCTCTCTTTGTCTCTCTCTCTCCACACATTAAATATTATTAATGTAGAGAAATAGGATAAATATAAAGTGGTTGAAGAGCGGAATAGTTTGCTGATAGAGACTTAACGAGGCGGTGGACTCCGGCCTCCTCGTCCGGCACTCATTTCTCTACAAACTTTGGTTTTATCGAATAATTTAGATGCTCCTCCACTGAATTATCATCTTCTTCATCGACAAGAACTCTAGCTTAATATGGTTCAGATCATGATGACTACAATACTCCTCCGAGACTTATCCCCTTCATTTACAAGAAGTGTGTTTACTATTGCACTTTTAACAATCTTTTAATTAAATTAGAATAGAATAAACAAAATCTAACATCACTAAATTAAGGTGTAAAAAATTGAAGTTTTTTTTAAGGTCTTAGGTCACGTCGATATTTTTGTGACTTTTACTGGAGGTGTTTGGAAAATAAGAGTTAGGAAACTTGAAATCAACCGGCTTAAAAGTAGAAGGGTAGTGGTTTATGCGTAATAACTTTTTACCATATAAAATAAAAAATATTTGTTTAAGGTATTATATTTTTAAATTTATAAATAAGAATAAAATATAGTGAGTTTGATAGAAATGTAAAAATTTTAATTATTAATTTATTAAATATAAATTATTATCGAAGAAAGCAAAAGTAGGATGGATGGATGGTGGTAAATAGGTGTAAGGTGTGGTCCCAAAGATGTCAAATCTGTAACCTTAAAAAGCGAAACAAGGTCAGCGTCAAACATATTAACATGTGGCCACACTTTCTATTTAAGGAAACCACTTCACCTCTTTTTTATTAGATTATTAATGGGCGGTAATTTATCAACTTACTTTTTCAACGCATTTCGTATATTGGGTGGTAATTTATTTCACTTTAAAAAAGATATTTTAAGGATAACAATTATTTGGGGAGAGTAAACTTCTTTCGATTTTTTTTTATTAGAGCATTTGTAGTAGTAAATATTAATGATTGATATTAATTATATCAGTATAACTAGCTTATAACTAAACAATCCTAGTAATAACACTTATAACGTATTGTTATCATTAGATCCGCATACAATAATTTATTTGAATTTTTTTTGGTCGAAAAAAATAAAAAAAAATAGATACTGGTGGGTAATACTCATTACGGTGATAACAAGGAACCCGATAACAAAGCAACAAAGAAACAGCCGCAATGGTGATAACGAACATTATTCATCATTTTTGCTTGTTAACGGTGGTAACAGGACTCCACAGTGAGTCATCTTAGTGTTACATTTTCTTTTTTTGAATGGTAACATGATTTTCATTATCACACTAGCAAGGTGTTATAGCAAAACAGGCAAAATATTCGTTATGATATATCGTTTGTATCACAACATCAATCTACTCGATCAAGAGGATGACTAGTTAAAATAATAAAACTACCTAGTTGATCAGACGAATATGAAAAAGGCAACGAAAACGTACATCAGGGGGTGGGGCGGAGGGAGCGATGAATCAATCTTTGGCAGAGGGAGAGGTATCAAGGCGGTGTGCTTTGTCAGAATGAAATTAATCATTATTATATGATGTTTCATAGAAAGAAATACACATGAGAATGGAATAAACTAAATTTTAATAAAAAATTTAAGGAAAATATATTAGATTGTAGCAATTCATTCTATTCTCTGATTGAATGATGAAAAAACAAACATCATCTAAAGGAACGAAAATCCTTACAACAGAGGGAATCGCATTTTGTACGTAATGACCCATTACAATCATGATTCCTACATGACTAACAATTATCTTCTGACAAAGAAATGGAATGATGGCTTTCTTTCCCTTACTCATTCCACCATAACAAACACATCCATAGTTTTTGCATTTTAAAATCTTGATTTTATATAGGATTACAAGTCCATCCGGCCATTTTTCCACAATCCAAGCCAATCATGACTCCTTTACTTGTAAATTGGTTTCATGGGTCGACTCATTCATATATGACCTTTGCATGTTGAGGCTTGAGAGCTAATATTAGCCCTTTTATTTTCGTATTTGGTTAAGTTTATACCAATTTGTTTATGTTAATTTTAGTTTATATATACAGAAAGTTATAAAATGAAATGACTCAATGTTTAAATAATGGCTCTCTATGATATTCCTATCTTCATCAATAAGTATATGGTTGCTATCAACTAGAGATACTTGCATTAGTTTTAGAGAGATAGGAGGAAAAAGAGAGGATGTCGTGAGTGGTTGGAGAATGGGATAATTAGGCTAACCAGTATTAAAAAGAAACAAAAAAAGTTACACCCGACTAGTATATATAGCTAGTAATGTGTCATGAAATGCATATTTTGAGACAAAATTGAAAAGAAGGTTTACCTTTATTGGTAATAAAAAAAAAGTAAGTTTCTGTAATGAGACATTAGAAAAGGTAAATTACTATTCGATCAGCAGTCTTTACCTAAATTGAAAATGTGTTATATCGCATGGTAAAAATAAAAGTTTATTACAAATAATGACCATTTATGTAGAGTTACATATATCTTTTCTTACAACAAGCCCATTTATTTTTATATTTGTAGTTATTAAGCATTTGGTTTAAATTTTGTTATAAACATATATGTAGACGAGTAGCAAATATATTATAACATTATACTATAGCTTTCGATCATATACTACAAGTGTAAGTTTAAAAAAAGTAACTTGAGTTGAAGTTTAGGCTCAAGATTTTAGGACCCGGAGCTTGTGAGAGTTGAAACTTATATTTAAAGTTTAAAGTTTGAGCTTTTATTTGTATAAGGTGTTTGGTAAAACAGTTAATCATCTATCATTATGATTACAATTAATGTAATAAGTTCAAGTCTTTATTATAAAAAGAATTCAAAATTATCATAAAATATTTTAAGATGATAAGTTAAGAATTTAGTTAAATATGATATTTTGAAATGTTATAAAAGGTAAATGGAATATTTATAAATTAGAGTGGACAAATATGATATTTTAAGATTTAAGGACATATATGAATTTCTTAAATAATTTTGATTCAAATTTGACCTAGAAAAGTCAAATTTTGGAATTTCAGTTTTAATTAAATGGATGGGCAAGATTTAATAATTAAATTTATTTTATTAAATAAAAAAGTTAGAATCATTTAATAAATTTAATACATGTTAGTCTTTTATTTATAATAAAAGGATAAAAGATTACAAGTACCACTCTTAGAACATACATATATTAAAAGTAGTATACACAAAAAATAAAACTCATGAAGAAAAGAGTCAAATAAGCGCTTTTGTTGTGTTTTTAAAAATAGTAAATCTGTCATTGATCTTACTCGTTTACTAGTTATCTAGATGGACTTTCCTTGATTTCAACTCGAGTTAGAGGAAATTAAAAATGCATTTCTCTCGGAATGCTTGAATGTTATCTAAAATAAAATAACATTTTAGTTTTTTAACGCCGAAATAATATTGTAACAATGTTAATTCTTAAAGTTATAATTAAGAAAAAATATATATAACCAAAAAAACGCTCGGATATTAAACTAGTTACACTGGTATATGATTCTATCCATGTTTAGCAATAAAGGATCCAAAAGGGAAAAAGCGGTGGATGCAAAAAGCAAAGTCGAAAGAGTAGGTTTTTTCTTAATAGAAGTCTAGGCTTAAAGTCACTTTATATATTCCAAAATTTTCATTTTTACGTTTGTAAAAAACCAATTAACGCCGAGTCTTTTTAACCTTATTATCTATCTATAAAAAAAAAAGTATTAAAAATCATCTTCTTCCTCTCTCTTTTCTTTTTCTTTCTTTTTTTTAGGCAAATGTAATATCTAACTTAAGGAGGAAATGTTATGTTTCCGATTTGCTTAAATCATCTGGCCTTCTTTCATTAGACATAGAGGAGGGTGGTGACTTATATACAATAATCTTATTTGATACATAAAATACTAATACTACTATTACTATTATTGTTATTGTTATTGTTATTATTATTATCATTATAACTATTACTATTACTATTTTTTTATTATTATTATTATTATTATTATTATTATTATTATTATGTATTTAATATCCATACTTAATTTGTATGAAATAATTTATTGTCTAGAAATAACCTCCCTCTATTGTTCGTTCATTTAATTGGATCCCATCAATGATTACGGGCACTTGGGTGGGTATTCCTTGTATAGGGCTAATAGAAATAAGTAGTATGTTCGAGAAACGGAATTCAAAATCTTGTGAATTACGTACTAATATCATAAATTAAGAACCAAAAGGTTTATAATTTAGGTAAGTTGTTTTTTAAAGTTATAGATTCAATTCTCATAGTAAACAAAAGCTGTAAATTTATAAGTAGATTAGAAAGCGTATTTTCTAGTAAAAAAACTTAGAGAGGCACTTTGCATAACTTATGTTGGGGCAACCCACTTATCTCCTTGCTTAGGTCTCGGGAGTTTCTCAATATAAGTACTTTTCAGATAGTATTTGCTTCTAATATGATGTATATACTACTCGAAACCTAGTATTGCAAGAATAAAAAAACGCGGCAAAGACACGAAGTTGAGCAACATTTGCCTAACCATTTTCGCTGATGAACATGTATAAGACAAGAATTCGCTACATGTCAAAAATGTTAATGGTTAGCAAAATTTTCTACCATTAACCAAAATGTCGCTAAAATTGGTAGATCGATCCCTTCCAAGCTCATTTTGGCTTACGTATAGTGATTGCTGCTCATTTAAACAATTATGTTTAATTTTTTATACAAACCATATAAACTCGAATGAAGTGTTAGAGACAATCTAACCAGATACTAAGCAAGACACGGACTAGAACGGAATCTTCTCTCAAACACACAAATACTAGACGTAAACCCTAATCTCATCACTAGAATTATATGTTTTGCATATTGCAAAAATTAAATAATTCTCTTTTTGTAGTTATCGATCCCTTGGACTTCAAGTTTATGCATCTGTCAACACATTTCTTTCATTGGTACAAATTCAGCCCTTGAATCTATAACTTCCAACAAGCAATCCCTACACTTTACAACTAAATACAATTAGCACAAAATTTAAAATATTATTTCACATTTCCGTTGATTTGTTGCATTTTGCCCAGTCAGAGTCAATAAAGCACATAAATAATACAGGATAGACTTACTGAACAAGGCTAATGATGGAATGAAGTTTCTGATTTTTCAAAATTAATTTAAATAATTAAAATGTTTTAGTGATGAAAAAGTTTCTGAGATATGCGTGTAGGATCAAATGATCGATCATCTGTGTTACCACATGATGCGGTATTGCCTTTTAAAGTTTGGGATTTCTATCCCTTCATCATTGCGTATTTTTGTGGATGCGTCTTTTAAAAAAAAAATATTCAAGAATTTTAGATTATTTACTTCTGTTTTAACCTTTGTCTAGGTTTTATTATCAGTTTTAAATTTGAAAGGAAAGATGTTTTCATAGAACTTCATATATTTGAGTAAAAAAATGGTTGTGTTAAATTTGAAACTTGTAATAATATGATTTTTATAAACTTAACTAGCTTGCAAAACCCAGAGCGTATTATTTTCAAAAAAGCAACACGTTATTACATGGAAACCTGTATTTTTACTCTAAACATGAAAGAAACTATACTACTAATGCCACTAGGAAACAATGTGTTGTCCATGGCCCCTACAAGGAGATTATGAATTTATGATTGACAAGAGACAGCGACACGATAGATGAGTAGAGGCAGAGTTCTGGCAAAACTGTCTAGTATAAAGGGTGTTACCAAGTCGAGCCAACTCGTCAATTACTCGAAATCGACTCGACAAATGTATTCAAAACTAAACTGTTCAAGTTGAGTCAAGCTTGAGTATTGGCATACTCGGCTTGTGAAGCTTGCGAGCCCTGTTGAGTGTTTGTGAATATATAAAATTACCCTTTTTGTATGTATATGTATATCTAAATGGACGATTGCCTACAACTACAACGATGTCTTACAATTAGTTCTATTAATTATCATAGCTTGAGGTTCTATTAATAATCTAACGATCTGAATAAAAATATTTTATAATGGTGCATGCATTGAAAGATAGACTTTAGGCAACTTTCAACTCGTTTTGCCCCGTTCCCCTGTTAACTAACAGAAATTGGATCCATTTGAATAATACACAACTTAGGTCAGCCTATTCATATATATATATATATATATATATATATATATATAGTGAAAAGTTCATTTGAGAACCATTTTTATTGCGAGAACCGCGAAAACCAATCTTAGCCGTCCAATTCCCCCTCCTTCAATTGGATTGCCCACCCATGAATTCCTTACATGCACTCTGCCACACTCAATCCCCCACGCTCTTCATCCATGAATTCCATTATCCAAAATGAACGGCTAAGATTGGTTCTCGCGGTTCTCGCAATAAAAACGGTTCTCAAATGAACCCTCCCCTATATATATATATATATGTATAATGGTTTAGAACAGTCAAAGGTTTTGTTAAGAACTTGGTACTATATTTAAACATGAATATAAATGTAGAGAAACATTGGTGAAGGACTTACAGCTATCACGTTCACGCACACTTCCATTGATAATATAACTTGTATGCATCATGTTGTTGACATATTCTGCAACAAAGTGTGGAAATAAGTTACAGAAAATTGTAAATGAAGAAGAAAAATACCAATAAATAGGCGGTTACATATGAGACTTTTGTACTTTCTATCTGCTAAAATTGTTACTGTTATGGTCTCTAAAATAAGATAAAATATCTGTATCTATATTTATATTATAATGCATTTGGTTAAACATATTAATCTCTTAATTTTAAGAAACTTGACGTTATTTTGCCCCTCATCAAACTAAATAGAATTCATTGACCAAATTTAGATGGAACCAATTAGATGCTTATATACCATATTAATAGCTACACTTTTCATAATAAAAATTCTTAAGAAAATCAAGATAATGCAAACTAAATTCTAATCTATATGGTACTAAATACGAAGTAAAGATCAATAAAGAAAATTTATATTAAAAACAACATATATAAACATCTATACAGTTCGTATAATAAAAATACAATAAAAAATTATCCGCAGTTTTGCGCTATGTACTAGTTTATTTGAAAGTAAACTTTGATTGATCGAAATTGCATCTAACATACCATGCATGGAGAGGGCTTTGAGTCTTTGACAGCATTTGATATGCAAATATATCAGCACACAAGACATTTGTCAAGCTTCCATAAAGCGACTAATTAGAGTGTAAATTTGATCCACTTGCTTACAAATGAATAAATTTGGGTTGTGTTATTTCTAATGGGTCTAATGATAAAATTTTAAAATAATCCTACAAGGAAAACAGGTCAAATGAGTCGAAGACCACCCAAAGTGTATTTTTCCTTGCATACAAGCTTTTGAATTGCTTCGCTAAATGATTTACCTTACTCTTGTAGATGTATTAATATTGTTTTCGTGACCACATTTAATACAGTTATTTATAGGGCTTTGATGAACATAGCCCTAAATGTTTAAGAGTTAACTTCCACAATCTCTATGCTTAAACAGTTGTACCTTAACTACCAATCATCAACCACCTAGAAACCACCACCTTAAACTAATTATGCTTAAATTATTGTACTTAATCAGCAAACAACCTAACCTGACCCATTTCAACCTGCATAAAAGTTACCCGTTTTGATCCATTACCCCGTTCATCCATTTTTCCACCTCTATGATTTACCTTTTCTTTAAGGGTCTTTTGGCTGTCATTGAAGTATTGGTTTGGATGATTTATCCCAGCATCACAAGATGAGCCATGAAGAGCTTCAAATGTCAAGGTGCATGCCAACTGCACACACATAAAATTCACAAATAAAGCCTTAGAATCAGAAGATGATTAATTGAAACTTGAGAAAAACTGAGTAATAACAACCTGATAGTGTCTACTTTTTGCTTTGTCGATCACTTCATCTAATGCACGCCTGCTTACTCCCATTTTACCAAGGGCGGCCCTTAAATTTTCTTCACTATAGAGAAAGTTAAGAGAAAAAATAGTTGATAAGATACGGAACCAAGAATAAAATGATAAAGTAGCATGTAATATTATATACAATGTGGAGAGGAGGGGGGAGGGAATTTTTGTTTGACATGCTTGCAACCTAACATTTAGGGACTTCATTAAACTTTAATTGCCTTCCAAATTTGATATAAGAATGTACCTAAAATGACGATAAGGGCAACCATGATGGTCTCCAACTCCTGGAGTTGATAGGATAATCTTCTGACAAGAATAAGGTGTATAATCCTGATATTTACAAAAAGATAAAAAGCAGAAATATGTCAATGTGTTCAACAGACCATTTTATAAAGTTGTATCATACAATTTACGTGAATCCCTTAAAAGATAAAAGCACATCAATCTCATGATATCTTAGAACAGAATTACTTGATGCTTTATTCTCCAAGTATGCAAGTGGTAAAACTAATTACTTTCCATAGAAAACAAGGTAGCATAGGCCAAAAGACCATTCCATTACCACAAACAGAAAGCCATGAAATTCTAGATTCTATGGAAAGTAATTAGGATTGGTCAGAAGAACATATTACAATCCAATCAACTAGCATGATGATTGATAGTTGATACTTACCGTCCTCTTTCCCTCTTTACCGTAATTGTGGCGTATGCTGTATGCATATTCTTTGTCAAATCTCTCAGAACCAACCTACAATTATGGGTAACCCACTTAGTACTGGAAAGAAATAATGATAATACAAATGAGATTGAATAGACTATATGCTATTTTTATGCTTTGGAAGCTCCAAATTGATTCTCAACTTATTTAAATAATCAATGGGGTTGTTGCTGACCACTGAAAAAATCATGGTAACAAATCGTAAATATCAAGATATTAGGGGTAAAATAAAAGTGTGAGGACATCGACTATGTGATAAATAGATGAACAGATCAGAACTCATAAATATTACAGGAACCTTCTCTCACACGTCACATATAACATGAAAAGTACAAGTGATTGGTAGCTTTGAGGGCTCCAACTTGAAATGGATCCAATGAATTACAATGTGCACCATGCTTACCTTCTGGGAGAACTCTGCCTTCCAAAACGCAAGTGCATCATCCAACTTCAACCCAACACCCTAAACATTAAAAGTTTATAATTATAATTGATTTCAGCATAAAAAGGTGATTATACGATTAAGGTACATGATCGTGATTAGAGGTGACCAGGATAATGTCTCATTTTCTAACAGGTAAAACTTGTAAATAAAAAAAATGCTGTGAAAAATACCATCTTAATAGGAAACTAGTACAAAGTCACACAATGTATTTTTAATGCATAAATCCTCCTAAGTCATTTATTTCAAAATACTAGATTATGTTGGAGAAATAGGTTTGAAATATGGTTTAGAATAACAATAAATACTTGGATAAATTCGTGGATCGTGTTTAATAGACTTTCCGTAATCTGTAATTCAACCCTATGCCTGCGGTATCACGAATTCAGATAAGAGATAATCCAAGAAACTGATTTGAATCACAGGCTTAATTCAAATCCAAACACAGAATATCTTTGCTTTGATTTTCATTAGTCAGAGACTATTTCGATAGAATATCGATTACGAAATCGTATATTCTTCCTTTTGTTTTTTTCCTTCTCTTGTTTTCTTCTTTCCTGCAATTGGCCAGCGGCGGCGGTTATGGGAAGGCGGCGGTGGCGGTTAGGGCCCCTGCCAGGGGCACTGCCTCTCGGACCCCGCCAAGGGGTGATGCCCCTTGGTACCCCACCAGGGGCCAGCCCCCGGACCCCCGTATTCCCGATACCAACTTAGTCTATTCAAGTGTGCACTCCGGACCTCCAAGCCCGAATTATAACCAAGTCTAGAATCGGCTAGTCTCATGTCAATCCCGATTATACCAAAATGGCTTGATAACACTAAAATTACCAACAGATTATTATTAAAATAATAGAGATTTTGCAATCTAATCTTACACAATAATGTTTATAAAAATAAAAATAAAAAGTTAAAGATTTGGACATAAAAGTGTTTCAATCAACTAGACACAATGGGAACCGTACAGAAAGTTTACCCATACACACCTGGCTGACCCACCGACTTTGACACCTCTAATCCTGCTTTCTAGTATATAACGAGTTGCTACTTGGTGCAAAGCTTAAAGTACAGCCAAATTCAACATAATCCAAGTGTACAGCACAACTTTTAGGTAAAATACAGAATTATGCTCAAAATAACTGTGCATGGTGGGCTGAAAAACAATAGATGTAGATGTGGGTGCCAGATTGCCAAATCAGGCCTCATTACAAAACAGAGAGACAGTACCTTGAGAAATAAGCCTAGCTGCATCCTCCCTCCATGCTTTAAATGATGATCGTCTCTTAACTAATCATTTTTAGTAAAAAGCATACAAAAATACAAGTAAAAAATTTTGACAAGAGAACGGATGTGACAAATTAACATGCAACATGAACCACCCATATCATATCAAATTACTTACTGTGTTAAAGAGGTGCTGCATACACAAAGGAAATGAAGTTCTGGCCACTTGATCAATGTCTTTTAGAGATATTTCACCAACTTCTTTGTCCTGTCAAAATAGTAAAAGTAATGATATAATCAATTATCAAATAAAACCACCACAATTTAAAAGTAACAAAGAATACAATAAAATTAGGCAGCATACCTGGCCATAATCAGGACCAAGATAACTAGTAGATAGGGCTTCAACTATCTAATTAAAATCAGGAATGATACATTAGAGAAGAATTAGATATTTAATCCATACAAAAATGAAAACTAATTTCAGTAAATGTAGAACTCACAGGTGTTAGACGGTCCTTCTCTTGTTCCCTAATCATGGATGTCCACTTTCTGGGAAGTAGGAAAAAGAGCACTCAGTAAACTTCATACATACAATACCTGGAGGTGGAAATCTCGGCCGATTTACTTGTAAATGGGTCAAACCGAGTCATGTTTTAACTCTGATGAGTCAAAACATCTTACAAGATAAGTATTCAAATGGTTGAACGTGTCAAACGGCTTGAAAGTCACCAAACACGTATTTTAAAGCACAGCAACAACTATAACCAATCTCATAAGAACGGGATATGAGGGAAGTAGGATGTAAACAGTCATACCTCTACCAACAGGTAGAGACTACAATCCAAAAGACCTCTAGCAGGGAAAGGGTTTATTTCACAAAATAGTAACCAAGTTTGAAAAGTGTTCCACCAAGGTCACCCATGGGTTATTTCACAATGTGAAATAAAGGGGTGAGTGATCTTGGTGGAACACTTTTCAAACTTTGTTACTATTCTGTGAATTCCCCCCCCCCCCCCCTCCCCCCGGAAAAGAAGCAACTCGCGAAGTGCCAACATTTTTTTTAGAAAAATATTATTACAACTATTAATATTACAACTTTTTTTATTTATAAATAAACTTGCGTGTGTATATACCATCATTCGATTCAAAAAATTACATACACACACATATATACACACTTTATAAATCATATTTAATAGAGTAATTATTCAAAAAAATTGAATTGTTTGAAAAGAAAAGAAAATCTGTTTAAGACTGACCAGACCCGACATGTTTTAATCTGATTTGCCCATGGCAAGCATAGACAACATCCACTGTTAGATAAGTTTCAGAATAACCTGTTTGTGAGAACGAGGGCTTTTGAAAGATGGCTACGAAAGTGTGGAACAACAAATGAGACAACCTAATGGCATAACAAAGTTAGAAAATCAATTGGTGAGATATATCTTTCTGTTGCATTTGTGTAATCACAAGACAAAAATAAAGATGAAGAGTCGTTCACCTGATTAAGAGCAACATATGCATATCCTTTCTGGATAAACACTCTGCGGCTTGCCACAAGTTCTGGAACTTCTTCAAATGGCACCTACATCAATAAAATGAAAGTAACATGACTAGAGTTCTTTTGCCTGGGGTGCTGTCCCCTTTACCCCAAAAAAACATGAATAGAGAAAATCAGCCAAACAATTGCTTGGGCCTCAAACTCAAAACATGGCCACAGAAGATCAAATTTTCCAACTAAGATTATTAAATTCGTCTATATGATTACAGAAGTAGTATATTTCATACCTACACGAGTCATTACAGGGGAAAATTTGCCACATACAATCATCAATAGTAGATGAATTACATCCACCACTGAGCTTTTCAAAAAAAACATGCCACCACTGAGGAAGTTAACTTTTTGAGCATGTATTTTCACCACAAAAATACTTGTTCAGTTTCATATCTACAGCGCTCTAGAAATGTGCAAATGATCCTATGAAGTAAATGGAGGGAAGGATCATAATGACAAATATGGGGTGAAAAAGGTTCAACTAGGCAATGTACCTTGTACAGTCCATTAGCTGCAGTATAGAAGACCACAAAAGAAAACAAATTATGTTAGAACACTCAAACTGAAAAAAAGCAAGGACTTAGGTTATTGATGGTAATCCACTTATGACATACCTGTGGGCGAAGGTTGGCTAACTGAGCGTGCAACTAGGTTCAGTTTTTCCCGCAGTTCCTGAAAAGAATCACAAAAGAAGAATATGTTTGCTTCATCAAGATAGACAATCCGTATCTACACTTTCGGCTAGATAAGCATGAAACACAATCTTAGCGGATATTAAACAGGTAGAATGAGCTATTATGACAAAAATACCTCAAATTCTTTAGGCGAGACAACTTTGTAAGGAATGCCAAGTTCTGTCATCAATGCCAACTGCTCAAAGCAATCATCAAAAGTTAACATAACCAAAATAAGTTATAATATGTATTTAAATAGGCATCAAGAGAAATCATGTGACTAACATACATGTACATCAGAACTCTCACGTCGAAACCGATAGCGAAAAAGAGTGCTTTCCATCGAAAGGAACCATTTCCTTAATTCCTCTCTAATATATCATGAGAGAGAGAGAGAGAGAAATATAACATCATTAGTTCAAAATATACACAAGAACATCGAAGCACAAAGAAATTTAGATGGATGGCTAAGTTCAAAGGCTTACGATCTACAATACACAAGACGTAAAACAAAATGGGATATGATGTCCTTATTGATATCCTCTGAAGCCTGTGGATGTCTCATATTGGCCTTCCATAGATCACTTACCTACATGATCAAAAAAACAAATAAACACCCTGCTTAAGAGTAAAAACATAAGCATAAAGAAAACTACCACTAACCAATTTCTCCATTTCATCAGGCTTCTTTCCTCTAGCCAGTCCATCAGAAATTCCTCTAAGAACTGCAGATAGCAAATTTGAATAAAACATTTCTACAGTATTTAAACTTTAAAAAAAATAAAGCAAAAAGAATGTGTATGCGTTCGAACGAAACCTCATGCTTATCTTAGCAGACAGTTAATGTAGAATGAATTTTAATCTAATTGCCAAAACAAACATTTAATTCCCCAAAAATTATCAAACTAGATAATCCAATTTCATATTTAGGTATAGAACTGCAAGAACTATTTGTAACATCATTAATGACTCGTTAATATGAGTATTTTGGTCATTTATATATTTACCTAACCGTGAATTGCATCCTAGTGGACCGTCATTGATACGTGAGGTTTGATTTTTCCGAGTTACCCCTTATAATGCGTCATTAATGAGCCATTCACAAGTCATTAATGAGCTTTTACAATTATTAGCCATTGATTTATTTTAATTAATAACCAAGATTGGTTCTCGCACTTAAAACAATTCTCGTTTACCCAACTATGAATAGGAAGGTGCAAACGAGAACTGTTTTTCGTACGAGAACTACGAGAACCAATCTTGGCCCTTGATCAAAATAAATCAATAGCTAATAATTGTAAGGGCTAATTAATGCACTCATTCATGGTGTTATTCTACTACGATTCGAACAACGTGGTCCCATCTTGTTCCAACAAAAGTTTGTGTCTTTGTATGAAGAGCTTTAAGTTGTGGTATTCCAACCCAAGATGTTCTTATTTATAGAGGCATGGACCTTTATTCGGCTATGTGTCCTGTTTGTGGCAATATTTGTGAGTCAACTAAGCATGCTCTTTGAAATTGTGAGTTTTCATTGGATATTTGGAGTAACTTTTGTAAGTTGTGGAGCTTAGTTGCTGATCGTATTTCTGATGAAGAAAGTTTTATTCAATTCAAGATGGTGCCCAATATTTCGAAGTGTCGGAATAAAGTTTTGGAAGTTTTTGCTTGGGTTTCAATCTATTTCATTTGGAAGAGAAGGAATAAATGCGTGTTTCAGGGGGGAAACTCTCAAATTGGGAAATTTTTAGAAACATACAGATTTATTCTTTTACTTGTTTAAAGAATCGAAATTCGTGTTTCAACGGGATGGCTTAGAACGATTGGTTGCTGTGGTGTGAAGCTTTTGAAGCAACTGTGAACTTTTTCTATTATATTTTTCATTGTGTGAGTTGGATGATAGTTTTGGGGCTTTTTTGTAGGTTGTGATCTTTTCAAGTTTTATGTTGTTGGTGGTTTTGTAGGTGTGTCCCTTCTATAGCTTGTAGAAGATTAGTTTGTTGTATGTGGTTAATGTGGTTGTTTTTAATGCATATTGTTTTTCAAAAAAATGCACTCACTAATGAGTCATTAACAGCTCATTAATGACGCTTTAATGAGGGGTATTTTGGAAATATAAGTCTCGTCCATTAATAACAATTGACCCGGACGCAATTCACAGATTGGGTAAATATGTAAATGACCAAAATACCTCTAATAATAATTCATAAATGGTGTTACAAGCGGTTCCCGCAGTTGACGTACGAACAATTCTCGATTAAATTTTTCCATATATATTCTGTTTGTGTGTATGTATATATATAGAGAGAGAGAAGTTCATTAGATAACCGTTCTTATTGCAAGTACCGCTAGTACCATTTGTAATCTCCATAAATGCTCATTAATAGGGGTATTTTGGTCTTATATATATTTTTCCAACCGTTAATTGCGTCCGGGTGGGCCGTCATTAAAGAGTGAAGCTTGGTTTTACTAAAGTAGACCTCGTTAATGAGTCATTAATAACTCATTAATGAGCCGTCATTTTTATTAGCCATTGTTTATTTTAATCTAAGGGCCAAGATTGGTTCTCGTGGTACTCGTATTAAAATTGTTCTCAAATGAACTCTCCCTCTATATATACACACGTGTTTTATAATTATTTTAAATGGAACTGAAGAGCAACCATCAAACTTCTACATGATTTATTCTTATGAAACTGAAGGGCACACCTTTTTCTTATTCTCTGCCTGACTAGAAAAAGGAATAAGTTGTAATTTCGGCACCCCAAATGATTCATTCAAATAGGCAGCTACTTGGTCAATACCTCATAAGTAAATTACTACTAGAAATTCAAAATTCCAAAACTTTTAAACCTAAATTCAAAATGTAAACTTAGGCTTTGTTTGTTTTTTTAAATAAGGTCTTATTTTAAAGAAACGTCTGCGGGTGCGCAGATGTTTCTGATAAGCTTGTTTGTTTTTTCATAGAAACGTCTTAATAAGGTTGTTTGTTTTTTTGCAGACATAAGACCTTATTCTGTCTTATTTTTGCTTATTTTGAGAAGCTAAAATCTATAGCTTTTTTTCGAAGACCTTAATCTTAAGACATTCTAAACCACATCTTCTCCGAAGACATGAAATAAGACATAAGACATTTATGTCTTCGAAAACAAACAACACCTTAGAAACACGAACATATAGCAAGAAACTGATCTCAGAAACGACCTCTAAACCTAATATACAAAATCTCCCGAATCAGGGTAGCAAGCCCTTAAACCATAAATGCAAATTGCCAAATTCTAACCCTAGAGATAAGAGCAGATAGTTTTATGTCCGATTGCAACAACTAGATGAACTATATATAATTCCCGAATCTGTCTACTGAAATTTGTATAGAATGAAGTGTTATAATAATGACCAAAGGCAACATATACTATTAGATTCATAGAAAGAGGAAAGAGCCGACCTAGGAGCCGGTCAACAGCGAATCGCTCGAAATCTTCAAGTCTGACTTCGAGCGTGGGAGCTGATCGGTAAAGCGGGAGGGTGGAGACAGCGGTAGATGATGCCGATGCCGTTAAGGCTTTCTTCTGTGACCTGACGACTTCCATCGCAATTAGCAACTGATCTCTATTGTTTTCTGGTCTGAATCCTGGGAAACAACAATGGCTACAACGGACTTTGAAATTAAACACGAATTGATTTCAACATTTGGGGTGAGAGGCTAAAAAATGCGGGAAATGGTTCCCGGTTCCCGCCAAATTTCCTCGGTCCGCCTTTTGGGCCCAATTTATGATGTAGTAGATGACTATTCGTAGGTGGAACAAAAGCAACATCGAATTTGAGGCCTAACTAAATAAAGGATTACATTTTCAACCCATAAAGGATTACATTTTCTTCTTTTTTTTACCGGATTAAACGATACACGGGTTGGTTTAAAAAGTAATAAATGTTAAATATTAATAAAAAAATGTTAAATAATTATAAACGTGAATGAAATGAGAAAAAAATAACGATAGATAGCGTCAACACTCATGTCAACGGTGAAAACGTCGACTCGAGAGGGAGTGTAGATGTGAAGACAGTTTCGTGGTATCATGATACGAAGAGACGTAATTGTATTTCTCGTACAAGTCATCGATCATTATTATTATTCCAATCATCGGTAATAAGGTTAAACATTTATTGATTATAATTAAATAAATTGAAGTGATTATATAATATTTTAGAATGATAAAACTAAGAATTTGGTTGAATATAATATTTTAAAATATTATAAAGGGTATATGATATTTGTAAATTAAGATGGGTAAACACAATATTTTAGGATTTAAGAATGGCGTATATGAAATTATCTTTAATAACTTTGATTTAAATTAAAGTCAAAATTGAATCCAATTTTGACCAAGAAATGTCAAGATTGGATTTTAATTTGTATCAAATAGATGGTTAAAATTTGATAATTAAAATTTTCATTTAAATCCAATGATACATAAGATGCAACTTATAAAATCTACCATTTTATGTATTTGAAAACCTTATACATAAGATGCAGTTATCTTCTCTAGGAAACCACTACAAATGCTCCTTTTAAGTGTTCAAACATATTTGTTTTATGCGTATAAAGTAAAAGGTTTCTTTCACAACTAGGTTTCTTATAACTTTGTTTGGAAAGAAAAGAATGTTTGATTGGGTGCGGACAAGGGGCTTGACAGTTCCCAAACATGAAAAGTCGCTCGACCCAAGCCCAAGGGTGTGGACATAACAACACCACTATAAATTCGATAAGATCAATATGCAATCATCAATCATGCATCGTTTGGTCCGCACATCAGAAATTTAAAAGTGTTCGTCGCTACTAGAAGTCTAAAACACGCCAAATAATAAAGAGTATGCATCATTGCACTCCCCCACTCTATGACATATGTAAGAGGATTGACCTATAGATGTGACATACGTATGTTAGAGAGGGGAGGAGAGTACACCCAACAACACCCAATAAAATTGACGGACAAACTTTTACAAAGTAATACATTAACTATGAAAAAAGAATACAAATAAATTTCTACTCTAGAAAAAAAAATTAGCTACAGGAAAAAAATTCTATAAAGTTAATTAGTTAAACCATTAGATGAGTAAAACCAGATAAGTTTTGATCCAACATTAACCCATGTTTTTAACAGGTCACAAAGTTGCTGGGCTTGTATTACCAAATACCAATTATCTAATCGTCATACAAATATATTCATCCATAAAATGCACAGCTTTCAAGTTGCCTTCACAATTGCCAACTGTTGTTTAACAAAAGGTATCGAAATTAAAACAGGCTCCCGTTACAAATAAGGGTGATAAGGTCTAATCTCGATATGACATTTGTGAAAATAAATGGATAAAAAGGAAATCGAGTAAATTATTCCCGAAAGGAAAGGAGACCGTAGGCCTTGGGCACGGTCCAAATATTCCAAAAAGGATGTTTCCCTAATCAGCATTATCATATAGACGACTATATTGTATACACGTTACCTAATTAACTCTCAGTTTTCACAAAATTTAGCACCTTCTTAACTTCTTCATTCTACAAGGTACAAAAATGTTCTTTTTTCCTAACAAAAAATTATTTCAATTTGTAGTTTGTTTGCATACAATGTCACTGTCCATTAGGAGGGCGGTTCCTTGAGAAAACAGCACCAATGCTAGAAAATGTACGCCCAAAGAGACGAGGGTTTGCACTTGTGTCTTCTGTTAAGTTCAACCCCTTTGGTACCCTGGTAGTGTTTCCCGATTCAAGTATTTCTGAAGTTTCCTGAAAAACCTGCAGTATATCGGAATGAGACTAAGAATTTCGTTCAACATTTTGTGGGTTCCATCCAAGTATAAATGAGAAGGAACCCGCAGATATGGAATGCAAAATGAAAGCATGTTTACAAACCTCAACCCATTTACTTGTGGAACAGCTCCATTCAAATTATGTTTTTATCTTTAAAAGGTAAATGAAAAACTGGCTTAAAACATAATTGGTCCAAAACCACCAAAAGTGTACTTCTTATGCATAAGACCTACAATTATTTTAGTACACACAATTCTGTCTAAAGTTGAGTAAAAACAAAATGGACTAAAAGTGTTTCAGGTCAACCTAAAGCCCAACCCTGCCTGTAAGGATTAGGAATAACCTTCAAGCCAGAAGCAGAGGCAGAGACAGAGCTTCCCAAAGGTCGTTTAACCTGAAAGACACGAAGTCGGTTGTAGGATACAGCACCAAGTTAGAGCCACTGAAATTAGTTTTGTTCAAAAGATTTAGATATTACTGTTACCCTAATCATTATTAATGCACTCATAAACAAATTAATGAACAAAAAACTGTTTGTGGGTCAGGTCAGCCTGGGTTTCAATCCATACTAAAAAGGATCCTTTCCAAACTGACACCGGCTTTGACCAGTCACTCACCTGCCCGCCTGTGTTGCAACCTTTACTAATAATATTAACCAATGAGTAATAAGGCACGTACCCCAGGCGATACAGGAGGGGTTGATTGTTGCTCCTCTGTATGAACCGGAGGCAAAGACATAGTCTGCAATTAGAGTACAATGACATTCTCATATTGTCTTCGGATGCTAAAAGAAATTTTCAAAGCCCACTCACAAAATCTACATTCATAACTATAATTCAAGTCGTCACTTCGCAAGACAGATATTTTAGGCCCAAATAAAAGCAAACTGAATACCAAAATGTTCATACATACATACGTTAGAACACACAGATATACATACGTACAAAATGTTCATACATATGTGCGTATGTACTTATGCACGTATTAATTCTGTCATATTTCTTCCAGAACTAAAACAAACAGCTACCACAATAGAAGGGCTGAAAATTGCCAAAAATTGATTCTTCCCTGGTGGGGTGATCGTGTTTTTCTCTTTAGTGTGTTTGTGAGCGAGTGTTTACGTGTGTAAGAGAGAGATGTGAAGGAGGGAGGAAAGATTGTCCATCATGCAAATTAAGACCAATATACTTCCAAGTCAGAAATACAAATGCTTACCTCTTAGAGCATCTACTATTTAAGAAAGGTTTACAAAAATGAAGCGGTTCGTAGCTTTTTCTTTCAGCCTCGAGAATTAAAAGTAAAAAAATTACGCAGGACCCATTTATAAACCGCTAAGTTTTACGGGTTGCTGACGTTGCATGACAAAACAAATTTATAAACATTTAAAAAAGTTGTATGATAGTGGATGTTCTTAAATGTATAGCGAACCAGAACAGGCTTATCAAGGAATCTTATAATTAGAAAAGCATACCCTTTGTGGTGATGGAAGAGCTGGCCTTGATGAACTAGATGGGTTCGCCTACAATAAACAACAAACAATCAACCATCACTGCATTATATTAAATCTTGTAAGCGGTATTTATCTGAAACACTGTTGCTCTTTCCAATTAATTGATAGCATAATAAAATAGAGTTAAGAAGATAAAAGACGTGAATATAAGAACCACCCTCTAAATGTGCAAACAGATTAATCTTATTAGGGTTTAGTTCACTAAAATGTATCCAAGTTATCGTGTTTTGCTATTGTGTGTATCGAACTTTAAAAGTTTCTATTGTGTGTATCAAACTTTTAATTTGTTGCTATTGTATGTTTTTTGGTTACATAAAAATGTAAGAAGGTTACAAGTTTAGTACATACAATAGAAAGTTTAATACACACAATAGCGACAAATTAAAAGTTCGATACACACAATAGAAATTTTTTAAGTCCAATACACACAATAGCAAAACATGACAACTTGGATACATTTTGGTGAACTAAACCCATCTTATTATTGAAATAGTATTGTTTGATAATCATAATCAACAAATTAATTAATATTTTAAAGATTAAATAAATGGACAAGACAAAATGCTTGTGGGTAGGGATGTAAATGAGTCGAGCTACTCGAGCTCGGATACTTAAAAGCTTGAAACGAGCTGAGACTAAACGAGTTTGAGCCCGAGCCGAGCCTAAACGAGTTCGAGCACGAGCTAGAGCTTAGATTAAGAGGCTGTTTGGGATTGCGTTTAAAAACTGATTATTTGATTATTATGATTTGAAATCGCAGATAATTAGTTTAAAGTGTTTGGGGTTGTGTTTTCAAAAATCAATTATTTGCGTTTTGGAGACTACAAAACGCAGTTTTGAGAATCTACTTTTGAGTTGCTTTTTCAAACTGATTATTTGATTATTGTGATTTTACCCTTTAAAAATCAATTAATCTACTTTGCTAAGCACTTAAAAAACTGATTTTCTGATTATTGCGATATGAAGCAACATAATCAAATCCAAACACTTTTATTCAATAGCGCGTGCTCTTGCAGCTGATTATCTAATTCTGGATTATTAAAAACACATAATCTATTTTCAAATCGCAATCCCAAACACCCCCTAAGGCTCATTTATTAAACGAGCCCGAGCCTTGTGTATTGGGCTCGTTTAAGCTCGTAAGCTTAATCGAGCTTTGATATAACATATATACTTTTTATTTTTTTATTTATTATTTATATGCTTATATTGTATATTTTTATATCACTAAATATGAAAAAGAATAAAAATTCAAAATTCAAATTGTTTTTTACATCATGAAATATGAAAAAAATAAAAATTCAAAATTCAAATTGTTTTTTTATTTATTACTTATATAAATTTTATCTATTGTTCAAAAAAAACCTAATAATTTAAACTACAGAGCCTATCACGAGCTTCAAATAAACTTTCGCGAGCCGAGCTCGAGCCTCAAAATACAAGCTTGAGCTTTTGTAATTTTAAATGAGCATGGCTCGATTAGTGTAAAGCTCAACTCGGCACGGCTCGTTTACATCCCTACTTGTGAGTGACCTGGGCCTCCTAGCCCATTTTCCCGTGCAACTATTTTGATGTGACTTGCCCACCTTGTCACCTCTACTATAAGCCATCTGGAACGAATGGAAAGTGTATTGCTTCACAATCTCTATTATCATACCTGAATGCGTTCCACAGATGCCTGATTTTCCAATGTTACGGCAGTACGTAGTAACCTTGCCACTCCTAGGTTTGTGTCATCCTGCACACACGTCATTATAGATAACTTGACAATCTGCATAGAAAGGTTTTCTAAGCTTATTTAGATATTTAAGAGAATCGTACCTGCTTCAATTCAATCCTATTCAACTTGGTCTCCTGTGACAAAAAATTGTTTGACCAGTATCCACTTGAGCATCTCACACAGATAGAAATTAAAAAAATAAAAATAAAAAATGGAAATGAATCACACCAGGGTATAAACTGCATGGTGTACAGATTGAACGTCTATTGCAATCACTTTTGCATCTCCTCGTAGAGAGGAAACCTATATGGTTTAATAAAGAAAGGTTACTTAAATCAAACATGAAATCCAGTTCTCATAACACAAGAAACTAGACAACTGTCACAATGGATATACCTCCTCTTTTGTAGATGCAGTAATTTCTGCAACCTCATCTAAACTACAGTCGACACGGTCGATTCTTGAAGATAAATGCCGCTTGGTAGCCTGAACAACAACAATAATAACCTTAGATAAGCAAATAAAGAAACAAAATTTCACATCAGCTCACTATGAAGGTCCTCGCTTCATTGTCGTCATATCTCATACAGGCATTGCTGAAAGCAAGCCACTTTCAGAAGCTGCTTAGTATTACCGACTCCTCTGTCAGAGTTTTAGTTAGAGAGGCAATTCTGACCCATTTACATATGAACTAGAAATGTTCACCCACGCGCTGCAGCGGTGCTTTAAAACATAATTATTTTACTACGGAATTTACAGGGAAGTTTAAAGTGCTACATTTATCATGATGGGGGGTAACAATAATAACAGAAGTCAAAGAAAGGAGCCAAAAGAAACAAAAAGATCAAACAAAGCGAATAAAAACCAATCAAATAGAAAATATAAATAAGAAAAAGAAAATCATAACAAAGTTAAAATATAATATTAAAAGGCTCAATAAATATCAATAATATATAGTACAAAACATGTAAAAAGCAAAACTTTATTTAAATTTATAATTTTTAAGCTTATTACTGTATTAGTGTTATAAAAGTAAACATTTAAAAGAAGATGAAATTATCATTAAAATACTAAAATAATGTGATTTCTTAAAAATTTAAAATAATAAGAAAGACAGAGAAAAAAAAGGAAAGGAAAAAAGTTGGTTAAGGTTCGGGCTTTGCCTGAGAAACACAAAAGAGGACAAAAACATTTCCTGCAAAATGCAAGTAAAATAATGATTGATTTTGGCTTCTGTTTTATGTTTTATCTCAAACGAGTCACCATAAAAAACGGCTAAAATAGGTTAAATCTTTGCCCAAAGTCTGCTTTAATGCTTACAGCCTCCAAAAGTGTTATATTCAAAGATTTAGATTTAGATTATCAATGTAATAATCTTGATAGCCATCAATTTTTATAAACTTTTTTAGTTTACAGAAATGGAGTAAAAAAGAGCCCATTAAGTCATTAACCAGTAGTAAAATGCCATGTGAAACACCCCTACACATAATTGACCTGTTAACCTAACCACTTATCTTGCCATCTCTAGTATTAAACAACTATCTAGAGTGATTGAAACATACAACTAATAGATAATTTCAGAACCAAAGACTTACTGCAAGTGAAGAGTAGACGTTTTCAAGCTGTTTAGCTACAGCATTTGTAGCGTCAGATAAACTACGCCTTGTAGCAAACATCATATCAGGAAGTTTCCAACCCTGAGAACAAATACAAAAATAAAAATTAATGATAAACAAAATGCAAGAGAACAAACTGAAAAACTAGATATATACACAGCTTCTTGTTACCTCATGATTGGAGGTGGTAACAAAAAAAAACATACACAAAGGAAATTGTAACTTATAGCTATTACCATAGAATTATCCACAACCAATTTTTGGTCATTGAGCATGCCATTTTTAAATTCGTCAGAGAAACAAGAACTTAACTTTCAAATAGCAAATTTAAAGTTTATATAAATCAACAAGATTATGTTGTATTTATTTATTTACAATTATACCTAATTGTATAAGTTCTACATAGGCACAAAAGGAACAAAGTAACACATGGGTGATCCGGATGCCAAAAGGAAGCATAGCATACTCACCTTCCACCAAGCATAGCCATACCCTACTACAACAACAATAACGATGAGCCCATATTTATTGGTACCTGCATGAAAAGAATTTTGAAGGGTAATGATAGTGAAAGGAATACAGCCATACAGGTGAATGACTTTTTGACGAATCATTTCACTTAATCACTTATAGCATTGATGGGAAAATAATTTGACATAACCATAAACGTAAGGTTCAAATTTCCTTTACCTGTGGGCTGTGACTAATAAGTTGCTCATTGTAAAATAATCTATACACAAATGGTGGATGAAGTGCCATGCATCAACTTGACATAAAAAAAACTTAGGGTTCAAACTTCAAACTTCCTTATATAGCCAAGCTATAGTTGTGTATTTCAATTCCTAGTCTCCTATAGGCAGAATTTCTTAAATACAGATCTCATCGGTGAACAGAGTTGTTGCTTTATTGAGGTATCTTGTATGGTTATCCCACAATACAAATTAGAAGAAATGCACCTAACTTTTGCAACAGTGCCTTTTACCTTTAACAATAGAGTCGGAGTGTGTGTGGGGTTTTTTTTTTTTTTTTTGGGGGGGGGGGGGGGGGGGGGGGGGGTGTCCAATTGTGACTACCTGCATTTGGTGACTCCAAGCCAAAAGCAAAGAAATAAATAATCAAAAATAAAATACATAACACCAGCTTGTTTTTAATTTGAAAACGCATGCAGGTGTCAATAACCAAAGTGTCAACAAACTACCTGAACTAGTGGAAGTCACAATAGTAACGTGTCTATTTGATGCTAGGAGTTGAAGCTCCTGCCTTAGGCTGTTAACCTGTTTTTCAAATGAAAGAGCATCTTGATATGAAATCTATAGATTCATGGAACTGTCAATGCTAGATAGTGGTCCATTAATCCAAAAGATAAAAAGTGATAAGCTTTAATTCCTTAAAATGACATTCAAACCTGTGCCATCAACGAGTCATTGCGTGGTTTAGGACTTGAACCGGCTTTCTCATCATGCTTAATTAATTTGAGTACCTGCAAAGACAGAAATCAGAAAACATTAACTGACAAGATTATGGAGAGACTGTTAATATAATGTAATTTAATCAAATATATGGCATGAGTTAACTAACTAGCAAAGAGATCAATTGCTACCTTAGAAGCACCAGAGAAAAAATCACCAACACTGGGAAGGCGTCCTTCTTTTGCAATAACTGATCCAACAAGGCCTACAAACATTCATAAATTTTTTTAATTAGCAAGTATGTGCTTCTTCACATCTTGAGAAAGACGAATCCAATAGAACATGATCATATGAAGCACTCAACTAGTGGAAAACGACTGGGAGTGCCAATTTTTACCCATATTCTTAAGAATGAGTTTATTTGGGATATGTTCCATCCATAATAGGGTCCAGTGGATAAATTTATTAACAAAAATTTTTAAAAAGAAATAAAACAAGTCAAATGGGTAGAAAGGGTCACACAACTTGAAAGTTGCCCCAAGTGTCTTTTTATCCGTACAACTTCCAATTAAACAAATTATATCTTTGTGGTAACAGTATACATTGTTACCTATAGAAAAGTTAGAAAAAAATTGAAAAAGTGTGTGCGCTTCGGTCACAACTTGTTTCAAACCATTATAATAAAAATGATGCATTACGTGTCTCGCCCCAACCCTCTATTTGTCACACGTACCAAAGATAGTCATAGACTCATAGGTACGGACATACGATATGGAACTACTCGCATACTGGGAATCAGGGGACTAAATCAGCATTAATGAAGGGCTAGCATGATATCAGAAAGAAAAATATTAAATCTACAAAATCTAATCTTTATGATGTTACACTTGTATGCACTACTACACTATGGTTACGGATATCAGGATTCGATTAATAGAGGCAATGCACATTTAGTGCAAATCCCATATATCCACCATCAAAATGCCACTTTCACTGCAGGATGCACGCTATGTAGCTCCAATCCACCCCTTTAAGGTTTATTGTAGCATTATGCAGTTTATGGTACTTAAACTAATCATACTAACATCAAAATTGAATCAAATCATATCGTTTTATCTTCCAACTTTAAGCATAAATTCAAAGTCTGTTAAAACCCTGTCAGTCGTGAACCCCAAATGAGGAAAATTCAATAGCTCCACTGTAACTCTACTGCATCTAGTGCAACACTCGCAAAAGATGATGCTTGATTAATAACCATAAAAACTAATATATCTGTAACTGATTAACATCTAATTACACCATACTGAAGATCGAAACCCGGAATAAATGATATAATAAAATCGTTAGGTTATTACTTGAAGATATAATGATGAACGATCACAGAATAATACCTGCGCCGATTATTATTGTGAGCTTCCCGAGAGGAAGAGCCATAATCGAATTGAGCAATCAATCGTTTAATTTGTAACCTACGAAATTGTGAACATATTTCCGTCAACGAGGAACTGGAGGAACTTCGAGAATAATACGAGTTCACTATCGAATTTTTCTTTTCTTCTGTTTTTTTTTCTCTTTTGGACGTATGTGGAGGCCTCAAAATCACGAAAAAACAAAAAGATAAAAAAACATCACACGTATCTTAATTCTAAAACTTATAAAAAAGCGAAAATAATTAAATATAACCTAAGAAATGTATTATATTTATAAACCATCTAAATAAGAGATAGATTAGTTTACTTATCTAAGACCATCCGTAGTGTGAGACATTGATCTCGTCATTTCTCTCTTGCGCTCATCGTCAATAGGCCACATTCGTCATGTGCTCATCAATGTAGACGACGAGCTACTCCATCGGTTTTCCTTAAAAAACCAACGTTCATAAGGTGGCCAACGGTCATAAATTGCATGTATATACATATTGCATATATATACCCTATATAGGGGTGAGATCAAATAAAAAAGAAAATTAAAGTAAAAAGTGTAAAAGAGATGATTATTTGATCATTTTTCGGTATATATATCAACTGATAATCATTAGTTCATCATCTTTATTGATTAAAACTAGTTTTTCATCAATTTCTTTTTTATTTCAAATACAGATTTTGAAAACAAAATTTTGGAATAATTTGTTGATGAACAAAATACTTTCATCTAAAAAGTGATGAATATGTTGGATTCATCAAAAAGAAATTGATGAAGAACTAGTTTTAATCAATAAAGATGATAAACTAACGATTGTCAGTTGATATATATACCGAAAGATGATCAAATAATCATCTCTTTTACCCTTTTTACTTGATCTCTACCCTATATATATATATATATACCACTATACTCTATATTTCTCATCTATTTATACTTCCATTTCTTAATATAGACATTTTCTCAACAATTATAAAAATGGAGGACTACAAGAAAATAATCTTCAACAAACAAGAAAATTATGTATACCTGCACAATTTTGCATAACATAATTATTGAAGATCAAGTGTACACAGTAAGCCATGTGAAAGAATGTCTAGAAATTCCCGAAGGTAACTCACAACGTACGGTTGCCTAAACATTCGCATCGTAGGTCCAAAACGTTAAGGATATACACAACAAATATATGCATATTAATCTTAGAAGTGATCTCGTCCGACATATCGAACAACTCCCAGTTCTTTTTCAAACTTAATTTTATTTTAAATTTGTATTTGTAATTTTTTTACTTTAATGTTTTTAATGTATGGTTTAAATTTGTATTGATCTATTATTGTTTAAAAAATTATTAATGTACAATTTAAAATATTTATCTACTTTTATTATTTTATAAATTGTATATGTTATATAGAAACTTAAAATTAAAATGAAAATGGGTAATGAAGTCTACATTAGTCATGACATCATGACTAAGGTTGTTTAGTAATGAAATAGTCATAATCTGCAAAAACTAAAGAGAAAGTCAGTTATAACCACTGTTTTGAAAACCAAATCTGCCGGTCTAACCGGTTAAACTGGAAAGTCGGAAACTGGTCCGTCACTGGTTCACCTATGCCGGTTAAACCGCCTGAAAATAAACTGCCTAGTTTCGATAGAACTGAAAAAACCGGAAACCGGTAGGGCTGGATTGAACCGGATCAATGGATGAAGCATGATGTTTTCAACTTTTGAAAATATAAAGGGAGGGAGGATTGAACCTTGATGCTTCCGATGTGGGATCAACTCCCACATAGATGCATAGAATTAAAGACGAAGAATTGAAAATATATTTAATTGTTTTATCAATTTGTGGGTCTATTATTAGTCTCTTGGTGCTTCTAGGAGAATTTCTTTTTTTTAAACATTGAATTGCTCATCCTATTTTCTCTATGTAATCCCAAAAGGCCAGAATACTAATCATATCATATTTGATTTGCATTAATCATAAGGCCAGAATATTAATCATATCATATTTGATTTGCATTAATCATCTAACTGTGGATTTAACTAAATGAAAATCTTAAAAGATATATTTATTTTTTGAAAAATAAACAACACAAAGGAATTAAAATTCACAATCTAAGCAATTTATCAACAACTAAAAAAGGCAAACCTTATAATAAAACAAAAGCTTAAGCTAATTGGATATATAAATAAGTTTGAATACAACATCACTAAGGTATGTGATATTAATATTATGAATTATTTTTTTCAAAATAAAACGTAAACTAAGATTAATCTTTTAGATTATTAAATAATTAATTTTTAAAATTACACCCTTTATTTTTGTTCATGAGTGATCCTGAAGGTGCGTTAGTTAAGCGTCAAGGGCCTTATGTTTACTGCTATGTTCTTGAAGTTTGAGGATGAATGTTCTTGAGCAAAACCAAAAAACTAGTCAACCATCATGCTTTTCTCATGACCAAACCACCAATAATTTTGAAAACATCCTTTCAAACCCCGTATTTGTTCGCATTATGGAAAACACGGACACGCTTGCCCAAAAAGATACACATTCACCAAGAAACACATACAAACCACTTTAGCTATGGATGGAAACCATCAAAATACACACGCCACGCATACGCAAGTAAACACATATGCCATACCTAAACCCTAACCCACCACCGTTTTAAAACCCAAACCTACCATCCTTGTTTCATCTTCCCGCACATCTTAATACTAAATAGACTCGCATACACTTCGATTTATCTAGGTAAGAAAAGAAAGAAACAATACCTAGGACTTGATTAGAGCTTACAGCCTTCCGAATTGGCAATCAATACGAATGCCATAGAGTTACGACGGTTGTACCTGTGAACCAACCCTCTTATTTGAAGGTTGATAATACATACGTGAATGTTTATGATTTGCAAGTATGATATATGCAACTTATTGACGTCATAAAAATATAGGAGTATAAGATAAATCCAAATAGAAGGAAGAACTAACATTTTTCATCATGTAACTTTAATTTGTGTTCAAAATGTTGCAAAGTGGTTATTATGGCAATGGACATCTTCGAGCCTAAAAGAATATAGTATAATGACAATAGAATGATGCATGTGACTAATGTGCTTATGTACTATAATTTTATTTTTGTCTTATATTTTGTTTGGTTGGTAATGGCATGAAATCGAGGATTCTAGTTGTTTTTTAACTTCTGAATCAAGATATTTTGTGTAAAACTACAAGACATTATCATTAATGGCATATGTGTGTCACATTCACGGCAAATCAACTTTGATGAATATGTTGTGTGAGAACGCAATTCTGATCAAAGTTGGATCAATTGCACATTATCACTTTAAGTAAAAAGCTTTTCAGCATGGTTGACATGACAAGGTTAAACCAACAAGCCTATAGACTCAGATAAGACTATAAAAAGCTAGAACTTTGTTTGACACCTCAACAAGCATTCATTCACAAGTTCAAACTTAGATCGAGGAAGATCTGTCCTTGATTTGCAATCTTAAGAAGTTCAAACATATTTAGTAAAAACTATGATTCAAGAGAAATGCTTGTTGTATAATTTGAAATATATTTTTTATACCTAGACCGAATTTAATAGTGTACCGATGCCGACACATCTTAGCAACCAAGGTTTGTAAGAACAGTTTCGATTTTGAGTTATAAAGAAAATCTATCTTCACGCATGAAGTTGAAATGGTAAATTCATATTCAAGTGATAAGTATTGATTTGATTTAAATATAAATATAAATTTTGTATTTATACAATCCAAGTTGTCATCTCAGTTTAAAAAGAGTAATTCAACAAATAATGATAAGAAAACTATAGCATACAGTTTATAATTTATACAATTTTTTGGGTATAAAAGTGATTACTGATACTCATACTTAATTGGTCAATTAAAAACCACTTTAATTAAATTATCAATCTAAACATCGTAGTCTGTAGAGCCCCGATAGATAAGACACCGACCAATACAAGATAGAGATCACTACTTGTTATTCTATAACCATCCCATCACTCAAACTTGCCACCAACTAATTACCATCTACCCATGTAATAATCTTGACCTAATATATAATATGCTATTTTACATCTAAAATTACAATGTATACGTTATACATAAACTGAAAAAAAATGTTAATTGAACAAAAAGTCAAGAAAATATCGAATATGATCGAATGTATGTGTTTCTATTTACATATATATACATACATACACACACAAACACGTGTGTTTGTGTGTGTATGACTATAGGAAGTATGAAGATGTGAATGTGAGTGTATAGGTTAGAAGAGATTATGTTTTGGAAAATTATACCGTTATTTATCTTGTGTGTGTATGATATTATTTGTGTATGATAAAATAAGTCATAAATTAACCCATTAACGAAAGCACATAATCATTTCTAGAAACAATATTGGTAACATTCTAATCTCAACAATAAAGTATGGCAACATTTACGTCAATTAAAACATGCGCCCGGATCTAACCTACAAGGCCGCAAGTGAGTTTGGTTCATTAGCTACACACCTATATATGCCCGCCTAGCCTCGCCTCGCTTATAGGTGCAAGTGCAATATTGAGACAATTGAATTTCTATAGTTTTTCTTTTTACAAAATATAACTTTTATATTAATTTAATACATATTTTTATTTTATATGCACTATTTAACATATAAAATTAGTGAATATTGAAAATAATTTCGTTAAATACAAAACATAATAAATGGTTCTAGAGTGAAAATCATAAATTATTGTATCTAAAATATTAGATGAAGATGTAAATGTTAAAGTCTATAAATCATGTTTTATATACTAAATTATTAATTATATATAATTCAATTCATAAAAAAAAGTCACAAGTATTGACATGTTAAACCCACCCGTACGTACGTTTGAGTTTTGATTTGTTAATACCGACTCATTCTTTTGCCTCGTATAATTAATTAATTAATTAATAGAAATAATAAATTAGTTTTAAAACGTTTCAATCGTATGCATTTGTCGCAAACGATTTTCTTAATTTCACACTTAACCAGGTTTACTTAATTAATTGTCTAGTATTTAATTTCTCAATCAAAAAGAGCATTCACAAATTAATTATATATCAGTTCATATATATATATATATATATATATATATATATATATATATACTAGTAGGATACCTGCGCAATGCGACAGCGACGAATAAAGAAGAGGTTGTGATGAGTTTTGTGCAAAATAATTCCAAAGAACTAATATGAGTTTGTGAAGATTCCCTGCGAGATGAAGATAATATGAGTTTGTGAAGATTCTTTGCGAGAGCCACTTTGAAATTAAGAATTAAATTGCTAACTCTGAGTTATTTGTCTTTCAGTTTGTTGGAAGAATTTTGTCGCATGGCTGAATCATTAAGTTGTTGATTATATATATGTATGTATATGTGTGTAATGTTTCATAGTTCCAATTATTATGTAATTGAGTTAGAATGTAATGTTTATAAATTTCAACTCTTTGACTCTTTCATTTATTTGGTGTTTGTGAAATCTCCTGAACTGATTTATTGAAAACAGAAATTTAGGTGATCTCATGAATCAAAAGTTAATATTAAAAATATATGATTAGATTCAATTCAGTTATAATTATGGTGATCTTATGAATCAAAAGTTAATATTAAAAATATATGGTTAGAAATAATTCAGTTATAAGTATTGGTTTAAATTTATTAATTGTCGGTTATGTTTTCAATATTTATTTGTTTAAATTCATTAATTGTGGACTTAAAGGAGAGGTATAAAGGAGAGGTATTTTAGTAAATTTACTCTTCTTAAAATTAAGAGTTTTTTATGTGGTAAATGCATTATATAGGAGTAAGATATATATATTGAAAATTTTATTTGAGAACTGTTTTTATTGCGAGAACCAATCTTAGCCGTCCACTTCCCCCTCCTTCAACTGGATTGCCCACCCATGAATTCCGTACATACACCTTGCCACACTCAACCCCTAACGCTCTTCATCCATGAATTCCGTTATCCAAAATGAACGACTATGATTGTTTCTCGCAATAAAAACGGTTCTCAAATGACCCTTCCCCTATATATATATATATATATATATATATATATAGTGAAATTATTATTTGAGAACCGTTTTAATTGCGGTATCGCAATACCATTAATTTGCAACTGTCATTAATGTTTATTACATCTGGGTGAATTACATCTGGGTGAGTTGTCATTAAAGATCGAGCCTTGATTTCTTCAAAATACCCCTCATTAATGCATTATTGACGAGTCATTCATGTGCCATTAATGCATCATTGATGAGCCGTCGTTTTTATTAACTATTGATTTACTTTAATCAATTATCAAGATTAGTTATAACGGTACTCACAATAAAAATCGTTCTCAAATAATGACCTTATTGTAATTAATTATAAGATGTAATTATAGAAGGAAATGTATTATGAGAACCCCCTAACCCATAAATCATGTCTTTCCTTTTTTTTCCCTCTAAGTCTCGTCTAACCGAAAATGATAACATTTTTAGTAGAAAATGATAACATTTTTCAGTTGAAAATGATAACAATATACAACATTCAAAATAATAAAATTATCCATATAAAAATAATAAAAAAAGACACAGCCGAAAATGATAACAATTTTCAATTGAATATGATACTATTTTCCATATAAAAATGATAACAATATACAAAATTCAAATTATAACAATATCCAGATAAAAATGATAAAAATAAACTCATTTCTAGCTGAAAAAGATATAAATACACATAATTTTTAGCTGAAAATGATATAAATATACTTCCTTCAACTGAAAATAATATAAATACACATTGTTACAGCCGAAAATAGTAAAAATTCATATGATTCAAAATGATAACATTTTAATATCATTTTCATATGGTTTGTATTTTAAAAAATATGAGAAAATTGGTTTTGTTTGAAAGAGGAATTACAAAATAAGTATATTTGTATATTATTTTTGCTCAAATTCTTAAAATTGAAATAGTTATAATCATTTAAAATTTAAGGGGTAAAAAAATAAAAATTTGGGTTTCTTGAAGGAGGCGCATAAATTGGAAATTCATTTCTATTTTCCTATTTTGTTCTTTAAATGAATGACTGAGATTTTACTTTTATGATATATGTTTAAGGATGTAACTATATGAAACTTAACTCTATATATATATATATATATATATATATATATATATATATATATATAAAATTAATTTGCATCTTATTTTTCAATATACATATATATAGTATACTGTTTGTATGAAGGTCATATAACAAATATGCATGAATGAACCCTACACGAATCAAAGTAAAACAACTTATGGGTTAATTTTAAACACAAATCAATTAATGATATCAGACACGAGTAGACATTCATTCTGTTTTATCGATCACCAACCACCTATTAAAAACACCACGTACTATCGAGTAAAATATAATTGGTTAATTTTAAAATCTTAATAGGATTTTAAATCCAATCTAATATCTTATGTTTGTTTCATGTAAAATATAATGAAATTTTTAGGGCAAAGATGGTGAAAGAGTCGACTTACCTTCACAACTTGCGATTGATTCTGAGACAGGCAGAGACGGTGAACGGCAATGACGGCAAAGATGGAGATGGTGAAGGTCAACGACAACGAAGGCTGAGATGGTGAAGGTCAAGGATGGTGAAGGTGACAATGATCAAGGGCTACCAGGACGAAGGCATCGATGGTGGAGGCTAACGATGGGTGAGGCAAGCGACGGTTACGGCGGTGGCTGATTAGGGTAGCGATGTCGGTCTTAGTGAAGTGTTGATTGATGTGGTGAAGGCGTCGGTGAATCGTTGGTTTGATAATTCCCAATTTCAAAATCCCACACATATATGAGAGATTAATATGAAAATACCACACATCCCCAATGAATTGAATTTTGAAATCCTACATCTATGATATTTGAAATTCAAATTCATTTCTTCTTATTTCCCACCAAACATGAGTTTTTAAGAAATTTGAAATACAAATACCATAAAATTTCACGAATTCTCTCGAAATCGCATGAACCAAACACACCCTATGTTAATACTAATATACATACTTCCACATGATAAACACTCGTACACTTTATAAAGAGGACCTACTTTCATGCCGTTAAAAAAAAGGCCTAATCCACCACAATCATTTAGATGTTTATCATGTGAAAGAGAGGTACGTTAGCACCAATAGTAAAATGATATAAAACTTTTGGTAAATTGCAAAGTATTTTTTTTATAAAGTTACATATATATAATTGTGTTTAATAAAGTCTATTTAAAAAACATAATTCTAAAATTTTAATATTCAATCACAGGTGATTTTGTTAAAATTTAATCTGGACCATTGATGTCATTGATCTAAAGGTTAAAATTAGTCTTTTAGAAATATGAATTAATTATGGACTCTATTAAACATTTTTCTACACACACACACACATATATATATATATATAGGGAAAAGTTCAAACGAGAATTTTTTTTTCGTACGAAAACCGCGAGAACCAATCTTAGCCGTCCAATTCTCCCTCCTTTAATTGGATTGCCCACCCATAAATTATTTACATGCACCCTGCCACACTCAATCCCCCCACGCTCTTCATCCATGAATTTCATTATCCAAAGTGAACGGCCAAGATTGGTTCTCGCAGTTCTCGTACGAAAAACAGTTTTCGTTTGAAGTCTCCCCTATATATATATATATATATATATAGTGAAAAGTTCATTTGAGATCGTTTTTATTGCGAGAACCAATCTTAGCCATCCAATTCCCCCTCCTATTGGATTGCCCACCCATGAATTCCTTACATGCACCCTGCCACACCCAATCCCCCCACGCTCTTCATCCATCAATTCCATTATCCAAAATGAACGGCTAAGATTGGTTCTCGCGATTCTCGCAATAAAAGCGGTTCTCAAATGAACCTTCCCCTATATATATATATATATATATATATATATATATATATATATATACCAATTTCCACACACAACAAAAATAAAATAATAAGTATTCAGACATACACCATATATAAATCAAGGCAGTAGTAGGTATATAGAGTGGAATCCCAGAATACGAAGGTGGTCAATCTAAACCAACATAAATTTGTATTTTAGCTAGTTTTTTATATGAGAATATTTCATCACATCATGTTAATTATATCAGTTTTTTCCATATCATACAATTAAGTCATTATATATTTAAGTATATTACATATAATACTAAACTACTCTTAGATCGAGTGTTTCATAGTTTGGGTAAAACTTAAACACCACAATAAAAAAGTTAAAAAGGAATATATATATATATATATATATATATATATATATATATATATATATATATAATATTACAACAGAATGAGTTGATCGATCAGTTTGAATACATATATAAGCTATATAAATTTAGGACTATTGATTGGTTTTAAGTTAATTATAGTGCTAGCCGGTGGGTGTACGTATGTACGTACGTGTTTAAGTTATTAATCGAAGAAAAAAGTTTGTTTATGCCACTAAATTAAACACAAATTAAAGCTAGCGTTACAAGAATTGAGATGGAAGCATATATATTGTGAAATTAATTAATGATCATATCATATATCTGCTATAGATCGATCAATCGATCGCTAGCTAGCTGCAAGAAGAATAGATTTGCATTTGAGTCAAAATATGCTCGAAGTTATCAGTAGATTTCTCGATGGGATGTGTATGTGTTCCCTCATAAGTTGTCACAACGACTCCCTCGTCTTTCGATAGCCGCTGAACCTGTTTCTTCACGTTACATCCTTGATATGTACAACGGTAATAGCTCCTGCGTTTGTATTAATTATAAATTTATTGTCAATTATTTTTATCCACATGTTAATTAATATCGATGTGCTTGTCTAACTACCACCTTTTCGTTGCGTATAATACGACAACAATTATTGTGTACAAATTACCATCTTCTTATTTACACGAGTAGAACTATAGTAGAATTGGAGTCGTGTGAATATAGAAGAGACGGTGCCTACATGATTTTATTCGATCCTATCCTCATGCAAATTCTCCTTAGTTTATACATGCATAAATACATGTATGTATGTATGTATGTATGCATATGTACATACATATATATGAGACGTGCATGTATATATATATATATTATATAAATTAAACAAAAAAAATATTGTTTAATTATTTAGATATACTCGTCAAATTAAGTTCCTCGTAGAAAATTTCATCGAAAACTCGAGACATTTTATTTACTAAAGAAAAAAGACGAATTAATGTTCATGCAAAAGCATAACGCGCGTTTCAAATATTGAAAAAGTGAAATTGTTTCTATCTTCAAAAAGTACAAAAAATAAAAATAGAATCGAACTGTAATCTTTTAGTACTTTGTAAAGAAAAATACTTATATTTATGTTTGTATAATATATAAAACAATTAATATATATATATATATATATATATGGTGTAACTGAAAACTTTAGATATATTATTACTGACAAATATTTAATTTAATTTCTGATCAACTGAGAAGGTAATTAATTATAGAACCTGGCTTCTATCGATCAGATTAATTTATCTATTTTTGTTTGTTTTAAATATATATGCTTATTTTAAGTTATTTATGTTATATTGTATGAGTGAAATAACAATCAATTAAGTTTGATTGAAGTGGTTGATTTTAGAGAAAATGTTTAATTATATATATATATATATATGTCACGAAGAAATTATTATTATTATAATAATAATAAGTTTGAAAATTAAGAGTGATCAAATATGGAATTACCTGGGAAACTTGTTGTTCTTGACAGCCTTTTGACCATATTTCCTCCATCGATAACCATCATCAAGAATATCAACTTGGCTCCTTGTCTGAAAGGCACACTTTGGTTTTCTAATCTTCTTCTCACCTTTCTTCATATGCATATTATTATTGTTATTCTTAATTCCAGATCCAGAAGCCGAATTAGAATTGCTATTCAAATCATTATAATTAGCTAATTCAGTACTGTTACCACCTAATCCAGTACTGCTTGCCGGAGAAATATGATCCACAGCTGCAACCACTTCTTCTGAGCTGCAGGTTTTTCCGATTAAACTCAGATTCTGTTCATCCTCTAATTCATCGTAGTTCATGTTGTTGTTGTTGTTGTTATGAGAGTAATGATCGTTCATGAGATTGAGTGATAGTTGTGAAGAAACACCGGGGGTTGCTGAATTTGAAGGCGGCGATGAATTGTATGGAAACACTGTAGCAAAGTTGTCCATTGAGAGAGAGAGGGAGAGGGAGGGAGAGAGAGAGAGAGATTGTGGGTGTTACTACGTACGGGCCGGGGGAGATCTAAGAAAATATCAAATTAGCGGAAGGGGAAAGGGATTATAAAGATGGCTGAATTTATTATGATTTATTTTTCTTCTAAATTGAATAAAGAGAGGCAGCAGGCGGCTGTCATTAATAATAAAATAACTTTCCAAGTTACCCTTTTTCTTTTTCTTTTTCTTTTCTTGTATGCTGATTTATACGCGAATGGTTTATATGTATTAGTATAGTACCCTCGTAATGCGGCGGCTAGAAAAAATTTACTCGATAACATGTCTGCTTTTTATAACGTAATATTATTATATTAACGTATTATGATGACATTAAATAATTTTCGCTCGCAATATATCTATTTTCTTTCTTATTTTTCCATTTCTTTTATTTCTCTTTTCTTTATAACTATTTTATCAATTACTAAAATAAAATTTTAAAAACAATAAAAATAAGCAACAAAAAGAATATTAAATATACTATAAATTAAAGGTTTTGTTTTGATTACTCGAGTCATTTAAAAATTCAGAAATATCTATAAATTTATGTTACATTGTATAAGGTTTATATGTTCTAGCTATATGTATTTTCTTATACTTAAATTAAAATATGTATTATATGATAGAATATTTAAATTATTTTTTATGAAGATCATTTTTATTTAATTTTTAATTTGTATTTAATATCATATAGGTTGAAAATTAATTTACATTGACTTAACTTTTTTAAACTTTAATATATGGAATGTTTAGTTATAAAAATGGTATTTAAAAATCTAATTAATTTCATATAATGGTTTTCTTATAGGTTTAAATAAGGGGTAAATTAGTAACTTCAAATTACTTAAAATTAAGAGATTAAAATGACTAAATGATTTATAATATACTATAGATATATATAGGGGAAAGTTCATTTGAGAACCGTTTTTATTGCGAGAACCAATCTTAGCCGTTCATTTTGGATAATAAAATTCATGGATGAAGAGTGTGGCAGGGTATATGTAAGGAATTCATGGGTGGACAATCCAATTGAAGGAGGAGGAATTGGACGTCTAAGATTGGTTCTCGCGGTTGTCGCAATAAAAACGGTTCTCAAATGAACTTTTCACTATATGTGTGTGTGTGTGTGTGTATATATATATATATGTGAGATGGTTCATTTGAAAACCATTATTATTGCGAAAACCGCGAGAACCAATCTTAGCAATTCAATTGGTAAGTGGAATTCACGGATGAGGAGTGTGGCTGAGGGATAGAGTGTGGCAAGGTGCATGTGATGAATTCATGGGTGGACAATTGAATTAAAAGATGGAAAATTTGACGGTTAGGATTGGTTTTTGCGATTTTTGCAATACAAATGATTCTCAAATAGTGGATTAATAGAATACATAGAAAGTTATCGCAAAAGGTTTAATTAGAAATCAAATCTTAACATATAAAGTATAAACTATAAGTTACACGATTTATCTTATTTATATCGATTGATAGATTCGTTTATGGAGACCTAAATACTTGAATAGTGAGCTTTTAACACTGAAATCTATAGTAAATGTTCATAAATCAAATCTTGATTCATAACTTTTTAAAATTCTAAGTTACATGATTTATGGCTCAAATCGAAAGTCTAAAAAACCCGTTCACCTGTCCAGCCGCCTCCGTTCCACCGTAGACGTTTATTCCGAGTGTTCTAGGTGCTGGCACCTGACTCTATCTAGACGCCATGCATCCTACTGCCCACCTCGATCATTCTCTAAAAAACATTTTCTTTTATTAATTTCTTATTTTCTTTATTTGTCAATCCTTAGACAAACATGGATGTTATAGATCAAACCACAAACACCGATCGATGTAGGTTCCACACATTAATAATGTCGGTTCTTGACTCTCTTTTTGATTTTTATTCTTAATTTGTGGAATTTCAATATCACAACTTAATCGCCGGCACAAGTGTTAAACACCAGCATGGCTTGTTTCAGACAAAGATTTTTTATTCTTAATTTATGATTAAGTTTGATTGGTACAAATGTGAAAAGGAATTGAAAAAAACCAAGTTGTTTATACGAATTTTGGTAGCTGGTATCGTGGTTTTGTTAAATTTGTGTTGTTTTAAGGTCCAAATTGAGAAAAAAAATGTAAACAAATTTGTAAAATTTTGCGTTATTTTTGAGGTGAAGAGGTGCATCTTCGGTGGAAGTTGTTAAACATTTTATTTATTCTTACTCCGTGTATATTGTATTGTGTATAGTGTATTGTGTAATATCATATATTTATATTCTGATGCCTAATACAATACGGTAATACAAGATTTTCATACATATGTCATGGTATTGGAGCGAGACTCACGCTTTTTTCCCGATCATCTTTCAGAGTGAGTGGATGAAAGGTGGACGGAGAAGAGATGAGAGGGGATGGTTTTGGCCTTTTGGGTACTACGAGTTGACGAAAATGGCTGGGTTCAAAACTTAAGGCATAAATTTCAATCACAACAAATTTTAGGGTACAAATAAATAAATAAATAGACTTCATGAATTACCTTCCTTTCCTCGTTGTAAATTTAAAAAAAATCTTTCACTTGATTTAAATAAAAAGTTGTAATTTTTTTAATATAGTGTCATGATAATATTAAATTTTCTCTATTTTTAGTGAATATACTCTTTAGAAAAAGATACTAATATAATAATTAAATAAAAAATTGTTATATGCAAATAATAGATATGCCAATAAAGTAGAAATAAAGGGTAACCCGACTTAGAGAGTTATAGGCACAAATGACAACCAATATAGATGATGCTAATTACGAATCCTTAAAAATGTACATGGTTATTTACTATATATCTCTACCTATTTTCGTGATTATTTATGTAAGTGCGTATACCAATTTGATTCAATTAAAAAATTCAAATTTAATTATAAGAGATTCTATAAAAAATTTGATTGTGGTGTTATGTATAATTTCTGATTTCTAATAGATTTTTTTTATCTTTTTTAATTTTACATCTCTATGTATACTTTATAATTGTTTTAGTATATATATTAGTACTTCAAAACACAATAAACATTTAAAATTTATTTTAATCATTTCTGAATTTACTTTAATCATTCATGTGTTTATACACGGAATGTTAAGCTAGTATACTTAAATGGAAAGTTAATAGCTGGTTATGTTAAACTATAATCTATTAAGTTATGAAAAACTAAGGGATGACAAGTGTATGGCGGTTTTAGTTTTATAAACGTCTTTTGTCTTTCAAAAAAATCTTGAAGTACAAGAAAAATTAAGACAAAAAAAGGAGACTCGATAAGTTTTGAGGTTTTAAATTTTGAGTAGCTTAAGTCTAACAAAATCCAGACAAGTTCGTCTTAAAGTTTTATCAAACATTATTGACCATAGTTTGTCTTAAAAAAAACTTTATAATAACAAAGTATATGTTGTGTAAAACTGAACAAACGAACATATTTGTGATTTATTGATATGCATTTTACATACAAGTTTTAAATTTATAAAATTGGAAATACTAAGGTACCAACTATAACACAAATAGGCAAGAGATTAAGATAACCTAATTGTATTTTTTTTTTGAACGGCGAGTTAGTTATTAGTGGGTTGGGTCTGCAGTGACATCCATAAAGGGCAGTATGCGAGTCCCAAGCCACGCTCCTGAGGGGAACCCCCCCCAACTCCTCCACCACAGAAGGAAAACCCCCACGAGGAACCTAATTATATTATAGTATAGTTTTGATAAGTCCGAGTGTCGAACACAAGAGAAGCGAGTATGCTTTTGATTATAACTCAACCAATTAAATATTAAAGTAAATAAAAGCAATTAAAAAGGGGATTTTTGGGATTTTTATACTAAAACTACTTTCAACTAACCAAACTCTAATTTTATGAACTAGTTATCTAAGAAACTACTTTAACTACTTAGAAATCAAAAGGCGAATAATGTTACTGATTTTAACTATTAAAATGAAGCATTCTCTCCCTAGATTCGGTTTCCCTCTTTTATTCGGTTGATTTCAAGTAAACACGTGCAATAGACATTAAAACTTTATATACAGATTTTTAATGTAGTTAAACTCCATGATCAGAACATCTAACCATGTAATGAGGCAAAATACTAATCATATGATCATAGGATTAATAATTAACACAATTAGTCAATTTGTTCGAATCAAGCAAAACTTAATCACTATTGATTATTAATTATCATTCAATCAATCAATTATACATAAAGAACATCACATGCAACTGACACACATATTAAAGTTAACCACTATGTTGTTTCACCTCCCGATTGACCAATCACAAGTCAAAATTGCCTATTGATTTTAGATCATCATGATAAAAAATACATAGATTGATTGATCCTCTAACTTATACAGACTCAGTCAATAAACATCAAAGTGAAAACTTTAACACATGTGGATCTTAGATAAAGCAAGACAAGATAAATGCATAACACTTAACATCCAATTCATTTATATCAAACCAAATTACAATAGTTCATTTTCTCTAGAGAGGAAAAGAAGTTTAGCCCCAAATCAGTGAATTAAATATATCAGATTATCTGGAATACATATAAATCAGAATAGAGATAAAGAATCGGTATAAATCCAATGATGTAGAACCTTGATCTTCAATCTGTTAGCCTTGATCTTCAAGTTTCAGCTTCAGATCTGCCTTAGGTCTTCTTTGGAAATTTCTTAGACTTATAGTGTGATTAAAATTAGGGTACAAGTCTCCAAATTCGATCCGGACTTCACTTTAAATAAATTTGTAACTATCTCTTTGTCGCGTCGCTAACTTTTCTCACGTAATCCTCTCTTGATTCAAATTTGATGTCTATCTTCACGACGCGTCGCGCCACGAACTTCAAATTTCAAGAATATTGACTTTTTTGTTGATTTTTCCTCGTTTAAGCTCAAATATCTTTGTCTTTCATTTTTTTTAACCTGAAACATAACAAACAAAGGTAAACATTACATTTTCTTCTCTTTTTCGCATAATTACCGACTAAAATTTCTTACATGCACCCTGACACACTCAATCCCCCCATGCTCTTCATCCATGAATTTCATTATCCAAAATGAACGGCCAAGACTGGTTCTCACAATTCTTGTACGAAAATCAGTTCTCGTTTGAACCCTTCCTATATATATAGTGAAAAGTTCATTTGAGAACCGTTTTTATTGCGAGAACTGCGAGAACCAATCTTAGCCATCCGATTCCCCCTCCTTCAATTGGATTGTCCACCCATGAATTTCTTACATGCACCCTACCACACCCAATCCTCCCACGCTCTTCATCCATGAATTCCATTATCCAAAATGAACGGCTAAGATTGGTTATCGCGGTTCTCGCAATAAAAAAGGTTCTCGAATGAACCATCTCCTATATATATATATATATATATATATATATAGGAGATGGTTCATTCGAGAACCTTTTTTATTGCGAGAACCGCGATAACCAATATAGGCTAATCAATTTACACCTTGTCTTTTTTAACCTTAATTTGATGAAAAGGATAAAAATGGAAATTAAAAAATTGTTCCGAGCATGCATGCTCCTAGTTTTTCTTTTTTTAATTCCTTTTTTCTTTTTTTTCTTTAGCGTTCAGTTTTCCTTTTTTTTTAATTCTTTTTTTCTTTTTTTTCTTTAGCGCCCAGTTTTTTTTTTAATTTCTTTTTCCTATTCTTATATGTAGCTAAATTATTATTTTTTATTTCTTTTATTTTTTTCTTAACTTTCTTTTTTATTTATTAATCACAATCATTTACATTTTTGTTAAATTTTTTTAAGTTATATATTAAATACTTATACGTTACACATCATTTTTGTAAGAATTTTTTGAGTTGGCAACGCATTTGACTAAACCAACTTTGACTTGCACGTGCACTGGAGTTGTAAACGAATTGAACGAACACGCACGAGCGCTTGTTCGTGTTCGTTCATTTAACTTTAGCCAAACGAATACGAATGAATAAACAAATGAATATTTATGTTTGTGTTCGTTCGTTTAACTTTACCCAAACATAAATGAACACAAACAAACACATACAAATATAGTACAAACCCAACATTATTATATATAAACAGACACTAACTACGTGTATATATATGTGTGTGTGTGAGAGAGAGAGAGAGAGAGTGTGTGTGTGTGTGTATATATATGTATATTTATCTATGTACACACACACATATATACATACATATAAACGAACATAAACAAACGGATAAACAAATATTCACAAACATAAATGGACAAACGAGTATCTTTGTTCATGTTCTTTTATTTAACTAAACGAATAAATATTTTTGTTCATGTTTATTTGTTTATTAAATAAATGAACATAAACAAACTTTCCACCAAACATTTCACTAACGGTTCACCGACTAACGTGCACATATGCATCTAGGTATACCGTATACGTGTGCATGTGCATATATGCACGAGATGCACACACGTGCATGGTGCTAATATGCACATGTGAATCTATCCACACCTGTGCTTGAAAAGAAATCGAGTGGTTCGTGCACATGTGCAAAAAAAATTGAAAAAAAACAAGTGGTACATCGACATGTGCATATGCATATATGCATGAGATGCCACACGTGTACGGTGCGTATATGCACCCAGACGCACCTATGCAATATAAATAGGTGGTGCACATATGCACATGTGCTTAAAAAGATCAAGTGTTATATGCACATGTGCATACATATAATGCTGTGCTACAAAAAAAACCCGGTAAAGTCTAAATTTTTTTCTTTGAAAAAGTATAACAATATGGATGTCATATTAAAGAGCATATTTTTCTCGTTAATTTGGTATAATTTTCGTATTTTAATACCTTTGCGTTTAAGAGATATTTTAGTTTTAAAAAAGTAGGGGTAAGTGGTCCCCCATTTATTTAGACTATTTTCCTAAAATGCCCCTCCAGCATGTTTGGAAAGTGAAGATGACGGCTGTGTTTTTAATTAATTACATGTTTGCCACAATTAATATTAACCTTTGATTAATTATGATCAATGACCATAAACGGTTCTCGCGGTTCTCGCAATAAAATTGGTTCTCAGATGAACCCTCCCCTTTATATATATTAGTCTTGTTATATATTGATGGGTTTAATGAATGAACTAAATCAAATATGTGGAAGTGTGGAACACAACAAGAATTAATGATAAGTCAAATAAGAACTTCTTTGCGCATCATGAAATTTGGCTATATATTACTCGGATTGTGACATATATCCAAGATAAGTCCTGGAGACTTTTAAACGTTAGAAACCTTGATCCGGTGTTAAAAAATTAATACAAGATCGAGTATATATTATAAAAAAATAATTACATTATTTGGCCACCCACAAAAAATATTATAAAAGAAAGCAAAAACAATAGAGGGCAGAAATTTACGACTCATTAAACGGTGTTTACTTTTTCACCATTTTTGATATAATATTATAGATGGGCAAGAGTTTAGAAAAAACACCTTTGTTGTAGAGTATACAAAGCAAGGTTGCAAAAATTATAAAATTTGATAAAATTATATTTATTTTTAATTTAATTTAACATAAAAACAATAAAATTTTAAATTATATTAAAAAACCGATACAAATGTGATATATATATATATACAGTATTAGAGAATATAGATTAAGGTTTAGTATAGGATAGGCCAGCTCTATTATATAGATAGGCTATGGCTCATCAGGGTTTCTATTGTACCCTTTGTACTTTATAAATAGTTATCAATGTAATACAAAATATCTACGGGGTTTTTATTATTCTACATATAGTAGATACATCTAATTTTTGTAGATAAATCATATTTTTATAACCCTTAACTCAAGATTTCAAAAGCACATATCTATTCATGTTGTTTTTCTTAAAAAGATGTTCTTCTTTAATCATATCTTTATTTAAGAGTAATATGTTAGAACCTAGATAATAATTTAATACATTATACAAAATACCATATAATCTATACGTACGAACTACTCCAACTCAATAAACTTCATTACTGCGAGTGGTAGTTAAGATGATAATTATTTTTTTTCTCTTTTATAAGCCTTTTCATATAAATAAATATGTGATCGATCTCTCCATCCTACGTTGTTTTCTACAATGAGGTTAGTTATATATCAATCATATCCTTCAAAAGGTTTTGATTTTAACTATTTTATTTCGAATATATTTTATGTACATATAATTGCAAGAAGGGGGTACAAAAAGAAGAAGCACTGCTTTTCAAAAATAATAAAAAATAATAATAATATAGTGATTAGGATATATGTGTCAAAATTAAAAATACTAGGAATTGAAAAGTATTTGTTGTTGAAATTATAAAAGCAGTGTTAAATATGTTTAGTCGGAAAGGACAGAATGTGGAGTATATGTATAATATATATAAAAGATATGATATTATAGAATGAGGTAGTTAATTTACCACATGCGTAGGTTGGTCTAAGTATTTTGAGGAAACACGTAGGGAAGGAGTTGGTTTGTAAGTTATGGCCTATCACTATTTAATTTTATTATGTATTAATATAATATTAATTAATATTAATATAATATATGCCAAATTTGACTCACCTTATGCTTTTTACTGTAACAAATTAAAATATGCAAATTTATTTACTTGTTAACAAGGAATTGAAATATTACCATCGACAATATATATGGATTTCTACGTACCGTATTGTCTGTAAGTTATATTTTACATCATTGTATCGTCTAAATAAATAAACTATAAAATTCTAAATAAAAAACAAAACAGCTAGTGTAACAAGTCGAGTAGCGACCTAAAAGTCGTTCAAGATATGTTTAAATTCATATTAAATTGTTTTAATTAAACAAACTAGATCATTATTTAATTTTAATAGTTAGTTTTTACTCTGTATTTAGTTATTGGTTAATTTGAAAAAACACATTGAGTTTCGTCATTTTATGGTTTTGTATCTTAGATGATTATTTTTTCAATAAATTAAACCCTTAACTGGTTTTATATTATTTAGGTAACTTTCGTTATTCTTCTAAATGGATAAACAATTGGTTCCTGTCAGGCTGTCACTTTAAGTTTTTAACAAACACCACATTAGACTTCACCCACCACCACTAGGACCTTCAACCACGCTGTCACTACAACAATGACAATACTTACATAAGCACGTTGAAAGAAAAAGGGGGAACATGTACAAGGGTCAGGTTCTTGCCCGATAATAGGATGGGGGTTGGCATAATATGGTCATAGAAGAAAAGGAGAGGCTGAGGGCTTCTACTTGAGAAGGTGTGGGTTCCACGGCAAACGAGAATATGAGTGCTTCTTGATAAATGAAGGGAAGGGGGTCTCACTGGAACAAAAAGGGAAACGGAGGGGGGTACAGGCTTACCTCAACTCATGGGTCTTCAATTCATTTCAAGTGTTCTATGCAACGCTCAAGCTTAACTCATGTGTGTTTGTTAATATGGGAGGTGTATTTTGGTTAATTTTAGGTCTATCTCGTGTTCTCGGAACTAAAATATCTCCAATGTAGAAATGTTTTAACATACAATACTTACACCAAATTAACAAGTATGTTATTCTCTTAAGTTATACACCCATAATGTAATACTTTTTTCTAAAAAAATATCCAGATTTTTACTGGAAGGGTGCACATGTGCAACCTAATAATGTTTCATGCAGTTGCACACGTGCAATCCAACAATACTACATTAAGTATAATATACAGCATAACAACACAACCATGAATTTAGTAGAAATATGGCTGACATAGCAAGCGAGATGGTCATAGATGACATCAGTGGTTGTTGGTTGCAGCGCTGATCGGAGGCGGTCATGTGGTCAATGGTAGTTGAGGTGAATGGTTGTCCATGGTGGTGGTAGACGTAGTCAATGTCAGTGGTGACAATAAGAGTGTGGTCATTGATGGTGACAATGGTCTTTAACAGAGAGAGAGAATGTCAATTTAAAACACTTGAACAAATTATTTTATTTAAATAAAATCAAAACAATTAAAAAATAAGTGGACAATTGTGCTCGTTTCTTACAAGTTTTCAATTTTTAAATGAACCACGTCTGGACTTTATGTATGTATATGAATGTATTTAAATATACATATGTGAGATTACAAATGTAATAATAGTTATTATTTAATTTTTGAATTCCATTTACATATGTTTAAGTGGATAAACAAAAGATCCCAGGATATTAAAATTTAGTGGTATTTGTGGCTATAGATTCAAACAGGTTATAGGGATTAATTTTTTAGACGAACCCCGACCATCGGTCTGGACTAGGACCGATCCAATACCGACCCAAAAAGAAAACCCGGTTAGGACCAGCTCATTTATGCACCTTTATAATATATTAGTGACTTTATCTATTTAACATATTTTTGTTTGAAATTACAGTTAATGAAAATTTATATTAGTGACTTTATATGATATTAACATATTGATGACAAGGTGTTCATATACATTATCCTTAGAAATTACATATTTATGTGACATATAATATTATTGTTGTATTCATGAATCATGATGATAATGTAGTAGTTGATGAAATAAAATGTATAATGAAGGTTCAAAGATCAAGTGTGTCAATTGTAATCATATAAAGACTAAAATGATTTAATATAATTAAATCTCTCAAAACTTTAATGTAAGAATATTTAATTACAGGTTATAAATATATAGCATTTTTAGTTATTCATGTAATATTCTAGTAAAAGTAATAATTAAAAATATTATTTTAAGAATGCTCCCTCCTAACTAAAATGATTTTTCACACATAAAAAAATATACAATTTAATACAGTGTAACTAATACTGGTTTTAATTAGTAAAATATTTTTTAACCTTATATTTAATACATTAATTTGTAAAATATGTAATAATAGTAATTAATTAAGTATAAAATAAGATAACTTTTGACATGTAGATATCAATGTGTGTTCCTCCATCTTTAAGGTTGATATTCAAATTTCACTTTAAAAATATGTGTAGATTAAAATAGGGATCTTATCATATATGTCACTCTTAACTTGTAAAATATTTTATATACTTAAAGTACACGTTTTTGATACATAAAGTAAAATGGTCCTACAGATCCGGGTATATGTTTATCGTTAAAAAAATGATTAATAACAATTATATTTTAAAAATAGACTATTGTTTAGGATTAACTAGAATACTAGTGGACCAGAATTTTGCAACGGAAAAAAAGTATTATTTAACTCGTAAAATTTCTCCTTTAATTAAATGTGTGTAGGAGCAATCCTTCAACGAAGTTGGGCGATGACGTCATGATTTAATAGAAAAGCTTAAAGAAAAAAATATGTTCGTTGAACATTTGACTAATTGAGCCCAATCTTAATACTACTAAGAAGGCATTTATTGGGTCAAAAACACGTGCAAACATGTATCTCCTCTCCTTTTCTTTCTTTTTTTTCCACCCATTGCTGACCAATGACTCAAGTTATCAATTCCTCTTCGACTATCTTTAGTATTTGTTTTTTTTTCTATTTTATTTTTTTTAAACTATAAAAAATACACCATTAATCCATCAAGCAAAATACTAGACAAAAGTACAACATCCAATAAAACATAAAATTTAAATTTAATTATATTATATTAGTTTTTTTTAATCATTTTAAAGTGTAAGAAATGTATATGTGATGGTAGTGTCCACTGTATGGTGGAAGGAGTGTTACGATGGATTATGCGGAGGTGAATATACGAATTAAGTTCATGCCTTGATTCTACCATCATGGTTGGATGTGGGTCCTCCCTAAATTGGTGTCGACTTCTATCTTTTGAGAGTTTTGATCACTAGAGTCGGGGCCCCCAATTCATTTTAATGTCGAGTGTGACAATATTTAATGGTATTTGTATATAGAATTTGCATTTACATTTTTGGTAGCTTTTTATAGTGGCAGAAGATGTGGAAGACTCTTTTATATGAGCTGAAAATTTACAAGTCTCAAGTTAGAAATGTTTTTCCAATTAAAATTTTCAAGAAGCGACTTATTAATTAGTGTTGAAAAAAATATTTATATCACATTTTCTACCATCATTTAATTAGGCAACCCCCCGTGTAGAACTATCTTTAAAAAAGAGAGTATAAATAAGATAGTAGTATCCAACAGTACAATGTTGGGGGATAAATAGCTTCTGTTTTGTAAAATGTCATGAAAAAATTTTCTTCAGTAACATGTCTGTTTTCGTATTTTTATTTTATTTGTATCAGTTATTTTATTCATCTCGTTTGTGTTCATTTGGGTCGGTTGCTTTCTTTTTTATTTTTACATAGTAGTATAGATATGAGACGATGGAAAGAGATGTACATTAAGAGGTTATCTTGATGCGACTGTTTAAAAGCAAGTAAGTCGTTTATTTTAGAGCTTACTTTATTAAAATATATCTAATTTGTCACGTTTTGTTATTATGTATTGAACTTTAATAATTTGTATTGTGTATTTTTAATTTGTCTCTATTGGGTATATTAAACTTTCTGTTATATATGCCAAACTTATACGTTTTTTTCATTTTTATGTAACAAAGTACATATAGTATCAAATTATCAACAAATAAAAAATACACAATAAATTTTTAAATTCGATACAGACAATAATAAAATATGACAATTTAATAAATTTTAGTAAAGTAAACTCTTTATTGTAACATTAAACTTTTAAAAAGTGCATAAAACATATGACGAGTATTAATTTATTTTCGTCCACGAGTTTTTATTAAATAGGAGAGGCAAAAGCAAAATTATATTAAAGTAATTTGATAAGGTATCTTTAAAAAGTTAGAGCTTTTTTTTTTTGTATAGATTTTTCTCATATAAAATAATTTCAGTTTATTTAGATCAAATTTACAGGATATGCACGTACACATTACTTAATGTATAAAAAGGTCGTGTCGTATATTTAAATTCTGCATTCCATCTTAATTTATTAGATGTTCAAATTTTTTACGAATCTTTATTCTTGATCATTTGATAATTAGATATTTAGAATAGGAAGAAAATGATGTGTGCGCTTTTTATATAACCTAAAAAATAAGTTTGAGTGGCATGTAATAAAAAATACTCATGTGGTTTTCAGTATTTTCTCTTCCTCTTCCGTCATCACTACAAGTCTTAGGGTTTTGGTCATATTTTCTCTTCCTCTTCCGTCACCGCTGCCACCGAACTATGATTGGTCGTTGCTGCTTTTCTTATCCCCATTATCCCCCTTAAGTGATGACTTTCTTTTTTTTCTTTATCATTTTGTTCTATGACGGGGACACATTGTAAATAAACATTTATTAGTTTTCTCTCCCTTGTTGCTGCCGTCACATCTCTTGTTGCTGCCGCACTTCTTGCCACCTCCTTTATAAACTTTACTCATTTAACATATAGAGTTTAAGAACAATCATATTGTTGTTACTCTTGTTATTATCATTATTGAAAAATTACAAGTTGGAGAAATTTACATCATTTTTCAAAAAAAAAAGATATTCTTTAAGTAAAATAGCTCCATCACTCGAGGTAGATGTGTGCACGAGTCGGTATTTAGTTCTTGTATAAAACCAAAACCTAAACCTAAACTTAAAAGTTATATTTTGGCAAATCAAAACCATTCGGTTATAGGGTTTAGATAGACTTGTTTTCGGTTTTTCTATTGGATTCTTGTGTGTTTAATGGGCGTTGGCCTGACAATGAATAAATTTAAAATTGACCAACTAAAAATAAAATATTAATATTTAGGCAAAAAACTATACAAATCAAATAAATCGATCTCGTTCAGTTTTTAGTGGATGCGAATCGAACCAAACGACCGCTTGTTAACAAGTTGAAAACCAAACCGTCGGATTTTTCAATTTCGATTTTGATTTATCTGCCCACCTTAAAATAAGGTTTCCTTTCTTTCGGTTGTGCTGGACCACGACAATACGACAAAGGCCACTCCGTCACCCATCTTTGACGTCTTCGTTTGGGATGATTTGACGTCGGGTGTGTTTGGTATAATGTCTTCATTTGTGTTCATTTGGGTTGGTAGCTTTCTATTTTGAAACAAAACGTTACAAATTTTGTAATGATAGAATAGTAGAAAGCTTTTTAAAAAAAATTAAGAGTTTACTTCTCCAAAATGTATTAAATTATACCCAAAATGTTATTGTGTGTATCCACCTAATGAAATTATTTTTTGATGTATCAAACTTTTTAAAAAGTGATACTATGTGTATGAAACCTATTATTGCGGGTTAATTGTGATTAACAGAAGGTTAATTGTAATTATAACTATTATTATTATGATTATATTATTATTATTATCTTCTACCCTTTTCATCTTCACCATCAAGCTTTATAATAGAATTCATAAATCTGGGTTCTAAACAAATAGTTTCATCAAGCTTCATAACAGAAATGTAGGTCAAAAAACAAGATTTAATGGGTTCTTAACAAATGGTTTCATTATCATCATCGCATTTCAAACTGGGTTATGAACAAATGTTTTGTTCAAGAACAACAATCTGTTTTGTCGAGATCAACTGGTTCGTGAAACAAGTTCATCCATTTCGTATCTCCATTCACAACAAACATCCTGATTTTGGGTTTTGTTGAGTTGGGGTTTTGATTTTGCTAAAAGGCTAACTTTGAGGATAGGATGGGTGGACAGGGAATCCAACTTCTATAGATAAGATAAGTCTGTAACTTTAGGTCGAATCATGGGTTCAACAACAAACTGATTGTGCTAGTCATCGATGAAAATTCCCTTTGGATTTGTTGTTTTTGTTGAGTTAGGGTTTCGATTTTTGCTCAAACCCTTGTCCATTCATCTTCAACCAAAACGAAATCTGTTGTTTTTGTTGAGTTAGGGTTTTGATTTTGTTCATCGATTTTTGCTCAAACCCTTGTGGGTTATTGTGGATTCATGAATCTAGGTTCAAATCTTGTTCATAGTTGTTCACACATGTTGAACAAGAATAAGAAACAAATATTGCAGATTTAAGTTTTCTGCTTAACTGGGTCCTTGTTCTTCATCTTCAAAATGTTCTTGGGTTCTTGTTTTTCATCTTGGTAATAATAAAACAATAATAATAATAATAATAATCGTATTAAATATAAATCAAAATAAAGATTTTACCTGCAACCTTCACAAAAGGTTACACAATATACACATTAAACCATTTTTGAAAGTTTGATACATCAAAAAACAACTTCGTTAGATGGATACGCACAATAACATTTTCGGTAAAGTTTAATACATTTTGGAGAAGTAAACCCAAAAAATAGAAACCGCACAATTTCTGAAAACTATTTGGAAACTTTTTGTATATAAAATTACCAAAGTATCCTACTTTGATTTTTTTTTAAATTGCAAGTAACCCTATGCTAACTATTTTACAATTCCTCGTTCTTTTTTTGACCATCTTATTACTTTATTTAGTTTTAGCTACCAACTATTTTGAAAACACGTGTGTAAAAATAAAAACTGCTATTTCTACGGTAAACTCATCTGTCATCATTATTTTTCTTAATCATTAGATAACCATATTGTTTTTATATGAAACTAAAATAAGAAAAGCAAAATTAGAACACATAAGAGCATGAGGAAAGAGATACAGAGAAATCATAATTTTTCTCTTTCTATTTGCGCTCTCTCTCTCTCTCTCTCTCTCTGACTCTCTCTCTCGGTAAAGAGACGCGAGAAATATTGTAATTTTATGGTATCGGGATTAAGGGGTGGTGTTGTGTATGCGGCACCTCATGTCACAGAGGCATACCACCTTTTTACCAAGACAACTCAAAATGGCCTAAGAATTATATCTGCTTCTTTACTTCGGTTGTCAATTAGTTGTAGATCTCAAAGATGTAAGGCCATAAGAAAAGCTCAAAATAAAATAGTTAGCATTTAAGAGAAACTTTATTTTCCTAGCTTATTAGTCTACACACATATCAAATGATAACATTTATAGCTCGTTACTTCTTAATTTCTTTTCTTTTTCTCTCATGATTTTGATGCTTATCTTTATTTTGTGATTAAGAGGACGGACACAAGGATTTAATTGTACGTAGTATATACAAATATACAATTTCTGGGCATTTAAACCCTTTTGGATTCATGTTCTCTATTTCTCGACATTGAAGAAGTAATTAGGTCGGATTTTCTTGAGTGCATTGTCCTGCAGGCTTTTAAGAAAATAGGAAAAAACAACAACAATAAAAATACAGCTGGGTGGGTATTAGTGTATTGAAATTTGGAATAAATAATTGGCCACTAATCAAGTGATGGTGAATATTTATAACTATAAAGAAAAAGGAAACTAGAATGATATAAAAATCCAATTATGAGCCGTCGTACACATGTAGCTGTCCAGTGTTGAATTATTTATTGCAATTAACCCGTCTATATATATATATATATATATATATATATATATATATATATATATATAGAACCGTTATTATTGTAAAAATTGCGAGAACCAATCTTAGCCGTTCATTTTGGATAATGGAATTCATGGATGAAGAGCGTGGGAGATTGAGTGTGGAAAGGTGCATGTAAGGAATTCATGGGTGGGTAATCCAATTGAAGGAGGGATCGAGAATTGGACGGCTAAGATTGGTTCTCATGTTCTCGCAATAAAAACGGTTCTCAAATGAACTTTTTACTATATATATATATGTATGTATGTACGTATGCATGCATGTATGTATGTATCTATGTAGAAAATAAGAGAAAACTAAGGAGATCGATTATTGGCTTTTTTAAGCCTAAGAATTTTTCAGTTTGATCAGACAATGAGAGTTTAGAACTAAAGAAAGTTGGTTATTTGTATACTACGTTAAATATCCATGTAATATACAGGTTAGTTTTAAAAATGATAAATATGAACCATTAATAAAAAGATAATAAATAATTATAAACATAAAAAAATGAGAATTTTAAAAAAATGGTGACATATGGCGTCAAACACCTAGAACAACGGTGAAAGCGTCTACGTGAGGGGCAGACGTGATGAGAGGAGCAACGTGATATCATAATAGGAGAGACGTAATTGTATTTTTATATAAACCATCAATCATTATAGCAATAAAATCAAGTATATATTAGTTATAATTAAATATAATTTAAAACAATTATAAATGGTAAAATTAAATATTTTGTTAAATATGATATTCGAAAATGTTATAAAGTCAAAATTAAGGTGGATAAATATGATATTTTAAGTTTTAAGAGAAGCATATATGAAACTCTTTTAATAATTTTGACTAACAAAAATAAAAATAAAAATTCTAATTTTTAAATAAATGGATGACTGAGAAATTAATTTTATTTTATTAAGTGAGAGGTTAAGATCAAACAATAAATTTGATTCTTGTTAGTCTTTTATTTATGTTAGAAGATTAGAAAATGGAGATTTTTTTATATATATTTTGTAGTATTTATATTTCGTCTTTGCATTAACTTCCTTTGATTAGCTTATTCACGTTTTTATTAGGTTTACTATGTTACACAGTACACACACTGACACACATATATATACTGGCAAAAGTTCAAACGAGAACTGTTTTTCATACGAGAATCGCGAGAACCAATCTTAGCCGTTCAATTCCCCATCTTCAATTGGATTGCTCACCCATGAATTCCTTACATGCACCCTGCCACACTCAATCCCCTCACGCTCTTCATCCATGCATTCCATTATCCAAAATAAACGGTCAAGATTGGTTCTCGCAGTTCTCGTACGAAAAACAGTTCTCGTTTGAACCTTCCCATATACATATATATGGTATAACATACAAGTTTGTTAATAAATGTATAAGCTGTAAAAGTCAATATTTATAAAGAAATGTGAAAATTTTGTAAAATAAGAACATATGGAAAATAAAGTAGAAGTTATAAATCAAAAATTTGAAAATACTTTTTTATAAGATTAAATGTGAATACTATTACATTTATCATCATTGTCTAAATTCAATAATTTTAACCCTTATATGTCAACTTTTAACTTTAGATAGTGCAACATATCACTGATCGATAGTTTTGATATCTAAAAAATTATTTAAATCTTGTAAAAAGAAGTTTTTAATCGACTATTGAGATATTGATAAAAAAAAGATAATAATTAATAAAGATGTCTATCAAATAGTTACAATTCACAATTTAAATATTTAAAGTACATTTGAATGAGACGTCGTCCAAATGCTTGTTAGAGTGCAAGGAGTGGGAGTGGAATGAGGGGTGTGGTGAGGTGATAACTTGGGTAATGCCGTAATGGTGTGGTGCCACACCATGAATGTGTGGTGGAAAGATGTATGTGGTAGGTTAATGGTGGGCTTAAATCAAGTTTATCACTTTTTATTTTTTATTTTTTTCATTTTTGATTAGTTAGTAAGTATTTAAGTGAATCTCAAAATTTGATGTGATGAAGGGTGATCACTTCAAAACTGAGTAATATAAGAAAAAAACTGATGTAATGATGTGGTGGAGTATTACCACTCCCACTACTCTTACGTAGAATATTAAGTATTTGTTTGTCTTTCACAATTCATAACCTTATTATAAATATAGCTGTTACAAATATAACATTATTATATAAACTTGTTATAAAAAATAACTGACAATTTATTTTTTTATTAGAATGCAGAATATAATTTTGATAAAGGCCAAACGATTTTGCTATAGATCATTAAATTGACTACAGCAAAGTAGCAATGTTCTTTCTCGGTCCTTTAAAAAAATAACATTATTATATATTATGTTTAAATAATTTCGGAATAATTAAAAAATTATGATAAGAATATAAGAGATGAACTAATTGCAATATTAATTGGCCCATATTCCTTTAATTTCTTTTTGACAAATTAGTTGTGTATTTCTGTAGACTCGGCCCCTACATGGCTACTGTAGTGGCTATATTTAACTGCCAGTTTGTTTAATAAATATATAATTGTATATAATTATATAATGCTCTGGATGTGGAAAAACTATATGAAAGGGGTGAATATTATGTTTTATTGTTTTTAATACTCCTTGCGTTGGTTTACTACGTGACCGGTTCTATACTCTCAAATTTTGTATTTATATTCATCTTTCTAATTATAAAATTAAGATGTTGTTTGTTTTCGAAGACATAAATGTCTTATGTCTTATTTCATGTCTTCAAGAAAAGATGTGGTTTAGAAAGTCTTAAGATTAAGAAGGTATGCAAAAAAAAACTATAGATTTTAGCTTCTCAAAATAAGCAAAAATAAGACATAATAAGGTCTTATGTCTGCGAAAAAACAAACAGCCTTATTAGAAACGTCTGCAGGCGCGCAGACGTTTCTATGAAAAAACAAACAAGCTTATCAGAAACGTCTGCGCACCCGCAGACGTTTCTTTAAAATAAGACCTTATTTAAAAAAATAAACAAAGCCTAAGACAATTCATTATCTAAGTTAAGAAAGAAGATAAAGATTAAAAGGCATTTGGTCTAGTGGTTATAGAGGGTATTAAGGTGTTCCTTTCTTTATGAGTTTGAGATTTCAAGTCATGTCGTAAATATAAGGTATGGTTTAGATATGTCATATTTGTGTTTGTTATTCAAAAAAAGAAAGAGAGTATTAGTAAATTTCATGTATCATCTGCTAATGAATACGAGGATGAAATAGAAAGAAATATAATTTTCTTTACTATTCTACTTTTTTTATAAGCTTCCTTACTACTATACTATGCTAATATTCTAAAAGAAAAATAATAATATATAAATACACATTTTGCTTAATTTATATGTTGCAGTAAAAAAATCATAATGAGGGTACTCTCTTTTGGCAACATCTGTAGTTAGGCAATTTCAGATTGTTTGAAAAATTTCCTAGACTATTTAAACGTACAAAAAATAAAAATAAAAATTGATGTGTGACAGAGAGTTGATAGGGAGTGAAGGGAAATGGCTGTGGAATTGGGATTGGTCTAGTAATGTTAGAAGTCATTCTATCGATGAATTTTAGGTACTGTCATCCTTTTTAGCACGCTTCTCAAATCAGATGAGAGATGACAGTTGGATATGATGCCTTGCAGATGATGACACTTTTGAAATCAGGAAGCCGAGATCTATCTTGAAGTACCAAATGATTGATGTAGATTTGGAATCAAGCCTGCTTACAAGATGGTTAGCTCTTATCTCAAACAAGATTCACGTGTTTATATGGTGAATAATGAAAGGAAGGATACCAATTAGAGTGTTGCAAGCCTGCAAGATGAAAGAGGTCTGCCACTGGCTTGGATATACGGTCAATTTTATGCCTAGCTTGTGAGGATGCAATCGAGAATATTGATCATGTTTTGATGAGATGTCAAAAGGCTAATGCGATCTAGAAAATGTTTTATAATTGGCAGGAGGCTAATAACATGAATTTGATTGATGTCAAGCTAATAACTTGTTCCTGGAATTTTAATAGCGTACTTATCTATAGGTCAAAACAATAAACAAAACTACTCTGCTTGATTGGGTATATTGGAGATCGTATCCAACAAACAACATTTGTAAACCCCAAATCAAGTAGGCCACATCTTGTACTTTGTAGTTTTTCTATGGCCTTTGCGAGTACTAGTCGCATACGTGTTTCTTTGCTCTTTAGTCATTTAGTTTCTAATAATAAAATCTATTGTTGCCTTTCAAAAAAAATTAATTACTTGAGTATTAAAATTAAAATTAACAAGAAATTATATTAGAACATTCAAAGTAAAGCATCAAAACCCAAATAATCATACTTCACTCGAAAAATTGGGGACCGGTTTTATAAGTTATGAAGACCGGACATTTGTTTTTCATTCGGAAACTTGTATATCAAATTCAAGATTAATTAGCAAAAATAAAGTTTTTGGGACAAATGTGTTCCTAGAGAAATACTTGAGGAAAGATATTGCCGGAGTTATAAAAAATGAAGGTCGAGCTGCATAATATGATCACATAACGAACTTCTACTTTATTATCGTTTGATGTAAAAATTAATTAATAGAAATAATAATTAAACTATCATGCTTTTTTCTTGTAGTTTGTTGACATAATAGCCATAGAAGCAATTGCAAACTTAAGAAGACAGTAAGGCGCTAGCATTATAAAAACTTTCTAGGTGCAAATTGTTCTAAAAAAAGTATGATTTTTGCGTGAAGGACTGACTTGAAAAGGTTACCTGTTCTGATAAAGTTAATAGATAAAAGTATATATATTCCTTCTACCTTTTATGTCCAGGATGCAATTCCACGGTGAAGGATGTTTCTCATGTGTTTTGTTGTAGTTTATTAATGTACTATCGAGATTGAATCTTATCTACCTCTGGTAGATCATTGGCATTTAAGTAATAACTTAAAAATGAAATCAATAATATTTGGCTTTAAAAAAAGTTATTATATTTTCCAGTATATTCTACATAACACATTACATCATTATCGTCATTTTAGAACTAACAAAACCAACATAAGAAGTCCCCACCTGTATCACCATCAATCCTTACTACCACTTCAAACCCTTCATAGTAGTTCACACCACCCTATCTAGTCACTAACTTATGTTATTGCCTTTTAAAAGCATCCACAAATGCATATGGGTGGCAACTAGAAAGGTTTAGCGAGTTGAACCATTATATATATATATATATATATATATATAGTGAAAGATTCATTTGAGAACCGTTTTTATTGCGAGAACCGCGAGAATCAATCCTAACCGTCCAATTCTCCCTCCTTCAATTAGATTGTCCACCCATGAATTCCTTACATGCAACCTGCCACACCCAATCCCCCCACGCTCTTCATCCATGAATCCCATTATCCAAAATGAACGGCTAAGATTGGTTCTCGCGGTTCTCGCAATAAAAACGGTTCTCAAATGAACCTTCCCCTATATATATATATATATATTTATATAGAGGTAGGATCAAATGAGAACTGTTTTTCGTACGAGAACTGCGAGAACCAATCTTAGCCGTTCAATTTCCCCTCCTTCAATTGGATTGCCCACTCATGAATTCCTTACATGCACCTTGCCACACTCGATCCCCCACGCTCTTCACCCATGAATTTCACTTACCACTTGAATGACCAAGATTAGTTTTCGCAGTTCTCGTACTAAATACAGTTCTCGTTTGAACCCTACCCTATATAAGCATGGTGAAGGGGGCTGCGCCTTAGTGGCAGTTTTTTGATTCACAATTAGTTGCTCATATCTTCATTATTAGATTGTTGATTGCCTTAGTTGTAATTCACAATATCTTGATTTATCAAATGGTGTTAAAATTAAGGTCCGGTTTGTTTCGCAGAATTCGAAGGAATTGAAATCAAATTTCGTGTTGTATTACGTTTGGTAAACTTGATTTTGAATGAAATCTTATTTTTTGGGATGTTTACATTCCTTCAAGTAATGAAATCTCATTTAAATCAATTTCACTTCTTCGAATTTTACGAAACAAACTGGACCTAAGTTCTTGAACCGTGACTTAGATGAGGAGGTTGATATGAAGCTATCAAAGAGCTTTATTATATACGGAAATGAACGGAAGTAGTGTAAACTTGTTAAATCCTTCGGACGAGATTTAAATTCGAAGAAATGGAATTGATTTAAATTTTATCTAGCTCAACTATGGAATACACTTTCCATTACTTGAGAGAATGTAAACATCCCAAATAACAAGATTTTATTTAAAACAAGTTTATTAAACATAATATAACGCGAAAGTTAATTTCAATTTTATTTCATTCCTTCAAATTTTACGAAAAAAAGTGAAACTAAAATTTATATAAAATCATGAGAAACCCGATTCCTTTTAATACAACATAAAAAAGCTGAATCCAATATGAAAATGTATTTACTCAGATACTAGAGAATAAAAGATCACTCAATATAAAGTAAATATTTCCTTTGCAAACTTTATTCCACTTGGCAAGGATTTTTCCGGTCAAACTATTCTAGATAGCAATTAGACGGATTGTAAAAATAATTTCTAGAAGAAATTGCCGCTTATAAAATAAAAATAAAGATTATATATAAAATAAATAATTGACACAAACAACGACTTAAGTGTCATTGATCAAATTTAATATTTTAGAACTTAGAACGCCGCTTATATATTTCAGTCTTTGAAACAAGACACGTCTTTTTTTTAATATTACGACTTAAGAACCGAATAGTGGTTTTTGTTATCCGTAATTTCAGATATCCAAAATTTTGATTTATCCGAGTATTCAAAATTCTTTACAAATTTATTTTTATAAAAAACGTAATTACTAAACAACCATTCTTGAATTTTCATCATAAAAAAATAAAATAGCACAAATCTGTTTCAAAAGAAAACAAATACATGTCAAGAAAATTAAAAAAATAAGTACTAACAAAAAAAATATTTTTCAGGAAACTTTACATTGATATTCGAATATGAAAATTCAAATGTTGGGAATTTCTGAGTATCTTAGTTTTTGAAAGTCAGATATTAATCTAAATTCGGATTTTTTAAAACACCCCTAGTTATAGGACATGTAATTAACCAATATAACTACAACTTTACAGAAATGAAAAAAGATAATAAAAAAACCCAACTTAATCTCACAGTAAAATTTAATGTACAAACTCAAGTTATACACTCACAACGAATAATATATTTTTGATGATATAGTTTTTTTCCTCACTTGGTATAAATTACACTTTATGATCTTCAGTTGACGGTTACTCGTCTCTCATCATAAACATATGCATATAAGATGACAGAGTTAGTTAGGGATTGATCCTTATTACACCATAACTACGTACACCAAGCTAAGCAATGAGACTAGAGGTACATAAGAGTAAAAACTTAAAAGGCGTAGATTGATCCTTTATTACATAATAAGTATAAACTACAAAGCAAAGCACGTTAAGATGTTAAAATATGGGCTAGAAAAATAGCTTAGTATAAGTAAACTAATGGGCCTTTGTTTACTTTTAACTTGGCCCACTGTATCGGTGGCGCGTATCACTTATAGCTAAATGCTAGCTAATTATAGCAAAAAAGAAATTGTAATTTAATTTTGGGTTTAAACCACTAGTAAACAATTGAGTTTGGTACGCAATCATGTTTGTTACCGCACTACCGTTGGGTTACAAGCCATTTGTTATAGATTCCTACCATTAATTAGAAAGTAGTATTACATGGTACAATTTTATCTTTTCGTATTCTTAATTTTTAATTTTGATACAAGTTTAATATTTACAAAGAAGTTTAGATTTACTCACAATGCAAGTAAAATGTCTTCTAGATCGGTTATTTCTACTTTAATTATACAATAACTCTAATAGTAAATTCTTTGTTGCGTGAGTTATAATTAGGTTGGCTAAGTTGTGTTTTGAGTTGTGTGATGTTAACGTGATAGATTGACAGTGTGGTGGATTGGTGACTAGGGATATTCACGTTAAAACTTCAAAGTTAAAGCACTAGGAAAGTGCGTGCAGGTATCATTATATAAAGCAAGTGAACATTTTCTTGGTGACTCGTTTTCTAGATCATTTTTTTCTTTTCTAAATGTAACTATACTTAAAGATTAATCAAAAACACACACACGCACACCATCACCACCACCAATAATAACAACACTCCACCTTCGGATCATCGTGTTCTCTCATTGCCACTTTCCGTACTACATCTAAATTCAAATCATTCCCTACTATCAACATCGACCAATGCCAAGAGACTAAAATTATTTACTATTTCTCTTCATATATAGTTTCTTTGATTTTTGGGTGTGTTAGGTTAGACTTTTTGGTCTTTAGATTCACAGGTCTATGATTTTGGTTGTTAATCTACTATGTAGCGTGTGTGTTAGGTCAGAGCCTGTTATAGATTTGTAACTTTTGTATTTGCATATGTACAAATTTTTTTTACGTGTTGGGTCCCAACTCTAGAAAAGTGTTTTTTTTAATTCAATAATTGATGCAAAATAGTAATTTCAATTGTTAGGGTTTTCACATGTATGATTTCTTATTTTTCAAAGAATTGTTTTTGTTTGAGATGTTTTTATCTTAGTTTGAGGTCAATTTTTCTAGGACAGTACATCCAATAATTTGTTCAATAATTGAAGATGAATGGATGAATTTGAACCCATAAAATGTTAAGATGAAGATATATGACAGAGAATGTGATTGACCTGATTTTTATGTGTATGTGTGTTTTAAAGTTATGGTGACCAATGAGTAACTCAAAAAACACATTTTGAGTGTTACTCATGCACTGCTCGAGAAAACGTGAACAACGTACCGAACATACATGTAAGTAACGAAAAAAAATCAAAGTTGTGTTAATAATAATAATAATAATAATAATCATCATCATCATCATCATCATCATCATCATTATCATCATCGTCGTTGTCATCGTAATCTAATCTAATAATATAAATAAAAGACTAACATGTATCATATTTATTTAACAATCCTAACCCTTTATTTGATAAAATAAATTTAATTGCTTAATCTTGACAATCAATGTAATCAAAATTAGAATTTCAATTTTGACTTTTCACGGTAAAATTAAATTAAAATTATTAGAGAAATTTCATACATGCAATTTTAAACTTTAAAATATCATATTTGTCTATCATTATTTACAAATATCATTTTGCTCTTTATAATATTTTAAAATAACATATTTAACCAGTTCATAATTTTATCATTTTAAAATATTTTATAGTCATTTTGAATTCTTTTTATAATCATTTTAAATTCTTTTTAATTACAATAAATACAATAATGTCTCTTTGTATCCACGTTTCTACCGTCACGTTTGACCTCAGCTTCGCTTCGATGCATCCATCATTGATCTGAGTTTTGGCGTTATTTGTCGTCATTTTTTAAATTCTCATTCCATTAGTGTTTTATAATTATTAATTTTAAAATTTATCATGTTTTTAAACCAATCCGTAAATCACACGAACATCTAATCTTGTAATAATAATAACCGCCTAACTGCAACTCAATTCTATAACTGAATTCGATAATAGGTTTTAGATATTGTTGTATTGTATTAGAAATAGTTTTTATTTTATACAATTGTAAATATAGTAAACTACCTAAGGATGTTACATCAACATCCATTTCGTATTATCTATATGCTTTTTATGTGTCATATGTCACATCATCTTTTCTTTTCACCTCTTTTCAATTCATAAATCTTCACATCTATCTCATACATCCCTTCTCAATTTTCTTTCTAAAAAACATTAAATTAGAGAGAGGAGAGAGATGGGGAGTAGGAAAAGAGAGAGAAAAAAACTAGACGAGAGAGAGAAAAAAAAGAGAAGAGAAGACATCGGGTGGGTAACTCACAAAGGGTTGAAAGAGGGATGGTTTTCAATGAGAGTATGAAACCCATGTCTTCTCGCAACCTATTAACAGGATGGATGCTCTCAGTCTTATTTCATTATACCCAAAAGTAGGGCCGTCTTATAAGGTGTGTCACAAAGTTAACTGTCGAGGGCTTACGGCTAAAAGGGACCTATTATATTTGTATATGTTCTAAATCGTATAACTGTTTAGATTCTAATATCTTACATTTTGTTTCTTTTGATTAATCGGTTATCTAATAACTAATTGATATTTGCGTATATTTAGATGTTCATTTATTTACTAGTCCAGTAGTTTGCTTAGTAGAATTGATTAATTGGTATTTGTATACTCATTGCTTAATTTATTAGTTGATAGTTTTAATTATGCATTTAGTTTGTATTTTATATATTGGTGTAGTTTTAGTACCTTTATTTAATTTTACCTGAAAATATTTGAGAGGGACTTGCCAAAAAGCAATCTCTATGGCTGCCTAGCTATGTTCAATTAGCCCCTCCTATTAATTAAACAAAAGCGATTAGTTCTCGCTTATCGCGAACTATTAATTTTGTTAAACTTTAATGTGGTTTTTACCTTTTTATCCACACACATATCCTTTGATAGTCACATGTTTTATTTTATATTAACCTAAAATGGTAGTTTTAATTATGTAATGCCATACGTGATTAAGGTTTATGATAAGAGTTTACGAATTAAATTGAAAGAAGAGTAAATAAATAGTTGAGATTTAATACCAGCTTAAAATTTATTATAAAAGCAGTTATGAGAAAGAGTATAAATTTAATTATATAACAGTGTGTGTGCATGCATGTTTTAATCAAAAATATAATCAAGGACTCTACCTTAAAACCATGATCTAATACTATCATACAAGAACAAAGTCATCGTAACAAGATGTTTACTTGTTCATAACGTGTCTCATACGTGAGGATAACTTTACAATCTTCTACCGGAAGAAAATTCATAGAATGTAACAAAGTTTGAAAATTGTTTCACCAAGGTTATTCATAAAAAATTTCACATGTGAAATAATGGGATGAGTGACCCTCTTATGTGTGTGTAAAGGAAATACACACACATTATACACAAGTCTTATTATTATTAGGACTTTATTATATATGTGTGTAAATGAAAATAAATGAATGATTTAGTGTTATTGTTACTTTTTTTAGTATTTACAGGGTGTTTGTGTTTGGAAACAGATTATTTGATTAATGTAATTAGAAGTCACAACTAATCAATTTAAAGTGTTTGAGGTTGTCATTTTTTTCATACAAAAATTTGTGTGTCTTTTAAATTATAAACGTAGTTTTGAGAATCTACTTTTAAATTGTTTTTTAAATTTGATTATTTAATTTTTGTCATATCACCTTTAAAAATCAATTAATCTATTTTTAAACATTTTAAAACTGGTTATCTAATTATTGTGATATAAATAAACATAATCAAATTCAAATACAATTATTTGTTAATACATTAATAGTTAACTAGATTAAATATCCGTGTGATATATCAGCTGGTTTAAAAATAAGTATTTATTGGTTATACTTAAAAAGAAATTAAAAAATTATACAATATTTTAGAATGATAAAACTAAGAATTTAGTTAAATATGATATTTTAAAATGTTATAAAAGGTAAATATGATATTTGTTAGAGTGTATAAATACGATATATTAAGATTTAAAAATAACATATATAAAATTAACTTTAATGATTTTAATCTAAACTAAAGTTAAAATTGAAATCAAATTTAATCAAGAAAAGTTAAAATTAAATTTATATTTTTATTAAAATAAATAGTTAAAATTTAATAATTAAAAGTTTTATTTAAATTTAACGACTAAAATTATCTAGTTAATTTTATTAAAGTTAATCTTTTAATTATATTAACAAATTAAAAAATATCGTCCGGATAAATACCACCCGTCGATATCACTATGGCGCAGCCTCGCAGAAAAGCATTGTTGGTATCGAGTCGAATCAAATCTAAATACGTCAAATAATTTTATAAGTCTTGCGTTGCTTGCTTGCCTTGCTTTGTTTGCTTGCATATCTTATTCTTCTTCTGTCATCACTACCTCTCCATTTGCGACAAAACCAACGCCCTTAAGCAACATCTAACTTCTGAACTCACCCTCCTATTCAATCCCAATCTGGTCATCTATCATCCTATCAAACCCAATTAATCACTGAGACAAGTGAATTAGTTCCTAAGGAGCACAGAATCACACCATGGAGTCTTCGATTCTTCCTGCAATGATTCGATTACGAGCGTCTGCAAATTCGTTTTTGTCACAATTCGAACCGCTGGCTATCGTTGTTGTTCCTGTTGTATCGTTTTTGATCGCTCGGATTCTTCAATCGTTTATTCAAGTAGTTCAAGAGAAAGGATTAAAATCCACGATTATTGGGTTCTTCATGACATGGGTCAAGTAATTTTTCACATATTTTAAGAACAAGTTTCAAGATTTAAATCATTCTATTTTATACTTTGTGATTGCATTGTGGGGTTGGATATATCGGATGATCTTTGTTTATGAAAAACTCACAGGTTGGTGCCCGGTGTGAAGAAATATATTGATGCTGAGAAACAAAAGGTACGATGTATGCTTTGTCCTAAAAATGTTGACAAATATTGAAGTTGCAATATTTGATTTTGGAGAGATTTGAAGTACAGTTTGTAAAGCCATGCAAATGACATTTGATTTAGAGTTCATATTATTTGAATGATTTCTTACTCATACCATAGTATAGTTGATACACATGAATATCAAAAAGTATAATCCCCCTACTGGATGGGTGGATGGTGGTTTGGTGCCAAATCCAGTCCTGCACCTTCAACTCCTTGGGGGCACACAATACTTGAAATCCAGAATAGCGGAGGGCTGTTCTTTATCTGATTCAGGGGGTTTGGTCCAGGGTTTACCTGTGAGGTCACTAATGTAGCTCGGGTTGGGTACCTCAGTATGTTCTAACAAAGACATAAATTTAGAGTTTCTCATTTTGAACATATGGTATTCCATATAAGGCATCAATTTCAGTTTTGTAGAATCATTTGCTATCAGCATATTTTGATTCCGTAGTTGTAGAGTTTAAGGAGTGTTTGGGATTGCTTATTGAAACAACTTATGATTACTTATAACAACTTATTTCACACCTTAAAGGGTAAACTTGTAATTTTGAATCCACCTAGAATAACCAGTTGAAATAGGCAATCTCCACTTGCTTATTGAAAACAACTTATTTTAACCTAAAAGAATGCAGATAAGCATAAACACTTTTTAATCCAAACACTCAAAAGTGTTTATCTGCTTTTGAAAAAAAAATCTATAGGCAGATAAACTGTTGTTTAAATAAGCTATCCTAACCAACCCTTAAGTATAGTTTATAGTATATGTATTCCTCCATATAAATAAGAGCTTAGAATCCTTATTGAATTCTCATTTGGCAAGTACTAGGTTTGACATCATATTATCATAATGCATATCCCTAGTTCCATACAAGATGGTCAAAGTGAACCTTTGATAGTATCCAGATTAAGAAATGTTACTTCTACAATATGAATGGTTAGTTAATTTTCTTTTGTGAAAAAGGGAAATGGAGAAAGTGAACATGTTCTACTACACAGGTGGTTGACAAATTGCAATCTTCCGGTAAATCTTTAAGGGGTGGTTGGAAAACTGAGCTCCCAAAGACGGGATTAGGACTGGGGGTTATAGAGCAAATGAAAGACGAGAAACGAAAGGATCCAGCTTGGCAAGGCAAATGTTCTGGTACAGTGTATGTTCTAGAAGCTTGTTCTGCAATCTCATTAGTTTCTTTTTTATACCTATTTTTTTACCTTCAACACTCTCAGTACCTGAAATCATTATTAGAAGGTAGCCAATGGTTGGTCACAACTCAAAATAGATTTGGGTCAATGGGATAGTTTTTATACACAGTTGGCTGGTTGGGTTGATCTAAAATACCTTTTTGTCTAATTTAGAAAAATATTATGCAACTAACTCGTTCGTCAGATATGATTACAAAAGTTATATTACTTGAGTGATAATCTAATATTTTTTATATACAGAGATTTAGGAAAATATTGTGTACTAAACGCTATTTTGGGTGTCCTATGACCTGTTTCCTTTTCAATTTTTTTATTTTACTTGTTTAACCCAATAGAGGAAAAGCATAACCTGTAGCCCCCCATTTATTAGTAAATGGTTCAAATTGCCACATCCGATTCTCATGATGCTAGTTCTCATATATAATATAACTCAAACTGCTCCAGGTTAACTTAAAATCATAATGAATACAAGTTGGGGTTTGCCTCAACTATTTAAACCACATTGCAAATTTATTGCTTTTTTGTTGCAGTTACATTGGAGGAAATGAGTCTGAAGGCCACTTTTCATTAATAAATGAGGCATGTTCAATGTTAGTAAGATGCATTCTTTTTCTCACTTTTTAGCTTACATTATAGGCCATAAATCACTTAAATTATTTAAAAAATTACATGTTTAGGTTTTCACATACCAACCCATTACATCTAGATGTATTTCGAAGTGTTGTGCGTTTTGAGGCAGAAGTGGTTGCCATGACGGGGGCTCTTTTTGGAAGTAAAGAGAAAGCATGTGGAGGACAAATATGTGGCAATATGACTTCAGGCGGAACTGAGAGTATATTATTAGCTGTCAAATCATCACGTGACTACATGAAGGCGAAGAAGAATATCACTTGTCCCGAAATGTAGGTTTGATTATATTTTTGTCCTATCTTTACCAGTTAAGGTGTTTTGGGTTGATAAAATTGTGCTACACGTGGCTAATATAGGTGGTTCCGGCGGGTTAACGGTTCAAAATGGGTCTGGGTTAAAAAAGGGTAAATATTAATCTGTTGGTGAAATTGGCTTGGCCGACCTACCCACACCTTTTGTTCTTTTTTTGTGCGTAGTTTCAAATACCGGTGCATTAAGCATAATAAAACTATATTTTTAGAAATAATAGGGTAATATCTTTTATATAAAAATGATTTAGAACATGGTAAATAATTGATGCATCAAATATGATTATGAGAAGTGTATCATAAAATTCAACAAGTTAATATACTTTAAATATAGCAATTTAGGACACTGTAAGGATTGTAAATAAATGTGGCGACCTTCGATGTGTTTGACCCGTAGTCAATGAACAAGCTTTTCCATATAGTTGCATTGAAACGGCTGGTTGTGAACTGATTGTAAATGCTATTATCTTTTGGGAGTGCAGGATAATCCCTGTATCTGCACACTCGGCTTATGACAAGGCAGCTCAATATTTCAAAATCAAGTTGTGGCGAGTTCCTGTGAATAAGGAATTTCAAGCAGACGTTAAAGCTATCAAGAAATATATCAACAAAAACACCATAATGGTACATAGTTAGATTAGTTTTTCCTTCACTTATAGACATTATAATGTTGTAAAATTAGTGTTTACTCTAAACTTTGATGATGAATCAGATTGTTGGATCGGCACCTGGTTTTCCACATGGAATCATTGATCCAATCGAGGTAACACATCTGATACACCAAACTTTTCTCAAGTCATTAGCATATTGAATAATTTTGTGTAATTTTGGGGTTTTCTGTTGCAGGAGCTTGGTGAATTGGCATATAGTTATGGAATCTGTCTACATGTAGACCTTTGTCTTGGTGGTTTTGTGCTGCCTTTTGCACGGAAACTTGGGTGTGATTAGCTTTGCTTTCCTTTCACTAGTATCATTGTTGCTTATATTTGTATATACCATCCACTTTGCATTAATGCCAAATCTAATAAATTGTATTCTTATTTATTATTTCAGGTACCCAATTCCACCATTTGATTTTACTGTCCAAGGAGTGACCTCTATATCAGCAGATGTGCATAAGTATGGGTTAGCCCCCAAAGGGACTAGTATAGTTTTATACAGAAATCACGAGATTCGGAAGGTAAAAAGTCTAATATGTTGCTATAATTTTCAACAATAATTAAACATGTTAACAGACTTATTTTTTTTGGTATGTGAGTGTGAGCCTGTGTGTATGTATGAACACATGCATGTATTAAAAGACCCACCACCCATTAAAGTAAACAGCTATTGGTTTGAGTTTGAATTCTTATCATCTTTTTTTTTTCCTTTTTTCCTGATTGTGGAATATTCGGTGGTGGCTGGCTTGCTGGAAATTGGTCAACTTTTGTATCAATCTGTCTTAAACAGCACCAATTTGTTGCTGGTAAGTTTATTTCTTGGGAAAGCATGTTATCCTTTGAAATTGAGTGCAATATATATTAAATCGTCAGATAACATATCTAACTGACTGAAAGGGATTACATGGCTCTCTCGGACAAATTTTAGCTAGTTGTACCTTGAGTTGTCACAAAAGGGGCAAGACAAGCGGGTTGGGTAACATTTCAAAATGGGTTCTTTTTGTATGAGTCGAACCGGGATGAGTTGACCCAAAAATATTTTTGTCCATAAATTTTACTTTTTTTTCTAATTTTTTAAAATGTAATAAGCGTGTTTTAATTATTGAAATTATATTATTTCAGTAATCTATTAATCCAATTTCTGAAGAAAATGATTTAGGAGATATTATGCATTAAAAGTATACTTTGAGCGATATGTGACCTATTTCATTTTCAGCTTCCATTTGTTTTAATTTTAATTTTAATTTTACGTGTTTGACCTGTTAGAGATAAAAACTAACCCTCTAGGTGTGGGCTTGATGTAAGAAATACTAGTTTTTTCTAACACTGTAAATACATGTGTTTTTTAAGTAACATTGTATGTCAATGTTACAGTTACGGAGTGGTCTGGTGGTCTGTATGTGTCTCCAACGATAGCCGGTAGCCGACCAGGAGGACTAATAGCAGGGGCTTGGGCAGCTATGATTTCTTTAGGACAAGAAGGTGATGCATTTTGAATTTTCATCTTATAATTTTCTGCTTGTCTTTTTGCCACAATTTTCATAGTAATATAATCATTGGTTTTTGAAGGTTACCTTGAACATACAAGAGAGATAATGGAAGCATCGAAGAGGCTACAAAAAGGGTATTTCTCTTAAGTCCATATATGGTCTCCATTCATTACATTCACCATTACTTGTGTTTGTTACATCTTAATTTTGATTCCATTTACTTGTGAATAGATCGGTTTGGGTCGTATTTTATCACAAATGGGTCAAATTAAAAAAAACTTGTTAAAAGGGGAACAAGGCAGATGGATTGAAAGTCACCCAAAGTCTATTTGTAGTGTTTACAATTTCCTAACTTGCTTGTTTCATCATTCATATAATTTGTTTAAAAAGGGGCAAAAAGTGTTGTGAGTCAACCTGACCAGGTCCAACCCGGCCAGTTTCTTTGTATTTTCAACCCGAATCTGTTTTTTAGTTGTTACCCAACCTGCCTATCTTGCCAACTCTAACTTTTTAGCAAATTTTAAATGTAGAATTATCTATATGCCCATCTGTATTTCATTGTCTGAAATGTTTTGCAGAATAAAAGAGATTCCTGAGTTATTTATTGTTGGAAGGCCAGATATGACCATTGTTGCTTTTGGCTCTAATGTGATCGACATATTTGAAGTCAACGACATATTGTCCTCTAAAGGCTGGCATTTAAATCCCTTACAGAGACCCAACAGGTAAAATCATTATGATCCATTTGTTTTACCAGATTTTCCTTTACTGATCCTGAAACGATTATAGCCTCATTGGGCCCCCAAAATAAGAAAGAGAAATGAAATGGACACTAGAAACCCCTTAAAAAGTTGCTTCTAGCTTTGTATGTTCAGGCCTATTAGCAGAAACAAGGGGGCGCGTTGGATATCGATCCTTATACGGACTATAAGTTAGTCTACATACAGACCAAGTTGGTTTTGTTTAGTCTTTAACAGGTCAATTGGGCTGGGCTAAAAGATTCACTAGTAAGGCATTAAGGGCAAACAGGTCAATGTATTGAAATGCATAAAACCTCCTAAGTTGCTTGATTAAAAGAAGTTAGATTGTTATTGTAGTAATTTACTTTTTGTTAACATATTAATCACAAAAATTATTTTTAAAATTGAATAGAATGGAATGAAAGTATATATGGGTCAGCAAACCTGAGCCGGTCAGACTTGCACTAAATGTTCACCTTTTGACCCGAGCCCGTTATCCAACCCATCTGATCTGCATTTCACTACTTATGGTTACAGTTGTGTCCTATTACGCTTTAATAGAAAGAACTTATACTGTTATTATAATATATTTTTCTTTTTTCATAATCATAGCATTAATAGATATATAAAAATTCAAAAAGATGTTATAACAATTTGACCTGAAGTAGATATCCAATCCGCCTGACCAGCCCATTTTTCCTCTTGCACTGGTTTTGTTTCATGATGTCCCAATTCGTAAATGACATTAAAACTATTCTCCATATTTTCAGCATTCATATCTGTGTGACCCTTCAACACGTCCCCGTTGTTGATGACTTCCTCAAAGATCTAAATGACTCGGTGCAAACTGTAAGAGATTCCTTTTGAACATGAAACCTAACTTCCCATTTACATGTTTAGCAGCAATATGAATCTATACTTTTTTTTATCTTAACATTGAATTGTTCTTGTTCTTGCCTTTTTTCTTTTAGGTTAAAAAAAATCCTGGGCCAGTAAGTGGAGGACTTGCACCGATATATGGTGCAGCGGGGAAGATCCCAGATAGAGGTATGGTTAGCGAGTTACTGGTAGACTACATGGACAACACATGCTAATAATATGATTCTTGGGTATTTGGCTCCAATTCTTTGTCAAAGCTTTCGAAGGAAAGGAAAGGAAAGTGAAGTTTGTATGTTGATTACATATTTACAATTTTACATGTAAACTATATGTATTTGTAATGGATGAACCAGGAAATTTTACATTGGTTGGTTATAAAATGATGATTTGGCATGTATAAAATGATGATTTGGTCTATTTGGGTTATAGTTCATTGTTGTGGGTCAATTTTAAAAGTTTAGCTAAGATCTAATAATATTATGTTAAAAACTGTATTTAAATTATGCGAAGAGGATGCGTGTTATTTAAGCACCTAAGTTAAATGCTGTTATACTTACATACTAAGGGTAGTTTTGTCATATAAGTTTGCTCATTAAAGAGGTATGTGAGTGTGACATCACTTTGTTAGCGGTATACATCCTTTGTCCATTTAAATTATTAAATTATTTGTCTGATGAAAGATAATGTTTGCAAGTCTTCTTTACATTAAGAGTTTACCGTTGGTAATACTCATTTTTTATCTTCCTAGAATTTCTTTTATTTAAAACTGTGTTACATTTCATCTCTATCACTTTCTTGTTTATTAAACCTTCTAGATGATTGTATGTTAATTTTCCCAACTGGATTACTAAATACATAATATTATGGTAATATGATAAATTTTTTAATACATTAACATGACAACCGAAATAATAAATATGCTTTATATATTAAAATGTATTATATAGAGTTACATGGTTATTTATATGTGAGAAATCAGACTAAATTTACCAAAATACAAGATACAGTACAGGATCAGAACTATCTGGGCTGCAAATATTATCTCAAGGCATACAAATAAATTTTTATGCATAACTCATGCATTGGATTACAATGATGCCCTTTTATTCTTTTCAACTTCACAAACCTTTAATATTACAATGCTCATGAATAATTAAATATTGTCATTGCTTACCAGTAGAAAAAAAATCATACAATCATATAGCTACATAACATGCTTATTCTTCCATCCCAATTTCAACCAAGCACAACATCATATGCCACTTCTTCTTTTGGCCTTGTATAGTTTCCAACACCTTTTGGCCTTCTATAGTTCCAACACCAGGTCTACCCAAGAAAAAGGAAAATAAGCCAGGTATACAACTTGATTAGTATGTCTTATATTAGTAGTGAATAACAAAACAATGGCAATAACAATAACAATATGAAGTAAAATACTCCCTTCATCCCTAATCCACTAGACAAAAGTCACCCAGTTTTAGGAGTTTAATTAATACGGTATTGAGCAGCGCTACATCAGTTTTAACCTTTGAAATACACACAGTTCTAGGAAAGGAGAATCAACGCGGTTTTGTGATTTGATTTAATCAAGAGGTAAACGAGCAACTAGCAAATTATTATGTAAGTGGACACTTTTTTTAGGATAAACTAAAAAAGAAATAAGGACAACTATTTTGAGACGGGTGGAAAGATCGTATATTAGATATAGACAGATGTTGGATGTTTGCATTCTTACACTCTGCATCTGATTTAATCCAGCATTCTCTGTACCCATGTGAATCAGTCATACAACACCCAGAGTGGGGCATGTAGCTCATAGTGCAGTTTGCACCCTTTTTAGAAGCATGCGCCATTGGATATATTGTGATATCTTCAGACAGCATGTGGTTTCTGTTTTTATACTCTTCAGTGAAGTTGCCCAATGTAACATCTTTCGAGTGATCTTGAGACTCAGATGCAACAGGAAGTCTTTCAGGGTGAACTTTATTGTGAAACATTTGTAGTATCTATATGTAGTCCCACATTAGATGTTAGGATAATTATAAAAAAAGTTAATTTTTTTAAATTTTATTAATAAATCCATACAAAGATCAAATGCACATACCTTGCGCGGTTTTTTATCAGCTGTAGAGTGCCTGGTGGAAGAATTAAGTGTTCTTCCTTTAAGTATCTTTTTCATCAAATACACAAAATCGGTTTCTTTTTCTTTCTGCTTTTCAGTTTTGTTGCTTTTAACTCCAGTAACTTGTTCTACCATTTTAGCTTTCTGGAACAGGTCTCCAAGTGATGTTCTATGTTCTTTTTCCTTCTTTACTGTTTCTGTTTCTTCTAATCCAATTACTGAACCAAAGAGGTAACTCTGTAGTGGACAAATAACTGCTCCATTTTCATTGTTTTCAGTTCCTTCTGAAGGCTGTTCAGGTCCTAGCATCTTCTCTAACTCATCATTAACGAGCTTCAGTTCATTATCGGTTGCTTCTGTTTCTTTCTCCATATTATAGGTGGCAAATGTGGTTGTTGGTTCATCAGTGACTGTGTCTGTAGCTAGAGTCCCTATTGCCAGAAACCCATGAAAAAGTTGAGATAAATCAGCCGCTGATTCTTCTTCTTCTGTCTGCAAATCATCCACTCGTGCAGTCTCCATGCATGAAAATGATTTAGGAAACTGCATGTCTTTTTGTGACTTGCTTGGAGCCTTGGCATAGTGGTGTGATTTAGGATAGTATTGTAGGTCATCGAGTGATGGCTGTCCCGCAAGACATGAACATGAGTTCCCTGTTCATCAGTTATCGAATATTGTTTCCTTGAGTTAAGGAATTAGGAATAGATGGACGGGTTTGAGTAAGAGGACATCAAAACGGGTTTGGGTCAGGTGTGCCAATTTTTTTTAAAAAACAAATTTTCGTATAGTTAATCAATAATCATGATTATGTAAGACTAGATTTATAGGTCTTGGCCAAATAAAACAGTTTTAGGATTCAATATGGAAATGGTTTATTCCCTATATGCAGGGAATTAATCAAATCATGTGAATGTAAAATAGTATCATCACAACAATAATTTTAAGTTTGAATAAAACGATTTAGAAGGTTATATTGATCAAAAGTAGACTTTGGGCCACTTAAAACCCATCTAACCCGCTCCCTTTTCAGCCATCTTTTTTTATATGACCCTTTTGTGAGAAAATGCAATCCAGTTCGACCCATAGATAAGTAAATGATTAGAAATCACCACCTCTAAATAGATTTATTTATAGAAATGGTGGTCGGATAAGCAGAGTTGCGTGACTTACTCGGAGCAAATTCTGTTGGCGGCTCGTTGTTTGTCTGCCTGAACTTGTGCTGCATCCAATCTAGTAACTGAAATAAAGATAGTCAATCATCAATGTTCATGTAACATTAAAAAAGAAATCATTATGTTACAAATTTTCAAACCTTACCTTCATTTCCGATCTGCTTTTCTATTAAAGCGCTTAGCAATTAATCAATTCTGTGATAAGGAGATAAACGATGAAATGCTCTAATATCGTTGTGATATTTAATAACCCATGAGATTGAAGTTCCATTGTCATAGAAGGTAGACAAGAACATAGAGAAAATAACAAACCTTTAGGACGGGATACATGTGCAAAGATCAAACCATTTGCTAGCCAATCGGTCAATAGTCTGTTTGCCAACAACTTGATGATGTTACGTCTGTTTGCCATATGCAAAGGATTGTATAAACGTAATTATCAGTCTTAGTTCCGGGCCCAAACTCAGCTTTCGCTACATACCCACATGTTACTTTATGTTTTTTCGATATACATGCATTCTTAAGCTGGTCCTAGGTTGTCTGTAGTTGACTGCCTTTTGTACCTTAGCTTAATGTTTCCCAAGTCTAAATTACCAAGGAAGCTAATTATGAGTCTTGCTAATTATAGTATTATAGAATCAATTATGTATTGTCCATTGATAAATGGTCTCTATAATTAGATTGTGCTTATTAACTTGATAATAATAATAACACTAATAATTTTAGTATGTAACTTTGTCATTGCCGTTTGCTGTTTTAATATCCAAGTCATACTAGCGTGAAACTAGTTGAAGTTGGGCTGGAACTTTTATTTAAAGTTGAAAGTAACTATAGCTTAAAAAAGTAAAATGACATAAAACTACACAAAAATAAAACTCTAAATAAGAAACAAAATTAATTGAATGGCATTTATTTAATTTACTTTATTAAAAGCCCCGAGAGCTTTTAAAAGGCACTACAAGTAGTTTCCTGGTTTTGAGCTTTTAAGAGCTTAATTTCATAAAAAATATAAAAGTTTAAGCTCCTGCAACCAAACGGGTTTCTTTTTGGATGGAAAGCTTCATGCCAAACACACTCTCAGCAGTTAGGTTACATCAAGCATGGTCCTACACACATGCAAAAATTTTGCAATTCTTTTGTTGACAAATAGAATCAGAACATTAGAATTCAATGTTCATCTGTATGATTAAGAGTAGGGCAAGAATCCATATATTCTCCTATACATTCTTACTTTTGAGTGCAAAGCTACATGATTTTCAAAATAAACCTTTCACGACTTTCGACTCGTTTAACCCTTTTTGTTATATGAGCCATTTGAGATATAATATTATCCAAATCGACCCATTTATAATCTAATTAGTCAAAGTTGTCACCTCCACTCTAAAACAGTATTGTTTTATATGCACAAATAATGCCAATATCTTCCTATTCCTTTGCAGCATATGTTAGAAAGTTAAAGAAAGAGTTTCTATCATAGTTGAAGTTCAAAACTTGGGTGTGTTTACTCACAAGAGTCAAAGGTTCTCTCTTTATTCATACCAGTGAGTGTAGCTGGTATGCAAGGTGTTTTATAGAATTAGGTTGTTGGTCAATATTGTAAAGCTGTGACTCTGTGAGGCATATTTGAACGATTTATAATCTAGTGAACAATTGCTTCCATTACATTTTGTAAAAACTTCATAAAACCATTTGATATTGAGTTTTTTTCTATTTTATTATTCTCTCAAAGAAGAGGCAATTTTGATCTTTCCCCTTTCAAACATGTCAATTTGAGTAATATTCTCTAAAAAGTCAAATGAGAGATATAAAAAGGAAATGGGTAACAAAGGTTGTACGAGTCCAAAATTGCCCAAAGTGTGTTTTTAACCGCATACAATCTCCTAAGTTACTATATACAAATTTTTTGATTAATATCGTAATCATATAGTTCCTGAATGTTTATGGAAGAAGAGTATTACGTGTCTAGCAGAGATAATGTATATTAGAGTTGACTACAAGTGATATTATAGAAACCCCAATGGGGAGCTTTGATAGATCTTAGCCCATTTATACATTTGAGTTGATATATCATGTACAAAACTTTAATATCATTATCTCTAATACTCCCGTACAAGAAGAGCGGTAGGAGATTGGACAGAACGAATTACAATGAAAGGCAATTAAAAAAACATAAGAAAAAAAGAAAAAGAAGTATAATAGGGTCGACCCAACCCGACCCATTTCAAATACACACGAAAGTTGCGAACCAAAAATCTAGTCGAAATCGTATTTTCAATCTAAGGATGGCCCTGCATTTAAAAAAGTTGACAATGTGATATTAGTTGTTTCCTTATCTTCTAACTTATTTCATGGTTTCTGTCACATTTTGTCCAGGTAATAGAATGTGTGAACTGTGAGGTCTTGTGTTTGTTGTTTTGTCTATGGGGTATATATATATGCATGATAATTACCTACCGTTATGTCCTTTCTCAGCTAGCATATGCCTCTTTGTTACTACACTATCCATTGGGCCTATCCGACCATATTATTGGTATGTGTGTATATAAATATAACACTAATATCAATCCCGCAACAACGGTATATTTGAAGATTAAATGTAGACAATAATACATCTACTCGAAAGCTGAGACAACCTAATTTCCGAAAGACCTCCGGCTTAGTTGGTGTATATCAAAAAGAGTCTATATATAATAACTAGCATCGTAGTTGCGGCGACAAATAGTTTCTGTTTTACAACATGTCTCTTTCAAGAATATAAGATATGTTATTCGTATAATTCAATGTCATGAAAATGTTTTCTTCAGCAACATGTCCGTTTTTTCAAATTTTCTTTTATTTGCATCAACTTTTTATTAATTTTAAACATAAATTCTAAAACACATTAAAATAAGAAAAAAAATTTATATTTATGAAATAAGAAGAGAGAAATTGACAAGATTTTGAAAATTATGTTGATTTGGGTGGATAATTGTATTTGTGTGACAGTGTGTGTTAGTGAAAAAATATATTTTAAATGAATAAAAAGGTAAAGTAAATTAGGAGAAAGAGCGAAATGGTTAAAGATTGAGTAGATAAGATTAATTTGGATAAAATAAAAGGTCAAGATATATTCTTGATTGAATTTTAAGAATTCTTATAATTAAGAAGGAGAGAGAATGTTAAATGGTTTATTAGGATAAAGATGATGATTTCACGACCACCGCCCACCGCTACTAGTGAGGAGTGTGGCACCGGTGAGGAGAGTGGGAAGATGAAGATGAAGATGATTTCACGGCCACGGCCACCGTCTTCCTCACTGCCACCGCCAGTCCGCCACCGTCTTCCTCCCATCCTTCGATTTTCGGGTGAGTGTCGATTTGAAGATGATTTCGATGATGGAGGTGAGGGCTTTTAGGATAAGATCGAAGATGGAGTTTAGAGTTTTCCGGTCAGTCGAGGGTTTTTTATTTGAAGATGATTTTGATGAACGATGGCCACCACCATAACCACCAACGCCACCAAATCCGCATCTACCAATATAACCTTCGCCTCCTTCACTTCTGTAATGTAGCACCGTGCTTTTGAGAACCAGATTTTTCTTTTTAAAACACTAATTTAAGTTTCCAAACCACGTGGGTTTGTCTGTAATCAAAACATTTACACCTGGTTTCAAAATGTAAACAAGCAGCGGAAGAAAATACGTGGCAATTTATATACAATAAAAAATTAGCCACATTACAACGTTTGGTGTTACTGATACTGACTGGCCGACCATTATCAGAGTATTAATACAAACATAATATTATCAAAGTGTTTAACAACAGTGTTCCTCCACAACAAATTACTACCCGCAGGTACACGAGCTCACAGCCTAAGGATCACCTGCACATGTGATGGAGAGTATTTGTTAGCTATAAAAGCTAGTGAATACAAAATAGCATAATAATCAACATAAGCGTATCACATATCATCAATCATGCTCAAACAGTGCTATCCTAGCATCTCGCGATGAGTTGTCGTAGTCAGAAGGCGACATATCTCGCAGGGTAGCTAACCCGGCTCAATGCACCAAACTAGGGTACCAGACACATCAACCGTGTCGGTGAGTGAGCCGTGAAGCGGTCCACCATTGCATTCTAGAATCAATCGATTCCTCTGGGTACATCTGGAGGCTGATTCCCAACCGTTTGGGGAGCATTGTGCTTGCAAGGCCTTAAATACTTGTCGAGGTACCACTGATGCTATCAATGACCTGCAGGCCTCAAGCAATCCCTGGCCATCGCTGGCCCCGATAATGGACTAATCAGTCCCCAAGTCTGGATCCGTTCACAAACACATAACTAATCCTATCGGATCTTCATTTGCACGCACGCAAACATATATATCATCATTATGCATCATAACATACACTTAATCAAGTGCATATCATACTCTGTCAATAAGTTATATCTAGCATCATCATGCTTTTTAATCTATACTTAATCAAGTGCATATCATACTGTGTCAACATGTTAATCCTAACATCATCATGCTTTACAATCTACACTTAATCAAGTGTATAACATATCATGGTACTCGTTTCTTATACATATAACAAGGTATTCTACCTTTCATTAACATATTCAATTCGTTTGTTAATATATGTTATAAGTATATTAATTCTTATATTATTCGGTACTCACCTGGTTATCTAAAGTTGACAAATAGAACGTTAAGGGTCTTCTTGGTTGTCGGGCTCACCTAAACAAACACCCCAAATATCAGTACAATGCGAAACAACAAACTATTTGCTGAAACAGGGCTCTTTGCGGCCACAAGCAAATCTGCTTGCGCCCACAAGGGTAGGATGTTGCTTGCACTCGCAAGCAAGTCTGCACAGACTAGTGCGATTCCAGCCCCTGTTTTGACCATTTTCCATACCAAAACTCAACCAAACGATTCCAATTCAATTTCCAGTGTTCACATATGAAAATGGTACTTAAACTAAGCTAGAAACAACAATCCTAATTTACTTTAAAATCCAATTCAAGGATTGGGATCAAAATCACAAGTTTTGACCCATTTAAGCTTATTTTCCAAATTCAACTATAAACACCACTTTAATTCAAGAAAATGATTCTTATACACTTAGAATTGGAGTAGGAACATATTGGAATCATTAGAATTCATTATTGAGGTCAATTTGAAATTTTGACCTAAAAGTCAAGAATTTGAACAGATGAAGAAGAAGCTTACAAGAAGGGTGGAGATGATGAAGGTGATGAAGATGGATGGATTAGAACTGAATTTGCAATAGAATTCACAGCTGGAATGATTCTTCAATGATCTTCTCCTTCATGAATAGCCAAGAACAAAGAAGAAGTATGAGTTGTGTGCTGTGTGTTTAAACGTGAGTGTATAAAGCTAGACCGACTTGTGGGTCAATATTACCTACAAGTGGTATTTTGTTCCCCTTTTCAACTTACAACTAAACGCTTGATTACCCGTTTTAACTAACGAGGATATTTTTGGAATCCTCGTTTGAAGCCGTTCGATATTTTATTATTTTTATCTATTTTTATTTAAATTTTTATAACATCATTTCTTTACTATTTTCTTCTAATCTATCTTAATTAATTAAATTAAAATTCTTTTATTCAATATTAAATTCTAAATTCGACGTATCAGATTCGAAGACGACTAGGCCTAATATGAGAAGGTTACATGTAAGCTCCATCTTCCAGGGTTTGATTATCTTTTTCGTGAAATTTGTTAAATCGACTTGTGTGATTTGTTTAGATTTGGTGGTTTGTGTTGTAAGTGATGTATATTTTTACTGATTGTATTGTAATCAATGTATGTATATGTGTGTTCTGTTTTGTTCATCATGTGCCACATTCATCTTCATTATGTCTAGATTTGTTTGATCATCTTCGCTTCATCATTCCAAAACTTCAAACATTCAATAAGAATTTTAAGAAAAAATAAAAGAAATATATTAAGTAACTTGTCAAGCATGTTAAAGGTAAACAAATGGGTAAAAGAGAAAACCAAATAAAACTTAAGGATTAAAGTGATCATCAAACGAAAATTTATGGTTAAACCATTAAAAAAACTTTAATGGTTAAACCGAAAAGTAAGTAAAACTTTGATGATTAAACTATATTTAACCATATATCTAATGACCAATATAACAGAAACTATGATATATTTTCATCGGTTCTGTAAGCTAATGACGGGGAACAACTTGTAGCTTGGACCGTAAGAAGATAAAGCGAATACGAAATGATTTTGTTGAGATGTACACAATTTGATCATGAACATATTCCAAATATGATCCGAACACGGAATCCTTTGTGGTGACTATTGTAACACCCATTATTTACCATAACAAATTCAAATTTTAACAACATTTTATAAATAAAACCACCTCCTTTGATAACATGTACAACTTGTACCAAAAGTCAAGAACCAAACAAGTCCAAGCAATACAGCCACAATGTGCTATCTATCATCACCAAAATCCAACTAATTAAGATGCGCCCTACTGATACACAACATATTAGCAAAATGTTTTTAGCATGGACATATGGTGATTCAATGGATAGTTCACTTGTCTTCCATATGGGAGGTCAAATGATCAAATCATAGGAGAGTTATTGCAAGAAATGGTTGCGGATAACACCGGTTAGATCGCCTACATCATAGCCAAAGGCTTGCACCCCTAAAGGAACCCGAACAAGTAAAATCCCGTTTTATAAAAAAAATTAGCTACAAATATCTAGTAAGACAATATATTAAATTAAGTGCATATCAAATGATAGCTAACCGTATCAATAATAACCAAAAAGCCCACACTATCCGATTTTGTTAAAACTCTAAAATATTACCCATGAGGCCATGAACAAGTTTATCACTTTGTTAAAACTCTATATTAAGTTATATATAAAAATAATGAATGTAATTTCTACTTAATCAACCGTGAACAAGTTTAACTTGTTAAACTCGACAATATGAATGTTACTATTTCCTAACTGAATGGGTTATTGACCCGTTTTGACACCTCTTTTATAAATGAGTTTCACGTATTGATTTTGACACTTGTGTTGATTTTGTAAGTATACGGATATTTCATGTCTAATAAAAATTTTAAAAGCAAGACTTCTATGTAATTTATTTAAATATGCGTCTATTTCTAAATAATTAATATATTATATATTATATAATTATCAAGATGTTATAAAAAAGTCGCAACATTTAGACAATGACTTTTTGGTCGGAACGGTAAAGCAACGGAAAGCTTCGCTATCAACTAGGGTTCGACCTTTGGCCTTTTCCCTTGAATGTGTCTTTTTTTTCCTTAAACCTAAATCCAACCTTTTTTTTATATATATTCTTCCCCGAGAGTTTCAATGTAAAATATTCTAAATTAGTTTTTCATTTTATTATTATTGAACATTGTGTTTTTCACCCCTTATAACATTTAATGTATAATATTATAAATATATATTTGTGATTATTTTATTTTTATATATATATATTTTATCATAGTATGATATTTATCTAAAAAATTTATCTTGAACCAAATGGTGTATTACAATTCTAAAACTTCAAAATTTTCTCTAATATATATTAAATGTTTATGTAGTCACAACGCACGGTTAAAAACAACTCGTTTAAAGAGTATTAATTAAAAAAAATATTTTTTCTTCAGTTTTTTTGTTGCTTATCACCACTTCTGCTATTTCAAGTGATCAAGTCTAGCCCATGAGTTCCATTGCTTTTCTTTAGTTTGGATTTTGTATAATAAGCTAGTATGTAGTTGTAGTTTGTTGAGCAATGATTTATATTTAATAAAATTTAATTTTGTAATATGTTTAATAAGAGTTTTGATCTACTTTACTAATAACCAATTGGTTTTGAGTTGAAACTTCATAAACTTACATTGTATTAGATAAGGTTCACCTCTGGTTAGTCAAAGGCCACACAAACTTCGCATAACCAATAAGTATGTTAGGCATACAAAAAAACGCCATATGTGAGAGGGTGCGTTGAGTAGTATCCAATGTCGGGTGAAAAATGACTTTATAATATGTTTAATAAAGTTAAACCACTCCACTCATAACCAATTAGTTTTAAGTTTGAACATCACAAACTTACAAAAAACAGGCTTTGAATTAATCCACCGTTGCTATTCAACTTTTAATTAAAATCATTAACTTTAGAGTTAATTACAAAAATAGTCCATGTGGTTGTCACTGATTTTCAGTTTTAGTCCTTTAACTTTAAAAATTACGAAAATAGTCACTGTGGTTGTCATTTTATTTCACTTTTGGTCCTTTAGACTAACTCCAGTTAACTTTGACCGTTAGTCAAAGGATATTTTGATCTTTTTCCATTTTATTCTTGTATCCAAACAGGTTTTCCCTATTATAATGATTTCCAAACACTTTCATTTAAAGGTTACCTTTACACTTTTTACCAAACACTCTTTATTAATTTTCTTTTCATTTTAAACAAGATATTTAATATTAAATGGTCTGTTTTGAAATCTGTTCAAGAATCAAGACCCCACCCACTCTCTCTCTCCTTCTCTCTCTCTCTCTGTAATACGGCCACCACCACCACTGTTCCACTCCCACCGTGATAGCTCCGGTCCAACCTCCATTCTCGACCACCACCGCTATGGACCAACCTCCATCGCCGGTCCAACCTCCATTCTCGACCACCACCGCTATGGACCAACCTCCATCGCCGGTCCAACCTCCATTCTCGACCACCACCGCTATAGCTCCGGTCCAACCTCCATTCTCGACCACAACATCATCATCACCATCGCTGCCACTTCCATCGAAGCCTATCACCTGCGTTGCTACCCCATCCCCACCACCTGCGATGCTACCACCGCATAATCGCCGTCGAATAATCACCACCGCCACATAACTATCACCTTCTCTCTCATGCGATTAGGGTTCTTGTCAGCGATTGTGTTTTTCAAGTTTCTAGATCTCTATTGATCATCGACCGGTGAGTTTTTTAGATGGACTAACAGTGAGTTCAAATGGTTTCAGATTTGCTTTTTTAGTGTCGATTACTTCAAATGGTTCCAGATCTGTTTATCATCCCCAAAGCTGTTTCTTCTATTAGGATTTCTTATTGGTACTTGATTTGGACTTGTTTATCTCTAAATAGAAATAGTTTCTCTCTCAAAAATTTGAGATTTGTGGATCTTCGATCTTTGAATTTCTTGTTCAAAGAGTACCCGAACACATACCTATTTTCGATTAGGTTAGATTTCTTGTTCTTCGATTTCTTTCTTGAGTTGAATCTCCCTTTTCTTTCTTGAGTTGAATCTCCATTTTCTTGTATGTGTTTGTTTCAGTTTATAATCCATTAGGTTCTTTTAGGTTCCAGATTTGTGTTAATTAATGGCTGTTAGGGTTTGTGGTTTTTGAATAGGTTTGAAAGAGAAGATTGATTTCTGCTTCTAAGTATAGATAAATATCAAGAACACCAAAACACTGGTGAATATTTACAAGATATAATTAAAATTAAAAATAATTTTTTTAAGATAATCAGTAATTAATATGTATTTAAATAGTAACCAACTTTATTATTAATTAATTAATTATTAGTTAATTTTGATAAAAGATTAATTAATAATTAATTGATAAAGGGATAGAAAGGGGTTAGAGGATGTTTGGATACAATAATAAGATTGAAAAAGACCAAAATACCCTTTAACTAACGGTCAAAGTTAACTGGAGTTAGTCTAAAGGACCAAAAGTGAAACAAAATGACAACCACAGTGACTATTTTCGTAATTTTTAAAGTTAAAGGACTAAAACTGAAAATCAGTGACAACCACATAAACCATTTTTGTAATTAACTCTTAACTTCATCAATAGGTAGTTATAGTAATTTAGCTTTTATAATACACTCTAGTCTAGCTACCTCATTATATTTGCATTCGCTTTTTTAATTACTTACCTTAACAATAACTAAGATAAATATTTAAAAGTTTTTGAAAACGCAAATATGTAACTTCCTGTATCACCCGAAAATTCTATTATTAAGTTAACGCGAGAAATGTACAAAGTGGTATACGAGTTACTAATGGATATACGTGATAGTATGTGATTTTGAACTAGAGGGGCTAAAACCGTTAAAACGGAACTTGAAAAGGTTGAGGGACTAATTGTGCAATTAGTCCATAGTTATATATATGTATATATATTGCCATCTTTGACTTTGTATAGTCAAAGTCTTCACAAATTTACCTACAACACTAATATCCTCTGGAGCAGAAGTGATCCTTGAAGATTTTGGAGTTGGAGCAATAAGAACAAGAGGATACAACAGATCTTAGCTAACCATAACTTGGAGGTAAGAGTTCTTGACCATGTTCTTCAAGTTTTATGGGTTTTTAAGTGATTCAATGGTGAATCACAGATTTCAGATTGTTATTGTTGTTATTTATGGATTAGAAGTTGTTTGGGATGTAGGAAAACATCCCAGAAGTGTTTTTATGAATTAAAGTTGGGTTTTTTGGGTGTTTTGGCCGGAGACAGCAAGTAAGTCGGCCAAACTGCTGCTACCAGTTAAAGGGCACGGGCGTGACCTTCAAGATCCAACCGTGCCCTTGGCCGTACCTAAGGGGGTACGGGCGTGACCTTTAGGGTACGGGCGTGCTCTGTTCTAGAAAGGCCCAAAGGGTGCCTAGAGACCACGGGGTGGTCTGGGTGTAAGGCACGGGAGTACCTTATGTAAGGCACGGGCGTGCCTAGTGTTGTTCAGTTGTTCAGTTCAGCAGATGCATGTGTTGATGTATTTTCAGTATTATTTCATGTAGAGATTTATCAGAGGCGTGTTCGCTAGATTATTATTGATCGTGGACTGTTATAGCATCACAGACTATAAGGTGAGTCTTCTAGACTACTATTCATATTTACGGCATGTATGTTATTATATCAGGTTATTGATAAGTTAGATCACTCATATAGGGGTGTTATGTTCAGTAAGGTTCAATAGTGTTACAGTAATGTTTCAGTATATATATTATGTGTTAAGCTTACTGCTATGTACAGTAAGGCTCAGTAATAATAAGCATGCTGCTTTGTGCAGTAGTGGCTTAGAAATAACACAGTACCAGGGCTCAGTTAATTAATCAGATATCAGAAAGCATACTGCCTTGTGCAGTAGTGGCTCAATTAATTAATCATGTGAATCAATAAGCATACTGCCTTGGACAGTAGTGGCTCAGTTAATTACTCAGAGATTTATTATCAGTATTGTTAGTGTTTATCATATGATTATATTCATGTGTTTATATGATTGGCAGTCTAGTTTACTCACTAAGCTCTCGCAGCTTATCAGATATTATTTTCTAAAATGTTTTGCAGGTTTTATCAAAGACAAGGGCAAAGCTTCAGTTTGACGGTTGTTATGTATTTAAGTAAAACAGTGTTTTGAAAATTAACGCCCGGTTGTTTAGTGAGAAAACATCTTTTGATGTAAATATGTAACTATCAGACTTTTATATGAACCTGAGGGTTCAAAACAGTTTTTGTTGCTTCCGCTTATTTGTAAAATAACTCTTTTATTTCTAAAAGAACTTAAAGTATGGTTTTATTTATGTTTTGAAAATTGGGGCGTTACACTTCCTGAGCAAGGAATCGTTAAGAGAGCAAGGAATCGTTACTTCCTTTCACACCTATCACATCGTTATGTCAGTTTTTTTCTTTTACTAGTCAACTCACTATTCAGTCTCGTAGTGGTTACTCCCTGATACACAACGAGACTTATATATTACTTCATTAACAAATAAAATTAAAATATATAAATAAATGGTTTAACACACTCAATACATCACTACCACCCAAGTGATAGTCATCACATCCTCTCTCACCACACCTCTATGATGACCACATCTACCACCCAAGTGATTTTGCCTACTACTACGTCGCTACCACGCCCACCGCACTCTCTACTACCCTCCTACTCCTTCCTTTCTAACAAATTTAAAATTTATAAAAAATAAAAAATCCATTAACATTACCAATTCGAATTAACGATCCAAATTATATTGAGCCGTAACCCGGGTCTGACTACGGTTGCAAGTTGCAACGACAATCTACGACGCTGGATCGTCTGGTTGGTCAATCTCATATACCAACATCTCACAGTCTCACACACTCTCAACGAAAGAAACCAGTGTTTAAATTGCAAAATGGCGGCAAAACCACTGTCAATAATCTACATTCTTTCACCTACTACTTCAACCTAGGGTTCTTCAAACTTAATTTTCCATCCCTAATTATCTGTTGCTGTTGATTTTGGAATTAGGGTTTTATGTCTGTTAAACTCGATCCAATTATTTGAATCCACCGCAAAATGACAGCTGACGCGTTATCATCGGTTTGTAATTTGGGAGTTCTAGATTCTCTCACCGAAGCCTCAATCTCTGAGATTTTGGAGAGCTGGAACAGCTTTTGTCTGATAACAGAAACCATCGTCAATGGTGATGATACCAACTTATCGTCATCTCGTTCTAAGTTCCAATCGCATGTTTCTAGTCTATGCAAGTATGGTCTTCGATCTCTAGTCGAAGAACACTTCCTGCTATCTCTCCAGGTATATTTTGTTTTTAAAGTTGCTTTTCTCTTATTTGATTCGAGCTTACTGTTCCAATTTAGTACATTAGATTTCTTTGTGATGTAACTGCATTGGTCTGAACTAGCATGTTGACACTGTAAATTGTTACATTCAGTAATAACATTACATAAACCTAATTTTGTAGGATATATGTTTCAGAGTAACTTATACATCAACATTTTTGCAACGTTCATAACTAATAAGCTATAAACGAGAAAGGAACTGAGGGGTCTTGTCTTTGGAATGGAAGACGATATTCTGCTTCTTTCCATTGCTAATATATAGGAAGGAGCTGATGTTAAATAGCTTACCTGATGTGGTCACCAATCACTACTTCTTTGAGAGCCTTTTGTATGAATACTAAACACACTTATATATCTCTCCTCTGCAGTGCATAGAATACCGAATAAAAAAATCCATCAAGTAGTTGATTTTTCAAGAGCAGCATGGAGGCATTTTACCATATCTTGAACTATGACTTACTTTTTATTTTCAAGCCATTAACATTAGTCTTTCATGTGATTGATTCAGAGAGAAAGCGAGGATTTGTAGTAGCTATTTGCTCTAGGATATCCTTAAATTCCATAGTCACTAACAAGATTAAGTATCTTGTTTGGCTCATATAACTTTTAAATACGATTAACACAAGGAAGCTGCTAACTCAAGTGGTGGGGTAATAGTAATTTCTGGGTGGATAGTCAAGCAGTCTTAACTTGTCTAAGTGTGGGGGGACATTGCACGCCTATGCAACTGCTTAAGGTGGTCCTAGGTGGTGGAGTTTTTTTAACACTAGTTCTATGTCATTTTTGGTTATTTTTTTTAATGGGGAAGTGAGAGGGCCTTTTTAGTATATAACCAGGAATAAACGAGCTTGAAGTCTTGAACCAAGTCTTTGTAGATAAAAACATTTGTTGAGTTAGGGATACTGAGATTTTTTTCTTAAGGTGAAATATATATTGAATAAAAATGAACCTAAGATCTGTGCAGTTAGCCTAAAGTGGGTAATTCGGAGATGAAGCAAATATGTATTCCCACACATACACACACAGACTCTGAGGTTTCATTGTTATTACTGCTGCTGTTTTCTTAATACGTCTAGACTTGTCTTTGTTGGCTCTATTATTGACATGTGTATTGGGTTTTACTATTTAGTATGAATCAGTAACGTTGTTTGAGGTGAGCAGGAGATTTTAGAGAAACAATACGCACCAAAATTTTGGAAGAACTTTCAAGCTTATAGCAATGTCTCAGACCTTGAAATGAACAACAGAGATGTAAGTTGACACTTTAATGCACCATGTAATCAATCATATCTGATATGAATGTGGCATCAGCTACTTGTAACTATGAAATTGGTGTATCTTGAAACAGATGCAAGAGGATGAAGTGGAATTACTACTGTGTAAAGCTTTGGAAGAAATATCACTGGAAAAACAGTACCAAGAGAAGTGTTTATTGATGTTGGTTAACTCTTTACAGCTCAGCCAAGATAGTACATTAATGGAAAAAGTCTTCTTTTCTAAATATCGGTTAATCGTCTCTTCTATTCTTATGACTACTCTGCCACGGCAATTTACTGGTATGTGTTTTTCAAGATGTTTTTAATGCACTCTGCTTTCTGTCTTTGACCTAACTATAAACCTTGAATTTATGAACACGTATGGGGTTAGTCTTCATCTGACAATTGTTGTCTATCAAGTTGCATTTATCTACAGATTTTATCTTGGAGCTCATCACTCTAATACAAAGTTATGTTAAAATTCTGATTTTCTTATTGTTATACTTTTTGGCTTTAACATGTTTCTAGAGGTACTCCATCAGTACTTTAAAGGAAGATTAGAGGAGTTGAGTACAATCATGGCTGGAGATTATGAAGACAATAATGAAGCACAAGGTAAAAATCACCCCAATCGATCTGGAAACATGGATATTGATGGGAGTTATGATCAGAAGAAAACTTTGGAGAACAGGTTAGTGAGAAACATTGGAATTGTTGTTCATAATCTCAGAACTCTTGGATTTACATCTATGACTGAAGATGCCTATGCTTCTGCAATATTTTTGCTTTTGAAGGTGCACACTTACTCCATCCAATTGCCATCGTTACATATATAGTTACCTGTTTCTTTTTTCTTCTATTGGTGATTACATTAATTCTTCGTATCAAGGATATTTTACACTACACTTTTTTCAACAATGGCAGGCTAAAGTTCATGATTTAGCTGGCGATGATTACAGGAGTTCTGTTTTGGAGTCTATCAAGGGGTGGATACAGGTTGGTGCTTATAATTAAATAGCTAAGCAAACTTCTGTCGTTTTCCAAGTATAACACAGGATGCTTCTATTTTCTGCAGGCTGTTCCTCTTCGGTTTTTGCATGCACTTCTTGATTATCTTGGCGATTCTATGAGCTATATTAGCACATCTAGTAGTACTAAATCACCTCTAGCATCAACGCCATCATCATCATGCTATCCAGGAGCCAGTCAACCATCTGAAGGAATTATTAGATGGCAGTTGCGACTGGAGTATTTTGCTTATGAAACTTTGCAAGACTTGAGAATCGCCAAACTTTTTGAGATCATCGTGGATTATCCTGACAGGTTATATTACAAAAAAGTGTGTGTATGTGTGTGCATGTATAAACTAAGTTCATAATTATGTAACAACCATTAACTATATGTATATGCAGTGCTCCTGCAATTGAAGATTTGAAACAATGTCTGGAGTACACTGGACAACACTCAAAACTAGTTGATTCGTTCATCTCTGCACTGAGATACCGGTTATTAACAGCAGGTGCTTCAACCAATGATATATTGCACCAATATGTTTCAACTATAAAAGCACTTAGAACAATAGACCCAGCAGGAGTTTTTCTAGAAGCAGTTGGTGAACCAATTAAGGAATACCTTAGAGGAAGAAAGGATACCATTAAATGTATTGTGACTATGCTTACTGATGGAAATAGCAACAGCCCTGGAAACGGTGGTGATAGCAGCCTTCTTGAAGAATTAAACAGAGACGAAGAAAATCAAGAAAATACAGGTCTTGATGATGATATCAATACTGATGACAAGCAAGCATGGATCGATGTTCAACGGTTTGAAACTTTTTTATAATATAATCATGAAAACAAAAACAGCATTGAATCTTTGATCTTAATTTACTAACACTTTTCAGATGGGAACCTGACCCTGTTGAGGCTGATCCATTAAAAGGGAGTCGATATCGAAGAAAAGTAGATGTACTCGGGATGATCGTTGGTATAATTGGTTCAAAGGATCAATTAATTAATGAATATCGTGTTATGTTGGCTGAAAAGCTTCTTAACAAAACTGATTATGATATTGACACCGAAATACGCACACTAGAGCTTCTCAAGGTATATACATGGTTTGCAGATGAATATTATGATTTCACTTATTGGTGTCTAACTTCTATATAAATTTTGTCATCATATCCAGATACATTTTGGTGAAAGCAGCATGCAGAAATGCGAGATCATGCTTAATGATCTCATCGATTCAAAACGGACAAACTCAAATGTAAAAGCCACCATAAATCAATTATCACAAACAGGTAGGTTTAGCAAACTAACACCTCAAATGTTATGATAATAAACATCATCTATTTTGTTATAATGATTTTGTGTTTGCTATTGAGCTAAAGATGTCCAGTCTCAAGAGCATGAGGCTTCATTTGATATTCTTGATGCCACAATTATCTCTTCAAATTTCTGGCCACCTATCCAGGTATGACTTATAACTAATAAATAGTTGTATTTTACCTTTTGCAAAAGTGTAAAATTAAAAACTGAACTGCAGAGTTCTGTCTTCAAACTCCAATTCTAAATTAAAAACTGAAATGTGCAGGATGAGGAAGTCATCATACCTGAGCCTGTTGACCAGCTTTTAAGTGATTATGCTAAGAGATTCCATGAAATCAAAACTCCCCGTAAGCTACAATGGAAGAAAAACCTTGGTACAGTGAAGGTCAGTCACATTTTTCCGATTTCCTTTTTATTTGTTATTAACATAACTATATTAGTTGATGATTTACTTAATTTTTTAAACTGAAAAATTTCTTTATTGTTTGTTCAGTTAGAATTGGAGTTTGAAGACAGAACTCTACAGTTCACAGTAACTCCTGTACATGCTTCGATCATTATGCATTTTCAGGATCAAACAAGGTATAGTCATTATACAAATATTTGATGATATTAATTTTCAAAGTTAAATAAAAATATTTGACAAAAGCACCTTAATTAAGCTATGTGCCTAAACAAATATAGCAAAAGCAGACGTCTATGTATGGCCGTATGGGTTGTCCTAATGTGCAGTTTATGTCCTCTTTCTGTATCGAAAAATATTTCCATAAACTAACAGATCACTTGGCTACATGGTTAAGAGTTTAACACGAATTTATGACCATTACTCCAGAAGGGCTGATTTCTTGTATAATATAGTTACTCCTGAAAACATAATGGGTTTGTTCGGCGAAACTAGCTGGAGCTGGAACATAAGGCTGGAGCTGGATATTATATTTATTAAAAAGTATTTGGTAAAGAAGCTGAAGCTAGAGCTGGAAATTGTTAAATTACATAAAAGGGCATATGATTATATATATATATAAAAGAACAACACACACACATTCATAAACATGTCTTCATGCAATATATGGTTCATACCATAGTCACATGGTTCGTTGAAACACCGACGATCCGCGATCTGTATGTTTCGTACCAAATCGTGGTACGAAATCGAACCAAACGCACCATGGAACACGATTTGGATTGTTGGTCAAATTGAACCAAATCGATGGTCAAAATCGATTCCGTTGGCTTTCAATCGCAAATGGGAACACAATTAATAACTATCCGAGCAATGGAAACACGAATTGGTACATGAAATCAAGTCTTAGAACGTTAATTTCAGTGGTGGGAAAGACCGGGCCGTTTCATCATCCCGGCTCATGAATTACTGATTCTCTGTTTTTCACACTTCTCATTGAGTCTTTTGATTCTTCAATTACTAATTCTAATTCCTATTTAAGTGTTTAGAATGTTGAATTTCTATCATATTCTACTCTAATTCCACCAATCTCACTCTTCTCTTCCGATCACTAATTCTAATTCCTATTTAAGTGTTTAGAATGTATAATTTGCACTCTTTCTCATTTTTTGGATTATAAGTGTTTTTATTTTCTGTTTTGTCTTAATTTTTTTGGTAATCTGATATGATTTTATGGGAAGTATGAAATTTATATCTTTGAGAATTAATATTAGTATAATTATATATTTTAGTAGGCAGGTCATCGTACCTAGGAAATTGGTACTTCGTACCGGAGGCGAACCGAAATGAACCTACCCCCGTTGTTGCGAAAACTTAGAGACCTAGCGAACCATGTTCCCGTACCGGAGCGAATCCAGTTCCATGTGACTATGGTTCATACAAACTTACAACGTGAATAATGTATTAATAATCACTTTTATAACAATAAACCATCTAATATATATTCGATTATAAAAACCGTTCTTACTACGAGTTCCGCGAGAACCAACTTGACCCTTGATTAAATTAGACCAGAGGCTATAATGCTAATGCCTCACTAAAGAGCCCTCATTAATGCTCATTAATGAGGGGTGTCTTGGAAAATTTAAGTCAATCTAATAACGACTCATCTTCCCGGATGCAATTCACGGTTGGGTAAATATATAAATGACCAAAATACCCCTTTAAATAAGCATTAAGGGTGGTTACAAATGGTACTCGCGGTACTTGTAATAAGAATGGTTCTCAAATGAACTTCTCCATATATATGATCTAGAAGGGGAAAAGGGTATTGTAAGTTTATTTCCTTTTGGATTCGGCTGTGTAAGCTTGGGCAGGAAGACCAGGGGGTCTTCTCTGATTTTGGGTAGGGATATCTGTGTGATCTTCTGATTTTTTTTGTTCTTGTAATTCCATCATCTCCAAATCAATATAACTATCGTACCCTTACCCTTTTTTATGTTTTCTACTTGAGTCTATCTATTCCTTGTTTCCCTTAAATTCAGAATTTGGCTCTTATCAAGATCACTATGTTGGGAAAACCAACCAACTTTAGCCATTGTGTGATAAAGAAGCAAAAAAAATTAGAAAGAGTAGAGATTAAGATGATTGAGATGCGTGAATTTACAGGTGGAAAACCTTTAAAGTTGCAAGTGAAAAAGTAATGCTGGCCCTTTCCTAGAATCCTTCACTAGATTTAGTAGAAATACAATTGGTTATCTTGTAACTAGTTGACGTCACAGCTTTGCTCACTCGGTAGCGTCTCACCTTCTTCAACGCCATTGGTGGAAACATCTCCCACTACTAGTGTGTGTGTGTGTTGATTGTGGTGGACTCCCTTTGTTGATTGATTTAGTTACTGCCACATCATCTTCCAAGTCTTGTCTATTTGTAATAGATGTGTGGTGAAAAAAGTGGGAGGAATCCTCTATAAATGATGCTGGTATTTCCCATTGGAGTGAACATTGAAAAGTTGGTGTTTTTCAAATTTTTCTGAAAATGAAGTAATTTCCCATTTCTTGGAAAGTGATATTGGAACAAGTAGCATAAACAGGGGAGGATAATTCCACCTAATAAAATAACGTTTCGTTTCCAACTTAATTTATTGGTGACTTATTGAATAGGTTAAGTTGGTTCCTGCCAGGTTACATGTGAACACATTGCTTCAAGTAATTGTTTGTTTGTTATTATTGCTATAATACATGCTTGCTTCATTGTTTACATACACATAATATATATAAACACCCTGGCATGATAGTATATGTTCATTCCTCTATCAACTTCCTTGGTTTATGCTTATGTTGCAAGCCGAATTTTGTGATGTGAAATAAGCCGATTTTTTAATGAGTTATTAACACTATGTTGGGTTCTCGAGATCGACGTGACTCTAAACTCTTCTAGTAGCATATTTGTGTGTGTTTGTGTTGTACTTTCAGTTGGACCTCTAAGAATCTTGCAGCTGCTATTGGGGTGCCTGTAGACACACTTCAAAGAAGGATCAATTTCTGGATAACCAAGGTTAGTCTTATTATTTTCAAAAATAAGCCTCACTGGGTGTTCAGTTTTCCTTGGAGTATGGGTAGTATTGCTCACTTCTTCCTTTTTTTGTTTTTTTTTTTGTTTTGTTTTGTTTTGGGGGGGGGGGGGGGGGTGTAGGGGGTTGTTGCAGAGAGTTTGAGTACCGAAACTAGTGGCCACTTGTATACACTGGTGGATAGTATGGCTGATGGTAGTAAGACCGCCATTAATAATAGTGAAGAGTTGGTAGCTGATGATGACACCGAAAGATCAGTGGCCTCGGTAGAGGATCAATTAAGAAAAGAAATGACCGTGTATGAGGTATGTTCTCTTTCTGTCCTGATTTATATAATAATAATAGTTATTATTATTCAAATTTGGGAATATAAGTGTCTGGCATCATGTTTTAAAAATGATTGTGATATGGAATAATCAAAATCAGGTAATCAGTTGTAAGAAATTGGGGTAGCCCGGAGGAGATAGTGTTTTGGATGTTTTTATACTGTTTCAAGTTGGGATAATTTGATAATCATTTGTTTGATTTGCCTGATTATTTAAGGTTTTATATGTTAAACTAGACTAAATGCCCATGTGATACACGAATTGGTTTAAACGATAATAAATATTAAACATTAATAAAAATGTATTAAATAATAATAAACGCAAATTAAATGAGAATTTAAAAAATAATAACATCGACGCCAATGGGAGTACAAACTTGATGGCAGAAACGTGGTATCATGATATGAAGAGATATGATTGTATTTCTTATATAAGTCATCAATCATTATTGTTACAATTAAGGGTAATAAAGTTAAACATTATTGGTTATAATTAAAAAGGATTTAAAATGATTATAAAATATTTTAGAATGATAAAACTAAGAATTTGGTTAATTATGTTATTTTGAAATATTATAAAGGGTAAATACGATATTTTGACTTTTTGATTTTAAGTGCATGAATGGTCAAGATTAAATATTTTTGTAAGTGAATGGTTCAGATCGTCTAATAAATTTTATCAAATTAGTCTTTTATTTATATTAGAAGATGACCGCCCCTAAACTATTAGTGATAATTGCAATCAGGTGTATTATTTCCAAACACTATAAATTGATTATATGTGGACTTATAATAAAAATTCCTAATTTCTACTGCAGAAATTTGTCATGGGGATGCTTAAAAATTTTGGCAGCATGGCATTGAATCGAATTCATAACACACTCAAGGTAAAATTATCGTAGCAATGGGAAGACTTCCTGTCTCCTTTCATGATATCATATCAATGCAATAATATTTTTGGCCAAAAAAGAAAAGAGTCTTTGTTATGATAATAAACCCATTATTATGCAAATAAGATTATATATCATGTATTATTATGCATATTGTACTTCTAGCGCCTCACTAGTTTTTTGTGTTAATATATTTGAGGTCGTTTTGATCGGGGTGATGGCCATGCCGAAGCTCCGATCTTACGGTCTCCTTTCCCGTTCAAAAAAAAAATCATATATGAGTGAAATAATGAAACATATGTTGTCGCAGATGTTTTGTGTAACTGATCCTACTTATGACAAGTCGCTCCAACAACTGCAAAGCTTCTTGTCGGGCCTTGTCGCAGAAGAGAAGTTAGAATTCAGAGACGATATGTACTTTCTAAAGAAGTAATGTCAACTTATTGCAGATCTTTATTCGAATTTGTACATATAGCTTTTTTGGCCATTTTCAACATGTTTATTTGGTTGTAAAATTAGTAACATGTAATTTCCCACTATTTCAAGTTTGCACGTATACTTATATTGCTCTTTTTTTCTAGATTGGACTCTTGAGGCACCAATAAATTATAATGTCATTAATTATGGGTATAACTATTTTAAATCCTATTTGTTAGTTAAACATGCATGTAGGGCTTGGCGACTTCGTACCGTGACTACTCATTTCACGAACACGAGGCATCTCTGGATTTGAATATTCTGATCTCCAATTTGACTAATGAGGTCATAGGCTTGGCGACATCACATCATGAAATCGCCCTGTCAAAACATACCATGACACACTTCTCTTGGTTTCCAGCACCAAGGACTCAACATGTTACCATTTTTAGACTAGTATCAACGTGTTTACACTTCTATTAACAAAAAGAGCATGGTTCATGCCAACATTACACCCCTTTGACCCACTTAGGTCAATACCCTATATTTGAGCATATGTTACTCATGAATCACTTTTGTCAATTTCAATTATCAACCCACTTTGTGAGTTTCAGTTATGTAACTAAGGTTTGCAAACTCCTAAAGTGATTTTTACACTCATATTATTTCACATATCATCAAAATATAAAAAATGATTTTAACACTTAACAAGTAAAGTAATTAATAAATTTAGGGGTATGCTAATCACCTCCTTCAACTTGCATTCAATATTTTTGATTTAATGCCCACATGAACCCTTGAATAAAAAAGTTAAGCCATATGCTTACATCAATCAGGGTCTAAAGTTCATATGTCACATTTCTCAACCCCTTTTTTCCAAATATCACCACCTGCTCAACTTGCCATGTTAAGTAATTAACAAATTAACGCACAATTTAAGATTAAACAACACCTTTCGACAGTCGTTATCTTGTATCTCCCCTTTTTTATTTATCAAAATTTTCAAAGGAGTTCGCCGGAAAATGTCGTCACGCGGCGGAGCGGCGGCCTAATCTTGGGAACAGAAAGAACAAAGGCCAATGCCATAATGCACAGAGACAGACAGTAGGTATATAGATAGTTACACACAGATCGACATTTTTTTATAAAAAAATTTATAAAATCCACAACTACACATTCGGACTCCAAAGACTCCACAAACGCCAATTGAACAGCCCTATCACGTCCGGCAACACCTTCCTAGCCAACCCTTTGTGCTGGTGGCTCGCCGCCGCAACACCTCTCACAACCACCGTCTTCTCCGCCGGCGGCTCCTCCACAACAGCGTTGAAATTCCCATTTTCTTCCACCACAACTTCTTCCTCGTCTTTCCCTTCAATGACGTTGTACTCCGGCAAAACTTGAACAACCTGAACCTCCGGTGGAGTTTTTCCGGCTGAACAACGATGACCCATTTTCTCTTTCTTCTTCCCTTTCTTCTTAGACCGTTCACCGGAGCTCAAGCTCTCTTCAAATGCTTCAATAGCGTGGTGAATAAGCTCACGGTTAGGAGAAGAATCCCATTTAAACCAGTAACTCGTATAACAATCAAAACAGTCGCAATCGAAAACAGGAGGTTTATGGGTGTTTAAGTTTTTCTTTCTGTTGTCACAAGACAAAGGTTTAGTAGATTTTATTGACCTATTTATCATGTAGGCCAAGACTTCACGGTCTTCGAGTGATAGTACGACGGCCAACGCAAGAATGGCCGCCGGTAAAAGGTTCAAGACGGAGAGAGAGTCTCCGTCGGGCGAGGGTGCCGGAAATGGGGACGGAGTAGAGGTGGAAGATGAAGGGTATACCTTACCTTTGTTTCTCATCTTCATAGTAATGGGGTTTTCTTCTGGTGTTTTGTTTTAGAGTGAGTTGGACATAAAAGGGAGTGATTTTTATGATTATTGGTATCTTTTTTGATGAAAAAGCAAAAGGGAAAATGGGATATAAGTAAATAAAATAATAATAATAATAATAAATATTTTTAGGGATGGGTTGTGTAGCAACTAGGTCCAATCACCTTTCTTGGTCGCTTTCGGTATCGAGGCAGGATTGCTAAAAAACACAGACCGCGAAATTTATGGGTTAGTGTATCCAAAAGCCAATTTCAAATGTAAAAAGGCTTATTTATATACGTTTCCGAATTTGTGTAATAAGTACAGTTAATTAATAATATATGATATAAGTTAAATATATATATAAAATTATTATATATAATCAATTTTGTTACGTAAGAAAATCATTTTTATGGTTAATTATATTTAAAGTTTAGAAATTGGGTTTAAAATAATTGAATGATATCAAAATATGAAATTTGTGAACTTGTGTTTTATATAAGATTCATTCTAAAGAATAGTGGTGATGTATGTTTTGGTATCATGCATCACTTCTCAGTTCTCTGCTCATGAAATAAAAAAGAAAGTGGACCCGGGAAATCCTCTTCTAAAGCACTATTACATTATTCTCTCGAATGTATTTTATGTGGTGATTTAATGTCATAAACTAATTTTAGTGTAATGAAATTTGCAATATTATCTGTCGTTCTTTTTTTTTTGCAAGATTATCAATAAAGCTCGAGCTTTGATTTTATACCAGTCGAGAGGTGTAAAGTACACATTTGTGTAAAATAGTACGACCAAAATAGCAAAGGTCAAGAAGGTTGTACACCCTTATGGGGTTCTAGGGACAGCGCCTTAAGCAAGGTTCAAAGGTTGATAAAACACGCATTTTTAGATAATCGGAGAAATGAATTCTCTATCAATCATTCAATATCCAAACGTTGATTCTGTATGAAGATCATTGTTGATTATTGTAGGATCATCCACATAATTTGAATTTCGTGTTAACCCAAGCACATAGATGCAAAATATCAATTCAAAATGTGATCATCAAGATTCTACAAGAAAGTTATTGATTCGAGAAACCACCCCATTTGATATACAATATCCAACATGTGATGGGTTCGTTCACAGGCAGGAACAACATCTAACATCGTGTACCAGTGGCCGGAAATCATACTAATTTCTCTACAAGAGGGCATAACATATATAACATAGAATATAATTTATACGAAGATATATATATATATATATATATATATATATATATATATATATATATATAGGCAAAAATTCAAACATAATTGTTTTTCGTGCGAGAACTACGAGAACCAATCTTAGCCGTCCAATTCCTCCTCTTTCAATTGGATTGCTCACCCATGAATTCCTTACATGCACTCTGCCACACTCAATCCCCCCTACGCTCTTCATCCATGAATTCCATTATCCAAAATAAACGGCAAAGATTGATTCTCGCAGTTCTCGTACGAAAAACAGTTCTCATTTGAACCCTCCCTATATATATCATAGGATATGATACCTCCATGCATGGCAAGGTCAAAATTCATGACAAAAAGCTAGCTAGTCCATCGGACCAATCATCACCCTCACTCACATATTAGCTAGGTAGGAAGGTGAGAAAATCATGGTATATATAGTTTAGTTAACTTTGTCAGCACGTTTTCTTGGAATGTAAGGTAGCTAGACAAATGGTGGTGTGTATATATATATATACAGTACATGGAACAAATGTGAACGTTCGTAGGCTAGGAATGGGTCCACGTTGTGGAGGCCAACTGCACGACGTGCAACATCGCAACCTTCATGTCGTAGAGGCCAACATCATGACGTGCAACACACACACACACATATATATATATATATGTATTTAGATATATACAGTTACATACATAATATAAGGGATGAAAATGATCAAGATGCAGTATTTTTATAGACAAGATGTAATTATTTTAAGTTGGATGCAGTGTTCCTAACGTTCCTATTTTAATACCGTTTCTATTGAATCCTCACCATGTATGTATGTATGTATGTATAGGGGATGGTTCAAACGAGAACTGTGAGAACCAATCTTAACCCTTTATTAAAGTAAATCAATAGCTAATAATTTTGACGGCTAATGATTGGCTCATTAATGACACATTAACGAGGGATATTTTGGTCAAATTAAGTATCGCAAATTGATGACGGCTCACCCGGACGTAATTCACGGTTGAAAAAATATAAAATATATAAATGACCAGAATACTCATGTTAATGAGTTATTAATGATGTTATAAATAGTTCTCGTAGTCCTCATACGAAAAACAAAAACAATTCTCGTTTGAACTTTTTTTATACGTATATATATGGATGCTATATAGCTCCGACTATACATGCAAACGTACATTTAATGTTCGAAGCCTTCATGCATGCGTTATTTATGGAACTTGACTACGTACTAACCGCCTTTCCAACTCTTTGGTCAGCTCATATTGATTTTGCACCAAACGGATAAAAAGTAAAATTTCTTTTTTAATTACTTTTAACCTTTTAATTTGAAAAAAACTAAAACTATAAGTATAATAATATTCAAAAGATTTGGAAGGGAAAAAAACCATATATAGAAGTATTAATAATTTGATTATTTATAATTCATTGATCTGGCATGCATACCACGCATGAATAGCGAATTTGATCTAGCTACAAGACTAATCCTAGGCTCCGACTGGAAAGGTCCGACCTACAAAAGCCTGGTCCTAAGCTTAATTACTATGGGATTGGAAGTCATGTTAAGCAAACACTCTTTTTAAAAAAAAAAAAAAAACTCTCAATCCTTTTTTTTAAGATTGTATTTTCTTTATTGTAAAATTGTATTCAATAATAGTAAATAGTTTTTAATAGTGTTTAGTTTATCAAAATGTATCTAATTTTACACATTTTATTATTGTATGTATCCACCTTTTAAACGTACCTTTAATTTAGGTCCAGTTTGTTTCGTAGAATTTCAAGTAATAAAATGGAATCAAATTATGTGTTGTATTACGTTTGGTAAACTTGTTTATGAACGGAATCTCATTGTTTGTGATGTTTACATTCTCTTACGTAATGGAAAGTTCATTCCATAGTTAGGCTGGATAGAATTTAAATCAATTTCATTCCTCTGAATTTTGCGAAACAAATTAGACCTTAATGTTGTCAACTTTCAAACCTTATCTTTTATGTATGCAACCCTCAAACTTTATGTATCTAATTTTACATATTTTGCTACTATGTGTATCCACTTTGCAAACTGGATATATTAAATGGTAAGTTTTGAGAGTTGAAAACAGTAAAAGGTAAATTTAGAAATTGGATACATACCATAGCAAAAACGTGTACAGTTAAATATATCTTTTATAAACTAAATCATTTTAATATTATAAAAGTTGAATATATATTTGAAATTGGTTCTTTAACTTTAAAAGTGACTAGGATGATACTTTAAAATCGATTTTCTGGCGAAAAATGTCCTTTTGTTAGTTGACCGTTAATCAACTCTATTAAATCAAGAGTAGTTTGGTCCTTTTATTATCTTTTTTATTTTTTATTGATTAAAATAATATTTAAGTATTTTTAAATATATAAAAGTATATATTCTCTCCCTCTCTTTACACACACACTCTCTCTCTCCTCACTCACTTTGTCACTCTCCCCACCAAAATGCGATTAACCACCGCCCCCACCATCCTCTAATAACTGTAACACCAAAAATCTCAAGCTATTTTTTTTAAATCGCTGCAGAAGCATTTACTAATTTCATTTGAACAAACACCCACATAGTACAAAGTACAAAGTATTCTTTACAAAAAAACAACATCAACTTGTGTTACAAAATATTTATAAAACACTGCTCGTCTCTTTTCAAAACACAATATCAGAGCATTGGTCAAATTCCCCTTTCCTACAAACACAGCAAAACAGCCAAACCTGCAAAAAGCAATCAACCGTGTGGAATTAGCACAAAGCTAAGTGAATGGAAGCAACAAACAATCTATCAACAACAACAGTTCACAACTAAACTTCTGAGCATCAATCACCAACAATCCGTTAATTCAACAATCTCTCAAAACCTAAGGACTGGCGGTTCTGCCGAACCTACAACCAGTGTGGACAAAGCAAGGGTTTACCGATAGCCCTCTACCGATCGGCACAATGAAATTCCCCTCTGATACAACGCATGCATCAGGAGGATTACCACCGTTCAACCAAACGTAGACGAGCCCAGCTCTTTCAACAGCAGCTGACCCTAACCAACCCTTTCACAGAAGCTGATCACTACCAACTCGTTACAACAACAGTTGGTTCTCAATCAATCCCAGATATATATCCAACCAAGAACACAATCACAACTTTACCACATATAACACGTATACAAGCATATATGATCAACAATTACCAAACTAACAATCTATTATAGCATATCAAAACTAAACCATCTATCTTCGCATATCAAACTCAGTCATCAATCATCGCATCTTAGACTCAACAGTCTATCATTATATCAGAAACGATCAGTTTATCATTGCATAACAAGCGATCTTTAGATCAAGCAATCCATAGCAGTTACCACCATTACCACTCGTGAGTAAACTTCCACTCACCTCTTGATCTCAAACATGGAACTCAGACTTCTTATGTTTTTGATTTAATAAAAATTGTGGTATTAGTGAATTTTTGCTTATATATATGTGTATATATAAGAGGCCCATTTTTTCACTTCGTATAGGACCTTCAAGATCCATAGGACACCCATGGTGATTTGGTTAATTTAATTTAAATCTATAAAGAATGCGACCAACTCCGTTGATGAATGCTAGTAGCCGGAGTTCGATCTGGCAATCCATAAATTGATGCGTCTTGAAAAGAGCAATAAGAATATTTGAGGTGATCTCTAAAGCATTAGGTTCAAATCTCATAACGATAAAGGTGCAAATTTAAAAATAAATTTAGTAATCAGTGTTAATTGTTTCGTAAAAAATTAGAATTTTTTGTCTTTTTATATTTTTAAAAGTATTTTCTTTATTAGGTGTATATTTTTTGTTGCGAATTAATTCTGTATAATCCAAATCTCATACTGTATAGCATTTTCCGTTTATGTGTTTCTTCTAGTAATATGAAAAATATATGATTGAGCTCCACAGTCCACAACTCCACATATGGTCTCTTTTATTAGTTGTTTAGTAGCTTATGACATTATCTTCATTTGTCATTTTTTTGAAGGATTTGACATTCAATTATTAAACATATATATATATATATATATATATATATATATATGGGAAGGTTCATTTGAGAACCGTTTTTATTGCGAGAACCGCGAGAACCAATCTTAGCCGTTCATTTTGGATAATGGAATTGATGGATGAAGAGTGTGGGGGGATTAGGTGTGGCAGGGTGCATGTAAGAAATTCATGGGTGGGCAATCCAATAGAAGGAGGGGGAATTATATATATATATATATATATATATATATATATATATATATATATATATGGGAGAGTTCAAACGAGAACTGTTTTTCGTACGAGAACTGCGACAACCAATCTTAGCTGTTCATTTTGGATAATGGAATTCATTGATGAAGAGTGTGAGAGATTGAGTGTGGCAAGATGCATGTAAGGAATTCATGGGTGAGCAATCCAATTGAAGGAGGGAAAATTGGACGGCTAAGATTGGTTCTCGCGGTTCTCGTACGAAAAACGGTTCTCGTTTGAACTTTTACCTATATATATATATCTATACTACTATATAAAGCATTTAACATTCTCTCTCATCTTAAATTTTAAGACTTCTTAAAATTCAATCAATATAAAATCTTGACCCTTCATTTAATCTATACTACTATATAAAATCTTGACCCTTCATTTAATCTATACTACTATATAAAGCATTTAACATTCTCTCTCATATTAAATTTTAAGACTTCTTAAAATTCAATCAATATAAAATCTTGACCCTTCATTTAATCTAAATTAATCTAATCCACTCAATCTTTAACTAATTTATTCTCTCCTAATTTACTTTTAACTTTTTATTCAAAATATATTATCTCAAACTAACACAATTATCCACCCACAACAACATAATTTTTAAAATCTTATTAACTCTTCTCTTTATTTCATCAATATAAATCTTTTTTCTTATTTTATTGTCTTTTAGAATTTATTTTTAAAATTAATAAAATAGTTAAATGTAAATAAAAGAAAATTTGAAAAAAAACCGGACATGCGTTGCTGTAGAAAACTTTTTCGTGACATTGAATCGCGCGAATAACATATCATTACATTCTTGAAAGTGACATATTGTAAACCAAAAACTATTTATCGCCGCAGCATTGCGCGGGTATGATGCTAGTTACTATATAAACCATTTAACATTTTCTCTCCTCAATTTTAAGAGTTCTTAAAATTCAATCAATACAAAATCTTAACTCTTCATTTTATCTAAATTAATCTCATACACTAAATATATAACAATTTCACTCTCTCTCATAATTTACTTTAACTTTTTATGCATTTAAAATATACTTTCTCACATTAACACACTCTCACACAAAAATAATTATCCACCCACATCAACATAATTTTCAAAATCTTATTAACTTATCTCTTCTTAGAATTTATTTTTAAAATTAATAAAATAGCTTATGCAAATAAAAGAAAAATTAAAAAAAACGGACATGTTACTGTAGAAAACTTTTTCGTAAAATTGAATTGCACGAATACTAATCATTACATTCTTGAAAACAACATGTTGTAAAATATGAACTATTTACCGCCGCAACATTGTACGGGTATGTTGCTAGTATATATATATACATATATATATATAAATTATGAAAATAACTTAGTTATATTATCATATAGCCAGTTAGCTACATGATACATACAAACATTTGATATCATTACTTGATCGAACAAATTTTATTTAATTACTTTTGTAAAGTTTTATCAACATATATAAAAACTTTACTAGCCACACATCTTCTTCCGATCATGGTTTCTTTTGTGATCATATATAGCCGATTAACTAGTGTTCACATTTCTTTTAAAAATAACTATTGCATGTCTATATATATATATATATATATATATATTGGTAGCGTATGAATATATCTCTTATAACCTAGTAAGTATCTCATCATATGTGGCATGCATTATTGAGCTTCAATTTGTGAATCTAAGTTAATTAGGATAGGTGGTTAGATGATGTGTTAACATATTATGAGTTTGGGTTCAACATTAATGTGTATTAAGTTAAAATTTCGGTTACTAATATGAATTATGCAATTAGTGTATTTCGGTTACTTCTAAGATGTATAGTCTTTGGTTATACCTTCTCTTAATGCAATTAGTGTATTTCAGTTACTTCTAAGATGCAATTAGTGTATTTCGGTAACTTCTAAGATGTATAGTCTTTGGTTATACCTTATTCGAATGTATATTAAGTTATATTTTCGGTTATGAGTTAAAATTTATGAGGAGAAGTAATGATTCTAATGTGTATTAAGTTATATTTTCAGTTATAACTTAGAATTTATGAGATTTGAGCTCCAATTGAAATAGTACTACATTTGAACTCCAACCGAAGGTTTATAAATTCAAAAGCTTCCTTCTCTCTTTGCTTTAGTTTACATATATTAAACTGCTAACACATTTGATAATTTGTACAAAGATAATAATCTCCGAATATCATTTGTTAAGTGAGGTAAACCCCGATGCCGACGGATGGAAAATTCATGTCTGTGTCGTTTGGTTGTGAGAATAGCACGTCTATATGAAACCTTCGGAAGCATATTGTATCGAAATGGTGTTGATTGACGAGGAGGTATTTGTTTTTTAAAAAAAATTACATTAACATATTGGTTTACAATTTTGTTTACTTATATACAATTTTTTATTTTATCTTATATACGTTTTTTGGTTTGTTTTGTTTACTTAAGGGAACAAGTATTTCTACCACCGTGAAGAAAAGTTTGATTCTCAAATTCAAAGACTTGATTGTCGAGGGACGTGTCTATGACATTACTAATTTCAGTCTTGCGGATAACAATGGTTGTTTTAAGATGACTACACATTCCTATCGTGTTGACTTTCTACCAAATTCGCGTGTGAAAGAAATCAGCAAGGGATTTTCACTTGAAGTTAGTATCTTCTCATTCACTAAATTTGAAAGCATCATTGAGAAGTAACTTGGGAAAGAGCACACAATAAGTACTTTCCTTCTGTGCTTTCTGGTAAACCATATGTTTTAAATATTGCAGGATATTTACATTTGTGATGAACCTGAGTTACTTGCAAACTTTTCTATAGAGGTTGAATTATTGAAGGTATTCTATATGTTTAACCATGGTTTTTTTAATAATGAAAAGTACATAAAGAGTAAAAGTAATTATGAAGCTTACTTTATTTATTTCCTAATTTTATGTAAGATGGTTATACAAGCAACAAAGTTGTGATTGATAGTGATTTTTGTGAAATTGTGACTCCTAAGGGTAGCTCAAAAACAAATATTGCGGGTTCATCCAGAAAACGTCAAAATATTGATGATAAAGATGGGGATTTAGAAGGATGTAATGTTGTGAAGAAGAAGTTTGTGTTTGTGAAAAAAGAGAAAATTTGAAGAATTTGAGATGACTACCTTTTAGATTAATGTTTTTTGTTTATGACTTTTATCAAATAAGTAGCTTAATTATTTTTGGTAGTATTTTCCAAACACTAATCCATTTCACCATAAGATAATTAGGTCATTTGAAAATAATATATTTTGATTTGAGTTTTAAAATATAAGTTTGCATGTTTGGAATTATTAGTTTTTGAGCAATTAGATGAGCTTGATATTGTTTTACGAGATCTTTATTGAAAATGTTGTTGTAACGTATATGTTAATATAGTAACATAACAATACCCATAAAATAATTAAAGTTTATTACACATTAATGTTAATTGATACACTTAAATAACAACATATAACTATAAAATTCAATTTATTTTATTTACCCATGTCCATAATTGTTATATATTTTTGATAAATTATTTGTAACTTATATATTACTAGAATAACCTAAAACATATATTAAACTATAAAATTTATTAGTAACATTATAAATTTATGTATGTATACATCTTATAACTTAGTAACATTTCTATCCTATGTGGCATCCTTTATTGATCTCATTCTCAAAATATAAATTATTGTAGATTAACAATACTTATGTAACTATCAAATTTATTACTCATTAATATTAATTTTAATTATTACTCTTAAATTACAAATATGATTTATCATTACTTTATAATCTATTACAGTTTCTCTAGGCTTGTCAGTTTTTAAGATATCAAGTCTATTTACAACTTCATATGCACAATATTTGTATGATATAATTCTAAGAAATCCAACAATATCATAATGAAATCAGGAAGATTCTAAGTATTTCTTATTTAAAAAAAAAGAATGATTCTCAAAATATCAATTATTATAGGTTAATAATACTTATGTAACTATCAAATTTTATTACTTATTAATATGAATTATTACTCTTAATTATTACCCTTACTTTATTTATTTCTTAATTTTGATGTAGGATGATGATAAAAGCAACAAAGTTGTGATTAATAGTGATGATTTTGAAATTCTGACTCCTAAGGGTGGCTCAAAAACAAATACCACGGGTTCATCCTCAAAATGTCAAAATATTGATGACAAAGATGGGGATTTAGAAGGATGTAATGTTATGAAGAAGAGGCTTGTGTTTGTGAAGAAGAAGAAAGTTTGAAAGATTTGCGATGGCTACCTTTTAGATTAATGTATTTTATTTAAGACTTTTATCAAATAAGTAGCTTAATTATTTTTGATATTATTTCCCAAACACTAATTCATTTCACCATATGATAATTAGGTCATTTGGAAATAATATATTTTGATTTGAGTTTTAAAATATAAGTTTGCATGTTTGGAATTATTAGTTTTTGATCAATTAGACGAGCTTCATATTGTTTTACGAGAGAGATTTCAAAAAATCTTTTAAGTTAAGACAACCTACTAAGTTATTTTTTACAATTGATGTGAATGCCTTACAAAACAACCATCAAGTGGTGTTTAGGGTTACATTCTTTAACTATGATTATTTTGGGCGCTCTAATGGATATGAGATTACTTAAAGCAACATAATAAACAAAAAATGAATATCACAACAAAGTAAGATAATTTATACAATATGTGTAGAATGATAGTGTACATATTGTCATTATTTGAAATGTGTGATGGCTAACTTACTTTTAAAAAACATTAAAATTAAACAAAATTGCCAAATACATTATAAATTATCCCGTGTTTACACGGGCTTGAGATCTAGTTAATTATATATTAGATTAGGTAGAATAGATATTAATTTAATAATATATATAGTTAACAATCCTTTTGAACTCTTACTTAATTAGTTTCCCCAGCCAATTATATATATATATATAAAAATTCAAACGATAACTGTTTTATGTATGAAAACTGTTTTTAAAGCTATTAATGACTCATTAATAGGAGTATTTTGGTAATTTATATATTTACCCAACCGTGAATTGCGTCCGGATGAACCGTCATTAATTTGCGAAGCTTGATTTTTTCTAAATAACTCTCATTAATACGTCATTAATGAATCATTAATGAGCCACCAAAAAATCTTAGTCATTGATTAAGTTTAATCAAATGCTAAGATTGATTGTCGTACGAAAAACAGTTCTCGTTTGAAACCTCGCTATATATATATATATATATATATATATATATATAATGGTCTGGTGTCGATCAAAACCATTCAAATTGCTAGTAATATTACAAGCTAGTAGCTTTCTTGTGTTGGAGTATATTAATTATACATATGAATGAATCGTAAAATAGAAAACAAAATTATATATGTTGATGATTCAGCATTAATTAATTGTTAAGTTAAATAGAAAACAAAAGATGTAATTAATTAATTGCATATAAACAAATTGATTAATATAAGGAATGAACTCGATCAAAACGTACAAAAATTAATTAACTCGGAAAATAAAATTAATTAAACACGTTAATTAAATGGCCGGTAATTAGCTAGGGAGTCAGTCGAACTTGTTATCTTTGGTAGTTTCGTGGTTTAGTTGTTGTTGTTGTTTGTCAGCCGCTAACTTTGCTTCCATCTCGTATCTTTCTTTAAAATGTAACTCCAACGCTTTCGGTAGAAAACATGGAATCAAGAATGCAAATATATTCATCGAAAAATAAGCTAAATTGCTCACTGCTAGGCTTATGCCAAACCAATACCAAGCAATATCCTGCATTTATATATATATGCATGTTAATAAATAATAATAATTACCAGATATATATATATATCGACCTACCTACGTACCTATTAATTATTTTAACCACTTAATTAATATTCTTATTTATATATATATGCTTTAATCTCCTCTTTTAGAATAAAGGAATTTCTACAATCAACAAGCATTTAAGACCCATGCATGCGCGCATCTCTTTAATAGCTATTCATTACTTTATCCTATTAATGCTCTATTTCATAAAAACTTTCTACTCCATCATGATGATAATATGTGGAATTTTGTGCATAATACGTACGTTGATACGTTTATAAAGCTTATGTTTTTAACATGGGTTTTACTTATCAAACTAAATTTCTATATTGATTTTAGATTGATCATTCATCGGTTAGCTTAAAAGAGAATGAAAGTAAGTTTAATTAATTTGTTGATAACGATACCAAAAAAAAAAAAAAAGTTACCTGGATTTGAGCATTTGCATGGAGGGACTTATTGAGCCACACATCTTGTATCCAATCCAATATAACAAATAACCTTCTAACTGTATACAACATCGGTACTAACGCTCTCACCGGAGCCGAAAACAACGATAGCCCCGTGATCACGTTTTCCGTCAATATCTGAAACGAAAGCAAGAACAACTGTGGTGTCGCCGATCTAACGGCTTCGTTGTCCCCTCTTGCAAACCCGCCCAATACATAGGCTAAAGGCAAAAATAGCCCAATTACCGTTCCCATAATCGAGTAAACACGTAGCAATCCGCTTGCTTGTACGATTTCCTTCGATTTAGCAGCACCAGGAAATGCTAGCCGTGATAAGAGGAGGAGGTAGGCGGTGGTGATGGCCGGAAAAACGAGGTCGAAGAGCGGTACCAAACCGATGGCAGAGAATACCATGATGAATGCTACCAGCTGGAGTTCGATCCAGCGTAGAGATCTCATCATACCACCGCCTGTCATCGGCTCCTGCTGGCGGTGGTGGAGCTGAGTTTTCTGGTCAGCCGCGGTGGATGTTTTTTCTGGCTCCGAGCCATGAGCCACCGCAAGTTGTACGCCGGACATTTTAACGAATAGAAAGTGAAAGTTGGAGTGAGGGGAAAGGCCGGGTCAAGAGATAATAAGTGACAATTAATTAGTGTTTGAGAGAATTATGGATCAAGTTTTGCCGATTTATTTGCTCGTGTTGTATGAGTACGTAGTAGTGCAATTTCTAACACGTACGTGCATTTATATCTTATTTTACAATGGGAAATTAACTCAATAATTAATCATATCATAGACTTGAAAAATGAAAAATCATCCCAAATTAAACATATATACATATATAGAAATGCAGAGTTGATCATAAAATTTAACTCGTGTAAATCTTGTAATTCAAGAAGATATTCGATCATGCATATATGGTGTCATGAGTGATATCATATCTATATATATATATAGATGTCGACTGTTGTACGTCTCTCTCAAAAAATTCCCATAAAAACAAGCTAGCTAGTCATGTACGTAACACCAAAATTAGTTTATTTTGTACGTGCAATATCGATCTTAAACCTATCGATGTATGTATGTATGTAGCTACATGATAATGCAAGCGTTAGGATTCTCATCGCTAAATAGTTGCGGTGCGTAGACAAAATCAGGATGAAGGTTTGGGTATGCAGAAGCCGAGTTTTTTCCATCTTTTATTTCCTTTTCTTTCCTTTCATGATCTGCTTCCAGCTTTTTTTCAGGATCATTTTGATTCTTTTTGTTCTTGGGATTCACAATCTCAGCATGCCTTCCACTCCTCTTTCTGAGGTGTGTTACTAGGTTTTTTGGATCAAAACTACCCTTTACTGTCACATGCGAGGTCTTCATATCAACATTCACAGTTTGTACTCCTGTTAATTACTTCCATCTCATCATTAAAATGAAAATATTTATATAAACCCGGTCGGCCCATTTTCTATATATAGTAGATGACAACAAAACAAACCACACTATGATCACTTAGTATATATACTTAACTTTGTATATCATTCGATTCATTCTTGCTAATCCATCATATCATCCTGTAATTTTATCAGATTTCTTGAATCATGACTTTAGTGTGTGTGTGTGTATATATATGATTATCTATATATATATAGGATTCATGTTACTTTTGATTGTTCTTTACAGGTATGTACCAACAAGATGATCAACAGAATTAATCATAAAAAACACGAATTAATCATTCTAGTGATCATGTATAATTTGATCCCTACAGGTGAATTAAGTGTGCAGAGACATGTAATAAACAGAAATTAGATATAACATATAATGATTGTGATGAGATTAAATTGAGAATAGTGAACTTTACCTTCCATTTTGAGGAAACAATGCTTAACTTCTTTAGCACAACCCTCACAGTGCAGGTGTATCTTCAACACAGTCTCAACCACCTTTGGTGTCTATCATACATAATGCTAAACATAAGTCAAAAGAAATTCCATAAAAGTACAAGCAACCAAAAGCTTAAAGAACAAGAAAACACTATATATGGAAGAGTATACACACATGAATACCAAATTGAAACAATTTTATCATTTTATTTTGGGTTATAATAATTAAAATTACCAAATTGAATACCAGTTGCACACTTGCACATGCATTCCAACATTTCAAAGCAATTTGTGCTCACATGAGCAGCAAATTGAGACAAATTTATCATCTTATTCTGTCATAATATGGGTTATAGCAATTGAAATTACCAAAATAACCAACAGTTCTGCATGTATTCCAATATTTCAAGCATTTTATATACACATGAATATCAGATTGAAGCAAATATATCAACTTAGTCTGACTTATTTGGTGCTATAACAATTGAAATTACCTCTGGTTTCTTCTCTGGTTTCTTCTCTTGTTGTTTCTTTGGTACTGGAGAAATAATCTCCACATGCTTGCCTGTTTTTCTCCTTACACGCTCTGCAGTTCTGACAGGGTCAGCAGATTTGCCTTTCACGGTCACCCGATTATCTTTGGGATTAGGAGTAATTTCTTCAATATCTAATAAAAAAACATCATTCAATAGTAATTAAACCTAAATCATGATGATAATAAATTCTTTTAAAGAGCATTAATTATTAGAATAACAGTAGTTATTGCAGAGTAATCAGTTAATCACCTTCGAATCCTCTGAGAGATTTCACAACGGTTTCAATACAACCTTGACAATGGAGGTAAACTCCCAAGACTATCACTCCAGTATTTTGCTTGTTACTTTGTTTCTCCCTACTTTCCGAGTTTGATTCGTTAGGGATTTCATCTTTGCCATCGTTGTTGTTTTCATCCTGATTGTGATTCTGTTTTTCGATGTTTCTGTTTTTCTTCTTTTTCCATTTGCAAATCGCAACATAAATCCATATATATCATTAATAAAGAATAATAATCGAATCATAAATCATGAGAGAGGAATCACACAAGCAAACATTTAACAGCACGTACTTATTATCTATCGTTCCACACACATTCTCCCACGCACGTATAAGAAATTGTATGAAGAAGATGGTGGAATAAGAACAAATTACGATTCACTCCATCAAGTATTCAACCGAAGGAATGATGCTTAGTTCTAATTTACTATTACACACACGCGACCCATGTTTGGCCTCAGAGAAATTGTAAGAAAATCGAGGAAAAAACCCTTCGATGAAACAAATTGAAAAACCACAGATTATTCATGAACTTAGTTTGATTCATCCAGAAAAATTTTATTACAAAGTATTCAATCAAATTTGTTGTTTCTATCTACATGACTCTGTTCTTCGGTGTTTTTCTGTTGCTTGTTCAGTTGTTCATCCAAGTTTAAGTTTCAGCAAAAATCTAGTTAAAACATAACTGAAAGCAAATAGAATGAAACCTAATCACGATTCACTCAGTCAAGCATTCAACCGAACGAATCACGAACGATATCCGGTTCTACTTCTACACATAGCATTACACACACGTCTGTTTTGTCATCAGATGAACAGTAAGAACTCGAGGAAAAAAACCGTTCAATGAAACCAAATGAAAAACCACGAAGATCAATTAACGAGTTTGATTCATCAACAAAAGTTGAATGATAACGATTCATTTAAACTTGCTTGTTTGAATCACAAAGATTTTAGAGATACTAAATCTGTAGATGAAACAAAGAAATCACAATGCGGATGCGTACCTTTGCCATGCTCGTGCTGTTGTCTAATGGCGATGAAAAATTGCAGCAAAAGTGTGGCGGGAGAGAAATTACACTGAAACTGACATGCTATGAGTGGCTAATTGGCTATGCAGATATATACACACCACTACAGTGTCTTTTTCTCTCTCTCTAGAAATAATTTCTTTTCTGTTAAAGTTAAAAGAAATAGTAAAATAAAATATTGTGATTAAACACCTAATAATTATAAAAAGAAAATAGCTAATGTTTAATTAGGTGTTTTTGATGTCTCTAATTGTGGTGATTTCCTCGGTATGAGTTGTTAATTTGACAAGTTTTTTATACAATTTCTTTTTTCTGGATTAGTATGATTTCATTTCATGTTAGGAGAATATTATCAATTATGTTTCACACATTAAAATATAGGTGTCCTACAAAGGATACCGATTAACTTTAAACAAAAATCCATTAGATTTTATTGTGATGGCACATAGTTTATTACGAAAAATATATACTCATTAAACTTAGCACTAAATCTAATTCAATATTTGCAAGGGAACTTGACCTATAACCTCTTGGGAGGAAGTAACATTTTAAAACACCACATACCGTTGAATCATGTTCTACTATCTAATTTCATTTTTTGGTATAAAAGTGATTTATTTCCCATTAAAGTTATTTAATACACAATCAAATACGTTTATTTATGAGTTGAACATATCGGTTTCTCGAGTACTTTGAAATTTGAAAGATAAGATAAAATATTAAAATGTGCATATAGTTATGTAATTATGTGTGAGAAATGATGGTCGATGTGATAACAATTTTCATCATTAGATCTCGTAAGTATTAATTATGATCCTTTGCTGAAAAAGAACATAATTTTAGATTAAATTACTATACTATATAAATGTTTTTAAATTAAACAAATGATAAATAGTATCAAAATCAAAATAATATTTTTTCATAAACGTGTTTGATGTATGAAATAAATATACTATTTATTATATTTACATTAATATATTAATAATTAAATCTTATTTACAAGTAAAAATTAAAAAAATAAAAACCGTATAAAATATCACTATTATACTATTTTATATTTTTTATGAAGAAATTTCCCTTGCATGCATTGATCTAAACGAGGGTTGCAAATAAGTTGAGTTAAGCTCAGTATAACTCGAGTTTAGCTCACCCGCTTTAGATTAATTAAGCTCGAGTTTGACTCAAGAGTCCTCATAATATAGGCTTGGTTTCAGCTCTAGAAAAAATTAAGATCGGCTAGAGCTTGACTTCAGAAACTATATTGTTTACTTAAGAAACAATTTTTAATAACCAGAATCAAATTATATGCAAATTGGATACTAAATAAGAAAAATAGTTACAAATATGCATAAAAAGTTAAAAACTATAATAAAACTTGACATTAAGTCAAAAATGAATTTATATAGTCTAACGCTAATAAAATTCATCGATAAAAACATTTGTAAGTTCTACGTTGCGGATTACTTTTTTTTATTAAACATAAATCTTCATATATACACTCTTTTTTTCTCTACAGCGCATTGCAGCGGAGTTTTAAAATGTCAAAATGAAACTTTTACTTTTTGCCGAATTTTATTTCTTAAATTTATTTTATTGACGAAATTATGTCATAAGTCTGTTATGTCCATTAAGGTGTAACGTGTAAACGACTACGACGACGAAAAACAATAAAAATAAAAATAACAATAACAATATAGTTTATTTTTAACAAGTTACTAAAAAAGTTAATAATATGAAAGATAGTAATAAAAATAATATATAATTTGTTCTTAGAAGATTATTCATCTAAGAAAATAGGTAATAGCATGAACAGTCCCAATTTTAAAAAGGGATGTGATCCTTACACAACAAAAATTATCATACGCAACAACTTTATATATCATTAACTTGTGTCATGTGCATAAACTGTTTGTGTCTTGTTGTGTATAGCTAAAAATTGTTATGTACGGCTAAAAATTATTGTATACAAATCAACTTTCATTTTAAAAAGGTATATAATAATAGTAATTTAAATATTTGTCATGATTAAAAATAGAAAAGAATCAAATAGATAAAGTTTAAACCAAAAGGTTGGTAATGACACAGAAACATTAAAATGAATGCAAGAGTCGAACTCGTGTTTGTTACATAAATGTGCGCGTCTCAACGACTCTGTTAATCTAAATTTTGGTCATATTTTCATAAATACTAGCATTTATCAATATCCCAAAAAATACATAAAAACACTATTCATTGAAGAGTGCCATTTCGTGATTAATGTTATAATATATAATTTGTTGCTAGACAAATTTTAAAGATTTACAAAATACATTCACATTTTGTTTTCAAAATAACATTATTAATTATATTAAACACTTCATATTGATTTACAAAAATTATAACTATTGCGGAAGCAGTGAGCTGTTAAGCACGAGCTGGGGCATTGCCCTTAGCATTCCCGGAAGAACCAACACCACCTATAACATACTATTAGAGTTGAACTTATTATCCTACTATGTACTACGTACTATACGATATATTGTCTTTTAATGGTCTAACATATAGCCTTCTTATCTTACTACTAACCTATAGATATACAAGCTTTCAACCTTAGCCATTTTACTTTTAAAACCTTGATACTCAGTGTAGAACTTATAAGTTGGTTGCATGCTTCCACCGTGAGGTCATACTCTGTCATCACAAGTGTCCTTAATTGTTACTCAAATTTAAAGGCTTAAGTAGCACGAACAAAACACGAGCAGTCAAGGGATCTGAAATCATTAGCTTCCTTATATGCTTGCATTGAGGCATCTGTTTGTCATTCAAATGCTCAATTTTGAAGATGGTAGCACCCCTTGGACATTGAATTCAGTCCAACCTTCATCAAAGAGTAACTATCCTAACTAAAAACCATAGGCCTGTAAGATTCTCACATTTGTTACAAATAATTTTCAGAGAATTATCACCAATGATCAATTGTAATTGAAGCAAAAAAATCATCAAATGTCAACAATCACAAAAAAGTAAATGCAATAAAGGTTAAATAAGGTTAATTAGCAATCACGTACCTACAAACGGCGTAGTTTCGAGAATTTTGCAATAAAGCTCGCTTCATCTATGCAAGCCCCGCACGCAATGTTTTAAGTTCAATAAAATAAAGTTCCGACGAATCTCATGAAGTGCCTTTGAATATGACTCAAATTCTCAAAATGGGAAGGAGATTGTAAAAGCGGGCCCGGAAACGTGAAAGAGTTTATTTGTATTAAACGGATTTGTTCTAGTCCTAACTTTAGGGGCAAATTACGGTAAACGTCATAAGAGCGAGGGATCTTGTGAGTAACTAATCAACATCATTTAAAGCAACTTTTCTTACAACACAAGAAACATCCAAGGTGACAAGAGAAGCAGGATCTTCCGAGAATCTACTAAACCATTTCATGATGTAATCTTCAACATAACAATGCTAACAATTTGTTGCTCTAGGTTCCTAGAGAGAAAGAGGGGGTTGAATAGCATTAGCATGCAAAACTAGCTATGAAGATTACACAACTATCTCTTTCTCTCTCCCATTACATAGTTATAACACAAAGAAAATTATGACTTAATTACATAGTTATTATTTATAAGTTGTCATGTTCTTGGTTCAATTACTCATGTTTAGCTGTTGTTTTTGGATCTTCAACACAATAGTTTATACAGAAGCATATTTAACTAAAATACATGTTTCTAATCAACATGGTGGTTAGATAATAACTAACCAATTTGTACAGACACAATATTAACCAACTAAAGATGTACTTTTGGCTTAAACTTATAACATGCCTGTAATTAGAGGCAATGGAGGAAAGGCCGTTGATGTAAAGCCACGACATGATTCTAGAGCCAAAGACTTAATTTTTGGAAAACTTGATGAGATGAATTAGTTACATCCATACTCACCGGCCTAAGCTTCTCCAACAAGACAGTGTTGGTTTAATCCAAAAGTTAGCACGTGTTTTTACTGTTTCATTTAGCTTATTTGAATTAAGGCCGTGTTGGCCATGATGCTATCAATTTTATTTTAGTGCTATTAGTGGGTAGGTTGTTGTTTCAAGGTTGCTTCAAAGTATTTAGTAGATAAGAAAATTTTTATTGTGTTGGTTGTTTTTTCCTAGCAATACGATACAAAAATGACCCAATATCATGTTGAACACAACCATTGTTGGAAACACCAACCACCTTTTATTAAGACCTCACTTTATGAAAAAATTACACCTTTAGAGACTATTACACTATGCCTATTTATAGGTGTTTCACTTCCTTAGGAAGTTTCTACAGCTTCCCACATACTAAATACATTTACGAATATTCTAAAATCATCTACCATAATCTATATATATGACAAGCTTCACCAAAGTGTTTTCCGACACTTGGTAACTTCATACTCGTCACCAAAGAATATTAAATGAGAACAATTGCAAATCCATATCATACTCATTCCCGACGTTACCAAAGTGTTTTTCATCACTTGGTAATTTTATACCATCACCAAAAACATTAAAAAACAATATTGATTTATCAACCTATGGTTAATTTAAAACCCTCGACCAATTTGATCCATTAACATCCAAATTTATATATTTCAATCACATACAACCATATGTTCAATGTTAATGAACTTCTACTTAAGCAAAATCAATATTAAAATTAATAGATAACAACTATACGGTGATATGCATAATCTAAAATAAATATATTCCTCCATTTAAGTGACCAAGACTCTTTTATAAAACTACATTAGGGTAGCTTATTGTAACACCCGTAAATCTGGGCTAGTCGTTAGCGGTTTGACAGTATATGTTTATGTGTTTAATTTATTAATTATGTGTTTTAAATTGGAAGTTAATATACCATGCTTAGTTAATTAATTAACTATTTGAAATTAATATGTATGTATGAATGTATTCATCTAGGTTTCTATGTATGTATGTATATATGAGTAAATGGGTATTGATGTATATTACACCTCATGCTTAGTTTTAAACAAATGAAATGGAGGTGGGTGGATACGTGTACTAAATATGGGTTACATAAGATATACATAACTTTAGTGAGTCATCTCCTCATTTTTGAAACCAAATTGAAGGTGTGTATGTGTTTATTTGCTTCCTTGAGAAGAAAACTTTGAAACTTGCAAACTTGAGATTTTGGATTTGAAGATTGGTGCTTGATAATTCAAGTCAAATGTTAGAATATGTTTATTGTATGTTTATGATCACCTTGGTATGTTTTCTTGCTGTGTTTTGTGAGTTTATATATGTGTATTATCATTAATGGAGCTTTTGAAGCTTTTTTATAGTTAAATGGGTTTTGTTTGATTTGATGATTTAAGTGGTTAAAGAGTGTTCTTAATGTTTGTTAGCATGTAAAATAATGTTTATACATGTTTTTGATAAGTTTTAGTAAGTTTGAAATTACTGGAAATGGTTTTATGGAAATTTTTGTCGGTTGTACGATGAAGAAGATGAAGATGGTTCTGGAAAATTAAAGTTCGCGGCGCGACCTAGTACATTTCGAATTCGAAGGAAACCACTCGAAGGCTTGTGGCGACCCGACGGGTTCATGGGTTGCGATCCGTTGGTTTCGAATTCAAAGAAGGGCGCTCGAAGTGAACAGTGTTCGAAGGGTTCCGCTCGAAGTGGACTTCAAATTGGAAGTCGGGGCCGCTCGAAGGCGTCGCGACACGACGCTATGCTTGGTCGCAACGCGATCTTGAATTTTCAGCATGGATTGTTCTTTGTTGTATATTAATGATATATCATATGTGTTTATGATTATATGAGAAGTATTGTGCTATTTGTGGGCATATGTGATATAAGTATATGTGAGTATATATATTTGTTTATGAGTCAAAAACTAATTCTGGTGTTGTTGTGTTTTCAGGCAATACCAAGACTCAGTGATATTAGATATCTGAGTGTAAGCGTTTGAGAAAAAGAAGTGAGTGGATGTTAACTCACGGATGGTAAAGGTTATGATTGATATGATTGATGTGATGCATGCGTTTGTGATTGATAGACTGTTGAGTTTGATGTTTGTTGATTGTTGATTGATTATATGATTGTATGATTATTTGGGCGATACGCACTATTTGGATGATATTGAGTTGTGTTTGAGAAGTCAGCTATGCGTGGAATTGGGTTGGACAGTTATAGTCCTACTGATGCATGCGTTATGTTCGAGGTGAGTTTGACTGTGCCAATTCAGCAGAGGGCTATCGGTAAACCTTTGCTTTGGCCTGCATTGGTTGTAGGTTATGCGCTGAACCACCGGTCTTCTTGGTTATGTGATTACATGCTTTTGTATCGATTGATGATGTTTGTTTTCGTGTTTAGTTTCCTCTCACTTAGCTTTGTGCTAATCCCCCCACTGTTGATTGCTTTTTCAGGTTTGTGAATTTGGAGTTTGTTAATGGAAAGCTTGATCCCACTCTGATATTGACTTTGTTTTGAAACGAGCCATGTTTTATCTTGTAACACAACCAAAGATACTATGTTGTATTTGTAAACAGATGTTTTGATTCGTGTTTATGTAAATTATGTTTGTTAACGCTTCTGCAATGTTTTAAAAAAACAGCTTAGGATTTTACGGAGTTACACTTATCATACCTCCAAACTATAATTAGCAAAACCTTTAGGGGGAGTTTGGTTCATGGACTTGAAATTATAAAGATTCCAAATCCCAAACCCAATTACATCTCTTGTTTGATTAATGCAAAACACAGTGGAATTTTTAAGGCAAAGATGGTGAAGGAGTCAACTTACCTTCACAACTTGACAGGCTCAGAGACAAGGAAAGCAAAGACAGTGAAGGGCGGCGGCGGCGGAGACGGTGAGGGGAGACGATGGCGGAGGCGGTGAAGAGCGACGGAGACAGTGAAGGGCGACAGCGGCAAAGGCGGAGGCAGTGAAGGGCGACGACGGTGTAGGCGAAGGCGGTGAATGGCGAGGGCCACGGCTGAGGAGGCAGTGAACAGCGACAGCGACAGAGGCGGTGAAGATTGACGGTGGCGGAGGCGGTGAAGGGCGACGGTTACGTCGCTGGTGGTGGCCGACAATGATGATGTAAGTGACGGTTATGGCAGGGACCGATTACGGTAGCGACGACGAGAGTGAAGCGTCGGTTGACGTGGTGAAGACGAACTGTGAATTGTTATTAGATAGATTCTAATATTCAAATCTCACATATGAAAGATTTAGAAATACTATCTCTTCCCTAAGGATTTTAAAATCTCACACCTATTGAATTTGAAATCCAAATCTCTAACCGTCCCTTATGATTTAAACTTCAATTTGAACAATCCACCCTCCCATAGTCCCATGGTCCCATTGATCTCTCTTTTCCACACTTCCAAAACCACCACCACAATTTTGACTTATATTTTCAACCAAAAATCCTTATATACTCGTACAAGATTAAGCAATTGACAATAATGACCCCTTTAGTCCCTAATCTTTATCATTTGCTACATAACCCCTTACTAGATAAATAAATTCCGGAAGAATGACAAGTCAAGTCCCTCAAGTTGATATTAGAAAAACATTTTCACCACAAAACATGCAAATACACAATTACCACAAAATAAGGCAAGACTTGATCTAACATGAATTTACAATTTTCTCAAATAATATAATTTAAAAATAATAAATTTACTTCGGTGTTACAAGTTCAATTATATATATATATATATATATATATATATATATATATATATATATATATATATATATGGGAGAGTTTATTTAAAAATCAGTTTTATGAGTATCACAAGAATCGTTTGTAGTCATTAATCATAATTAATCAAAGATTAATACTAGTTGTGACAAACATATAATTAATTAAGAACATATCCGCCATTTTCACTTTCCTAAAATGCTGAAGGGGTATTTTAGGCAATTTGTTTAAATAAAGGGGGACCATTTACCCTCACTTTCTTAAAGCTAAAATATCTATCAACCGAAAAGATATTAAAATACAAAAATTAAACCAAATTAACGAGAAAATTATGTTCTTTAATATGACATCCATATTGCTATACTTTTCAAAGAATAAAAATCATTTTTACTGGGTTTTTTTCTATCACAGCATCAGATATGTGCACATGGGCATAACACTCATTTTTTTCAAGCACATATATGGATACGTGTACATGTGCACATTACAATGGATTTTTAGGTGTATATGTGCGTATTACCGTGGATTTTTTTCATCACATACAATAAAGTCGCATATGCACGGTGTATATGTACACAACCCATTAATGACGGTTGTGTTTTATAAAATTGATTTTAAATTGATTAGTCCACATTGGTTCTCGCGGTACTCGTAATAAAATTTATTTTCAAATGATCTTTTCCCTATACACACATATACGTATATACATATTTATGTATTACATAAAAACTTGAAAACAGCTTAAGCCAATCCCTTACAAGCTCGAGCTAGACTTGTTATATATTTTGAGTTTGATTTTAGGCTTGAGTTTGAACTTGAAAAACACCCGACTCAAACGAATTCTAGGTGCAAAATTCGAATAGCTTGATTAAAAACCGACTCTTTTTACAGCCATAATTTAAACATGTTTTAACTAAAAAAATAGAAACTCTATTATTTTTACAGCCCTTAAAATCTTTTTAGATCACCTGAAAAAATCAAGAATTTGACAAAAACCCTTTTTCTAGAAATGTAGAAAGAAGAGAATTTTGCTGTTTTCTTACTCGATTCAAAATACGAACACCCCGTCCACTCTCTCTCTCTCTCTCTCTCTCTCTCTACAATAGATAGATATACACACGAAATCTGTGCGCCTTCTCTCTTTCTAGATTGGATCTCCCCAAATATATACATACAAGTATCTGTCTGTGCAAGATACTCATAGATCGGCAGGACCAAATGAGGAATGAGGAGATTGAGAGCTCCGACGACAACGAACTACCGTCGTCGGTGCCACGAGTCGGTCGTAAATATGGCCCTGTTGTTGCACATGATAATGATCCCGTCGTCCTCGAGATGTCATCATTCGATCACGGATCTTCGTCTAATAAGTTAGTTAGTTTCTCATCGTCTTGCTCTTTCGATTTTTGCTAATTTCTTTTGAAGATCAGTTAATTGCTTTGCTTGTTTTAATCAATCGTATATTACTTGGAACGATTAAAACGGGAAAATTAGGAAAACTTTTAGAAATGAAGTCAATCGAAGTTATATATATCAAGAACTGTGTACAATTGGTAACTATTGCTGCCCTTTTGCTTTGATATGTTGCAAAATGTGTGAATTACGTGACAACTTACCACTTGCCCTAGACAAATGTAATTATAGGCGAAGTTGCTAGTGGAAAAGTGATCCAATTTTTGCTTTATATTCTTGGTGATGAGGCATAAGGTGTTGCTTTGCATTATGTTGTCAAACATAGCACTTGACTTACACAAGTGACTTTCATTGTCTTTCTAATTACCACTAATATCTATCAGTTGTTATACTTCTTTTAAGTTCATTATAGTTATTAATTTCGTAATAAATAGTTTAAATGGGCATCAGTACCCTTGAAACATATTGCTTTAGGTTATCTATAGCCCAATCTTTTGGCATTGGAGTAGTTTAGAAGCACATCTGTGCTATAATAGATTTCAACGAAGTTAATGGTAGCATCTGCCGATGAAAAATTACAGAAGAGTTCATCACATGTATTATACTGAAAATGATACATTTATGTTTAGTGTTACTCTGTAGATCCCAAGTTACCAGGTAGAAGAATAAATAAGTATTGCCTATTTACATCATAGGTAGAGGAATTCACAACCACATACTCTCTATAAGGGATTTTCCTAATCAGATGTGCAAGTTCATAGAATTTTTTATTCTGAGAATGGAATAAAGAGGTATGTTAAGATGGGCTTTCCTTATCATAAAACATCTTGGCTAGTATGATTTTTGTTATCATATGCGTGCATTTGTTATCATGCTGTGCTATTGAGTTCAGCAACAGTTCGAAATTATGTTTAAGGCCAAGGCTATTGAAAGGGATATTTGATATTTTGATTTTGATGCTTAGTGGGTTTGGTTTGTTGAATAAGTAAGGGGAAACAAAAGTGAGATTAAGCACCAATGCCTCAATGAACATTTCTCTGTAAATACAGGTTATGCTTCATGTTTTGTGTTTGAGTTTTTTTTTTGAGTTGCGGTCAAATTAGAACAAAAGGCAGAGAAAGAAATGAAATGCTTTGAGCATTATCTCGCCATTCTCTTCTACACTCTATTTTGGACATTCACTTCCCTCTGTGATGAGGAAGAATAAGAACAGATAGCTCATATAGAATACAAATATTAAGAGCAATATCCCCCCATTCTTTACTGTTTACCTCAGACCTTTAGGTTCCATTTTCGATAGAAGTATAATCTACATCTCGACAATAAGGACCTAAAAGATGAAATAATCGCTAGGAACAGTTAACATCTAATCTAAAAGCAGGAAGAAGTCTTTCTTTTGAGGTAGCTATTTCCAGGGGGAATTCCTAGTCTTTATGCTGACAGTTGGTGGGGATACTATAGGCTTTATGTTTTTAACCCTTTTTTTGTTGGGTGGTGGATATAGTGACAAGCAACTAGCTACGACTTTCTTTTTAACATCTCACTTTAGTAGAGGAGTTGGACTGTCGGATATGCACTTCTGATATTCTGAAATCTTACCCTTACAAAACAAAAAATAATCTATAAAATCAATATTTTTAGATAACATAGCCAACAAATCAACAATTTCATACTTCCCACCACCTAAAATAAATTTCTATTTATCACATTCCCTTGCTTCTTTATCTTCAATTCCCAATTCTGGTCAATGTCACTGATGTGATTTGGATTTTCGATGTCTTTGATCCTTTGTATGGCATGGTTTCGATCAGCTTATTCAATGTTTAATATATGTGGCGGGTTCAAGTTAAGGGTCACAGCTTTTACTTTTCTCCAGCTGTCCAGCATAAAATATGTGATGACCTTTAAGGAGAAGAAAATGAGGTTCATTGGTCGTGAAACATGGGGAGGTCTTTTGACCATCCACCGAGTCTGGGCTTTGTCTAATCCCCGGTGACCTTTATATATGTCTGTGCATATACATCCAGTAAGGGTTCCAGGATTTTGTTGCAAGTTTTATTCTTTCTCTTTGATGCTGACCATTCTGAAAGCAGATTGCTCTGTTGGGTCTGAGTGACTTTAGCTACACTTTTGAGATATCAAAGTTTCTTCTTTCTCTCGGTTATATTATAAGGTCTTCCATTACAATTTTTCTTCTTGAAATATCCACCTAATGTTCATTTGTTTTCTTCATTTATGATTTATCATAACTATCATCCACCTATACACATTCCTCCGTGATATAACAACAGTAAAATGGGCAGACCTTAAATTAGGGGTAGACTGTTTGCCTATGTATAATATGACATCTAGTTAAGTGAGAAGTTTTTTCATTGCTTTTAAATGGCACCTTATAAGGAACTTTCCTTCCTCTGTTACTCTGTTAGAATTATAATTGGTATGAAGCAGTGTATCTTTCTTAAAAAAACACTAAGAATTTCAGACAATAACATGCTAATAGGGTATCAAACTGCTGCTTATATCTCCAAAAACTGATTTGCATGTGCCAGAAAAGTAAAGACAACCTTTCAACCAAACACGGGTGCCGGTGCAAGAGAAGAGTCAACACCAAATGACCGAGAAGTCAATGGTGGAAACACTGAATCCAAATTGGAATTATTCGGCTTTGATTCTCTTGTTAACATCCTTGGTCTCAAAAGGTACAAATATTGCTTCTTCTTCTGTTTCTTTTCTTTAAACTTCTTCTCAATGGTATGAACAAGAACGAGCTTTTTGTCCAAATTAATTTTGGGCAAGCTAAAGTATGAAATCCAAAAGAAGCTGTATTTTTTTGCACCAAATTTTCTCTTTTTCAGTAAGGTTGGTGTTTTGATTGGTTCTACTTGTAGACCTATCTTATCTTTCTGCATTTTTAAGTTACAAAACCGATGTTTAACCTTCCAATTTCAGTATGACAGGAGAGCAGATCCCCGTACCTACAAGTCCTAGAGGTCGCGAAGATACTTCTGCTGCACACCATCCTACGGTAGTCATTTATCCTACTTCTAGTGACTTAAGTACTTTGCTATGTCGTCTTTTACAATGTTGCAAGGTAACATGCAGATGTTTCCGTTCATATTCTTGAGAAAATGCATTGGTTGAAAGTAAGTTTTATTTAAAATAACCATTATGGTTTTACCCTTTATCCAATGAGTAATTGAGTACTAACAATATCGTGCCAACCCATTAATGTCATAATGACTTGCATATTCAAATTTCAGTATCTACTACTCAGATAAAGGTATGGTTATATGATTGAAGGCTTTATTGAATCCTCTATGAACGTTGACATTGGGTAATTAAATCTGTACACAAGATAACCTTGTATTATACATATATGTTTACTTTTTTCCCTGCCTTATATACTTGTTTTTAAGGAAAAGAATGCATCCTTTTATTGATGTATTTCAGTTTATATAGGGATTTCCTGGATAAATTGGTATTTGACATATTAAAGGTTTCACAGTATAAGCATAATGTGCATGAACTTGGTTATTGTTTTGCTGACTTTGATGCACATTATATGCGTATTATTGCTTTCTTCATCTTCTTTAGAATTTACATATGCAGTCTAGCAGTGTCGTCAAATCAGGGACGTTGATGGGAGTCTTCATCCCATGCTTGCAGAACATATTGGGAATTATTTACTACATCAGGTTTTCATGGTATGTTTCTTCTCTTTGTGGCATATGTTTAACTGGTGTCTATTCATCTTTTTATCAAGGCTTAAAGATGCACAAGAAGTCTGATAGTAAGTTACCTATGCTTCTATTGATTCAAATGCACTTAGCGAGCTTGAGTGGATTCTACTCTATGTTTTGAAGCTACCATAGTGGAATTCATGGATGCTGATAATTATTTTGTGTATACTGTTTTAAGAAGATAATTGTGTTCCTTTCATCTGTTTTCTTTTTTAGTCATGAGAACTGAAATGCAACCTTCTTACTATATTGAGAATTAAAATGCAGGATTGTTGGCATGGCTGGCATAGGTGGGTCCCTGGCGGTAGTTGCCTTGTGTGGTTTGTGTACGTTCTTGACTTCGGTATCATTGAGTGCAATTGCAACTAATGGTGCGATGAAGGTGGATAATTATTACTTTTCCTTTTTCCTTGTTTCTTATCATCTGACTTTGCATAATTACCAGCGTCATGGCTTGTTCATTGTCACATATTAAGTCAGTTGTTTCTCAGATATCGGTGTATGCAAAATCATGTTTAATTAGCATGATAATAATACTAATCTTTACTGTTTGATTCATTTATCTTTTAGGGCGGGGGACCTTACTATCTCATTGGCCGTGCTTTGGGTCCTGAAGTTGGAGTCAGCATAGGACTATGTTTCTTTCTAGGGAATGCGGTCGCTGGATCTATGTGAGTTTATACTAGAGGTGGAAAGATGTACAGGTTTGGTAAATGGTTTAAATGGGTCAAAAAAGTGTTTGCGGGTCAATCCAACCCACCTAGCTTATCTGCGAACACCTTTTGTCATCCATTAAAATTTTAATTTATGGTTAATGCATTAATTATAATAACAAAAACAATATTAAAGCATAATAATCTAAATCTGTGAATAGTGTTAGTTTAGGAGGTTGTACGCATTTGAAATAGACTTTAGGCTCATTTGACCCATATGACCCATTCTCCATTTAGCTTTAAAAGTTTTTATACAATTCGGTAAAGCACAACCCAATTCATTCATTAGTAAATGGGTCGAAATTGCCACATCTAATTTATACCATGAGCTGTAGCGTATGAGGAATTCCAGGTGTTGCTCGCTGTAGTTGTTTTCTCGTATGCAATGATGCAATTTCATGTGTACTATTTCTAGGTATGTTTTGGGAGCAGTGGAGACATTTTTGAATGCTGTGCCAAAGGCTGGACTTTTTACAGGTAAAACTATTTATTATTTTGTATATTAGGCAGCTTATGAAACATACGAATGAACTTTGGCAGTCATATGAGATTGTATTCCCTGTTTGTTGGGCAGAAACTATCACACAAGTAAATGGCACAGCAGTAGCAGAACCTATTACAACTCCAAGTTTACATGACCTGCAAGTTTATGGGATTATTGTTACGATAATTTTAGTCTTTATAGTTTTTGGCGGTGTGAAAATGATTAACAAGGTTGCACCAGCCTTTCTTATACCTGTATTATTTTCGCTTCTATGCATATTCATTGGGATATTTGCAGCAAGGACAGATAATCCAGCAGGTATGCCTTCATTGTGATTTGTGAAAACTCGAGTTTATGAGAAAAAGAACTTACCATTTCTTTCAAACAATGTTTAACATAGTTGGAGTTACGGGCTTGAGTTTGAAATCGTTCAGAGACAATTGGGGTTCTGATTATCAAACAACAAATAATGCTGGGATACCTGATCCTAATGGAGAGATATACTGGCATTTCAAGTAAGTTATGGAAGTACCAGCTCCATAATAGATATGTATTCACATCATGTTTGTGTTATTCTTTTTTGGGTATCAAATGATGAAAAATCTACGGCAAATTATAAAGTTATGGAGCATATATTGGACAGATACTATGTAAACCTATCATATTATATACATTTACTATTTGGATATACATAACCAAACATGCTTACATGCAATATATTCCTTGTAGATGAATACAGGTGTGAACAAGATTGTTTTTTCCGAAGATTCTTTAATAACTCTTAACCGTATTTTCACAAAAACTGGCCAGAAGACTTGAGTAATTGACTTTTCTTTTACACAACATACATGTAGTACCCTTTAAGATTGTTATTACCTAGTTAGTTACTTCTTGTCGATATTAATAGTATGTGTTTTGACTAAATTATGTTTGTCTGTCATAAATTTGTTAACTCCAACATATAATGTTATTACAAATTTCATCTGACTTCTTTACCTTGGTAAGGAAGCAACAGATATATTAGTATAGCTATAAGGTGTTCATTTTTTGAATCTTTAATAGTTCCATATGAGCAGCTTATAATTTTGATTTTTTTTGTCATAGTGCCAATTTTATTTGCCTTTTCATCCTCGGGTTTAAAATCTGTAAAGCATGGACCCTATGTATAGCAAATATCTATGATTAATGAATTTTAATAGATATTGATTTCCTTTTTTCAGTGCATTAGTAGGTCTTTTCTTCCCTGCTGTAACGGGAATTATGGCCGGTTCAAATCGTTCTTCCTCATTAAAAGACACTCAGCGTTCTATCCCTATTGGAACGTTGGCAGCAACACTAACAACTACTGCCTTGTACTTCATTTCTGTGTTCCTTTTTGGATCTGTAGCTACCAGGGAGAAACTTTTTACAGACAGGTGACCTTTTGATACACTCGATCACCCTTCTATCTCATCCAAAGAACTCGGCTCCTTGTTTGTTACACCAAAAAAGAAACATTATTTTTATGTAAGTTTTCTTTAGGGGAAAATGGAAAATTGAATAAGTGGATTTCCTTTCGAGTAATTAACTTTATTTTCAATCATATACAGGCAACTTACTTCCAAAAATCTGAGTTAAGGCAACCACCAACTTTCAAAGTTTTGATTAGTGTAAACCTGGTTACCCTGTCAAAAATCTTGATACGCTAAGTAAAAACTTTTGGAAGTTAGTTATCCTTGGAGGTTAACAAGTTTATTAACTAAATTGTCGTCGGACTAAAATACTTTACCTTTATATGCTATTTGCTTTTTTCTTTACTGTGACCAAACTTTCTTTCAAGTATCTGGTTGCAATAATGTTTTTATATTTTTTTGGTGCAGACTACTGACAGCAACAATTGCTTGGCCTTCTTCCGCAATCATATACATAGGAATCATTCTTTCAACTTTGGGTGCTGCTCTACAGAGCCTGACGGGGGCCCCACGTCTGTTAGCAGCAATAGCCAATGATGACATTTTACCTGTTCTTAATTACTTCAAGGTTGCAGATGGCGGTGAACCTCATGTTGCAACCTTTTTCACTGCATTTCTCTGTATTGCATGTGTTGTTATCGGGAATCTTGATCTTATCTCACCAACCATAACTATGTTTTATCTGCTGTGTTATGCGGGTGTCAACTTATCCTGCTTTCTTCTGGATCTCTTAGATGCGCCTAGCTGGCGTCCTCGCTGGAAATTTCATCATTGGAGCCTCTCTCTTCTTGGAGCCTCTCTTTGCATTGGTATGCTACCATTATATATTCAACTCATTTAGTTTCTTCTCTCTTTGTTCTGTTAAGATTCTCATGGATGGGTTAAACAGGGCAAGTTTTTTGCGTAGGCCTAACCAGATAGGGTTGGGTTGACCCAAAAATCCACTTTGTCCCACAATTTTAGTTTCTCTTTAAGTAATCTGTTAAATATGATGACAAGTTATATTATTGCAATAATAATATAGATTTTTGAATAAAATATTACAATTTTGGTAATAATGGGAACAGTTGGAGGTAGAGAATTTCTATGTAGATGCTATATGCATGGATTTGTATATTAATACACGCATCTGAAGGACAGTTTTTTGGAATCTTCTTTTTTCGTGCTTAATTATTACATTTATGTGTGTTTTTTTATTATCTGTTGCATTACGTATTTGTATTTTACTATTTTATTTTGTTGCTATGATCGATTGGTTTACATGCAGTAATCATGTTTCTGATATCTTGGTCATTCACTGTGGTGTCCCTTGCACTTGCTAGCCTCATATACTATTATGTGAGCATCAAGGGAAAAGCGGGAGACTGGGGAGATGGTTTCAAGAGTGCTTATTTTCAGTTAGCTCTTCGCAGTCTTCGATCTTTGGGAGGTGAGTCCTAGCTTTTTTTACAATCTATTTTTATAATACTCCTTATATAACATTGCTTTTTCTGACCATTTTGAAATATCATCTTCATTTATAACTTTTTACAGTATAAACAACTTAAGCTTCCTTTCTATATTGACATGTGTAAATCAATAAATTGTCTAATAAGATTGTCCTAATATATATATAGTTTTAGTACCTTAAAAAGATGGCTAGATGACTGGTTCTGGCGAGTTGGGTAACCAGTCAAAACAGTTTTGGGCTGAAAAATTTACATCTTTGGTAGGGGCCAGGTTGGGTTGAGTTGAGCAGCAAACAGTTTTTTATATTAAAAAAAATATTTAATGATTCAACTATTACTAAAAGAACAGTATTCTTGTACTGCTAATCTAAACCTTTAAATACAACTACATAGGAGGTTATATGCATAAAAAATTGGGCTTTGATTAACTTTCAATCCATTTGACTCGTTTGTTCTCTTCCCCTTTTAGCTAAATTCTTTGATTTGAAAAGACAAAACACAACCCCAGTCAACTCTCACAAGTGAATGATCGAAATTACAACCTCTAATTGACATCAATTGCAGTTAGTAAAAGTTCATTTATTTTTTACTAACCTCCCTTTTTTATCCAGCAAGCAATGTTCATCCAAAGAACTGGTATCCAATCCCCTTAATTTTCTGCCGACCATGGGGTAAATTACCCGAAAATGTCCCTTGCCATCCAAAACTAGCTGATTTTGCAAATTGCATGAAGAAAAAAGGCAGGGGTATGTCCATATTTGTTGACATTTTGGATGGAGATTACCATGATTGTGCTGAAGACGCCAAAACCGCTTGCAAAAATCTTGCCACTTACATCGAGTACAAACGTTGTGAAGGCGTGGCTGAAATAGTAGTGGCCCCGACCATGTCAGACGGGTTTCGGGGCATTGTCCAAACAATGGGCCTTGGTAATCTGAAGCCCAATATTGTGGTCTTGCGCTATCCTGAGATTTGGCGGCGGGAAAACCTAACTGAAATTCCCGCCACTTTTGTTGGGATCATTAACGACTGTATTGTCGCTAATAAAGCGGTTGTTATTGTGAAAGGACTCGATGAATGGCCGAATGAGTATCAACGGCAGTACGGTACAATTGATTTGTATTGGATTGTTAGAGATGGTGGTTTAATGTTACTTTTATCTCAACTTCTTCTTACAAAAGAAATGTTTGAAAGCTGCAAGATCCAAGTGTTTTGTATTGCTGAAGAGGATTCAGATGCAGAGGAGCTTAAAGCTGATGTGAGGAAGTTTCTTTATGATCTTAGAATGCAAGCAGAAGTGATTGTTATTTCAATGAAGACGTGGGACCATAAGGACGGTGGTGGTGGCGGCGGCGGCGGTGCGTCCCACACACAAGATGATTCCATGGAGGCGTTTAGTGCCGCCCAAGGACGGATAAAGAATTACTTGGCGGAGATGACAGAGCGGGCTAAGAAAGACGGGAAACCATTAATGGCGGATGGGAAGAATGTGGTGGTGAACGAGCAACAAGTGGAGAAGTTTTTATACACAACTCTTAAGTTGAACTCAACTATAATGAATTACTCGAGAATGGCGGCGGTGGTGTTGGTCAGCCTCCCGCCACCGCCAGTGAACCACCCGTCGTATTTCTACATGGAATATATGGATTTGTTGGTGGAGAATATCCCTAGACTTCTGATTGTTCGAGGTTACCGGAAAGATGTCGTGACTTTGTTCACGTAGTTGGTGAAAGATGACTTTTTTTTCTGCCTTATATATAGAGTCAAGGATGATGATTTGTAGATTAAACAAACGTTCGATTCATTCGTTGTACCTCATCCATCATATTCAGTTTTGTTTTATTAAAACTAAGCTTCTTTACTTTTGAAGCATTCTTAGGTCTTCTTGTATTAGTTGATGATTTAAGAAACTAACGCTGCACTATACTTTCTCTCTCTCTTTTTTGGAAGGCAGTGGGAAAAACAGTTATATCTGTGTTAATTTAAACTTTGTAAAATCTTTACTTACTAAAAAGTAAAAAATGATGTTTTGAGGACTACTTTGAAATGATTAGTATAATTTATTTAAAAGGAAAAAAAAACAGTAGTTAAAAAGATATCAAAATCATTATTCAAAAACATATAAACACCATACTAACAAAAAATGTTGATATGTTACCTACTTGGTTCGAATTAAAAAAATGTTGAACTTAACGTTTACTTAAGTTAGTTTAAGTTAATAATATAAAAGATAAAAATTAAAATAATAATAATAATAATAAAAATAAAAACTAAATAGCAGATAATAAAAAAAATTAAAAAGAACAAGGAAAAACAAATTTTGAAAGTGAAAAACAGTCAAACTTATTGCAAGAGAAATTATCTTCCGGAGCTTTAAACAATTAGTTGACAAAAAGTTCTAAGATAAAAACATTGTAAAGCAAAACTTAATAGTTAACGGTAAATAAAGATAAAATTTAAGGGTCAAATTACATTTCAACCTAAATAAAGTTTAACTGTCAAAAATTTAAGGTAAACTGCATTAAAATACAACAAACTTTAGTTAAGCTATCATTATATACAACGAATTTAAAAAAAATACAACTTACAAAATCATACTATTGTATGTAAGTGACTTGTTATAACAGGTCATCTTTTTTATATCAACCGTAAACCCTTTTTATTATTATTTTTTGTTTTTTAATTTGTTTTTTCGTTTTTAATAATTTTAATAGAATTAAATTTTGATGAAGATTTGAAGAGTCCATTCAAATATACAAGAAGCTACATTTTTTGGATGAAAGATGTTATACAAACACAAACACATGCTACAAAAACCTCACACAAACACCACACAAATCTCTTGGTGTTTGTGGGTTTCTCCGACCACCACCACTACCGGTAGTTTCTGGTCCAAACCACCATCACCACCGCTGCCTTGAAGATTGTAACACCCAGAATTTTATTATTAAGTTTATGCAAGAAATGTATAAAGTGTTATATAAGTTATAAGTTGGTACATGTGATAGTATGTGGTTTTAAACTAGAGGGGCTAAAACCGTCAAAACAGAACTTGAAAAGGTTGAGGGACCAATTTTGCAAATAGTCAATAGATGTATATATATATATAGCTGACTTTGACTTTTTAATAGTCAAAGTTCTCAATTGTAATCTTTCAATTCACCTACATAAGCTCCAGCAGGTTTTCTTTGTGGATTTTGATCAAGAACAGGAGGTACAATCAGTAACAGCTAGATCTAAGACATATACAAGCTTGAGGTAAGATCTAAGCCACTTTTCTTGAAGGTTTATGGGTTTTAAGAAGATTCAATGGTGAATCAAAGATTTGAACATGTTAATGTTGTTATTACTCGTTTAGAAGTTGTTTGGGGTGTAGGAAAACACCTTAGTAGCATCAGAATGAGTTTAAAAGTGAATTATGTTAAGTTTTGGTCGGAACAACATGTAAGTCGGCTTAAACTGCTGCTGCCAGTTGAAGGGCACGGGCGTGCCCCTCATGATCCAACCGTGCCCCAGGGCGTACCTGCAAGGCACGGGCGTGACTCAAAAGGGTACGGGCGTGCCCTGTTCTAGAAAGGCCCAGATTGTGCCTTGAGACCACGGGAGTACTTGGCTTTAGGCACGGGAGTACCTGAGTAGAAGGCACGGGCGTGCCTAGTGTTTTGTTAAGTTATTAAGTTCAGCAGAAATTTATGATTGATATTTATTTGGTGTTATTTCATGTAGAGACTTGTCTATGGCGTGTTCACTAGAATATTATCAATTGTGGACTGGTATACAAACATTATTGATTATAAGGTGAGTCTTCTAGACTTCACTTCATATGTGCAACATGTATGCTATTATATCAGATTATTGACATGTCATGTTATTCATGTGTATAAGCTTGCTGCTATGTGCAGTAAGTCTCAGAGGTGGGGTGCTTACTGCCAAGGCCAGTAAGGCTCAATTATGGTACAGTACTGTGACCTATGTTGCTGCCCTGGGTCTAGAACCAGAGGCTAGCATTGTTTGCCAGACATACGTGTATTATCTTCATATGATTTTATACGTGGGTTTATATGATGTTTAGTCCGGTTTATTCACTAAGCTCTCGTAGCTTATCAGATACTATTTTTAAAATGTTTTGCAGGTTTTAACAAAGACAAGGGCAAAGCTTCGGTTTGACTAGCATTTGATAAACTCTTTGAAATTAACGCCTGGTTTGTAAATATCAAGTTTTTGATACCAAACTTATGTCAGTATTTCTGTACGTATCTATTGATACATCAGTTTTTCAATCAAGTATTGCTTCCGCTTTTATGTTAAACTATGAGATGCGAACACTTATAGGTGTTTGATCTTAATATTTCAAATTTGGTTTTTGGGGCGTTACAAAGATCTACAATCATCATCAAAAGCACCGCCGCTTGAACCACCATTGTCGTCGCCTTCTTCAAACAACCACCGCCGCCGCCGTTACCTTCTTCAAACAACCACCGCCGTCACCTTCAAACAGTCACCACCATCATAGCCTTCAAGGTCAGAGACTAGGGTTTTCAGATTTATATTTTCATCTTTTTTGTGTTACCTTGTTCAAATCTGCAATCTTTGAACAAGTCATTGAACCTTTGATTTGGTTTCTTTGATTTCAGATTTTAAGTTTCAGGTCTATGATTAGGGTTAATATATGATTTGAACAACACCTTGAACGTTTGATTTGGTTTACAGATTAATAGGTTTTAGATTTGGTTTACAAGATTTGTATGAGTTTTGTTCTTGTTTCATTCTGAGTTTGAGATTTGGTTAATGCATGGGTTTTGTTCTTGGTTTAGATATGAAGATGGAAGAACACATATGAAGAACACTTAAATTTAAAATAAAAAAAATACAAAAATAAAAATAAAAATTACCGGTTACCTTCTCTTCAAGTCACCGATTGCATAGTAAGTTGGTTGTATTTTTTTTAAAAAAAGAGTTCGTTATATACAATGATAGCTTAGCTAAAATTGGTTGTATTTTAATACAGTTTGCCCAAATTATTAAAAAGAGTACAAAAAAAAGATAAGTATATTTGGTCGCTCAATTCCTCAAAAGGGCTTTCTTCTTTATGTACACGACTCATAGGATTGGTTGCTAGAGCATACAGTCGCATTCTAGGACCTCATTATGTTGATTATATCACTCAAGGTTATAAAGATGGAGATACTATTATTGAGTTCAAGCTCGGCTCATTTAAGATATATGAATCACGTGTTTAGCTCGGTTCGGCTCATCTAAATTAGGCTATTATTTTGAAAATTTTATAAAAATGATATATATACATATATCTTGTAATATTAAATAAATAAAAGACTAAAATAAAATTTATTTGACAATCTTAACAATTGATTTAGATAAAAATTAAATATAAGCCATCTATTTTGATAAAAATTGAAATTCGATTTTGACATTTCTTAGTCAAAATTATTAGAGTGTATTTCATATATGTCCTCCTTAAACTTTAAAATATCATTTTTGTCCACCCTAATTTACAAATATCATATTTACCCTTTATAATATTTTAAAACATTATATTTAACCAAATTATAAGTTTTATCTTTTAAAAATATTTTATAATCAATTTAAATTCCTTTTAATTATAACAAATAAATACTTAACCGTATTGCCATAACTGTAATAATAATACTAATAATCAATCGCTTGTACAAGAAATACAATCACATCTTTTCGTATCTATATGTTGATGTTGCATGTTGCCATTTTATAAAATTCTCATTTATTATGTTTTATAATTATTTAATATCTTTTTATTAATGTTTAATATTTATAATTTTTTAAACCAATACGTCTATCACACAGTGATTTAATCTAGTGTGCATGTATGTATGTATGTAAACATTAAGATGATTAAATTGTTTCTCATTTAAATGGTTAGTGAGGGCAACATCACCTAACTTAGGTGATGTTATCACGGATCATTTCCTTTTATATATAAAGCTTGTTTAGGTTGTGGGTTTAGTCAAATCCACTCTTTGACATTCAAGCTCGGTCTCGCTTACTAAATGAGCTCACGTCTCACATCTAGAATTGAGTGTGTGCTCGTTTACTAAATGAGAGTCTAGACAGAGCTCAAGCTCGTTAAGACTCAAATTATTTTGATATTTTAAAAATCTAAACACAGATAAAGTGGCTTGTTTACATCCCTATGTAAATCCAGGATCGTAAAAACGAACCAAGATCGCAAGACCTACTAAATTATCATATGTTTATATTGGTATATTGATCATTAGTCATGTGTTTAGTCATGTTTTTTGAAAAGAATAGTGCAAAACTAGAACATATAAAACCCATAGAAACATCCCATTTATTTCATTAATTTTGTTTACGTCTAATATTAATTAATAGACGGAGACCAGTATTCTCTATCATACGTCATGTATACTCTAAACCCTAATGTGTGGGTTGGATAAGTGGTAAGCAGTAGTTTTTTGTCTGTTTCTACAAAATATAGGATATAACGAGTTGTTTAACTCGTGTTCAGAATGAACAAAATATTAAAACTAACATTTAAATAAGTACTGTATTACGATTGAATTTATATATTGAAATATAAATTAAAATAAAATTGTCACAAATATATATATTTATTTACACCGAACATTATACACTACATTACATGTTATTAAAAAAACAAATAACACATAAGATTCATTATTTGAATATAATGATAATTAGTGTAATATATTAAACTAACATGCGCTTATAACGAAGGCATAAAAAATTAAATCCAAAGCATAACAAAAAGAAAAAACAGGCAATATAATAAGAACAATAATAAAAGTAAAATATTAAATTAACAAACTACTCCTTCTTGACTGTAATTACAAAATTGATTGTCAGAAACATGGCTCGAACTCTAGATATTTATCTTAAAAACTTAGGAAGTGTTTGGTTCAAGTATTGTTTTTTATGGAATTGGAATTTATAATAGGATTTGCATTTGATGGGATTTAAAATCTCAGGCTGTGTTTGGTTGAGATTTATTCACAGTGAAGGAACAGAAGCTACCACCTCCACTACCACCACCAACCACCAACTCCACTGCCACCACCAACCACCAACTCCACTGCCACCACCAACCACCAACAACAACAGCGACCACCAACCTACCACCTCCACTGCCACCACCAACCACCACCTCCACAGCGAAGGAACGGAAGCGAAGGGACGACGGCTACGACGACCTAGGGTTTCTTCACTGCAACGGCGACGACGACCTAGGGTTTCTGTCGTCGGTGAACAGAAGCAAAGGGAATAGCGACGGGGACGGAAGCGAAGGGAACAGCGTCGGCGACAGAAGCGATGACCTAGGGTTTCTGTCGTCGGTGAACGCAAGCGAAGGGAACAGCGAAAACGGAAGGGTCACGGTATTGTCGACGACGGAAGCGAAGGGAACAACGAAGGGACGACGGAAGCGAAGCGAAGCGAACGGCGATGGAAGGGTCGCCGGAGGAAATCCCATAGACGAGGGATTTTAAAATACCAGGGGGTAGCATTTCAACATTCCTTGTTTAAAGCATTTGGTGGGATTTTAGAGAAATCCCGTCATTTAGAATCCTTACTCTTTTTTCCAAACAAACACAGAATTTCTTAGGATTTAAAATCCCAATCCCAAGAAATCCCATGTACCAAACACCCCCTTAGTGTTCTACCCACTTTATCAAGGCTAACTTTTGTAACTTTTTCATCATTTAATTATATAATAATTATCATAATAGTTTGCTAACTTGTTATAAGGGAGCACTAAGGGTTAACCAAATGCTAGGCATGGTGCGGTTTGGTTAGCCTTCGAATCCTGTAGTACACTACTACACTTCACATGTTTTATTTTATTTTTTGTTTCTAACATAGCCTGCTTTCCTTATTTCTTTGAGGTTTTATTTCCTTCTTTTACACATTTCAAATACTATTCTATTATTATTATTTTTTGTTTGATTGTTATGTTTTATTTCTCTTATTTTGTTATACATTTTTAATAAGGTTTACTTTTTCAAAATGTATTAAATTATATCTAAAATGTTAATATGTATTTACCTTTCAAAAATGTTATTGTGTGCATCAAACTTTAAAAAAAATGTGTTATTATGTGTATTAAACCTCCTATTGTATATACTAAACTTATATTTTTTTGCTTTTTTATGTAATCAAAATACGTACAATAATAACAAATTAAAAGTTTAGTACACACAATAATATTTTTGAAAGGTGGATACACACATTAACATTTGAGTTATAGTTTAATAAATTTTGGATAAGTAAACCCTTTTTAATATTACTACTAAAAATTATGGGTGACAATTCTTGAGAAGACACGAAACATTACACGAACCCAACATGAAAATAAAAGTGTTTGGGTTGACACGTATAATAAACAAGTTGAATTGATATTGAATTGTTATGAATAAAGTTGTCATGCATAGAATGAATCACCTTGATTTCTTCCTTCCTTTTGAATATTATCCCAATGAAGGTCGCTTTGAAGCAGATGAAGGAGGTTATTTATTCTCCATAATTAATAGTTATGAAAAAGAAGAACAATATATTACATTAGCATATATGAATCACTTTCATGAAATGTAAAGAACTTATTTACCTGAAGAGCAATAATGAAATGGTGCAATCTAATCGACAATGATTCTTTAAATATTAAGCATGTTGATTTTTTTTCCTTTTTTTCACCGTGAATACAAATAGGAGTATCAAATATAGTGATTTAAAGTTAAATTTGGTTTTGGAAAAATATTGTCAGTGATTTTAAAATTGTAAAGAATAGTATTCTTTAATTTGAAAATTACGTTTTGAAAATTAATTTGAGTGTTTTCAAATTAGTTTTAACTAATCTAACATTTCTCGTAGTTAGTTAGTATTCAATGTTTTTAAATTCGTAATAACTAATCTTTAAATTTAAATTATATATTTAATAAATTAACTAATCTTTAATTCAATTCAATTTAAATTAGATATTATATAAAAAATAAAATATAAATTTTAACAAACTAATCTATTTATATATTCTCCTTCAAATACATTTACTTCTTAAAGTTAATTAAATTTATCCGATTATTAAATATCCCCGTATTTGAGATTTGTTCGTTATAAAGAATAGTAATTTGTATATAATGATGTGTTAAGCTCCTTAAATTAAGGGAATTATTTAAAGTGATATGTTGTGATTAGTAGAATTTTTTTTTAAAAAAATAGATGATATCATTCTTTTCTTTTAATAAGTTTATTAGATAGATAGATTTGTTATGTGAAAAACTATTTGATAGTCGTATATATTAACAATGGGGAAGTTTCATTTGAGAACCGTTTTTATTGCGAGAACCGCGAGAACCAATATTAGCCGTTCATTTTGGATAATGGAATTGATGGTTGAAGAGCGTGGTGGGATTGGGTGTGGCAGGATGCATGTAAAGAATTCACGGGTAGGCAATCCAATAGAAGGAGAGGAAGTTGGACGGCTAAGATTGGTTATCGCAATAAAAACGATTCTTAAATGAACTTTTTACTATTAACAATAGTGAGGGAAATTAAAGTTAAAATCACGGTCCTTTTAGATTATAGACTCTTTTAAGAAAAATTAAAGTAAATAATGTAAATCAAAAGCAGCCTAAAATCTAGATAATGATCTCATCCTGGCGCAAAGCGTGGATAATAAAACCGCATTACTAAAACAAAATCTATGACCCCTCTTGATTAGCAATTTAGCATCCCCCGTCTAACTCCTCAGTGAAGAGATCCTGTTGAACAGGAACATCTTTTAGCTCTTGCTGTGATGAAACAATATTTTTTATTCTTCTTTTAGCTGCCAATTCTTTGCTCTCATCCTCCCAGACATCTTTTTCTGACAAACCACAAGTGTTTTCTGGTTCGTTTTCATCTTGCTTCGGCGGTGGAACAAAGAAGGGTATTTTACCCCTGCCAATCATGCAGAACCATCTTTGCGGCAGTCATCAGATCCGGTTCGCCTCCCTGTAAAGCACAAGTGTTTTTATTAGTAAAGTTCTCGATTCCGAAGAAACATTTACGTGAGATATGATTATAACAGATGTAATATAACAATGATAACCTACTAGGTTGCAAGCATTTAACTACATGTACACTTCGACAGCAACTTTTAGCAATCTTGTTTTCTTTTTAGCTAAACTTTCTTGTTTAAAACGTTCAACCCATTCTCAATATAAACATAACCCAGACTTACCCATTGACAAGTATATGGACTGAAATTGCCAACTCTACTACTGTTCACTTCCAGACCTCATCTCTTCTCAACTATTTTGTTAAAGAAACATTGTGAACAATTGAAAAGTACTAGATTTGAGGATCAAGAATTCTAAACGTATTTATAATTCCTTTGGCATTGAGATACCAGAGCAGAATCAATCTGCATTGCAGCATTTTGTTTTCCATCTTAATTTGCTTATCTTACCTATTTTAAGTTTTGCATGACATAGCTAATGCCATCAAACATTGTGACAAAGTGTTCATAACATTTGCGACTTTTGCGCTTTGGGGATTGTACCTTGAAGAAGACTTAACTATTGAAGTCAGAATTTAAAAAAGAAAAAAAAAAGAACTTACCCTCAAAAGTTTGCCAGATAATTTGCATAACTGAACCAGAAAATCATGCTCATCTTCCCTGATACACCAGCAAATAATGTTAATTACAACTTGCAAATCTAAGCATGTTCTTTTTTCCTAAGTATTTCAGAAAATGGCATACCACTCCTTTATCTTGTATGCTCTTTCAAGGTGCTCTTTCTTGACTCGTTTGACCACTTCACCAATGTGCTCTGTGGCATCATGCAAATTTGTGACTCGAACCTGGAAAAGAAGAGATTTATTTACAGTTAACCGGAAGAAAGTGAAAGTAGGCAAATATGATGGCAAACTAATTACAAGCAAAACACTAAAAAATAGATCTTAAGATGAACAAAATGAACCAAAGAGAGCTTCACATACCACACCCTTCAAAACGATATCCGTTTCCGTATCACTGCTGCAGTAAACAACACCGGGGCATTCAATCAAGAAGATCTTCTTTGTAAGTGTAATGTATTGCCAAACTTTTGTCTCTCCAGGAATTGGAGCAACTTTGCAAAAGAGAACAAGAAAAATATCAGCCAAACAGTATTAATGATATTGCTTAATTGCATGCAGAGTGCAATAACTTTTGTAGCAACAAAGATCGATATTAACATTCTGGTTCCTGTGCTGGGCTATAAAAACAGAATTGAGTAAGCAAACCAATTTATGAATATATTCTACCAAAAAGGCGGATTTAATATGCGATGCAAAGACAATACAATATATAAATTATAAAGACCAACTTTAATTTGATTATCTAGGTGTACGATGCATATATAATCAAAATTCATTTCATGTTTCAATGGGCAGCAAAAAAAACCTCAAAACTTGGTTTATGTTAAAAAAATGCTAAGTTTTTATTTTGACCCAAGATCCCAACATATCGAACAAGAACGGATAGCAATGTCTATTCAAGAAAGATGCACAAGGTATGAAAAAGACATCAAGTTGCGAGCTCTATGTACAAAGAATAAAACTTACATTTTTGGTACGCCGCGTGTTAATTACTGATGACTTGCCAACATTTGGGTACCCGACAAAACCAATCGATATCGATTGTTTGTCGCTTTTTAAGTGTGAAATTGTCTCAACACAAACAGAACAAACTATCATTATGCATAAACTAATATTGCAAAATAATGCATATACATAAATGAGTAGATAATATCAACTACGAAATAGCACCCCTTGAGGTATGTCATAGAAATGTTACATTGATAGTCAAACTAGTGAACTACAGGGAAATTCAGAAATTATTAATATGAACAAAGATAGCAGGTCGAAGATTGACTTAGAAACTCACAAGATCAGTAAGTTAAAAAATAGGAATATTATTAGAACTGACAATTTCAAAGCTAAACTAATAAAATAAGATCAGAACCAAACTCAACAAAAAGACCGGAAATAAGATGAAGCACGGAAGGCGCCAGGAGAATCGGGATAGTGATAAGAAAAAAAGGAAACAAAATCAAATTAAGAACCCAAGCCTCTAGACAAAAATACTTTTGAGAGAGCACCTATCTTTCATCTTTCTCGACCTAAATGATACATCACTTTTTCTTCCTTTTCTCTCCAAATAGCACCTATCCCAAACCAACTCAATCTTTTTTCTCACTTTTTTTCATTTATTTAATTATTCATTTATATATTAAATAAAATAAAATATTTAAACAATTGTATAAAAATTAAAATATAACAAATAATATAAATAAAAATTTCATTTCATAACATTAATAAAATATTATTATTAGAAAATAAAAATTACAAAACTCTAAATCAAAATTAATAAATAATAAAAACATCTAGTCGTCCTCGTTGTCGGAAACTTGGATAAGTGAAATATGTTCGACCAAAGCTGCTCGTTTGCATCTACCCGACCTCTTTCTATGTTTCCACTTCTAAATCTAGTTGACGACTCCGTGGTGCTACCAAAAGCATGTATGCCACCATTGGTAGACCAGGACTTACCTGCCGTGGCAACTGCCACCGCTTTCAGGCCACTTGCACCCCAGATCTAGTAGCCATCACTGGAAGCCCAAGTTCAGTTTTATAAGAGGAAGGCGAGGGTGTGGTTTGAGAGAAAATTGTAGTGGTAGGGTTTAAAAAAGATCATACAGTTAAAAATACAAAAAGTTAAAAATATGAAAACAAAAAGATTCTGTAGAAAAGTATGCTTTCAATTTATTTAAGTTTTAATTATAAAAATAGTTAAACTTATAATTGCATTAAAAAAAGGTCAACACTAAACTATCTGTTCCAACCCAAACTTGTCTTGAACAAAGCCCGTACGAGCCCAAACTCGTATGACCTGTTTTCTATATGGACATTCTGACAAGAACCCATTTTGATCTGTTTTCGAACCCACCCAGTTTGCCACCATAGCCAAGGGGAGCTTACCACTGGTTCTTCATAAGAACTTAACCTTCAAAGTTACCTTGCCATAAGACTTATTAATGCTTGCATGAAATGCTAAGGTAGGGTATTCCCTAGATAGTATTCTCAGCCATCCTTTTGTGACCCATGAGGGGGTCAAATCACACTGCACATATACAGGACGTTATAGTTAATTTGAGGATGGGGCAAGCAAGAGGGAAGAAACCCCACAATTCCAGGATCATGGTTACCTTATTTAACAATAAAATCATGTGTTCTTGATTATTATGGTACTAAAAGAAGTGAAATTCTTTCATTTGTTGTTAGTAGTTATGTAGTCAGGTTAGAATCATCATGGTGATGATTTAATCGGGTTTTGAAACTGATTTGGATAGAAAAATGGTGCCGAGTTTACTGATTTGTTGAAGATTTTGTGATTTAACATGCAAATGGGTCAAATTTCATGTGTTCTTGAGTTTTGATCGAAGGATGATCAGGTATGGTATATTTGAGTTGAAAACAAAGTGCTGGAAACACTAGAAGTTAATTTAAAGAAATTTTGGTCGCAATTGCAACTATTCACAACTACTACTACTAGGGATGTAAACGTGCCGAGCTACTCGAGCTCGGATCGTTAACGAGCCGAGCTCGAGCTTCAAAGAGCGGGCTCGCGAGCTTAAACGAGCCTAAACGAGCTCCATATGTAATATAATTTATATTTTATATTTAATTTTTAATAATTATATACATCATTTTAATAAAAATATCAAAATAATACCAGAACCTAAACGAGCCTAGCTTAAACGAGCCGAGCCCGAGCTTCATAAACATTAAACGAGCCCGACTCGACTCGGCTCGTTTACATCCCTAACTACTACTACACTGGAGCTACAATAGAAATATTCAAACACATGGTCCCCAAATCTAAGAATTCCATGCCTAATACAATGTTAGGATCTAAGTAAAAGCTTAATCCAATAATTGGTCTGCCCATGCCCAAAATTTCCACCACTCATTGCTCTAATGCTCTTCCCTTATATTTTATTGCAAGTATCTTAATTTAAATACAACCATGTAGATTTGGTCTTTGATTTCATTTGTTTTCTTCTTTATTTTTTTATCAATTAAACAAAAAAAATAAAATAAAATAAACAACATATATACATAATATATTATATATAGACACCATGCATATAAACTTGTATTAAGGAAGTTAAAAGAGAGATTATATTAAATAAGTAGTTAATATGTACGTGATAAACAACATACATGTGCGTTGCATGTTAGTTTTGGATCTGACCGGCCATTAATTTTAAATATATGTAAATTAAAGATGATTTAGGAGGAATTCGGATGTACAGGGAATATTATCATATCAAATGATTTACTAGTTAATATGTATGTGATATATATTATCTTTTTTCAATTCAAAGATCATGAGCTAGCTAGCTGAAATAATATTGCATGCTAGCTACCTACCTACCTAGGTAATTTCTCCATCTCCACTTAATAATTAAACATCAAACACGTACGACTGGAACCGGCGTTTTTAAAATGCATGGTTTTTTATTCATAATAAAGTACGTACGTACGTACTATGTGATACTTGAAGATTTAATTAAGCGTGTATAACTCTTTGGTCCATATTATTAGTGTCGTACGTGTGTCGTTGCATACCGATCGAGAAAACTGTTAAGAGTGTTCTTGTAAGATACTCATGAGTCATGAAAGTTGGCGTGCCCAAGAACTCATATTCTAGAGTAGTAAATATGCCGATTTGAAGGTCATTTAGACTGTATTATATAATGTTATTATTCACACTTGTGAATCCTCATTAATTAATTAGTAGTTAACAGAAAATTAGTTATATTGGTTGTTGGTATGCTTGAGTGAAATCATGAATTGTTATATTGAAGCTAACGTTGTTCGGTTCTGGTTGTTTTGGTAGGTTATCTTTTAGCTAATCTTTAAGGAGCTTGCTTGGGTAGGGCTTTAGGTGGAGCATGGTCGGTGAGTCACGTGTTCCGAAAATGCATGGGTTGTCTTCTTTATAATGGTCGTTGGATAGTTATTGTAACACCAAGACTGTACTAGGTAGTCAACTTTTCATTATGGATGTTATCCATGTTCCTTTATAGTATTTTTATTGTTAGTAATATTTAGATCATTGGCCGGATCCAAGTAAAAAAAAAAAGGTTAAAAACAGATCGCTTTGAAACACAAACACATTTTATAAACTTACTGTCAAAGATTCCCCCAAAATCCTTGAAAGCTCATAATTAAACAAAGAAGTTCCAATTTCTATGAACTTGGAAGTGAGCCGCAGTGAGATCCCGTGTCGACAGAGATTCAAGCCAGCGACTAAGAGGTTGAATTTACGGAGCCGATGAACTTGGAAGCGAGCCGCAGTGAGATTCTGTGTCGACTGAGATTCAAGCCAGCGAGTAAGAGGTTGAATTTACGGAGCCGATGAACTTGGAAGTGAGCCGTAGTGAGATCCTGAGTAGACAAATTAACAATGTATAAAATTAAACATTTTAAATTTAGTATAAAATTTAGGAGAATAAGGTAATTTTAATTTTTAAAAATGACAATTATAACTTGTGTCATCATAATTAATTTTCTATAATTTGTATAGTTACCTTCTGTAACATCCTCAAATTGAGTCTATTCGTGTGCTCCATTTGGTATGTCGATTTATTTAAACGAATTAAATATAAATATATTTATAAGAATTAATAGAAATTAGCTATTGGCCAGTTAAATGTGGAATTAAAAATAGTAATAAAATTAGATAAGAATGATAAAATAATAACTGGTTTCAAACGAGGTTTAGAAAAATATCCTCGTTAGTTGAAACGGTTATTCGGGTGTCGTGTTGTATGTTGAAAAGGGGAACAAAATACCTCCTTGTGGATAATTATTGACCATAAGTCGGTCCACATATTGGTGAGTCAGCCTACTCACTTTCAACACACACACATACGTGAACACACACACACTCAACTCATCTTGTTCCTTCTTGGTGTTCTTGAAGAGAAATCTAAGTAAGGACTTATTGAAGCTGGAATCAAGCACAAATCTTGCTCATTAGTTCTCTACAATCTGCTACTCATCATCATCTTCATCCTTAGTAAGCTCTTTCTCTCTTGTTCTTCATTTTTGGTAATTAGGTCAAAAATGGGTAAAACGAGTTTAGTTAACAAAGCTTGGATTCTTGGATTACAATCTGTTCTAGGATGAATTATAAGTTGTGTGGGACTGATTTGGTGTATTAAAGTAGCTATTTTGATTGAATTTTTTGAAATTGATCAAATGGGTCAAATACGATAATTTGATGAATTAATCTTGAATATGATGTTATAGTTGCTTATTTAGATGTTTATGAACTCTTGTAAGTGTCCCAAATCTAGTACAAAACTTGGAAATAATTAAGGACCAGTTGGGATTGGGTTTGAATGGAAAATAGCATGAGCACGGCACTTTCTCGCAGCTCTGCAGCTGCGTCGCGGCGCGACCTGTTGTGCAACAAGCAGAAGTTGATTTTTCAATATACAGAGTATATGGGTTGTGGTTGTATCACTTTTAACCATTTTAGAGGTATTTAGGTTAGTTTATGCATTTTTACTAATTTAGACACAATTAGAGAACTTAACACTAGAATTAGCATATGTATGTGATAAGTGGTATTCTAAGTGGACTTATATGTGTACAATAGGTAATTAAACATTCAAGGAAGGCCAAATCCATACTTGTGTTATATTTGAGCACCAAGGTGAGTACCGACTCTTATGAATCCAATAAAGGAAGATTTTGAATGCTATTTGTTTAAACGAACACGGTATGCTATTTATTACACATAGACTAGTATATTTATATATATAAGCTTAGAAAACAAGTATTGACATGATTAATGATATATTTGACATGTATTTAAGTACATGTATATTTATTGTGATATTTTGATAAATATGAATTCATGTGTGAAAGCATGCATGCTATGATCCCTATTATGGGTTAATGATGAGCTATGTGAAAAGTCCGGACATATGTGTATGGAAGGTCAGCTTCGGCTGGTTCTCAGGGGCCTTCGGGCAATTGTTCGGGACTAATGGTACTCGAGTGCCATTCCTTTAAACTCTTGGGGTGATTGTCTTAACTGGCTGAGCCTAATGAGCCTTTGGCTCCGTAACGAGCAGGTGGAGTCACTTAGGTGATGAAACCAGCACGGTTGGCAGTGTTTGATTCCCCCGGTGGTTGTTATTGAGCCGCACTAGCTATCTGGCAAGATATAGCACTGCTGGACATGTCAACATTGCCGCTAAGTGTTAGGATAGCATTGTATGCTCATTCTTGATTCATGACTTGCTATTATTGTACTCATACATGTCTGTATTCACTAGCTATTTTAAATAGCTAATGTTGTTGTTGTTTCCCTTTTTCAGACAAATAATAGGCAGACCTGATGAGACGGGGACCCTTGTGCTTTTGTACAGGCTTTTGTTGGAACACTACACTTGGTATTTATATATACAATGGTCGGTTTAGTTTAATGTAACACCGGTTGGCATGTTTGGCTATTTTTGTATTGTATATTTGTATATACGCCAAACATGTGTTTTAAACTGTAATAGTTAATAGGCTTGGGTTTGTTTATTGTTTTAAAATTTCGCTGCATAGTTTTGAAATTCAGTTAAGTTAACAAACAGGTAAACATTCAATTTACAAACGGACCCATACAGTTTGAAAACTCAAATTTTGAACTAATTTTAAGGTTTCAAAGACGGTGTTACACCTTCTAATTAATTTTTAATTTTTCAGACATGAAATAAGATTTTCATTTTAAAAACTAAAACTAACATTTGTTTTATTGTTAACCATAACCCTTAATTAGAACTATGGTTAAATTTTTTTAAAGAGGGAGAATACCAAGATGCCCTCGATCAATTTTAAACATGTTTACATAAATACAAAATATTTTGAGGGGAAGGTGAATGTCCTGCCACGTGGCTCCGTCCATGTGGCCAAAATTTTTTATAGTGAGTTGTATTGGTGGCGGCGTTGTTTTTGGTTTTTATGATATTGAATAAGAAGATCGTAGGATGTACAAGAGTTTTGAAAGAATACAAGTGGCCTACTATCTTTCAAGTGTGTAAACACTTTATTAATTTACAGCCGTTTGTTCAAATTAATTATAGTGTGGAGAGTGGTTTTTTTGTCCTTCACTTATTTAAGTTCTCAAACGATCCTCCATGTGTGTATAGATCAATAAGTGTGTATATATATATAGGCAAAAGTGCAAATGAGAACTGGTTTTCGTACGAGAATCGCGAAAATCAATCTTAGCCGTTCAATTCTCCCTCCTTCAATTGGATTGTCTACCTATGAATTCCTTACATGCAGCATGCCACACTCAATCCCCTCACGCTCTTCATTCATGAATTCCATTATCCAAAATGAACAGCCAAAATTGGTTCTCGCAGTTCTCGTACGAAAAACAGTTCTCGTTTAAACCCTCCCCTATATATATGTATATATATAATGTATATTGCATTATAAATATTTAACATTCTCTATTTTAAAATTTTTAAGTTTGCTTAATTTCAAGTAGTACATGTTCTTGATGCAAATAATATAAAATTACAAATACTTACAACAATAGTCCAATCATCTCTTTAATTATCTTAACTAATTGAGAAATTTAATGAGAAATATATGGTAAGTGTTATTTTACCAGCTCATTAAACATGAGACCAACAATTTAATTAATCTAGTTTGATTAAATCACTCGCATCAACACAATTTTCAAAACTAGAATATCTTTCTCTCTAACTTTTTAATATAGTTTGATTTCTTTTTTCTTATTTTATTGTTTATCAAAAATTATTTTAAAAATCAATGAAAGAATTAAATGAGAAAAAGAAACAAAGGAAACTAGAAAATGAAGAAATAAAAAGGATATGTCATCAGTCATGAACTATTTGGTGACACCATATTTCGTGAATAACATACGCTTATATTGTTGAAATCGGATATGTTGTTGAGCATAAACTATTTGTCGCTGTCGCATTGCACGGTTATAATGTCAGTAGATTATAAAGCATTTAATATTGGGTTTAGTTCTTGAAAATGTATTAAAGTTGACACCCTTTGCTGTTATATGTACTCAACTTAAATAACCAATCAATATACCCGGTTACTTATTTCACAGGTAATCGGTATTATTTTTATTTTTCATTTTTTATAGTATGACACATATTAATTAATTTCCACATCAGTTATATCTTCAAAAAATTAAAAAATCATGAACAAATGAAGAACATGAACACTTGAAGAAGAAGAACATCAAACCTAGAAATCAAAACCCTATATTTAGAAAGAAGAACAATCAAAGAGGAGACCCATTTCATTCAGCCCTAACCCAATATTGCAAAACAAGAACAAAAACACCCCTAAGATGAAGAACAATCAAACCGATAGATCACAAAACAAGAACCGAAACATAGATCTGGAAATCGACCTGAAAGTATACCCATATTGTTCAACCCTAACCCAAAATCGCAAACCCCATCGTTTGTAACTTGCAAATCGAAAAAGCATATGTGAATAAATCGAAGAACATATGGCCTTCAAACATCTGGAACAAAATCGTATGAACAAATCGAACCATAGAATGTATAAAATCAGAAACACATAAAAGATCTAGTGGGGATGAACTTGTATGAACAAAAATTGATAATATATATGGACAAACCCCGAATCAATTTGAGCCCTAAACCCTAAAACAAACCTGCAATCGCCAGAGAAAATTAGAAATCGTAAGGCTTCAATTTGATATACATCACGAAGAAAAAACCAAATGAGACATCTAGTTGAGATGAACTCGTAAGCCTTCAATTTGATTATCACTAAAACAGATATGTGGTTCACAGATCAGTCGAAGCCTCTATATCCTTCTTTCTCTTTCTTTTTCTTCTCATTAAATTATTATTATTATTATACATTTTATTTTCAATTATTTAAAAACAAGAAAATACATACATGTAGGCATCCAAGTCAGAAATCACGTCATTAAAACCAGTGTCACGTCACCATATAACCCGCTATAATAGGTTTGATACATTAAATGATAACTTTAAAAAGTCTGATTCATTAAATGGTAAATTTGAAATTTCAGAACACGCAATAGCAAAACATGACAACTTTGATACATTTTTGTGAACTAAACCTTTTAATATTCTTTCTCTTTAAAATTTTAATACTACTTAATATGAAGTAATACAATTTTTATGCTAATAATACAAACATTTACAATAATACCCCAATTAATTATCTTCTTAATTATCTCAACTAATTCATGGTAATTGTTTTTTAACAAATCATTAAACATGATACAACAATTTAATTGATCTAAGTTTTATTAAATCACACACATCAACACAATACGATTAGTAAGACTAGATTATTTTTCTCTCTAACAATTTAATAATTAAATATATTTTTCCGTATTTATTAACTATAAAATATCATTTTAAAAATCAATAAAAGAATTTATGAGAAAAAAGAAAAATAAAGAAAAGAGAAAAAGAGAAGAAATCTTTTCCTTATTTCATAAAAATATTATTTTAGAAATCACTCACATTAACACAATTCTAAAGATCTTATTATCTTTTTCTTATTTCATAAATAGAAATATTTTTTTTTATTTTAATATTTTTTTAAAAATTAATAAAAGAAACAGAAGAAATCGGACACGTTGCTAACAAAAACTATTTAGTGACATTGAGTGACGAGAATAACATACCATTACATTATTAAAAACGATATGTTACTAAACAGAAACTATTTGCTACCGACGCATTACGAGCGTACGATGCTAGTATTTTATTATCTATACGAATCAGGAAAGATAGAAATTTAAGAAGATAGGGGGGGGGGGGGGGGTAGGAGGGGATTTGGTCCCATTACACATGTCGAGACAAATTGGTTTTACAGCTCTCAAAGATACGTTTTTGATTTAATGAAAACAACAGCGGCATGTTATGTCACAAGGATTCTCAAAAATTATTCTACTATATTCAATTCCCCAAATTCTCCTTCTTTATATAATTTAACATTTATATAATTGATTTTATCATGGAAAATATACACCTAAAAAGGTTAAGGCACCAAATTGCTATTTTTAATTATAGATTTAATAATATTTGAGACAGGTGTGAAACTGTAAAATATAAGAGATGTTTTATATTTTTATATTAAATCCTCGTAAGTTATATTTATTCTTATACAGTTATACTTATCAGATCAAGATAAGTATTATAATCAAGAGTATAGATAAAGAAATAGAATTAATGAATTACATATGTCATAACTTAGTGAGTAATCGTATGAAGTATGAACATCATCTACGACTGTGTCCATTTTATTATGTGTGAACATCATCAATATTATACAAGTGACTATTTGGTCCGACTATTTTTATCTCTACAATTACTATACTGCAAGCCGAGTTTTCTTTAATAACATAAATGTATAACAATATAGAATACTTTATTAAAATATAAATTTTTATAAAAATGGAGATGAAATAATAAATGGAAGACAAATATTTTATACTTTTTTGAAAGATGATTTGAATGAACATGTGAAGTTTTTATCAAAGTACACATAAGTACCAAACATTGTGCAACTTGTATACACAAATAAAATAATTGATTGGATATATTTTTATTATATGGTTGTGTTTAAAAGGGTGGTGACCCAATGACCCATACCACTGCGTGTTTTGGTGTTTGTGTGTCTGCCTAAGAAAAAAAAGAAAATAAATTAACTCTTCACCTATTTCAGAAGCCAACACAAAATAAAAATTAAAATAATAATGAAAAAAAGGAAAACAAAGACATATAACACCTTCATCCCACCTCTTCTCTCTCTCTCTTGGAATCCCATTAAACATATTCGCAGGCGCACACACACACGCCCACAAACGAGAAAGCTTCCAACAATTGCCAAAATCAAATCTCAAATCTCGATTGTTTTCTTGTGCCAATTCTGCATTTTAGGTTTCACGATTCAAGAAAATGCATTACTGGTCTCCTTCATTAGATGTTGATCATGAATTCGAGAAGCTTGTTAATCGTATACACCCACCTAGGTAAAATTGTCTCTTCTTCTGTTACTAATTACCATTCATTCCTCAATTCTTTGTGTCAATTGGGCGATTTCGGAACTGGGTGTTCGTTATGAATTATGATTTATCTTTAAAGCGAATTTCAAGTTTTTTTCGCCGCGGAATTGGATGAATTTCAAGAATTTACGATTTCTATGCGTTTTTATTGGGATTAATTAATTACAGATTCTTGATGCATTTTTTTTATCTGTTTTTTTAGGGTTACCGTCGATAACATCACAGACAAAAAATCGACTCTGATTAAGGTAATTTCTTGAATCAATTCTTTGAAAAATAAACACCCGATTGAATTAATACTTTATTTGAATTATTTGCAGGTCGATAGCGCAAACAAACGAGGGAGCTTATTAGAAGTTGTTCAGGTTTTAACTGATCTGAATTTGTTGATCAAACGAGCTTACATTTCTTCAGATGGAGGATGGTTCATGGATGGTATAATCGTTAATTCAATTAGTCGTTTTTAGTATCAATTTCAATCGATTTCGTTGCTAAAAAATGTGATTGTTTTTTTTCTTTCGAATAACAGTGTTTCATGTCACTGATCAACACGGAAACAAACTCTCTGAAGATAACGTCGCAGATCGAATCCAGCAGGTATTCAAATGATCAGTGTTTGGATTTGCGTTTTGATGTTTAGCTAAGCAGATTCTAGTTTGATTATGTTATAATAAAGATTCAATAATCAGTTTTTAGTAACCATTATATTGCAACAAAACTAATCAATATAAAATTACCTGTTTACCCCTTAGTTTTTTTTATACCATTCATAGTACAAGATGAATCTCTTTTTCATCTAGCTTTTTTCATTATACTCTGTGTATTATTATTATTATTAAATAATAATATGAAATTCACCTTTCTAGTTATATGATAAATTACAACTTTATTATAACAAAATCAAACACCATCTTTCTGTTTTATTATAGCTGATTATTATTATTAAGTTTAGGTACCCCTTATAAAGTATAAAAATGTGTTCTAGAGCAATTTGTCTTAAATGGAGGGGCAAACTCTTTTCTTCTTCTTTTTCCTTGATTTGGAATCTTAAATCTTGTTTCTTAATAGGTGAATTTATATTAAAACTTTTAAATAGTTCTGTGGATTGCAAAAATTGATGGGTGGGGACCTACTATATGTAGATTTCTTGTATGACAGTTGTTTATTTGGGTGGATATGGTTCATTAACCCTCTTGTATGGGGTTGCAGTCGCTTGGACCACGGGGGTACAGCTTCCGTTCCCTAAGAGGTTCAGTCGGGGTTCAATACATGTCCGAGAACACGACAATCGAGCTAACGGGTCGTGACCGCCCTGGCTTGCTTTCAGAGGTCTTTGCGGTTCTAACCGACCTCAAATGCAATGTGGTTGCTGCTGAAATATGGACCCACAATTCAAGAATGGCTTCAATTGTGTACATTACAGATGATGAAACCGGGCGTCCTATCGACAACCCTGATCGGCTTGCTAAAATCAAACAGCTTTTATTGTACGTTTTAAAAGGTGATCTAGACAGACGTGGGGCCCAAACCGCGGTTTCTGTGGGGTCCACTCACACACAAAGGCGGTTGCACCAGTTGATGTACGCAGATCGTGATTATGATAGAGATGAATATGATATTCCCAAGGGGTCTAGCAGCCATAAACCGCTAGTAACTGTAGAAAATTGTGTTGAGAAAGGGTACACCGTGGTGAATCTGAGGTGTCAAGATCGGCCTAAATTACTATTTGATACGGTTTGCACCTTGACGGATATGCAATATGTGGTTTTCCATGCTACAATCATTGCTGACGGCCCAGAGGCTTTTCAGGTAACACTTTAGAATCAGGATCAAATAACAACTAAATATCTGGTAAGTGTAAGAATTAAACCTAACCACTTATTTCAGTTGCACATGTGAATTTTGGTTGCATATACATCTAATTCAGATGCATAGCACCTTAATTCTACTTATACATCTTACCAAATAGCAACTCCAATTGGAATATTATATTAAGAATTTAAGCTATTTCATTATATATCTTGTCGTAATCGTGTTCATTTACTTTAATATTAGGAGTTCTACATACGGCATACAGACGGATGCCCCATTAGTTCAGAAGCGGAGAGGCAGCGAGTAATCCATTGTCTAGAGGCAGCGATCAAGAGGCGGGTCTCAGAGGTATCAAACAGAAAATTTAAGATTTAATATTCGGTGTTAGATAAAGAGACTCTGCTTATGATTTTCAAAACATTTAGGGATCAGATAATGATCTTAAGTTATAAGTTTCATATAATTTTTAGTAAAACTGATTATCAAAGTTTATCTTTCATGTTCGAGTTTTGAAGTTAAAAACCAGCATTTCACATTAGTTATGGTTGTGATTTTACAGGGCCTAAGACTAGAACTGTGTGGTGAGGACAGGCTGGGACTACTATCTGACTTGACTCGGATTTTTAGAGAGAACGGGCTCTCTGTGACTCGGGCCGAGGTGACAACAAGAGGATTGAAAGCTGTAAACGCTTTCTATGTAATCGATTCATCAGGGAATCAAGTTAAAAGTGAAACAATAGAAGCAGTTAGAAATGAAATCGGTGAGACCATACTTAAAGTGAAGGAAGATGAAATGGCCACAAACTCGAAAACACTTCAACAACAAACAGGCGGGTTTTCGTTGGGTAATCTGTTTAGAAATCGATCTGAGAAATTTCTTTACAATTTGGGTCTCATTAGATCTTGTTCAGAGGTAGCTTAAATTAGGTTCAGAAAAGAAACAAAGAAAGTTTAGGCCCTCTCTCCCCTTCTCCTCCCCTCCTGAAGTGTAGATTCTGTGAGTCTCATTTGTCTACGTTAGTCGTTGTAAATACATACATGTATGCCTTTTAACTTTTCAAAATCTTGATAGTGATGATTGACAAATCCTTCCGGTCATGAACGCATATTTTTGTTTTGAACTACTTGTTTTAAAGGTTCTGTCAACGTTCTATATTTTTCTACAAAATCTTCAGACTTGTCCTTATTAATATAAGTGTTAAATTAATGAAAAATATAAAGAAAGATAAATAGTGGATTACATATATCATCTCCTGTTAGGTATATGAATGAAGTAATAGGAAATATTTGGAAGAAATAGAATTTTTCTTTATCAAATATGAATGAAGTATAGGTTTTGGTCATCATTTTATCTCACCATCTCAATAAATTATTTTTATTTTCCTTTATATTTCTTTTGGCTTTCTACCTCTAATTAAAAAAAATAATGTCCCAAACTCTATGAAAAATCCAATAAATTTGACAAATTCAAAATTTTTGAAAACAAGTGATAGTAATTTTCGTGTCTTATCTTTACTACCGGTATATTGTCCTAACTCCTAATATACTAGTTGTAAGACCAAAGTTCACACACGTCTCCATATCATGACTAAACAAGATCATAGCTCTAATACCTTTTTTTTAACAACTCTAATACCACTTATTGAGTAGGAGTGGTCACGCACTAGCACACCCATCACACCGCCATCTCAGTTTTTTTCCTGTCACTTAATTAAACACTTAGCTTCGTAATGGTTATTTCTCACCATACTAATTAATGAGACTCACATGTTATCTATCTAACTAATCAAAATTTAACAAACAAAAGTAAAAAACCAAAGGACCCACCTCTTCTCATCACACACTTCTTCATATGTGGTAAATATCACACCTTCATGGAGCGATACCATACTCCACCCCCCAAGTAGCCACTCAACCACACACCCACAACATCTTCCACTCCTTTTACTCAGATTGCTCGCACCTTATTAAACCAAATACATAAAAAAACGATGCTTCAATCTAAGAGAAGATGGAAATATCCGTCATATGTTGTCATCCATCTCCACAAGCCTTGTGATGGCTCGTCAACCACTCCACTTCTCCTGTCTATGTTGTTATCCACTCTTCTCGTTATACGCGTGAAGCCCATGATGGACATTTCTATTTTTTGGAACATATAATATACAATTGTGAAAAGTTTATTTGAGAATCGTTTTTAAATGAAAATGGTTCTCGCGATTCTCGCAATAAAAACGGTTCTTAAATGAACCTTCCCTATATACAATAAATATAACTTTTTATAGGTCTAGTAATAATAGTTATTAGTATAAAGTTTTAATGATAGTAAGTGATACTGAAAACAGCCAGTAACTATAATAATCACTGTTAGCACACTAAAATCAATTATGATAAAAGAGTTAAAGATAATGATAATATGTTAAATGAATTAAAGAAATGTTTTTCCAATAAGAATTATTTAAACATGTGTTTAGTTTAGTGGCAACTAATGGTGGTAGGTTTTTGTTGAATTGGGGATGTGAGTGATGGTCCATTTGTCCAAAGAAGTGGGAAAGTGACTAGAACCCAAAGAAAAGACATGTGATTAAAAATAGAATAAATTAAAGATATGAGTCATGATCTATGCAGCAGCAGCCACTTTTTGATCGTTATTATGTCAAAATCGGCTCCTAAAACTTTATTTATTTTTATAATAATTTTCCATTATTTTACCTACCCAATTGGGATTCCGTAACAAATTTCTTTTATCATTTTAATACATTATGTTATCAGTTCATCATCATAAAATTATCAATAAAATATTAATAATACAGATTTACTTTTTAAGAATTACAGAAAGTTTCAGAAAAATATAATATTTTATAACTATATTATAAAATAATTCTTGTTAACAATTAGTTAAATATAGAATACAGAGCCAATAATTGTTTAATTACCAAAATTCAGTTTCGGTATAATCATCAAAGTTAGTTTTCAAACGGTTTTATCATAAAATTTAAATTTATTATGATTTAATCATTAAAGTTACACATCGCTTTTGGTTTAAACTTTAAAAAGTTTTTTTTTCAAACAATTTAACCGTTGAATTTTTGTAAGAAAATTGTTTAACATTCTATGTTTTTTTTTTAAGTTTTTAATAAAACTAACATATATAATCAAGTAGAGAGGGTAATATTAAAAACCATACAAAACTTAAAGGATTAATTATTTTTTTAATAAAACTTTAAGGTTTAAACCATTTAAAAGAAACTTTGAGGTTTAAATTATAAAAAATTCAAAACTTTATGGTAAAATCGTTTAGAAAAAACTTTGATGGTTAAAGTGAAAATAAACGAAAACTTTAATGATTAAATTATTATTTATCCTAGAATATATTCGTATTTCGCACTTCAAGTTACTATAAAATTTTCTCTCATACAAGATTCTAATTTTTGTATTATTAATAGTTAGACTATTTTTTGCATATACAAAATGTTAGAAAGATCACATCACAATTAGTAATACAAACTTGCTCATCATGACAAGCTCATCGTGAACCATAGCATCCGTCGTAGTCTTGTCATGTACTACGGAGGAATCGTGATGAGCTTGTTGTTATTGCTGCTTGTCGTCCCAATGACAAGCTAAACGATCATTCAATCAACGTTCACAAACATAAATGAATAAGAAGATTATGGTTAGTGTTTGTTTTTTAAAAAACGATCATTCGGTTTGTTTACAACTTTACTTACCCTCGGTTGTAGGTGAGTAGATTAACCGAATCATAACCGAAATAATCTAACCAAAGAGGTGTATTATTTCTCAAACCAAATTTATTAAGTTACGATAACTAATAGGTGTTCGGTTAACCAATATAACCTCACCAAAACTGTTTCAATTTATAACGGAACCGGACCAAATTCGTACCTTTCTATAACACCGAGATAGTTATTTTTAGGGTTTTTGTAGATCGACTTCAGCATTTTAATTTAATCAGTTTTACCATTTTTTATTTTTAGACTACATAATTACTACTTCATTGAATTATCCAAGAAAGGTAAAAAAACAGCACACGTAAGAATAGATGGATACCGGTGAAAGGAGTAAATTAATATTAAGGAAGAAGGTCAAGAGACAAACAATGACAGTGGGGGTGGTGGTGTACCACCATGAACAGTCGCTTTCCGCCACCCTAATAACACAGCAAAACTCAGGCCACCATTGCAAAAAGTAAGAAGGCAGCAGGTGTTGGACCACCTAGCTAAGCTAGGCCAAAAGAAGAAAAACAAATCCTGAACCAAATCGTCCTCTCTCTCTCTCTCGACTATATATATAAGGGAAGGTTCATTTAAGAACCGTTTTTATTGCGAAAATCGCGAGAACCAATCTTAGCCGTTCATTTTGGAGAACCAATCTTAGCCGTTCATTTTGGATAATGGAATTGATGGATGAAGAGCGTGGGGGGATTGGGTGTGACAGGGTGCATGTAAGGAATTCATGTGTGGGCAATCCAATAGAAGAAGGGGGAATTGGACGGCTAGGATTGGTTCTCGCAATAAAAATGGTTCTTAAATGAAGAGCGTGGGTGGATTAAGTGTGACAAGGTGCAAGTAAGGAATTCATGGGTGGGCAATCCAATTGATAGAGAGGGAATTGGACGGCTAAGATTGGTTCTCGCAATAAAAACAATTCTCGTTTGAACTTTTCCACACACATATATATAGCAAAAGTTCAAACGAGAACTATTTTTCGTACGAGAACCGCGAGAACCAATCTTAGTCATCCAATTCCCCCTCCTTCAATTAGATTGCCCACCCATGAATTCCTTACATGCACCCTGCCACACTCAATCCCCACATGCTCTTCATCCATGAATTCCATTATCCATAATGAACGACCAAGATTGGTTCTCGTAGTTCTCGCCGAAAAACAGTTCTCGTTTGAACCCTCCCCTATCTATCTATACATACATACATACATACATATATATATAGGGGAGGGTTCAAATGAGAACGGTTTTTCGTACGAGAAATGCGAGAACCAATCTTGGTCATTCAAGTGGTAAGTGGAATTCATGAATAAAGAGCGTGGGAGGATTGAGTGTGGCAGGGTGTATATAAGGAATTCATGGGCGGACAATCCAATTGAAAAAGGGGAAATTTGACGGCTAAAATTGGTTCTCGTACGAAAAACAGTTCTTGTTTTACTTTTACCTCTCTATATATAAGGGAAGGTTTCATTGAGAACCAATATTAGAGTGAGAACCGTGAGAACCATTCGTTGTTTATTTTGGATAGTGGAATTCAAGGATGAAGAGCGTGGGGAATTGAGTGTGGGAATGTGCATTTAAATCATTCATCGGTGGGCAATCCAATTGAAGGAGGAGGAATTGGACGGCTAAGATTGGTTCTCGCAATAAAAACGGTTCTCAAATGAACTTTTTAATATATATGTATATATACACTAGCATGTTACTCGCGCAATGCAGCGATGATAAATAATTCATACTCGATAACATGTCCGTTTTCGATAACGTAAGGTATAAAATTCACACACTATGATGACAATCGAATAATTTTCATTCGCAGCATGTTCATTTTCTTTTCCTCCTTTTTATTTTATTTATCTCTTTATTATCTATCAATTCTTTCGTTAATATTTAAAATAACTTTTGAAAAAACAATAGAATAAGAAAAAAATCTATATTTATAAAAAAGATGATGAAAACATATCATTGTCTTTGTGAATTGTGTTGATTTGAATGAGGTGTGTTTTAAAAAATATAAGAATATTCAATATTATATTAATAATTTTCTATTGCTTAAATTTTAAGAGTACAAGTAAAGTAAGTTAAATATATGATAAATGAAACTTTTTAATTTATTTATATGAGTGCTTATAAATTCAGGTTACATGTTATCAGTTTTATGAGTTTTAATCTTACAAACTTTCTAATACTTAAATTTAAATAGTATTTTACCCGCGCGATGCAGCGGGGTAAAATAGTTTCATTTGTGGACTTGTCAATTTAACATGTTATTTGTGATGTTGCTGGAGAATATGGTGGTTGTGATCTTTGTACAAATATCAAGTTAACGCAACACTTACGTTTAAATGACAACATTCTATTATTGTATGAATGAATTCATACTATCTTTTACGATCATATTTCATGGTAGAATATAAAACTTTTTGAAAACAATAAGTAAATGTGACAATTATTTAGATCATGCTAAATACATATGTACTTCATTCATCACGCAACACTTCTTTGTAGACAGTTATAAGGTATTTATAGGCAAAGTATTTTGGTTTGATTTCTATCATTAAACTCAGGACAGTTTTTTGTAATTAATTTCTTGACAGTTTTAAAGTGTATAAGATTGAGTTATACTATTTTAAATGCTGGAATAATTTGTTTATGAACAAAATGCTTTCATCTAAAAAGTGATGAATATGTTGGATTCATCAAAAAGAAATTGATGAAAAACTAGTTTTAATCAATAAAGATGATGAACTAACGATTATCAGTTGATATATATACCGAAAAATGATCAAATAATCATCCATTTTACCCTTTTTACTTTAATTTTCTTTTTACTTGATCTCTACCATATATATATATATATATATATATATATATATATATATATATATATATATATAACTTTCATAAAAGCATATATAAAAACACACTCCCAATTGGATTATTATTCATTTTCTCAACCACGTGTTATTAAAGTTGAGTGGATTCAAGTGATGAATGTATTCTTGTTGGGTTTGGATTGTTATTCTCTCTGTAATGTGTGCTTGTGTTAATTCTTGACTTTACATGTGTATGAGAAAGAAATGAGACACAATCAACCATACTTATTTTTATTTCTTCAATTAATAATTTATGATTGAACAAGGTTGTTCTATGATATATAAGTAAAATTTATCAATACTACGATAAAAATTATAACATTAGTAAAAAAAATAGACTTTCAATATTACTTTTTTTGGCCAAATAGTTATAGATTTATCTCAAACAAACAATCACATGAAACACAAAACCAAAAACAATTAACTTGCTCTAAATATTATTATATAATATTTAGGCGATTGACAACTCATTACTTAATGACTTTCAGTTTTTTTTTTATCACATTAACATCATATTTTTCTCACAAATTCAATACTCTTCTCGGTTATGTTTCTAAAATAAATCAAAAATTATAAGTTGATCTTGTTGGTCCTCTAATCCGATGTACTTTTGTAGGTTGTAGTTAAGCTTTGTTTTGGTATCATCTCTTTTTAGTGTATTTAGCTTTGATATGACTCCACCTTAATGTCTACTATGTCCTCTTTTGTATTAAGGACACTATAATGTTGTTTTTATATAGTAATGAAATAACCTTTCTTTTCAGAAAAAAAAATTACATTATTTTCTCTCTTCAATCACTTCAAACTTGCAACTTATTTACTTTTTTTTTCATTTCTGAGTTTTTAAAAGTCTCTTGTTAAATAAAAAAGTTATTTTTTTAACTAGAGATTACATTAAATAAAAATTACAATACACAAATTAAGATTACTAGATTTCAAACTCATATTTTTTCCAAATATCATCTTGAAGTTTTAATACGATTTTTGGTTGACGTCTAGTCAATTGTTCGATCAGTCACACTAATATCTCCAAATGCTTAGAACGAACTGTATGTATGGTCATATAACCACACCTCACCACACACACATCAGTATCACATTCCCGAATCACATGTCACCACATAACACATGGTGTGGTTACACCTCATCCTAATAAATTCTAGAATCTATTTATCATCCAACCTACCAATCAAAATTTAAAAAGAAAAAGAAAAAGACTCAACACACCACCACTACAAGAGCTTCTCCCCGTAATGGCCATCACGCCCCTTTCCCACCACCGCGTGATAGTGTGGGACCCGTGAATTTTAAGGAGAACGTGAAACGTATTTTCGTTTTACCTCTAATGAATTGTGTCCTTTGTCAAGTATATTTTACCTCTAATATATATTTTGCCTATGGTCCTATACCCAAAAGAAGTCATGGGCTTTACGTTATAAAAAATGAGACAAGTGGATCAAATTTTATTAATTTGAGGCCCATGGGTAAAAAATGAGACTCATTACAACCCGAGCTATCAGATTAAAGTCTTATAATTATCTATTTTTGATAAAAATTAAAATTTAATTTTAACTTTTCACAATCAAAATTTATAATTTAAAAACAAACATGTTATTCGGTTGAATAAAAATCATTTTGCGAAATATAAGTTATCCATTAATTTACGTTACCCTTTCTAAAAGTATATATTTAAGTTAAACAGTGAAAGGTTAAAAAAAGGTATCCATCTATTCAAACTTACTATTTGAAGAGAAATTTAGGGTAAATTGCACCAAAATACAACCAATTTTAGCTAAACTACCATTGTATACAACGAATTCTTTTTAAAAAAAAAAATACAACCAACATACTAATTTCTCCCATTGTATGCAACTGGTGACCTGGAATGAAGGTAACCGGTAATTTTTAATATTTTTTGTATTTTTTTAATTTTAAATTCAAGTGTTCTTATGTTTTTCATTCTTCATGTGTAAACCAAGAACAACACCATGAATTAACCAAATCTTAAACTCAAAAACAAGAACAAAACCCATACAAATTTTGTAAACCAAATCTATAAACCGAATCAAACGTTCAAGGTGTTCAAATCATAAATTAATCCTAATCATAGATCTGAAACTTGAAATCTGAAATCAAAGAAACCAAATCAAAAACTCAATATGTTGTTCAAAGTGCAGATCTGAACGAGGGAACACAAAAGGATGAAAATATAAATCTAAATTAAACAAAAACCATTAAGGCTACGATTGTAGATAAGGCATAAGATCTGAAAACCCTAATCTCTAACCTTGAAGGTTGCGATGGTGGTGAAGGTTTGAAGGCAACAGCGGAGGTGGTGGTTGTTTGAAGAAGGCGACGGCAGTAGTTGTTTGAAAAAGGCGATGACGGCGGCGGCGGTTGTTTGCAGAAGGTGATGACGGCGGCGGTGGTTGTTTGGAAAAGGCGGCGGTGGATCTTTGAAGAAGGCGACGAAGGCAGCGTTGGTTTAGGGTTGTTTGAAGAAGGCGACAACTGCAACGGTGGTTTAGGGTTGTTTGAAGAAGGCGACGACATCGGTGCTGATGTGGTTGGAGAAACCCACGCGGTGGTCAAAGAAACTATCACGGTGGCTGCAAACAGCAACAATGATGAATCTTGAAGGCAAGGGCTACAAACTTATGCTTTTTGGAGTGTTTGTTTGTCAGATTGTGAATTTATGATTCATGGCTTCAAACTTCAAAGAGTCAAAGAGTGTTTGTTTTTTAGATTCTTTTGGAGTGTGTGTATGAAGTTATGCTTTTTTTTCCAGATTTTGTTAAATTAAAAATAAAAAAAATGAAAATTAAAGAAGTTTACCGGTTGAAAAGTATTTAACCTTCTATAGAAGGTAATCTTGTATATAATGGTAAGACTTTATAAGTTTGTTGTATTAATTTTAGAAGAAAAAAAAGTTCGTTGTATACAATGATAACTTAGCCAAAGTTGGTTGTATTTTGGTGCAGTTTGCCCAGAAATTTATCACTTCATCTTTACTATTAACTAGTTAATATTAGTATAATATCATTTAATCTTCTAATCTAATATTAATAAGAAGACTAATATGAGTAAAATCTATCAAACAATTCTAGTTATTGATTTAGGTAAAAAAAATTAATTACTAAATTTGAACTATTCATTTTGATAAAAACTGAAATTCAATTTTAACTTTTTTTGTATACTACACAGTATTATATAAATTTTGGTAAATATTTATTTGTTAATATTTATATAAGCTAAAAACGTGGTCGACACATAAAGAAGTCAACATTTATAATTAAAAAAACTCAAAACTTAAAATCGTTAATGAAGTCAAATATATTATCGTAATATTTTTGTTCTAATAATCTTTTCATTTAATATTAATAAAAGATTAACATTTATCAATCTTCTAATATAAATAAAAGACTAATTTGGATTAAATTTATTACACCATCCTAGCCATTCATTTAATAAATAAAATTTTAATTATACAATCTTAACTATCCATTTTGGTAAAATTTGAAATCCATTTTTGCCTTTTCTTTGTCAAATTTAGATTCAATTTTGATTTTAATTTGAATCAAAAAATTTAGAGAGAATTTCATTTTTTAAACCTTAAAATATGTCATCCTAATTTACAAATATAATAATTACCTTTTATAACATTACAAAATATTTTATTTAACCGATTAGTTTATGATTTAAAATATATTCTAAATATTTTAATTTCTTTTTAATTATAATCATAAAGAAATACAATAATAAGTCGATCACTTTTACAAGAAATATAAGCACGTCTCTTAATATAATAAAACCAAGTTTCTACCGTCACTTCTACCTTCTCCACATGTGAATTTATTTCATCGCTGGTCTTGGTATTGACAGTGTATCTTGTATATTTTTAAATTCTCAAGTTTTTTTGTCTTTTATAATTATTTAAAAATCTTTTTATTAATTTTAAATATGTATTATTTTTTAAAACAAACTCGTGTATCACACGAACGTTTAATTGACTATAAGTCAAGAGGTTATTCAAAATTAGTTATAATATGATATAAAATATGAGGTAAATAAAATATTTACTTAATTCAAAATATAGCGTAAATATTTTACATTATGTGAATTTATTTATCATCTTTAATTTAATTAAAGATTATATAATAAAATTAGTAGTTAGATATGATAGCAATGTTACAAGTTATAATATTTTAAACATCTTAATAGTTTATATAATAATGTTTATCTTGATCTATAAAGATAATTTTTTATTATTAAATTAAGCGGTGTTTGATATGAATAATTGAGAGATTGAATGAAATAAGTCATTCCGATATAATGAAAAAAACTTATTTATTTATCACCCATGAATGAAATGAATAATTGCATAAGGAATGTGATTCCTTCCATTTTATTCTATTAGGGAGTGTGTTTTTTTTTTCTTATTCCATCATGAAATGGAATAAAATTTAATAATTAATCTAATTTTTTAAAGTTTTTTACTAACATTAATAAAAATATTTTTTTAGATATTTATTAAAAGGATATTTTCTATAATGATCTTAACTAGTTTTTAAAATTTTTTATGGTTAATCTTTCTATATAATAAGTTATTGATACTTTTATTAAATTATTAACTAATTAAAAGTATATATTTGGAAATATGTGTATAAAATATGAAATTTTGATAAAGAAAATATTATTTTCAATAAAAATATATAAATAAAAAAATATTCCTTTCTCTAAATATGTCGAATGTAATCGTATGTAGAAATTATTCCAATGAAAATTCCGTTTATATATAAAGACAATTTAATTGAATGACTCGTTTCATTACATATGTAAAACAAACATGATAATGAAATATAATAGATCATTCAATTCTATCACCCATTCCATTATTTTGTCCATCTCATCTCTTCGTCATTCAATTCCATCCAACCAAACATACCCTTATTATTTTACATCAAATGGAATCTACAGATCGTAATACCTTGCCAACCTCTCTAACTAACATACTTAACAACTTTTTGTTTGGCTCATAATGGGTTAATTCAGAGGGTTTCCGCTGATTGAATTAGAGCACAAATTGTTTGATTAATCACTGAACTGAATCATCTAGAATAATTAATCATCTATGATTATTATTCATCTAGGACCATTAGTCAAACGATGAATTTTGAGAAGACCACATATGAATAGAACACCCAAAATCTTAATCAAACGTGTAACACCGCTTCTGAATTTAGTTGCTTTACTGTCAAATCAGATTATAGCATCGGAAATTTTTTTCTTTTAAAACGACAACTGTCATTTACATTATCAAAAAAACGTAGGTGTTACCAATGTACAGGAACCGACCATAGATCTATTTACAATACATCATAAATTATAAGTGTTCCACCCACAAGGGGCATTACATTCCCATAAGCAACTCGCCTCGCAGGCCATCTAGTCTTTACCTGAAAAGGGAAACATAGTATCATTAGCTACACTAGCTAGTGAGTACATACAATCATAAGCATCAATATAGCAAGTCATGCGTCATATCATAAACAATCATTACTAGCTTAGCACATAGCGGTGTGCTGACAAGATCGGTAAGAGTCGTGTCTTGCAGGGTAATCAATCCCGCTCAACAACTCAGACCGGGAGATCAGACACGACCAACCCGCGCTGGTGGGGGAGCACAAGGCAGTCCACCAAGCATCGTTCTCAGATCCAGAGGCTCTACAGGTAATCCAGCTACAATCAACTGATCACCACTCACGTTAAGGCACGGTGGTTCTGCAGAACCTTGACCCGGGATGCACCTCGAGTCACTGTTAAATCCAGAAATGACCGAAGTCCTGTTAGGATCCAGCTAACCAGCTGACCTTAACCATGCGTCAGATAGTCTGCAGACAGGTCACATACACATATACGTACATTTGATCCCACAGGGATCCATCATCTTACACATATCATCTTACAGTTATTCATACGAGCATATCATCATATATTAACTAAGTGGTTCCAATCTGGACCCAATGGCATGCTCCTGACACATACTCTAACATCATACAAGTCATACACTTACCTCTTCGAGCGTACCTGCAAAAGCAAGTTAGTCACAGTTCATTCACACAGTCACTTAACAGGCAAGCCTTACTCTACTAAGTCTCATGTTCGTAGGCACTCACTCGAGCTGTTACTAGGCACAGGTATTCGACTTGAATCCTCTAACTAGTTCACCTAGCATATAATACTTACATCAATCACTCACACGTGCATTCAAGATTTCACAAAACAACATTCAACTTTGGACATTACACAAATCCGCTAGAACTGTCGGATTTGGGGAAATCCGATGGTTATGTCGGATTCATGAAATCCGACACATTCAAACATGAAATCCGATACTTAGCATTCGGATTCCAACACTTAGGAATACCAACCATGCACACAAAATCCGACACTTGCGGATTCCGATACATAGAAGGAAATCCGATTCTTTTCGGATTCCGATACATAGAATCCGGAACCAAGGAAATCCGACAACTTGCGGATTTAGGAAATCCAACAACTTGCTGACTCCACACTAAAAAGGAATTCAAAACATGAAATCCGACAGAGTTGCGGAATCCGACACTTCTATCGGATTCCGACAATTCCTTCGGTTTTCATCACATTTGGATTCCGACAACTTCATCAACTGTAATTCCGATAACATCATTTGATCCTCTAAACAACTTCCTTTTGGCTTGCTTTAAGCCCAAAACATCATAACATCATCATCTAATCATCATGCACGCATGAAATCCCAACAAGAACACCATATATACCAAAACCCACTTTAAAGTAAGCTTTTGCATGTTCTTCATGGTGTTCTTGCATGGATTCATAGTTCTTAACATGCTATACATGTTTCTAATCTTCTAAACATATCCGAATCATGTTGCTCACCTTTGGAGAATCAATGATCAACCGCTTCTTGTTTTTCTTTGAAATCCGAGAAAAAGCACCGAGAGAAAAGAGAGAAAAGCGTTTGCGGTTTTGTGTGTTTTGCTATGTTTGACTAAAGTCAATTAAACATACATATATACTTTCTAAATACTAGAGGCAGTTGCCTCTTACCTCACTATGGGTTTTTCCTCTTTTCTAATTAATCACATAAACACTTAACATACACACATACATTTAGCATACATGCACACGCACATACATAAACACACATTCATTTAACTCAACAAGTATACACCAAATACTTCTTATTACAACAACTATACATACATACGTACGTACAATTACAACTAGGCCCAAGTTGAGGATGTTACAAAACGCAAATCTCTAGCAAACTTAAACTCAAATGTAACCGATCTTGAACAAGTTAAACCCCAAAAATTAAAAAAAACAACATATAATTTAGGGTTATGGCTAAAAGTTAGTATCAATGAAGAAGAAAGAGGGTGTGGTAGTGGCCAACAACTATGAAGACGGCCGGAGAAGAAAACAATACCAAAAATTACAAAGATTATCTAAAAGTTGAGGTGGTTGCATCGTAGAGAAGAGAACGAGGACGAAAGGGGCTTTGTTCGATATGTTGAATTTAGCCAGAGATATATGAAGATGAACCGAGGAAAAAGTAGCACGTAGTCAAATATGTTGCCAGAGTATAAATTTTTGCCATAGAACATCAATGGTTCAAATAACTAATTTCTCCGGCATACTTTGTTTACCAAGTAAATGTCATTTATTCAAGGGCATAGTGACTTCTTTAATAGGCAAATCACATCTATAGTAGAGGTAAGCATAAAAACCGATTAATCGAATTAATCTATAAAACTGAAACATTTCAAAAACCGATAGTTTGGTTTCTAAGTTTTGGCTAATCGATAAGAGCGGTTCGGTTACGGTTAATCACAAAAACCGTCCCATTATTAACCGAACCGCCCCAATAAAATATTTTATTTTTTTGTATTATTTATCTACACTAATACGAAACCTTATTAAGGACTATTGTATGTAAAAGTACAAAAAATACTTTTAGAGTGTCGTTTTTTAAAGTTTTTGGAGTTTTTGTTATTATTTTTAAGCGTTATAATCGTTTTCTATTATATATATATATATATATATATTCTATATGACGCCTCGTATTTATTTATTTTTGTTTCACATGAAAATTTCTTATTTATTTTTATGCCAAGTTTTAATTATTTAATTTCTTATATTAAATTCTTGTTCATTTTACCCAAGTTTATTTTTAATGTCAAACTTCCTTATTAGTTAAACGCCAATTTAACTGATAACCGCCTCATTAAGAAACCGAAACCAATTAGTTTAAATTGAACATAACAGAAACTATCGGTTATGGTTCGGGTTTAGATTTTAACCGACCTAAATCGACCCATGCTGAGCCCCCTAAATTGTAAAGTAAGCTATGCTTTGTTTATCTATATAAAAAATTGATTTTATTTCTAGTTTTTTTTAAAGACTCAAATGGAAAAATGAGAAATCAACACTTTAAGGTTAATACGGTACTTTTAACTAATTACCAACTCCTTAACTTGTTCACACCTCTAAATCATTTCGTTTTAAAGTTCATTTCATAAATGGTCCTTTAACTATTCATAAATTACAAACTTTATCATTTTTTCAAAACGTTAAAAGTTTGGTCATATATCTCTCTCTGTCTCTGTGAACACACAAACACACCTCAGCCACACTTCAGCTATGGACCACCGTACCTACGCCACCGCACCACAGCTTCTCCTCTTCGCCGCAAATCTACCATTGCACCACCATGAGACCACCACATATCTACTTTATCTCTCCTTTTAGGTAGCGTCTCTCTACCCTTTTGCTTCATCATCTTCGAGTGAGGGATTTTTAAGATAATGTTCTTGTTCAAGGTTTCATCATCTTCGAGTTAGGGTTCCCGTTTCTTTGTATCTACCCTCTTGTTTTTTTTTCTGTTGGATTTAGGTTTAGGGTTTGAATCGATTTTTAGGATTAGGTTTATGTTCTTTTGTATTTATGATTAGATGGGTGGTGGTTTTATGTCAAAAAAGGGTATGGAAAGGAGAGTGAGAGAGAGACCAAGGAGAGAGAATATGATAATGATAATGAACAAGAGATTAAGAGAGCGGGTTAGGGGTAATGAGGGCGGCAACAATGGTGGTGGGAGGTGTGAGGCGACGACAGTGGTGGTGCGAGGTGTAAGACGACAATAGTGGTGATTGGAGGCCGAGGAAGTGGTGGTGGGCGTTGTGGTGTAGAAGAAGACGGAGATCTTGAAATGGGAAGGGAATGTTTTGATTTTTTAATTTTAAAAAAGTTAAAATAGTATTTAATACTGAAAATCAATTAAAAATTAATAAATATGTAAAAAGTAAAAAATACCCTTATATACAGTGCATATGAGAGGACTTAACACACCTAATAAACAGAAATTATTAAAAAGGATTGTGATTGCAAAAAAAGGTAGTTAATTTTGATTGCAAAAAAAAAAGTAGTTAAAGACCAAAGTTGTAACTTTTAAAAAAAAGATCAAATGTGTAATTCATGATAGGGGCATTTATAAAATTAACTTCTCTTTTATTAAACGGAAAAAAAATAGAAAGAATGGCTTCGCCCGGGTTCGAACCGGAGACCTTCAGTGTGTTAGACTGACGTGATAACCAACTACACCACGAAACCTTAGTGTTATTATGAACTGATATAAGATTTATATCTACACGTTTTATATTCTTACAATTAAAATGTCATTCGAGCCTGCGGGTAAGATGAAGTGACAATGGCTACGGTGAGCTTGAATTCAAGTTCACTAATGCCATTAATTTCTCGTAGTTTCTTCTTTTCATCACCATCCGCCATTAGTTCAACATCTGTTCTTCGTAGAGCTTCAACCGCTACTGACATGGCGATCACCACCAAAATCATCGACTCGCATCTTCACGTTTGGGCATCTCCTCAAGAGGTCCGTTCGATACAATCCCTCCATACCGGAACAAAATTATTCAAATTTCAACGAATTAAAACGTTCTACCTTTAAAATTTCCTGTCGAATTTGCAGGCTTTGGAAAAATACCCTTACGTTCCCGGCCAGGAACCCTCGTTACGTGGTAATTTCGATTTTTTGCTAGATGTAAGTTCAAAGGTTTCGAAATTTCGATTTTAATTCTTCTGGATCTATCCTCTAATCTCGAAGTCATGTAGCTTTTTTATGTTCTGCTTGTTTTTGGTATGTTATTGTACAGTGTATGGGAGAAGCAGCTGTAGATGGTGCATTAATCGTGCAGCCCATTAATCATAAATTTGATCATTCATACGTAACAAGGTCTTACGAACTTCACATGATTAACTGTATTTTTCCTTCAGTCTTCATTGTTATACAATAGGTGTTTCAGATTGCGTTTTGATAGGTATTATGTTATATGGAAAATTAATATTAAATTACACAGGAGATAGTGTTTGATTTTCTTCTTTGTTTGAAGTTTTAATAATCATACAATCAGTTGTTTGTAAGCTGACTATCCAAGACTGCTTATTTCTTCTGTTTCTATCAACTACTGTTTGAATAGGTGCTATGTAAAATGCTTAATTCTTCTGGTTTGGTCCTCTAATCCCAATATCATAAGTGTTTTATGTTCTGCTTATATTTGGTATCTAGTTATTCGAAACTGAACAGCTTGTAGTTGATCCCTAAAATCATGTAATCAGTATCAGCTTCGCTATACCAAAACTCTACAAATTGACTATCTACGACTTGAAAATGCATAACCAGATAACTGCTTTCAAAGCGTAATGCCAACAGACCTGTAGAATAACTAGTTAACTGTGCAACCTTTGAAATATTTGCATCATATTGCCCCGAGCTTGAATGATTCCTTTCCTGCATACTATTTTCCACAATCCTTCATCCTTGATCAGTGGCAGAACCAGGACTAAAGGTGACCACTAGCACAATTTTTTTTTTCAAAGACAGGAGCAGTAGCAATAACACTACACTGATAGTTTCAAAATTTTCTTTTACACATAGTGCGCTTAGTTGACCAGTAGCACGAGCTACCTTGGGCTCTATACCAGGTCCACCCCTGTTCTTCTGTTGGCTTGCTTCGTTTGATTCAATGAATGATACTTGTCTAATCAATTCTTCCTTTTTTTTCCTATTTCAGTGTCTTGAAGAAACATCCATCCAAATTTGTTGGTTGCTGTCTTGCAAATCCAGCAGAAGATGGCAGTGGAGTCCGGCAACTTGAACAATTAATCTTGGAGGTATTTTTAAAACTCCCAATCCATTTGTAAAAGCCTCTCTTACTGCAACTGGATTTGATCCAAGATCTTTTTTTCTTCATAGGATGGTTATCGTGCTGTTCGCTTTAATCCTTACTTATGGCCATCTGGTCAGCAGGTAAATATTGTATAAATCTTGCTGCTTTTAAAAAGGATCAAGCATTTAAAAAGAATGCATGAATCTTTGCAGATGACAAATGAAATTGGGAAAGCAATGTTCTCGAAAGCAGGAGAGCTTGGAGTGCCTGTTGGCTTCATGTGCATGAAGGTATGCACTTTATACTACCTTGCAGTGTTTGTGGAATTCCAAGTTTGTACGTGAAGTGACTTTTTATTGCTTGTGGATTGTTTCTTTTAGGGTCTTAACTTGCATATCTCAGAAATTGAGAAGTTATGCAGTGAATTCCCCAGAACAATAGTACTGCTTGATCATTTAGCTTTCTGCAAACCTCCTTTGTGAGCTCCTTGGTTCTTTCAACTCGTACATTTACTTATGAGCTGGTCTATTTAGGTTGTTTATTTTTATCTCAAACGGGCTAAAGGATTTAAGTAAAAAGAAAACGATTCAAATGGGTCGAACTGGGTCATCCTGGTCGAAAGACATTCGAGTGTATTCAAATGCATAAAAACCTCTCAAATCAGTTTATTAGAAAGGTTTTGTTATATTTGTAATAGTATAGTTCTCTAATCCTAATTAGCACATTTTATATATTAATTTCAAATAAATTGATAAAAACATGTGTTTGCTGATCAGCCCGAGTACCCAACCTGACCCAAACACTACAACCTACATTTCAAACTTACCTGTTTTGATCCAAACCCATTTTGAGCCTTTATCCATCCACCTGATTTTGCCACCTCTACTCACACCCTCTAGAGGTCCAAGTCTTGCAAATTCTAAAGGCCTAAGGGTCAAGTGGTTTCTCACTTGTATGTTATCTTGTAGAGACGATGAAGAAGCCAAAGCCTTCTCAAATCTCCTGGGTCTATCAAGATTTCCACAGGTACGCATGAATGACTTGATAGAAACATTTTTTCTATTTTTCTTGGGGTGGGTGGTTAAGGGAATGGGATCGATACCCATAAGTTTGGTAATCCTCTATACCTAGTTTAAGGGTTATGTTTAGGAATTCATTCTATTCCCATTCCCATTCCAAGTTGGTATCAAACTCATACCCATAATTCCTGACTATAAAACAGACATTTTTTAAGTTCTTCTGCTTCACAAGTTCCCTTCTAATGGATTTTTATTAATATATTTTCACTATTAGTATTTTCTTTACTTTTATGTTTTTTCCTTTTAATTTGACAGGTATATGTAAAATTTAGCGCCTTGTTCAGAGTTTCAAGAAAGCCATTTCCATATGAAGATTTATCACTACTTCTATCCCAAGTAGTTTCAAGATTTGGCGCCAATCATGTGATGTGGGGAAGGTAATTTTACTGTCCATATTTCATACTAGGGCTTATTATGTTGCTTTTAACTTTTTTTTATTGTATGCTAGAAAAAATAAACAATTGCCATTGTACTTAACATAACTTCTATTTTTTACCATTGTATGTAGATAACCTCTATAGAGGAGGTGATTTATACACCATATCTATTAGTGATACACCACCAAGTTAAGTGGTTTTGACTACTTTACCCTGCATGATTTAGAATGATGTGAGCGGTAAGATGGTTAAAAGTTAAAACAGTTTAAATTGGTGGTGTATGGTTGAAAGGGGTGGTGTAGAGGTCATCACCCTTCTATAGCAAGTAAAATGTTGAAGTGGCAAGCCACTAAGTCACCAAATAACTAGTGTCAAATCAATGTTTTACCTGCCATAGAAATTACTTGCATTCAACGATAAAAAGCTGAAAGCATGCTACTTACAGTGAAAGAGAATAATCTTATCTTACATACAATCACAAAAGGGTGAAAGTAAGTTGCATATTGGCTAACTTACCCGTCTTAATAATTAGTTGTAGTTAGAACTTAGATGTCTTGGAGAGTTGTTAATTTTAGACCTATATCTTTCATAATACCATATATGCAGTGATTTCCCGTATGTTGTTGAAGAGTGTGGGTATAAGGAAGCGAAAGAAGCTGTGTCTCTAATTGCTAATCAAGCGTCATTATCATCTTCTGATTTGGAGTGGATCATGGGGAGGACTGCTATGCACCTTTTCCAAGGACAATGGGTTGCTTCTTGATTACTTAACACTCGATTCATTAGACAAGACACGAATATTGAACGGCCGTGCTTTAGACCTTGATGCATATCTAGCTACAGGCATACTGCTTTTCACTCTCCTTTTGCAAGTCGTGTAACATTAGGTGTGTGTATATATAGTCTAATTTGACAATTCAACCTCTTACGTGCTGTAAAAGTTAAACATTATTCTTTTAGCCTAAAGAAATGATCTAGGATGAACTTAAAGAACACTTTGAACTCCTCGAGAAGATAAGGCTTTGATAATTCAAAGCAATAGAGGTGGCAAAACATATAGGTTCGGTAACAAAGTCGCTGCCCTTAATAAACCTCCCCAGTTCCTTAATGTGGAAATCTTGCATCCCTCAATGCGTTGTCGTGTATCTCTAATCTGATCTCGAGAGGAGTTTTGGTTATTGACCCTCGTTGTCCACTTTGCAAGGATACTCATAAAGACCTCACACGTGTTATTTGATCGTCCTTCTGTGAAACTGAAGTGGAAAAGGCTGCTCAGGTTGAATCTTTCTTCCTGCCAGGTTGCTGCGTTTCTGGTCTTGTCGTAATTAGGAATGTTCGAGGCCTGAAAAAATCTAGCATTCGAAAACTTTTTGAAAGGGTAACTTATGTCCTTTTTTGGGGTGTAAGGAAGTGGAGAAACAAACTCATGCACGCTAGTGAGTCAGTAAGCAGGAGATACTTCATGAGGATATTTTCGGTTCATTGAGTGTCGTTTTTGTGAATCCAAAATAGAAGCAAAAAACCCGACTTTGACTGGAATCTACAAATCGCTTGGGTCTGTTTTGTTGATCCTTCTTGACTGCTCTTGTGATTTCAGCTTTGACCTCAGGTTGGTGTCCTTTGTTTTAGGTGGTGCTGTTATAACGTGGGTTTATTTCACATAATAATAACCAAGTTTGAAAATTGTTTTATCAAAGTCACTCATAGGTTATTTCACATTGGGAAAGTGACCTTGGTTGTGAAATAAAGGAGGAGTGACCTTGGTTGTGAAATAAAAGAAGAAATGACCTTGATGAAACAGTTTTCAAACTTAATTACTATTCTTTAAAGATATCGTATAAAGTATCTTGGGAGTGAGAATTTTACAATGGCTATTTTTTTTTGAAAATCTGACAGCAGTAGTAAGCCTTGGAAGGTGTTTGGTTATTTTTGTATTTTTTTTTTGTTCCAAGACTAATATGGTGTTTTTATCTTGTCCCAAAATAACACATCCAAATTATAAGAAAGCCTGGAGTCAGTCATAATTGCGGGGAGTCCTAGTCTTTTTTATATCAATAATATCATTGTTGTCTTTCTTAAAAAAAAAATACAAATAATTTATACAAACCAAGATTGTTCAACTTATCAATAACCTTGAGCTAGGTTCGAAACGAGCCGTTTCTAGAAAAAAAAAAAGACCCCTCCTGACCAACACACTTTTATCATCTCTTTATAAACCAAAGATTCTTCAACTCACGAGCCACAAAAACCAAAACCCTATTTCAACGGGTTTTTCTTCTACTTTTTTATATATTATAGTTTGAAGCTTCCTTTAATGACAGATGCCCAGAAAATGGGTTTAATCTTCTGGTTCATACCTATTTCTGTCTCCTCTTTTCTCCATCTACTTAGTTTTTTTAGGGTTTAGTTTATTAAAATATATCTAACTTGTCACTTTTTGCTATTGTATGGATCGAACTTTAAAAGTTATATTGTGTGTATCAAACTTAAAATTTGGTATTATTATATGTCTTTTGATTGCATAAAAGTGTAAAAAATGTATAAATTTAGTACATACAATAACGACAAATTAAATGTTCGATACACAATAGAAAATTTTAAAGTACGATACACACAATAGCAAAATGTGACAAGTTGAATACATTTTGATGAACACCAATTTGATTTTTATTTGATAAACATGTGCAGCGATTTCAGCAAAACCAAGTATGATTGGTGCAAACGAGTCAAGCTTTTATCGAGTAACTCGTGCTCGAGCAAGTTGAACTTTTGTCGAGCTCGAGCCCAAAAATAAGCTCAAAATGTTTAACGAGCCAACCTTCTAAGTGTTTGGCTAGAGTTTTTATCAAGCTTTTCGAGTGTTTTATGATACATTTATGTTAATATATGTAATATGTATATATGAGAGGCTAATATTAAAATAAACTAAACATGAATAGCTGAAATAAATTTATATTCTATAGGTACTTTTTATGGAACTAATTACTAATTATCTTGAATTAGATATCCAAGATTTTGCATTAGGTCATATTTTATCTATGTTTTGATTAAGGGTTAAGTGCATAGAAATATAGTGAACCATCCCGTTTTAATATTGTATGTAACAAACTAAACTTTCTTCGCTAAAATGTATTAAACTACACAAAAGTTGTAATTTATGCAATTTTGACCTACTTTATAGCGTGGTGTTTGCTCAGATGTTCATCTCACTTATGTTCATGTATAATAATAATAATAATAATAATAATAATAATAATAATACATGAATATAAGTGAGATGAACATTTGAGCAAACAACACTAGCACCGCTACCACCTTCAATCGCAGCCAGTGCCACCACCATAGCCTTCTTCTTCAACCACCACACCGCCACCACCACATGCTTCTTTAACCACCGCCACCGCCACCGCCATCTTCATCTACAACAACCACTCCATCTTCAACAGCACAACCACCACTTCCAACATATCTGAGATGAAAACTGTAAAAACATTCAACCACCACCAACATATCTAAAACGAAAACTAATTTTCTCAGATCGATAAAAACCCTAGTTTTTTCAAACGAACGATCGAAGAAAACCCTAATTTTTTTAAACGATCGATGAAAACCCTATTTTTTTCAATGATTTGAAGTAGACATCTCTAATGAACTAAGAAGAAACGAAATCCACATCTGAGATTCTTTTTAGTTCTTTGCTTTAGGGTTTTCTCACCTTTGTTTTGTCAAGTCCGGCGAGTATGAGGTATCCGGAGCATTAATCGATTAAGGGATATTGTTCCTTACATCTTCATGAGTAGCTTGAGGGTTGAAGGTGATGGTGGCCAGTGCTCGCACATCAAGCGACGGTTGAAGGTTTTAAGAAACCCAGAAACTGATTGAGTTGAAGGTGGTGGTGGCAATGATTCCATGAGACCGAGAGAGACGAGGACGTCACATGGTGATCATGTAACACCGTAAATCTCAAACCATTTTTTTAAAAACCGATGCGGAAGCATTTACATTACTCTTTAAAACCAACACCCACAAAATACAAAGTATCATTAATAAAATACAACATAAAAAAAAACCGTTGCGGAAGCATTTACGTTACTCTTTAAAACCAACACCCACAAAATACAAAGTATCATTAATAAAATACAACATCAACTTGTGTTACAAAAAATTTATAAAACATGGCTCGTCACTTCTCAAAACACAATATCAGAGCACTGGTCAAATTTCCCTTTTCACAAACAAAGCTAAACAGCTACTCACATAATCCTGCAAAAAGCAATCAACCGTGGGGGGTTAGCACAAAGCTAAATGAATGGAAGCAACAAATAAGCTAACAACAATCACAGTTCACAACTGAACCTCTGAACGACAATCACCAATCAATCCGTCAATTCAACAATCTCTTCAATCCCGAGGACCGGCGGTTCTGCCAAATCTACAACCAATGTCAGCCAAAGCAAAGGTTTACCGATAGCTCTCTGCCGATTGGCACAGTGAAATTCCCCTTTGATACAACGCATGCATCAGGAGGACTACCACTGCTCAACCAATAGCAGACGAGATCAGCTCTAACAACAGCAGCTGACCCCAACCAGCCCTTTCACAGAAGCTGATCTCTACCAACTCGTTACAACAGCAGTTGGTTCTCAAACAATCCAGATACAAATCTAATCACGAACACAATCCAAACTCTATCACATATAACATATACGAACATATAATTCTTGATTAACAAATAGCAGATTAACAGTCTATCATGGCATATCAAACAATCTATCTTCGCATACCGAACTCATCAGTCAATAACCACATAATTAAAACAACAATCCATCATTGCATTCAATCATTCCTTAAATCAAACAACTCATAACATTACCACCAACACCACCCGTGAGTAAACTTTCACTCATCTCAGTCCTCAATCCTGTCTGCTCAGTTGTCTAATATCACCGAGTCTTCATAGTTCCTTTGTTTTGAATTAACAACCACAAAATCTCTACTTTGAAATTTCAAGTCTTGTTCTTCTTTTTTCAGAGAAAAGCACATACTCACATACACGTGTACTTCCAACATGAGGTGTTGTCTCTTTTACATGCATACATACAATCACATATACTCACATACCATACATCCTCTCATACATACATAACATTTCTTTTTTTTTTCTTTTCATTTCAATTTCCAGTACTCAAATATATATACATTTCTATATATTTATTCGATGAATTAATTTAATTAATTCTAAATAATCACTTAGCCAATTAAATCCAAATAATCACGAAATCACGTACCGCTTACTCGTCAATCAACTATCCCGGATTTGCGGATGTTACAGATCACTTCTCCGGTGATGGTGACGGTCTTCTACTCTGGCGATGGTGGCGGTTGAGGAGGCAGTGCGGGTGGTGGTGATGATGGGTGGTCGGTCGGCGCATGTCATGTTCAAAGTGAGCCCAATTATAAACTTAAAAAGAATAAATAATAATAATAATAATAACAACCCTAATAATAATAATAATAATAATAATAATAATAACAACCCTAATAGTAATAATAATAAGGGTTAAGTGCCCTGAAATGTAATGAATTATCCCCCTTTTAATATTGTATGATAAGGTAACCGGACACGTCAGTGGTTACCTACAAAGCAGGTCAAAATTACACAAATTGTAACTTTTGGGTAGTTTAATGCATTTGAGCGAAAAAAGTTTAGTTTGTTACACACAATATTAAAATGGGGATAGTTAATTACATTTCGGTGCACTTAACCCTTTGGTTAATTTGGTTATTGAACTTAATTTTTTAAATATAATTAAGAGTTGAGCTCGAGTTAATAATATATCTTCTACGAGTCAAGCTCAAACCAAGTTCATTGAACTATCGAGTTGAGTTCAAGCTTAACATAAAGTCTTCAAGTTGAGCTCCATTCAACTCGTGTACACCCCTAGATATGAACTACAGGTAGCTCGAAAGCAACCTCCCACCGGCGCCTAGATCCGTCAAGCTAAGCAAATCTAAGATCTATTGTGAACCTTACAATCCTAGAGCACTCAAGGTCACCAATATTAAAATATCGGTAACGAGACACTCCAATAAATCGCTCGCCAATGTATGGATTAGCTCCAATGTAATCCCCAAACCATGATACGATATGTCCTTGTCGCCTATGTTGGCAACATCCTCTTTTCAGCCAAATAATACAACCTGCCAACCTGGTCTACCTCTGATTCAGAATTCATTGACGTTACATAAACGTAAAATAATCAAAGTGGTGTAATCAAAATCCAAAATCGGTACACCACTTGCTATGGGTTGTCTGAAAGCTTTGTTCTCACTTTGAGCCGGAAGTTCTGGTCAGGTGTTCTGAATCGTCATTGTGCCATTGTTGCAGTTCATTAACCGAACGAAATCCTTCTTCATTGACATTAAGGTCTGCTCAAATCGATTGTTTCAGCTTACACAGATCCTGTGTTCCACTTGATTTACACAAATTTGCTTGAGCAGATGCTTCATGCTCTGTATTTCAGTGGGCTCCTGTGAGTGCTTTTATCTACACCCAATTTCCCCAGCTCAGATGGACCCGTGCAGTTTATCAAATAAACTTCGCTGCAGCTAATTTTGACCCACTTATTCTAAATAATTAACCAAGTTGACCCAAAATAAAGCGTTTGGAGCAAATTTATCAGGTCTAAATATAACTCATAAGTACGGTCAAAATTGACATCTCTACAAATCAGTAAACAGAAAAAGGCCCAACTTATTTTCAACAACTCAACCAGATATTAGATCTTTAAAAGAAAAGATCTGTACAAGCTTTACAAACATATTCTAAGCAACCTAACCTCATCACCCCAACATCACAAACTTTGGATGCAAAATGAGGGGTAAAAACTATATAAAAAGGCTTTGCACAAAACATTTTAATCCGTACAAGCTACCTAATAAAAAACAAAACAAAAAAAAAGAGAAAGAAAGAAAGAAGACTCAGCGGTTGGGCTAATCATCTATTCGTTGAATCTCACCCATCATTATTCGGTTACTGGTGACCTTAAACCCCAAAAGAGCAGGGTCAATTTGCCTCCCTTTTTTACCCTTTTTCTTCCCGGTTTTACCCCCTTGTCCATCTGCATTTTCTAAAGCAGCATGATTATCTGACTTCTTAGAATTATTACTTTTTAGCATGTCACTAAAAGAAGCCGTCTCTGCCACGTCAGCATCACTACAAGATGACGTTCTCCTAAAACGAACATCCTTCTTGCCAGCTGTCATGTTCTCAGTGGCTTGATTTGCTTCATTGCCTCCTGCTTCAGGTTTCACACCTAGTAATAAACGAGAGGTGAAAAAAGGAGTTTGAAATATATGCTCGCCTCTGACTATGATTTAATGCAACAAATTCATATGTCGACAAGATCAAATAAAATCTAGACATCCGTAAGAACTATTCCATGACTACTCATTTCTGATGGCTAGCAATCTGGATGCATGTGCATCTAAATCAGAGACGTTGCATCCAAATTCCACTTGTGCATCTAAAATGAGTGATTAGAAAGAGTTCTTATAGTTTTTTTATATCAAATACTTAGTTCTTAATGGGACCGTCAGTTTATCAAAGTGAACCAAAAGAAGGATGTTATAATGAATATTATATATTAGTTCTTATTGGAACCATCAGTTCATCATAGTGAACCCATAAAAAATAAAAATGGTATAAATGAATATTTTAAGCAGAGCTTTTTACACAAAAGGGTTGATACTTGATTTGTGATAGGTCAACGCATAATGTGATTTATACATTTGCAACATATACCTTCAGGAGAGATCATGGTAGGAACACTCCTCCCTCTGACATCTGGATTTAATGCCAGCTCAGACAACCCTTCATGTGACGAGGCTGCACGTACAATGGGTGGACGTTTCAGCACAATATTTTCAGGCCTTTTAGATGTAGTTGTCACCCTGCAAACAGAGCTAATGTTTAAACAAATACTGACCCGAAATAAGAAAAAAAATTACTTAAAGATTTATCTATCAATTGATTCCACTAAATGTTTTAGTATTTCAGATGAATAAAAAACAAGTTTCCATGATAAATACTGCAGCGACAAGTTAGGCCCATTGTTCGAAGAAGGCCAAATGTGACAAACCACAAAGAAATGTGTGTAGTGTGCGTGCTGATATGTATTTACGTACATATGTGTACATACAAGTAAATGCTGTGCATGTATACTACATATATACAATTCTTTGGAAAGACTACCTGGTTTACAATCCAAGTATTAAATAGTTCTCTTACCGATGATCTTTAGTGTCGCCTGAAAGAGAGTCCATAGGTCCAGCATTATCAATGTATAAGCCTACATTCCCAACTGGAACCATGTCAGAAACATTTATATCATATTAAAGAAAAAAAGCTAACAAAACAAGGGAAGGCAGTTGTACAGTTGTTACCACCAAATCCTAGTGAGTTATGCCTGCCAACAGCATTAATTGGCGTTCCACTCTGATCTATAGCAATAACACCACCCAGATGGGTCATACTTTCTTGAGTTTCTGCACCCGGACCCACCATAGAGTTTGTATAAACTGCCTTAGACAAACCAAGCAATGAGTTCTCTTCATTGCCTTTCATACCAACTATTGTGTCACCCATTGGCGCACCTGCATTAGAGCCATAAGATCCAACACCACCAAACTGTTGATGGTTCAGCCCAATTTGTGGACCTTTCATGATATCTAGTGGTTCAGTAGGCTGATTGGCTGGTTTCTGCTGTAGTAGTTCCATAAGCAGTCTTTTTGAAGTGTCATCACTGGTCCCACCAGACATCCAAAGACTTGGATCTTCTGAGCTCCTTCTTGCTTCCATATCTCGTTTTTGTTTCTCGTTATTAATATGTAACTGTTGAATCCTCGATTCCATCCACTCGTTTGATATTTGTCCATCCATCACATCCAAATGCGAGGGATGGAAATTATTAGGGGTTAAAGGCTGGTGAGAGTGAATGTTTGAAGGAAACCGGCCTATTTGATTAGCATGGTGTAACCGAGGATTGGAATCTTGTACATCAAGGTTCATTCCTGGACCACCACCGGGCATTGACAATGACCTATCGTATGGTAGCAAGTTAGGGTCATGAAGGCCCCGTTGAGCACGTTCCTGCATCGAAAGGTTCCGTCCAATATGACTCAAATCTTCAAGAGACGACGGTCTATGTTGTTGCTGATAGAAATCTGAAGAACCGAGTCCAGCTGAGTTAACTCGGTGAAACCAGTCAGGGCCGAGTTGCCTTTCTTCCTCCATTTCAACTCTCTGCCTCAACCCCATAGGCAACTGCCTTCCATGAAACTGCTCCCGTTGAAGCATCTGGTGTTCTAAAGATGACATCTGTCCATGCTTAGCACGCATCATCTCCAAGAGATCATTCGGATGCCCTTGATGACCATATTTTGCTTGAATCAGATGCTCTATTGACGGATCAACATGTCGAGAACGTTGTTGCATTTCACTAAAAATTTGGTGCTTCAAAAGAATTTGATCAAGCGTGTTATTAGATCTCAAACGTCCATCTTGCATCTGATTCTGTACCAACTGTTCAAGCAGCATTTGCTGTCGAGATTGCTGTTCCTTAAGTAGCATTTGTTGTTGAAGCAGAATCTGCCTCTGCTGCAGCTGCTGAAGCTGCTGTTGCTGTTGTTGTTGTTGCTGCTGCTGTTGCAACTGAAGTGCCAAAAAGTGGTCAAGATCTTGACCAGTTTGACCGGCCAACTGCTGTTGGCTTATAAGATTTCGACCGGGAAGTTGGTCAAGCATAGGTGGTTCATTCAAGTGGGAAGCAGTAGATAACAGATTATGCTGCTGAAGCAGCTGCTGTTGGATGTGTTGAGCCCTAAGTTTCTCTGCTAAATCAAAGTGATTAGATTCTTGATTCATGTGTGAGAATTGGTCAGCTTCCATGGAATCTTGATACAAATTGCTTTCAGAAAGTGTATTCCTTCTGTAATCAGCCATTCCACCAACAGGATTCATAATTTGCTGCTGAATACCACCAGTAAAAGGTATTTTGGATGGCTGATCTCTCCTTAAACTAGACCCTTCAAGCTCCGACCACGATAGCCCAAACGGGTGCATCTTATTATCACTCTGACTTGGTGCAACAGGCTCCGTTAGGTCAGTAGGAACCGTGTGATGGTTCACATAGTTATCAGGCCTTCCTGGGAATACAATTTCTGCAACAAGGAAAACAGATAGAAAACATTAAGATGTGATCAAATACAACACTATTATCAAAGTAAATAAAGAAAAAGGTCCCACCTTCATCATGGAAGCCATTATTACCAGCCAACTGCCATCGAGAATCATCGGTCAAAACACCAATTTCAGAAGCGGAGGCAGAGACCGCCATATCAGCATTCAGATTCTCTTCAAAAGCACCACCAGTTGCGTGATTATGTGTAGCTTTTAGGTCTGGCATAACGTCTCCTAATTCCTCAAAAGGGGTTCCTTCTGGTGCATCTGCCACACGAACGGGTAATTCTGCCCCGAAAAACCCTTGCTCAAACCACGAAATGATGTCGACACCAAGAAACGGTCCCTGGATCTCCCCTTGTGGGTCACAATAGAACAAACTTAACTCCTCAGGTGGAATATGACTGGCCAGATGTTTATTTATGCTACTCTTTACGGGCTGCATATTCCCTTTCCAATATTGCTCAGAAGAAGACATGGAAAAGAGAGAGAGTGAATCGTTAGGAATCTCAGTATTGATGTCAAACGCAACAGATGACTGGACATCATCAAAAAGCTTATGCTTCACATAAGCTGAATCGCCAACTTTAAGATTACAAGTGTCATCATGATTGCTGCCTATAATTCCACTCTTTGACTTTGTTAATTTCTTGTCATAGGATTCCATTGCATGACCTGAAACAAAATACAGAGTTGCGTTATAATTGATCTGCTAACAAATCAATGCTAGTGAACATGTGAATCTAAAGCTCACCATCTGTCAAGTTAGTTTCAAGACTGTTAAAATGTAGGGCATCCTCAGCATCTGTTTGATGAGTCAGTTTATTTGGATCGACTAATTCCTCCACCAAGGAGAGATTAACATCTTTATTTGTGGTGGATCCAAAAGCTACAGCATCTAAATGGAGTTAAGTCAAACTATTTAGATCCCACAAAAATCTGAAGAGGTAATAACAAAGGTGTTTGCATTGAGAGAAAGTTAAATTACCGGCAATATTGTCGGTCGACTTGACCTTTGCAAATGAATTGTAGGACACCTCACTACTGACGACTTTTCCCTTCCATATATCACCAAGAATAGCCTGTCACAGACACATTAGTTTGTCAAACTAAAAAACAGTAAAGGTTAATGACAGAACCTGGAAAATATACTTTAGCATACCTCCTCATCTTTATCAGGAGCAACAAAAGCAAGTGGTTCGACAACAGTTACTTGTGTTATTGGAGATACATGCAAGATTTTTTCAGGCATGTTTGCAAAAGAAGGGTCAAGCTTCTGTGTACGGTATATATCAAGAAGTTTTCCCCTTGGATACAAAAACATGCCAGCAGAAGGACCTGGCTTGCCAGGAACACTATCATTGTTCTCAATGGACGCTGCAGATGAAGGCCTAGCAACTGTTCCACTAGATCTGCCACGTCCAACAGTAAAACCCGTGTTTGAACCCTCGACGCGACCTCTCTCTAGCCCGAAGCCAGGTGCAGCACGAAAAGAACCAGGCCCAGCAGGATTTGCCTCCATCCTGTGCCGTGGCCTCCATTTATCACGGGAGTCTTGATCACGCTCAGATATTAATCTTGTGCTACTTGAATTTGCTAGAGTTTCGCCATGAACGTCTTCCTTTTCGACATCTGTCTTCTTCTCGGATCGCACTTCCTTATCTTTTTCATCTGGGCCCCACCTCGATGACCATTTGCTATCACGACGTGCCTCGTGCCCAGAATTACGGTTGCCAGCATCATTCCACCTGTCTGTGAGAGGTGGAACTCTAGTATCAGTGGTCTCTCTACCAACATCAACACGACGGTCAGTTTTCCGGCGCTCTCTTCTACCAAGTAAACCTGTTTCTCTTTCTTCTTCACGCCAACGCCGTGCACTTTCTGTTTCATTTGCAACCTTCCTCCAATCTTTTTTTTCATCGGTCCCATCAGGACGCCAATCCTTCACATTGGAATCAGCAGAAATTCCAAGAGAAAGAGAACTTGGAGGACGCATTTCCTGTCATCATAGAGAAAACAGAGACATATTTCAAAACATCTAATCCTCATAACATGAAATCCGCTGTTAATATAAGATTTTCTATCCATTTATAGTTCAATATTCCAAGCCACAGCCAGTATAGATGAAAATACTCACAACCTCTTATGGTTCATTCAAAAGATAAGTAACGAGAAGGATGCTGATGACGACAGTATCACACATGAAAAAACATAACTAACAGGACATTCTGTGTGAAAAAAGTTTAAACCAACATCCACTTTTTGTTTTTGCATGCCTATTCTTGCGTAAATTACATATAGAAGAAGCTCAAAGGTGAAGAAGAGGTACAGTCTCGTATACATCACAATATGTAATCAGAAGATATTCTTGCTTCAGAGAAAAAGGGAAACTTTCAAAAATCCTGAGCCATTTAAAGTACCATGTTTTATTTATGCAATTCCAGCTCTTGTTATTATCCAATCACTTACCATCTTACTCTCACTTGGTTTAGCATAAAGCCACTGAGGAGACAAAGGGATGCTGCTGTCCAGAGCTGCATGATCTTTTAAAAATCAAGCACAAAGTGGATATCATGAGAACTCAAGAAAAATAATTCAAGAAAAGATGGTAGTAGAGAAAAAAATACGACTTCCAAAGCATTCCGTAAAACTACAGACCATGTATTAAACCTACCTTTAGAATCATCTAGCAAACCCATCATCTTATCGTCGTCATTCCCTCCTGAAGCTTCCACTGTCATTAAACATGTTAAAGAAATAATGATGATCAGAAGAGTGGTGATTTTAGAAAATGAGTGAATCAATACAAGGAAATTGCATGGGCAAAGTCTCACAAAAAAAAATAGCTAAATAACAAAAATAGAGTAATCAGAGAAGGCCAGCTTGCATTATGAAACACAGCTACAGACCCTTTTAACCTATACTTTAAATTCCATGTCAGTTTTTAAATGTCCTGGCAACATAGAAATGCTTCATTGCTTCTACATCTCCTCCGGTGAAAACAAAAATTAAAGAAAAAAGAAAGCGCTTCTCGGTGCTGAAGCAGGCTACAATCCAAGCAGCTAAAGAATAAAGATCCATGAAGCATTATGAATTATGATGTTAAATTCTACAAAACTATTGAATATCAACACAAAAAACCTAAGTCTAGATCTGATAAGTAGATCCAAGGTAGTAGTATTGAGATAAAAAAAAGCCTGCCTTGTGTTACATTTGGTGGTGAAGAATTTAGTATCACATAAGCCAGGAATAACTAGTTTTCCTATCAATGTATCTGAAATTCGTTAAGTAAAAGTCAACTGCTAAATGATAAACACTGCCTCATGACCATCAATCGCTCAATTGGCCATATAAATATACAGAAATAATCTAAAACTCCACCCAGATTCACAATCCAAATAAATTAATTCATAATTAGCACAAAGCAATGCGACGATGACCTACAGTCAAAAGAAAGTAAACACACTAGGTCTAAACCATACAGAACGAAATTCAGTACAGATGCAACAAAATTGAAGTAGCGTAACGAACTACAAGTATATCAGATCAGTAAACCCTAACCTAACGTGAACCAAAGAGTGGTAGAATCGACGAAAATAAAAAATGCAAAAGAGGCGATTAAATAGTACCTTTAGTAGTCCACAATTTATCAGCAAGTTTGGAAGAGATGAGATCGTCGGGAAGATCAAGTTTGCCTCCGGCCATCGGAAGTCGTAGAAGAAAAGATCCGGCGAGAGAGAAACTCGAGAGCAAGTAGCGATTTAAATAAGCCAAAATCAATCGAGAGATTTGAAGTTAGGGCTTGGAAATTGAATCGAAATCGAAATGGAAAGGGTTCGTAGGAGAGTAAGCAAAGAGCGAGAGAGATTTGAGAGAGACGGAGAGAGAGAGGGAAGAGGGTTTGTTTGGGTGGTAGCTAGAAGACCCAATCAACACAATCGGGAGATAGTATTTTGTGAGTTGCGTTGCGAGTGACATGTGCACATGACCGAACCAATCCCAACCTCACTGAACCGGATCGCACCCAAAGATCAACATCCACGACAAATTGAGCTCGATTAGTCTGGTCCTCTGCTACAAAACAAGGACCGACTCGCACCACTAGATATATACTGGTCAGTGGTCACCATGTAAGCGGGCTAAAGGTATTAAATTATTATCGGATAAAAATAAAATATGGGTTACGCTCTTAACTTTATATTTTAATATGTTTTAAGCTTTAATTTTTCTTTTAAGAGTCAAGTACGTAGTTGTCCTTTAACTATACCATTATTTCATCTTTTGTTCTTTATTATTTGTTTTATCAAATTTTCTTATACTTAATGTGTATCAAGCTTTTCATTTATCTCACCCAGATTGGTTTTCAGTAGCTCTTGCACGTAAAAAGACCAAGTTGCCTTCGTGTGCAATTAACGTGGGTGGGATAAACGAAATAATTTGACAGGCGTTAAGTAAAAAGACATTTAATGAAACAAATATCCAAATAAAAGACTCCACCGTAATTTGAATCTTAAAGGAACAAACGTTAAATAATTACATAGTTAAAGGATCAATGGCATAAATAACTTTTTTTTAACGAAGGTTAAAACTCTCAAACTTGTTGTAATCAAGTGTCTTAGTCACTTTATTTTCTATAACATGTTTTAAACCATAAATTTATCGGATAGAATATACTTTAATAGTCAAATTTTACACTTAAAATGGTTTTGTTCTCAAACATGTTGAGCTTAATATGTTTGTTAAAAAAAGTAAGGGTTAAACTATTTTCAAGTATAAAGTTTGAGAATTAAACCATATTTTACCCAACAAAGTCGCGGTTTATGACGTATTATAGGAAGCATATGGCTACAACACTAATTTGCAGCAAGTTAAAACGTTAAAACATTATGTGTTTGTAACATATGTTGTGTTTTCTAAGTAGGAGTTGTTGGTAATTAGTATTACCAATATTATTTAACTATAATGGGATGAACATGTTGACCAATGTAATCTTGATAAATATTGAACAAGGATAGTGCAGAGTGCACATTTGTTTGAATTTATTTTTATTTAAAGTTCACTGTTATTTAGGGACGAAACCCCTAAACAATGGGGGTCTGGGGTCCAAGGAGTGGCAACCCCTGGCATGGTCCAAGAGGCATCGCCACCCAAATTGTGGCAGTTTTCGGTGGTTTTTGTAACCATTTTGTCAGTTTTTGGTCATCGTTTTTGGTAAAGAACTTTCATAACAATTTTTCTAATTCTCCATCCAATAGAAACATTGAGTTTCATATGATTGAGATTTTAATTGTACCATCGAAATACTTCAATCTGAAAGTGTATCACGACTCTCAATGAATACAAGCAATCGAAACACCCCGAATTTCTAACAAGGGCGAGCATGAGTACCGAAAATACCTAACCGTGCCGATACTAAGTTAGAATTTTCAGTACGATACTGAAATATTGCTAAATCATTACTCGTGACTCAGTATTTGGGACTAGAGACTCAGTATTTGGGACTAGGGACTCGGTATTCGAGACTAATACCAAACCGACTAGTTAAAATAGGTACCCGGTATTGATACCGTATATAAATACTCGACATGGTATTTGGTACCACCTTTGAACATAATCCGGTACTCGATAAAATCAGTACCGATACCGGTCCAACACCATACTCACACCTATTTCTAAAGGAACGAATTTATCTGTTTTTTCTATTATTTAGTTTCTATATGTTGGTACATAAGCTTGAAATTTTTTATGATAATATTATTCTATTTTGTAAAGGTTGTGCCTAAAGAAAAATATATTAATTATATAAACATTTATTTGACACACCACGGACATTACGCTAGTTATTTATTATTTAGGTCACTAGATTTTAACAACTAATTATACATTATAGTTTAAAAGAGATTTTTTGCTTTAACAACTTTCTTAGTGAAACGGGCTATACTCTGGTATACATGGTCTAACTGTTTTCGTCGTTGTTTCTTATACCCACCTGGCCATTCAAGATGTTTATGCGGTTGACACGGATTTTTTAGAAGTGGCAATCGTGTCATGTTCGAGTTTGCGTGTCACGGGTTGGTGTGTTAGAAACACATGACCCGAAACCAATCGTTTATTTATTCCCATGAGGATTCCAAACACCAACCCGTATACGTGAGATCCACATATCCCTTTTAATTATACGGGTTAAAGTGTTGTTGGGTCATTTGCATGTTGGTGAATTATTAGAGGGTTGACGAGTTGTAAACATTCAACGTGCTTTTTTTTAAAGTAAACAGTCATCATGTTCGAAGATCAACACAAGTTTAAAAGTTACATAAGCTGTCAAAAGATCATACTTTATAACATTAGGAGTTTTCTTGTTTAATTTTCACAAACTAAAGCTATGAAAACGTGAACTGTTTTAGTGTGGATGATAATTGCATTAAAACCTGGTTTATATATGAAAAATAAAAAATTAAATAAATATTAAATGTGTTCGTGTGTCGACAATTAGAATTTATATTTGACTCGATTATTATATGTGTCACAGAAGTCAACACAAACCCAACATATTTATAATATCTATCAACTCAAACCCATTTATTCTCTTATCACGTGAAAACATTAACAGCCCTAAGATTTTTAAAGATTTTATAGACCACCTACTACTAATTGACACAAGGCTATTTAAGTTGGTTTTGTGATACTAATTAAACTATATTTTGAAACTCGTCATTTAGCTTTAGCTTATACATAACCAACCGGTTTTAAAAGTCCGTTAAGACGAATGTCCAAAACATACATTATAAAAAAATGGCTACATGTATATACTCATGATTAAATGAAAACTAAAATATTAGTGATAAGCATAACAACGGCGATATCAAATCATTCATATTTACAAATTCATCACATATTATGTTTTGTGAATTTTAAAATAAGTTAAAAAATCCCAACAAATAAGCACTTACATAAAAACGCATCAAATGTGTTTCTTGTACGTCTACGAAATTGTCGATATTCTTCAACTCAGAAATTTTAAAACAGTTTATTAAAACGATAATAATTTGAAAAGCTCAAGCTTATAAACCAAGACAAACACTAATTTTGTAATATACATCACAAATAAATAAGCTAACTTGCACCGATCAGTAACTTACTTTATTTATTAATGTACACTATAAATTCTTATTGATGGATTGAGATGTTCTAAAATTAAGAACATGAATGGTCATGTTCCCTCACAACAAATGCTATTTGGTTCTAATTTACTTCGTAAGTGGGTTTTCGAAGGAACATTACAAATCATGTTTTCCTCAATTTGAAACTATTTGATCTGAATGTTGATATATCAACAAACCGACTTAGATCTTGGAATCAAGGCCCCCTCCATACAAAGAAGATGAAGCTAAAAAACGAGATGCATCAATTATTCCCAAGAAGACACCCATTGAGGGTGCTTAGGATTGTGTTTTGATGAGGGGCTACCTTATTATTATGTTAGCAAAACGTTATTTTTTTTAGAACGGCAAACACACTTACACCCACTAAACATACTCTTAAATTTACTTATTTGTCCACCACCGGATTTGAACCCTCAACTTGTTGAGAAGGGCAAACTCACCCACACCAACTGAACATAGTCTTAAATCTACTCATTTGTCCACCACGGGACTTGAATTCTCAACTTATTGAGAAGGGGCAGCTTTATACCTCCACAACATCTAATACCGTCAAATCGCTAACGAAAGTCGAAAACAATGTGATTATCTGCATTCAGAAGAAAAAGGGTGATATCTTCTGTATGCAAACGACAGTCGAAAACACCAAACACAAGAACAAACGAAAATAAGACTGAAGAACATGCAGGGTTTCTCTTTGCCAAAATTCAAGCAGTAGAATTCGATTCAACACAATTTGAGGGAACTCTAGAAAGATTTACACACAAATTGAGATTACCAGCAATAAAAAATAAGTTTTAGAGCTCGATATATGGATTTAGAAACCAATTCAAAATCACCATTGATCCTAAACCTTGAATCATATTATATGATAGATTTTAGAAAAAAAATACTTTGAATTCCTTACGTAGAATACCTCCTCTTCTTTCTTGATTTCTCGCAAATGAATCCCTTCTCGAGTTGTTCCACTCTTTGACTCAGTGAGTTAAGCATCCGAGACTGCGACTCGTTCCTCTCGAACATCTGCTTCATTAGTTTAATCATCATCTCGTTATGATTCATCAACTTTTCCACTATTTTGATGTTCCTCTTGTTAGCATCTACAGGATTGGAATTCACCACGATTTCATTCACACCTTCCATTTCTGTATTGATTACACCATCCGCAATCTTCGCAAAACCCTTACCGGTTACCGATTTCACGGGACCATCAACAACCTCATCACGAGATGCGGAAGATTCAGGGAGATTCTCAGATTCAATCTTAGCGGCAACAATCGAATCCACTGTCTCCTGTAGCGCAATTGCTTTCCTAATAACAGCTTTTCTGAAATCCCTAACTCCGAAATCAACACCACGAATGGAATCAAGCTTGAAAAGCAAACACATTAGGCTTTCATTCACTCTCAATCGCTCCTTGTCGTCTCTCCGGATCAACGTAACAATATCTGTATCGTTAATCCTATTTTCGACTTCACAAACCTCGTTTCTGATCGACGAGATCTTCTTCAAGCTCTTTCTGACTAAAAATCCTCTAAAAACTCTCTGAATCTTCAACGCTGCTGACTCCTTGGATGCCGGTAACGGCAATTGTGGTCGCGCCGACGGAAAGAAGTGGACCGGTACCGAGACTACCTTCGGCGATAAATTCCGGTAGGTCGGAACGGGTCGGGTCTGACGTGATGAGTAGCTCTTGAAAAACGGATCGTTGTTCATGATTTACTGAGCAATAACAATAAGATGAAATTTCAATACGCGAATACAGATTACTTGCTGCTTTTTGAATTTGAAGGAAGGAGTGGCGGTTGTTTTCCAGAAGATCCTGGATGTTGAAAAAATACCAAGTTATTAATTATTTCTCTTTTGATATAGATTTTATCTAAAAAATGATTTTCTTAACTGTAATTCCTAATTAAAGTTCAAATTAATTTCATAAACTACTTTCAGCTAGGCCGTGATTAGACCGTGTGGAAAGATTCTATTCAGTATTACAAAAAAATTAATCATAGGTGCTTTGTATATCATACATTGTTTTAAAGCCATAAGATTCTGCTTTGACTTTAGATATCATTAAATTAGTTTAGAATTAAATTTGGTTAAATCATCCAAATAGCGGAAGGTGTAAAAGCTATATTATAGTTTTGGGTCAAAGATGTTGTGTAAGTTGAGTGGGTATTGATCATAGCACATCTGACGATATATAATGTAAGTATATGGGAGGGAGGGAGGGAGGGAGGAGATACATCCAATAACACCCAAGTTAATTATATGATTGTAGGTTAAAGTTGGATTATAAAATGGAAGATGATTCTTTCAAGGAAGAACTTGAGTATTCCACATATGAACACATTTCAAGTTAATATACAAGTTATTGAAGCATTTATGTTTTATAGATGAATTAATTTTATCCGTAAAAAAAATCATCTTAGAGCCTATAATAAAGTTGCTTTTGTTGGTTTATGGTGATTTAGAGAAAAGAAATGGGTAAGTTTGGGAGATTCTAGGCCAAATTTCATAGCTTGAATCTCATGCATTGATGTCATAACCGATCATTAGTGAGTACCCTGCCATATCTATTATCCATCATGGTCAGTTTCTATTTACCAACGAATTTCATCCATTGATATTGGACTGTTGGCATTTTTCTAGCAGTGACCGTTCCATTAGCATATTTGGTTAATTTGTTGGAATGAAATGAGTAGTTAGTACACGAAAATGGGAAAATAAAGTGACAATACCTCTTGGTTTGGTTATGGTTGTCGATTAGATTGCAAATAGGAAAATAAGAATTGTCCTTTGATTGCTGATGAGAAAGATATGCGGGAAAAAATAAAAGGTGATGATAATTGTGAGCTACAATCGTGTATGGTTACTTAAATGGCATATTGGTCAATCTCCATCTTATCTACAAATGGAATGAAAAAAAAGAGTAGTATGTTGGGTGTGTTTGGTGAAAATAGCTGGTAGCAAATAGCTGAAAACTGGTAGCTAGAGTTGGAAGCTATCTTCCAATATAAATAAAAGACTAATTAGAAAAATATTATTAGTACAATCTAAACCCCTTCATTAAACAAAAGATTTAATCTTGATCATTCATTTGTCTGAAATTAAAAAATTAATTTTGACTTTTTAAAGTCAAAGTATTTTAAATTGTGTCCTACTAAATTAATCCAAATGTCAATTTTAGAGACAGATCTATAGATTTTACATATCTATACTTTTTAAATTATTATATTTTAGTAGGATTTGAATTAATAATTTTAATAATTTAAAAATATTTATACCTAATTAATTTAAAAATATAACCGTACATATGTATAAATATATTATTTAAAAAGTATTTATACCTAATTAATTTATAACCGTATATATGTAGAAATTGTCATACTTTTTAAATTATTAAAATTATTAATGCAAATCCTACTAAAATTATGTACCATAAGGTATATCAATAATAAAATATTATATACATTTAAATCATTGTCCTTGTCTATATTTATTATATATATACATATACTACAAGTTATATCGTAATTAAATTTTATATCCTTTTTCAAATTTTATTGGATCACGCTCTTAACTCGTTCATACAATGCAATTATATATTTAGCTAAGTAAATATAAAATAATAATTTTACATAAATAATTATGGTTATTCGTGTGTTTACACGGGTAGTTGGACAAATTAGTGTAAAATAACAAAAAAATTATAAAACAATAACAAAAAAAGGACAAAGCATAAAAATTGGAGGAATTATAAAACAATTACAGAGGATATTTAACTAATTTTGTATATAAAAAGCTTCCGGCTAGTTTTAAAAGTTACTTCAAGAAGCTTTTTTATTATAAAAGCTTACAGTTTTTTCACTCTGAACAAGATTTGTAATTTTTCTTTCAAAACAAAAAACTATCGGCTCCATTAAGATTCAAAAAGCTATGTACCGAACACACTCGTTAAATGAAAAAGTGAAAAATTGAGGAATGTATTAAGTCCATAATGTTTTTTCCCCTTTCCCTCGTGTTTGCAGAAAACTTTTTTTTAGGAAAGGATGAAATTGTGTATTTATTTTTCTTCCTCATTCTTTCCTAACAAAACGGTCAAAATAGGCCTATATGCTTTAAATAGGGATGTAGATGCATAAGGTTTAAGACATAGAAACCCAACATAAGTTTCAGTTTTGTGTCAATATTAACAACTTATTTTTAATTGCAAATGCAACCATTAAATTTTAAGGTTTCTGTTAGAGTTAAAGGTAGGTAGATATGGGCCTGTTTGGTCGATTCTAACCCCAAACCATTTATTTGGGTTTTAAGCATTTCAAATCTAATAGTTTCGGATTCTATTTGTTTAGTTTTATTGAGTTCATATAGTAAATGGGTCCACTTTTTATTTATAAACCACTTCACCACTTCTCGACACAACATTCCCAATTGCTAGACCAAAACCTATTTTTAGGTTTAAAATCATTGTAATGGTTTTAAAATATACATTCTTAGGCTAAATAGGTCGTCTCCAACAATTATATAAAATTTCCATGTGTAAATTAATTTCCATCAACATTTATATACGGCTAGAAACGACTAGGCGAGGGTTGATGGTTGGAGATGAGGATCGACGGTCACCTAACAACCTTTCCCGTTGTGTTAGAGTGCTTATTCAATTGAACTCTCAAAGAAGTCTCAGAGAATGAAGCAGTGGTACTGCGTAGCATGTCAAGAAAGATTAAAAAGTGAGTTTGAAATTTTGAATATGCATCTTAGCTTAGTTACTTACGGGAAGGATCATCACTCTATATAGTATAAACACCCATTAGTTAAATGAAAATTCTAAACAATCCATGATCCACAAGAGTTCACCTTTCTTTGTAGTAAAAGCTTATTCACCCCTGTACGATCTAAAATTTGTAAAAAACAATGATAGTGAATGAGGGAACATATCTAACCATAGAAATTTCTGCTTCTCATCTGAATGAACACATATTAATGTGCTTCTCCATCTCCAAATGAGTCCCAAACCTGTGTACATAATACCCTGCAGCACCAAGATCTTGAAATGGAAAGAGAGGATGTCTATAGAAAATAAGTCCACCAAGGGCCAAATAATTTTCTCCGAGAAGTTATTAATTTAGGAGATAAATGAGTACCTGATCAACGGAGTCGAATCCTTACTACAAATAGGGCAAGATCATCAATTGTCATCACAGATTTTATAAAGAGTTCTAAAATCTGTACATCACAAAGCTTTTTTTTCTAGTAAGAAAACATCATATCTAATTATCTATTGTGCTAGAAGGCTAAGTTTCTTTTAACCTTAACACTCTCAATTCCAAGTCCCTCATTTTTTATAAACACACAATGTAATTTCTTTCCATCATAGTTAAAACTCAAAAAATCCACTTATAATGCATTTCATAGATTTAAAATACTAATAGGACCTTGAAAAAGCTACAGATAGTAGATAGTCAGGCTACATAACGCACATTTAGTTAAGTTCGGACGGCCACCAATTGATGAGGACTTTGTTCTTCAAGAGGAGAGTTTAGCCATGAATGGTCAATGACCTCATTCCAACTAGCTTCTTGGAGAGATCTCTACCCACCATATGTTCATAACTGCATTGAAAGAAACTTGTCACCTCCTTAACTAGATTCAAATCAACCTTAATTCCACATAGCATGCTTTTAAAAAGGCTCACCCAAAGGTCCGAAGCCATATAAAACCATTGAAGTTGAGAAAGATTTGCATTGCCCTCCTCAGCTTATACCATCAAAGATGCCCTTATCACAAGCATCTTTCATATTAAATTAGACAAAGACTATCAAAGACAAACACATATACACTATTCAACGTCTTTTCTATATGTGCTTTAAGCAAAAGAAGGTTGATCCCATTTTTAATGGCATGTTAGACAAGTTCATAGTCATTTTACAATTTGAAGGTTGATTTTACAGCTGGTTCATAGTCATTTTACGATTGTGAATAACACAATCAAATGATAAGTGGAAGAGATCCAGGAGAGTAAAGGTCAACAGGATGATTTTATCACCTTTTAAGAGTTACAATACAACCTCTGCCATGTAAGGAGCTAGATAGAGTTGACATACCATTTTAAAGGGTATAGTTTTAATGAAGTTTTGATCCAACGGTCTAAAATAAATAATTTTTCACCAACTATTGGAATCATATGTATGTGTGGGATCGCATTTTAGCGATTAAAAACTACTTTCAAATGATACGTTATAGAGGTTATTTCACTGTAAAATGATAATTTGGTTTGATCTAAATGTCCAAAGCTGATTATTTGCGAATTGGAAATGCAATAATCGGTTAACCCGTTTCCAAAACACACACACACACAAAAAAAACACCCCATGAGCCATGAGAAGGTCTATGAAAAGGTTGTAAAGCAAATTTAAACATTCTTATTAATATATTAGGTTTGAGTTTAGTTGTCTAAATACATGCATAGTCTTCTTACACACCAAACAATAGAGAGCTCATCATATGAGATTCATCCTTTTGGGAATCTGTATGCCTGCCTTCTTCAAAAGTTGTGCAGAAGCATGCTTTGCCATAGAAATAATTTCTGCCTGTGTTGCATGAATGAACTTGTTAACATAACACTATACTCTTCATGCATGGATCATAATCAAATAAGAAGGATGTTAACGTAAAAAGTTTAAAAAGGGCACTAATGCACGAATATTGTAACACTGATGCACACTGGTGTTTCTAATAAAGGAGCATGCAACAGAATTATAAAACTGGTGCATCATCGCCCCTTTTCACATTAAAAACCCAACCTTTTATGCAAATATTAGAATTTGAACATTATGATACCTCATCAACGTTCATGATTTTATGATTCTTCATGATCCAACAGCCGTTGCACATAACAGAGACTATATTTTCTGTTCGCAGGCAATACACAAGGCTGGAGATGCTGCAGTATAAATCAATTATCAGATAAGGAGACCGACTTATTAATTATAAACAGAACCAGACCACATATAAGATCATTATGATGGCAGTCGTTAAATAAGTAAAATCGATACACAAATTAATATTAGAGCACATTACATTTTCAGAGACCAAAAGATAAAACTGGTGACAGTCTTGAAGGTCAAAAGGGTTCTTTTAAAAGGATTAAATTACACCGTTAGTCCTGATTGAACTCTCACCCATTCATATCAGAAACAAGCGGTAGGTGTGGCTGTGGTCTTCCCTCTGATGGTTGGTGGTGGCACATTTAAGGGTGGTAGACTGGCAGTGGTGGATCTTCAGAGATTGAGCGAGAGAGGTTAGATGTGAGATAAATGAGGGGGGATGGGGTAAAATGATGCACACATAAGTTTTCAAAGGGTGGCAGTGTTTGGTAAGGTTTTTTATATTAATTTGATGTATTAAAGAAATAGAAATTGACCATTTTACCCTCACGTGCAAGCCCTGTGAGGATTAACTAACAGTCATATTTACTGGAGGGTTAACTGTTAGCTGGTGCAGCAAATACAAACCTAAAGGACTTCCAGCACAAATTTGAAAACTGAAGGACCAAATGTGAAATTAGGGAATCATAAAGGACTAACAGCGTAATTTACTCTTTTAAAAGAGTAAAATAGTCGTTTCCTAAGATTTAACAGACTCACGGACTCAAAGTATGCATATCTTTCAAAAGTAGTAGGATCTCCTAGCAATGAATCAAATTTACGGTCTTACGAATTCCAGCTGTAGTTCTTGACAAACCACGGGGACTTATATTTAATTCACTCTTAATTTATATCAATTTTTCTAGTGTAAGCTACTAAAAGAGTAGCCAACTCTGGTCCAATTGGTCCAATTTTCTATTTCTGGTAATCAGTTCTTTTGTCCAAGAAAATAACTTCAAATTTCACAAACTTTGATTTAGTTTAATCTTCAACTTTGACATTAGGTAACCAATATGTGACTAATTGTCAGCAAGTAAAAAAAATTAAAGTCCACCTGGTTTTTTATTTTATAGTTTTGAGAGCTTTCACTTTTCTCTATTAAATCTTTTGAAAGTTCAATGGATTGTTCTTGGCAATTAAAGCGTTACCTAAAATATAAACTGGACCAAAGTTGGGTACTAATTAGGCTTTTTTTTAATGGTTTAGACGACTCTGTACAATCAGGAATCAAGTAAATGTCTGGAGAACTTAAAAGCCATCAGAGTGTTTGGATGTACAAGATTTGAGTAAAGTTGTTAAAATGTCTATACCAGTCATGAACTGGAACCATTGACCACGAGGAAGGATTGATTACAATCATGTCAGCCTGCAGAAATATGCATAAGAACACGATTATTATCATGCATAGCACGGCAAAGTAATTACTTTTTCATTTTGATTATTCCAGAAAGATACGTAACCTTTATTTAGATAATTTTATCTCCCTATCATAATTTGGGGCCACCAAAAACCCACCAAAACTTATACAGGATTCATTACTATGCATTTGGAACATGAAAGATGCAAGCTTGAGAAGGGGTTCTACGACAAACAGCCACCCAAACAGATGCTACTATTGACAGTAGCCCCTAGATAAGTGTAAGCACGTAAAGGTGGCAAGATGTGTGGGCCGGGGTTGTGGGTGAGAAATTACAAGAACACTTTTTTACTAGAATCCATCACGAGTCATGTCGGGCTGTCCCACAAACACTTCTTAGTCCATCTTATATGTTTTTCATTAATGATTATTGCCTTTTTCATGATTTCAGAACAGTATGATAATAATAGTAATCTAAAACATTTGCATAAAACGGTTTAACCTGTTTGAATCCTTTGTCTTTTATATAAAGTTATTTATTTGACCCATTTGAGATAAAACACAACCCAATTTGACATTGTCATAAGTAAGTGGGTCGGAATTGTCACTTCAAGTAGTAGGTATGTCGATATACACCACTGGTTTAAGAAAAAAAACAGATGGAGAATACTGGCTGGGTTCTAAAAAGAATCAACCTTTTTTCCAACTACAAGTGATCCTATTTCGTTCTCCCAGAGTACTGCTTTTGCACCATTTACAGTCGCCATTTTCAGAATTGATTCAGCAGGAAGAGCGGTTGGGTCAGTAGTGCCTTTTGAAAAAACTTCCCTCCCTTTGTTGATCAGAGAGGCTAGGTACATCTCATCAACTACAAAGAGTTAGTGGAGAATATCAAACACTTGATTAGATAGCTTAAAAATAATAGATATGAAGCCATTATCCCAAATACTGGTACGAGAACTAGCCAGAAATGTTTTATTTTTAGTACATTATTATAAATACCGTTACACATATTTGATAAATGAAACTAGAATAGAAATTCCATTCAAGTTTCTGTTGGAGAAGACCAGGTACAGAAAACAGCGAGATGCATGGGTTTTAAAGTAAAAGATACCAATGCTCATCCTGTTATTTGATGGTGCTCCATCTGTACCCAAGGATACACAAACATTGGCATCAAGCATTTCTTTAATTGGAGCAAATCCTAGCATACGCATGGCAGCAGCAGGACAGTGGGACACCTTAACACCAGAATCAGAAAGAAATCCAATCTGAAACAGACATAAGATAGGAAAAGTTGAAAAATTCGCATCTTAAATGGATATAATCTAAAATTATTGAAAGTCCATAAATTATGCACTAGAATGTAAGCTACCTACTAAGAAGGTATGCAGCATTAATTTAGGAAATTACCTCACTTTCATTGACCCAGACAGTGTGAGCAGCAAGCAAATTGCTTGTCAAAAACTTAATTTTCTCCAGGTGTGTAACAGTTCCATGATCCACTTCCCGAGTTTGCATCACGACGTGATTTTCAAAAGGTATCTCTGCAACATGCTAAGGTTTGAAACAATTAGGTGATAAGAATCGGAGCTTCAACGTATTAACATCTCTCATCTGATATTAGAAGCATCAATCCAGTTGCAGCTTACCTAAAGAGAACAGGAAACAAAGAGAAATTTGGATCTGTCTACAATGTAGGGGGAGGGAGGGAGAGAGAGAGAGAGAGAGAGACCATGTGGATTCCAGTTTGCAGTTCTTTTGCAGTATTTCTTGTTTCAAGAAGCAATCGATCAGTTGAATTCATAATCTGTCTTATCCCAAGCCATATTTTGATGCGTCCATCAGCAGTATTATGATGCTTCTTGTACAATTCCTTTTGGAACTGTGCTTTTATATCAAGAACAGCAACTTCTCACAAAATGAATACAAAACACTAAGAATTATCAAAGTCAGTGATGACAAATACAGAAAAAGAAAAGAGAACCATCCCCAAAGAAACTAACACCTACCCCACCATCCTAATACGCAACAAACCAAACCCTGCTAATATTAGCACCTGCATATAACTATATATAGGTATGTTGACCAACCCCCCCCCCTTTTTTCTTTTTTCTCTTATGAAAATTTAAATGTTTTCTCAGTTCAAAATCAAAGAAAACCAAATCAAAAATCTGCTCTAACAATAGATCAGGTAGATGGGACGTCAATTCCAACAATAATCATTCATGGTCAGGTATATGAGAATGAAAGAACCTCAGTTGTGTGTTTAAGCAGAGACTTCTATGATGAGTATGTCTCCAAATCAAAGTATATGTTAGAATAATAAAATAAGATTCCAAACTACCCAAAAAATTACCTAGTCCAATCTACTCAAGCTCCACAGTGCAGGAAATTTACCTGAATACATTCATCTGCAGTCCTAATGCCCCATGAAGACGGTAAACCATCACCAGAGTCCATGATTGACTGTGCCAAACATGCACGCAAACCAAGTAATTCTACTGCCTTTGCCATTCCTGATACATGCTGTCCTCCTGCTTCTGCAAAGCATGTTACCTGATATTCAATCAATCAGTACCCAACTAACAAGCATCCCCAGCTTATCAAACAATCTGATTCATTGTTGACATTCATGGTTTATAAACCTAAGCAACCATCTATTTTTGCAGTGTCATATCAGTTCTATGACAAAAGAATTAGGTAAAATTTATATCAAAAGCATAATAATGGTAAACAAGATAAGGAAGCAGTAACTAGGCATCCACCTGTTTTCCATCTTTTAGATGGTAACAACTAACTTTCGGTTCTAAATCTACAGTAACATTCATTCTGACAATAAAAGTAAAAAACGTTAGATGTCAACCCTAGAACTTTCCGGATGATACAAACATTTAGTATGATATTTCAGTAAGTTAATAAGATTATGTTACAGTGATTGTCTCTTGATTGAATCTAGTTTTAATTTTGTATCAATAATCTAACAAATGCACACAATTCTGAAGTTCAAAAAGCAAATTGTATGGAGCCGATGGAGCTTACACCAGAGTGAATGAGTTCGATTCCACAAAGTAATGTGGAGATGTATGAATCCTCTTCAGTCATATTCGATTCATACGGCCAAATGCGATGGTGCAACCACGTAAGCAAGTCAACGTCATCAGCAATCCCTCTAGCTAGTTGTTGAGACGTGTGGACGTGTGTATTGATCAACCCTAATAAAACAGAAGGCGACAGATTCAACACAAAACCAAACCGTTACGGATCGCTTAGACCTGCTAATATAACGCATTAAACATAAAAACTAAAAAACCGCTAAGAATAAGTACAACAGAAATCAGAAAACTCGCTAATCGACGGGGTAACGGATCTGGTACGCGAATTGGAAGCAAGTCTTCATCACAACAACACGATTTTTATGCAAAAGGTTAACAAATACTAATTTGTGCAGTAAATAACCTGGAAGTAGAAATTGGCCACGGAGATTGATGATTTCCTGTGAATTTGAAGAGAATTCACGGACTATATCTGCGGACTGACCGATTGCAACGATTCTGTCCTTTTCAATAACGATACCGCCATTAACGAACACACGAAATTCTTCATCCATAGTGACAATCAAAGCATCGTGTAGTATAATTCGCGAGTGGCTCATATCCGTAGCACCAGTCATGAAAGAAAAAAAGAGTTCTGTTTCACAGTTTCACCGGTACTTAGTTTGTTGACTTGTTCGAGTTTCTTGTGTTGGATAAACTTATTTATACTTCTATTTCAAATGTATAAAACCGGTACTTAGTTTGTTGACTTGTTCGAGTTTCTTGCGTTAGATAAATTTATTTATACTTCTATTTCATATGTATAAACAAATATGAAATATTCTCTCACTTTTTCTTTTAATTTAATACTCTTACTTAGAGCATCCACAGTCCATATTACTTCAAAAGAGTTTAATGGATTGTCATATCAGTATTTCACTATCTATATAACTCTATCATTTAACCTCTACACTTCATTAAACTTCACATAGTTTAATAGATTTTCACATCAGTATAATATTAAAAAAAATAAATAAGATATGTATATTAAATATGTGAGTTTCACTATTATTAAAATTAAAAAAATATATGGAGCCCACCAATTGTTTATACCATGGTTCAATCACCATACAACTCTATATTTATTCAATTCTCCCAACAATCCATACAACCCCTATTACTCTCCCAAACAACCCTTATTAACCTCCCATTAGAGGTGCTCTTACTACAAGATAACATATACGCCATGTTCTTGAGTTTTTTTAAAAAAGAAAATGAAAGTATTTGGAATGAAAGCTTTAAAAAAGGTGTTTTTGAGTTTCACTTGAGAAAGGGAAGAAAAGAAAACGGAGGGGTTTAGAGGGGAAATGTAGACTTATTTTGATGTCAAAACTATCCTCCCAAAATTAGGATGATTTGAAAGGTAAGGAAATCTTTTTCTTTCTTTTCCTTTCCTCCTCTACTTAAACTCGAGAACAGGGCAATAGAGTCCGCTAATTCTCTTTCATTATCTGATTCATTGATGTTGACATTTATGTTGATCTTGTGAGTAGGAGGATAAGTAAAAAAACAAAAATAGAATCATATATGACCTCTCATCTATAAAACGAGGCCAAAGAAACCGAGTTTTTGCATATGGTTTTATTAATTGGGTTTAATATATAAAAATATATTTAACATTACATGTTTTATTATTGTATTTATTCCATTTTTAAAATTACTTTGTAATGTATTAAACTAACGAAAATTACCATTTGGTATATTTAGCATGAGTAATGTATTAAACCAACAAATATTACCATTTGATATATCTAGCTTGAGATTCAGATACATACAATGGCATGTATATAAAGTTGGATACATAAAGTTTGATGATTTAATACATTAAAAGTTATGTTTTGAGAGTTCAGTGCGTTAGAAAGTAACTTTAAAAGTCGGATACATTATACATACAATAGCAAAACGTGTAAAATTAAATATATTTTGATCAAGTAGATTATTAATGTAACTAACTACTTTACTATCCCGTGTATAAACATAGAGATGGTTAAAGTAAATATTAAATGTTTATGGCGAAAAAGACTATTAACAGGTATAACCGTACAGTGTACTCAATGCTCTACTCATCTTTGATAACCCTTTCCACCTGCACCTTGTACCTAACATCGCTACGTTGCCCTCCACCGCCTAAGATTCGCTGATTATGACAGTTCTGCTAGCTTTCGTCGCTTCCTTTTCTAGGTCATCTCTAGTCTTATGTATCGAACAACATGACGTTGAAATCCAAATGTGAACCGGGAAGATGATAAGTTTGTTTGAGTTCATACTCCATTCAAATTTTTCGGTACCGGCGTTGGCACCGCTTAAACTTGTGACGGTTTGACGAAGGCGTGGCGTGAAGGTTAAAGAAACGTGTCGGGAGGAGAACCTTCATCTTATTTGATATTAAATAATAATAATAATAAGAGTAAATTACTGATTTGGTCCCTATGGTTTATCAAAAATCACTAATTTAGTCCTTTATATTGAAACTTACTAAGATGGTCCTTGAGTTTGTCAATTTGTCACAATGTCAGTCCTTTAATTTAACGGCGTTTAAATTGACAGTTAGTTTGTCTTTTAGTAAGGGTATCATAGTCTTTTATCACCATTCCTTTTCTTAAAATATATATTAAATATTTATTTTCACCATAAATTCATATTACCCTTATCTTCTAAAAAAATAAACTTTTATCACTACTTTACTCTCTCCCTCTCTACTTCTCCCTCATCTCTCTGCTTCTCTTTCATCTCTATGCTTCTCTCTAAAAGAATGATGTGAAAACACCAACGTTGAAGGGGAACTGAAGGTTTGATGTTGAAATCATTGAGGTTCAAGGGAAATCGAGGGTTAAGACGGTGAAAGGACATAGAGGTAGTCACCGGCCGTCGAGAAAGTCTCCGGTCCTGGAGTACGTTCACCCACACACACTTCACACTACCATTAGCCGTCGCTGGTCAAATCCTCGGACTTATGTGGAACCCAAAAAACCCTATTTTGAGAGCTGAACCCTAGACTCAAATGCAAACAGAACCAAAACCATGATAGTGTTGGTAGTCTTACAGAGAGAGAGAGAGTAGAGAGAGAAAGCTTGAGATGAGAGAAATGGTGAGAGACGTGACGGGTAACACAGATCCGGTGAAGGTGGTGGCGATGGTGGTCTTTCTGAACGGTGGTGGTGACGGTCTAGACGGTAGTGGTGGTGGTTTTAGAGAGAGAGAGAAAGAGAGCTTGGGATATGAGAGAGAGGGTTTGTGGTAGACTTCCCAGATGGTAGTGATGGTAGACTTACCGGAGATTGCTGGTAGTGTTCTTGAACCGTGGTTGTGGTGGTGGTGGTGAACTTTAGACAGTGGTGATGATGGTGAGTCTTACAGAGAGAAATAAAGAGACCAAGAGAGGGAGAGAGTCTGAGAGTTTGTAAGGGTTGGTAGGAGGAGGGGAAGGGGAAATGTATTCAATAAAAATCTACTAAAAATGTTTTTTTAATGAAAAGACCAAAATACCCTAGAATAAAGACAAAAGTAACACCAGATTAAACGAAAAGTTAGCTAAAGGACTGACATTGTGACGAATTGACAAACTCAAGGACCATCTCAGTAATTTTTCAATTTAAGGACTAAATTAGTGATTTTTGGCAAACCACAGGGACCAAATCAGTAATTTACTCTAATAATAATAGTTATAAAATAATAAAAAAATAAAAGGTGACGTGCTAACTTAATGCTTGCAGATCACAAGCATGTCACATTACATCTGATGTAACTTTTGAAAACAAAATTGTAAAAAAAATCTACATCTTATTTGGTACTAAATAATAATAATAATAATAATAATAATAAAATAATAAAAAATGATCCGCTTAACTTGTAATTGCATGTCACATTACATATAATGTAGCTTTTTTGAAACAAAATTGCATTTTTACGAAATCTTTTTCTTTGTTACACTTAATATTAAATTGGACAAACTTTGTTACATCTTGATGAACTAAACCTCCATGTGTTATACATCATTAATAAACTTATACAAATAATTAGACTGTGGATATTATTGGGTAACAACATTATGTTAATCTAGTAAAATAACATAGAAAACCCAAAAATTAAAATTTCTAAAATAAAGAACAATTGGAAAGTTCCCCTTTCAATTAGAATATTAGATTCATGGAATTGAAGAATGTTCAACATAGTTTATATTTAATTCATAGTCTTAAGTGACTAATTTTAGCCTTTTGATCAATGACATTAGTGGTCCAGATTGTATTTTAAAAATTTGGACGAAGTGACATTTTCGTAATTCACATGTGATGCTTTTACAAATCACATGTGACTGTATACTGAATCATATGTGATTGAATATTAAAATTTTAGTACTATATTTTTTACATAAACTTTATTGACCACAACTCTCATAAAATTAAAATGCTTTGTTTATAAGGTTGATGAAATCAATCAAGAATATTGAAAATACAAAAATCAAATTCGTATTTCATTTGTGGAAATAAAAAGAGTGATTGGTAAAAAAATCTAAAAAGTAAATGATGACATCGTAAATTTTTCTTTAATATCAATTAAAGATTAAAGATAGTGTTTTATTTAATAAGCATCATACTCCTTAAGTATTTTTTCTATTTATATATGAAAATCTTATTTATCATAACGTTTAATGTAGCTTCTGAATTTAGATTACTAACCATTGTTTATTAAAAAGATGATATTCTATATTGAAAAGTTTCTGTAATATTAAAATATTTAAAAAAGTTAAATTGTAGTGCATACTATCAACTATTCTATATAAATAAATGATAACCACATCTCTAAGAAAATGTGGATAAAAATAAACTTAATATTATTTTTATTTTATTAAAAACGAAAATAATAATAATGGCATGAAAAGTTGAATTTTAATAGACTAACTTTTTTAAAAAGTAAAATCTTGAGAAAAAGAAATATAAGAAATGAAACGTTCAAACTAAAAATGACAATAATAAATTAATAATGTAGTCGCAACATGTTTTTTACTTTTATCTATACTAGCTTAATACCTAGTTAATAAACACGATGATGATTAAAGTAAAATTTAAATATGTATGTTGTTAAAGGGTAGGATAAATTACATGAAAATACAATAAACTTTGTCTTAATTATCATTGTATACGACCAAATTTATTTTTTTAAAAACAATACAATCAACTTTTATAATCTTCCCATTGTATGCAATTTGTTGTATACGATAAAAATTATGGAAAAGTTTATTGTATACAATGGTAGCTAAAGACTATACATAGAAAAAAGTTGTTTGCATACAATGATTTTTTTTTTAAAGTTAGTTGTATTATTTTTAAGAATTTAAAGTTAGTTGTATACAATGACAATTAAGACAATTAATTGTATTTTCATGCATTTTACCCTAAAGGGTAGTAACATGTATAATAAAACAATTGTAAAACATATATAATGATACAAAGTCTCTTTAAAGGGGGTAAATATATTAGAAATCATAAATTAATTTATAATATCGTAATCAAATTTTTTGTAGCACCTATTTTTAATCTAATATAATTTTTTGTAATTTAATCCAATTAGTATATGTATTTACATAAATAATCATAAACTTAGGTAAATGTATCTAGTAAATAATCTGAATAAATATTTTTGTTAAGATATTAAGTGTTAACAAACTAAATCACCTAAAAGAGATGATTTGTGAAAAAAATTCTAAAAATAGAATGATAACAATATAAGGTAAATTACATAAAAATACAATGAACTTTGTCTTAACTATTATTGTATACAATCAACTTTATTTTTTAAAAAACAATACAATCAACTTTTATAATCTTCTCAATGTATGCAAGTTATTGTATACTATGGAAATTATAAAAAAGGTTATTGTATACAATAGTAGTTAAATACTAGACATAGAAAAAAAATTGTTGTATACAATGAAAGAATTTTAAAAGTTGGTTGTATTAATTTTAAGAATTTAAAGTTGGTTGTATACAATGATAATTAAGATACAGTTAATTGTATTTTCATAAATTTTGCCCAACAATATAACCCCGGTTTTTTCTTTTAATATATATTAAAGATTAAAAATATATAGTATGAAATTTTGACTTTTTTTGAAATTTTAAAAAATGTCATAAATAAGGAAAAATATATCATTATGATTGCCATATTTATTTAATTATAGTATATTAAAATTTTCCTGTGACAATATACCCATCCCTTTATTTATTAATAGGTATAAAATTTTAAAAAATAAATTTAAGTAATGGTTAAAAATCTATATACGGATCATGGGGGGTAAAGCAAATGTTTGGCTGAGAAAGAAGGATGCTCGCACAAAGGAAAAAAATAGCAATTACCAAAACTCGAACACCTCAATTCAAAATATAGAGATGCGGGTGTTAGAAAAATCTGCAGCAAATCAAGTATATTAATTAATGAAAAAGACGTAAATTAGAAAAATCCTATTCATAAAATATATTTATAATGATATGAAATCTACAAGTTTTTTTCCTCGTCTTCTCTTGATTGAGAAATCTAAAGGGACGAGTAGAAACATATAATACCAATTTACACTATTATTCTGAAAATTAAATTCTGATCATTTTTTTAGAAATCAACTTTTTCTCAGATTTCTTTCTTATATTTCAATTAAAATATAAAAGGTTTACAATAAAAAGAAGAAAAAAAAAACTCTTTATGTGTTCTCAACTTAAGAATATACGCAAAAAAATCACTCTTCTCTTTGGATTCTCCTCTTAATTTTTCTTTTTTTATTAAGCTTGGAACACTATTAACCGGGCGTTTGATTAAATAAAAGAGAATAAGAATGACAAAGGGTAAAGCAATATAAATGAATGCAATGAGTTTTCCTTAATATTATCATTACCGTTGATATTACTTAGTTAATATAGTCATATAACTAGTCATTATATATATAATGTGTAGGTCAGTGGTGGTGGCATTAGTGGTGATGGTGGTTGTTAGTGGCAACAGTATGTTGTGGTGGTGATTGGTGATGGTGGCGGCAATTGTTAGGGGTAACGGTCGGCGGCGGTGGCGATACATATATACATTCAATGGTTTAAAACGCTACGAAACATGAAACTAGATCAGACCATTTGTATAACTTCTCCCGCCCTCGCCTCCAGGTTCTCATTTCCCACGGGTTTCTACTAGGAACAACAAAACAGAGCCTCCTAACCCAAGAAATTTCATGTTATGCGGCTCCCTTGACCCGAGACCCCACCCCAATTTCTCTTTCCTTTTCCTTTATATCTCTCTCTTTCCTCTCTCTTCGTCTCTATCTCTCACTACTCAATTTGAATGTAGAAATAACAAAAAAAGTGGAGGAAAGATTTATGAAGGGTAAAGTTAAGCTGTAGGGAAGGGAAGAAAAGGGGGGTGATATAACGTTGATGTAATATTCAAGGTTCAAAATCTTTTAATTAGTTAATATTGTAATTATATAAAAGTATTATAAAAATAACTAGTATGAATTTATCATGAGGAAAGAATCATTATATAACTAGAAAAGCTAAAACTGTCAATAATTAAAAGATAAAAGTACATGGGGCAGATATGCCAATTAATAAAAGTGTGCTATATATATGAACTAATTCGAAACTAAATTCACAAACAAAGTTAGAAAGAAATAGGGTTGGACATTTGGGGGGAAGAGACGAAGAAGATATTGTAGCCAAATTCAAGTCCACAACACATCATTTTTTAGCAATTAAACTACTAGGTAGGGGTGAGTAAGGCTCGCAATTTCTGGGTCGACCTGAAACCCGACATGAAAAAAGTGACACGAACTCGAAACGGGTCAAAAGCGGGTTGACACGAAAATAAATGGGTCGGGTTAGGGTCAACCCGTCAACCCGAAAATGACCCGTTTATAAGTAAAACAATAACATTTTAAAATTTTCTTTAATACTTGAAATTTAAAATTTGAAAATAAGATTTTGAAAATAAGAGAGTGACATTTTAGAACAATAAAAGTTAAAAGATTTACAATTAAAAGTTTAAAACAATAGTACATTATTTTAGTGTTTGTTATTTTTACTATAAATTTTGATACTTTTACATTTGATTATTTGATAGGTGATACTTTAGTATTTTGGATCGATTCATAATTCTATTTAATGAGGAATAATCTTATATTATTCGGTTGTTAAATGACATTATTTATTTGTATAGAATAGTAATACATCATAGTTTTTATTATATTTATTTGTATAAGCAAATAAAAAAGTAAAATCAAATTTTCAATCAAACTGAAATAAATACCAAATTTAAAGTTCGGATACAACGAAACAAACATTGATTATTAAAGTTATAATATAAACGAAAATTATTTTCAAAATTTGTGCCGAACGTTGGAAAACAAACATGGAATTTCAAATATTGATAAAGAAAATCGTAGTTGAAACGAAAAATCGTATTAAAAAATCGTACCCGAAAACCGTATTAGAAAATTATACACGAAAACCGGATTCGAAAATCGTACCAAAAACCGTATTCGAAAACTGAAAAAATTCTCGTTGATGACATTTGGCTTAAATGGATCAACCCGAAGGTTGACACGAGCCCGACACGAAAAAAACTGACACGACCCGAACCTGACACGAAAATAAATGGGTCGAAATTGGGTCGACACGAAACTGACCCGAACCCGAACGACACGAACCCGATAACACGAATCCGACCCAAATTGACAGCCTTAAGGGTGAGCATGATGTCGGACCGGTATCCACCGGTACTGTACCAATTTTACTGAGTACCGAATTTAGTTTAAAGGTGATACCGAACACCGTATCAAGTATTCATATACAGTACCTGTACCGAGTACCTTTTTTACTTAGTCGGTTCGGTATTAGTCCCGAATACTGAGTCTTGAAACTAATTTAGAAATATTTCAAGTATCGAGTACCAAACCGAAAAACCTAACTCGGTACTGGTACTAGTTCAGGTATGGCACCTGTCCAGTTTGGTATTTTCAGTACCTACGCTCACTCCTACTACCAGGTATGTAATCCTTGATTAATTACATGTTTAAGTTGATTAAGAAGTTCATTTTGATGTTTTAAAGCTAGATTGAAGCAAATATATGTTATTAGTAATTAAAATAGTCATTAAATGTTGTATGGGATGTAGAAAAACATCTCTAAGTAGTTAAAACTGAATTTGGTTCGAAATATAAGCCAGAAGAGGAGTTATTTGGTTAACAGTTGGGTCTGATGAATACATAACAATGTAGTTTTTAGGTAGGTCGTGTAGGGCTACATGGCCCGTGTAGCGGTACACAACCTGTGTAGGTCCATAAGGCAAAACAGGCCATGTAGCCATACGAGCCCGTGTAGGGTTAGGGGTACATGCACGAACTGTGTAGGCCCTGTTTCAGAACATAATATTTAGTTTTAATATTTTATCCATTTTATTTGCTTAATTAGGAAGGTGATTAACTACTTGTCTGGATATCATAAGTTGAATACTACATTAAACAAAAGTTATACTAGACTGTTACATCATATGTGCACACTGTGTATTATCATGTGGAATTATGTTATGTGTTTATTAAACGTGTTGTCCAACACACTGTTTTGTGCGGTAGGGCTCAACATTAGCGTAGCACTATGGCTCAGGAATTGCAGCCATGTGACCAGTACCAGAGGCTGACACAAGATAATAGTGAGTTATATTGAGTATTAATTATGGTATCTGATCCTATCGTATATTAGGACAACATCTCTATCATAACGGGGAGAGGGTATATGTGTGAATGTTTCACTTTTGATGATATTGATTATGTGTCTATATGTATACGTGGAAATGATACTTATCATTATGTATGATATTTCCATATGATTTATACATGCGTTTGTATGATGAAATGTTTAGTATACTCACTAAGCTCTTAAAGCTTATTAGATTTTTCATGTTTTATACAAGATGATAAGGGTAAAGACAAGACTCAGGTATGAGAGCCTTCATACACCTTTTGTATAAAGCTACTTTTAATCTAAAATTTTGCTTCCGCATCAAAGTTTACCTAAAATTTTATATAAGTTTTATAGTAATTTATTAAATATTTATTTAAGATTTGGGGCATTACAGTTGATTTAGAAGAAGAAATGAAAAAGAAAAGGATATGATATTTTGTATGGTAAATGAGAGTAAATAAATGTGACTAATCTGTTATATTCAAATCGTCCTACGTATACAACTGTTTGTAAATGAAAAAAAAAACTAACTAAATTTCTGTTCTAATAAAATAATGAAATAGTAAAATTAAAACTATGATAGTAAATATTAATCACATAAGTCCGACATTTTTGTAGGTCTTCAATAGATTCTTGAACGCCCCTGTAGTTTGCTTCACGGTTGATACAGCTTGTATGCCATTTAGTTGAGTCTCCACCTTCTCAGTGCCTTGTTAATCAAATATTAAAACGTATTTAGAATCACTAATACTTGTTTTACTATATAATAATAATATTAATTAATAATTAATTAGAACTAAAATGAGTTTTGTTGGAGGGGCGTAACTGAGCCACATTTAATTAAACCATGTCAAGCCCAAACTTGAAACTCGACTCGAATTCAACCTAACCATGGCTTACAACCCTGAGAACTCAAGCTCGATGACTCATCGCGATATTCTCAATATCAATTATTTTTAAATGGAGTAATTAATTTGCAAATTGTGTAAGATAATGATCGTATCTAAGTAGACGTACTTGATTTGGAACTCTAATTAACTCGTTATTATTATACTCAAGTAACTTGAGTTTGAACTTATTTCAGTTTAATTCTAGTTAATTTTAAACAATATTCGAGTTGGTCTCAAACAATTTACCATTATTTATGAACCGGCTCAACCCATTTTAGCGTATACACATTTCTTATAATAATAACTAATTATAATTCATTTCAATATGTTTTTATATATATTTCGTAATGTTTCCTTGATTTAGCCCATTAGCCAACCCCACCTTTTTAATTTTTAAAAACTACATAATAATTTTGAAATTTACCTTCGAATAAAGTCTCAATCAATGATTCAATATCTTCAGGTTGATACTTTATATACTTATCGATGCTCTTTCCCCCTTCGAACTGTGGTTTATACCGGCCAACGAAGGACCTATACGCTGGACTCACAACCGCCGTGATTGAAACCCTAATCTCCGACAACAATTGCTCGTCGCTCACCACCCAAGTGCTCTGCGTCTTGTGTATCTCATCGAACATCGCGTTAAAATTCTTAAATCTCTCTTTCAATATCCGTCTATTAGGTTTTCCGTTCACCTGAACACCTTCTTGTGTCAACCATTGTAAGAGTTTGGTCCATGTTTCCCGTTGGTAACTCTTGTGGTAGTTCCTGACGTCTGACGATTTCCGGCGACACCAGTTATCTCCGATCACTTGTTTCATCTTGTTTGACCCTTTTACAATTTGCAATATATACCGATTATTGTTCATTAGGAAAATGTAACGTAACGATGGGTCTTTGTAATGTGATGATTTCGTTTCTAAATTCACGTCTAGCAGTTCGATCATAGATAATAACTGTTCCGATAATGACGAGTCTTCATTTTCGATCTTAAAATGTCGCTGGAAAATATGTTCCAATGTGTTTTGGTAATCATCAAACGCGCATTTTATGTAGTTCATTACGTATCTTGTAAGTGGGTGCACGGCCCCACCTTGAATTTGGGTTTTGTTAGCATCATTGCGAATGGAGTTTTTTAGGTCGTTGAATATGTTCATCACCGCCTCCCCGACGCTGTCGCTGGCGGATGATATTTCCGATTTGAGATCGCGTGATTCTTCGCCAGAACCAAATTCTTTGATGGCGGCCATAAGATCACGGATTGATTCGTATATATCTAGGAATTTGAACCATCGTTTTGCTTTAGGTTTTGCAGTGGCCACCGCTGTGGCGAATTCAAGAAGTAGAGTGGTAGGATCACGAATTAGGTTGATAAACAAGCCGTTGAAAATGGAAATATGATCGGAAAACACTGTCTCGCCGAGCTTCCATTCGGCAAGGTAAAGGATTTTGGAACAATGGTTTGTTAATTTAACCCATCGGGTTATATCGGGTTCTAACCAAACCCATTTCGATTTATGAACATCATCTATATTCACTTTGTCGAATTCAAATCTCTTAATCTGTTCGTTCAGTTGATCTTTTCGAATCGTACTGTATGCCTGACAACATTCATATTGGTACCCTCCCCTGATCATCACGCTCACGATTCTGTTCATCAGTACTACATTTTCTTTCGAGTATCCAGGAAAATCATTTTCGTTATTCGACTCCAACACAAGCCCTTTTGTAATTGGTTCCAGAGGAGCATTTGAATCTTGTAAAAGAGCACATAATTCATCTTCCATTAACATCATAGCTAGTTGTGTCACGTAGCTGATATTAGTACACGACGATGTATCTGGCAACTCGCCCAAAACAATTTTGAGCTTAGATAAACATCTAACGCCCTCCATGAAAAGCTCATCTTCTTCGAGCAACTTACTGAATCTCATGCCAGATTGTATCGAATTGTAGATTTTGATATTCGATTCGATGATCCTCACAATGGTGTCCACTGAATCGGGAATTTCAGGCGAGATCCATTTTTCATCGGTGGTTGATAATTCGTTGATCAAATTATCAACGGCTGATATTTGGTCATGATCAAGATTTGACAAATATTCATCTTCATCATCAATAGCGTCATTAGATTTCAGACGATCCTTAGGCTTACCACTGTAGATTTTATACATCGATTGAAACAATTGGTTGTAATGAATTGCTATGAATTAAGAAAGATGAAATGAAGCAAAACAAGGAAGGAGGGTGGTGAAGCATGTTGTAATTGGATTTTTGGGTGCTTAATTTTGTAAGGACGATGTTAATGGATACGGTTGTGTGGTCCGATTAAGGAGGAAGCATAATAATGGTAAACAAAATAAGGAAGCAGTATATAACTATATATCCGTCCTTTTTTCCATTTTTAGATTATTTGTTTTAAGTTATATAAAATATCTTATTTTCATACCTGTTAAAAAAAGATGTTGTCCGTAAGTCTACGAAGGTTGCAATGTTGAAGTGATAATCAATCACTAATAAAAATAAGGGTTTAGTTTCTGAAAATGTATCCAACTTGGCAACTTTTCAGCTTTTGCTACTGTACATACCAAACTTTTTAAATATCATTTAATGTACTATATTTTCTAAACTTACCATTTATAATAGGTTACAAGCTGATATGACACCAGTTTCGTTGATGTGGCAATTGACATGGCATATGACTTAGATTTTCCATAGTTTGAAAAAATAAAACAATGAAATGAAAACTAATTGACAAAAATGAATGGAGATACATACCCAGATCAAGATTTGGTTCCACATAAATGACATGACCGATTTCAATTTGAATAGTTTCCTTTTTTCGATTTTGGTTCCACATATTGTTCAGAGCTCGCGATTTTGCTTGTTGGATTTATAGGTTAGAACATATTGGGTTTGCGTTTTTTGGGTTTTGCAATATAAGGTTTCCTTTCTTCTTGTTTTGTTTTCGATTGAATGTTCTTGTTATTGATTCCCAAATCTTCATCATACCCAGATCTTCTATTTGGTTGTTCGACTTTTTTAGGGTTCACGATTTTGGATGAGTTAAATTTTAGGGTTTTCGTTTTGTGTTTAATTTTGATTCTGAGATTTGAGTTATGGCTTTATTTTGGGCTTCGATTTTAGGGTATTCATTTTGGGTTTGATTTTCATCGATGATTCACGTGTTCTTGAATCGGATTCATCTAGAACAGATCTCCATCTTCAAAACATTTTGAGTTTCTCCACATATCTGGTTTCAAACACCTGCTTGGTTCGATCTGTTCTTGATTCCTTTGATTTCTGATTCATTCGATGCTTGTATTCATCTAAACACCATCGATTCTTGCTTTCAGATAGTCAAATGTTTGATTTTGGAGCTTTGTTCTTGATTTAAGTTCTAAATCTCCATATTTGTCCATTGTCCTTCATGTTCATCGCTATCAAGGAAGAACACAATTGTTCTTCAAGAATTAGTGAGGTGGAATTATAGATGATGTGGTAGTTAAATTAGTATTAAAAAATAAGGGTAAAATACATGAAAATACAATTAACTTTATCTTAATTGTCATTGTATACAACTAACTTTAAATTTTTAAAAATAATACAACTATCTTTCAAAAAAAATTCATTGTATGTAAACAACTTTTTTCTGTGTCTAGTCTTTAGCTACCATTGTATACAATAAACTTTTCCATTATTTCTATAGTATACAACAACTTGCATACAGTGGGAGGATTATAAAAGTTGATTGTATTATTTTAAAAAAAATAAAATTGGTTGTATACAATGATAATTAAGACAAAGTTTATTGTATTTTCATGCAATTTACCCTAAAAATAAATAAAAAATAAAACCATTTACCTATTGAATGGGTAACTAGATACACATAATGGTAAGTTTTGGGACTTTGATACATTAAATGGTAACGTTGAAGAGTTGATACATATAATAGTAAAAGATGACAAATTGAATACATTTTTACGAACTAAACCCTATAATTAATGAAATAAGTATCTGTCTGAACCGCAAAAGTTTATTAAAAATAAGTTATTATCTAGAAAAACAAACTAACAATAACTTTTAGTTCTAGATCTATACATTCATGTGAACAGTAAAACTCTAAAATATAAGGTGTCAACCCTCGTATTTTTTGGATTAAAATGTTGTATGATATTTCAGTAGATTTGTATAATTAGGTTACGATGATTGTCGCATGATTCTAGTTTTAATATTAAAAGCAAATTGTATGATGCACTTTAATATGGAGCTGATGGAGCTTACACCAGAGTGAATGAGTTCGATTCCACAAAGTAATGTGGAGATGTATGATTTCTCATAGTTATATTTATCCTTTATAACATTTTAAAAATATAATATTTAACTAAATTATTAAATCTAAATTGTGTTCATTTACTATTTTAGTTAATTTTTACTTTTAGTTTGTATTTTCTTGAAGTACAAGAATTAGTGTTGTATATATGTCTATGATATTTAAACCACATACTAGTATTTTACTTTAAATGAGCTTTGATCATATGCATAGTTAAAATTCATCATTGTATTTCTACCCTAAATGAGCTTTGATTATTTTTTTGAGTTTTATCGTTTAAAAATATTTTATAACCATTAAAATCTTTTTTTAAATATAATCAATAAATATTTGACTTTATTGTTTATATTTGTAATGATAATAATCTATGACTTGTATAAGAAATATAATCACGCTTCTTCATTTTATGATACCACATTTTTGCCATCATATTTGCTCCCTCGCGACGATGCTTCTATCACTGCTCTTGGTGTTGACGCCATCTGTCATCAATTTTAAACACTCGTTTCTTTCGTGTTTTATAATTATTTAATATTTTTTTATTAATGTTTAACATTTATTATTTTTTTAGACCAACCCGTATATCACACAGATATTTAATCTAGTTAAAGATAATAGAATTTTTTTAATACAAATAGCAAAGCTACATGTATTATAAGCAAAATCAATTTCAAAACTTTTGACAAAAGTGCTTACTCAAAATTCTCTAAATTACCTAGAATCTAGATTAAATGTTTTGTGAAATTTAAAATTTTTAAATTTATAGACTGTTAATTTATTTATTGATGTATAAAAAAGTATTAGATACATATTAAGAACTAAATACGTAATCATCATGATAAGCAAAATAAGAGACATAATTCAGTTTAATTAAAAAAAGAATTAAATAAATAAATAATTCAACATGAAATTTCTCCGTATACCAAATTTCCCACATGTTAACCACACGTTTGGTGCATCCAATTAAGGTTAGAAGGTTAGAAGGTCAGTATGTGATGAGGGGCTCTGGATTCGATCTAGTCAATAGCCATAACATCGATCAAGACACTTGTATCCAAGATTAGGTTGTTGCTTGTGCGCACGTTTTGTAGTGGAAGTGACTATCAGGTGAAAAGAGATAAACGATAGACGCACTCAGAATTTTCAGAGCTTGTACATATATAGTTAGGATAGTACAAGTGTAAATTGTATAAAAATACAATGAACTTTGTCTTAATAATTATCATTGTATACAATCAACTTTATTTTTTTAAAAATAATACAATCAACTTTTATAATCCTCCCATTGTATGCAAGTTGTTGTATACTATGGAAATTATAAAAAAGTTTATTGTATACAATGATAGCTAAAGACTAGACACAGAAAAAAGTTATTTGAATACAATGAATTTCTTTTTAAAGTTAGTTGTATTATATTTAAGAATTTAAAGTTAGTTGTATACAATAACAATTAAGAAAAAGTTAATTGTATTTTCATACATTTTGCCCATGTATAAAACAAACTAATTTGATCAACTTTAATAGTACGAGTGAAAATTAAGGGGTTATCCGTGCTACCCATGGCTACATTATATATCATTCGATACAATGTACACAATTTTGAGAAGAATAAAAAAGCACTAGAAATAAATACACATAAGAACCAGAGAAAAGCACTTTGTACCAATTAGATGTCTAATCGGTACTATGGACTAATGTCTAACACTTCTTACAACAAAACGAAATAAGGCCATAAAGTGCTTGTTATGGCTCCGTCAAGAGCTCGTTACGGGAGTGATGCTACCTGATGCCTTGTGTAATAACATCATTATCCTCTCCCATAATGAGTATAACGTGCATTATTATCTTTTAAATCAATAGCTGTAAGTTTCCAATTGTATCAAGTATCAATGGTTATTGAAGCAAATATATAATGATAATATATGATCTTAGTATGAACAGTTGAGAGATAACTAAGAACACACAGACATTTTTAGAATATGAAATGCTCCAGGAAATTATGGTAGAGTTACATTGTTTATATACACAATACTAAATATACCATACACTCGAGGTCGGGTAAGAGCGACTAAGCGTACGTTGAAGGATGGCGTTGAAGTTGGGGATGATATTTCTTATATGGTTCTGTATAACCCAATTTGGATGAAACAAGAATATTGGAAACAACTAATTGAGCAGTGGAATAAAGATGAATGGAAAAACTTATCAAAGCAAAACAAGATCAACAGGTCAAAATTGGTAGGTGGTCATCATACGTGCGGGCCTCTTAGCTAAAACACTACTGGCTAAACATGGTAAGATATCTTTGGTTTGTCATAACTTAACTTAGAATATGAATAATTAATGTTCTAGTATTGATTTTTAATGATATAATTTTTGCAGGGAGCTAGATTGGGACGTCCTGTAAGTTTTAAGGAGCTTTTTAAAGAGGCACATGTAACAAAAGGGACAGAGCAAGAGCGGGGCGCTTCAGGTGAGGGAGGGTCGGGGGCAAGTGGGTCGGGTGAGGGTGGGTCTCATGCAAACGAGCTGATTTGGGTCGACGAAAGAGCATGTGTACATCTTATAAGTTTCTTGAGTTTTTATATATAATATATGGATGGTTACCACACATAACATATATAATATTTATGCAATAATTTCTATATGGGTTTCTTAGATGTTGATCATTTAATTTTCTTTTATACTTTTTGTATATCCTTTATGATAAATTTGTTTAGTGCCAATCATGATCCTAGATAAAGTGTATCTTTATTTCTTTATTTATGAGCTTAAAAAAGAAAAAGGACAATGAAAATAAAATGAGGATTAAAAATAAGATCTTGATGTATATTTGTTCTAGTTATTTCTTACATATTATTGTATGTATCTATTATATTATGTATTTTTCTTAAGTATTTTGGGGATTCTTGATATTAAGGTAATCTGGTGACTTATAGTTTTATTTGATCTAATATCTTCTAATTTGAAGTTATTTCTAAATTCAAGACTAGATTTTTTTATGTCAATTTGTTTCACCTTGTTCATAATGAATAAAGTTGGTTTTTTAATCTCTTTTATGGCCTTTAGTAATTTGTACTCCATGCATAGGAACTTGTATATTTCTCATTTATTTCAAATTAAAGTTCTAGACTACTTATTCGGTAAACATGATGCATTTAACTTGATTAACTAGTATCTTTTGGTAAATATGACAAATTCTAACTTTTTACTACTTATCATAGAAAAAATATCAAAAATTCATGATTGAGTATGGGGAGGACCTTGAACATCACCCACTTCATGATCAAGGTTTGTGGGAGTTGGCTGCCGGAGGGAGAAAGAAGGGGAGATTATATGGGGCTAATGACGCGTCTGATCATGTTTTTGTGCTCACGGGAACACCTTCATCAAGCACGGGTTTATCACATTATTCACAACATGGAAGCGAGGAGGTTTAATATATTACTCTTATTTGTATATTTTATTTGTTTAGTTTAATAAAGAGTATTGGAGTATATAATTATGTGTTTAATACAAGATTTATAATTTATAGATCAGGAAATTGACAAAGGTGGTCGAAGATATGGAAAAAGAAAAGGAGATCGAAAGAGAAGAAAGAGAACAAGAAAGAGCCGCGTATGAACAAGAAAGAGAAAGAGAAAGATTAGAGAGGGAAAGAGAAAGAGAGAAGAGAGGTAAAGACTAGCCAAACAATTTGAGGACCACCGAAATGAAACAAATAGCAAGTTGGCCGAGTTGTTTGCGCAAATCGCGAAATATCAAGAAAAACGTTAAGAGCTAGAAGAACTTTAAGAACTAGTTTATTTTGGATTATTGCGAAAAACTTATCGACTAAATGACTTATGCTTGTTAGGATTTGGATGTCTTTTTAATATTTATGTCATTTTGTATGTTTATGGTATTTGCATCTTTGTTTTAGCAGGAAAAAAATGGAAGTCATAAAAACAAATATCAATGAAAAAGGTTTTGTCATTTTTGCGACGGAATTGCGACGGAAGAGATTTTGTTCAAACTGTCAGACCCTACGCAAAACCGTCGCAAAACTGTCGCAACATATACTAATCACAAAACCGTCGCAACTAGTAGCCGTCACGAAACAGTCCTGACTAATAGCCGTCACAAATCCGTCGCAAGTAATATCCGTCACAAAACCGTCGCAAAATTATATCCATCACAAAAATGTCACCAAATTTTAGGTGGACGCAAATCCGACGCAAAACGACCGACGCAATTCTGATGCAAATCTGAACCGTTGCAACATGGTTTTCCGACGAAGCTTTTTGGGACCGCCATTATCCGTCGCAAACAAGGATTTGCGATGGATATGGCCGTCGCAAATGGTGCTGTGTGTAGTAGTGCTTCCCCTTTGTGTCCATTTTACAAATAAAACATACTAAACAAAAAAATATATCTTCTTCACTTAAGCAACTGATCTTGAGCATGAGCACAATATGATTGTTGAGGGAATCTTCAGTTTTAGCATCCTAGTTATTCTTCAAGCTAAAAATACACTCCTCCTCGAATGTAGCTCTTGATCTTCAATAATGACTTAAAACTTTTTTATTACCTTGCCCCCATTTGATTTCTCGAACATATGTCTTCTTATGATAAACAACCGGTGAAAAGCGATGTGACTTTATGTAAATCTTCTCTTTAGAAAGTTTTAACTCTTAAGAGATATTTGACGGAGCAAACCACAAATAGATATTTAAGCTCAGGCAAGGTGGAAATATGTGCATTCGTGTTAGCATTCGAGAATGGTCTTGTTTGACTAACACACACAAATGGACGAGCAATACGATGAGAAGTAGCACGAGAAACATAACCACAATTGTTTTGAAGAAAAGTTTGTTGTTTTGTTCCTTCAAAAGTATCTATACTTTCATTCCAAAGCTTTCTCCGAAGCTTGAGTCTGTTTATGAATTTCTTCACGTAAGAATTTAGTCTAGAATAATCATCTTTAAAACATTTGGTTTTTATATGCACAATACTTTTTGATGATTCACCTGCATGGACTATTACATGAACCAACTTAATTTCTTTTTCTTTGGAAGACTTTTAGGAGGCTGTGTTTAGAAGAATTTTTTTTTCTGTTATTCTGTGAAAAATGGTGGAGTTTTTATTTTCTGAAACAATAGAATACGTGTTTATATGAAGGGGGGTTTTTCTTTTTAAGAAAAAAAAATGTTTGGTTGAAGTGTTTTCTTGGAAGAGTTGTTTGAAAAAATTGAGGAGTTTGGGAAAATGAGAAAAATGAGTGAGTTTTTTGTTTTTTGAAAAAATGTGCAAGTGAACATGCTTTCTAATTTTCAGTTTTCTTGGAATATTTTTAGGAAAAATGGAGGATTTTTCAAGAAGTGAACGCGGCCTTACTCTTTTGAACTTTTTCATAATCAGAAGATGTCGTGACCTTTTCTTCTACACAATTTTGTAAGTCATGCTCAAATTTCTAAATTTTAAGCACAAATTGATTAAAACTCACATTTGATCCACTCTTGGCTCTGATACCAATTGTAGGTTTCAAATTGTATGAGGTATCAATGGTTATCAAAGCAAATTCACAATGATGATGTATGATCTTAGTATGAACAGTTGAGAGAGAACTAAGAACACACACATTTTTAGAATATGAAATGCTTGAGAGAATTATGATAAAGTTACATTGTTTATATACCTAAAAGGTATTTATCAAATATACCCTATACTCCTAAGAAATACAACTAGAATCAAGCAAAATTTAACTAAAACGTAAAAGGGACACAATTTTGATTCTAACAATGGCTACACGCCTATACAATAGTGGTGATAGTGAGTGAAAATGAAAATTAAATTGGTGCTGAGATGATAAAAAGTTATTATTACGAAAGTTGGTACAAATTTCTTGATGTAGATGTGTTAATCAGTAATGAAAATAATAAGTGATAACATTATTACTGCATTTGCTATCTTAATCCTTCTTTTAATCACTTCTTCTTTTAATTAGTGGTTTAACTACATGAATCTATATGTTTTAAAAGTTCATACAAAACACAGCAAAGAGAAAATAGAGTCTTAATTAAGCAATTTATTACTTATATTCTTTGTGGACCCACTCACTACATTTCTTTCATAAAATAAACAACATGGATACATATAGATTATTAATAAACAAAAACCATACATTTACTAAACTTAATTAAACTTGGCACACAATAAGTATAGGCTTCATATTCACTACTTCAACTCCACAAGGTTCATTAATATCCACCACCGCCGCCATGCCACCCTTATATTGCTCCGCCACCTCTCCACCGCCGCCACCTTCCTTCGTCTTGGTCTGAATTTCTTTTTCAGCTTCCACTTCCACTTCGCTGCTGCTGCTTCGGCTCGAATCCACCGGAAATACTTCAGAGTTTGATATCTTTATTATGTGTTCCGCGGGTAGCTTTATTTCCGTGATACCTGGCACTATGCTTATTCGTTTGTAATAAACATACACTCCCATCTGGATTATTCCCAATATGAAGCCTAACACATTTGGCACCTATAGGATAATAACATGCGTACGTACGTATATCTTAAAGTTAGTATATATATTACTTAGAAAATAAATCCAAAAAAAATTAAAAGGAAAATAAAAGAAAATTTATAAGGTGACATATATATATATATATATATATATATATCACATATATATACATATAATATATACCGTAACGCATATGTCCTTAGCGAGCATCCCATAAGTGAACCATATCATGGCGCTTAGGGTGAGGAAGCATGACAGTAGGAACGGCATGAATTCAACGCTTTTGGTTTTCACAACTTTAAACTGCGTGTTATAATCAAATATAATTATCAAAAAGTATATAAAGAAAATTATTAAAAGTTTATGATATTATAAAGCGAGTTTATCATGAGAAACGGGTGTCTTAGCTAGTAGGCCTTTGTTTTAACTTATTTTTTTAATAAATTTAAAATTTCCAGTTGTCACATAAACTTATTATTACTTAAAATAAGAATATATGTAGAGTTTATGAAAAAAGACACATACGTGATTAATAAGAACTTAAAAACAACTAAGAACCGACTAAGAAATCACGTCAATCAAATGCATCTATATATGAATTCGTTAGATTCATAATTTTACATATTTGTTTCGTGAGTGTCCAGAAAATTTAGGATAAAGAACGATAAGATATTCATAAAAACATAAAATGTACCAACCAAGATTGTAAGAGGAGCTGCAAAAACGCATACGGAAATTCCGACACATATCCAACCAACAACTAGAGCCCGAGTCGATTCATGCAAGAAGAAATACGATCCGAGAAAAATTGCAAGGCAGCACGCCATCATCACACTGAAAATCTTAACTGTTTGCCTCTGCACATCAAAACATATATATATTGATCCCTATACATGTATCAATTAATACCTTTAATAAAATAAACTATAGAACTATTAATTTTAACATTTAATTTTTTGACACACACACACACACATATATATATATATATATATATATAGTTGTATGTATGTATGTACCTTGGCACAAGGTGTAGCGTATACGATGTAAATGATGACATAGATAGATTCAATGAGTGAACCAAAGGCGTTAATCGTGATGAGAAGGAATGTGTTTCCCTCTTTGATAAACGAATAGTACAACCAGATCAACGAACTGCATAACGCCACCACGTACGGTAGCGATTGGTATCCCATCGTCGATTTTCTCTTGCATATTTTGATAAACGTTGGCCTGCAGTAGTACGTATTCCATCCATTTCATTTCATAAAAAAAAATTAATAAATTAATTTTTTTATAAAACTAGTAAAAAGAAATTAATCTCAAGTGGTATGCTTACATTGGAGCAAAATAAACACCGGCTGACACAATGTTACCTGTAACATCGTCACATACATACATTAATAAGAAAACATCATTAATTAATATTTATTTTTTTCAAAAAATTTATTAACTTATTGATCATACAATTCATAACTTTAGTACATTATTTGGTGACTGCACTCACACATATTTATTCAAGAGGAAAGTTGATCATGCATTTGAAACCTCACATATTTATATTTTATATATATCTAAAAGTAATTATAACATAAAAGTTAGAGATTAGTATATAGGCTAAGGCAAGCTCAAAAGAGAATTTTTTTTGTTTTTACCTTTAAATACATTACGATCGTTTTATCTAACAGATTATACATATTTAAAATACGAGAGCAAGATAGAGGATGATACCTAGGATACCGAAAACCAACATCAATGGGTGGTGAACATCAAATAGCCCCATGTTTGAAATCTAGCTATATATATTGTATATATAGATATAGATATATGATGTAAGACGGCGGAGATGGCTTTATATGAACGGGTTTCTTGAGAAACCCTAAAGCCTTTCTCCTTATTAGTCTTACAGAATTTGAAGCGGTAAACAAGCTAGATTTAATGAGAAATAAGGAATCATGGTTGTATTTATAAGGTAAATGTAGGAGGGGGTATTGCGTATAACCATCCTTGTTGCGTGACGAGTAAAGGAGATGGTAGTAGGTGGCGTACGATAAAATCATTTACACTTTTTTTGGTTTGTGATTTTTTTCGCTTATAGTATCACGTTATTCTTTTGGTCTCGTGTCGTAACTTCTGATTCTTTTTCCGCTTAATCCGCAAATGATTAACCTCAGGCATTGATCTTACCTTAAAAAGATTGTAAAAGTGTATGGTGAATTGATTTGATTTGATAACAAAATCTACTCTTTTTGGGTTTGTAATTTGTTTTTCTAGTACGTAGTGTCACATATTTGTTTGATTCGGTCTCGTGTTTTAACTTCTAATTCTTTTTTCCATTTAATTTGCAAGTTATTAACCGTAGGCATTTATCTTACCTTAAAAAGATTGTAAAGGTGTATGTGGCGACTTGATTTGGTGTGAATTAATAATATTGCGTCTTCTAGTTCCATCTGCAAGTTTTTAGTTGGTTTATAACGTTTGAGTTTCAACTTTATCTATATATCATTACCTTAATGGTTATGTATTTTATTAATTCCGTTACAAACTAATTAATCTTTTATTTCAATTTACTAAACATCATTAACTGGCAGGATATAATTAAAACATATACAAAATTGATTTTTGCAAGACTAAGAAACCATAATAATTATAAAAGTATATCAAAAGAAAAAATGTACTAAAATTCGTTAGATTATGGGTTAGAATATCACAATAACTTGGATATTTCAAGGAATATGTGTAGCAACACCTTTTAAAATATGTGATTTCGACTCTATTGTCCGGATATGGATAGTCCAAGAAGAAGCAATCTTGATTTCAAGTTAATTTCAAGGTTAAGAAACACAAAATATCCTGCTTTTTTTATGTTCTTTGAGATAAGATTTTAGTAGAGTAACATCCACCTAAGAAGACTATACCGCAACAGTAGAAATTCGTATCATATATAGACACTACACAGTTAAAGTTGGTTACTTATAGAATAGCAAATTGGTCTACACGTGGTTGGACCTCCACTTAGTTGTCTTGACATCATACAAGAAGGTAGAAAGAGGGATACTAAGAATACCTCAACCACTAGGATATCCTTACATGTCACACACATGATGAACGAAATTGGCACTTAACTCTTCACTATAAATACTAACCTTTTCTACATGTAAATGTATTTCTTCTTCTCAAAATACATTCATATATTTTACAGAAGACACTTATAACGCAAGGATTGATCTCCTACGAATCTCGTTCTTTAATATGCACATATGAACTGTTTTACACCATACTAGAACCTAGGTAGCGTAGGGAGCCGGATGTGGTCTAACTGAGGGTGGTCTAACTGATGTATGTTTTCAAAAACTTAACACCCTTCTTAACGTGAAAAAATGGAAAAACACATGTCACTAGTTATCTTGAGTTAAACTATATTGTTTCTAAAATATAATGTTTAGAATTATATTGAAGTTATTACTTATTTATTCTTATCTAATATTTGAAGAAGAAATTGATAAATCACTAGGATCAAGTTTTCATTCACAAAAGAGAATCGTCAAAGTCCAAAACCTAATGAATATGTGGACTTCAGCCCATTAGAATTAAAAGCAAGTTACCTCTTGGAGCCCAACTAAAAGCAAGGTAAGCCCTTTTGTTAGATTTGGGCAACTAGTGTCTAGACTCTAGAGAAAGACATCCCAATTAAAGGTGCACAAATACCGGATAATACTATAACCGGATCGGATTTTTTGTGAACAGTAAAATCGGATTTTTTAAAAACCGGTTCGGATAATATCCGGCTTTTAATAAAAAATACTATATCATGTCTAACCGGTTCGGATAATACTATAACCGGATATTTGAAAAACCGGTTATAAAAAAAACCGATTTTTTTTTTGCATTTTTTAACTACATTTCCTATATACTATATACTACAAAAAATATATATATAAAAATGACCAGTTTTTTATCCGGTAAAATATCCGATCGACCCCAAATCCATGGAACCGGTTTATACTATCCAGTTATAAAAAAACCGATCCGGTTAAAAAAAAATCCGGTTTTTCAAAAAACCGGTTTCAGATTTTTTTTGTTAAAATCGGATATTCGGCAACAGGTGGCAACATGAATCCCAACTACTAGAGGTGCACAAATACCGGATAATACTATAACCGGATCGGTTTTTTTAACAGTATAACCGGTTTTTTTAAAACCGGTTCGGATAATATCCGGTTTTTAATCAGATATATTATAACATGTCTAACCGGTTCGGATAATACTATAACCGGATATTTTAAAAACCGGTTATAAAAAAACCGATTTTTTTGAGTATTTTTTTAACTATATTTCCTATAATATATACTACAAAAAACATATATATAAAAGAAATTTCAAATGGGCGGTTTTTTAACCGGTTTTTTTGTAACCTGTAAAAAATCCGATCGACCCAAAATCCATTAAACCGGTTTATACTATCCGGTTATAAAAAACCGATCCGGTTAAAAAAATCCGGTTTTCCAAAAAATCGGTTTCGGATATTTTTCGTTAAAATCGGATATTTGTTTTTTTGTGCACCTCTACCAACTACCCAAATAGAAGATTTTGGTAGTTGGTACTATTCCTAATTTTAGAGTCAAAGGCATGCTAATGTTGTATGTAGTTTGTTTTCACTTTTCATAGAGAAAAATGATATTTTCTTTCCACTATTTTTTTACTATTTTATTCTTTTACTCATCACAAAATTACATTTGGAAATCACTAATTCTAGTTTCCTATCCCCTTCATCGATTTTAACACCTGTATTGATTTTGTAAGTATAAGGAAATAGTAGGAAGATATATCGCATCTTTTTGTGAAACATCGTCTTTAAAAAACAAGTCCTTGGAATTTATAAAAAAATATGTTATCTTCCTAATAACAAGCAAAAAATAATATTTTTCATATTGTTAGCTAAACATTATTTTCTAATTGCTCTTTAAATGCAAATCTGAACACCCTCAAAGCAAGAGCGGAGCAAGAAAAAATTGTCAAGTGACGGCAAAGTTAAAGGGTTATTTGATCGAGTTTTCAATTCTTCTTGTTTTATGGGTTTTTTTATTATTCTCGCTAGGGGTAAAGCCAAAATAAATACAACATATTTTTAAATGAACCAAATAAACTCAGATTTTAGCATACATTTTAACGAATTTTCCTATAGTAATTTTTTGGAAGGTATTTTCATGTAGTAATTGATTCTTTATGTAATTAAATTATAAGAAAAGCGAAAGAAATTTATTAATCGACTTACTAAGATGTCAACGCAATGTATGAACTTAGAAATCAAACCATAAACAACTAAAATTATCGGATAGAAATCAAGAACACATCATGCTTACGAGTCTCAAATAATTGACTAGCTAAAATTCGAACACAAGAACTATCAAGAATACAAAATAAGGATTCAAGATTTCAAAAACACAAGCAATCAAGAACATTCATACATACATAAATCAAAAACATCAAAATCAAGAGCTCAATTAGGACATCTTGATTTCATTAAATATTTTGAGAGGACTATTACCTAAATACCATTAATATTTGAAAAAAATCTACTTTACAAATTAAAATAGTATCCCCTCTCTAGCAGAGCTTCATTTCTTGTCTTTTACAGTTTTACCCTTTTAGCGTTAAAAACAAATTTAGCTGTATCAAATCACGTGTTTTTAAGTTTTCATTACATGTAATCCTACCAATAGATGTAGGAAAACAACCAAGTCTCATACTTAACTTGATACATTTTCTCATTACAATGATTTCTTAGCGTCGGCCAGAAACATAACAAATTCGAGGGTTCGTGAATCATATGATTCTGCAATCTGTTTGCTCTTCCGTTTGGTCACTAAAAAACTTTGAGGGTTTGGGCTCTGCTTGAAGTCCACTTTAACTCCTTTTTTTTGGATTATTATAAAACTCCCTTTTAAACTGCACTGATTTTTTATTTCTTTTACTAAAAACCCTGTTTGAAGGTTTAGGCTCCTCTTAAGTCCACTTTGACATTTTTTTTTGGTTACTAAAAAACCTGTTTGAGGGTTTGGGCTCCCTTTGAAGTCAACTTTGACTTTTTTGGTTACTAAAAAACGTATTTGGGCTCCTCTTGAAGTCCATTTATACCTTTTCTTTTCTTTTCTTTTTGTTATAAAAAAACCGGTTTGAGGATTTGGGCTCCCTTAGAAGTCCATTTTGACTTTTTTAAAAAATAAAATGTTGTAGCCTTCTTCTTCTTTTTTCGTAGCTTATTAATGGGTTCCCTTGTTTTGCACGAAAGTACGGTTTTAGTCGAATTCTGACGTATTAAGTCCATGAACTTGTTAAATCTGCGAAAACTTATGAGATTAACGCATTGTTTTTGGAATGGGTAACATATATGATGGCATTAGGCTCTATAACAACAAGAATTCCAATTCCTTTAAAGTATAATTTTTTTTTGTCTATGTGATTTGCACAAAAAAGTATACTTTTCATCACCAAGTTCTAAAAATTATCATTCATGTTTTTGGTTTTTGTTGCAATTTTATAAAGGATTTTTATTGCTGGTTTTGTATTTCTATATATGTTTAGTAAGTTTTAAGATTTTAATACGTCAATATCTTAATAAAAAAATTTACTGCAAAAGGGGCACGTATTTTACTAGGGGCATATGACATGGGGATTACTAGAGTTTGAGAATGTTGTTTTCATAATCTCATACTCTCTAGTCTCTAGTTTCGTTTGAGTGTCAAAATCTTGAATTGATTATTAAATTACATTCATAAATCTTTAAAAGTTAAAAGATAATCTCCTTAAGGTAATTATGAATGAGGATTGATAATTGGTTAATAAAAATTACCATGTTGCTTAACCTTGATAAACCGAAAATATCTTTTTACATCATTTCGTATTTCTCGACGTCAGTTCCAGATACTTTACCAAATACTTTTTTATAAATATAATCTCCGGTTCCATTAATAATTTCAGCTCCACATTCACCTTCAACTTTTAACTCTAGACAGTTGTTGTAAGCACGCACTTTTATCTCTTCGATTTGAGTTGGTTTACATGTAGACTTTCAAAAGAGCTATTAGTGTAAATATAAAATTATTGTCACATTCACAATTTCTTTTCCTAGTGATTTGTTTTGTGTTATCATGTCAGTTACAATATATATACTGAAAAAAATAATCATTTCCCAAATATATAATTTCAAAGACTAAAAACTCTACAACTCTCCTATTCTATAACAATTCCTCAAAAGGGCCAACTTCTTAATACAACCTATTTTAGGATAGTGTTTGGTTTCCAGGGTTAAAGATTATATTTCAAAACACGTATCATTAGATCATGTATTATGTGCATCTTTCTTGCCGAGTCAACGTCACATCCTTCACTTTCCATTTTCCTAACTATGCTATACATATTGATCTTTCTACCCTTTTAGCTCTTTCCAATATTTTTAAACTAAAAATAAGAGAGAATAACTGAAGAGAGAGAAAAGTAAATCGGGTTTGTGAAGTTGTTGGAAGGCAAAAGGCCAAAAAGCAGCGGTTTAGGGGGTGGTGTTCCCAATCGAGTCGGGGTTTCGACATAGGAGACGCTTTGCGTCGGGTTGGATATAACGCATAGCCAAACAAGAAACGTAAAATATCATTGTGTCTTTTACCCAAAATGAAGAGAAAGAAAATCAATCGAGTGTGGAAGTAAACATAATATTTAGAGTACAAAATTACTTTAGAAGAGAAAAAGAGTATAGAATCTTGATAAAATCGAAATAAAGTTGATTTTGGTTGAGAGGGGGAATCGACATGAAAAGGAAGGTCCATTAGAGATAGGAGGTATCGTGTTCCCATGCCCAAACACTAAAACGAATCCCCTTTCTTCACCATGCCAATACGTTTCTTTTTCTTTTTCTTTTTCTTTTTCATTTTCATTTTCCTTTTTCTTTTTTCTCCCCTCCTTTAATAAATAAATAAAATTAATTAATTAAAACTCTTTTTCTATCTTAGACAATGTTATTTTTCACGAAACCTAATTGGTCCCACCTTAACTGCTCTTTCTTACACTACACCGTATAAAAGTACACTCTTATGTACGTTGTTTACATTTATATACACAAACATGTTTTTCACAAAAAAGCGCATCACCAATAAAGTCGATATCCGGTATTCATAATTTAAATAAGTCGATGAAATGTTTAGTTTAGGCAAAATGCTACAAAATTAGAGAAGCAAACAATTATAAGAAATAGTTTAAACGTTTCGCAGATGTTGACGGACGTAACCAGCAATATGTCCTGGATACGAAGAGTTTTTTTTTTTTTTTGAACTGCAGAATATTTTATTAAGAAACATTAACAAAAAGCTAGAAAGCAAAAAAAAAAAAGTTACAAAAATTAGACACATCTTGAATCACAACACCATTCTATCCAAGTTATTTATTTAAACTTAGGAGAAATATACAAACAAACTATCCATTCGATCTTTTAGATTTGACTTGTTAGTTCGTAAATTAGAAGTGGTATATTGGTTTCCGTAGCTAAATTAACGTTGTAAAAATGAAGTCTATTATTTCTATTTTTCATATATAATTGTTACATTATATACCCTTATTTACCCTACATTTTAAATATACTTTAATTCTTACGAAAATACAATAAATTATGTCTAATTGATATTGTATAAAAGCAACTTCATTTTGAATCTAAAAATACTATAAACATTAATTTTGTATACATTGTATGCAATCTCTTACCCACAAATTAAGCCGATTACTAGTAACTTTTTTAAAATTTTATGTTTTTGTGTACTTGGTGTTCTTTGTATCTTCAAGATGTTCTTTAATGTTCATCCAAAATCAATCAAACCAACAACCATGGATCCAAACAAAACCAATCCTAAACAATAATTTCAATGAAAGAAACCTTAAGGGACGCAATCGGTTGCAAGAAAATGGATATGGAAATCGTTTGCAAAAAAAATTTAACTGGAAATCATTTGTGAAATTAAACACATCCAACACAAGATTCATGACGTAATGCCCCAGATGTATTTTATTAGAGTAAAACAACTGAATCATTTACACAAAATTTAAGACGAAACCCACACTGGACTACAAGTCATAAGTACAATATTCCAAAATCAAAGTTTAAATGTCAACCAAAATAAACATCAAGACTATCAAAACTGGTTGGAAATAGTATTGCGAAAATATTCTTTGTCTTTGAGCTGCCTTCACTCTGTCGGAGCCTTTTCACAGTCATACCCTGAAAAGATTCAAATAACGACAGTAAGCAGAAACTTAGCGAGCACACCTACCTGCATACCATACCATGGATGTACAAGTTATCATACAACAGATGATTCACAATAAGCAATCCACATAATATCAAAGCAATGCACTTACCAGGATTTCACTCTTTGGTATCACAGTTGACTACCCAGGGCATCCTGAGGGTTTTACGTCTTTTCTGTGACCGAGTTGTGTTTTTACTCCATCTACACAACCTTTCATTTCATAACAACACATTAGTTACACTTTGCCATAATAATAACAGACATATTTCAAACCAGAATAATGAGCAAGTTAATGTAATTCATCTGATTGCAGCACAAACAATAAATAGCAGCACAACAAATGTATCCGGAAGATTCATGTCTACCAGTATTCACCTACAAGTAAGGTTTCCACAATATTAATCATCAACTAGAGCTACATGCTTTATTTACACCAACTCTCTTTGAAAACCCTCAGAATTCTAAGTCCTCGCCATTGATGGAAATTCAAGTGTTAGAATATCACTTGGCGGTTCACACTCCCCTTACACTTCACGATCCAGTGTTGTAGTGCTCTTGGAGATCCAACGCCTACTGGCACTTGGCGATCTCGTGCCTATTAGCACTTGGCGATCCTGATTTTGTTTCACTTCGCGATTCACACAATCACATAGTGGCAATTGAGGAATCCCCTACTGGCTATTCATCTGAGTCTGTCGATAATTCATTACACAAGTACTTTGTGATTCAAAAACTTACAATCAATATGTTTAGATTCCATCTCAACTAAAACACATGATTCTTGTCATAATGCATTCTAAAAGTCATTTACTCATACCCTACCAAGTTAATTTCATTCGTATCAGGTTTTAGTGGGATAACACTCCATTTTGTTCTTAGTCTCGATCGAAGGTTACGCACACAAAGAATTGAGGATTCATAGATGATGATTACATGAAAATTTCCAACTCTTTTGATGTAAGATGATGATCCGCCCCTTTTCTCCCATGGTTTCTCAAAGAATACACATACAAACACCTTAACACACACTCAATTCGGCGATCGTATGGAATATTGGGTTTTGTGCCCTAATTTGGGTTAAATACCCTTTCCTTCTTTCCAAAAGCCACAATTAGTCCCTTCACTTAAATGTTTATAACTTAAATACCAAAATACAAAATAAAATAACACAATTTTTTATCATCAATAAAATATTAATACATTATGAAATACAGGTATTACACATGGCTTCATCTTCTAGTATGATTTATGAAATAAAAATAAAAAAACTCCTAACTAGATGGGTCGATTTCAAGAACATGTGTTTGTACCATCTTTGATGCATTTATACAATCGATTATAAATGATGAAGCTTGAAGGCGATATCTGAAAAGAAAAACCCTAACCAAATGGGCCGACTTTGTAGATGAAGTCCGAATTAAACAAGATTGGCTTGAATAGAGATGGAGAAAATTGAATAGGGGATCAAGTCGAATCTTATGTGTTCATCCCTAACCTGAATCGTCTTGAACTTTTTGAAGAACACAAGAATACAAGTTTTGAATCGATTCGTCCATTACTCCTTTACCATGAGGCTGATTTCATCCTCCTTTACCTTTTAACAACTACTACAAACCGAATTTGGAGCCATCATCTGCGTTTTTAGTGGTGGTGTGTGGTGGAACACGGAGGTGATTTCGAGCATGAAGGTAACTTCGTAGAAGCTTGATGTTGTTGAGTGTTTGAATTCATATTACTGGGTTTGTTCTTGTACGATGGGTTTCATCGATTCATATTTCTGGGTTTTTCAGATTTGCAAGATACTTTTATCAGGGTTTATTCAATTGTTTGAAGCCTTTCTTCTTGACTATCGATTTTCTTAAGGTTTTTCAAATTCAAAGTTTTATTCTTGTAAAGATTTGGGGATTATTGATTTTATCTAAGGGAGGCTATTCATATATTTTTAATCCAGATAGTAACAATATAAATAAAATTAAAAAAAGAGGTAAAACCTGTTGTTGACCTACAATCATAGATGAGTTGTATATAATGGGTCAATTTTAAAAGTTAATCGTATTTTTAGATACAAAATGAAATTTGTTATATACAATAATAATATATGCATAATTTATTGTATTTTTACACACTTTACTCTTAATTCTTTTAACAACATTCTTCCTTAACTATGGTCTTTACACTACAATATACAAACTTGGTGTTTTTACTTAGACCTTCTTGTTACCTCTTAACATTAATACCTTTCGCAAATTGTCAAACTACTCCAACTATATTATAATTTGGATTTGGATGGTTTAATGTTACTTTTGTGGTGTTTTAAATAGTTCATATTATTACTTTAGAAATCAAAAACCAATTAATTTCATCTAATTAGAATAGTTTGATATAGGTCATCCATTTAAACACCCGTGCACACCACACTTCTACAAAGTGTTTAATCGAAGTTCTAGCGCGAATATTTTCTAACTTATAATCTAATACTTTGTTTTTAAAAAAAGACCTTTCTTTTTTAAAAAAACGTCTGTGAGCGCGCAAATAATTATAATAAGTTTGTTTTCAGAGAAATGTCTGTGGCGTGCAATCGTTTTCAATAAGTTTGTTTTTTTCGCAGACATGAAACTTTATTTTGTCTTTTTCTTACTTATCCTAAAAACTACATCTTTTTTCATAGAGCTTTGTAGAATTAAGACTTTCTAAACTACATCTTCTTAAAAAAATATAAAATAAAACATAAGACATTTATATATGACGTTGTGCATCGTATGAAAAAAATCCTTAACACTTTATCTCTTTGAAAGTTCTACTTTGAATTTGCTCCCAAGTGTTGAGTCAGGTCGGCCAAGGTCAGTTCTAGCCATTGGCAACTTAGAAACTTACATACAAAACTCTAATGAAAAATTAATTTTATTTGTTAATAAGATAAGTTTATATTTCAAATAAACAAATAATAATAAACGAAACACCAATATTTTTTCTAGAAATATTATATATCCTCCTACTAAATATTTTTTTTATACATCTTTCTACTCATTTAATTAAGATAGGTGTTAAAATCAATAAATAAAATAATAAAAGAAATTTATCGCATTACATATATTAATCCGAGTTTTCATTTTTTAATAAAAATATTCTTCTATTTTTTATTTTGTTTTGGAGACATTGAATACAACATGGTATATGTTTAATCTTGAATTAATTATGGGTAGCTAGCTAAACCACGTTTTTAAAAAAATTAAAAATAAATATGGGCCAACCAAAATCATTTAATGAGGGGTGTGTAATGCCACAAGCTTGCGGTGGGGAGTGTAATTAATTCGAGCTTACGTATCAATGTTTGCTTGTTTGGAGGAGGAGTGGAGGACTTGTATTATGTTACTCTTATTATTATTTTAGTCTTTATAAATATCTAATTAATTATTTTAGGGAATTACCTAAAAATGAAGCAAACCACACTTGCAACTTCATCTCTTCTTCATTTCAAATGTTTATTGTTTCTTATACTTTGTCTATTATAATGTTATTTCATCTTTCTGAATCTACAATTAAGTTTTCCGTCAATATCAGTGTTAATTTAATTCATATTCTTTTTAAACAGTAAAGTTATGTTAGTGGGATAGATCCGTAATGACATCCATGTAGGGCAATATTCGAGCCCTGAGTTACACGACATGAGGGAGTAAACCCTCCTTCATTATTTCCGGAAACTCTCACAATAAGGCTCGAACTCGAGACCTCACAGTGGAGTAAAACCCTCTATACCACTAGGACAAGTCCTAGTTAGTGTTAATTTAATCCACATGATCAAGCTATTTCATCATTTAATTTTTTTAACGATAACAAAACGTTTATAAATAACTAAAACAATCCACAAATACATGAATTCTAAGGTGTAATCTTTGCAATATATATTCTAGGCCAAACTAATAATTCAATTTGATACACCACGAAACCAAAAAATATGTAATACTAAACCATCAAATGCACCCTCTCTTAATTTATCCTCCTATTGCTTCCAATCCTTCAAAGGTTGAGATTTTTTACCGTAAGTATGTCTTGAATAAAAAAAGGTAAATTGCATGAAATACTATAAGTTTTTTCTTAGTTATCATTGCATGCAACCAATTTTTTTTCATAAATATAATACTAGAAACTTAACTCACCATTGTATACAAAAACATTATTTATGTCTCATTTTTAACCATTGTATACAATAAATTTTGTCTTAATTTTAATTGTATACAAGTTACATAAAATATGAGGATTATGAAAATTTATTATATTTTTTATTTGAAAAAATTACATTTTATTGTATACAATAGTAGCTAATGCAAGTTCATTGTATTTTCCTACCATTTACCCTAATAAAACCCATATTTTGTGAGGTTATTTTCTATATTCTTTTATGTCTCTCTCTATATATATGTGTATTCGATGCTACAAACTAAATGAATTTTGTTATCTCAAATAGAAAACGTTTGAATTAACTAATTAGTTAAAAGTAAAAACATTGTTATTGCGGCCCTTAGGGAGTGTGGGGTGGGCAACCCGCATAGGATCCTACCTAGGAGGGGGTCTACACTTTTATTTATACAATTACTAGCATCATACCCGTGCAATACTACGACGGCAAATAGTTTTTGGTTTACAATATGTCGCTTTCATTCGTGCGATTCAATGTCACTAAAAAGTTTTCTACACCAACATGTCTGCTTTTTTTTTCAAATTTTGTTTTATTTACATTTAAATATTTTATTAATTTTAAAAATATATTCTAAAAGACAATAAAATAAGAAAAAATATTTATATTGATGAAATAAAGAGAAAAGTTAATAAGATTTTAAAAATTATGTTGATGTGGGTGGATAATTATGTTAGTATGAGAGAATATATTTTAAATAAAAAACTAAATTAAATTAGGAGAGAATAAAATAGTTAAAGATTGAGTGGATGAGATTAATTTAAATTAAATGAAGGGTCAAAATTTTATATTGATTGAATTTTAAGAAGTCTTAAAATTTAAGAGGAGAAAGAATATTAAATAATTTATATATTAGTATAGATATGTATATGAATCCTATACTATTATTTTTCAAGTCAACCAAATAACAAAGCCTATATCTAATACAATTATCTTGTAACCCATTAGGCTACAAAAATATTATGTAAACTATTATACTACCATGCATATTTTGTTTTGTGGTATACTCATTAAACTAAAAAGTTAGCATATAACCCATTAATTAAGCCAAAAGAAAAAAGTATTAAGAGAGCCCATATTTATTTTGCTCATCAACATAATAATTATCATATTATTAAATAAAATATACTTGTGTGTATAAAAACTATATTAGAAGGTCCTACTTTACTTTTATATGAGTTTTGATGTAAAACAAATTAAAGTCGGTCAAAAAAAGTCTATGCGAATATATTTAAAAAAACGTAAAAAAGCGTAATGTGTTTGTAAAATGGTTAATTAGGGTAATAAAAGATGGCATAATTAGGGAAAATGTTATATAGAAAAGTGTTTACAGATCGACATCATACCATTATAATAATGAAATGAAAAGTCACTAAATATGTGAGTTGAAACATAGCCATTAGCCATTATCAAATGATAACCAAATGGAATGGAAAAAGGAAGGCCATTATATTGGAATGATTCACACACACACACATATATATATATATATATATATATATATATATATATATATATATATATATGGAAAAATTCAAATAAGAACTGTTTTTCGTACAAAAACTGTGAGAACCAATCTTAACCGTCCAATTCCCTCTCCTTCAATTGGATTGCCCACCCATGAATTCCTTATATGCACCTTGCCACACTCAATCCCCCATGCTCTTCATCCGTGAATTCCATTATTCAAAATGAACGGCTAAGATTGGTTCTCGCGGTTCTCGCAATAAAACGATTCTCAAATGAACCTTCCCTTATATATATATATATATATGAAAAAGTTCAAATGAGAACTGTTTTTCGTACGAGAACTGTGAGAACCAATCTTAGCCGTCCAATTCCCCCTCTTTCAATTGAATTGCCCAACCATGAATTCCTTACACGCACCTTGCCACACTCAATCCCACACGCTAGCCTTCATCCATAAATTCCACTTATCACTTGAATGACCAAGATTGGTTCTCGCAATTCTCGTACGAAAATCATTTCTTGTTTATACCCTCCTCTGTATATATATATGTATACATATAGTAATAGTAAAGTAACTGTAATGTGTATATCTCTCAAAATAAATAATAATTATTATTCAACCATTATATTAACATTTTCATATTTATGCAAGTCTCTTTTGCTTTAATCATTCTTCGATGAAAATGTAATTAAGCCCATCATTCCTTGACCTACTGACTAGTGTGATATATAAGAATAGGGAATAAGAGGGGATTTTGTCTATATGGAGTTTTACTCCATAGTGTAAATCTTGGGTTCAAGTTTCACTATGGAGATTTGTGAAAATAATTAGAAGAGAGTTTATTACCTCATAGCGCGTGACTTGAGGTTCACATACTACTTGTTTAGATATTACTGCGGATCCAGCTCACTAACATAAGTTCGCTATCAAAAAATAAAAATAGGGAATAAAAGGGTGCATATATATACTTCTTTTAAGAATATTGAATCTCATTAATTAGTTTTTTTTTTTAAATTTGTATCATAGTTGATTTAGTTGATTTAGTCCTTTGCTCGAGTTTGTGCTTCTCTTCGTACAGCACCGGCCCTCGAGAAATATAAGTGTTGTATGTATTTCGTTCAATTCGTTGATTATTTATCTATTAAAATCTTTGTTTTTTATGAAAACAATGCATGCAGTACATATGAATTAATTAATTACACTCAAAGCCAATCATGAATTCTCTTTGTAAAAATATATATTTAAAATCATATTATATAATTTCTGTTTTATTAGGTTAAATATTTATATTATTAATTCATGACTTTGCAAAAACTATAATTTTCTTTCTTTCTTTAGTACGTTGAGAGAGTTATGTATGTTATAAACAACAATGACTTGTCACCAATCCAATATCTTAATTGTAAGTGATTATAAAAATACAATATTAATTTGTATACAGAATAAAACCAGCATGAGCTGTAACCATTATATATATATATTTATATGTCATAGAAAAGAAAAATAGGTGAAAAAAAATCTGATTCCTCATGACTTTTTTCTGGTAACTTTTCTTTTTTCTTCTTCAAAGTTTTGTAAAACATGTGAGTCTTTATATATATGCTTCATGAGTATAATATATATAGCAAAGAAGGTCAATGTGGTATGCTTCAAAAGAGGGCAACCTCTTTAAAGAGTTGAATCTAACCACTTCCTTTTATTAAACTATTACTCCACCACAACCTTCAAAGTTCAAATCAAAACAACCCCTGCTTTCCCTTTAAACATGGAATCAAAAATTAATTAAATTGAAAATAAAATAAAATAAAGTCACATGACGAGACGGAGTGGAGCCTCAAGTGAGGCGTACGATAACAGTCGATCACGGCGTGACATCATTCATGCTACCGTTTGTATGAGAGCTCTACCATTGTAGTACTCATGTTGTTAATATCAGATGTCGTATGATCTCGAGTTTTAAATCTATTAAGATGTTATGTGTATAAATTAAAAACTATTATAATTCTTAATTAATGTTATAGTTTATAATATTAGCCTTTATAACTTAATTTGTGACTTTGTTTAAACAAATCTTTGAGTGTCATTAATTACGTGAGGTGTTCATGCTAGGCCAGGTTCTAGGTAGGTTGTCATAGCCGTTTCTTATTCAACGTCTTCACACAATTATTCTCTCTCTTTTTTTTTTAATTTTGATTTCTTTTCATATCAAAGATTTAGTAACTCATTAACAAATAGAGAAATTAAATATTCTTATATTTTTTGTTCCTACTTCATACTCTTATTCATCACAAGATGATATGAGTACTTCACTAATTATTTTTCCTTATCTCATCCCTTGATTTTAACACTTGTCTTGATCAAGTGAGTAAGAGGATAAATATGAACAAAAATTAGGAGGATTTATCATTTCTCTAACAGATATGATGAAAAATTATGATCGATTGAATAATAAAATGGTATAAAACACTTGGATCATTTGTGCTAATTAAACCTTAATTCATTATATATATATCTAAAAGCAAAACCTATATATTATAATCTCTACTGAACAAACCTTAAAGTTAAATAGTATATAAGATTACCAGCTAATTGCAATTAAATAGATTATAAATAATGCAAAATAAAATGTCAAAGTTCTTCTACACAATAATACGAGTGATCAACTCTTTTATACAATAAACAAACATTGTATTAATTACACTATATTAATTAGACCGTATAATTTATGAAAAAATAATAATAATATATATATAATTATATAGAATTAAGAAGTTAAGTAAAGTATGTTATATATTTGATTGATTAAATGCATGTAGTTATGAAAAGGGGTAAATTATGAAAAGGAAATGTAATAGTTAGTAAAAAGAGGAATAATTGCAGGCTTTGACGTTTGTATCTTTTCTCCTTCTCTTCGATTCCCACACGCAAACTTCTCATAAAACAATCCTTTTCTTTTTCTTTTCAATTTTATATTTGTTTATTATTATTTTTCTTAAAAAACACAAAAGAAATAAAGTGGGAAAATTTCAGCCGCAATTGGCACAAACTATGACGTTTCTTTTACATAAACACTAACTTATGTTTCTAGAATTAATTTTTCTATAATCAGCAACAACTAAATGCTAAGACGATTCGTTATTTATTTATTTATGTGCAAGTATGCCCTTTTAATTGTATTTTATTCTTATCCAATTAAATATGCAAAATACAAAATTTAGCCACTAATACTCAAACTCTTCGTATTTCTGCTACATCAACCTAATATCACTCTAAATCTTTCATGTTTAAAACTTTTCAATGCTTCAATCTTTCTCTGATCTTTTTCATTAATATAATAAACATTAAAATAAAGTATTTTATTAACTATAAATATAAAAATATTATTTTGATAACTACTTTTATTTAGTTTCTCAACAGAAAGTCTTTGTGAATCCATAGAACTGCTTAAAAATAAATGAAGATACATCAGTTAAATTAATTAGTTATAGTAGATATTGAGATTGAGAGTTATTAAGATAAAAGGGATTTTAAAAAAAAAAAAACATTTCTAAGCAATTTATTTCTTTGTTAGACATAATATTAAAGTTAGCAAACTACGTTAGATTTAGATACACATAAACCAAATAATAAAACTAGCAAGGTACTAGAGTAAAGGTAAAAAATTAAACAAGACGAAAAGACCTCAAAGTCAAATCTAAGAGATCCGTACCCGTTTCCCTTAATATAAATATTGTTATTTAAAGAGAAGTGAATTAATTAAATGAGTGCTTTATGTATTTGGAGTCCTTATTCTTGGGTCATTAAGTACTAATGGGCCTTCAAGAGAATTAAAAAGGGGGCTTGAGCTTAAGTGCACAAGGAAAGTATAAACACAAGAATAAGGCACAATACCCTAGGTTTCATATGGTGGTTGCAAGTGTGTGTTTCACGATGTTTGTGTGTGTGTGTTGTGTTCTTCTTTGCCGAGACGGGAAGGGGTTCATTCTCACATGTTTTTGCTTCAAATCAATCAAGAAACACCAGGTAAAATTTTCTAACCCGTAATGATGTAGCCTTGTATGATTCTACCATTTTAATCGAGTTCTTTATGCGATTTTAATCTAGGTTCGGGGCTGTTTGAGGGATGTCCATGGCCGCAGACTTTAATCAAGTCTAGGGAGTTTTGTAATCAATGAAATCAAAATTAAATGATAGGATTCGATATAAAGATGTTAGGAACACGTACCAACAAGAATTAACTCTTTTGGTTAGGTATTGATTGATTTTGGATTCGTAAAGTGTCGACAATGATGCATTCCATCGAACAGTTCTTGAATATGTTTTTGGAATCGCAAACTACCTTGTAAGTTGAGTGGGAAGTAATCGAAATTGATACTTGAATAGTAATCACAAATTGATTGTTAGCTAGATTCCAATTCACGATTTAGTATCATCAAGGAAAGGGTAAATCACAAATTAGTCATAGCAGGATCGTAAATTAGGCCCAAGGCCCAATCGCAAATCAGTGTTGTTCGACGGATCGCAAATCAACTTCTTTAAACTTGAATCACAGATTGACTTGGTACCGAGATTGTAAATTGAGCCCAAGGCCCAATCGAAAATTGGTGTAATTAAAATGATTTTCTTGACCAAATTGCAAATCAACTCTTGAGGAAATCGCAAATTGACTAATGATGGATCAATCGCAAAATGGCATTGGTGGGGGAATCACAAATTGAGGATTCTAGAGGGAATCACAAATTAGTTAAAACACATGAATCACAAATTGAAAAAAAATAAGTTATGTTATAATCGCAAATGGGGGTTAACCCCAATTGCAAACTATTAATATTGACAACTGATGAGTTAGGAATTGGGTTGACTTTATAGAACTATATTGTAGGTTATCATTGATATTACGTAACTGTTTGCTGAAGTACTGTTGTCACTGTAATCGCTATGTTGCTGATCAGGTGAGTTATTACTAACCTTTTCTTTATAACGCGATGACTGCTCATTTGTGATATGGTACCGTGATGTGTTGTTGTGACTTTTATGCGCAACTAGGCGCTTATTATTCCATACGTAGCTAGGCGCTTATTATTGTAGTGTTGGCAATCTATATGCAACTTGGCACTTATCCGCCTGTGTGATGTTATTTGATATTGATGTGATGAACTTGTTACATGAGTACGTGCTATCTGGTATAATGTGCAAGTAATGTGTACCTCACTAAACTTTATTGCTTACTCGTGTGTTTAAATTTTTCAACACCGTCTCGAGCAGATAAGGGTAAAGCACCAGCATGACAGCTGTTTTTCGACAACCTTATAACTCTAATATGTTATTTAATTTTTAATAAATTACCTAGATTATTTTATCCTTATTATAATAAAAATTTTGAGACTTTACAAAGATTCATACATCAATTTAACCAAAACCAATTTTCCTCTAATTTTACTTATTTACCTGTAGAATTCGACCAAAATACACAGAACTCTTGATCTTCCTATACAAATTAGAGGGCGAGATGAGGAATGAACAAAATTGTTCCTTGATTTATAACCACAGAAGAAAGTGTAAATAAAGGTGACAAGTATGGTAATTAAAACACATAGGATTGTATTAATCATAATTAATTAATGATTGGCAAATTAAGGATGAATGATGATAAAGAGACAGACAAGCGTTTTGAAAGTGATGAAATTAAAACCAAAAATGGCATATTTAGAAAGATGATCCAAGATAGTGAGACAAGGAAATCATGAAATTGTGGGCACCAAACAACAATTTCATTTACAAATTGGCTCCATTCATATGTCACTCTTACACCACCACCACCGCTACGACGTGGGTGTCCGTCGTTTTGGTGGCATGTAGGACCTTTTCATTCATTCCTCAACCACCCCACCGTTTTACGAATCGGTACATCATCAACCCAATTTCCAACTTCATACATACATACATACATACATAAATATATATATATATATATAGAGAGAGAAAAAAGTTCAAACGAGAACTGTTTTTTGTACGAGAACCAATCTTAGCCGTCCAATTCCTCCTCCTTTAATTGGATTGTCCACCCATGAATTCTTTACATCCACTCTGCCACACTCAATCTCCCCACGCTCTTCATCCATGAATTCCATTATCCAAAATGAACGGCTAAGATTGGTTCTCGCAGTTCTCATACGAAAAACAATTATCGTTTGAACCCTCCCCTATGTATATATATATATATATATACATTCAGCAGCGAGGTTTAAACAAAAACTGACTATGGTGCAAAAACTAATATTTGTCTTTATTAAACTAAATTAATGATAATAGCTCATTAATAACTTATGAACGTGCTTATTAGTGGCTCATTATTTACACATTATTAATGAGATTGCTCATTAATATGAGTATTTTGGTTATTTATATATTTATTCAACCGTTAATTACATCCAAATGACTGAATTATAATTTAATAAGACTTGAATTTCTCAAAATGTCGCTATAAATGAGTCATTAAGGTGTATTAAAGATGGCTCATAATTAACGAGCCATTAGGATTATAGTTATAAATTTAATTTAATCAAAAGCCAAAACTTGTTATCCTAATAAAACGGTTCTCAAATTAATTTTCACACACACACACACACATATATATATATATATATATATATATATATATATATGAAAGTTTCATTGAGCGGTTCTCAAATGAATCGTCCAACCCGACACCGAATAATATATATAAGCTTAGTACATGAATATGTATATGTATAACATTGTTTTTCATTGATCGCATTATATATAAATTTATGTAAAACAGTTAAAGAATATGGTTGGATTTGTAATAACTAATTTTGTATAAAATATTTTTGTAGATGGGAAAACCCCCAATACCAGATGGACACGAGGACAGAGATGGGGATGCATTTCTATTTCTCGGCGAGAATGAAGACGGGATGGAGTCATGGAGACGAGGACTATGGATCCGGAATTGGGGATGAAGAGTGCAATCTCTGATATCCCTAACCACGTTGCTATATGTTGACGGGATTAAGAGAAAACATTTGTTTCGGAGATAAAAACATGTTAACCATTGTAAAAAAAGAACTTAATTATAAGATAAAAATATTAATTGGATATTTGTTAAAGATAGAATGATAAAGTGATGAGATGGCTTGTCAACTTAAAAGGAGAGAATCTCGTACAGCTCAAATGAGGCCCCGACCATCTCAACCACAGTATCAAAGTTGGTTAAGCGTAAAGCGTGCACCCATTTCTATATACAAACTCTATTTCTTATGTATTAATTCTTCTTTGATGAGTAGCTTAGTCTTAATTTGTATATAATATATATATATATATATATATATATATATATAAGGGAGAGTTCATGAGAAAAACATCTTATTTGCGAAAAGTGCGAGAAACAATTTCAGCCACCGATTGAATTATGATCTTGTGGTTCAGATTAATCATAATTAATATTTTTTTAATTCAAAAGGGTAAATTAGTAAACACAAATTTTTTCTCTCTCCTCTTTTTAATTAATTTTTTTTCTTTCCATCTATTAATATTTCTCTCCTTAATTTTACATTAAAAAATAAATATAAATGATTTTCTAGTATTTTTATTAATTTGACGGTGTGTACCGATGAACATAACTAATCAGTTACATGAATTTTAAAAGTTTACGAGTTTTAAAAATGAATTTGTATTAATTTGACTATGTTCAACATTGAATATTGTTAAAAGTATATACGTTTTAAAATAAATTTTATAATATTCAATATTGAACAAAGTTAATAATATACAAGTTTTTCATTGTCACTATTTAAATAAGTAATCTCTACTTGTTCACCAATGAATTTAACCAATAAAATATATAGTTTTATTTTCATAGATGAATCTACAAATAATTTATACACATTCACCACATAACATTTTACTTTTTCTTTCATTGTATAACACTTTCTACTAAACAAAATACTTGTTTTAAGATAAAAACAAATATAGTCGAATGCCAAATTGTCAATACAGTGAGAAAACAAAGAAACATTATTGAATACACAAATCAGAAAAAAGGAAAAATGTACATTACTGAATGCAAGAAAAAAACCAGAAAAAGGAAAAAGAAAAGATAAAAGTTTCAATAGAAATATTGATGCTGGAACACAGACCCACCGTTGATTTAAAGGCTGATTTACATTGTTGAATGCAATCGAAAATCAGAAAAAGGTCAAATAACGAATAGATAAATGTTTTAATAGAAAGTTTGAGGCTGGAGAAAACCCTAAACTCGCCGTTGATTTACACAACCATTTACACAGATCCACCGTTGATTTACACAGATCCACCGTTGATTTACACAGATCTACCGTTGATTTACAAAGAACTACCGTTGATTTACACAGATCCACCGTTGATTACACAGATCCACCGTTGATTTACACGGATTTATTGAGAAACCCATGGAGAAAACCCAAAACTCGCCGCACCAGGTTGTTCCGGTGGTGGCCGGCGGTTATGGGTGCGTGTGACGGTGGTTGATCTTCCAAGGACAACGCCGGTTCTTCCCCTGTGGCCGCCGGTTATGCTGTTGACGATGACCGTTTTTGGCTGCAACCAAACGCGAGGTTAGAGAGAGATGAAGGAGCACCAATTGAGAGGTGAGGACGTGAGGTATCGATAGATCGAGAGAGAGAATGGAGTCTGGATGTGTGCGGAAATGAGGGATGGGAATGTTAATAAGGGTTTTTTTGTTTTAAATTACCATTATACCCATCTTCATGTTTAGTTACTACCATTGATCTTGAGATTAATTACAAAATTGCCATAAACAATCTAATCCATTGAATATTTCATCTAATGGCTGAAATTGCTTCTCGCATTTTTCGCAAATAAGAAGCTTTTCGCATGAACCTCCCCCTCTCTCTCTCTCTCTCTCTATATATATATATATATATATATAGGGGAGGGTTCAAACGAGAACTGTTTTTCGTACGAGAACTGCGAGAACCAATCTTGGCCGTTAATTGTGGATAATGGAGTTCATGGATGAAGAGTGTGGAGGGATTGAGTGTGGTAGGGTGTATGTAAGGAATTCATGGGTGGGTAATCCAATTGAAGGAGGGAAAATTGGACGGCTAATTGTAACTATAATGATAGATGTCTTGTAACAAAATGACACAATCATGTTTTTTTTGTATGTTTATCCTCCCTTCGCGCTGACGCTTCCGCCGCTGGTTTAGATATTGACACTGTCTCTCGTCATTTTTAAAAAATTCTTAATTCCTTCACGTTTTATAATTATTTAATATTTTTATGCATTTTCTACAATGATGCCCCTTATGGGATCAAAACCGCAAAGGGCATCGCCTTTTGTGGCTGCATGTTAGTTTGCAACTCATTTCCGGTAATCGATTTATCTAACTTACCCGTCAAAATTCTTAACCACCTTAACAAACAGATTCTTACCAACTACAAATGGGTGATACTTGATCGATCATTGTCTCGCTTGGTAGCTTTAAGAGCATCCGCGGTGGTGAACACTAAAAATCTCGTAATGATTGTCATGTGAAACCCATTTATTCTCTTTCTTTATCTTATGCCTTAGTTTTTTCACTTGTCATGATCAAATTATTATGAGTATGAGAGGATAAAGTATAATTAATGATATAAAACCTCTCTTTAACCAAACATAACAAAATGGATAATTATACCCTTATCTAATTGTGAATTTTATTTCTCATTCATGTATTTGAGAGCATAAAGGTCCAAAAATAATTTCTTATTACATGTAACTATAATTTATTGTGTATAAATCATGAATACTGTGATATAAAGCATTACCAATGTGGCATATGCACATCATCCTTTCTGTATGAGACAACTGTTTTTGACGAAAGATTTCTGAATTAATTTAATAAAATTTGTAGAAGTTATATATATTTTCCTAGGAATGGTAGCATATACTGCTCTTAATAACAAACTGATAGGAAGGTTGAAAAGGGAACTGCAATCACAATACCAAACTCAACAAAAGATCTGATGACGTGAATTTGAATCCCAAATACAAGTCATCCATACATGTTACCATTTTATTTGCCATCCTCCTATATATATATATATATATATATATATATATATATCCAACCATGCATCTCTACTATATATACGTACTTTTTCCTGATTTTCTTACGTATTTCCGTATCCACTTTCCGTATACGTTCTCAAAAAAAAGATCGATATATACATATAAATGTACGTATTTTTATTAATTTTAATCAGTAACGTTATAAAACAGGATAAAAATCGTATCTTTTAATGATTAAAAGTAGTACAATATATCTTTGAATTTTAGTGGATATATCAACATTTTAATTAAGTGGTGGTTTGCACAAAAGCAGTGATGTCGCTTCCATTACCTTTTCCACTTGAAGAAGATGAGGGAGGTTGACGTCTGCTACCGTCATAAACTTAACGCTAGGGGTGCACGTTTGGCATTGATTTAATTATCTTACCAGTTGAATCGGTTGAATTTGATCTGTGGTAAATAACAGTAAAATAGGAAATTGGTATACTCATTTCATTAAAGGGTTGTATCGTTCTTTGCAAATCAGTACTAGGGTCACCTGGAACTTATTTATTCTCTTTATATAAGGTACTTGAAGCAGTACTCTCAAGACTTGAAAGTTTCCGATGCAATTTTTTTAGGGTAGTTCTCAAGCCGTGAAAAAAGTAGTTTGGATTGCATGGAAAGAGGTCTGGGCAAAAAAGGAAATTGGTGGCTTAGGCATTGGTAGCTTAAAAGCTTTGAATCTCGCTTTTTTAGCTAAATGGTGGTGGAGACTAAAGACGACGAATTGTTCTTTTTGGTGTAGAGTCATCCACTCTCTACATGGTTTTAGTAGATCTCAATCGGTGGATCCATTACAAACCAAGAAAAATGGTGTTTGGTGCTCAATTGCAGGAACTGATTGATTGCGTCATGAATTCAACATTGATCTTAATTCCCTTTTCTCATACACTACAATCCCAGGAACGTCTCATGATATTTCCAATGTTTGGTCATGGAAGCCGCACTCTTCAGGGGTGTTCTCGGTCAAATCTTTGAGAGTTCTGATTGATGATCCGTTCTTAGTCTATCCTAGTAGCTTGGAAACGGTTTGGTTAAACTCGATTACTTCAAAGGTTAATATCATGGTTTGGCGTCTGATGCGAAGTGATTGCTTACCAGAATAAATTTGGTTAAAAGGGGTATTCAAGTAGTTACCAATTGTTGTATCTTTTGTGGTTTTGGTGATGAGTGTGAATATCATTTATTCCTCTTCTGTCCCTTAGCGTCTCTTCTTCTTAAAGAAATCATCAAATGGTGTAGTTTAGATTCATCTCCTCCTGGTACAATTGATAGGCTGATTAAATGGGGAGCGACTGTTGGTTTTAAAGATAAACAACTTCAGGCGTTCAATATAGTAATATTTTCCTTTTGTTGGATTGTTTGGGACTATAGGAACAACAAGGTCTTCAACTCAAAATCGGTATCGTTTGTTCATCTTTATAACCAATTACGGAGTTTGTCTTTGTTTTGGAAAAATGTAAGGGGTAAGCTTGGTAGAAACCTAAGTTGGATAGATTGGTGTTGTGAACCAAGAGATGTCTAATTCTTATAATTTTATTTTATGTGCTTTATAGCTCATTGCTAGTGTTTCTTAATAAAATCTTTTATAGTTCAAAAAAATGATAATATATATAGTGCTTTTGTTTAATTAATCATGGTTAAAAGTAATTAGTTATAATTTTACACTGTTCTATTAAATTGCTTTTCAAAGCTATATATTGATTTTAGGATTCTTGATGAATTTGACATCAAACTGGTATTAAACTGTCAGATTTTTATTTGTAAGTAGAGAAACTGTTTTAGAAAATTATCAGTTTTGTAATTATGAAACCTTTTAAACAAAGATTTAAATACATTGTTAATTAATTTGCTATCTAAGTTGATACTTTTTGTAGAGAATTTAATAAGTTGAGTTTAATAAGAAAATGAAAGAGTAATTGATTGGTGTGTGTTTGTATGTGATTTCGTCTTTCATTGTGAAACGAAACCAAAACCAAAAACAAAAACAAAATCCCACCGCCTTTCTCACTTTTCAAGTTTAATTGTTTATTTACTACTTCAACTCCCAACAACGTACATGTATTACTTAAATAAATCTGTTTTCGATCTACATATTTTCTTTCTTTTATTTTAAATTTGCTACCACACAATTAACATTACCATCGTTAATTAAATGATGGTATATATAATAATTAGTAGAATCTATATAAACTCTTAGATATATATTTGGAGTAATTTACATATATATATGGTTTTTATGTTTTGTTGTTTATTTCATTCTTAGTTCTTAAACTTTGTTTATTATGCTATAAGTTCCTACCGTTTTGTTTTGTAACATTGATAGTTCCTCGTCACTAGATAAGACTATAATACCTCATTTTTACTAAAATATTTGGGTTTACTAGATGTAAAAATCTTGGATGACGCAAAGAAAATAGAAAACATTCAAAGTAATAATTAAATTACGTACATCAAAGCATAGCTCAACTACTACGTAAAACATATATACTAAAACGGAAAATCCCTTAAAAAGAGACAATCAACGTTACATATAATTTAAACCATAAATTCATTTTGTTATACCTAAGCTAAAACTCCATTGACCATTTCTCATTTGCTCGTATTTGTCTGTATGTTTATTTCTATACACTTGTTAAATGTTTTTTAATCACTTACAATCTTCGTATATTTATTTATTTGAGAGGTGATATATCCTTGTTAAATGTTTCTTAATCACTTGTTAAACGTTTAGATGGTTTCACAATTACAAACATTTTAAATATAAAAATTTCATTATTTAACATTTAAGTGATTATGAGTGTGAAAACACTTGTTAAAGGTGCTCCTAGCTACACTTCTTTTTGTATCGAATATTGCTAACAAATATACATTCTTGTGTTATGATAACTTGAAACACCATAACGTTTGTAAAGTTACACACACTCTCTTTTACAGCTCATTCATGAACAACTATCTTTGATCTATTACCTCACCTCCGGTAACCAATTCCATAAAGCAATCACAACAAATACCCCCCCTAATTGAATCTCTCTCTCTCTCTCTCTCACACACACACACACACACTCAGACACTCAAGTTTACTAATAATATAATAATAATATAATAATTGTAAATAAATAAATAAAATTGCGTCAAAGGGGAGAAGGAGATTGAGTCTGGTTTACGCCAAACACACTTTTCATCCTTATTTCGGTCTTCTTCTACCCCCAAACATTACTATAAAGAACCCTCACTTTCCTTCTTTCATCCCCACGCACCCCAATCTCTCCACTACACCAAAATCCCTATCTTCTTCATTATGGATTCTTCAAGATTCCCCCAAATTTGAACTGGCTTCACCCTACAATTAACCTAAATCCAATTTCCATTTCCATTTCCCTTCAATCCATCCATCAACTCCTTGTGTTTCAAAGAAACTATTGTTGACATATTCGGGATAATGGAGAGGATGAATTTCGTCAAAAATGGTGTTCTAAGATTGCCTCCTGGTTTTCGATTTCACCCCACAGACGAAGAACTGGTGGTACAATACTTAAAGCGCAAGGTACACTCTTTCCCTCTGCCTGCCTCAATCATCCCTGAGGTCGATGTTTGCAAGTCTGATCCCTGGGAGTTACCAGGTACCATTTCTATGCACATTTACCATCGTCAGGTCGGGCTGCTTGGATAATTAGCTATTTTGGGTTGGGTTAAAAAATTGTATAGTAGGTAAAACGGTTAATTACTTTCGGCCCATTTAATTTTTTTACCTGAAGTTGAAAAGACAACCTAACTCGACTGCTTTGAAATTAAAACACAATCAAACCCGACCTGTTTGTAAGTTCACCCGCATGGTTACACCCGAATGTCTTGGGGAGCCCTTTGGTTTCCTCAGGTAGGCGAGGAACACCGGTATGCTACTCCTTTCGGTTCCGCCAATCGGCTCCCACCACCTGACGACACTCAAAACCCTTTTTTTAAAACGGCTATTTCTAACGGCCTTTGGGTAAGAGAGTGTGTTGCAAAAATTGAGTTAGTTTGGATTAAGCCCGACCATGTTGTGAACATGACATTTGGATACTTATTATTTCCGGCTTGTTTTATGATTTACGTACTTATTTCCCATTTATCAAGCTGCGTGAAAAATAAGCCTAGTAGTTAGTACACATTAAAAGTTAAAACCGTACGCTTTTAACATGTATTTTTTTCCCATACGAACAGAGTTTTCATTGATTCTATATAAAACCTTGGGGAGCCCTTTTCTTTTCTATAGGTGATTGCGAGCAAGAAAGATTCTTTTTTAGCACAAAAGAAGTCAAATACCCAAATGGAAATCGGTCGAATCGAGCTACTTTATCTGGGTATTGGAAAGCAACTGGATTAGATAAACAAATCCTCACTTCGAAGAACAATCAAGTTGTCGGCATGAAGAAAACGCTCGTTTTTTATAGAGGAAAACCCCCAAATGGGTCACGAACCGATTGGATCATGCACGAGTATCGACTCGCAACCCCACACCCCAAGAATTCCACACAGGTTTCTTTTTTTTTTCTCAAATTGGTTCAATTCGAATTTTTGATTCAATTACCGAAAACCCCTTTTGGCTAACGCTTCGTTTTTTGCTGTAATTGTGTTACAGGGTATAGAAAATTGGGTAATTTGCAGAATTTTCTTGAAGAAAAGGGGAAGTAATAATGTCAATAAGAAGGATGAAGAGAAAGAGAGATCGACAGTTGGGGTTATTAGCGATTGTAAATCAGTAAAATCAAAACCAATTTTCTACGACTTCATGGCAGCAAATAAGAGAAGAAGAACCGATTTGAATTTGACCCCTGTTTCATCGTCTTCTGGTTCAAGTGGTATCACAGATGATGCTAATTCTTGTGACGACCATGAAGAGAATAGCAGTAATCTGAAAGATAAACCGTCATCTTAAATTAATAATCTTTTTTTCTTTAAGATATAATTTAAATTAAATTATCCTCAAATTTAATTTAATTCACTAGTGGGTTATTATTAACGAGTTCCTGTAACCTCTCGTTTTCAAGATTCCTCATATGATATAACCCAATTTTAGATGAGAGATGGAAAAAGTTATCTATGGATATCTTCTTCTTTCCAAATTTTCAAGCAAGTAGTGATGCATGGTTTATTGGAAACTAATCATATCGAACGCAATCAATGTATTTGAAATAACGATTAGTGGGGGTGTTTGGATGTGGGTTTAAACATCTAGATTGAGTGTTGGGTATAACTTAAAGAGTACTTGGAATTATCAAGATTTGGAGAATGAATCATGTGCGAAGTTGGTTTACTAAGATAAAAGAAAACTAATTAGTGGAATAATTAACGTAAGGTTACGTATACGACTAATTATTTTTTGATTTATTTAACTTGTAATAGTTACTAGGAAATCGTTAATCCAAACACCCGTACTGCCACTTGAGTCTTGACGACAAAGATACTTTGTTGTTTGGGGATATTTAAAGCTTTAAAGCAGTTACTTAATTCCCTGAACAAAAGTTCCCCCTACACTTTTTCATAGAGATACTAAAATGTTCTTTAGATTATTGCTAAATAAATTTTAAAAAATTTGTATATGAAATTTCAAAAAATGTTCAATATAGTTACTTAATGTTCAAAAAAATTTAGTTTTTCAATCAATTACATTAATGGTCCAGATTATATTTTAAAATTTTGGGCGGAGTCGAATTTTAGTAATTTACATGTGATGCTTTTACAAATCACATATGATTGTATACTAAATCACTTGTGATTAAATACTAAAATTTTAATACTATGTTTTTTACTTAAGCTTTATTAATCATAAATACAGTGATAGAGAGTCTCGATACTTAAGGCAAGGAAAAACCTTGTTTAAGGTTTCCTTTTGACCAGAAAATGAGAGACAGTTCCATTAAGAACCTAATTCCCATAATTTTCAAGATTCAATTTTTACGTCATCAAAGAATATATTGTACATTTGTATGTATCAGGAGTTAGTTTATAAAGTAACAAACCTATTAATAATATAACTTTACACAAAATATTTCTTCATCAATCTTTAATCTATATTAAAGGAAAATGGGATATGATATTATCATCTCACTAATCACCTTCTTTATTTCCTAAAATAACTGGCGAATAAAGAGTTTAATACGTCAAAAGCATTAAGCCATGAATTTTGAGTTGGATGCTGATCTTAAGTAGAAACGGATTTTGTCTTCTTAATCGGATCTCATGTCATTCAAAAACATTCTTCAACGAAACCCTATTTCCTGATTCAACTATTATCGCAAATCTATTGAGCAATTTTAACAAACTACTATGGGCGAAAATATGTGAGTATATCAATTATCTTTCTTTATCTTTTGATTTTCATAAATGTTTCTTGATTTATCATCGATATATGAATTTATTGTATGTTTAAGGTTTCACACCATAAATCATATTAATTAACAGTCCCCATATTATACTTATATTGCTAAAAAAAATTTCTTTTATTAAAGTAAATCAATAAGATAATTGGCATGTGTTATTAAATTGTGGTGTTTGAAATTAAATTTGGAAGAAGTAAAATAGTGTAAGTGAAGAAATCATATCATATCATGCTTTTAAACACAATATCCATCCACATCCGCATCATCTATACATATATAAATGCCTTCTCCTTGGAATGCTTGTTTATCTGCAAATTAATCTTATGAATCCATGCTTAGTAAGTCTAGTTTTAATTGTTCTTAATAATGTCGATTGTTTTATGGTATTATTCATTGCTTGATGTCGATTAATGATTCTCCCTCCAACTACCTCAAATGCTGATCCGGTGTCAATTAATATATGTTTCGTGTTTCACAATTTTTGACTGATCTTGTCATATGTTTTGTTGTGATTTATAGGTGTATGTTTTAATTCAAAGATGAATAGTTTTGATCATTTTTGTTTTGGTGGATTTTTCTATACATGTACGTCTTGAGACTGCTAATTATAATTAGAATACGACATTATTTATTTATCTTTTTCAAATGAAATGAATTTAAATACAAACGTCTAGTGTGAAGGTCGTGTGAGTTGGTAGTTATACACGTTCTTGTGTTGGAATAATGCAACCATCTCATGGGCCATGTATTCCTAAAAGTCGTACATAAATTCCGTGTGAAGAATAAAAGGAATTCAAAAGAACTACGTTTAACATATTTTTGTCATATATAATAATTTATTACACTAAAATTTTAATTCTAGATATGTCAAATAAGTTCGATAATAAATTATACAAAAATATGATAAAGTTGTTACATCATGATTTTCTGACAATCATTTTTGGTACAAAAATACACATGTTTTTTTTTCTTTTGCAATGAACATTGTTATAGAGCCATAATCTAATTAATAAGTGAATTTTAAAGACAAGAGGATAGAAAGAAAACCCAAATTAACAATTAATAATTTTTTTAACGGTTAAACACGCACTCTAAATTTAATCTAAAATCTACAATCTTACGAAACACTTAAACATAGATACCGCTTGACTATAAGTCATTTGGTAATTCTAATTTTTCCTTCCTTATTAATACTGAGGGTTCATGTACTATCGATGACATAAGGTAGATTTTATAGTACGGTGTGTTTGCTTTTTATAAATAAAACAAAGTAAAGTATATGTCTTTTACCTTCAATTTAATGAAATTGTGAATTTTTAAAGAATAAAATATATTTTCAGTAAATTGAGACTAGAGAGACGTGAAAAGGTTGATTGAGAGACATAATTACTCCTTATTTATGACAAATAATATTTGCGTGGAGTAATAATTAAATTAGAAAGGCTAAATCTATTAAATCATCAATATCTGTCCTATACAATTTATGTTTTTTTTATGTATAGCTTTCTCTTTTATCTCTCTTTTAACCCGCAAACATTCACATCTATCTCATACAATCATTCTTTATTTTTATTTTTTTAATAATAATAAAAGTCGAAGAAATAAGATAGATACGTGTTGGGTAACAAGTAAAAATCCCTCAACCACAGGTTGATAGAAGGGGTCAATGGTGTTATGCTTAGACCCGTGGCATAAACTTGATATAAAAGAAAGTTACATGAAGTCATTCAAAGATACCAAACACCTATATATCTAGCTTGCTTAGTTTCGAACCATCTTTATAGCAACTAGTGAATTTTCTTCCAAAAGTGGGTAAAGGACGGCCTCTCTAGATTACGGTTTGTGTATCACAACACGTATTTTCCTTGGTTAAAGAAGCATAGTAAAATCTCACCAGTAATCCTTTATCAATATGCAGATGATGTATTCTTTGGTGAATAGTCTATAAAAAATCTAAAAATTAGTTGGAATCCTTAAATGCATGAAGAATCTTAGGGCTAAAAGCATGGGCAGACCTAAGTGTATTCCGGTGACGGTATAGGCTACTAGTCAATTTTGCGGACGGAGTGAAAAATTTTAATGTTTTCGAAACGGTGTCACAAGTCAAATTTTGGGGTGCCATCATTGATTTTTTGATGTCATCAAAATATTAAAAAATGAAATTAAAAAAAAAATTATAAGATATAGTTCAATCTTCAATTTATACCTTTAAAATAATTTAGTTTACCTTAAAAATAACAATTTAATTAACAGATCTTCATTTACATTTTGGCCCTAAAATATCGGGACACCCGAAACCTCATTTATCCAACCCGATTAACTAAAAACCGGAAAAAAAACGAACAACACCTTCAATTTTAATTAATTTTATCTTTGTCATTATAAGATGTCAACAGTCAACAAAAATTATGGGTCCGCCACCGACTAAAAGTTAAGCTTCTAGTAAGAGTACTTTATAGCTTGTCGTGAGCACTTCTATTTTGTTGTAATCATTAATAATGAAGATATTAATAATTGGTTTTATAAAGAAGTGAGGATGGCTCTATCACATTGTTTTGGCCTTTGGAAGAATGATGCTTATCTATTAAGGATATGAAAAGAAATGGAGAGATGTGGGGGGTGAGGTTACTAAAGCTTATTTCACATTAAAAAAAAATCTTTTAAAAATGGAAAGATTTGAAATGAAAGACAAATGGGAGAGTTCTTTCATTTTCTCTCTTTAAACTCGAGAATAAAGCATAGTAGAGTTGATTAATGGTGTTGGAAGGGATGTTTAAGTTATCTCCTTATCTAAGAACATTTAAAAACACTAAAATTATTTGAGTAGGAATTGTTTAACTTTTAAATCATATTCTTGGGCCCGTCTGTTTCTCAACAAAATTCATTTGTTTAAAACTAAAAAACAAATTTGTTCAGAATGTCTTGGATAAGAGTTGAAAAGGGTGAATGAATAGAGGAGGCACAAATGAATGAAATGAAATTGCCAACCAAAGTTTAATATATGTTTACTTTGTTGAGATGGTGTAACACTTAGGTTCGAATATCCTTAATTAAATATTAAGTGTTATAAAATCATGAATTGCGTATATGAGATTAGAGGTATTTATAAAATTAGAGATGCTAAAACAGTCAAAATAAAAGCCGAAAGGTGTAGAGACCATTTCTGTCATTTGTTGATATTTGTAGATATATGAACTCTTCGTTTAAACACATAAACGCAAACATATACTTCTGCACTAGAACTTAAGGGCTGCCATACTTTCTTTCAATTTTGGTCAAGATTCACAGCATAATTCATTTCCTAGTATTACCATATCAATCACATATAGCACAAGGTGTTTTTTGTTTGATTGAAATAGGTGTTCTAATGGGTCACATGATTCTTATGGTTGAATCATATATTAAAGTGTTTAATTTATGTTCGTAGTTGTTAAAATGGATGTTATATATTGTATGGGGTGTACGAAAACACCCCTAACATGTTAGAATTGAGATTTAGGTTGAAAAAGACCAGGAATAGTCGTTGTGCAGAACACAATATGCAAGTCGGTCGTGTACACGGCTCGTGTAGAAATTGGGAGGCCGTATAGCTTGGCCCGTGAAGAGGTACACGGCCCGTGTAGCACCATATGTCAACACATGCCATGTAGCGTGATTTACCCGTGTAGTGTAAGGGGTACACAGCCTGTGTAGGTGCACCACACGACCCATGTAGACCCTATTTTAGAACCGAATGTGTTATTTATCCTATTTTGTTATTTTAAATGTATAGGATCGTGATTAAATGCCTTATCAACTCTTATACGCTATTATTCGCATAGACTAGTTATAAGGTGAGTTTATGAGACTATTTTTTATATTTACAACATGTGTGCTATCATACTGGAATATAATACATGTATTAATCATATTTGTTGATTAGCATACTACTATATGCAGTAGTGATCAAATATAGTACAATACTGTGACTCATGATTGCTGCCCTAGGTCTAGAACCAGAGGCTGGCGTAACTTACCTGTTATACGTGTGATATCTCTATGTGATTTTATAAATATTCTTATATGATTAATAGTTTGACATGCTCACTAAGCTCTTGTAGCTTATCAGATACTAGTTTAAATGTTTTCGCAAGGCGCATCTAAAGCAAGGGCTAAGCTCCTCTTTGACTACAGTTTATATAAATCTTTTGAAAAACCTTAACACATCGTTTCGTGTAATATATTAAATTTCAGTAGCATATGTGTACAAATATCTTTTGAAACGAATATGGTTTTGAACAATGTACGCTTCCGCTTTCTTTTTGAAACATGTGTGAATACTGTAATGGTATTTTATACATGAATATCAGTTTTATAAATTGGGACGTTATAGATGAAAGAGAAATTATGCTCAATATTATTGAGATAAAAAAGGCTAACCATAAAAAAGAAGAGTTAATTGTCAAATTCGTCCTTTAATTTTGTTATTTCTTCCGATTTGGTTCTTTAACTTCAAAAGTGATTATGATAGTCCTTTAAGATCCATTTTGTGACCTGAATGGTCATTTCTAACGTTAGGCGTTAGTCAAATCCGTTAAAATAAGGTAAAATGACAATTTTACCCTTTTGTTCCTATTTTATTCTTTTAATTTTAACTTTTACTTATTTTATACATTAATTAAAAATCAAATATTACTATTTTATTTTGATATCTACGAGTCCTAAAACACCACCTACAACCAGACAACACCACCACCACCACCGCCCTATCCTCTCCCTCACCTCCTCTCTCTCTCTCTCTCTCTCTCTCTCTCCATCACACACATTCAAACAAACCACCACCATCTCCACCAACCACCGCCTCGTCCCAGTTGATGGCTCCACCACCACCGCCACATTTCTCAATCCCTCTACTCCGTACCACTACCACCACCAATGAAAACAAGGTGAAAAATCACACAAAACAAAGTTTAAACACAAAATTAAACCTATTGTTTTTTAAATCAAACCTAGATCTGGTTCAAACCAGATCAATCGCACATAATATCAAACCTAGATAAGAAACCCTAACCAAATTTGAAGCCAGATCTGAACGAGAGTCTACATATTTTAGCTACAAACTCAATCTGAAACGCTAACCAAACAAACTCATGTTCGGTGGTGGTGGTTTCAGTTGCGAAGTGCAGTGGTTGCGATGGCGGCAGAGACGAAGTGTGGTGGTGGTGGACTGGTGGCGCTCTTACGAAGAAAGAGAGAGCATAATGAGACAAACTCGATCTAAAACCCTAACCAAATAAACTCGTGTTCGGTGGTGGTGATTTCAGTGGCGGATTTCAGTGGTTGCGACGGCGGCAAAGTGTGGTGATGGTGGCGGCAGCGAAGCGGTGGTGGAGTTGTCTGATAAAAGGGAGTATATAGAGAGAGAGAGAGAGGTGTGTGTGTGTGTGTAAAGTGAGAGAGAGAGAGAGGGTATAGTGAGAGATATGAGGGAGAGGAGAGAGAAATTGTTTTTTTTTATTAAATAAAAAGATATATACTATAAAAAATTTAATAATGGTAAACGACTCAAATGTCCTTGAACTAACGGATTTGACTAATGTTAGAAAGGACCATCCACGTCAATACAAGAAAAGCATCTATTACTTTTCAATGCAAGTTAAACTAAGTTTATAGGTTCCAACTCAAAAACTAATTGACTATGAGTTGAGTAATCCATGACCCTTATTAAAAACATCGCAAAGTCACACATGTCCGACGTGGGATGATATTCAACACATTCACTCACGTGTGTCATTCTTTTTCTTTGTATGCCTAACACATGGACACTTATGAGTTATGTGGAGTGTGTGTGGCCATTTGGTCAACCATGAGTGAACCTAGCTCTGATACTATGTACTTGTAGAGTTATAACTCAAAACTAATTGACTATAAGTGAGATAACTCGGGACACTTATTAAACACATTACAAAATCACACGCGTCCAATATGAGACAATACTCAACATTCAAGTTTCTATTTTCACAATTTAGCTACTAAAACATATTAATTTGTTGCATTGAATAATTACGCAAATATTGGCGTTCAAACAAAAATTTACGCAAATAAACTTTCAAAATATGAAAAATAAAGACATGTTCTTCTTTTTTAACTTCTGTTTTACTAATCATAACAAACGTAAGGTAAATTCATTGATAACATCAAAATATGAAAGTTTGTCATGATAATATATAGGTGAAAATTGCATAACAAAAGTATTCAACTTTTTGTAATTTCCCGTTTGAGGTATTCATGTTTTTTTTTTTTTTTTTTTTGTTAAGAAAAAGAAATTTGCAGGTAATTAATTCGATCTTGGTAATCACGCATTGAATCCTAATCTAGTCTTCCTGTTGATTCCTCATCGTTTCTTCCTGTTGCTTTCTTGATGTTGAACTTCTATTCAAGGGTTGATTGACTCCTCGTTTCTTCTGATTGCCTGCCGAATTCATGATATCTTTTCAAGGGTCGTTTGATGCTATATATTGCTGACGATTTGTGCCGACGCCATGTGTGGCCATTGTTGTTTAACTAATTAATTTCACCAACTGTGGACATCATCGTTTCAATAACCCGATTAGGAGTCGGTTTTAGAGGAGTTTGTGAGTTTTTTATTCCAAGGCCGAGGATGTCTTTGAGTTTGCCGGTTAGAAGCCGTCAACAGGACAAAAAATGGTTGCTTTAACCGGTTACCAAGCAGGTCAAAATTTCTTTTTCTAAAAAAAATTACTAAAAAGGAAAATATAATACTACATCCCGTAATTGCAATTAGTTTGATACGTTTTTACGTAATTTGCCCGTAAACATGTTTTTACGAACGGTTAAAATAGGAAATATATTACTATATCCAGTAATTCTTAATATTCCTTTAAGAAATGGGGAAAAAACAATCGTGGGTTGTGATGGGTTTGGGAAATACTGACTTAGGCGTTTAATTATTTTTCAATCACGTGGGTGGCCCCTCTTTTTGGACCCCAAAATCTATACATATTTACAATTCTTTAGAAATACGACCTCGCCTTGTGAGGTCAAACACGCATACTTTACAACACCCTACATCGACAACAAGTGTTCTCTTTTTATTATTATTATTATTTGTTTATTTATTTATTTATTTATAATATGTTATTACATCGTTATTATTATTGCCGATTTATTTACTGCTCAAAATCCATCATTCTAAATAAAACCTGAACTTTTATTATAAATAAGTAATAAAAATGAATAAAATTATTACTCTAGACAGAAGATATCTGATTTTGATTTTATATCATTAGTTATTTTAACATCTTTTATGGCTAATTAATATAATAAGAATTAAGAAAAGAATATATAAGAAACATAAATACAACATAACAATAACAGGAATACATAATCCTGTAACATCATCATATAACAACATAAATATCTACCGTGAGACCTCAAAAACACTAGTCCTAGCTTTAAAATTAAGATAATCTTTTCAAGTTTTAACCATGTGATTTGCTAAAATTATCACACCTATCGAGGCATCGACCCACACTCGAACCCACCTTGGCATTCAAACCGAACCCACCAACAATTATTTATTTTAAATTTTATTGGTTGAAAAATAGATAACGGTGGATTACACTCGTTACCGTGGTAAGAGGAACCCGATAATGAAGCAACAATGAAACAACCGCAATGGTGAAAACGGTGGATTACACTCGTTACCGTGATAAGAGGAACCCAATAATGAAGCAACAACGAAACAGCCGCAATGGTGATAAGGAATGTTATTCATCGTTTTTGCTCATTAACTATGGTAACGGGACTCCATTGCAAGTCCTCTAAGAGTAAACTTGTTATAATTCAATACTAGAAAATATTAAATATTTATAACCTAATCTTTTTTAACGAAAAAACACATACACTCTAATCCTACTAATAAATCTATACTTTTGTCCACTATACAACTTGAACCCACACCTTAAAAAAACACCGGACACGTCTCATACCATTTAGTGTTATATCATAATTAGTAATATTTCAAATCACTATAAGTCGTTTTGCACTACTCTATTATTTTTAGCTTTTATGAATTATCATACAATTATTATTTTCTTAAATGAACTAAAACATAAATAGAAAAGATAAGATTATTTGAGTAGAACCTAAGAAAGCGATTCGACAACCTTGAAAAAAAAGTAGAAAAAAAGTTTCGGAAGGCGAGTTCAATCCAACCTACATTTTAGTATTTTACTACCTCTTGTATTCTTTACTGCTTTTATAAAATTGACTTTCAAGAAAGAAAAAGCTATAATCAGGTAATTTAATATATCAAATCATCCAAACAATCGGTAAATCCTTTAACACACGTTTACAAGTTGGAGAGTTGGGTGGAGTTAGAAAATGTACTCCCACAAGGGCTCTCAAGTCTTCCAATTTCATAGCTAAGTAATTAATCTTTCTTGGCTACAAGTCAAGTTTTAACAAACTTCTTTTTTCACCTTACTCCAACAACCATCCATTACCAAAGCTGCACTAGCCTCCAAACTTAACAACTCCCATCTTATATCAATGTTCAAATGTTCCGAATTCTTCGGGTACTCAAGTGGATGAGATTGGTCGAGTGGTTCGTTAACCCCTTATATACCGACACGGTTTATAACTAAGATCGATGAACTTATTTGTCACCATAATAAACTAACTGTTAATTAGAGGTAAGAAAAATGTCATGAATCACACAGGTTCACCAAATTTCAAACCAACCACCTTAAATGCTCTTTATTTGGGACAGATTTCTGTTTTTATGAGGATAGATAGATTGCTTATAATTTATGCAACAACGACCTTACCCAATTCTAGACTCGTTTGAAAGAATATGGGGCCTTTGAAAAGGGACGTGACGGCTACATCACATTGTACAAGTTTTAAAACGAAATGTACAAACATATCAAAAAGGTTGTTTGTATCTGAAGTAAATATGTAATGTAATGTCCAAATAGCGCTGGAAACCAAACAGGATTTTTAAAAACTCGAAGGAAAGTTACATTTTATAATGTATGAATTACAAGTCACCATTGCAGGCATATAGTGACACCTTTTTTAAGAATTGAAAGTAAGAACCCAAAGAAAACGTACAACTTTTAATGGGAAGGGTACAAGTCAATATTGCAGGTTTGGTTTAGGGAATTGTTTCTCCGGACAAAACAATTTACGTAAGAACATAAAAATGGGCTAGTAGGGCACGGATATCTGTCGGCTATCACGAGTCCTAGTAGTTTATCACCATTCACCAACCTCTCACATGCAATCTTAAAACTACAATTTTTATTAGAAAAATGATATATCCTCTACTATTTCTTTTTATTTCATCCTCCAATCTCCTGTTAATCGAAATTCAATAATTCTCTTTTTTCACCTCTTATATTAATTTTGACACTTGTGTTAATCTTACGAGTAAAAAAATAAGTAGGAGGAAATAGTAGAAGAAATATATCACATCTCTTGTTATTATTATTAAAAACGTCATTTTTTACCCTCTCTCTCCTTAAAAAAGTAAGACCACTCGTAGTTATACTAAGACGTGCATGACTTACCGCCAAATCAGCTTTTCAGCCTATGAAATAGTCATGACTAAACAACCATAGTCATGATATGCATGACTAACCTACACATCACCATCACTACCATTACTAGACCCACATAATATTAATGTAGATTAATCTAATTGGTTGAAAAAAAATGATGAACGAGCACTAGGAGTTCGTCACCATGATGACGAGCAGAGTAACAAAGCCACCGTAGTGGGTAACGAGAGAACAAGGAACATGACCGGGGAATTTATGCTCATCATGACGAGCGGAAATAAACCCACTACAAGTGGCCTAAGAGGCAGATGCTACATCAACACTTACAAGCAAACAAATTCCATTAATATAAGTAACATGAACCGCTGATCGTTTCAGAAAGCTAGAGTGAAGGTGATAAATTCAGTATTTTTGCTCATCAATACTCGATATGGTTTATATGCTATGCCAAACACGTAAAATGAAACATAGAAAAAGAAAAGAGTTAAACAAGTCAAATATGTTGAATGTAGATGATTTTTTCGCGATAGAAATTAATTTTTCCACATAAGGTACAACACAGTTGAAGTTATTGTATAAATTGGTGAACCATTCATTTCATATGGATGAATCAATCTTTTCCATGAAAAAATCATCTCCCTTTCGAAAAACATAACCCGAAGTTTCAGCTAAAAATATAGATTATAGTAATCATAATTAACGTATTAAATATTTATAAATATAAATAATTCTAAAAGTAGAGAGATTAATATTTACAAACTAAATAATAAAATATGTACACTAAATCTAAATGTTCGAATGGGTTAAAGGGATGAAAGCTACCCGAAATACAACCTGCTAAATTGTTTTCTAAAAAAATTACTCATTTCAATTGAGACCCCTTTTCATATGTTACCAAAAGTGACTGTTGAACTCCCCTACAACAAACAGATACATGTAACTTAGACATAAGATGGTATGCACAACGGGGAGCGACAACTAACAACGGATATCGTCAAGAAACCGGCATTGTATAGTTTTGATTATTATTCCAACGTGTAGTTAGCATTAGAGGACAGTTTGATCACGTAAAGTCTGTGACTACTACATGAAGGGGGGGGACCTTGCTCTCCCACTTGGGGGGCATAGAAGCAAAAGCAAATAACGAATAATAATGGTCTAAAAGACTCCCAACTTTACAAGTAGTTGATTACTTCATATCAACTTTAACACAAACAAGAAGAAAAGGGTTTTGTCATACTTACACCCCAAAGGTGTGGCCCAACCACAAGGGCTTGCAAATCTTCAGATGTTAGTTCAAGTTTATATCTCTTATGTGTTTATTGTTTTAGAAGAGATAAATGTCTAATGTCTTCTATCACGTGTGCAACAGAAAATGTGGACTAGAAGTCTTTTTTACAAGAAGAGAATTTTGATTTTCTTTTTCAGATTTCAACATCTCCAATCACATCTTCAAACCAACAAAACCCTAACCTGATTTTAACCCAAAATCATCAAACTAACCAAACTCTAATCCTACTTTTAACCCAAATTCAACAAACCCTAACCCTAATACGAATCGATTCAAACAAATGATACATATTGATTCAACATATAATACAAATCACCAAACCGATAATACAAATCAGTTCAAACAGATAATACATATTGATTCAACAAAAAAACAATTGGAGATTTAGAAGGTAAAACATTATCGGAGATGTTGGAAGGTGAAGCATCACCGGTCAAATTAGATCTAAAACAGATGATACAAATTGATTCAACAATTAATATAAATTGGTTGAGGATTCAACATCAAAGGTCATCATCGAAGATGTCGAAGGTGAAGCTTCGTCAAAGTTGACGATGGTGAATGATTGATTGAAGATACTCGATGGTTCTGCGAAGAGTTTTGTCGATGGGGTCAAGAAGAGGTACTATTAGTTGCCAATGAAGGGTCATCATCGAAGCTGGAGTGCTCTAACAAGGGGTGATGGTCCAACTAGGGATGATAGGTCAGATGGAAGGTGCTCACCGACTCGCCATTGATTCTTTGCGGACAAAGATGAAAAGGTTGAGAAGAGGGCGTGGAGAAAAGGTCAATATAATAGAATTAAAGGTCTGCGAACATTAGGATGATATGTAAATCACTTTTGAAGTAAGAGGAATAAAGAGCTTTGAAGCATTTATCGCGTATCCTAATCAAAGAGTATTTTTTATAAAACGTATGTCCTCCCGCAAACATGAGTTGCTAAGTGCTTGCTTAAAAAAATAAACACTAGCTTAAAGGCTTAAAATGCAACTCCCTAAGGCTACTGCTGCGTAGGTCTTACAAGGTGGTCCTATGGAGTATGGAGTTTAGAGTCGTTCGAGGCCTCAATTGGATTGCACCGTGATCCTCTCTCCCCACTCCAAAAAAAAAAAGAAAAAAGAGAGAGAAGAAGAAGAAATTTTTAAAAAAAACCCACAAAAAATAAAAAAGAAAAGAAGGTTTTGTCACTCTCACAGGTATAAGCCTCAATTTTGGTCTCACAAGTCTATTCAAGAAAGATAGGAGGGAGGGAATTTTCAGCTTTCGGCAGCTAATTGTGTCCCACCTTTGCTATGTTATCATCCAACAAATCTAAGACGGATCTTTTGTATCTTGTTTACAATATTCAGAATCACACCTTTCGTTGCTAATTCTTTGAAACCCGGCTTTATCTTAAAAGAGTGGCATTCAACGCATAAAACGACATGCCACCCAATCAAATCTTATAGCATATACAAAAGCCATTTGTGAACAGTGACAATTGTGAATACGACCAGCATGTAAAAATATCTTCACCATTTCTTGACGCCACTAGTGTATACATACATACGTACATACCTACTAGAAGTAAGATTAAGGATGACGCATAGACATACTGGTAATTTAATAAAATATAATAATAGAATTCTATACGCTCTTATTAAATTCTAGTACTTTTAATTTACTCCTTTTCATTATATAAGATCACCGTCAAATCAAGGGGTGGATGAGAAAAAAGAAATAGTTAATTCCATGCGTCATCATCTAATAGATTGCAGGAGAAAATAGAACTTTCCATATAATAAAAGGTTGCGCTCGTAAGATATCTGTTATGAGGAAAGGCTTCAACCCGTAATAACAAAAGAGTAAATAAATAAATAAAATTCGTAGCGACAAACTGTCAATTTTGAACCTCTTAACTATGAATGAGTTGAAGCTAGCAGGTTTGTTTCATTTCAAACTATCAAATCAGGTTTGTCAATTTCACTCAAGCTTATTTTGATCTATTGATCAACCCACCATGCCTGATATGTGGCATATTGTAAGAGCATGAATGTAAAGGAAGGCAGAAGAAAAAGAAAAGCATCCATAGGGCTATTGGCTCGGTTATTATTCTTAGATATTGTAGTTAACTCTACCCCTGTAGCATTTTGTCCATAAAATTTGTGAAGGTGATGTCTCTTATCATGCATTCAAGACTGATTGTTTCTTCAAAAGCAAATGGAAACATTATCATATTAGAATCCAATATTTGTTTTTTTGGTAACCGGGGAAATCCTACTTAAGCCAACTTTAAAGACGTAGCAGACAAACCTGCGGCTCCCCAGCTTCTACACCTTTTCTGTGCCTTCTTCAGAGGTTCGTGTATGATTTTTTTTAGTGCGTGGGTTTTGTGTCATTTTGCATATATTACCACACAGCTCTTACCCGGGAAAAAGTGTAAACCAAGGTTCTTGATTGATCAAGATGTAAAAGAAAATTGACACCACTACTATTCTATCCTGACTGAAAAGAAACACAATGATTGATCAGGTGGTAATCAAATTTTCACAGGAGCTGAAATTTAAGAGATAATGAAAAGAAGTGTTTTAATATCCTTGTCAGAACAGTATGGAGACAATAGCAATAATGCTGGAGAAGCAAAATCAAACTTAAAATGCTACAACTCCTATCAGAATCATACAGAACGTGGGGCATGCAAATTTTATATTTGAAAGTGACTATAATAGTTGTGAATGCTACAAACAAAATATAAGAAGATCCCTGCAATATTATACCTGGTGTAAAAAAACTTATATCTTTAATTAAATGAAAAAAAAATACAAGTAGAGCATAACTGCAGAGAAAGTAATCACTTAAAAGTCCCGCATTGAGGCCTAGGCAAGGACATTTCTGAAAGACTACATGTAGAAAAATGGAGAAAATAATTGATAAAATCAAGCATTATAGACCTCTTCAAGCTGTTTAGGGATTAAGATTTACCCTCAGAATTATTGTGTGTATCAACTTATGCCTATGACTATTTGAAGGTATCATTTATCTCTTTAATGTACAAGATTAGTATGAAGATATGTAACCTTCCGTCCTCCAACTACTCCTCCGATTATCATACAAACACTATCTTATCACTATAACAAATAGCTCTACTTTTAGCACTTTTTTGGGCATATCCAGTAATCATACACTTAAAAGTGTTTTGAAGTAAGAACACGTGAGGATAAATGTGCCACCACAATTTACACCTAATCTTCATACTTAGATATATAGAGAACGCAATCAGAACTCCACAAATCTGGAAGTGTGGACAAATTGCTTAAATCTCGCACTTATAAGTGTGGGAAATTTAAATTGATCTCAAAATTACATCTCCATGCTATTAAGTGCGGATTTTTTCAATCTTCACATTGTTATTTTCTACAAGCTTATAAATGTGGAGTTTCTTTGTTGTTATTATTTCTATATATACACCTATAAGTACGAGATTTATATTGTAAATTGCAATGCGAAATAACTCAGCATGTTTACACGGTTGCTTAATGAGCGAGGATTTCACATATATTTTGTAGCAAAATAAGTAATAAGCCCGCCCACAATTATCTTTAATCTCTATTTATTTCTTGGGTTAAAGCCACTCAATAGCATCTTACTTTTCCAAAAGAGTTGATATAGGTTATTTACTTTTTTAATACCCAAATAGGTAACCTACTTTATGGTGAACTGTTAAAGTAAGGACTTGAATTTTCCGATAACGATTTTGGCTCTAGCCAGAGTTCGCACCATTGGATCACCACTCAACCTTGGTGATCTGAATGAAATTCAATGCTGGTGTTGATGGTGGAGTATGATTCGGCATCCTATCGGTCGTCATGGCGGTGGTGGTTGTATTGTTGTTGTTTTCTTTAAATAATAAATACGACAACGACTGATGGGAAAAAGCCGATCAAGCTACAGCATCACCACGAGGAAGGAATTCCGGTCAAATAATCAAGGTTTGGTGGTGATCCTACGGTGGGAACTCCGGCTAGAGCCAAAACTGTAATCCGAAAATTCAAGTCCTTACTTTAACATGTAAACTATAAAGTGGGTTACCTATTTGGGTAATAAAAAATTAAATTACCTAAATCAACTCTTTTATAAGGGTAGAATGCTATTTAGTGGACTTAACCCTTATTTGTTTCTTCTCTCCTTCAAACGCAAGTGTTATCAAGATATAAAGAGAGAAAAAGAGAAGTTTTGTTATTACAAAGGTTTAGAGGTTTGCATTGTTGCATTACTTGGCAGATGCCAGACCCAAGGTGATCTTTTGTTAAATTAACTTGAAATTTTTGACAACCATTTAAGCATCCAATTGTCAGTCATTGGATTGGAGCTGTTTCGCTCTACTTTTCAAATACAAATTGGTGTGTACAAGTGGTATTTGTTGGGAGCATATAAATTTTTTAAGATTATTCAGGGCTTGTTTAAAACTGATTTGAGAACTAGATAATGTGTGAAATTCACTTGTTGAGTTCTTTCTGTACCCTCAAAGCTGATTTAGTGGAACCATTCCTAGAAAACATAAATATATTTTAATATAACCGTTTTGGTAAGTGTTACATGTATCGCAATTTCAACAAGATATAATCTATAGCAGCAAAGGAAAAGGCCCAGTGGATGCAGACTCATGTTTGATCATTCAACCAAAAATGTTCTGATTCCTGTTTCTGGAAGTTGTTATGATGCATTTTATCTCCATCATAGACACAAAGGGACAAGAAGGAGCATCGTGCAAATAGACTTTCAATATAAAAAGTACAGTGAGAGTAAGGGAATGGTTTGTAATTTTATAAAGATGATGACATGTTGGCTATGGAGGGTTGAGTGATGCATTTTGTACGTTCAATGATGAAAAAGGGTTGCGTGAAGTGCATACTAATCACTATCGTTCTACCAATGACTATACACGTATTAAAGAATTCATAGTTATAGCAATTATTCTTTCACCATGAAGAATAGGTGTTCAACGAATTTTAGCACCAAAAAGCAGACTTACATGATGCGGTTTTAAGTGACATAGATCTAAGTGGGGCATTGCTTCTAGACTGATACCACGTGAAGTCTGCTACCATCAAAGACAGAAGATGAATGTTTTTTAAGTTTTCTTGATTATGACATGCATAGCTAACGCCTAACTTGCACCCTAACATCACAATATATTGCAAGATTGTGTATAGCATCAAGTTGATGCTATTCATGGTATTGTGTTGTTTGATTGCCATGGTTCATGTTGATGTGTATTTAGCATGAAACCAATACCAACACTACTGTTTTTCTTAAGTTTTGACATTTGGCAGTTGATTGTTTATTGCATAACGTCCTCAAAATACCAAATATTCACATAAGTAAAATATGCAGAATAAGTGAATGTTGCAAAATTTCATGAGTACAAAAGTTGGACCAAAGAGAAGTCTCCAATATTCGTATACAGCATAGCGAATTTCAAAGCAATATATGGTATGATGATTGTTTTGAGAATAAGTTTCACAGCCACGGTAGTAAAGTAACAAACGCATCAGAAATACATGGATACAAGACATGAAGCACATTAAAGTTTACAAAATTCCTTCCTGTTCGGTACAATTTCAATGAAAAAATATTGTACTTTGATTGTCTGATCGCTGGTTTATTGCTTATGCAGCACTTGGGTTATCACTAAATTACCTAACTAATCAATTTCAACGAAGTATACTTAGGAGGTGATTGGGTAAGCTTCAAATTTGATCGTCTCATTATCCTTTTTTTCTATTGAACAGATGTGATACGACCAATTCGAGATGGTCAATCTCCAATAATAAGACCAGAATACTTATCAGTTATCAATTTCCTTCTTCACTCAACCTTCAAATTGGTTACAATGCTTATAGGAAAAGGAAAATGACTACCTCTAAAGGGAGTGGATCCATGATCTCCCATTTCCTTCTAAGCCTAGAAATAGGGAAAACATGCAGACATGCAAAAAAAAAAAAAAACAAATAACCAACAATAAAATAGAAACTAGATTAACTTGGCAAAATGACCTTGCTTTGCTTGGCCACATTAGCAGGCTCGTATAAAATTCCATGGCATTTTTAATGACAATCACATTTTGATCAAAACGAACACCATTTCCATGGATTTCAGTCTGCCAAGCGAGTAGCTGGTATCATGATCCGATTATTCAAGATATCCATATATCACACACATACTCACATGTTAAATAAGCCGTACAAAAGTACAAAACGATCGGAGCCCAGTTACTTGACTACATAAGAAAACAGGTGCAAATTAAAAAAAAATTATAAATCAAAGGAACGTGTTTAATAGAATTACCAGGTAAATACAGTAAACAAACACGAATATATTGAATTAATTCATTAAAATCTCTGCAAATAGTAGAAAGAAAAACATACCTGCTAAAATCCGATGTTAGGGTTCTAACAGATGCGATTAGAGTGTTGGTGATGATGAGCTGCATTCGCTTCAAAGCAATGCCTGTTAGAGTGATTGAGTCCAGCATTCGCCATATACATCCTCCAATCTCCATCAGTACGCTTAGCAGTCTCTAACTTGGTAAGCATTCTCTCCGGACCCCATGGCCATTCGCATCCAGGGCTGGTTGGTGCGTGAGAGTACCATCGCCCCCAACGAAAGGGCTAGGAGGGATTCGTTAAAAGGCTTACTTTTTTCCTTTTTTTAATCACAACCTATTAACCAATCACAAACTTCAATTTCAAAATCAATTCAATTTAGACAATAACTTTGGTAAGTATCCATTCACCGATTTAATCAAAACACGCGGGTCACACACGGGTTTTCTAACCTGGTTGGCTTCAAACTGTGGTATCCCTTTACGTTTCTTTCATCGTTCTTGTGCAGTATGTTTCCTCCCACCGAGAGCTTCTTCGATACTTCTTCAAGGTTTCACCTTTCCTCGACCGACAGCTTCTTCAATCCTTCTTCAAGGTTAGATTCTTTCCTCGACCGAGAACTTCTTCGATTCTTCTTCAATTTTTTGATTTTCTCTTCATAAGATTCAACACATAAACCCTAATTTTCGTTGTTTTAGGGTTACTGTTCGTGTTGATTTTTCATGTATCATGTTTGTTTTCTTCTTGATTTCTATATTCTTATAACTCGTCTTGCAGTTCATTTGTACTTATTTTCCTGTTGTTAGGGTTTTTGTGGTCTTAGTGGTTTCTGAAGAAATCGTTTCGTGAAGATTGATTCTACCTATGAGGTATCTTACATTGTTTTATGCCAACCTAATATTGTTAATTTTTTTGATTTTGTCTGCTTGTGTTCTCGAAGACTTCCACTTGCCTGGTGATTTCTTCTGCTTGCAGCAGTCTTTAATATTTGGTCAATCATCCTTCATTTTAATGGTTTTGTAAGTATTTACATTAGTGGCTCTTTGATTTTTAATTCTCTAGGTTCAATCATGTTAAATTTAACGGGCATGCTTTTATTTTTAATCCAAATAAGAAATTAAGAATTGATCCCCTTCATTTGTTCTTGCTTAAATCTGGGTGTGATTTTGAGGTTAATGAATGTTGATTGAAGAAAGTTGGAACTTGAAAGTACAAATCATAATTTGTATATTAGTTTTTATATTTGCATTGAATTCTTATTCTAAAACTTCTTCCTGTCAGTTATATGTTTCTTTGTGAATTTTATTTGCTGCTATAATTTGTTGTTTTGTTTCCTTTTCATCAAAGGTACATACATTATATAATTTTATACATTGAAAATGTTCTTAATATAAATTAATCTTCTTTATCCTCAATTGCAACAATTGATGCCTCAACTCATCCATAGTGATTTTCCAATTTAAAATTTTCAAGTACCACTTTCCTTTGCTTGCTTTGTTATTCATTTAAAGTTAAATGGTGCAGTTTCTTGCAACTAAATGACAGTAACCTTTACTGCTTACATTATGTTTGATGAAATGCTCCAGTAAAACGAACTAATCAACAGCATTAATTCACTCTGTGATCATATAAAAAAGTTATTTATATTGATGTTTTAAAGAAGTTGTTAAAGAAGCACTTAATATCTTGTGCATGTTTTGAGTGTCACATCATGATTCCCTTTTATGTGACTTTGTTATTGTGTATATATATTTTCTTCATTTAGTAAGTTAGTATGACTTAGTGTATAACTTCATTTAAATGTGTCATAACGTTGTAATTTATTCCTCTGTTAGTTGATATATTATTTGGAAGAAAATAGCCAAAGTGTTCTCTTTAACACGGAGACTTGCATTAATGAAACCAAAAGAAATGGGGAAATGAAGTATGGTGCCACAACAAGGTATATTATACAATATAGAATGCTGATTTTTTTAATTATTATTTTTGTAGTATAGGAAAAAGGTGATTCTTACTGTATCTTTTATTCTTTTTATTGCCAAATGATTTTCACATGACATAAAGCAAAGTACTTGAAACCATAAGTTGGAAGGAAAGACAAGAAATATAATGAAATACAATGGTAGTATATTGCTAACTTTATAGCACCATAGATACAAAAAATCCTTTTACTAACCTTATGATCTTTTATCTTTGACTTTTCCGTTATATTGCTACAATATTTTTCAAAATTGTTTGGTTAATGTGTCTCCTTTTTTTGATATTCAGGTGCTAACATCATTGGACATAACACATCATTGCAAACTCTGTTCTTTTCCAGGAAAGATATAATGCGAGGGTGCTTGATTAGCGTATTGAGGGAGATCACAAAGAAGATGATGAAGTGGACTTTACTCGCTTGAATACGATCCATCAATGTCGTTGCTTCAAGCATTCTCTAGCTGTGTAGCAGTTGTAAGTAGCCAGAAGTTAACTCACATCTTTCAAGTGAATTACTTTCCTGAGTCAAAAGACTTGTCTGAACCCACACCGACTGGCCATGAGAAAGTTAAAATTCATGAGGAAATACCTCAAAAATACGTTTCAAAACCACCAGCATCACCTGTTGGTAGGGTATAGTTTTTAATAGCAATATTAGTTTTAAAGATAATAATCACTTTGTATGTTAGGGGATAGGAAGAAGGTAAACAAAATGCAGGCTACCCTTTACATACTGCTGATGACATACTAATATTGTAAGGGCCTTTAATTCATGGCCTGGAACAAAAGTTTCGTGTTACATAGTTTTTACTAAAAAGCTAGGAACATGCATGATGATCGAGCCTTTTCACTCCTTTAAACGTAATACCTTGCCTCTTCCTTTATTCCCTTTTTGCATCTTATGAGACATGCAAAGTAGATTAGAACATTAACTAATAGTACATGAAAATCTTGAAGCAATTTGTACTCAAAATCAACCACAAACTTCCACCACTGTCAAATGAACTGTTTTGTAGCAAATGTGGTTTTTCTTTTTTTTTTCTTCTGCAACTTGTATTAGTGGTGTATTCTGATGCGTTGATATAACACATCATTGCAACTCTGTTTTTTTTTATTTGATTTTAATTAGAAGACAACTTTTATTTCCCAAAATGACCTTAAATTAAGCTTCAATCCACCAACTCATCCTTTCACAATTTTGGTTATTTTGACTACATTTTCGGAAAGCGTCACAAATAAAAAAACATGCTGGCCTTAGGAAAAATGGGTACCCAGTTCATAATTATTTTAACCGGACTTCTTAACCTATCCTATCGTTTTCTTTCTCCTTTGGCTGAAATCTTCATACCATTCTATTTTACAAAGTGATGGAAGTTGAAGATCCAACCTGGTAGATCTATTCTCTGTTGCCGATTGAAGATGTTTTGTTCAGAGCCTACGACATATAATTTTTCAACCACCATGTTTGATTTCGAAGGTATTACTTTTTCATTTTCTTCATCTTGCTTTGCAAGTTAATTTTTTAATCTGATTTTGGTGTTACTTGATTTGATATGTGATGTTAAATTTGATTTTGGTGTTAATTTTGTTCATATGCTTTAATTTAATTTTGTGTTTTGAAGTTGAATTGGTTACCTCCTTCAAGTGAATCAAGACCCAAGATCACAAAACTGGCACAATTACCCTCACATTTTTTCCCTGAACAGATATTAGGACCTTGATTAAGTCAGCAGACAAGAGCAAGCTCAAGGTTTGTAAATTTATAAGTCGATTTTTTTCTTATTTCTTTTAGTTTCCATATCTATAATTAGAAGACATCTTTTCTTTTCCAAAATGACCTTAAATTATGCTTCAATCCACCAACTCATTCTTTCACAATTTTGGTTATTTTGACCACATTTTCGGAAAGCGCTACAAACAAAAAAACATGCTGACCTTAGGGAAAATGGGTACCCAGTTCATAATTCTTTTAACCGGACTTATTATCCTATCCTTCACTTTCTTCCTCCTTTGGATGAAATCTTCATACCATTCCGTTTTACAAGGTGATGGAAGTTGAAGATCCAACCTGGTAGATCTACTCTGTGTCGCCGATTGAAGATGTTCTCTTTAGAGCCTATGCCATATAATTTTTTGACCACCATGTTTGATTTCGAAGGTATTACTTTTTCATTTTGTTCATCTTGCTTTGCAAGTTAAATTTTAAATTTGATTTTGGTGTTACTTGATTTGAAATGTGACATTAAATTTAATTTTGGTGTTAATTTTGTCATATGCTTTAATATAATTTTGTGTTTTGAAGTTGAATTGGTCACCTCCTTCAAGTGAATCAAGACCCAAGATCAAAAACCTTGCACACTTACCTCACATTTTCCCCCTGAACCGATATTTGGACATTGATTAGTTCATGAACAAATTGGTTTCTCTTACTCAATCAAGTTTATAATCCATATACAAATTGGTTTTAGTTGCACATCCATTAGCATCTTATCAAGTCAGCCACTAAATCCTTGGCATTTTTTAATATAATAGTTCTATATTTTAGATTTCCATTGCCTAATTAAATACTTCATGTTTTAGACTTTCATAGCCTAACTAACTTTCATATTAATTGCAGTTTCAATTTTACATTGGATAATTGTAGTTACTTCCGTCATTGAAATATTCAAATCTATGTGCAATTTCCAAGCACCTAAATCCAAATTAGACATGGGCATTTTTCAGGTAATTCGGGGATGAGTTTATTGTTCATGTTGTATATGTGTTTGTTATGCCACAGAGTGGTACTGGTGTCAATGTTGAAGCTGTGGATCATGTTTTCTAGACCAACATGCTTGATATGCTTCAACAAACTCGCAGGTTAGTATTTTGTTTGTTCACTTTTTATTCACTTATCTTATCTGATTATTTTTGTTGTTTCTATTTGTATAACGGCCGGAACTCAGAAGCTCTTTTTTAGATTGTTTAGTGGCTGGCGGGGACACCCTCATGGAGTCCCTTCACAGTAGAGTGGATAACTATTGACACCATTAGAAAGATGCATTTGCCGGTGGTCTTATAGGTTTGTTACAATTTTCTTGTGGTTTTATAGATTTTTTTCGATTTTCTTTTGACATTAATCAAAGTGTAAAGAGCATGGACATCAGCTATAGGCTAATGATCGTATAGGGTTTATATTATTTCACATGAATTATGTTATATGTTAATAAACTGCCATAACCTTTTATTTTTGTACTTAGGCTTTAGAGGAGATGCAAAACTTGAAAATGCCTATAGGTCATATACGGTGGACCGATGGTCAAATTCCCTCCATTATTGACATGGAGTTGTAGCAAAATAAAATTTTTTCAAGGTTTTGTTTATCAATTTCTTTTTTTATGTTTGGGTTTAAATTCGAGCTATTTTTGTCTATGTTTTTTTAGGTAACTATTTGAAAATGTATTTGAGAATTTGTGTATATGTACACTTCTTATTTTTTAATTTGATTTAGATTTATCTTAACTTTTCTTTTGTAATACTCGTACGTGTACAGGTTTATAAACTAGTACTTTTACCATTTCGTTCATTTAAAAATTTAAAACTCGAGAACAAGCTCCTAATTTAAATCTTTTTTCTTTAAAAAATAAATAGAAATTTGTCAAATAGGATGGTGTGGGGTTAGTTTGATAAAGAGGAATAAGAGAAAAAATTATATGGTGTTGACTTCACAAAGAGAAGAAGGAAGATAGAATGGGGTGTTTGGTTGAAAGGATTTCATAGAATTTTATGGGAATTGGAATCCAATTCCTAGAAATTCTAATGTTTGGTTTACCATGGAATTGAAATTTGAAAGAATTAAAATCCATAAGGGATGGAATGTAAAATCCTTCAAGATAAGGAGGTATTTTAAAATCCATGAGGGATGGAATGTGGTTTATTACCATTATACCCTCTGCCTATTGTCTTCGTGTCGCCGTTCGATGTTTGCCGTTCGTCTGTCATCTTTCGCCGGTCGTCGTTCGTCAGTCACGTCCCCGTTCGTCGATTGTAAGTCCTCGCCGGTTGCCGTTTGATGTTTGTTGTTCGCATTTCGTCTTTTCATGTTCGCCATTCGTCAGTCATCGCGGGTCGCCATTCCCCGTCCGTCTTTCGCCGTTCATCAGTCATCGCGGGTCGCCATTCCCCATCCATCTTTCGCGGGTCGCCGTTCAGTGCGTCCCCATTCGTCACACGCATCCCCGTTTGTCGTTCGTTGGTCCTCACTGGTCGCCGGTTGTCGTTCGGTGCGTCCCCATTCGTCGTTCAACTACTAATTTGTGGGTAACTGATTTTGTTGCGGTTAAGAATGAAGTTGGAAGTTGTAGGAAGGGTAGTTCTATCATTTTACATGACTGAAATCAAATTCATCTACATAATCTGCAAACCAAACAAAACACGGAAATGGATTTCAATTCCATTTCCTGCCAACCAAACAGATTACAGATTCAGATTCCAATTCCTTCACAGATTCCAATTCCTTTAGAAACATTCCGCGAACCAAACACCACCTAAGTGTGTTTGGATTAACTTATATTTTTAAGCTAATAATTTTTCTTTATAAAAAATGTTTGGCTTAGTTTATGTATCAAATTTCAAAAAAAAAAATGAGAAGAATGCTATAGATATGGAAAAGAGGACAAAATTAAAGGTAAAAATATGATTATACAAAAATAAACTCATCTAATAGAAAAAAACTGTTGTATGTGAAAATAGACTTATTTACCTAAAAATAAGTTTATAAGCTCAAGTCAATAAACTTAGGGGGTGTTTGTTTAAGGTTATTTTTTTTGGCTTATGAGCTTATTATTTGAGCTTATCATGTTTTATGTGTTTGGCTAAGCTTATGAGCTTAAGCTTATTAGCTTATTTTTATAAAAATAAGTCATTTTTCATAAGTCATCTTCAACTAGTTTATTTTCTTTCTTATGAGCTTATTTTTACATTTTTACCTTTATACCATCTTTTTTGCCATTTTACATTAATTAGCTAATGTAAGGAAGCCCTTTTTGATCATTTTCCACCTTTTTAAAAGAAGCTTATTAACTCATAAGTTATAAGCTAATCCAAACACTTTTTTCTCTTAAAAACTTATAAACTAATCCAAACACTTTTTTCTCTCAAAAACTTATAAACTCTTAAGCTCATAAGCTTAAGCCAAAAAAAAAAAAACTTAAACAAACACCCCTTAATCAAACGCTATATGTTTTATAAGTTTAAAAAATAAGCTAATAAGTTAAAAAATCATTAAAATAAGCTACAACAAACACCCCTAAATATCATGCATTTTTAGGCCTAAAATAGTGAGATATAAAATTGATTTACAAATGTTAATTCGAACTTACGATTTACGAACAAATATAAATAAAAACAGGTTACAGTTCTCTAAAATAACATATGAAGCAAGTGTTTATTATATATAAAAAGAAACCAGGCTAGGCTTTTCCACTTTAGCCCACCTATTGCAAATTTTTGTGTCTGTTTAGAACTTGTAGGACAGACATAGTTTTATGGGCCTTAAGCCTGTTTATATTTGTTATTTACTTTTGTGCGTAACTGCGTATTTTGTGATTGTTAGACAAGTTTCTTTCTTTTTTTTTCTTTTTTTTTTTTTGAGAAAGGCATTAGACAAGTTTCTGTGTTATCACTTCTTGTACTAACCAAAGTTTTTCTGGTTCAAAGGTATTATGTGTGAAACTTGGTTTTTTTAAGAAATTATAGGTTTAAGTCTTGTTTAAGACAAATGTGTACATTAAAATGAGTGTGTGAGTTTGCTATAAAAAAATATCTTAGTACCATTCTATTTGATAAAGTTTAAAAAAGGTTTCCTTCATATATTTTAATAATTACAATTTTACAGTTGCTTGTTAAGAAGGATTAAAACAAAGTGCAACTTTGCCTTACAAATATGTACTAATGGCTTAATGCCACAAATAAAAGTCCTACTAATTATATATACAAATAGTTTCATTCAGAAATAAATATTTAAAATTTAATGCTTTAGAACTTTTTTTCCATATATAAAAACTAACATTGTTTTCGCGTAATACGGTAGTAATAACATTATAACAATAGTTTATGCTCAATAACATGTTCGATTTCAAGAATGTAGAGTATGATATGTGTGAAATGTGGTGTCTAGAAAATCTGTTAGACAACGTATCCATTTTATTTCTCTTTTTTCTCTTTTCTTTATTTCTCTCTTTTCCAATCAACACTTTTATCCGTTATTTAAATGGTTTTTGATAAACAATATAAAAAGAAAAAAATATTATTATTAAATAATTAGAAATAGATAATCTAGGCTTAAAAATTGTATGGATGTAAATAATTAACCAAAATTAATAAATAGTTGTTGAATGTTTAATGATTTATTAAATCAAAAGTTGCCATAAATTAGTTAAGCTAATTAAGGAAATGATTGATTAAACTATTGCTCTAGCTGTTTATATCTTATGCATAAAAATATGTGCTACTTAAAATTAAGTAGTATTAAAATTTTTAAGAAAGAGAGTTAAATATTTTATAATGCCGTATAGATGTCTTGTTTACATGTTAGATCTACTCTAACATTCGACTCTAGTAGATATCGGTGTATGGTTAGATTGGATTAATGAGTGTATGAGTTGTAAGATAAAATTATAGATATACTAGTTCAGGTAACATTAAGGAAAAGATGAATAATTTAGTTAGATTAAATATATATCATCTATTACAAGCCATTGATCGTGTAATCTTCTAATCTTCTATTTTCTAATATTAATAAAAGATTAAATTATTTAATTTAATTAGATAATTTTAACCCTTTATTTAATCAAAAATAAAAATAATTTTTAATTATGCAATATATCTCAATCATTCATTTAGTAAAAAATAAGATCAATTTTGACTCCAAAACAATTGTTAAAGTTTGTTTTAGGCTAACTAATCACTTGAAATTTTAAATTAAAATAATAATATTTTTCATAGTAATAGCAAAATTATTCCACCGAATCTTATGTATATATATCGTATTACTTTAAATTACATATATAAAAACAGATTAAAATATCTTTTAATTCACCGCCTATTGTGCAATTATCATTGATTTTCGATTTAAGATTTATCTTCCAATTGTTTCTAATATTGATTTCTACATATTAGTAGATATTATAATTTAGACATTTTTTTAAGTTAAGCTTTAACTACAAATACAACTATACACGCACACACATCTCATATTTTTAGTCAACTTGTATTCTCTTTTTTTTTCTTTGATTGGGTCTTTCACGGTTACAAAGAAGTCATACAAAATATTTGATTTTGATAATAATAAATGTACAATTCATTTTTTTTTTCATTCATTATAAAATTTGTATCAAATCTTCATTTGGCACATAATATACGGTTCGCTTAACGAGTTATATAATAAAATATTAGAAAAGACAATAACTAAACTGATTGGCAATAAGCATCAATAAAGCATTTAGTTGATAATATAAAGTGTCCATTGAAGTTATATTGAGGTTTGTATAATTATATTCATCATAGTTAATTATATTATAAAAATTTAAAAATATCTAGTTTGACTAAAATGTTGACATCATCGTCAATATGTTTTATTTTAAAAAAATATGTGTGTTACTACCAAATTTAACTTAGATGTTGCTACTAGCGGTATAAATTGTTATCCTTATTTTATATAAAAATAAAAAATTATATTAGGATGCATTACTTGAAGTTCTGTTATAATTCTTCATTAATTTCTAGTTTTCTACTCTATAAAGATTTTATTGTTTGACAAGATTAGTTGAACATCGTTCAATCACAAATCTTCAATGGATGCCGCGAATATTTAAAGATATGAAGGAGGGTGTGGTTGGTAACTTGGGATTGGAGATTAGGAAATGGCTTTTGGAAGAAATGAAGGGGTGGTTTACTTTTTGGAATAATACACTTTTAAATTACTACAATAAATTATAAATTTATTTAATTGTTATTATAACACTCCACTGAAAGCAGTTACATCGTGAAGGTAACACTAGTGTCACATATTTCATGTTTAATACGTTTGTTCAACTGATACCGCAAACAAATGTGAAATAGAAGAGTTCAGAGAACAAGCATGTTTTTTTCTGATTTAAAAATTAAAGAATACTTCTCGTTCGTAATTTTTCTCGTAATCATGAGAAAAAAATATAAGGGGTTGTTTGTTAAAACAGAATGATTAAGCACTGAATGATTCTATGGTCTGAATAATTCAAAGGCTCTGAATGAATCTGTCTCTAAATGTAACATGCTGTTTGATAAAAGTTCTGAATGAACAATCCGAATGATGCAAATTATCATTTAAACCTTAATAGTGATATATTACATTATAAAATATGATAGTTTAACAAAACAACGTGTGAAAGAATGAGTATTGGGATAAAATACTTGGTGCATAATGATTCATAATGCATTTTAAGGTAGAACGATTCAGCAGCTTTATGCTGAATCATTCAGCACATTCTTCATTCAGAGGCAAGAATCAAACACGCTGAATGCTGAATGATTCAGCATTCAGCGCTGAATGGTTCCATTAAGCAGCAAACAAACAGTCCCTTAGACATTTTTGTTTAAAAATAGTTAAACCCTAAACTTATCTCATAAACGTTTTAATCCTTGAACTTTAACTCGTCAATGATTTAATTCTTAAACTTTTTAATTTGATAGATATTTTATGACTGTCTTGATGCATCATGACGTTAAACATAGATGAAGGATGGTTTTGAATATACTAGTAGGATACCTGTGCTAAGCAGCGGTGACGAATAAAGAAAGATGACGGTGAGTTTTATGGGTATGGGGATTAGTTTATGTGGAGTGACATGTTCATTCAACAACATATCATCCAAGAAAGAGTTTGTAAATATTTTTCCAGAACCTAATATTCTTATTAACATAACAATAATATGAATGGATATCCATTATTCTCGTTTCTCTACAAGATTGGTAACCTTTAGTACATGACATCTGTATATATAACCAAACTGCCATATGGCTAATTGGTGTTGGAGGATAAATTAAATATCTCATGCCGTTTTTGAAGTGCCGCAAGACATTGGGCAAAATGTAATGTTCTCAAATGTACAATCCATATATTGATATTGGACGGAAAGTAGGCCCAAAAAAAGTATGTGACAATGCCATATAATTGTATGGTACTTGCGCACAACAATGATGACAAACAATTTATACATGATAACATGTTTATTTAGTTGCATATTATTATTAATCGATTGTAAAACCCGAAATTTTATAATTTTATAAAATTTATATAAATGCAAGTTTTTTTGTAAGGATTTGTAAATTATGTGTTTGGTTTATAAGTGGTAGTTACTCCTTGTGTATGTACATGAGTTATAAGTTAAAAATGGGTAACCATTGAAAAAGTAGTAAACTTGAGGGACTAAATGAGTAAGTGTGTATATATATATGGACTTCACCAATTGAAGTCAAATAAAAAAAGTTCCAAACGTCTGGAAGAAGGTGGATGGTTCTAGAAAAGGGGCTTTTCAAGAGAAAGAAGAAAAATTATGGAAAAGTGTTGGTTTTGTGTTTGGGATTCAAGAATTTATGGTGATTAAGGCTTACTCTTCTCACTCTTGGCTTGAATTTGAGCAAAGGGAGTGAAATGGTATGTAAACCAACTAAGTTGAACTCAAAACTTGTGTTTGATTTTAGTTATGTTTGATGATTTACAGTTGTTTGTAGTAATCCTTGGTTAGTTATGTTGAAAAATGAGGCAAATGGGTCAAATTTGTGTGAATTCGTGTAGTAAGATCATTGATGACAAATGATGTTTAAAAGTGATGAAATTTGGTGTTATGAAGTTGTTTTGGTCGAGTTTTAAGTGTTGGGTTTGATAAATTAAAGTTTGGTGTTGAGAAATTGGGTAAATTGGGGGCTGCAGCAAGAAAAACCTCGAAAGTCACTGTTCACGGCAGTGTTGCGGCGCGACCAAGATGGGTGTCGCGGCGCAACATACCTGGGCTGCAACCTTGAGTTTTTCTAGAGATTTTCTCGCGGCGCGAGCTTCCTTCCTTGCGGCGCGAGACACCCTGAAACTTCCCAAATTTGCGTTTTTGACCCCATTTGACTATGTTCATGTTTGGGGATTGATTCTAAGGTTTTATAAAGGTTAAATGAAGTCTTTTAAGACCCGAAATGGTGTCTAAGTCTATATTTGAGTCTAGAAACCTTGTTTTGGGTTAACTTATGTTAGTTAACCTTGTGTTCTGTGATCATAGGTTTATGATCAAGTGTTTAAGCTTTGGTTTGGATGTGTTTTGATTGTTTGGCAATTGTTTGATGAATCTTGATGATTCAAAGCATGTGGTTTATGAAATTGTTTTATAACAAGGATTAAACGCTTTGAAAGTGTTTATGAGCTTTTGGAACTTAAAGAATATGGGAACCATGTATTGTTTATGATATGGTCCACATGAATTGTTTTATAATGCGGGTAATATGAGTTGCAACTGTTTATGTGGTTTTGAATTAAAGAATGTGTAAACCATGAGTTGTTTTATAATATGGTTTACTTGAGCTACATATGTTTTATGGAACCTTTGGGTTTAAGAATGAGGAATTGTGAATTTGATTTAAGAAGTGTTTTAAATTATGGTTTTCAAATAAGACCATTTCTCCATGTTGGAGATGGTCTATGTTTAAATAGTGATTAAACTAATGGTTTTGAAACATGATGCTCCATGTTGGAGTGGAATTTGATTTTGAAACAAAAGACATGGTTTTGATTTAATGAAACTCATGTTTTTACTAAAGATGTTTTTAGGCATTGAGATGCCAAATATGTTTTAATTGTTGAGCGTTTATGCTCAAATGATATAAACTGTGAAACTTGCTCGTTATATTGATAAACCGATATGTTTGGATTAATTGGCCTTTATGGCAAAGATATTTGTGGCCTTTATGGCAAATGATTTTATGACCCTTCGGGGTAAATGGTTTTATGACCCTTCGGGGTAAGAGATCTTGTGACCCTTCGGGGTAAGTAGTTTTATGACCCTTCGGGGTATGTGATTATATGACCCTTCGGGGTATGTGCTTATGTGACCCTTCGGGGTATATGTGCTTCGGTCCGGACCACTGTGTGATATAACTCTGTACCATAGGGTTCCTAGTCATTGGGACGTACACAACGGTTCCTGTGGCTTCGGCAAATGGGGGGACCCCAAGGTACGGGTGGCTGAGGGATCGGTGCAGAGAGTGGAGGGGTATGTCAGTAGCCATCATGACCGTGTGGGTTCACTGGGCTGACGAGCCACCGAACCCGTGGCAACACGAGTGGATTTGGTGAACAGGGCTTACACTCCAGATAACCGTTGTATGGTGGACTGCTTCGTGCATCCCCCACCTTGACGGGGTGATGTGGTTATCCCCCATGTGGGCACGTGTTGACCGTGGCTAGCTACCACGTGGAAACATTGTGGCCCAATGGACAGACCCGCATCCTTATGTGCTATTATGTGGAATTCTTAAAAGGATATTGATAGCCAAACTCCTGTTTTCAAAAGAAGTAAAAGGATGACTTGGTTTTGATAAAACTAATGTTTTTGGTTGTACTCACTAGCTATGTATATAGCTAACTTTGTGTATAAAAATGTTTTGTATCTGCAGGTTGTACAGAGGCCTTGGTGAGGCGGGTAGATGCCTTGGGGCATAGTTTTGGCTTGACTGCATTCCGGTAATTCTGGATTTCCTACTTTATGTCTATGATCGTGAGATTGACGGTGGTAACACCCAAGGCTTTGGATTATAAATGTTGTAAATGTTTATTGTTGAGATATTTACAGAAAATGAAAATGCTTCCGTAATAAATTTTAAGGGTTTGGTATAAATATGGTTTTCAATTGATTTTTGAAATTTTTAAATTTGGACTGAAAATCAGGGTGTTACATCGATTGTTTTAGATAAGTGTACCAATAAAAAGTCGTACTAATTAACTTATATGAAATCATTTTTGTCTTAATTATTTATAAAGAAGTAAGATAAAATCATTTGTTCATTTATTTTTTGTCGAACCATGAAAAGGCCCGTATTGTCGCTTCTTATTATCCGCACACTCACAAATTAGAGAAACTTGCTTGATTATTGAGCTAACTGACTCCTATATTTGTTGCATAACATTACTATATACTGTACACCTAATAAATAATACAAATGATTTGACTATACGTGTTGAAGATTATTTCCTGTTTTCACTTTTGAAAATGTTTTTCATGATTATGACTTCCAATCCCTTAGGGGATGTTTGGTTCGTAGATTTTTTTCATGGGATTTGCATTCTGTCAAGGGATTGGGAATTTGCAGGAATTGCATTTGGCAGGATTGTGAATCCTATCCTGTGTTTGGTTGACAAAATCTGTCAGGATTTGCATTCCTGAAATCCTGTTTGTCTGGTAATTCAATCAAAGAATTTGGATTGTTTGAGTGACAAATGACAGAATTACCCTTCAGTTATATTTTAAACAGTTTTTATTGTTTAATTAATTATTTAATAAATAAATAATAACTAATTAATTTACACTATTTAATAATGAAAAATGTAACTAAAATTTAAGCATAATAGTTCCAAAAAGTCTAACACATATTTGACATAATAGTTCCAAAAAGTCTAACACATAATAATAATAATAATAATAATAATAATAGTAATAATAATAGTAGTAATAATAATAGTAGTAATATTACTAATAATAATAATAGTAGTAGTAGTAGTAATAATAATAATAATAGTAATAATAATAGTAATAATAGTAATAATAATAATAATAGTAATAATAGTAATAATAGTAATAATAATAATAATATTATTATTATTAATAACAGTAATAAAAGTAATAACAGTAATAATAATAATAATAACAATAATAATAATAATAATAGTAATAATAATAATAATAGTAATAATAGTAATAATAATAATAATAATATTAATAACAGTAATAATAATAATAATAATAAGAATAATAATAATAATAACAATAACAATAACAATAATAATAACAATAATAATAATAGTAATAATAGTAATAATAATAATAATATTAATAACGGTAATAAAAGTAATAACGGTAATAATAATAATAATAACAATAACAATAATAACAATAACAATAACAATAAAATAATGGTGTTAGGTTAAGTGAGGGTAAAATGGTAAATGACACATTCCCCTCTATCACGGATTTTAAAATACCATGGCGGGTGGTGGTATTTCTTAATTCCTTCATATGAGGGAATTGGTGGGATTTCTTTAAAATCCAATCATTTGAAATCCCTAGCTTTTTTTCAAACAAACACAGGATTTCTTGGGTTTTAATTCCCAATCCCAGGAAATAGCGCCTATTGGCGAGATCATGATAGTATTTTATTGGATAGTGTGTGGCTAGTGTTGGGTATTGTGTAATCAGTATTGGGTAATGTGTAATCAGTGTTGGGTAATGTGTAATTAGTATTGGAAATATGTAAAAAAAATTATGATTTGATATTTTGATGGTAAGTTTTTTAAAAAATTTAAACTATCTTAATAATGAAAGGATGCAGAACGAGACCCTCTCTAAAGATTGTCTTAGTGTGTCCGGTGAAGTTAATCATCAGATTAATGGGAAAAAACGCTTTATGTTCAGTTTTGATAAGTAAACCGTTGTATATTTAATTGAAATTGAGATGAAAGTTTTACCATCTCTGTTACTTTTACTATTTGTAGCTATCTATGTATATTTACATATATTACTATCTCTATTAAGAATTAACTAACTAATCAAGTCATTATAAATTTATAATACTTTCTGGCTTAAATGGTTGTCACATTTAGTGTCATTTTTTTTAATAATATAATAAATAAATAATTGTCAAAATTTATATTTTTATGAAAATTTAATAAATCATGCTATAAACAAAACCTATTGTAAAATTGATTTTTAATGACATCGTAATATTTTGTTATTTAACAAAACTTATCATAAATTAATATTTAATTATTTATGTTGTATATTATATGTACGTAAGATGTATATATGGTATTAAAAAAATTCACTAAAATCAACACTCTTTAATAATTAAATGTGAGAAAGTAAACTTGTAATAATTAAAAAATTACTAATTACATAAAATCTCTTATCAATTAAGTATGAGATAGTTAACTTGCAATTTAAAAATATTAAATTATCTTGGGAATAAGAATTAAAAAAAATATAAAATCACCTCGGGAATGTGCAGCCACCGGCGAGATGGATTTCCTTGTAATGTGTTATGCAGTCGGCGAGATGGGCTCCAATGGCAAGTTCAATCGGCAAGATGGGTTTTTTTTACCAACTACATGACACATGTCAACATCTTAACGGTCGGCGAGAATGATCGGCGAGATGGATGTCTAAATTGGTAAACATACGTTGTTCATGTCTATTTTTGTTTTATTAGTTACATTATTGCCTATTTTGACAAACCCCTCTAAAATTAATTTGCAACTTAGAATGTAATTAAAAGAGATAAGAGTGTCTAATAAGTAATTGCTAGTTTCTATGTTTAAATCTATGTAACTATTATATATTTTTCATTCAATTGTGGATTCAAACACTTGCCCATATTGATATGATTGGGTTTTTTTTCCTTTTATTTATAGAGGGTAGGTTAGTAATTTTATCTTACTTAATTTTTAAAAGATTAAGCATTTTGTTTTAAATGCTTTATAATATAGTAAAGATTTAATGTTTATAAGCAAGCAAAATTGTTTTCAATGATCGATAAACATTTCTTTTTGTATTTCTAAAAGTCATACACTTATGATGGAAGATAGGAAGAGTACGTTTGACTGCATTTGTACACTTATGATATTGGTGTCGTTAGATCCTAGAAATAAGAAGATAGAAATATATAACTTCGTTTTTTTTCTTTAATGTATCGAATCAATGCAGTTTTGATAAGAATTTAAATATCGGTGTATTATCAAAACATAATTTTAATAACGAGACTCTGAAAAATGGGTAAATCAAAGCCATGTGTGATAGCTTTAATTTGTATGTGATTTTTTTCCGTATGTTTACGGTTTTAAAATCAAATGGCCTATAATGGGAGTATTTGACAGGAGCTTTTAAGAGTTAAAACTTTTAGGTTTTAGAAAACAAACTCTTAAAAGCGCTAAAACAAAAAGCTACTTCAAGTGACCTTTTAAAGCCAGTAGTTTTTATAAGTTGTTGGAGCTTTTAATAAATCAAATTGCATAAATACTCTTTAATTAATTTTGCATCCTATTTAAAGTTTTATTTTGTGTCATTTTGTTTCATTTTACATTTTTAAGTTACAACTATAACTACTTTGCTAAACACAATCATTCCAGTCTCAACTAGTTACACTACTCGTTTGCCTAGTTTTTGTTTTCCCATTTATTGGATAGAAGATTGGCGATAAGCGTGAATCTTTAAGAACACTTTTGTTTCATTTTTTCAATTCCGTTTCTGAGTGATGTGCAATAAGTATACGATGAACACGTGTTACCTATCTCCGTGCCTCCGTTTAAAAGACAACAAATATACTCGGTCTCATCTTAGCGGGGTATGATTGATGTAAAATATAGATTGAGATACTGCTTCAAAAAAACTCTGACGGACGAGTAAAAATTAAATAATAATAATAATAAATAAATGCAAATAATACTAATAAAAAACAAATAAAAAGTTACAGATAATAAAAAAATATATATAAGGCAAATAATTAATTTTATTTAGTTAAAATTTTATATTATTATTAATGTTATTATTATTATCTATTACTTTATTTATATTAGCATGATACCTAAGCAATGATATGGTAATGAATCGTTTCTATACAGTAACATGTGGTTTCATTTATTTCTCTTCTTCCCATCAAATCTTTATTGATTTTTAAAACAAATTTAGAAAACTAGAAAATATCTCATTTTGTAAAAAAAGAAGATAAAGAAAGATTGTCTTATCTCAAAAATTGTGTTGATGCATGTGAGAAATTGTGTTGGTATAACATAGTGTGTTGATGGGTGGGTTAGGTTAATTGAGGTATATATTAGTAATTTTCAATTGCTAAAACTTTAAGAAATTAAGTATAATAGAAGAGAGTGTTAACAATATTATAATATAATATAAATAGTCATTTTTAACCATATCCTAAGCCTCTAAATATCGTACTTTGTATAAAAGGAAAAAATATATATATATTCTTCTACTTTATCCTCCTATTTATTTAATGACTAACATGTGTAATACACTATTTTTCTTTCCTTATCTTATCCTTTAATTTGGACATTTATCATAATCTTGACATTTTTCTTAGGGATAATTTCAAATATATCTTTACAAACTTCCTTAATTACATATATATCCTTACAAAAACCATTATTACATATATATCCCTCTAAACACTCTAAACTCTCAAATATGTCATTATACTTAATTTAATAGGAATTAAATGATCTAAAAATTAAAAATCATGATTCCAAATTTTATTTAAAAGTAAATACTCTTTTTCTATTTTTATCCTTCTTTCTTCCTCACTTAATCCCGAAAATGGGCTTTACTTTTAAATAATATTTGGAATCATGTTTTTTAATTTTTAGATCATTTAATTACTATTAAATTAAGTATAAGGACATATTTGAAAATTTAGAATGTTTAAAAGGATATATATGTAATAATGATTTTTGTAAGGATATATATATAATTAATGAAGTTTGTAAGGATATATATGAAATTGTCCCTTTTCCTTATGATAGATCTACATTCGGTTAGCTACTATAATCATGTTTAACTTACTTTCTATGAACTTTAGTTGTTGTATTATTCGAATTATGGGCTAAAAGCTATGTAATATTTGTTTAGACAATTTGAACCTTTGATTTTTAGTTAGATTTCATTGATTTGGATTACACGGAGTTATATATTTATTATGTTTAGTTTTTTCAAAGATCCATTCATGTTAAAGTTGTTGACTTTATGTTTCTTGTTAAGTATTTCATAGTTGAGGTGACAATTCTATCTATGATTGTTTTAATCATGAGTTTCTATGATCATTAGGATTCATGACGACCGATGAAACAAATCCTAGGGTTAGGTTTTAAGGAATTAAGCTTTAATGTGTTTATAATTGCATGTGATGATCATTCAATTTTAATTGATTGATTTTATGACAAAGACAAATCAATAGATTAAGTATAGCATAATATGAATTAATTGACTGATTATATGGATAGTTAATGTCATGATCATTGGGTTAATATTTTTGTAATTACAAGGATGGTGAGTCTGATAATGAAATCTAGCCATATTATAAATCAGTATATAATTACATGTTAATCCATTATACTTTCATTGAAATCTACTAAATTGAAAAGGGAATTCAAAGTTTAACTCAAGATTTCTTCACATTCCTGATAGTTTAAATCCAAAAGTTGATTGTTGTGTTGCTTTTCTAGTCTTAAAGTAATTGTTTCTTCTATTCTTTAGATTAAAGTTAGGAAATTGGTTTGCTCTAGTTGAGTTAGATTGTAAAAATCCTCCTTTTATTGCTTTTTAGTAGTTTAATAGTAAATTAGTTTAATTACATCTAAAATCATATCTGTTCCCTTGTGTACGACACTCGGTCTTGCCAATATTCTATTATAATACGATTATGTTTTTTTCCTACTGTGTTAATTTGGTACGTTTGTAATTTATAAATTTAAAATTGGTACGTAAAACGTACATCAGTAAGGATGTAGAAGGATATATAGCTTCTTTAAAGGAAATGATATTTTTCACTCTTATCTTATCATTTTTAACAATATCCTAAGCCTCTATCTATCCTACTTTGTATAAAAGAAAGAAAAATTATATTTTCCTCTACTTTTTTTTTACTTTATCTCAGTACTTATTTAATAATTGACATTTGTAATATACTATTTCTCAATCTCTATCTTATTCTATAATTTTAGGGCGTGTTTGGGTAAGCTTATTTTTTTAGCTTAAGCTTTCTAACTTTTTAGCTTAGCTTAAGCTTTCTAACTTTTTAACTTATGAGTTTATAAGCTTATAAGTGAAAAAAGTGTTTATCTTATGCCTTATAAGCTAATAAGCTTATTTTAAAAGAGTGTTTAACTTAGATTGTTATTGTAAAATAACTAAAAAAGGGCATCCTTAAATTAGAGATTTTCTTTCAGTTTTGGAGAAGAGAATGAAAAGTTGATTCAAGTTTATAAAGAATCTATAACTATTATAAAAAGGTTTACCTTTTTTTTTTTTAACTATTAAATCAAACTCTATTAACCAATTAAAACTTTCAATTTCAAAATGCTTTAATTTTACAAAACAATTTTAGAAAGATTAAAGAAGTATCGAATTCAATTTTAAACAATTGAGAGGGGGCTGGATGAAACATGTGAGGGGCTTTTAAAAAAATACGAGGGGGTTTTATAAAGATTATATATTAATGTAATTAATTATAGGTTGTTTATAAATTATGTTTAGTACCTTGTGATATATTTTTTTAGAGAAAAAATAATTATATATTTGCGAACGTCTCATTTTTATATACATTTTGGTATAAATTTTATTGTAATATGACACTTTTTCAAAATTAGTATATTCTTAATTTTTTTATCCATTAATAGTAGCGTATAGATAGCTTTTTGTTTAGCTGTGTGGTTTTTTTTGAATTATAGTGATGAGCTGAGTAGTCAACTTGAGTATGTTATTCAAAGTGTTTAGTTGTTGATTTTAAAACATTTTCAATTTTATTAGAAATATGTATAAAACCTTTTATAAAATATGGTATAAAATAAAATGTATCATTAAAAGATGATATATTATATATTTAAAAATCTAAATTCATAGACTATTCTTATGGTCCTAACTATTTTATTAGTGTAGGTAATTAGCCAAAGGAAACACTAAAATAAAAGTGTTACTTTTTTATACAAAAGACAGAAAACCGTTCTTGATTTTTTAAATTATGGTGAAAAAGACAGGGAACCGTTCTTTAGCAAAGAGATCTGGTAGCATATTTCTTGTGATGGTGAAAAAATTATACGGGCAACATATGTGTTTAGAAATTTGAGTTTGTTTTTAGTTCAGAATTATTATCTGATTGACTTCAATATTTGAATTTACTAAAAATGGCATCAAGTAATACATGTTCTTTCAAATTAGATTATTGTTGTTTTTGGGTTTAGTGAATTATATTTTGATTTTTAAACTTCTATGTCATATAAGGTGTCATGTCTAAAGTAGACCAATCTAAATTAAACTATTATAACTCATGATTCTGTGTCTGATTATGCAACAAAAGTGTCATTTGTTTCTGCTAATAGAGTCTCATAGCTCTATTCTTTTTCTACTTTTTTAATTGTCAACAAAAGGAATTTTTGTCATGTTTTCTACCAAATCTCATAGCTCTATTAGTTTAAAATTTAATGTTTTTGATTGATTTATAATACTTTTCACGTTACATCGTTATTACTCCTATGCTACTTTGTATTGAGTGTTCTACAACGAGACTCTATCTACTTCCAAATCATAAGAAGTGTCCCTACATAATTTTTGTCCTTTAAATATTGCACATCAAAGGTTAACTTACCTGATAAATTTATTAAGCCAGTTATCCTCTTAATCCTAAAAAAGAAATTGACGTGAATATTGCACATCAAAGGTTAACTTACCTGATGAATTTATTAAGCCAATTATCCTCTTAATCCCTAAAAAGAAATTGAAGTGAATCAGAGTGCAACGTAATATCTTTTATGTTCAACATAATATCTTTTATGAGGTAAATTTATATGTAGAATGACAGCTGCCGAACTAATGAATTTGATTTTGTACCTAGAGATTCTTTAAATTTATCATTATTAAAATTAATGTCTAGAATGATAGATGCATATGAATTTGTATTTATATAAGGGACGCTTGGAGCGGTGATATGAAATATGAAATCTAGACAATAAAAAAGGGAATGACTTGAAATTTGTTTCCGCATTACTTTAGCGGTTTTAAACACCATGTTCCTGCTAGATTATATAAAAAAGTACTACAAAATACAAGTTTTGTTATGTATGTAGTTTAAACAATTTGTTTATGTCTACTTTTTATTATTTTTCTATAATTATGAACAGATTAGAATCATTCAATTATTTCAATTGATACACATGTTATCGAGACAAAGATCATATCTGACAAGAATATTTGTGCTATTATGTATATTTCTAGAGTGAAAATGATTCAAACATTTCAGTTAAGTTTTACCAAAGACATTTTAAAGTTATAGAAAATGCCCTTTTCATTATGCATGATAATTTAAAAATTAGAGATGAAGATGAACCAGCGGAAAAGAAAATAAAACAACCATATCTCTCTTTATTCTATTCTAGCTTTAAGATCATCATATTTGATTATTGAGTTGAAATTTTTTAAAATTTGGCCTCTTTGCTTTATTTGAAGATAACAAGGAAACAATTAGTTTCTTAGTTACGTATTTAAAAGTTTTTGTGTATGTATACTTCTAACATTTTTTATTTGATTTTGATATATATCTCAAGTTTACTTCGATAATATCCGTGTATACACGGGTCTATAAACTAGTGGTATATCGGTAAATGTATAAAAATAAGCTTATAGGGGAAAAAAGTTGATTCAAGTAAATTTATCAAAAGTGGTTTATTTTCACTAAAGATAAGCCCATAAGCTTAAGTTCATAAGCTAAACCAAACATAAAAATGTTCATAAGCCCAAAAAATAAGCTAATAAGTTTTTAAAATAAGCTAAAACAAACACCCCCTTAATATTTATCTTAGGTGGTATTTGGTTTTGACTTGATTAACTTAGGGGTGTTTGTTTTAGCTTATTTAGGGCTTATTTTCCGGATTATTATTAGACTTTTGAACTTATTACGAGTTATAAGAAGAAAATAAGTTGGACTCATAAAAAATAAGCCTGAAAAAAAGCCCTTGATAAGTTAAAACAAACACCCTCTTAATAGATAAGAAACTTAAACGGGTAAGTTGTAACCATATTGTTTGTTTTTTACTTAATCTAGAAAGGATGACTTAATAGAATAAGCTAAGAGAATGATACTTTTTATATTAAGTTAATGATTTTATTCAAACAGTTCATTCGCATATAAAACAAATAATAATACTACTTTTTTACACTAATATAATTTGTTTAAATAGAAACTTAATTATATAAGTAAAATAGAAACTTAATTATATAATTATTTAAATAGAAACAAAACCCACTTTCAGCGAACTTTTGCTAAACAAAGTTGGGCCGCAGACGTAAACATTACTGAATTAAACAAAAATCCCTTGTCCAACTAAAATTAAACTACTATGTTAATTTATAACTTATATTTATTTATTTATACAACCGAGAGATGCTCATTATTTCTGAGTATCAACTATCAAGCCCCTCATTCAACCTCCTCTAGCCGGTCCGTGACTGGAAAATAGTAAGCACCCATCATTTCCGACCTCCAATCTCCGTCATCTCAAATCTCAGTTCCTCTTAATTTCATGTATCCACTGTTACCTGTTTATTGTTTGTCATTCGCTTTCGCCGTATTTGATTCCTTACGATTAGGTTATTTTACGTCGCTAGTATAGATTCCGATGTATAACTGGTATAGATCCGATGTCGTAAGGCTCAGTTCGTTGATTATTCTTTTATTTGTGTCATAAATAGCTTATTTCTGCCGTGTAATGTTGTTATGTGTTTGAAATCCAGGTTATTGATCGTAGGAACTTTTAATCTTACTTTTTTTTTGTTTCTCTCGCTATCTGTTGTATTTGAAGTTTTTGAATTAGAAACGATGTGGGGGATCATAAGGCAAAGAGTCGGGGGTGCCAGAGGCTTATCCTATCAGGTGAATGAAATGATGTAGCATCTGTTTTAACAAGCAAAGATATTGTTGAATCGAAAGTTGCTTAATGATTTATGTGTATTCAGGGACTGGAGAATTATGTGCTAAGGCCTGCAGCATCTGCTACGAGACATTACTCATCTGCAACCAAAGAGGTTATGCGAGTTTGCTTTATATGCTTTTTTGTTTTCTTAAGTTTGCATTTCCCCCCACCCCCCCCCCCCCCCCCCCCCCCCCCCCCCCCCCGGCTAAACTCCTATCCTAGAGGATATTAGGCTGTTGGTTAATTAACAAGCTTTGATATGAGTAGCACTCTGTCAACAAGTTGAAACTGATTAGCAAAATCTGACACTTATTATGATAAGAATTACTGAAGGAAAAAGCCTAGAATCACATCTCGGGTTAAGTATATTGAAGTTGAGATTAGAATTGCAGGATGTAAATGGTTTTTAGCAAGTTCAAGCACACATAGCTCATATATGTGGGGCCAAATTGAAACTCAAATGGATTACTAGATCAGGAAATAGTTTATAGTTAATAATACATATATGCAAAGTTTTGTTGCATGACTAATTTCACTTAGCTTAATACCATATTCTTGGGCTCTTACCCATAGTTATCCGCATGAATAGGTTAGTGTGTACAGGACACCTCATTAGTAGGATTTGTAGACAGCTTATTTTCATTGTTACTTTGAGTTTTTTAGGTTTGTTTGAGGTCTTTGAGCTGTGTACTGTCCATTGATTTCAATGTTCTCTTTTCATCAAGCTCTGTTTACTTGTTTAGTGCCACCTCCTTTATAAACTTCTGGTTCTGTTTGAATCCAGTTGTGCCTTATTGTTTAGTTCTATCGTTGCTAAACACTGCCTATGACCACCTAGACATACGATCTGTATTATTTCATGTATAAATTAACTAATATATACAAAATTTTCATTCATAAACCTACATAATATTCTTTATATGCAGGGATTTACAACTTGTTCGTTTCATATTAAATATTTATATATCATAGGAGCTACTTGGATTGTATCTTATGTATATATGAAAGCAGGGCTTCATTAATTAGGATTCATTGATCTTAACTGAGAATCGCTTAGTTAGTGTCTGAGATCCAAGAGGATTGGTCTCTTATTTAAGATAAATAACCTAAATTTTTTTTGTCAAGTACTGTGTTAACTAGCCAGCATAGTTTTGTTAAAAGTTTGTTTGGTGTTACGGGTAGATTCTAAAACATTTAGTCTTTCAGATTTACTTTTTAACTTCAAGTTGTTACAGATGACAGTACGAGATGCTCTGAACTCTGCTCTTGATGAGGAAATGGCTGCTGATCCTAATGTTTTTGTTATGGGCGAAGAGGTAAACATATTTTGTTGAGAGGCTGAGAGTTCCCTTTTCACTTCACATTTGCTCATCTTCTTTTATTGTGCAGGTAGGAGAGTACCAGGGTGCATACAAGGTTAGAAATGCTTATCTCAGATTCTACAAAGCAATTATAAGATATATCTCTATATACGTTTTGGTCTCATTGCGAAGGATTCTATTTTTGCTTTGCTAGATAACGAAGGGATTGTTGGACAAATATGGTCCTGAAAGGGTAGTTGATACCCCTATCACAGAGGTCTGAAGGCTTTTTCTGTCAGTTTTAGTATATATATTAATCTTCCTTGAGCTTTCAGATTTAAGAATAATCTTTTTTTCAGGCTGGATTTGCTGGGATTGGAGTTGGTTCTGCATATCATGGCCTGAGGCCTGTGATTGAGTTTATGACGTTCAATTTCTCTATGCAGGTTAGACTTTAGAGAACCAATCTTAATCTTCTGTGGAGATCTTTTTTCTAGTTTTGTCTTTGCATTTTGTTATTAATATTATGTGTAAATTTTGATAAGGGATTCTCTATGTTATGGACCAAGACAATTTCAGATGAGGGAGAGTAGGGAATATATTAGCGAGCGCCTTAGTAGATGAGAATTCCAACTGTTTTACTTTTACATGACTTTCAACTCAGTTGTTGACAGGATTTCGAGAATCCTAGATAACTACATTTGGGGAATAATGGAGCTTGAAGGTGTCGCTTATGCCAACATATGTTCTATTTTTGCACACATGATGTTTTAATTGTCTTAATATTGAAATGACTTGTAATCTGTTGTGTCTCTTAGCTGATTTCTGGTCAAAAGATGGGTAGTTTCTTAGGTACAAGAACAATAAACAAGTGATGAAAGTATGCATGAAAACAATAAAAACACAAGGAATTTACGTGGTTCACACGATAAGAGTAATTGTGCTATGTCCACGGTGAACTAGAGAGATTTTTATTACGTATGTAGAATACAATGATTTTCTGCCGTTTTTGGATTTGATTAGGGTTACAAAAAATTATACTAGAAAATATATTTATAGACAATCATTGGCCTAATAATTCTAGTAGGCCAGGCCCCACGAACCTACGACGTCATAACTAGAGCCCAAGTCGTCACAACATTGTCAGCAACAACCATCTCAGCAGTGTAAGTCTCCGTAGTGGCAATTAGGCCAATAGGGAAGATCAGACTCCCCAACTCAACATGTGTCAAGGATTAGATTCATTATTGATCTTAGTATGTTGTTTTTGTGCTTTTTGTCTGAGAAACTGAATCTGACTATTTCATGTTTTTTTTCTTTTTTAGATATATAAGAACACAGATGTCAATTTCTTATATAAAAACACATGACTTCAATTTTTCTCCGACAATGATTTCTCATGTTATTGATGTATCATCTTTTGTCAGATTTTGTATAACTGGTTTCTGTCTTTTATTGCTTACTTGGTAGCCATTTACCGTCTTCCCAAATACCAGACTAAAGGGAGATTTATGTAATTTGTTGTTGATGAAAGCACAAATTTATTCAAGTTGAAGACATGTTTTATTGTAGTCTCGTAACACATGAAACGTTGGACTCTTGGAAAGCAAAGACTACAATGTCATGCTGATCCCTTTGTCTTGGGATTAGGCAGTGTTTCTTGGCGCTTTGGAGAACCATGTGGTTCTTCGACAATATGTCCAGTTATCAGCCTTAGGGAGATGTACATTTGGGGAAGATATCATATGAATGTATGATTCGAGTGTTCATTTGGAAAATTGTAATAGAAAATAGCTGCTTACAATCAATTATGTTGCTTCTATTCATAAATTTACATTCTGCACATATGGACTACTGACTTATGTTGATAATATTAAAAATGGTATTGTTTACTTGTGCTGGTGAATTTGATTAACCAATGAATATGCTAGTTGCATCTATATGCTGTCATGATTTGCTTGTACCTACATTGTTTTGGACTTCTCCTCCTTCCTCTATTATGTTTAATAGGCTCTCTCTAAGAGAGAAAAATTCCTGTTTTTAGTTACCAGAACTATATTGTTGAAGTGAAATACGTACTGATGGCCCATCGTCATATAGCTCTATTGAAGCTATCTAGTTTTTGAATCTTCGATCTGCATAGCAATTGCTTGTAACATATGTATTTAGTTAAGGGTAATTTTAGATATTGGCAAAGCATCTATTTCAACCTCTGTGTATTCAGATATTGGGTGTTATGATAGTAGTCAAATTAATTGCACCATCTCGTGAATGGTTACAATCTGAAATATTCGTACTTGCAGTTTCCCGACAAAATGAACTTAGTTATTCTGAACTGTTGGTGATCGTTTGCAGGCAATTGATCATATTATTAATTCCGCAGCAAAGTCAAACTACATGTCTGCTGGGCAGATTAATGTACCCATTGTTTTTAGGGGACCAAATGGACCAGCGGCTGGTGTTGGTGCTCAACATTCCCAGGTAAGATTCCTTGACTCTTTTTTTTTTGAATTCTTGTCAATTACCACATATAGTCCCCACTCCCCACTTGGAGGTCATTTTGAATTCCATCCTATATTGACAAATGACAATCATGTTTCTGTCATGTCATTCTCCTCACATTAAATGCAAAAACTGAACAGAAATGAGATACATAGCATGAAATGCTCTTCATGGATTCGTTTTTTTATGATAATCACATCACCACTTGATTTGGGGAAAAAGATCAGATTTTTTGTTAGTTTATTATTCATATTTTTATTATTCATATTTTCCAGGTTTTGTTATTAAGTTTAGCCACTTGAGGTCTAGGTGTTTATACCACTCTCCAGGCTATACCTTTTTACCATATTGATGAAGCCATAAATGACATCAATTGTAATTCTAAAACATCATTAGGAACTATGCTATGTGCTTTGAAGGATAATTTTGCATTTGGTTCTTCAGTTGAAGATAATCGGGAATTCGACCTTTCAGTTTAGCCCAAACCGTAGGCGATTAGTATTGATCTTAGATAGTAGTTTCTCTATAGTGTGTTTTCATCCCTGATTTGTGACAATGATAGGTTCTTCACTCACTATCCTGCATCAAAAGCCTTTGTTTCATCTTCAGATGCTTATTTATGCTTGCAATTTGATGCAGTGTTATGGCGCATGGTATGGCTCAGTCCCAGGTTTGAAAGTGCTTGTACCCTACTCCTCTGAAGATGCTCGTGGACTTCTAAAAGCTGCAATCAGAGACCCAGATCCTGTTGTTTTCCTTGAAAACGAGATATTGTGAGTAAAAGGTCCTTTTAAAAAATATATATTGCTCATTTATTTCATGACATATGTGCCCTGAGACTTCTTGTGATACTCTTTAGATATGGTGAATCCTTCCCAGTTTCTGCCGAAGCCCTTGATTCAAGTTTCTGCCTCCCAATAGGCAAAGCAAAGGTTTTTCACAAATATAGATTGGATTCTCATCAACCTTTTGCTGTGTATCTATTGGATTTGGCTCACAGTAATTATCTTCTGATATTTGGTTACAGATTGAAAGAGAAGGGAAAGATGTCACGATCACAGCTTTCTCCAAGATGGTTGGCTATGCTCTTAAGGTTTGTTGGAACAGTTATTGTAGTCTCTGAGGCATTATTTCTCTTTCTATTTATTCCAAGGAAAAGTCCATGTGCACAATTAGGAATAATAGAAAAGTTAGGTAGCAAATATAAAATGGAGGAATTTCCCGGATTAAGCTTGTCTTCAATAACTGGGCGGGTTGGGTGACAGTTCAAAATGTGGTTGGGGCAAGATTGACTGTTCTTTAATATGGGTCAGGTTGGGGCGACCTGGCAACACTTTTTCTATATCCATTTTGTATTTATACATAGTTGATGTGCTAAATAGGATTGCAAAAACAATACTCTTTAAATGATAACAATAAAGTTTTGTTAAATGAAGCGATTATTTGACATGTTTCAGTTTTGACCAAGTCATGCTGTTTTGACCCATTTGACATGTTTCAGTTTTGACCAAGTCATGCTGTTTATTTTACTTTTTAAGAAATCATAATATGTTACTCGTAGGTCCCTAGGTTCTTGGATATATAAAAGTCAATTTTGTCACCTAAAGCCTGTTTACTTCTATGTTGACTGCCTTTGACTCAATTTCAAGGATATCTACTCCTAATTAGATGAATCCTAGTAGCAGCTCTTAATCGTCTATTAAAGGATCAAACATCATTTTCTACAAATCTGATGTTATTGGTTTTTTGCAATTTTAGGCTGCTGAAATACTTGAAAAGGAAGGGATAAATGCAGAGGTAAGCTTTCTATGTCCAAAATAGCCAAATTGTATTTTCCGTTTTAAAAGGAAAATATTCTGCTTATCTAAGTGAAAACTGCATATTTTACAGGTTATAAACCTGCGGTCCATCCGACCACTAGATAGAGCTACAATCAATGCTTCAGTCAGGAAGACTAACAGGCTGGTCACTGTTGAGGAAGGGTTCCCTCAACATGGCATTGGTGCTGAAATCTGGTATCAGCTACTTTCTAATTTCCCTTTCTTTTTTAGTCTCTATTCCTATGAGTTAGCATAGAAGGGGCAAGATGACTGTTCAGGCTAGTTGGGTAACAGGTTCAGATGTTCAGTTTGTCATACGAGTCGGACCCACCAACACCTTTTGTCTGTTTTTAGTGACTTGTTCATAGATAGTTAATGCATTAACTTTAATTTCAAATACAATATGATAACAAAAACTATGTACATATTTGAATAGAACAATTTAGGAGGTTGTATGCATTAAAAATAGTCTTTGAATGATATTTAACTTGTTCAATCCATTTTACCTGTATGAAATAGAACACAAGCCAATCGACCTTTTCATAAAGTTAATGGGTTGAAATCGCCACCTCTGAGTTAGCAGATAGAAGATTCTTTTTTAATTGAAAAATAGATATCTAAATGGGTTTGTTTTGTGTAGTGCATCGGTTGTTGAAGATAGCTTTGGTTATCTTGATGCCCCAGTGGAGAGGATTGCTGGTGCTGATGTTCCCACACCTTATGCTGCCAATCTTGAGAGACTGGCTTTTCCTCAGGTCAAATTTCTTTGCTAGATTTCTAATCCTTATCTTCTTCAAAAATTTCCAAGTTGTGGATCTCTGATGTAGCTAGCGCTTACCGGATATAAATAAGAACATGAAAAACATATCTAAATAACTCCTACCAACAAGCCTTTAGCCTAGCAGTATCAAGGAGGCCCACCAACCATGTTTTTCAAGTCCCAAGAATGACGAAGGTGTTTGATATTTGATGTTAAAAAAAGAACGAATAAAAAAAAATCCAAATATGTCGAACTAGTTGCTGTTCTTGATATGGACTCTCCTGGTCAAGCCGTAGCTAATTAATTGGAATTTTATAATTTTGTTTTGATCCTTGTGTTTGGTTCATGCAGATTGAGGATATAGTTCGCGCTGCTAAGAGAGCATGCTACAGGTCGGTATCTATGGCTGCAACAGCTTGATGAAAGGTTTCAAAATGCTGACTGTTTTTGTTTGGAATGCTTCTCCTGATTTTTGAGGGGTGTACATGTTTTATGTTGGAAAGCTCCAATTTTTTATTGCGTGTATTAACTTTGTGAGTGTGGCAAAGGCCATTGAATTCTCTCTTTACACATCAACCTTTTGATTTTTTTCTTAATATTTAATAAGGTTTTAAGCAATGGTAAGTTTTAACCTTTTGACTAGTCCAGGCTTTACTTTCTTATAAAGATACAATTTGATCTTGGGCAATTTGTGTTGGGATGCAAACAAGATTTGGGACGTTTGAGGTCTAACTATATAATCCTTACCAAAGATATGTGATGAATGGAAATGTAGGTGGTGCAAAGGGATTTACACTTGTTTGCATATTAGAAGAGCAAGAATGCGATCATCTGTTTCGCTTCGCTTGTTTTGGGTGCAATATTGTTTAATTAATACGGCTTCCACCATTATTAATACAGTCAAAAAGTGAAATTTTGTGCATCAAGTGCTCTACAAATGTTTGGAATATAATAATCTGACAACTTAAACTAAATGACGTGTTACCTTTGAAAGCAGTACTAAGGCTGAACTATCACTACAGAGACACTACACATTTATGCATAGATTTTATAATTTGATTTTATTAGTCCTCTTTCAAGAGAGTATGTTTGAAATTGCGTAAGATGGCCGGTCTCATCTGGATTTGTCAATTGTTTTATTTATATGATTCTAGTTTATAAGCTTTTAAATAAATTCTCAGTATATTTGAGTTCTTACTAAACCACAAGAAGGATACGGAAAACTGAATGCAACAACGCATTGTGTTGCATTTGGTTTATTTATGTTGCGCTTTCTATAAATGATACGTGGGATATAAACTGATGCAGACTTGTTCTCTTGTAACGTAAAAAGGGCAGGTGGCTACATATGACCAATAAATCAGAGTTGATGCCTTCGTAAACTCAAGGACAGGAATCAAGTTTTAGAGATAACAAGGACATAGTTATAAAGGTGGAAAGGATGATAGGGGTTAGATAGTTGAGTGTGCACCATATTGATGACATGAATAGAAAATACTTCAGTGGCAACTAAACTTTAATATCGCTCTTATTAAAAGATAGATCTGAGGTTTCTTGTATCGGAGGCGGTATCCATATGCAAGCCATCACCAATACCAAAATCAGGCAAAAAAAAAAGAGTACTAAAAGCATGAGGCAAAATAATTTCGGAGTTATTTGATGTAGGTGTGAGCTAGGACCATATATGGAAGGGGCATAGGACGCATGGACACATTTGGCACATGTTAACTGTGGGTCAGGTCTAAGCATACATGAACTCGAGACTGGTGACCATCCTTGTCGGCATTGCTGATGTTGTGATGCCTACGTTTATCGCACAACGTGGAACTATAAAAGAAAATTATGGATAGTACACTCATTAACGTAGGATGATTAAACTGATACTGCACTAACAAAACGAATAAAATGTATGAATCGAGAGGATAATGAAAGATCTTGTGAGCTAGGTATGAAATGTGGGTAGCTACCACTGTATTCTCTGCCCCATTCGCTTAGCTCTGGCTCAGACAATAGAGCCTGAAGTACTGACATTAGAGCAGTTGTGAGGTTCATCGCTGCAGTCAAGTAGCCCCTTAAAGTATTTATAGATATAACTCCATTTTCGCAAGATATGTCAGGATGCCTATAAATGTCATAGATTAAGAAGTTAAAAATCCAGAACTAATGTAGTATAGCAACTAGAAAACCATCTCTCTCCTGAGTTAAAGCTAGTAACTGGATATATTTGAAGGGATTAAATATATATGCCTTCCTTATCTATATATTTGAAGAAGAGTAACTAGTGGCTAAACGGTCTCTTATAGCAACACGACGGAAAAGGGAAAACTAGCCTATAGGTTAAGTGAAGGATATTTTTGCCAGCATGTGTTTTCTTGATCTTGTGTTCTACATATCTTATATGGAACGACTTACATACCTAGGATGTTAATTAGATGCAGGCTTGTTTGCGTAAAATCTAACAAGAAAATGTTGCCCTTTCATACTAACAATAGATTACAAATCAAGGAGACCTCATCAGATCATTTTACTTGCAGGTGCAGCTTTGTGAGAGATCAGATCGATTGATGCAAGGATGAATGTTTAAACTAAAGAGATGTATAAATGACGCTGGTGTGTGAGGGTGTACTAACAAATTTATTACCATTTTAACAATGAAGAGATCAAATCAGTTGATGATCATAAAGCATGAGGGTGCAATCGCGTACATATTTGTTTTAATTGAACTGTAAATTACAAGAGCTAAGTTATATATCTATATATGCATATAATCCAACAAATTAACACAATCAGTATGACCCCTATATGTTTAATAGGTCATGTAAGATCTTAATGTTTAAACTTAAAATCAAGTCTGGTGTTTGAAGCCATCATTTGGGTAACAACTTATTAGATTATATGGCACTATCGGAACCACATGGTCATTAACCGAAACAAAGCATCCACGATGGGTTTAATTAGCTAGACTACGTGAACTTCTTTGCGAGAGATCAAATGATTAATGGTCAAATTTATTACCTTTTTAACACTCAAGAGACTGAATCACTTGAATGTAAACAATGAGGTTGAAATCACAAATTTGTCAGCTCTTTAATTGAGCTTTAAATATAAGAGCTAAGCTAGGTTTAGTGTTCAATATACCCCCCAGTTAGATTACAAGTCCAATTAAGATCCCTGAATCAAGTGTTTGTCTATAATATACAGAATTATCCATAAACACACAGATCAGCAAAGAGTTAACTGGCTATAACATAATATCCAGATGGACAGTAGAAGAATTGATTATCATAGTTACCAAGAAAGAGATGGATTTAAAGAAATCGATTTTCTGTGTGTGTCTATATATATGTATATATATATAGGAACTAACATAGAAAATCATAAATTGTTAGTACTAAACACAAGAAATGGCTAGATACCACAATTCAAACTACAACTTATGTTTTGAGGTGAGTTCTGGCTATCACTAAAGCAATTTAGACAGTCACTAAAGTCTAGAGTTGTGCGTATTGATGCCGTCTCTGTCTCTATTGATTTGAATAGACACACCTATTTCTAGCAATGATTCTTTACAGCCAGATTCTTCTTTTGAGCCTGAAAGGTGATTTAAAACCAAATTCAGCAAGTTTTACCTATAAACCGCTCAACAGACTAACCAGTGAACCAATAATCACACCTTCTACCTTAGCAACGCTTCTTGATCAGTCACAATAGACAACAAATGTGAGCATTCCTTGATCAGTGTCAAAGTTGATCAATTATCTCCGAATTCTCAATTCATCAACCATTTTTGTCATCTCCAAAATCGCAGTGATAGATGTATTAACACAATGACATGTGCCACAAAATCGAAGTTTTTATTAACATTTTTGTAGAAGAGTAGCAAAAGCTCTTCTTTTTACCTACCCTTTCTACGAAAATGAGAGTAAAAGGTATTAATTTTGGGTTATAGGTGTGTACTAGCTTAACGTAACGTTTATCCACAAATGGTCAAAATCTAATCTCGTGTTCTTTTGTGTTACTATATATAGGTTTATACCGAAGATTCATTAAAGTTGCTCTATGTATTATAAGTTGTCATCATTCTCATCCTATCTCTACGGAACTCATAAGTTCTCGTCGACCTTTCAGTCTCAAATTATGATGAACCATGAATCTGCATTTGAAAAACCACTTCATGTCACATTTCTTATACTTGCCAGCAGAAAACAACCCGACTAACACAAACTATATCAACAAAACTCATCTTTCTTCTTTCAAGTTTGCAAAAAAAAAAAGGGCCCCACGATCATAATTATGGGCCACATATATGCAAAAAATGAAAGTGAATTAAACATGAAGTAAAACAATCAAAAAAAGTTTAAGCGATTGTGATAAACATCTTGCAGAATCCTAAGACTGTTAAGCTAGGAAAGACATCATAATATATTAGATGTGGTATAATATCTTATCTAAGCTTAATTATAAGATTCTTCATTCTTGGATCCTCCAAATTCAGCTGGTCTTTTCACCACAAAACTGTTAATATATATGTACAATGCCCTGCACAATAACATGCCACCTGCTATATTCTCTTCTATTCAATGATCATAGCATACAACTAGATCACATACTAAGTTTTTAAGGATTTACATATAGATCTTATGTTGTCCGCGCATGGTGTTTCAACCAGATGTAAGCACATATTGAATGCGGATATGATAAGACAAGTCTAACACACACACACACACATCACTTAAATCATTAGTTAATCCCAATCTTGAATACTTCATTGTACTGAGAAATTATTACTTCAAAGAAATAACAAAAGAGAAACTGTAACTTAGCATCATACCCTTTTTCAGAAACTGTAAATAATTATCACTCTTTCCTCACTTACACATTTAAAAACAAAAGTCATTCAAATGTGCTGGTAACTTTCTAGTCCTTCTCCCACTAGCCCTACTTGAATGCTGAGCCGGAGGAGGAGGAGGAGGAGGGTTGGTTGCATGATTCATGGTCCAACGTCGAGCTTTGCGAAAGAATTTGGCATTTTCATTAAGATACTGCATTTAGAAAAAAAGAAAGAATATTAACCAAGTACTATCACCATTACATACAACACGAGATAGAAACATCGAGTGAGATGTGAAACCTGTAAAGCTACCACTGCATCTTGTGGGTCATTAAGCTCGGGTTCAGACAGTAACGCCTGCAGTGAAATTAAAGTCGCTTTAAGGTTCATGGCTGGAGTCCAATCGTCTTTTAAAGTATTCAGATTTACAACTCCATTTTCGCTTCCTACGTTAGGATGCCTGTATATATGATAGTTTATGTATAAGTGTATAACAACTAAGAAATCAAATGTGGATGATGAAATAAATAAATTATCAACGTGTGGAATGTTTAGTTAAGAGAATTATATATATATATATATATATATATATATATATTTCCATTCTTACCAGATTTTTGTGACAAATTTTACATGAGGAGGTGCAAAGGGATACATGTCTGCAGATTAGAAGATCATGAAAAATATCATCAGTTGACACTTGACAGTACTGTTGGAAAGTAATTATCTAATTATGTGACAATTTATTATGTTAAGACTATAGTTTTTATTTAGGATGTATTAATATGTAATAAACATATGTATGCATGTATATATTTTGGCGGGAAAGCAGGGCGGCACCACCACCAACCACCGCCGGCGTAACTGCCGTCAACCACCAGTAAACCGCCGCCAACTCCCCTCTATATATACATGACATCTGCTGTGAATTTGCAGGCAATTTGTGTGTGAACCCAAGTTGGTGTTCTTATATACAAATCCTATACTTGTGTTTATACTTAGTTTGATTGCAAATCATGACACACACACACCAAGCCTCTATCCGATGAAAACCCAACAAGTACGTTGATATTATTAAATAAATGATATTAAGGTTTAATAAAGGATGACCGGGCCAGGGTCCATTAGGGTTTTTCCTTAGGGTTTCTTTTGTATCACCTGTACTCTAAAATTAAATAGCGATCAATGTAATTAAAAATACTTACAAAGTTTTCATTGTTCTAAGAAATAGATCAAGGAAGTGTGTGAGGGTGTTTTCTGTAAATTTCATAACATCAGATTGGCAAAATTGAGAGATCTAATCAATTGATGGTCATTAACGATGAGCTTGTAGTTAAAAATTTATTTCCTTAATAACCGAGTTAGGAATCACAGAGATCTAAGCTAGGTTAGGGCTTTATCCTCCTTTTAGATTACATATCCAGTAAATACAGCTTTGAATCAATAGATCTGATCATATATATAGCCTATAATCACCCAAATCAAAAACACATATATCCCCAATTAATGCACTAGAGCAAACACAAAATTCAGATCGAGAGAAGACTAATTCTTATGACAACTACCAAGATTTTAACTACAATAAACTTCTAAGTTGATCAAATCACAAAGAGAAAGCAGTTAAGGTATTAAAGAAGATATATATATATATATATACATATATATATATATATATATATATATGTAGAGAGAGAGAACCGGGTAGATTAATGTCGATATAGAAAGTGCCGCCTTCATAAGGGGTGGAAACAGGGCCGGTGATGGTGGCGGTAAGGTGGTGGATTTCATTTGGGTCTCGCTGTAAGCTTACTATGCCCATCAAACTCCGATCCCAAGCAATGTTATTCAGTTCTTTCTTAATCCGCTCCTCATCAACCATTTTAGTCATAGATTCAGACAGCTAATTCCGATCGATCAACAGAACAAATTAGCATTCGATCAATTTCTTCACTTGTCCGGATGTGATGATTAAATAAAACCATCGGTGAATGAAAAAAACGTGACCAAGATAAAATCTCATGGATCATGCTGTTCTTTAACAAGTAGAATCTTAATTTGTGACTCAGCACATCAGCTCCGGCATGATGAATTGCCGATGTTTCTCATATCCCGCCAAAAAGTAATTAGCCGTGGCTCTTCACATGATCCAAGTTTTATTATTGTCAATTTAGTCCCTTAACTTGTAGCCTATTCTAAATGTATCCCTTGCACTTCCAAATTTTGCATTCTATGTTTTTTTTTCCCATTTTCCAGATATCCATTTAATTAGAGCATTTTCACTTTCAGTAGTTTGGGGTGGGGTTCAGAAAATACCTTTTTTTACCATTCTAAAAAAAAACAATAATCTCAATCGTTCGTTTATTAATATAGTGTTGATTTATAGTTTACAATTCAAAAATCGATCTCGATTTTAAATCATCGATTTCCATTTGTAAAGATCTTATCGCACACATACACACGCAACAAAACAAGGACTATATAGTATAACACAATACAACAAAACACACTGATACATTACACGATTACTAGTACTACTTCACTATCATCAATTACTCCTTGCAATCCAAATCCAATTGTCATTTTCACTCCATATATTATCAATTTCCATCACTATCATCGTACCGAACAGAGCCCATTAGTTCTGGTCCTTCTAGTCTCGGGTTATTTATGAAACTGAACTCGAGAAAACACCTCATGTCATATTCATTATATACTTCCAAGAAACTAACTTGATTAATACCAAAAAAATAAACAAAATACAAACTTTATCAAGAAAAATCACCTTTCTTCAGTCAACTTAGAGAAAGAACCCCAGGTCGGAAATGTGCCGCATAAATCATTATTCGACAAATCCCTGCAAAACGTACATTGTAACCTGAAAAAAGTAAATATAAATATATACAATAAAACAAAATAAAAGCTTAAGATAACTAGCGAGAAGCGGTGAGCCAACAGAATCTTAAGGTTGCGAAGCTTTGTTAGATCTCTTGGAATTCTTCCTGTCAATTTATTTCCATTGAGTCGCCTGCATTTATTAGTAACGGATTTTAGTACATTTCATTGTCTTTGACAATGCATCACGATATATCGGATGTGGTCATTTCGACCCACTTAATTATTAATGGGTCGATTTGGGTTATGTTCTAATTCACAAAGTTCAAACGGGCCAAGTCAAGATTTTGGCTAAAAATGAAAAAGGTCATACGGGTTGAAAGTTACCCAATATGTGTTTTCAATGCTTACAATAACCTCCTATATCCTTTTATTTAAAAGTTCTGATCATTATTCTAAAGTAACTGAGGTCAAACCAACCCGCTTCGACACCTACTAAAAAAATATCAAGTTTTGACTTTTGACCCGTTACCCAGCTCAAAGAATATCCCATCTCTACAATATAGTGTATATAGAGAAGTAAGAAAAGTGAGAAAACAAAACATACATGAATCTGATATTGGAAAGCTTGGAAAGTGAAGGAGGAATAAAACCAGTTAGGTTATTATGGAAGAGATCTAAGCTTATAAGATTCTTGAGTCCACCAAGTTCAGATGGTATTGTCCCCACAAAACTGTTCATGTACAATTCCCTGCACCATTATGCAGAAAACACACACCACCTTACATATTTTATTTCAATCCAATGATCAAAGTATAATACCTATACTCTATTCTACTAAAGATATGTAAATGGGAATTTATTCTTGTCTGTAGTGTTTTGTTTCAACTAAAAGCATCGAACCAGCCTGTCGCTGAGCGTTAAGCACTTAGCATAAACAATTATGAAGCAATGAGAGAGTGGTACGCAGTACGCACATAGGAATACGGGGATAACTATCGATCCAAAAGGATTACTAGATAGACACTATGGCCCGAAACCCTTCATCTAGACATAACTTTTAATAAAAAAAATAAAAAATCTCAGGAATGATTACAAATTTGGAAAGTCAATAATATGAATTTATTCAGAGTTCATTAAAAGATTTGCATTTTTTTTTAAAAATCACCAAAAATAGAATCGCCATCTAGCAAGGACAGTGGACAGCCCTCCTTTGTAAGTTTGAGGTTATTTGATAGGAAAATGTTATTTCCTACTACATCATCCTCCTACCCACCCAACGATGACATTTGTAATCCAGTAATTCTCTTTCCTTGTTTCATACATTGATTTTGACACTTGTTTGTGTAGTGAGTACGAGTAGTTGGAGAACTCTACATGATGGAAACCAGTTAAATAAGTTGTTTTATCATCAAGATTAGCAGATGAGTTGTTTAGTAACTTCGATTCATGTAAGCTAAATTATAAAGATTTGCTTACAAGTACTCAAGACGATCAAGCTTCCCCAACTCAGGAACAAGGTTACCCGACAGCTTCGCATTTCCAAGATCACTACACCCGACATAAAAAGACATAAAAGTAAAAAAAAATTTTGTTTTAATAAATATCATATCAGGGCTTTTGAGAAACTGCTTATGCTTTTTTGAAACAAGCAGAAGCATTATAGGGGGTGTTTGTTTTAGATTTTCCAGGCTTATTTTTCACAAGTTCATTCTGCTTATTCTTCGTGAGTCCGGCATATTTTCTTCTTGTAACTCGTAATAAGCTCAAAGTGAGAAAAATAAACCGAAAAAAAGCTAAAACAAACACAAGATAAGCAACTTACAATCTACTTATTCGAAATTGCTAATTTTACTTTATATACCCACATAATCATAGGCAGCTTGTTTTTATCAATTTGCTTAATCAAAACTTAAGAAGCTGGCAATCACAAACAATTCTTACACATTAAGGCTTTCTTTTTACATGTTTTCTCAATTCACAATAGTATCCAGGAAATAAGACGAATTCTCTATGACTAATAATCAATCAACAAGAAATTGCAGTAAATTAAACAACCCCAAAATGAGTAGTGTACTTACAGTCGGGTAACCCGATTTTCAGAATCACAAGTAACATGAAACCAAGTACACGGATCAACCAAAGTCGGATCCCAGCTTTGAAGAATATTACTGGGGTCCTTTACTGCTCTTCTGAAAGCATACAGAGCATCACCTGTATGAATGTCAATTAAAATCATTTAGGATCTAAATCGAAGTGGGTTATAACGAAGATTGAAGATTTTACCTTCAATGTTGGAATATGCAGATTTGGATAGTTGAAGAAGAAGGAGAAGGAGAAAGATGGAAGAAAGAGGAAGGAGAGTGGCCATTTTTAAAGAGCGACTGGGTGGAGCTGTGTTGTGTGTGTACTTGAAGAAGCTTAAAAGGGGGGAAATGAGGAATCTTGAGAGTGTTTGGGTGGTGAGGGAATTTATGGACACCGGAAACCAAACATTATACCCAACAAACGACACCATTTTAATTAAAATATTTAATAAATTTAATGAGAATTTACTTTTTCTTCTGCCCAATATGATGGCCGTCCAAAATTAAACTGAATAGAACCTGTTTTTTCATCATTTTTTTAAACTAAAAAATAATTTCCCAAAGAACCTGTTTTGAATATATATAGTTGATACTTAATTAATAAGTTTAAGAGATTAATTTTAACCTTTGGATCAATAACATCAATGGTCCATATTGCATTTTAAAATTTTGAACGTAGTGACATTTTTATAATTCACATGTGATTGTATACTAAATCACATGTGATTGCATACTAAATCACATGTGATTGAATATTAAAATTTTATGACTATGTTTTTTATATTGACTTTATTGAACACAACTATATATATAGGGAAAAGTTCAAACAAGAACTGTTTTTCCTACGAGAACACACACACATAGAGAGAGAGAGAGGTGATATATCCTCTTATTTTTTCCTCCTACTTATCATCTTATTCACAAAAACAACTCAAATGTCAAAATCAATTGAGAAGATGAAGAAAGAGAATTAATGGACTCAACATGTCATCTTGTGGTGGTAGGATGATAAAGTAGGAAAATATATCATTTTTCTATTTTATATATACTAGCATCATACACGCGCAATGCGGCGGCGGCAAATAGTTTTTGTTTACAATATGTCGCTTTCAAGAATGTAATGTTATGTTATTCGCGCGATTCAATGTCACGAAAAAGTTTTCTACAACAACATGTCCGTTTTTTAATTTTCTTTTATTTACATCTAACTATTTTATTAATTTTAAAAATAAATTTTAAAAGACTATAAAAGAAGAACAAAATATTTATATTGATGAAATAAAGAGAAGAGTTAATAAGATTTTAAAAATCATATTGATGTAGGTTGATAATCGTTTTAGTATGAGAGAATATATTTATAATAAAAAGTTAAAATAAATTAGGAGAGAATAAAATAGTTAAAGATTGAGTGGATGAGATTAATTTAAATTAAATTAATGGTCAAGATTTTATATTGATTGAATTTTAAAAAGTCTTAAAATTTAAGAGGAGAGGGAATGTTAAATGGTTTATGTAGTATATATATATATATATATATATATATATATATATATATATATATATATGAGGAAAGAAAATTGGTGGACTCCACATGTCATCTTACGGTGAGAAGGAGGATGAAGTATGTGTAAAAAGTAGGATAATATATCATTTATATATAGTGAAATGATCAAATACAAACACAAATAAATTGCGAACGCTGTGAACGGCAAAACTATTAAATTTTAGATGGGGGAATTGTGAATTTGGTCAGCAAATGTAGGCGAATACAATAAGCAAACAAACAAGAACCTAATATTAATTAGAAGCTTGTGTGATTTGTGAGCAGGACAAAAATAAAAAAAATAGATGAATTATATATGAGATAACTTTCAACCATTGAGATGCAGTGATTTTTTTTAAATAATAATCATCGAGTAATTCAACTAAGATGCAATAGTTTTAATAGAACTATGTTTTTTAGACGAGAGATAATGGTTTTAAGGTAGATGTAGTTATTTTGTAAACAAGATGCATAAATTATTATATAAAAAAAGTCATGTATATGAATTTGAAAAAAGATGTTATGATTTTAAGCTATATGTAGTGATTTTCTAGAAGAGATGGACAATACTAATCTTGTCTTCATCCTTAGACTCTTTCTCTATCTTCACCCATAAGACCCTACATCTTCATATTTGTCTATCACTATCTCCTTATATCCTCATCATCAACCACCTTCATTTTCATTTCGTTATTTCATAAAAATGGCGCATCAGAACTCAAATACGGCATTTTTCGGGGGCGCTATGTTTTGTTGCATCTATTTTTTTCTTCTATAAAACATATTAATTTAAATAAAAATGGCACATTGAAATGCAAATCATATTTTACAATTATCAAATGATGATCCTTAAAGTATTATATACTAAATTTATACTAGATGTAGTGTTTTTACCGTCGCATATCATATATATATAGAGATATATGTGTGTGTGTGTGTGTTTGTGTGTGTGAGGGTTATTGTGATATTTAGGTGAGAATGGGAATGAGTAAGAAATCATCTTAGATTCACAGTTTCTCTCTTTCTCTATTGAAGGAGAGGAAAATAGGGTAATTCATAGTCTTATTCTCACTTAAATATCAATTCTTAAATAAACCCTTATATATATATATATATATATATATATATGGTAGAGATCAAGTAAAAAGAAAATTAAAGTAAAAAGGGTAAAAGGGATGATTATTTAATCATTTTTCGGTATATATATAAACTGATAATCGTTAGTTCATCATCTTTATTGATTAAAACTAGTTCTTCATCAATTTCTTTTTGATGAATCCAACATTTCATCACTTTTTAGATGAAAACATTTTGTTAATCAAAAAAATTATTCCAAAATTTTGTTTTCAAAATTTGTATTTAAAATCAAAAAGAAATTAATAAAGAACTAGTTTTAATCAATAAAGATGATGAACTAACGAATATCAGTTGATATATATACCGAAAAATGATCAAATAATCATCCCTTTTACACTTTTTACTTTAATTTTCTTTTTATTTGATCTCATCCCTCTATATATATATATATATATATATATATATATATATATATATATATATATATATATATATATATATATATATATATATATATATATATATATATATTGCAGGGATCAAATGCGAAAGTTCGAACGCTAGGAACGGGTCCACGACTTGGAGCCAACCCACGGTGTGCAACATCGCAACCTCCACGTCATGGAGACCAACCCCACGCCGTGCAACACACACGTTCACATCTTGTGTGTGTGTGTTTGTATTTAGATATATATGGTTACTGTAAACGGATCCAATCAGAACGATATATATATCGTTCGCAAGTTGCGAACGCAATTTATGTGTTAAATATTAGAACCAAAAAGTCAACAAAAGTTGGTTTTTTTAATTAATATATATATATATATATGTATTGTTATTATTATTATTATTATTATTATTATTATTATTATTATTGTGTATGTAAATATGAGATGCAGTGTTTTTAGACAAGATGCAGTGATTTTATACAAGATTCAGTGGTTTTTAGACTAGATGCAGTGGTTCTTAAATGAGAATCCACCGATTAATTCACACATGATGGACTAGTTTTAAGAGAATTTCATGTTTTTTAGATAAGATGTAATGATCTAAAGTTGGATGCGATGAATTTATAGACAAGATGCAGTGTTCCTAGCGTTCCTATTTTAAGGTTATTCCTATTGGATCATCACCCTACAGTTACATACATATACATACATATAAGGGATAGAGATGATCAAAATGCAGCATTTTTAGACAAGATGCAATATTTTCAGATAAAATATAGTTGTTTTAGATTATATGCAACGGTTTTATACTAGATGTAATGGTTTTTTAAATAAGAAATAATTAACTCTCTCAAGGCCTCAACCAAAATGTAATAGTTGAAGGGGACTTTATGTTTATTAGCCGAGATGCAAATCATGCAATGATTTTAAGTTGGCTGTGGTGATTTTATAGACAAGATGTAGTGTTCCTAGCGTTTCTATTTTAAGACTGTTTATATATATATATATATAAGTGAGTATACCGTAATTCCCAACAAACATATAAAATCTGTTTTTAAGAAAAATTTATCAACAAAACAGTCTTAAAGGTTGAGACTCGAGCCCATAAATGGTACATTAATATAAACAGATCTAGGATCCAATATCGAAACAACTTCTCCGAAATAATTCGACTCATAAACGACCTAGGCTATTCAATATATAAGAAAAAGGTAGCACATTGACCACCAGAAATTCTTTTAGCTTAGTAGTAAGCGCCTTGATCCTAACAATTTTAAATATAGAAAACTTCACTATCTTAAATATGGCTTTTCAAGAGTTTTGAATAATAATTAATTGTCAAATAAGGTTGCATGAACTAGGATGAAATATGTTTTTAAGAGATTTCTGTTTTAGAATCAAGAGAGAGGCAATCTCTCTCCACTTGTGAACAATGAAATAAAAAAAAATTGTAGACGGGATTTGCCGTTCAAAAAAATAGAAAATTTAGAATGTAAAAATAAAATTGATATAATTAAGAGTGAATAATGGTATAATCATCAAAATTTTCGTTTAATTTCGGTTTAACCATAAAAGTTTTTTCTAAACGATTTGACCATAAAGTTTAAATTTGTTATGATTTAAACCTCAAAGTTTTTTTCAAATGGTTTAAACATTGAAGTTTTATTAAAAACGGACCCTCTCTACTTATTATGCATTTTAGTTTTTATTAAAAATTTAACCAAACTTAGAGGGTTAAACCATTTTTTAACAAAAATTTAAGAGTTAAATCGTTTGGAAAAAAAACTTTAAGGTTTAAACAAGAAAAAGCTGTAAATTTGAGGATTAAATCATAATAAATTCAAACTTTATGGTAAAACCATTTAAAAATTTTTGATTATTAAATTGAAACTGAACTAAAACTTGATGATTAAGGAGCTGTTTGTTTGCTGCTTAATGGAATCATTCAGCGCTGAATGGTGAATCATTCAGCATTCAGCGCTGAATGATTGCTGCCTCTGAATGAAGACTGTGCTGAATGATTCAACATAATGCTGCTGAATCATTTTACCTTAAAGTGCATTCTGAATCATCAAGTATTTTTACCCTAATACTCATTATTTCACACTTTATCTTGTTAAACAATCATATCTTATTTTATAATATAATATATCGCTATTAAGGTTAAAATGATAATTTGCATCATTCAGATTGTTCATTTAGAACCTTTATCAAAGAGCATATCACATTCAGAAGCAGATTCATTCAGATCCTTTAAATTATTAAGACCACAGAATCATTTAGTGCTTAATAATTCTGTTTTAACATACAGCCCCTAAATCATTGTTGACCCTATAATTAAATAGCAAACTATATATGTTTGGAAAGAGATATGTTTAAATTGCAAATCCAAAATATCGAAATGCAAATTAAGCATGAATCCTTGATCTCGTGGCAAGACGAGTGAATTGTGTTGCATACTTGCATGGTCCTATATACATGATACATGGAGACCTACCCTACCATACGGTCCATACCATACCATACGGGCCATACCCTACCCTACCCTACCTAATTAAAAAGAAAGAATAAAAAGGTAGGTATCCATTAACCTCGTTAATATTGTCGTTCTTGGCTGGGGGAGCACCATCATACAAAGGTCGATCAATTTATGTTAATGTCATCATGCATGTGAATTATCAGTTATCATATGAATCTTGGTCAAAAAAGGTAAAAGTATGGATGATATATATATATATATATATATATATATATATATATATATATGGGGGACCGATCCTTCTCTTAAAATCCTCGACTGAATAAATTAAAGTGGGTTAGATAATCGAAGTGAATGATTCAAACGGACTGATTCAAGTCGGGTTGGGTCATTAATACAAAACGTCGCAAGACATATCTTCTAACAACGTTATATAGTTCTTGCATTGTTTTTGACGTGGTTACCGTCACCGTCACGATGTGAGTGAGTTGTCTTATTACCTTTCCTGGTGGGTTATGGGTCTTAAGTAAGCGTAACTACGCCACTTTGATGTAATCAGCGTAATTACACCAAAAGACTTGTAGTCTAGCAGTATCAATATGTTAAAAGGCACCATGACATATATATGTTCAAGTCCCGCTATAGATAAAAAACTGTAAATGTAAAAATAGGATAGTGTATACGTGTGTGGTAACGTACGGATGAAATTTAATGTCACAAAAACAGAAATTTGATAGAGTTTGTTATGGTATTATGCAATTTGTATTTAACAAATGGTACATTCACTTTATTTTATTATACATAAATAAATAATAATAAATAACTTCCTATATATGCTTAATTATATTCGAAATTGATACGCTAGCTAGACTCCGATTGGAGCCTGGGAGGGCCTAAATTCTTGGGGTTGACACAAGCAAATGTTACAATTTTGGAGACAACAAAAGAATAAAATTTAGTACATAGTAAGTCGACGACCCTCTCCAAACCTACCCTTTTTTTTTCTTTCTTTTTTCCATGCCACTAAATGTCCTGCCATACACCTACGCAACTACTGCTACTTGTTAAGGGATTTTAAAGCTACATAAATACACATACAAGAATCCGCCAAACAAACAAAAAATGATATTAACCACCTCCATCTTCTTTATTAGCCTTCACAAATCGACCCTTCACTCGTTTTCTAGTATCAGCTCTTGCCTTCCTCGATTCATAACGAATGTGTTTGTCATATCTACACACACATCACATCGTCATAAGCTACTCGCACGCATCTAGAATAATCAAATCAACTTACAATAAACGGCTCGAATGAGATAATGTTGTGAGTGTTGTCGGTTATAATAACATCAGTAGTATGATATTCTGCTTTAAATTCTGATTTATTTACATCTTATACCTTGATAATCCATTTTGTTACCGCTGCTATAATACTGCTATGATTAATTAGCGCCGAAATAATTAGGTTTTAAAACACAATCTGTTTCCCAGATAGTAAAGACTTACTAATCAGATGGTAAGTTCTGAACGGCAAATACAAACACCCATTACAAATTTATTTATTTTTTAAAGACATAAACACCCGTTACAAGTAAAAAGCATAAAGAATCAGAATAATACCGTCGAGTTTTCTTCTTCTCTTTGTAACGAAGCATTGCATCACCTCTATTTTTTGCCAAAAGCTCCATATCGGGTTTAGGTACTGATGTGGCCATTTTTTCGCACATCATAACATTTTGCTCTGCGAAATGGATGTCATTTGAACAACCATATCCGTTAGGTGTTGCAAAACTTGATGTTGCTTTTCTGTCATTTGAGTTGTTCTGAATTATGAGCTAAACACGTCAATATTCAGCAAGTATATTCATGGTTACCTTCAAGATAAATATAACGCAAAAGGGGTAAACTTCTTACATTTAAAGCTTCAATATCAGTATGTGATGTAGAGTAATTTATCCCGTACATTTCTCCAAACCCTATCTTATCCGGCAACGATGCTTCGCTTAGAATTTCACTAAATGTTTTCATCATGAATCCTTCATTATTTGTACCATATCCTGCTGAATCTATTGCATCGGATTCTTCAGGACTGGCCAATCGACCCATATTAAAATCCCATATCTGCAAGAAACAGACACAAACAATTAACATTTGTAAATCAAAAGAAAATTCCGTATTTGACTAACTGGTTACGTTCATGTAATATCACATGATCAATTTTAGCAATCTTGTAACATACCACAATAGAAAACTTGTGATATCAATTTTAGTAACCATCGATGTCAAAAATCTTGAAAACCAATGGGTACAGATTTAAAATACTCTAAATCGATTGACAAAGACCTTTTTGGAGCTTAATTACTTCTGGAAGCATGTAAACGTGCGGTATAGAGGATAATATGATATTTCAGAATGGTTTCTAGACAATCAAGTCATAATCTTTCACATGATTTACATTAACAAGATGCAGAAAGATCTTAATAATAGGGGAGTCCAAAATCAGAACTCCAAGTTTAGACCAATTTATCAATATATCACATTTGCAATGCTCTCTTGAATAATGATAGTTCATGCCTCAAAGCTTTTAAACGAACTCTTAATAAAATTAATAAAATAAACACTTAACAAAGTTTTTACCAACTATAAAAAAAGGTTATCATTGACTATTTCTTGCCTTCGCCACCAGTATGAGATCATGCAATTAGTCCATATTTTTTAATCAAACAATAATTAACAAGTAACTAATCTTCTTATCTTATATTAATAATACAAAAGGCTACAATCATCATACTCGACGTCTCGACGACTCGACCTAGTTTTAAAATATTATCAAACGAAAGCCAAAAGCTGCAAATGATAATTAATAAGTTATCCAAGGAGTAAAACCTGAGTGCCTCTATGGTCTCTGGGTTTAGAGCTCCAAATCATGTTCTGTTCCACAGTTCGATCTTTCGATAGATCGACATCCAATGGACCCTGCATCATCAACAAAGATGTAAACGGTTGATGTTTATGTTGTATCTCATCTTCGAAATCATCATCATCCTCCTGCTGCCGACGTGGTTCCTCGTCTCTTCCGCCATTGTTGTTATCTGATGACAATAAGCTTCTCTTATAAAGCTCAGTCAACTGTTTCAAAATCACATACCTCTGCTTCCCACAAGTGGAATTAGACTTTTTAAAGCTGTCAGATGATGAAGTGAGATTTGCTCCAGAATTATTCATGAAATGATTCGTATTAGCCTCGTCAGGCACCATGAGATCTTGCATCCATGAATTTGGGTCGGATGACGGGTACGCCCAATGACCCGGATCATGAATTGGATTATTAGGGATTTTTTTCTGGTGATGGTGGCGGTCCAAATCCAATTCCCAGCTGGCCGCGAGATCTAGCGGCGATGGACATCCGGTGAAACCCTCGACTGGCGTCCGATCGTGTGAGGCGGAGACGGAGCAAACACCGTGAGCATCCCAGTCACAGTCACGGCAGAGGACGAGATTGTCGGTGGAGCAGCGGACGGAGACAGGTGCAGATCGGCAGCCGTCGCAGATCTGTGACCGGAGGTGTTTACCGGAAAGAGCATTGGCAGAGTGGACGTGGTGGTCACAGAAGAGGCAGAGTTTGGCGGAATCAGCACGGCAGAAGATGACGGCGATCTGGTGGTTGCAGTAGTCGCAAGGTAGAGTGTGTGTGTCTTCTTCTTCACCGGGATTTTTGGGCGTCGCCATGAATACGCGATTTGGAAAGTCAAGGTGGGCTGAACAACCGATAAAGGGTAACGAGGGTTTCCTCTTTCGGAAGGGTTTATATTTTTATAAACATTTCATATCTCATATCAACACACGAAGCAAATAGTAACTACTTTTAATAAGAAGTTCAAAAGACCAGAAAATTTTGTTCTTTCTCTTTTTTAACATGTGATAAATTTTCAGATAACTTTTGAATTTTGACCTACTTTAAAAAAAATAAAGAAAAAATATTAATAAATTGTAAATACGTCTTGAAATAAGTTGACAGTAATAAAAAAATGCTTATTTATAATAATAAAATATGGGTTTGTTTAACATATCTACCTAGAATTTCATACTTTTTTTAAAGCTTACGGTATAAAGGAGAGAAGCATTTCTAAAAGTTATAGTTTTAAGACAAGTTGATATAAAATATATTATAATTCTATATATAAGTTGTTACTCAATTAAGTAAGGATATGACTTTGGAGTATTTTAATTGAATAAATCAGTTGTAGGACAAGTAACAATATCACTCCTGGATTTAAGTGGAATATAATATAATGAAGTATCATTGTTCGGTGCCAATAAAATTAAACTACGTTTAGTTTAATATTAGTAGGTGTATTGAACTAAATCTTTTTGAGATTAATACTATAAAGTATCCGAATTTTACATTGTATCTAATTTTTACCTATAAAGTGAGTAAATGTTGAGATGAAGTTGGTGCACGTCTTCTCATTATTTTATGCTATAAAAAACGTTCATTATTTGGATATTTATCTTCGTCTTCTTATTACAAATGAAGAGAGATAGAGAGAGAATAAAGTATTTGATCACTAGGCATATTACACTCTATTTTCATTTGATACCTTACAAACTAAATAGAAAACATCATTCACAAGTATGAAACATGGAAACTTAATTAACTCCATCCTCCTTTTCAGACAAAATGCATAACATACGATTCTTCATATTTCATATCTTTTCACACATTTTATTCCATCTACTTACAAGTATTTTGTGAACATAACAGTCTACTATTTCATTTGTGCATTTCTTTTTTATTATTCTTAACTTCAACAGATTTATGGTTTATGAAAACAAGAAGAATCACTTTCACAATTCCTACCATCAGAATCCAAGTCATATATATGATCAGCACATGAAAACTACTGTTATTGTTATTATTTACGTATAATGTTAATTCTTACAACGACATTAATCCGTTATAACTCGTTGGTCCAAGAACCTTGACGTATAATTACATGTAGATGCACAAAAAGTTATAGTTCAACGGTATCAAAGTAATTTGTATTAAGTTTCTTGATAAACCATGTCAACGTGGTTTGTATATGTTTATGGGATTTTAAACCAAAATCAATTAACAATAAATAAAATAACTAGAAATCCTTATTAAACATGTTACTTGCAAAATAAAATATAGAACAATACTCAACAATTTCAAACGCCAATTTGGACAAGGGAGTAGGTGTGTGCCAATGACACATGTACGTAGTTCGAATGCCTTATAACATGTTTAAAGAAGGAGAATGAAAACAAAAGGTTATAGGGTCTAAAGAAATATGTGGGCCATTTTGATTATAACTATTTTATTTTATGAATAATGTTTAATTTTACAGAAATTTGTTGTTTTATATGGATGATATATGTTTAAACATGTGTAATTCATAATAATAAAAATAAAAACTCTAAGTATGTTGTCGTATATGCAGACCTAAACTTATTGAAACCCGTCAATCAAAAGTAATACAAAAATAAGAGAAACTGAGAAAAGTTTCAATATAAGAAGTAGGTTGAGTTTTAAAAGTTACTAAAATAGTTATTGATTACAACAATATGCTTTATTCTTTTACTAGTAATTACATTAAATGTCTGTGTAATAAATGACTTGATTTTAAAAATGATAAATATTTAAAAAAATAACAACAGACGGCGTTAACACCCAAAACAGCAGTGGAAGCGTTGACACAAGTTTGAGAGTAGACGTAACGAGAAAAACGTAGTATCATACGAAGAGTTATTGTTATATTTCTTGTACCGAACATAGATCGTTATAGTTACAATTAAAGTAACAAGGTCAAGTCTTTATTAGTTATAATTAAAAAGAATTTAAAATATTTTAAGATGATTAAATTAAGAATTTAGTTAAATGTGATATTATAAAAGATACATGTGATATTTATATATTATGGTGGATAAATATTATATTTTAAAATGTAAGAATGGCATATGTGTAATTCTTAAATAATTTTAATTCCAACTTTACCAAGAAAAGTCAAAATTGAAAATCAATTTTAATTAAATGAATTTCAAAATTGAATAATTAAATTAATTTTCTTAAATAAAGTGTTCAGATTGTTTAATAAGTTTGATGCACGTTAATCTTTTATTTATATAAGAAAATAGTAATAAATTAAAGGGTGGTACTAAATTAACATCCCTAAAACACCCTAATTCTAAATGTTAAAGTAAAGATATTGTTTCCATACTTAACCTTTGAATTATAACTATTAAATACAACAAATCACTTTAATTATGAATATTAAGCACCTAAAACAAGATAAAAATTAAGGCTGACAATTTCTGGGTCGACTTGAAATCCGACACGAACATGACACGAAAAAAGTGACACGAACCCGAAACGGGTCAAAAGCGGGTTGACACGAAATCGACACGAAAATAAATGGGTCGGGTTATGGTCAACCCACCAACCCGAAAATGACCCGTTTATAAGTAAAACTATAACATTTAAAAATTTTCTTTAATACTTGAAATTTAAATTTTGAAAAGAAGATTATGAATTCAAATAAGAGAGTGAGATTTTAGGACAATAAAATCCGCTAAAAAAAGTACAAAACCCTTAAACGTTAAAAACTCAAAATAAACAATAAAAGATTTACAGTTAAAACAATAGTACATTATTTTAGTATTTGTTATTTTTACTATATGATTTTGATACCTTTACATTTGATTATTTGATAGGTGATACTTTAGTATTTTGGATCGATTCATAATTCTATTTAATGATGAATAATCTTATATTATTTGGTTGTTCAATGACATTATTTATTTGTATAGAATAGTAATACATCATAGTTTTATTATATTCATTTGTATAAGCAAATAAAAAAGTAAAATCAAATTTTCAATCAAAATGAAATAAATACCAAATTTAAAGTTCGAATACAACGAAACAAACATTGGTTATTAAAGTTAGAATATAAATGAAAATTATTTTCGAAATTTGTGCCGAACGTTGGTAAACAAACATGGAATTTGAAATATTGATAAAGAAAATCGTAGTTGAAACGGAAAACCGTATTAAAAAATCGTACCTGAAAAGGTATTCGAAAATCATACCCGAAAACCGGATTCGAAAACCGAAAAAATTCTTGTTGATGACATTTAGCCTAAATGGGTCGACACGAACCCGACACGAAAAAAACTGACACGACCCGAACCTGACACGAAAATAAATAGGTCGAAATTGGGTCGACACGAAACTGACCCGAACCCGACCCAAATTGACAGCCTTAATAAAAATGCCGTTGTACAATGTGACAACCACCGCCACTACCGTACAGCGTGCCAACCACAACCACCATTGTCATCTATGGACTAATATGTTGACATCCACCGCCGCCATTACCATACACGAGGGAAAAAATAATGTCGGATCTGGATACATATGCCGTACACATGAGAGAGCGTTGTCATCCACCACCCGCCGATACGTAACATTCTGGGTAGGGACGGTGGTGGGAAGCTATTTTCCAATAGTGGGGGTGGGCCGGTGTGGGTTTTGAGAGGGAGGCAAAAAGAGAATGGAGAGGGATAAAGACAACCGTTGACGAGAAGAGACCAAGAGAGACAGGGTCATCGGAGAGATGGAAGAGGTGGCGGCTGAGGGTAAATAGGGTTTTGGTGCTTTTTGAGATGGGAATCGGGGAAGTGATGCTATATATATATACACACACACACACACATACTTACTAACCTTAATGGTTGTGGATAATAATAAAATAAATGTTATTTTTAGTTTTTAAAAATGATAACTTTGTTTCATGTATGAAAAGTTGAAAACTAATTAAAATATAAATATGAAAAGTTAATTATGAAGACATGAGTTATGATTGCAATTTCAAAACCCAAGATCACTTTTTTTATTATTACTCACAACCCTAAAGGTTGTGGTTATCATATTCCTTATAAAAATGTTTATTACACTAAAACTTAATTATAGAAAAAGGATTTTAAAAAGTATAGTTGTATTAAGAGTTAATTACAAAAGTAGTCTCATGGTTGTCACGAATTTTCAGTTTTACTCCTTTAACTTTAAAAATTATGTAAATAGTTACTGTGATTATCATTTTGTTTCATTTTTGGTCTTTTAGATTAGCTTCAGTTATCTTTAACCATTAGTCAAAGGATAATTTGATCTTTTTGACACTTTATTCATATTACAAAACATTCTCTTACTATTTTTCTTTTCCTTTTATCATTATTTAACTTTCTTTTATTATTATTTAAACCAAATTAAGATTTTAATTATATTCCAACAAAATTAGGTTAATTTAATAAACAAATAAAATTGGTAAAATTAACCTGTTAATTACTTTAATTATTTTAATTGTTAATACAATAAACAATAAAATGCAGATTATTTCTAAATTAACCTGTTAATTACCTTAAATATAAATCAATTAATTTTCCAAATACCCTTGTATATATTTGTTCTTGACAAAAGATGAAAATAAAAAATTTGAGAGAAAGACCCCCAAAGATGAAACGGACCAACGGTGGTGATTCTGATCCAGATGAGATGGCGAGCAACGAACCTACGATGGTGGTTGGTGAGCAATGGACCAACAGTGGTTTAGTTCCAAACGAAATAGCGATGATGGCGGTTCCGTTGTACATGGTGATGCTTCGATGGTGGGGGCGGTGGTTAGATAGCGGTGTCGGTGGTGGTGCTGTTGATGGTTAGACGGCGACGGCGATCTTCAAGAGATAACCATAGTGATGGCCGGTTAGATGGCGACGGCGACGATGGTCTGGCGGTGGTGGTTAGAGTGAGAAGATTTAGGGGGCGTTTGGTTCGCAGATTTTTTTCATGGGATTTGCATTTTGTCAAAGGATTGGGAATTTGCAGGAATTGCTTTTGGCAGGATTGTGAATCCTATCATGTGTTTGGTTGACAAAATTTGTCAGGATTTGCATTTCTGAAATCCTGTTTGTTTGGTAATTCAATTAAAGGATTTGGATTATTTCAGTGACAAATGACAGAATTACCCTTCAGTTATATTTTAAACAGTTTTTATTGTTTAATTAATTATTTAATAAATAAATAATAACTAATTAATTTACACTATTTAATAACAAAAAATGTAACTAAAATTTAAGCATAATAGTTCCAAAAAGTCTAACACATATTTGACATAATAGTTCCAAAAAGTCTAACACATAACTCAATAATAATAATAATAATAATAATAATAATAATAATAATAATAATAATAATAATAATAATAACAATAATAACAATAATAATAACAATAATAACAATAATAACAATAATAATAATAATAATAATAATAAGGGTGTTAAGTTAAGTGAGGGTAAAATGGTAAATGACACATTCCCCTCTATCAAGGATTTTAAAATACCATGGGGGTGGTGGTATTTCCTAATTCCTTCATATGAGGGAATTGGTGGGATTTCTTTAAAATCCCATCATTTGAAATCCCTAGCTTTTTTCCCAAACAAACACAAGATTTCTTGGGTTTTTAATTCCCAATTCAAGAATTCCCAAAGAATACAGTGAACCAAACAGGGCCTTAGGGTTTTTAGGGTGAGGAATATGCAGATGATGGATAGATGGTAGTCTGGTGGCGGCGGGGGTGTTCATATGATGGTGGTCGACGGGAGTGGTGGCCGGAATTGTACGGTGGAAGTGTGGATGAAAGAGAATTTCACATGGAATATGGTGTTAAAATTAACAAGTACAGTAACTATTTTCGTAATTTTAAAATTAAAGAACTAAATCAGAAATAACCAAGTGGATCATATGGACCATTTTTATAATTAACTCTTGTATTAATTATCATATCCAAAAGTACCAAAACAACCGTTTTTATTTAGAAGGTAAAAAAATCTAGTTATGTAAGGTATTTTTTAGTAAATCAAAGGTGTTTACGTAGGCAACCCCTAAATGAAATTAATTCTACCGGTGGTGGAAGTTAAATGAATTGTTAATTGCTGTCAGCTTCAACGGTTGCTTTCCGTTGCAAAAAGAGAATAGAAACGAAAAGATTTCATTTTCGAATACAATTTGGGCTTTACTTCTGGGCCTATTGTCTCTTATAGTGGGCTACAATAATCCATCTTGTTATTCAATCATCAAATTAATATGCTCCCTATTCATTTTTATTTTTATTTTTTGTTTGCTTTATTCATTTGTCGAAGCTTCTATCTTACATAAACCAACCTGTTAAATACTCTTTACTAACACTTCTCAATAATCCATGTATTTAAAAGGTTAACATTGACGCCTATTAAAAGATGATTATAAAGATAGTTGGAAAAAATAACATTATATCGACTTACGATCCACATATTAGCTAATAAACACATCATCTTCTAACCTCCACACTCATTCTTTTCAACTATTCTTAATTTAAAATTTTAAAAAAACTAAAAAATGTAGAGAGAGAAGAGAGATTACAAGATAAGAAATCCTTCAAGGGCTCAACCTATGGGTTTTTTTTTTTTTTTAGTTTGACTTCATAGGAAGGAGTATTTGGTTTTATGAGCTCGATCTCCCACCTACAAGATGTGTTTATCTGGTAGCAATCTCAGCTTCCTTAACCACGTACGAATTCTTCTATTGAACAACACGTACCATGAATCTTTCTGATTTCTTGGTAACTTAATTTACTGCCTGCAAATCATTCCACAAAATTCCCTACTCTTGTACTAGGACACCCCACCCAACTACAACTTTCTTTCTCAATTACTAACTAAAAGATATTTAACACTCAACTGCTCGATCATCTATGTATACTATAATCCAACTAAATGAAATAAATATACATTTTTCAAAACAAATTAAAATACCCTATTTGTTAAAATAAATTGATTAAAAGATACACCCCTGTGATGCTAGATAGTCATATAAATCAATCATGTTATCATATTATATTTATTTTAAACCACCCATGCATATACAAGCAAGGATTCACTAATGAATTATATATGTGAACGATATATATGCTTCACAAAATTCGGAGTTTGTTTTTGATATTCATGTGATATACAAAATTCGGATAATTTTTTTAACAGCCCCATTTATTTTCCTATTACATATATAATAATCGTAAATGATATATAGTCTAGCTTGATAAAAAAAATTCTAAATGTTTTTCGCTATATTTGAAAAAATAAATAAATGATCACACTCACCGCCTTTGGAATTTCGATATCTAAAATGACTCCTTGACCTCTTTTTCTATCTCAGTCTTTTGGATGTGGGGTATCTATAGGGCCTTACACTTCATTCATTTTTGTATTTAAACAAAAATTGTGAACGATTGCCCATTTTGACTTTCGTTTTATAATAAAAGAATTATCACGTTATAATGTCCTCTAAGATAGTCTCGCTATGCTTTAACATACATGACCAAGCTGTTTTCATGTAAAGGATTAACTGCATTACTTTTAAGACTTTACCACTCATCATAAGATATATGGTTTAGACTTTTATTTATTTTATTTTATTAATTCCACATTGTGGTTTTCTTATGCGTTTACATTTATTTAATTTGGATGGTGGCATTATGCCCGAATTTAAAAAATAATACGTGATAGATGTTAGGAAAAAAATGAAGATAAATGATTGGATAGTCGGCTGGCATCCCCGCTATATTCTATAAAGTCAACTTCCGTTTTAAATCGAAGATAAATCATAGGATATTCACCAATTCTTTTTTTAGAGTGCCATTATTAATACCATCTTTTGATTATATGATATAATGTATGTAAGTATATGATGCATATTAAATTGTAAATGATTGATTTTATATGTTTGGTATGTGAGAGAGATTGGTCCAAATAGAAGTATCTTTCTTTTTATTCGTATGTTATCTTGATTTAACATTTGTTTTGATCTACTAAGTATAAGGACGAGTAAGAAAAATTTATAGAAGGATATAAAACATTTCGGTCATTTTTTTCTTCAATTTAACTTGCAACTTTTTTTGAAAAGAGGATTTTCTCTGTAAGGTATCCCATGGTGAGAGCTTTTGGCTCTTATTTACGCGCTCTAACTGGTGTTACCCCTTGACCAACCATTAATTGATAATCCACGTGTGTGTTTGGTTGGACGGAAGGAATGACACAGTAGTGAAATAGACAGGGTAATAGAATGAGTGATGAAATTGAATAATCCATTGCATTCCAATATCATTTTTGTTTTACATACGTAATGGAATGAGTCGTTTAATTAAATTGTATGTATATATAATGAAATTTTTATTAAAATAATCATAACATACAAAGTCTTTAGAGAAATATAATATTTCATTTGTTTATATATTTTTAATTAAAAATAATATTTTCTTTATTAAATCTTCATATTCTATATGCATACTTCTAAATTATATATATATTTTTTACTTTTAGTTAGTAAATAATTTAATAAAAATACGTAGATAGAAAGATTAAGAAAAAAGATTTAAAAAACTTAGTTAATATAAATATAATGTTTAGTAAATTTTATGAATATCTAAAAAGTATTTTTATTAATGTTAGTGTTAATAAAAAAAACTTTAAAAATTAGATTATTTATTAAATTCTACTCTATTTTATGACGGAATGAGAAAAAACACACATTTCCAATAGAATGAAATGGAAGATATTTCATTCATACATATTAACAAATTGGTTTTTTTTAATTATGTCAGGATGACTTATTTCATTTTCTCTTTCAATTATCCATACTAATCACTATCCTCATTAGGTGATAACGTCCATAGTTCTTCACATGATGTGCCATACAATGCTTTGGAGCATTTGGATCTAGAGAAACAAAGTGGTTAATACCTCGCTGTTACGATACCTGCCTTAAAGACGTCGACTTTGATTGATCTCTAATATATTTTGGAGGCAACGTATGGAAGCGGAGTCGTTTTGAGCAGGACCAACGTGTACACTCTTGACACATGTGAAGTCAAGTATAGGCCGAAGTTTGTTCTCTTGCTCAGTTGAAATACAAATATTTTCTTTTGTGAAACCCCCTAAATTCATGTGGTTTAATGATTTGATACTTACGTGATCGAGCTTATTTGATTAATTATATAAGTTTTCATGATCCGATGAATTTTCTTCATCCACAATGAATCACAACGTTTTCATAGTTTGTAAGAACTTTTTATTTTTATCCACATTGTAATATCAAAATCAATGTTGATTTTTTCAAATTCTGAACCTTAACATCTGATGAACTAAATATAGATTTTGAAAACTAATCAACTTAAAATGCTTTATTACAGAGAAAATATGATTATCATGTTAAACTCAAAACATAACAAGTTACCATTGGTGCCACCTCCACTCCCGACATTACTACCATTTACCACAAGTTTGGGACCCTTCTTATGTTGCTATGGTACTAGCACCTTTCTTGGTCGAGGCTCTTTAGAACCTTCGTCGTTGTCTTATGAGTTAGTTGTTTTTTTAATTCGCTTCTCAATTTTGCTCTTATTTATGTTTTTTAGACATTGATATAGAGTTTATTCTGTCTAAATGGAAAAACACACACACTTAATCTACTTAACAAGATTTAAACCCTCAGTTTAAAAATCATTTCACTTACACATTGATATTGGCAAATACTTTTTGATTAATTGTTTATTATGTGCTTATATTATATTATTGTATATATTTGTGTGTATGTATGGAGAGAGAGAGAGAGTATTGAAATAGAAGGAAGCAGTCAGAAGAGATTCCCACATCAGGGAAAACACACCAATCATATTGACACCTTTTTCCTATCATCCCTCTCCCCCAACTACCCTCGTGAACTTCTCTGCCCCTCACCCTCCTGCCCTTCCGAATATATACTCACATCTCTCTCTCTCCTCATTATACATACATACATCCTTTTGTATCTATATATTCTTTCAGTGCCTGCACCCTCCCCTATGCATTCGTCTTGTCGAATTACTCCCCCACACCCACACCCCCACTTTTATTCCTTTTCTATTATTCTGTTTTTTCCTTTTTCTTTTTCTAATTTTTTTTAAGAAAATAAGTCGATAAACCATACATTTTTTACTTCACCTATTAAAAATGATGGGGGAATTTGATTGCATGGGCAGTCACAATCTACAGTAGAATGATCTGTTGTCATTTAAATTTAATAATAATTAATTAATTAATTAATTAATTAATTAATTAATTCAGGGATAGAATATAGGTGCTGATAGAGAGAATGTATTGAAGATTCCGCCATTAAAGGATTTGGAAGACCTCAGGTCACTCATAACCCCCGGCTTATCGTTCAATTCTTCAAATCCATCTTTTTCTTCCTTTTTTTTCTGTCAAATAAACAGAACGGGAATATAACAATTGTTTTAGGATAATATTTGTATGTAATATTACAATTTTTAAAAAAAATAATAAAAAGTTTATACTTTTTAAAATGTTACACTATTATCTATCATTTATTCACTAAAGTGTTATCTGGTAAAAAAAATAGAAATAAAGGATTTAGTCATGACATTTGTTAATATGTACAGTTAGTCGCACGTCAGTCATGCTAATAAAATAGTTATTACTGTATTTGCTCTTTAGAAAAAAAGGAACAAGAGAAATGATATGACCAATTTGTCAAACTAATTATGTTTAATAACACAGGATTACCTCAACAGTATTGTAGAAAAATTAATTCCTATAATTTTCATTAAATGGATAATGGACAACATGCAGTCTTCTATATTTTCGGTTAGAACTGTCAACAATTTTTAGAAATGTAGGGTGCGTTTGGTTGGACATAATCTTTTAATATAAATAAAATACTAAACTTCATCAATTTAATTATAAGATCTTGACCTTTTATTTAATTAAAATTAAATTCTGTTCATTCATTTTATTAAATTGAAAGTCTAATTTTGACTTTTAGTACTCAGTTGAAAACTCAATTTTTAAAATTTAATTTTAATAAAAGATAAGATAGGTAGTAAAAAACAATTTATTTAAACTTTAATATAACAATGTTATTATAAATATCATTTACGTTATTATAAATCAAAATATTTATGAATCATATAATAAGATTAGAAAAACATATATATTAATTTAATATAATAATATTATTTAGAGTAACCATATATGAATATATGATATTTAAAACCCAACTCTAACACAAATTAAATTTATTTTAAATTAAAATGGAAGTTAAAAACAAAACTAAGTTGGAAAATTGATTTATTATCTAATTCAAACTTTTAATCCCTCCACGTTAAGTTAGGAATAAATATTTAAGTTCTTTATAATCATATACGGTTATTATATGATACAAATCTTACCGTAATTAAATTTTACATTATTTTTGAAGTCTTGTCAATTACTTTGAAAACTCAATTTTTAACATTTAATTTTAATAGAAGATAAGATAGTTAGTAAAAGAAATATTATTTAAACTTTAATATAATAATATTATTATATATTTCATTTACGTTATTATAAATCAAAATATTTATGAATCATATAATAAGATTAGAAAAACATATATATTAATTTAATATATTGTATATTTTATAATTATATTGAGTTTTTTCTTTCATCGGTATAAAATAATTATATATTTAAATAAACAAATATAAAATACAAATTTATAATTACCCGTGTATTTACACGAGTATTTAAACTAGTATAATGATGAAGGAATATAATGAACAAGGAAATGGAATGGATGATGGAATTCAATGATCCATTGCATTCAATTATCATCTTTGTTTTACATACGGAATGTAATGAGTTATTCAATTAAATTGTCTTTATACATATAATGAAATGTCTGTTAGAATAATTATTACATATGACATCTTTAGAGAAAAAGAAATTATATCTTTTATTTATCTATTTTTATTTGAAGATAATATTTAATTTCTTTATCAAAATTTGATATTTTATACACACATTCTAGGGTAAAATGTATGAAAATACAATAAACTTTGTCTTAATTATCATTGTATACAACAAACTTTATTTTTTTAAAAACAATACAATCAACTTTTATAATCCTCCCATTGTATACAAGTTGTTGTATACAATGAAAATTATGAAAAAGTTTATTGTATACAATGGTAGCTAAAGACTAGGCACAGAAAAAAGTTGTTTGCATACAATGAAATTTTTTTGAAAGTTAGTCGTATTATTTTTAAGAATTTAAAGTTAGTTGTATACAATAACAATTAAGACAAAGTTAATTGTATTTTCATGTATTTTGCCTCACATTCTAATATGTATTTTATTCTTAATTAGTTAATAATTTAATAAAAGTATGTAGTCAATAATTTATTAGATAGAAAGATTAAACATAAAAGGATTTTAAAAAATTAGTTAAGATCATTATAGAAAATATCTTTTTAGTAAATTTTATAAATATCTAAAATATTTTTGTGATGTTAGTAAAAAAATTATATAAATTACATTCCATTGCATTATAGAATTAGAAAAAAAACATCCCTCCCCCGTGGAATAAAACGGAAGAAATCGCATTCCTTATATAATAGTTCATTCTATTCCTGCATAATTAACAAATATGTTTTTTCCAATATGACGGAATAACTTATTTTATTCCCACTCTCAATCATATATACCAAACACTGCTGTAATATTTGGTATTTGTGTCATGTTATTTTCCCTGTCACACTATCTTTATACAATCATTAGACCAGAATTTTCCTCCCTCGCACTCTTTTATACAAAATAAAAATAAAAAATAAAAAATTAGATAGACAAAACCTCACATTTTCAACATCAAAATCTCATACCGACCAATCACGCCAGTTTCACCATTACTCTTTTTATGCATTAAGAGTGTTTTTTCACGGCTTCACGATGGTGTGAGGGTGTGTGACCTTCCCCGTAACTCCAAAAGTACATTTCGAACTCTTGAGATAATACACCAGCAATCAATCAAATATATCAAATATATTAATAGAAGGTGATTCGTCTACGAAACATGAATATCTCGTTAACGTGTACATTAACTTTAGGGGTATTGCATCATATGTGTAAGAATTAATTTTTTTCGTAAAAAAAATCATCTTTCATATATTAATAGATAAAATAAAATTGATTAAACATATGCTATTAATTTCATGAAAAAATATATATGTTAATATGTTATCATTTGATTAAACATTCTTTGAGAGCATGTTTTGTTTCAACAAGTGGATGAAATTAAGAATGAGTTTGAAGAAAGTTCCTGCCTTCTTCTTGGTTTTCTTCCACTTAATTCATTCATTCTCTAATTAATATAAATATATATACATGATCTCTATGCTACTTTCAAAGACAGTGGGGTGTTTTGATTTTTGGAAATTAAGGGGTCACGTGGCTCGCATGTGCCACACCAAAAGGTGGTGCTGGGTAATGTTCTTGTCATGTCATTCGAGACAAACTTAGCCAGCTCTTCTGTCCATCTAGAATTAGATTCCCCAACTCTTGTTTCCTTCTTCTTCTTCTTCTTCTTCTTCTTCTTCTTCTTCTTCTTCTTCTTCTTCTTCTTCTCTTTCTAACTTCGATCTCTTTTAACCCCATCGATTCATAACCAATTCATTCATCCAATCGTCTTTATAATTACCAACATAATCATATATACTTCATTCCACCACCCTAACTCAAGTATAGGATAGATATATTCTAAGAATTAAATCTAGGTAAGACTGATTTTAAGCCATTAGGTTTTTTGTCAACTAAAAATGATCAAAATCTAATTAATATTAACAGTCAAATTAATAAAATTTAAGGATAGATTAGGAAATTAAAAAATATTAATAGCTTATACAATCACGTCTATTCTTTATTTAAAAAATGATAAAACCTTTGTGATACATATTACATAAAAATGATGAAGAGTCAGATTTAGAATGAAACTAAAATTGATGAATACATACAAATAATCACATTAGGTCCTAAAATCACACAAACACTCCATATTGTTATAATTGATGAACAAATGGAATTTTTTATGCACAATTACTTTTCACAATATGAATTGAATTTTGATGATAAGATCAACACAATTGAGATGAAAAGAAGACATAGACAAATGATGCACGTCAATTTTAAATTTTGATGAGCAAAAAGTTTCATACATGTAATTTATACGAATCTGTTACAAATTACTTATTCAAATATGATGCGCATACATCCATATGATTCAGAACATAGTTTATTTTTTATGAACACCACTTATGATGAGCATTAACCGGAGCCTTAGTTGTATGGATCGGCGGCGGCCAATGATCTCGATGGTCGACGACAAACATTGAAACCCTAGATAACTAGAGGGAAACAACGACGAAACCCTAGCTCCACGGTGGCGAAGCTTAGATCGATAGCGGCGACTAACATCGAAGGTACATGAGCAAGAATCAGTTCCCAAATCATCAAGAACATTTGAATCTGATGACTAAAATATAAAAGGAATCATACTGTACAAAAGATCTACAAATCGTTGAATAAAGAGGGCAATGTTTCTTCACCATTTATTATCAATCAAGCCCTATTTTACATTTTCCAAATTGTATCTTCAACCTCTGGAAACGAAACTCCAAACCTTTTGCTCTCATGACTGCAAACCTTGTATCTTCATATGAGAGGAGAGATAATGGATTAGTTTCAACTTTCATCTAATGCAGGGAGGAAACTTTTTAATTTATTGAAAATTAGGAATTGAGAGAGAAATTTTTTGAAACACCTAATCTACACTTTTTTGGTTTAGGACACGTATTGTGATCCAGTTACATCTTATCCCTCTTATTATTGATCAATTCTTATTTGATCTCATTCGTATATATATATATATATGAGTCATTAATGATCTTACAAATAGTTCTTGCAGTTCTCGTTTGAACTTTTGCATATGAGTTATTAATAATTTTATAAACAGTTCTCGTAGTTCTTGTACGAATATATATATATATATATATATATATATATATATATATATATATATATATATATATATATATTTAAAAGGAGGTAACATACAAATATTCACACTTGTGAGTTGCTAGAGAGGGGCTGTACGTTTTCCTAAAAACCTAGGCTAATTGTGTGTCAAAGTTGTAAAATTTCAAATAATGATGTTGTAACTATAATCTTTATTAGGTCTATGATTAAGATTATCATCCTCTAAAACATTTCGAAATACATATATTCCATAAGGTAGTTGTATTATTAACCACACGTACTCTCTTCTATTAAATTAAGTCTGTTTGTCATTTTCTAAAAACATCACATATCTAGATTATTCTCTCTTTACGGTTATTTGTGTACGTGGATAATTATAACATTTTGAGATTCCTTACAAATATCACAAAATCAAATACTTCACACGATAAATATGTGCAAAAGGGGAAATGGGCAAACTAAGAGTTAATTTTAAAGCTATTTAAATTGCATATATAATACATTTAATGACATAGACAACATGATTACTGAATAGAGATCAAAGAACAACGTTTTTTTACATAGACAACATAAGAGGCATGATTAGAATTAAATTGCCACCATCGTCAACCATCAGTCAATCACCTTTGTCATCCCGCCACTATCAATGTTGCCTCCACTATTGCCGTCACCGCCATTGACCATCACCACCCCTCACACTGCATCATCACATCACCACCCCTCATCCTCACCACTAACGAACACCATCACCACCCACCGTCACACCATCATTGACTCCATCTTGACCTTTGATTGTCACTATAATTGCTACAACCACCATGATCAATAAGATGGTGGTGGCCTGAAACCAAACACAATACATAATTAATAAATATAAGATATCATTATATTTAATAACATTTTACGGAGTCAAACCCTCCAAAGTGTTTCCGTAAGGGGAAGGAAGTGAGTGCCTTGTCAAGCGTGGTGCTAGTTCACAGTGTGGATATTTTGTCAGGAGCACCACCTCGGCTGCCATCAGCCCCTCCAAAATTTGTCCTGCCAAGTGTTTCCGTAAGGGGGAGGAAGTGAGTGCCCTGTCAAGCGTGGTGCGAGTTCACAATGTGGATATTCTGCTAGGAGCACCACCTCGGCTGCCATCGGCCCCTCCAAAATTTGTCCTGCCAAGATAGTCAAGCCGATGAAAGATTTAGTACGTTTGTCTTTGTTTCCTACAATTCTCTTTTTTTAAATAAAAAAGGAGTTAATGGGTGAGGATATAGAAAAATGATTATCATGATTTTATTGAGATAAAAAGATAGTTCATACAAAAATCGAATATGACTCTAAAATCGACATAGAATGATAGAAATACCGGGATTGAAAGAAAACCACTTTTTCCGCCGTAAGATTTGTTTCGGAGAAGACAAACGTGACCATCTTAAACTCAATGGGAGCATTCCTATTTATTTTTTTCGGATATAGAAAAATGAGATATGATGAATGTGACAACCATACTCGGTGATAGGTCATAGCAATAGAATAGAATTCCCACTTAAAGATCCTTAATGTAAAATCAAAACTGGAAGGAGCAAAACAACATGCTCATGCAAAATGGAGGGACCACTTTTGTCATACACTCTATTCTACGTGGTTGGAGGGTCCAATTTTTCTTATTCACACAAAATCATCAAATGCTCACATACTTTACACTTTAGTCTCTCTCTCTCTCTCTCTCTCACCAAGTCCTGGTTGCTGAATCTTCTTTCCCTTTCTTTCTTTCTGTTAAATTTGCATCGATCGATTTGGTTTTTCTTTTTCTTTTTCCCTTTTGGGGTGAAAGGGGGTATTATTTGATCAAGAATGACAGCACCAAACATGGCGGCGATCACCGCATCGCTTGAAAGATCTCTTCAAAGCTTCTCTCTAAACCACCATACCACCACCACCACCAGCGGTGCCGCCGTCCCTGACTCTCCGAACACCCATTGTGACCGGTCTGCAAACTCTTCCGACGCCACCTTGGAACTCAATTCAAATATAACACTACCCTATCATTGGGAGCAATGCCTCGATTTAAAGGTTGGATCCACATCAATTATTATTATTTTTATTGTTTATATTACCAATTTATGATAACAATTAACAAAATCTGGAACATAGATCTTGCATTCTTTCCGTCACTTTTTTGGGAAAAAGTAGTTAAGTTCAACGTCTCGTTTCGCACTGGGGTGTGTTTTCCCGACTTATTTTTAATAAGCTTATTTTCTGAATTGTGAGCCAGAAGAAAATAGATTTATATAAAAAATAAGCATGCTTTAACACGCCTGATAGTGTTTGCGTGTCCCATTTTCATTAAGTTTTTCTAAACTTTGAAACCCTAAAAAGAGCGGACACGAGGGAGAAAAAGCAAAAAGCTGAAAATTCTAATCTGGGTATTCGTGAAAAGCGAAAATTTTGATTATATATTATGAAATTAATTAAGCAGACAGGTGAGATGTATTACATAAACTGGAGAACAGGGATGAGATCAAAAGAGGATCCCCGAACGGTTGACGACGGTTTTTCCGGCTACTTTTACAGCGACGACGAAGACGACGACGAGGAGGAGGAGGCAGACCAAAGCTCGTACGCCGGTGACAGTGACGGTTCATCGGTGGAGTCATCGCCGGCGGCTTCATCGTCGAGAAAACAGAAAGAAAATGAAGAAGAAGAGGAGGAGGAGGAGGAGGAGGAGAGTAGGATAGGAGGAGGGCATAATGTGTTAGTGGTGGCCGGATGTAAAGGATGTTTCATGTACTTCATGGTGCCCAAACAGGTGGAAGATTGCCCCAAATGTTGTGGTCAACTCATTCATTTTGACCGATCCGATGATAATTAATCTTTGTTTTTTGTTTTTTTTCTTTTTCTTTTTTTGGTGGTGGTGGGAGGAAGCAAAAAAGGGATGAATTTCAAAATTTGGGTGTTTTATTATGGAGATCGATTTCTTGTGTGAGTTTTAAAATGAGATTAATTTAATTATGGTGATTCTTTCTGTGTATTTATGAATTGCCTTTGGAGTTGATTGTTGATTTAGAGGTGTTATGGCCAATGGTTCCTTATACGATAAATGTATTCATACGTAACAATTCTATGTTTTATTAACTTGTATTATACTATACTTTTATTTCTTGTAACTGTTGTGTATGAACAAAATATGTTGTGTACTAATCATTTCGATCGTTTAAAATATTGCTAAAACCCTTTTTAAACCAATAACATTATTTTAACAAACCTTGTGATAATTTATTAATATGAGTGGTTGATTACCATTTAAGTTTCGATCTTGAAGTAAATCCAAAATTTAATAGGAGAGATTGAAGTCAACACACTCAAATACTAATACCAATACTAAAGAAGGGTAATGAGTAAGACGTGTAGCTTATTCTAATTTTCTTTCCCATCTAATTATTATATCAAATGCATGCATGTTGGCTCATATTCTTCTTTCTAGTAACATTATTATTATAATTCTACGATGAATCATAAATTTATTTTCCTAAAGTGTTAATTAAAAAGTTAATTTAAGATAAGAAAATAATAAGTTAATATTAACGGGAAGGAATAAAAAGAAGGAAGGAAGGGGGGTGTGTTTGTGTTCGTGTTTGTTATGTCAAGTACTGGGGACAGCACCAAAATCACAGCATCAATCTCTATCCAACAGTGATGGTGTTGCAGTAGTACCGTACAAGCCTCTTTCTGCATAGATTCCTTCCTCTTTGGCTGTTTCTGAAAGGTTCCTTTTTTTACCTGCTCTTTATCACTTGGTCAAAACACTCTATCATCTTTGCATTATATTAAGAGTTTTGGCCCTTTTGAATGTCATCTACATCTTAATTCTCACTCATTGCATGAAACAATACAACACAATTCATGACATGATTTACTCATAACTTTCTAAATATGATGTTATAAACTTTATATTTGAAGAATCTAAAGCTTAATATGTAATTAATGTTACTCTAATCTATTACAAAATGTGTATTTCGTCACGTAATTTATCTTATTCATATTATGACGAGAGAACTACATATTTCAAATACAAATTGAAATCGGAGCTGCATATATATATATATATATATATATATATCGCTTCTCGCTTCTTCAATCTAGTATTGAGCATGGTCTAGATTTTTTATGTTCCTATTCTTCAATTAACACTATTAAATTGATATGGAAGCTTTAATTTCTCTTTTTATCGATGGCAAAAATACCAAAAAAAGATTCATAACCAAAATAACAACACTAACTCAGTTGTTGAAGGATATGAATTATGAAAAGCTAAGAAAAAATTTCTAGAAAGCTTTTTCGAAAAACTTTTTTACTAAAACTGAAAAACTGGTTTGCTTACACACTTTTTTAAGAAAACCAAAAACTCTCACTTTTTTACATTTTCAGAAAACTCCCCTTTTTATTCACAATTTAGAAAACAATTTTCTAAATAACAATAGTAATAATAAATAAATAAACAATAATTATAAAAAATTAATTTATGATAATAATAACTTTAAGATTAAGAATAATAATTAGTGATTAACAAATAATAAATAACAGTGCTAAATAATAAAATAATAACAGGAGCATGTACTAATGATAATAATAATTAACTACGAATAATGAATAGTAAATAATAATAAATAAAAATAATTAAGAACCACAATAATAATAATAATTATTATAATCTTTTAATATAAATAAAAGACTAATTTGATAAAATTTATTAGACGATCTAAATGATTCATTTAAAAAAATATTTAATCTTAACCATTCATTCACTTAAAATCAAAAAATCAATTTTGACTTTTTAGAGTCAAAATTACTAGAGATAATTTCATATATGTTCTTATTAAAATCATATAAAATCGTATTTGCCCACCTTAATTTACAAATATCATATTTACTCTTTATAATATTTCAAAATATCATAATTAACCAAATTCTTAGTTTTATCATTCTAAAATATTTTATAATTATTTTAAATCTTTTTTAATTATAACCAATAACGTTTAACTTTGTTATCTTTAATTGTAAGATTGATTACTTGTATAAGAAATACAATCACATCTCTTTATATCATGATTCATGATACCACGTTTCTGCCGTCAAGTTTACACTCTCACCCGCGTCGATGTTTCCACTTCTCGTTAAAGTGTTGATGTCGTATGTCGTTATTTTTAAAGTTCTCATTTAATTCGCGTTTTATTATTATTTAATATATTTTTATTAATGTTTAATATTTATTACATGACATTTAACTTCTAGTAATGATATAATAATAGTTATAGTTATTATTATAATGTTTATTTTTAAAATTGAAAACTGAAAAAAATAAAAACCATAAAGAACACATCAATCAAAAATGTTTTTTCTTTTTGTATTGAAAATAAAAACTCTAATTATTTATCTAAACATATTCTTCGTTTCTTTTAGATTTGAAAACTCAAAAATAAGAAAACTTTTTGCTAACTAAACGCTACAGCTTACATGTGCTTCCCCCGTCTTAATCCAATTTTTTTAACAACAAACACACGTATTCACCTAATTTATATCTATATCTACGGAGAGACTTGAACACTCGATCAATCTTATAAAGAAGGGAACACCTTAGCACTCGTTGATACTGTTAGGCAAAAGGCACTTTTGTATTATCTTAATTAACTTTAACTATACATATTAAAGTCCATTTGTAATGTTCCTAATATGCATTTGTGTTTTTTGGAACGGCAAAGTAATTTTACAAATAAAAAATAGAAAGATGTTAGAATGAAAAATACAACAAGAAGAAAAATTTAAGATTGAAAATGGCAGTAGGATTGTAAACCAATATATCATTCCAATTCATGATATATAAACGAATATTTTCGTATATTTTTAATCCAAAAATTAATATGATTAGGCTTGAATTTGTGACAACACCCACCCACGATCATGAATCAACGGAATGATTTTCAAAGACGATATATAATACCGGTGCGAAATCTGCATAAATACCAGAAGGTGGTGCAAATGACCGACCCCGGCCAGGAATGTACATTCATCTTAATTTTTGTGCCTTCGAAACCAAGATTATATGTCTCCGGTCTCCACAAGCAAATCACAACATATAGAGAAGCCTTTAATCTTCATATTGCAATGACAATAAACGTGCCATCGGGTTTCTTTCAGTCGCATTAATTTGACACTCTATATATCCTTTTTCTCTCTTTAGCCATCAAGTAGATATTAATCTATTAAATCTAACGGTCGCAATTTATGATCCTCGCAATTCATGGTTGGGTAATGAATAAAATGAATGGCCAAATATAGACCATCCGATTAAATCAAATTAATGGTCGAAATTAAGTCTCTCATTCTTACATAAATATATATTTTCATTTGAACTCCTCTCTCTGTCTCTCTCTCTCTATATATATATGTATATATGGTAAGGTTAAATATAGAACCACAATTGAACATAGAATCCATAGAACAATTCTGGTGATCACAGAAAAGGACAAAACTGGAAAAACAAAAATTCAAACAAACTCATGAGCCTCCATATCCACCATTTACAACATACATTAAAAGAAAAAATCCAATACTTTTGAATGATCATGTTAAGATTTTAAACAAAAAAATTTTGTCCTCTTTAATTCAAGCAATTGACTAGGCTTGATATATTTCTGATTTTTTTTTTTAAATGCACATTGTCTCAAAAAATGCATGTACTTGAAAATTTAAAATGCAAGAATAACCCCAAAATGCATGAATAATGGAAATGCAGAACAAAAATACATGAATATATGCATATCAATAAGCCATTTCCTCATTCAACATACATTTTTTATATAAACATTTACTAGATATAATAAACAGGAATCATACATTTTGATCAACCCAACAACTGTATATTAGCACAAGAACTTATACATTTTCAATATCTATTTCAAAATGCAAACTCAAAAACACATTAACAATTATTAATCTAACAAATGTGATGAAAATGCAGCATTTCAGAAGCATTTTCAAATTTCATCATCACACCCAATATGCACAACTCTGATATAACCTCAATTTGTAGAACAAAATACAATCCCAAAAACAAATTCAACTTTGTAGAACAAAATACAATCCCAAAAACAAAGCGTTCAACAATTACTAAATCAAACATAAAATAAAAAAATTAAATTGATAGGAAATTCTTGAAATTATTGCTTGCATTTTCGAATACCCACGCCTCCCCTTTGATTCAAACTACCGGATTAAAAAAACCCTAATTAACTTTAATTAACTAAATCTTGATTATGTTTAGGTTTTTTTTACAAAAAATTACATCTTTGAATTCAATTTCCAATCCTTCTTAATTAAAGATTAGTCGTGATATATTTCTAGTATTTATTGAAACGGTAAAATATCATATATGTTTCTCTTAACTTGTAAAATATCTTATATACTTAAAGCATAAGTTTTTGATGCATAAAGTACAATGATCTTAAAGCATGCTTTGAATATATAATTTTTTTTTGTAATTTAAGGACATATATGAAATTGTCTCTTTTGAAAATGCATGTGGTTATGAAATTCAAATTCATCTCAAAAGTAGATTGTTGAACAAAACTCCAAAAAAAACATACTTAACACAAAAATGCGTTCAAGATTTCTAAAATCTAACATATACAATAAAATGCATCTGAATACAAACAGATCAAAATACCAATCAGAATTAACAAAATGCAGGAGTTCGTAACTCAAAATGCAAACAAAAAACACAATCACTGTTGATAATTGGAAATGCAATACAATTTATATACAAAGGAATTAAGTACCAGTTGCATTTTTATATACAAAGGAATTCAAGTACTAGTTACATTTTTACATCAAACCATTTTTTCATTTTCAAAATTAAACATACAAAATGCAACCATCATGTCAAGAACAACAAAATCAAACCAATCTGAAAGAAAAACATCTTGGATCTCTATTTGGTGAACAAAAAACTTCTTTCTCCTTATAAGACCATCTAAATCATCACCCAAAAAGCTACAAATCAGAAAATTTAATGTGGAAATATCTGAAACTCAAACACTGCATATATAAACCTAGCAGGGTAGCGTCGCCTACACGAAATCTGAACCGTCATGGTGTTTTATCGGGTGAGTGAAATGGGACCAAGAAGATCTGGCACTGCGAAACATCAAAGATCTAGAAAGACAAAAATTGGCAGTCGTGAGGTGCAGGAGGGAGTCGCCGGCTGTGTTACGTAGACAGAGGAATTTGCCGACGGTCTTCTTTTAGAAGATGGTGGCACTTGGCTTCGAGAGAACTCCAAGACAGGGAAATCGAATCTACAAACGTAAGTGAGAGAAATCAAAGGACACATGAGGGTTGCCGCTAATCAAGAGAGGCAAGATCGGTGGAGGCCGACCACCAATATCCTCATCGGCGAGAGAGACCGACGAGAGAGGAGAGGAAGTGTCTTGTGAGAATGTTGAGATGTGGGATATAAATTATGTTCTCAAAATACCCTATTCGCTCATAAGTATTGTAAAAAGAATTACTAATCAATTAAAAACTTGGTATTAAATTTAGCCCTTGATCTCCGGACCCAAGGGTTCAAAATTGTTCTTTAGGTTCCATGTTTAATAGTTGTTCTATATTGATTATATATATATATATGTGTGTGTGTGTGTGTGTGTGTGTATATATATAGGGGAGGGTTCAAACGAGAACTGTTTTTCGTACGAGAACTGCGAGAACCAATCTTGGCCGTTCATTTTGGATAATGGAATTCATGGATGAAGAGCGTGAGAGGATTAAGTGTGACAAGGTGCATATAAGGAATTCATGGGTGGTCAATCCAATTGAAGGAGGGGAATTGAACGGCTAAGATTGGTTCTCGCGGTTCTTGTACGAAAAACAGTTTTCGTTTGAACTTTTGCCTATATATATATATATAGGCAAAAGTTCAAACGAGAACTGTTTTTCGTACAGGAACCAATCTTAGCCGTCCAATTCCCCACCTTCAATTGAATTGCCAACTCATGAATTTCTTACATGCACCTTGCCAAACTCAATCCCCCCCACGTTATTCATCTATGAATTCCACTTACCACTTGAATGACCAAGATTGGTTCTCGTACGAAAAACAGTTCTCGTTTGAACCATCTCCTCTCTCTCTATATCTATCTATCTATCTATCTATCTATCTATATATATATATATATATATATATATATATATATATCCAATGAAGCGGAAGGTACATGTTTGCATTATGATTGTATATATCACATTAATTTAATTTCTCATGTTATCACATTTAATTTAATTTCATCCACGCAACGATCGAGCGCACAATCACGTGCCACCGGATGATTGTATACACAGGCTGAGGTAGATGAAATGTTTGAGTCTCAACGTTCCCAGATTCAAAATCTGGCACGTGTTCAAGAGAGTAATACACAGGCAATCTATCAAGCCTTAGTACACGCAGGTATTAGTGTCAATATTCCATCTTCCACTCAATATCAGAATCAACACAACACCAATATACCTCGTGATGAAGAGTCTAACGATGAAGACAGTAGTGATAATTAGTTTGTTAACAAACATGTCATTTGTTTTTAAAACATTTATGTTGACATTCAAACTATCCTTTGTTTTGTATCAAGTAGTTATTTGACCTCTTTCATATGGTGTATTGTTTTATTTTAGTTGGTTATCGTATGGGAATGTCTGTGAATATAGCAGGTTTATGATTATTAACTTGGAAATACCGGGTAGAAACACAAATTACAGCAAGCTGCTGTAAAAAAAGGACTTTTTGCGACGACACGTCGCCGCAAAAGACCTTTAGCGGCGACTCTGAGAAATTCCATTTTAATTATTATTTAAAAAAATATCGTATATGTCGCCGCAAAAGGGTAACTTGTCACCGCAAAAGGATTAAATATATAATAAATTTTAAAAGAATTAAATAATAGATGTCGCCGCAAATAGGTCAAATGTCGCCGCAAAAAGTGTTGAATATATTATTCTTTATTTATAAATAATATAATATATGTCGTCGCAAAAACGAAAATCGTTGCCGCAAATAGTGGACACATGGTAAATTGTTGGTCCGTTGTGTGTCGCCGCTAATAATTACGTATGTCGCTACAAATAGGTTTTATGAGGCGACATTTTAACCTTTTGCGACGACATATGTCGCCGCTAAAGGTCTTTTTTCTTGTAGTGTATGTTTATGAGTAATATATAATTTTGATGTATAAGTTCATATTCTAAGAACACACGGAGTAGTGGAGGCTATTGTGTGATGGTCCTGTCATCACTATTTCATTATTCCGCCCAATCTCGAATATAGAAGAGGATCGGAGGGAATGCCTTTTAGAGGGCTTCTAGTAATTTATTTTATTAGTGCTTATATATAAGCTAATAAGTTTTTTTTCTTATAAGCTAACTCAAACACTCACAATACTTAAAAAATTTAAATATGAGTGTATTTACCTAATAAGCTGGGTGTAGATATTTATATTAATTCGGTTTCTTTATGTTATCATGATTAAAAATTCTAAGTAGAATCAAAACATTTTTCTAATAACATTATTGTACTTGGATTATTATATTTATGAATTGGTCATTGTTAATAGGACAACCTAGCTAGCTAGCTATACCTACTTATATAGTTTGGGCCACTTAGGGATTTAATTATTTAAAGCAGCTTACACTTTGTTCCCCATGCAAGATCAAACAAAATCTTGGAAGTAAATTTTTTTAAATGTTAACATACACATTCTCTTAATTTATATATTTATACATAGTAGAATTTGAACTTTTAACCTTACAGAATGAGAAATATTTTAAAATGGTTTAAATATTCTAAAACTATTGTTTCTGAATTTAGGGCTTGTTTAGAAAACGCTTTAACAATTTAGGATAAAAATAGAAAAAACAACCATGGTGAGTAAGTGAGATGGTTGAGCAGGTTGATTCTTGTATCTTGATTTATATCAAATCATTTACTATGGTATTATTGAACCTAGCTAGGGATGACGATTCCTAGCGCATTTAGATTGATTGGTTGATATTAACTAGTGCGATCATGACCCATTTAACTGTTCGTATTGAAAACTCGACCCTAAGTTAGCCACGCTTAACCGACATTAACCGGCAACGATCCATGTAACTTGTTTATTTATATCGGTCAAACCGATTAGGCACATTGTAATTGGTTTGTAAATGGGTAATACACTGATTAAAGGGATTGATGTGTTGAATTTGTATTTATTTATCATTTTAAAAAAAATTACATGCATGGTTTTGGGTATTGAATAAAACTATTTGTTATTTATCTACGCATATTTTCTAGTCAATAGTATGTATTTTTGTTGTATACTTGTATGCAATCGTACCGACATTTTGTTATTTTTTGGTATTGAAGAAAACTTGTAAACATGTACGTAGATGGTAAAACTTAATAATTCTACAATCATAGTAATACATAACACTTTTTCCAATATATTCTTACATAAATAACGTACATATATAAGTTAGATTGCCTTAATTATTTAGGGTGCTACTATTTGAATCCTTTTTCTCACATACTATTCATGTTACATCAATTACAGTTTTCAATGCAGGTCATACACTTACATATATCACATTACAACGGTCAATTTAGATTATCAAGAGGGTTCAAATTAATAGAATCATCCCCCTTGTTTCTGATTGTTGTTTGGGAGATCTATTCTCTCACTTACACATGTCACATCAACAGATCAACTCTCTTATATATATCATAGTGTGAGGAGTATAATGATCCACATCCATTATTTAATAATACCATGATTGAAATAAGATTGACAGCATAATTGCATGCAATATGTTGTAAGCTAATCTGACCTCAAAATCTAACCTCAACTCTTTAAAACATTTTCCAAATGTGCATTATTAAACAATACCTAACTGTCATTTAAGAGAAACCTCAACACAAAGATCTGCTACTATATATACTTCTTAATTAACGAAATTAAGTATAATAAAAGAAAAAAATAAAAACATTAAATTCAATTATATATAATAATACACTTTGTTATATATGCACGTACAATAAGTAAAACACAAACCTTGAAAGAAAAGACAACTTTTTCATTATGAATATTGCTCCCAATCCTCTTCATGAATAGATCTGCACATAATAATAATAATAATAATAATAATAATAATAATAATAATAATAATTAATTAATTAATTAATTAATTAATTTTTATGAAAGGTACACATTAATTTATTCCTTAATTAATTAAGTAGAGCTACAAGAAAGATATCTATAATCACGTACAGCGCTTAATTAATTAATTAATTAATTTCAAGATAGAGACTTCCGCACCAAATTAACCGAAGTTACTAATCAAATGAAGATCAAACAAACATAATTAACAAATGGCTTAATTAATTAGATGGATTAAAATACCAATCATCCATCCCACGAGATCCTTACAAAAGTCTTCCTATTAGCGTTCTATATATAATAATCTTTGTTTACATGGAAATAAATCGAGTTTCAAGCCTTGGACTCCTCTGGAATGTTTTCCATCAACCACAATTTTAAAACATCTTTCGGCTAAGTTGTATTGTTCCGCTAACTATAAATGATTTATTAAAATCTTGTTAACAACCATGCATGTGTTAATTTCCATATATACGACCGGTAGCCATCTGGTGTTTCCACAAGTGAAGGTTGAAAGTGATATGTAGCTGACATAATAAAAAGAATAAAAGAGTTAATATTTAGCGATCGGTAAACGACTTTACCAAGACAAAACTCCACATCATATCATATTATTGAGGTTTGGAAGGTTAATGTGATTATTCCTACTATTCATAAGACTTATACAAAGTTAGGTTTTCACAACAAATTAAAAACGGTTAAGGTTGACATGGACTTTTGTTCATCTTTTGATTTTCATAAATGACGTAAACTCGATATGATTGAGTGTGCCGTGTGCGTTAGACAACCTTCATCATTCGACAAGTTTCCTTATTGCCTTTTTAAAAAAACTAGCTCGGCTTTTATACTAATAACGGTATGTATTAGGTGTTTTTACGGTTATCAGTACAAGTCTCGTAGTAAACGAAAGTTGTAAATTTAAAAGTAGAATTAGAGATAGAGGTGTTTTATGGTTACATATAAGTTGCAAAGGTATATATATCATCCTTTTAACTCAACCAAACTAAATGCAATGCAATCCGATTAAAGCCCAAGCCCAAAAATAACACAGGACAATACAACAACAATTGGGTGAAATTGAAGTAGCTGCAAGCAATGATCGTCTTTTAGTCACCGTCAACTACAACTCCAAATTGGAATCCACTTTCAATTCAAAGTTTCTGCAATCCCTTCACAAACCTCGGCTAAATCATCTACAACAACTGAATTATGGTTGCGAAGATGCCTCACCTGCCTGAAGAGGTGGTCGATACGATCATCAATAAGCTCACCGCCAATGGCGACCGCAACTCCGCCTCCTTGGTTAACAAACTCTGGTACTCAGTAGATAGAAACTCTCGCCGCATCGTTTACGTCTCCGATTGCCATGCCATATCTCCGGAAAGAGTGATCGACAGGTTCCCAAATCTCCGATCTCTCACTTTGAAAGGCAAAAATCGCCCCAATAGTCGGATCGAGTCAGTTGATCCTTGGATTGAACCCATGGTCCAGAATTGCCCGTTGTTGGAGAAGCTCCGATTGAAGAGGATGGTCGTCTCCGATGAGAACCTCAGTACGATCGCAATTTCTTTCCGCAAATTTAAGTCGCTGATTTTGAAATCGTGTTCTGGCTTCACTATCGCTGGTCTTTCAGCCATCGCTTCTAATTGCTCGTAATTTCGTAAACTTCCTCACTATTTTTTATTTATCTTTGTTTTTCTGAATATTCTTGGTATTCAATCAATCCTCATCATAATAATCATACTCACGGCTAAGTTATTATTCACAATTGCAATCATCCTTGCTCGAGGTTAATAAATTAATGCATATTTTAGGTTAAGCTGGACTAGACTCGATTATCTTTATTTATTTCAATCTTGATTATTAATATTTACCGATTATTTGAGCTCCAATTGGCTTGGCTAGAACTAGATGAATTAGTAATCTAAACAAGCGCTTACACATAAACAATAAAATCTCTAGGTTTATAGGTCGAGTAATTTAATACTCAAATTGACTCCAAAGTCTACTTGAGTAGTTCGAGCATTTAAATGCCTCTTAGTTATTTGGTTCATCAGAGAACAAAATTCTGGCTAAGTCACTGAATATGATTTTCAAATTTATAATGCTTAGATAAGTGAAACAATATCAAGTTTTTGTGTTAAAGTGATACTTATTAACATCATACTATTCGATTATTATATGATCTGTGTAGGAATCTTGAGCAATTGGAAGTTGAGAGATGTGATGTTACTGATAAAACTGGCGACTGGCTCAATAGCTTCCCGGAGAGTTTATCTTCGCTTGTATCACTGAATATTTCATGCATTAAAGGAGTACTGAATCCGCTAGATCTTCAGCGACTAGTGGCTAGATCTCCAAATCTAACGTCTCTTTCACTAAGCAGATCAGTGGCGGTTAATACGATTGAAAGAGTCTTAAGAAATTCCCCTCAACTGGTGCACTTGGGTGTTGGATTTACCGTTCTTCAGAACTTGGACGCTTTATCATTATCATTACACAAATGTCAATCAATTCAAAGCCTCGCATTTTTCAATCTGGTTCCCAGGTGGTTTCTACGTGCCATTAATACAGTGTGCCCGAATCTTGTCTGTGTGAATATGAGGTTTTGTGTAGTGACACAGAACAACGAGCAAGTCAACTTTTTGAAAAACTGCACCAATCTTCGACGTTTGCAGGTAAATTATTCCTTGACTTATTTCACAAAAGCTTCCTTAGCTTTCACAATCATACAACAAAACGCATCCAACTTTGCCTCGATTGTTATTGTATGTAGCGCCCTTGAAAACTTACCTTTTGACTCACCGCTTTTTGGCTCTTGATTTGGGTTTTGATTGGACTTGTAATAGTATTGGGATTAGTTTTTAGTGGGCTATCTTCTTAACTTAGTTTTAGAGTCTTTTATGTGTCAAGCGAAACTGCAATGTTAAGTTACTTAAAGAAAATCATAACCCTATTTGAGAACTGAGTCTAGAATTTAAGAAAACTTGAAGGGTAACTTTTTTCTCCTTTTCAATATTATTTTTCCCCGTTTCAAGTTTTAATTAGAGGGTCTTTTATGTTTCAGATTCTTACTTCTGTTGAAGAAAAATCAAAAGCTGTTTCAACCCTATTTGAGAACTTCAACAGTTCTTAGTTTTGATGCTTTGTTTATCTTACTTTCAGGTCTGCTTTTGATAATGATACTCATTTTGCCTTTTAGACTGCTTTTGGTATGTTATTGTAGTGATTTGAGCTATAAGTATTTACATGTTGGTATGTATATATGATTCAGAATCAATTAATAAGTATTTTATAAATAACCCTTATCACCTTAGGCCTCTCACGTTTTCTAAAAACAAAGTGTCAAAGTTGGATACGTAATTAACCCTTTTTTAAAACTGTTATTCCTACTGTGGCTTGTGTCTTATTATTCTTGAATTCATTTTCGCTTCAGGTACAAGGTTGTATTGGAGACGAAGGTCTTAAAGTTGTGTCTAGTAGCTGCAAAGACTTGGAACATTTGAGGGTATACGGTGAAAAAGGAGTTAGCGGTGTAACAGATGTGGGTCTGATTGCCATATCAAGTGGGTGCCAAAAGCTTAAATCTTTAACCTACTTTTGCAATCAAATGACAAATGCAGCCCTAATAACTTTTTCCAAGAATTGCCCAAATGTCACTTCTTTCAAACTAATCATCTGGCCCCCAGAACAACCCGACCATATAACTCTACAAGCACTTGATCATGGTTTTGGTGCTATTGTAAACTCATGCAAGATACTCAAGAAGTTGACTATTTCGGGACTTTTGACTGATGATGTACTTCTTTATATTGGAATGTATGCAGAAAGATTGGAAGTGCTATGTGTATATAATGCAGGTGAAAGTAATAAGGGAATGCATTATGTGTTCAATGGGTGCAAAAATCTGAAGAAGGTTGAAACCGGTAAGCGTTCTTTTGATGACGATGCACGTTTAGCTCATATTTATCAAGCATGAGTATTAAACTGGTAGATCCCTTGGATTAATTCATGTGAAACTACATTAGTCACTTTAGTTTGATGTATATGCAAACTTGCAAGTCAACTTTTTGAACGTTGATGTACATAATAGAAATAACAGACAGTTATTTGTAACTTTCTTACATATTGTTAATATCTATCTCCTATCTATTTATGCTTGGGACTTATGTTTTTTATGGTATTTGTTTCTGTATCTTGAAAATCGGGTAGAAAATCTGCATAGTCAGTAAAGTAAAACAAGAAGGTTGATCCATCATCATGCCAACCCGCAGTTTTGTTAAGAATATGGTAATAACTTATTGAATGTTTATGCTAAATTTAAAAATTCTTAGTTTAATGTGTAATTTCATCTCTAATATGATCTGTTTAATTGATTATTCACCTTTTCAAATCTTTAATATTAGCGTGATAATAAAATGATATGACTCAAAATCTTAGAAGTTGGTAACAAAAAAAAAGTAACATGGTTTTATCATTTCTGGCCTGGTTTGGGCCAAATCTTTCCCATTCTTGAATGGGCTTCTCTTAATTTTGCCAAAACAAGAAAAATATAATATCTTTGACTGGAACTTGGGATCATGAACTTTGGATCTGAATTATTTACTACAATCATGATGGCTTAATGCAAGTATGGTTTCCTTGTTTACCTATTTAGCCAAGTAGAAAATCTTACCATCATTAAAGACAGTACAGTACAATTAAGTAGTTTTTTGGTGTAAAGAGGAAAACAACCCTTTAGAACTTTGATTCTTTGGAAGTCCTCACTTGAGAGAATACCATGATTCTCTAATTTAGCTTCTGCAAGCAAGCTTGTCACATCCATTTGATGGTACTGCAAACATCAGAAAGAAAGAAAGAAAGGGAAAAAATATATATAACTATGATATTTGTGTATGCAACAATTAGAAAGTAGAATACTTGATGAGTCTTTTACACAACTTGTACTAGTAGATAGCACAAGCTGTCCAACGGATGCGAAATCTGAACTTACTTTTGAAGAAAAGGATACGAGTTTAATATAATGAATCGACAAAGTCCAATAGTGCGGAGAACTACTTTCACCATCATCATTTTTATCTATAACCTAGATGTAAGCCAGAACATTCAACATGTCCGCTGGGAATAACCAATAAAAATTAGACGAACGAGTAATTAGTTAACTAAAACCCACAAGTTTGAAGTTAATAAGAACAGCTTCTCAGCAATTTCCTGTAGACATATTACCGAACATCTTCAGCCACTAGAATTAATTTTCTTTAAATATAAGTAACACAAGTATGTAGAGTGGTTCAAAGGCGAAGAGCGGCTCAAGTTATTATTATGATGTGACGATCTACGTTGTTACTTTCTCATGTCACCATTTACGCGCTGCAAATTTGCTCTTTTTTGGTGAAAAAATTATTAAGAAGCCATGCGGGTGGATACATTGTTTTTTTAATACAAAAGGCAGAAATATGAAAATTCCCAAACCAGGAAACATAAATATATGTCCAACATCAACATATTCAACATGCATGTAGATTGTAGATGTCACAATTGGAGTAAGAAACATTGTAAACATGCAGCCTATTAATTTACTCGCTTGGTGGATTAATCTCTTCTTCTTAGTTCTTAGTTTGTTGACTGAATTGAATTTCTTTTTCATAATCAATAAAGAAACGACTGCATAGCATACCCTAGCTCGTTACCGTACATGACCTTCCTCACCTTCTGCATATATCTTTCTATAACATAATTCAATAAATAATCATTTACTTTTTATAATTCAATAAATAAATAAATATAACATTATCTTAATTACCAAAAACTCTAAAAAGAAGTCTTAGGTGATGACCAAAGTGATTGGTCCACGCCCGGATCGGCCCGGCCCATCCTAGCCCATTCAAAATCTGGTCTCGAGATTCGTTCCCGTGTGCCGACTGCCGAGTACAACAGTAGGTAAGAAGAAAAATCGGTAGACTTGCAATTTCCTTCCTGATTAATAATATTCTTTCTTTTGTTTGCTCATTCAATTCAATTCAATTCAATCGAATTAGAAAGCTAAAACAGATATGAGTTACCACCATGAACATAATCATCATCATCATCCAGGCAAGTAATTCGATATCCCCAATTCTATCAATGCTTATGTTGTGTGTTTTATTTATGTTCTTATTTTTTACTACTTCTTAGGGCACGGACCACCGGGACATCCACACTTTGGGCCACCACCACCGCCTCCCCATGTCCATTACCACCCTCCCCCTCCTCCGCCTCCCCATGTTCATCATCACCGTCCTCCTCCGCCTCTTCGCCCTCACGTGTATCAAGGTTATTTCAATCCTCCACCACCGCCGCCACCTCCTTACGCCCATCACCACCACCACCACGACTATTATGATTCCGGTTGTTCTTCCCTGCTAACGGCCTGGTATGTCGATCAAGTTTGCAATTAGCGCTCCTAAACTAATCTAAATTAGTCGTGTATTTACCATTGCAAGTTGAGAGTAGAAAAATGTACTTTAGCTAAAAGATAAAGAGATAAAACTAATCCTTATCTTTAAATGAAATATTAACTAAATCCTACTACTATGATTTGAAATCTAAATTAATAAGATCATTTTTTAAATTTTATTAATACTTTATTTATCTTCTACTTAATCTTATTTAAAACTGAATTTGTATAATTCTTATTAATTTAAAGTAAAAATTGAGTTTCAACTTTAAGCAAAATGGTAAAGATTTAATTTAGAGTAATTGAAGGGTTATGTTTCTTTAATTAAATCGATTAAAGTTGATGTTTTATTTATATTAAAATATTATTTAGGCGACGGTGCCTTTTGGTTATTTAGGGGTGTTTGTGAGTCTTATTTTTTTTAAATTTTATTTTTCAGCTTATCTTTTATAATTAAGGGTAAATTGTATGAAAATATAATAAATTTGGTCTTAATTATCATTGTATACAATCAACTTTATTTTTTTTAAAAACAATACAATCAACTTTTATAATTCTCACATTGTATGCAAATTGTTGAATATTATGGAAATTATGGCAAATTTTATAGTATACAATGGTAGCTAAATACTAGACACAGAAAAAAGTTGTTTGCATACAATGATATTTTTTTAAAAGTTAGTTGTATTATTTTTAAGAAATTAAAGTTGGTTGTATACAATGACAATTAAGATAAAGTTAATTGTATTTTCATGCATTTTGTTATATAATTAACTAGATTAAATACCCGTGTATCACACACGGGTTGGGTTTAAAAAATGAGAATTGTTAAAATATTAACTAAAAAATATTCAATAATTATAAAACACGAAAAAAATGAGAATTTAAAAAACAAATATAAGTTACTATATACGGTTTCATTGGTAACTAAATTTTTATTGTTATAACTTTTAATTTAAATTTATTGAATATTAAATAAAAGTTTATAGGCGTAATATTACACGTATTAAGTAAATTAAATTAAATTACGTATTACACAATTATGAATTAATTTAGTTGGTATTTCAGAATTTTAATGTACATAAATTAAACTAAATAAATGTAATATTACACGTGTTAAATAAATTATTATCTGAAATCTAATCTAATACGGATAAAGTTTATATTTGAGGTACTTTTTATAAGGTATAATTGTGTATTTAAATCAATTTAAATTAACGTATATATATTGTCTAAAATATAATTACTTTATTTTATAGTTTAAATAGGTTTTTTTATTAACTATCTTATCTTCTATAATAATTAAATTTTAAAAAATTGGATTTTCAATTTTGACTATTTAAAGTCAAAATTAGATTTTTAATTTAGATCAAATGAATGGTTAGGATTTAATTATAATTAAATTATTGGTCAAGATCTTCTAATTGGATTGATAAAGGTTAGTCTTTTATTTATATGAGAAGATGCTTATTTCTTATTGTAAGTTATATGCTCATATGTTAGAAAATAGAGAAATTTATCGAGAAAAGAAACTTAAATATCGAAAATTGCCAATAAAGGTAACATCCAATTTTTTTAGCCGAGAAAGGATTATAAATTTCAATTTATAACTAAAAAGGGTATAAAGAACTATTAGACCTAACAAAAAAAAGATTGTAAATTTCAATTTGTAATAAAAAAAAAGGTATAAATTTCACGTATTATACCTTTTTTTTTAATTTCAAATTGAAATTTATAATTAAATCTTGAGTTTAGATAAGAATCATGTGCATGAATATTAAAACCTTCATCCTTACTTGTACAGTTTGGGAACTCTATGCTGCTGCTGCTTGTTGAACCGCTGATCGTTGATGAAGCTATTCGGAATGCCCTTGCAATTGGGTTATGTTGTATTAATGTCGATGTAGAATAAGTGAAATAGTTGCACCATGTAGCTACCCCATCATATCAAAGTGATGTTCCCTACTTCATGCGTGCAAGATGTAGTGTGACTTGTTAAAAAACCTACAAACAAAATAAATAGTCGGAAAGAATCATTAAACATTTTTAATAAGAGCACGAGATGTGGTTACAGATCCTTGGACAATCTCTAATGCTACATTATCGTTATATTGTTTCCCCTTTTTACAATTGCTATGTGATCCTAGACCTTTTTAAAATGAAAAAAGAAAAAGAAAGGAGCAAATCTCGATCAGCATGCAGATCACAGACCCTAACGTTGACTAAGGGCAGATGTTGTCACACCCTCACTCGATGTCAGATTGTCAGATGCTTCCTTGAAGACACTAGCATCCCACCCTAACCCTCACCCCAAGCTCTAAGGGTATGGTGTTAAAACGGATTGAGGGAATGGTCTATATGAAAAATATGGATATGAAATTTAGATAAGAACTAGTGGAAGACCTCGCGCTTCGCTACGAATATTAGTTGGTAAATTTTTTAAGAAATGTCATACAATAAGGTTTATAAAAAATGACAAACACATCAAAAAAAGTTATGTCAGAGATCTTTTATATGTCAAAAAAATAAAGTTCAGCTATGCATAATAAACTAAGTTGTGTTTAGGTTTTATACAATAATTTTTCAATGTTTTTTATTTTTATTTTTTTCTTCTGTTTATAGATCTAAATTTTAAATAATTTTACTACACAACTCAATATTAAAATAAGTTATGAGGTATCACAAATGTCAATTTGATTTCTTATGTCACATCTAAAAATAAAAAAAAAAAATGACCAAGAAGAGAAAGCCTCTTAAGTTTAAGATGTATATAAATTAGTAAAGGAAAGAAATTATAATTTTTTTTATAAATTTACATTAAATTTTTTTCACAGAGAATAATGAAATTAGGAAAACATGAAAAAATAAAAAGACAATAAAATTAAATAAAGTGACGTTGCATTTATGCGTGGCCTTATGAGAAGAATGAAAGATAAAATAAAATAAAATATTAAAGAAAAGTTGTAGTGCACCGATTAATGTCCATAAGAGGTTTTGAACATACAACCAATTGGAGAGGGGCCTTGCCACTTGAGCTACATTAAGATTGTTGCAAAGTTATGTAAACATTGTATATATTGTAAACCTTAGCGGCGCAAAATAGCAAAACCCAACAAGGAACAGTGTTTTGACGCATGTTTAGCTCTTCACAAATGTATATATTATAAATATAAATAAATACGGTCGATTACCACGTGTTTTGGGATTTCTATAGGATCCATGACCGCATTTAGCACAACGGAATTTCAAGTTGAAACTTGGAGGAGATTCATGAATAAATGGCAAATAAAGATAGTGAGGTTAGGAATTAATGATTTTGAATTTGAATAATAGTTAGCGATAAAATATATTTTCTTTTCTTGTGTTGATGACACTATCAAAAATATTTCTCAGTTGGGCGCTGATTTTTGGGCCTTAAAGTAGTTCCTTTGGAGGCTTTCACCGCTTCTCTATCCACGTTATGCTGCCTCATTTGGAAGCAACGGAATGATTTTGTTTATTTGTTTGGCGATGCTGTTCTTGACTTTATTTTAGTTTAGTTCATGAAAATAAATATAATTATCATTTTATGTATTGGGGTTTAAAAACTTTTATTGTGTATCAAATATTTAATTTGTTCCTATTGTTTGTATTAAATTTTTTACAATATATAAACTAAACATATACTTTTTTTTTCTTTTTTATGTAATCAAAAAATATACTAGAGCAAAAAATTAAAATTTTGATAAATGTAATAAAAAGGATTTAGCTTAACAAAATATATCAAAAATGTCTTGTTTTGTTAAGCTAAATCCTTTTTTATTTTTCTTCCCTTTGTATTACTTTTCAAACAGTTTTACTACAACCATTTTACTTTTATATTTACCTACGATTTTTGTTCTATGGTGTGGTTAAATAATGGATTTTATCTCTCGTTGCAATTTCTAATGGTTTGTTCCTTTGTTTTTATTCTATCTAAAATGATTAAACCGTCTTTATCTTAATAATTTTTTAATTTATCTAGATTTCAATTCGCTTAAATTTATTTATTTAGTTCAATTTAAATTAAGAAGGTATATGAAGTCAATAATACACATCATCTGACATGTCCACCTCTTCGCCTATGCCAACCCTCTTTATATTTAAGTTAATATTCGGGAACATTTGAGTTAATATTTGAGTTAATTTGGAAAAGGTGACCATATAACATTTAGGTTGATTTATAAAAGGAAAGGGTGCTACTCTTAGCCTAATCAGGACATCCTGATGAGAACCTTAGATCTTATAATTGAAGAACCATTTAGCTAATTCATTCAGAATCATTTAATATTTAATTATTTCTAGGACAAAAGTTTTTAACATAATAAGCTTAAAATCTGTAATTAACATGGTAAGCGGCTACAATAAGCTTAAACAAACAATCATTTAACATGGAGAATAACGAGTAAACAAGCATTTTGTATACGATAAATGTCAAGATACTTTTTTAATTATAAATTGAAACTTAACGATTAATTCACTAAAATATATTCAAGTTGTCACATTTTGTTATTGTATGTATCAAACTTTAAAAGCATCTATTGCGAGTATCAAAATTTTAATTTATTGCTATTGTATGTATTTCAAATACATAAAAAGTAAAAAATTTACAAGTTTTATATTAACAATAAAAAGTTTAATAAACACAATAACGACAAATTTAAAATTCGATACATATAATATAAATTTTTAAAACACATATAATAACAAAACATAATAACTTTGATACATTTTTATAAACTAAACATCTTTCTATCATAATTAAAATTTTATAATTCTTTCCTAAAAATTCAACAAATGTCTATATTTGTTATATTTTAACCATTAAATTTTTACAAACAATTAAACAATTACACTAAGTTCCTCGGTTTGAGTTTAATTACGAATGTAAAAAATAAAAAAGAAATTAAGAAAGAAATGACAATAGATTTAGATTTACTTTTCCGTGTTATAGTTTGAAAGAAAATAGAAAGTATCGAAAAAGTATAGCTCTCTCACAAACAAAGGAGAGGATCTTGGCCCTTTTATTTATGGTCGGTGAGAAAAGAAAAATCGAGTTATATTACAATAATATTATTTTTTAAAATTATTAATAATTATTCAAGAAAATTTAGTCTGAAAACTCATAAACTATGAATAAAAACCAAAAACCAGTCGAAAATCAATCAAACATTTCGTCCTAAATCTTCAAACTGCAATCGCTAATCCCGATTAAGCATAAAAACTAACAGAACATTGACGAACGAAAACGACCCTCGAAAACATTAAGCAGTATACGATGGGTGAAGGTGGAAGGGAGAAGCATCAGTTTTAAAAAGCTCGATTTTGGAGCCTCATGGTTTAAATCAGCCCAAATATTATCAAGTTTTATCATCATTTGCAACCCCATAATTCAATCTTCCAATATCAAAACAAACAAAATCGAAATCAATCATCAGTTGTTAGCCTTCCTACCTGAAAACTCTGAAAGCTGCACGCCTGCATATAGGTATGATCGATACATCTGATTATATAGAGACGGAGATACCTCATAAAACCCTAGCGGGCTTTGAATCTCAGAAAAGCCCATAATTCGTTTCTGGTATAGCCCAGCCCATTTATTATAGATTGGAAACTAGGGCTTGAGGCCTAGGATTTTGTATTGGGCCTAGCGGCCCGTAAGACTTTTTTCCCCTCTCAAACCGCCTTAGGCGAGTGCTGGTCCACGCTAATTTCTTAACGCCGTTTTACCGTCCGTTGTGAAAGGCTAATAAGTAAAAGAGAGGAAGGAAAAGTTTACGTGTGTGTTCGGCGAAACTAGTAAGACTGGAGCTGAGGCCAGGGGCGGACCCAAGACCACGAGAATGGTGGTACGGGACACCATCCAATTTTGTTCACGTAGTGTAAATTTCGATCTCGCGTAGTGTAAATTTTGATTTTTTCGAGACGGTGCTACCATCCATTTCAAATCATAGGTTCGGTACTACCATTCATTTCAAACCCTGGGTCCGCCCCTGGCTGAGGCTGGTATCATTTCAATTGTAGTCTAGAGTTAAAAATTAGAGAAGGAAATGATAGTTTGGATCATAAATTTACAAAAATCCTTAGAAATTAAGGTGATAGTTTGTCTTTTTTTAAAGGTAAACTATCTTATATCCTTTTCCACCACTCCTTAATAGATGTTGTTTGGAAGTCTTATTAAAAAATATATGATGCTAACTTTTTTTACAAGTTCTTTTCCCAACCCTAACCCTAATACAAGGTCAACCCCAAAATCATGTATGGAATCGAGCAGATAATAATCGAATTAACATGTAGCTTCCCCGAAGGCATAACATCTAACAATTGTGGATGCAATTGAGCAATGAGGAGAGTGACGAAACTGAACAACCGAACATTGAGGCTGACTAAATCAAACGGAATATAAAGTGAGAGATAGAACCATAATCGGAATGGACATGTGATGTCATTGGCAGTGAGGTCCAAAGGTCGCGATCGGACTAGAAGGATAGGAAATGGTGATGTGAACGTCTTCAAAGATGTATTCTCAAAAAAGTGCAAAGTCCGTATCTTCTCAAGAAAGAGAAAAAATGTCTTCTTACCTTTTTGAAATCAAACAACTTTCTAATCTTATTTTTACCCTCTGAAGACATAAGAGGTTAAGAAGTCAATTTAAAAAAACAAACATCACTTACGATTCATGAAAGATTGAAACCTGACGTATTATGTGTGGTTATCTATAATAAATTCATGAATGATTTGTTATTTTTTACAAAGTACTAACACTCTAACACATTAAAATGATTGTAACAAATTCAATATTATTAGTGAATATATAGCTTTTCGTATTAACCATAACCCAATATGGGTAACTCATTTATTTTAGGGTAAATTGCTAAAAAGGATATAACATGTTACCAATTAACTATTATGGTATGTAAAGTATTGTTTTCTTAACCATATACACAATTAACTTCTTAAAAACATGTTAAGATGGCTATTTCCTACTCGTGACCTTCATAGCAGGTAAAACCCTAATTTAAGCCTTCTTCTCATCAATTGTCCAGTCCAAACTTGCATACCAAGAAAGCATACACCACCTCCTGCTTCTACCTTCAATATTATTCCACTCGTGAATTCTCCATTGAAGAAGTAAACTTGAACAAATTTAGTTGCAAGTTTAATGATCTTTCATTTCGTTCAACACTAAGATATGGTCATGATATCACTATATTTTGATATATAATTTAAATGATATATGTTTTATTTTAGCCTGTTATTATTCGTAAATAAGTAAAAAGATACTTATTATCTTAAAATATAAATTTCAGGTTAAAAAGGCGGATGATAAGAAGGTTGAGCGAAGACTAGAAAAAACGAGAAAAGCTGATAGCTTCGACACACCTTTACTTTTTTATCATATCTCATTCATACAAACTCAGATTGAGGTGATTTAAGCGACCACATAAACTAGACTAAGAGGACTACAATCATACCTTTGAGAAGTTGTCATCTATAGCCAACGCGACACGCTAAACATGGTGAATGCGACGAGTTAAGTGTCTCGGTTTGATAAGGTCGCGAATTATTTATCCGACGCAGCGCATTTTGAATGTTAACGAGATGCGAAATGCCGAAACATGAAAACTATAATACATCCCTATTTTTTACTAAGAAACATATATGTGATTCTAGGGTTTCAATATAATGGTGGAGAACGTCCATAAGTGATTTGAAGGCTTGAGAGAAGGTTTGGAGCTCAATAACGCAAAGGAAACCCACAACTTTGACGAGATTGACTCGGGTTTTCCACCATCGGTCTATAATGGTTTTCAAGTTTTGTTCATCTTTGTTTTTATGCGTTCTAGTATGTTTATAGCCTAGGTTTTCTGTTTTCACCTAGATTAGATGAACCCTTGTTTATTGGTTTGATTTCTACGGATCAGGATGTTTAGTAATTACAATTTATCATGTTTAGATTTTTCAAATATCCATTTGTATTAATATTTTTATCTTTATGACATATTGCTGAGTTTTCATAGATGAGATGATATATCTATGTTTGCATGTATCATGATTTGCTATAAGCATTAAAGATCATGACTAGAGATAGACCAAATCATAGAGTTAGGTTATAAAGTAATTAACTTAATTTGTTTGACAATTGCATGTGATGACCATTCGTTGTTAATTGATTGATTTTGTGAGCAATATGTATCAATAGACTAAGTCTTGCTTGATACAAATTTATTGACCAATTATAGACATAGTTAATGTCATAATCATTGCGTTAATATTTATATAGTTATAGGGTTAGTGAGTTAAATCAAGAGATATAGCCAATTTAGGAATTTGTATATGATAAATATTATCCATTGCACTTTCATGAGATTGACCATAGATGAGGGGTAATCGAATCTAGGTGAAAAATACTTCGTATTGATTTTTTCATTTCAAACTCTCAGCTTTATCTTATTTTTGATTGCTTTTTGTTTAATCTAATTATTAGTTTAAAAATTATATTGTGTTTTTGGATTAAAATCTTAAGTCCCCATTTAATCGCTTTCTTTAAATATGAAATTATACTCGTTCCCCTAGTGTTCGACACTCGGTCTTGCTAGAGCTATACTACGATATGATTAGATACACTTGTCTATTTGTGTTATAGTCAATACTTTGGTGGTTCCAATTTATAAATGTAAAACCTGATCTGATTCACGCACATCAGGTCATATTCGAATGATGCACCTCGTTTACACCTTTGATTTGCCTTAAATTTGTCGAGTTCGTTATCATCATCATTCCTTCACAATTGAGTCGTGCTTGAAAGAATTAAATTTGGAGAGACACGTGTGTTTTATTGCACTTAGAAAAGCATGTGACTTGCACACGTTGTGAAGCTAACAACTCCCAGCTATTGATTTATAAAGAGATCGACTCTCACTTGTATTAGCTAGTTTTAAGTTAGTAATGCATTCATGTTCCTACTCTATAATACTCTCCTATTAGTTGCACTCCATCTTCCAACATAGATATTCCGGGTTAATTGCTTCTAATTCTTTGATTACTCTTAATCCTATAATTGAGATCATATCAATTGGTATCAAAGCATTCGAGTCTAACCATTTTTCACCAAGCTAGGTTCCGTTATGGCAAATACAAGAAAACAATCATGGTAGCAACCTTCAAACAAGACATAACATCCATAATCACATCTACAATTCAAGAATTAATGAAAGTTGGTCGAAATGACTTGCACAAGATAACAACTCCCAGGTATTTGTTTAAAAAAGAGATTAGCTTTTACTTATACTAGTTAGTCTTGAAATTGTAATACATTCATGTTCCTAATTAATCTATCATTCTCTCCTATCAGTTCATACTAATAAAACTCATCTGCACTCCATATTCAATCTTTGTTCTAACTCTTAGAGGGTGAATTACTTCTAAACCTTTGATTACCCTAAATCCAAGAATTGAGATCATATCTTGTGGTTTGTGCCCGAATCCATTTCAATCCTCGATCTAAATTGGTACTCCTTGTTGACCCCATTTGAGTCGCCTTTTGTAAGAGTTGCTTTCCATCATTTAAACCATTTGCATTGAGATTAGATATCATCATCCCATCACCAAACATCCCAGGAAACTACAGTCATCGCCGCCACGTACTGTTTATTAAGTTGTGTCGAAAATTGAGACTAATAGATACTTGACATACTCGGAAATGAAGCTAGCCCGAAGTGTTCTTCTGTAAAATTCTCCATGCATGATGAAGCCATCTTTCCTGTTTTCCGTATATATTTGCACACACATTCAAATTTATTAATTTTCATTTCCCTTTTTGAAATCTTTATTATCTAACTGAGCTCTGTTTTGCTCACATTGTGAAGAATGTATCTAAGAGAGTTTAACCTCTTAAACAAGTTTTGCATGTTACATAACGGATATATTATCAAATTAAAAAAAATTAATCATTTATTTTTACTGGGTTGTTTTCAATCATTCAATCATGGATTTAATTTCTCACTACCAAAGGTTCAAATCTCATCAGAAATATAGTAAGTTGAATATTAATCGTGACTTAATCGCCAACATATCAACTAGCATCCACATGGACGTACAGATTAAGAGTACGTGTAATAACATTTTCAAACACATAAATCAACAAGAAGCCATATATAAACCTACAAGTTACTCTCAAGTTACTGAGATGAGAATGATGACGATTCTTGTAATGTTACTCTCAAGTTAGGTTACATGATCGCGTTTTACTCATAAACAAATTGATTAGTACGTCCTGATTTCCATATCAGGATCACAATTAAAGAATTAAAACAGACCCACATGACGAAATTAACGGAATTAATTAAACAAAAAACAAAAGGGAATAAAAGTTTCCCATAACTTAAACATCATCAGTGACATGTGGGCGTGAAAAAAAACAAAACAATTTCAACACACAAGTCGGTCGATCGATCGATGGTTATGATTTTAAGCAATCCTACCGTAGTTTAATACCATAAAATGACTGATAGTCGCCGCAGATTGAGGAATCAAAGTAAACCCGGTGTCGTTTCTTGGATTATTCCATATCGTATCCCTTACATATTGTAGCGTCGATAATGACAACAATCGTTGTCCTTTACATGTTATCTCTACCTGCATCGCGACCGTTCATAAAACAAACATCAGTACTTAATAATATAATAAATGACTGAAAATCTGGTGTAAGTTGCACTATATATACAAAAAATGTCTTGTTTCTTTGCTTGCTTTTCAATGCAATATTTTTGGAACGTACATGCATGCGCAAAATATTGTCAAGTTATTCACAGTTATAAACATGTACGTGCAATATAGCTATCGATTAATATTCACACTTTTATAAGCGCGAGTAAGTGAAGACCAAATGAAAATTTTAAAAGGTCAGCATTTATAACTACAGGATTAATATTCACATTTTAAGTGCATAAAAAATAAAATTTTCTATACCTAAAAGCGTAGAGAAAAATGCCCAAAAATACCATGCGAAAAATTGCTCTCTCCAACTATAAGTATAGACAAAATAAATATTTTAAGCATTTATAAGTGTAAATATTTTTCTAGTGTTATAAGTATGATTATTATATCTAAAAATGTAATATGTCATCTTATCTTATACATAATTATAAGTGCGAAGAACATGATAGTTTATGCATTTTTTATTAAATAAAATACGTAGAAATCAATATTTATCGTGGTTAAAGAAATTAAGGATTTAAGAGATATATATATATATATAGGTAGGTTGAATATTATATGTTGTACGTACGTAAATTAAAAAGAGTACGTAGCACTGTAGTAAAAAAATAAAATAATGATTGGTATATATATAAATGGATGTTTTAATCGATCCCATGAATCATAAATTCCTATATACATACAAGCATGAGGCGCATAGGTTAAAGAGAACGCACGATTGGGAAAGAAAAATGCTTCTTTAATCATGACTTATTATTTAGGCCCACCACGTACAACCTTTGCTCTCAAGACAAACCCATGATCATATCATTTATATTTATATATATCTATCTCATAATTATATATATATATAGAGAGAGAGAGATAGATTCTGTATATATCACGTGTCAACTCTTTATTTTTGTGTGATCCATTAATAAACGAGCAGCCTTCGGATCGATCGATCGATGGATGAGATTATCTACGATTATAATACATATATGCAATTACTATATCAAATAACACTAAACATTCACTATATATGTAGTATTCATAAAAGCATAACACGCGTTTAAATTAAAACTAGGGATTCTCATGGCTTTTACTTGCTCGATAACTTAACAAGTTTTTATGGCGTACGTAGGCTCAAGTTAAGTTTGAAAATGATTAAAGACCGGTTTGAACTTAACTTAAAAAACTCGAATATTTATATAATTAAATTTTTATAACTTAAATCATATATATGTGTAAAACTTATATATTAAAATAATAAAAATAATTTTAGTCGTGCATAGAAATTAAAACAAAAATTAATTATAAGTCAATATTACATAATTATGACCCTAATAAAGTTAATCGATAATAACATATATTTGTCAACTTAATTTTGTTTATTGTTATATACAAAGTTTATATATTGTAAGTTGTGTTCAATAAAATCTATTTAAAAAACATAGTTTTAAAATTTTAATATTCAATTATATGTGAATCAGTATACAATCACATGTAATTTGAAAAAGCATCGCATTTGATTTACGAAAAATTATGAAAATGTCACTCCGCCCAACTTTTTAAAATTTAATCTAGACCATTAATCTAAATGCTAAAATTATTCCCTCAGGGCTATGAATTAATTATAGACCATATTGAACATTCTTCTATATACTGTATATAAAGCTCAGTAAAAGTCTAAGTTAAGCTCTTTTACAAGCTCGGGTTTGCCCCGTTAACACTTTATGTTTGACTCTTTTACAACCGAACATATATAGTTAGGTTGTAGATCCAATTGCATTAAGTATCAATGAAAAATTGAAGCAATCACACAATAATTATGATCTTGATATGGTGAAGTATGCATACGTGAAAGAAACAATGAACACAATGTTTAGAATATAATTGCTTAGTTTATTAGGGTTTATAGATAAGTATATATACCCATAAAGTATTTAATAATCTATCATGTACTATAACTAATGACATTAGCAATATCAAACTTAACTTAAATATAAATAAACATGTTCTAACATAATTCTTACTTAATTAACCCGGCCTCTTCTTTCACTCTCTGCTCTCCATATATAATGTGAAAATGTATGTAAACGATTGGACTAATTGATTCCTTTTTTCAACGAGCGAGTGACATATATGATTGATTTCGTCTAGATTTTCATCATATCCATGCATTGCTTTCGTTCAAAGTAAAAAATATATATATATATATTTATTAATTTGTGATAAAAACGTTGATTTGAAATGAACTACTCGATCCATATGTTTCTTTTCTTCACGTAAGTGGAGCACTTATATTACAAGGTATTATTATTATGATAGAACGGAACCGCTTTTAAGCAAAAAGAGTAGTGGACCCAAATACGAGAGAACCATGATCAATGCCACCTCCATACCCGCCCTAATTAATATATTCTATACATAAAATACATATTAAATTCTTGTTTTTTTTAGTCAATTGAGTTGAAGCATGCGAAAGCATGACAAAACCATCATGCAAGATAAACCTCCACACACAAACATAATATATATATATATATATATATATATATATATATATATATATTGAAAAGTTTATTGGAGAACCGTTTTTATTGTGACAATCAATCTTAGCCGTCTAATTTCTTCTTCTTTAATTGGATTGTCCACCCATAAATTCCTTACATGCACTTTGTCACACTCATTCCCTCCACGCTCTTCATCAATGAATTCCACTTACCACTTGAATGGTCAAGATTGGTTCTCGCAGTTCTCGTACGAAAAACAGTTCTCGTTTGAACCATCTCCTATTTATATATATGGTATAAAATTTTTAAGATCGATGTTCTAGCTATTTCACGTGAATCTAATATATAGCCAACTCTCCAAACTTATTACACACGCTCTTTCTTAGATTCTTGTATTTAAAACCTGAAAAAAAGTAGTAGTCTATTTACTTTCCGGATCTTATATATTAATTACTAGTTTATATAGTTGAATAATTAAATGAAATAGGGTTACAAATCTTAATATTTTGTATAACAAACTAAACTTTATTTTAATATATAAAGTCATATTTTTTCAATTAATACAATAAAGCCCCCAAATAAAAACATTGTATGTAATATAACCTATAATTATAGATTAGCATGTCATCATTTAATTTTTATTATTTTGTTTTTTATTTTAATTATTTTATAACCCATTTATATACAATTATTTGAAAACAAAGTCCCCTCCAAGACCCCACCCACCCCCAAATTTTTATCCCATTAGAACTTTGTCTCTTTCTCTCTCTCTTCTCATTCTATCTATCTAGCACCGCCATCTCCGGGCGGCCACCACTATCTCCAACGCCCCACCCCCACCGCGGTCCACCACCACCATCTCCGACCACCCTCCATCTCTTCTATATCTCTCTCTTTCCACTCCCCCTTAATTCCCCACAAAATGTCACTCTCTTAAATTTTTGATGAAGCTCTCACACGACTGTCACAACAATCGCCACTACAATTACCAGCACCTTTTCTCACCCCTAGCACTCTTTCCTCACATGCGGCTCTTTCTCAGATGTTCCATGAAGTTAGGTTTGAAGAACCCTAACCCAAATAATATATCTAAAAACGAAATATAATTTATAGAAACCTTCAGATGAAACCAATTGTTGTTCAATGGAGGAAACCCTAAATGAAACACAAATATAAAACCGTTAATGGTTTTGAACAGATCAAGAACAGATTCCATCTCACTACAAGAATCAAATAAGGTGGCAGCCGTGGAGGTGGTTGTAAATGGCGGCGGCGGCGATTGAGGTTTCACAATCGATGAAACCCTAATTTGTTCAATCGATTATCGTTATGGTTTTGATTACTATTAGGTTTTCACTTGATGAAACCTCTAATTAACCATCACATTTATGGTTCTTCATCGATCACATGTTTTCGTGATCTTTTTCAGTAGGATGATGCTTGCTGGAGATGGCGGTGGTAAATAAAGAGAACGAGACAAAAAGAGTTCTGATAGGAAAAAGAATTTGGGGGTGGGTAGGGTCGTGATGGGGACTTTGTTTTCAAATAAAAATAACAATAAGAATATTAATAAAATAATAATATATAAATGGGTTATAAAATAATTAAAAATCAAATAATAAAAATCAAAGAGTGACTTGCTAACCTACAACACATTACACACAATGTTTTCATTTGGGAACTTTAATGTATTAATCTCAAAAAATGTGACTTTAATGTATTAATATGATCCAAGTTTAGTTCATTACACAGAATATTAAAATGGAGATACTTTATTATAGTTCGGTGCACATAACTCATATATATATACACACTAGATTAGATGCCCGTATGAAACAGGGGTTGGGTTAAAAAACGATAAATATTAAATATTAATAAAAAATATATCAAATACTTATATAACACGAAATAAATGAAAGTTTTAAAAAATGAAGACAAGCGGGTCAACACTACATCATAGGTGAAAACATCATGGTTGACGCATTGTATTTTGATACGAAAAAACATTATTGTATTTTAGTACAGTTCATTGATCATTGTTGTTATAATTAACACAATAAGATCAGATTTTTATCGATTATAAATAAAAACATTTCTAAATGATTCTAAAATATTTTAAATTGATAAAATTAAGAATTTGGTTAGATACAATACTTTTAAATGTTATAAAAAGTAAAAATGATATTTATGAATTAGAGTGGATTAATATAATATTTTAATTTTTATAAAGGACATATAAGCAATTACTCTAATTTTGACAAGAAATAGTCAAAATTAGAATTCCAATTTTGATTAAAGGGATGATTAAGATTGAGCAATTAAATTTATTTTTTAAATTAAGAGTCAAGATCATCAAATAAATTTGATATAGATTAGTACTTATATATATATATATATATATATATATATGAAAAGTTAAAATGAAAACTGTTTTTCGTACGAGAATCAACATTAGCCGTCCAATTCTCCCGCCTTCAATTGGATTGCCCACTCATAAATTCCTTACATGCACATTGGCACCTTGCCACACTCGATCCCCCACGCTCTTCATCCATGAATTCCACTTACCACTTGCATTACCAAGATTGGTTATCGCAGTTCCCGTACGAACCATCCCCCATATATATATATATATATATATATATATATATATATATATATATATTCAAACAAGAACTATTTTTTGTACGAGAACTGCGAGAACAAATCTTAGCCTTCCAATTTTCCCTCCTTCAATTGGATTGTCCACCCATGAATTCCTTACATGCACCTTGTCACACTCGGAGGGTTCAAACGAAAACTATTTTTCGTACGAGAACCAATCTTGGCCGTTCATTTTGGATAATGGAATTCATGGATGAATGGAGTGGGGGGATTGAGTTGACAGGGTGCATGTAACAAATTTATTGATAGGCAATCCAATTAAAGGAGGGGGAATTGGACGGCGAAGAATTGGTTCTCACTGTTCTCGTACGAAAAACAGTTATTGTTTGAACTTTTGCCTATATTTGGATAAAGGAATTTATGGATGAAGAGCATGAGCGGATTGAGTGTGGCAGGATTGATTCTCGTACGGTGGGCAATCTAATTGAAGAAGAAGGAATTGAATGGCTAAGATTGATTCTCACAATTTTTATAATAAAAATGGTTCTTAAATTTATTTTTTCAAATATAAAAGAATTAGCCGTGTACGTAATTAAGATTTAATCTCTCTTTCGCCTAATACATGATTTTCGCACATGTAACATTACGTTTTTTTTTGTTTTGTTTTTTTTTTTTGGGGGGGGGGGGGGGGGGGGGTAGGGGTAAAAGCACATATTGTGTGATGCATGCATGGATATATATATATATATATATATATATATATATATATATATATGCATGCATATGGGTATGATGTGTTATAATATTTCAAGTTAAGGTAGGTAGTAATTAAGGAAGCAAATGATTGGATTCTGAGCGTTTGGTTTTGTGTGTGTATATATGTGTGGGTTAGAAGAATGACATGGGGTGTTTGATTTCTTCACGTAAAAGCAAACAAAATGGCTAAAGTAGCTGGCATCATCAATGATACGCTGGATCATATCCTTACAAATATGCACATAAGGTTGACCTTTTGGCTATGCTACTCGATCATAATTAATACTAGCTATATATTTATTAATTAACTAATTATATATTAATTTCCACAAATTAAACATAATGTTTATAATTTTTACAACCTAGCTACCAACCACGCTTATATTTTATATATATAGCACTAGCTCATTTAAATACACATATACTTATGTTGTACTTTTGTATATATATAAAATAATATATTCTATTAAGTGATGTATGTGTATATATATCCTTGGTGGTTGCATGTTTAGATCGTTTTTCATTCTTAAAAATTATGGTAGCTAGTTCATCAAGGAGTACATAATTAATTCACGTTGACCAACTTTTATATATATATATATATATATATATATATATATATATAGGGATGAGATCAAATAAAAAGAAAATTAAAGTAAAAAGTGTAAAAAAGATGATTATTTGATCATTTTTCGGGATATATATCAACTGATAATTGTTAATTCATCATCTTTATTGATTAAAACTAGTTCTTCATCAATTTCTTTTTTATTTCAAATACAGATACTGAAAACAAAATTTTGGAATAATTTGTTGATGAACAAAATGCTTTCATCTAAAAATTGATGAATATGTTGGATTCATCAAAAAGAAATTGATAAATAACTAGTTTTAATCAATAAAAATGATGAACTAACAATTATCAGTTGATATATATACTGAAAAATGATCAAATAATCATCTTTTTATCCTTTTTACTTTAATTTTCTTTTTACTTTAGTTAGTTCTCGGCATGTAAGAATTAATAGCCTTAGATTAATACGATAAAAGATCAAGGTTTATATTTTAATTCTATATCTATCTATTAAAGGAATATATGAGTTTAATGTCTTATGCACAAAAAGATATGTAACCAACCTTAAAAAAACCACTATTGAGTGATTGCATGATTGATACGATTGCATAAAGTTTGTTGTTCGTAAGTCCGGATTCTATTTCAAGGAGGGCTGAATTAAACAGGTATATTATATATATATATATATATATATATATATATATATATATATATATATATATGTGTGTGTATGGAAGGGTTCAAACGAGAACTGTGAGAACTAATATTATCTCTTGATTAAACTTAATCAATAACTAAGATTATTTGACAGCTCATTAATGCTTCATTAATGACTCATTAATGGATAACTAATGATATATTAATGAGAGTTATTTCGGAAAAATCAAGCGTCACAAATTTATGACGGCTTATTCGGACGCAATTCACGGTTGGTAAATATTTAAATTACCAAAATACCTCTATTAATGAGTCATTAATGACGTTAAAAGCAGTTCTCGTACGAAAAACATTTCTCGTTTAACGTCTCCTAAATCTACTTTATTTTTGTTCATTGCAGTACTCGAAACCATGACTTTAAATCATGGACAACAACAAACATAAATACGTTGGGCTAGAACTCATTGACTAATTAAACAGATATATGCATACTTCATAGAAATGGTTTAATTAATCGCATTTTCAGAACTAATTTACTATAATTACTTGTTCTTAATTATTTGATTGTGCTACAACTTTTTTTTATTTCAGCCTTCCTTTAACTTATTTAATAATCTCTCTTGCTAACTAATGAAAAGGTAAGTAGGTTCTTAATTGGTTAGTATTTATGTATCTAGTAATTGAAGAATACACATACGACAAACTAGGGGGTGTCCACTAATCGGATAAACTGAATTTTCGATTTGTTTTGGTTACTATAATATAAACCGACTAATCTAGAAAAACAAAATTAGAATATACACACACATAGATATACATATATACACGCACATAAAATTACATATATATTTTTGAGCAATAATCATCAACCTATGAACCGTAATAAATTATTATAATAATTAAAAAGAAGTGCATATATTATAACTATACACAAAAACGCTATTAGATTTGAACCATATATACGTACGTACGTACGCTTTATGACATGGTGAGGGACACATTATCTACACATATTAGTATGCTAGTAGTCCAAACACATGTTGGTGATCGATTAATTTATAATTAGGCGCATACGAATTTAATAAAAAGTGGTGGAATAAGATCGAGTTGATCATAATTAATTAATACGCCCTCAGTTTCTACTTTAAACTATTATTGACAAACAATATATATTCCTATTATAACACACGTACCTCCATATACATACATATATATATATATATATTATATTTATATATTTATATTTATATTTATATATATGACGAGACTTATCATTGTTGCCACAAACTCCTCAAATTAAGGGATTCCACTACTTAATCATAAGTCTAATTAGAAAAATATATTTTGAACATAAGTCAATATATGTTACGATTAATTGTTTAATAAATCACTATGATAAATTGATAATTAACAAGTATTTTTGGGTCTTTAATTTGACAATATATAATTGTATATTGTTCCCTTTCAATTCCCCTAAGATAATGTATAGTTATCAGCTTCCTAACTCGATCTCTTCACACACCTACATTTTAATTATAACTTGAAACAAAAAAAAAACTTTTTACACAAGTTTTGTTTCAATTCATTCAAGCCAAACAATCAATTAAAATATTGTTTCTTTCAATTCATAATAAAGTAGCTAGCAATTATATTCAACTCTTGATCATCATTAATGATCAAATAAATATATATGTAATTATTCATATATATATATATATATATATATGTGTGTGTGTGTGTGAATATTATGTATGTAATGTATGTATGTATGTTTCAAATACCTACATTGATGTATATGGTAACTAAGGCATGAAGCAAGGGAATAAGGGTAGATGTTCATTTATATATGTTTAAATTTGGAGTATATTGATGATGGTGGCAAGTAGTTTTCTATGTTTACCTTCAACATTTGTCCTTCAGCTTGGGGCCTACATGATTTTCTTCTTCAAGCTTTGTGTTTGCAAGTTTTAACGTGGGTGTCATATCCCTACCCTAAATGACATGACCAACACTTGTTAAACTATTACAATAATATCCTCCACACCTAATTCAGAATCACTAATTTAATTATAAACTAATTAATTAAGAACTTAACACCCCTCGATCAAGCTCAATCCATTCTAGTTTGCTCAAATGTTTCTTTCATCTTACTCTCACCAACCATATTCTTACATTTATTTGATGGGTTTTTCCTCTTTTAGATTACTCCTAAAACACACCAACATACGCACGTATACACATACATACATACTTTTATATATTCCTACTCTAGTTCCTCTCACGATCGAGTATTTTCTTGATCGATCTCATATATATATATATATATATATATATATATATATATATAAACTTAATTATACCATGGATCGAGAAAAAGGAAATTAAGAAATTAACTATATATAAATTTATGTAATTATTGGCCGGTATCATATATATTACCTAAAATAATAATAATTAACATGGCATTAATATTGTTGTAGGTTTCTTGGTATAATATTTGGTAGAAAGTGTTATATATATCCAGAATTGATCAAGGTATATATAGGTGGTGGTGGTGGTGGTAATGTATAGTTTGACATATATATATATATAACATACCTCGGATTCGCTTCCTAGTTCAAGCTTATTAACCAGATACTTGATTAACAATCCAACGGTCATTCTTCCATCCCTGGTCGATCGAGTATTACACAACGTACTCGTAATTAATTGTAACGAAAATATAAACATTAATTAAAGTCCATAAATATGGTAATTAATTAATAATAATCAAAAGAGTTAGTTAATTACTTGATTCTCAGGTAGCTCTTGGGAATTTGAGGCAAAAATGGTTCCTTTGCTCTGCATTAATTAATCAAGTCAACACAAAACACAATGATTAAGTTTATTAATAATGCCATGCAATGAGGTAATTAATTAAATCGATCATTTCTTCTTTGCAAGTAATAAAAAAGAAACAAAACTTTTATAATTAATAGTCCAATAATTAGGGTTTTGGGAATTACTATACGTACTGGTTTTGAGACGCCTGAAGCATAAACCATACCCCGGAATGAGGTCTACGTGGAGGGTTCACCACCCTTGCTACGTTTAATCGACGGTGGACGTGAAGCTGACGTCCGCCGTGCTGCTCTGCCGAACCGGAAAAAGAAGAAGATGAAGATACCGCGGGCGGCGTCGTCATCATCACATTCGCCGGAAAAGGTCTAATTAATTGCAAATAATTATAATTAGTTTCTTGTAGTTGTTGTTGTTGTAAAGTCAAGGAGGGCACTGAATTCATAGCAGCAGCCCCTGGGTGCGGTTGCAAAAAGAAAGTAGTCGATGATGTCGTGAGATGACCCCGAAATTCGGGAACTTGAAAAATGAGCTGAGGTGGTGGCGCCTGGAGCCTTACCTGTCTCGACGAGCTCCCATCGCCACCTGGTAATAGATTTAGTTGACCTGGTAATAGATCAAGGTCAACAGAAGGCGGAGCGGCCGATGGTATCTGGTGGCGGTCATCGTTGTTGGTTGATTGCATGTGACTGCCACCTAAACTCAATTGAAGCCATCGGCCGTGATCATCTTCGGGGTTATTCATCTCATCATGAATATTATTAATATCTTTCGAGCTTGATCCGGCTTCTTCTTCGTTGTTGGTACTAGTTTCGGTTCTTGATTCATCCTCCGCCATTAGATCTGAAAACCCACCTCCTAAACTGATAAAACAGTCATACCCACCTTCAGCAAAACCGCCATTAACATACCTTGAAGATGACGAGAGAGGAGCAGGAAACATGGTCATATTGTAAATCTGTGAAACTGACCAAAGTAGATTGATCTATGAGCAGTCAGGATTTGAAAGAAATCCATACATGTAAAAAGATGAATCTTGGGAATCTTTGATCGAGGGTTTAAGTATCAAGAAAGAATGAATTTAGAAATAAATGCATCAATGGTGGAAGAAGATTTGGATATGGTGAGGTTTAGAGAATGAATGAGAATTGGAGCAAGATCTCAGCACTTGGCTTCCATTTGTTCTCTTGGTTTGGAGGCTAGCTAGCTTGTGTGTTTTCTCTTTTATTTTATATTCCTCCTTTTTCTCTTCTACTAGCTAGGAGTTGAATGGATGGACCAAGAGAAAAGTTGTTTAATATATTCTTCAAAATGATAAAATGATCAATAGGAGGTATTTATTAGGTCAGAATCTTTCATTTTCATTTTCGTTTTATTTTTATTTTTTATCATATTATTTTTAATTGTATAACTTTAGACTTATAAATCTTCCATTACTAGCTGCTTCTCCTCTTATTTTTCTAACTCTTTTTTTTATCTTGACATCCATTTGAATAAATATAAAATCTTAACTAATTACAGTTGAAAATAAAATTACATCATATAAATAAAATACATAAATAATTAAAATAAAATTACATTAAGAAAAATAAGTTGTGTTCAATAAAGTCCATATAAAAAACGTACTTCTAAAATTTTTAATATTCAATCACAGGTGATTTAGTATACAATCAAATGTAATTTGTAAAATCATCACATCGCTAAATCAAAACTCTCATCAAAAGGCTCGTCGGTTTTCGTTAGCCTATTGTTTTTATATGTTTAAGCCTTATAAACCCTGGCATTGTCGCTGTCTTTTATCTTCATGTTGTTGTTTTTCTTCCCATAATTCTCAATTAAGTAGCAATTTATGGTGTGAATCAGCTATCTCGACAAGATGGAAGGCTTGTTCAATTTTCTGGATCTTTTGCTAACAAGAATATTGAGGTCGACGTACCTCGCATGGTCTCTTTGATTTTCTTCTTCCAGTAGGTCGTTGAGGTTCTTGCTCATGAGCATCACTATCATCATTTGGGTTAATGAGAGCACGAACATCCAAAGAAGGAGTGTTTGATTTGGACATAAAGGTTTTGAATTTGTTTTGAGATATTCTATATTCTCTTACTTTTATTTATCCGTATAATCACAAACTGTTGGATTCAATATACTATCATTTAGTGAGTAGGAGAATATAAAAAATAAGAAAATTTAGTAGAAGGAGATATAATTTTTCTTTTCTCTAGGAATTAAGGACTAATTAGAGGGCGACCATATCCATTTTAGATTATTTCAAGCTATGACAGCAAATGCATATGACTGGAAGGTTTACCTCTTACTTGTCGATATATATAGATTGTTTGCATGTTTCAAGTTGTTCGCAATAGAGGTTGCCTTCGACAATTCAACTTTAAAAGGTCCCGTTGAACGTACTTAGTAATATTTTAATTTTAATCTCATCACTCTGAGTGAGGTTGTTCGATCGGATGTACAATAGTTAGGTTTTTCCGAGAGGTAGATGAAAGTAATCGAGAGCTCGTTGCCAAAACTGGTCTCTTTCTTGGGAATTCTGGTAGCTTTAAATTGAGATGATTGAGAGCCTGAAAATGAGGGTTTGGAGATACTGAAAGAATATAAATTAAGGAATTAAATAAAGAAAATTGAAAAGTATGTTGAAACTTAGGGAGAGGGAAAATATTAGAGAATAATGAGATGGTGGTTTATTGAAGGAGAACAAGTTTTGAACTTTAAATTGAGATGATTGAGAGCGTGAAAATGAGGGGTTGGAGATACTGAGAGAATACAAATTAAGGAATTAATTAAATAAAGAAAATTGAAAAGTATGTTGAAACTTAGGGAGAGGGAAAGAAATTTCGGTAATTTTAGTGTTATTAATCCATTTATTATAATCGGGATTAACATGAGACTAGTCAATTCTAGACTTAGTTATAATTCGGGTTTGAAGGTGCGGAGTGCACACTCTACAGGGGATCCAGGGGCGTAGCCCCTAGTGGGGTTCCAAGGGGCAACCGCTGGAAAATAGCCGTGCAACCGCCAATTTTATTCCTATAAATAGGATCGGGTATTCGGTCGGTGCTAAAGAGGGTAGGAAACCGAAAAGAGCAAATGAAGGATATACGATTTCGTAGTCGATATTCTATCGAAATAGTCTCTGGAAAATGAAAATCAAAGCAAATATATTCTGTGTTTGGATTTGAATTAAGTCTGTGATTCAAATCAAGTTTCTTGGATTATCCCTTATCTGAATTCGTGATACCCCAGGTATAAGGTCGAATTACAAATTACAAAAAATATATAAACACGATCCATGAAATTATTCAAGTATTTATTATTATTCTTAACCTTATTTCTCTGACAAGAAATTTAAATGGAAATCTAAGAAAGAGATTGATGAGCCGGAATATATATGATCAGGTGTGAACATGAATGAAAAAAAGTGGTGTATTTTATAGAAAGATGAATTAGAAAAAAAATGTTTTAATGGTAAAATTGAATAAAATGTTGCAATTCACTTCCACTCCGAGTGGAGTCAAATAGAAGAAACATGTGTGTGATCAGTGGGCTACGTGGCAACACCGACGTCGACCATGTGTGTTTGGCTAAGCTATAGCGTGTGGGAGGCGCCTACACAAGGTATAGATCATCTAGATCATCGATCACTCTCCAAGCTAGCTCTCATGTGATCGAGGTCATAAAAATATTCATATGTTTGCCATGATGCATGTTTCTCCTCTTTTAGTCCTTGTATTCGTGCTTCCATTTCTTCTCTTCGTTCTCGTACATATATAGTCAACATTTTCCTTTCTTTTTTTCCTGCCCAATGTAAAAGATATATATAGATGAAGGGTCTTTGTCGTTTGTCTCTAGATTGAGGTCGAAGGCTAAAATTAAGCATCCAATGAAGTCGAGTATGTGTTTAAGTCGGACAGCTTCTTTTGGTTTGAATTAATTGGCTTTTTGAGAACTCCTAAGAACGTTTAATTTACAGAACAGAAAAATCTTATTAGACATTCGTCACCTACTTACAAGATCAATACAAATATTAAAATTGTACTGATCGAACTGGGTTTCAATAACACAAAATAATATATATATGTATATATATATATATGTGTGTGTGGGGTGGGGGGGGTTAATTAATATATGGCCGGTTCGGTTGAAGCTTAAGTATATATGTTGTAACTAAAGAGTGGAAAGGAGAGGGTGGGGAGAGAGCAGTACGTCAGACCATGCTTCACTGACTTGTGTAATTTTTTATAAATGAGTGTGAGAAGGAGTAAAATATGTACGTAGGATAATTATTTTTAATAGAAAAAACGTGAATAAAATAATAATGATGAGAGTAGAATAAAGAAAGTACGAGGGGATTGTTTTGTAGGCGTGGGCATTGGTGACAGTGCAGCAGCTGCATGGGCATCGACATGGATTTCAATTGACTTCAAACTCTCTGCTCTAAAAGCATCTTTTCTCCTTCAACATCCATCTCTCTAAAATTCTCCTTTTTTTTTATTACAAAAGTACTTATAATTATACAAAGAGCTGAGTGGGTGCTGCTATATATTATTATTATTATTATTATATTTACACCCTCTTGTCTAGCAAATATTTCACATCGGTTAAGATCTTCTTATATTTAGTTAAACATAATCTATCATGTTTTTTTATAAACATGAGTATAAATGGACTTATTCTTTACTTAAAATAAGAGACTCACTCTCGTGATTGTGAGAGAACATGACGAGTCATGTTTGACCCAAATATAAATGAATCTTAACCCATATCAGATATATCACATCAATCAATTACAATTTTCAATATAATTTAAACACTTGCATATATCACGTTACATTACAGAGGTGGAATTAAACATATATGGGGCTTAAATAGGCACACTCTTTTACGACACTTGTTAGTAGTCTCGTCTGATCATGCTATGATGTCACACAATGGCCGGTGTGATCGGCTAGGCGTGGTATCCACTGTATTGTGTTAAAGTGCCAAACGGGTTTAATTATTGTTTTTCTATTTTTAACGGCTAGCTAGTTAACAGTATAAATTACTAAACTTTCTTTAAACACGGTATAAATAAACACCTTAAGTCTCGAAACCATTCGCACGTACGTACTTTTCATTTACACTATTTTTTTCATTTTGCTTTTTATTCATCTTCTCAAAACATTGCCTTCTTCTCCATCTTCATGTGCAACAAACTTTTACGTACTCCTTTAAATCATGTGCAACAAACTTTTACAAAGAAATTTGAAATGCAGATTAGTAAAAGTAATTAAGAAATTACGTAATAAAGATACGTATATGATCAATTAATCAACCTTCAACAAGATTAGGGCAATCAACTGCTATTTAAATTAATATATTATCACTTGATGACTCACTAGGTAGAGTACTTGTCCCTTATATATATATATATATATATATATATATATATATACTAGTATCGTACCCGCGCAATGCTGCGGAATCGAATAGTTTTTGTTTTATAATATGTCGCTTTAAAAATGTAATGATATGTTATTTACAAAATTCAATGTCACAAAAAAATTTCTTTAGCAACATGTCTCATTTTTTTTTCAATTTTTCTTTTATTTGCATAAACTATTTTATTAATTTTAAAAATAAAATCTAAAAGACATTAAAATAAGAAAAAAAATCATATTTGTGAAATAAGGATAGAGAAGTTAATAAGATATTAGAAATTATGTTGTTATGGGTGTATAATTATGTTTGTGTGAGAGTATATTTTAATTGAATAAAAAGTTAAAGTAAATTAGGAGAGAGATTGAATTGGTTAAAGATTGAGTGGATGAGATTAAGTTAAATAGAATGAAAGGTCAAGATGTTGTTTTGATTGAATTTTAAGAAGTCTTAAAATTAAGAAGGAGAGAGAGTGTTAAATGTTTTATATAGTAGTATAGATAGAGAGAGAGGGGGTATGGAAGTATCGATTAGGATGATCGGAAGCTGCTTCGAAAATGACCATGGATATACCGGTTAAACCGCATATATCCGAGTCAAAGACTCGGAACCTCCTAATAATCTGAAAAGTGTACACTCTTCGTTTACCGTTTATCACTTCCGTTTAAATAACCAAATATATATAGGCCATATTTGATCGATCGGCTTGTAACAAGAATCATTGTTAACGTAATGTTTTGGATTTATGTAAATAAAGGTTTTATGGATCCGAATGAAAGAAGAAGCCCTGCTGGTTACATTTTTTTTGTTTTCTATTTGGTAATTAGTATAAGGAAAAAGCCTACAGATGGGCCCACAGCTAATGATGTTGATAATAGCGTTAAGAAGGGTGCATGTCTTCCCATTATAGAAAAGTTAGCATTTCACCAATGGTCACCAACTCCTTACCCCCTCCCTCCTTCCCTCCCTTCCCCCACACCAAAAAAAAAAAAAAACAGTAGTGAAAAATCAATTTACATAAAACTTTAGTACAATATATGTGGAAAATCAAGAGCTGATGATGAATTATATATGGTAATCATTAATTTAATTAATTAGGAATTGAAGAACTTTAGAAGTTATATATATATATATATATATATATATATATATATATATATAAATTCTAAAGTGAGATCGAAGAAATGAAATTATAATAATTAAAATGCATGGCATGTGGGAGTGTAATGAGTATAGAAAGCATATATATATGTCAGTCACAAAAAATTAATAATTACAATCAATCTGATGGATGTTGTTGAATGTTGTAGTTGAATGTTGATGCATGGCATGGCGTGTTACATGTATATGGAGTTTTGTCAGATATGAAAGTAGGGCATGCAGGCAGGGGGTGTCCTCTTCCCTCATATCTAATCTACCATCATATCCTTCAAATATCTCAACTTTCAGCTGCCTCATGCATCTTTTATTTCTACTATATATATGTTAATTCATTACATTATACACTTAATATACTTATGGTTTTATTTCAGTCTGAAATTAAACAAGATATATATATATATATATATATATAACTACTTATGGTGTATAGGATTGTGTTTTCAAATGATTTTTAAATTTTCTAATGTTGTGTAAATGTTAATAAAAAAGGAAGAAGAATAATTGTACTCTTATGACCCATACTGTGGTACGTTAAAATGGATCTTGTGAACTTACACGTGTGTATGATCGTGATGTGACATGCATGTCTCGGAATTACATTATGTTTAGTATATATTATGGTTTTAAAATGTAATTATATATTTTTTTCTCGTAACTTAATTTTGTAGAATTAGATCTAGGTTCTCCTATATTCTTAAATTAAATTTGAATCATGTATCAAACATAACACATGATAAATAAAGTTACTTTTACATAGAACATAACAAAGTACAGATGTACGTATTGTATATTGATGATACTTGTTTTTAATTTGTTTGAATTATGCATGTTTGTTGTGTAGAAGTTAACACTTGACTCTAATCTTAATTAACAACAGTAGATGTATATGCATCTTGAGAGTTGATTGATGTTTGAAGCTACGTTCTTTATAAATAAAGAAAACTTTATCAAAATATATTTAATATTGAACTTTTTGTAAATGAATATGCAACTAGCATTTAAAACCTTATATATTATTAAATTAGCCTAAAAGTGTTCTCATGATGGTAGTCTAGCGGTTGATGACATAAAATTTATAATAAAATTCTAGATATCAAACTGTAACTCATTTTTCTTTAACTAATTAAGGGTTATGTGATTTATATTAACCATAACACTGATCGATATAAGACCCAAAAGGAAGTGACATAAATGAGGAAGTAGAAGATAAATGAGAGAAAGAAAATTGCCAAAATAAAAAGAGGGTAATTAATAAAAAAATTGCATCATGAGATTGTGTCGATCTTCAAAACAATTTTAGAATAGAAATTATAATTGCAATTAGGTCAAAACGCGGGGAGTTTTTGGTCCATTAATTATAACGGTGTGTTTAGCGGAAGTAGCTGGTAGCTATAGCAGGAAGCTCGTAGTTAATAGCTGCAAGCTGTATCTTATTTGTATATGTATTTGGCAAAATAGCTGGTAGCTGAAGATGAATGGTGTAAAATTTTAAAAAAAGTACAAATCATGAAAATCGAAGAAATTGTAAAACAATTAATGAGTGTATTTAAGTAATGTTGTATATAAAAAGCTTCAAACTAGTTTAAAAGCCACTTCAAGAAGCTTTTTGTTTAAAGAAAAGCTTACAGCTTAATCATCTGAACAAAATTTGTAGTTTTTTCTTTTAAAATAAATGGCTACCAACTCAAAAAAGCTTCAAAAGGCTACATACCGAACACATCCTTTATATGTTCATGTGCTCCAAAGCAAGCTAATGTTGCTTTAGTTTCCATTGAGCTCTATTATGTCTTTAATTGGAATAAAAATATCCACATTTTGGTTCACAATTTGGAATCAATTCTCTATGAGAGTTTTATCCATCGGTACAAAGGATGTCATTAATGCTTTAATTGAAAAGTAGGTTTTTTTACAGTAAAGGTAAGCTTAGAATTGAGATTTGGCATGGCCGTCAACTAAACCAAGCAAACCAGCAAGATGTTTGAAAATAAAATTTACAATACAATTAAAACGGAGTTAATGGATTACATCACCGCATAGCCCAGTTTAAGGAATTACAATTGGCTCTAAATTGTAACCACGTGAACACGGTGGCTTGAAGCTCAACCACTATTGCTTGCTCCATAATCTTCTTTTGTTGAATACCAAATTGTTTTGTGCTTTCCAAACAAACCAAATGACACAACCGAATGTAGCTTCTAACAATTTCCTTTTTCTCACTATATTGGCACATGTTAGAAAATTGAAAAGTAAAAGGCCAATTTCTAACTTCCTTTATAATGGGACAAGAGTAGAAACTGTGATACTTGGTTTTTAGCTCATTATCATACATTGGACATGCAACAAATAGGAATAAATCAAATAGATTTCCCTACAAAAGCATGGTTATTCGAGCTTTTCAAGATCTGTCTTATGGATTCAACTGTAAAGATACATGAGTAGCGCCCCCTCCCAACTCCATTTATCATCATAATCTCATAAGGATACATGTTTCACAAGTTCTATGTATGTAATTTGACTTGTAAGCTTTGATGTCCCTCTTCCATTAGACCATGACCAGTTTAATTCTCGAAGAGGGGTAAGATGAAATCCGTGAGGCAATCATGCATTGTTTTTCAGATTCTAATTCATATAAAGTAGGAAAAATACATTTAAAAAAAGTGGAGCCAAGCCACCTGTCATTCTAGAATTGTGTTGACATCCCATTTCCCATTGGCCGAGTAAAGAACTCATCAAGATTAATGTTTAGAGACAGAAAAAATGTATTAGCTTTGACAATATTAAGCCCTACCCTGGACTTATATGATTGGCAATAAAAGATGATCTTGTCCGCTAATACCATGTGAAGCTTTCAAAGTGCTTAATCTTCAACCTTAAGTCACCATCACCATTTGACAACAAGAGATGTATTAGTTTCTCTTAATGATCCAACAGATTTTAGAATTCACATTGTTCGCAATTTCCTATGTGGTCGTTCAATCATGTCAATAACCTTAGAATGTGCCTTATACAAAGAGAAGAAATATAATGAAATACTTTCTACTACAGATTTATGTTGGTAATTTGTATTACCAATATTTAAGTGTGATGAGATAAAATTGTTGACCATTTGAATCTTAATAAATATTGAACAAGTAAGAGTGATGTGAAGTGCACATTTGTTTGAATTTATTTTGAATCAAAGTACTATTCTGTAAAATTGCTTTATGGAAAAATGCATAGAAATATGAATTTTGGTTATCTGACCCGTTTTTTGACCCACCCAGTTTTGACAGTTTTTTGGTGGTTTTCTAATTGCCGGTGGCAATTTTCTTCAGGAAATTGGTCATCTTCTCGAATTGGTACAAAATGATTAGAACAACATAATCTCAATTATTTGTTCGAATGTATACTGAGTTTTATCCGATCATGATTTCAATTGTACCATCGAAATACTTCAACTTGAAAGTGTTTCACAACTCTCAGCAATCCAAGCAATCGAAAACCCAGATTTTCAACAATTTACAAAGTGTAATTCTACCTCCAACAGACATTCTTAAGTAATTAGGTCTCTCAACCTCGTCAAACAACTTTAATCCTGTTGTACTTTGCTCGTTATATTAGGAATCATATGAAATTTTCTTTTAAAATGAGTGTATCCGGTTAGGGGTCTACCCAAAAAGTTGAGGATTTGCTCAAATGTACACTAACTGTTACTATGATCATTTCTTTACCAACTCTAGTGATCGCTTGTTAAAAGTTTGAAACCCCAGTTTGCAACAAAAGCCCTTTTTTAATAAACTTGTAAGTAGTGCAAATAACTACGATATGATATCAAACTTTTTAAATCAAAAAATGTATATTTTGATTTATGGAATGACTTATGAGACGATAGCTGTCCTAATTCTTAGATTTGGTAAGAGATCAAAACTTCGCATCCTCGCATAATTATGGTGTTTGACAATTACATGTATATATGCTTAGTAAGTTGATGCATTATAAATAGAAGCTAAAGATTATAACGTATGAATAATGAGAATTAAATAAAATGACATGTGTTTATAAAAACAATAATTGAGCAACATTTTGTTCTAGAGAAAACAATAATAATGAACGTATCATGGCTCAAAACACTATAATAACTAGTTTAAAGGATGGAGTATGAATTCATATAGATAGATAGAGTAGGGGGCAGGGAAAAGCAAATACAAACAAAAGAAAAGGTAATCATGGTGACCATCAATTAACATAGAGTATTGGAATGAACAAAATCATAACACACTTTCAATCTCTCGTTACCAAAATGTAACTATGCATGGGCGGTTGTTTGGAATTTAATAACTATTATGGTTTGTTGGATAAAATTTAATTTATAAGTAATAATGTTTCGAGTTAATTGTTCAAATAATCCTTTAACTTAATTATTTCTGCCGATTTAGTCCTTTAACTTCAAAAGTGGTGAAAACTGTCCTTTATGATTCATTTTGTGACGAGTTTGGTCCTTTCTAACGTTGACCGTTAGTCAACTCTGTTAAAACAAGGGTATTTTGGTGTTTTTACCAACTTGTCTAACTTTTTATTAATTAAAAAAATATATAATCTTTTTTTAAATAAAAAATATATATATCTATACACACAAACACAAGACTCACTCCTTCTCTCAGTCTATCACAGCTCTCTCTCTATCTCTCCCTCTCCCTCTCTCTCCCTCTCCGCCCCATCACCGCCCTCCCTCTCACCCTCCCTCTCCTTCTCTGCCACATCACCACCCTCCCTCTCACCCTCAATATCCACCACCCCCACCAGCCTCTTCCGGCTTTCTCTCTCTTACTCTCCTCTCTCTCTCGCGCACTCCTAACACCACCGCAGAAAACCCAGTCGCCACCAACAAAGAAAATCAAACCGCCACCACCAAAGAAAATCCAACCGCCATCGTAGAAAACCTAGCCGCCACCACCATCGATTCAAGATCTCGACACCTAGGGTTTCACTCTGTCCCGATTCAAGCTGTCAACGCCTAGGGTCTCACTCTGTCCCGATTCAAGATCTCAACGCCTAGGGTTTCTTTCCGTCGCAATACAAGATCTCGACGGTGGTGGTGGTAAGTTCTGGTCGGATGTGTGTATGTTTAAGTGTGTGATTGGTCTGGTTTAGACCAGATCTAGGTTTGATTCCAAGAACCGTAGTGTAACGCCCCAATTTTTAGAAAAACATAAAGAAAACCATACTTGAAGTTCTTTAGAAATAAAAGAGTTATTTTACAAATAAGCGGAAGCAACAAAACTATTTTGAACCCTCGGTTCATACAAAAGCCTGAAAGATACTTATTTACATCAAAAGATGCTTTCTCGCTAAACAACTGGGCGTTAAGTTTCAAAACACTGTTTTACTTAAATACATGACAACCGTCAAACTAAAGCTTTGCCCCTAGTCTTTGATAAAACCTGCAAAATATTTTAGAAAATAATATCTGATAAGCTGCGAGAGCTTAGTGAGTAAACTAGACTGCCAATCATATAAACACATGAATATAATCATATGATTAACACTAACAATAACTGATAATATAACTCTGAATAATTAACTGAGCCACTACTGCACAAGGCAGTATGCTTATTGATTCACATAATTAATTAACTGAGCCACTACTGCACAAGGCAGTATGCTTTCTGATATCTGATTAATTAACTAAGCCCTAATACTGTGCTATTTCTGAGCCACTACTGCACAAAGCAGCATGCTTATTATTACTGAGCCTTACTGTACATAGCAGTAAGCTTAACACACATAATATATATATACTGTAACATTACCGTAACACTACTGAACCTTACTGAACATAGCACCCAAAACTGAGTGATCTAACATATCAATAACCTGATATAATAACATACATGCCGTAAATATGACTAGTAGTCTAGAAGACTCACCTTATAGTCTGTGATGCTATAATAGTCCATAATCAATAATAATCTAGCGAACGCGCCTCTGATAAGTCTCTACATGAAATAATACTGTATATACATCAACACATGCATCTGCTGAACTGAACAACTGAACAAAACACTAGGCACGCCCGTGCCTCGCCAGGCACGCCCGTGCCTTACACAAGGTACTCCTGTGCCTTACACAAGGTACTCCTGTGCCTTACACCCAGACCACCCTGTGGTCTCTAGGCACCCTCTGGGCCTTTCTAGAACAGGGCACGCCCGTACCCTAAAGGTCACGCCCGTCCCTCCTTAGGTACGGCCAAGGGCACGGTTGGATCTTGAACGTTACGCCCGTGCCCTTCAACTGGTAGCAGCAGTTTGACCGACTTACTTGCTGTCTCCGGCCAAAACACCCCAAAAACCCAACTTTAATACATAAAAACACTTTTAGGATGTTTTCCTACATCCCAAACAACTTCTAATCCATAAATAACAACAATAACAATCTGAAATCTTTGATTCACCATAGAATCAACTAAAACCCATAAAACTTCAAAAACTTGATTAAGAACTCTTACCTCTAACTTGTATGATCACTAGCTTCTGTTGTTACACCTTGCTTCCACTGATCTTGATCAAAACCTCTAGAGAAAAATAGGTGTTTAGAGCATACGTGAGTTTAGTTCTTGCAAAATGAAGACTTTGACTTCAAATAGTCAAAGATGGCTATATATATAAATATCTATGGACTAATTACATAATTAGTCCCTCAACCTTTCCAAGTTCCGTTTTGACGGTTTTAGCCCCTCTAGTTTATAACCACATACTATCTCATTTATCCATTAGTAACTCATATACCACTTTGTACATTTCTCGCGTTAACTTAATAATAGAATTTCCAGGTGTTACACGTAGCTCTGATTTTGTGTTTAAACATTGGTTTGATTTCGTTGGTGGCGGTGGCGATGTGGAGTATAGAGAGTGAGAAAGGAGTTAAGAAAAGTGTCCGCGATGGTGGTGACATAGTGTGGTGGTGGTTAGTTTGAATGTATGTGGTGAAGAGAGAAAGAGAGAGAGAGAGAGAGAGAGAGAGTAACGAGGTGAGAGAGAAAAAGGATGTGGCGGTGGTGGTGTCTGGTGATGGTGGTAGGTGGTAGGTGTTGTCAAATAAAAATGAGTAGGAGTTATAAATAAAAGATTAAAATGAGTATAAAATGAATTAATAAAAGATTAAAATAAAAACAGAAGGGTAAAATTGTCATTTTACCTTGTTTTAACAGAGTTGACTAACGGTCAATGTTAGAAAGGACCAAACTCAAATGAATCATAAAGGATAGTCTTCACCACTTTTGAAGTTAAAGGACTAAATCGGCAGAAATGGTTAAGTTAAAGGACTATTTGTACAATTAACTCTAATGTTTCTTGTGGAAGTGAGTAATGCTATATAAATAAACATAATAAATATGTTTAAAGATATGCCTAATCTCTTGCGACCTTAGCCTAGGTCCTAGACTGCTCAATGGTATGGTTTAGGGTTTTTCAACACAAATGCTATGTGGGGACAATGAGGAGTACTTTGATGAATAAAGATATCGGGTTTGAGTCCAACTCCTCTTAGGAACAACCAAGACAACTAAATATTGTTTGTAGATCGGTCATTGAGAAAGGTCAATTCTGATCCAAAGGACTTCGGACGCAGGTTGGTTGACGAGAACAACCTTTTGGTGAAAAGATATGCCTAATTCATGATATGTCTCTAGTTCATTCAATTATTAATACATGTCTCGTGTATTTTCTCTTGCATAATATTCGGTTTTAGTTTGTTCCATCATCTCATTTTTAGGTATATATTTAGTCATACAAAAAAAATTTCTTTTAAAATATGAACATAAGAGGTTAATTCCAAATTGGAGCAATCAATATATAAGACCCGAAATTTTAAATATAATACTATATGAAGTATTAATATGCTTAATATGTATAAAATGTTGAGTAATGTCCCATATCGGACATAATGTGACTTTGTAATCTGTTTAATAAAGGTCCTAGGCTACTTCTCTCATAGTCGATTGGTTTTGAGTTGGAACCCCACAAACTTACATGGCATCATAGCAGGGTTCACCCGTGATTGGTGAACGGCCACACAGACTCCACATAACTCATAAGTATCTACGTGTTGGGTAAATAAAAAAAGAACACCACACATGAGGGGCATGTTGAGCAATTTTCATATCGAACAAAATGTGACTTTATAATACTCTTAATAATAAGAGTCTTGAGCCACTTCTCTTATGACCCATTGATTATGATGAGTTAAAGCCAAATGAACTTATTTGTTCCATTTATGTAAAAGTTGACTTTGAAGTCCGCATACGTGTTAGGTGAAATGGCGAATAACATTGAATTAAATTTTCAAATAAAATGAAAATGGTTAAAACCGACTTAATAAAGTCGCTTGATAACGGAAACGGTGAGTAAAAAAATAATGTGTTTAATGTAACTTTTAGTTAAATATTTAAAAAAGATGTGATATATTCTTGTATTTTTTTTTCTATTTATTTTTTTACTTACAAGATTAACGCGTGTCAAAATTAATTGAGCAGGTGAAAAAGAAAATTAATGGACTCTATATATCATCTTATGATAAGTAGGAGGATGAAGTAGAAAAAAACAGTACGAATATATATCATTTTTCTATATAAAAATATGGTTATTTGTTGTTTTTGTCAATTTAGTTTTGTGGATGTGTTTGATTGTTTGGTTTATATTTTTGTTTATTTTGGTATTTGGGAGTTATATGCATCATTTACAATTCATTTCAAATAAAATTTAACCAAGGTTTCAAATAATGTGAGGCGTGACATGATGAAAATGTCAAGCCTCAAGCATTGAAAGCCATGGCTAGGTCACAACGTTTCACAAAGCGTAACTTAAGGCAACAATTTTGTATATAAATTCTAATTATGTAAATAAAATTATACAAACAAATATTAAAAATACATATAGGTTTCTAACATAGTTTATCAAAATTTTTGTTTGTTTTTTGTATATCCAACCAACCTTATAACTGAATAACTATATATATTCGACTCATATGTCCCGATATCTCTAACACGTCTAAAAGAACACAACTTATAACAAGTAAAGGCATGTCAAGCAGTACTTTAGCATACATCAGGCCTTACGTCCAAGCCTTGGACCATGTCATGGCGGTATGATCAAGCTTTAAGCTTTGACGGAGCCATAGCGAAGCCAAAACGAGCTTTTTAGAACCATGATTTTAACCGTCACTGATTTCTTATGCGTGTGTCGACGCGTATGTATACATATGTGTATATATACGTGTGTGTTTCTGTGTGTAATAATGATATTTTTACATATAAACGAATAAAGCGTATTTTAGTCATTTGACTCAATTCCACTCCGATAGTTCAATAACTTTACAAACCAAACAGAAAATTGAAATGAAATTAAACTACATTCCCCTTTTTAATAAACAAACGTATTGTGAAATTTCATTTCTTATGAATTCGATTATATGCAGGAATTCAATTCCATTTTCCGAATATGTGACACAGGACTTAAGTTGTTATTAAGGAACGGTCATTTAATTACTAATGAAAATTTTATAAAACTCTTATTTCCTTCTTTTAATTTCATTCCATTTTCTGTTAATTCTTCTTCCTTCAAAATCAGAGGTTCTATATCCTTTTATAAAATCTTTCTATTTATCCTTATATTTATTCTTTTTGAACAGCAGAACACATACACATCCTAAATCTACTAAACAACACCATTTTGTTCACGGTAAGACTAGAATACATGACCATGAGAAACAAGTATTAAAGTCAAGAGATGTGTTAGGCCGCCCGTATGGCTCAACCCGAAGCCTTCGGGTAGAGCCTCGGGTTCATCGGGTGAGTCCAGAAACACCGGTACACCCCTACCTTTACCTTTTGAATATATTAAACTTTAAGTAAGTTGAAATTACTTTAATACCCCACAACATTACAAAATATATTTGGTAATAAATCTATACTATCTATAATACATTTACCACTTTTGAATCTCATAAAATTAAAGTAAGTTGAAATTACTTTAATACCCCACAACATCACAAAATATCTTTGGTAATGAAGCCATAATTAGAGTGGAAATTAATTTGAAAACTAAAATGCAATCAATTTCTTATATATGGTTTGACTTTACAATCATAAAATTAAAAATACCATAGATTGCAAATCGACATATAAATGATAAAATACCATAACTTTACATAATGATTTCCTACAAAAAAATATTTCATTCGTACATATAGGAAATTTCACCAAAATGTATTCAAGTTGTCATGTTTTGCTATTATATGTATTTGACTTAAAAATTTTCTATTATGTGTATTGAACTTTTAATTTGTCTCCATTGTGTATATTAAACTTTCTATTGTATGTAATAAACTTGTAAGTTTTTTACCTTTTTATGTAACCAAAATACATACAATAACAACAAATTAAAAGTTTGATACATACAATAGAAACTTTTAAAGTTTGATACACACAATAGCAAAACGTGACAACTTGTATACATTTTAGTGAACTAAACTCTTAAATAAACCATGAATTACAAAATCAAGCCATACTCTACAAATATTACGAATTTATAAAAGTGTCTTAATTATTAAAATGAATTATATAGTTCTCTTATCCTAAAACAACACCAACCGTCAATCCATCCATTTGTATTGTGATCACTATGAATAGAAATTAGTTTTTCTGATTTTTATTGTTTTTCAAAAGTTACTTTAAAGGGGGTTTAATAAAATAGTTAATAGATAAAAGAGAAATAAAAACGAAAAAAGGTGAAAGAAAATGAACATGTTACAAATGAAAATTATACAATGTCACCGTAGTTACTTCAAAAATTAATAAAAGATTTGACATATTAAAGAGAAATAAAAATGGAAAAAGGAGAAAGAAAATGGACATGTTAAATGGAAAATTTTCAATGTCACCATATGGTACCGACCGGCACCGGTACCGATTTTACTGAATACCGAATTTGGTTTAAAGACAGCACCGTATACCGTACTGAGTATTCATACTACGGTATTGGCACCGGCACCGGTACCTATTTTCCCTAGTTTTTTCGGTACTAGGTCCGAATACCGATTTAGCAATATTTCAAGTACCGAATACCGGACCGAAAACTCTAACTCGGTACCGGTACGGTTCGGTATTTTTGGTACCCATGCTCACCCCTACTTGCAGCGAACCCGTTGCAAACAACCCTTCAAACGACACCGTTGCAGCAATAATTAAGAGGTTATTGACATGATTAATAAACATAGATCACTTTTAAGAGGTTATTTTCTATTATATTTGGCAGGATATAATGGTGACAAAAATACAAGACATATAAGTAATATGTAAAACCAATCAAATGAATAATCATACGGTGCTGTTTGCAGTGAGTTCGTTGCAAGCATATGCAGCTAATATATGCCCATATATATAAAGCGAGGTAAAATTAGGTTAGACTATACTAACTTTTGAATTGAAAAAAATATATATATATATGATATTACATTTACGTGACATTCTGGCCGAGTAGGAATAAACTTTTATCCTCCTCTTCCGTTTTTTCTTCATTCCATTAAAATATCACGAAAAGCCGAGTAAGCCCAGCGACGGGCAACTAAGCCCGTATTACATAATCCTCACGAGCCCAACTATATAATAAACTGGCCCATAAACTTTTATCCTCGTCTTCAGATTTTTCTTCATCCCTGTCACAAATTTCCCCGATTGGAAAAACCCTAGTGGTCTTAGTAATTCAGTGACATGATTGGCATGCTCAAACGTTCATAATTGCTCCAATGGCAATCGCTGTTTCTCAAGGTTTTGCTTGCAGAAGCCATTTATCTTTCAATCTTCCTCTCATTAATCGTGTTCACAAGGTATCAGTTCTTTCGCATTCCTTATTTGCAGAATTTGAGTCCAAATCCTTGTGGTGTTCTGGAACTTTACTCAAAACAATAGGGTTTATAATGTTTGATAAAGTGGAGCCTAATTATGAAACTTATGGTATATACGTGTTAAAAATTTATAATGGATCAGTTTGAATAATTTCTTTCGATTATTGCCTAATCATAGGCAAGGCATAGATGTTCTGTGGCAGCCATTGGATCGCTGGTTGAATCTGTAAGCGTTCGTAACGAAGATTTTCGGGTTTCAACAGATAGAAATGTAAAAGGTAAATGCTTAACTCTCATCAACTGAAAAGAATTAACAGAAGCCTGTATCATCAGGGTGGAGCTAGAAATATAGGGTTCTTAGCTAAAATTAATAACGTCTATGAACAAAATCAAAGGGTTCATAACTATATTTTTACCTAAATTATATTAAAAATGCACTAAGATCATACAAAAATATTTGTTCACTGGGAACCCTCTCCGAAACACATAGCTCCATCCCTAGTATCATAGTTTTTCATTTATCTGAGGTTATATTCATGTGATGATAGTAGGAGGCAATGATGATTGCAAGCCACATGAATGGAAAAAGTTGTGTTCTAAAGAGCTTGGAATCAAGACTTCAAGGATTACCAAGCCCGCAAAAGTTGTTTTGAACGTGCTTAGGAAAAAGGGTATGTCAATGTGTACTCATGTGGTTCATTTGTTTCTAAAAATTAATAGTAAGAATTCACATGTTATCAATAAATTATTGTACTGTACATGCCATAAAATTAGCCAGAGTCCAGTCCATGGTAGTTAAAGGTGCTAGCTGTTAATACTAATTCATCGGGCTGAAAGTTTTAACTTAAGCGTTACATAATTCCTTTTATTGTAGGGTATGAGGTATACCTTGTCGGAGGTTGTGTACGAGATCTTGTATTAAAGAGAACTCCTAAAGATTTTGACATACTGACATCTGCTGAACTAAAAGAGGTTTCTTTATTCATACTCATTCTCTCTCTCTCTCTCTCTCTCTATATATATATATATATCTGCTCTATAACGGTCTTTTATACCACTAAAAGCTTTATGTGTTTAGAGTTACAGTTCTATCTATTGTTTGTGATGTTCAATCTTGACCGTTTATTTGGCTAATCATTTTCACATGAAACACGTTCAACATCTTGTTGGAAAGCTTCATGTATGAGATTGGAAATTTGGAATCATATGAGTTGCATCATGTTTTACCCATGCATTTCATATTTCAATCACATTAGGTTCAATGTTATCTTAAGTCTGGAGGTGCACAGAGCATGCGCTGACTTACCTTGGACCGGTTTTAAATAGTGTACAAAAACTGGGTTGGGCTAAGCTGAACTTAACCAAAATATTAGGTCTATTTAGGCCCAAATGGTCTAGAGTCCGAAACAGTCCGGCCCGGCCTTGCTTTTATTGTTTTATCTTTTCTAAATATTAATGTGTAATATTGGTTTACAAATATTAATTTGAACTAATTAATGAATTAATAAACTAAAGTTAATATATTCAATAAATATAACAGTTTTTAAAAAAGAATATGTCAAATAAGTTTTTGAAAGTATACACTAAGCATCATCGGCAAATGAAATAAAGGCACAGTAAGATTTAACTAAAACATGTCATTAACAATTCTTAGAGTTGTTTTCCACGTCAAAGTGCTTCTCATGTTTTTGTTATTAAAGGTAAATTTATTAAATAAATAATTGAATTAAAAAAGGGATATATAAAAAAGGGTAGTTTTCTAAGATTTAACATCTTCTTTCATTTTTTCAATTACTTTCTTTTATAAAAAAGTAATTTTACTATAGAAAACAAATTTATCTAAACAATAGAATACTTAAAGGATGTATGATATATGATTAATATAAAGGACCGGTCTTTTCTTCATAAACTCAGATTTTTTGGCTTTTCTTAGGCTTCAGGCATAGGGCCTAGGCGGGACCAAGCTTTGATGACTAATTCTGTGTTTGTTTAGGACTTGTAGCCCAGCAGTATAAAGTGTTGTGGAAAGGTGTCCCTCCGCAAGTGGTTGAGGGTTCAAATCCCATGGTGGACAATGGAGTAGATTTAGGAGTATGTTTAGTGTGTGTGTGTGTGTTTGCCTCTTAAATAAAGATTCTGTGCGACTGTGCCTGTTTAGAACTTTCAGGCTTGTCCAGCCCTATGCATGGGATCAGGCCTTAGCCCGTTTGTGCACCCCTAAGCTTAAGAAACAACATGTTGGAACAATTTGAAGGGCGAAGTGCATGAAAATACAACGAACTTTGGCTAAGCTATGATTGTATGCAATCAAAATTATTTTTTAAAAACAATTCAACCAACTTGGTTATTTTTCCCATTGTGTACAAAACGTAACCTGATTTCGAGTTGCAGGTCATTTTAATTTGAAGTTCATATTTCTTTCCCACGTATCCTAACAAATATCAACAAGATTCAAAGATTAACCTAGAAATCAAAGATGAACTCATATGAAGAACTTGAACCCAGATGAAGACGAAGAACAATGAAAACCCTAATCTGAAGATGAACAATGAAACCCTAAATCTGAGATGAAGATGAAGAACAATTGAAGGTGGTGGTAGTTGTTTAAAGGGCAGTGGCGATGGTGATTTTTGAAGGCGACAGTGGTTTGAAGGGTAGCGGTGATGATGGTTTGAAGGTAGCGGCGGGTAGCAGATCTGAGAGACCGTTGGCAGTGGTAGTGGCGTGAAGGTGGCAGTGGAGATGGCAGTTTGAAGGGGGCGATGTGGTGCTGGTTTGAAGGCAGGACGGTAGTAGATCTGAAGCACCGTCGGTGGTGGTGGTGCGAAGAAGGTGGTGGTGGTTATCTTCATAAAATACACCTATATCTTTATTATTTACTCCATCAGAATCATTAAAAAACTAAAAAATAATAATAAAAAAAAGATATAACCGGTTAGAGTAAGAAAGACCTGCTATAATAGGTCATATGCATACAATGGAGGCTTTTTAGAAAGTTAATTGCATTGTTTTTAAAAAATAAAGTTGATTGTATATAATGGTAGCTTATTAGTCAAAGTTCGTTGTATTTTCATGCAGTTTACTCCAATATCAAACCTAAATATATACTGCAGAGTTTTATTGTAAATGTTATTAAATGATTAACCAAAATGCTTGTAACTCCAAAATCTTCACATCCATGGATCAAAATAAAATGGACAATGTTGGCTCTTTGCAGGTAATGAGAGCATTTCCCCGGTGTGAAATAGTTGGAAGGAGATTTCCTATATGCCATGTACATGTTGATGATGCTGTTGTTGAGGTTGGTACACTAGTTTCATGTAATGAAAGAGAATGATGTGCGTTCAAAGTTCTGAATCTGAATGCATGTTTTTGATAGAATATTTATAACTTGATTATGAATATATAATTTGAGTGCAGGTTTCAAGTTTCAGCACAACTGGAAGGAAGTTTGGGAGGAATTCAAAATCTGCCTTGAGAAAACCTTCTGGTTGTGATGAATGTGATTATATTCGATGGAGAAATTGTATGCAGAGGGATTTTACAATTAACGGGTACATACCTGCCCTACCACATAAGCATTTGAGTTGGATCTGCTTTATGGAACTGACTATTGCGATATGAAGTCACATTTAAGGAAACAATTTTTGTTGTTTATGTTAGTTTTGGATAATGAGGTTCATGGGTAAACTAAAATGACATGTTTACTCATTCTTTTGACCTAATTCCAAAAACACATACAAAGACTATTTTCTAGTTAATGTAATTTGTTTTATTACCACTGATGCTAAGAACGTAATCAACTAGATAGGTGAAACAGATTGGAGAAATAGATAATAGGATGCGATAGATAAATCTAGTATTGGAAATGAAAGATTACAAGAAGAACAATGAAGTAATCAGAAGGAGATCGTATAGAAACTCCCCTGCCCTAAATCAGAGAAGAACTTGCTATGGTGTCTTCCTGCCCAAGCTCTCCAAGAGCCGAAACTTGAAACTGGGAAATAACTCTCCATACCCCCTTTCCCTTTAAATTCGTTAGGTATATAAGTTTGTTCTCTAGGAAGGCCCTAGGCCCAATGGGCTGTCGGTCTAATATTTGGTCCATAGCATATTCTCTATCAATTGATTATCTCATTGTGCTTAATTAGTTTCATATGATCACTTAAAAGGACTGGCTCAAAACAACCCCTGGTTAATTGTATGTCGGACGCATAAGTGGGAGAAAGGAACGGTAATGAGTCTGATTGAACGTATCCCATTTCGGTGGCTAACCCCAGACTAGGATCGTGATACCGTGGTGGGGGAGTCGCTGGCATTGTCCAAGTTTTGTTTGGTGAGAAAATGATAAATACTACAAGTGAGCGATGAGAATCTTCTTAAAAGGAATGCATAGGATGTGGCCTCAAAAGTGTTGGTGCCCTAGGGGAGGAGGTTGGCCGAGGGAAGGATTTGTGGGCCGAATCATATACTTGGACCTTGTCTGAGCTTGCAGATAATGGGTACATCATCAGGTCCCCCTCATTTGGTTAGACTGATTCATCGAAGTCTTGTCGAACTATTACCCTAAGTATGCAGGTTCATTTTAGATCCTTCACAAGTATGTTGTCTAGAGCCATTTATGTGTTGCCGTGCAGTGCTATAAAATATTGCCCAAACAGAGGCTCAAAGGGGCAATTTTGTGAAGTCTAAGCAAATTATGATATTCATAAAAGATTAAGGCCATCACAACAGGAATGTGCTGCGCCTGCTCACCTAAGGTAACCTATCCTCCTGGATGAGGGTTTTGTTAACCTTCCCTTGCGGACCTGGATATGCCCTTCAATTGTATAGCTTTACATCTTTAAGATGTTTTCAAGACACACCCAACTTTGTTTACTCCAGCCCCATGGATGACGTCATTTGATCAAGTGTATGTCAGATGCTTCAGTGCGGGAAGGGACCGGGAAAGAGCTGGATGGTTTGTCTCCATTTTGGTGGCTAACCTCAGTTTGAGACTGTGAATCTGGGCTGGGTGATGTTGACATTGACTGACTTTTGGTCGGTGTGGAGAGAAAATTTTCAAGTGAGTGATGAGAATCTCCTTAGAAGGAGAATAATTAGGGTGAGAATGAGTAGGATGTGTCCTCAAAGTGTTGGCGCCCCCCAAATAAGGGAGGAGGTTCGTTGAGGGAAAGATTTGTGGGCCGGATCTCATACTTGGACCTCTACTCGTTCTTTTGACCTACCAAAGACTCTTACTCCCATTTCAAAAAATGTTTCTCCCCTTTTTTCGTCAATTTCATGTTGATCATTTTCATCTTTTACTTTCTTACATAATTAGAACTTAACAAACACAAACATTTTGGTTATCTGATTATTACAACTTTAAACAATAGAAACACATGCAAAAACTATTTTCTAGTTTATGTAATTCGTTTTTTACCACCAATTATCTCATGGTGCTTATTCACTAGCATAGTAGCATATAATCGCTTTCAACACGAACTCAAAACACCCTCTGAAACAATATTGCCACAATTGCCTTAAATAAATCTTATTATATGCATCTTTCTAAACTGTATGTCTTAATTCATACAGGCTGATGTTTGATCCATTTGCAAGGATCGTGTATGACTATATTGGTGGAATGGAGGACATCCAAAGGGCCAGAGTGTGCATTTTATTCTTTCAGTTTGCATTTCAACAGCTATTGTGAGCATGTACATTGCAGTTTTGTATTCATTCTTCTTGTTGCATGCAGGTTCGTTGCATAACTCCTGCAAGCACTTCTTTTGTGGAAGATTGTGGTATGTTCTATAATTTCAATCCTGTGGTTTCTTACTTTTAATCTATGTAGTTAAGTGAAAAACACTGTGCTACTATTTAGTTTATATGTTAGATTCTCGCATTTGATTCTCATACACATTATACAGCTCGCATTCTGCGTGGGATAAGAATTGCTGCTCGTTTAGGATTTCGATTTTCCAGAGAAACTTCTCATTTTTTAAAAGCATTGTCCAATTCTTTGTTAAGGCTTGATAAGGTATACCTTTTTGTACTTTGTCATATTATTCTGTAATGGTGGCATGATGAGTGAGTCATGTGGTTTGGAGAACGGGTCAGGTTTAAACATGTCATTTTAATATGATTCAAAACGAGCCACTGCTTGCCGGGCAGACTCACAAACACGTTTTTGTTACTTTTTTTAAACTTAAAATAAATAAAAAACATATTAATTATGATGACCAAAGCAATATTCATACAATGATAATCTATATCCATGAATAAAACAGTCCAGAGCGATTTTCAACCTGTTTGAGCCGTTCCCCTTTTAGTTAATTTTTTATTTGACCCATTTGAGATATGATACAATATTTATTGATCGGTTTAGGGCCGGATACACATGGAAATGAATTATATGTTGGCATATGGATCTGCAGAGGCATCACTAAGGTTGCTCTGGAAATTTGGACTCCTTGAGATTCTTCTACCTCTCCAAGTATGGGGTTTCTTTGCCCAGTAAAAAGTTACATACTTACATAACACCTCCGTAGAAATTGGGGTTATTTTGCATAAAGAGGTATCCGACTTTGTTCTGATTTCTATTTTTAGTAACCATCTTTGCAAAGTTTTAATCCATAAAAAGTAAGCAATTACCAATACTTCTATCCAGGAGAATCTTCAACATGTCAGCTCGTATCCAGTTTTCTGGTTGGCTGGTTGCCACATCAGAAAAAGTCAACATGGTCAGACTTACTGCCAAATTGTTCCCTGTATGATGACCTCAAATAGAAAATCTTGAAAAAGGGGTTTTATTAGTGAACTAAAGATGGTTGTTCGGAACAGAAATCAGTTCAAACTTAATTACCTTTCTTTATGCAATAACCCTTTAGAAATCCATTGGATGATATGATGTATATTGGTTTCATGCAGGCGTCTTACCTTGTTTCACATGGATTCCGTAGACGTGATAAGAGATCTAACATGCTCCTTGTGAGTTTTAACATTTTTTTCCATTAAATGCTACTTGTTAGTGCATGTTTTTGAAGATCATGATCCTGTTTTGCAGTCCTTGTTTGCTAGCTTGGATAAACTTCTGGCACCTGATCGTCCCTGCCACTCTTCTCTGTGGTAAGAATATGTCTGAGACACTAAAATTTTAAAAACAATTCCGGCCCAACCCAGCCTGTTTTGACCTGACCTGTCAACCCAGCAGCCTGCCCAGTTATTGGCCTTTACAGGATTGGCATCCGAGTATTTCATGAATGTTGGGAGACCAACCTCACGATGACACACACACACACAGCAACTTCAACCTGTCACCCTTCCCGCCTGCCCAATCATCGGCTTTACAGGGTTAGCATCTTAGCATTTGGTAGACCAACATTGGCAATTTGGCATGGTAATTATTTATAAAAAGTAAAAGAATTATTTTGAGCTACCCTAGCCTGATTCAATCTGTACAAATATGACCTCTTTTGACACATCACCCAACCTACCGGCCCAAATTTTGGTTTTAACAGGGTTAGCATCTAGCATTTCATCAAATGTTGGTAGACCAAAGTTTATAAAAAATTTAGGGTCAATAACGGTTTAACCATCAAAGTTTGAGTTCAGTTTCGGTTTAACCATCAAAGTTTTTTTCTAAAAGCTTTTACCATAAAGTTTGAATTTGTTATATTTAAACCTCAAAGTTATACCTTCTTTTTGGTTTAAACCTTAAAGTTACTTTTCAAATGATTTCACTCTTTAAGTTTTTGTTAGAAAATGGTTTGACCCCTTAAGTTTTGTTAAGTTTCTAAAAAGAAGGTAAAAGGAGATAGGTGTGATAGGAGGGCACGGTTAAACAGGTAAGCGAAGGCTCTCTCTGACTAAGATGTATAATCATGTAAAGTGGGTAAAATCAAAACCAATACAAAACTTAATGGATTAATCTGTTTTTTAAAGAAAACTTCAAAGTTTAAACCATTTGAAAAAACTTTTAAGATTTAAATCATAATAAATTCGAAACTTTACAGTAACTTTGATGGTTAAACCGAAACTGGACTTAAAACTTCGATGGTTAAACCATTATTGACCCAAAAATTTAAAAGTATTTTGGGCCTAGCCAGCACGTTTTGGGTGTGTGTGTGTGTGTGTGTATGACCAGTCATCCAACCTGTCCAATGATTTTTTTACAGGGTTAGTATCTTAGCATTTCATGAAGCGTTGGTGGACCAACCTCGGGATGCTTTGGTGATCGCTGCATTTAGCATAGCTGTTCATAGTGGTGGATCATTGTCTGAAGCAGTAGATATTGCAAGGGAGATCTCGCAGCCTCATGAAACAAGTTTCCATGAAATATCAGAACCTATGTTTTTATATTCAAAAGATGAATTAATGGACGAGGTCATAAAACTTGCAGATTCTGTAAAAGCTGCATTACGGAGATTGACTGATGAAAATTTTGTTTCCCAGGCCCTGGTCCAGTACCCTCAAGCTCCAGAGTCTGATATGGTGAGAACTTGCGTTTTGAAACTATTTATCTAACTACTGCAACTAGTCATAATAATCAGTTCCTAATGTTTGAGTAAATAGATTCTGCTTGATCTTCCAGACATCAAATACTCAGTTTTCATAATGACATTAAACTAAACTAATTATCAAACAGGAAAAATATAATTGTCTAACTACCCCTTCTTTTATTTTAATTTGAGCAACTTCACTTCTGTCTAATTATATGTATAACCTTCCACACGAATTTGTCAAAAACTCGAACAATTGATCATTACGTCATAAACACATTCGAGCATCGTCTCTTCGCTGTGTTCTCGAGTTATTTTTTGGAAGGAAAGGGAGGGGAAGGGAAGGAAACAATTAGTGGTGTGTGTTCTCAAGTTATTTTAAAGATGGAAAGGGAGGGGGAAGGAGGGGCTATTTGATTAAAAAATTATCCTCCCAAATATGGGATGATTTGGAAGGAAAGGTTCCCCCTTCCTTTCCTTTCTTTTCCTTCCAACTCAACTCAAGAACACAACCTAGTCATCTCTTTTCCTTCCCTTTCTTTCCCTTCACTTCCATTCCCTCCCCTTTCCTTCATTAAAAAACTCGAGAACAGGGCGTTGTAGTCTGATAGCTGATTATTTGATTCTAATTATTGAACTTCACATTATCGTTTCCAAATCGTGCATTGAAACATCCTCTTAGTACCACAAGATTAAAACTTATGGTCTTTTTCTTCTTCTCTCTTTCAGGTTTTCATTTCATGGACTCTGTCGTTAAAGGTATGCTCTATGTTTGAGTGTGTTAAGAAGGGCAAGAATCGGAGGTTTGTACCAAAAAGAGGAAGTGAAATCGACTATGAGTCGTTGGCATTGGGTAGATTGGATGAAGTGAGGGACATTTTTGGTAGAGTTGTTTTTGACACCGTTTATCCTGCCAAATTGGCTGGGCAATGAAACCAGTAAAACTTGTTTATTTTTTTTAGAATCATAATTTTTTATTTGTTTTTCTCCTCTAGTTCAGGTCACCTTGTAACTCGAAAGCTATTAAAAAGGAACGCGATGTATACACACAAAAAATGTATATATGAGGCAAAACGAGGCAAAACGAGGATGTTAGGCTGAGTGGATAAAGTGTCCGGTATTAGTACATGATATATATATATATATATATATATATAATTATAATTATAATTTATAGACACTATATTATTGACATGATATATTATTATTTTTTTAATAAAATGATTTACATGGTGCTTATTAGGGCCAGCAAAGCAGTAGTTTGATTATTTATGGCGGATTTAAACTTGTATATATACCAAAAAATAAGCTATCTTGATACTTTCAATACTAAATTAAAGTCAAAATAAATTATTGGATCGATCTACTATCAATCGAAATTAAAGTCAAAATTAAACCTTTTTGCCATGTATGTCACATTTATGTGTTGATTCCATTTGATGTTGTAACCGCTCCTTTACGGAGTGACTTTTTATCACATAGTGTTGCTCCCGCCACAATACTAACCACCGCCACCAGGGTTGTCCGTCAGACTAACCTGACCGACCGGATTCAAGTCTGGGCTAATCAACTTTTAGGTGTCTTGTTCGGGTAACCCGGTTAAGAGTGGTGTTATTCGAGTCGGGTAACAGGAAAAATAACGTTCAAAAGACAAAAGTAAGAAATTCGAATTCTTTCTAAAAGTAATTTTAGATTCCTAATTATTTAAAACCCATCACCGATTTATGCGAGTATAATTAAGCAAGACACACCATGTTCATTATTTCCTAATTTTCTGGCCAAATGTATTTTAATACGCTACGCATAGAACCAAAAAATTGATGGCAATTCACTAATGCTAAATTAATTAATTTATTAAATTTTTGTTTGTCAATAAAAGTTTAGGCACAACCGATTAGGGGTGTCAATGGGTTAGATTTTGATCCAGATCTGATCCGATCTGTTCCATTTATTTGATCCAACGAGTCAAAAAACTAGATCCATAGACCCAATAAGCGATCCAACAGGTCGATCCATTTACTTGGATCACTATGTGGGTCGATCCAAGATCTGTCTGGGTCGACCCATTTAATATTAAACTATAATTTTATTTTTACAACCACCATCATTATCAATTTATCATTTACCACCGTCACCGCCAACCACCGCTACTACCACCCGTCATCAGCCGCCACCACCGCCCACCACCACCTACCACCGGCCGCCGTCTGCCTGCGGCCACCAACCACCACCCGCCTTGTGGCTGTCATTCACTACCACCCGCAGCCACCACCCATCGCGCGCCGACACCACCACCGCCCACCGCGCACCAACACCTGCTACCACCCACCACTACGCGCCACTACTAGTGCCCGCCATCGGCCACCACCGCTCGCGGCCGCCACTACCCACCACCGCCTCCGTCACCTGTCAGCAATCAGGATATATAGGGAATATATATGTTGAATACATGTTGATAAAAGTGGATTTTGAATATATTTTGTTTCCTGTATGTATGTAGCAACGGCTTGCTCTCGTGATGTGTTTATATATATATATATATATATATATATATATATATATATATATATATATAGAGGGATGAGATCAAATAAAAAGAAAATTAAAGTAAAAAGGATGATTATTTGATCATTTTTCGATATATATATCAACTGATAATCGTTAGTTCATCGTCTTTATTGATTAAAACTAGTTCTTCATCAATTTCTTTTTTATTTCAAATACAGATTTTGAAAACAAAATTTTGGAATAATTTGTTGATGAACAAAGTGCTTTCATCTAAAAAGTGATGAATATGTTGGATTCATCAAAAATAAATTGATGAAGAACTAGTTTTAATCAATAAAGATGATGAACTAACGATTATCAGTTGATATATATACCGAAAAATGATCAAATAATCATCCATTTTATCCTTTTACTTTAATTTTCTTTTTACTTGATCTCTATCCATTCACTAACTCGATCAATCCCCTACCATACATATATTCCATCGATCAAAGCTTTCTTTTTACGTATCACTTGTCAGCAATGGCGTTCCCAGCATATATACTAATTTGGGTCACAAAACTTACTGTCAAACTATTCATTCATTTTTACCAAATATATTTGAAACATGAATTCAATATAAACGTACAGATTAAAATTTATAAGTTATACACATTAATAGATATGCAATTAACTCCCGACGATTAGTTTGAGTGTCAGGCGAACATATAGTTGACATTCTTTCTAAGGGTGGGGGTGGGGGTGGGGGTGGGGGTGGGGGATATATTTTATTTACTTATTATATAAATAATAATAAATAATTAATATTAAATTGGTCGATCCGAGTCAAGATCTAATAGTAATTGATCCGATCCAAATCCAATTAAATGGATCTTCATGTTATTGGATCAAATCCAAATCCAATTAAATGGATCGATGGGTCATGTCAGATCTTTAAAAAATCCGAATCTGCTCATTGACAAAAGTATTGTTCCTGTATACTTGTTTAGATTTCTTGTGTACACACATGTATCTTTAATTGTTTTCTTTTCACAAAAGTATTGTTTTCATAAACATTTATCTTATTAGTGGGAAATAAGATATGTTTTCTTTTACACAAATTAAATGAAGTGATTTTTAAGTGGAAATCTGAGTGATTACTATTATTCTGACTCTGTTGATATGAGACAACATCTCTGAATTCAACTCATGAGCAAGCTAACCTACTCAATATATAAGAAAGAGGTAGAGCCTTGACCATCAGAAATTTCTTTTGGCCAAGTGGTAAGCGCTTTGATTCTAACAATTGATATCAAAGCGAGGTCATGGGTTCGAATCCTATATCATGCAAAAAGATGCTGGGGTGGGGGGAGTTGGATGGGTCATTGGCTGTCATCTTCCTAAATCTTCTCGTAGGTTGTGACGAGTTGGAATCCAATGAGTCTAAGGCGTTTGCGGAGATATTGGGGGGAGAATGTTGGTATGAGACATCTTCAAAATAATTCAACTCATAGGCTTTCTTTTGACCTAGTAGTTAACACCTTGATCCTAACAGACTCAAACTAAAAGTATCATATATAGTGGGAAATAAGATATCCTAAAAGACTCAAATGTATTAGTTTAGAATCATAGACCAATTAATTTTAAGTATGTTAAGGTTCTAGATAAACTATTAATTTTATATCCATTCTTTTCCTTCTAACTTATTTTATATTAAAATTAAATTAAATAATGTTTTGACTTCAAGTTAAAAATGAGTTTGTTTACCTAAAAAGTTAAAATTGGATTTTAATTTTCATAAAAATAGATGGTTCGGGTTTGATATATATTAATTACATCAAAATTAATGGTTAAGATTGTTTAATAGATTTTAGGGCAAACGTGCGCGAAAATACTATAAACTTTGCCAGTATTATCATTGTATGTAGCCAACTTAATTTTGTACCTATAAATAGTTAAATACAAACAAGTTTCATTTTGTCATTATATATAATTGGTAACCTAATTACCAGATTACCGGATATTTCTTTTATTTTTGAATTTTTGAATTAGGGTATTTTTTATGTTCTTGGTATTCTTCAAGTTCCTAATTGAACACAAAAAATCGAATTTATACAACTAACAAGAATCACAAAGTCGATGAATAAGAAACTTTAAACAAACAATTAAAATCCAGATTAATTGCAAGCCCTTAACTAACCAATTGATCCAACTATTAAAAGCACAAATTCGGTGAAATAAAACGATTAAACCAACATATTAACCCAAAAATGAATTATAGATCTTGAAACCTTACAAATTTGGGAACCCCAAAAAATCAAAATCGAACTCCATATATCTTGTAAATCTAACAAACTGATTGAAGCAAATATAGAATATCTAACAAAAACAAAACTAATTGAAATGGAATATGCATATATAAAATATCAAACAAAAGCTGAAGTTGATTGAAGAAATGGTTGAATCAAACCCACAAAACTGAATCAAAATCAAACCAAAATCAGAATCTTAATCATTTGAATAAAAAACAGTATCTAGAAATTGCAATTGTAAACCCATAAACTGAAATCGCATAATCGGTTTGAACATGATCATCGAAAAAGTGAATTTGCAATGAAGTTTTATGAACCCTAATTGCATCGCATCTGCTCCAAGTTTTATGAACCCTAATTGCATTGTATTTGCTCCAAGTTTTAGAACCCTAATTGCATCACTCCAAGTTTCAAGAACATAGATGTTTGTATAATCGATTATAGTTGATGAAGCTTGAAGGTGAGCCACCCATTTCACCGATTTTGAAAGCTGATATTGAAAGCTTGAAGGTGAGCCACCCACTTCACCAATTTGAAAGCTTGAAGGTGAGAAACCAAATACAATCGATTACAGTTGATAAAAGGAAGATAGTCATATATTTTTAATTAACATATTAACAAAATAAAAATAATTAAAAAAAGGGGTAAAAGCCGTTGTTGACCTGCTAATTTAGGTCTAGTTTGTTGTATTTTCACGTATTTTGCCCTAGATTTTATGCGTGTTAGTCTTTTAAATATATTAAAAGATTAAAATTAGCAATTGTGCGTGTGTGTATATATATATATATATATATATATAAAGTTTTATTTGAGAGCTCTTCTTATTGTGGGTACCATGAGAACCAATATTGGCGTTTGATTAAATTAGATCAATGACTATAATATTAATGCTTCATTAATGAGCTGTTATTAATGCTAATTAATTTTGGAAAAATTAAGTCAATCTAATAATGACTAATCCATCTAGTCTCAATTCACTGTTAGGTAAATATATAAATAACCAAAATACTCCTATTAATAAGCATTAATTGTGGTTACAAATGATACTCATAGTAAGAACAATTCTCAAATAAAATTCTCCCTACTCGTAACTACTATTAATGTTCACAAATGACTCATTAATAGAGATATTTTTGTCATTTATATATTTACTCAACTGTGAATTACGTCCGGGTGGATGAGTCATTATTAGACCGACTTAATTTTCTCAAAATGCTCCTTATTAACCATTGTTGAGTTATTAATGAGACAATCATTAGTCATTAACGAGCCATCAAAATTATTAGCAATTGAATTATTTTAATCAAGGTCCAAGATTGGTTCTTGCGGTATTTGCAATAAGAATGGTTGTGAAATGAACTCTCCCCTGTATCTTTACTACTCTATAAAGCATTTAGCTCTTTTTTTAAGACAATTTTTTAAGTTAAGTAGTACAAGTAATATAGCATGCTTTACAATAACTTTCAGCAACAATTTTAACACTTTTAAAATAGTACAACTCAAATAGCATTATTTACAATATGTTCCAGCAATGATTTTAAACACTTTAAAACTGTCCAAAAATTTAATTACATAAAACTGTCATAATTTAAATACACAATTAATACTTTAAAACTGTCCAAAAATTAATTACAAAAAACTGTCAGAATTTAAATACATAATTAAAACTTACTGTTTTTAAAAAGTTTTATATTCTATCATGAAATATGATCGTAAAAATGGTATGAATTTGTTCATACAAGAATAGAATGTTGTCATTTAAACATAAGTGTTGCGTTAACTTGATATTTGTACGAAGATCACAACCACCATATTTTCCAGCAACATCACAAATAACATGTTGAATTGACATTTCGACAAATGAAACTATTTTAACCCGTCGCATCGCGCGGGTAAAATACTAGTAATTATATATGTATATATACGGCATGAATTAATGAAGAACCATCATTATTTGAAGAACACAATGAAACATTTTGGTGTTGACAGGTGACACTCTCAGTAAGAGCAACATTGGAAATCAGTTTAATTTAAAAACTCATTCGCCTTTATGTTGGAGACATCACAATTATTCTAAACAAAAAACCCATTCAGCTTTTAATTTACCATAATTTAATCATCTTTAGAAATTTTAACAAAATAAATACTACCATTAGATTAAGTTCTTCATTCTCTTCAATTCAAAGAACCAAAAATGCAAGTAACTATATATACATGCAAATAATCAAAATTCATATAACAACATCCATCAAAACTAGTTCGTCATCCTTACGAAAATTGTTCCACTAAGCATTATATACAAAATGGACAAACCCAAAACAACTTCAGATTGCAAACCAAAGAACTTATCATCTTTCTCATTTCTGAATCCAAAAAATTAAGACCTGCATACTCACGATTGATGTACAAGAAATTTTGAATTAAAAGAAATCACAGTATGCTATCGAGAAAAATGGAGAAGATCAAGACTCTAAATCTAAAAACGAGATCTGGATATCGGGTGGCGAATGGTAAGGTGTTGATCGTGACATGGGGCTTGGTCGATTGGAAGAAACCATGGTTACCTGCTTCTCTTTGCTAGAGAGAAGAACAAGATGGGGGTGGATGTCGTTGGCAACAGAGCAGCGATGGTGGATTTGAGGTTAATTGTTTATGTTGTTCAAACATAGAAGATGAGAGAGAAAATCGGAAATTGTGATATGTCAGTGCCATGAGGCTATAGAAAAAGGGCGGAAGAGCGATGGTTGCCGGAGGTTGGCGGTGGGTCGGGGGGTGTTGATCGTGAAAAGGATGGAAGTGTAGATCCGAGAGAGAATGAGTGGGTTGAACAATTTTTTGAAGATATATAATCAAGTAGGCGAGGAGAAGATGGGGTTGGAAGAATTAATTTGAAATTCCAATACTACACTCGTATGATTATAATCAACATCCTGATGCTTTTTTTAAATAAAAAGATATCATAACCATTGATTTATCTAATCCAAAGTTCCATATATAGTACAATAACTGTGAGAACTAATCTTAGCACTTCATTTAAATTAATCAATGACTATGAATTTTTGACGGCTTATTAAAAATTTATTAATGGTTCATTAATGACACATTAATGAGAGTGTTTTGAGAAATCAAGATCCGTAAATTAATGACGATTCATCCGGATGGAATTTATGGTTAGATAAATATATGACCAAAATACTTCTATTAATGAATTATTAATGGTGTTACAAACAATTCTCGTAGTTTTTACGAACAAATTATATATATTTTGTTATTTAACAACTTTTTAGAAAGTTATTTTTTAATCATTGATAACATAACTAGATTAGATACCCGTGTACACGGGGGGTTAGTTTAAAAAATGATAAATATTAAACATTAATAAAAATATAATAAATGATTAGAAAACATGAAATAATATTGGGAATTTAAAAAAAGAATGACATTTGGCATCAACCCAACGATGGAGACGCGAGAGGAGAGGAAATGTGATGATAGATATGTGGTATTATGAGATGAAGATACATGATTCTATTTATTGTACAAAACATCGATCATTATTGTACAATTAAGGGCAATATGGTCAAATCTTTATTAGTTATAATTAAAAAAATTAAAAATGATTATAGAATATTTTAAAATGATAAAACTAAGAGTTTGGTAAATATAATATTATGAAATATTATAAAGGGTAAATATGATATTTATAAATTAAGGTGAACATATATGATATTTTAAGATTTAAAAAAGACATAAATGAAATTCTGCCTAATAAATTATTTGATTATTATTGAATCCAATTTTTTTTACCAAAATAAATTGTTAAGAATTGATAATTAAAATTTTTATCAAAATAAATGTCTAGGATTGTATAATAAAATTTATTGATTTTGCTCGAAATTTATTATAAGAGAAAGAAAGAAAGAAAGAAATATATATCTATACTACTATATAAAGCATTTAACACTCTCTCTGCTTCTTAATTTTAAGACTTCTTAAAATTCAATCAAAATAACATCTTGGTCTTTCATTTTATTTAACTTAATCTCATCCACTCAATCTTTAACCATTCCAATCTCTCTCCTAATTTACTTTAACTTTTTATTCAATTAAAATATACTCTCACACAAACATAATTATACAACCATAACAACATAATTTCTAATATCTTATTAACTTCTCTATTCTTATTTCATAAATATTATTTTTTTCCTTATTTTAATGTCTTTTAGATTTTATTTTTAAAATTAATAAAATAGTTTATGCAAATAAAAGAAAAATTAAAAAAAATGGGACATGTTGCTAAAGAATTTTTTTTGTGACATTGAATTTTGCGAATAACATATCATTACATTTTTTAAAGCGACATATTATAAATCAAAAACTATTCGACTCCGCAGCATTGCGCGGGTACGATGCTAGTATATATATATATAATGGATCAATAAAGTCCTATGCTTAAACATAAAACCCAAAGGCCAAATTTGAACAATTAGAATTTTTAAATCAATGGTCAAGATTTAATAATGGCATGATTGTAATTAAGTAACCAATTATAAGATTTAATTATAGAAAAAAGGGTATTATGGGAACTTATAAACTTACGCCTCTTCTTAAGACTTGTCAAAAGTCTTTTTTAATTTTTTACTTACCTCTTAAATCTTTAAATGACCATAACTATTTCAATTTTAAGAATTTGAGCAAAAAAATTATACCAATATACTTATTTTTTAATCCTTTTTCAAACAAGACCACTCTTCCTATATTTCTGAAAATTTTATTGCGAAAATGCAAACCATGTGAAAATGATACCAAAATGTTATCATTTTGAATCATGTGATTTTTTATCATTTTCGGCTGTAACCATGTGTATCTATATCATTTTCAGCTAAAAACATGTGCATTTATATCTTTTTCGGCTAAAAACATGTGCATATATATCATTTTTGGGCTAAAAACATGTGGATTTATATCATTTTCGGGTTAAAAACATGTGAATGTTTATCATCAAATTGTTATCATTTTCGGCTAGAAAGTTATCAATTCCAGCTGAAAATGATAACATTTTCCAGCTACCGAAAATGATAACTTTCAGCCATGAAAATGCAAAATGATAAAAATTCACATGTTTTTACTCCGAAAATGATAAAAATTCAAATGATTTTAGCCCAAAAATGATATAAATACACATGTTTTAAGCTCAAAATGATATAAATACACATGTTTTTAGCCGAAAAAGATATAAGTACACATGTTTTTAGCCGAAGATGATAAAGATATACATGGTTACAGTCGAAAATGATAAAAATTCACATGATTCAAAATGATAACATTTTGGTATCATTTTCATATGGTTTGCATTTTCGAAATAAAATTTTCAGAAATATGGAAAGAGTGATCTTGTTTAAAAGAGAATTAAAAAAATGAGTAGATTGGTATAATTTTTTTGCTCAAATTCTCAAAATTGAAATAGTTATGGCCATTTAAAGATTTAAAGGGTAAATAAAAAATTAAAAAAGGAAAATTTTTGAAAAGCCTAAGAATACGTGGGTTTAGAACCTTTTTTTTACAATTCCTATTTTGTCCTTTTAAATGAGTAGCTGAGAATTGGACTTTGAGGTCTATGTTTAAGGGTGAGACTATGTAGATCCTTACCCTATATATATATATATATATATATAGAGAGAGAGAGAGAGAGAGAGGAAGGATCCGGTGAGAACACATGTTAAATGGAGAACGGTGAGAACACTTGTAGGCCAATCATTTAATTAAATAAATAGGAAATCTAAAATCAACCTACCTTAATTAAATCAAATCATTAAAATTCAACATACCTTAATTAACCAAGATTAATATCAGCCATTAAATAAAGATCATCCAAGGGCTATAAACTGTTCTCCACATTTTTCACATTAAGAGGTGTTCTCATTTGATCCTACCTCTCTCTCTCTCTATATATATATATATATATATATATATATATATAGAGAGAGAGATGAGATCAAATAAAAAGAAAATTAAAGTAAAAAGTGTAAAAGGGATGATTATTTGATATTTTTTAGGTATATATATCAACTGATAATCGTTAGTTCATCATCTTTATTGATTAAAACTAGTTCTTCATCAATTTTTTTTGATTTCAAATACAGATTTTGAAAACAAAATTTTGGAATAATTTGTTGATGAACAAAATGCTTTCATCTAAAAAGTGATGAATATGTTGGATTCATCAAAAAGAAATTGATGAAGAACTAGTTTTAATCAATAAAGATGATGAACTAACGATTACCAGTTGATATATATACCGAAAAATGATCAAATAATCATCTCTTTTACCCTTTTTACTTTAATTTTCTTTTTACTTGATCTCTACCCTATATATATATAAAGAGAGGGGGGCGGAGATCAAATGAGAATGGTTTACAATACGAACCATTGCGAATGGACCGAATCACAAGTTTTTTGTATTTTTGAGTCAATAATTGCGGTTGACTTGTTTTTTAATACGTAAATTTGTTTTCCTTTTCTTTTAAATTTTGGATAAATTTGAATTATATAAATAAAATTAGTTTTTAAATTTTTTAGGTTTTAGATGTAATGATTTTAAGTCGGATGCAGTGTTTTAAATAAGAAACAGTTATATTTTAAATCATAAATTATTAAATTCTTCAATAAAAATGCAGTAATTTTGACGGTACCTTATGTTTATTAGCCGATATATAATGATTTTAAGTTAGATGCAGTGTTCCTAATGTTTCTACTTTAAGACTGTTGCTACTGGATCCTCACTATATATATAGTGAGGATAATAAATATTAAAAATGATAGATAATGTTATTAATAGCACATAAGTTAAAAAAAGTATGGATGGTACTAAACTAGCATCATACCCGCGCAATGCTGCGGTGGCAAATAGTTTTTGGTTTACAATATGTCGCTTTCAAAAATGTAATGATATGTTATTCGCGCGATTTAATGTCACGAAAAAGTTTTCTACAACCACATTGTAACACCCTGATTTTCAGTCCAAATTTAAATTTTCCAAAACTCATTTTGAAACATACTTTATACATGGTTGCGGAAGCATTTCAACATTTTTGAAGTATTTCAACGAAATATAGTACACTTTATCATTAAACTTCTGATAATTAAAATTCCAAAACCTTGGGTGTTACCACAGTCAATCTCACGACCATACCTAAAAGAGTAGGAAATCCAAGTTTACCGGAAATGCAGTCAATCCAAAACTATGCCCAAGGCATCTACCCGGCTCACCAAGGCCTTTGTACAACCTGCGGATACAAAACATTTTTTATACACCAGTTAGTTATAAACATAGCTAGTGAGTACAACAAAAAAACATTAGTTTTATCAAAACCAAGTCATCTTTTTACTTCTTTTGAAAACATAAGTTTGGCAATCAATTAAGCTTTTGAAAGCATACACATAATAGCACATAAGGATGTGGGTCTGTCCATTGGACCATAATGTATCCACGTGATAGCTAGCCACGGTCAACATGTGCCCACATGGGGGATAACCACATCACCCCGTCAAGGTGGGGGATGCACGAAGCAGTCCACCATACAACGGTTATCTGGAGTGCATGCCCTGTTCACCAAATCCACTCGTGTTGCCACGGGTTCGGTGGCTCGTCAGCCCAGTGAACCCACACGGTCATGATGGCTACTGACATACCCCTCCACTCTCTGCACCGATCCCTCAGCCACCCGTACCTCGCGGTCCCCCAGTTGCCGAAGCCACAGGAACCTCTGTGTACGTCCCAATGACTAGGAACCCTATGGTACAGAGTTATATCACACAGTGGTCCGGACCGAAGCACATATACCCCGAAGGGTCACATAAGCACATACCCCGAAGGGTCACATAGGCACATACCCCGAAGGGTCACATAATCACTTACCCCGAAGGGTCATAAAACCACTTGCCATAAAGGCCAATTAATCCAAGCATATCACTTGAGCATAAATGCTCAACAATCAAAACCATATTTGGCATCTCAATTCCTAAAAACAACTTTTGTATGAACATATCTTTATTTCTCAAAAACCAGGTTATGGTTGGCATTTCAATGCCCAAGATATATCATAAGTGAAAACCATGAATTTCATTAATCTCAAAATCATGTCTTTTGTTCAAAATCAAAGTTCACTCCCATATGGAGTACCATGTTTCAAAACCATTCATTAATCACAATTTAAACACAAACCATCTCCACATGGAGCAATGGTCTTATTTTGAAAACCATCATTTAAAACACATCTTAAATCAAATACACAATTCCTCATTCTTAAACCCCAAAGGTTTCATAAAGCATTTATACTTCACAAAACCATAGTATAAAACAATACATGGTTTACACATTCTGTAAGTTCAAAACTCTTAAACAGTTTCAAATCATATAACCCGCATTTATACAACAGTTTCATAATCCACATCCTTTGAATCATCAAGATTCATCAAACAATTGCCAAACAATCAAAACACAACATGATGACTTGTAATCTTATCAAACAGTTGGGTATCCGCAGGGTGTACTCACCTGAGGGTGTGATGAGGATCACAACCCCATCCAAACCAAAGCTTAAACACTTGATCATAAACCTATGATCACCAAAACACAAGGTTAACTTAGTTAAGTTAACCATAAACAAGGTTTCTAGACTCAATTCTAGACTTAGACACATTTTCGAGTCTAAAAAGACTCCATTTATTCCTTATAAAACCTTAGAATCAATCTCCAAACATGGACATAGTCAAATGGGGTCAAAAACATGAATTTTAGAGGTTTCAGGGTGCCTCGCGCCGGGAGGAATGAAGCTCGCGCCGCAAGAAAATCTCTGGAAAACAACTCCTTCGTCCCCCCTGCGTCGCGCCGCGACACCCAAGCTGTCGTGCCGCGACGGGGCCTGCACAGAGCTATTTCCTTCTTTTTCTTGCTGCAAGTTCCCATTTCTTCAATTTTTTCTTATCCAAACACATAACACTCATCATAAACTCTAAAACTCTACTATAACCACTTCATAACTTCAATATCAACACTTTAAACTCATAGATCATAATCAAAACTCAAACTTTATAAATTTTCAATGGTTTTTGACCCATTTGCTAGAAATTCAACATAATCTACCAAAATCACTACAAACCACCACCAATACTTGAATTCAAACACAAAATGAGTTAAGAACTTACTTGATTCATAAAAACCCACTTGTTACTTCCTTCTTGCTTAAACCCCAAGCTCAAATGGTGAAGAAATTGAAGTCTAAACACTTTAAACCTTAAATCAAACTCAAGAACTAGCAATTTGTTTTGATCTCTTCTTCTTCTTCCCAAGTTCTTCTCTAGAACTCTCTCTCTCTCTTTTCTTCTCTTTTTTTTTCTTATTCTCTTCTTTTTTTTCTCTTTCCAGATGGTTCTTCCTTCCAAATGAAGGAGTTATAAATATATATTATATATATGGATATTTACATAATTAGTCCCCCTTCTTTCACTCTCTCTACATATGTATATCATTTTAGTTTATAAAACCCAAATACACTACTAATAACCCATAAATACCAACAAAACACATAACTTTATTATTTTCCAAGTAAATTGGCATTTCATATATATTTATTATAACTTACAAATTTCGGGTTTTACACACATGTCCGTTTTTTTCAAATTTTCTTTTATTTACATCTAACTATTTTATTAATTTTAAAAATAAATTCTAAAAGACAATAAAATAAGAAAAAAGATTTATATTGATGAAATAAAGAGAAGAATTAATAAGATTTTAAAAATTATGTTGATGTAGGTGGAAAATTATGTTAGTATGAGATAATATATTTTGAATAAAAAGTTAAAGTAAATTAGGAGAGAATAAAATAGTTAAAAATTGAGTGGATGAGATTAATTTAGATTAAATGAAGGGTCAAGATTTTATATTGATTGAATTTTAAGAAGTCTTAAAATTTAAGAGGAGAGAGAATGTTAAATGATTTATATAATAATATAGATATATATATATATAGGGATAAGATCTAATAAAAAGGAAATTAAAGTAAAAAATGTAAAAGGGATGATTAATTATAATTTTTTTAGTATACATATCAACTGATAATTGTTAGCTTATCATCTTTATTGATTAAAACTAGTCTATACTACTATATAAAGCATTTAAAACTCTCTCTTCTCTTAAATTTTAAGACTTCTTAAAATTCAATCAATATAAAATCTTGACCTTTAATTTAATCTAAATTAATCTCATCCACTCAATTTTTAACTATTTTATTATCTCCTAATTTACTTTAACTTTATTCAAAATATATTCTTGCATACTAACACAATTATCCACCACATCAACATAATTTTTAAAATTTTATTAACTCTTCTTTTTTATTTCATCAATATAAATCTTTTTTCTTATTTTATTGTCTTTTAGAATTTATTTCTAAAATTAATGAAATAGTTTAATGTAAATAAAAGAAAATTTGAAAAAAACCCGGACATGTTGCTGTAGAGAACTTTTTCGTGACATTGACTCGCGCGAATAACATATCATTACATTTTTGAAAGCGAAATATTGTAAACCAAAAACTATTTACCGCCGTCCTCACTATATATATAGTGAGGATCCAGTAGCAACAGTCTTAAAGTAGAAACATTAGAAACACTGCATCTAACTTAAAATCATTATATATCGGCTAATGAACATAAGGTACCGTCAAAACTACTGCATCTTTATTGAAGAATTTAATAATTTCTGATTTAAAATATAACTGTTTCTTATTTAAAACACTGCATCTGACTTAAAATCATTGCATCTAAAACCTAAAAAATTTAAAAACTAATTTTATTTATATACTTCAAATTTATCCTAAATTTAAAAGAAAAGGAAAACAAATTTACGTATTAAAAAACAAGTCAACCGCAATTATTGACTCAAAAATACAAAAAACTTGTGATTCAGTCCATTCGCAATGGTTCGTATTGTAAACCATTCTCATTTGATCTCCGCCCCCCTCTCTCTTTATATATATACTAGCGTCGTACCCGCGCAATGCTGTAGAGTCGAATAGTTTTTGTTTTATATTATGCCGCTTTAAAAAATGTAATGATATGTTATTCGCAAAATTCAATTTCACAAAAAAAATTCTTCAGCAACATGTCTCATTTTTCTTTCAATTTTTCTTTTATTTGCATAAACTATTTTATTAATTTTAAAAATAAAATCTAAAAGACATTAAAATAAGGAAAAAAAATCATATTTGTGAAATAAGGATAGAAAAGTTAATAAGATATTAGAAATTATGTTGTTATGGGTGTATAATTATGTTTGTGTGAGAGTATATTTTAATTAATAAAAAGTTAAAGTAAATTAGGAGAGAGATTGGAATGGTTAAAGATTGAGTGGATGAGATTAAGTTAAATCGAATGAAAGGCCAAGATGTTGTTTTGATTGAATTTTAAGAAGTCTTAAAATTAAGGAGGAGAGAGAGTGTTAAATACTTTATATAGTAGTATAGATATATATATATATATATGTAACATCCTCAAATGTGGCCTAGCCGCGTGCTCCATTTGGTACGTGATATTTAATTAAATGAATTAAATAAGAATATACTTATTAGAATTAATAGAAAATAGTTATTGGTCAGTTAAATGTGGAATATAAAATAGTAATAAAAATAGAAAAGAATTATAAAATAATAACTGGTTTCAAACGAGTTTCCAAAAATATCCTCGTTAGTTGAAACGGTTACTCGGGTGTCGTATTGTATGTTGAAAAGGGGAACAAAATACCCCTTGTGGATAACTCAAAAACCAAAAGCGGTTTTAATAAGTCACCACATCAGACAAAACACACACACACCACGAAACACACACACACTCACGTTTTCTTCTTCCTTTGTGTTCTTGAAGGATAATCAAAGCCAAGATCAACCAAGGAGTTGGATTAAAGCTTGAATCTTGTTTCTAATCTGTTTATAGGCTTCAATTCATCATCATCTTCATCCCTAGTAAGCTTCTTCTTCCTTGTTCTTCATTTTTAGGAATTAGGTTAAAAATGGGTAAAACGAATTTAGTTAACCAGGCTTAGAATTCTTGATTGTAATCTGTTCTAGGACCATTTGTAAGTTGTTTAGAACTGATTTTAGGAATTAAAGTAGCTATTTTGATTGAATTTCTTGAAATTGACCAAATGGGTCTTAAATGGAGAATTCATGGTTTAATCTTGAATTTGTTGTTATAGTAGCTTATGTTAATGTTTATAGACTCCCTTTGATGTCCTAAACTTAGTACATAACTTGGAATTAATTAAGAACATGTCAAAGTTGGGTTTGGAATGGCTGAATTCTGGGCAGAACATCATTTTCGTGGCTCTGGTTGAACGTCGCGGCGCGACCCTTAAGGGTGTCGCGGTGCGACCGGCTGTGCAGCAAACAGAAATCTGTTTTGCAAAGGATTAAGTGTAGGTAATGATCTTGTGTCATATTTTACTCAATTAAGAGATGTTTTAGGATGGTTTGAGCACTTTGCCAAGTTAAACACATAAATAGGATAATAACACTAGTATTAGTATATACATATATATATATGTGGTGATCTAACTGGAATCATATGTAAACGATAGGTAATTAAGCACCAAGGAAGGACAAACACATACTTGTGTTATATTTGAGCACCAAGGTGAGTACCGACTTGTATGAATTCAATAAAGGAAGTTTTTGAATGCTAATTGTTTAAATGAACACGGTATGTTAATTTTATGCAAATAGACTTGTATATTTATATATATAAGCTTAGAAACAAGTTATTGACATGAAGTATGATATATTTAGCATGTATTTAAATATATGCATATTAATTGAGATATCTGGATATATATGATTTCATATGTGAAAGCATGCTTGCTATGATCTATTTTCTAAGATAATGATGAGCTATGTGAATGTCCGGACATATTTGTGATTAAGGTCAGCTTCGGCTGGATCCTATGAGGCCTTCGGGCGACAGTTCGGGATCAATGGTACTCGAGTGCCATTCCTTAGATATTTGGGGTGATTGCCTTAACTGGCTGAGCCTAATGAGCCTTTGGCTCCGTAACGAGCAGGTGGAATCATTTACGTGATGATACCAACACGGTTGGCAGTGTTTGATTCCCCCGGTGGTTGTTATTGAGCCGGACTAGCTATCTGGCAAGATATAGCACTGCTAGACATGTCAGCATTACCGCTAATTGTTAGGATAGCATTGTATGCTCATATTTGATTCATGACTTGCTGTTATTGCACTTATACTTGTCTGTATTCACTAGCTATTTTATATAGCTAATGCAGTTGTTGTTTCCCTTTTTCAGACAGAGTATAGGCAAGCCTGGTGAGACGGGAACCCTTATGCTTTTGTACGGGCCTTTGAGGAACACTGCTTTTGGGTATATAATATATATACAATGGTCGGTTTAGTTTAAAGTAACACCGGTAGTCGTGTTTGGCAAGTTTTGTTTTGTATATTTGTATATACGCCAAACACGTGTTTAAATTGTAATAGTTTAATAGGCTTGGGTTTGTTTATTGTTTTTGAAAATTCCGCTGCTTTGTTTTTGAAATTCGGTTAGGATAACTAACAGGTAAACATTCAATTTACAAACGGACCCATGCAATTTGAAAACTCAAATTTTAACTGATTTTTAAGGTTTCAAAGGCGGTGTTACAATATACTAGCATTGTACCCGCGTAATGCTGCGGAGTCGAAAAATTTTTGTTTTATAATATGCCGCTTTCAAAAATGTAATGATATGTTATTCACAAAATTCAATGTCACAAAAAAATTTCTTTAGCAACATGTCCCATTTTTTTTCAAATTTTCTCTTATTTACATAAACTATTTTATTAATTTTAAAAATAAAATCTAAAAGACATTAAAATAAGGGAAAAAAAATCATATTTATGAAATAAGGATAGAGAAGTTAATAAGATATTAGAAATTATGTTGTTATGGGTGTATAATTATGTTTGTGTGAGAGTATATTTTAATTGAATAAAAAGTTAAAGTAAATTAGGAGAGAGATTGAAATAGTTAAAAATTGAGTGGATAAGATTAAGTTAAATAGAATGAAAGGCCAAGATGTTATTTTGATTGAATTTTAAGAAGTCTTAAAATTAAGGAGGAGAGAGAGTGTTAAATGCTTTATATAGTAGTATAAATATAGATTTGTTAGCTTTCATTAATCTTAAATCCACTTAATTTTTAACTATTTTATTCTCTCCTAATTTACTTTAACTTTTTATTCAAAATATATTCTCTCATACTAACATAATTTTTCACCTACATCAACATAATTTTTAAAATCTTATTAATTCTTCTCTTTATTTCATCAATATAAATCTTTTTTCTTATTTTATTGTCTTTTAGAATTTATTTTTAAAATTAATAAAATAGTTAGATGTAAATAAAATAAAATTTGAAAAAAAAACGGACATGTGGTTGTAGAAAACTTTTTCGTGACATTAAATCGCGCGAATAACATATCATTACATTCTTGAAAGCGACATATTGTAAACTAAAAACTATTTGACACCGCAACATTGCGCGGGTATGATGGTAGTATATATAAAAATTTTTTAGTTAGTCTTTTATTTATATTAGAAGATTACGGAATTTATAATCAAATTATCTCTAGTATTCTTTTAATTCTGAGTGAATTTAATAGAAACTTTTATAACAAGAAGATTTTATGTATTTATTCGGCCAATAACTTTTTGAAAATAAACTGAATTGTATTAACGAAAAAACACGTACAATAATAAGTTAGTATTAACGGATAATAACAAAGGTAGCATTTTCAAATGTATAATCTGAAATGTTATTATGACTTGCTGCCCTCTTCATTTTTTACGGTCTCTTGCTTTCTCACTTTCTTCACCGGAGATCTAGCGGCTATCAAATGGACCGGCGGACCGGGAGTCCGGTTTACCCACGCAAATGGAGTAGCGAATCTAGCGCCACCACCGTCACCCCCGTTTCTTCATCTCCGTCCATGTCTCCCGGACGCTATCACCACTCCCGTTCTTCCTCCACCACTGGCATTTCCAACATCAAGCGCAATCAAAACGTCGCCGCCAAAGCCGCTGCTCAGCGTCTAGCTCAGGTCATGGCTTCACAGGCTACCGACATTGATGCCGATGACGATGACGATGACGACGATGATCTTGATTTCCGATTTGCTCCTCCGTCTTTAAACAGGAGACCTCCAGTTAGTGCTAACAGAGCTGCAATGCCCAATGCTGCTGCTACTGCTACCAGGCCTTCAATTCCATCTGTTACTAACAATAATAAAATCGCTGGATCTAATTCACCTACGGTAATTTCGCATTGCATTTTCAACTTCAGTTGGATCAATTTAGTTTCTGTTGTCGTAGGCTTATTAACTGCATTTTTGTTGCTTCACTTGGGAGCAATATGCTATAATTGTACTTTGTCACTTTGATATTGTGTTTATAATTGAAGTATTTTAATGATCTTTGCTCTTTACACACAACTAAAGTTATAACAAAACTATGCAACAGAAAATAAATGAGATGATAAGGATCAACAGGTAACTGGAAAAATCTCATAGATCAGTTTACCGACAACTTTAACCTTCTTGATATGATAAGCATAACATGATAAAAATGTATCTGCTACTTAAAACAAATTTTAGTTTCCTAATTATCTGTTAAATACAAGCTGAATGCTATGTGTTTTGTGTTGGTTAGCTAGCTAGGACTGGTGTCCAGGAAAGTCAGCCGCCTCTTTCAACCACATTGACAGGGAGACCATCAAAATCAAATAGCATGTTGCCATTACCGCCAAGCAAGACATCTTTGAGAACCCCAATGGCCATACCTCCCATTGATCCTCCAACAAAGAAACAAAATGACAGAAGGTAAAACCATCCATTATTTGTGTTACACAAGCTTGATTGGTCAATATACTGCAAGACACAAAATATGTTGTCATAAATTGCATGAACATTATTTTATAAATTGCAGATTTCAGTTGGAAAGAGGAGAAATTAACTTGAAAAATAACGGAGATGGACGAGAGGCCTCTGCACTTCGTGATGAAGTATGTAATAAACTTTTCTCTTTTCTTATTTTTAACTTTGGTAATCCATATTTGAAGTGTTACGTATCCCAGATATAAATTATTTCTGTTAACTTGCGCCATTTCATGCAGCTTGATATGCTACATGAAGAGAATGAGAATGCCCTTGAGAAGGTGGGTTTGTAATATATACATTTCCTCTCCTTCTACAGTGCTAAGTTTCACATGCCTAGTTTTGATATCCTTGGTTTATATAGTCTTCATTGTCCAATCCTTTCTGCAGCTCAGGTTTGCTGAAGAAAGTTGTCAAGATGCAGAAACGAGGGTTAAGGAGCTTGAGAAACAGGTCATATCCTCCTTATTTTCTATAGCATTATGACCTAAAAGGGTTAAAACTGACAATAAGGAAAAGAGTAAAACAAAAAAGGGCAGTAGGGCACCTTATTTTCTGACAGCCATATGGGCACAGTGTGTGAGAAGTGCCACCACACATGGTCTCAAATTTTTTCTGGCCTTTAAATTCTATAGCAATATCATTCAATCAGTTTTCCTTTATTCAATTCCCAATGTGAGAAGATCAATTCTTAGTCCTTCTACTTCTTTAGGGAGTAACTTTAAAAATGCTAAAGCAGAAAAATCTATATTTTAGATATAAATGAAACTTTGTTTTAAGTCCTAGAAAGTGACAATGGTTCTCAAGTAAAAGGTGAAGCCTAGTTAGTATAAAATGAGCTTCGTGATTTTTAAGTTTCTTGTTGAAGTAATGACTTGATATGATAAATTGCGTCTTACTGTCTTATAATTTGGTTTTCAAGCATTTACAATCTAAGGATGTGACCATTGATGACACAATCAAAAAATTAGTTGTAGTTTATTTTCTTGAAAGTCGTATAGATAATTGATCTTTTAATACATCACACTGCTAAAATATAGTCATCGGAGATGATATTTAGACAAATTTGACTCTAATCAATTGATGAACTTGCATCAAATAACTTCAACAGTTACTGTTGGTCCCGGGTTTGGTGGTTAACAAGAGTATATTTGTAGGAAGTAAATTAATGGCAACAATGAGAAGACTCACTCCTAAAAGTAACTAAGAACTGATAACTTACCAAGAGCTTATACAACACATGTAAGGACAAAGAACACTCTGATAATAATGCTTTTGATATTCATGTTTTGTCTTCAAGATTTTGATCATAATTTATAGAGTAGAGTGGAGTGGACTAAAGGTGAAGTGTCAAATCCTTGGAAAGGCGGTAACCTGTTGTTGAAGCATGCTTCCAATAGAATATTAATGAACTACTAAAAAGTATAAAGTACAAAGTAATCTTTTTTACTTTATACTCTTTTGTATTTTAGAAACTTCTTTTACAATTTTCAAGGGATACATTCTTTATTTATTACATGAATTAAATCCACTACATTAAATGCTAAGAGCCTAAGATCTTTTGCATTTAATGTTTGTTCAGACCTTTGGATAAGCTTGTACTGTTGTCCAAATCCTAGTATCTTGCTCAATCTTCAACTGTTAGTTTGAATATTAGACCGCACCATCTTCAAACCTCTATCTATCATTTTTACTTTGTAAATGTGAGATGCTTGGAATCGTTGAAAGTTGAGGAAAGAAGTTAACCTTAAACACCAAGTAAAAGGCCTTTTATAAAACTATAACTCTACAAGTGTTAACTTAGAATCTTCACTTCATGAGCACTTAGCTCAGAAGACTCGTCTTAGAACACTTTGTTCAATATACACTAAAATTTCATTAGGAATTTAGGAGTATATTGGTATCTAATGTGAAACTAATTCCGAGTATCCAAAACACTTATCATCAGGGAAACTATACATGGGTTGTCGGTTGTCCTAACAGTGACACTTTAGGCATCATTTTATCACATGATTGTCTTTACAAGTTTTCATGTAGCACTTAGTTCCCAAGCTAAGTTAGCCTACCTTGGACCTTTCTCGTAAACAACATAAAGATTACAAAGAAAGAGAAATGCAAGTTAAACATAAATAACTAAATAAGACAACATTTTGTATTACACTATTGATTGAGAAATGCTTATACAAGTATGGGATGGTTTGGCTAAAGGAGACCTCCCAATTATATGTGCATTCACCTCTCAAATGGATGGTCAAAATCTATCCAATTTAATGTCCACAAATTACTCTCCAAAGATCTCTTATTCGTACCTATTAAAAGGAATATATTTCAAGATTAACACTACGAAGGAGCTTTATATTCATCTATCATCAGATTTCCAGAAGACTTGTGACCCATATATAGCTTTTTGAAATTCCAACCTAATCATGTGGGCTGTGACAATTGTATTTTCTATTTTATGTGGAAACAATAAAAAATAATATGGTGTCCTTTTTCGAGTACTATTATACTCGCACCAATTAATAAAATTTCATTGTGATTTTTCATTTTTCCTTCATTTTTAGGGCCTCATATTTAGTAATTAGAGAACTTGTGCATAGGGCCTCCAATTCTCCAAACACTCAAGAGACAGCCTGACAATCGTGTGCTATATACGTTTGTGGATGTATTTTTCTCTTAAATTATAAACATTCACTATGAGCAATCCCCCTTGTATGCTTTGCATGATGAGCTTAAATTTTTATTTGAAATTCAGAAGACCTCCTTTTCTAGTTGTTTTCAATTCACTTCACCCTTTTTTTTGTAGTGTTCACTGGCATCAACTCAATGCATTATCTAGTTTCTCTGATTTGAGATGTTGAAAAATGTACCAAGATTATATGCTCTTGTTAGTCACTTAGTTGTGTGATACTGGCTTCCTATCATGTTTTTCTTCCAAAATTACTTACCTTGTCTTATAGGTGGCTTCTCTTGGTGAAGGAATATCTTTGGAAGCAAAATTGTTAAGCAGGTTAGTTTTATTCAATAGTTATGTTTCCTACCAAAATGAATTATTTTTCTATCAAAAGTCTGTTCTAATGTTTGTTATTTTGCCTTTTCCAAAACCACTTGCATACCATAATTTGTGAACTTCTAATGTGTTGCAGGAAGGAAGCTGCATTGCGCCAAAGAGAGGTCCCTTAAATTGTTTAATGAACTATTTTATATTGATTCCTTGTTATATATTCGTGGAAAATTGAGTCTCCATGCCTTTCTAAGTTAAAAAGTCACTGTGACAGGCTGCACTTAAAGAGGCCAAAAAAGCTAAAGATGGAGTAAATGAAGAAGTAGTAGCACTCCGCTCCAAAGTCAAGGTTAATTATGTGACTATTCTGCTGTAGCAAATTGTAATATATGCATGGCATTAAGCCCTTCCTCCCAAATTCAGTCTCTTATCTTTTGTCCATGAATGTTAAGGAATGCCTTCTGGACGTTTAAGTGTATATTATCAATATATTAAATAATCTACAGGCTAAACTAAATTATTCATAAAATAAATATGAAATTTAAGCATCTATGTAGGAAAATTAAAGATGTGCAAGTATAATTTCCAAAAGTTTCATATTACTTGTGTTGCATAAATTTACTACTCTGTTCTGAAGTCAAGGTGAATCTTGCGACTATGTTGCTCACTTGCTCTAGCAAATTGTAATGGTGTAATGGTGAGACTATAACCAAGTGTCCACATTATTTGGTAAATGAATTTAGCATGTTTAGAGCATCAAGTATTTATCCTTCGAATAATTGCAGCAATTAGTTACATGGTATAAGTGTTATTCATGATGTATACCTGTACATGATGCGTCAAGAAGCACACATTAACACAGTATCCTTCAAATATCTAATTATTTAGGAAGTATAATTGTTAGCTTCTGTTCTGATATACATTGTCTCTGTAGCTAACTACAGAAATGATTCGACCTTTAACCCTCATCCAATTGAAAAATCTGTGCCCTTCAGTTCTGATCTACATTCTCTCTGTAGCTAACTACATAAATGACTCAACTTTTAACCCCCATCCAATTGAGAAAATCTGTGCCCATGGATTATTGTAAATTTTTCTTCCGATTCTTTCCATGTGGCAGCAGCTTTTGTTATGAATTTCAACCTACTCGATGTTTCTTTCTTGATGATGTTGATATCCAGCATATTACCATTTACATGAATCCTTCCTGTAAGTGAGCACTAAACTATGTCAAAAAATACATCATGAATTGTCTCTTGTATTTTGTGATGTTCTTTTTTGAAAAGTAAGTTAATTAGACCCCTGAAGCTTTAGGTTAGCTCCAATTTAGTCAAAAATTGGGGGCATATTATTTATTTGCTTATTCTATATGTAACGATTTTATATGTAAAGTTATATAGGGTGTTTAAGGTGTTTTGCAACATTACTTAAAATGTTGGGACTCTTTATTTTGGGATGGAAGTATATAGTTTAGATTAATTGTATGGTACTTATATATGTAGCTTGATTAGTCATATTCATATGCATCAGAAAGCAAAAGATGAGGCTGCAGCAGTTGTGGACCAACTTCAGGGAATTGAATCTGAAGTTAAAGCTTTTCACTCAATGACACAAAGGATGGTTTTAACTCAGAGTGAGATGGTACGTTCTCAACTTCTCATGTAGTTGGGCAAATATCATTAAAAGGTCACATAAGTTACAAAATGTCCTGTTTTGGGGATTGTAAAATCAATTTGTATAGAAAGGTACTTGAAGAAAAAAACCTAAAAAAAATTATCTGATGACCTGTTTAGCAGGTTACAGACTTACAGGTAATACTTTGGATTACCTTAAATTTAAGGATTTGAAACATTACATCCTTTTTGTTAAAAAATTTACCTTACATTACCTTTCTACACATATATTTCCTCAAATATGAACTTTTTCTAACCTATGTTACCTTTTCAAAAAAATTGTAAATGTAGATTTATGCTATTATTTCCAATAAATCTCTTTACCATAATATGATATTTCAAAATTGCAGGAGGAAGTAGTACTTAAGCGTTGTTGGCTTGCACGCTACTGGGGTTTAGCTGTGCAACATGGTATGTTTATCATTAATACAAGTATACAACACACTGTTCTGTATTAATCTTTTTGTCAGTGATGTTCCTCTTTCTTCTTATTTTTCAAAATTATTATTTGCAATTTCTTTCACTTTATACATCACCCAAAGCAATTATGAGCAAGAGTTTTTGGTACCTCGACACCAAAATAATTTTACAGTCCTAAATACATTAAGCTGAAGTTTCCGATCTGAGTTATGGGCACATGTAATTAAATAGCAACATGCCTTTGTCATAATTGTGCTTTGTCTGTTCTGTTTTGGTTATTATGATGTGTTGATGTGCTAATTTGTTAGTTTAAGCGTAAAATGACTGGTTGTAGGTGACAGGTGAGACATTTTAAAATGCCACATCATTCATCTCAACCAATGTACCAGTCATTTTGTTCTTAACTAACCAAATCAGCACATCAACACAAAGTATAATTACCCAGATGCGACAAAAAAAGTAAAATTACCAATCAGGCCATTAAAAAGGTATGTTGCTAATTTTTGACATTTTCCTGATATTGACTTTGGGTGTCTTGGCTTCAGAAATGTCCCTGCTACTCTATTTCTGTTTAAATTTCTTGAACACACGGACTGTTCTAAAATAAATGCATTGTCTTCTTTTCTAGGTATTTGTGCTGATGTTGCAGTGTCTAAGCATGAGTACTGGTCATCTTTGGCTCCTCTTCCGTTTGAAGTTGTGGTTTCAGCTGGGCAAAAGGCAAAAGAAGAATGCTGGGAACAAGGCTAGTACTTTCTCATTTGCCTTACTAAGAGTTAGAGATGGCAAGATGGGTGGCTCGGGTAAAGGGATGAAACAGACCAGGTCAGGTTAGGTTGACCCACAAACACCCTGTCATCTGCCCTAGTATTAAAGAAAATAAGCAATTTAGGACGTTGTATGCATAAAAGGTGGACTGTAGATGAGTAGGCGACTTTCAACCCATTCCCCCTTTTAGCTAATCGTTTTGGTTTAAGCCCATTTGACCCGTTTGAGATAAAAACAGAACCCATAAATAGCGTGTAAGTTGATATTTCTCACCATACATCCGTCTTTTTGCAATACTGAACAGGTGATGGCCATAAGGAAAGGAGTAAACTTGTTCAAGACTTGAACGATTTAACAAGTGAAGGGAATATTGAGAGTATGCTTTCTGTTGAAATGGGTTTGAAGGAGCTTGCATGCTTAAAGGTTGTTTGTTATTAAATGTAAAATAAGAACTTCAATTTCTACAATGATGCTGACTATGGTTTCTATAAGTTTAGGAAGTCTTGCTATATTTTCTTCATCCAAATCTCTGAGTGATATTATTATAGGTTGAAGACGGCATTGTTCTTGCACTGGCTCAGTTGCGACGTCTGAACGCTGCTCGACAGACGATGTCAGGTAATAATATCTATGCAAGTTTCTGGCAAATGGACTTGCCAATTTCTGCCCGAGATCAATAAAAATAACCCAAATGACCCGTTTTTGTAATCCTTTCTGGCTTATGCAGATGTTAAGTCCTCAGGTGACCCAAAGTTTATGGAGGCATTTGGTAAGTTGCATTTATTCTGATGTTATTCAAGAATGAGTGGGTTAAACAGAAAAATTTAAGAGTTACCACTTTCGCATCAATAATTGAGGAATAGACTTCTACCCAAACTGGTCTTAAATAAAAGGTTCTATGATAAGGACAGTAACATTGCAATATGAGTATATTTATTCTATTGTATAAGTTGCATGGTCTCAGAGTACTCGTTCCGAATTATAACTTTGGTTTCTAAGAGTTCACATGTAATCAGTGGTGAACTACATCATTATTTCAAATTTCAAATGCTCATGTAATTTTGTTTATTATGAAGACCCAGAAATGTGTTACAGATATGTATATTTCTTGCAGAATTGAGCCCAGAGGAGTCTGAAGATGTTCTTTTTAAAGAGGTATGATTATTCCTAACATATCAGTCAATGATCACTTACACTCTTACAGCACAAAACCTTTGGTCTCCTTCATTTAATTATTCAGCAATTGGGTATCCAATAACAGCTTTGGTTATAATTCTTGGCCTCTTGTCTGTTTCTTTTTTACATTTTATCTTGTTTTCTTAATTAGTTTAAATGTAAGTTATTACAGGCATGGCTTACCTATTTTTGGAGTAGAGCAAAAGCCCTTGGTATTGAGGAAGACACTGCCAAGTCACGACTTCAATTTTGGATTAGCCGTAGCGCACATTCACCAACTTCACATGATGCTGTTGATGGTAACCTTCCAATAAACTTATTGCTCAGCTTTGTGTTGCTATTTAGAACCCTGATTGGTAGAGATGGTAACTTACACCAGTTTGTGTATATAAGTAGGCTGATTTGCATTATACTTCATATCTAACGGGCCAAATGAGTTGAGATAAAAGATTTATTTTATAATAAGTATAGTATCTAGTAGGTCATATAGGTTGAAAGTCGTTTGAAATGTATTCAAATGCATAAAACCTTCTAAATCACTCTATTAGAACTAAAGATTTTTTGTAATAACATAGTTTTGTGATCCTAGTTAACACATTAGTTATTTATAAAATGTAAGTAATTTATAAAGGTGTGGACTTGTTTTCACCCATTACCTGCCCAATTTGCCACCCCTGTTGATTGGAAAAAGGAGCTTCAATTGGTTCAGAAAAATGCCTATCCTAAGCTAATTCCAGTTATACTTTAAAAAAAGAATTTATTTGCTTCCTGTAATTTAATTACAAATGAATAAATTCCTTCTAGATGTAACACTCCAGAACGGATTATATCACCCTGTTAGCAACTGATTCCATCCATTTTTTTTGGCTACTGAAGCATCCCTTATACTAGCAACTCTTTCATGTTTAATACTTAAATACAAGTGTTTACTTCGGACAACTGTTAATTTAGCCTAATGCAGTCTGACCAACCTCCTTGAACTCCCTATAAATATATATTAATTAATAAAAAGAAATGATGGCAGTTGAGCAAGGCTTAATGGAGCTAAGAAAATTGGGTATCGAGCATCGCCTGTGGGAAGCATCAAGGCAAGGAAGTTGATCCATCAATGCATGAATACATACTACAAAACTATGAAAAATTCCAGAGACTTGGTCCACTTTCTCAGTTGGCAGCCGGTTTGCAGTCTTTTTAACATCGCAGTTTAATATGTATGTAATGTTCTTGAATCCTCGACAATAAGTTAAATATGACAACTTTCTTCTCTTGTGGTGTAGCAAGAAGAGAAAGAGTCGTGTTTTTGAGCTGATGTAATTTGGTTGTGTGATTACTGGTTTGTGCCCTGCCAAAATCGACGGGATGGGTTATGGGTTCATATGGATTTTTTGATCAAAATAGGTAACTTTCTGATATGACTTATGAGTTGAGACAAGTTGAGTTAGAGGAAGTCTGATAAAATAAAATTGTTTAGAACTGAATGATTGAAAAGCCTTTATGGTTCAAAGAAACCTATAAAAAAATTGTTTGATAGTAGTTTTGAATGGAATGAAACTACCCTATTTACCTTCTCTATGATTAAACCACATTTCATTGAGACATTTAATTAAACACCCAAAACTATCATAAGTTTCATGTAAGATCTTCAAACTAAGTAGCAGACAAGCAAACAAGAAAACATTAATTGCATTTAAGATTTATGATTGAAACACTAGCAGACATGAGAAAGGCAAGAAAAGAGAAGAAAATGGTTTATTCAATTCTTGGATTTGATTGTTCGTTTCTTTGATCAAACCAAAAAGTAAAAGAGAAGATCAAAATCAAACCTATTTGCCATTGTGGGCAAGAACATATCGTTAGGTATGGCTTAGAGCCTTAGGGTCCGTTTAGTTCGCGGAATGAATATGAAGGAATTGGAATTTGACCAAGGAATTGGAATTCATAGGAATTGGAATTCATAGGAATTGGAATTCATAGAAATTGGAATTTGTGAAAAACTATATTTTGTTTAGTTACTAAAATCCGGAATCGGAATCTAACCAAAAATAAATTAATTCAATATGTATAAACCAAAATAAATTATATTTTGGCGGCGGTGGTAGTGGTGACGGTGGAGGTGGCGATGTCGGCGGTGGCAGCGGCGACGACGATGGTGGTGATGGGCGGCAACGGCCGTATTGGGGTGGCGGGGGTGGTGATGACGGCATCCGTGACTTTGGTGGCGGGGACGGGTGGTGAGGGTGGGTAGGGTAGGGTGGAGTAGGGTGGGATGAGGTAGGGTGGGTGGGTGGGGTAAGGGTGGGGTCGGGTAGGGTAGGGTGGGGGTGGGGTGGTGGCGGGGGGTGGGGTTGAAGACAACAATTATGTTTTAAGATTCCTTATGAATTTGACGAATTCCATACATTTGGAGAAGGAATTCTCAATTCCTTGATTTAATGAATTCATTGGAATGGTCAAATTCCATTCCATGAATTCCGTGAAACAAACACAAACAAGATTTAGAAATGCTTAATTCCAATTCTGTCCAATTCTAGCGAACCAAACGCCCCCTTAGAACAATTAGCATGTGGGTGTATGAAAACTAGAACGTAATTGAAGTAGGGTGCTGTCTTGAGGTGAATTTGTGCACATGGAGGAGCATACAGAAAAAGAATTTTGGTTCTGGCTTGGTGGGTGCATGACATTAATCCGGATAAAATCTTGTTTTGGGTGCTTATCGTGTACAACAGTCTTATTTCAATTAGGGTTTCTAGTTTGCTACTATAAATATCATAGTTAGGGTTGAATCATATATACTACATCAAAAACACTTTTAGTCAATAAAAAAGAAGTCTTAGTTTCTGTCCGTAAACATAGGTCATTTCTTTGACGGCTGAACCACGTAAATCTTGGTGTGTTTTCTCTCTCTTATCCGCATCTTCTAATGTTTGAATGTTTCGTCATTCCTAAACACATATAACCTTGATTATTAGGAGATACCAAACGAAGAAGCCCAAGTTCAAACTTCTCCCTTTTCTTTCCTATAAATGCTCATTTTGGCAATTAGGTAATACTTAATTGGGTTGTGCGACACCAACACGAATTGCCACCCTTGAATTCTTTTAATTGCTCGTGTTTTGGATTCTACCAATATGTCCCGTGAGAAATCTAAGCAGTTATAATCAAATGAATCGAAGTCGCCACCATCACCTGATCACTTAGTTTGGTCAACAGTTTGACCGTCAGTAAAACAAGAGTATGAATACATTATTACATTACAACTTGCAACTCCTATATTCCATTCAATTTTCAAGTAAGCACTTGGATACTTATGGTTGGGATCTGTTAATACAACTGCTACTACTACAACCATGTTCATTGTGGGTTATGCTTGTAATTTTTATTTTTTTAGAATCATCAAAAGCGGAATAAAGAATACAACAGGGTTATTCTTTTCTTTGAGTTGCGACAAGATCAAAATTCATGCTCTGGAGGGTGATGGGAGCCTTTTGAAACTACAACCGGAGCATCAACCTCCATTCTTAGGAGGTTGAACTCCAGGGCTAATATTGGTTTAGAAAGCATGACTGATATGCTCATTTCTCTTTTTTCCAACTCTGAACATTCCTTCAACTCCACTTGTCCGGATTCTGAGATATGTTTTCGATCCAATAGCCTCAAAACTCTTGCTGGCGATGTAGGTTTCATCCTGTCCAATGCATTGGTTGCAATAAACTCTAACAAGAAGTAGCTAGTTGTACATGTAGAGATTTATAGGTGGTTAAACGGACAGGTTGGATAACAGGTCAAAATAAGTATTCCTTTTAATGTTTAGTCCAACCAGCCAAAGACTAGTTCACTTTTTCGTATAATTCATACAATTAATATATAAATGTGATTACAAAAACTATATTAGACTAATAACTTCTTATTAGACATTCTAAGCGTTTGGAATGACCTGTTTTCATAAATAAATAATATAAATATTATATTGATATGTAAACTGGAAAAAGATCGAAGTAAACAAACCTGCATTCAATCTTGCAAGAGTACTTGAGAAGTTGAGGTTTATGCTCAGTATGGCCACTACAATTTCATACCAACAAAATTCTCTACAGTTTTTGTAGAACCAAATCAGAAGTATGAAACCGAACCAAGAAATAAGTTTACCTAAAGCTCGGAAGAGACATCTTAATCTCCGGGCCCATAGCCATCCACTTGAAAGGATTCATCTTCAAAACTATAGCATTAGAACGATCATATTACTTTAAACCAGAAAGAAATAGTTGAAGTTAAATATGTATACCGACATACCAGGAGATGCGAGTCGGATATCATAGAGGTTAGTCGTCACAGGACCATTTTTATCAGCTACTTGAATATCCATGTAATGACTATGTATAGCAGCGTCAGCAGTCGTTGTCAAGATAACATTGTTTTTTCTCTCTAGTCTCCCTGATATGGCCTTTATACCCTGCTTAAGCGAGAATGAAGCTATTATGACTATGCAAACTTGTTTTGGTATTAAGCATTCATAAATGAATATGAGAAGCAATAAAACCAATTGTTTGTAATCTCGCCTTTGAAAACGTTGCAACTTGACTCGGAAGCCCGAATTCCTGGATAGAAAAAAAGTAGATTAAGAATAAGGCCGGAATAAATTACGGGAGCAAACAAATCTGTTGATTCTTTATTTTTGTTTCACTATTTGTTTCCAAATAGTTGGAGATGGTGGAACAGAGTTTGGGCTAGGCTCAAACTCTAAACTCCAGTCTCATTTTTTAAATTGTTATAAGCAATTAACTTTAGATGACTTTTGCTCCGTTAACCTGTCTTATCTTTCAGTTATTTTAATTTTTTATATTTTACTCATTCGACATACTATGAAACAATCTAGATTAACATGTTTTCTTATAACGGGTCGAAAATGTCAAATATGTTAAATTATCACCTACAAAAACTGCTCCTTAATTTCTGTCTTAAACATTAAAATTTCCCCAGTCTATCACTGTAGTTAATCTAAAACTTATTAGATCTCGATTCCTATGTTTTGAATACCTTTCTTCCATGACTGCATGCGTCGTTGCTGTTGACATAAACCTTTGCTGCCCATCTTTAAGCAAACATATGAACAAGAAGTTAACATAACTTGCTATTAAAAAAATTGTAGTTCTAAGATTTCATTTAACTCTGGTTTTCTTATTCCAGAAGTTTAGTTAAACATAATTTTCTCATAAGTCATGATTTACAAACACAATAATTAGATAATGTACCTTAAAGCACGATCTCAAACACGCTAAGTAGCAAAAAGTCACATACATGAATTAAAAGTAATAACTCTACAAGTGCAAGAACTAATTGATTATTGAAGCTATCAAACATGTAAGCAACTTGAATTCTGCTAGGACTAAATACACAAGCATACACCAAAAAACTTACGCATGAGATGTTGGCGGGTTCCATACGATTCCAGCGATTACCACAAGCTGAATAAAACACAATCAGCTTAAAAGATGAGCCTTTTTATTTAAAAAAAAATATCTAATATAATATCTACTTGTAATTAAACATGGAATCATATGTACCTCAAATCTTTCAACTTGATTAATGCCTTAACCATAGAGATATAATTTAACTATATATATATATATATATATATATATATATATATATAGAAAGGTTCATGCATAAAGAATTTTTTTTTTACGAAAAGTATAAGAAGGATTTTTGACCTTTAAATTATTTAATCAATGACGGTTAGTTTTCATAGTATTTTTGTAATTTAAACAAAATAAAATGGTATTTATTTAAAGAAAACAAGTACAAATTAGACATTTTAATATTTCTTTTCTCTCTCTTAGATCCCTCTCTCCTCTCTCCTCTTTATTATTTGTGTCTCCCTCTCTTCCATTTCTTTAAATTACCTACTACCCCATAAACCCTATTAATTCCCTTGTTTTCTCTCCAACTCACCAGTCAACACCACATGCACCACCCATACCGCCGCCTATCGGGAGGATTTTTCCGGCCGCTGCGCTCACTCAAACTCTAAACCACCAAGAGTCGCAACACCACCCAGCGAACACTGCCTCCTCCATCTGCCGCAACACCACCGGCGAACAGCGCCGCCTCCATCTTCCTTAACACCACTAGCGAACACCGCCGCCTCCATCTACCGCAATACCACCGGCGAACACCACTGTCGAAGCCCTTTAACAGATCGACGATCCACCGCCGTCGTTCAACAAGTCTACGTTAAAACAGTGCACGACCACCCCTACCCCTTCGATGTCTTCGTCTGCGAGTGGATCCACCACACCACCGCCGTGAGCCACCATCACTGTCCAACCGTCACAATCCTCACCACCGCTAGATCTACCTTGCCGTTTCTTTTTTCTTTTTGAAGAGCACCACCGGCGGTCATTTTTTTAATGTGCATTGATTGCACATTAACATTCAGTGTGTTGGTTTGTTTGTCTTTGAGTTGCTTTTAACATCATTTGTTTAGGGTGGATTAATTTTACTTGTTTGGGTTGATTAAAAGTGAACAAACCATTTTTATTTTAATTTGTTTAGTGATACATAGTCTTTGACTTTAATTTATTGATACTTAATATTACTTTGGTTTGATTGTGTTGTTTATTATTGATACATAATCAGGAGTTATGTTCGGAGGATCTTAAAATAAGTAGAAAAAAATTAAAGCAGAAAAAAGAGAATTAATTTCAAAAAAAAAGATTAGAATAATATAAAACAAGAGTTTACTGGTGAACAAATAAATGAATATAATATTTAATAATTAAAAACTTGTAAATTTTTTATTTGTGTTAATCGTTGAACACTATAAATTTATTATTAAATTATTTATGATTTAATTTGTTTAAAAATTATAGGAGAGAGTATAATAAAAGAGAGAAATAGATTGAAGAGAGAAAAATATTTGTTTACTATTTTACCTCTTTGAATTAAAAAAAATAAAAAATAAGATTAATCTTAGCCATTAAATTAAATATAAATAAAAGGTCAGGATTGTTTTTTGTATTTTTTACAAATACAACTATTTTCGTATAAACCCTCACATATATATATATATATATATATATATATATATATATATATATATATATATATATATATATATATATATATATATATTGGAGTAATTTAGCACTTAACATAAGGTATTATTAACCTCATCAAAGGTTCCAAATGGGCTCTCATTGTAGTTTGCTAGAAAGAAGCCTCCTAGGGTGTACCTGTAGTGTTTATATATATATATATATATATATATAAATATTATAATACATAAAACCATTAGCAAAAAAGGAACATAGTTTTGAGTTGAAGTTAAATTAGAGAAAGTTTACCCAAAAGCTTCAACTAATCTGAATTCTTTAGGAATAATAGCCTTTGCAATATCTGCTTTTACAAGATGAAACTGGTACAGTGCACTGAAAGACAGAATTAAATACTGCTTTTAAAATTTAAAATGTTAAAAAAGAGATTCTAAATCAGTAATTGAAGACTTGCCTCCCTTTAAAAATCCAAGGAGGTTTACTATATCCTGAATTACATTTGGTTTCCTCAACCTCCATACCTTTCAGGTTCTACCAACAATCAAACAATTAGTAACGGATCCAGAAAATCTATAAAATCACACAGCATTATGAATTTAGTGTAGATTTTGCTCGAGGTAAAAGTACTTAAACATGTCATTTCTTTCACAAGGGATTTCCTGCTTTAGCAGGTTTCTCGAAAAAGTCAAGTTATGCTATGATATACGCGTCCTAACCATTTCTGTTAATGCTTCCTACACTCTCCTAGTCATCCAACATGTTTACACTCAATAAGGATTGAAGTTGTTATACTCAGGTCTCTTTCTACCTAGGTAAGGTTAAGATCCTCTCATACCGTGGTCAAACATGACCAAACATGTTCCCTCACAAATATTAGAGTGGTACCTGCAAAAGGACCCGTTCTTAACTTAAATTTTTTTAAGGGCCGCACTCTCGTATTTGTATTTGTGAGATAACATGATAGGTAATCACACTTAACACAATAAAACTTCAAAAATCAAGAATGAATTATGACCACATATAAAAGTGGAAAGATAAGGATGATGACATAAATAATTCCGATCTTGATTTACTCACAAGAACTTGAATTTAAGCTCCAAAATGCATAATTCGTACATTACAGCTGCTAACTTCATCTGCAAAATTGAGGTATTGGATAAAGTCACCATTGGTAAAAAGATAAAGAACAAAGAAACAAGAAGCAAGAAGCAACTGCAAGAAAGTAATTAAGTAAAAACACACAGGCTGTAAGTATCAAAGTGGGTTTTGTGTAATTACCTAAAATGATTGAACCTTTAACAAGATGGAACACATGGCAAGCTAAGAATTGAAGAAAGATTAAAACCAGAATTGAAGAGGGGGGTAAATTGTAATTTGAGTTGTGAGGATGAGGGAGCCAAGAAGAAGGAGGTGACTGGTGAAGAGTATCAAGGGCATTTATGTAACTTGGTGCGGTGTGTGCATGTCGTCCTTATAAGGTATCAATGTGATGACTGATGACATCTCGTCATGTGCTCTTTATTACTTTTTCTGTGAAATTTGGTCGCGTAAGAACATCCGAATGAATGCAATTCCGTTACTCCAACCCGAATGTTACATGATCATTACAAACCTTTATTATTATTATTTTTTTCGATCTAAATACTAGTATAGTTTAATTTTACTTTTTTTATATTTTTTTATTATTTCGATGTATGTATGTGTATAACTGTATATTTATAAGAGAGAGAAAGACGAAGGAAGAGAAGAGAGCTCGGGTTGAAGAGCTCAAAACCCTCACCTAATCGGGTAAGGGTGGGGTTGTACCTGTATACAGACGGCGTAAGGGATTTGTAAATTGTAACTCCTTGCTTTATTTATCTTTTGGTTTTTAATATATGTTATTTGGTATATTTTTGTAATTATATATTCAAAATTATGGTTTCAAGGACTTGTTAATTTGAATCTATTGTATCAAAGTATGAAACTAACGTAACATAATATAAATACAACGGGTTCGATTCAGCAATACTCAAAACAAAATTCTCTAATTAACGTGGAATTGATACTGACGATTATGATCAACAAATCTTGGATCAAGATATAGAGCCAAATATGGCTAGGGTTTTCTTATTTACTAAGCTTAGAGGATACTAGAAAAGAAGCAAATCATGATGAAAAAACTATCAAGTAAAATGACTAAACTATCATTAATTTTTTATAATCTTTAACCTGGCCTTGTTAACATTTTTTGTGATTATGTGATCGACTTACCAAAAAAATATTATAAAAGTAAAGAGTTGTGTTCAATATAGTCCATATAAAAAACGTAGTTCTAAAATTCAGTATATAATCACATGTAATTCAGAATACAATCACGTGTGATTTGTAAAAGTATCACTTGTGAATTATAAAATTGTCACTCGTCCAAAATTTTAAAATACAATCTGGACCATTGACGTTGTTGATCCAAGAGCTAAAATTAGTCTCTCAAGACTATGAATTAAATATGGATTATATTAAATATTTCACTATAAGAGTTATATCTTACAATATTTATATCTATATCTATAACTAAAATAAGATATGAGAATGAAGTTGTTATCGGGCGATCACCAACACACTATCCGTTCCTAGAATTAATTATCATCATAAACCTAAATAACAATTATTTATTTAAATTACTTAATAATAATTATCCATCCTTTCTATATTTATAATAGACTTCTACCAGTCCCTAATGTTACTACTATGAATAACTAAAAAAGATTAATTAAACCTAATAAGCTTACATCTACTTATATTATATATTTTCGGTTACAAATAATATCAAATGTCATGTATATAAATTAAAAATAAAAATATATAATAAAGTTATCTGTTATCGTAAAAAGCACGAACAATTATATATATAGTATTAAAATATATAAAGGATATTTAATAAAAAAAATGGATAGTAATTAGTTAGACATAGGAAATTGAGCTTTTATTTATATAATAATTTAAAGAATGAAAAATGAAAAGAGGATGAGAGAAATATAAGTGTCGATATGAAGTTGTGGTTGGTGTTCAATGTTGGGATTATCATATCCGCCGGCTTCCTTACCTTATCCATCTTTCTCTTTTTTCGTATTTATTTAAAAATCTATATAAAAGAAAAACAAAAAACTTACTTTAAAAATTAAAAGGTATACTTTTTCAGCAACTCGAAAAAATAAAATTTTATTTTATTTTATTGAATCTTTAATTATACTTTATCCGTTTACTAAAGGTTGTTGGCGGAAGTAGCTGCTAGTATTTGTATTTGTGTTTGACAGAATAACCTATAGTTGGAGTTTAATAATATAAATTGATAAAAAATAAAAATAGAAGAAATTATAAAACAATTAAACAGTGTATTTTGGTAATTTTATATATAAAAAGCTTTCAGCTAGTTTTAAAAACTATTTTAAGAAGGTTTTTCATTCATACAAGACTTATAACTTTTTATTTTAAAACAAAATGCTACAAGCTTCAAAAAATTGCGTACGAAATACGCTAAGTTGTAACATATGTAATTTATTAATTCTCTTTTCTAATTTTCCTCTTTTAATTTTGACTATCACGAGAATAGAGGGATAAACATGAGAAATTAGTAGGAAAATGAAATCTATCTGAAAAAATATTACGTATGTCTTCAAGACGTGGAATCTTTTATAAACAAACGAAAACATATACATACTCTAAAGTTTAATTTGATTCTTTAATCTACACTTTTCTCCGCTACATAACTAAAACCCACAATCATCAAATACATGTAGAAGTTAACGTCTCTCACTTTCTTCGATCGTAGTATGTTTATTTACCACACTCAAAACTTTATTTACGATCTCTCTTTTAATTATTTATTATATTTATACTAGATTAGTACACATGTTTAATATACTGGTTGATTTAAAAAATTATAAATATTAAATATTAATAAAAATATATTAAATAATTATAAATAACGAAAGAAATGAAAATTAAAAATGGTGACAAACGGCTTCGAGACGCAGACCAGCAGTGTAAGCGTCAACGCAAGAGGAAATGAAGGCGTGACGGCAGAATTGTGGTATTATGATGCGAATAGATGTGATTGTATTTTTTGCACATCAATCGATCATTATTATTACAATTTGGATATTAACATGAAGTAATTTTGAATGAGCTTTCTTTTTCTTTAAGAAATTATGTTCAAAAAACATTAAAAATCATTGTCCATCAAAAAAATGTTTCTATTAAGTAAGCTTGAGTTTTTGGAAAAAAAAAGTTTTAAGTTCATAGAAGATAACATACCTTGAATATTAGATATTGTTTTGGGTTGTGTTTGGTTTTTTTTTTTTTTTAACTAGTTGTATCGTATTATGCTTTTTAAGTGTTAAAATTGCTAGAACGTTTCTTGAAGTTTTTTTGGGTAAAATACATACACATCAAGTTTACAAGAGTTTCATATTGCCATAAATATTAATAAAATATGTCATTATACCCGGTAATGATTATAAAAACGTTTTATTATATCCATTTTTTGTTTCAAATTTTCACACATACAAAATCTTTTTATAAACATTAATAGGTATATGTGAACACAAAAAAACTCAACGTGTCATAATGAAACATTGAAGAAACGTTCTTTATATTTAACAATTTTAACCTTTTTTTAACAACCAAAACATTTTTTTAGTGTTTGGGTAGAAAACAATTTATAGCTTATTATCTTTTTTGAAAGCTAATATTATCTTTAAATAGTTTCAAATAAGGTTGCGTCGCTTCCAAATGAGCCACCTCCTCTCGACTCAGGCATGAACTATGTGGTTGCGCCACTTCCAAATGAGCCACAATAATGATATAGGTTTTAAATAACGTTACATGTGGTGTGACAGATGGTCGAGCCTCAAGCCTAGAACCTTCAACGCGTTTTAAATATAAGTACACACACATCGTTTTAAATAATGTGACAATTTATAGTTTATTATCTAGTAGCTTTGACGCGCCTAAAAAGTATGGTTTGTAACTGGCATAACTAGAACTTAATGTACGCCAAGTGTTGGACCATTTCGTGTCAGGCACATAGTCAAGTAGCCAAGTATTGAGTCTTGAGTTTCGACAAAGCCATTACGGACTTTTCTAAACCTTGATAATGATATAGACGAATTCCGTGAAATTAACATTTATCTATCCACATAACGTACGTGTGTATGTGGTGAAACTTGAAAGTGACACAAAGCAAAGCATTTTAACCAGTTTTCTTTTATCTCCTTATAGCTAAAAGCAGTACGACTTTGGACCCATGTTTTAAAACGTCTTAATATTTTGGTCTACATGGATGGCCTAGGCCAAAAAATCACGGGCCATTAAACAGCAAAAAAAAAGCCAAGCTCAATATGTAAACATCAAAACATAGTTACGATTGAAGGTCCGAGTAATGGAATAAAAAAACAGACAACAATCACATGATGATCTACGCAGTAAGCCACTAGTTAGGTCCAAAGTACTAGTCTTACGGAGGTTTCAGTTAGGAATAGTAAGGAAACGGTAACGGTTAGATCATGTTACATCTAAGCAAATACTTGACTTCCAAAAAGCGTTTTAACCGGAAAAAACTCATTTTTAGAAAAAAAAAATAATGAGAGATAAAAAGTGATACCTAATGACATAAAATATATCATTGTAAACATAAAATAATGATTTAGAAAGATGTATTATTTTTCATTAAAATATATATTATTTTCTATACCCATCTTGTTTCCTGTAGTGCAGAGACATATTTACTATATTTTGGGGTAGATCACAAGTCCCTCTCTCCTTTACATCCATGCCTAAATTTCATGAAAAGAAAGAGCTTGAGCTGCAAAATTTAACTTACAACACAACCATCGTTTTGTAGCCACAAAGAAAACTGTAAAGTGTAAACAAGCATGCTGATAGTGAGGAAGAACCCGACTATGTTAGAAATCCTCAGTGGTTGTTCTAGGCAGCAATTGGTGTTGCCGAGGGAAGAATACAAGTATGATGCTCGGGAATTTTTTGTTTTTTGTTTTGTGAACCTTCACCTAATATGGGAACCAGTGTTCTAGTCGATCCATGGGGATTTTAGTCAAGGATGACTAGCGGTGTTAAGAAAACACTCATGATAATGGCTAGGCTGCGTACATCCCCGACTCCGGGTGGAGCTTTAACCGAGAAAAACTCCTTGTAAAGTTTTAATATAAATGTATGTATATATGTATAGAACCCTAACTTGCAATTCAATCGACCGATCGGCATAGATGAACAACATTCATGTGATCTAAGGGATGCGTAATCGCTAATTCAAAGAGTTAATTTATCTGTTCTGAAAACAAATAGATAACAATCTATTTACTAAGTGGTGCTTACTTTACTCTGAAATAAGAAGAGTTGCTTATCTGCTTTTGAAGCTAATCATCTCTAACACCAATGGATCAGATGAATCCTCAATGAGTCAATGCTACACTATCCATGGCGATGTTTGCAAGCACTCAGCTATTCCTAACAAGTGATTTATTATCAAAAAAAGTGGAACAGAAGGGGATCAGATGAATTATCAATGCTACATTACATATCTGCGATTCTGTGAGTGCTAACATCTATCAAACTTCTATGCGTGATGGCGCCACCAACATCCGCCATTGTTGTAGCAGGCATAGTAGTCTGCTCGAAACAATACCAAGGGACCTGCCATTTTGCATCCTCAAGAGCTGCACCAACTTCGAACGTCATCACGTGTGCTTCCCTACCTGAATCCACACATACAATCGACACTTACTAAGTTATTAGTACTTCAAACCCTAACCCTAACTCTGCAAATTGAAATCCGACGATGTCGCGATTACATGTTAGAAAATCGTGAACGAAATGAACTAATCTGCTTACCGGTGTAGAACACCCAATGAACGGGGCGTCTGGTGACAACATCTTCGTAGTAGGTGATGAAATCGGCCTTCTCCCAAACGTAACAGAGGAAGCCGTCGACGTAGCGTTGGCCGATGTAGGTGGCGCCGTCGAGCCAATTAGGGCGAAGAATTCCGACCTCCAGCTGGGCGGAGGAGCATTGCCGGTCGGAATCGAGTGTGTAATAGAACGAGGTGCCGTTGTTCCATTCGAGATCGTAGAGGATGTTTCCGAGCTGGTGCTGGATGATGTTGAAGTTGCGGCCGTTGGTCCAGTCGTACCATAAATCTATCAGTTCGAGTTCGCCGGTGTAGTTCATCACCAAAATTGAGTGAAATTGCTCCGGCCAAGGCGTTGGCTTAGGCTGATCCGTCCCCTTGGTGAGTCCAACAATGGCGGAAAATAGTAGCATTCTGGTGATGGTGTTTAGAAGCACCGGAAAATGCATTAGAGAGTGAGAGGCTGAGGCGTTTCTCGTTGCCGTCGATACCATCGGCGTCCGTGAGAAGCAGAAAAGACTATGTCTGTCGTTCTATCTTATCTATATTTTCCATGGAAGCTCATTTTCTGTTCAAAAAAAATATTTATTTATTCATGATAAATGTTTGTTAACCTTAGAAATAAGTTCAGTTCTGTCCTGATGGTCAGAGGTTGTTATCATATGGGGAGGTCTTCTAGTGGGGGTTTTCCTTCTATGATGGGGGAGTGAGGTTTATCCCCTCAGGAGCGTGACTTGAGATTCGCATACTACTCTTTATGGATGTCATTGCGGACTCAGTTCACTAACAACTAACTTGCCGTTCAAAAAAAAGATATAAGTTTAGCAATATGGTGAATATAAGATGATTTTATCCCTTTATTTAACAAATTAATTTTAGTTACATAATAGGAAAAATGTTCAATATAGTTTATAATTAATTAATTATTTTAAGGAATTAATTTTAGTCTTTTGATTAATAGCATCAGATTATTTTAAAAATTTGGGTAGAGTGACGTTTTCATAATTTACATGTGATGATATGTGATTCTTTTACAAATCACATGTGATTATATATTAAATCACATATGATTGAAAATTAAAATTTTAGAACTATGTTTTTTACATGGATTTTATTAAACACAACTCTATATAATCATAATCATTCATTTATTTAAAATTAAAGAATCAATTTTGACGTTTAAAGTACAAACTAATGCAAACTGTGATTTATATTTAAATTTTATATTTTTTGTCTGAAAACACATATCATTCACAATGTACATCAACATTTTATAATTTTACATTCTTAACCAAACTTTGCTACCTTTAAATTCTATTCATATCTATATCTTCATAATTTTAATATTGAATTTAAATTATATTCTTATAAATGTTAATCTCACAATTATGTATATACACACGTAAATATCATGTTTTATATTACTATGATTTGTTTCATTAAATAAATATTCAATTTATATTGTATTAATATAAATATAATATATAATATTATATTTGTTACATAGATATTACAATTTATATGTGAATGGTTGATATTATAATTATTCATAGTAAAAAAATTATACAAAGACTTTCCGTTTATCAACTACAACTAAGTAGGGCTTATTGATATATATATATATATATATATATATATATATATATATATATATATATATATACAAACTACTATTGGATCATTTTTTCTTTCAGCATACATATAATGACAACATCTTTTTAAAAATTCTTATAAAAGTCATTATACTTCATTATATATACAAATCTAAAATAATGTAAACATACTTTATTTTTTTAGCTTATTCTACTCTCACGTGTGTTATCGATCTTCATAATCTTCATCATGACGATTAACACAAAATTCAATAATTTTTATTATTTTTCTTAGAAGATCGCTTTTTTTTATTATCATGGCAAGTTATATGTTGCCATGTCTCGTGTCACCAATCAGAATAGATTGAAAGTACTTATAATTAACGATGATGGTATATCGACTTTAAAAACTATGAAAGTGTGAATGTTGTATACAAAAAATTAATAGAAAATTTTGATTTTCTTTGTAATATAAATATTATCCATAATTTACATTTGTTACTATTTTGCATCAAATGTTTCTCATCTTTCGCGTAGTACACTAATTTTCTCTCCAATATAAACAATATTTTAATTAAGTTGGTTACTATTTTATATAATTTATTTCTCCTAGGACATACAGTATATGAGTCACTTATCTTTGTATTTTATATGAAAAAGAAATAATTAAATACACCGAAATGTAATCAAATATACCTACTTTAATATGACGTGTATTACACTAAATTTTCATGGGGTTAATAGCATAAATTATCCGAAATTTAAATTGTGTGCAACATGAACTTCAATCAAAGGTTAAGGTGTTAGCTTGAGTTTTTTAATATATTATTTTTTTGTTTTTTATTATTATTATTATTATTATTATTATTATTATTATTATTATTATTATTATTATTATTATCTGAGTAATCGGTCCTCTTGATGTAATGTGCACATAAATTGGGTTAATTGTCAAAAAATTTAGTACTAGTTATAACTTATACATAATCAATGCAAAAGTGAAGGAGGTATGAAGATTCAAACCCCATGGCGCCACTTCCGCCTACCTCCGCCTATGTCAGTCACTTCTGCCCACCAACAACCCTAATCGATTCCAAGAACACGAAAACCCATTTTCAATTTCAAGATGAGCAAAATCTAAATCTATCACTTTCTATGTTTCAATTGTAGCTAAGATGAAACTGAATCCACCATTGAATGGATCTATACATGAAACCGCATTTTCAATTTCTAGATACATGAAACCAATTTTTCCATTTTTGATGTTTCGATTCCTGGTGTTCATCTATTAGGGTTTTGATTCCATGATGATCATATATCAAGGTTTTCTTTCATGGTGTTCTTCACAATGTTCATCGATTATGGTTTTGATTCCATCAAACAATATAATAAATCGAATACACAACATGGGTTTTGACATATACCCATTGATGAAGCCCTAAATGTTATAATCCATGAAATTTCATATCTGTAACATATATGCAGCATTGGAAGTTCTAGATTTTGTAGGTTTTTAGTGTTGTGTGGTGTTTCCCATGGATCTCTGGACTTCGGCCATGGATGGTTATGGTGGCCGGCGATTTTTGAAGGTGGTGGTGACGAGTGGATCAAAAGTTCAAGAACAAGTCTGGATCATGGAATTTGTTTGCGTTTTATATTTTAATAATAATAATAATCTTTTAATATATAGAAAAGACTAATATGCATCAAATTTATTAGATGATAATAACCATTCATTTAATAAAATAAATTTAATTACTCAATCTTAACCATCCATTTAATCAAATTTTGAATTTCAATTTTGATTTTTTTTTTATCAAAATTGAATTAGAATTATTAGAGAAATTTCATATATGTTCTTCCTAAACTTTAAAATCATATTTGCCTCCTTATTTACAAATATCATATTTACTCTTTATAAATATCAAAATATCATATTTAACCAAATTCTTAATTTTATCAATTTAAAATATTTTATACTCATTTTAAAATTTTCTAAACACAATCAAAACTTGACTATAATGCCCTAATTGTAACAATAATGATCGATGATTTGTAAATAAATACAATCATGTCTTTTCGTATGATGATAACATGTTTCTGCCATCATGTCTGCCCTTAACCTCACGTCTACACTTCCACCGTAGGTCTGTTTGTTGACACCGTCTGTCGCCCATTTTTTAGATTCTCATTTATTTTTTGTTTTATAATAAGTTAATATCTTTTTATTAATTTTTAATATTTATCAATTTTTAAAACAATTCGTATATCACACAATGTAGATCAAATTTACACACAATGTAAATTTCAAGTAGTTTATGCTATTAATCTAGAAAAAAATTAGTTTAATACACGTAAAGTTAAAGAGAGTATACTTCGTTACATTTAAGTACATTTAATCCCAAGAAAACCATTAATCCTTTCAGATTATTTCCTTGTAAATGTTTATAGATCTCTATATTGATATAAAGGAGGTATTTAGCATGCCGTTAACGTTGGCTTTTATGCCTTCATATGAAAGTGTTAAATCAACCAATCAACACATTGTTAAATCATACTTCATCACGGTATCACAATCATACACCAAAACGGTATGATTTATGATTATGTACGGTTGATTATACGATTTGATTTGCGGATATTTGACCCATTTGGTGTTATTTAAATTGTGGGTTGTCAGGTATGGGTCAAATACACGGTGGGTCGGGTATGATATTTACTTTAATGTCATATCTTTAACTACGATTATATTTTTAATGGTTTTCGTTATAACTCCTATTGACACACGAGGCGTAAGCTGACACTTGGTCTTTTGAAATGTGTCTTGTACTCGTGCAGGTGGCTTAGAGGTTGTGGTTTTTGCGAGGAGGGTAGTCATAAACTGTAGTTTGACTTAATGATTGGTGCCAACGAATATTTTATTTATTTATTTGATTTTCGATTTATTTATTTGAATGGTTTTCTTCGTCTTTATGGTGATGACAATTAATTCTGTTAATGGTTTAGAACTTCCGTTGCAAATATTCATTAATATTTAAAAAGTTTTTATAAATGGTGTAATTAATTCATGGTTAAGATTGGTTATGACAAATCGGTAATTAAATTGAATAATAGAGTGTTTAAATATACACAAAAGGATATATTTGTAATTTAAACTCTAACATAACCTCTTCCGTAATTAATCTCCCACTCTCTCATTATTTCTAGTAATTATATTCAATATTTACATCCTACGTTTTCGCTTTCAAATTGAGAGATAGGCTCCAGATCTCCGCCATGTCTATCTCTCTCTTCAAGGTTGCCAGCGAACCAACGTTAACCTCCGATAAGTAGGCCCCTAAAAACAACCATCGAGCAAAGCTTTCTTTCTCGTTTGAAAGTTCCCATCAAGATTTACCGGAGATGATTTCACCATTTTGGTCGTCATTTTTCAAGGGTTGTTTCATCGTTAGGGTCACATGTGTTGACCACCACCGTCTACCGACCCACCGTGTGTTCGTCGGTCCATGTCACACCCCGTCTAGGCGGAAACGCGAAGCGTGATGAAGAGGAACGTAATAACACATTGATATCGGGATAGAGAAATTTCTAAGTGATTTCACACCAACGCGTCATGACATTCCCCGACACAAGTGGAGACTTGTGCCGTGGTAAATCAATCCATGACAAGCATAATCAACAAATAAATTACGAGATAGTTGTTCCCACAACCCGGGACAGGTATACGGGGCTGCAAGCCCAAAATTAACGAGTTCAAGTTCATACAAAAAGAAATATAACTCTAATAAAATAGTCATGCAAATCTCAAGTCTTGCTAAGGCCAACTAAGAAGCATATAGGCTCATGAGTTTTATTAGCGTTTGTGATTAAGTATTATCTAGGTGTTAAGTAGGTTCATATATTCTTTGGACCTAAACACATATTTTATATTTAAAGGTTTAAAACTTTATTTTGCTTCTTAAGTGCTATAGTTGAATTCTGAAATTTAGGTTCACTTTATGTATTTTTAAAATAAACCAAACGACTTAATTAATTTCTTAAATTTTTATGACAAAGTCTATTGTGTCTCTAGTATTTTATATAGTTTTTCCAGAATGTATAACCTTGTTTTATTATTTTTAATGAATTTTTCAAATCATAGTGGTTAGAATATGCCCAACACATGTAACAGAAAGTTTGTAATTAATTAAAGTAGTAAACAATCTAAAAAAACTTTTACAGTAAGTTAAGGACTCATAAGTTATACCTTAGAATTATTTTCAAGATTTATCATGAAGTATTGGATGGGTTTTTGTTATGCCAAAGTCAATGAAGTAAACTACCAGAATTGTACAACTTTGCACACTTAAATGGTTTTGACCATTTGAATACCCAAAACTCATCCTTTTCATATAAAATTACTTGGAGATGAAAGTAGACTCATGAACTTAGTATTAGACCCAAAATTCGAATTTTAGTCCTTAGAATTGGCCGAGTTATGGCCTTCCAAAGTTTATCAAACCAACTGCCCGAATTTTAGAATCGAGACAGGAGTGTTTTTGACCAAACAAAACTACCCTATGACTAGTTATTTGATCAAAACTCTTCATAGAAATTATTTTATTTCTTATTAGAATGTGTTTGATTCAAGTGATGATTCATTGACTAAGATTATAGAAAAGAAACAAGGAAAGAGATTAGAGATGTATAGAAACAAATACATACCGAAAATCCTTCGAAAGGTAACCGATTTTGGCTAGGATTCTTGAAGCTTAGAAGAACAACTCTAATGGTGGTTTTTGGGGCTGAAAAAAGTTGAATATGAGGAGAAGAAAGAAGAGAGAAAGTCTAATTTGGGGTGGGGGCTAGGGTGTATAGGAAGTTTTATGGTAAAATGATTAGTTAGGAAGGTTTCTAAAGAGGTTAATAACCTTCCCTCTTGGCCAATTTCTACCATATATGTATGTATGTATATATTATTATTATTATTATTATTATTATTATTACTACTACCACTTATTATTATTTTCTTGTATTTTATATGTAACATTTATTGTAAGTGCATTTAATCTCTAACGTGTTATACAATTTTACTAAGTTCTTGCGTGATCATTAAATATTTTAATTGATTTAAAGTATTAACTATTATTTTGTATATTATTAACATGATTTATTTATTTGTGGGCTTAATTCATCACTACTTTTCACTAAAGACATTTGTACAATTAAATCGTGCACTATGAGTTAGTTCAACGTTCTGAGATGTAAAGACTTAGACTACTCTCTATTGCTAGCACCACTTAAGTATTTGAGTAATTTGACATGTTTAGCACATTGAATTTAGCATTTACTAGGTTTTAGGAATCACACTAGCACATAAGTTTAAATTAAATGACTAGCGGCGGGCAGGGCCGGTCCAAACAATTTTTGGGACCTGGGCAAAATCTCAAAAAGAGGCCCCTAAATTTTTTTTACAACTTAAGTAAATTTCAAATAGAATATATATACTCTTAAATGAAGATTATGAAGAAATAAAAACTTACAAGTTGATGACATCACCATTGTTGTTACTTGTTTATAGTCTAATACAAATATTCAATTATTCAAATTACTCAAGCAAAAGATTAGGCAAGACCACAAGACAAATGAACAAGTTCAAGAATCATAACTCAACTTGGGAACAATATTATTATTCAATAAACAGAACTAATAATATTATTCAAGAATCAAAACTCAAGTTGGGAACAATAATATTATTCAATAGAATATTATTCAGAACTAAGAGTCTAAGAATATTATTCAAGAATCAACAACAAGTGAATAAGTGATTAAGTGAACAATAATAAATAATAATTCAATAGCATCTAAATAATCAAAAAAGACAAAGGATTAGAACTTATACACCCTGGTTATTTTTGTCTTTTTAAGTATCTGAAATCTGTATTGATCCAGAGAAGCTCAAGCACTCATCGTCTCATCTAGTCATCCAAAGAACAAGTTATTGAACAATGAACTTCTAAATAATCAAAAAACAAATAAGAACAGAGAACATTACTACAGCAGCAATTTAGCATTTAGAAAATGGAACCGAAATCAACTAAAGAATAAAAAAAAGAATATAAGAACAACAATTGAAAACTAGTCTTTGTGTTTCAACTTACAGATAACCCAATAAAACAGAATCAACTAATGATCAAGTCTTTGTGTTTCAATAAGTGTAGAAATAATTTACATAAAAAGAATGAAGAAAGTATTATTGTCTGTTAAAATAGTCATTTATCAAACTCTTGCTAAAATATATTAACTGCTCCGATTATTATTGTACAATTTCATTATCTACATTAAGCCATTGAAATTTCAGAATCAACTAAGTTAGAACTTAGAATACTTACATTTCAGAATCAGAACACAGAGTTGCGAAATTTCAAATCAGAAATTCAAAATCAGTTGAATGACTTGAACCAGTTACTTGTTTAGTCATCTGTCAAATTGTTGATCACGTTTTCAGAATTAGAAAATCAAGAATCACAATTTCAGTTTGCGAAATCACTAAATCAGTTGCTCGTTTGTCAATCGGTGATCACGATTTCAGAATTAGAAGACGAGATCAGAATTCCAGTTGAATCGGTTGTAATTTCGAAAACTAGGGTTGAAGAATGGAGCTACCGGTTTCGTCATTTTGAGAATGGAGAGGAAAATCCGCAAAGGACCAAACGCGAGAGACAAAGGTCGACATTTCGTTTCATCTTCCATTCTTCCAATTTCCAACGTTTCCTGCCATACGCTGTCTCGCAAATTGCATCGCCGTTTCGTAACTCTCGCTTCCTAATCCACCTATACGTTTCACGAGAACACAAACTAAATGCAGGCGGGCCTGTCTGCTTAGTGGGCTTTCTTCAATCTCTTTGGCTCCTACTAAACCTATACATACATATATATACAGAGTATATTACGAGGATGGGCCCCTAGATTTGCTTGGGCCCTGGGCCATTGCCCATGTTGCCCTCCCTCTGAGCCGGCTCTGGCGGCGGGTTACAAGTCAAGCCAGCCAACCTGCTTTGGTGATGAATGTCACAGCCCACCACCCTCGTCGCCTCACCGATCTCCGATATCTATCTTCTATATTTCATCTTTATTGGTCACAAGCTACCCGATGTCAAAAGAACCGTTGTCGATCTCAAATTCTCAACCATGGCTGACCTCCGCCACCACCATCGGTGGCTGCTCTTCGTGGATGATCAAAGAACATCGATGCTTCCGTTTTGTCTTGAGTTTGTTGTTCATATCGATACTCCCATAGGCATTCGCATATTTTTCAGTAATCCGTTTTGTCTTGTGTTTGTTGTTCATATCGAACACATGGTTTTTTTTCCCGATTCCATGTTCATTATGGCTGCTCATGGTTTTTTTTTGTCTTATGTTTTGTCAGAAAATCAAATTTCTAGTATGTGTTCTGAATTTTTTTTAATTTTGTTTCTTTAGAGTTTTTTCCTCATTTTTGTTTCTTGTTTTTTTAGTTAAGTAAAATTTTATTTTGTACAATTGTTATAAATTAAGTAAGGTAATATTTCAAGTGTTATAGATTATTATTAGATTACATTGTGTCTCAATTTAATTATAAATTTTTTAGTTAATTCATCACTACTTTACACTAAAGACATTTGTACAATTAAATCGTGCACTAGGAGTTAGTTCAACGTTCTAAGATGTAAAGACATGTATGTCGTTCTAGCATGTTTTAGTGGACTTTCTAAGTTCACGACGCGTATATCTTTGATCGAAAGTATTATTTTACATATCTAGGTTATTCGAGACGGTTGAGGTCGACTTCTTGACGATCCGAGAGTGTAGTTCGTCGAATCTAGATCGGTGTTTATTTTCTGGACTGAGGTGAGTTCAGTAGACTTTTACAAAACCGAGTACATAGACAAAACCTTATTTTCGAAATAAAGATGATTATACATATATCTATATATTGATTGATGATACATGTTATGTGCTCTAAGTTAAATACTCGTTGCATGTATGATCAAGCACGAAATACGCATGTTACGATTATTCACGATTTTACTACGATTTACATATGACTGCTTACGAGTTATTGCATGCATGTGTTTTAATGGCGGGGGTAGTATACGATATTATCATGTTGCGGATTTGCGGGCCTAGTTGGCATGATTGACCTTCTAGGATTAAAGTGCTAGCCAACAAGAGTCATTTGGTCTTTCTAGACGACTATTTTGACACGTGGTACGCGGACACTTCGGTGTTCAAGTACTGGAGTGATGTAGGCCAAGGAGGCTAGATCATACATCATGTGAGTGTGAGGAGAAGCTGAAATACGATCGGCTTCGTTTGGACCCGTACTAGAACGACAACGCAGTACTTGTACTCGCACCGTCGGAGTAGCGAAAGTGGAGTCTCCGGATTTATGTTCTCAAGTGGGAGTCGCGCCCCGCTTGAAAACATAGGTTGGTCGGGCACACAAGTAGTGAACCTTTGGTTTTCTAGTGTGGGTTTAGACTCTACAATAGAATCATCCTATTGATATGATGTATGCGATATGATATATACGATTACGATGCGATATGATCTAAGAAATAATATGCGGTATGATTATGGTTATGTGCAATTGACTTCATGAAATGACTTGCGAATATTTGACCCATTTGGTGTTATGTGATCTGCGGGTTCTCGGTACGGGTCAAATACGTTAAGGGTGGGATATGGTATTTATTTACATGTCATATTCTACTTACAAACATGTTTTATGGTTTTTGATTACAACTCCTATTGACTCACTTAGCGTAAGCTGACACTTGTTTCTTTCGAAATGTGTCTTGTACTCGCGCAGGTGGCTTAGAGGTTGTGGTTCTGCGAGGAGGGTAGTATTAGTTCTGGTTTATATTTTGGTATCAACGAACAATCCAGTTATGTAATAAATTCATAATATTGAACTTGTACTGACTTTTGAATGACTACGGTCGTAACCCCGTGGTTTATATTATGAAGAATTCTGTAATCGTCTCTATGGCGAGAACAACTATTTCCATTTATGAGTTTTAAGACTTCCACTGCATGTTTTTGCTATTGATTAAAGGTTTTATAAATGGTGACTTTTTGAGAAATCATGGGCATTACAAGTTGGTATCAGAGCCACGTCGTGAGTGAACTGAGTGCTGAGACCGGCATTTAGACTCATGACTAGATTGGCTCGTATAAGAATGAACAAGACTTTAAGTGGGGGGAGGTGTGTGACTGAGTGCTTAGAATCTCTCGATCTTCACTCGTGCTAACTTATTGAATTTCAACTCGTCATCGTGATGTCTTGTAGAAGAAATGGTGGGTACTCGTAGAAATAACAACAACCGCCAGCATTCAAAGGGGGTGAGGACCCACTAGGATGCCTACGGTGGATCATGAAGATGGAGCAAGTGTTTTGCGTTGGAAGTTACACTGATTACCAGCAGGTAAACTATGCGGTCATGCGATTTGAGGGGGAAGCCTTGGAATGGTGGCGAACGGTTAAGCGGATGCTTTCTAAAGCCGTGTTAGACAGTTTGACTTGGGAGATGTTTACTGATAAGATCAAGATGAGATTTTGTAGCTTGGGGGCAAGGGAGAAGGCGAAAAGGGAGTTTTTAGAGTTAACGAAAGGAAACATGACGGTGGCAAAGTACAATGCTGCTTTCACTGATAAGCTGCAGTTTGCTGGTAGCTACTGTATTACTCAGGAAGAACAAATTGGAAGGTATGCTGAGGGATTGCCTTTTGATTATCAAGTGGCTGTGAGGATGAGGAGAACTTTGGGGGAGGCAATGGATGAGGCGAGTCGGGTTGAGCATGACTTAACCAAGCGTGAGAAGACCGTGTTCAAAAGGGAGGAGAAACGAAAATGGGAGGGACCATCTGGATCCTCTAAGGAAAAGGATTTCCCTCCAAGAAAGGGTCAGGCAGGGGACAAACCCCGTTACTATACAACTTGCCACTCTTCTCACAAGGGAGAGTGTAACAGCCACACTCTGAGTTGCAGGCGATGTGGAAAGACTGGCCATAGGTTTGAGGATTGTAAGAGTACCGAACCTATATGCTACAACTGCAGGGAGATGGGGCACATCAGTACAAATTGCGCAAAACCAAAGGTTCGAGGTGGAGCTCCAGAGAGAAAGCAAGAGGCACCGAAAGCCAAAGGACGTGCCTTCAATATGACTGCGGAGGAGGCCAAGCGCAACGATGAGGTTATTTTCGGAACCTTTCTTATAAATTCTATGCCTGCTAGAGTATTATTTGATTCGGGTGCAAGTAGGTCTATAGTGTCTACTTCTTTTTGCTCTCGTTTTATGTTACCACGAAGTCCGTTAGAGTCGGTGTTAGAAATTGAAGTGGCGGTTGGAAAACCCGTCACTGTCAGGGAAAAATACGAAAATTGTGCGGTTGAAATTAACGAAAATATCTTCCCTCTAACACTGATCCCAGTGGATCTCGAAGGATTTGATGTGGTTATCGGAATGGATTGGTTATCGTTTAATCGTGCGGAGATCCTTTGTGCCAAGAAAATCGTGCGTGTACCTCTTACAGCGGGTGGTTATGCCATCGCTTACGGGGAGAAATCATCGGGGACTTTGTCCCTAATCTCGGTTCTCAAAGCACGAAAGTGCTTAGCAAAAGGTTGTTTTACGTTCTTGGCTCACGTAGGCGAGACTTCTAGAAAGAAAGCGGTTTTATCCGAAGTGGAGGTGGTCCGGGATTATGCGGACGTCTTTTCAGACGAGTTACCTGGGTTGCCACCACCACGACAGATAGAGTTTCAGATTGATCTTGTTCCTAGTGCGGCGCCCATTGCTAAAGCACCGTATCGGCTAGCTCCATCGGAGATGAAGGAGATTATGACGCAGCTTCAAGAGCTTCTTGAGAAAGGCTTCATCAGGCCAAGCTCTTCGCCTTGGGGAGCCCCGGTCCTGTTCGTTAAGAAGAAAGACGGTTCTATGCGGATGTGCATCGACTACCGAGAGTTGAATAAAGTTACGATCAAGAATAAGTATCCGCTTCCGAGGATTGACGATCTCTTCGATCAACTCCAAGGGGCAAGTTACTTCTCGAAAATCGACTTGCGGTCTGGCTATCACCAAGTGAGGGTGAGAGATCAGGACATTCCTAAGACGACATTTAGAACCTGCTACGGCCACTATGAGTTCCTTGTGATGCCATTTGGTCTTACCAACGCTCCAGCAATTTTCATGGACTTGATGAATCGAGTTTGTCGTCCATTCTTAGACAAATCAGTTATAGTATTCATTGACGATATTCTTGTATACTCTCGTACTTCAGAAGATCATAGGCGACATTTGCGTGAGGTTCTTGATACTCTTCGAAGGGAGGAGCTCTATGCCAAATTCTCCAAGTGTGAATTTTGGTTGCGAGAAGTTCTGTTTCTCGGTCATTTAGTCGGAATGGATGGGATCAAAGTAGATCCTACAAAGATTGAAGCGGTCAAAAAGTGGGAGACCCCGAAAACCCCTACTGAGATTCGGAGTTTCTTAGGTTTGGCGGGTTACTATCGGAGGTTCATTCAGGACTTCTCAAAAATAGCTACGCCTTTGACAAAGTTGACAAGGAAGACGGAGCCATTTGTATGGTCGGGTAAGCAAGAGGAAGCGTTCCTAACGTTTAAGAACCTTTTGTGCGAGGCCCCTATTCTTTCCCTACCTGAGGGAAATGAGGACTTTGTTGTGTATAGTGATGCATCTTATTCTGGTTTGGGGTGTGTCCTTATGCAGCGAGGGAAAGTTATCGCATATGCCTCGAGACAGTTGAAGGACGCGGAAAAGAACTACCATGTTCACGATTTAGATCTAGCAGCGGTGGTTTTTGCTTTGAAGCTTTGGCGACATTACCTTTATGGTACAAGATGTACAATCTACACGGATCATAAGAGTTTGCAACACATTCAGAATCAAAAGGAGCTAAACATGAGGCAACGACGATGGATGGAATTGCTAATTGATTATGACTGCGAAATTAGCTACCATCCGGGTAAAGCAAATGTTGTAGATGATGCCCTAAGCCGTAAGGAGCCTCGAGCGACTTATCGGCTGAAATCTATGGGATTGGTGGTTATACCTGATATAATCGAGCAGATTCGAGCAGCTCAAAGTGAAGGGTTAAAAGATGAAAACCTAAAGAATGAGGTCATGGTTAAGCAGAAAATGCTGCTTGAAGAGGATAATCGCGGATTGAGGACTTTCAAGGGACGAGTTTGGATCCCTAGGGTTGGAGAAGTTCGTGACAAAATATTGCGGGATGCCCATCGGTCCAAGTATTCTATACATCCGGGAAACACAAAGATGTTTCGTGACCTGTGACCTAATTATTGGTGGCCGGGAATGAAGTCAGACATAGCAGATTATGTGGCTAAGTGCGTTACTTGTTCGCAAGTGAAGGCGGAGCACCAGAAACCATACGGGGAGCTTCAACAACTTGACATCCCCGAATGGAAGTGGGACAAAATCACGATGGATTTTGTTACAAAACTACCAAGAACACAGCGTGGAAACGATATGATTTGGGTAATTATAGATCGTTTGACTAAGAGTGCTCACTTCTTAGCAACGAAGGAAAATGAGAAGCTGGAAAACCTAGCTAAACTTTACATACGAGAAGTGGTTACGAGGCATGGAGTCCCCGTATCCATTGTCTCTGATCGTGACAGCCGGTTCGCTTCACGATTCTGGCAAAAGTTGCAAGAGGAGATGGGTACCAGGGTACACTTGAGTACAGCTTATCATCCTCAAACGGACAGACAAAGCGAAAGAACGATTCAAACGCTTGAGGACATGTTGAGGGCCTACGTGATTGAGTACGGTGGTAGTTGGGATACACACCTGCCACTAGTGGAGTTCGCTTACAATAATACCTACCATGCAAGTATCGATATGGCACCATATGAGATGCTTTATGGAAGGAAGTGTTGTACCCCTACTTGTTGGTTGGAACCAGGAGAAAAGAAGTTTGTTGGGCCTGAGATAGTCCAATTGACGGCAGACAATGTTGCGGTTGCTCGCGAACGATTATGAGTAGCCCGTGAACGACAGAAAAAGTATTCTGATAAGAAGCATAGGCCAAAGACGTTCGAAGTAGGCGAGAAAGTGATGCTCAAAGTTTCGCCATGGAAGGGCATCATTCGGTTTGGGAAGCGTGGTAAACTAGGACCTCGATTTATTGGTCCATTCTTGGTACTTGAAAGAATTGGAGATCAGGCGTACAAGTTAGAGTTGCCAGTGGAATTAGAGGGTATTCATAATGTGTTCCACGTTTGCTATTTACGAAAGTGTCTGGCAGAGGAGCCGAGTTTACTACCTCTTGAGGAACTTCGAATAGATGAACATAAGCGGTTGATTGAAGAACCAGTGGCGATTCTAGATCGTAAAGTTAAGCAATTGAGGAAGAAACGGGTCAAGTTGGTAAAAGTCCAATGGAAGAATAAGCATGGAGGGGACATGACTTGGGAAACCGAAGAGGAGATGAAAGCTAGATATCCCCAACTTTTTGTTTAATAGATTCCGAAGACGGAATCCTTTTAAGAAGGAAAGAATTGTAACGACCCGAATATTTTAATAATATTTATCGAGAAATAAATATTATTTTCGAAGTTCAACTTGATAATAATAATAAAGGAATATTATTATTTAAAAGAAAAGTAAAAGAAAAGTAAAAGAAAGGAAAAGAAATGTAAAAGAAAAGAATAGAAAAAAAAGGAAATAAAATAAAAGAAAAATAAAAATTCTGGAAAATACGAGGTCGCGACGCGACGCGTTAGAGGTCACGGCGCGACGTGTCGGGGCGGACACGTGTTGATGGCGTGTGTCAGGAGATGGTGTGTGTCGGGAGATGGCATGTGTCAGAGATGGCATGTGGCAGACCGGTGGCGTGTGTCAGAACGTCGCGACGCGACGCGTCGGCTAGGAGTTGGATCTATAAATTCAGCTAATTTCCATCCGAATTTCACACATACTTCTCTACCATTTCGTTACTCTGCCCATTTTTCGAGAGAAACCAAGTTTAGTGAACTTTTAAGAGTGTCGGGTTTCGTTAGAACTCGTATTCGAGGTACGGGGAGATCGGAGATAGCGTTTCGGGCGTAGTTTTGAACGTGGTTTCTCTTTGGTGACCCCGAAAGGTATATTCTTCTAGACTTAAGCTAACATTTCAGTAGCATGGCTCGATATTATACATGCATGTCGTTCTAGCATGTTTTGATGGACTTTCTAAGTTCACGACGCGTATATCTTTGATCGAAAGTATTATTTTACATATCTAGGTTATTCGAGATGGTTGAGGTCGACTTCTTGGTGATCCGAGAGTGTAGTTCGTCGAATCTAGATCGGTGTTTATTTTCTGGACTGAGGTGAGTTCAGTAGACTTTTACAAAACCGAGTACATAGACAAAACCTTATTTTCGAAATAAAGATGATTATACATATATCTATATATTGATTGATGATACATGTTATGTGCTCTAAGTTAAATACTCGTTGCATGTATGATCAAGCACGAAATACGCATGTTACGATTATTCACGATTTTACTACGATTTACATATGATTGCTTACGAGTTATTGCATGCATGTGTTTTAATGGCGGGGGTAGTATACGATATTACCATGTTGCGGATTTGCGGGCCTAGTTGGCATGATTGACCTTCTAGGATTAAAGTGATAGCCAACAAGAGTCATTTGGTCTTTCTAGACGACTATTTTGACACGTGGTATGCGGACACTTCGGTGTTCAAGTACTGGAGTGATGTAGGCCAAGGAGGCTAGATCATACATCACGTGAGTGTGAGGAGAAGCTGAAATACGATCGGCTTCGTTTGGACTCGTACTAGAACGACAACGCAGTACTTGTACTCGCACCGTCGGAGTTGCGAAAGTGGATTCTCGGGATTTATGTTCTCGGGTGGGAGTCGCGCCCCGCTTGAAAACATAGGTTGGCCGGGCACGCAAGTAGTGAACCTTGGGATTTCTAGTGTGGGTTTAGACTCTACAATAGAATCATCCTATTGATATGATGTATGCAATATATTATATACGATTACGATGCGATATGATCTAAGAAATATTATGCGGTATGATTATGGTTATGTGCGATTGACTTCATGAAATGACTTGCGAATATTTGACCCATTTGGTGCTATGTGATCTGCGGGTTCTCGGTACGGGTCAAATACGTTAAGGGTGGGATATGGTATTTATTTACATGTCATATTCTACTTACAAACATGTTTTATGGTTTTTGATTACAACTCCTATTGACTCACTTAGCGTAAGCTGACATTTGTTTCTTTCGAAATGTGTCTTGTACTCGCGCAGGTGGCTTAGAGGTTGTGGTTCTGCGAGGAGGGTAGTATTAGTTCCGGTTTATATTTTGGTATCAACGAACAATCCGGTTATGTAATAAATTCATAACATTGAACTTGTATTGACTTTTGAATGACTGCGGTCGTAACCCCGTGGTTTATATTATGAAGAATTCTGTAATCGCCTCTATGGCGAGAACAACTATTTCCATTTATGACTTTTAAGACTTCCGCTGCATGTTTTTGCTATTGATTAAAGGTTTTTATAAATGGTGAATTTTTTAGAAATCATGGGCGTTACACGGATGTCACAACCCACCACCCTCGTCACCTCACCGATCTCCGATATCTATCTTCTATATTTCATCTTTATTGGTCACACGCCACCTTAATCAAAGATGTCAAAAGAACCGTTGTCGATCTCAACCATGGCTGACCTCCGCCACCACCATCGGTGGCTGCTCTTCGTGGATGATCAAAGAACAGCGATGCTTCCGTTTTGTCTTGAGTTTGTTGTTCATATCGATACTCCCATAGGCATTCGCATATTTTTCGGTAATCCGTTTTGTCTTGTGTTTGTTGTTCATATCGAACACATGGTTTTTTTCCCAATTCCATGTTCATTATGGCTGCTCATGGTTTTTTTTGTCTTATGTTTTGTCAGAAAATCAAATTTCTAGTATGTGTTCTGAATTTTTTTTAGTTTTGTTTTTTTAGATTTTTTCCTCATTTTTGTTTTCTAGTTTTTTTAGTTAAGTAAAATTTTATTTTGTAAATTTGTTATAAATTAAGTAAGGTAATATTTCAAGTGTTATAGATTATTATTAGATTACATTGTGTCTCAATTTAATTATATATTAAATTTAGCGGTGAATTTTTAAAGTTTTTTTTTGTTTTTTTATGGTTTGTTCATCATTAAACATTTACACTGTTCAATAATAAACAACAATCGGTTTTTTTTTTATTTATGGTTTGTTCATCATTATTAGAAATAAAGATTTTTTGTTTGTTTTTGATTATTTATGTGTTGTTAACTAATGAATATATACAATGGAGATAAAAAAAATGGTTGGTTGTTAAGTAATAAATATGTCTAATATAAAAGGTTATGTTTTACTTCCACTACGTTGTTCAATATCAAACAACCACTAATAATACTTACAAAAATGATACATAATGATGAAAAATATAAATCAAGAGTTTATTAGTGAACAAAGTATAATGAACATAACATTTAATGATTAAAAAACTCGTAAATATTTTGATTGTATTCATCATTGAACATTGTAGAATTGTTAATTTACTATTAAATTATTTTGTTTAAAACTTTTAGGAGAGAGAAAATAGATTGTAGAGAGAAAATGTTGTTTACTATTATACTTTTTAATTAAAAAAGTATAATTAATTTAAACCATTAGATCAAATACAAATAAAAGGCTAGAATTACTTCTCGTCTTTAATATTTCAATTCGTCCAATGGATTCGGCTTTCGGCAAATTCAAAATATATAGGCCAAAAGCCCATCACGATGAAAATACGGGAACCAATTGAACTAAACCCACGATTAACTTCGAACCTTATTTAGGGTTTTCGTAATTAGGCCGGTGGCTAGATATCTCGAAAACAAGGTGGTGAGTTCTTCTTCGAATGAATGAAATCTGATCGTTTATATATAGTTAATAAGATTATCCGGAAACTCAGTTTTTGTTTAAATTAATTAATGCTTGATCGTGTTTCTACGTGATGGATGTATTGATCTTTTGATACAATTGCATTTTTTCAATCACGTACTCGTGTTCAAATATATGCGTATGATTAATCGATTTGATTAATAATAATTAGCATAATATATAATGAGATACAGGTTTTCCAATGGATGTTGATTTGCTGATTAATCCACCCACGGAGTTGGAAAAGAGGAAGCACAAGCTCAAGCGTCTCATTCAGTCTCCATATTCGTTCTTCATGGTACTCGGTCTCCATACATCCTCAATTTCCACTTTACCACTCGTATTTTGAATCTCATCTTGATTAACCCTGTTGATGTTATTTTTAACACAACAAAATCGGGTATCAGAAACGGATTTCCAACCTACAAAATTTTGTGGGAAACTTTCAACGGATTTCCCACGGATTTAAGTCAGAAAACCGATTTTCAACGGGTTTATTCCGTGAAAAAATCCTAGGAAACATGAGGGAAATGGTTTTCCCACCGATTTTTCATAAATTTGTCCAACACAAAAGAGGTGTTGTGTTGTAGTGAATTTGTTGCTCTATTGAATGTTAATATGTATTTAGGAAAATGTTGTTATCAAATGTTTTAAAAAATCATTTATAGTTCTTGTAAAACTAGGATTCATCAGTTTTATAATTAAATTTATTAATTTTTTTAAATAGAGGAATTTGACTTTAAGATTCACTAGCAATAACTGTCTCATAAAGTTCCTTGTTATTCTGATTAATTTGTTGGTGCAGGATGTCAAGTGCTAAGGTGTTTATTTATCTTTTTGCTTATACATTTGGTATATAAAAATGGAGGCAACAATTATTCCATTAAATCCTTATGGCACAGTGGTAGACCCTTCCCTTTTACCATTATATATCACATCATGCGTTCGACTCATGTTTTTCTATTAGTTGGTTTGCTTTTTTATTTGCACCTAACTTCTTTTTTCACATGCGAAATCTTTTCTATTTATTTTTAAATTAATTTTTTATTTTGTTATTATTATTATATATTTAACCAATTAATTTTATGTATTATTTGTTTTTCTTTTATAACTTTTAAGATATAAAGTGTAGTGTAAATATGAATGCATATACATGTGATTGTCATATTTGTATCTATATTCCGATAAAAATGTTATTGTAATACGATATCCATCTAAAAAATATATCTTTAGAAATTGTAGTACTAAAACAATAATTTTGTATAGTCCAAATATAATATTTTGTAATACTATAAAATTATTGTTTTAATTGATTTGATAAAGTTGTAAAATTCTTATTTTTTGTTTCCAGCTGCATCACGCGGGTAATAGTAACTTGTATATAACAATTATCAGAAGTTATGAACAGTTGCATTTTTTTCTTTTTATGCATATTATATAATATAAAGAAGATATCATAGAAAGTTCACTAAATGCTAAATAGATGGATTGATAAGACACCTATCTCGTAACTAAAAGGTTCCAGTTTTGAATCCCACTCCCTTCTCTCTACTTTTCTTTTTTCTTTTTTGTTGTATTATATATTTTATTTATTCTTATTTAGCTATATATTTTAAAACATTAACATTACTATTGACTATTTGTATTTTATTCATACATTCTATTCTATAATATGAAATAGTTCTTACTATACAAATATAAATCAATTTATGATAAATAATAAAGGTTTAATTTGGAGGCTATATAAATGATACACCATTAAGTATAAATCCTTATTTCTACATCTCTCCGCAACGCGTAGGTAAGTTAATTTTATCTCGTTTGATCAACAATTACCTGGAAAAAGGTGATCAAATTGTACAAAAATAGTTCATTACATATAAACAAGGAAGGAAACTTGAAAGTTTGTTACTTTTTGTTGTAATAAACCCTTTATGTATATTTTTACGCTGTCTATGTGAATGATCAAGTTCATGAAATCTTTGTTATTATATGTTCACAGTACGACTGTGTTTAGTCACTCTCAAACAGTGGTGAAATGTGGAAACTTCCAGGCAGTGCTTAACTTGCCAGCCTACCGGTGGTCGTGCCAAGCTCACCGAAGACTGTTCTTTTAGGAGGAAGGGTGATTGATGGAAATAAGCGGTTTTTTTTACCTTAATTTGTTCTGGTATCATGTCTTAATTACTTGAAAACAAGGGTAATGATTTTGATCGATGTGTTCTTTCTTGCCAACTTTGTTCTTTTATGAAGGTTATGTAGTCTTTTAGATTCTATGATAACTTGTATTTCTATAATGCCGATTGAACTTATGGGTCTTAATTTGTTACTGAACATCGATGTTCTCGTATTTTTTTGGCTGTCTGCTTGCTTTTTTGCTAGCTAGCAACTTCGCATTATGTCATATATCTGACTATTTGTTGATGCCATTATATTTAAGAAAAATTAGAGGTAAACTTACAAGTTCATTAATTGATAATTAATTCTCTTTATGTTTACTGGTCATCATTCAAAGCTTGAATTCCTTCCCTTTTTCTTTTTACAACACGTACTGTCTAGACTAGAGGTTAATTTGAAGCCTTTTGTCATCAAGTTGATCAACCAAAATCAAAATGTTCTATTTATGATTGTTTGGATATTTTACATAATTGAGCACACGAGTCGAACTTATATATCGTGTCATTATAGTTTTCATATTTCGAGCATCATCCGTTGGATTGATACAAACTCTTCGTTTCAACAAGAAAAGTTCCATTTTCTCCTACTAAATCCTCTCATTCCATCTTCCTATCCGTATATAATGATATGTGAAATTCATTAATCTTTTTTTCTTATCTCATTTATTAATTTTGATATTTATATTAATCTATAAATAAATTAAATATGAGGCTTTAGTAATAACATATAAAACCTCTCTTTCAATAATTGTTAGTTGTGTTGTAATTTTTTTATTAGATAATCTAACTTTTGTTGAGCTAGCTGGATAATCAAGTCTAAATTTTCTTGCTAAGCTTCAGCCTAGGCTGTGAAAAGTTGCAATGTTCAAATCAATTTTTTGGTGTAACCTAACAAAAGTTGAGCTCGAACCACCAAATTGATAAAAATTCAGCCGTGTCAGAATCGAGTCTGATTAATGGCTATAATAAAGTCGGTTACTATCAATATAACCTAAGCTTTCGAGTAGAGACTAAACGCGTAGAGACAAAAAGAGCGTTAGGGGGAGTATAGGCGGTCTGGAAAGTTTTAAAAGAGATTCAAGTTTTATCTTCTCTAGGTAAACATCTTAAATGGTCGGAGCAACTATAGGAGTAAATGATCAATGTTTATGTCGCGTATGTGAAAATCCTTTTTAAGTAAGAAATCTTTTTTCGGGAAAAGTCACAGACTTTCTGGACTAGTTTACGTCGCCTAGTTTCCATTCTTGACAGACAGATTACATACCGGACTAGTTAACAAGTTGATCGGTTTGGCTCGACTAATTTAGATGAAACTCGAGCTTGACTTAGTAGCTTTATAGGTTTTAATTATGCAAAATCTGACTTCGTTTAAGGGGATCTGCAATCACCTTGAGTTCAGCTAGAAAAATACTACATGTGATAATCAAAATTATTTTTAAATACACATAAAATAAAATAAAAATTATATAACAACAATTGTTATAAACACTATAATCTATAAAACTGATTATTAGGATTTGGACCCATGTCAGTGGGCCTAGACGTTGTAGTGTTAGCCCATCTTCTCTAATACTTAGGATTTCGGCTGATTGAAAATTCTCTGAAAGGCTTTTAATTATCCCCCGAGGGAGGTTGGTAAATGGTACTTCAAAGTTGTAAAGTCTTATATATGTCTAAATAACTTAACAATAATTAAATCATCTAAAAATTTAAAAAGTCATCCCCAATATAATCTAAATATAAAATCTTCAGTTTTGTAAAAAGATTGTTTTGTTTAACTTGGCTTAATTTGTAGAATAAAAGTGAGAATTTATTTCTTTGGTTTTGTTTACTTTGTATAACAAAAATTATATACACTAAAAAAGATTTACATGAGTTTAATTTGGTTTGTTTAATGCTTTTGTTTAGCTTGGTTTCTTTTTGTGGTCATAATAGTATTTTATTTGCTATTAAAAATAAATCATCAAAACATAAAAAAGATTAAAGTTAGTATTTTCGGTTATATCCGATGCCCGTTATAACCGAACTGTACCCGAATCTACCCATAACCAATACGCAAATATTAAATCGGTTAATATTCTATCATTAAAATAACCGAATTACCCGACCCGAATTAACGATAACCGATTGACACCTCTACAATAGGTTATAATAATAAAATATGAGAAGTTGAGTAAAATTTGATAAATTAAACTCTTGTTTGAAATGTTTGTTTATATTAGGGATTAATTGTCTACAAGCTAGGATGGATGGAGTAGGAAATTGAAAGAGGATAGCTAGCATGCATTTATTAGTCCGTAATTGGAAAGCAAGTTATACATGCATGTTTAATTTGCATTATATTAATTTAGCTTTAATTAGCATCACATGATGAATGCTTGCTACTTTAATCTTTCGCTGGTGGCATCTCTTCATTTCTTCTACTCTAAATTAGGTATAACTAAAATACAATATATATATATATATATATATATATATATATATATATATATATATATATATATAGAAGATGATGACCCAAAAGAATTATTGGATTTTTGTCTAGTTAGAGGAGACATTATGTTTGACACCTCAGCAGACACATAAAAATTATTCTAGCGGCTGCATAAATATAATTATTACATACATTAAACAAACAAATTTTGGTAATTTAACACAATGTCGTCAATGTGTGAATATATATATCCAATAAGTTACCCCTAGCTACTAGCTAGTTCTGTCCATGTTTAACCAATGAAAATTCTATAAAATCTAAACTTAAGGCATTTGAATCTCGTTTGGTAATCTTAAGGTGCGTTTAATTGTTAAAAAAATATATTTTTCTAGTTTTCATAATAATATAATCTAGAAAATATGTTAAGCTTTTATTTTTCTGAAAATTTTGAAAACGTGTGTAGGTGAGCGTGAGTTTTCCTTTTTCATTGAGAAGTGGAAAAGATGTTTGGATGTAATATTTTCTATAATTTTTTTCTATTTAATAAAAAGGGTAAACAAAATAAAACTTTAAGGAATAAACAGAATGCAAACAAAAATTTATGGTTAAATTATTTGAAAAAAAACTTTAATGATTAAACTAAAAAGTAAGTAAAACTTTGATGATTATACCATATTTTATCATTTTATCTTTTAAAAGATAAAGCAACTTTTTGTTGAAGTCCTGGAAGGGAAAAAGAGTGTGTTAGTCAATTAACACTCACTTGAAACGGTGTGCATGTATATTGGTCACATTCTTCTTCCCTTCAACTTTTACATTCATGCATTATTCTTGTCATATTTGTTCAAGGTTTTTTTTTTTTTTGTATTTTTGCATTTTTAGTCAAAATAACATATTTAGTTATTCATCCTGTCCTAGTTATTGTTAAGTTCATTCATTCTTCACACGTTTAATATCTGTCTTAACTCTTAAGAATTTATAAATGAGTCAAGCAATTGAGATACTTATAAGCAGCTACACAATGAATTCTAACAATCATAGGTAGCCAAATTGCTTAGTAATTTAAGCATTTTCAATAAAGGAGTAAGAGGTTTTAAATTCAATTATTTGGAAAAAAAAACAATGTAACTTGATAGCTAGAAATAGGATGACTAACTAGATTCCCTCAAGTTCTCACCCTAAATAATATTATAGAGTTTTATATCCTTCTATAAAATCTTCTTACTAATTAATCGTTTTACTCACAAGATTCATACAAATGTCAAAATCGGTAGAGAAGATAAGAAAAAAAATTAATATATTACACATGTCATTTTATGATAAGTAGAAAAATAAAATAGAAGAAAATAGTAAAAAAAATAGAATTTTCCATAATATTATCGTATATCATCAAGATTGAAATCCCCGAGGTCAATTTTTGGTGCACATGGCAAAGAAAACTTCAAATAGTTGCTACCCACTTTTCAGCATGGTTAGGCCATCTGGTTTCTCCTTAGGCTCCATTGGGTCCACCGGGTAGCATAGAAACACCGGTACTAACCCCCCAACCCAAGGTACCCGTCATTTTGGTTCCCACATATCGAGCCTCACCCATCACACTATATTTTTTGTTTATCTCTCGATCTCTTCCCTCTTTCCTCTTTCTTTTTCTTAAATATATATTACAAAATAAAATAAAAAGTAGGGTAAAAATATTGGTAAGGATTAATCTAAATTATAGGGAAGGTAAGTAACGTTGATATAACGAAAGTGAAAGCATATGGATGGCCTTCGTAAAACAATAAGTATTTATTTGATATCATTAGAATATATTTTTAAATTGTAATTTATTCTATAAAAAATCATATTAATTACTTAACCTGCACATAGGAGTGCACCTTTCTCTCCTGATTTCTTGTAACATACTGCTCTAAATTAGTGTAACTTGGGCCTTGATTGTGTAAACTAAAATAATAAAAAATGGATGGAGTTGTGTTATCTTGATAGTGGATCATGCATGTACGTTATAAATTAAACTAATAAAACATAACAATTTGTAATGTGTACTAATTAACATACATACATACATATAATATATATATATAGAGAGGGTTGCATTCAGGTGGTGACTGGTGACAACAATATGTCAATATGGGAGTAGATAGAATTGTCAACTCACGTGTACGTGTGAGAATATGAACATGCGTGCAATATCCCTGACAGACAGAAAGAAAGAAAAGCCTCGCATAGTTACTTTAACTTATACGTTAATTAATTTGTTGAAAGAAAATTAACAAATAATAATTAATAATATTATTATTATTAAACTTAATTAATTTGTAAAGATTCAATTCAAAGTATGATTGGTTAATTAAGATTGATCGAGAGGTACGTACGTACGTGATGGAAGATATATATATATAGGGGGCAAGTCATATATATGAACTTCGTGATATGATATACAAATTCGTCTAAATATCGCTCGTTTACTGGATATCAAAAGCTACCCGCCAATTAATTATCCGCATCATCTTTCGATCAATTTGTAATCTACTGGCTGTAACATGTTTGATCGATATATTACAAGATAAATTTTGAATTTTTGATACATTAAATTAAAAGATACGTACGTTTGAAATTTGAATACAACAAAACTTATAAATTATATACATTTAATTTGGTGAAGTAGTTAAGTTCTAGAATATATATCTACCTTCTATATAAAAAGAACTCTAACCCTTAAAAATCAACACGTGTTTTCCGAATAGGTTGATACTATTCAGCATACTTGTCTCACCTTTTTCAATTCTTTCCATCTTCACACGTCAATGTGACACTGTCTTTGCTTCACCTGCTCTGTTCTTTCCATCTTCACACGCCATCCTTGAGAACTAACCATTCTTGTCTGCTTTCTGCATCTTCATGCAGCGTTATCTATAAAAAATTCCAGATAAATTCTTATTTCATTCATCTGCTTTGCAACTGTATAAAGCTTCTTGCAAGAGTTCTGTTTCATAATCGATTGGAGACCCATCAATTTTTTGGGTTTTTGGTCAAAAATGACTCTTAGCCGACCACCCTTCAATGCTATGATCTTCATTATCCTTTTCTACGCCACTATGTTTATCGATCTTGTACTTCAAAGTATGCTATCCTCTGCAATAATAGCTATACCGTTCTTCCCCTTCAATTTAACAATGTTTTTCTTTCTTTTGGTAAGTTTGATATATGTTTTGTGGTTTCATAACAAGTGTTAGATACGGTGCATACCAGGTGTTCGATAAAATGCATGAATGAGTTGTTCTATAATTTTTAAAACATTATAGAACCCTATGCGCTATGTATATACTATTTACCACTCTTTTATGAATTCAGGTTATTTGAAGCGGTTATGTTCAGGTTATACGTGGTTTAAATTGGCTTGAGCCAAGATGACCCATTGTCTTTGGCCTTTATTTGTTGAGTTGGCTCGAGCCAATACTGATCTAGATACATAGGAGTCATTTTATTCGATACAATAGACAATCTTTGTAAGGTATGAAATTATGTTGATGTTCTGTTTAGCTTTGTGAATTGAATTGTGATGGAGATTATAGAAGATTTTATTTGAAGAAAAAGAACTTATATGAGTATTCCATAATTTGTTGTCATCATTAGCCATGATAGTTCTTTTACTTTGGTGCAGGTAAATGAAGATTTTCAAACTGTGAGTGTATATGTAAAGACTATAACATATCTAATTCGGAGGTAAGAATAATACTCTCTTTTTAAAGTAGCTATTCCTAATAATCATGACAATTCTTGATCACACCATATTTCCTCATTTATTAATAGACCTTCAAATAGCTTTAAACTACTTATTTTTGTTTGTAGACATCACATATTAGATGTGGCAATTGTAGAAATCTTTTGATCACCAATTGTTCGATAAAAAGTAAGATGAGTTTGTAACCTAACAATTTGTGATTCGATAATAGGATGTGTGTTTTATCCTACCTAAAATGATGTTGTTCAAAGTTAAAGTTAGGAGTTAGGACACATAAATAGAAATTAACCTCAATGTTTCAGTATGGAGCGACAGTAAATGTAATATGGGACCAAAGTACCAATATGAGTTTAGTTAATTATGATCTTAATTATGTTATTTTAGTTCTGTTTATTTTGATTGATTTTTAATTGACCGATTAGTGATTTTAGCCTATTAAATCGGATAATTAAAGTACCAAATTAGCACGTTTCTTATAACTAAAATTAGTTGGATTGTTAATCGTTCATGTATTTATAAATTTTGTCTAACTAAAAGTCTGTATAGAACAAATATGTGTTTTGAATTATATTGATATAAGTTTTTAGTTTAGATTAAATTGACAAGTGATAATCATAAGAAACCCTTTTCATTCATTCTTATTTTAAATAATGGGAAATCAAGCAAGTTGGATCAGCACTTTGAAAAAGAAGTGAATGACATCCGTTTGTATGATTTTTCATGTTTTACACCGCCAACAATGTATATGCTTGCATTTACTTCTATAGCTTCATCAAAGACTTTGACATAATTTTGATGCCATGAAGTTCTGTATTTTCGTATGAGGAAATTAGTGAAGCTTTTGTTTTCTATTTTGCCAAATTTTTGTTCTTTTGTTTTTGTGTATGGATTTCTGGACATGAACCAATGACTGAAATTTTTTCAAATAGAAGCAAAGATGAGTGGTCTTTTTTCTTATTCGCTCTTCATGTTTTTCCTAATTTCTTCGGATGTGTATCCTATATTCCTATCTGTAGAATAGCATGTTTCAGCATAACAATCCTGGTCTCTTTAACGAGTAGACTTCTCTTAGTTTTAATCTAATTTGTTAATTGTGTTATTCATAACAACAATTGCTTCTATTTTGTTACTGTTGGTTACAATTGTTTATATTCGTTTCAAACATCAAGTACATGCAATTTTTATCATGATACTATCTATTCTATTTTTAATATGCTTACTATGCTGACCAAAGTATCTTATTGCATGCATAATTTGGTTGATTCAGACTTGAACCATCACTCACTCTTTAAATTACTATAATTCATAAGCCACCATTTATGCATTATATATCTGGGATTAAAAGGAGATTGTCAGTTGAATGTCATCATTTACTTGATGAATATAGTGGGTTTTTAAGATTAAAATTGTAAACAACATGATCTTGACGTCATTTTACTAACTTCCTTATGTTTTTTTCTAGGTGAGTTCATAGTTGGTTTGATGGCTAACATAGTGAGTTTGTTGAATTGTTGGAGTTGGTGCTTGATTTATAACAACCATTGTCCCTTAGGACAAAAAAAGTGAAACCAACACCCTTTTCTCTGTTCATTTTTCATCCAAGTAGACCGTAATCAACACTAATTGTGTTGCTTTGAAACTTATCTTAACAACTAGGGAGATACACACAATCAGTAGCATTTTGAGAACACTGTATCACGTGAGACCTACAACAACAATAATAAAAGACTAGAATGGACATATTTTAAAAAAACTACCTAAATGAAAACATGCTGAATGGGTCAAATAAATGAGTAACTTTTAATAGTAAAAATGGTTGTTCGAAAGGTTAAATTTGTGTGTAATGGGTTATTCAAGGTTACGTAGAAATTACTATGTATAATGTAAATACAATAATATATGTTTATTAATTGCAAGTGTGCAGCAAAATTGTCATCACTCAACTGTAATGAAACACTTGATGTAATATGTTTAGAGACAATACTCTAAATTCTAAAATAGACATGTAGCTTCTTAACAATTCATTTCTTGCATCAAATTCTTACATGCATCTTTAATATGATCTATGTTAGTTCTAATATAATTAGCTCTATATGTATATATTTAAGTTCAACTATGATTGGATTTGACATGGTGAGTAGTTCATAATGCTATGGTTGGTTATAATCATTATTGAGCTAAGTATGATTTCTTTTAAGTTTGCATAGATAATGGTTATATTCTTGTAGTAGATAATGATGTACCCGTTTTATGGGGTGAAAGTATATAAACGGGAATTCAGGATGACGATACTGAATTCTTTGTCCCAAACATGATTGCAATATGGTCAAGATCTGGTGCTTTACTAATTCGGATGCAACTTCTCTGTTGTTAAAAAGGTACATCATCTATACTCTTTTAACTTTGGCTAATAGCAAGTTTTTGCAAGGCAAGTTTAATTTATGTTATGGTTATAGTTAATTGGCTAAATCTTGCTATATAGTTTTTCATTCTTGATTATAAAGAGTAAATGTTATATTTTAATTTAGTCATTTCAAAATGTATGACATAAATTCCCCTCACAACGCGTGGGTTTCATTTCCTCGTTTACATACATAGTTACATACCATAAAAACAAAGACCTTCTTACATTGTTTCATGGTACTTTGCAGTGATCTGCTGAGATATTATCAGTCAAAAGGTGGTATAAGTATCCCTTGACAGTTCCCGATTTCTATACTAAATGTATAAGTATATTTTATACTACATTTAGTTAGTTTAATACCAGGTATGATCTCCTTTAAGTAGTTGTATTTTATACTTCATTAAGGTAATGTAAATGCATCCTTTTTACCCTAAGTCTTTGCTTAGAAAATTCAATTGGTCATTCCGATTTGCCAAGTATGAAATGGAATAGAAACAAAAACGTTGTGGGCTGTGCATAGCACAGCCTACAGAACTTACTAGTTTATATATATAAAAAGGGCTTATATCTTTAAAATTTGACATTTGTCCCTTTTAATAGTTTGACACTATTTGAAAATTTTAAAAATATATATTCTTTTCTAAAATAATATATATAACTATATATCTTGATATAAGATAAGCCCCAAAATAATTGTATGATGAAGCTTTCAAAAGGGAGGTGATCGTCTTAAATAACAAAAGTGACCCTTACATAACAACTTTATGTATTATCAATTTGTATCATGTGCATTAACTGCTTGAACCTGACTAAAAACTGTTGTGTACGAATCAACCTTTCTTTCAAAATTATACACACAAGAAGTTACATACTATTTGCATTTGTTTATTTTTCAACTTCTTGCCTTTTTGTACATTTACTTAAAGTTTTAAACACACATTAGAAAAATATTCATTTTCCCCTTATCAAAAAGCAATTTGGTTTATTCATCGCCATCATCGACCATAATTCTCCATCTTTTGTGCAAGGTCTTTATTTACTTTTTCCGTTTTGCTCATCTTTTACCTTTTTGGAATTAGATTTGATAAATGAATATATCATAAAGGGTTTTATGAGATATATACAAAGAAGATCTAGGAGATTTGGTTTAGTCACGAAATCAGAGCAATACTTGTATGAAGTGATTTGTATTTTGAACATTAAATTGCGTTTTTGTTAAAGATTTATGATTATTATATAAACTTTTGGAAGTTCGTATGAGAATAAAAAATGTGAACATACATAATTTATATATATGTCAGATTTTTGATATAATACCATATGGTACTCATATAAAATGTATTTCTATTTGTAAGTTAATTAATTTAGATTCATATATGTTATTTGTAAGGAAATAAGTTTATGTACCGTATAAATATTGAATGTCTATTGTTTTGTTTCAAATATAAAACCAAGTATTTTGTTGTCTATGATTAAATTTTTTTTATGGGAATAAAAAATAACAATAGCCTATTTGTTGAAAGATTTTAATTTCTCAACATTTTCAATTCCATAAACTAAGAATCTTCTAAGTTGTTCGTTGTATGTTCTAGATTAAAGGGTACATCAACAAAATCTAAATATATTGTTAGGTGTAATAATAAAAGTTAATTAACTTTTGTCAATTATCCGGAACAAAAGTATGTATGGTGATGTTTAGTTGGATTATAACAAAAGTATGGTGATACTTCCTTGCTATAAGTTATATAGGGTGTGAACGATTATTAATAAGTAATAGGTGTATTTTTTGTTATTTACTAAAGTATAAATATTCTATTTGTTTTTTCTTTAAAAAAATAAATATCTATTTTTAATAATAAATAAGCACGACCAAAAAAATAACTAGTATATATATATATATATATATATATATATATATATATATAATATGCTTAACGAATGGTGAATTGGCCCTTTTATATATCCTGCAACAAGTAGGTTTAATTACTTAACAACTCTGCAAATTAGTCGTCAAGATCATGAGCATATATACGTACCTATTTCAACGAATTCAAAACACAAGCTTCTGGTTTGATAAGAACACAACATCTTAATGGCACCGTTTTATCTCTTTTGAGATAATATATATGTATTAATCAAAGAGTTTTAATTAAATGTACAAGATATATGTTTTTAGCAGCAGCCAAGTTCTCACATACCTCTGTAATGAAGTGTAATTATTATTTCAGTATTAATTTGCTAATTAAAGAGGTATGTAAGTGTGACATCATCTAACTTAATTGAATAGGTGTTGCAGCAACACACATGATCATCTTTCCCCTTCAATTAATAACAAGTCACAAGTAAAATATTGTATTTTAATCCCTTATCAATAACCATGCTAGTATGATTAAACAATTTATTTATACATATGTTAATCATCTGATCATATTGCTAAATTCCTTGAAATTACCATCAAGAACGACTCATTTTCTATAACGTCTAGATCGTATTTCAATGCTCACTCATTAATCAAGAAATTTATTTATTGTACAACGAACCCATAGACACCCTAATTTGATCTAGACTCCTGTAGTATTAGAAGAGATTTAAACCCTCGATCTTAAAAATAACCGAAAAACACCTCATACAACTTGATATTGCTGGACCAAACGTACTTTAAAAGAATTTAGTTAAATTTTAATAAATATATACCGTGTGATCTTATAAGAAATGGATTAATAAAATATAATTTAAAAGAAAAAGGTGGATCGGGCGGTGGCCAGGTGTGACCTGGCTTCAAAAGTAGGCTTCATGCGGATGAGTATTTATATATAAATGACAGGATATATAGCAGGGCAGAAGAGAGTAAAGAAAGGATAAATTAAGTTAATAATTTTGGCCAGGGATAAATCAAGAGCTGCCTCTGCCTTCCTTCTTCAATTCATATTTGAGGTAATTAAGAGAAGAAACTTTTTATCTTAATTTGCTAATTAAATGAAACTTCTTGTAATTAATGCAGTTAATGCGATTTGAAAATCTTTCAAACACCATCATATCATATGTGTAATTACATCTTTTTTTTATAATTATTACGCTAAACCATTTCTTCTATCACACCATCATGGTGTAATAGTGCTAACACCTCCATCGGCTTCACAACATCACCTGATGCATGAGCCCGTTACGTACGACAGTTTGGTATTCCCATATTATTATTATTATTGAATGACATATATGTGTTTAGATCACAAATATAATATCTTGTAAAGGTAATAGAAGCTAGGAAAATGGAAGAAAGAAGAGGGCAGCTAGTATGGAGATATGCTTATGTGATGGTGGTGGTACTCCTCGTGGGCGGTGTGACGGGAGCTGCCCCGAAGAAGCCGGTGCCTGTGTCGTTCGGGAGGAATTATGTGCCCACATGGGCGTTCGACCACATTAAGTACTTCAACGGCGGTACGCAAATCCAACTCTTGCTCGACAATTACACCGGGACTGGCTTCCAGTCCAAGGGCTCCTACCTCTTTGGCTATTTCAGTATGCGAATTAAGATGGTCCCTGGAGATTCTGCTGGCACCGTCACTGCCTTTTATGTATGTGTTTGTTTGAACTAATCAAAGTAGGTAAAATCATTGGGTTAAACGGGTTGGTAACAAGTTAAAATAACATAAATAGATGTTAAAAGTGGCCAATACAAGTTGGTAACCGGCAAACCTTGTTCCCACTTTTTTTTTTTTTTTTTTTTTTGCAAATAATTTATATATTATGACAATGGATAATTTTATTTAAAAACCGTTTTTATTACGAGTATTATTTGTAATCATCATTAATATTCATTAATAGGGGTATTTTGGCCATTTATATGTTTACCCAACCGTGAATTGTGTTTAGGTGGATGAATTGCTATCTAACGATGTTTGATTTTCCAAAAATATCACTCATTAATAAGCCAATAATTAGTTATTAATAAGTCATCAAAATTATTAGTCATTGATTTATTTTAATCAATTGCTAAGAATGATTCTTCTGGTATTCAAAATAAAAATGATTCTCAAATAAACTCTCCGCTTATGATAATAATAAACCTTATAACTAAAAAAAATTTAATGCCACGTGACATTTTTGTAATTTTATTAAGGAGGAGGATAATCACAAACTTTTCATACTTTTCATAGTTAATTTTTAATTAGTTTTTAATTTTTCATACATGAAAAAGAATTATCATTTTTAAAAACTAAAAATAATATTTTTAGGATTATCATTTTTAAAAATATTTTTTTATTCTTATCCATAGTGGTTATTATTTTTCTTTATTAATCAAGTTAGTATACAATATTTTTTTTTTCGATTAATGTAATTGGTCACACAATTAGCAACCATCGTGTGTAAATTGAAAAATTATAAAAAAATTGATGCACTATTAATTGCATGTTTATTTAAACTCCCATCCTCTATTACATGTCACCTATATTGCTTTGAGGTAAATTGATATAAACCGAATAAAGTCATATATAGGCAAGTGAGTCAAAAGCATCCCCTGGCTATCGTGTATATATATATATATATGTGTGTGTGTGTGTGTGTGTGGTGTATTACATTGGAAGTATCTTCAATTGAAAATGCAGCTAGCATCGCAAACCAGAGAGCATGATGAGATAGACTTCGAGTTCTTAGGGAATAGGACAGGTCAACCATACATTCTTCAGACAAACGTATTCACAGGAGGTAAAGGTGACCGCGAGCAAAGGATCAACCTATGGTTTGATCCTACCAAAGCTTTCCACTCTTACTCCGTCTTGTGGAATAGCTACCAGATAGTGTAAGCCCACTCACAACTTTGGACTACTAATATATACTTAATGCTCACTCCGCCGTCTTATCATATTTTAAAGGTTTTTTGTCGACGAGATTCCAATAAGGGTGTTCAAGAATAGTAAGCATTTGGGAGTTCGGTTCCCATTTACTCAACCCATGAAGATATACTCGAGCTTGTGGAATGCGGACGACTGGGCCACCAGAGGCGGATTGGAAAAGACTAATTGGTCAAAGGCACCCTTTATCGCGGCCTATAAGGACTTCCATATCGATGGATGTCTGTCTGCGGCGAATGCGAAATCTTGTGCCACACATGGCAAACATTGGTGGGACCAAAAGCAATACATTGATCTTGATGATTACCAATGGCGTCGTCTTCGTTGGGTTCGTAAGAAGTTCACAATCTATAATTATTGTACTGATCGTAAGCGCTTTCCTAAAATGCCTCGAGAATGCAAAAGAGACCGTGACGCCTAACCATATATATATATTCGTGTATAAGCAAGCATTTGGGATGATATATTATATACGTTGTACGTTCTTATATTATTTATTTTAGAATTTTAGAATTAGAATTATTTCAACCGGTCTGAATCGTAATTTAAATGGAGATGGCAATCCATTCGGCAAAATATGTTAATGCACTATTTTCCACTTGTATGTTTATTTATATATGTATTAGTTATTTAGTTTTTCTTTCCTTATATAAATGTAACCACTCTTTCTCTTGACTTTTTAACTGGTTTCTAGTTTATAAGTTTATTATATATGTTTGGGGTTTTTTTTTTCTAATTTTCTATTTGTTAACTTACAAATGTGACGTTATTAAAAAACAAGTTTAGCATGCCAGGGTGTTGTGCCGCAACCAAAATTTTATTTTGGTCCATTTTGATTTCTATAACGTGAATAATATTCAATATAGTCCATAATTAATTCATAGTCCCGAAGGACTAATTTTAGCCTTTAGATCAATAGCATCAATGGTCCAGATTAAATTTAAAAAATTTGGACGAAGTGACATTTCCTAATTCATATATGATTGTATACTGAATCACAACTCTCTATAATATATTGACTCACACTTAGAATTTGATATTCAAAGAATGCACCTGAATAAGGGTACAAGAGGAGCTTGTTGTGGAGGATTTACTACACTTGTCTGTCAAAAAAAATACTCCGTCTAGTGTGAGATATCCCGTCCTCCGTGATGTTCATTGCCTCCACGACATGTGTAACGGCTATTTTTAATGTTTGCACGACTAAAATACAGGGAGGCTATAATAGTATAGTGTTCAAGATCAATCTATGAAACATTGAACAACGATATGTGAGTGTGAAACATCCTTTAACAATGACATCCACCACCATGGACGCCGCCATTAATAACCACCACACTTCAGCCATCTCGTTCTCTCTTCTACCCTTGCTCATTGCCGACAGTCAACACCTCACAAGTGCACTTTTGATCTTTGCATGAAATAGTTTACAAACCTACAACACATTCATTCACAATGACAATGAGATCTTATAAACATTTTTATGGAACAACACATTCAGAATCACGACTTTAACAACCTTGATCTAGACACCTCGTGATCATTCAAACTTTTCCCAACATAAAAAGGGCATTTGTTAAAATTGAAAACATTCTAAACATATACAGAACATGAATCATATACAGAACATGAATCATGGAATCCAAGGATTTATTGATAAAAGTTAAAAGCAACATATATACCAAATGGATCATGGAAAAGAAATGACCCAAATGGAGTGAAGAGTGGCTACAAAACACACACAAATCAAGAACCACCAAAACTGCTTTCTCATAGGGAAGCATCACCAAACAGGTTCCAATCATTGATTCTAAACGTGGAAACCACTTGTTTAAAAACATCATCCATTGGGGTCCGCCCCGATTCTGCAGCAGGTACGGTTGAACTAGCTCCAACTGAGTTTGCACTTTCACTTAAAGGGCTGCAACCACAAGACAAACATGGTCGGAGTATTTAGCTCACCAAATAATAGTACCAAGGAAAAAACAACATATTGGTTCATATAAACCTTATGAAAACAGGCTCATATGTAGTTATGAGTAATTCTGTTTGAACTCCTTTTAGTCGCAAATTTGCCAAATATACCTGAAAAACAGACAATTAGAACCTTCAAGGTCATTTACAAGTACAAGCAGATTTAGGTAGTGTTTGGTTTCTAGTTAAGAATCATGGTATAGATTTGTAAGTATGGTGGAATGGGCTTTCCCTAATCCTTTGATGGGATTAAGACAAAAGCCAAAATTGTGGATTTCATTCCTAATATTGAACCCAAATCTATCAACCAAGCACCTCACAAGGAATCATACCCATCTAGTAGTAAATGTTAACAAATACCTTCACGTGATTTTGTGCTTCTCTGCCTTGCCGTCCTTTGGAGATAGCCTACAAGAATTGCAAAAACAAAAAATAAAAAATTTATGTGCACATTATCATATCACTATAAATTCTTGATTCCATTTAGTTGGGTTTAGACAATATCTTTATTTTGTGACTCCATGAGAGGATGTGTTTTATATTTGACCAAAAAAGGCCAAACATTTTCCAAATGCAAAGTCAAAGTTGGTATAGTATTTTACCATTTGGGTAGTAGCAGTTGTTATGACAGAAGGCAAGTTTCTATATCCTAACCCCTGTGCCTTAAATACTGCGGACTGTTCAGTCACCTGGATGAGCAAAATTATATGAAAAATCAACAATAGAAATATTTACAGTAATGAATTTGTCAAAACAAAGTCTCTTTCATTATACCTGTAAAATTATTAACATTTGAATATAGTCAAACATTCTCATTGTTCATTTCAAAACTAAAGTTTGTTGGTATGAAGACGACAATAACAACAAAAATAACCAAAGTTTCTTGCTTTATTTCGTATATCATCTATGTACAAATCCCTATCTTATATTACATATATATAAGGTAAAATATGACGGTTTTCTGGCGGTTCTCCGTCAACTAACGGCGGTGGACGGCAGCCGGCAGCGGCTAACGGCGGCGGCGGTTACCTCCGGTGTTTTGGGGTTGTGGTGTTAGTAATATATATATATATATATATATATATCATTATTTCCAACATTCACCCCCCTAATGATATAATCAACAATCTTCACATCTTGCTTCGAGTCTTCATAGAATGATGACGCTTGAATCTTCTATTGCGTTCTCTCCAGAACCTTTTGTGTTGCATTTGCTTCATTTGCCATAAATCCTCTTGTATTTGAAATCCTCATGATCCCTGGCTTTGATGGCTCCAACTGACTCACTCTTACGCGAAACGAACGTGACCTTAGTCTTTTCAATAAGGTTGTTTTTTTTTTTTGTTTTTACATAAACTTAGGAAACTCAAGTGGTTATTTTCTTGTTAATGATGATGATGAAGTTGAAAATGATAGTGAATTTCATATACTAAGTGATCGTGAGCTTAATGCGTTACTTTTTTTTAATTTTTTACACTTTTTATATATTTATACACACATATATAAAAAAATAAAAAATAACAACTAAAAAACGGGTTGACCCGCTGGTCGAACCGCTTGACCCGGTGAAGAAACCGGGTCAACTAAAAAACCGGTTTTTAAACTCGAGAAGACAAGGTTATTTAGACAGAATGACAGATTAACTTAAAGGTCCCTTACTTTTCCTGTTTTTGCCAATTGAGACCGTAAATAAAATTTCTATATCACTCGTAACTATTGATTAATCAAATAACTTAAAATGCTTAACTAAGAGTAAATCACATATTTGGTTTCTGTTATTTACCATTAATTACAAACTCATCCGTTTAACTTTATTTATTACACACATGGTTTTTATTGTTCAGATTTGTTTCACGTAATCCTTGACTTGGAATTACCCCAAATCTTAAAAAAACAAAGTTGATTATAAAAATGGTCCATGTGATTATCATTGATTTTCATTTTTGGTTCATTAACTTTAAAAATTATGAAAATAATCACTGTGTTTGTCATTTTGTTTCATTCTTGGTTCTTTAGGCTAACTCAAGTTATATTTGACCGTTAGTCAAGGGGTTTTTTTGCTTTTTATACTTTATTCCTATTACCAACCATCCTTTTAGTTATTTCATTTCCCTTTGTTATTATTTAACTTTCTAATTACATTTAATCATATTAAATGTATTATTTAGTAAAATAAATTATATAATTAAAACTTAATTATTCTTTAGTCTAAATTATGATTTTAATTATATTTAAACAATTCAAACAAATCTGTTGTGAATGAGTACAGTACTGAATCTGGGTTTGAAACCCTAAAAAGAACCTTCAACAATTAGAACAAACAATTCAACGTAATATAATTTGGATAAACTTACTAGAAATTGTTACAACAAGAAAAAGAACTCAATGAACATGATAAAAAAATAAGAACTCGATTCAACCATTCAAGAACTCGTTGAACAATAACTCAATTCAAATTCAGGATTCACCATCGGTGATAAGAACTTGATTCAACCCCTGATCTGGTTAAAAAACAACCTTTTAAACAAGATCTGAAAACCTTAAACAACCATAAACCAGTTAACAAAAAACCTTAAAAAAAGATCAAGAGGAAGAAGAACAGGGAAGAGAGGGAGAGAGGGATTATAGAGAAGAGACAAGGGGGTGGTGATGGTGATTCGTTGCCTTTTTTACACATGTATCCATCTTAGTGTCTTTTAGATCTGAACTCGATTCAATCCCTGATCTGGTTAAAAAAACAACCTTTTAAACAAGATCTGAAAACCTTAAACAACCATAAATCAGTTAACAAGAAACCCTAAAAAAATATCAAGAGGAAGAAAAACAAGGAAGAGAGGGAGGGAGGGATTATAGAGAAGAGACAAGGGGTGGTGGTGGTGATTTGTTGCCTTTTTTACACATGTATCCATCTTAGTGTCTTTTAGATCTTGATTTGGCGGTGGCATTGGTGTTGTGCGATGGTGGTTTGGCTCGGTGGTTGACATTGATGGCAGTGTGTAATGGCGATCTTAAAGAGACAAGGGGTGGTGGTGTTGTGCGGTGGTGGTTCGACTCAGTGGTGTTGTGTGATATGGCGGTGTGCGGCGGCGATCTTGAAGAGACAAGGGGTTGTGGCCAGCAGTCTTCGAGATAGAAGAAAGGGGTGATGTTGACGGTGTTGTATGATGGTGGTCCGAACTTATGGTGCGACGGTGACGGTGGTGGCCTGAACTCCGACAGGGATGGTGAGTGAAGTGCCTTCAGATTTGAGAGAGAATGAGAGATGAGATATATATATATATATATATATATATAGAGAGAGAGAGAGAGAGAGTGTGGGGGTGAAAAAGGAGAACTAGAAATTTGGTGTTTAAAAACAAGTATATAAGAAAACCTTTAAATAAGTATGTTTGAAAACAGTTTTAGTATGTTTAACTTGTTTGGAAATACGGATAAGAGATAAAAAGATAAAAATACTCTTTGACTAACGGTGGAGTTAGCTTAGAGAACTAAAAGTGAAACAAAGTGATAGCTAGTGGTGCTACGTTGCTCCTTTTCAGGTAAAGACTAGAAGATCTGGTGAGGCGGGTTACTTTCAGATGTACATATACCTTATGGGATGGAACACTGTTTTTGTATGATGTAATTGTTGTTGATTATCGTCGGTTCTTGTGTTATGTAATACCAGCAGTTGTTTTGGAATGATAATGATGTAATTATCTGTTGTAACTTTTAAAAGAAAATTCCGCTGCTTAATCTGAATATGATTTTAAAAGGGACCCACGCGGGTTAAATGTTTGAATTTTTAGTAAATTCACTGTTTTCGGAAGCGGTGTTACAATTAGGTATCAGAACATCACAGTGACTATTTTCGTAATTTTTAAAGTTAAATGATCAAAGGTGAAAATCAGTGATAATTACATGGACTATTTTTGTAATTAACTCAAAAAAAATATGAAGTCTAAATTTGATTCGATTTTTTGTAAATAGTAAATAGATGGTTATAGTTCTTCATTGCTATAATAAAGCATCTTCGTGATACTCATCATAAAAAAATCATTAAACTATGATGAAGAGCTATGAGTGAAAACTAATATCGTATGTTCATATTTAGAGAACATCCCTAATAATCAATTGATTTGAGCAATGTGAAAGCAATAATTATAAATCTTGAATCATTCATCATGCCCACTTCATAGTTCAATTGGCTGTAACTTTGAAAGTACTAGTTACTATAAATTGAATTAAACAAAGAATATCATATTCACACGTTACGTCGGGTTAAAGACCACTCCTTCTAACATATCAACATGTCCACATTTTTTTCAAGGCTTGTTATCTACTAATTTATCAATTGTGATAATATGAAATTATTATTATTATTATTATTATTATTATTATAAACAACTAGCATTTAGTTATTTTTAAAACCATGTAAGAGACATTTTATAAGTTATAAATTTGAAATGTAATTCATCTTATTATTATACGTAGTATGATGCTAGATTTGAAATACAAATAAGAATTTTATTGAATTATAATTATAATAATAATAATTATTATTATTGAAATACATATTTGCATTATTGAAATACAAATATGAAATTATTATTATTATTATTATTATTATTATTATTATTATTATTATAAACAACTAGCATTTAGTTATTTTTAAAACCATGTAAGAGATATTTTAGAAGTTATAAATTTGAAATGTAATTCATCTTATTATTATATGTAGTATGATGCTAGATTTGAAATACAAATAAGAATTTTATTGAATTATAGATTGATAATGTTTACCTTGTTCTTGAAAAAGACTCATATTGAATGAGTTGGAAAGCTTGGATGTCAATTGTAATTAAAGAATCCAATCAAGACACTTGATAATATTAAAATGATCTTATAGACTTCAAAAAGATGTAAAAGCAATGTTATAATTTATATATATATGTTTACTTATTGTTGTATGAACCATACTACAAATCCTACTTTTTGTTATACTAAACTTTCAACAGAAGCAGTAGCATAATTATGTTATTAGATAAAATATAATCTTATATAAATTGAAGATGAAAAATAAAAATAAGAATTGAAGAGGAAATGAAACTTCTATAAATTGAAGGATAGAAAGTAAAAATTTATAAAGGGTTAAAATTAAATATTATAATAAATAGTATTTTCTTTAGTACAAAATATTTTTAAATTTTTATTGTTTAACCTGTATACCTTCTAACTAAGCCAAATACAATCTGTTGAATTATTCACCTTGGCTTATATCGATTATTACATTCAGGAAATACATACAATAAAATTCACCGTTTTTTTTCGAACAACGAATTTAGTGGGTTGGGTCCGCAATAACATCTATATAGGACAGTATGCGAGCCTCAAGCCACGCACCATGAGTGAGTAGACTCGAACCCAAGACCTGAGCTATGGGGTAAAACACTTATACCACTGGCTACGCCACTGTAGTAATAAAATTCGCCTTTTACACGGCATTTTTTACGGTGTATACAACTAAATATGAAGATGACAGAAAGCTATTTACAAGAAATTGTTATTTACAAAATACAAATGGCCTCATAAAGATGGGTTGTGTCGCACCCACCCCAATTTCCAAGGAATGTTGTATATCCATGTCGCATCAGTTCAACAGTTTATCACATCATTTAATACTTAACTTGATGAAAGCTTAACCAACAACTATAAACTTTTAAGACATCATTATTCAACACTACCTAATAAGGTTTTTAATACTCGGTAAGAAGAACTTCAATGAAATATAAACCAACTCGATCTGTGGGTGATGACTTCCAAGGAAAACGGTGTATATTCGATTGTTCTACCAAGATTGGGACTATACTCTACTTCCTTTAATTTTGGCATCAGGAACAAGAATCCGACCCTGGATATCAGAAAATGTCTTCACTTCTGCTCCCCATAACCTAATCATCAGATTAATCGACAAAGATATTAGTATAGTTTTTTAACCGAAAGATATTTAGTGTATCCCATTTCCGAAATAATGTATACACACACCTCCTGACCTCCAGATGTATCCAAAACAAGCATATATACATGAATTCTTGGAGTAAACTTACTTACCAGCAGTTGATACCAACAGCATTTGCTCCCAACTTATCAGCCTTTTGATCATCTCCTACATGTACAGCTTTTGCAGCTTCCACATTAATCTCATCTATACATTATCATCAAGAGTTGATCATCCATCAATTAACAAATCTATCTTAACAAGAATTGAATGATCAACGGATGTAGAGTCTTACACACCCAATGCGGTTTCAAATATTTTTCCATCTGGTTTTTCATATCCAACCTCTGAAGAGATTATGACAGCATCAAACCTAACCACCAAATACAGATTCAAGAAACCTTCATGTTTTCCGTCATTCAAACTTTAGACAGTAATATTCTTCAGCAATTCAAGTTAACTGTAGCTTTTATGGAAAAATATATTAGAAGTTAATACTAACCATCAAAATTACCATATATGCTGGTTAAGAGGTGTTTGGCTAACTATGTAGAAAAAGTCATTCTCTGTATACTATCTAGTGAGAACGCAGTTCTGAAAAGGTAATAGAGTTTCTCGAAAGCAAAATCCAACTCCCAACCCCCCCCCCCCCCCCCCTCTCTCCCTCTCTTTTTCAGGCCCTTTGTTTTAAATGTTTGGATTAAATAATCAGTTTTGTACTACTTGCAACAAAACTAATTATAGAAGGGTAAATAAGATTACTTGTTTTGCCCCTTTTAAACATAATTAATGAGACTCTTATTTTCATAAATAAGATTATTTATTTACCCCTTTTTAAATATTAAAACATCTGTTGGGTTCTATTGTTGTTGTTGTAAACATTCAAACATCTCATTGTTTGGTTACTACAACTTCAAACAGCAAATTAATTCCAAAACATTACTTTCTACCGCCCATCTTATTACAACTAATAATTGTATAAATTTGTATTTGGTTCTTCGATTTACATGATCGCTTTCAGACCACACATCTAAACACCCCCTTAAATCCCCTTTCATTCTCCTTATAATTACAAATTTACAATCTTTTCATATCTTAAAAAATAGGTAAAGCTTGATGGTAATAACAATATAACATACTGCTAGTTCAATAATTCCAATTACTATGTGTGTTGAAACTTACAAGTCTATAACATTAAGGTCTTGTAACAATTTCCTCAAGCGACAATCAAAGTTGGATACAACAGCCAGTTTAACTGTCATCATATTCCGTAATTGAGATTCATTACTCTCAAATTATGCCAACTTAAAAGAAAAGGAAGAATACTTGATGATTATGACCTCCAGCCTCTTTTAAATTCAGTATAGTTTCATATGCTCCAGTTGGAAGGTGCCAAGCATCACCATTGGCATAATACTGGTAAAATTCAAAAATATTTACATTTAAAGATGCATATTAAGAGTTCTATTAACTAACAATACATCACAAATCTTATTGATTATGAATCTTTAAGTGACTCGCCTCGTAAACTTCTTCAAAGTAATCATTGCTAGCACAACCAGTGGCTTCAGAAACAACAAGCTTCCAGAATGGCCTTCCATCTCCCTATTAGGGACATTTTATTCATGTTCAATCATTTCCTATTGTCGAGTAAGTTTTTAGTCAAATATTACTCACGTTATATTTTCATTCTTACAAAGAGATGTTATGAATTAGAGCTTGTTATTATTAAAGGATATCTAAAACATAATTGGACAAGAAGAGATGAGAAAGGTACCTACCTGGTAACGAAGCTTTTCAGGCCATGAAGCAGAAAAGGCCTTTTTAAACCCTTGTTTTATATCAGCTGGAGTTGCATTTAAACCTATATGCAAAGGTTTAGAAATAATATTATGAAGTGCTCAGAGTTTAAAAACCTAGGTAACTCATTTGTATCGTTGATCAACAAAAATATCTGCATTAACATCATGTGAATCCAAAATTCACATATGAAACTGAGCATAATGATCAAAATAACCTATAGACTGACCGTATTTACGACCAATTGATGCGTATGTATCCTCGACTGGCTTTGCCAATTGCAGAAGTGTTCCACCTGCATCTAGCAATAAACCCTCATATGCTTTCTTCATCATTCTCCCGTTTCCTGCATAAAAAGTCACTTCAGGGTTCTGAACGTTGATTTTAATCGGGCTAAAGAAGTCATTGGAATCTAAATGAGTTGGTTTCACTGGCCTGTGTAAAGCGTGGTGGGAGAATTGGAAGCCGAGGAGCAACGGAGAGCGATGGATTTCTTAAAAGTGACATTCGAAGGTCTTAGAGCTCGCAGAAGATCGCCGGCGTTCATGGTTTCGTAATCAGCGTCGAGGGCGATTAGCACAAGGGCCTAGGCTCGCGGTTGTTGCTATTGCTATCTAAATCTAAATTAAGTAATAAGATTCAGTTAGAAATTTTAGAGAAAATGTGTAATAATTAAGAGTACTCAAAGATGATATAGAAAGAGTGACTACCTTAGAAATTTTGACATCCACACGCTAATTAAATAAAAAAACATCATAAACTTTTTTACATGGCAAAGGAGGACGTACATAAAAGTAATCAGTTTGTTTAGTAAAATTTTAGATGCATACGTAAAATTTATCCAAGATTGTGCATTAAGTACATATGAAACAGGGCATAGCTTAGATCAAGTTATGTGGGAGGTTAGCAGTAAAATTATAGAAGAATAACTAAGCATGATGTATAAATTGTAGAGACGTAAAGATATGTTAAACCATACATAGCAATCACCACAAATAACTCATAAAATTATATAATACTAACAGGTACTTCCTCAAATCACACTTGATCAATATTTGAGTTTAGTAATATGAGTTTACAGCCATTAATTTGTGCGACTCACAAAATTATATACCTAAATTACCAACAGATACAAAAAACAATAGAATGGAAGCAAGCATAATGCTAATCTATTTGAAGAAAAAGCTAAAATTGAAGATGAGAATGCTAACTTGTTCAATAGGAAAAGAGAAAATTGATTAAAAATTGAGGCTCAGCAATGGCGATAACCTGCTCCATGAATCGCAGGTGGTGTTAGGCAACTGTGAGAATCGACAGAAGAAGAAATCACAACCATGCTCAAGTGAGAATCGAGAGAAGAAAACATACCTGTCGATGGAGAAGAACAATGGCGTAGAAAATGGTTGCGATGAAAGATGAAATAAACCACCAAGGAGATGAATAGACAGGGATACAGATGTCATTATCTCAGCTTTTCTTCCCAATCGGCCCAAAAATGGGCGGAAAGATTTTGAGAGAAAAAATAGAAAATGTCCCCCTCCCAATCACTCCCAATCCCTTCCCTTTCCCTCTTCAAAAAAATCTTAAGAACACAAAATTTTCCCAAATCCTTTCCCATCCCTTCATTTTCTTCTACTAAAAAGACTCGAGAACAGGCTATTAGAGTTATTTCGAGGAGCAAAGGAAGGTAATGTAAGAGAGAGGGGGAATGTTTTGATACAATGATACGTGTTTTTAGGATTTATTTTTTTTAATAAGAAAAACATGATCAGTTAAAAGCATCTATTATGGGTGTTTTTGTATTTACGAATACTTAGGGACTGTTTGTTTGCTGTTTAATGGAAGCATTTAGACTATATCGTGTTTGATTACTGTCTCTAAATGAAGACTATGAAACAGAAAAACGTTGCTAAATCTTTTTATCTTAAAGTATATTTTGAATCATTAAGCACCGAGTATTTTACCCTAATACTCTTTTCACACGTTGTCTTGTTAAACAATCATATCTTATATTATAATATATCACTATTAAAGTTAAAAAGATAATTTGTATCATTTAGATTGTTCATCCAGAATCTTTATCAAATAGCATGTCACATCCAGAAACAATTCATTCAGAGACTTTGAATTATTCAAACCACGAAATTATTTAGTGCTTAATCATTTTGTTTTAAGTGTTAACCCCTTAGATGAGTAAATGATAAAATGACTAATACTGCTCACTTTAAATGTTTGTGAGTATGAAAAAACCTAAAATAGGTACTACTAGAAATATATATCTTATCCTTATCTCTCATTCTCTCGTTTTCAACTCAAAGCTAATCATTTCTTTTCTTTTCTTTCCAATCACTTTCCGTCGCTTCACTTTTTATTTTTCTTTTAATATTCAAGAACATTGTTTTAATGATTTGTAATGAACTGGTTGCAGCTTGTAGAGGGAGTGTTCATTTCAGTTTTCTACTCTTATCATTTAACCCAGCACGCTGCACATCACGTATTCACTCCTATTACCACCCAATAGTATGATTATTTTTCATCTTATCAAATTCAACTAACTAATCAAAATACAAAAGAAATAATAATAATAATAATAATAATAATAATAATAATAATAATAATAACAACAACAACAACATTGTAAACCCATCTATATATTACCACACAACTATCTCATCATGAAGAATTCCATGCATAGCCACCACCACGTAATAGTGGTGTGATTGCCCTTCTTGACAACGTAGATGTCTCCATGACCAAACCAATTTTGGCCTCCACTTCTCACATTTTTAGTTTCCTGCTTTTATATTTTCCCGCAATTTAACCAATACTTTATCATTTCTGTTACTTTTCATTAAATCTATATATCACTTTTATATAGTTTACTTTTTATTACCCAAGTAGATAACTTAGTTTCAAATTTTGACCTAATGAAGGTAAATGGTGACCAACAATTAGTTTTACCGGTCAAAAACCCACACTACCTCAAAACGAGTATAGTATTGTTCTCGCTTCCTCATTTATGTTTCTATCATCCTACCCAACAAAACAGGAACTCGTCGTGGTTTCTTCGCTCTTAAAAATTTTATGATATAGAAAATTATGGGATACAATCTTTAAAACAAAAAAAATATGATACAATTGTGGGATACTTTTTTTATAGCTTTTGAACCCAAACTTATCGAATACTTATTATCTTATACTATTCTTAGAAAAACTACTTATCTTATGACATAGCATCAAAGAGTTCTTATGCAACTTGATCACATAGATTATTTTAATATCGTAATTGGATAGCTATAAAATTTATATGTTCAAGTATTACAAAGTAGTGTCAAGTATAAGGATTGGGTGATATTATAAATATTTTGATTTTTATGATGTTTGGGTAATAACCCTGCTAAAACAACTAACTAAACCCAAACCACACCGCAAAAGAAATAAACCAATATTATTCTCCATCTCCTCCACTTTCTTCATCGAGAATTTTATGCGTTTGGTTAACTGGAATTGGATGGAATTGGAATTGAGCATTCCTAAATCTGGTTTGTGTTTGGTTCGCGAAATTTATGGAATGAAATTTGACCATTCTAATAACTTCCTTAAATCAAAGAATTTGAAATTCTTTTCCCAAATGGATGGAATTCTAAGGAATCCTTCAAATTCATAAGAATTCTCAAAACATAATTGTTGTCTTCTATCCCACCCCACCCCCGTCACCACCCCAACCCCACTCCTACCCTACCTCATCCCACCCTACTCTACCCTACCCTACCTCATCCCACCCTACTCTACCCTCACCTACCCTTACCTCTACCCTACCCTACTCTACACCATCCCACCACCACCACTACCGCTGCCACCACTATCGCCGACACCACTGTCACCACCTACACCGCCGCCACCACCGCCGCCGTCATCAACACCACCGATCCTCGCCACCAACCATTGCTCACTGCCACTCTCCACCACCACCCACACCCGCCTCCGTCGCCACTGCCGCCCTAGGTAGACTGTAGGGTGGGGGTGAGGGAGGGTAGGTGGGGTGGGGTTAGGAGGTGGTGGACGGTTGATTGTATAATTTATTTTGATTTATACATATTGAATTAATTTATTTTTTGCTAGATTCCAATTCCAGTCTTTACCAACCAAACAAGATATAGTTTTTCACAAATTCAAATTCCTATGAATTCAAATTCCCATGAATTCCAATTCTTTGGTCAAATTCTAATTCCTTCATATTCATTTCGCGAACCAAACAGACCCTTAGTCAACTTGGGGATTCTAATCAAACTAGGGTCAAGTACCGTGTAACGTAGAGTGTACATATTTATTTTTTTTAATTTTTTTTAGCAAAACCTGGTTATATTAAATAAAACCTGTCATCATATTATGATTTACTCGTGTATACAATATAAATAGACACCATTTATTCATGAATATGTTGAAGGTGTATCACATGACCTGCTGAGCCTTTAAAATTCTCTTTTGATTGCTATTTCAAATACCACATATGCGCTCAAAAATTAGTATGCAAAGATTGCAATCTATGCCTAGTACAGTGATACACAAAAACACATATCTTGCAATGGCTAATAGCAAGCCTAAATATCGACATTTTGTCGAGGCGGATAATCAAGCAGTAAAATGAAAACTACCGCAAGATGTTTTCAGATAATTTACTTGCAAACTTAACCACTTTATCACGGCATATCTTCAAGATAACATGATACAATTAGTGTTATGGACAAGAGATTATACATATCTATTCATACAACAATCTACACAATTACAAAAATCCTAGTGATAAGTTTTTCTGGCTCTACAAAAATATAGCCAGCGTCAATACTTCCTTCTCGAGCTTGCGCTTCACAATGGCTCTCATCTACTACATAAGAAACCCGATTTATAATACAACAAACTACAGGCAAAATCCTTATAACTTATGCAGGGAATCTTTGGTCACTATATCTACAAACATAACATGGGGCCTACACTGATTGCTAGTTTTCATTTACTCAGGCTACCTTTTGCAGACAGGAGTGAAACAAGGTTGATGTCTCACCATAATTGCAAGAATCTGTTCATTGGGCTTACAAAAAAGATTCTTGAAAAAATTCATGCCTTGAATCAGGTCTTCAATGATATGCAATGTAGGTACAGAGCACCAACGTATGTTTGAAAATATCTTGCTCATCTCCAGCTTATTTGAACTGCATGAGAATAAAGAAATGACTTCAGATTTATATACATAGTCAATGCACGGTCTATCATATAAATTAGTGGTGGAAAAACTGGGCCGACTAGCAAACACTTTATATTCTCATTTTTTTGAAATACTAAACATTTAATGTGTTCAATACGAGTACAGAACTATATTATTACAACAAGAACTTTTTTCCTAATAATGTGAATAAGAAGGTTTATGCATTTGTATCCATTTTGAACGAGTTTCAACCCACTTGACCCATTTGGAATTTCTAGTTAGATGTCTTAGCTTAACCCATCTGATTCATTGGAGATAACCAGGAACCTACCCATTTATGTATATAAATGGGTCGAGATTGCCATCTATAACATAAATGGGTTTGCATATGGTTTATTTTATTTTATTTTTATTATTTTTTTGGGGGTGGGGGGAGGGGAGGTTGAGAGAGAGAGACCAAGAACAAACCATGGAACACTTTACAGCACAGGGCAATAAACACCAACAATGTTGGACAGCAGTCAGGGGTTTCTGTGATGAAATAGCTTTGTGATTGCTCTGCGCTCACAATCCTACAGATGATAGTAAATTAATAATGTTAAAAATGGGCAAAAACTTGATAAAAATATGTAAATGTTTCAGAACATGTCTTATAGTTAATTTGGACAGTTATAGTGATGAAAAATGACCTTTTGCAGAACCAAGGATGTAGGTAAGAAGGGAGCATTTTTAAACAAAAAATGTACTCTATTAGTTCTCTACTTTGAGTTTTTTTAATCCAAGTACCCTACCATTTTTAACAGAATATAGGTCCTGTACTTTTGATGATTGATTCACTAAACTTGTATATTGCTACTATAAACATTACTCAAATACCCAGTAACTTGTTAAAATGTGATGTAGCATAGTTACATGCCATGTGGGTACTAAATCAGCTGTCATATCATTTTTTATATAAAAAGAAGACATGATGTTTATAAAAACTTCTAATTTCTTATAAAAATAATGATTTAAGTAATAAAAAAATTATATACATGAGTTTTGTATAGAAGAATGTGTTTATATATACAAATAAAATTATTTGGCAGCTGATTTGGTGCCCACGTGGCATGTAACAAGTTATAAGTTACTATGCCATCACCTTTTAACAAGTTATAAGTTACTAGAGTGGTGTTTCTAGTAACAATATATATATGTTCAATGAATCTTTCACAAAACACCTAAAGTATAGTACGTATATTATATAATATATAATAAGAGTACTTAGATTGAGAGAAAAATTGAAATTAAAGAACAAACGGGGTTAATTTACCCAATAAAACCAAGTGGATAACATAATGTCATAATATGATGCCAAATTACCTTAAACATATGTAGCACCAATGGATTATCTAGGTTCATTCGCCTTAACTTCAAGAAAGTATATCCAAAGCTCAATTGATCACGTGAAGTAAAACGATCAACTTCATTGAACCAAAGACATGAAAATAAATTTGACATTAAATTTGACACAAGCACATGAAGTTTGACTTTTTTTACTTAGAAAACATTTATATCTCTAGTTAAATGTGGATATGTTACCAACATGTCTTCTTTCTTCTATTAGATACATAATAAAATGTATGTGTAAGTCAAAAGATCTGTAAGACTTGAGAAACCAAAAAACTGTAAGACTTAAAACACATGCTACAAAAGATTTGCAAGACTTAAGAAGCCAGATTATTCTAACAATTGTTGTTAGCTTTCTTGTTCTAGTACATCATACGTGACTAAAATTACATGTTCACTGGACCTTAATTAGACCCATTCACCAGTTAAAACAATCCTAACCCGATGTTGACAGAAGAAAAGAGAATGTTCATGTTAGATTTTATATGAAGTATTGAAAATTCTAGTATGTTAGATTTACGTTGACTTCAACAAGAGTAAAGTATATGGTAAAAGAACTCTTACGTGCCCTGTGAAGCTTCTTTTTAGGTTGATCCATGGTATTTGAGTCCACTAATATGTCTTTTACATCTGTCAATGATGAAATGCTTTGATGCTCTTCTACACCTGCAAAGAAAATATAAGAATGTAAAGAAAAATATATTTAATCTACAGATAAAATGTCAATATGTCAGGTATGAATCCAATATATATAGCACAAAATAATAAAGTTTAGTGATACCAATATTGCAAGATCCTAGATATGGAAGAAAACAATCAATATGACCCAGTATTGCAAATATTGGCTCTCAACTAAAAGATCTTCATCTTCTATAGGTCAACAGAAAGCTTCTCTTAGTTCTTGCATCCCCTCATAGATCAACATCGATAATGGCTATGTTATATCGAAGGCCCCACAATGTTGGAGGTAACAGCTTGAAACCATAAGCATAAAAAGAGAGGATTTTCCAAGGGAATGAATACCACATAAGTACATAACTTCTACAAATTTTATGAACAGTATCACATCTCTCTTATATTACCCAATTGATGGCATGTATGAGGCAGCAACATATTACATTTATACATTTGTTTGGTAAATACAAAAGTAATATTCATTTAAATTGAAGAAGCAAGCAGCCTTGATGAAGAATATGTCTACATTTTTTAAGTGAATGCGCCATCGATGTGATAGCATCTTTCTGGTTTATAGAAGTGAGAACACAGTGTGACTAGCCATGCAAATTCTAGACTAGTGAACAATCAAGTGCAGCTTCATACATATTCCTTCATTTAAAGTAGTAGCAAAAGTGATAATGAATTACCATGGAAGAACATTTTAAATCCAAAAATCGCAATACATATGGAGAAGAGGGCAGCGAATGAGAATAACCAAAACAACAATCTCATCCGTCCAGACCTCCTGCTACGACGAACAGCTCGTAACCCATGGTCACTATTATGATCACCAGTTTTAATCAGATCTGAACCCACAAGAACTCCCCTCCTTTCCGGTAACATTTCAGATTTCACCAAAAACTAACTTGCCAGAACATCTGTAAAAAATCACCATAATTCTTAAAATTCGTAAGATCTATGAAAACATTATACATAGAAATGAATCGAACTAGCTTCACTTCAAAGAAAAAAGAATTCTGGCAAAACTAAATTTACCTATTCCGTCCAGGAAATGATTAAATAATCATCCTTCCGAGTGCGGATCGTATTCCCAGTCCTAATTTCTTATGTTGATTCTGTGTCACTTTGTCATTTTCATGCTAGAAAATTAAAATTTGACAGTGAGATTGAGAGGAAAAGGGACATTGTCGGTGGTGCCAATCCGGTGGAATGCGAAGGAAGATGAAAGCGCCGTTTTAAGGATATAATATAGTCACAAAGAGTTTAAAACGATAACATATTAATACTCTGGCCAAGGAAACACGATGCGAATGTGAGAGCAGACTTGACAGAAGAAACGCAGTGTCAAGCTCGAGCTCGACTCGGTTCTAAAACTCGAAGCTCGAAACTCGACTCGAGCTCGGCCGAGCTTCAATTTTCAAACTCGAACTCGGCTCGAAAAAGTAATCAATGCTCTCGAGCTCGACTCGAATAAAATTTAGTTAAAAAAAACATTTGAAATACATATGAGATTCAAGTCCAAAGATATCAACAACAATGATCTAGTTTGATTTTTTTGAAAGAAAATTAAATATATAAATAAACATATCCAGATTCATACGAGATTAAAGACCAAACACCCATCTTAACTTTCATTTCTGCATTATGACTTTGCTGCAGCCTTTGAAAATGAAACAAATACAAATATGCTATTTATTCTTGCGATTTTCGTTCTTCAATAAATGCCGATGCATATCAAATAAAAATAAAAATAAAAATAATCACCACTTCACCAGTGTCATTGTATATTTGTTTTGATGTTATAGCAGTACAAGTGGAAGAAGCAACTTAGTAAGTTAGTACAGGATTACATGAAAATACTATAAACTTTTATTAATAATTATTGTATACAATCAACTTTAAAAAAATAATATAATCAACTTTCATTGTATTCAAATAATTTTTTTCTGTGTCTAGTTATCATTGTATACAACGAACTTTGTTATAATTCGTATACAACAACTTGCATACAATAAAAAAATTATGAAAGTTAATTGTATTATTTTTTGAAATAAAAAATTCATTATATACAATAGTAACTAAGACATATTTCATTATATTTTTATGTTATTTAGAATTTAGTATAATACATTCTATGGTCAACTTGCTTGAATAGAATGTGAATGACAACACTCAAAATCTTAAAACTATAAAAAATAAAATATATTTTCTTTTTGTTTGATAAATTTGAGAACAGCAATAATGTCTTCTTTTTGTTCCAGTAACTATATATTTTTGTTGATTTTCTTATCCATAAATGTCATATAATTATATGTTTAGATATGTTAATTATTGTATTATTAAACGACAAATTGTATTAAAATACAATAAACTTTGTCTTAGTTACTATTGTATATAACTAACTTTTTTTTTCTTAAAAATAATACAATCAACTTTCATAATTCATTTACTGTATGTAAATAACTTTTTCATGTGTCTGGGTTTTTATTACCATTGTATATGATGAACTTTGTTATAATTTTCATTGTATACAACAACTTGCATACAGTGACATAATTATGAAAGTTAATTGTATTATTTTTTAAATGAAATGTTCATTGTATATAACAGTAACCAAGATAAAGTTAATTGTATTTTTATGTAATTTACTCTATTAAAAATAGATTTAAAAAGTAAAATGGATAGAAAATACACGTCTAAACATGTTTTTTTAATTTTTTAAAATAGAAAAAGAATACTACACTGTTTTTAACAAGAGCTATTATCTAAACTTTTTTAATGAAAACTGTGTTTCCGAGTTTTAATTCGGAGAGAAAAGAAGAGATTAATAAGGAAATAAAAAAAAGTTTTGTGTTTCAAAAATATTTTAAGAGAAGAAGAGAAAGGATTTGGAAGAAAATTTTGGTTAGCTTTCCCTTCTAAACTTTCCTCTCAAAAGTGGAAGGATTTAGAAGAAAATGAAAGGAAAATCTTTATGAGTTTTCATAAGTGACTAAATTATCTTTAATCACAATAAATAATTTTTAAAAGTAAGAGTATTACTATAAAATAATTATTTTTTTCCTTGTTCTCAAATTCAGAAAATTTTATTTCTTTTGTTTCTAAATCAAAAATATAAAAAATCAAAATTATTATCGTTATTTTCTCCCGTAAATTTTATTTTAACGTAGCATGAAAATGAAGTTAAAGTTATCACTTAAAAAAAACCTTCTAAAAAATTTGAAAATAAATTTCCATATTAGCCGACTAGCTAAGCCCTAAATTGATTACCCACGAAATCGAGAGAGGTTGAGAAGTGAAGAACTGGAGCTGGGGTGAAGCAGATTGATCGAGTCCTGAAATCGAAGCACCAGACCAAAGTCGAGAGTCTGACAGCCCACAGTTGTAACTGCGATTGAGGTTAGTGTTGAATTATGTTTTCTGCTACCTTTCTCACGTGAACCAGAGGGCACCGAACTGATTACGGTCCTCAATCAGGTCTGCCAAGATGATTTTTAATCCCCTGATTACACCCTTACTGTCCTAAATTTCGGTTCAAATCAGTGAACCTTCGTAGTATTGCTAAAGTTCCGGTTACAAGCAACTCTAATCATATCGATTGGGGTCTAGAATTGATTAGACTTAGTTGATTTATTCTGATTGAGTTAAGCTTCTGAAGACTTTGGTTCTCAACCATTCCAAGTTATTTAAACTGATTATCTTGTTTTAAGAAACCTGATCAAAGCCTTTGAGTGGAAAGTTTAAAGACTTATTTTGAAATAGCTTGTAATTTTTATTTTTTGGTTTTGAACTAATTAATTTTACTTACAAATTGTTTATATCCCCGTAATGGGTTTTCAATTAACTTCTAAAAAATGTTGTTGATGACTTGATGAAGGTTTATAAATGCAAAAGTCTGTTTTGTTAGCGAAACAATCAAACCGAACAAAGTTGCATGAAAGGTGTTTTAATATAAATATATGTGACCAAGGAAAGAAAAGAATTTAAGGGTGTAAGGTGTGACCTTTGGCCAAACCAGTAAGATCGTTAATATAGCAAAGTTATAATTTTAGTTGTTGATGTATTTGTATTCTATCTAGGTCGTTAAATTTTGTTGAGGAAGTTTGTTACCAGGTGTTAGCTACTTGTAGGCCTTGGGTCAATAGGGGTTCCATCTCTTAAACAAAGTCTCTTAATTGATTCACTTCATGATTGTGTGTACAAATTCTTGTTTATCAAAATATGAAATAGTGGTTTTTGATTCCTATTATTCTTTCAGCTTAAATCTCTGTTTGTTTAAAACCTTGATATATGAAATCTTGTTTCTTTCGGTGCATTCAAAATTTTGGATTTATGAAAATACTTTGATGTGTTAAATGGGTTGGAAAGACTTCATTTTTACTTTCTATAAAATATGTTCCACATGATGTTCAAAAACATGTCCATTTGATTTCAAATATTGTTTTTCCTAAAACTTGTGGAACACAAAATTAATTTTGAGACGTTATGTTTTGGATATTTTATGGACTTGAAGCATAGAGCTATTAGCCAACTATGGGTACATAGGCACATCATTGGGAGCACCGGCGGTGTGACACCTTCTTTGACCATGTGATCGGTCCACGACGTATCCTAAGTGTTTGCTATGAGAGCTATTTGGTTTAGGAGGCGTCGGGTTGATCCTAGACTTGTAGGTTTTGGTATGATGGATGGTAGTGTGGTGCCCAACACCCATCTTACATTTGTAGGGTACATTTGGATCTGCATGTCCAGTCGTCCAGTATACACATGTGTTACATATCTGTCTACTGATGATGTGCAAGTGTATGCGTTTCGATAGGAGCTTGATGTGATATGATATACGAGTATATGAATTGTTGGTATTATATGTATGTATATTTGTAAGTTGGCATTTCGCTTGGAAAATGTTCTATGAAACGGGTTATGATTTCAAAAGTATACTCATTTAGAGATTTTGCTTTAAAACTTTCACATTAGCTTCAAATATTGTTTATGCATGTTATATATCTGCGCATTGAGCAATTGGCTTAGCTGCAATTTTTCTTTCTCTGTGGCAGGTTTTCAAGGGACTTAAGGGCAAAGGATTGGGAGTCAGTTTAGCAATAGCTTGTAAGGTTGCTCTTTCGGTTTGCTTATGAGAGACATTTTGTTAGATTTGATCTATTTGTGTATCGTATGAGTATCCTCCGTTTCATGCAGAGACGGGGTGTTACATTTGCTTTACGAGAAAATCCGAGACAGAAAAATGGCAAATGAAATGGAAGAATTGATTGATTTCCTATCATCTCCTTCTCCACAAGTAAGTTCAGTCCGGTGTTGTTTTGTTTAAATCTTCCAATAAGTTTATTCAATGTTAAATCTATTATGTTTTAGTCGTTGTGGCTTGTGATTATAATTCACTCAGTTGTTTGATTTAAGACGGTCGGTAACAACTGTAATGGTATCACGGAGCGTGCTCATTTGCTATCTTATGGTCCTAACTTATGTGAGAGTTTGGCTACAGTGTTCAATGAAGTGCCTTTTTTTGCTATAAAAGCAAACAAGGAGCACTTATTCCAAAACTTGCAATTTGTAATTGGAAAAGAAAATTAGCCGGGTATATTTTGTGGCAATCATTTGCGCCATTATATTTGCTTATATATTTGTTTAATGATTCATCAGGTGAAGAAGGTAGCTGTTGATATTGTTCGTGGATTAACTGGGTCAGAGGATGGGTTACAATCACTTGCTAGTTACTCAAAAGCCTTGCTTCCATCCTTGTCCCAATTATTAGGTGAAAAAAAGGTGCGAACTTGTTTAAGTTTTGGTGATGAAGCATTTTATTTATCTGTCATGTCTATGATGAAACATGTTACGATGATAATAGGTATTCACACCTGTGATAGCTGAAAAAAATTGCATGCCTTAACTTTGCACTTTGTTAGTTTTTTTTGGGTGTCTGTATTATGGATTTACGGGTTAGCTTTGATAATCATGTTTCAGGAGGTTTCTGAACTGGCAACAGAAGCTCTTGTAAACCTGTCACAAAATTCTGATTTGGCTGCAAAGATGATTGAAATGGGTATGATTAACTTAATAATGGATGTTTTATACAAACAAGGATGTGACATAACGGGACTACTGGTCATGCTTCTTGTAAATCTTACACAACTGGATGCTGGTGTTGAATCATTGCTTCAGGTTCTTTCATTTCTTTTAAATTTGACTTCTCTTCATAGATGAATTATTTACAATAGCATCACCCAATCCTGCCAAAGTGAGGTACTTTTTTTTGTTGGGGGGGGGGGGGGGGGGGGGTTGTAAACGAACACGAACGTGGGCCTGCTCGTGTTCATTCATTTAACTTTAGCCGAACAAATAAGCGAACACGAACAGATAAACGAACGAATTTTTGTGTTCATATTCATTCGTTTAACTTTAGCCGAATATAAACAAACACGTATACAAATATAATACAAACCCAACATTATTAGATATAAACAAACACTATGTATATGACTATATGTGTGTGTGACTCTGAGAGAGAGAGAGAGTGTATGTATATATATCAATGTACACACAAATACACACACACATATATATAGATATACATACATGTAAGTGAACATAAACTAACGGATAAACGAACGTTCATGAATATAAATGAACGAACGAGGCCATTTTTTGTGTTTGTTCATTTAACTAAACGAACAAAGATTTTTGTTCATGTTCGTTTGTTTATTAAATAAACGAACTTCCTACCGAATGGTTCACGAACAGTTCGCCGAACGTTCGGTTTGTTTACAACCCTAGAGGGGGGAGACATTCCTTCCCAAATCATAGATGAATTGTTTGTTAATAATATATGTTGATCATGTCTATTAGGTGGGAAATGATAAGGTGCAAGGGTTGTATGTCATGAAGCTTGTAAGATCATTTTGTGTCTCATTTAACGAGAAAAAAGGTTTGCCTTTCTTATTTTTTGTCATATATATTGTGTTAAATCGTGGTGGTTCTGATACCATGTAGAATGTTGTTTTGGAAGCGTGTATTTTTTGTGGGATAAGGCTATATAGCTGCAACAAACCCTTCCAAAATTTGCATTATGGTACTTAAAGCTCTGTAGACATATAGTCATTAAAGTTCAACTTCTAATTTACCTACCATTATGATAGATGGTAACCTATTTTTGCCCGATATGTTGCCGGATTCTGCAAAATGTGATCACATTTTGCAGAAAATAAGTGGGAAAAAATGTTTTGGCGATAACGGGACGGAATTGTAGTATAGGGGGGCGATGCAATCTAAACCTGCTGGGATTTAATATTTTTACTAGAATCTGAAGTCGCTGGAAAACACGGTCGGTGGAATTTTTTCCCATTTTAAAGTCGCTGGAAAAAGCTTTAAATTTAAAGTTAAGACATTTTAATTTCTGGGAAATTTTGGTGAAGTCACCAGAAAAAAGTCGCTAAGTATTGTTTACTGGAGATTGGAGAAGATGACCGCAGAACTTGAGTCTGCAGAAGTTGATGGCTGATACTCTAGTTACCAAAAGTATCATAATGATAGGTATAATGACTTAAGTGATTATATGTCTAAAAAAAACTTGAAGTATGATAAGGGAAATAATTTGTGGCATTTATATAACCTTATCCTAATCTTTATTGATCAAACTGTGTCCGAGTACAAAAAAGTAGGTCAATTTCTCAATATTAATAAACAATTATGAAACCCTAATGACATGAAAGATATAACTTGGGGAAGGGGATTAATATCTTATATCTCTAGCAGCCTTAGTCAATGAACATAATCATATTCATTTTGGATTTTGAATTGTTGCAAGTAATCAATTTTCATTCCGACTTTATTATTCCCTTTCTTTGCTGTATTTGAGCAGATGATCCATTTGGACATGTTGGTTCCATACTAGTAAATGTTTCAAAGACCAAAGCAGGGAGAGCACTTCTTTTAGATCCTAAACGTGGGCTGTTGAAGCAAATTATTAGGCAGTTTGATTCTACAAGCCTTCTTCGGAAGAAAGGGGTATTTTCAGTATTTTTTCTAAGTGATCATATATACATATGCACTCCTGTCAGGAAAATAGATGCACGAATATATGTTGGAAAGAACGTTGCAACATTCCCTCTCAAGCCAAGCAATAATTACCTACAAGATCATGAAAATTTTGAACTATTCAACAACACTTTTGCTAACTGGCCTTCTAATGGAACAAAGGACCTACATACCAAATTCATCCTCCAAATATCCCCTTGATGTTATCACTTTCAATGTGTTTTCTCCTATCATGTTGTATAGGATATTATAGCAATATTGATTAACGAATGATATTGTCCTTATAAAGCTTTAAAGGACCTTCACATGGGATTTCCGAATCATCTAAAATATTTTACTGAGCAAAAGTAGCTCAGGTGACCTAGCCCAATATCTGTGAATTTTGATTTCGTAGATGATCTTGCCATGACATTTTACTCTGCATGTTTCTTCCAATATATTAATTTGTATTTTTGCTGATATATGAAGATCTCATATGTGGAGCATATCTCAAATTCTCAATACCAAGAAAGTGCTTCAACTTTCCCAATCTCTTCATCTCAAACGCTAGTATTAGTCTTTTCTTAAATCATTTATTCTTTCTGTCATTACTGCTATTGGTGGTTGCTGTAATATATCTTTCACATAGACCAAAAGTGCCGTTAGTCCCTGTGAATTATGAAAATAATATCACCCCCTGGGGTTTATTTGTAGCCAACCTCCTTAATAACCGTTGCAACTCTCCCAAATCAAGCTACTGGGGATTGTTTTAACTCGTACCTAGTAATTTTAGCTTGCATACTTTTTCTGTTTGCATTTTTGTTATAGAACTTAAAGAAAAGAAAACTAAATTGTCTCCTAGCTTAAAGAAAACTGATTAGACATTTCCCTGAGCTAAAGTGATACCAATCGGTAATCACAACTTTCTTGATACTATTTACCCTCAACAACTATTTTGAAAGGTTTCCCCTGTATATAGATGTTTAAGTTTGCCACATAACTCCCCTATCCTTTTCTATGTTTTTCTTTTGAATTTTGTTTTTTAACCTAACCACTAGCATATATTTCTTCACTTTAAACCAAATGAAAGATTTATGTATAAGTTTTAGTAAAGTTAGATCTAAGAACTTACCCAAATGCTTGGTTTAAAAAAGCGCACCTGAGGCGCTCGAGGCGTTGCGAGGCACTGGAAAAAACGCATCACGTAGGTGAGGCGATGGAGATGAGGCGGTGTGAGGCGCTGCGCCTCCGGTGATGCGCGCTTTAGCGCTTCATGTAGGTTACGAATTTGGGCTTTAAATTATATTAGGCTGCTATGTAGTTAGGCTTTGTAGGTCCGAATTTGAGGAGTTAGGCTGTATGTAGTTGGGCCTTTTAGGTCATTTACGCCTCCTATTCCACTCCAGTTGAACAAGTCGTTCCTTCCTCCGGTCAATTGAAGTTTCAGCCCCATTGAATATTGAAATCGAAGCTTTTCATCGCTCCTCTGTTCGATTGAAATTGAAACCCCATTCGAAATCGAAGCAGCCTTCTTCATCTTCAAGGTTTTCTGTTTTGAACTTCATCTTCCTGTTTGATTGTGTGTTTCTGTTTTATATCAACGTAGACGTATTGTGTGTAGGTATGTTTTTTTTTATATTTTTTTGATTTTGGTCGGTGTGTGTATGTGTATTTGATTTTGACCAGTGTATGTACATTTGTGTTTTTTATCTTCAAAGTTCAAACTTCAAAGGTATGTGTGCAGTGTGTATCTGTTTTTATCGGTGTATGTGTGTATGTAATTTTAATTTTTATCAATGTGTTATAATTGTTAAGTATTACAAGGTAAAATATGTTATGTAGATTGCTGGAATTAAATTACAAGTATTTGTCAATATTGGACGCCTCAGGTCCACGCCTCGGCTTCCAGGCCCTCAACGCTTCGAAGTGCCTCGCGCTTTTTAAAACCAAGCCCAAATGCTCTTAATCTACAAATTTTACGAGTGATTTCTATTACAAGGATGATGCACTACAATAGACGCTAAACCTTCCGAACCTGATAGTTCAGAAATAAACGCTTCTTAAATATTTATAAAATATACGAAGTAAAAGTTGCATTAAAGGAGAAGAGTTTTCATGCTCTATCATATTTTCATATCTTCTATAACCATATGATTTAAACATTTTATTGTATGAAACTTCTCCCATATAGGTATCTGGCACTATTCGAAACTGTTGTTTTGAAGCTGATAATCAACTACAGAATTTGCTCTTGATTTCAGAGTTCCTTTGGCCAGCTCTACTTCTACCTGTTGCTGGAAACAAGGTTCTTTTTTTTATTTTTAATCTAAAAATGCAATTGGAAGTCTATAAGTGATTTAAAAGCTGGATTTTATGCATCAGGTGTATAATGAACAAGATACTTCCAAAATGCCTCTTGAATTAGGAAGCGCACTCTCAATTGAGCGTGAATTGGTTACTGATCCTGAAATCCGCATCCAAGCATTGGAAGCTATTTACTTAATCACATTACAGGTCATATTAACCACAAATTCTCTTTGTTAATCATGTGATTTTTTTGTATTTGTTTAGTGGGGCTTAAAACGCATTTCTTCTTTGCTCATGGTTTTTCAGGGGGCAGGTAGAAGGGCATTTTGGTCAGTAAATGGACCACGGATACTCCAAATCGGGTACGAGGAGGAGGAAGATCCAAAAGTAATGGGTGCTTATGAACAAATTGGCTCCCTGGTATATGTTCTCTCACTTATAATATGGGCAAAGTGCAAGAAAATGCAACGCATTATTCGCATTTTACTGATATAAGCAACTTTTTTTTTAACTATTTAATGCAAAATGCTCGCTATTTCTTACCAATTTATGATATTTGTGGCATTAAATAGTTACAAATTGCATATCTTGGTAAGAAATGAGAGTGTTGCGTTAAATGATTAAAAAAAGTACGTCTCAAAAAACTATTATTACATTGCATTTTCTCACGGTACGCTCATTATGAAAAATATTTATCCAACTTCTTGGGGGCAACCAACTACAGTCCAAATCCAGAATCTCAAAGAGTTGTGCATGACCTGATTCACAGGTCTTGTGCAGGGGTTGTATGACTGTGGTTTACTTGCCAGGTCACTCAAGTGGCTCGTGTGGGGTTTCTCTCAGTTATAAAAAAAAAAAGTCTTTTATTTTCGAATACACAATGAATGAAAATTGTTTTAACTTGATTCACTGGATTTGCAGCTAGTTGAAGGGAATGACACGGAAGAAGGATCCACACAAACATCTTCATAGTATCCATCAAATTCCCTTGATGTTTATTGAGATGGCTTCTAAAAGCTTTTGTGATACGCAACATATGTTATGCTTGTATGAGGTTGCCTCAGTCGCACCATGGAAAACCTCCATCATGTAGCATTGTTCTTTAACTCGCGATATTTTCATTTTTATTATTTAGTGCCTTTACATTACTGCTACTACTACTACCACATGTACTTGAGCTTCAAGTCTTCAACCAACCAACAATCCATAACTTGCTGTCCAACCAGAAAGATCAAAGATGGATTTAAATTTTAGTTAAAATGCATCAACCTTTTCAATGTAAAGTGTTTTTTTTTTTAATAACATCTTAACTCCTCTAAAGGAAATCTTGAATTAATGAGAGGTACAACAATCACTTGATACATCTGAACCTAATAAGAAAAACACAGCTCCTTCCTTTCCCATGTATAACGTTGCCAACCCTTGTGTTCTTCTCTCCCAACAGTGTCACTTGCCGACGATAACTACTTCTTTCCCACTGCCCCACACATCCCAACCATGACTGTTGGTGACCCATCCTGCAATATCTACTTCTCTCTTGTCTCCGACGATTACTATCCAGCACAACTGTGACTGTCGACGATCACCGTTTCTTGTCCTCCGCTAGGAAGTAACTTTTCTGCCATCTGCTAGAAACGTAACTTTTCACCGTTTCTTTTCTCATAAGACTCTGGGTTCATGAAATTTGGTCTGCAATAAAAAAATGGTGGATGTTATAGATGCTTCTATGAGCAATTTGTTAGTATTTCGATGGCTCATGGTGCTGTGATTTTTATCAACATATATGGGCTTTGGTATAAATATATAGTTAATAGTTAATTTGATAAAATCTTACCGTCTTTGTCAGATTTGTGATATTAAATTTTCACACACATTAACTCTAAAAAAACAACCGGTGTCTTAAGCTATTTTGAAAGCATTTTGCAAACAAAAGTCGCGAAGTTAATTGTTAGTGTATGTTGTAATCACCAACAGCAAAGTTATGTTTGTTAAGTTGTAGCTATGGTTGAGAAGCATAAATATAACTTTGTTTAATATGTGATTAAAAATGCTTCAATCTTTTCTCTAAATTTATTTTGTTCCAAAGATTATCTAAATGCAAATTTTATTTTCAACACGAACTTGTTTTTCTTGCAAAATAGAAGTTTAAGACTTCAAGTGGTAATTTTTTTTTAAGTTGTATGTTAAACATTAATTCAAAACAAAACAACATAAGACCCAGCAGGCTTCTTTCCTGTTTTAGCAAATGTCTGGAGTTTAAAACCGACAATTAACTTTGGTTGGCACCTAAAAGTATTGGTAATCTTTACATTTACTATATCATCACGTCAGTTTTTTCTTTCATTACTTAACCTATCACTCAATCCTATTGTGATTACTTCTCACTACGTTAAGTTATGAGATCCACTTAAAATACCTATTAACCAATAAAAAATCAATTAAAAAATCAAGAGATAAATTAAATGTGGGCCTATTTTAACTTTCAATACCCCCACCACCTAGTGTGATATACATCCCCTAAACACATTGACCACTTAGCCATGATATGAAAAACATCCCACCTGTTCCCACCCGATACCTCATCCCCATCCCACTCCACTTACTCTAAAAGTATCCACACTAACTCCGTGCGGGTAGAAATTTCGGAAACCACACTACCAACCATGACTTACCCCTTTAACACCTTTATATATTTTTAAATTAAAAAAAACAATACATGTGGGTTTTCAGTAGAAATAGAATTCTACTATCTGACATGATGATAAAAAAACCACCAATCCACCTCTCACTTATTAAATAATTTTATATTTAAAGTACATCATGGATCTCCTTCTCCGACCGATGTAGACACCAAACCCCAGGTCCCCAACCTCCGCTGCTCTCTTCCCGACCAAGTCCTCCTTTCTGACGATGTCTCCTTCTTGCGACTCACCCTCGCTCTCTTCCTCATTCTCTCCTATGTCTTCCTCCTTCGCTCTCTTCCCCCTCACACCTGACAACCACCCTTCTTCTGGCGATCAAATCCTTGCGACTTTCCTACCCCATCCAAGAACTCTTGTGACCAAGAAATTTCTAGGGTTTTATGTGATGAAGATATGTAGATCTTGAGGTATTTTGTGTCCGCGTCGAGATGATTTCTTTGTTTGTTCAAGAAATTGAGGTTTTTATGGATGAAGATCCGTAGGTTTGACGACCTTCTACGTTCATTTCATGATTGTCTTTTTGTTCAAAATTTTGGTTAAATGATGAGGATCTATAGATCTTGAGGTATTTTTTGTGAATCGATTGATGAAGTTTTTGATGTGGGTTTGTATATTTTCTTTGTTCGAAATTGTCCTCGGTCTTCTACCTCTCTTGAGTGACTGTACCGACCCCATAAATTATGGCAACCTCACCCTCTTTATGATGACATCACTCTATCATTTGAGTTTTGGAATTCAAAATACTTGGCTTATTAAAAAAAATATGAGTTTTCTATGTCGGTTTGCATAAACACATACTTCATATTTCTACTCATCACAAGATGAGATGTGCAGTCCACTAGTACTGTTTTCTCACCTTATCCATTGATTTTAACACTTATATTAATCTTGTGAGTAGTAGGATAAGTAAGTGTATATATTATCTCTTTTATTCCTTTTAATTATTTTTCATTGAAAAGGTATCAGGTCTTTTAGTGGTTGTAAACCCAAATCGTGGTTATTATACGTGACTCGGCAATGCAATTAGCAAAAGAAACCGCCTGACCCCGCCTAAAAATTCAACAAGACGATAAAAATTCAAACAAAAAATAATTAAATGATAAATCTATACTATATTATAAAGCATTTAATCTTTTTGCTTAAATTATTAAATTTTAAGTGTTTTGAAATAATTGAATTATCCCTAATATAAACTAAATTGAGTAACTATTAGATATAGTTAATAAAATTTCTATATTATATTTTAATAACTAAATTTTACATATTTAAGAAAATCAAAGTCAATACAATTTTTTTGAAAGTCAAAGCTAATACAAATTACTTAATTATTAAAAAATATTTTAATAACCTTTTTTTAATTATGAAGAACGGAAAAGTAAATGAAATGAAAAAAAAGATAAAGAAAATAGACATGTTATCAAACGAAAATTATTCGTTATTACTGTATTAGATGAATATCATACTTCTTACATCTTGAAAATGGACATGTTAACGAGTATAAATTATTCGTTGCCGACGCATTACGGTGGTATTGTGCAACGTTAAGAAAAAAGAAAAAGAAAGTAAACATACAAAAGGGCAAAAATGGCGTGCTCTGTTTCTTTTTTCCAGAAGTGGCGCGAAACGAAAACTAGAAATTACAACAGATTCGACATTCCCGCCATGGCTGCTCGTCGATATCATCCTCAATCGCTCAGTCTATCGCAACGATCAAAGAAGCCCACAACCCACACAGACAGACACACACATACTCTCTCTAATTCGAAATGGATTTGTCGGATTACGCAAAGAAGCTAGGGCTTTTCGAGTCGAAGCAAGTCGTCCGTAAAGCCGCCGAGCTCCGTCGAGTTTCCGATCTTCAGTTTGATTCTTCCGCTGCTGGAATCGTGAGTTCCTCACTCCTATTGCATCGTTTTGACTTCATCTATACCCGTTAATCTGTATGGCCTAATCCACCAAATTTCTTTCATTTGGTAATTTTTAGGGAGAGATTTGCAAAGCCATCATCTGCCTCGAGATTGCTGCTAATATGTACGTGTGGATCTTATAAGAATGTTGTAATAAAAAAATCCCTCTGTTAGTTGTCGTATGGTAAATGTTACTGTTAACGGTAATCGTGAATGTATCATCTTATTGATTCTTAGATTGATAATTGAATAAATATATTAGGAGGCAAGTTCTGTTTGATCGCCAGACTGCGATTCGGTTGAGTGGGATGTCCGAGAAGGCTTACATTAGATCTTTCAACGTGATGCAGAACGGAATCGGTATCAAGTATGTTAATCTTCATCTGTTTTTAAGTGTTTTCTTTATTATCAATTTTCTTTTTCCTTTTAATACTGTCGAATTGCATATGGAATTGAAACAGATTTGTACTGGATTACAAATTGAATCGTCACTTTGATGAATTGTAGGAATAGTATTGACGTTAAAGAATTGGCTATTCAATTTGGATGTGTTAGGCTTATTCCCCTTGTTCAGAAAGGACTATCGATGTAAGTTCCTTTTCATCTCTGTTTAAAACACATATATCTATTGGTGCTTAGCGGGTGTTTTTGGGAAAGATTAATCTGATAATTGTGTCTGCAAAACACAAATAACAGAATATAGTGTATTTCACGTGATGTAAGCAATCGAATTCTTCATTAATTATAATAGAGTGCATGATACCATATATATAGTTATATACACACATGAACGGTGAACCATTGTGATGGTTCTGAATCTTTGCACCCTTTACTCTTAACAGTTATTTAACTAAAATAAAAGTAACTACTAACATTTGGTGACTAGCTTATTTCGAATACTACCCCTTAAGCTAGACACAACCCATTCCTAGTTTTCCTTTTAGATGATTGAATTCACCAACTTGAAGCGCTTTAGTAAGTATATCTGCAACTTGATTCCTTGTACAGCTGTGATCAACATCAACTACGTGATTTCCACCAATTCTTGTATAAAGTGATACTTGATCCTAATATGTTTGCTCTTACCATGATATACCGGATCTTTTGAAAGAGCTATAGCAGAATTTGCTGTCACAGAATATCACTGTAGCTTCTCATTGAGGATGATTTAGTCCTTCCAGCACACTCCTTAACCATAAAGCTTGGCAACCTGCACTTGAAAGTGAAATATATTCTGCCTCAGCAGGTGAAAAGGCAACAACACCTTGTTTCTTGTATTGCCATGACACAGCTCCCTTACCAAGACTGAAAACATATCCCGAACTCCGAAGTACTTCGACTGCATCAATGTTGCCTCCATAATCACTATCGCTGTAACCTGTAAGTTGTATCTTAACAGATTTCCCACAGGTGATTCCGTGATCAATAGTTCCTTTAATAAATTTTAAGACTCTTTTTCCCGCCTCCCAATGACTGGTCTTAGGATTTTCCATAAAACAACTGATTTTATTTACAGCAAAGGCAACAGCAGGGGTAGCAGTCAGATACATTGAACTCCCAACTAAACTTTGAAATAGACTAGCACCCACATCCTTTTCTTGAACATCTTTTGAGAGTTTCAGACCATATTCCATGGGATTTGATAAAGCAATGCAATCATTCATATTAAAACGTATGAGTAGATCTTTAGCATTCTTTTGGTGCGATATGGAAATGAAATTCTTACTTTGCTTGACTTCTATACCAAGGAAATGGTGTAGATGTTCCAAGTCAGTCATTTTAAATTCCTTCTTCATGGATTGTTTGAGGATTTCTATCATTTCATAGGAACTGCTATTAAATACTAAGTCGTCCACATAGATGCATACTATCAATAAATTACCTTGAACTTCTTAATGTAGAGTGTATGTCCGTACTTCGTAGGTACATTTCTTAATTCCATTCTTTTTGAAGTACCCATCTATGCGACTATACCAAGCCCGAGGGGCTTGTTTCAATCTATACAATGTTCTCTTTAATCAACACACTTTATTTTCCTCTCCTGCCTTTATCTGTCCAGGTGGTTGGTCAATATATACTTCCTCTTTTAGTAACCCCTTCAAGAAAGTAGATTTCACGTCCATTTGATGGACTTCCCAACCGTTTTGGGCTGCAAGAGCCAATACAAGTCTTATGGTTTCGAGACGAATCACTGGAGCGAAAACTTCTTTATAATCCAAACCGTACTTCTTTTATACCCCTTCACTACCAAACGTGCCTTTTGTTTATTTATTTATCCTTTCCCATTGACTTTTGTTTAAAAACACATTTAACACCTATTGGCTTGTGACCATCAGGTAAGTTGACCAAGTCCTATGTATCATTCTTAAGAATGGAATTGATATCATCGTCTATTGCTATACACCACTGTTCTTCTTGTTGAGCTTCATCAAAATTTAAAGGATCAGTGTCTGAAAATAAAGCAACATCCATCACATACCAATTCCTTGAACATTCAACCTGTTGTCATCTCCAGTTCGAACCTCTCTTTTTTCAGATTCATTAATGTTGATAAATAGATCCTTTTTTCCTGTCATGTGGTTGCTACAAGTATACAACCACTGTCATGATACCATAGTTCCTTCTTGTGTGCCAAACAACCTAAAACCCGTATCTTGATCGTTTTCTTCTTCTTTGTGTACAAAACTAGTACCCTTTTCTTCTGCCAGTCTTTTTCTACAGAACTTCCTTGTGTCTGAATTTTCCACAGTGATAACATTGTATTGTGCCAAAGGTCATCCTTTCCCTCTTTCTTTGTTTCCATTATCATTTGAATCGTCTTTTGATCGCTCTGAAATTTTCTGTTTCTCACTCCTAGTGTCATAATTATTTGACTGTAATTGAAAAGCTTGATTTGTTGAGGAAGTATCAAACTGTTTTAGCCTCAATTCATGTGATTGTAGGGTTCCTAACAGTCCTTCCAACGACATGGTTTTAACTTCCTTTGATTCTTCAATATCAACAGTATATTCGAATTTTCGTGTTAAACTATGCAGGATCTTTTCTATAATCCTCTGATCATCAACTGTTAGTCCATTGATCCTCATTTGATTTACTAGAAGGATCACACGATTATAATAGTGTTCAATTGTATCAGATTCCTTCATCTGTAAGTTGTCAAATTCGCACCTCAAGGTCTAACCATCTTTACCTTTTCCTCCCCTCGATATGTCTTTCATAACATTTCCCAGGCTTGCTTCGATGTTGTAACAGTCAATATTCTTTCAAATATCATTTCATCCACCGCTTGATATGTAAAAAAGAGTGCTTTACTATCCTTTTTTTCCTTCAGATACTTGAGTTGTGGCTTTAATGGAAGATGTATTTGTTGGTTGTCCGTATCCATTTTCAACAGTTTGCCAAAGATATTGTGATGCGTATAACACCCTCATTTGAATATTCCATTGATAGTTTCTACCGTTGAGTTTTGGTATTTGAGGCTGTTACGAAAAACTGTTCTCATTTGAACCCTCCCTTATGTATATATATGTATGTATTTCACGTGATGTAAGTAATCGAATTCTTCAATTATTAAAATAGAGTGCAGGATACACTATATATTGTGAATCATTGTGATGGTTTTGAATCGTTGCACCCTTAACACACAACAGTTATTTAACTAAAATAAAACTAACTATTATAACCGTTAGGTGACTAGCTTATTTTGAATATAATCGACATGATTACAGAACCAAATCCCTATTAAAATTCTGCTACGTACTTGAGTAAAACAAAAACTTAAACTGACGAAGTGGTGAAGACGACCATCAGCTATTGTAGAGAAAAATGAAGATTGTTAATGTTTCTAAAGCACCAATATTCCCTTTTATTTCTTCCAGCCACACAATGCATTTTTGCCCCCTAAGCTCCTTGACATAAACAGCAACAGACCTTCACCCTTTTGACAGCAACAATAAAACCACCAACTCATTTAAATACATATAAAAACAGGACATAATTAGAACCCCATTGCAACATAAAAAAGTGTTCTATTATGGATTGATATCTGAACAATAACACAATTTGGACTAGTAGGTTATTGTTTGTAGATATGGCTAGAATTGACGCTCCGTCTGCAATTGCTCATGATTTAAGTTGGATGTTTCTTTAGTTGGTGATGTCTAACTTGAGGTGTTTGAATGTTTATTGGTTGATCAGTATCAGTACATCTAATATAAGAACATTGCATGGCTAAATCTGATCCAATTTCAGATATAGAGAGCGGTTTATTGCATCATTACCTGCTTCCCGTCGAGCTACTGCTGACTTTACAAGGCCTGTGTTTACTGCCGTCGGATTTTACTTGTGTGCAAAAAAGCATAAGGTATGCCCAACTCGTTTAACATAAATGTATTTGTTCAGTTGTTTGATTGTTTTAGTTGTTTCTTTGGCACTAATCTGGCACCTTCCACAGCTCAAGGTCGACAAGAATAAGTTGATTGAACTCTCTGGCACATCTGAAGATGAATTTTCAAGTGTAAGAAGCAGTTATAATGTCCCAAACACCAAGAAAATTAGTTTAAATATATATACATCTTTGTGTAATTGTATTAAATCCTACTGTGTGAATCAATGCAGGTATCTACCTCCATGAAGGATCTCTGTCATGATGTTTTTGGGGTTTCTAAGGAGAAGAAAGATCCGAAGTCTGTGAAAGTGAACAGAGGTAAATTCTTGTTTACTATTAACCTGTTTCCGTTTTTCATGTTTTTATTATAGAATGCAAACAACCTGAAATTTCATGTTATATTCTTGACCTTAATTTGCAGACTTGTTGAATGCCTTGCCTGAAAAAAGGCAAGCCGAGGACGGTGGTTACTCATCAGATGAAGGCAAAGATGTATAACTTTTGGTTCTGTTATTTTTCATTTCTGTAATCTCAACATAACTTGAACAAAGGTTGCTGTGTATACTGACTTTCATATATACTTCATCAATTGAACATATTTTTCACCTAAACAGATAATTTGACATCCACCTATCAGTATCATTTTTACAGTGGTTATTTTTCTAATCTATACCCAGGAGATCTTTTTTCTGAATAACAAGATTGCAACTATGTTATCTGTTCGTGTTGGTTCTTTTTTGTGTGTGTGCTTATAGCATCATATGAAAGCTCCAAGGATCATTTAGAAGTCGTGTAGATATGAGCCTAGTTTTCAAATACATTTTTGTAATTTGTTGCAGCTTTCAGCCTACAAGAAGCGTAAGCGTCAGGAGAGCAAAAAATACGAGGAATGGAAATCTACGGTGGTAGAATCCAATAAGCAAAGTAAGGAAAAAGGTAACTACAACCATTGCTTTCGGTATTTTCTGAAGGTGGCAATTCCATCTGATTTACTAAGAATTGAGTTGATATGTCCTGTGCTTATCATTAAAAAGTCAAATTCATAAAACAAAAGGAAATATTGGAGAGGGAAAAGGTCAAACTTGTCGAATATTGTTATTGTAATGTCACCCAAAGTGTTATTTCAAAGCACAAAAATTACTACTTTTAAATTGTTTTAGAAAATTAGATTGTTATTGTAAAATTGTAGTTTTTGTGATCATATAAAAATCATTAACTCTTTATAGTTATGTAAATTGCAAATGACAAAATACTCAATTAACCTTTTATTAAAAAATTATAAATTTTAAACAAAAAGTTGTTTTAGGTCAAACTTGAGTTATGTTAACCCATGATAAAATTTTACTAATTTTTAGTCCTTAATCCCTGTCCAACCTGTTTATTTTACCTAGTTTTAAAATCATTTATGATTTATCTCACCAACAAGTCCTGTTTTCTTTTTGTAGTTGCTGTTAAAAAAACCAAGCAAGCACAACTCAACTTTTCCAAGAGAGTTCCAGGAACTGAAGTTGGAGTATAAGTCAATGCTCATGTTGCCTCTGAATATCAGCAACACAGTTTTGTGTTAATGAAGCCATTTAACTTTTTGTCAAACAATGCATGAACTATAAACTAAGTTTGTGGCTATGCATCCCAACAAGTTAATGTATAGAATCTAAGTTTTTGGTAGTCTCAACATTGGAACAATTATTTAGCTTCCTGATTAGGACTTGTTTTTGTCTTTTGGGAAATATATGGAAGAGTTATAGTTAGTTAGTTTGTATTATTGACTATCTTTTTGGTTAACTTCTTGTAAAGCATTCCCTATATATGGATTAAAATTTAACACTAGAAAAACAGAATCTTCTGGGGATATTTTTACACCAAAAAGTTTCTAACTCATGCCAACAAAATTGTTTACACTAGGTAATTTAGATCTACACATTAATTTGTCTATTAATTAAAACAAATAACTGCAAGTAAACAATTCTATTTTAATTATAAAATTAAAAAATGAATAAATATTTTTTCCTTCTCTCACACACATATTACAAATAATTTTTTTAACTTGTATGTTTATTATTTTTTATTTGTTCTATTCTTTTACTTGTCTTATTTATGCATAAAAGTTATCCTTAAGCAATATATAGATTCTCATTTATGTACTTTTAATTACTAAAACAATTAATTAACTAACTAATAACACTTGCAAAAATAAATTATACAATATATAGCAGCCTAGGGGTGTCAATAGATCGAATCTTGATCTAGATCCAATCTGCTCTATTTATATGATCCAACGGGTCAAAAAACTAGATCCATTGGCCCAATAAGTGATCTAACAGGTCGACCCATTTAATTGGATCAGTACGTACGTCGATCCAAGATCTGTCTGGGTTGATCCATTTAATATTAAATTACAATTTTATTTTAACAACCACCAACCATCATCAATTTATTATTCACCACCCACCATTGACCATCACCGCCACCACCTGTTACCTCCCTCACCACCCGTCGCCGCCACCACTGTCACGGCCGCCGTCGTCACCACCTCCATCTATCGTTACCGCCCCTACCAGCCGCCACCACCACATTACGGCCGCCGCCCGTTATTGTCTTCACCACCCACCGCCACCACCACCACCATTACAGCCGTCGCCGCCCGATATTGCCACCACCGTCACCACCACCACCACCACCGCCCGTTACCTCCCTCACCACCCGTCGCCGCCGCCACCGTCACGTCCGCCTTCGTCACCACCTTCGCCCACCGTTACCGCCCCTACCACCCGCCGCCACCATCACCATTACTGCCGCCGCCGCCCGTTATTGCCTCCACCACCCACCTCCACCACCATCACCATTACGGCCGCCACTGCCCGTTATTGCCTCCACCTCCACCGTCATCGCCGCTGCTGGCACAACCATCACCACCGCCGCCGCCGTCTCCACCACCACCATCGTCACCGTCGCCACCACCGGCCTAGGTAGACTGTAGGGCGGGGTAAGGTGGGTACGGTAGGGGTAAGGTAGAGATGGGGTGGGTGGGGGTAGGGTAGGGTAGGGTAGGTAGGAGTTGGGGTAGGGTAGGGGTAGGGTAGGGTAGAGGGGGCGTGTGGTAGGTAGGGTGGGGTGGGGTGGGAGAAATATTTGATTTATTTATTATATAATATTAAATGGGTCGATCCGGGTCAAGATCAATAGTAATTGATCCGATCCAAATTTAAATCCAATTAAATAGATCTCCATGTTATTGGATCTGATCCAAATTCAATTAAATGGGTCGACGGGTCATGTAAGATCTTTAAAAGATCAGACCCGATCTACTCCATTGACAGCCCTATAGCAGCCTAGTCTTGTATATCAAATACTAACAAGGCCACCTGCTTTGAATTTGGATGCTTCTAGATTTGGAATGGAGCATAGGCACATTGCCTTGTTTGAAAAATTAGGAGGTGTTTATTTCATTCTTTTAATGGGATTTGTATTTTAAATCCTTCTAAATGTAATGTTTGGTTTGAAAACTGAGATGGGATTCAAAATCCCATAGATAAGGGATTTTTCATCCCATGACCCCTTGATATTTTAAAATCTCGTAGATGAAGGATATCCTCCGGTGACCATCCGACAAAAATTCCAGCGAACCATCACTACCATCAACGTCCTTTGCTGTCGCCCTTCACTGTCGCCGTCCCTAGGTGGTGGTGGCAATGGAGGTTGTAGGTGGTGTTGATGATGGCTAGTGGTAGTGGAAATCCCATCTAATATATCTCATTCAAACACCATTTGGGATTTTAAATCCCCCCAAATGCAAATCTCACCAAATAAAAATCCCATTACAAAATGCAAATCCTATTAAAAAAAACCCTAAGCTTCCACAACCTGGTTTTATTACATTTGATGATAGAGTGGAATATGATGCATTCTCGCTATGTTTAAATTTGTGGATCTTATTCTCTTTTTTTGATTTTGACATCTACCTTTCAAACCGTTCGCTGTCCCTAGGTAGGTGGTAGTGGTGGAGGTGGTAGCTGGTGGTGTTAATGGTTAGCGGTAGTGGAAATCCTACATAATGCATCTCATTCAAACATTATTTTGGATTTTAAATCTTTCTAAATACAAATCCTATTATAAAAATGCAAACCCTATAAAAAGAAGTACTTAAAACGCACGCTTAAAGTTTTATTAAACATCATGCCTTAACAAATCATATTTGTACATAGGAGTTCTTAGAGAATGTGCCTTTCAAATAATGATCAGCTCCAAGGTTCTAATTTTTGCATATGGTTTTATCTTCTAGAGAATTCTTTATAGTTGTAATTCAAAGTAAAATTTATGATGTGTTTTTTCTTTTAATTTTTTGTATAGTACTCACATATTTTCTAAATATACCTTTAAATCTATAATGTATTTACTATCATACTTAAACCTCAAACCATATGAAACATATTAAACATGAGTTATTGTTGAGCTAAATGCTTTTAATAGAAAAATTAAATAGAATTTATCGATTTAAAGTTAACTACCTTAATACCCCGTGTGTAAACAAAGAGTTATTAATGTAAATTCTAAAAATTTATAGTGTGAAATTTTAAACATATAATAAATATATATAACGATAACAAATCAAGAAATATTCATAAAAAACAGAAGATGAAAAAAAGAAAATTGATGTACTACAAATTTGTGTCGATATTTGTTAGTAAAATTAGAAATTAGGAACTGACATTGATCCAATAGTTGTTGGTGACAAATAGACTTGCCATAATAGTTGAATCAGTAATTAGGATTTCACTGAAGAATACTTTTGAATGATATGAGATCCGATTAAAAAGACGAACAATACATTTTTACTTAAGATCTGTGTCTAACTCGACTTAAGACTTTTGACATAAAAAACTCTTCATTCATTAGTCATTTTAAAAAATAACGAGGGATGATAAATGAAAAAAAATATACTAAAAACGAAATAATAATATCATAAGTCATTTTTTTAAAAATATATTAAATATTAAAAATTAAAGACGTATTTATTTGATTTTTTTATCAAAAACTCAATAAATAAAAAGTCACAAAACCATCAAAACCTACTAAAATAGGGGAGGGTTGTTACCTAATGGCTAAGGTGCCTACTCTATTATCTCCCCCTCTCTTTTCTTTATACTCTTTATATGGTGAATAATTAAAATACTACTTTTAATATATAAAATATGTTTTTTTTAACAGCAGAACATACGTACATATTAATTTAGTTTTAAATCTATATCCTTTTGTTTATAGTAAAACTTGAATACATGATCCCTAAGCTATAATACCATACGTTATATTTATCTGTATATGCCTTCATCTTTTTGATATGTCAATCATAATACCACTCATTCTTCCAATCTATATAAGTATATTATATCCATATTTCTATTTTTCATTCTCTTTTATTTTTCAATTAAATATAAGAGAGAAGAAGAAAAGGTAAGAGAGAGATCATAGATAGAAAGAAGTGTGTGTGAGAGAGACACTAGAGAAAACATAGATTGGGTTCTCTAAACCGTAAAGGCTTATTTCAGCAGATTCCTATAAGGGCGGTATTATGTTTTTGATTATGTTCTTTATAGGTGAACAAATGGGACTAGTCCGACCGGGTCAACGGAGACCGTCAAGATCGGACCGGTTTAGAATGATGATGAAAACATTAACAATAAAACCAATAAAATAATTAAGGTTAAATAATAACTATATTCGACATATTAATGAAAGATTTACTTCAACAAGATGTATTTGGTTTTACATGTTCTACCATTGTATGTATCCAACATTTAAAGTTACTTTTTTAAGTGTTAAACTCTCAAAACTAATATTTTAATATATTAAATTCTTAAACATTATGTATTCAACTTTATATATTTTGTTATTATATGTATCCAAGTTTTAAAATAATTATATCAAATGATAATTTTTTAGAGTTAAATGCATTAAAAGCTGAATATATCAAATAATAAAACGTATAAAGTTAAATAAATTTTTATGAACGAAACTAAAATAAAATTACTTTTATTTCAAAATTTAAAAAAATTCTTAAAATCTTATTCACTCCATCTAAGATATTTATCAAACAGATTTGAAAATATCAAAATCCCATTAATGCATGTTGTCATGTGGTCAAACGTGGCGTCGAAGGGGCCGAGACCAATGCGACACCCACAAACCAACAATTCTAAAACCTTCTTCTCCTTCAACCAATCACATCACGCCACGTTCCCAACACTACGGGTTGACCACCCTAACCCAAAACACCCTCCCACACTATATCAACCAACCTCTCACACACTTCTCATGGAAGAAGTAGCGACCTCTTCGTTTTCAACGAACAATCATCTCGTTTCTTCTGAAAATGCTCGTCGTTGAAACCCTATAAACTTTCCGATTCCTTTATTTCAATTTCTGGTTTCATAGTTTAACGTAGTATTTTCAGGTTAGGGTTTCGTCGAACTCCTGATATATACGGTTTTAAAATCGTGATTTGTGACAATTCAGTGTTTTTCTGTTGTTGGAAGAATTTTTTTGATGGAGTTTAATATATCCGATGAGTTTCTGGGGACGGTGGCTCCGCTAGTGGTGTATTGGGTGTATTCTGGATTTTATCAGTTGTTTGGATCGCAAGAGAAGTATCGATTGCATTCGAAAAAAGATGAAGAGGAAAAGAATTTGGTTTCGAAGAGAACCGTTGTGAAAGGTGTTCTTCTACAGCAGGCGATTCAAGCTGTTGTTGCTATCATCCTATTCACTGTAAGTTTTTTTTAGTAGTTGTGCATCATATGAGATATTTGCTAAGTATTGTTCAAAATTATGATAATGGAAGTTGAATGAATATATTTTAATTTAGAAATTAGGGCTTTTTATTATCTTTGTTGCTGGAATAACGTCATGATTTGATCGGTTGCTCTGGGTTTACGAAGATTATAATGATCTTAAATGTTATGTTAGCCTTTTCTTTTGTATTCTGAATCATTGATGAATGAAGAAGTGATGTTTAGTATGTGTCTAAGTGAATTACCTAGTTTTCATAACAGAAATAGGGCAAGTTTGATCCTGTTAATTCCTTTGGTATTCTTTTCTATAAGAGTTATAAATGCAAGTCTGGTTCTTGTTTGGTTTCTTTTGGAATCCCTTGATGATCGATATAGTTGGTTATACTATAGCTGAAGATATTCTTCTGTTATGATAGATGTTTTTGTTAATAAACAACTTTAAATCCCTTAATTCCATAGCCGAAAATAGGGCAAGTTTGATACTCTGATCCTGTTAATTCTTTAATACTCCTTTCTATAAGAGTTATTAAATGCTGGTCTGTTTCTTGTTTCTTTTTCTATATCTTTTATGGTTGATATGCTCAATTATACTATAGCTGAAGACATTCTTCTGTTATCATAAATGTTTTTGTTGACAAAAAACATTAAGTCCCTTAATTCGACAATGATGAGATTAATTATAAGTCTGTTAGATATGATTAATAGAAGTGTAATTAGAGCACCTGTCTGTTTTGATTTTTAATGCCAATCAGCTTTTTTTAGGTTTTCAAAATTGGAATTTTTTTTTGATAATAAGTAGATAGGTGAGACTCAACAGTCATGATGTTGATGAACTCTCCTAGGTTTAACACCTTTGCATAATTTAAACTACTTCAATGGTTATCCTGCTTCCTTTTGGAATGATGGGATAAATGTGAAATCTTGCATTTCATTTTGTTGATGTGGTCTATGTCATCTTTGTGTTTGTTACCTTTAACCCTGGGTGTTATGGGAGTCATAACTTTTTCTAAAACCACATTAAGTGAACAGGAGTCTTCAGTTTTAATACATGTTTGGATGACGGAAAGGTTATTAACAAACTACCAAAATCTCGCTTAAGATAAACACAGATTTCTCAAGCTGATTTTCTCTGAAGAAGTTTTAGGGTCTATATCATCTTTCCTTCAAATTGTGATTTGTGAATAGCCATCTCTAGAATTTACATGTGGAACTTAAGGAATTACTTAGTGAGATAGAGTTTTCTGCTCCTATGTGATTTTTCATTCGTTTTCCAACTGGAACAATTGTTCTTTTTGGTTATCTAAACACACTTGACTTGATTAGTGAGATAGAGTTTTATGCTTCTTTTTTATGGAAATATGCTAGTTCTGGAATTCGTTAATTAATTGTTAGCCCCTGTTTGGTTTCTTATTGCTCAAAAAGATTGTGGACTCGTCTATGATTTAGAAATTTTACATTTATAGGGGCTTCAATGAGATTGTTTTAACATTATTTCATATTATTTATGCAATAATTTTTTATATTTGTTTTATGATTCAGGTTACAGGAAGTGATGATGGTGCTGGCACCAATGACAAACATTCTCTATTTGATCTTGGTCGACAATTCTTTACTGCGATGGTGGTTTTAGATACCTGGCAGTATTTTATGCATCGATACATGCATCAAAACAAGTTTTTGTACCGTCATATCCATTCCCTACATCACCGACTCGTTGTCCCTTATGCTTTTGGAGCTCTTTACAACCATCCAATTGAGGGCCTTCTTTTGGACACAATTGGTGGAGCTCTTGCTTTCCTTCTCTCAGGCATGTCCCCTCGAGCCTCTATCTTCTTTTTCTCATTTGCTACCATTAAAACCGTTGATGACCATTGCGGATTATGGCTACCCGGGAACCTTTTTCATATATTTTTTTGGAATAATTCTGCGTATCATGATGTACACCACCAGCTTTATGGCACCAAATATAACTACTCACAGCCCTTCTTTGTTGTATGGGACAAAATTCTTGGGACTCATATGCCTTATTCCCTTGAAAAGAGAGAGAATGGCGGTTTTGAAGTTAGACCAATGAAAGTTGTTAAGGATGATTGATTAAATTCGCTTCTTTTCTAGGTATAGAATGTATGTACCATTATGTCGGTATACCTTTAAATGTTGCAGCATATTAAAGTTATCATAAATATAATATAGTGTGTTTAGTAATAAATAGTTTCTAGTGGTTTTCCTTATTTGAGGCCATGTAAATTTTAATTAAACCTTGTTTGTAACATGTTGCATTACATTTTTCAAATTCATGTTCTTTCTTCCATTTCTCATGTAATTTTTTTTCTTCTGCTTGTAGCCCTATCAATAGCTAAAAGGATTTCTCTGAACAGATAATCCTGTTCTAGATACAAATTTTATCTAGGAGTGACATGCTTGTAGAGTCGTGCATTGTGTATTTTTGAAAATCAGCCTCAGCCATATCAAGATGGGCAGGTAGGGTAACGGGTTTAGGTCAAATGGGTCAGGTTGTGTTGTTCCGTAACCACTATTCTGTCCATTTTAAGACTTGAATATTACCAATTAATCTGTTAAAATATGGGAGCATAAACTATATTTATTACAAAAATGATCGAAATCTTTAAAGAAATTTTGGAAACTTTCGCCTCTTTTAATCCGTTTGACCTACTCCCTTCATAGTTGAAATTTCAGATTTAACCCATTTGAGAGAAAACATAACCCTAATGAATCAATCAGTAAGTAAAGGAGTCGACATTGCCACATCTAATTCACAAGATGTCTGTCTAGTGGGGCAATTCTAAATAATAGCTTCAGGTTATAACTATGCTAGCCATGTCAACTGGTGACTCAATGGTTGATTAGCATGAGACCAGGGTAGGAAACAAGAGATAAAAAACAGATTCAAGAGTTAAATTAATCATTATACAGCTACACATTAGTTTACTGTTGGTAAGTAATAGTCAAATATTGAGTTGTATGTGGTTTTTCATTGTGAAATTTATCACACTATAGTCTCCAAGAATGAGCTTTTTTAGACATTATGCGGATAATATAAATGCAAAAACAATCATTGTACTTGACAACTTGGTATCTCCTCCGAAATATAAGGCTATATTTGTGAGACGTATAGTTTGTTTGCAACGCAGAACCATGTATTATTCGCAGAAAAAACATTCTGTTTTAACATTTGAAATGTGCTGTTGCTTAAATCCATAATTGAATGTTTTTATTCTGGGAGCATCTTTTAGGACACATTATTGCTACACATATGCATACCTTCATATCTGACCTGTCAAAGTTGTCTCATAATTGAATTGCAGGTCAGAACCTTCGTGCTCTTTTTAATGCTTTTAACCCCAAGTGTTTCTGCTGACAACTCGTATAAAATAATTCATACCTAGTCTCCCAAAGTATTAGAATATCCTTCATCTCTATGGAAGTTGAGACAATTTAGTTTACATTCGGATTATTATTAAGTAACGTACAAAAAGATATAATTCGCTAGCGTTAAATTAGGCGACTTTAATAATTAGGAGATGTTAGATTTGACTTTTCATATTGTGGAACGAATCAATCTTTTTCTTGATGGATCTTACATGATTTGTACATCTATTATGAATGTGTGATCATGATATTTGTAAGGCTTAGCTTTCTGTCACTGAATTTAATGTGACAACATGTACATCTGTTTGTTGGTGTTTGAAAGCTCCTTGAGTCCCTACGCCCCCCAGTGGCTAGTTTGATTTCGACATCTTGCCTGCATTTATAGGAAAATCCTTGTTCTTTTTCTCTTTTTTCATACGTTGATTGCTCGATTTTCGACCCCATCAGCCCCAGAAACTCACACACACATGCTTGCTTCATGTATGTTTTCACACTAATATGCAATAAGAGATTGAGGTTTTCTTTGTAATTAAGAGGTGGCAAAGAATGGCTGGTAATGCTGGTTGGGTAAAAGGTCAAAGCAGAATGGATAGACACGAAAAGTATTATTACAAGTATAATCTAATACAACTTGACAACAACCACCATATCCAATTTTGTATTTCCATCTTATCAGGGTATAGGAAGGTTAGATGTAAACGATCATATGTTTATCATAGTAGAGAGACTATTTTCCTAAAGATCTTTGGCTAAACGGGTGTCGATTAAAGTTGTAAAATTTTAGAAATGAGTTTTATTGCAATATTAGGAGTAGACCTAGCAATCATCTCCCACATACTTTAAATTGGGTTAACTTGAACTTTAAATTTAACACTTCGGGTCAGAGTTGTTTTGAGCATTTAGTTAATTGATATGGGAATTAATTGCATTGTTAAATTTTTTTTAGAGTTAACTACATTTTAGTCGTTGTGGTTTGGTGATTTTTACAGTTTGGTCCCTAACTTTTTATTTTTACGGGTTTATTGCTTAAACAATCAAACCTCTTACGAATTTGGCCCCTGATCAAACTTGAAAGACCAAAATACCCCTGCCCACATTTGAATTCATTTTCTCAATTTTAATTAATTTTTAAAATGCTTTTGAAAAATAAAAAAAAACAAAAAAAACAAAAAAAAACAAGATCTTTCTAGTTTCTATTCTCACTTATATCTCTGTACTCTCTTTCTTGTTATTACCCATGACTCTCTCTAACTCTCTATCCGCTATGCACCACCGCCACCTATCAACTCCACCCACCACCACATCCACCACCTCCGGCAACATCTCCGCAATCACAATCATCCCCACCAATGCTAATAGCCACAACCACCACCACCGGCTATCACCTCTGGTTATTTATTCCAAAAAAACCTAGTCACATTTGAAGAAATTATGTCTTCATGTTCGAAGACCATTGCTTACAAGATACCAAATGATGTTTTCATGTCCGAGTTGGGGGAGCGTCAATCCCCATTAAACGACACCCATAAAGCCTCTTATGAAAGTATATATCTCCTAAATTAGTTTTTATGTCCACAACCACCACCACCACCTCTAGTTGACGCCTTATAAATTATGTGATACTACCATTCAACTTCAACAAAATTATTTGTCACTCAAAACCCTTGTAGCCCTCTTTTTACTTTAACCATTTTGCCTTTATGCGATGAGTCACATCTTCCTCTAGCTTACCTTGACTTAAAACTCTCCTATACAAAAATAATCTAATATCACAATAAAACAATTTTGAAGTGTGTATGTAGGCAGTTTAATCATCAAAGTTTTTATTTAATTTCTGTTTAACCATTAAATTTTTTTAATAACAATTTTATCATAAAGCTTTGAATTTGTTATGATTTAAACCTTAAAGTTATTTTTCAAATGATTTAAACCTTAAAATTTTGTTAAAAAACTGAGTAATCACTTAAGTTTTGTATGTTTTTTGATTTTATCGTCTTTATTTGATTATGTATTTTAGTTTTATTAAAAACTTAACAAAACTTAGAGGGTTAAATCATTTTTTAGCAAATATTTAAGGGTTAAATCATTTGGGAAAAAACTTTAAGGTTTAAATTAAAAAGAAGATGTAACTTTGAGGATTAAATCATAACAAAGTCAAACTTTATGAATTTTGATAGTTAAACCATTATTGACCCTTTTACCTGTTCATGTTTAGGTGTAAGTTTTCGATCCCTTTGGCCTGTACAATTTCTTTTTAGGCGTGTAAGTTTTTATCCCAGCCAATATTCTCTTTAATTTTTAGGAAAATCTTTTTCATTATGACTTACATTAATTGGTGTGGACATCGAATGAACTCACGTTTCAATTCCCTCTTTTGGGATATTAATTATTTAAGCATTCAAGTGGTAAAATCGGTATAAGTTGAGTTTAATTCATCTCTCGAGGATCCAATAGAAACAGTTTTTAAATAAATTAGATTAAAAACGAACCACACACAAAAATTAGATGATTATTAATTTAAACAACAAATTCCACCTCCACCTTTGAAAACCCAAATTCCACCGTCGTAAACAACGCCACCATGCATCCATTCTTTCTGTTTAGATATGTAAATCACGGTCCTTCTCAAAGCGTTCGCATCGTTCGCCATTTTAAGCGTTGTTCGCAACCGATCCTTTCACTATCTATCTATATATATATATATAGTGAAAGGTTCATTTAAGAATCGTTTTTATTGCGAGAACCAATTCTAGCCATCCAATTCCCCCTCCTCCAATTAGATTGTCCACCCATGAATTCCTTACATGCACGCTGCCACACCCAATCCCCCCACGCTCTTCATCCATGAATTCCATTATCCAAAATAAACGGCTAAGATTGGTTCTCGCGGTTCTCGCAATAAAAACGGTTCTCAAATGAACCTTCCCCTATAAATATATATATATATATATATATATATAGGGATGAGATCAAATAAAAAGAAAATTAAAGTAAAAAGTGTAAAATGGATGATTATTTGATCATTTTTCGGTATATATATCAACTGATAATCGTTAGTTCATCATCTTTATTGATTAAAACTAGTTCTTTATCAATTTCTTTTTGATTTCAAATACAGATTTTGAAAACAAAATTTTGGAATAATTTGTTGATGAACAAAATGCTTTCATCTAAAAAGTGATGAATGTGTTGGATTCATCAAAAAGAAATTGATGAAGAACTAGTTTTAATCAATAAAGATGATGAACTAATGATTATCAGTTGATATATATACCGAAAAATGATTAAATAATCATTCCTTTTACCCTTTTTACTTTAATTTTCTTTTTACTTAATCTCCACCCTATATATATATATATATATATATATATATATATATATATATATATATATATATATATATATATATTATAATACCTGCAGCTTTCCAATGCTAATTATAAGTACTTTTGTTGTAGTTAATAATATAAAACTGCTTATGTAAATGTAAGTGCTGTGATCCGGCCATGAATTCCGAATTAATAATACGTTTGTTTATCCAATCACTACAATATTAAGTATTAACTTCAACTTACAATTAGTAATAACTCTAATCCAAACATGCACTGCACCCACTATCTACCATTGTTGCATGGCCACGTGGTGTGAATGCCGACTCGAACTATTCTGCCTTCTGAGCGAATCGGACCCCGCACCTTTCAACTTGTTGCCGGCTTGTATTTTTGCTACCGGTGTGGCAGAATCCAAACGGTGTAGCCACCACTCTCTCTTGACAGGCGACACAATAACCGCCGCCTTCTCGCCGCTGGTCCTACCATGTTCATCACCGTATATTCTCACCGGTTTAAGAGTTTTACACCCCGAAAGAATCCCAGAACCTTTAACACTCCTAGACATTACTAAATCCTCAGGAGTCGATAAATCTGCCATGCTGGCAGTAACAACGCTCCAATCAACACTTACCTCACTCGGGGCATATCCGTTATTATCGGTAACTTGGCTAGCAAGAAACAAGTTGCTGTCCGTTACATGTCGTGCAAGAAACGAGTTATTCTCGTTAGTCGAGAAGCTCTCGATTTCAAACAAGTCTGAGCTCGCATCACTTCCAGTATCGTTTTGTGGCCCGTTTGTAGAGCTGTTAAGAATATCATCTGAAGGATTCATCACCGGGAACGTGAAGCAATCTTCTCTTTTGGTATGAACGTCCTTATGATCAGCCCATCTGGTTGACAAAGGCTTTGTTTTCTGACCCAAATTACCACCTTTGACTGGCTCTTTGACTTCTGTAACCTTTACCGAACCTTTGTCACTGCAATTGCAACCAAGATTGGCTAACAAGCTTTTAACACTGGTTTTCTTGCTATGATTGCTGCCATTACTAACCAATAAACCTTTCCTGCTATTCCAACTTGATTCCGAGCGAACGCTTGATGGAGTTTTTGGTCTAGGTTCCGGGTATGTTTCTTCGTGTTTTTCTTGTGGTTTGATCGAACGATTATAATGAATTCCATTGTTGGAGGCTTTTAATCGTTCTTCATCTATTACTCCTTTGAAGTACTTTTCGGCTCCAAAAACCCCGAGTTCATCGTCTTCTAGCTTGTTTTTTGTGAGTTTAAGCTTCAAACGGGCTTCTGTTGGGAGCCCATTTGTGTAGGAGAACCCAGTTTGGGATGAAATCATGTTGTCTGTGTAGAAGTATATATATATATGAAGAGTTTTTAGAGAGATTTGTGAATGATAAGGAGGCAAAGCATTGAGAAAGGTTACAATATATTAAGTGAAACGAATGAAGCGTTTATAAGTATGCACGCTTTTAATTAATTAAGAGGACGTGTTTGGGTTTTTGTGATTATAATAAAGAAAGCATTTATTTTGTGTGGTGTAGAACTCAACACTAGATTAATTGGGCTAGCTGATGTTATAGATAAAAAGATATGTATATCATTTATGGGTATTCTACATGGCAACATAATCATTGACTAATTTTATCCTCCCATTTGCATGTAGATAATCTTTTTTAAACAAAAAAGAAAAAAAATGTAAATACTAAGAGTATCGGGAGTGATGAGTCATTGTATCGTCTAGTCAGTTTTTTTTCTTCCATCACTTAGTTTACCTCTTGGTTACGTAGTAGACACTATCACTCACTAAATTATAGGACCCACCTTCTATTCACAAGAGAAGAACGCACTTCCTCCAATGCATTGTTCTTTACCACTGCTGGTAGCTTAACACGGTGTCCAGTTGTGGGAATTGCCTGCTCCACTTTGTTGATGGCATCACTGTTAAAATGTGAAATTAGTTCTTTAAATTTTTTTAGTCGGGTAAAATAAGAGTTTAACTTAAAACGTTAAAGTGTAGGTTAATGTGAGAAAACAGAGGTGTTGCTGAAAGGTTTGAAAGTACAAGGGCTGAAATGATAAATGGTAAAAAGTTCAAGGGGTGATTTTAAGTGGGTTGAAGGGGCTTTGTAGAAAGTTGTGATGGAGCAGCTGTTCTTCTAGGTTTTTTTCTTTAGCAGTCGAGAATGAACAAAGCAACAGACTCTTCCATTTAGTTTTTTTTAAAAATATGTTACATAATTAGAGAGATCTCTTTTGTATTTTGGCATAAGTTTATTTCGAGTTCTTTGAAAGATATGAGTTAAGCATTGGGTCGCGATTAATGATCCTTATGGGTTCGTAGGTCTGGATTTGGAGATACTTTAACCCGTTTGTTGTTTAAGTGTAATGTGGTCTTTGTTCTCATATTTTGTATTTCTAACAATCACAATGTAGGATAATACATCCTAGTTCGTTTATTCTAACATGGTACTAAGATAAGAGTACAAGAGTAGATGGGTGTGATACTGGGAGCTGACGACGACGTTCTCAGGAAAGGAGTCCACACCAGTACTGTGTGACGATCACAAGAAAAATTATCTTTAGGAGCGATATGTTTAGAAGTGACAAAAGATCACCCCTAAATCTATAAAAACTTCTGATGTACGTAGTTTACCTACAAAAGTAATACTTTTACTTTTACTTTTACAGACGAATTCGTGATTGCTTTCAAATTTTATTTTATTTTTCACTCACTATTCATTGTGTGCTTTCATTTGGTCCACATTAAAAAAAATATTAATCATATCAAAGACGTAATTTTTGACTTCTTTTATAATAAAGGCATTTCAATTGTACGTGATTTACCATAATTATTATATATCAATCACATTTACTTGGTTAGATAAACCGACAACTATACCTTGGAGCTTATAATTAAATAGCATGATCGATCATCCTTCTCATGAATGTTAATTCTCTCTCTCTCTCTCTCTAGCATGATCGATCATCCTTCTCATGAATGTTAATTCTCTCTCTCTATATATATATATATATATATGAGATCAATATAGAACCTAATCTTAGTCATAGAACCTAAATAATATATCTGAACCATTAGATCATCTAAATTAATGGTTGAGATTCTGGACAATTTGATCATCTAAATTAATGGTTGAGATTTAAAAGTGACAATTTTGTAAATTATATGAAAATTATATGAGATAACTGCATAATTAAGGGCAAATATGAAAATTCTCTTTCTAGCTCCACCTCCCGAAAATGCAAAATGATAACCAAAATACAAATCATTGGGTTATTTGCATGTTAATAACTTAATATTATTTTGCATTTTTGTTATCTTCATTTATGTTGGTTGCATTTTCGTTATCTGTTCTTTTTTTTTCATTTTCGGCGGTATTTGTATTTTCGTCAAAAAAAAATTAGAAAATATTTCAATCCTGGTCTTGAATTAAAGAATATAAAAAACTAAATCTAATGATGTAATTTTTTTGCTAAAATTCTTAAACATGAATATATTATGATCATTTGAATGTTTAGTAGGATTTTTTTTAAATGGAAGTGTGGAGGTTAAATGAGGGAGAGGGGTGTGGGTATTAATTTGTAATTCTTTTTTCAGTTTTGCCCTTACTCTTATTGCCACATGTCATCACCAGGTTTGTTCTTTAGGTTCTATGAATAAGCAAGGTTCATTGTATAACCTCACCCTATATATATACATATATATATATGGAAAAGTTCAAGCGAAAACTGTTTTTCGTATGAGAACTGTTTATAACATCATTAATGACTCATTAATAAGGGTATTTTGGTCATTTATATATTTTCCAACCGTGAATTGCGTCCGGGTAAACCATTATTAATGTGCGAGACTTGATTTGCCCAAAATAGCGCTTATTAATGTGTCATTAATAAGCCATTAATGAACCGATCATTAGTCATTAATGAGTCAATCATTAGCCGTAAAAATTATTAACCATTGATTTATTTTAATCAAGGGCCACGATTGGTTCTCACATTTCTCTTACGAAAAAAAGTTTTTATTTGAACCATCCCCTATATATATATAACTATCTTTAAACATAAAACTTAAAGTTTAAATATTAGCCAATCATTTAAAAGAGTATAATAGGAATTGACAAATTCAAGGTTAACCCACGCGCCGCTAGACTTTCATCTCTCCAATTTATATTTAAAAAATATATATTACCCCTTAAAGTTTCAAATTACCATAACTAATTCAATTTTAAGAATTTGAGCAAAAAAAATTATATCAGCTAGACTTTCATTTCTCCAATTTCTATTTTTAAAAATATATATTACCCCTTAAACTTTCAAATTATCATAACTAATTCAATTTTGAGAATTTGAGCAAAAAAATTATATCAATCTACTCAATTTTTAATTATCTTTCAATTAAGACCACTCTTCTCATATTTATATTTTAAAAATGTAACCCTAATGAAAATAATAACCAAAATGTAACCCAAATGAAAATAATGAACAAAATGCAAACGAAAATACAACCCAGATGAGAATGATGACCAAAATGCAACCTAGATGAAAATGATGAACAAAATACATCAAAGATGAATATGATAACGAAAATGCAACCAAAATGAGAATGATGACCAAAATGCAAATTCATCATTTTTATTTGAGTTACATTTTTGTTATCATTTTTTATCAGAGTTACATTTTCTAAATAAAAAATTCAGAAATATGAGACGAGTAGTCTTGATTGAAAGAGTATTAAAAAATGAGTAGATTGGTACAATTTTTTTTGCTCATTTTCATCTGAAAGAAGTCTATTGTTATCATTTTTATCTGAAAATTGTTATCATTTTGAATGTTGTATCTTGTTATCATTTTGAATCCTGTGTATTTATATCATTTTCGGCTGGACGAAGACTCTAGGAAAAAAAAGAAAAGAACGTCTATTTAGGGGTGGGGGATTAAATGTTTAATCCAAGATTCCTATAATACCCTTCATTCTATAATTAAATCTTATAATTATTTAATTAATTACATCAATCCCCATTAATAGATCTTGACCATTAATTTAATAAATCTTATTATGTAGAATTGGACTTTAGGTATGTGACATCCGTCACCAAAAACAGGTTAGTTGAGTTTAACTTGTTATACGACCTAAATCTATGTGCTTGTGTGATACCTAAGGTCTAGTAAATACTAGAATTAGGTGTTATATATGTCTAAATTCTTCAAATAAGGTGGTAGAACATTTAACCGATTCCTAGTGTACAAGGTTATCGAGCAAATGTCTCTAGAGCGAGTATGGGTGAATGAATCCCTCAACTAAATGTATAACACTAATACTAATAATATATGGATAATAGTTGATACTAGATGACAAGTTTAAATATCACTCAAAGTGGTAACCCTAATAAGTCAATATAATACATAAATAGCTAAACACACCTACAAGAAATAAATATATACAACACTAGGAACTTATAATAAGTAAGTCGCTTAAGGCTAAAAAAAGATAAAATTTACAAGAGAATAATAATAATAATAATAATAATAATAATAATAATAATAATAATAATGAAAACAATAAATTGAAAATATATATATATATATCTATGGCCAAGGGTTTGTTTAAAAAAAAAAACAATAACCCCAACAAAAACTTGAGTTTGAATGTGAATTTAAATCAAAATATCTAAATCTCATCTAAAACCTCTTAAACAAACTTCCCTAATACCCAAACTAATCCCATCAAATTTTGGCCTGCTTTTCCTTCCTCTTGTTCCACGTCTCCAGCCTCTATACCTTCTTCACCATTGTTTTTTTTCAAATCTTCAAGGAAGCAAGTCATTTAATCTCCATTTGAGGAGTTTAGGTATGTACATGTTCCTCCATAAACTTTAAATTTTATTCTTCTTGTTTCTTTGCATGTAAAACATGGTTGATGGATTAAACACATCCTAGTCACACATAAAATTATGATTTTGATGTGTTTGGTTGAATATCAAACCCAAAGGATTGGTCTATTTGATTTCAAACTTAAAGAACAAGAACCTATAATCTGGGCAGAATATGTACCGACTTTAATAGGCCATATTTCGGCCAAAACAGAATGAAAAAAATCGATTCTTGACACTAAAAATAAGTTCTTTGAGTCTCCTTTCATCTCCAACTGGTTTCATACAAAACTAAGTTGATTTGGTCACACAAATAATCAAAATCGTTTAGGTGCGCAAATCTGTGATTTCTGACAGTTTTAACCTACTAACTTTGATATTTCAAAAACCTATTCTAAATATCACGAAAATTCTTCAAAATAAATCTGGATCATATTTCATGAGATTTAGAATTTCTGTAAAAATTTCAGAATTTTTTTTAGTTGGTTTTCTATTTTAATTAGTTAAAAACATTTTTGTTGTCAAATCTGGAAGTTTAGGAAATTTCTATAACCAGAGTTTAAAATATTGTAAAACATTCAAATATCCGAATTGGTGGACAAAAATTTATATTAAAGAATTTTTATGTGTTTTTAAGTTACTGTAAAATTTTTAGATTTTATTAAGGTTGTTTAGTATTTTAAAGAAATAAAAACTTTGTGACGCGCAAACTGAAGGCATTTTCTGACCAACACTAATTAAAAATTCTCCGGTTGTTGTAACAGTCCCGAGGGTTTTTGATGTTCGGCCTTTACCTTTGAGCAAATCAGGCACTTGCTAACATAACTAGCTATGTCTTTTTTTCATTCCAGGCCACCAATACATATCTCTTAGGTCATGATACATCTTATCCGCTCCTAGATGGATAGAGTATCTTGTTGTGTGTGCTTCATCCATGATCAAGGTCCTCACATCTCCTGTTAATGGCACCCAAATTCGTTCCATAAGGTACAACGCACCGTCTTCTTTTCTCTCCAATTGCTTGTCTAGCCCTCGCACATTTCCTTTGAAGCATTCAAGTCTTTGGTTGCTTCTTTCTGCGCTTCAAGTATCTTACCCTTGATACCCGAATGAATCGTCATGCTCATAGCCCGTACTCTCCTTGGCTTGACCCTTTCTTTCCTACTTAAGGCATCAGCTACTACATTAGCCTTACCCGGGTGGTAGCGAATCTCACAATCGTAGTCGCTAAAAAGTTCAATCCAACGCCTCTGCCGCATATTCAAGTCCTTCTGGTCAAAGATATGTTGTAAGCTTTTGTGATCAGTGTAAATAACACTTTTCGTCCCATACAAGTAGTGCCTCCAACTTTTGAGTGCAAAAACCACAACACCCAGCTCTAAATCATGATTGGTATAATTCTTCTCATGAACCTTTAGTTGTCAGGACGCGTATGCAATTACCTTGTCCATCTGCATCAACACACATCCAAGACCCTGGTTCGACGCATCGCAGTACACTACAAAGTCGTCCGACCCATCCGGAAGACTCAGTATTGGAGCGTTACACAAACTATCCTTCAGTGCCTGAAAGGCTTCCTCTTGGTCCTCATTCCAATCAAACTTCTTGTCTTTTTGTGTTAAAAGAGTGAGAGGCTTGGCAATCTTTGAGAAATTCTCAATAAATCGTCTATAGTAACCCGCTAGCCCTAAGAAGGAACGAACCTCTAAGGGTGTCTTAGGGGTTCTACACTTCTTTATTGACTCAATCTTACCGGGATCTACATATATGTCGTTGTTGTTAACCACATGACCGAGAAAATGTACTTCCCGCAACCAAAATTCGCATTTAGAAATTTTGGCAAATAACTTCTCCTTCCTAAGTAGTTCCAGAATTAACTTTAAGTGCACTTTATGTTCCTCCTTAGACTTGGAATAGATTAAGATATCATCAATAAAGATGTTAAGAAATTTATCCAAGAATGGCTTACATACACGGTTCATCCATGAACACCGCAGGGGCGTTAGTCAACCCAAAAGGCATAACCGTGAACTCAAAATGTCCATAGCGAGTTCTAAACGCAGTCTTTGGGATACCAGCTTCGCGTACCCTCAACTGATGATAACTAGAACGAAGGCCTATCTTGGAGAATTAACACGAGCCTTGTAATTGGTCGAACAAGTCATCAATCCTAGGAAGAGGATACCGGTTCTTGATAGTCAGTTTGTTTAGCTCACGGTAGTCGATGCATATTCAAAATGAGTCATCTTTCTTTTTGACGAATAGGACAGGTGCTCACCAAGGCGAATGGCTAGGTCGAATGAATCCTTTGTCTTGAAGTTCCTGCTTAGACAGCTCCTGCATTTTTTTATGGTGACAATCAGTATGGTGACCTTGCGGTAGGAGTTGCTCCCGGGATTAAGTCGATTCCAAATTCCAACTATCGAGAAGGGGGTAATTTTGATAGATCCTCCGGAAATACTTCAGGGAAGTTCCATACAGTCGGGTTATCTTCTAGTTTCCTCTCGTCCGCAGTCGCACTCATGTGGTGCTTCAAGTTTTCTTCGGACCGTTCACCACGGACCTCAAGTACTTCTCCATTCGGCAAGGGTATACGCACTATTTTCTCATGGCAAACTATTTCAGCCTTAAGACCCGATAACCAATCCATCCCCACAATCACATCAAAACTTCCATGCCCAAAAGGTATTAAATCTATGGGAAAAGTGAGATCTTCTAATCTTAAGTTGCACCCACGAATGATTTTATTGATTTCTACCCTTTTCCCATTGGCTATCTCAATCATATAACTAGTTTCCAGTCTACTAGGCTTCACATTTAATAAAGGTACGAATTCAGTGGAAATAAAACTGTAATCAACGCCAGAATCAAATAGTACAGTAGCATAGAGATCGTTTAAAGAAAAAGTACCCGTCACAATGTTGGGGTCTTGGCGGGCTTCGCTGGCACCCGTGACAAATGCTCTCCCATGAACTTGATTTCCTTTGTTGCCTTGATTACGATTTCCTTCTATTTCCAACGTTTGGTTTGGGTGATTTCCTCCTTGACTAGGAGCTCGGTTTAGTCTTGGGCACACGTTCTTGTAGTGATCAATACCACCACATTCATAACACGCCCCATGGTTTCCAGTTGGATTCACTGTATTCACTTGTGCAGTTGTGCAAATATCCTTGCCTCACTCCTAAAATTCTTAGCATAGTGTCCCAATCGGTTACAGGTCATGCGAGATGACATGCCGCATTCTGGTAATGATGAAAGTTGCAATTAGTTCACTTTGGTGTAGGGCCCGCATACTCTTTCTTGGCAGGGTTAGTCGCCACAAATCTGGTTGCTACCCTAGCCCTCTTGTTGTAATTCCAGACATTTTCTAGCTTTGCTTGCTTCACCGACGTCCCTTCTTTTCTTGTTACCATTGGACAACTTCCCAATTCTAATTGCGTCATTGGTCAATGTCTCAGCTTTTAGTACGACGCTCTGAATTGTGGCCGGTTCCTTTGCCGCAACCATCGATCGGATTTCAGGGGCTAATCCATGTATATATCTCCCAATTCGTTTGGATTTGGGGGTAACCAAGTGTGGGACTAGTCTGGCTAGCTCATGGAATCGGTCTGTATACGCAGCATGGTTAGCACCCACCATTGCGTGGTTCCAAAATTCCATCTCCAATTTTTTTGCATTTCATTAGTCGGACAAAACTCTTCTACCAATAACGCTTTAAAATCTTCCCATGACATTCCCATTGCTGTAAGCCTTCCCCTGGCTTGGATTTGCGTGTTACACCACGTTAGGACCTTATTGGTAAGAGAACTTGATGCGTATTGCTATGGATAATGGTTTCGCGTTTGTTTCTACCTATATGTCTCACGCTCAACTATTTTACTCAAAACTGTAGTTTGTTTCGCAGGATGCTCCGTGATACTTTAAGTGTCCTTGTGCTAGGTATGTGTGCATGGCGGTGATCAAGCGCAATGCATCCATACTTATCACAACTCTCCTTAAGGCACCACTAATCATCCCGATCCGCTAACATAGGTCGATACTCTACTTCCTATAGGTCTAGGCAATTATGAACACTCGGCCATGTATGACACTAGATCACATAGTCATTCGAATTGTTGGCCCTACTCTAAAGCAACATCACACGAGAACATGCAGTAAAGCTAGGTCAAGAATTCTAAGTCTATATGATTTGGATCATACATTATTAGAAATGCTCATACGCCCTTCTCTTTATCTACTAATAACATATAAGAACGAGAAAATAAGTGTGCACATAGTCATTCAAGAGGCTTGCATGAGTGTATGGTATTACCAAATAGTGCACATTGCATAGCATTAGTTATAAATTAACAAAACATTAAGTAATAAAAGAATTTGTCTTTTGTTCATAATAGACTCAAAAGTTTGACACGAACAAAATTCACTAATAGCTTCTAGAATATAGAATAATTAAAGTAGACGTCTCCTAATCATCAGTAGGTTCCTATTCGGGGTCCTCCTCAGTGTCGTCGCCTTCGGCTCCCATAGCTGGGCTCTGAGGTCAAGCCTTCTCGGCTTTTCCCAAGGTCTCGAGTTGTTGTCCTTGCTTCTTTAGCATCTTCTCTAGCTCCAGGATCCTACGGCTTTGCTGCATCTGCTCCCTTTCTTGACGGTTCCACCTCTCCTGCAGCATGCCGATCTAGTTCTGAAACTCATAAATCGCACGGTTCTCACCATAGCCTGCCCTTCTCAGTCGTTCATATGAGTCTTCATACCTCATAGGATAAGGCTTTGGATGGCCTTGAGGGGATGGGAACGACTCGTCACTGTTTTCTCAGGCACATAGGTTTGTCCTTCCATTGCCTGGAGCATGCCAACAGAGTGCACTGCCATCCTGAGATGGTGGATCTCTTCCTTTATCTAACGGAGTAGGTGGTCTATCTCGGTGAGTGCCCTCTAAAGTGTTGTGATCTCAACCACATCAGCCTTGGTACGAGTCCTGATTGTGTGTACCCTCGTCTCTTAAAGAAGATAAATAACCGAGGGCATAAACCTATGAAGTAACTCGTGTAAAATAAAGTGCACACATAGTTCCTATAATGCAACTACATGTAGGTACTTAGGTTATAGTCTAGGTCAATCCACCTAATTCTCTATAACCAATGGCTCTGATACCAATCTGTCACACCCCGCCTTGGCGGAAACACGGGATGCGACGGAGAGGATCGTCATAACACATTGATATATGAATAGAAAATTTTACTAAATGAGTTCACACCAACGTGTCACGACGTTCCCCGACACAAGAGGAGACTTGTGCCGTGGTAAGTCACTTCACGACAACCATAGTCAACAATTTAAAACAAGAACATACGAAATAGTTGTTCCCACAACCCGGAACAAGTATACGGGGCTACAAGCCCTAGATTTATAATAAAATCCAAGTTCATAATAGCATAGTAAAACGAAAGAGTCCTTAGTCAACTGCCCATGTCATGCTAAGACTATCTAGGGTCACCTAAACTCCTTAGGCATGGTTATTAGCATTACCTGAAAATGAACACTCGAAAATGTCAACATAATGTTGGTGAGCTCGCAGGTTTAAAGTAAAAGCATAGTTGCCGTGTAAATTGTTTAAGTAGGACAATTGTGCACGTATAGCATGTTAAGCGTGTAGATGTTGTAACAACATCCGAACCACCATGTTCAATAGGAATCAATATGAATCAAATCATTGTCTTCCAAGCAGTTATTATAGCATACCCAGCTGGAGCATAAACCGTTGGCTCATAGGAATATAGGAATCAATAGTCATCAACCAACAACAAGTAGTCTTTGCATATACGTCACATAAGTTGTTCAAAATAAATAAGAAATAGTCATCACGGCATAAAAAGTTTAAAAGAGAGTTTGAGTGTCATTCTCCCCCGAGAAATATAGTAAAAAGGGGCCACGAGTACTCACCTTAGTAAGTAGCTTAATCAATCGAGTCTTAGCACGCTCACAAATCTACAAACAATTAGTTCATATAGATTATATTAGATTCACGAGTAATAGTCTTTTTATGCGTTATCCTTGAGCTATTAAATTTTATTTAGGATTCGCGATTAGCTTTTACGCTAGGTTGCATAAGTGCATCCATTTCTTGGTTCTAACCCCAATATGTAAATCTTAGTTTTGAAATCTTGTTTATTTTCCTTTTAAATTGTGTAGATTAAATACTGAAGTTTTGGGCACTCTTCGTATATTTTTAAATTAATCCAAATGTCCTAATTATTTTCCTAAATTTTTATGGTAGAGACCTTAATGTCTCTATTATTTTATATAAATTTTCTAGAATTTAATAACATGTTTATTATTTTATAACAAATGCTATAATTGGTATGGGTCAGAAAATGCCTTCAGTTTGCGCGTCATAAAGTTTTTATTTATTTAAAATACTAAAAATCTTTATTAAACTCTAAAAATTTTATAGTAACTTAAAGACATATAAAAATTCCTTCACACAATTGTTTGTTAATTAATTCGGATGTTTGGATATTTTACAATATTTTGAAACTCTGAATATGGAAATTTTAAAAATTCCAGATTTGTCAATTAAAAAGTTTTCACTCAATTAAAATAGAAAATAAAACTAATAAATCCTAATATTTTCCACCGTGATTAAAAACAATCCAAAGTTTATTCATATTAATTTTTGACATCTAATTCGAGATCTAGGATTAATTATGATAATTCAAAGTCTATTAAAGGAAACCCTAGGTTTTCCAGATTCAATCATAAAAATGTTTTTAATTAATTAAAATAGTTAAACAAATTAATAAATTCTAATATTTTTACAGGACTCTTAAAACTCATGAAATATGCCCCAGATTAAGTTTGAAGAATTTTCGTGATGTTTAGAATAGGTTTTAGGAATTTCAAAGTTGGTAGATTAAACTGCCAGAAAACACAGATTTGCGCACCTAAACGATTTTGATTCTTTGGGCGACCAAATGAACTTAGTTTTGTATGAAACCAGTTGGAGATGAAAGGAGACTCAAAGAACTTATTTTTAGTGTCAAGAATCGATTTGTTTCATTCTGTTTTGGCCGAGATATGGCCTATTAAAGTTAGTACATATTCTGTCCAGATTATAGGTTCTTGTTCTTTAAGTTTTAAATCAAATAGACCAATCCTTGGGGTTTGATATTCAACCAAACACATCAAAATCATAACTTTATATGTTATTAGGATGTGTTTAATCCATCAACCATGTTTTACATGCAAAGAAACAAGAAGAAGAAATTAAAGATTATAGAGGAACATTTACATACCTAACCTCCTCAAATGGAGATCAAAGCCACAAACTTTCTTGAGGATTGAAGAACAATAGTTATGGAGGTATGAAAGCTTGAAGAAAATTGGGAGAGAGAGAGAATGCTGGCAAAAAAATCGTGGAGGTGGTGATGGGTTTAGGAGTTTGTTTTATGGATTAATTAGGTGATAGTTATCTTAATATTTGATTTCAATTTGAATTGAAATCTTATCTTTTTTTTTTTGGCCGTAGAGATGTACACACACACACACACACATATATATATATATATATTCAATTATATCATTTTCATTATTATCATCATTATTATTTTTATTATTATTTATTATAAGTTCCTAGTGTTGTATATATTTATTTCTTGTAGGTGTGTTTAACCATTTATGTATTATATTGACTTATTAAGGTTACCACTTTGAGTGATATTTAAACTTGTCACCTAGTATCAACTATTATCCATATATTATTAGTATTAGTGTTATATATTTAGTTGAGGGATTCATTAATCTATACTCGCTCTAGAGACATTTGCTCGATAACATTATACACTAGGAATCGGTTAAATGTTCTACCACCTTATTTGAAGAATTTAGACATATATAACACCTAATTCTAGTATTTACTAGACCTTAGGTATCACACAGGCACATAGATTTAGGTCGTATAACAAGTTAAACTCAACTAACCTGTTTTTTTTTGTGACGGATGTCACATGCCACGACACAAGTCCCCTCTTGTGTCGGGGAACGTCGTGACACGTTGGTGTGAACTCATTTAGTAAAATTTTCTATTCATATATCAATGTGTTATGACGATCCTCTCCGTCGCACCTCGTGTTTCCGCCAAGGCGGGGTGTGACAAGGTACTATTGATAAAGACTAGGATTATCTTGATCCTATATATATATATATATATATATATATATATATATATATATATCCATACGGGAGGGTTTATTTTAGAAACAGTTTTATTGAAAAAACCATTTGTAGCCATTGATCATAATTAATCAAAGGTTAATATTAGTTATGGTAAATATGCAATTAATTAAAAATACAGTATTCATTTTCACTTTTCAAAAATGCTGGAGGTGGAGAGATATTTTAGGCAAATTGTCTAAATAAATGGGAAATCATTTATCCCCACTTTCTTAAAACTAAAATATCTTTCAAACGTAAAGGTATTAAAATACAAAAGTTATACCAAATTAATGAGAAAAATATGTTCTTTAATATGACATGCGTATTGCTATACTTTTTCAAAGAAAATTTTTCGTTTTTGCCTATTTTTCTAGTACAGCATGTGATGTTTGTACATGTGCACATAACACTTATTTTTTTCAAAAACAGGTGCATATGTGCACCAACTATTCATACTGCATAGGTGCGTCTTGGTGCATATATGTATCATGCACATGTACATCTCGTGTAGATATGCATATGCATATGTAGACATAACACTGGATTTTTTCTAGCACAAATACATATTTCTACACATGTGCATGTAAAACTAAATTTTTTCCCGCAAAAGTACAAATTTATGCATATGTACACATACACATGTGCACCTTTATATGCATATATGCCACTCAAAGTTTGTTTAGTCATACTCAGTCTCACATCTGCATATTACTATGGCTTTTGTTCCAATGCAGGTGCGTATGTGCATATGCACACATACATCTAGGTGCACATATACACACGTGCTTTTAAAATTCATTTTACAAACCATACGATTGTAGTGTAAATAACTGTTAGTTAGTTTCCATATTTAGTTTTCTTATTGTTGTGATATGTTTAATTTTTCCATTATGCTAGTCTTCCTTATGATCCAAATAGCCTGATATCATTCTTAGTACAAATTTTATGATCATGTGAAGAGATAGAAGACCAACCGGTAATTAATAACTTATTATTATAGACCATACAGGCCACATCCCCTTCTTTTTCTTAAGGATCTAGTTTACCAAAATGTATTCAACTTGTAATATTTTTCTATTATTTTAAAAGTTTCTATTGTGTGTATTTTGGTTACATAAAAAAGAAAAAATTGCTATAAGTTTAGTAAATACAATATAAAGTTTAATACATGCAATAACGATAAATTAAATGCTTGATACACTCGATAGAAGTTTTTAAAGTTTGATACGCACAATAGTAAAACACGAAATTTGGATATATTTTTGTGAACTAAACCCTTTTCTTAATTACTAATGCGTGCGATATGAACGATGCTTAATTAGCATTACCCAATATATCAATTGATATTGTAATCGAGAAGTGATATATCTTTCTACTTTTTTCTTACTTATCTTTCTATTCACAAGATCGATACAAGTGTCAAACTCAATGGAGGAGGTGAGGAAAGAGATTGAGTGGACTCCACATATCATCTTGTGATAAGTAGTAGGATGAAGTAGGAGAAAAAAGTATGAAAATGTATCATTTTTCATTATAATCGATCCATTCTCGTAAATATTTTCAGGGGCAATTTTGTAAACTTGTGATAACAACGTGTTCTCTTTTAAACCATGTATACATCATGATTAACTTTCAAGATATATATATATATATATATATATATAGGATAGAGATCAAGTAAAAAGAAAATTAAAGTAAAAAGAGTAAAATGGATGATTATTTGATCATTTTTCGGTATATATATCAACTGATAATCGTTAGTTCATCATCTTTATTGATTAAAACTAGTTTTCATCAATTTCTTTTTGATGAATCCAACATATTCATCACTTTTTAGATGAAAGCATTTTGTTCATCAACAAATTATTCCAAAATGTTTTCAAAATCTGTATTTGAAATCAAAAAGAAATTGATGAATAACTAGTTTTAATCAATAAAGATGATGAACTAACGATTATCAATTGATATATATACCGAAAAATGATCAAATAATCATCTCTTTTACATTTTTTACTTTAATTTTCTTTTTATTTGATCTTATCACTATATATATATATATATATATATATATATAGGGGAAGGTTTATTTAAGAACCATTTTTAATGCGAGAACCGCAAGAACCATTGTGGACCAATCAATTTAGATAATGTTTTAATAATCTTGTTTATATCAAAAGGATAAAATTGTAATTAATATATATATATATATATATATATATATATATATATGCGCGCACGCTGTACTGCTGTAGGGATATATATCAATTTTTTATTTATTTTTTTGAAAAAGACGGCTGCCTTCTTTGAAAATATATTTTTTCTTTTTTTCTAATATTTATAATTTGAAAGAATTGCTTTATTTTTTTAGTTTTTTCTTTATCTCCTTCTCTATTTATTAATCACAATCATTTATGTTTTTCTTGAATTTTAGTAATATATTAGATACTTATACTCCACCGATCTGTTTTGTTAGAATTTTTTGAGTTAGAAATGAGTTTAACTAAACAAACTTTTAGTTACATGTGCACTAGAGTTCTAAATGAAAACAAACGGGGGCTTGTTTTGTTAGTTCATTTAACTTTAGCCAAACAAAAAAAAACGAACACGAACAATATTTTCCTTTTGTTTAATTAAACGAACGACCACCAGCATTCATTCATTTATATTCATGAACGTTCGGTTATCCGTTTGTTTATGTTCGTTTATATTATATATATATATATATATATTTATATTATATGTGTATGTGCGTATATATAGTGCTTATTTGTGTTTAATAATGTTTGGATTTGTATTATAACGTGTGTTCTTTCGTTTACATTTGTTTATCATTTAAAAATGAACATAAATGTAGACGAACGAACCAATCTTTTAAATAATTGAACACAAATGCTCGTTCATTTCTCGTTTATTTATTCGGCTAATGTTAAACGAACAAACACGAATACAAAATTTCGTTTTGTATTGAGGCTAAGTGGTCCCCCCTTTAATTAGGCTATTTGCCTAAAATACCTTTCCAACATTTTTGGAAGCTAAAAATTACGGCTGTGTTTTGAATTAATTACATGTTTGCCACAATTAATCTAAACCTTTGATTAATTATGATCAATGACTACAAACGGTTCTCGCAATAAAACTGGTTCTCAAATGAACTCTCCCCTATATATATATAGAAAAAAATAGAGGAATTTGAGTCGTGTATATAGATTTATGTAATGAAACATATCATTTATAAGGGTTAGCTAGGTGCGCGCCTAATAAAACAAATATTTATCACACACGTACGTACCAATGATCGACCAAACTAACATATTTAAATGGACGAACCCGGCCATCTTCAATTTATATATTTAATTTCTATTTATTAAATATCTTTAAGAGATTGCATCCTATCCTATATTTAATAATCACAACTGACAATCCCATATATATATATATATATACACACACTAGCACAATACTTGCGCAATGCGGCGGCTATAAATAATTTTTACTTGATAACATGTCCGTACATTTTTAGTAACATAAGACTATTATATAACGTATTATAATGACATCGAACAATTTTCGTAATGTATCTATTTTCTTTCTCAAGTTTCGATTTCTTTTATTTCTCTTTTCTTTATAACTCTTTTATTAATTTTAAAAAACAATAAAATGAGAAACAAAAAGAATATTAAATATATTATCAATTTAACCTTTTGTTTTGATTACACGAATCATTTAAAAATTCTTAAAATGTCTATAAATTTAGGTTACATGTTATTTAGTTTATAAGTTCTAGCTATACGTATTTTCTAATACTTAAATTAAAATATGTATTATATGATAAAATGTTTAAACTATTATTTTTATGAAGATTCTTTTTATTTAATTTTTAATTTGTGTTTAATATCATATAGGTTGAAATTTAATTTACATTGACTTGACTTTTTTAAACATTATTTATTATGGAAGATTTAGTTATAAAAATGGTATTTAAAAATATAATTAAGTCTCTATAATAGTAGAGTTAAATAAGTGGTAAATTAGTAATTTTAAATTACTTAAAATAAAGAGATTTCAATGACTTAAATACTTTATAATATAGTATAGATATATATATATAGGCAAAAGTTCAAACGAAAACTGTTTTTCGTACGAGCACTGCGAGAACCAATCTTAGCCGTTCAATTCTCCCTCCTTTAATTGGATTGCGCACCCATAAATTCCTTACATGCACATTGTCACGCTCAATCTCCCCACGCTCTTCATCCATAAATTTCAGTTACCACTTGAATGACCAAAATTTTTTCTCACAGTTCTCGTACGAAAAACAGTTTTCGTTTGAACCTTTATATATATATACACACACGGTTCTCTTTTCTTATATGGTAATTCACTTTACTAAATTGATCATTTACCTTATATGACTACAATTCTGTCCCACGTTGCCTTTGTGACAAGTGGTTGGTCATCCAACTTTTTTTTTCTTTTAATAATGAAATTCTGTAAGCTTGAGCCACATTTTCTCGACATTAAATAAATTTGGATGTTACCTCCTTTGTCATTTACTTTAAAATGTGTAGGACACTACCATGTTCACCTGTCATAGATTCCACAACACTCACTTCTTTCATATGTCCCTATTCATCTCACATTTTTATTGGTTAAAGTTTTATAGTAACAATTTTAGTAAACAATAAACAATTCATTCTGCTTTGGGGGTTTACATAATATATATATCTTGTTGAAAATAGATATTATTTGGTCATTTGACATGGACTTAACACCTCATGACCACTCACTTATCCCCCAATTTGTATGGACCAAAATTGCAAATTAAGTAATTAACATAGACTTTTACTTTAAAGTTGTACAATCAATGCCATGAACCATGTTCTCCATTGTAACATCCTAGACACTAGCTTAGTAGGACACGTGCAGTGGTATGTTTATTAATTGTTTAATTATTTATTTACTATTTGTTTAGAGAATTATTAATTAAATAAAGCCAAGAGGTTAAAAAGGAAAAATATATATTTTATATATTTATGTGTTTTATTGTTTATATAGATTCGTTTTTAGATAAGAGTCAGAAATAATATCTCATTGGTTAATAATTAATTGAGTAGGACTGCTTAATTAATCAACTGTGGGTTAGAAAGCAGATAGGTGCACCGTGTGTGTTTGGGTCGTGAGTCATAACACAGCTTTGACACCTCCTTCTTCTCATTTGTGCTTATCTCATTTTGTGTTCTTGACTTGGCTTTGAAGAACTCCTTGAGGCAGCCTTTGATATTGATTATTCTTGCTATTTTTGTGTTGGTTTACTACTAGTTAAAGGTAAGTAATTGCTTCTTGAATTGTTCTTGCCATAGCTATGCTTTTCTTGTTCCAAGTTAGGGTTCTTTAATTTGGGTGTTTGAGTAATTGATGGAATTAATATTGGTTTTGAGTTTGGTAGTAAAATATGATGTTATAGCATTGAAATTATGTTCAAATTTTGTGTTTTCTTTGATTGAAGCTTAGAACTCCATTGTTGGAGGTTGAGGATGAAGTTGGAAATGGGTTTTGATGAATAGATGATATAAATGTGTTTTTGGTTATGGTTTATATGTTATTTGAGCTTGGTAATACTTTACAACTGCTGCAAATGGATTTCCAGATCTTGAATTAGTGTTTAAATGGTTTGGTTCGAAGTTGTGCAGAATCAGGAAATTGCAGGTCTGTGCGTTCACGGACGCGTCGAGTCCAAGGAGGGGAACACAATGCGTTCCCTTCCAGGAAGTTCTGTTTTGTTTTGTTTTCTGTTTCCATTCAATTGTGTTATGTTCTAATTGTTTATACTTGTTTATAACATGATTCAAATGATGTACTTGGGTTAGTTTGATGATGGATAGCATTTATGGATCATTACTTGAGATAATTGTTTACTTGAAATCATGAAATGATATTTGGTGAGCCTTATACATGTTTTGTAGCATATTAATAGACTATATGCAACTTGAACATGTCCTAAATGCTGGTTTGCATATATGAAATGCATCGGGTTGGTTTTGACTCGTGTGGTATGTAAACTTGATATTTTGGAGATAATTGGGAATTGATTACTAATTATTGTTATCATGTGTTCTCAAGAGGAGAGAATACTCAGTGAAATAAAACTAATGAGTTGGTGATTGGAGATTCTAGGTGAGTGGACGTTTAACTCACTGATGGTTATTAGTTGTAACTGTTTATTGTTGATGCATGGATAGACTTCTTGTCTGGTGATTGATTAACTGGTTATGTGTTAATTAATCATTACGTAAGTGATATGTGCACATGGATGATGGGCAGTCCACTTAGCTGGGCTATGGGCCGGGCTTGTTTGCTATCGGCTAATCAGTATTTATATCTTTTGATGCATTCGTTGCAACTTAAGGGTAATACTGTGTGAGAATAGCAAATGAGCTATCGATAAACCTTTGCTAGGCCAGCATTGGTTGCAGATTCATGCAGAACCGCCGGTCTTCTCGGTTGCTTGTTTATTGTTGTATTTTTCGGTTGTGATTGATGCTGTCTGTTTGTTTAACTTTCATTCACTTAGCTTTGTGCTAATCTCCCACCTTCCATTTTACAGGTTTCAGCAAGTCAACGGTTTAGCCGGGAGTTGGCATTGCTTGGGGAATAATTGACCGCCACTCTGATATAGTTTTTAATGACCCATTGGTTTTATGTAACACTACTTGATACTGATGTTTTGAAAACAGTTGACCCTGGTTTACTTAACTATTTTGTAAACATGTATGTACAAAAGCATATGGTTAGTGAGGATAAGACTAATTATATTCTTTTTACTTAAGTATTCATAGTTTATAGTTATATGTAATAAGATATTGTGTTTATTACGTATACCAATATACATTAAAGTATTCATTTTCATGACCGAATGAGTGTAACATCAATATGATTGAAATACCTCCTAATCATGAGACCACCTATAGTACGTAATAACTAGCATTATAACCATTACTAACATTCTATGTTAATATCACTATCTCAACAATAAACACCCGCAATCATAATTGCTATGACTACCATCATTGGACCCACACGCATATATTTATCTCAATTTTATTTGTTGAGAAAAAAAAATACGTAATGAGGTAGAGATGCTCGTTACCACCACGACAAGGAAGTGTACCAAGAGGGAAAGAGGAGCTGTTCATTATGGTGTATAATGAACACCCTTTACGGGTGCTCTAACAATACACAAGTGGATGGGAGTGATTGGCGTGAGAGGAGGGTCGGGGTCACCACCATGGTGTTCGGGGTGGCCACTCCATGGCATGATTGCGGTTGGAGATTCGGGATGTGGTCGTCGATTGTTGTTACAAAATTTTCTTTTTTTTCTTTCTAATACTTTTTTTTACTTTCCAAACTCTTCTCTTATTCAAACAAATATCACCTTTTCTACATTTTCAGGTTTAGACAATATATATTAAACCAATATGAGGAATTTATTCGTTATAAATTAGCAAATAAATGAGTACCCGAACGATGATAATCATTAGATATGGTTTCATCAAACAAAATATCATGAACCAAATATTTAAGTGGTCTTAATAATTTAAAGAGTTTGTATGAAATTGGTTATGAACGTGATAAAATGTCGTATAGATATTCTGAATGTTTAATCCGAATGATAAGAAATTACACTTATAATATTTATCATGATTTATTACAAAATATAATATGATTTTTTTAATAAGACCACATGTAAAAAGGAATATAATTATTTAATAAGACAACATGTAAAAGAAAGTATTCTAGTAAAATATCGAGTAGTCAATAAATTAAAAGATATTTTAAGGTGAATTGATTAAAGATATTTTTTTACCTCATTTAGCATAATCTTCATCTAAAAGAGACAATCAAGAACAGACATTCAACGGTAAATGATTATATTAAATAAAATCAAATAGATGCTTACTCACTTTTTACTCTAATTATTATGTACAAGAGTTGTTTAGCTAACATCATAAGTAGCTTGAGGGGTATTATGCACAATTCAACATTTAGTATTTTTTTTATTCTCGTCTTTAAAATGAAGGTTGTATGGAATGAAATATAAAATGTTGTTGAATCATTCGACTTTAAAACATATCTTGAATTATTAAGCACCCAGTATTTTAACTGAATATTTCATTTTTCACACGTTCTCATATTTAAAAAACATATCTTATTCTTTAATAAATCATTATAAAATTTAAAATAATAATTTTCATCATTCAGATTATTTATTCAGAATCGTTATCAATCAGTTTGGTACATTCAGAACCAATTTCATATAAACCCTTTAAATTATTCGACACTTGATCATCTCAAAATTCACAAAGACAAACACGGTTTATGGAATATGGTTTTACCCCATGTCCATCGACAAGCCCATCAACAAGGGCGTAAAGATATTAGGGACCTTGAATATTCAAAAAAATATGGATCTCGTGCCAAAATCTAGATTCAAATGGGTTACGGATGGCGATGAAAACAGCAAGTTCTTTCACGGGATTGTTAACTCCAACAAGAATAGATATCGCATTAATGGCCTCTCAATTAATGGTGTATGGGAAACCAATCCGGTAGCCATCCGAGCTGAAGTGTTTACATTTTTTTTCAAATAAATTCCAAGAATCTATGCCTTTGTGACCAAAATTTGTGAGTCCCTTATTCAAGAAATTATCTCCGGAAGACAGGGTCAATTTGGAAACACACTTTTCTTTGAAAGAAATTAAATCAACAGTTTGGTCATGTGGAGGAGAAAAGGCGCCCTGATGGTTTCTTTTATTGCACACTTTCCTAAAGTAAATGATCCTCTCTCCCTAAAAGAATTCCGGCCAATCAGTCTCATAGGGTGCATTTACAAAATCATTGCGAAAATTCTTACATTTAGATTTAAAAAAGTGGTCGTAAAAGTAGTAAGTCATGAGCAATCGGCTTACATCAAAGGAAGGCAAATCCTTGATGGAGCACTTATGCTAAATGAAGTGTGTAGTTTGGCCAAACATACAAAAAATACAACCCTTCTTTTCAAAGTTAACTTTGAAAAGCTTTTGACTGCCTCAATTGGTTTACCTTGATTCTATTCTTGAACAAATGATTTTTGTTCAATATGGAGGGCTTGGATTCAAGGGTGTTTAAAGACAACCAGAGCATTGGTGTTGTTAAACAAGTCACCTACTAAAGATTTTTTTTTTTTACTAAAGGCGTGAGACATGGTGATCCCCTATCCCCTTTCTTATTCATCATTGCAATGGAGGGGTTACGTATTGCTATGACGGAAGCTGAGAATAAAGGTTATTTTCATGGCATTTCTCTTCCAAATAATGGTCATCACTCTCACATTTCATGTTTGTGGATGATGTTATTTTCCTGGGGGAATGGACAATCAATAATGCGGTAAACCTTACGAAGATTCTTTGGTGTTTTCACTTAGCATAATTATTCTAAAAGCAAGGTTTTTGGCATTGGAGTTCATGATGATGAGGTACAAAATTTCTCTTCTTTTTTGAAATGTGATAAAGCAAATATGCCATTTACATATTTAGGTGTCACTATTGGTGCGAATATGAACTTAGCAAAACATTAGAAACTTGTGATTGATAAAGTTGATTTAAAATTGTCTAGTTGGAAATCAAAAAATCTATCTTTGGGGGTAGAGCCAGTCTATGCAAATCTATATTAGGGAGTATTCCGTTATACTTCTTTTCATTGTTCAAGACACCTCTAAAGGTAATTGACTCCAGTGAAAAAATCAGAAGACGTTTTTTATGGGGTGTATCTGATAATGAAAAGCCTAAAATTAGCTGGGTAGACTGGAAAAGATTATCTACTCCTTAAATTTTAGGGGGTCTAGAAATTGGATCACTAAAATCAACAAACATAGCTTTAATTATCAAGTGGTGGTAGAGAATAAAATTTGAGAACAATGCATTATGGAGTATGGTGATAAAAAGCCATTCATAATATCACGGGTAGGGATTCATTGAATTTAGCTAATCTGAGATGCCCTGGAGTTTGGCTAAACATCATAAAAACTGAAGCAACACTTCATAAAATGAACCTGAAAATTAATGATATGTTTACTAGATTGGTTGGCAATGGCATGCCCACGAATTTTTGGGGAGATTGGTGGTTGAGTTCAACTCCATTGAAATACATATTCCCAGACTTGTACGCCATGGAAATTAATAAAAATTGCTCCATAGCTGATCTATTTTTTAACACCAAATGAAAAGGTTATTTGGAATTGGAGGTGGGTAGAAAATATCAATCACAAAGGCTTAATTGCACAGATGGATGATCTTCATAATACCCTTCAGCATGTTCGACTAAATGAATTGGAAGATAGATGGAAATGGGAAGGGGATCCAAATGGTAGTTTCTCCGTAAAATCATTGTGTTCTATTATTGATAATCTTTCAAATTCACCATATGCAGGTATGTCTTTATGGAACAATTGGCTTCCCTCTCATGTGAACGGCTTTGTGTGAAGAAAATCGTATCCCTACAAGACTAAACCTATGTTTGAGGAATGTCAACTTACCATCTGCTGCTTTCCCTTTATATAAGAGTTCTTTGGAGACTGCGGAACATTTATTCTATTTTTGCCCTGCGGTGAAAGAGATTTGGAAATGGTTTGTGCAGTGGTGCTCCTTGAATATTGCTGATCATTCCTCTCTTGTTCATCTACTTTTCCAAGTAGTTGACAATGGAACAACTTCAAAAAAGAAGAAATTCCTTGAAGCGCCAACTGGACGTATCTTTTGGCTCATTTGGAAAGTAAGAAATGATTCGGTGTTTAATCATAAAAGAATCTCAACATCGTCAGTGATGATCGAAACTCAAGCATCATTATTTACTTGGATAAAATTTAGGAGAAAGTGTATTGTGATTCATTAGACTTTTTTCTAATTCTCTGTAAACTCTTTATTTCTAGCATCCTGCTAGAGTAGTAATAAAGTTTTTGAAGTTCTAGACAAGTGTGATGACGGAGTCGAAACTCTTTATTTAGAGTATCTTTTCTGCTGTTTAAAAAAACATCTATTAGCTAAGGTGGTATTAATTTCCGTAAAAACGCATTTCTTTGTTATAATATTATGAAAAGACCATTTTTAGACGATTCTAGAAAATAATATAAAATTTAATGATCAAATCTATTTTAAACTAAAATTAGATATTTATTAAATTTTAAAAAAAATATGATGTCTGCTATATTATTATGAATTGATATTCTTTATAAGTGGGCTCACTTCCTATTATATCACAAAGACGACTTTATCAAAATTCAAAATGGCTTGAGGCCCGGCCCATAATTTCCATTGATGTTATACAGGTGTAAATTGTAACCATGTCATACTATATCATCATATCATTATACTCGTTAAACTCAAAATCTGAACTATATATTACGTAATTTATAGAGAATGGTTCTACAATACACACATACATACGCATATATGTGGGTGTGTGTACGGGTAACGAACCAAAAGAGACGAAATCCAGCACACGATTTCCTACCAGATTGGTAAAGAGAGAGAACGTCTTTCGCTCGAAACATGACGATGACATAGCGAGTCTGCGTAGAAAAATTGTATTTGATTGATAACATAAACTTTCATCTATAAGTTTTCTTGGGTTGTTGATACGTGGGTTTCCTACTCACTAACTCGATCACCACTAACAACCAGCAATCATAACATGCATCGCTATAACTCTTTATTCTGGCAAAATACTCTAAACAAAGAGCTTCGACTCGGTCATCACATGCAATGGCTATAACAAGCAAACAGCTTGCGATGGGGCATCTGAAGTTTAATAACAAGCTCAGCTCGCTTTCAAAAGGTTGCGGAATTAATGTTAACATAGATTAGTTTAATACGTAAAATCACTTGAAGGCAATAGTTTCGATCAAGTGTAGCTTCGATCCAATAATTTAACGGTGTCGATCAACTTAAATCCAAGTCATTTATAGGTTGGTTCCAGTGTTTTCAAGATGTGATATGTCTGCAAATATTTAATAAAAACAAATAATACACATTATAATTTAATTTTAAATATACAAGTAAATTTTTACTGCTGAATGTACAAGAGTTGTGAAGCATGCCGCCCTTTCGGCTCGGTCATGGGGCACACATCCGACCCATAATTACCTCTTGTCGGGTCAAATCGGCCCAAACTATTCACCCCTCCTCGAAGCATACTTCCAACCGCCATAGAATCCGACATCCGCCGCCGCCCTTCGCCGACACCAACCTTATCTCCTGCCACTCTCACCGCTTTATGACTCGTACAACCGGAAAGTATACCAGCCCGTTTCTTTTGCTCGTCTTTATTCTCCGTAATATGACCGTTTCTGCAGGAATTCCTCCAACCGCCGCCACCGCTTCGTATCTCCTCGAAATCGGAAACCACCGAGAAATCCGCCGCACTCGCCGTAACGACACTCCACTCTATGCTGACCTCGCTAGGCGCGTAACAGTTTGATTCGGAAGTCCGGTGAGCTAAAAACGAGCTGGTTCCGTTAGTCGAAAAGCTCTCGATCTCAAACAAATCGGAGCTGGAATCACTACCGGCATCGTTGTTGTACATACCGCTTGACGGGATGTACACTTCGTCTTCCGTTGGAATATCAACATCCCAATCATTTAACAAGCTAAGTTTCCTTCCGAGGCTTAATCGAACACCCCCATTGTTATCACCTTCAACTATTTTACCCGCCAAATCCCCAGATTTCAAATTCGAATTCGAACTCGAATTGGAGTTCAGATCGTTCGAGTCTAATACCGGGAAGCTAAAGTAATCATTTCTAGTGTTTTTCTCTGCGAAATTACTCAAACCGATCATTTTGGTCCGCGGGTTGGAGATTTCTTTAGCTGGGATAAATCTTTTCTCGCTGATTTGGGTTGATTTCTTGTTAATACAATTGCAACCAAAACTAGCAAGAAAAGATTTGGTTTTGCTTCCCTTTTCAATCTTTCCGGGAGTCTGTTTCGTACGAGGCAACAATCCGCTGCGACTATTCCAGCTGACATTTGATCGAACACTTGGACACAAGTTTGTTTGATCGGTGCTTAGTTTTGCAGGGAACCTATGATCGAATTCTTCAAATCTTCCGTTCTCATAATGAATCTTGCTAATGGTATCACTAGTATCGATGGATCTTATATCAGTCTTGCTATCACCATCTTCGATTTCCCCTTTGAAGTACTTCTCTGCACCAAAAACACCTATCTCATCGTCTTCTTCTGATTTCTTACGATAATGCTGATCGTTTGTGATATCAGCTTGATTTGTGAGCTTGCTGATCATGTTTTCTTCAGCTTTGTTCAAGTAGGATGAAAAAGAAACATCTCGAAAACTGTTTCGTGTTTGGAGTGTAAGATTGGTTTCGAAAGATGCACCTTTAGCATACACTTCCATTGGAATTTGCAGCGAAAACAAGAATTTACAGAAGGATAAAGATTTGATGGGGGTTGAAGAAACTTAAATAATTAATTACAGAAAGTGAGGCTGAAGGAGATTGATGAAGAAAGCTATGAAATTTGAAAAACAAGTAGAGGGAGATGATGAGCAACTTGGCCGAATGACAGCCATTTGTGGTAGCATGAAGGAGTTATTATGTGAAGATTAGTAAGGTCCACATGCAGATGTTCATAGCAAGTGAATTTGTCATATGTGAACCTTGATTTGATTTTCTTTTGAAATAATTGTATTTATTTTTACTTTTTCCATTCAAATTAATTGGGGTGATCGATAATTATTATCCCATAGTTTGTTGAAGCTAGTGAATGTTCTGTTTTGAGAACAGCAAACTCACACCCGCTACGTAACACTTCATATAGTTCACTGTTCATATACATCTTAGATGACCCCGGGGCGTACGTGTTGTCAAAGGGAGTTCCGTTAAACCCACTAAACAAATTATTTTGTATGATTTTTTTAGTATAATTTAGACTAAAGTTTAGTTATTAATTCATTGATTATATTTATGAACGTGACTAATTTTAGCTATGAACCTCATTGAAATGTAATTATAGCTCCGTCGCTCATATTAGTATATCCTTACTGAAACTAAAATTAAATGAACAAAAACGCCAGAAACCAAATATTAAGGTGATGTTTAGTTCGTTCGAATGTTAAAAATTGGAATTGAAATTCTAAAAAATATGGCATGTGAATTCCAATTCCTTAACTAATATGTTTGGTAACTTGTCTAAAGAATTGGAATTTAAAGGCGAGAGAACTTGTGATAATTGAAGCCTGTTACAACCACTCCAATAACACCGTCAACACCGTACAATCACAAACCCCACAATCAGCGCCCTAACTACCAGCACACTCGAAGTCACCGGTCACCACCCCACTATAATCAAAGTTGCCGCCCTAAGCCGCCACCACAATTGGAGGTTGTGACAAAAGAAGTTAGCGCCCTAAATCAGCACCTCAAATCAAATTCGCCGCCCTAAATCAATGGATGAAAGGGGAGATGTTGTTGGGAACGCCGTCAATGGTGAAGATGATGAAGACGCATGGTTTTTCAACCGAGAAAGATGATGAAGAACCGAGATCTATGGCGTTGGGTTTCTTCGACCTAGAAAGGCACCAATCTGTAAATAACAACGATGAGGGTGAGATATTTGACGCCGGGTTTCATTCAACGATGGCGTTGGGTGGTGAGCAGATGAAGTGGAAGAAGATGATAAAAGAAAATGAATTCCATTCAATTTGGGAAGGAATATGAAATCCCACATTTGATGCAAAGTTTCTTTTATTTAGGAATCCTTTTTCTTATTTTTGAACCAAAATTTCATTTGAATTGGATTCTAATTTCTAGAAATTCTCAAGAAATCCCTCCAATCAAACAGTACCTAATAATATTCTTTTCAATTTAAAAAACTAGTTGGATACCAAAGAATTATCTATTAATATAAATTTAAAAAATAGAAAAAAGTGGTGGTAAAAACTAAAAATAGATTAAGAAAAAGCTGCGGGCCAAGTTAATCCGGACCCTTTCGAGTTTTGATCCATCATGAAAGTTCTACTTATTTGACTTTACTCGATTTTGACTTGTTGCTTTATCGGTTTAATTATAAATCATGCCTTTATTGAACTTAATAAAATAATATAGGTTATATCTTCATACTTACTACTATATCAAATATACGTGTTAAAATCAATAAAGAAGATAAATAAATTTTACATGTTATAATAATGGGTTTAATGGGTAAGAGGATGAAGTACAAAAATTTAAGTATAAAGAAATAAACAATTTCAAAGATAATATTACAAATGATAAAATAAATTCTTACCCGGTGGAGTAGCTTATCATGAGCCCCCCATGATAAAATAAATTCCCTTCACTCTTACTTTATCTTTACATCATTCGTACTTGTTTTTTCTAGGGATAACTTTAATTCTTATTCACTTTTCAAGCTTATTTCTTCATTGTTATTCACAATGACTAGAGGTATAAAAGGTTGTGTGTGACATTAGCTACATACATACATATATATAATACGTGGTAAACTTGTAACAAGAATGACGGTTAAGTACAGAAAGGATTCCTATAATTCTATCATACTCAAAAACACTTTACATAAAAAGATGTTATATTCGTTTCTAAAGCTTTCTAATTTGAAGTGCCTGTAAATATTAGTAACATCAAATTTACAGTAGTAACTATGAAAAACTTACTATTGGCTTCTTAACTTAGTATAAATCATAGTGTTTTAAAACATGTATAAACCTCCACAGTGTTCAAAAAATCTGATATAAACAACTCGCCGCTTCTTTTGTTAGTTTGCGAGTTTGTTTTGTAAGCAGAATACAGGCCATGTAACGATCACATTACATGACAAACATTCTTGACTTGTGATCCATGGTGGGCACTGTTTACTGATAATGCAAAATGGTCATAAATGAGCAGAGGAGACATGCATTCATAATAAGATGGTGTATACAAACCCCACCATTAAATGACACACATGATGTGGTTTTCTTGAGACTTTTCAATGGTTTGCAGCCAGAACCCTTTTACTCTATCAACATACAAGAGATCCTACGCATATTTTTCTTCACGGATATTGGAAAGCAACAGAAAGACGAGGGTACCAACTCAAATTGGTTGTTGCACAACGCAAATTGACGGGTTTGTAAATTTTTAAGAACGCGGCATTTTTCCAGAGCTAAAATGACCAGATTTAAAGCGATGTGCAACTTCTAGTGCACAAAGTAAAAGTCGAAGATGCATGATTGCCCTGGATCGGGTCACGCTAGCTCTGGAATAAGGATCAAGAATGATTGCAGACAGTCTACTGTTCAGTAGAAGTTATCCAGGGTCACCAACATGAAGACAAAAAACATGCCAGTTGCCCAATTTGTCTAGAGCTCAAAACTTTGTACAAATCCAGCATGAACCCTACAACTGATTTTAAGTAATGGTTGTTTTTTGAAGTTTGAACTGTAGATATAAACTTGAAAACGTAATAATAAGAGGGACAAAACGAGGGACTTCGCAACAAAACATTTCTTAGCATTAAATTAAAAAAAGAAAAAAGGCTTTTACTTGTTTTACAGTACAACCGAAGATCATATAAAAAAACTTATCTAATCGTAGCTCATCAACTAAAGAACATAGATTAACTAATGAAAATTTTAATGAATTACCATTTTTGGGGATTAGCGTGTGGATGTAGAGTTGGACCCAACAACCCAATATCGTTTGACAGCAACTAGGATTTTCTCAGGGACTAAGGGACCATCTTCATGATCCATTAATTTTGTATCCCATCTCATCCCTCCAATGATGCTTTTAACATTCATAAGCACATCTACTTCATCACGGAGTATGACAGCGCCTTCTGGCCTTAGAATCCGGTCCATCTCTAGAAGAATGTCTTCAAAATCACATCTGCATTAATTAATTTCATCAATTACAGATTCTATTGATGAGAAGAGGGTGTGAAAGCAAACCACATATATTTGAGATGGCAAGATATGTATGTTAGGTAAAAACTCAAAAAGGGATTGGGTTCAAAATACACTCAATGTTAGTATGGGCCGTAACAGGCCAGGTTGGGCTGGAGAGACCTGAAAACACTATTTGTCCATTGAATGTTTTCTGAATAATTAATGTATTAGTTACGATTACAATAACAATTTTATTACAATATTTAATACGAGACTTTAACTAAAAATCAATGCATTTAAAAATAGACTTTGAGCAACTATCGGCTTTTATGATCCATTGCCCATTTAGCTTAATATTATGATTTGACCCATTTGAGAAAAACAAAAAAATCCAAACCGTACCATTCAAGATAAAAAAACACAGCCCGATTTAACTCATTCATAAGTACATAGGGCAAAATCACCACTACTAACAATTATCCAGTGCAGCTAACTAAGAAGAAAAGCGTGATCAACTATTTTGACCATTGTACTTGGCTTTTTGGAAATAATTTTAAGAGTGAATTACATGGTTGGTCCTTTTAGAATTAGGGTTTTGGTCCTTTAAACCAAAACGTTGCAAACCTAGTCCATTATTGTAAAAAATCGCACACTATTAGTCCTTTGATGGTTAAAATAAAGGACTAATAGTGTGCGATTTTTCAAAATAAAAGGACTAATCATGTGCGATTAAAAGACTAATAGTGTGCGATTTTCCAAAATAAAGGACTAAGTTTGCAACTTTTTGACTTAAAGGACCACATGTGAAATAACCCTGATTCTAAAAGGACCAACTTTGTAATTCACATTGTTCTTGTCAGAAAGCAAAATTAACACTACAATTTGTATTTGGCATCTTTTGTCCAAAATCGCTCACTCTTGCAAAGTGTAGTGTTTTTCTATGGTCATTTTGCAAGGACTATAGTCTATTTGAAACAGAAATTCGAGTATAATGTATTGAGAAGTAAATTCACTTGGCATAAATGTGTTTTAAAAACCTAGAGCAACAGTAGTTGACCATGTTCAACTTACTTGTCCTTGTATAAGCTGAATAAACCATTGGCATGAATGAGATCATATGTCCGTGGGTATGTTGAGAAAGCTTCACACCTGCAAAATGCATCCAAAAAGGCAAAAAGAATAAGTCAAAAGACCCAGGACTTTTTGATCACCACTGCTGCATCAAGACTCCTCTCAATACCGAATGGTGGAATCATTTTCTGAAGAAATATGATAGAGCCACAAACATTGAACCAAACCGGAAAATAAGTTCATTTTTTTACAGGGCAAGTTGCATAAAATAGGTAAGGAGCTTTGGTTAGATTTCTCTTTAGGGGTTCGTATTGGGGAGGTGTTTGAGGCGTGATGGAGGCCTCTCACACCTTGAGCCCATGCCTCCCTCTCATGATGGTTCACATGATGAGCCCACCCTGAGTTGGAACACCTTGGGTGATGGCTTGAATCAAGTTCTCTGCTTTTTTTGTTTTTGTTTTTTGTGGGGGCGATGGTGTGATGGAGTATGGGTCAGTACTTCAGTGTGATGGCTGAGTGGCGTTCAGTGTGTTTGGGGAAAAGCCGACATGACACTGTTATGGTGCAATGGCGTACCAACCCTTATGGGTAACACACTTTATTTTCTCCCACAAAAGGCTCGAAACATTAAAAAGGAAAGCACAAAAAAATCCATAAAAAACCTCAAACTGTCAATAATTTCATTTTAGGTGATATGAGTATATGACCCACTTACCTGATCAACATGATGATATAGACTAGGGGTGTTATTTGGTTTTCAAGTGTTTTATTTTTGTAAAATAACTGATAGCCGAACCAAATAAGAAATCGGGTTATCCACAATAGCACATCAATTAATAACTTGCATGTATCACTTATCTAATTTTCAGGTATTACAAATGCAAGCTTTACTTGAGACACATTGATTAGAATGATTTTTTTTTATTGCAGATATATTTGCTCAAATGTAATACACAATCTCTAGAGAAAAGACAACTCAAAATTTGAATACACGAATATAAAAATCACAGATAGAATAGTAGAACCACAAAAAACAAACCAAGTTGTGGCTTATATTATATTAAATGAACTCAAGTAAGATAGTTTTAGTGTTTTAAGATACAAATCAAGTTGTGGCTTTTTCATGTGTATTTTATGTTATATACCAACTTATATGCACAAGCAGCACAATTACTATAAATGGCTAGTCTAAAAGCACTATGTGTCTATGTATATAGTCATATATAATTTAAATTATATTAAATATGAAAAAATCTTAATCAGTTTATTCGGGTATACCCGAAACCCGAATATCTCACCCGCTACCCGACACGAATTGAATATAGTTTATCCAATTAAACAGAATTAGATAACCTATAACCGAATAACCCGACCCGTATTACCCGAATTATTTTTCTCAGTTCAGTTTATTCGGGTTCGGTTTTTTTCAACACCCCTTAAAGGTTGAGGATTCAAGTCCTGTTGTGGACATAGGTTTAGTTTCAGGTGGGGGTGTGTGTGTGTTTACCGTTCAAAAAAAACGATGATATAGCAGACGACATGGTAACTTTACCATGCTGACTTTATTTAGATGCGGTTAACTCAAAAGATTACCAAAAGTATGAACTCTCTAAGTTTGAGCCTTTTGTGAATAAAAATAAAGTGCGCTTTGCCCAAAATAGAAATCAGACCAAGCTTGTTGCCTCTTTATGCACTTCACCCACTTTTTCATATTTAGAGAGAGTGTGTGTATGTGTGTGCTCACACAATACACACACAATATATGCTAATACTAACATACATTTACAAATTGAGAATCATACCAGTCATGATAGATACCGATAAGCCCACGCTCATATATAACTCCAAGTGTATTCTCAGCTAAAGTGGGGACCACATTCATAACCCATAATTTAGGAGAATCAAGAGCAGCAGCAAACCCTCCAAAACCAGCATTCATATCCATTATGTTTCGATACCTTCCTGAATCAATGATTCTATTGATTCTTTTGTAAGCGTTTACATGTTTCTTCCATTGTCTGTTATCATCCAAGTATTTATCTTCAGAAACTCCTGGAATGGACCCAGAAGCAATTCGGGGTGGGATAGCATAAAGCCTTTCAGGGAATGGCTTGTATTCCACATCAACATTTGAGGTGGAAGGCGTTACACACGTCTCCATTTTCTGGTACCTATATCACCAAATTATCAAATATATGTACATAGTACAATGTGTCTACTTCAGAAACTACAAAGAAATTATGAAACGAAATCTTAAACTTTACACATGGGTCAAGTTGGGCTGACCAGAGCAACTTTTATACTCCTTTTTTAAGATAATTATTTTGTCGAATTTGGTTACATAGTTATAATTTATATTTGTTAAAGAATAATAATCTGTTTTTTGAGATACACTAATTGAGGTGATTTTATGCATTAGTATTTAGTAATACACTTTGGGCCACTTTCACCTGTTTTGGCCTGTTAGAGATAAATATAAACCGAACTACCATTCATAAGTGAACAGGATGGGAATTGCCACCCTTTAGATTTAATAAAAATTACTAATGAAAAGCATTGCTACCAGTAACGTCAATATGTTCATACCAGACATCATCTGGATCTTGGGAGCAATATGTAACTCCAGGAGCATCTTCTGAACCACGACATGACTCGGGATTTATTTTTTTCTGCCAAATAGCGGTTTCTCCACTTTCAGATATTTTCTCCCAGCAAAGAAGCTTAGCAACATCTTCAATATTCCTTTGTTCTTCCTCAAGATCCTCTTTTGTACGTTGCCATGATTTGTAGTTATTTCTCCAGTTAATTGGAGGACCTGAAAGTACCCAAAAGCCACCCGGTCTAAGAACTCTATCGACTTCCATCATGTATTTCCCATCTACACACAGCAAAAATCCATACAGTCAACTTCATGCTCCATTCAACAAATTAACATTGACTAGTTTGCAACAAAAATTCAAGTTTGACGGTTGAATAAGTCTGTTGATTTTTAAGATTTGGAATGGTTCTCACCATTTGATCCCCATGGAATCAAGCATCTAGAGCAGTGTGCCATGTCAAAAGCTTTAGATGGATATGGCATTTTTATTGACCCAAGAACACCCACAATGGCTGGTACACCTCTTTCCAGAGCAAACTGAACCTGTGCTTCATGATTATCTCTAGGTGCAAAAGACATGGTTAAGACATTTCTACTCCAAAGGTATGCGCCCCAACTCGCAACCTACACACACAAAAAAGAGAAAAAAAACGTAAGAAGGATCATAACTTTGAAAGGTCCTGAAAGAAAGTGATCAACTTACTCAACCATTGTACTTGGTTTGCCACAATCAAACCATCTTTCTTGTGAATGCCCAAAGTATACAGTATGAATGAACGATTTGGACCAAAAAAATTTCTTTTTAGGGGGGAGTGGGGGCATATTCACAAGGATGCATGATGGTTTGAGTCGTTAACCACATTTTAAGAAAATTATTATATAAAATAAACATACCCCACAACCAGTATCCAATGCAGTCCTTACGGTACCATTATGGATTGGGATTACAGAAGCTAGTTGATCAATATATGCATCCGCTCCTTGAGGAAACTGGGTCCCGCCACCTGGGAACCTAAATACGTTCCCCTCATACTGAATCCAGTTTTGAATAGCCTTCTCAACTGTCAAGGCTTTATAAGGGGCGTTAGCAAAAGGAACATAATCCCTACTTTTTGGCCATGAAAACGGTGTTACATAGCCTTTAGGGGCAGGAATTAGGCACTTTAACTTTTGTTCTTGAGGTGGACAATGTCTTTCTCTATAAATCATATCGTGTCTTGGGAATGTCATTGCTCGTTTCTGGTCATGGCAAGGTGTATAATCTGTATATTTAGCACTGCATGGTTTAAATTCTTTGACTTTTGTTCTTGATGGGTCAACAATCTCAGCATCACCACTGTGATGTGTCTCAAAGTTGAGATTTGGAAGAATGTTGCAATCTGCACCTGTTTTTGTCATTTCCAAAGCGATACTATCTCCTTTTCCAAAACCACTTCTTTGCCACGCCCCCAATAAATAGAAGAAACAACACAAACCAACAACTATAAATATAGTAATCGAACTTCTAGTTCTATTGTCTCCTGAATTCCCCTTTGTTGCCATGATGCAGCCTGAATTTTAAATTTTATTTCAAAATTAGTCAACAAGTGAAGAAAACATAAAATTGCACATACTCAAAAATTGGATCGATATTCTGTTACCTATGTTGGATATCGTTAAGACAGTTACGGCTAGGGATGACAAAGTATTCCTGTATTATCCTTCAGTGTACAATATTTTCTTCTCATAAAGAGGATCTCCTGCTTTATATATATGACCAGATGTAAATTTGTCTGTGGATGTAAGCAAATTGCTAAAACATGTAAAACATACATACTACGTTTCATTATTTGTTTCCTGATATTATGATTGTGTTTTGAGAGATATCATTGGTCCTAATATGAAGTAGCAGAGATATTATCGATCCTAATACAGACTAGCAAAAGATTACAAATAAATGACCACGAAAAGAAATCACTTGCTCAAGGGAACTTTCGACCTTGCTTTTAAACTCAAGATTAGGACTTTTCATAAATCCATTAATGTGTCACAATGTGTTCTACCAAATCTTGCATCCCCTTTACATCCTTTTAAACTTTTGTATGATTCTCACCATATGGCTCGAATACTTGACATCTTTGACCTAGTTCTTTAAGCATTAACCCTTAAATGTAATTCCATATTCGTAGACACCCATTACATTCTCATAAATTGAGATACTTTATCACAAAAGTAAACATAAACCAATCAACAAGATTGACCATTAAACATGATTAGCAAACCATCCGAAGCAGTGCTACTTAGAATAAGTAGATTGTACTTCCCGCGTTATGCAACGTAAAAGCTATAAAACAAACAATATCAGAAGCTCGTAACCTACATAAGCGTCCACAAAGATGAAAAACTTCAAGTGTGAATAGAAGACAAGAACACAAGATCTCAAACAAATAAACGTCAAACAGATGAAGTACCGGATTTTAGCTAAAAAAAAGCGAGATCAAAAGAAACCCATTTTCACAAACACCTAATATGCATTCAAGACACAAGATTAGAATCAACAAAAGCAAAGAAATAGAGTAAGCACAATCGTACCAATCGCATCAAAAGGCAAAAAAAATCCGATCTTTGACTAATTAAGTCAAGCAGAGAGGAACTCAGAGCATAGATTGTGGCAAAGATGAGACGAATTTGGTGTTATGTAGATGATGCCGAAGTTGGTGTTGGGAAATTGAGATCAGATTAGCATAGATCTCCGACTGATATACATACACACACGATTGGGTTTGGGGCGACCAAAAAATCTGGATAGTGGCTTGTGGGATCACGATGCGAAAGTAAATCTGGAAAAGAAATATATAAATAAAATCAAAGAAATTGTTGGAGCGAGTCGGTGGGGACTTATAGGGGTGTTAAAGTTTAGGCGAATTGGCTAAAATGACAAAGCTGTCAGAGTCGGGCCCAAAACGGCATGAACATGGGACCCACATCCGAAAGTATTTTATTTTACGCGTATGCTCAAGAGTTAATTACTTTGTAACAAACTTTGAATTTAATTTACGGAGAGTTTTGGATAAGCTTATTATTAAAATTCAAATGTTTACTGAAATTCAAAAAAGCCGATAACATCAACTTTTAAAGTTACAAAAAATTATCCAAATGTGAGTTAATAATCTTTTAAAACTACTAATAAAACTAATCTTACCCAAATACTGCTTAAAAAACCGCATAATCTTGTGTATAACATTGTTGTTAATAATAAATAAATAAATTATGTTGATACAAAATATAAAAAATAAATTATGAACAATTTGTCTATGCTTTGTATATTTCATATCCGCTAGATGTTTTCCTAATATAAATAAATACAACTAGGGTTGTTCATCGAATCGAATTTCGAGTTTCTTTAATTGTTCGAATTGGGTTTCTTGAATTGTTTGAATTCAGATATTTGATTGCTCGGATAAAACAAATTCACCTAACTAGGTATATTTGTTTTAATTTTTATAGTTTAACCAAATTTAATAAGAAAAGTTTGTGATTTAGAAAACCTAATTGGAATTTGAACTTATAAGGATGAGTAAGGAGAATATTTATAGCGTTTTTAGTAGTCTCAAAATTTAACATATCACTATTTATGTATTAGAAAATAAAATGTATAAACAGAGATAGAGTAATAACACCTATATACACACACATATATATATATATATGAAAAAGTTCAATTGAAAACTATTTACCATACGAGGATTGTTTACCCAATCGTGAATTGCTTCTAGGTGAGACATCATTAATTTGCTAGAATTAATTTTTTCAAAATACCCCTCACTGTCATGTCATTAATGAATCCTTAATGAGCCGTCAAATTTTTTTAGCCACTTATTAATTTTAATCAGAGGCTAATATTGATTATCGCAGTTTTCTTATGAAAAATAGTTTTCATTTAAACTTTTCATTATATATGTATGTATGTATATATTCATATTTTGGGTCGGCTGATGAATTTTTCATATATTTGAAACTTGATTCAAAAGCCAGTGTAAATTTTCGAATTGAGCTTAAAACTGATTTGAAAACTAAAGTAACCAATTCAAATCAGATGATTCGAATTTGGTTCGGTTCGAAATCGGTTTTACGAATTACTTCCAAATACTGAACACCCCTAAATACAACATTAATTATATCCTTACAAACTTACATAATTACGTATAACCCTACAAAAATTAATATTACGTATATATTCTTTTAAACTCTCTAAACTTTCAAATATGTTTTTGTGCTTAATTTAATATTAATTAAAAAATATAAATCCTTAATTTAATTTACAAGTAAAATCTCTTAATTACCCTTATTCTATCTTCTAACCTTAAGAGAAAAGGGCAAAACTCATATGAATAAATAGGACTAAATCCTTCAAATCCCCACCGGAGATGCTGATGTAAAGCAAAAAACATAAAACAAAAAGAAAAAACAAAAACAAATTTTGCTTCATGATCTGAATTTTGGTTATGTCGGCGAGTGAGTGAGAACTGAAATAATGAGGTGGTTTTGAAGAACCCACCGAAAGGCTTCTACCTCTAATTACTCTGCTCTTTATAACCCTTATTCCAATGTCATTATAAAATAATTTACCATCGTTAAGTACAATTTGATAATTGATGTGTGAAATTAAGTTATAAAATTTTAAGTCTAGAAATATCAAAATTGACTATCACATAACAGGCAAGTATTACATGGTCGAGTAGCAATATAGCAATGATAAGTCTAGGCATCGTCTTCACATGAAACGATAAAACTAATTCGAATTAATAAATCACTATTAATCAACCTATCCAATTTTATTTAAAGAAAATATGGTTTTATAATTAACTAATAAATAAAGAAAGTCACTCAAACTCATATCCCCCTAAACATAGATTTAATCGGTAAAACCCAATTAACTTTTGTTCAATCTATCGCAATGCTAAAACACGGTTATTAGAATTCGCATCTCTAGGCCTATGAACCAATACACCTTGAATTTACCATTCAATTATCGGATCAGATCTCTCATCACTCATAATCCTAAAACTTTCGTTACAAGAATCAGTCCTTCAAGCTCTTAACTAAGAGCTCTAAAACACACAACATAACAAATCAAATGACAATTAACATAATTTAATATAAAAATACATTAAAGAATAAGATATCAAATATAAATGATATTATATATATTAGCCGATATCAATAATCTAAACCTTGCTCTTCTTTGTTGGAGGAGTGACTCAAGAGGTTTGTCAAGTACTAAAGCAGGAAGCGAGACAACGTATCAACTGTCGATCATTGGCGGATCTTGTCGACGCCAACAAATTTCTGAAACTGTCTTTTGTATTGGTTTGGTGTTGGCCGGCAAAAGACTAACTCATTCACTCCCTTTTAACTCTGTCGTTGTCTATGCTTTCTTTTTTTCTCCGATCGTCGGCAAGCCTCCGTTGTCACTTCTACTATCGGGAGGTCGATTCTGATTTCAAGTTTTGCCCCTTTTGTGGTTCTGCTATTTGATTTGTTTGAGGTGTTAGATAAAAAAACCTGCTTTGTGGTATTCTAAAAGGAATTGAAAGAATGAATTCGTGAGTTATTTTGTTTGTGATCGAAATACTTAGATGAAATACTTCCAAAGTTATAGGTTCCAATAACATGTATGTGTTTTTGTGAACACATGTAACTCCTAAGCAACATGTTTTTGTGAAAGAAGGAAGAAAGATTTTGCCAAGTATCTTTTTGTGTTTTTCGTTTGATTGTAGGGGTGATTTGATTTTTGTATCTTGCACATTGCAGAATACGGGTTAGCTTTGTATTGACCATGTTGTTCTTTTTGTTATTCATATTCATGATGCCTCTGAAAAAAGGGAATTATGTGAAGAAGGAAGAATAAAGAAATAATAAGGAAGAGGATGGAAGAAGGGTATTTAACTGGCTTAACTTGTAAATTAAATTAAAGAGTACGTTTTTTATTTTTAAATGTTTTAATTACTATTAAATCAAGTGTAGAGACATCTTTAAGAGTTTAGAGGCTTTTGAAGGATATATACATAATTAATTGGGTATATTGGTGTATTTATTGGTGTACTAGCTAGCATTACGCTAGTTTTGGTTATTCCTAACATATTTAGGGTTGTTAGGCTTGGTGATAGTAATGCTGAAGCTCGGGTCTAATTTTCCTTTTTGTTGTTTAACAAAATATATGTAATTAATTAAGTTTGTAAGAGACTGTATGAAAATTTTCTTACTTTCTTCTCAAAAATTCACATACTTAAAACCTTTTAAACCACTTTCTCCTTAAGACATGGAATAAGACATTAGTATATAAGAACCCTAAATTCATATATGAATCTATGTGAGATATTTTTTTTGAATCCAAACAAATTTTTTATTGTTTTTGGAATATAAAGAGTGCAAAATATTGGTAAACGAAATATCGGAAAACCTGCACATTATAACGGGAATCAAAAAATAAGGATTGAATTGATTGATGTATTATTAGCATAGTGCTTGAGATGACAAAATATTCCTTGAGGTGACAAATTAATTCATGAGAAAACTATAAAACAAAACTAACTCTTTCACGATTTATAAAAACTTGATTCATATTTTGTATCTTATTTGTGATAGCATTATTTACGGATCAATAATTACCTTGCACAACAAAATAACTCTTTCACTATGTATAATAAAATAAAATTCATAATTTGTACCACGCTTGCAATAGCGTTATTTACAGATCAATAGTTACTTTACACAAAAGAATATACAATTTTACATTATATATATATATATAGGGGAGGGTTCATTTGAGAACCAGTTTTATTGCGAGAACCGCGAAAATCATTTGTAGCCATTGATCATAATTAATAAAGAGTTAATATTAATTGTGGCAAACATGTAATTAATTCAAAACACAGCCGTCATTTTTAGTTTCCAAAAATGCTGGAAGGGTATTTTAGGCAAATTGCCTAATTAAAGGAGGATCACTTACCCCCAATTTTGTAAAACTAAAATATCTACCAAACGCAAAGATATTAAAATACGAAAATTATACCAAATTAACGAGAAAATTGTGCTTTTTAATATGACATCCATATTGCCATTCTTTTTCAAAGAAATTTTTTTCATTTTTGCCAGATTTTTTTTCCAACACAGCATTAGATATTTGCACATGTGCAGGCATTACTGTCTTTTTTTCAAGCACAGGTGCATATGTGCAAATTACAGTAGGTGCACATGTGCATATACCACTGTCTTTTTTCAACACATACAATAAAGTCACATATGCATGGTGCATATGTGCATAACTTGTTCATACAACTAGGTTTTATTTTTGCACATGTGTGTCTAGGTGCATATATGCACCGTGCATGTGTGCATATATGAACATGCATATGTATACCTAGATGCATGTGTGCACGTGCAACTCAAACTTGGCTTAGCCAAACTCATTGCTAAGGCTATAAATGAACCGAATAAACACGAACGGGGTTTGTTCGTATTCATTCATTTATTTTTAGCCGAACACATAAACGAACACGAACGGAATTCTGTGTCCGTGTTTGTTCGTTTAACTTTAGCTGAATAAATAAACGAACACAAATGAGAAACGAACGAGCATTTGTGTTTAATTATTTAAAAGATTGGTTCGTTCCTGTACATTTTTGTTCGTTTTTAAATGATAAACAAACATAAAAGAAAGAACACACGTTATAATACAAATCCAAACATTATTAAACACAAATAAACACTATATATATGAACACACACATATAATATATATATATATAAACAAACATAAATAACGGATAACCGAACGTTCATGAACGAGAGCCATGTTTGTGTTCGTTCGTTTAATTAAACGAAAGGAAAATATTGTCCGTGTTCGGTTTTTTGTTCGGCTAAAGTTAAATGAACGAACTCGAACAAGCCCCCGTTTGTTTTCGTTTAGAACTCTAGTGCACGTCCAACTCAAAGTTTGTTTAGTCAAACTTATTTCTAACTTAAAAAATTCTAACAAAAAAGATCAGTGGGGTATAAGTATCTAATATATTACTAAAATTCAATAAAAATATAAATGGTTGTGATTAATAAATAGAGAATGAGATAAAGGAAAAAAATAAATAAAAAAAGTAATTACTGTAGCTTACAAAAATTGAAGAAAAAAAGAAACAAAAATTAAAATACTTTAAACACTAAAAAAGGCATAGCAAAGCTACAGCAAAGCACACAAATATATATTTTTTTTAATTACAATTTTGTCCTTTTGATATAAATAAGGTTATTAAAACATTATCTAAATTGATTGGTCCATAATGGTTCTCGCGGTTCTCGCATTAAAAACGGTTCTTAAATGAACTCTCCCCTATATATATATATATATATCATATTGTAACATGATAAATAAAATACAAATCATCAAATACCTCTATATTGAAAATGCAACACTGGCTTGAGTGGCTTCCTATGTAGTTTGTTTTCCATACTCATCTCTTTCATCTATTATATTTTTGACGAAGCCATCGTTACTTCGTCACCAACCACCATTAATTTTTTTTTGTTGGTTACTTAATGATTTATCAATAAATTAATTTTTAGTATTACGATTTCAAAGAATATGTTTTTAGATAACTATCGTATGATGAAAAATATATATTAAAATATAGATACAAATAAGATGGTCTCAAACATATATTTATATTTACATAGAACATTACGTGTTAAAAGTTATAAGATAAAAATCAATAAAATAAAAATTAGTTATATTAATATAATAATAAAATATAAAATTTAATAGGTAAGTGTAGTGTACGTATAGCCGTTGAGGAAAAAATGAAAGGGAGAGCCAGAGAGGGAGAAAAAAAGCAATGCATTTTTGTTAAAAAAACTGACATTCCTACAATCCTACCATATACTGTAGGGGTGAGCATGGTTCAGTTTGGTTTTGATTTTATACTAAAATCGAAACCAAATCAAAAATTTCGGTTTTTGAAAAACCAAAACCAAAACTGTTCAGTTTTGAAATGATTCGGTTTTTGGTTCGGTTTTATAGCTTTTCCGTTTTAACCATCAAGATTTGAAGTTATACAAATATCATTATAAAGCTATGAAATTAAACGGGATTGAGGTTATATTAAGAACATCAAGATGTGTGACACCTAATTCAATATATATATATATATATAATGCAATTAAAATGACTGTCATATGTTTTAATTTTAAAGTCAAAGTTGAAACAAATGAAAGTTCAAAGCAAATCGATAAATAACATGTTAACAAAACTGAAAATCGAGATGAACAACCAACTCCAGATGAACTGCATACAACTCAGAAAACTATAATATGAAAATCGAGATAAGCAACTAGAAATGGATTTCTATATTAAGTGAAAATGGATACAATCGAGAGTGAACTCGTCAACTCGAAATGAAGTGATGTAGGTGAACTCAATCGAGTAGTCCGATGACCAAATAAAGGTGCAACTGTGAAGGAGATTTGAATTATTGTGAGACCTCTTTGGTGAAGCCCTAATGTAAATGGGAAAGTCATAGAGTATTTGATTTTTTAGACATGTATATTTATAATGTTGTCCCTTAAAATGGTTTAGTTCGGTTTTTTCGATTTTTGAAATTGTAAAAACCAAAACCAAACAAAAAAAGTCGGTTTTTGAAATTTTGGAAACCAAAACTGTCTGTTAATATATTGGTTCGGTTTTTCGGTTTGGTTTTTATAGTTTTTGGTTTGATTTCGATTTTTTCTACTAACACCTACCATATAGTCAAGGCATTATAATGGTAATTTGGTTGACAGCTTAAGATAAATATGAATATAGTATATGTCGCTATTCATTTCATCCTAACAAGTATTAGTATTAGTATATATAATATAATAATTTGGTTTTGATATGTAACAATCCTTTTGTTATTGGTTTGATCCGACATATCTTGATATTTACGTAATATATAGTGCACGTACATACCATTAATTAAGTTATATAATAAATCGTAATTTTTTATAGCGTGAATATCACGCAACTCGGATAAAATAACTTTTCACAGTTCATGTATTTTGCTTTAAAAATGCGTTTTCCATTTTGAAATGATTATACCAAGAAAATTAAATTAAAATGCTAAATTTAGCGATATAGGCTTTTTGAATCAATCCGTTTTATTTAGCATTTAATGCTGAGTCGTTTAATATTCAACTCATTTGAATTTTGAATAAATACTATGTTAAATGAAACAGAAAAATATTGTTAAATCATTCGGCTTTAAAACATATTTTAAATCATTAAACATTAAGTATTTTATCATAAAGTCTCTTTTTTTACATGTTCCATCTCATGTTAAACTATCATATATGTTATTATGTAATAAATCATTCATATTAATTTTTATTATCATACTGTTTATCCAGATTTCAAAATCCTTAATTATCAAATAACCTGTCATATTCAAAACCAATTCTATAAACGACATTTAAATTATCTAGACAATTAAATAATTCATTTAATACTTCGTTAGAAATATACGATTTAGATCATTATATATAGGTATTATTACTATGCGTCAATACGTGGGGTTAATGAAAAATGTACAATTTTAGTTATTGATTTTCTTCAAGATTGATTTTTAACATTTAAATTTGAGTAATTAATGTATTGAAAATTACGACTATTTAGCATATTAAAATAAAAGTGCATGTGTTATTATTTTGATAGTTTAAAATTCCCGGTTTCAATAAACTCAAGACCAAAAGTACTTTAAAAGATTTAAACGTGGTATCATAAAAGGATGACACGTGTCATCATAATAATATAATATAACATATGGGTTTTATTAAATTGAACTTAAATTTTATTAATGTATAATCACATGTGATTCATAACAATATTACATATGTTGTTTTACTAAATTTTTTATCTTCTTAAATTGTATATCATTTAACGTTTATTAATTTTGAATGTTTGCTTAAAAAATCAACGTTTGTTTAAAACCGTTTATACATGTATGTACATATTCAATTTCACCCAATCCAATTGCATTGTTTACTTATGAATGCATATATTGTGTACTAGCAACACCATATCTCCTCTATCAAAGGTCCAGATGTGTTCTCCTTCGAATTCGATGTCTTTTATATTGGTTCTCGTAATAAGAATTGTTCTAGTTTGAACAATCCTCTATGCAATCATATATAATTGAATACCAAATCTCATGTTTTTTGGTATTCAATCACAGGTGAATTTGTACAAACTCTCCTGTGATTCTATACAAAATCACATGTGATTAAATATGCAATCATATGTGATTGAATACAAAATCTTATGTTTTTTGGTATTCAATCACATGTGATTCTGTACAAAATCACATGTGATTGAATACGCAATCACGTGTGATTGATTCTGTCAAATATGTGACATAAAAATGCTACATTTAATCAAATCATCTGTAATTATGTGCATGTATAAGAGATAGATAATCACATGTGTTATAAAACAACTAATAACTTAGAATCACTTTCAATTGTTGATTTTTTTGTTACTAAACCATAGAACTTCGCCGGATTATCAAACAACAAACTATAATTTTATAAAAACTATATTGATCACACCTTTGTGAATCACATGTGATTATACCTAAATAAAATTTAAATCCAATCTAACAAAATGGGAAAAAAAATTTGTCGAAAGTATATCAAGTGACCTCTCTAATAAAAGAGGGGAACACGAGGATCACAACGGTATAATTCGTTTCGTCTAACGATTAACGGTTTGTAAGATAATTAATTTTAAATAAATTAGAGGAGAGAGAAAGTGGGAACCAATAGTTAAAAAGTCATAAATGTCCTCTTTCATACAAATATATCAATTTTTTATTATAATCTGAGATTAAATCTGGACTATTGAATCTTAAAATCTAATGGCTATAAATTGTCCTTCAAGACTATAAATTAAATTAGGACTATATTAAACATTTCTCTATAACATATTGTTTTAGTTATACACACATAAATATTCTATGTGTGCAATGATGTATTGACAAATAATTTCTACCTGATAACACGTCGTTTTATATCATTATATAGGGTATGGTATTCGGTGAATAATTTCTAATAGTTAACATGTCATTTTATTTATTTCTCCTTTTTCATCAACTTTTTTTTCACTTTTAAAACAAATTAAAAAAAACAATAAAACACCTATTTTCTTCATTTTTATTGTTTAGTATGTAAATTATGAGAGAAAATGTATAGTTAAAAATGATGGTTATTTGAGGGGTAAATTAGTAATTTTTGATTATTGAATTTTTAGAAGGATAAATTAAGAAATAAAGTGTTAAATGTATTATAATGCAATGTGTGTGTATACAGGGAAGATTCATGCAAAAAGTGTTTTATTTACGAAAAGCGCGAGAAGCAATCTTAGCCAATTATTTATATTTGATCTAGTGGTCTAGATTAATCATGTTTTTATTTTTTTTAATTTAAAAAGGTATAATGGTAACTAAATTTTTTCTCTTTTCAATCTATTTTCTCTTTCCTAAATTTTGAATAAAAAACAAAAATAAATTAATTAATTACTAGTAAATTATTAATTTTACGAAGTTCACCGGCGAATACACCTAAAGAAATATTTACGAGTTTTTCATCGATGCAGTATTCAATAATGAACACAATAAAAAATATATGAGTTTAAAATGAATTTTAAAATATTCAATGTTGAATACAACGAAAAATATACGAGTTTTTCCATCATTATTATTTTAAGTTCATTATCCTCTGATTGTTCATTAATGAATTTAAGCTTGTTCCCCACAAACAACAAATTAAAAATCTATATTTCTTATTTTAGTGAGCGATAATCTAAAAAGTTTATAGCTATTCACCCGAAATCGTTACTAGGGGATTGTTCATTAATGAATTTAAGTTTGTTTACCACAAACAACTATTACAATATTATATTTCTTATTTTAGTAAATAAACCTGAAATTTCTGTATCTATTCACCCAAACGACTGTTCACTAATAATGATTCTTGTGTTCACCAATAAACAATACAGAAACCTATATAATCTGAAACATAAAATTACAGGTGTGTCCACCACCGGAAAATACAACCCAAAACACAAAAAATAAGAAAAATCAAACACACAGATGAAAACTTTAAGAAACTACAAATGTATATATAAAAAATAAAAAAAGAAGAAGAAAGAGAAGTGTGAAATAGTAGTTGCCATGCGGTATATATATTCTAGAACAAAGTATAATCAAACACACAAATGGACATATATAATCAAGAATAAAAAATTAAAAATAATAAAAAAACCCTATGCATGCTCCCTCAATGGACGAAGGCGTGAAACAGTCGCCGCTATGCTTCCGTTACCTTAGTCGCCCTAGCCGGTGGTGGAGCGTAAATCTGACGGTGCTTGCAGTTGTGAGGCGGTGCGGCGGCGCCGTTGAAAGAGGCGAGGAGCCAGAGGCGGTGATGAATGAAAAACACATCAACGGTGGGGTGGTGACCACGGCTAAACTTCGCCGGAGATGGTGGCGGCTTAAAATCGACGGGATCTGTGGATGAGCAGCAGTGAAGGTGTTTTGGCTTATGAACGGCGATGGTGGGTTGGGTGTGCAAGGACTACATCGGTGGAGGTTATTGGTAGCAACGATGGTGGAGGTTGTCGGCCGCGACGGCGAAGACGCTAGAGAGAAGGTGGCGGTGAGTGCTACAGGGGGCGACGATTGAGAAATTTCATGATGGTAACTAGCATCGGATGATGATGGTACAAGTGGTTAAGGCCTTCATCTTTGTTGATGGTGGTTTCATCGCCAGTGGATGTTCGAAGTGAGAAAAGAAAGTTGAACGGGTTTTGATTTTTTTAAGGATGGTTATTAGGATTTGAATTCATTAGTTTAAAAGATATTTATACCCTTTAGGCTTTAATATAAACTTCATATATTTTTATATTAATTACAAAAATAACATGTTTCATCACAACCATTAATGAATGATCTAACGGCTCAAAAAGTTTATCGCACTTTTCGTAAATAAAGCGCTTTTCAGATGAACCATTCTCTCTCTATATATTTATTTATTTATGAGCTTCATTTATCTTTGTTTTGAATTGTAATTAAAATTAAATATGAAAACAATAATCTTTCAAAAATACCATTAGTCTTATTAACTATGTATTTTTTATATTTGAGAATCATCAAAATTAAGCGGTTATATGTATTTTTTTCGTTTTTATATTCACCTAGTAGAGTGAAGAATCAAATAGTGAAAACTATAACTATTTTCTTGAAAATCTAAATTATTCGATAACCGCTAAAGTTATGTCTTAGCATTCGCCATACAATACAATAATAACAACGTTACCTAATAATATAAAGAATAGGATATAAAAAATATAAGATGTAAACTGTTATACCTAATATTGAAAAATGATTTACGCTTGTTTATTCTAATGTCTTAATATTCATCACATACATCCCAAAATTTTGTCTCCCACATTCTGATATCCTATCGCCTATTACATTGATTCTATCTCAAGCCATAAATATGTTAGATATGACTACTAAATCATTTAATAAAAGTGTTAAGGTTATGGTTTAAATATTTAATTGTTTGAAACAATTTAAACATGTAAGCCCACCAATTTATCAATTTAAACCTATCAACTCCTAACACTACACAAATTGTCCGCTTGTAACTCTTCTTACTTTTAATGAGTCGTCGACACGAACAGTAGTTACTAGCCGCCATTGAGTTAGGACAACTGTAATCATAACTAGTACAACTGTAATCACTAATTGTCACGTTAGCATCACTAACTTATTACTAACCAGTCACATTAGCATCACTAACTTATCACTAATTATCCGCAGTTATAAGTGTCATCACTACACCCACATAATTTTTTTTATCTTGAATCTTAAGTGAATAAAAAAAGGTTAACGGACTTACGTCGCTTGTTACTATCACCATGATCCAACCAAACACGAGCACACAAAGAAATTATGACAATGGTAGATAATGAGCACCATAGTCATTGAAGGGCAAATTTTATTCGTGATGAGCTCTAAAACGAGCTCATTGCGGTTTCTCTTAAAAGAAAACTCTAGTAACGAACATCAATTAGCCAATGAACTTCTTGGTTTGAGCAAGTGGAGTCAACCAATGAAGACGGAGACATTTGATTTTGACACTTAAGAACCCCCTTTATTAAATGTTAGGTTATAGGTTATGTTAGGTTGCATCTTCTCATTAACTATAATAATCATAAAGTCGCAATCACATAAATTGTACATAAGCCCAAGGTCATATATATATATATATATATATATATATATATATATATATATATATATATATAGGGTAGAGATCAAGTAAAAAGAAAATTAAAGTAAAAAGGGTAAAAGTGATAATTATTTGATCATTTTTCGGTATATATATCAACTGATAATCGTTAGTTTATCATCTTTATTGATTAAAACTATTTCTTCATTCATTTTTTTGATGAATCCAACATATTCATCACTTTTTAGATGAAAGCATTTTGTTTATCAATAAATTATTTCAAAATTTTGTTTTCAAAATCTGTATTTGAAATCAAAAAGAAATTGATGAAGAACTAGTTTTAATCAATAAAGATGATGAACTAACGATTATCAGTTGATATATATACCAAAAAATGATCAAATGATCAAATAATCATCCTTTTTACACTTTTTACTTTAATTTTCTTTTTATTTGATCTCATCCCTGTATATATATATATATATATTGAAGAGTTCATTTGAGAACCATTTTTATTGCGAGAACCGCGAGAACCAATCTTAGCCGTCCAATTCCCCCTCCTCTAATTGGATTGCCCACCCATGAATTCTTTACATGCGTCCTGCCACACCCAATCCCTCCACGCTTATCATCCATGAATTCCATTATCCAAAATGAACGGCTAGGATTGGTTCTTGCGGTTCTCGCAATAAAAACGGTTCTCAAATGAACCTTCCCCCATATATATATATATATGCCATCCAATTCCACTCCTTCAATTGGATTGCTCACCCATGAATTCTTTACATGCACCCTGTTACACTCAATCCCCCCACGCTCTTCATCCATTAATTCCATTATCCAAAATGAACGGCTAGAATTGGTTCTCGCGGTTCTCGTAATAAAAAGGAATCTCAAATGAACTTTTCAATATATATATATATATATATATATATATATATATATGTTTTCATTTTTGTTTCGGTGGACCTAAACCAATACTGATCGAATTGAAGAAAATTCAATTTCTTTTCGTTAGTTGCTTAACGGACTTGACGAAATTAAATGGGTATAACATAGTAGAAACTCATGCCCTTTTTCTTTTCCTTTTTCCGATGCCTCAGTAAAATTATATTCTTTTAAACTTTTACTATTTTAAGTTATTTTTTTATATTGTGAAGTTACTAGTGAGAACAACATTTTCGTTAAAATAACCCATATATTCCTCAAAGGAACCAAAATCGTCAAAACATGTTGAACATTAAAAAATAATGAGTGACAATGAACTGTAAATTGTAATCTATGTTCTTTTAAATCCAAAAGAAACCCAGGATAAGTTCTGTTTCTGAATGCATGACACATGTCTGACTTATTTTCCCCATGTAGGTCTAGGAAGCCACAAGGGGTCGCTACTCTCTTGGCCTCCGTTTTTTTGGGTTTGTCACATCAGTATGACTTATACAAGAGACAAAAGATTCTTTATATGAAAAGGTGATCTATAATTATTTTTTTAAAATCTTTTAAAAGTTGCACATATATTGGTAGAAATTGGTACTTTGGATGAGGTATACGTACTATGTTATGATATTTAATTTGTATTGACATGATTTATGTAAAGATCTATTTTAGTATAAAAAATTTAATTATTAAAATGGTATATAAGTCTATAATAGATTTCAATTATTTGGTTAACAATTTTTCATTTTGTTTGACATAACCGGTAAAATAGAAACCATAATTTTTTTAAAGTTTAGGAAATAAACCAAATGTCTTATACTATTGCATAGATGATATAATATTTATTCGAAAAGTTCATTATGCTAATTCATGCGGTGACCTTGAAAGTTATATATCTTGCCCATTTATTAATTTGTAAAATAACTTATGTGGTTAAGGCTGTATAATATATCAGCATACAAGTATACATACCCAATTTTCTTCCATCTTTTTTACCATGTTAACGTAGGTCACTCCTTTCTTTACTTTCCTCCAATCTTGCTATTAAAATATACTTACCTTTTTACCCTTTTATATTTATCATATATTTAATATTAAAAGGGTAGTGTGTATGTGAGAGAGAGAGTGTGAAATAGAGGAAAAAGAAAGAGAAGAAGAGGTCGGTGAGGAGTCGCTTAGCCTATCCTTCAGCAGTGAAGACATAAAATGAGATATTGTTACCTTTCCAAACTCGGTGTCTTATAAGCCCAGTCTTTAAATGCAAAGAACATACCCCTTCTATCTTAGGGATTAAACAACTCTACTTAACATCCATTCTATTTTGTAAACAAAGCTATTAAAGTATCATCTATTACATGACATATCTTAGATTTAGAACACACGGTGTGACTTTTTTAATAGGACCACGATCCCACAAACCAAAAACATATCGGATCGTACTTAGGATAACAAATAGATAAGATCGTATGTGAGATTGAAAGATCGCTATACGATTCCGCATATATCTTATTTCTTTATATCTTTTTTTATCATCACTAGTATTTTAATTTGTTTTTACATTTTTTTGATTATTACTATTGTTTTACTTTATTTTTTTATATTTTTTAAATGATCAACCTTGTGCTAAAACAATTGTTATTGGTTTTCTACTTTACGCACATGTCACATGTTTGATTTTTCTTTTATTATAAGAGATAGAGGTTCACGAGAATAAGATTTTAATATGAAATAAAGAATTGATGTTGTAAACAATATACTTTAGATTTACTGATCGTGTTTAAGAGTCGCATATTAAATTTTATTATTATATGTACACCAATATTTTATGGTGAATTTCTATTCTATGTTTTTCATATTTAAAATTTGACTGTTAGATGTATGTTATTTTAAAATTTAATGTTTTATTTCGTCGTAAAAATGTTATATAATTGGTTTCTGATTAAAATTATAGCATATAAAAAAACTAAAAAAAATTTAGCGACTTGTGATAGAATCTTAGGATTCCAATATTGATCGTACAAAGACAAAAACAATTTTAAGAAAGATCCCGATTTTAATAACTTTAATTGATACTTTCACTACCAATGATTTATGTATATACTTAAAAAGCTGTTTTTATTGTAATTTGAAAAAAATGTCACTAGTAATTAACACATAATTTTTTTTTTCAAGAAAATTATTAAAAGCAGCAAAGTAAGTAGGTAACATTAATTGTAATTCGTTTGCTTGCAATTCAAAGTTAGAAAAACTGAAAAATTGCCCAGAAACCAGATTCACATAATATTATAAAACTGGTGGAAGTTTAGGGACTTAAAATGATACAAATTCAAAGTTCAAGGGTGTTACTAAAAGTTATTCTTCACAAAACACAAAACCCTGCCTTATCTGCTGAGCAGTGAGTACCGGAACGACGAAGCTATCTGAAAACTCAACAATGGCATCTCCGGTTACCACCGGCATCGCATTATTCTCTCAGTCTTCATTATTTATGCTATCTCTTAAAACTAAGGTTTATTCATCCAAAACCTTAATTCAATCATCTCACAGAATCCATCGTAACGGGTATTCGACGTTGCCATTCCTATCAGACCGAGCTTTGAGGTTTCATCATTTGAATCACAGAAACAGGGAAGCTTTGAAGAGAGGTCTGTCATCGGTTTGTTTTTACGAGACTAAAGATTCTTCAAACAACAAGGTGATTTGTTTTTGTTTGATTTGAAATCGTTTGCTAAAACACGGGGTTAGTAGGTGTTACAGTCATCGGAGAGAAGAAATTTATAATTTTATGGATTCATGCCTTGTTCTATTACTATTTAATTTTAACCACAGATGAAATCGTATATTGGGTATTACATTTAGGTTTTCCTGCATCCCTCATTTAGAATCAAGTTTCTGAACTTTAAAAACCTTAACTGTAATATGTAATGGTGATAATAGTAGCGTTAATCAACAATTTTAAATTGAATAAATCTGATTTTAATCAATGTATATAATAAATTTAGTAAAAATTGTGTTAATTTTGTAGTAAAAAATTATTGTATGGGACAAATTTCACTGTGAAAAACTATATAATCTTGTTTCTTGTGTGAAGAAAATCACTTAATAAATGGATTAACAACTCCTTTTGTTATTATTTATGTGAGGTTTGTAGATTTGCAAGTTATTATGCTGACTCAAATGGTGGAATGCTCTCTAGGGAAGTGGATTGGATTGGCCGATTCTGCAGCGATGGGATGTACCATGGGAGTGGTATACAGTTTCACTGACCTCACTTGCGTGTGGATTAAGGTGTTATTTTGAGCCTAACCAAATAAATACGCACATATGCAAATTTCTTGCATGTAGCATGCATATGCAAACTAGTTTAACGTAATTTAACAAAGATTTTTAGTCAGCAGATGACATTTAGGTAACTTCATCTGGTATTACAAGAAAATATAAAATCTTAGGTGTCATTAAACTGGCATTACGAAGCTAGAAATTCCATTTAGCATCCTGAAGGTAATATTTGCCCAGGCAGTTTTGTTTTGACAGGGCTTATAGAGGCAGCAGCTCTACCCTATCTTGGCTTTCAGTTGGGAGAATTAAGTCTGGATGAGAAGGCAGAAATACTGTTTTTTGACCAGGCGTATGGCTTCTTCCTTTATTTTTTTTCTTTATGCTTTTACTATTCTGGGCTTGGTTCCAAGAATTTCTTTTTTGTATGTTAGATATTTAGAGCTAAATCTAAATTTTGTTCTAAGCTTGTTAACTAACTCCAAAAGCACATAATCTATGGTTTTTTCTCCTAGTTGAAACTGTATATCTATTCTCAAACTTATCCCAAAGTAGTCAAATGAATTTCTTGTTGAAGTTTTAAGTTCATTGGTCGTATATTTTCTGCCAATTAATCTATCTTCTTGTGGCTTACCTTTTTCTAAAGTATTCGTGGTATTTCTTCCTGACAAAATTAACCTGTCTTATTCCTTTATAAATCCATTTTTCAGCTTTGCAACAGCTGTTGTACTTGCAACACTTTATAGTGTCACCAACAGGAGTGAGCAAAATCCTGATGACATATATCGCTATGGTAATTATCAAAGTGCTAGATCAGTTTTGCTATCATCTTTTGTCACTTATGATTGTTATTATTATATTCAGAAAATATTATTTTTTTATTTGATTACATTTCAGATTGGAGGGATCCTTTCAGTCTTCAGAGAGGATGGCTATTGTGGGCTGCAATTGGTCTTATTGGAGCCTTGATTACTATATCACTTGCAGGAGTTGCTATGTCCTTTTTTAATGGTGACCCGCCTCAAAGAGAGGTTAGTTCTTTAATTATATAACTATAATTTAGAGTAAGAGTTATTAAAATAGATTAAAGGTTGACACATTTTCTAGTCCCACACGGAAGAGAGATTGGATCTAAAGAGGGGTAATATTAAAATAATTTAGTTACTACTGCAAGCTATGATATCCATTTGTTTGTGAATTATTTAATGTATAAATAAAGTAATGACATGGTTTCATTCACTTGGTTCCAGACGGATGCTCTTGTTCGCTTACTTCCTTTGATTGGATCCTCAGGTGTCAGGTACACAACACTTGATTCTTTCAGTAATTCTCCTCTGAAATATGTAGTTAAAATTACTGTCATACTATAAAGTAAAATTGATATACATTTTTATGATTAAAGATCGGATGAGCTTCTGTGTGTGTGTTTGTTGCAGCACTGCTTACTTGGTAGGTATCACAGGTGTTCTAGCGCCAGTTCTTGAAGAAAATGTGTTTCGTGGCTTTCTTATGGTTGCCCTTACCAAATGGTATTACTTTTTATGATTATGTCAGCAATATTTTTGCACACACACACACACTCCTATATCTTTCTTTACATGTGTATTTGTCTGTCTTTTTAATAATACTATGTGTGATCTTGTGTTTTTGCAGGTTGCCTACACCGGTTTCGGTTGTTATAAGTGCTGCAGTATTCTCAGCTGCACATCTCACTCCTGGGGAATTTCCACAGCTCTTCATACTTGGTATCGCTTCTGCATAAAACCCAGCTTACCCCAAATGAAGAAAAAAATATTATTATGAAATTAAATTTTCTTTAAATACTAAGACATTATTGCAAGTTTAATGGAAGGAAATATAGAAAAGAAAACTGTAGATTCCATATTGTTATTCCATTTTCTCTGTAGGTACTATATTAATTTCTCCTTAAACCACATGAATGAGAGCTACAAGCTGAAATATTAAATTGAATGAAAACTAAAATTTGTAATTATTCAGGAACTGCTTTGGGGTTATCATATGCTCAAACTCGCAACCTTCTCACACCCATAACAATACACGCTCTGTGGAACTCGGGTGTCATCTTGTTGCTGACTTTCCTTCAGGTAAATTCATAATTACAGGTTTGTGACTCCATGGTTTGACCTAGAGGAGGCAATTACAGCCCGTTCACATCAATTTGGGTTGTATTTGATTGTTGCGGTTTATTAAAAAAGAACAAGCTAGCTAAAGTTTGAACTAGTCAAAAGGGGGCGAAGAGGTTAAAAGTCACCAAACATGTATCCAAATATCTTTGTTCTTTTATATGGCAAAGATTTGCACCAGCTTGTCCCTATTAGGACTCGAATGTCCCTCTTGGTTGGCACCACCTTGTTCCTATTACGTATAATTAAAACCCATGAACCCTAAGAACACATAACCCGAACATATAAACATTTGTAGATTTATTTCGCTCATATAATCAAGATAATTATCTGCTGATTTGCGTGGGTATCTTCTAGTATATTATACCATTGCTTTGTAATTATATTCAAAACATTATTTATCTACAAAGTTAAGTAAAAGGACCATAATCTGTGGGCAGGTTGGCACAACTTGTTTTGACATGCACATAAAGTTACCTGTTTACCCGAACCCATTCTGATGGGAATCAAGACCACCAGTTTAATCACACTGATGATAAATAGTAACTTGAGTAAACTGAAGTTAAATAATTTAGACAAGCTAGAAATGTTACAATTTTCATAGATTGTCTATTATTATCATAATCCGATGTGATTTGTCACAGTCTTCTTTTTGCCTCCAGTAAAAAAGGCGGGTTTTGGGATATGAGATCATGATACATCTATACTTGGTCTCTAAATAAGTGTTAATAAACTTTATATCATCTTTTTTTTTTTCTACTTGTAGATTCAAGGATATGATATCAAGGAACTATTGCAAGTGTCCTGAGAGAGATCGTATATAGTCCTATGTTTCTGCAGGCTGGCTATCTGGCTTTTCTCTCACACCAGGCCATATTTACCTTTGTTGTCTCTTCTTGTATTTGCAGTGAAAGCTACCAAAAACAGTGTTTAAGAGTGTATAGATTAAGAAAATTTATATATAGTTTACTGCCAAAAATTTCAAGAAAGATACTTGAAAGTTATGTAGTGTCGTCAAAAGGAAAGTAACCGGCCATTTTGATAATTAGCGATGACTTTTATAAATATATAATTAAAAGGGGGTTTGGGATTTTGCTTATTAAAGCTATTGATAACGTTTTGAGATTGTTAATTCTTTCTAGAATATAATAATAAGCTGATAAGTTGTTTTTATAATTAATCTCAAGCATCTTTAAAGAATCACTGTTTTTAGCAACTTCAACCGTATCATGGCGTTCAAGGTTTAAGGTTTAAGATTTTTTTTTTATCATTTATTATAAATAAATAAACGGCTTGATCTATTGGTATAGATACAAAGGACAACCAATAATAAGACACTGTTGAAGCCTTGAAGGTTGGTAGTAAATAGTAATCGCCCCTTTAACAAAATATACGTGGATCTTCCGCCTTAAGTTCCGTTTTATGTGACGTACGTGGATCTTTGGTCTTAAGTTCCGTTTTATGTAGACAAGTTGACGGATACTCGATGTAATATATTATTTGTATAATATAATATATAGTGTTCATAAGAGTAAACACCACGGGTGTGCATAGAAATCGAAAACTCGAAACCAATCCGTTAAAATCGGTAAAACCGAAAGTCCGAAACAATTTCAAAACCGACGGTTCAGTTTTAACTTCTGATAAAACTGATTGGTGCGGTTTTAACTAGAAACCGCCTCATTAAGGACCCGACCCGCTAATGCTCATTATACATTTCAAGGTCCAATTATGATCAATAACTTTTTATTTTTTTTGTCGTTTACCTCTTTTTAGATCGACGTTTATATTATAATTATATGATACCAAATGTTTATGTTTTGACTATTTGAGCTCAAAATGGTACTTATTGTTGAAATATGTTATTAGACACTAAATCTAATGCCGTAAATTAGATATTGAGACAGAAATTTGTATATAATGTTAGAAATATGAAGGTTAATACAAGAACTTTTATATTAATGTTGAAAACTAGGTGGGTACGGTTTTAAAACCGAAACCAAACCACTAATGACTAGAACTTGCTTAAACCGAAACTGATAGAAACCGAAATCATTGGGTTTGAAAATCCTAAAACCAAACTTAGCGGATTGGATTTGGGTTGAGCTTAAAACCGCCCCATGTACACCCCTAGTAAACATAATGGTGAAGGGGTAGGGGTCATGGTTGAGACACCATGCCTTGGTCACCATTGAAACCACTCCGCAAAGCCATGGTGGTTGGGTTTGCATGGAGAAGAAGGTGGATAATATGAGGTGGTAAGCAGATGCATGTCTAGGGTCCTCTCTCTCTCTCTCTAATTTTGTTTGGTAATGAACACTACGGGACTGAGTGCATGGTAGGCTAAATGGTGAGAGTAGAAGCAAACATAAAAGTATGGTGAGTGATGGAGGGCATCACTACCGGTACTCTAAGGTGTTATCATTTAATCATACTTAATACTCTAAGGTATGTTTGGCGTAATTAGCTTGAAATTGAAGAGAGTGTTGAAATTTTTAGAAGCTGGAGATTTTATTTAGAACTGAAAAATGAAGTTTTATTTGTATGAAGTTGTTTGACAAACTAGTTGTGGTATAACTTAAATATAAAATGACACAAATCTCCTAAAAGCTTCAGTAAAATATACCCTAAGTTGATCAATATATCATGTTATATAGGAATGCAAAACAATATTTATTCAGTTTAGCATAGAGTCTTAGTTGAACCTATAACTATTAAACTCTAAACTTAATTAGGTGCCCAGAGTGTTGTTGGTAATCATTGTTAACAACCAATTAATTTATTATTTACAAGAACCTGAAAACTAGATGGATGATTTTGTTAACGGAAAAAAACATATATAATAAAAAACTAGCAAGAAGCTTAGCCCAAAGAACATCTATAAGAAAAAACAACTAAGAAAAACAAACAAAATGTCTACAATACCAATCTATCTAATTTAACGATTTAGCTTTACCACGACTCTTATATTTCATCCAAAAGAACGAATAACTTTAAATTTGGCATGGAAGTAAATGTTGATAGTCAGTGTCCCTATTCTTGAATACTTTGTCTCTACTATATCTCCATATAGTCCAAAAGAATGTAAATAAGATGATATAGTAGAAGGCTTATATCCAGGGGTGGACCTACTAAGGGTCTGATGATGGCACATACCACCGTTTAATTTTGTAGACGTAGTGAAAAATTCTAATATTTTCAAGCCGGTGCTACCAGCCTACCAGTCAAATTTTTGAGTGCCAATGCTCAACAAAGTGATTTTTTTATACCATCAAAACATAATGAAAAATGATTTTATTTAAAAAATGATAAACTATAGTTTAATATTTTATTCATACTATACCTTAAAATGATTTAGTTTACATTAAAAATAACAATTTAATTAACATAGCTTCATATAATTTATGTTTTGTTTAGATTTTAGCCTTAAAATACATGAACAAATGAAACATCATTAACTTGACCCGACTAACAGGAAACCCGAAAAAACCCCTAATAACACCTATAATCTTAATTAATTTTATTTTTACTATTATATGGTGTCACTAGTTACAAAAATCCTGAGTCTGCCACTATCTATATCTATTATTATTTTTCATGAAATTGAATAAAAGATTATTAACAGCAAATTAAAGACCCAAACCAAGCTAAGAGATAAAACCCCATAATTAGAGATAATTAATCCAAGAATTATTAGAATTCTAAATAAAGAAGACAGAGATCATGTTTTGAACCAAACAATAACGAAGAAAAAAGAACTTCAACACCCATCAATAAATTTCAAAGACAAGAAAGATTACTACAAAAAACCAAATAAAACAATTATATTTATATTTGATGATCTAAAACTTTGAAATAGATCAAAAGGGAAACCCAAGAAAAACAAATTTAATAAGTTTTTTTTTTTGCCCGAAATGAAGTAGATACATGATTACATGAAAAGAGGAGGTGTGATGAATGCTAGAATTTGAAAAATGGATGGATCCATTAGAAAATTAAGGTTGCACGTTTGGGAAGCAAAACCTAGGTCAAAGATTAGACAAAAAGGGTTTATAACGAGGGCTAGTTTTCGGAGCTTTCACCAACTTTCAACTTCCCAAGATATCATGTTTGACTCCAAAAAAGTCTTGTATTAATTATCATATTAACATGCATGTAATGCATTTCAACTTACATTCAATCTATCTCCTTTAATTTTTTTGTTTGAAACATAAGAACAGTAGAAATCTAATATCTAGCCTTTAGATGCGGTGATGACAATGTCAAAGTTCCTTTCCTATAGGCTTTTCGTTTTGCTGCTACAAAAATAGAAATCTTGATTTGTTGCGGAGCAATTGGTGCATTAACATTTTATGATTTTTTCCCCTTAGCTCTTCTAGCATCTTCCTAGATCTTTATATTATCAATACAATTTTGCCATAAAAACATATACATATATATATGTACATATATACATAATAACTACACATATTATATATACGGCAAATACAAATAGTTAGTTAGATAAAAATAGTTTTATCACATTCAGGGGCGAAGCTAGGATTATTATATAGCGGGGGTGTACTACTTATCATAACATAAACCCAAAATTTAAAGTAGAAAATTAAAGAGTATTTGTTTGGAAGCACTTAATAAAAAAAGAAGAAGCATAGAATCGACAAACGACTAGCCAAGAACAAAAACGTAAAATTGAAATCATTAAAACTTAATCTCAAACAGTTGACTAATTTGGTAGATTTGAAGGCTTGATTATTTGAAATCGATCATAGTTCATAAGCATAAAATCAAGAAACCGTCAAATTATGTCTCGCAAATCGCACAACACAACCAATTAGGTTTCATACGTTGCGTGTTTTGTAACACCTCTTCAGCCTTCATCATTCATTATATAAGGCGTGTACTTTGATTGGGGTGGCTTGATTACAAATTAGTTGACTTGAGCCAATAATATGTATAGAAATTGGACTAATTGAGGGGGGGGGGGGGGGGGGAGGGGGGGCAAACGCCCTTCAGCTTCCTTGTGTCTCCGCCTCTGATCACATTTGATTAGAGCAAAGGCCAGGAGTTGTAAGGCGGCACTACTCGAGGATCATCAAACTATCCACGTGTAGTGTAAGACACAAAGAACACTTCACGTAAACTATAAGTATCCACGTGCAGTTTAAGATGCAAAGAACACCATACATGATGGGGCATATCGAGTATTATCCCACATCATACATGTGTGACATTGTAATGTGCTCAATAAGGGTGTTAGGTTACTCCACTAATAATCAATTGATTTTAAGTTGGAACCCTACAAACTTAATTATAATAAGATCAAGACAAGTGTGAAAATCAGGAGATGAGATGAGAAAAAAAATATCGTATTTCATATGCCAATCACTAAAGAGGCGTTTGGTTCGCAGATTTTTTTTCATGGGATTTGCATTCTGTCAAAGGATTTGCATTTCGCAGGATTTGCATTTGACAGCATTGTAAAATGAATTTGCATTTGGCAAAATGGTAAAATGGAAAATCCTTCATACAAAGCATTTTGAAATACCATGGGGGGTGGATGCATTTGTAAAATCCTTTGAGTAAGGGAATTTGAGGGATTTTAAAGAATTCTCAGCATTTAAAATTCCATTCATTTTTTTTCAACCAAACACAACATTTCCCTGTATTTGAAATCCCATTCACATGAAATCCCACGAAATACAGTGAACCAAACAGGGCCTACGTATGTAAGAGGATAAAGTAAGAGGAAATTTTTATAAAGAACAAGTAACTAGCTTTTCAAAAAGAAAAAAAAAGGAACAAGTGACCATGTGTTATTACATTGTAAGATGGATGATACGAAGTCTTTGAAGGTTTAAATGGTATCATATTATATATACGAATACGATATAATTAGTATCATATAATACAAGTACAATAAAATTTTAAAAAGTATATGTCTTAGTATCCTTTTTTCTGCAGGCGTATAATATGTACGTAGTAATCGGTTAATTATTTTATTGATAAATATAGATGAAAAGATATAAGAGACTATATAATATAACTTACTCATCACATGTATAATATATATATATATATATATATATAGATTTGACAAGCATGTGTAGAATTAATTAATGTTTTCACATCTAATTGATCAACATATTACATATAAGTTTAGGTCATGGGGTACGTACGTGTTTTAACTTTTTCATGAAATTAATTAACAAAATTGGTAAAAATCATCAAAATAAAGTGTACGTTATTTTTATGTGTTGAAATTAATTAATGATGTATATATAAGAAAGAGTAAACATTGGTATATATTTAGCAAAATAAAGTTGCAAGAGAAATATCAAAATCAGCGCGCAAGACTTGCTAGTTTTCAAAGTACGTTAGAGGAAAATGTAATTCTTGGTCTCTTAATTGGGAAGATTGGTGTAGTAGAACTTTTAATTGTTTTTTTTAATCTCATTTGGTTTTTATTTTGGATTTGATTGTAATTTTTCTAGCTCCTGGCTAGATTTTTTGTTATTAATATATTGCCTTTTTGCTGTTCAAAAAAGAAAAAAAAGAAAAAAAGAAAAAAAAGAAAAGTTGATGAAACCGATGTGCATTGTTTTCTAAAATACACACAATATATATGGAAGAATTGAAATGTGTAGTTGCTTTCTTTGTATGTGTCTACATTAAGCATACCTAATCCGTAATGCTTCAATATTAAAATAATTAACAAACATAAATATGTAATATGTTGTTAATTAAGATAAAACGTAAATCCCCCTAATTAAGAGTCAGCCATTTTTTCAGGTGGCCTTAATTAAAGGAGCTAGTTTTTACAAAGATCTCACTTTATTAACCCAAAATAAAGTGTGAAAGATCAAATTTTTAGACACTAGCTAGCTTCTACTGATCGATTTAGTTACACGTACACCACGGATATTCTTACATGCATGGAGTGAAAACGTATGTACATTGGCTTCAAGGGAATAAAGAGCTCAATTAATCTTCGATCGTGGGTCTATCGATCTATACCTACTTTAATTTGGTGTGTAAGGAAATTTCGCAACAGGGTGGTGTTAACTTTGAAAACTCTTCGATCTACAGACAGAATAACGATGCTAGCTAGCTACCTTCCCAAATCAAGTCATATGTTCTCCCTTAGTTATAAATCGGGTAGATTGGTGTACTGCCCCCAAATGGTGTATCTCCTCCTTGAATTGTTTTTCTAGTTCATTTTTTTCTTGTAGTTTGTTCATCTAGCACCTGGCTAGTTTGTTTAATAAAATCTTTTTCTCCGTTAAAAGAAAAATTAATTCAAAATACTAGTATGTACGTACGTGTGAGAGAGAGAGAGAGTTGAAAAAAAAAACTATAAAAATCACTGTTTACATAAAACAACTACCAAGATATAGACTCTAAAACTATATATCTCCAAAGACGTACTAACTTTGAGATCTTTATGTAAAATCCCTTTAATCAATCAATCAGTTAATTAAGAGACACTAAAGTTAGTGTAGTTTTTTTATATACGATAGTATAGATACATATGCTTAATTTGTTATTTTACGTACACCAAATTAATTTTGGAGTAACATTTATCAAACTTCCAGAACCTTCAAGGACATTTTTCTTACAAGCTTACAGCGGGTGCTTTAATTAATTTATTGTTTCTAAAGGGAAATTTCGAGGTTGTGATTCTGTACATGTTTTCATCGATCGATCATGTTTATGTATAAAAACGCTTAAATTTGGAATACATAGATACTCGAACAAGGCTTAATTAGCTAATTAAATTAGTTTACGTACACACATATATATATATACTTGAAATTAATTAGTATAAAAACGCTTAAATTTGAATTTGAAAGATATATATAAAGAAACAATGATCTTTTGACGAAGACCATGCATGAACTATATAGTTATTAATATATATATATATATATATTGGTCGTCTTTTGGGAGAAAAAGACTCGTTATTTCTAACTTTAATGCATATATACATGCAACTCTTTTTGGGGTTATGTTTTGAAGTACTTCCAAATTTATGAATCTCAAGGGCTTATAATTAGTTTGGTGTACGTACGTGTGTTGGGATCATGATTTTGATTGTTAAAATAAATTAAAAAAAAGCTACTCTAGCTTTGTCATCTAATCTCAATATTACATGAAAGTAATAGATGTAGTAGTTTCATTAATTGATTAAAATATAATAATCATGAGCAGATAAAGACAAAGTAAAATTCCAAGAAGAGGTGTTTAATCAATGCGTTGTTTAATTTATGATCGAAGTGTACTGTATTCATTTGGGGTTGTGGTTTCTAAGTTATGTGTAAATGAGGACTTTGGAAACCGGCAATATTTATATATATATATATATATATATATATATATATATATATATATATATATATAAAATTAGCTGCCAAATTCTATGCAAATCTTGAAGTTTAGTAATTAATTAATGTTTTATTAATTTAAGTATATATAATATAGCTTTTTTTAGTTAAATGGTATATATATATATATATTAATAATAATAATTCAAGTATCGAATAATGCAGTTTCTATTCCATTCCTTCAAAGCTTCTATTCCACTGACTTGTCAGGATTACATGAATATCTTAATTAATTAATTAAGCCCCATTTGCACCGCTGAAGATTCCCCTTACTGTCATACGCTATATCACACACACACGCACCCACACACTTGCAAATTAAAACCGGCTAACTCTTTAAGGTGACCTAAAAAAACGGCTGAACCTTCGGGGGCAGAACCCTATTCAGGAGGCATATCTTCATCTTCAAATTAACTAAACTTTCCATTCATTTTCATTTCCTTGTTTTCATGCTTCTTTCTCACTTAACCCTAGCTAGCTAGCTAAAACTACAAAACCCTAGCTACCTACTTTTCATTTCATCTACCTCTCACACTCGATCATCACTATTACTTTCTATCATCTTTTGGTTATATATGCTTTATATATATATATATATATATATATATATATATATATATATGGTTAACTTCTAGATCTAAGTAGAGATCGATTGTAAAGCTGGAATTTGTGTTGATCTTTCTGTTTTTAGTTAGTAGGATTTTGATCGATCAAGCTAAAAAGTTAAGGTTGGATATAATATAATGGAGGAGAGAACTAGTGAGAATGGTGAAAAGATAGAGGAAATCATGTTGCCAGGGTTTAGATTTCATCCAACAGATGAGGAGCTTGTTGGGTTTTATCTAAAAAGAAAGATCCAACAGAGGCCACTCTCCATTGAACTCATCAAGCAATTAGATATCTACAAACATGATCCATGGGATCTTCCAAGTACGTATATATATATGCTAGCTTCTTTTTCTTAATTTCTTGTTTTTTACTAATTACCTCATGTTTTCAAGATTCTTAATTTTTATGTTAATTTTTCCAAGATCAATTTTCTAATTTATGGATCAACTATATATGTAGAGTTGGCTATGACAGGAGAAAAAGAATGGTACTTTTACTGCCCAAGGGACCGTAAATACCGCAACAGCGCTAGGCCAAACCGTGTGACTGGAGCTGGATTCTGGAAAGCCACGGGAACAGACCGACCGATCTATGCCTCTGAAGGCTCGAAATGCATTGGTTTGAAAAAGTCACTTGTGTTCTACAAAGGGAGAGCTGCAAAGGGTGTCAAAACCGACTGGATGATGCATGAGTTTCGGTTACCTTCCCTCACTGATCACACCGCTCCTACCAAGCGTTTTCTTGAAAAAACCATACCTGCTAATGTAATTATTTACCACCTAGCTAGCTACTTTTTCTTTATACATCTTTTTCTTGTTACATTTCATCAAGGAGATCGATCACTTATTCATTATATATAATCTAATTAGAGCTTATTTAATTCTTAGAGATTTCAAGTTAGATGAAGGCGCTAGCTATTACTATACTAAATTTGGATCAAGAAACAAATAATAATAATAGGGATGTTTCATTGAAAGTGGCTAGTTCGGTGTTTGAGAATATTTTGAATTCTACTACATCTTGCAACGTCAAAACAAAGTCGTTTTAGACACCGACTAGCTAGATAAAATGTGATACTAATAAATAAAGAAACCTATGCACAAGCATACTCGATCATCCTTGGCTCTAGGTAAAATGTAATGCTATATATTAATCATTTATCAAACTAATTTTTGCTTGCAAATGTGCAGGATTCATGGGCAATTTGTAGAATATTCAAGAAAGCAAGCTCAACTGTACAAAGAACCTTATCTCATTCATGGGTATCTCCAATCTTGCAAGAAACTACAACCCTTTCTTCTTCTGATCCCAACATCCTTTCATCTCAACATGGCATCTCTAGCAACAACTTGCAACATTCATCCCTCACCAGCTTCTCTGCTAGTATTATGGATCATACTGCTAGTAACAACAGCATGTCTCTATACAAACCCTTTAATATTATAGACCAAATATCCCCTACACTTACTACTATCAATAATAAACTCCCTCAAAATTCCATTTCTAGCAGCGAAGACGTTAACTATTCCACAAGTTATCCTTATTTGTTCCAAGAATTACCGAACTACGGAGCTTCTAAATCATCAACAGTAGATGTGTCATCTTTGCTAGTTAACATGCCAGCTAATTCCATCTTTGGAGATATTGATAAGTCAGAGGGTTTGGACTACATTACTAATGGGCTGCATCACCATGATCATCATCAACAATATTTGAATGGCTGCTGCTTCTCAATCACTAATTTACCTGTAGAGATCCAAGAAAACTGTGCGAATATTCATGGTGGTGTTGAAGATCATCATGAACCAGCTGGTCATGTGACAATAGCGAAGGGGGGTCCGAATGAGGGCTGTGTCGACACGCATTTTGAGGACCAGTGTGGTTACCCTTTCATGAGTTTGCCATTGGGTTTGCAAGATGCATGGAAATCTAGTTATCTTTGTGATTCCTCTAGTGAGATCTCCACTGGTTTTTCTACTACTAACAAGTGCTATATATAACTAATTAGCTCAGTAGTTGTTTTTTTTTTGAGCCGACAGTAGTTAGTTAGTTAGCTAAGAGTTTGACATAGAATAGGAGCACTCCTTTAGCTTTGCTTTTTTTGGTTCTTTTCCCTTCTTGTAGTGATCCACATTTCTAAGTTTTGTTTCAATGAATCATTAAGTTAATTCAGGTATTTTTGGGTTTTGGAATTCAGTCAAAAGATCAAAGTATATATTTGCTTCATATTCGATATTTTGGGGTATCAATACTTGGATATTAATATATTATTATGTACGTCAAGGAGATTGTTGGCTTATAATTATGTGTCATGACTCTCGATCACTTTCAAACTATATAAGATCACATATTATTTATTATTTTTGGGTATCAATACGTACTTGGATAAAATTTTGGTTTCTAAAATGTTATTTTCTGCGTTTTATTTATTTATGTGGCACGTACGTACACAAGAAATTGCTATATTAGATTAAATCATTAAATCATGCATCCAACCCTATAGCTAGCTAGCTAGCTTATAATTAAATTAACTTGAAATGAAAGATTGCTAGCTTAGATCTTCGATCAAAGCCTAGCCATATGAGTTAGGGTCTTACATATTGTGGATTGCTAACGTTTAATTTCACACATTTTGTCACCTTTTTGAATCATATCAAGTATTTTGAACTGAATCGAACAATTAATTATTACGTGAAGTGTGGATATATTAATTGCAAACCCAATTATTAAGTATTTAAGTTATTCGGTGGGGGAACCGGGGGGACAAACCTCCGAATTTACATCTGAAATCGCCAACATGAACACAAACGAAATCTTTAATTTCGTATAGAAAGAAAACGAACCACTTCTATTCTCAGAGCCCACGGTATATGAAGAATGGCTCTTTGTTAATGGACCCGCAACAATGATTAATTCACTCTTAGCTTGCTATATATAATGTGGTGAATTTAACTAGATTGCTCCGTTGTTAAGTATTTAAGTTATTCGTTAATTATTAGTTAAAAACCCAATTATTAAGTATTTAGTTATTCTTTTCTAAAATGTGAATGCCAAATCACCGTTAACTTGGGAATTACAGTTGGAGCAAATATGAATCTTTCAAGAAATTGGCAACCGGTAATAGATAAGGTGAAATCTAGACTTTCAAATTGGAAAGCGAGAAATCTTTCCTTTAGGGGGAGAGATACGCTTTGCAAATCGGTTTTAAGAAGTATTCTTTTGTATTTTTTTCTCCTTATATAAAGCACCCGTTAAAGTAATTGAGGCGATTGAAGACTTAAGAAGAAAGTTTATTTAATTAGGAATTAATAATAATGGAAAATCTAAAATTTGTTGGGTAATTTGGCAAACAATGTTTTGGCTCCTAAAAAACCTTGGCGGGATTGGTATTAGGTTGCTAACAACCGCAAATATTTCATTATTAATTAAAAACCGATGATCAAGCCTTATGGGCTAAAGTCATCAAAGCTATCCATAGTGTGTCGGGTAGTGAGGCTAATGTTATTACCAATCCTAGAAAGGATGGCCGGGATTGGTTAAATATAGCCAAAGCTGGAAAATCTTTGCAGAATCTAAATATCAACTTGGAACAATTATTTACCCGAGAAGTGGGAAATGGGGGAAGTACGATGTTTTGGATGGATAGATGGATAAGTTCGACCCTATTAAAGTACTTATTTTTGAAATTATTTGTGTTAGAAGTTGATAAAAATTGCACCGTGGCTTCTCGATTAGGTACTATTCCTAGTAATGAAGTTGTTTGGGCTTGGTCCAACAATAACGAAGTGGTTAGATTATCAAATAAGATCGAAACATTGGAAAGCATGCTACAACAAGTTGTGCTATTAGATAACCCAGATACTTGGAGATGAGAAGGTGATTCATGTGAAGACTTTTCCGTTAGATATTTGAGAAATATTGTTGAAGTGAGAATGTGAATACAACAAATGAGTCAAAGCCTTTGGAATAAATGGCTTCCTCCAAAAGTTAATTGTTTTATTTAGAGACTTCTACTTAGACAAATTGCTACAAAAGATAATTTGAAGTCAACAGGTATTCAAAGTGGCACGGAGTCATGTCCTATTTGTGAAGGTGAGGAAGAGATAGTCAGACATCTCTTCTATGGATGTCCGAAGGTGAAGGAGGTAGGGAAAAGCGGGGGGGGGGGGGGGGGGGGTTGGTGTAAGCTTGATGAATTCTAACATTCATCCTTAAATGAATTCATATGCAATCTGCTAGATAAAGGTAATTCAAAGTGAAGAAATTCTTGGGTGCTATTATAGGGAGTGTCATGTGGTTTGTGTAGAAAGAAAGAAATAAGGTGGTTTTTGACAACTCAATATTCTCTACATGGAGGGTGATTGATGAAGTACAAAGAATGCTATTTACATGGATAAAATTTAGATCAAAGTTTAACTCTCTTGTTTGGTGGGGGTGATGACCATGTCAAAGTTCCTTTGTCTAGTCTTCTTTTTTTGTTGTTCAAGAAAAAAAGATAATTAGCTAGCTAGGCTTCAATTTAATAATCGTTTTGCATTTATAATACATATTAATTTATATACACATGCATCCATCCATACATACATGCATGCATGCATAGAAAAACTTGCTTATACATAAAGACATTATTAATAAACTATACAAGATTTCATACGGGATATGATTTATCCATGGAATATGATTCCTTAATTAACTTATACATTAGCTTCAAATGTGTTATACATTTATATCATATATGGAAGAATCAATTTCTTTAATGAAAAAATCATCTCTCATTTCATAAACATCTAATATATGCATGCATGCTACATACGTATACGTATATGAATACATATGAATACCAGTATACATGCATTTGTTTCATAGAACAGGCAAGAAATGAGTTTACATAAAATCCATATATTAATTACGTATGTAGATACACGTACGTACGTGTGAACATATGATCAAGCTATAGATAATAAGATATTAAAAATAATGAAGGTAAATTAATTATATCTTTCTTTTAATTTCTAATAGATAGATAAATTAATATAAAATCAAAGATTTAGTAATTTCAAGTAATTTATTTAGTAATAATGAAATGATATTGAAAAATGGGAATTACGGGGGAATTAATGCAAAATGTACTACAATTGACTCTTGGCATTGGTGGCTTTGACCATATTCATTAGAATGAGGGCTTGCTTAATTAAATTACATTTCCAAGAACAAATTTAATGTAATATATATATATATATATATATATATATATATATATATTCTTTATTATAATTAAGTTGACAAATAAAATGAAGACAAAAAGAAAGTCAGCAGGAAATTATAATTCTTCTATCAAAATCAAAAGGAGCTTTCATACTTCTCTCTTTCTTAGTTTTTGCACGCAAATGATAAAACAGATCCGGAAATTTTCTAAACATTATAATTATTTGCTTCTTGCTTTGATAGTTTATCAAAAATAATGATCCGTACATAACAAAATTAATCATATGTAACAACTTGATGCTTTATCAGTTTGTACCATATGTCATTTAAATAATTAATAAAACTGTCGATCCTAAACAATATTTTCCGGCCATTTGGAATGTGTGATTTTTCCCACTTAATTTTTCTATAAATTCATACACGACAAAAGCACTAGTAAACATGTAAAAACGATTAGTTATTTTTGAAAACGGCGTGGATTGTTAGAGATTTTTCGATCGATATAAACAAAATAGTAGTTATTTTTTGAAGGTTTTAAGGATCAGAGAAAAGTGATTTTTAACTTCTAGGTTGTGTCTATTCGGACCAATCCAGTAGTTCGGTATCATATGTTAGTTATGTCACCAAAAGTGTTAGAGTAGGGATGGCAAAAAAAACCGAAACCGAAGGGGAAAATCAAAACCAACCTAAACGGGGTGGGGACGGGGAAACCCGATTATTTAAATGGGGATGGGGACGGGGATGGGTTTGATGATCCCCACCCCGATTACCCGACATACCCGATTATAATTTAATATTATATATATATATATATATATATATAGGGGAGGGTTCAAACGAGAAACTGCGAGAACCAATCTTGGTCGTTCATTTTGGATAATGAAATTAATGGATGAAGAGCGTGCAGGGATTGCGTGTAAGGAATTTATGGATGGACAATCCAATTGAAGGAGGGGGAATTGGACGGCTTTGATTGGTTCTCGCGGTTCTCGTACGAAAAACAGTTCTCGTTTGAACTTTTCCCTATATATATATATATTAATATACATAAAATTAATTTTAAATATAAAATATACAAATCTTTATACACTTTCATAACCAAATTTTAATCGTTGTCTTTATTTGCATTATTTGGTTTTGATATTTTGGATGCATTTAAATTCTTTAAGACTCTAATTTTAGTTCAGATATGTTTGTATTCGATAATGTCGTGTAATTTAGTATAATCGTTTTTGAAAACTCGTGACAAAATCTTAACAGTGACGATCCCCATAGTAAAAAATCATAGTTTTAGTTTAACGGATATCTCTGCAATAAAAACTACCAATGCAATAGTTCGGTTTAAAAGCACCTGTTTGCTTATTGTGTCATATGTTAATCATGTCACCACAAATGTTAGAGTGAGGGGAGTACGTACTCACATCCCATCATACACACGACACTGTTAATCAAATTTTTACTTCTACCACACAACTCACTCAAAGTAGTAGTTACTTTCCATATGTCAACCAAATCATTGAACTTACCAGAGGTGTCTTTGAGGGAGTGCATGAGGTGCGGCCGTACAGGACCCACGTTTTAAAGGGGGCCCAATTTTAAAAAAATAAAATTTTAAAAATCTCATGTTTTAATTAATATATTAAAGAAGTGAATATGTTGATCGAATACTTCAAAGAATTCAGAGAAACATGGTTATCTAAGGCTATTGATGATGCTAAGGAACTTGCCATTGAAATAAATATTGATCGGGTATTCCCTTAGATGCGTCAGGTTCGTAGAAAAAAACAATTTGATGAGAATTAAAGTGATTAAGATGTCTTATTTTTAGCTCGTGAGAATTATTAAGGTTAATTGTTTTTTATATATTGTTGATAAAGCTAGTGCTTCTCTTAAAACTAGATTTAAACAGTAAAAAGAGTATGAAAAAGTATTTAGTTTTTTGTTTCCTAAAAAGTTAAAGGAATTTGATAATAAAGATTTTAGTTTTCCCAATGCAATTATTGCATATAGGTGACTATTCCGGTAACCATTGCATCTGCAGAAAGAAGTTTCTCAAAACTTAAGTTGTTAAAATGGATTGCCAATGATAGCTATTGAAAACGATATTTTGGAGAGTATTGATTACGAAGGGTTAATTCATGACTTTGCTTCCACTAATGATAGGAGAACTTCACAATTCATGTAACTATATAGTATAAACTATTTTACTATCTTTCTTTTGTTTTAGTTTTTGATATAGTAAATATCGTAGTATTAGTGAATTTTTGCTTATATATATATATGTGTGTGTGTGTGTATAAGGAGTCCCTTTTTTCACTTCGCACAGGATCTTCAAAATTCACAGGACACCTCTGGAACTTACATAATATCCATTGAAAAATTAAAAAGTAAAAAAAAATAGAGAGGGAGGGTGAATATTGCTAGACCCACAAGACCACCATCACACAACTTTGGGAGATTCCTTCACAATCACATGGAACCCTCCTTTACATTTTCATGAAGTGGATACAACGCGTAAATGACCACACCGTGAAAAGCTTGACCACATGAGTGTCTCACCCAACTCCCATCACTCTTATGCAATTCATACTTGTAAGAAACATCATTCAATAAAGAAGTATGATGTTTCGAATGTACGTAATATTAGTTTTTAACTCTCTCTCTCTACACACGACACACCCGTGGCCCGATAAAGTGAGAATATGTTCAGGTTCGATCACCAACAAATTCCAATTCTTATAAACCTACCAGAAGAATCTAATCTAAAATATACAACACATGAAAGAACATGAACCTGCAAGGTTATCCATTTTTTAAACTCATATGGCTGGCCCAAGGACGAGTCAAGCCCAACCTGCCGAAGGAATCTGCTTTGAGAAATAGATCAACATAGCCCATAACGACACGAACCTATAAGAACTAGCACAATTAATCAGGCTTAGAGATTACCCAACCCATTAAGACTTGAAACATATTTGGATCAAACAAATATTAAATTACACTAGTAGTACTCCGGTCTCACTTGTACTTTAATTAATGTTTGTAAGTATGTTACGTACGAGTGTTGTTTAAAATAATCTACATCCAAATATTTAATTAAATTTTTTGGTTCCAAAGTATCTGAAAATTCAAGTATAATTAGATTCTGATTCCAGTAGCAATATATTAAAATTTTGAATGAATATTTGGAATTTTTTGTTCACACGTATATATATATATATATATATATATATAGTTTTTGATACATGAAACATTCATTATGAAGCGGATCTGTGTTATTTTAAAATGACCGATCGATCGACCAGTGTTTAAAAACTAGTTGTTTAGTAATTAGTTTTTCAAAAATATAGCTTTACAAGATTTTAAGATACTCTGATATTGAAATTAAACCACTAACCGAATATCCGAAAATCTAATCTCATAATTTGATAAAAAAAATGACAAATTTTTCACTGCGTAAGGTTCATGATATAACATTCGGAGAGCGACTAATAAATTTTAAAGTGTGGTACGTTTTAATTTATGGTTGAAAACGAAGTTAATTTATTGCCTAATAATAATAAATAAATATATAAAGGTGGCCTAATTAATTAAGCTGCTGCATGTGTTATGTGTTATCGTCGACTTACGCAGTCGTCATATATTAATGGACTGTTTTTTAAAAATTAATTTGTAGGATATATATTTTTGAGGGGCATATATGTAAAAATGTTCGACTACGTACGATTGACATGACAACTAAGAGCAGTAGTACGTCGGTGTTAACTAATTAATGGTGATGGTAAACATGGAATTTTACAACGTACGTACGTGGACCAATAAATAAATGGGAACATGTTCCAATTCATCTTCCATCATAAACTTAAGGTGGAGAATCGATTCTTAAAACAGAATTCTAACCTTTGGAATACATGAAGAAATGTTTACATGGATTCTTTTATTATACATATATAAGGAACTACAAGTTAATTACGGTTATCTATCTACAAACATATATAGGAAAACACTAAAACTCATCCATCACACTAGAATGGCTGCCCACACATATGCTAATAAAGGCTACTACACTGATGCTTCGCCACACATAGGAGGTTATGTTTATGAGCCACAACATGTCAACTGGTACGTGGTTGAGACCACCATGGTTGAACGTGTTCGGGTCCCCACTATTGGGTACAGGTATACCCAATCTGGTGGTGTACCTAAAGAGCATCCCCAAGACTATGAGCTAACATATGGATCAGAGTATGAGAACTCAAGCCCGCCCCGTCACCATGAAAGACAAAATCGTATGACTAACTTTCACAAGAAAATCCAAACTGGGGCAAGCCGACCTGAGAAGACTAGTAATCACTCAGTTACAGAAAAGTACCACCCTACAAGCCCAAACAAGTATCGCCCTACAAGCCCGGACAAGTACCGCCCTACAAGCCCGGACAAGTACCGCTCTACAAGCCCGAACAAGTACTCCCGTACAAGCCCAAACAAATACTCCCGTACAAGTCCGAACAAGTACCACTCTACGAGCCCGGACAAGTACCACACTACAAGCCTGTGCAAGTACCATCCTACAAGCTCGAACAAGTACCCCTTTACAAGTCCAACACCTAACCATCCCTCAAAAGAAGCCAACTTGATCAACGCCAAAACCTTGCCAGTCCCAAACAAGTATCATCCTACAAGTCAGACTAAATACCAGCCTACAAGCCAGATAAGCAGTTATTCCTCGAAAGAAGACGACTCTAGAGCTCAAAACCTGCCAAACCCAAATAAATATCGACCTACAAGCCCAACTCGTAGCTTTCCATCAAAAGAAGGTAAAGCTATTAATACCCAAAGCTTGTTAGCACCAAATAAGGAGCACCCTTCAAGCCTTAGAACAGAAGGAGGTAGGCAGAACTTTTCAAACCCAAATAATCACTGGCAAAGTAAAGCTCCACATGCAACACATCATCCTCTTATGAACCCCACCAACGATATCGATGAAGCACTGAGTCTTCTAGCAGTATCAGCAAATTACTCACCACGCTCTGACCCAAAGAGAGAAGGAGCATTTGACAACATATACCCTCGTGCACGACCAGTTGAACATGAAGGGCAATTCGCTAGGCCCATATTCGGGGTTGGAACTAACCGCTATGAAAAATCAAACATGATCAATAGCCATGAGGCCATAAGGAGGTACAATGGAGCTTATGTGCCTTAAGTAGCCCGTAAAATGGATATATCATCAATTATGGATATAAAATGGGCCTTGTGTGGCCCATATCTATGTGTTCTTGCAAGTTGCAATGTTGTGTAATGAGTATTTGTATAAATAATCTTAACTTAAAAGGTTCTAATGAATCAAGTTTGCTACTATATGACGTGTTGTGACTTCTGTGAGATATAATCTTACCTATGTTATAAAAATTATAGTATGTTTATTAATTAATATTTTTATAAAAATATGAAGGGGTTGAATAGTTTGTATTTCCAATTTTTAAAATTATTATCGTGCAAAATAATTATTTGTGCACAACGGAAGCAATTAATAAATATTATGTGATACTCTCTATACACTTTTCATAGAAGTGTGTTTAATAATAAATGATGAAAACTTGTAGCTCTTTGAACCTTGCTCTTGATCGTGAGTTTTCTTCTTTGAATATAATCTTTGATAATAACTTAAGAAATCATACTTTAGATGTAGATATCAAAACTCACAAATATTCAAAATCGACCGAATTTAGAATGGCAAATGGAGAATACAAATGACCATAAGTGTACCTTTTATAGACAGAAATTAAAAGACAATTTTCAGATCTAGGTGTTCGACGGTCACACCCCACAGTCAACCGTAGGTAGCCCGGTTCTACTTAAACTTTGCATTTTGTCTTTTAAACATTTTAAAATCTCTATAACCTTGTTTGAAAAACACGTTTAAAGATATTCGAACATAATATCTTAATGAATGTATTTTAAGATATGTAAAGATAGATTTACCATTAACCTCTTGGTTAAAGCTTCTATTCAATAGATTTTGCTGACTTTCTTATCAATGTAATGATTTGATTAGAGATTCGACACCTCAAGAGAGATCTTTCTTCAAGAAGATTGAATCACCAACTCATGTGTTAGTGATTTTGAATTTTAAACACAAGATCATTTTTGTGAGATTTTAAATTTTGTACAAAACTTTTAAAATCAAGGTTTCCTTTCCCTATAAAAATCCTTTATGGTAATTTATATTTTAAAAATACACTGTTTGTTGTGTCCAAACAATTCATATATTCAACTAATAAGTATTTGGACAAACTTATTCTTTTCATGTATTAATTTGGATTTATAAAAATTGTATCACATTAAATCCAATATTAAAATTATTATCATTAAAATATTAAATTAATATCTTTTATATTTTTTTATCATTGATTATACTGAAATTTTAGTAGTATATAAATTAAAATTATATTTACTTATAGATTTTTCATTTTGTGGATACTTGGTTTTTTTTTTTTTGAGAAAAATACGCGAAAATACAAAAAACTTTACCAATATTGTCATTGTATGCAATTAACTTTATTTTGTACTTAAAAATACATACAACTTATAAATTTTGTTTATTGTACAATTGGTAACTTGATTACCAGGTTACCGATTATCCATTGTATACAATTAACAAAATTTGAAAGTTTTTTTTATTTTTAGGTATCAAAGTTCTTTTACTTTTTTCAGATTACCTGTAAGTTACCTGTTATAATAGGTAACTTGCATACAATGAACAAAATTTGTAAGTTGTGTGTATTTTTAGGTACAAAATAAAGTTAGTTGAATACAATGACAATATTGACATAGTTTGTTGTATTTTTGTGCAATTTGTCCTTTTTTTTTTTGTTAAACTTAACATCGTTTGGAGACACATTGTTATGACCAAAAGATTTTCATTAAGCTATAACATTTTGGTTTGGGTAAATTTATGAAAATAGCCTTTTAGAATTATTTTATTATACAATGTTTAATTGTATTTATTAATTTTACCTTAATTCCTAAAATTTACATCGAAAAACAATTTAAATTTTTAAATAAATGTTTTAACCTTCAAGTTTATTGCAAGCAACATGACTTTCTATAACATGTTTTATACCTTAAATTTGTTTGATAAAATACAGTTTAGTCCGTAAAATTTATACTTAAAAATGGCATAATTCTTAATTTTTTTAATACACGCATATCCATCAAGTTTGAGACTATTTATAACATTCACTAAAAAAAATATAGAGGTTAAAACAATTTAAAATGTAAAGTTATAAATTAAGCCATATTTTAACCAAATATATATAAATACAGTTTTTGTTTTTCTTTATATATTAAATGTTTCCTTTTCCAGCTCTTTTACTATTTAGTTTTTAAATTTATTAATATTACATTTATGTGATTAATTTTTTGTCCTTCTTGTTTTTCTTTTATAATTTCTAGGATATAATATTCGGTATAAATACAAAATTATATCTCTAATTATTTCATTTTTAATTACATTTTGATGTAATTACACCGTATACGACATTTATCTTAAAAATATATTTTTCGAGATCTAATACTAAAAACTGCATTTGTTCGCTATCTATCATATTATCTTACTAAAAAATGCATTTCGTTCTTTTATAACTCTTTTATCACCTTAATTTAAATATTTATATTTAGATATTAATTTATATATTTTGTTTATCGAAAGCTCCGTTGCTACAGTAAAAGTCATCTCGTTTTTATTATGCTACAAGAATTTAAATACTTGTTTTTTTGTTAGGAGAAGGGTCAACGTTATTTATTTAATATATATAACTCTATTTGTGATTATTTAAGATATTAATGTTTTGGACCAATTATATTAATGTCTTAGACGTTATAACAATTTATCTATACAAATAATTTTTTTGTATTAGTATTTTATTCGCGTGATGAAGTAGGAAACAGTTTATTTATTTTTTTTAAAGATTTCAATTTAATTTTTCGCTTTTAAGCTAACTTAGAATGAGAAGTGTGATTATCGATAACATATGAACTTTATATAAATTTAAAATTAATTAAACACTTAATTTGAGAAAAGACGTCGTATGTTTTTGCTTTTATGATTATATTTTGGTATCTACACCTTAATTAGTTTAGTTTATTAATAATTAATTTGATGTGAAGTTATTGTTTTTTTAACCTTAATTTCAAAATTCATTCTTTTAATATAAAAATGTACAAAACAATTAAAACTAAGATAAATATATAATTCTAATCAATTTTTTTGACAATATATATTATAAATTTTTATAGATACATATATATATATATATAACTAGATAAATACTCGTGTGATACAGTGGTTGTTTAAGAAATTGATAAATATTAAAAAATATTAAATAATTATAAAACAAGAAAAAAATAAAAATTAAAAAAAATGACGATATACAAAGTCAACACTACAATCAAGGTAATAACGTTACGTATTTATTTGTTATACTAAAAAGAATTTAAAATCATTATAAAATATTTTAAAATAACAAAATTAATAATTTAGTTAAATATTATATTTTGAAATGTCATAAAAAGTAAATATGATTTTTGTAAAATATGATATGCAAATATGATATTTTAAGATTTAAAAGAGGTATATATGAAATTTCTCTAATAATTTTAATTCAATTTTGACCAATAAAAGTCAAAATTGAAATTTTAATTTTAAAAATGGATGGTTAGGAAGAAAGAATTAAATTTATATTATTAAATGAAAGGATATTATCGTTTAATAAATTTAATAAATGTTAGTCCTTTATTTATATTAGAAGATAGAAGATTATGCATATTAAATTCTATTAGTAAATCTAGACCGTTAATAATGTTTACTTTAAATATTCGTAATCAACTTGTGTTATTTATTACATATTAAATTTAATACAAATATAGTTAAAGCTGTTTTAGAGTATTATAAAAGATGTTTTTGTATATTTAAACTGGTCTTAGAAAAAGAAGCTAAATAATTTATAATTTATATAGTAATAAAGATGAAGTAAAATTTGTAATTCCTAAAAACCTACGTCATTTGATATTATACATATTGCCACCAAAATACACGGAAGGAACTAACTACATTAATACAAAAAAAAGTTATATCTAATTTAATCTAATGTAATATAAATAAAAGATTAATTAAAATCTTAACCTTTAATTTAACAATTTGATCTTAATTATACAATTTTGATCATCTATTTATTCAAGATTGAAGAATTAATTTTGACTTTTAAAAAATCAAACTAATGCAAATATAGTTTGAATTTAAATCTAATAAGACAATTTTAATATGTTGACTTATTATATCAAAACGTTATGAGATATATTTAATAACTTATAAAACGTTGAATAAAAATAATTTTTATATATGGGTTCTAACTTTTTTTTAGAAATATTAATATTAAATTTGTTTTTTTTATGTTTTTAGTATTAAATTATGGACAAATTGTAGTAAAACACAGTGAACTTTCTACAAGTTACTATTATATACAACCAGTTTTTATTTTCTTAAAAATAATACAACCAACTTTCATAATACTCACATTGTGTAATACCCGAACTCCCGAAAAGTAAATAAAAGAATATTTTATTGAGAAAATAATATCGTGTTGAGTTGTGAAATTTATGTTGGACTAGTTAAGTTCTATTGGGTTAAGTACGTATGTATATGTTTGGGTTTGAATGAATTAATGGGATAATGGACTAGACTTGTGTGTATGGTTGAATAATGTTTCTTGGGCCCAATCAAGGAAAAATGGGCTTAGGCCTTTTAGAAGGCACACACACACACACACACACACACATATATATATATATATATATATATATAATTATATAATATGGGCACAGCCTCCAACAACTCTTTCAAACACTGTTGCATTGAGAGAGAGATGGTGTGTGTCTGTGTGTGCTTAAACCCCACGAAAGAACAAGGAGGAAGAGAGCCAAGAATCATCTGGAACTTGAAGAATTGTTAAAAGAATCATCAGGTAATGTTTCTTACCTCATTAGGATACTGTAGATATCAATTTTATCTTGTTTAGATGATGGTAGCATGATTTAGAATCTGGGTTTTTGGGTTCTGGGTTTATGAAGAACCAGAGAAAAAGAATTGAAAGCATGAGCTTCAATGTTTGACGAAATGTGTTTAAATCTTGAAAGAAGTGTTTAAATGAGTGGAGAAATGTTTTGAAACCAAAATGAAATGATTTGTTTGAGTTTTGAAAGAACATGATTTTGGCCATGGAGCCTGAAAGTTGAAAATGATGAACTGACAGGGATGAATATCATCCATGCGACTTTTATGTTTGTGTCGTACGACACTTGGTTTCCCCTCATGCGACTTTGTGTTTTGTTCCATGTGACCCTCGATTGAAACCCATGCGACCCTTACCTTGTTTCATGCGACTTTCATACTGAAACCTTCATGCGACCTTTGAACTTGTACCATGCGACTTTCAGTACTTCATGCGACTTTCACATGATGTCCCATGCGACCTTCATATGGTCCATGCGACTTCCATACATAAATGTCATGCGACCTTCATCTCTACACCAAACACCCCATGTGACTTATGAAATCCGATAGTTCCAATATGACTTCAAATCCGATAAGGTTGAAATCCGGATGTGGAATCCGATAAGATTGAAATCCGACACTTTTACACTCGACGCGACGCGTCGGTTTGATGGACGCGACGCGTCCCCGACTTTATGGACTTTAATGCATTTCTTATTGTTACATGCCTTGTGAAACCCGAATGTATTACGGGGATTAACAAACGAGGTATTCGTACACGGTATTGAGTTGTTAGACCTATTGTAGGTGACGGTTGGCTAACAAGTAATCACAAGCATATTAGTGAGCTAAGTTTGAGAGCTAAGACGGCAAACAGGTGAATATTCTTACTTACCATCTAAACCTTATGATGTATGTGTTTAATGTGCTACATGCTATATGATTAATGTATGATGAATGATGAATTCATGAATGATGACTGAGGAATTCATGAACTGATAATGTGTTATGCTATGCTATTGATTAGACCGTTCACTTCGGTGACGGGGATGATGAGACCGTTCACTTCGGTGACGGGAATGATAAGACCGTTCACTTCGGTGACGGGAACGACGAGACCGTTCACTTCGGTGACGGGAATGATTAGACCGTGCACTTCGGTGACGGGAATGATGAGACCGTTCACTACGGTGACGGGAATGTTGGGACCGTTTACTACGGTAGCGGGAATGAAAGATGTAACATGATCGTAAAGAAAATGATGTGATGTCATATGGTCGATTGTAAGTAAGTGTACTCGCTAAGCTCTGTGCTTACGGTTGTTGTTTAACCTTCTTTTTAGGTGACGGCCACAACGGGGCTCCAGCACGCGGTTGATAGCTCATACTCCACAAGCTTTCGCAAATATCAAACTAATAGTTTTTAAAAAAAATTTGGGACGTTACATATTGTATACAACTTGTTGTATACTATGGAAGTAACAACAAAGTTCATTGTATACAATGAAACTAAACAATAGACACATAAAAAAAATTGTTTGCATACAATGAGGGAATTATGAAAATTCATTGTATTATTTTTAAAATTTTAAAGTTAGTTGTATACAATAGTAGTTAAGACAAAGTTTATTATATTTCATGTAATTTGCCCTAAATTTATAATGCGAGTATTGATAGATTATGTATTATAGATTGTAGTATTACCCGATAATAATTTACTTAATTAGAAGGTCAATTTTATTAGATATTGATCTTGAAATAATTTCTTTAATCGTATTATACTATTATTATACATATATGTTTAAGTATTTGAAACAAACATAATTATACTATATGGGAGTATGGGACATGCATGATACATAAATAATTATTCCAACTTATCTCAGAGGATATATACGTATGTATAGGTGTATATTCTTTAACATTTTATATATTGGATTTATACGCACATATATATTCTTTAAGATAGATACACACTCTCTCGCTCTCTCTATTTATATATCTATACTACTATATAAAACATTTAACATTCTCACTCTTCCTTAATTTTAAGACTTCTTAAAATTCAATCAAAACAACATCTTGGCCTTTCATTTTATTTAACTTAATCTCATCCACTCAATCTTTAACCATTCCAATCTCTTTCCTAATTTACTTTAACTTTTTATTCAATTAAAATATACTCTCACACAAACATAATTATACACACATAACAACATAATTTCTAATATCTTATTAACTTCTCTATCCTTATTTCACAAATATGATTTTTTTCCTTATTTTAATATCTTTTAGATTTTATTTTTAAAATTAATAAAATAGTTTATGCAAATAAAAGAAAAATTGAAAAAAATGGGACATGTTGCTAAAAATTTTTTTTTGTGACATTGAATTTTGCGAATAACATATCATTACATTTTTTAAAGCGGCATATTATAAAACAAAAACTATTCGACTTCGCAGCATTGCGCGGGTACGATGCTAGTATGTGTTTGTGTGTGTGTGTATATATATATATAGGGGATGGTTCAAACGATAACCGTTTTTCGTACGAGAACTGCAAGAACCTACTATAGTCATTGATCAAAGAGATTGATGGTCCAGATTAAAAAGTTTTTAATGGATAACCTTAATTAAACCGAACTTATCCTTAATTAATTAAGTGCAATATAGACATTTTATATTACCCCCACATTTTTTAAACTAATATATACATCAATCGAAAATGTGTTAACTTACAAAAGTTATATTAAATTAACGAGAAATTATGCTCTTTAATTTGAGACCTATCTAACTATATTTTTTCGAAATTATGCACATGCACAGATTCACCTATTTTTTTTAACACAAATGTAGATATACACATGTGCAAATATTTGCACATGTGCATAATATGCACATGTCGAGCTGTACTAATAAAAACCCAACAAATGTGAATTTTTTTCCAAAAAATATAGTAAGATTGGTCTCAAATTAAATATCATAATTTTCTCGTTAATTTGGTATATTTTTCGTAATTTAACGCCTTTTCGTTTGATGGATATATTAGTTTTAAAAAAAGTGAGGGTAATGTAAAATGTCCACACTACCTTTCCTTTTAAAATAAATAAAAAAGACAGAAAATTAAATGATTGGCTAGAAATGGTTCTCGTACGAAAAACAGTTCTCGTTTGAACCGCTCCCTATATATAGTTGTAGCAAACATTGACCATGATTAATCAAAGGTTTAATATTAGTTGTGGCAAACATGTAACTAATTAAAAACACAACCGTCATTTTCACTTTCTAAAAATGCTGGAGGGGTATTTTGGACAAATTGCTGAAATAAAGGGGGATCACTTACCCCCATTTTTTAAAACTAAAATATTTACTAAACGCAAAGGTATTAAAATATGAACATTTTATTATACTTTTTAAAGAAACTTTTTTTGGTTTTGCCGGGTTTTTTTTTAGCACAGCATGAGATGTATGCACATGTGCATTTAACACTTGATTTTTTTCAAGCACGGATGCATATGTGCGCCACTCATTCATATTGCATAGGTGCGTCTGGGTGCATATATACACCGTGCACGTGTGCATGCCGTGCATATATGCATATGCACATGTAGACGTAACAGTTCTCGTTTGAACTCTCCCTATAATATATATAAGAGAGAGATGAGAGAGATCCGGTGTAAACACATTTTTAGTAGAGAACAGTAAAAATACTTGTAGACTAATCATTTAATTAAATAAATAAGGGATATAAACTCAGCATACCTTAATTAAACCAAATAATTAAAATTCAACATACCTAAATTAAACAAAGTTTAATATCAACCATTAAATAAAGATCATCCAAGGGCTATAAACTGTTCTCCAAGTTCCGACCTTAAAAGGTATTCTCATTTTATATATATATATATATATATATATATATATATATATATATATATAGGGTGAGGATTCAATAGGAACAATCCTTAAAATATGAACGCTAGGAACACTGCATCTAAAATCACCGCATCCAACTTAAAATCATTGCATCTCAGCTAATAAACACGACATCTTGTCTATAAATACCGTATATGTGTTACACGTCATGCACTTGCATCATGTCTATTTATATGTGTTGCACGTCGTGCACTTGCACTCCACGACTTGTAGTTTTCAATTTTTTCGATGCTGCACGTCGTGCACTTGATCTCCACGATGTGGAGCCGTTCCAAATTGCGAACATTCGTATCTAATCCCGGTTATATATATATATATATATATATATATATATATATATATAGGGGAGGGTTCATTATATATATATAGAGAGAGGGAGAGAGGTTCATACGAAAAGTGAGAGAAAAAATTACAACCATCGGATCATATAATCAAATGTTAGGATCATATATGGCATTTTTGTAATTAAATTGTGTCTTTATAGATTATTAATTTAAATTAAAACGGTAAAATAGACATTTGTCCCTACATAATCATTTACCTAAATTAATTCACCACCAATTATCCTCTCACCTACTCATTCTCACGCCTCCTCAATTTGAAATTGTGATTCGTATATCTCTCTAACTTTCTCCATACGCTATACCAGACACCTCATTTTAAAGACCCCAATTCGTATCTCTCTCTCCATATGCTGCTAGACGCCGCCCAGAGCAAACATTGAGGTCGTCGTCGGAGGTAGGTAGAGGTCACCGGAGCCACACATTGAACCACGGCCGGTCAATTGGTCAGCAACATCGTCGAGCGCCGCTGTCATAGCGCACCACCACCGTGAGCTACCATCACTATCCAATAGTCACCACCGCCAGTCAACCACAAATCCGTTGCCCCTTATTTCTTCGTCCTCTCACCGACGCTGCACCGAATCCGACAACGATTCATGTCACCGCTGGTGCCCTTTTACGCCACCGCTGACCCTTTGACGCTGCCGCCCTTGCCGCCGCTAGTTCTACCACCCTCGCCGGTTTTTCTTCTTTTTGAAGACTGCCTCGCCGGTTTGTTTTGGGTTGTGTAACAGTGAACAAGGTGTTTTATTTTAATTGTTTATCTAGTCTTTGAGTATAATTTATTGCTTCTTAGTATTACTTAGATTTGTTTGTGTTGTTTATTGGTGAATATAGAGTTTAGTATTTAGAAATATTTTAAATTTAGTGTTATTTTTTGCTATTCATTGGTGAATAGCTTATTTTAAACATTTTTTTATTATGCTACTGGTTTTTCAAATATTTAATTACAAATATTCATTTGAAATCTTTTGTGGTTTAATATTACGGTTTCGCAAATAAACACTTTTTTATTATGATACTGGTTTTTTAAATATTTACTTATAAATATTCATTTGCAAAACGTTATAAACTTAAACCCGAATTGTAATCACAATTAAGCTATCAAGAACCATAAATCGATATATATTGAAGGAACCCAAAATCAGATGGAAACATTCAAACAATCGAAAACCCATAAAAAGATGAATCATGAATGTGAAAACCCATCCAGATCTGGGTTCTTTGCAAGTTTTGAAATAATAATAATAATAATAATAATAATAATAAGATAATATTGATTTTATTTTGTATTATTTTTAACAAAAAAAATGCCGGCACCAAGTCATCGAATGTCATTGTCACATCATCAAACTAAACCTGTGACTCGTAAGTATATAATCTATTATATTAGGTTCAGTAATTAAATGATATAACTTTTGAAAGTTCCGTACATTAAAAGATAGGGTAAATTATACAAAAATACAATAAATTTTGTCTTAGTTACTATTGTATACAATTAACCTTTTATTTTAAAAAATAATACAATCAATTTTTATAATCATCGCATTGTATACAAGTTGTTGTATACAATGAGAATAATGACAAAGTTCATTGTATACAATTGTAACTAAAAATCAGACACAGAAAAAAGATATTTGCATACAATGAAATAATTATGAAAGTTGACTGTATTGTTTTTAAGAAAAAAGAGTTGGTTGTATACAATGTTAACTAAGACAAAGTTGTTTGCATTTTCATACAATTAGCCCTAAAAATAAGTTTGGAAGTTAACTATATAAAATAGCAAAACATGATAGGTTTGGTGAACTAAACCCTTCTAGAATTGTCTCCAACAGCTTCCGATTTGAAGCAGAGTTGGATCTGTGATTACATCCATTAGAGTTTGGATCGATTTGAGTATTTTATGTGAATCAATTGTGTTTGTGTTTGAATTGATTTGAGGAATTTTAGATCTTCGACTTGAGTTTGTTTCAATATGAGGTAGCTAGGCCTAATGGTGGCTTGTGACACCAGTTTTAGAACACTATGTGAAATTTTTTTGCAACATGCATGTTCTTATGGTAAGCAGGGCCGGCCCAAGCCATATGCAGTCTAGGCTTGGGCCCAGGGCAGCAAACTTAAATGGGGCCATCCAAATTTTAGGTCCACTCCTTATATACTAGATTTGTTAGTAAAAAATGAAAAGAAAAAAAAGGGAAATACGTAGAGGCAGGAGCGACTGAGAGACTCAACTGGCAAGGGTAACAAAGGCAGCAATGGGAGCCTTAACGACAACAATTCTCAAGGCACGATTCACGAACCATCATCGATCATCAATGAGTCAGTTGGAGTTCTCAAGGCACGAATTCACGAACCAGAAGCTAAGGGAAGAAATCGATCAAAACACTCGCATTTAGGTTTGAGCTTTGTTCCTTTATAAAATTGAATTCTAATTTTATCAATCCATCGTCTTTCTCTCATTCGCTATTTCTGAATTCGAAACCGACGAAACATAATTCTGGACTCATCACTCATGACCCGGATTGTATTCTATTCCATCGAGAGGATTAGGGGCCGATTAGGTTTTGCATTCAGAATTATATTCTAAATTGAATTCGTGAATCGTGACTCTTGAATAAGTGGAGGCAAACGATTTTGCAGCAACTTCAGGTATGAGCTTTGTTCCTTTCTGAAATGAAATTCTAATTCCATCAATCCATTTGAGTTTATCTCATTCTCTCGTTTCTCTGTTTATTCAAAACCGTAGAAACTCAATTATGAACTCGTGAATCGGTTGCATTCTAAATCCATCATGAGAATGAGACATGAAGTGGGTTTAATCGGGGGAACCGATTTTCCAGAAAATTTATTCTGGTTTTGAAGCTACCCGGTGAGTATGAATCAAATCTGGTGGTTCAAGAATCAGTTTTTGCAGCAAGAATCAAGCCAAAATAGGTTTGTATGATTGTATCTAGTATTTGCTTTTGTGGTTCATAAATGATAGATTGATAGTAAATTCTTTGGTTTAAAAATCTGCTTGCTTCAAGCATTTAGATTTAATTTCACAATCTAAAAAAATACAAACAAAAGAAGATTGATCATGTTTTATATTTATTAGCTTGATGAGTATAGTTTAATTATGTATATCTTTTTTATTGCTTGGTTGTTTGATTTCGTGATTGCTTAGTTTGATTTCTTAATTGTTTAGTTGTTTGATCTCTTGATTGTTTAGTAGTTTGATAAAATATTTAAGTTTTACTTATTAGTTATATATTTTTTTCATTTACAAGTAGAGCATTTTAACCCACTTCGCACGGGGCATAAAAAATCATTGGACCGGCTCTGATGGTAAGTCTAATACGTATTGTTTCAAAAAAAATTATATATTAGACTAATTAGAAGGGGATGATATGTACACAACACATTTTTGTCATACGTACACAACAACCATGACTGAATTAAGTGTATTATAATATAATCCAAACATATATTTTTTGTTGTGTATAACGAAACGTTGCTGATTACAAATTACCGCCTAATTAATTAGGAATGATGATATGTTCTTATAAACGTTTAAAACGGTTAATAACTTAATGTCTTGTTCGTAAAGATGTTAAACATAAAGAATATATATGATCATCAAAAATCAAAAGTAATATTTGGTCTCAATGATTACAGTAAAAATCAAACTCTACAGTACGTAAAAGCAAAGCAGTAAGTAGGAATATGTTCAATTTTTCATGATAATCATCTACCACTTTTATTCGATTCTTCAAACCGTCCAAAAGAATCTTAATCTAAAAACATGATCTGTAGCTAGCCCGAAGACGACATGAAAATATCTTTGGGAATTAGTCCCGTACCAGTTGTACTATAAAAGCTAGTGACCACAATGATCATTTCACAAACATAGCCAAACCCAGCAAAAAGCAAACAAACACACAAATCCTTGTAAGAATGGCAGGCAAGACATATGTAACCAAAGGCTACTCAACCTACACCAACATTTCCGCTCAACAAGGTGCTTATGATCATGAGCCGAAATACGTGGTCAACCAGTATGCTGTCGAGACCAAGACCATTGATCGTGTTCGTGCCCCAGCTGGTGGGTTCACCGACTTTGTTGGTTCGCCTTCAAAAGTCGAGCTCTTGAAAGAATACGTTCATTCCCCAACCATGTCCACAAGCCCGAAGTATGGAGTACAGAACCAATATGATCAAGACTACGAGCCGAGCTATGAGAACTCAAGCCCGCCTATCAGCCCAAACAAGCACCTGTTTTCAAACCCGGACAGTGGTTATCATTCAGAAGAATCCAAACGGGTTCATTCTGGGCCGGGCTTGACTATGAGGCATGTTAGGACTGGAAACACTTCTGATATTCCTAAAAAATCTTGGCTGGCTGCGGGTCCACCAGCGACAAATCACCCACTTACAACCTCAACTAATAATATCAATGAAGCTTTGGGTTTTATGGAAGAATCTGTGTATTATTCACCACGTGCAGACCCGAGGCGAAGAGGGGTGCTTGATGATCTGTCCAAACGTGCACAACCAGTTGAACCACAGAGGCGATACGCAAGGCCCGCATTTGTGGCTAAACCAAAAGATCATGTCGTACGCCATAACACTCAAGGCCCGCATTTGTGGCGAAATCTGGAGGCTTAAATTAATTAATTAGTAAGCTTGAAAACTGGTCGTGTTTAATATCGAGTTTTTTAATATTGGCCGGGTTGTCGTCAAACCCGCAGTGTTGTATACTTGATGCTTTTCTAGCTAGCTATGGTGTTTTTTTTCTTTTTTTTCATGAGATGTTTTTCATCTTATATATGTTTCATAATATTATGATGCACGAATGTACTATATATGTATTAACGGTGTTTTAATAATATTAGAAACGGTTTTATGTGTGTCAGTCTCTCGTACGTGATCAATATTCGATCTTAATTTTGAGCTAGATGCATGCATGTGAACAAATTAATAGCCAGACCAGATTATATCATGAAATTAACTTTGATCAATATTTGCTAACAACCTAAATAGGCTACTAGATTAAATTTCTGTTTGATACACGGGTTGGTTTAAAAATGATAAATAATAAATACTACTGTTACAATTAGAAGCAATAAAATTAAAAAATGGTGACACACAATGTCAATAATCAGAAGAACGATGGAAGCATCGATGCAAGGGGTTGGCAGATGTGATGAGAGAAAAATATTATGATACGAAGATAAGTGATTATATTGTTTGTATAAGTTATCGATCATTATTATTATTATTATAACCAAATAAGATTAAAAATTTATTGGTTATAACTTATAACTAAAAATACTTTAAGATGCTTATAAAAATATTTTAAAAAGGTAAATATGATGTTTATAAATTAAAACAGACAAATATGACATTTTAAAGTTTAAAAAAGACAGATAAAATTACCTCTAATAATTTTATTAATTCAAATTACAGAACTTTAACTCTTAAAAGTCAAAATCGATTTAAATATTTAATTTAAATGGACGGGTAATGGATAAATTGTTTAATAGAAATCTCCTAAATTAGTCTTATATATATATATATATATATATATATATATAAAGATAACTAGCATCGTACCCGCGCAATGTTGCGGAGTCGAATAGTTTTTGTTTTATAATATGCCGCTTTCAAAAATGTAATGATATGTTATTCGCAAAATTCAATGTCACAAAAAAATTTCTTTAGCAACATGTCCAATTTTTTTTTATTTGCATAAACTATTTTATTAATTTTAAAAATAAAATCTAAAAGACATTAAAATAAGGAAAAAAAATCATATTTGTGAAATAAGGATAGAGAAGTTAATAAGATATTAGAAATTATGTTGTTATGAGTGTATAATTATGTTTGTGTGAGAGTATATTTTAATTGAATAAAAAGTTAAAGTAAATTAGGAGAGAGATTGGAATGGTTAAAGATTGAGTGGATAAGATTAAGTTAAATAGAATGAAAGGTCAAAATGTTGTTTTGATTGAATTTTAAGAAGTCTTAAAATTAAGAAGGTGAGAGAGTGTTAAATGCTTATATAGTAGTATAGATAATGGGTAATTGTCTACTAGAAGTTTTGTTTTTAGTAGTTTTGATGATTTTAAATTTTAATGAAATCTTTTCCGATCTACATAAACATTATTACCAAAAATAGAAATAAAAAGAGGTTAGTTCTATAAAACAAAAGAAAATTAAAGACTGAAAACGCATCCAAGAAAAAATTTGCAAGGTAAACAAACAATTTAAAGTTTTATTTTATTCTTTTTCTAGTGAAGGTTTCCTATATATTCTTGATTATAATATAATAATATTATTGTTCAAAGACATCTTTTGAACAAAAAAGTAAAATATCAGCGAAAGAAAGCATCTCATAATTATCATTTTATCTCACCCAACTAAACACGAACTCACATGTTACATACCGAATCTAATTAACATGACATATAATTGTATTCATAATACATAATTACTTAACGTACACGACAAAATGATCTTAACTAGACAGTACTGTTTTAAGAACCGATAATCAAAAGTAGGAATATGTTCCCATTTGTATCATTCAATATCAAATTCTTCAAGCAAACCGGCCTTACCCAAAAGAATCTTGATAAAGTTGATCAATACATGAAAATGTATTTCTATATCGTTATTGTACTATAAAAAGAGATAACAAGATAATCCGTTTGAGCAGAAAACACACCCACACAAATCCTTGACTGGAAGAAAGAATGGCAGGCTCGACCTACACCAATATTCGTGCTCGACAAGCTGGTTATGACAACAAGCCAAATAATCGTATAAGCCCATATGCGGTGGACACCAAGATAGTTGAGCAAGCTCATGGCTGGACTACAGAGTACCCCTACTTTAATGGCACAGCTACAAAACTTGAGCTCCTAAGGGAATACGTTTATGCCCCAGACACATCGATTTCGAAGAGTCTCAAATATGGACAGGCTATGGGCTCAACTAACAAGACAGGCTATGGGGTCAACTATGATAACTTAGGCCAGCCCGTAAAAACTAACAATATTTCAAGCCCAAATAAGCATCTACTTTCAAGCTCGGTACATCATTACCATTCAGACAAATCTTATGATATTCATTCAAGACCCGGCTTGACAGGAGCCGGGCATGTTAGGCCTGGAAACATATATGATACTAATAATTTTTTGCAGAGCACAGGCGCATTGTCCATGGACCACAGAAAAAGAGGTGTACAGGGAGATATGTTTACCCGTGTGCAACCACTTGGACCGCATGGCAAATACGAGCAGCCAGCGTTTGTTGCAAAACCAAATAAGACTCGTCAAAGCATTGACAATACGAGAAACAACTACTGATAGTCATGTACTCATATGCCTTAAAGGGCTCGAAACTGATGTTTTCAAGCCTTTAGTACTTGGTTTTAGGTGTCTAATGTTTGTCTATCTATATCTTGTTATCCTTATAATGTTGCATCTCGTTCTAAAATCTAGGCTTTTGTTTTTTTTTTCCTTCTTTATGGGATCTTTTTATGAATGTCAAAGATTTGATTATGGTTTGTATACTATGAATGGTATTTTAAACATAAAGAAAAGGAATTGAAAAACTGAAAATAAAAACTATGTATGCAAGAAATGTTTATGGCATAGAGAGATCCTTTTAAGTTTAACAACATATGTCGTGAGAGAGAACAAACAACTAAGGGTCTCAATAATAAGAAAATGAACTGAAATAGTATTGTTGGCTAATGGAATAAGCATCCCTATTATATTATTACTAGGAATTAAACGAACGCTAGCTACTCTAAGCTTAACGTTACGAGCTTCAAACCAGTCGAGCCCAACTTGAGCTTAAAAATCTTAAATGAGTTGGGCTTCATAAGTATAAAGCCCATTCTACATATCTAATTATGATAGGTTTTGTTGGATCAATAGGTAATAGATTAATTATTATTTTACCTAGCCTTTCTGGTCTACAACCACGAAACACGTACAATAGCACAAAAGGACCACTCTTAAATCATAATCAAAATAAAAAGCCGGTTTGTCAAAGAAATCTCAATCCAATTTAGCTTTCCCTAAGGCTAGGCCTTATGTAGTGCCCCCTCCCCACTTCCTACCAAGTTTCCCAAGCCGAGAAGAACCACCACACCCACACCCACACCCACACCCACACCCCTTCCTCTCTCTATCTCTACCCTTATTTTCTTTCTTCTCTCTCGATCTATTAAAATAAATAAACATGTGAGAAAGATTTGTAATGATATAACATAGTTGGTGGAAAATAGAAAGATGACTAATGTAATGTTAACGTGACAAAAGGAAATAAAAAGTTTATTTATAACAGACGGCCTAAGAAAATTTCAAAATAACCAACTTTAACCAAAAACATAGCTAGATGAATAAAGACCGCACGTAGTGGTTGTCATATATGACAATGATGAGGAGTGGCATGGTCTGTCATCCTTGTTCTCGGCTCGTTTACTACGGTAGGGTTCATCATTTGCTCGTCATATTGATGACGAGCTAGCCTAGCTCGTTATCAATCTTTTTATTTTTTTAAAACCATCATATTATTCTAAATTAATAATATGAGTTCGGTAATGGTAGTAATAGTAATACGACAGTCATGACAAATATTACGGCATGTGGTCTAACTAAATAATTATTCAAATTACATAGAGCCAAACAATGGCCAATACCTTTTTTCATAATATCTAAATCTCTATGACACCCAAGTACAAATGTGTTCCAGTTTCCAAACACTGATGACTGATAGATGCCCTATGTTGCATTGCATCCAGCTTCAGTGCATCAGACACCTGTATCTTTTCCATTAAAAAAGACACTATTGGATTCTTGTTATCACAATAATCCAATAATTACAAACTATTCCAACTTTCAAATATTGATGTTTGACAGATACCCTATATATCATTCAAACAAACTTTAACATCACCATCATAACATTATCTCCATCCATGTTGAAAATTTTTAAAAGAAAAATTTTTGAAGAATTCATCAGGCTTTAGTTGCAAACACACAAAGGAGACTATAAAGAACATATTTCGGGGTTGTTGAACACAATATCAAAGTAAGTACAACAGCAAAAGAATCCAAAAAAGATTAAACTGTAAACAAAAACTAGAAGGACAAACACTAGAAGGAACATCTTGATCAACGAAGAATTAAAAGGCAAAAGTGGCAAGATTTCATATTCAAGACACCTGACAATTTAATACACATAGATGTATTCTGAAATCTAACTCTTAGAGGCAGTTTTTTCTTTAGCTTTCTGGATCTTGAGAACCTTCTTCACAATCTTTTGCTCTTCAACCAAAAAGGCCCTGATGATCCTACAAAGAATCCAACAATTTATAGGTAAATCAAGAGAATGAACACGATTTATCATACAACAATCATACAAGCATAATTCAATCAAAGCAGCAAACAGCTTAAGACTATACCTTTCTCTTACAGCCCCTGCAGATAGTACTCCACCATAAGCACGGTTAACAGTTCTTCTGTTCCTAGATAACCTTGACCTCTTGTATTCAGCAGGCCTCAAGTGTGGAATCTAAATTAATGACAAACATTAGTCGATTAACTCTCATGATTGCAAAATTAGTAGCTTAGCAACTCCAACAGTAATCAAATGAAATTTTCATTATTTGCCATACAAGATAAAAGTGAAAAAGAGATTCTATATCCTCCTACTTTGTATTCTTATTAATCCTCCTATTCAAAAGATCAACATAAGTGTCAAAATCAAAGGATAAGATGAGGAAAGGGAATTAGTACATTACACATGTCAATCATTGAGTAGATGGTAGGAAGATTTAGCAGGAAGAAATAGAATTTTTCAAAGTGAAAAAACGAATAAAAGATTACCAGTGGACATCACATGAATAATTACAATACTGCATTACTAGCTCATGGTGAGCATAACTAGATCATAACCAAGTCTTGGAACAAAGACTGTATCTTTGTATGATAATGGGTCAGAAGTAGCTGGTTGTGAGATCACCTTCTCTTTATATATAAGAGAAATCATTGAGAATCCGTCTAATTTTTCTCATCATCCCCATTACCATTATACAAATAATACAACCATAACAATAACCATAAAAAACAATTACCAACTTGATATTGAATGAATGTAGGGATAGATAATTAGCTACTATAGGTACTGGCACAGTCTTTCAATCTACTAGTTTTGGAGCCTTAAAACCTAATAATGAACATCGAATGACCTAAGGATCTATAGCAAAGATGAACAAATTCTAACTAAACAGAAGAAATAGATCTATGGTGAGGTATCATGTATGATGAAATTTCGACAAGCTTTTTAAGATCCTAAATCAAACTCGATTATCAAAAATGAATTCAGATATGAAATGCCGCATCGAAGACACATACCCCTTGGATTCTTTTGCCAGTAACGGGGCATTTAGGTCCACTTGCCCTCTTCTTGGTGGTCTGATAAACTAGCTTCCCACCTATTCAAAACAAAAATCAAGTTAACCCTCATTTCAAGTTGTCAATCAATCCGATTAAAAAACAAATTACGGAAAATCGCAAGATAACAAATCAAATAAAAAATGTTAAAGAGATGAAGATTACCTGGGGTTTTGACAACCCTATGTTGGTTTGATTTGGTGGCATAGCTATGGCGTTTGCGGTACGTGAGACGTTGCACCATTTTTCGATCGGCGGCTATCTGCTGATCGTTCTAACAGAGAGAAGGAAGATTTTGGAGGAATATAAAGATGCGTATATATAAAGGGTGCCCTAGGTTAAACACGTTTGGGCCTATGAACACAAAGTTGGGCTTGTTTGAATTATATAATCTCTTAATTAATTTAGAAACGTTTAATTCTCTTTTCCTTTTCCTTTTTCTTTTTTTGTAATGTGATGTCTACAAAGTATAAACCGTGCAACAAATATGAATAATGTTTAATATCTATACTAGTATATAAAGCATTTAAAACTCTTTCTCCTTCTTAATTTTAAGAATTCTTAAAATCAAAACAATATTTTGGCCTTTCATTCTGTTTAACTTAATCTCATCCACCCAATCTTTAACCATTCCAATCTCTCTCCTAATTTACTTTAACATTTTATTCAATTAAAATATACTCTCACACAAACATAATTATACATCAATAACAACATAATTTCTAATATTTTATTAACTTCTCTATCCTTATTTCACAAATATGATTTTTTTTCCTTATTTTAATGTCTTTTAGATTTTATTTTTAAAATTAATAAAATAGTTTATGCAAATAAAAGAAAAATTGAAAAAAATGGGACATGTTGCTAAAGAAATTTTTTGTGACATTGAATTTTGCGAATAACATATCATTACATTTTTGAAAACGGCATATTATAAAACAAAAACTATTCGACTCCGCAGCATTGCGCGGGTACGATGCTAGTAGTCTATAATTAATTTATAGTTCTAATAGACTAGTTTTATGTAACATCCCCAGAAAGGGCCTAGACGTATGCTGACGTGGTACGTATATTTAATTAATAAATTGAATAAAATATATATATATTTGTAGATATCAAAGAAAATAACTAAATTAGTTATTTAATGAGTAAACATAAAATATTAGTAAAAATATAAAAGAATATTAAATGGTTTAGAACAAGGTTTTCAAAAATATCTCCGTTAGTTAAAACGGGTACTCGTGCGTAAAGTTGTAAGTTGAAAAGGGGAACAAGATACCCACTTGTGGATAATAATAACCCACAAGTAGGCACCTCCTCTATTTCTCACGTTCATAACACAGACAATAAACTTTCAAGTGTGTGTGTGTTCTTGTGTTCAAGGCTACCAAGGAGAGAGCAAGTGAAGATCATTCAATCTCCAATCTGTTGCAATTCAAGTTATAATCTGATATAGAGCTTCATCTTCTTCACTATTTCTTGTAAGTAAATCCACCATGTTCTTCTTGTTCTTCATAGTTTGACCATTTAGGTCAAATGGGTCAAAATTGCAAATTGATTTCTATAATTGAAACCAATGAATCCAATGTATTTCTACATCATTTCTAAGCGATAAGAAATCAGATTCTTAAATTAAAATGGTGTTCTTGGTTGAATTTGGATAAAAGGCTCAAATGGGTCAAAAATGATGAATTTGGTCTCAATCTTTGAATTGGATGTTAAAGTGAGGATTAAGAGTTGTTTCTAGCTTAGTTTAAGTACCTTTTTCATATATGAACACTGGAATTTGATTTGGAACCGTTTGGTTGAGTTTTGGGTATGAAAATGGCAAGACAGAGGCTGAAATCGCGCAGGTCTGCACAGCAGTCCTTGCGGGCGCAAGGAATACCCCTTGCGGCCGCAAGGGATACTTGCTTACGGCCGTAAGGCCTCCCTCTTGCGGGCGCAAGGGTCTGTCAGTCCTTGTGGGCGCAAGCAATTCTGCTTGTGGCCGCAAGGAACTCTGTTTCAGCAAATAGTTTGTTGTCTCGCATTGTTTTGATATTCGGAATGTTTGTCTAGGTGTACCAGTTGATCAAGAATCATCTGTGACATAGTGCTTGCCTGTTATAACTACACAGGTGAGTAACAGTTAACTCGAGTATGATATTAATAGTATTACAAAGATGTTTTTGTGTGATAAACCATGAAATCGTAGTTATGCATGTTTAGAGGTTTAAATGAACCAATTGTGATAACCAAATGATATGTATACATGTTTAAAGACCAGAGTAGGTCATTATTGATATGTTGAAGGCCTGTGTAGGTCAGTCTTGATATGTATTCATGTGAAAGACCTTGTAGGTCATTATTGAAATATGAAAATGCCTGTTTAGGTCACTCTTGATATATGTTTATGAACCAATTATGAGAATCAAGTGATATGTATTCATGTAAAAGACCTTGTAGGTCATTGTTGATATGTGAAAAGGCATGTTTAGGTCACTCTTGATATGTAAAGGGCCGGAGTAGGCCATTGTGTTTGTGAAGAGGCTGAGTAGGCCATTGTTTGAGTGCCGGTACTACATTGTAGAGATTGTGGTGCGGGATTCGATGATCACGAATCTTGGTTCTTGCAAAACCGCCACCCTCAATACTAACTCGGGGCTCTCAGTTCCCACTGAACCCAAATGGGATATGATCCCGAAGACGCAATGGTGGACTGCTACCCGCTCCCCCACCAGCGCGGAGGAAGTATCGGTTTCCCCAGTGAGGATCATTGAGCCGGGTTCGCTACCTCGTAAGACATGATGCCTGCTGACTAACCGGTGCTTCACTATGTGTTAGGATAGACTTGAAAGAAGTTATGTGAAGCATGTAATGTGTTTTGATACTGTTAATATACTGCTTCTGTTTAATTGTTATTCGCTAGCTATTTATAACTAACCCTCTCATGAACTTTCCATATGCAGGTAATTAGACTGAAGGTGAGGACGGGTACCTGCTGGTCGTTCATGTTAGGTTTTGGGGAACACTATGTAAAGACTATGTTGTATATTGATTAGTGTAATGGTCAAACGAGTTGGTAACGCTAAGGTGTTTTGATTAACAATACTTTTGTATTACAACTTATATTTATATAAGTTGTAAAATGTGAAATAAATATTAAGCTTCCGCACGCGTTTTGATAAAAAAATAATACTCTGAAACTTAAGGACCGACGTTACATTTTAGTCTTTGGATTAATGGCATCAATGGTCCATATTACATTTTAAAAATTTGAGCGGAGTGACATTTTCGTAATTCACATGTAATTGAGCGGTGATTATATACTGAATCACCTGTAATTGAATATTACAATCTTAGGACTATGTTTTTTACATGGACTTTATTAATCACAACTTTATATTTATTATCTTTTTTATTAAGTAGTATCCAATATGGATGTTGTCATACCAATTTAAGAATAACATGGTCATTTTAGCATAACCGAACGTTGAAGCTTTTATATTTATTCCACGTCATCTTCCACATTGGTTGGAATTCACATAACAAGACTTTTAATATAGTTTCAACTAGTTAGCTTTATACCAGTGTGTTACGGCGTTGTTTAAAGGTAAACAAAATATAAAAAATTAAAATCCAAATATAAATATTTAAAATAAAACAAGAAAAAATTTAAACATTTAGAACTATAACCATTTGTCTTATGTTCGAATCAATTTAGTTTTTAGTTTTTATGTTACTTCTAACATAAGATCGAAAAAAATTAAGAAAAAAAGAGTTCTCGTAAAGCTTTTTCGATTAATTTTTTATATCCTAGAATTTAAATTTTAAAATTATAATATTAAAAAATACATGTTTTGAATGAACAAATACGAATGATGCAAATTATCATTTTAACCTTAATAGTGATACATTACATTATAAGATAAGATAAGATATGATATGATTGTTTAACAAAAGAATGAGTATTATGGTAAAATACTTGGTGAAATTAATGATTGAGAATGTACTTTAAAGTAAAATGATTCAGTACCGTTCTTTTGTTTCATTTAGCTCAGTCTTCATTCAAAGACAGTAATCAAACACGCTGAATGTTCAACCATTCAGTCCATTAAGCAGCAAACAAACAGCCCCTAAATTTTTGTGATGGTTTGAACTTTGGAGTGGGTTCCGTTCATTCATAGGTTCTATGATTCATTCAACCTTTATTATACGTGGAGGTCACTAAACTTACTTAACTATTTAGAAAAACAAGCGTTAGTTTAGTTGGAGTCGTAAAGCACTTTAAGTTGGGTAGGAACTTTGAGAGGTATATAGAGAGAGTCATGAACACGAGGACTTACTATCTTGTTTGCAGGATGTCACAATACGTCAAGATTCAAAAGATAGATTCTTGATGGCATTCTTCTAGGGACGAAGGCCCTGGGATCTTTTATCAAAAAGAAGTTATCATCTAATTATTCATGCCATATGGCCCATATTAAAAGCAAATGGTCACATGCAGTGCTTAAGAAAATATGTGTGTTTATGTGGAGATTGGTGTACCAAAGAATACCTGTTCTAGAGTTGCTAGAGGCAGTGATGTCCCTTTGGCTTTATGTTTAGTCTATGTTTCTCATACGGACTTGATTAGTCTTACTATGTGGGATTGTAATTCTTTGAAGGCGATTTGGAAAAAGGTCTTTGATTGGTGGATGTGACTTCGGTTGACAGTTTCTTCTTCATTGACATCCTTGGTTTTAAAAAAGTTCCATGGATGTCGTCGATATTACAAATCCTTGCATTCTAAAATCTAAGCGCCCTTCGTGGGGCGCCGTTGGGTCTTAAGCCTGGAGGTTGCAGTCAAAGTTGGAGAGTTTTGAGGCAATTGGTTTGTTCAAAGTTTCATTTAAAAGTTGCTTGGGGTTTAAATGAGGTTGTCGTTGATTTCTTTTGCTTCCTGGCTCAGTTGTTTTGTATCTGTTTCGTTGATCTTTATTCTGGCCAATTTGTTTCTCGTAGACATTGGCTCTGTTTGTAAACAGTAAACTATTCGGTTGGTTTGTAATGCATATCGCCTTTAAAAAAACTGGCATATGAATAGCCTTGTAGCCCCAAACATAAATAAGTTGAACACCTAGACAAACATCACAACCTGAAACTTGCAGCCTCTACATCCACATTCATAATTCTTCAACATTTTATTAAAAAGAAGGTTTTAAAAATCCATATATAACATAAATACACCTTCAACCCTTTAAAATAAGTTAACAAATTTCTACAATTCTACTTATTTACTAATATCAACTACTGGATCCACTACTTCTCCATCTTCCTTTCAAAAAAAAAACATGGACCATAGATAAAGAAGTGGGATGGATTACGGTAGATTCTACTCATAACTTAAAAATAATTTTGAAGGTATTTTCAACATGGGAAAAGCAAAAACAAGCTGTCCTCAACTTGAATCTTCCGATCGATGAACTTTATGTTGTTTAACTTACTTCGACACCAAATCAGTTGGTCTCCGCTCAATCTTGGCAAGCTCAAGACTCTTGAAACTAACCTTAATTCAACTTGTGAAACAAACATGTGTTGATCCAAAATAGTTTCTTGCTGCTTCTGAAACTTTTTCACTATGCAGTTTCCTGTTCTTAGCAAATCCCTAAGCCTCTTCTCCTTCTGTAAAACAGCAACAGAAGTTTTAGGATGTACAAGTGTAATTGAACAGAGTACAAGGTACATAAGAGATGAAAGAACTCAAAAAGTCAAACCTTTTGATGAATTGTTTTAATCTCCATGAAAAGCTCAGAATCTGCAGGGTCTTGGAGATGTGCTTTACTGCCTTGAAGGATTATGGTCAAGAACAAATTGGTGGTATCCTTATCAGTGTGAAGAAATTCCCAAAATACTGCCATGGATTCCTTGATCATTTTGGCCATTGTTGATATTGAAACTGCCTCTCCTTCATCTTCTTTCCTTGCCTTCTTTTCTTTTAAATTGTCATCTATAATTAAATTTTAAAAGAAAAACAGATAACACTTTTCAAATAGTTGACTTCTGACTTCTAGGAATTAAATTATGTCAATTGTTTAAAGTTTTATTGATGGATTTAAAATTTTCAATTTGGAGATTGTAATGTAGTATGTTTGACTAGAGGTGGATATTTTGATCCATTTACAAATGAATTTGACGGAGGGGTGATTTTGTACATGTTAAAAGATTAGACGGCTGAAATGTCATATTTCTGCACCCAAGATCTAGTGCTTTTGGCCAAGTGATATTGGAGTAGTTTAAATTTGGCGTTGCTCATAGCCTAAGGTCATGGGTTCTAATCCCATCATGGACAAATTTGGGGTAGATTTAGGAGCCATTAAAAAAAAAGTTAACTGCTTGAACATTTTCCCGTCTTTTGATTATAACATGTCTAATGGATAAATTTTTTTTAAAAAAATAGCGTATAAGACAAACGGACCAAACATGCGAAAGTCGCACAAAGTATATTTTTCATATACATAAAATCTACTAAATCATTTTATTCCAATTGAAAAAGTAAAGTTGTAATCATATGGTTGACAACCTAATGACTTTTATTAACAAAAATAGATATGTAAATTGGGGACAAAAGGTGTTTTGGTTGACAAAGATTACTCATTTTGACCCAAACCCGTTTTAACTTTTAACATGTTACCCAAAGGGCCACGACCCACCGTCCATTATGCCAACTCTAGGTATTACGTTTCCTAACTTTCAAAGTTACCTTTGATAGCTGGAACTTGAAGAAGGCCACGAAGGGTGCATCGTTGCTTGGTGTAGTTCTGAACTCGAGGGCCTTGAAACATTTCATCTTCGGTGAATCTTCTAAGAAGAACATGAAACTGTTGAAACTCAATGGCAACTTGGTTATAAGATCGGTACCCTTGAGGGTCGTAAAGCTGTAATTCTTTGGCCTTTTTATATTGCCAATGAAGAATCTCCCATGAGAGGCAAGCTTGTCCAACATATACAATTTCCAAATCTTTATGCAATTCAGTGATGGATTTAAGTGTTGGGTCTGCATAAATTCTTCTTAATTTGCAAGGCCATAAACTCGGCAAAAGAACAGATTTAATGGCTGAAAGTGATGCGTTTTCTCCTGTGTTCAACTGGTCCGGATGCTTCATCCTCAGAAAATCTATAGCAATCACCAAAAGTTTAATCATTATTGCATTAAAAAAAGAGTTTTAAACATGTTAACATAATTAAAATGGGGCTGTCTCTTGAACTTTTGATGTTATATGATAGAGACATCCTTTACCTATGACCAATGACCATTATGAATTTGCAACTTGACAAAATCAGATATCATATTAATCCTAAACTTATTGCATTATTTATTCATCAGACAGAAACATGAATTATTATTTATATTTTTGTTAAGATATAAATAAGAGTCCTTTTCTCATCTCCGTTCACAGTATGGAGAAAGAGATCACTCATTCACTCGACTCCACAACAATACGCATGTGAGCTTACATGTTTAAATTTCTTGAAAATGACACCAATTACAAATGATATACAGGTAATATTAATTTCATTGATAGATGTATATATTATGTATATCCCTCGAACAATGCTATAAAAAACCAGAAAAAATGAAGCTTCATATAATTTTCAACAGAAGTGAATGCATTCATGGTACTCTTGTGATTTGACTTTTAAAGCCATGAGTGGGTATAAAAAGAAATATATTCAATAAACTAATGAATGGCTATTTGTAAAAGTTAAACAAAGTGGGGAATATGTATATAAAAAAGCATATGTTGATTGTAATTGACATGAAGGTAATTATACACCATATGCAAGTCATGGGGTAACGACAAATGAGGCCGCATGCTAAGAATAGTTATGGGAGGTTCTGCAATATGCAATTTGCATAGAATAAGGATCTTGCTATCAAATAGTAATGGTGCAAGAAATATGCTGACCCACTCTTTAATGATTTTTCCAACAAAAAGATCCTAAAACAGGAGCAATTTGTGCATTCAAGAATCTATTTATCTATGTATATAATTCAATTGAATATTTAGCATATTCATTTTGCAAAATAGAAAAGGAAAAAAGAATAAGACTAGTGCACATGTTTTCCTTTCTTTTACCAAAGCCCAAAACTTGGGTTTTGGTCAAGTTTTGATCTTGGGTTTGGTCAAGATTTGATGTTTAGGATGTAAACTTTGTCAACCCAAAAGACTTGTCATATTGGGAACTAAAGAAAGGAATTTGAAAACTGAAATTGGATTTAAATCGTGAAATTAGAAATTCTAGACATGATTTTGATGAAAATGGAAATGGGATTAAAGAACTTACTGATGGCCTGCAATGTTTGGTAATTTAAGACGTCTAATTTTCGCATTTTCTCAGTGTAGCTCTTATAGAACTTCTGAATTTCAGCCATTTGATCTCTATGTTCCAACTTCTCATTGATTTTTAATGGTTTATAATCTTCTTTCATTCTTGGAGTCTCACTTTCTTCAAGAATGGTGGGAAGACCACCGGTTCTTGCGTTCTTCAACTCCATTTTCATCTGACCAATCAATTCTTGATGTTCCAACAAAACATCAGCATCTTCTTCTTCGTCGTCTTCTTCTTCTTCATCTGAATCAAATTCCCATGATTTTACATCACCTTCTTCCTCCATTATGGTACCTGTCATCATTTCATTTTCTGATTCCATCGAGTTCTCAAAACACGAATCTAATTCGTATTTGCCATTAGACTCAGAATTCTGTTGTTCCTTATCAAGATCAGGTTCCAGTTCAATGTAACCATCATCAATCTCTTCTGGAAGAGCAGGAATCAAACTTTCCGACTTTTTTTCTTCAACAAAAGAGAACTCATTACTTGAGGAATCGACATCCTGAGGACTAATTGAGAAATATCCATCACCGGAATCATCTGATTCTGAGTGATGATCAAGAGAATCAAACTCAACTTCCTGAGGTAAATTAAAACCATAAGAAAAACTATCATTTCTCACGAAAAAGTCTCCCAACCAATTTACCTGATCAGGCTTCGGAACTCCATTTTCACCCAAATTTAACTCATTTTTCTCATGTAATTCTTGGACTTCATCACAACCTGAAGCATCAGTAACAGATTCTTCTGATTTTTCTTCAGGCCTGATTGAATCTGTATTAGAAAAAACAACCCTTTGTGAACTTGGACCAGAAAAAACCTCGGTTTCCTTAAAATCATCATCTCTTTCATTCGATTGAAAATCTGAATTTCCGTTCAATTCTTTCTGTTCATCTTTAATTCCTGCCTGATTTTGGACTTCTTCTTCGGCTAAACTTTGACTTATTCCCTTTTCTTTAATGATGAAATCATCTTTCATTGAACGAGGTTCCACAAACAATTCATGAACAGTAAAGCTAGCTGATTCTGGCTCTGCAACAAACCCACCAAAATCTTGAACAGACACGAACTGGTACTTACTTGTGCTCGTGGTGGTTGTCAACCCATTCTCCATGAAAACGCCCCCTGTTTTCCCTGGTTTTGCTTCAGCGATACCTTTACAGCTAATCAAATCTTCTTCTTTCATCTGAAATTGAAACCCAAAAGTAAGCTCCGATTTCTCCTCTTCACTAAACCCATCGAAGATCGAACAGTCCGAACCACTGGAGCTCCGAACAACACTCTCTTCTGGCTCACTAGAAACCACAGTTGTACCCAAACTCTTCATATGTTCATCCATAATCCGTGATCTACAAAAGAAAATAACCCAATAATTCCATGATCAACATAACATATTAACATAGAACAAAAGCATCACGAAATTCCCAAAACAGGAACTTACCTCGCCAGGTGTTTGATCAAATGCCCAACTAAAGTCCACAAGAAATCGCATAGCAAAACCCATATACAAGTACAAACTTTGATCATGGTTCGGTGCACCAAATCAGCTGGAAACGATTCGATCATGGAATTAAAGTATGATTTGAGGGTAAACAACTTGTGGGTCGCCATATTAAGGGGAATTTAGTTTAGATTGTAAAATTTCTCATTCTTCACGTAAAGGCGAAAGGGAAAGAAACGAAGAGTGCTGAATCAGGGAGAAACTGAAGAAGAGGTGTTTGGTGTAATATAAGCGGCCATGCTGGCGAGGATTGTGGGATGATATAGATTTCCATATGATGATGCTGGGGAGGAAGAAAGCTACTTCAAGGGAATAAAATTTATTGGGGGAATTACCAAGATTTTAAGTCTGCATTAACCGCGTAATATACTTTATTACTACCTATCAATGTCACCTCAACGTTTTATATATTATATTTAATTTTTTTTAAGCAATTTTCTGTTTTGCAGATTTTCAGCAAATGGCGGAACTGCATAATGATCAACACATTCTTTAAACAACATAAGGTGTGAATGTTGCGTGAAATCAAGTCTCAAGTTTTAGACGCAATAATAAAGTTATGATGTTTATTAAAATATGATTTAAAATGCTAATTTCGTATATACTTTATAAGAGTAAGATATATGCACTTTATAGTTTTTTTTAATACAAATTGCAGATGTTTGCACAGATGAGAAGTAAATAAAGTATACAATTTAAAAAATACAATTATGGAACTTTAATATACACGAACACAAATCAAATACAAAAAAAGTTCAATTCTAAATGAAATGACTTTCTGCACATCGGGTTTTAAAAAACATGTCATTTAGCGGGTAAGGCAAGACTTAGGGTGTGTCACGCCTTACAATTACGCCTAAGGACATTTTTAGCGGCGACGCTACACCTCACGTTTTATCAATATCATGACGCATCTTTTAAAACACCGGGTATACTTGACCTTACTATTCCTATAGTCCTTTCTTATTCTTTTTCTGAAAATTCTCCTTAGTAGACATAAGAAAATTTGTAAACCCAGAAAAAGAGAAAAAAAAATATGTTAAAAGAGAATTGTATGGTATTTAAGTTCGATTTAAACAATAAACTTTAGAACAAACTTCCGAAAAGCTTTCTAACATAAATTTTGACTTCATTTGTGTCAAAAATATATAATGTATCGTTGCTACCAATTCCTAAAGATTTGTTTCGTTTGAATGAGAAAGAAACCGTATCCATTTGTTATTTTCCCTATTTTTCATATAAATGAATTATTATTGTTATTATTATTATTATTATTATTATTATGTCTATTAATAGAATTTTTTAATACGTTTATCCTGTTTAGGAGCTAAACTACAATCCCTTAATTGATGATCCGCTTGTTATCATGGTTAAAACCCCTCTTTGTAAGAATAAAAATAGAGGAAAGAAAGTGATGCTAGATGTATAGATTATTTACCTATAAAAATATGTGATCTTTTAATTTTAATTTCATAATTTTATTTAATTAAATAACTATTGTATCTATAAAAGCGTAACATATATTTGATGATAATAATTTATTTAATATGTTCTACCTACACCTACATTTAAACACGCGTTCAAAAATCTTATAGCTGGCTTTGATGGGATTTCAATTGTTATTATAGAATGTAAAGAATTATAATAATTAACGGTGTTTGTTAGTTAGGCTATGTGTATAGCTTTTCCTTCTTCTTTCTTTTACTCAAATACTACATAAGCGTTCTATCATTTTTCCTTATATTTTTCTTACCCAAATAGCTAGTATAGTCTAAACTAACCTAATTTTTTCCTCACATTTTTATTATTTTAATATATGACATTTTCCCTATATAGAAGCAATTTCATATGTACCTTTAAACTTACAAAATATCATATATATATATATATGCGTGTGTGTGTGCGCGCACGTGTGTGTCTGTGTGTGTTTGATCGGTACATTTATATTACATTTTATTACATTTTATTTGGTTAATAAATATACCGACATATTATAATATATAATACTTTGATAGGTCTTTATTGTTTTGTAGCACAGAGAATAACATGAGCTAATTAGATAAAATTGTCCAAAGATGATTGAGTTGGTTGCGAAAAGAGAAGGATTAAAAGGAAATATCTTTCGACAAGAATTGAAGTCATCAAGTAAAGGAATTGGTATTATATGTAATAGTATATATCTTACATATGTATATATTATACATATCTTCTTTATAGATTATATATATTATATTATATTTTATATTATATATAAGAGACATATATATAAATGGATGGAAAAAAGAGGCGTGGGCCGAGGGGTTCCAAGAAGCATCGCCTCTTGGCGGGGTCGAGGGGCAACCCCTCTGGCGGGGGTCCTACTACCCGGTCAGTGGGCGGACTGCAGGGCAACACCCCAAAGCAAAAATTATATATATAGGGGATAGTTTAAACGATAACAGTTTTCCGTACGAGAACTGCGAAAACCAATCTTGGCCGTTCATCTTGGATAATGGAATTAATGGATGAAGAGCGTGGGAAATTGAGTGTGACATGGTGCATGTAAGGAATTCATAGGTAGGCAATCCAATTGAAAGAGTGGGAATTGGACGGCTAAGATTGGTTCTCGCGATTCTCGTACGAAAAACAGTTCTCGTTTGAACGTTTGCCTATATATATATATATATATATATATATATATATATGAATAACTGCCGTCGATAACCGCAGCCCCCTAATCGCCGTCGGCGGGTAACCGCCATGGAGGTCGCCTATAAATTGTGTATCTCGGTTTTGGTGCAATTCATGAGAAAGTAGTGAAAATCAAGAAGGAAAAATGAAAGGAAAGAATATATGATTTCGTAATCGATATTCTGTCGAAATAGTCTCTGACTAACTAAAATTAAAGCAAAGATATTTTGTGTTGGATTTGGATTAAGCATGTGTTTCAAATCAAGTTTTCTTGGATTATCCCTTATCTGAATTCGTGATGCCCCAGTCATAAGATCGAATTATAGATTACGAAAAATATATTAAACACGATCAATAAAATTATCCAAATATTTATTGTTAAATATTAACCATATTTCAAATCCATTTCTCCAACAAAACGCACGGTAGAGAACAAAAAACAATAAAAGGAGACGACAGAATTAATTTAAAGGAAGAGTTCTTTGAAAGTAGTAACAACAAAGGTGTATAAAAAGCATGAATTTTCTAGTAAGTTTTTGTTGTTTTTTTTTTTCATGTCAAACTAACTTTTTTGTAATTAATATTAGGAGTAGGTTTCATTCTTTTTCTTGATGTATATATAATGTAGTAGTATTATTTAAACCATTTAAGAGAGTTTTATGTATAGGAATGTTATTCGGTTATATTTTTCGGGTTTTGTAATTGGTTTAGGTTAATCGGGTATTCTAGGTTGTAAAAAATAACTGGTACCCGAACCGTATTATAGTTCGGTTCTTGGGTATTTAGTTATTTGAGTATCGGTTCAGGTCGGGTATATAACCAAATAGCCGAATTTCTGGAGTTAATAAGGAAATTTGGGTTCAGGCTCGGTGCATTTCACAAAACATTTTTTGTTTATTTATCAATACAAGATATAATCCACTAAAAATTGATAAAAAGAAGTAATTTTTAACATGTTTATAATGAAAATTGTTTTTAATTTGGTAATTAAATGTTTAATATAAACATCCTTACACATGCAAGTTAAAACCATCGGTTTTCTGCTTTGCTTCATACTTCGTAACAGTCAATGAAAAGCATTTGATGAATGCACAACATGATGACGTTTAACGAATAATTATAAATAACTTGTGTGCCATTTTTTTCTTGAAGTTCAAACTTCGTACACGACTTTAACGTGACTAAACCACGATGTTGCTCCCTCGTTATATTTGTTAGAATTGAAATACATGCCAAAAAATAATATGTTTTCTCATCATAAACACCATTAAATCATATGCTAATATTGTATTACTAATAAAAATTTGTTTTCTTAAAAAATTAATCGGGTATTCGAGTATACCCGAATCTTAAATAACCAAACCGAATTTACAATGGGTAAATTGAATAACTGAATTCATCTACCCAAAACCTGATTAAATAGGTTGGGTTATTCGGGTAACGGTTATTTTCGACACCCCTATAATATGTATTTAGTATTTATATTGATTTGGTTTTAACGTTTATTATTTGTCTTCTGTATATACTTTCTCTTTTATTCTTTAAGGTTATATGTAAGACAACTTTGTAGTAATTGCACCGACCATACTTAACCATCATTCGTGATGCTATAGACCGTTGGTGCTAGCTTGCGCAATTTTTTCCCGGGTTTAGTTGTTTAGAATAATATTAACGGTTTTGTCTATAAAACCTAACAATCCTAAATAAAGTAAAATAAGCATATTTGGTAATATTAAAAGAAAAGATTGAAACTGAAACTGATGGTGGTTGCGATTGTGAAATATTGTTTCTCGTCTAAAATTATTTACTTTCGTTTCTAGATATTATACTTTAAATTTAAAATAGTTATTCGTAACCTTTGTTCTAAGTTAGGTGCTTTAAAATTAATTCCGTCTTTGATTAGCTAGTTAAAAAGTTTCATTATATTAACGTAGTCTATATTTCTTAAAATCAAATTTGTTTTAGTAATAAAGTTTCCATTTTTTATTTTAAATTAATTAAGAAGTAGTTTGCTAACCATAGTTTCTCATTGGTTCGACTCTTACTTGCCCTAGCTAATTGGTGTATTTAAGGTATTAGTTTTCTTGATAGTCAATAGTCTGTCAGTGATATACGTGCGAACTTAGATTGTAATCAAGTCATTATTAGTTAATTAGTAATGAATCATTCCCTACTAAATTGGAGGGAATAGATTTAAATGTGTATTCACAGCCGACCAAGACAACACCACCATTATCGCCACCTCAATCACCACCAACGATCTCCATTGCCACCACAAATTAGTGTTCGCTGATGCCTCCACCACCATCACCACTACCACCATCGAACGCAACCACTACATGGCCACTGTCTACCTGCCACAATTACCTCAGTCTTTGTCGCCACCAATCATCGCAATTGCCGTTGTCGACCACTAACCGCTATAACCAATTACCATTTATCTCCCTTGCCACCACCAATACTGTCATTGCATTGACCACCCCCATTAGATGTCGTCACCGTTACCACCACCGACACTAAATACCGTTAAACACCACCAATTACTGTCGTGACCCGCCACAAATATAATGATTACCTTTTTTTTGAAAAGCCATGAGTGTTATATTAAGAGCTAATTACATAGATGATTCTTTAAGATATACTCAAATCACACTCTTGATTTTTTATTTAAAAATCTTGTAAATTCGGTTCTTAATTTTTAAAAGTTGAACACGGATGGCTTTTTGTCTTTTAACTTTAACAACCTTAGTTAACCATTTCAATTCGGTACGACCTCTAAACAGGGAACCAAGAATCGACTTTACCAAAGTTAACCTACCACGTAACGTAACGATGGATAGGCATTTTTGTTTGCAGGCGTTAAGTTTGTTGAGTTCATGACTTCGTGATAGGTACCCCCAAATATACATTTATTGAAGGTCTCCGTTTATACATCCGAATATGTCAGCTACTCTGTCTTTTATTTTGTTGTTAGTCAAAGGACTTGTAGGCTGTAGCAACATGACTGACTATGCGTGGAGGCATTTTGGGACTTTATGTTGCATCACTTGAAAATTCACTGTTTCAAATATTTTGATTTTAAAAGTATAAAAATATATTTATTGTTATGGATAATTATAGATAGATAGTTATCTCCTAATATTATATAAGACAATAAAAAATATATACTTTACTACTAGATAAAAGATTTATTTATTATATATCTATAAATAAAAGATTATATATTACCAGATACATAATATGACTTTTTTTCTTTTTATTATAGTTGTATGTGATTCTCAACCTACATGACTTCAGCGTTAATGTAGAGTAGATGTTAAAAAATTATCTAATGCCGTTTTAAATATATAGAATTTTCTAGGGGGCATGTTTAAAATACCAGTATATAAAATGAGGCATAATTTAATAGATATCCGTGCGTTTGTGGCTTATGTGGCATTAAAACAAATAAAATGGGTAGAAGAAGTAATTTGTCAATAAAGTTTTGTCGGTGGGGTCGTTGAATGAATGGAGTGGGCTCTTTGAGTCTTAATATTTTCTTACTATATATATATATATATATATATATATATATATATATATAGTATTTTACCCGCGTGATGCGATGGGGTAAAATAGTTTCATTTGTCGACTTGTCAATCCAACATGTTATTTGTCGGAAAATATGGTGATTGTGATCTTTGTACAAATATCAAGTTAACGCAACACTTACGTTTAAATGACAACATTCTATTCTTATAACGAATTCATACCATCTTTTACGATCATATTACATGGTAGAATATAAAACTTTTTGAAAAACAGTAAGTAAATGTGACAATTATTTAGATCATGCTAAATACATATGTACTTCACTCATCACGCAACACTTCTTTATAGACAGTTATAAGGTATATATAGGTAAAATATATTAGTCTGATTTCTATCATTAAATCCAGGACAGTTTTTTGTAATTAATTTATTGACAGTTTTAAACTGTTTAAGATCATTGCTGAAACATATTGTAAATAATGCTATTTAAGTTATAGTAGTGTTAAGATTGTTGCTGAAAGTTATTGTAAAGAACGCTATATTACTTGTACTACTTAACTTTAAAAATTGTTTTAAAAAAGAGCTAAATGTAATTAATTTCTAACAGATTTAAATGCTGAAAGTTATTGTAAAGTATTAATTATGTATTTAATGTTATTTGGGTTGTACTATTTTAAAAGTGTTAAGATTGTTGCTAAAAGTTATTGTAAAGTATTAATTATGTATTTAATGCTATTTGAGTTATACTATTTTAAAAGTGTTAAGATTATTGCTGAAAGTTATTGTAAAGCATGTTATATTACTTGTACTACTTAACTTAAAAAATTATCTTAAAAAAAGAGCTAAATGTTTTATAAAGTAGTAAATATATATATATATATATATATATATATATATATATTCTCTACTTAATTTATGTTTTTAGTTTTTATTGTTTAATTTCTTATCTAGTTAAGTTATAGGATTTGTTTTCATTATTATCATATAAATTAAATAAAGTAAATTAAAGTTGAAGCAAATTAATTATAAGGTTTTACAGCAAAAACTAATAACACCAAATTACAAAAAATAAATTGTATATTTTGAAGCAAGCATACTTAATTACTAGGTTTATTTGTGCTTTTTTCCTCCCTATTTACAAAAACAAGAGTAATAACCATACTCAAACTTGTAAATGTGGGATATGAAAACGTAAAACATAGACAACTATATCTTTATTTGTAAGTAAAAAAGACAACTTTTTATTACCCAAACTTGTAAACTTAAGATATGAAAAAGTAAAACATAAACAACTATATCTTTATTTTTAAATAAAAAAGACTACTTTAAAAGAAGTTCGGCTTGAAAATCTAAGAATTTTTCATATCTCCTATTAGGATTAAGACGCTTACCATTAAGTAAAAAAGAATTCATGATTATAAAAGTACTACCACTTTCTTATATATTAAATAGTCTAGTTTGCCTATGAATCGAACTATTTCGTAGATATTGTTCTATACCAACACATCCTAACATAAAGAAATATATAAGCTCCTTCTACACGTTAGATAACCATTCTTATAAGCTCAAGTTTGATGTTACAGAAGTTTAAAAGTTTGATTTTCTAGAAATCAAAAAAAGAAAACTGGAAACTTTCTTGAAAAAATAAAAAATAAACGCACCGTAATATATTCAAATTCGAATCAGTAATAAATAAGTTTGTCTCAAGAAAAGGAAAAAAAAAAAAACATAGCACGTCGTCAATAAATATTTCTAAAAATAAAATAAAGAATGGGTAAGTCCGTCTAAGTCAAACGATAGCCGACTTTGGATCAACCGATTCGATTCTATCAACGTTTGATTTAAGCAAGTTAATGTGAGGGAAATTTTTTATTGCTTTTTGTCGGTAGAAAATATTGTAATTAACTGAATATTAAAAATATTATTTTCTCTTTTCATAGCTTTTGTCCTTATGGTCTACACGTGTATAGTTTTATGAAAGCGCGTTTATAATATTTATGTAGATTTTCTTAAATAATTTATCCGACAAAACAATCAAAAGAGAAGCTAGATCAACACAAGTGTATTCATTTATAAAAAACAAGAGTATTCATTTGCTCATTTGTGTTATCAGTGATATATTTTTTTATAATTATTTTTTATTTTATTTATTTAACTACTTAATAGATTAGTATAAATGTTAAAATCAATAAAGAAGTAAAGAATATAATTAATAAATTATACATGTATCTTATAATAAATAAAAAAATAAAATAACAAAAGATAGTAATAAAATATATATTTTTTCTTTCTTTAAATATTTCTTTGAATCTTAATGTTCTGATGGGGCCATGGAAAAAAGACTTGCCATAATCGAGATTGTTTTCTTGTAGTTTGGTCCAGGGCTTTTACCGTCGAAGAAAAATTTTAAACGATAATTGTTTTTCGTACGAGAACCGCGTGAATCAATCTTAACCGTCCAATTCTCTCTCCTTCAATTGGACTAGCCACCCATAAATTCTTTACATGCACTCTGCCACACTTAATTCTCCCACGCTTTTTATCCATGAATTCCATTATCAAAAATAAACGGCAAAGATTAATTCTCGTAGGAAAAACAGTTCTCGTTTGAACCCTCCCCTACCGCCGAATGCCTGAATGAGTTACATTAACCTACATATAATCCATATTGTATACATACAATTGCAAATATGCATACAGAAAAAATATCTAGATACTGAGTTTCTTCGATATTTTATATTATTACTCTCAGTCTTAAACTCAGAGAATGAAAATTTTCTAAATAAGTGAGCTACATTAAGCCACATATAATCCGGTTTCTGTTTTTTGTGGGGCTCGTTCCTCGGTTTTTGTGAGCTAGCACTAATTGTATCTATACTACATTATAAAGTATTTAAACCTTAAGGGGGTGTTTGGTAGAGAGAAAAGAAATTGAGAGAAATAGAAATAGGAGAGAAATAGAAATGTGTGGAGAATTGGAATTGATTTCTTTGTTTGGTATCAGGAAAGAAATGAAACAGAGAAATGGTTGCTCAAGTCGCCGGACAGCGGTTACGGCGTTGGCCGCCTTGCCGGACGTCGACAATGATGATTAGAATGCCGAAAACACTTCGCAACCGGACATCAACAATGATGAGTAGACATTGGCTGTCATTTCTCTCCATTTCTCCATAATTTGAAGAGAAATGAAAATACAAAGGAAGGAGAGAAATAAAAATGAGTGGAGAAACCATTTCTCCTCTCAAAACTATAACCATTTCTCTCAAATAAGAGAAACCAATTCTTTTCATTTTTTTTCTCTCTACCAAACACACCCTAAAACTCTTAAATTTTAAGTAAGTTAAAATTACCATTCTACTCTTAGCTCAAACCTACCAAACCCGTTGATAAGAAATTGATTTAAATATAATGACAAGTTGTCAATCCTCTAAAATATAGAAACAATCTACCCCCACTCCTAGAAACAAAACTCACGTCTGGATATTTAAATTGAAAATAAAATTGATTTCAATCTAAAGGTTTTTCAAATAAGGCAATAATCTCATCTCACATCTAACAATTTAAACCCATGGATGGAAAATTATGAATTGATTTCATTATCATGTCCACACTTCTAAATATGCATACAATTTACTCTTCACCCATAATTTTTTTAAAATTGTTTTAAAAATAAATAAAAGAGTTGATAAATCAAAAGGAAATAAAGAAAATGAAAAAAGTAAAAAGAAAACGTACATGTTGTGAATAAAAATTATTCGATGCCATTATAGCTAACGAATTACGCGGGTACCATACTAGTGTGTGTGTGTGTATATGGGGAAAAGTTCAAACGAGAACTATTTTTTGTACGAGAACTGCGAAACTAATCTTAGCCGTCCAATTCCTCCACCTTTAATTGGATTGTCCACCCATTAATTTCTTACATGCACCTTACCATACTCAATTTCCCGACGCTCTTCATCTATGAATTTCACTTACCACTTAATGACCAAGATTGTTTATTGCAGTTCTCGTACGAATTGCAAGTGAATGTGACAATTAAGTTTATTGATAGAAAAATGTATGTTTAAAGATGACCTCTCACCTCTTCAAGAAGTGCCTTATTTTTACAAATTCTTTAATTAAATAAAATTGGGACGATCGACCACCGCCGACCACAATGACAAGAGGCCAAGAGCCTACCAATATATATTTTATGTAAAACGATATATAATCGATCCAAATATATGAAAGAGAAAAATTAAGGTCCAACTTTTATATATTATTATTTAAGTAATAGTTGACTAAGAAATAAATTTATTTATTTATTTTCTTAGTTTGTAAAAAGTATTAGACAGGGTTAATATATGTAATATCTATAATAGTGTGAGGGTCTATTTCGTAAGTTGTATATCTATATATTTACCTCATCTCCCTCATTGGGAATCATCAATGAATATTTATTTATATGGTATCATGAGCCAGTAACTTTTCTTCCACCCTATCTCTTCCTCTCCCTGATAGATTCTTCCCTACCCTTCTTTCTGTTTCGTCTCTTTCTCTCCCATCTTATCGTGGACCTAGACGAAGCATGTTCCGAAACAACTCAAATTGATGCCGTGGTAGACTCTTAGTGAAAATGTCCGCCACTTGAAGCTTGGTTGGAACGAACATTGTATGAAGCTTACCATTTGCAACAAGTTCCCTAATAAAATGATAGTCAAGCTCAATATGTTTGCCCCGCTTATGTGAAACTGGATTTTGCGTAAGAAACAAAGCACTTTGATTGTCACACAATAGAGTAGGACGACTATCAAGTAAGGCATGAAGCTCCCTCAAAAGGTGCGTGATCCATACAATTTCTGCAGCCGTATTTGCCATGGCTCGATATTCAGACTTACAACTCGAGCGTGAAACAGTAGGCTGCTTTTTAGCGCTCCAAGATATAAGATTTCCCCCCATGAATATCGAGTAGCCATAGGTGGAACGGCGAGTATCAATACAACGAGCCCAATCAGCATCCGAATAACCAACCAAGATGGTGGGATTAGGCCGAGAGAACACTAACCCAAAGGAAAGAGTGCCGTTAATATATCTGAGTAAGCGCTTAACCCCGAGATAATGATCCTCCGTTGGAGTATGAAGAAACTGACTTACCTGATTGACAGCATAAGAAATATCTGGACGAATGATGGTCAAATATTGAAGAGCACCAACCAAAGAACGGTACTTAGTAGGATCAGAGAATGGCACTTCATCAATAACCAAAGAAGCAGAGGATGACAATGGCGTGGCAACCGGTTTAGATTCAAGCATACCAGCCCGTGATAAAATATCTCGCGCATAATTGGTCTGACTAAGAAAGAGACCCGAATCCGTGTAGGAGACTTCAAGACCAAGGAAATAATTCAAACGGCCAAGATCTTTAATCTTGAACTCATTATGCAATTTGGTGATGAAAGACCGAATAAGCAAAGAGTCATTGCCGGTAAGAATCAAGTCATCCACATAAACAAGTAAGTATAGTAAGCATGCACCGCGCTTAAAGATGAAAAGAGATGGATCGGCTCGACTGCATTGAAAACCATCAGCCACCAAAAACGAATGTAATAGTTGAAACCAGGCCCTAGGGGCTTGTTTGAGACCATAGATGGCTTTATTAAGTCTACAAACATGATATGGGAATCTTGAATCAACGAAACCCGGTGGTTGTTGCATAAAAACTGTGTCGGATAACTCGCCGTGAAGAAAGGAATTATTGACATCTAATTGATGTAACGGCCAGTTATTAACAACTGCCAATGATAACACAACCCGAATGGTGGTTGCCTTAACAACCGGGCTAAAGGTATGTGAGAAATCAACACCCGGAACTTGACTGAAACCTTGAGCCACAAGCCGAGCCTTGTAACGCTCAATGGAACCATTAGCATGGTATTTGGTTCTGAACAGCCACTTACATCCAACAATATTTTGATTATCTTGACGCGGAACCAAGGTCCATGTATTATTACGACTCATAGCATCCATTTCCATATGCATAACATGCACCCATTTAGTGTCACTCATGGCTTGAGTGTGGTGTGTAGGATCACATGAGGCAAACAATGCCGTATGGAGATTACTATTATGAAATTCAGAAAGATCCGCTCGATGCTTTGGTTTAAATATTCCCGCTTTAGAACGAGTAACCATAGGATGAGAGTTGGAGGTGGTTACCGATGGAGAAGCGGCAGCGGGTGGAGCCTGAACGGGAGAGGTAGGTGCCGACGGTGGTGGTGGTGGATGAGGAGGAGGGCTGTGAGGAGGGGTCTGTCGTGGGCTGCTAGGAGAGGGAGGGCTGTCAGAAGGAGGGCTTTGAGGGGTGGTAGGTGGTGATATCTCTAGGTTAGAGGTGGAGGCATGGGTAGAATCTTGACTAGGAGCAGATGAAGAAGGTGTACATAGATCACAAGGCTTTGATGGAGGAGGAGTGGTAGATGGTGTAGAAGGGGTAGATGGCATGGGTATAGAAGGGTCATGAATGTCATTAAGAAAAGTGTGAAGGGTGAGGGTGGATATAGATGTTTTAAAGGGAATTTCATTAAACGGAAAGCACAACTCATCAAAACGTGCATGACGAGTAATATAAATCCGTGAGGTGATTGGGTCGAGACATTGATAACCCTTATATTGAGAGTGATAACCAAGAAAAATACACACAATACTCCTTGGAGCAGGTTTGTGTGCAGCATAGTCCCGTAAGTAAGGGTAGACACGACAACCAAATGGTTTAAAATTAGTATATTGTGGGATACGATTAAACAATACTTCAAACAGAGACTTTGAAGAGAGAATCTTTGTAGGTAATCTATTGATAATGTAAACCGCAGTGGAAAAAGCACGAACCCAATACGAAGTAGGAACATGGGCATGAAATAGCATGGCAAGCCTAGTTTCAACAATGTGTCGATGCTTCCGTTCAACTCGACCGTTTTGCTATGGAGTATACGGACACGAAATCTGATGAAATGTACCATTGTCACTAAGCAGCCGTTTCACATTATTGTTCAAAAATTCAGTTCCCCCATCACTTTGAAAGATTTTTATTTTAGTTGCAAATTGGGTTTGAACAAACTTCATAAATTTATCAAGAATCCCAAAAAACTCAGATTTTGTTTTGAACGGATAAAACCAAGTAAACCGAGAATGATCATCAACAAAGGTGACGTAATATCGATAAGCATCAACCGATAAAACGGGTGAGGGCCCCCATAGGTCACAATGGACCATGTCTAAAACATGCAATGCACGCTTCGAATTAAGATCAAATGGCAATCGACATGACTTAGCTAATTGGCATGTCGAACATATAACCGGTTTCGGTAAAATAGAAGAAACCGCCAAATGTCCCATCGTACATAATAAAGAAATAGTATCAAAAGAAACGTGGCCCAATCTAGAATGCCATAATTCATAAGAATCTTTACATTTATGTTGCACAAAAAAAGTTTGAATCTTCGGAGCAGCCGATAAGACATATAGCCCATGATTACACGTTCCTTGAGCTAGTACCTCCTTCGTTAGTCGATCCTGAATAGTAAACAAATTTCGTGAAAAAACAACATCGACATCATTGTCACGAGTGAGTTTACTGACGGATAATAGATTTTTGGTAAGTTTAGGAACAACCAACACATCGCGCAAAGAAACACGATTAGCAATGGAGGAAGTCCCAATACTAGAAATAGGAAGAGAAGTGCTATTACAAAACAAAACCAAGGCATCTCCAACAGCAGGCGAGGAATTTGTAACTGATGTAGAAGAAGAAACCATATGATCCAAGGCCCCGGAATCCACAAACCAATCTGGAGTAGAAGAATTCACATGACATTGAGCGTGAAAAGCCCGGGCAAGATCGGAATCACCGGTGGGAGAGGCGTTAGCAAAGGATGGAAGTTGAGGACATGTATTCGCAAAATGGCCATTGGTGCGACATAGTTGACAGTGAGGGGGTCTTCGACCACGGCATCAATTTGAGTTGTTTCGGAACATGCTTCGTCTAGGTCCACCCCCATTTCGCTTGCGGGGGATATTAGACAGGGTTAATATATGTAATATCTATAATAGTGTGAGGGTCTATTTCGTAAGTTGTATATCTATATATTTACCTCATCTCCCTCATTGGGAATCATCAATGAATATTTATTGAAAGGGTACGTACGTAGTGACACCCACGATTTGAAATACGTGGTGACTAAGGGAGAGTGTGGTCGGGATTTTGTTAATTAATTAAGAAGGTATTTCTTTTTCTTTTTTAATCATTGTCAAATGAGTATTTTAATTTTATTGTTTTATCGACCTCTAAATACACTATGATATGTGTTTACATAATTCGTTCTTTCATAACGAGATTGAAACTCATAACTATATGATACATGATCTTTTAAACATCTTGATATCGTTAGAACACAAACCATTTAGTTAAGACTAATGTATTTGAGCAACAAACGAATATTACACTGCTTTTATTGGGTTTTCAATAGTTATCAAAAGGGCATTAGGCAAAAAAGGAAAAAAAACATTGAAAATTCGTTAAATAGCTACAAAATTATACTATCTAACAATTATGAGGAAGTGACGTGACATTGTGATCAATAACCATCCTAAATTTGATCATATAATTTAAAGCATCAAATCTTAATAATTTTTCTTCAGCCGCAGTGTTAAGACACATCAATAAGTTTTACGGATATTTTGAATATATATTTACAAACTTTATTAATTACATAATTCTTACAAACTTTAATATTACATTAATATCCTTATAAAATACTTCAAACTCTCAAATATATCATTTAATTTAATTTAATAGTAACTAAATCATATAAAATTTAAAAAACATAATCACTAACTTATTTTACAAGTTAAATCCTCTAAAAATACCGTTCTTTCCTTTACTCTTCTTTCTTCGCCGCGTAGCAACATTGTCTTCAAAAGTCAAACATTGACTCCATTTCTATTACAAGCTCACACGTTTCTATGACAAATTTATAATTAATATTGGCTATTTGCCTACCAGATTTCATCAAACAATCAATCCCAAAAATAGCCGATAGAGTTATTGATAAAAATAAAATAAATTAGTTTTTAGTTTTTAAAAATAATAATCTTGTTTCATTTATAGAAAGTTGAAAACTATTAAAAGGTAACTATGAAAAATTAATTATGAAAAAATGAGTTATGATTGTCATTTTTAAAAACTAAAATTACATTTTGTATTCTTATCCACAGCTCTAAGTATTGTGGTTATCATCCTCTTATCTTTTATTCATTCGTAATTAATACTAAAGCCACTTAATCGCAATTTGGAAAAGTCGGAATCTCTGATTTAGTTTTCTTGTTGGTTTAAACTGCAGTTATCTCAAAATGTATGAACTAACCAAAACTTACAGTGACCGCTTTACAAGTACATATCATGCCCCTTTAAATTTACTGAGAATTAAGAAGGGTAACACAATCCCAAAGTTTTATATTACTGAGAAAAGAAATGATTGAAAGAAAGACGGAAGGAATTAAAAAGGTTGTGTTCCTTTGTTTTTAAGAGGATAAGAGAAAGAATTTAGAAGGAAAGTTACTATTAACTTAAGTAGAAGAATATATTTGAGAGTTTAAAAGATTTTATGAGGATGTAGATGTAATATTAAAGTTTGTAAGATACATATATAGGGAGAGAAGATGGTTCATACGAAAATTAATTTTTTTACGAAAAGTACGAGAAGCTATTTGGACCATAGGATTAATCAATTAATGGTTAAGATTGATCATGGTAATTTGATAAATAAATCAAAATTTAAAGATATTATTTGATTAATGTGAGAGTAAAATAGACAATAAACTTCACTCTATCCTATAAACTCTCTCTACCTACTGTATAATGTTATAACCATGTAACCTCCTCCTCCATTTCAAAAACTCTAGATCTCATACCCCACTTTCTCTTTCTAAGATGGCCGGCGATTTCCGCCACCGACCTGCTCTGCCACCAACTTGGCTTGCCGAACGATAGTACACTGCTCCACCGCCGTCGTCGACCATTTGTTCCAACCTCACCCCATCCACCGCCGTCGACCGCCTGTTCCACTTACTCTCACCGTCAACCCTCCCACCCTCGGCCGCTGTAGACCACCTGTTCCAACCTCGTTGCCGAGCACAACAAAGTCAAAACACTCAAAACCATCGGCGCCACTGCCAACCACAGTCTCTGTTATAAGATACCCTACCATCTTCCGCCAAACGCCAAAACGAACCGTTGAACACTTCACTAGAGTCGCTCCCATCCTCATATCTGTCATGATGCATGGTGGAACCCTAACCGCCGCCATTCTGATCCTCCTACTTTACCATTGAACATGGCGGAACCCTAAATCAGTAGTATTTCATGAATGAAATATCAAAAGAAAGAAGTGAAGTGGTGACTTTTTTATTTGATATTTCAATCATGAAACAGTAGTATTTCATTATTGAAATATCAAAGAAAAAAGTAAAGCGGTGACTTTCTTCTTTGATATTTCAGTCATGATTCAGTAGTATTTTATAACTGAAATATTAAAAAAAAAGTGAAGTGGTGACTTTTTTCTTTGATATTTCAGTCCTGAAACAATAGTAATTCATGACTGAAATATCAAGAAAAAAGTGAAGTTGTGACTTTTTTTCTTTAATATTTCAGTTATGAGACATTAGTATTTCATGACTGAAATATCAAAGAAAAAAGTGAAGCGGTGGAGCAAAAATATACATACAGTGATATTTCAGATATGAAACATGACAAGATGAATAAAAATCAAACATATGTCATTTCAGTTATGAAACATGTCAAACATTATAAAGTTACAATTAATTACGAAAATGCCACCGTGTGATTTTTTTCTTCGGTTGGAGATTTTTGTTGCTTCTTGGTCATTCTCATCTCCCTCCTCCACAAGATCCCACCAACCTATGTAGTCAAGACTACCGAATTAAGCCTAATAGTATGGGCGGTGCTTTGATGTTTGACGAGAGAGTTGGGCCTAGTGGTGGCAGTGATGTTCGACGAAGCAATGTGTAACGCCCCAAATTATAAAACTGATCTTTTTGATAAAAACTCGCATAATAATTTACATTCTGAAGGTTATATATAAAGCGGAAGCGTATATATTTTAAAAGAAGGAAACATTGAACGATTAAAATTAGTTTTCGCGATTATTATAATAAATTGGACGGCTAATGTGTATGTGTATATATATAAATAAAAAAGTTGACATATTCTCCGCCAATTGCACACATATCATATCCCCCAATTTTTTTCTCTAAAGTGCCATCAGTTACCATCCCACCACTTTCTTTGAAACTACCTTTTTTTGTTTTTTGTTTTGTTACCTTTTTAGTACCAATTTTAATATCTTATGTATTTTCGATTTTTTCCCCTAAAACGGCAGCGATGCATTATTTTTTTATATGTTCTAAGTACTATTTTAATATTTCATTTTCCCTTTTTAGTTACAGTTAACCAATTGCTGATGTATTTGTTCTAAATTGGTAGCGATATATTTTTTAATATTTTATAGAACGCTTTTTAAAGGATTACGTATCGTACGATTAGATCAAATTTTTTTAGATACTATTTTAGTATTTTATCTTTTTACTGTTTATATTGTTATTATATTTCATTTTTCTATTTATTTAATACTATTATTACTAAAAATGTGATCTTATAAAAGTAAAAAATTCACACATCTAATCCCGATCATTAATAATGGAAAATAATCAGGCATTATCTGAAAATTTAAAAGTATAAATTGCATTAAAATATAATAAATTTTTTCTTAAGGGTAAATTACATTAAAATACAATAAACTTTGTTTTAGTTACTATTATATATAATCAACTTTATTTTTAAAAAAATAATACAACCAACTTTCATAATCCTCACATTATATGTAACTTATTGAATACTATGAAAGTTATGGCAAAGTTCATTGTATACAATGATAGCTAAACAATAGACACATAAAAAAGTTATTTGCATACAATGAAAAAATTATAAAAGTTAATTGTATTATTATTAAAAATTTATAGTTGGTTGTATACAATAATAACTAAGACAAAGTTTATTATATTTTCATGCAATTTATTCTTTTCTTAATTGCCATTATATATCAGCAACTTTATTTTCATAAAAATAATATAACAATATTTTATAATTCTCACATTTATCCAACTTGTTGTATACTATAAAAGTTATAGAAAAATTTATTATATACAATGGTAACCGAATCACAAACACACAAAAAAGTTGTTTGCATCAATGAGGGATTATGAAAATTTATTGTATTACTTTTAAAAATTTAAAGTTGGTTATATACAATAATAACTAAGATAAAATTTATTGTATTTTCATACGATTTGCTCAATTTAAAACGTTAAAAAAATAGTAATGTTTTTCCTTTTATAACAAAACAATAGCCTTTACCCGTTCAAACTCATTTTTTAAAAGATTTAAGTGAATAACTTAAATTATAAGCAGACTAATTATAGTAATTAGTATATAGTAATCATATCTCACTGCGAAACACGTGTAATACAACATTGTTTTCCTCATTTTACAAGAGTATAATATTAATTTTGTAACATTTAACTGTTAGTAAAATTTTCTTTCCACTCAATAGGTTTATCTTCATGACTGCTTATGTGTATTTATGCATATGTGAACTACCATATAAACTTCTACATCAGATTCTCACATTTTTTTGTAACAATTGTTTTTTACATAACATGCATTTTTCTTATAAAAAATTATGCATTGTACAAAAATGCAATTTTCTTATGATTTTTTTAAAAACTAGTTTTTCAATAAAAATTGTATTTATTACTTGTAACATTTTTATTAATTTGAAAATGTTATATGTTCTTAAAACTACATCTTATAGACATTATTGCATTAAAAAACTCACAATCAAAATTAAATGTAGAAATTGGTAACTAAAACACGTGTCATTTAAATAGTTTGTAAGTATAAATATACCTATAATAGGTGTTGTTAAAAGTATTTATGATTTCGTCTTATTAGTTTTATTTTAACTTTTTATAACTATTTTTATTAGTTATTATTAACTTTTTCTTGTAAAAAATTAATTTTTGTTGATTTATAACATTTTAAAACTTTTAACCATATAAAATTATATATTATTAGTGTATTAACATTCTTAGAATTTGTTAACATCAAGTTCATTCTTGAGTTCTTGGAGTTTAAATTTAGGGTTTTCAACCACTTTGATCACAAAAAAACACACATGATCAAATTACAACCAAATCAAAATTTAAATCTAACAAGTTAACCTACTTGTTTTTGTTTCATGAATAAACACAGATATACTCACACTCATACACCAAGAGCATTTATCACATTAGTAAATTCACACACAAACAAACATATTGGATTTGAAATATCATACATACAAACATGAAAAAGCACATGTTTTTTAAAAACCACACTCACATACCAACACTCACATGGATATGGAAAGAGTTAAAAAAAAGAAATAAATAGAAAGATAAGAGAAGAGGTTGTGGTGGTTGTGATGCAGGCTAAATAGGATATGATAGTTGCGCTAAGGCCGTGGTGGGTGCGTTAAATGCGAGAGGTGGTAGCAAAGGAGCTAATGAGTTGGTGGTGTATTAACGAGAGATGAGAGGTGCAAATAAAAGGTTTTTCATTTTTATATGAATTAGATTTTTTTAATAAAAAACGACATATCAAGTCCACATTAAATTAAAATCAACACCTTATCAATACGATCTGTTACAAGTTAAAATGGTAACATGATATTAAATACTACATAACATATTTTGTAATCTTGTAATAAGAGTGATAAATATAAGTTACATACGTGAATAAATTTCAATCTTATATTACTTTTTTTGTTGACAACTTACACTTATTAAATATCAAGATTCCACATCTAAATATATTACAAAATAAACCTTCCCTTTTATTAGTTCAATACTTCAATATATATATATATATATAGTCATTTTAAGCTATGACAGACGACTATTTTCTCCTAATATCAAAACTGAGATTTTATTACCATTATGGCATTTTTCCAAAACAAAAATTTAAGATTTACACATAAGTTCTCATTTTTCGGATAATATATATATATATATATATATATATACTAACAAATAAAAACGATCACACTTGTATGTAAGAATAAATTAACTACTTTCTCAGATTAGTTATTAACTAAATCAAATAAATTAAGTACTTTTTCGGATAATAAATTAACTAAATCAAATAAATTAACTACTTTTTCAAATAATAACTTAACTACATTCCAATACAGAAAATGAAATAAGTCATTCAACTAAATTATTTTTTGTATATATTTATATTTTTACATTACAAACTTTTAACTGAGATTTGACAAAAAGATATAGTAATTTTTTATGAATATTTTTTTTAGATTTTCTATATCAAATTTACATATTATACACACACAAATTTCTAAATATGTATTTAACTTTTAGTTAGTTTATAATTTAAGAAAGAGTGTATAAATTTAGTTGGTTAAATAAAAAGACTAAATGTAAACAAGAATAATAATTAATATTATTATTGAAAATATTAGTAAATCCTTTTAATATAAAGACTATTTTTATTAAAATATAATATATGTGAAAATTTATTTTTTTTAAAAAACTTAAGGAAAAAGAAAAGTAATTTGTATAACTCATTTCATAACTTAAAGAAATGGAGGGAAAACACTTATTCCTTAAGAAATGAAAAATCAAAATATTCTTTTATGTAATGATCTATTTCATTCCAACTTTTTTAATATACATATTTTTTAATTGCATTGGAATGATTTATTTTATTCCATTTTTCATTCTTTTGTATCAAACACCGAGGAATAATATAATTTTATTCAAACCAATCCATCAGAATAATTATCTAAAATATATTTTTATAAAAAAAAAAGAAGCTAAAAATCCAAACGTAGATAGCAAGGAGGATTCTTAATTAAAATAAAAAGAATTAATGATAATTACCATGCATGAAAGTTGAAAAGGCATCTAATTAAGTTTTGTTCCACCAAATTAATTAACTAATTCACCTTAATTTTGACTCAACTAATTCACCATTTGCAGATCGATCAACTGCTTCAACGGGAGTTGAATTCTTCCTACCTACTTACGTACTTCATGGATCTATCGTGTAATTAGCACCAAATTTGTTAACGATTTAGTAATTAGTGTGTTGGTTGATGTTCGATGTACGTTTTATTAGAGCAAACTAGACCATTAAGTTTTTTACATTTACCCTTATTTCATATTTATTAATTTCGTTTTTATAATTACGTTAACAGTCATTTATTTATAAATTTGTAACTTATGCTCATTTAGTAATTTATGCGGACAACTTCATATTTCATTAGACTTAATATATTATTAGCTACGTACGTGTTTTTTTAAACATTTTAAGCATGTGTGTTTTATTGTATATACCAGTTAATTATGCATACCAATCATGGTTTTTTTTTCTTCTAAATTCTATATTTACTATTCACAATATTTTTTTCAAACCGGTATTGCGTCAATCTCGTCGTTGGTTTGAGTATGCAGACTTTAGTGGACCACCTGACTGTTATGCACCGTAAAAATTACGGCCCGTCAATCAGGTCGCTCTTCGGAATTGTTCAGCTGTTGACCAAGTCGAAACACACGTTGACCCAGTTACGTCAAGAAAATTGAAGCTCTCAAAGTGAAAAGTGGGTTTGGGTGTGTTGCATCCAGAACTTTTCAACAAACAGGTTATATAACTATATTTATTTATATCTATATTATATTATAAAACATTTATGTTATTGTAATCTTTTTAATTTGTAAGTAATTTAAAATTAATAATTTATTTTCTATTTAAATCTATAAGAATACCATTATAGGGAGTTAATTAAATTTTTAAATATCATTTTTATAACTAAGCCTTTTATAATAAATAATATTTTAAAAAGTCAAGTAAATAAAAGTTAATTTTCAACTTATATGATATCAATTACAAATTAAAAATTAAATAAAAAGGATCTTTATAAAAATAATTATTTTAAATATTCTATTACATAACACATATTTCAATTTAAGTATTAAAAAATACGTATAGCTAGAACTCATAAATCTATATATCATGTAACCCAAATTTATAGACATTTTCGGATTTTTTAAATGACTCGTGTAATCAAAACAAAAGATTTAATTTATAGTATATTTATTATTTTTTTGTTTCTCATTTTATTGTTTTTAAAAATTTATTTTAAAAATTAATAAAAGAGTTATAAAGAAAAGATAAATAAAAGAAATGGAAAAAGGATAAAGAAAATAGATATATTGCGAACGAAATTGTTCGATGTCATCCTAACGCGTGAATATAATATCCTTACCTTATAAAAACGGATATTTTATCGGGTATGAATTATTTTTAACCGTCGTATTGTACGAGTACTATGCTAGTTTTTTATAAATTTTTCTACCTATACTCTTATTTATAATATCAATATAAGTGTTGAAATTAATAAAGAAGATGACTAAAAAAAATTAGTAGATTACACATATTATCTTATGATAAGTAAAAAGATAAAGTAAAAAACATAGTAAAAAAAATAGAATTTTTGTTTTTAATATGGAAAAGGACCAAAAACAAAGTAACGAATAACACGTTTTGAGTCCTTTTTTTCCCACCAGCCCACCTTCATTAATTAATAATAATAAACTGAACCAACTTTTCGTTATATAATAAATAAAAATATTTAAATTTAAAATATCTTTATTGTGCACATTAACAAAATCGACACTATCTGCGAAAACTGTGTTTATAAATTTGTGAAATAAAACCCCAACTATCGAGTATCGACTTCACTTAGGTTTTAAGCTTTTTTGATTTAAGTTTTTTTTTATGTTGAAATAAGTGGTGACCGGATTGTGACAGTACGTGGTGGTGAAAGATGTGAAAGGTGATGGTCTCGAGATGGCAATTGATATTCTTTTATCCTTATCCCATAATCATATTTCATCTATCCATAATCACATTTATCGGATCAAACGGGTGAAAAAACATTTATTTGATGTCGATATACTTTTTCTTTAAAGAAAATATCATAGTTTTATATGTAATTTTCTAAATTTGTTGACATAAATGCATAATTTCTACTAAAAAAGAGATGATAAAAAATTAACTTAGTATAACTACAATCAAAACATAAAACATACTATGTAATGATAAAATTATAATTTAGAATAGCATATAATAAGTTGTGAATCTAACATACATAGTTATATATCCATAATGTAATATTTATATGAAGCTTTTAAAAATCGAGTATATAAGAGAAATAATCCATAACAATTTAAATTTCAAGTTAATATGTTCATCTTCATGGAGCAACACTATTTATAGCTACTTTCGCTTCATCATTCAAGATTCACTCCTTTAACTTCTTTCGTATTCACCAGCAATGAATCAAATCAGATAAATAATCATTGAATTGGATGACAATGGTCTAATCTCTCGGTACAAAATACCAAACACTTCAAGTCCGCAACACCATAATAGAACGAAATATTATATTAAGGTTTTAAGGAAATAATCATTTTGAGTTGGTCAAATAAATGTTTCATATTTTATTTTTATTAAGGTTTTAACGAAATATATTCTTTTATTTTACACTCTAAAAATTATGAAAGATAGAAATCAATAAATTTTATCTGTTAAATGTATTTTAAATGTTTCGGGGTATATTTATTAAACTACAATAGAACGTGAGTTGTGAAAAATATATACATTGTTTTCTACATACAAAAAAACAAAAGCCCAATTGATTTAGGAAAAACAAAAGCCCAATTGTTATCGGGCTTGAAACCCTATCAAGTTCGTCGGCAACGAAATGGACTCGAACAATTTTTTGCTTTTAGCCCACATAATTACAAAATGCTTGGACGCTATAAATTATGTGTTCATCGAATCAAATTTCGGGTTTATTTTCAAGTTGTTTGGGTTTAATAATATCTTACTTAGATTCAAAATTTGTCTCGAATTTAAATTACTACTTGTAAAGCTGATTTGAATTCGAGTCAAATTAAAAAAAACAGATTTGTTTCAATTTTCAAAGAAACCGGATTTTATTGAGAAGCTTTTTGATGAATCTAATCTTTTAATTATCTAATCAGAGTTTGGACTTTCAATGATAAGTTAGAATAATATATCTAGTGTTTTTCATTTGTCTTAAAATATCAGATGTCCTTGCATTGATAAATTAAGAGAAATATGAATTAGAAATAGAATTTACAAACATACACATATTCAAATGTCGATTCAGGAGACAATTTGCTATACATTCGAAATTTGATTTGAAAACCAAAGTAAACCGTCAAATTAGGTCGACTCGAAAATCAAACAAACAAATTCAAATTTGATTCAGTTCGAATTTCGGTTTTACAAATCACATCAAAATATTGAACACCCCTACAAGTATAAATCATGTTATATTGTTTTGGTAACTTGGCACTTTACAGTGCTTCGCTTGTTTTATATAAGTCTATTTTCAGCATATTTTTTATAAACTCGACTTATTTTTTTTTATTTTAATAAGTTCATAAATTTATGAGAAAAAGGCCGAAAACATAAGATTACTAAAAGTAATCCACTTTTATAAGTTTTTAACAAGCTAAGCCAAACATACTAGGGGAAATGATGTATGTAGTTAACAACAAACATCTTAGGTGATGTTGCACACACGTAACACTTAAATGAGTGGTGTTTTAGTCATTTACGTATTTTAATTAATTAAGTGTTACGCGTGTGCAAAAACACCTAAGATACGCATTGTTGACTGTACACATCATTTTCCGAACATACTATGCAAAGTTAAGATAATGTTTGGAATAAAACATGCATGATTAAGATCTATCCAATATTTTTGTTTGTAGGTATTGATTGAAGTCATGTAAGGAATCCACTTGTTTGGGTGTGTGTAGCATATATGATAATCGATTAGGTAAGAGGCTTTGTGCACTACATAATAAAGATGGCCCAGAAACGTGCTCGAATGAATAGGTAGGCTCCGTCATTCACCTTATTATCGCCATTTACAATCAAAAATTGAAAACCACTTTCCATAACGTGACTCATGTGGATTAGACTTTCAATTAACTTATTCATATTTTCCAAGTTTTCTAACGGGATATTCTCTTTTAATATATAGTTTTAAGGAAAATCGAGTTATGCTCTAATGTACGATGCCTAATCATTTCTATGATCGTTTCCTATTGATCATCCAGATATTTACACATACCAAGGATTGAATCTTTGTCTTATCTAAGTTCTTCCGAGGCTTTCTAGACATCTTATCTTAGACCATCTGTAGATACTAATTAACTTAACTTATAGATATGATATTATATTTATTTTTGGAACTATTTAGATTAAATGAATAATGTCCCACGTTGGACGAGAATATAATCTGCTTAATAAGGGTCGTGTGCTACTCCACTCACAGCCAATCGGTTTTAAGTTGAAACCCTACAAACTTATAAAATTTTGTTTTTAAACGTCTTATATTATTTCCCAGCTGTGTTGCCAATTTTCTTTTTGTGTGTAGATCTTGAAAGTTATAATTATATTAGGGAAATGATATATTATCCTATTTATCCTTCTACTTATAAAATTAACACAAGTGTTAAAATTAATGGACGAGATGAGGACAGACAATTAGTGGATTCTACATGTCATCTTGTGGTGATTAGAAGGATGAAGTAGAAAGAAATAATAGAAGGATATATCATTTTCATTATATTATATAAAAAATAGTAACTATGTTTGATGAAAAATACAGAAGATAATGCGTAAATGCTTAACTACAAGTTCTGAGTGTATGTGTATACGATTGTGTGGTCGGCTTGTGTGTGTGATAAAACCGTAAAATCCACTTTTTTAAGGGGATGTGTGCTAAAAGTAAGTAGGATAACTTAACGCACTCTCTTTTTTTCTTTAATTTTTTTAATTTTCAATTGTTAGTAGGGTGAGTTAAAGTGATACGAGAAATGAGGGTTGTTACCGCTCTAAATCAAGCAAGTTAAAGATAGAAATAGAAGTACATTTACCACATCTGGACCATGACATAGAAAAGCAATAAGTTAGTAAAAAGAGTTAATTAAAAATATGGTCCTTATAGTTGTGACTGATTTTCACTTTTAGTTATTTAACTTTAAAAATTATGAAAATAGTTACTGTGGTTGTTATTTTGTTTCACTTTTGGTCCTTTAAGGTAACTGGTGTTAACTTTGACCGTTAGTCAAAAAACATTTTAGTCAATTTTCTTTTTATTCTTGTTACCAAACAAGATCTATAGCCTTTCTACCCTACCCTTTTTCTTAAGATTAATTGATTTATTAACCAATTATCAAAATTAACTAATAATTAATTAAATATTAATAATGTTAACTATTATTTTTATACATATTAATTACTGATTAGTTTTAAAAAATTATGTTTAAATTTAATAATATTCTTTGTATTATTCTTTAGTGTTCTTGATTTCATATTGTACTTAATGGTGTTCATAAAAAACATCTTCAAATTTCGAAAAACCCTAATTTGGATTCAAACACAATCAAATACACACACTTGATCTTGATTTACAACACAAAACACATACACATATTAGATCTTGATAGAACAAAACGATAAAACATACACATAGAAAAACAAAAATCTGGATTCTTGTACCAATCAGAAAGAAAATAACCATACCAAATAGCTTTGTATAAATTTATTCTTGACAACAACAAAAAAGAATTTACAGATGAATTGCAATTATTTTTATTTTCAGATGTTTTGATTACAAAAGAGAAAACAATAGATTATGAAAACAAATCTCAAAAGCCCAACAATAAATTATGAATTAAAACTCATATCTTTCAAAAGAAAGCCCTCAATATAACCATATCTTCAAACCTAGGATGCCAAAAAAATTAGGAAGCATACAGAAATTTAAACAGGATTCTTGTACCAATCAGAAAGAAAAAAACCATAAACCATCGTCTCTTCAAGCTTCAGAAAATCACCGTTGCTTCAGATCTATTTCAGATCAGGGTGCTCTATTTCAAATCGGCGTTGGATGAGATAGTGGAAGGCGGTCAAAGGGGCGGTGATGTACTGATGGTGTTCATCTAGAGAGAGAAAAATAGAGAGATATGAAAAAGTAATAAAGGTTTTAGATAGAAAGTAGGTTTAAAAGTAAAGAAAAATGGGAATGAGTGTTTGGTAATAAGGTAAGGAAACGGTTGTTTGGAGATTGTTGTAACAGATGATATATGTTTGGAAACAAAGATAATAAGGAAATTGACCAAAATGCCCTTTGACTAACGGTCAAAGTTAACACCACTTAGCTTAAAGGATCAAAAGTGAAACAAAATGACAACCACATTGACTATTTTCGTAATTTTTAAAGTTAAAAGACTAAAATTGAAAATCAAGGACAACCATAGGGACTATTTTTGTAATTAACTCTAGTAAAAATATGTTTTCTTTAGAAAATTTTATTTCATCTTTCTTTATAGTTTATCTTTTTTTCTCAAGCACTTTATGGTGTGTTTAGTATAAAGAATGTAATTTCAGAAAAAGAAAGTTAGTTTGAAAAATAAGAATTGACTCTTTTGTTTGATATGGTAGAGATTTCAGCATATAAATGTAACAAAAAAAAATCATTTCTCTTATTTGGTACAGTAGAAAATTCTTGAGAATTGTATCAAATTTCTCATTTGTATCTATATTTTTTTCACCAACCAAGATTCATAGACTAGAAATTTCAAATTTCACAATTTTTTTTTCAGATTTCACATATAGATAGAGAGAGACACAAAGAAATAGAGTGCGAGACACATAGAGAGTGTGAAAGAGAGTACCACCTTTGCTAGAGTTTCAAGTGTCTGCATCTACCGAGTAGCCAGTTTCTAGAAAATGAATTCGAACATGATGAGTGCGATATAGAGATAGTGTCATACATACCTTTCTCTTGTTCACAGCCACCAAACTCTAGCCGCCACAAAACCCTAGTCATCGGTTTGTGGTCTGCGATTTGTTGTCGTAGAGGATGAGTGCAAGATAGAGAAATAAAGCGACACAGAGAGAAAGCGAGGAGTAGTTGCCAAGCTATTGCCGGTCAGAGAAGACGACAAGGACAGAGACGTCTTTCTCACGAAGGGAAGAGCGGGATAAAGACAGAGACAAAGATGTGTTTTATTTTTTGGAGTAGACCTTCTTTTTCACCAATTCTCAGCCCCCTTTTGATTTCCCAACTTTCCATTTCTCTTCATCTAGTAGAGAATAGTAAAGAGAGAAAAGGAACTGGTTTTTCCTCACTTCTTCGTTTCTAAGAAATAAATAAACAAAAAATTTAGTGTTATTTTCTTTTCTCTACCTCTACTTTTCTGTGCCAAACTACTCTTTATAATTTATCTATCTATCTATTAAATGATAGAAATATACAATTCTCTAAATATATATTTTTATTTACTTTATAAATTTAACACTTATTTTTATTATATAAATAGTAGGATGTGTTTTTTATGAATTGATAAGAGGACACATGACCTCTATTTCTACTGTTTCTTTAAAAAGTAGCTTCGAAGTTCGAACCAATCAACATGATGGATCATCAATCATCCTTTGACTAAGCCTATAGTGTTTTTCGTGATGTCAGTACATCTTTATAATAATTAGATCGTGTATTTATGTTTTAGATGATTTGTATCAAGTAAGGTTTTGATTATAAAATGTATGTATTTAGAAAATAATACTTCTAAATACGTGAATTAAAAAATATATTACAAGTTTATATGGATATAATACTTATAAAGCAAGGTTTTGATCATAAATAGTCCTTTAATTGTTTATAAATTACAATTTAGTCATCTTTTTGAAAAAATTATAAGTTTAGTTATTTAACGGTCATTTTCTTGCAAATTTAGTGCTTTATAACAAATTATGTTAAGTTAGTTTGTTAAATGAAGAGCATTTTAGTTTTTTTTATCCTTTTTAATTTTTAGTTAATTGGAATAGTATTTTTTTAAAGTTACTCTATATAAATTATCTCTTTGTCTCTCCCCTCTTTCTCTCCCCTATCTCATGAGGAACAGACGCAACTCCTCTCTACTCTCTCGTTTTCTGTTGTTGGAGCCATTCAGCGGCTCTCTACACTCTTTCTTCGTTCTTTCTCACTTTTCTCTTTGTCTCCCTCTACATCTTTCTTTCTTTCCCAAATCCGAATCTAGCTATGAACGGAACCCTAAATCAACCTTAGATCTAGAGAGGGGAGGTGAGGAGGTGTCTTCTACCGTGAATGGAGGTGAGGCAAAACAAAAGCTTTCCGCTCTAAAAACTTTTAAAGATTCGGTATCAAAGATACATATTTCAAAGACGAGAAACCAATTTTAATTGAACTATAATACTCTAAATTCAAAAAATATTTTCTACTTTTGAAGTCTATTATCAACTTTGACCTTGAAAATTTTTGTTTGTGTTATATAATAGTTGATGCAAATTATGATAATGAAAATACATTTAAAACACAACAAATTCATATTTTTTTTACATCAAGTATTATATAACGCAAACAAAAATATATAAGATCACAATTGAAAAAGAAAGATTTTAAAAAGTCAAAAGTGGATAAATATTTCTGGACAGAGCGAATATTATCCTAAAAATAACTAGATTAGATACTCATGTGATACACGAGTTAGTTTAAAAAATAATATATATTAACATTAATTAAAATAATTATAAAACGCGAAAGAAATAAGATTTTAAAAAGATGATAAATACTAAGAATTACAAAAATAATATTTTCAAATAGTAAGTAAGTGTTGATATACTATATGGTTTTGAATTCAATCAAATGATTGGATAAATTTAAGAGTTGTTTTTAATAAAGTCCATGTAAAAAACATAGTTATAAAATTTTAATATTCAATCACAGGTGATTTAGTATAATTATATGTAATTTGTAAAAGCATCACATTAGAATTACGAAAATACCACTCCGCACCAAATTTTAAAATGCAATCTGGACCATTGATGCAATTGGTCCAAAAGCTAAATTTAATCTCTTAGGACTATGAATTAAGTATGAACTATATTAAATATTATTCAGAAGTTTAATTAAAAAATGACTAACAAATTAAATGATTAAAATACTTTAATTACATTTTTTGATGGAAGTTAAATACTTTCATTACATTTTTCATATTATCAAGTGTAAAAGACATTGAAAAGATCAAAACTATATGTTGTGTTTGACCTACCAATTACTAACACCACCCTCATAATAAAAATTTGTTAAAAAATAATTATATATATCAGTATGTTTATTTATTGAAATATAATAACCATAATCATTAGGGATAAGAGGGAAAAATATGTTTTTACTCTTAAAAAACATCAATCATATCTCATGTATGAAAAAAATTAAAATTTAAGTAAAAGATGATTAAGGTGAATTGAATTTACAAACATAGAAAGTTGATTATAAAATATAAATTCTAAATGTCATTTTTAAAAGTAAATATTAGTTTTGTTATTTTTATACACAGCCTTAGGGTTGTGATCATTAATCTCCTTGTTTATTTTATTTTTAAAAGAGGAAGAAATTAAATCTTATATAATCTTCATGTTTTTAACTATATATTTTGACCAAGAAATATCAAAACTGGATTTCAAACTTTTACAAAATTGGATGGTTCAAATATAATAATTAATTTTTTATCTAAATTAATTGATAGGATTATATAATAGATTTTAATCGTATAGTATTTTATTAATATTAGAAGAATATTATATATAAAAATATATATGTATATATATATATAATTTTAAAGATTAAATATTAAGATGTATGATTTCTTTTAAACTTGATTACTTTACCTGAACTTAAAGATGGAATTTGGAAATTAATACGACTTTAATATAGCTACGTAGCTTTGTTTGTACGTATAAATTAACATCGCTTAAAGATTGAAATCCAATTTTAAATAGTTTAAATCTGATAATAAATTTTATATTTAAATCAATGATTAGAATTATATAACAATTTTAATTTATGTTAGTCTTATATTAAAAAAAGACATTTTATTTTTCTAAATTACACTTAATAATATCACAAAACTTATACCATTGCTCTTGCACTAATTTCAATTATTCGACTCCTTAATGATTTCAAAGTGTATTTCATAATTTTCTCTGATGGAGTTGCCGCCGTCCATAAGAGAAAGCGATTGAACATAATTAGTGCTATGTAAATGAATAGAACGAATAAAACCGACGCTTGTTTTTTTGTTTGTTTATTTTAGCCGAATAAACACGAACACGAATGGATAACCGAACGGATTATTATGTTTGTGTTCGTTCGTTTAACTTTAGTCAACCAAATAAACGAACATGAAGGAATAAACAAACACATTTTTGTGTTTGCTCGTTTAGAAGATTCATTTGGTTGAGGACTAATGTATTGTGGACGCTGGTTGCAAAAGGGGGTAGGGTTTCTAATTTGTTGTCTTCTGCTATTCACAATGCAAACGTCGGGGGACGCGATTATACTAATAGGTAAGCTTAACTATTTTCATTTTTTCATTTTAAAAGTAAATATAAATTTAATTTATTAATTAAAAAAACAAATTTATATATGAGTTTAAATATACTTATATTGTTACTTAAATGAATTTAGTTATAATTTACAAATAAGAAACAAATTTAACAATAAGGGCTTGAATTAATTTATATTTTATATCTGATTAAAATTAATATATATTACTAATATCTATATATACAAACAACGAACATATACGGACACAAATGAACGAACACAGATAAATAGATAATTGAATGTTTACAAACATAAATGAACAAACAAGAGCTTTTTTCGTGTTCTTTAATTTAATTAAATGAACGTAAATCTTGTGCATGTTCATTTGTTTATTAAACAAATGAACTTCCAACCAAACAATAACACAAGCAGTTCATAAAAGTTCGATTTGTTTACAACCCTAATCTTAACACTATATATTCATGAGAATCTATGTTACATGTAAATAAATTTCATATATCACAATTTACCATCATAAGAATAATAATTTCAAGTATGTGGCTTCTTTATGAATTATAAAGAGAATAATATCTATTAGCTTATTAGAGAGGGTTATTGATTATAAAAGTGTTATGGATTAATTTTGTAGCTTTAGCTAATTAGCTTATTAAGGTTATAAAAAGTCTATTTTAATAAGTCATTTTAAAAAAGCTCATTAACTTAAATCTTTAATCTAATTTAATTTAATATATATTAAAAGAAAAAGTGTTACGATGTCATCATTTTATATTTAAATTATTTTCCGCTAATTACCTTCATTAATTTCCTAAAGTAGCTAACGAATGAAAAGTTTTTTACGTCAAAAACTCCAAGTCGTGAATTTGTGTTGGGCTTAGATCTTAATGTAACACCCAATTTTCAAAACACAAGTAATACCTAAATAGACCTCATCTGTAATAATCGTAAATGTTTAACAAAAGTGATTTCAGTTGCCCAAAAGGAGCTTGATTGTTACAAAAGATGTTTTAAATAGCCAACAGTCAAACCGGGGCTTTGCCCTTGGTGCTATCACAATCTGCAAAACAGAAGAGAGTATCTGATAAGCTACAAGAGCTTAATGAGGATGCTAAACTGTAAATCATATAAGCACGTCTATAATCATATACACATATCACATTGGTCTTATGAATACATTACTGTACCATCTTAGCACCGCCCATAAAACTAAATGCACCTTGTAGCCCCTACTGCACGAAGCAGCATGTCACCCTCACTTTGATCCTCTCATCAATAATACACATTGCAATACATCACACATATTACACATATGAATCAGAGTTTAGTAAACTCACCTCAGCAATCAGTTATAAACACAAGTCAAATTCTTTTTGAGTAAACCGTGCATGTAAAATCTTGTATGGCGTTTTTTATTTTTTATTTTACCGCATCCCATAACATTTATGTTAAATGTATGAATATATATAAATATATATAATACATTAATTATGAAGATTTATAAGAGCTCAAAATAACGTAGACGTACGCGGTACACCCCGCCAAGGGCAAATTGGGAATTAGCCATGATGCTATTTATATACAGTATTAAACTTGCCGAATACAATGATTTGAAGAAGGATTAGAAGATATTTAAGTGTTGAGAGGTTTGCTTCGGATAAAATTTATAATTATCCAACTACCCAAAATACCCCCAAGATTTTGACCCAAAAGCAGAAACCAGTGTAGAGGAACCGAATTACAAGGACTAAATTGACATTTCACTCTATATGAGAAGGACCCATGACCCGTTAAAGTTTCAAATTAATGATTGGGAGGAGGATTACAGTAAAATAGGGTTGAGTCGTTGCTTCAATCCAAATTCAAAGGTTTGTGAATGCGAATTACCCATACTACCCCTAAGAATTTTGTTTAGTTAGAGTAACGAGTGTCCAAATACTTTGTAAATTTGTGAGGTTCCAAATCAAAATCAAATGGTTATGAGAGGAGTAGCCCCAATGTTTTGCGAAATCATTCGATTTATTGAAAACCGAATGATGTCATAATTATTTAAAAACAAAAAATATATTGATTTCTAAAATTATGCTCTCATAAAACACATAAAAAATAAAATAATTCTTGAAAGATGAGAATTATTGTTTGTAGCCGCTCACATGTTATTAGCTATAGGTTGTAACAACTGAAAGATGAGAATTATTGTTATCGAACATTCAAACCTTTTCTACTTCATTTAAATAGGCCTTACGATTGAAAAATAGTAGGATTTCAAGCAATTTTTTGTTCGACCGTGTCTGGTCCGGTTCGCCGATTCTTATAATCTGCTGGTTTTTTAAGTACGGTTTTCCGGGCTATTTTAAACCGTAGACATGTTTGGTTCCCGGTTGGACCGTTCTGACCGGCCAGTCCAGGCTGGTTTTGAAAACACTTAGTAGTCTATAACCTTTTTAAGCATATTACAAAGTCATTTTTCATTCGATGTGGTACATTACTCAATACGCTCCCTCACATGTTGAATTCTTTCTTTTCGTCCAATACATGGATACTTATGGGTTACATGAAGTCCTTGTGGCCTTTGACCAATTACGTGTAATCCTTGCTCTGATACCATGTAAGTTTGTGAGGTTCCAACTTAAAATCAATTGGTTATGAGAGAAGTAGCCTATAACTCTTTTTAAGCAGATTACAAAATCATTTTTCATCCGATATGAGACATTACTCAACATACTTTTATCCCACCTTTATATTTTGCATATTAACGTGACATTAACTTCTATCTTTCTACAACTTTCATCATTCTAGTTATTCTACTAACTCTTTTTCTAGTTAAAAGAAAAGAATGTGGGAGTATTCACTCGTGAGCCACTTTTGACTTTACATACATCTTTCTTTTGTAAACATACCGTCGGCACATGTTCAAAAATGGAATGACGCCTGTGCTACCGATACCACCATGCCATCATTCCCCATCACCTGACCACTCCGTTCACCCTTAAAAGTGTGAAAAAACCGAGATAAAAAAGGTCCAACCCTCAAATACCATGATTGTATGAACCTGCAATTAAGGGCAAAGGTGGCATTATATGAGGACATTGTTAATAAGAAAAAAACCATGATCCTAGGAGAACTATAAATTACAAGAATTCATTGCCTAAATGAATAATGTAATTGAGCAGAATATTTGTTCGTATGTTGACTACATTCTAACAAAATAAATATTGACTTATTATGCATAGCGTAACGCCGTGACATACCATATAAATGTGGGTTAGGTGAAGTAGAGAGCATCTACGAGGTGTTTTGTGAATTGTGACAACAGAGTTCCATTAAAGGTGAAGAGAAAATTCTAAAATATAGTAGTGAAGCCAACTTTGCTTTATGGGATGGAGTGTGGACTTTTGGTATGACCTTGTTAGTATGTCAAAGAAAGCTTTTAGGGATGAACTAGAAGTTGCCGCTATTATAACCAAGTTGAGGGAAGAAAGATTGCGTTTCGAAAAGTAGAAATGGGGTAGGCAGAGTACTCGGTGGTGCTCCAGATTTTATCATATGAATTTCGCATTCTTTTGATACCATAAACAAAAAATATATTAGATGTAGAAAAATAATAACATTAGTTTTTAGTATAAAATAGATAATTAAAATTATAAAAAGTATTTATTGATCCAACAATTAAAAATAAAAAATAAGAATCTAAAATTGTAACATTTTAATTAAATTTCAATGTGTAGGATTGATTTTTTATGAATGAATGACTAATATGGAATTATTAATTAAACTTAAACGGTTTTACAAAGTAGAAAAGAAAATGTTGAACACATTATATAAAGTATAGATATCTCCACATCCTCGTATTTGTTTTAGAGCATGGGGTGCATCCATACTTAAGCATGAGATATTTCAGGTCACATCAGCATAATTTATTTCATACTTCAAGCCTAAGAGGTGAAATTGTGACCTTGGGTTGGCGATTATTAAGGCATTTGCACCTAGCAAATGTGTTGTGTCTTGTAGTTTTTTTAATAGCATGGTATTAAGTATTGCTTTTAAACAAAATATTTAAACCCAAGTACTACTCACGCTTCGATGCTTTAATTTTTTATTTTAAACTAAGTATATATTTTTTATTCCACTTTTAATATTACGAAATTAAAAAAAACTTATAAAACTAGAATATAAACTTTTATAAATTACGAAAAAATAAAAGTAATAAGATTAACAACTAATTTTCATTAAATTAAAAACATTACATAGAAAAAAATTACAACTAAACTCGTGTTGGGTGTCGGAAACGGGGACAGGCTTGTTAGTATATCTAAACTCGTTGTAGGTAACTTGAATATGAAAGTTGAGATTTTGAGTGAGAGGTTGATTGTAGCCGATATTGTATTGAGGACTAAGGAGGTTGTAGAGTTGCGGTGAAGCAAATATAGGGTTGGGTACATACATAGGTGGTGGCGTATCAAGTCAGAAGATGTTAAAACTTGGAGAATTGGTTGACGATTTCTTGAGCGAGATGAGTTTGGATTATTGAAAAAAGACTCCGTTTTTAATCGATGTTGGTAAAAAAGATAAGAATTTATAAAATATAGAGGGAAAAATAAGAAAAGAATGTTGTGTAAAAAATATAAAAAGTGTATGTTTATTTATAATGTGGTAAAAATAAATGAAAAAAGTTTTATTTTTAAATTTTTAAAGGGTCAAATGACCTTGTTTTTTTTTAAAACATCACATGCTTCACCCTCTGTCTTTGGTACTCAAATGGTGAAGCTTTTTGAAAATTTTCCGTACCAGACCGAGGCTTAGCATAGTGATGGTATGCTTGATGTATGATTATTTGTATTTTATCCATGACATTGATTAATTACATTTTTAATTTTCTTTTAATTTTAAGAGCATAATGGTAATCAATTTTTTTCTTTTTTCAATCTATTTTTTCTCCTAATTTTATATTAAAAATAATTTACTAGTAAATAATTAAATTAACCGTTTTCAGTAATGAACTTTGTTTTTTGGTTTTATTTTGCTATTTCTGTAATGTTTACACTGTGTTCACTGGTAAACACATAGCGAATACAACTCTCATAAGAAATATATACAATTAATTAATGGTATCCAAGAGTTTTAAAGATTGAGAAGAATAAAGACAAAAGTCCTAAAAAAATAACCAAGAAGAATCATAAGAAATATAGCCATGCATGGGAACTAAGAATCCTGAAAATCATTTGCCAATTTCTTCAACATTCATGCAAAATGAACCACCAAAAACCGTGGACGTACTGCACTTCATACTATATATATATATATATATATATATATATATATATATATATATATATATATTGTCGTTTTAATCTTTGATTTCCAACATTTGGTATCAGAGCAAGGCTCTCATCATCTACCAAGAAATACCCAAAGAAATCGGAACCCTAATTTTTTCAATCGGAGGCAGAAGAAGAACAGCCATCAAGATTTGATTTTTTGGGTTCGTTTTTCATCATAAAGAGGACACCTACGGCGGCCGTTCAACTAGGAACGACCACCGCGGCACCCATCGGAAAGGGGACGTACCAGATCGGAGAAGACGACCGGAGGCAGAAAAGTACCACCATCCGAAGCACATAATCAGTCGCAAAATCCGGCAAGGGACAATCATCGGAGTACAAATCGTCGACCAGAAGAAGTCTCACGATCAAGAGAAACTACCGAAGAAGAAAACCATCAAGGGGTTTTCTGGAGGAACACAATATTTTTCTTGAAAAAAGGAACGACGTGAAGGCAGGCAAAAGAGGGGGCTGCCATATCTAGTCCTAATAAAGTTTTTTTTGTTTAAAAAAGCAATATTTAATTAAAGCAATCTTTTGGTTTGATTTTTTTAATTAAAGTTTTATAAGAAAAGAAAATTACGAAAATATTTGTTTTAACTAAATAATAAAATTAATTTATTATTTAGGTTTACAAATTAATAAAAACATTTGGTATTAAAAGTTTTGTAATTTATTAGTTAAGTTTTTTTTATAAATTTATTAATTTATTTAATAAAGTTATTAGTAAAGTATTTATGAAATTAATAAATTTATAAATTTTTGAAAAGAAAAGAAAAGTTTAGAAAGTAGTTTTGCCCGGTTGAAAAAAGATCAGTGGACTGTCGGAAACAGTTGGTTTGATTCACCCCAGAGGAAGACAATAGCGTGTCTGGTGAAAAAAGAACCAGGGGACTGTTAAGAGGCAGTTGGTTTGATTCGTCCCGCAAAACAGAACAAGGAAAAGTTTATTTGGTGAAAAAAGAACCAGGGGACTGTTTAAAAAAACAGTTGGTTTGATTCATCTCGCAAACAAGAAAACCAGTTTTTTTTGTTTTGTTTTGTGAAAAAAGAGCCAGGGGACTATTAGAGACAGTTGGTTTGATTCGCTCAACAAAACAGAAGTCAGAAGTTTGTCCGGTGAAAAAAGAACCAGGGACTGTCAGAGGCAGTTGGTTTGATTTGCCCCGCAAACAAGAAAGAATGAAATAGTTTTCCGCTCAAGAACAAAAGCCGAAAACTGAAAGCAAAGAAGAAGATACGCATAATGGAAACAGACAGAAAAGATGAAGACAATGAGCACAATGGTGAACGTTGCAATCATAAGAAGTCAGTTCAAGATTTCAAAGGAAAGGGACGAAGTAGAGCTTGGAAACCATGGAAGAACAAAGATGTTAACCAGCAAGACAAGAGACACATAAAATGCTTCAAGTGCAACAGTTTTGGACACTTCAAGTATGAATGCACAAAGAAGGACGAGGAGGTTAACTTAACTCGAAGTGAAGATGATGAACCAACTCTACTATGGACGAGTCTCGAAGAATAGAAGACCTCACTTAAACTATGTTTAGTTTAAGGGAGAGTATTAGATATTAAACTAAACATATTAGTATTATGTATTTTAGATTAGAAAAATGTTACCACCACCGGCGCCGCCAGGGATAACCGCCAAACGGCCGTTAGCCGCAGTCAGCCGCCGGAAACCACCGAATAACCGCCATTCTCAGCCCTATATATACATGTATCGAGTATGGCATACTTTGTACTGAATGAATACAGAAATAATACAAGTTCTTGGTGGAATTTGTTGTCGTTTTAATCTTTGATTTCCAACAATATATATATATATATATATATTAACATGCTGCCACAGCATGCATGCATATATGCTCCTAAAATTAATTAGAGCCAAACTTAATGAAAAGCTGCAGCTATCAATTACGGATTACCTAACTAATTTTCCAAGGCTACTTCCTTTAATTTAATGCATGAAACGTTGATAAAAGGATCCTAGCTCGATATATCAAACATTTGCGATAACTAAAACAACCCGGCTGATGTTTTCGATCAAAGCTATGAACCCCCCGCACTGCAGCCAGAAGATATTGATTTGGCGCTGAAAGCTTTTTCCTTACATAGAACCTCAAGAAAAGAAAGGAACAGAAGACTCATCCTGGGCTCAAGAGAAGATGTGAAGGAAGAATCACAGATATATGAGGGGTGCATGATCCAGCTAGCCTTACAACAGCTTTATGTAATTTAGTTATACACTCCAATTTTATAAACATACGTACTTGACCTACCGCTACGTACTTTAGGATAACTAAAGTATGACTGCAGTAATCACTGTTATTTTTTATTTCCATACAATATTAATTATATGTGTTGCATATCATTTGTTGGAAAAAGAAACATAAAAAGTTTGTCATCGGAGTCACCCGAGCGATAAGCTCAGCAGATGACTAGTCATGACGAACATGATAGAATAGCACGGACTAACATGACGAGCAAATTTTGGATGATGACGAGCTCTTCATCCTATTGCTCCGTGCCCTCTAATGTGCGAGTTCATCTGTATATATATGAGGAGACGTCTAGTTTAATCACCATCAAAATATTAATTGTTACTATATATTTATATCTCTACATCTTATAAACTCTAGACACAAATATGATGGTGTTCGAAGGTTTAAATAATAAAAAACTAACATTTTGGAGGTTTATATAATTAAAAAAAACCCAACTCAGATTAAAAATGTAATGATTAGGGAGAGGAAAATTTGAATAGATTAAGAGTTGTGGGGTTTGCTTCAATCAAAATTCATAAGGTGTAAATGCCAACTACCACAATAAATTTGTTAGCAAGGCAAGTGTGTGCTGCCCTGCCATGCACATAACTTCACTGAAAAGAGACAGAGAGAGAATATATGACTCAGAGAGAGAGAGAGAGAGAGAGAACCTAAGCCTGATAGCCTCCATTAATGAATCAACATAGAAGTAATTGGTTAATTCACTTCATTTTGGTCTCATGACCATAGCTTTGACTTGGTCAACCTATTAATAACTTCATCTAGCTACCAAAGGACCAAAACTCATCTAAAAATGACTTAGAAAAACCCTTTTAAACTGAAAAATTTTATACACTCGTCTCTATCGTACAAATTTAAAGAACAGTCGAGATTTGAACTCTCAACTTTTTATTTAATTACACGCTTCGATCGATCAGTGTTGCAAACTTTATCTGACAATTGCAAATTGGGATATGCTAATTACCAACAGATCGAAGAATACAAAATAAAGGAACATAGAAGAAATGCCATTACAATCATCCATTAAACGTTATAACAAAAAACAACAATTTTTAGAATTTATTTTTCATAGGAGAAGAAATGCAATCTTTGATAATTAGATTAATTTTTTTATTTTTTTTATTCAAGTTACTCTAAAATTCTTAATTAGGTTGTTAAGACAAATTCAAGGACGAAAATAATGATTTCTCCCTGTGAATAATAAACTTCTCCTCTCGGAAGCCAAATCAACATGAAGAAGAAGATCCATTAGTGGAAGCGTGGAGATGAACAGCGCCGCCGCCGCCACCACCACCACCACCATTAATTTCTTGATCACTACTGTTACTGTTATGATCACGTCCATCAACATTAACATCCTCCTCACTACTAACAACTCTACCATTACTATTGCTGGCACCTGCAGCGTCTTTAGCGGTGGTGGTGATAGGAGACGGAGAGGGTGTTAATTCTTTATCTTTCTTCCCAAAAGTATTTTTGTTATTATGCATCCAAACTTTAAAAATCCCTCTTCTGATACCAATCTCATTGCAGAAATCCGCCACCAACTTATCATCACATCTCTGCATCTTCCACCCCACTTTCTCTGCAAATAGATACATCTTATCTTTCTGATCTTGGCTGAATTTCGTCCGGAATCTCTTTCTCCCATTTGGGTTTTCAATCTTAATCGCCGCCGGTGTCCCCGGCGTCGCCACTAGGTGGTTTTGGTCAGCTGTGCAGCCGAGTGACAGCAGCACGTGGGGTGCATAAGCGTAATTTATGGATTTGGTAGCGATGGGCTCACGGCGGTGGAAATTCCGGTGGCAGCCACAAGCGGCGCATTTTAGAGAAGTGGGATCTGATGGGGTGCCGGTTGCCGACGACGGCATGAACTCACCACAGCCATCCAAGGCGTGGCTGCCGATGGTGGCGGCGTGGTTCTTAAGACATTCTTTGTAAGCAACCACCACCGTATGGTGGTGGGTCTTTCCATTAAGGAAGGAGGAAAAAGGCTGGATTAGTTGGGAATGAAGTGGGGTTTCACCGTCGGTGTCTGGACTATCGGAGGCAGCGACGGAGGTGGTGGTAGCGGTGGCTGTGGTTGTGTGTTTTAGGTCCATATTTTTTATACCAAAACGACAAAATTCTTGAAAATTGAAGGCTGGTGTTGTTGTGGTTAAGGACAAGGTTGTATAGTGATATATGATTTGAAATGTTAAGGCATGTTCTTGAGACTTTACAATTTATATTCTCAAAATGAAAAGCACTTTGGATTATAAAAGAGGCCTTGGAGAATTATACACTTTTTCTCACATTTTCTTTACTTTAAGAATTTATGGAACATGTTTCTTTTTTAGGTTTTAATTACTAGACAAATATCAAATTAGTATCCAAAATTTTAATGATAAAACGTACCTTTTATCACTCTTTCTAAACTTCATTTTGGCAATGAAATTCCTTTTTAGTTTGAGTTTGAATTCTTAAAAAAAATTGACCAAAGGAACAACGCATAATGCAAGGGTTAGATAACCATCTTCGAACAAGAAGATTTAAATGTATCGCTTTTTTTTTAACTATTTCAAGACTAGAAGTCTCATTTCAATTATTACATTCTTTATAGAAAATTCAATAGCGATTCGTGATTAATAGCTCTATCCGTGTTCAAAGACGTAATATGGTTATTTGGGGGCATGGATTTGTACATGGGTGGAAGACTTGTTTTTTTCTTTCTTTCCCTCAAAGTTGTATTTTTGGTGTAGGTTCGCAATAAAACACTACGCCGTATTCTTGAAATATCAGTGGTGAGTACGAGAAAGTGACGTGGAGATGAGGTATGGTCGATGGTCAAGACTAACACTAAAGATGCTCTAATATTAAGAATAACACACAGAATGACAATTAGGTCACATTACACCACAATGTACTTAAATGTCACCATATTTTATTGTACAGATGTTGTCCCAAAGAAGTGATTAAACATTTGTGTATTCGCAAATTCTCTCCAAATATATCTTAGAGATCGATGTTTGTGCAGGAGATGAATTTTGTTCTATCTCTAGTAGCGTTTGATGAATTTGAACCACCTTCACAAATAATGTCCAATCCAATATCCAACGTGTCAGAAGATGATGATGAATGAGCATGTATTCATTATGAAGAAGTTAAATTAGATTAGAAAAAGAATTGAATGCGAAAAATAGCTAGAAACAATATTACTCTTGCTAAAGTTTCTCTACTGTTAAACTAACAGTTTTTTTCCACTTAATGAATAGTTCATTGGACGTATGTCCAACCAAAAGTATTCTTATAATGATAAATTTAAGTGTAAAAATATACATGGTCAAAGATTCCTTAAGTTGATTAGCCTTATTTAGAGTTCATCAAACTTGATCAAAGTAGAGTGTGTTCGGCGAAATTAGTTAGAGCTAGAGTCTGGATTTGGGCTAATTAATTGATAATCTCAAGCCTCATCTATAAACTACTTGGAAAGACTTTTATTTTGCGGGATTATGTTTATAATAATCCCCTCAAGATATTAACACCTGAACGAGGCTAGAGGGCTGTAGATTTTATAAAAACTAGAATCTCAAGCCCCTATAATCTCCGGTAAGCTCGTTGTTAAACACACCCGTAGACTGCGTTCTAACATGATGATTATCTCTAGTCATGTAATGACAACCATTTATAAGTGGAGGCCTTAACCTTCATATATACTTATGTATATAACTTTAACCATACATTCACTATTCCATGTACTTATTTGCTTTATATTTCATATTTTGATTTGAATGTAGAAGTGATTTACATAAACTATGTAGGAACTAATTGTATAAAGTATTATTCATAAGTGAAGCAAATACAAAATGATAATATGATCTTAGTATGTTTGTATGAGAATACGTATGAGAGAACACACCAAGAACATACAATATTTGATAACATTGAAATGCCTAACAGATTAGGGAAGAGTTATATTGTTTATATACTCACTGAGTATTTACATAATATATCATATACTATGATTATTATATAGCAATAAAAAACTTTACTGAAATATATTAAACACATCTTGTAGGGACTTAACATTCTCTCCTATTATGTTTAATTTACAATAGAAGCTTCAGATTTATCAGAATTTGCAATCATGATCCTATATTTTGTCTTCATAGGACCAAATGATCATAAGCATTAAAACAAACTTTTCTGATTTGAAGAAGGAAATATGCTCTTTTAGCATTTTCTGAGTCTTCAAACAACTTCCTATCAAAAGTAGCTATTAATTAAAACTATGACTTGAAATTTTATTTGAAATTTGCTCCCTTTCAAATTAGTGAATAGTTGTATTCTTCTCTTTAAAACGTTGTCAGCTGCTCTTATTTCGTCTTTTTAGAAAATAAGGATCTCATCTCCTCAAAAAGTAACGGCTGAATTTTAAGACACCTGCACTTGATGTATCACATGTATCAGCTCCCCCTTGACTTGATATCCCCCTCAACATATGAATTGTCATATCTTCAACGGCACACTTTTGATGAATTTTTTCTTCTTATAAAATAAATTTGAACTCATCTTCATCTTTAACTTCAACTTTGTAAGATTCAACTGGTTATCTCTTGTATTTTCTCAAAATCAAGTAAATTGTCTTCGTTAAACTTGATTCTTCCCCTCATGATGGTCAAAATCACCATGATTATCGTGTATTTGTAAACTGCATTCAGCTTGATTTTGGCATGAGTCTATCAGAATTATATGACAATTAACGCAACCGTTGTAACACCAGAATCACATAGATTTCTTGTTAACATGTAACACCCGGTTTTTAAACGTGCACCAAGGAAATACCAATAATACTTTATTAAAAGGGGACAACAACCAGCTCATGTATAATATAAAATTAGTTCCCTTTGATATTGCACAAAAATTCTTTAGTATGTCAACATGAAAGCCTCGTCTGCCACATAACCTAAAAAGAATAAACAACAATAGAAATTAGCTAAAAAGCCCAGTGAGTAAATCCACAAAGTACTCAAATGATAACAATCAACATGTAATTGCCATTTCATATAAATCTCACGGAATGTTACCATAGTGCACTTGACTTTTACACATCTACCCGCTACCGAAGTAGACGTCCTATAACATTCTAATCATGTATCCATGTATCACATATAACACTAATAAAAAGCTGTAAGTTGTACCACTGCAAAGTAGTGTATTATAAACTCCATAACTGTATTTGGAGACCAATAGTGTGAGTATTGGATCTCCCTCCCATAATATATACATATAAGATAGAGACTCATAGGGTGAGTTTGAGCCTCCCTCCCTTTATATACTTGGTACCAAGTTAACTCCCATATTATTCACTACGAAGCTATACCACCTGTACAGCGACACAACTATCTCGCATAATTTACATATATATAGAGACCCATATGGAGAGTATGAGTCTCCCTCCCTTTATATACTTAGTACAAGTTAACTCCCATAATTGTGCAAAACTATACCAACCGCATAGCAATACACTATAACTCCATAATTTATGCACCAAAATCATATCATATATAAGCAAGGATTACATATACGTCACATACGCCATAATAACTGTATTATGGAGACTCAATAGTGTGAGTATTGGGCCTTCTTCCATAAATTGTGTATACTCCATAATCAATATTCTCCATAAGGAACAATAACACGTATATCACACATATAATCACATTAACATACTATAAATAACCCAATTATAGTCATACATGCAACATTTACAACTTTAATTATCCCCTTACTCTGGATTTATTAATCAGTGTGTTAGCATATATATATATATATGTATATAGTATATTATAAAACATTTAGACCTTTTGCTTAAACTCTAAAATTTTAAGTGTTTTAAAATTACTAAATTACCCCTCATATAAACTGAATTGAGTAACTATTAAATATAGTTAATAAGATTCTTATATTCCATTTTAATAACTAAACTTTACATATTTAAGAAAATCAAAGTCAATACAATTTTTTTAAAGTCAAAACCAATATAAATTAACTTAATTATTAAAAAATATGTTCATAACTTTTTTTCAATTATGGAGAAAAAAAAGTAAAGGAAACGTAAAAAAATAAAGAAAATAGACATGTCACAAAACGAAAATTATTCGCTGTCACTGTATTATATGAATACCATACTCCATAAGTCTTGAAAACAGACATGTTAACGAGTAGAAACATTGCCGCCGTATTGCGTGGGTATCATACATATATATATATATATATATGTATAGACATACATAGTCCAGCTTACTCTCAGATATTTGCTTATACACATACAGTTACTCTTAGATTTAGTTATCTGATATGCATCTCACAATGATACAACTTCTCTTAGTACACATGAGTACTTTTAATATATATAAATATGTACTTATAACATATAACTTTGTAGAAATGCATTATATTTATTTATGTATTCATTTCTGTACACTTTAGCAATTAATTAATAACAATTCTCTTGATATCAACGGTTATAACAATCATGTAATACATCTCACCCTAAAATTGAAGACGCACAATTAAAAATAATTAATATCTCTAAGTACCAGATTGAGATACTCGCCCATGGTCCAAAATATGTAACTATCTTCTAACGATGCCTATAATTAATCTGTACTTTAACCTAGAATTAAAGCCCAAGTATCAAAACATGAAAAAACCACAAAACTGCACTCTGACACCACGGACACGTCGCATCCAACATCACGACGTGTCGCATCGCAAGAACGACAAGGACTCGTCTCGTCCACTAACCCGACGCGTCACGCCGCGTTGCATGAACAAGAAGAACGCCGCCTTATTTTTCTGCAGATCCAATCCAAACACCCCCAATCCGTTTTTAATTGAAACTCAATCATTTGCACACTTTCCTAACCTCTTAATGAGTCTACTAACATATACCAAAACTCATTTAAACAATCATTTCAAGATTTGAGTTAATTACTCATTAATATATTATCAAAGATGTTCCGGCACAAGAAAATGATTCCACTAGGTATCTTAGAAGAAAATGATATAGCAATTGGCTCTAGACTCAATAAATGCACAAAAGAATTCGAGGACCGGAGTAGCTGTTCTCCTATTTTTTAATATCATCAATCTCCAAGTGAGATGTCAATAGTGTATGTGTTAAAGCTCCATTTGAAGTTGAAACAATTATTTTTAAGAGATAATTGAGTAGCTATGTAAGGTCAGTGCATTACATCACTAGGTCGAGGATGTCTTCTCCCAGACTTTTCTTTTGATTCTGTATCACACCCTCAACTCTCTGAATATTTTTCAACTTCTACTTCAAACTCTCTTTCCAAAATGAATGTATGTATCTTCGTTTAGATACATTTGGATACTTTCTATCAACAATGAATATGAATAAACAAATCGATATTAAAAAAGATATAGTTTCATAAGAATCAATGGGAATGGCTTTTAAAAGATACGATGTGGATACAGATTGTCAAGAATGATTTGAATAATCAAAGAATGAGAACAATCAAAGATTTATAAAATAAAAGAATGATTTATCAAAATAATCTCAAGGCTATTTGTTGATCACATGCATCTTCATCTCATGTTCCACCCCTCTCGGCTTCATTTTATCTCTACACACCAATTTAATAACTGATTCTGTTCACCTATTTGACTTAGTAAACCCTTACTTTGTTTCAATGACAATGGTAACTCTTGGGGTAAGACTTTTTCAGGAAATGAAGGATGATATTTTAAAAGATCAACCAAGAAACAAGCAATGTATCAGAATAAAGCAAAAAACGGATACCTTCTTGAATAGAAAATAAAATTGAAAATCTTTTTGTAATTTTAACATGTGTATTCTTTTTGGATTTGCAACAATGATACAAGAACAAAAGAAATGAACAAAAATATTTTGTAAAAGTTTTCTAAATTACTCATTCTACAAGCATGCATAAAAACAATTTTCATTGATAAAAATTGCATATTTGCATGTCCCGAAGACTTGTGCTCCCCCTGCAAGTAACAATTATCAATGCAGAAGTTATATCAAATAATGATAAACTATAAAAAGTAAACTTCTCAGACTATCAGGTTGATGCTAAACACAAAGATGTGTGAGAGGAACTGTAGAGAACACTTTTCATTCTTCTAGTAATGAAATTTGAACTTCTTTGCTATGAGATTTGAACTTCATTTCATATAAGTTGTAAAACAAGGTTCCTCATTTTAGCCGGAAAATGAAGACTAACAAAGGTTTTAGGCCGTGTTCACTTCTAGAAAAATCCTTCATTTTTCTAGAAATTTTTTTAAAGAAAACTGAAAATTTTAAAACATGTTCATTAGCACATTTTTCCAAAAAAATAAAAAACGCTCTCACTTTTTCACTTTTTCTCAAACTCCTCAATTTTTTCAAACTCTCATACTTTTTCAAACAATTTTTTTAAAAAATATTTCAACTAAACATGTTTTCCATTTTTCTCTGAAAATGAAAAACTCCACCTCTATTGTGATTTGTTATTTTATTTTATTATACTACTTATATACGGGTTATTTATTATCGATGTATTTAGACACATGGTGTAATTTGTTTACAATTTTTTATATTTTTTATAATTGTTTTATTATACAGATTCATTTAAAATTAAATTTAATTATCTTTATATTTATACACAAGATGTTAAACTAGTTTGAAATTATTTAACTATGCAAAATGTAAAAGTTTATAGGAATTCCTAGACTTTGCCCTACAAAAAGTTTATGTTATATACTTATCTAGCAAGAACCGTCTTTTATTTTTATTTAAAAAAAGAAATATTAGGGTTTTATGTGGTTTGGTGTATTGTGGCGGCAGGTTTGCTTTTAAGTTTGCTATATATCATATTTTATTCACTTGTTAGATATTATATAAATATAATATAATGTTCCCCTCCGCCCACTTTATTATTCGTGGTTGAAACGGAAGATAGAAGCAAACTACTTAAAGTTTTAGAAATTAAGATGGAATAACTAATCTGTGTATATTTTGATAGCGAGTTTTTAGTTTATTAATCACAGTTTACACATATATACCAAAAGTTCAAATTTCAATGGTTCAAATTAAATTTTTAAAATTTGTGCAGAATGACATTTTTGTAATTTTTTGTAATTCATATGTTATGCTTTTACAAATCACATTTTATTGTATACTGAATTATCTATGATTAAATAGTAAAATTTCAGGACTATGTTTTTTAAATGAACTTTATTAAACACAACTCTATATAACATTACAACAAACTAAGAGTTTGTTTATACAACAAATTACATTTATTATTATTATTATTATATGAATCAAACATAGAAACAATGTTATATTATAAATATACATATTCATGATATTAGGTTTCCATCAAGTATAAGTTTTTTTACCATCTCTAAACTTCGCAGTACCTTCCTATAGACCGAGTTATGGATAGCATCCAATTGGATGATGAATACTTAAAACCAGGGACGGACCCAGGATTTGAAATGAATGGTAGCACCGGATCTAAAATTTGAAATGAATGGTAGCACCATCTCGAAAAAATCAAAATTTACACTACGCGAGATCGAAATTTACCCTACGCGTACAAAATTAGATGGTGTCCCGTGACCTCGTTCGGTAACACTTGGGTCCACCCATGCTTAAAACGAACAAGTATACTTGAAAATATTATATACAAACTTTTCCATTAATTTAAACATCTTAAATTCTACAACCCTTTTTGAAAGAAATATTAATTAACCATTTAATTTGTTTCTTACATATGTATAATTTATATGTCTTTTATGATGAAATATTAACCATTATGAAATGATTTAAATCATCAAAAGCAGTGTTGGTGACGATATGAGTCTTAATTTATTTCATTATTTGTGATCGATCTAAAGAAAGGTGAATTATCATTATATATAGAGTAGAAACTAAAAACATGTATATAATTAAATGACTCCGCAATTATAAGGTTTTTGTTCAACTTTGATGATTATATAGACTGAATTTTGTATATTTTATTTGAGTATTTTACAGGTTTTTTTTAAATATTTTTGCAGCACAATGTTACGAATTGAATATATTTGGAGCGATCCCGTAAATAAAACACCCCTTAACTTAAATGTTGTGATTTTACCCTTTATATAGATAGATAGATAAGATGACCAACCGTACGTTACTTGATCTTATCAATTAACCTGATTTAAATTAATTAATGGTTAGTTTTGAGAGAAAATAAAGAGAATAACGCGACTTAATCAACAAGTTGTGTGAAATACATATATATAGTAAGTCTAGCCCTGGGCATTCTAGCCCAGTAGTAAGGTGTTTGACTATGGTCTAGGTCATGGGTTCGAGTCCTTTCGTGAATAAAAAATATATATATTTAAGGAATGTCTAGAATTAGAAGTAGATTAGAATGTGTTTGCGTTATCGTTAAAAAACATATATAGTAAGTCTAAGTCACGCAACAATATATTAGTTTTGTAAGATGAAACAGATTCATTACGGATTGAAAAGCCACAAAAGCCTTGCGTTTTATTAGTGAATTTTTTTAATTACGTAATATTCAATCTAAACTTTTTGTTGCTAAAGGAATATTTTTATTTATTTTGAATGTTATTTATCAAAATCGAAACTAAAATAGTGGATGACTCATAGATGTTACTTTATAGGATATAACTATAAATGGTTTTAGACTTTTAGTGTTATACATGTGATGAAAGAAAATTATGATATGAGATGGCACAAAATGGTTTGTGTGTTTTTGCGTGATATGTGATCCCCCAAGTGATCATAATATGATCTCATTGTAAAAGTTGTGTGATAAGCGGGTACGATGCCCAATGTGACTACACTGACACTAGGTGATATATTTTTTTTGTATATAAAATTAATATTAACGAGTATGTGAATGTCAAATTAATGTCATTGACTAGAGATTTACTGTGATGTGTGTGTAGTGAATCGTGTGATAAAGAAAAAGATTGACGTGAGAATAGTTGACACCATCAACACTATGCCCATGATAAAAGATGATGATGATGGTGTCATGCCATCACATCTCGTCACCATCACCACCATTCTTATGCTCTTAGAGTTTGTTTGAGATTGTCTTGTGAAATTAATTTTAAGCTGTTAGACATCGTAAACTTTAAAAGAGTGTTTGTTATTTAATTAAAACACAAAAGTGTTTTTTTCCTATAAACGTAATTTACAAAAAAAACCAATGTTTAGGCATCGCAAACATTAAAAGAGTATCTGTTATTTCTTTTGTGGGTATTGTAGTTACGCCGAACTTGATTTTTGTATTTGGATTGGCGAATATGGTTTTGATATTGTAGGTTATGTTTTTCTTTAATTTTTCTAATATACACACACCCACTATAGCTTGAAAACTATGAAAATCAGGTTGACCTATAGGTTAAATCAGTTGACCCAGGACTAAATTGTTATTACACCAGATCAACTAAAACTCCATGTTTTAAAAACTTTGGGAGAATGGATATATATATATATATAGGCAAAAGTTCAAACTATATATATATATAGGCAAAAGTTCAAACGAGAACTATTTTCGTACGAGAACCGCGAGAACCAATCTTAGCCGTCCAATTTCCTTTCCTTCAATTGGATTGTCCACACACGAATTCCTTAATTACATGCACTCTGTCACACTCAATCCCTCCACGCTCTTCATCCATGAATTCCATTATCTAAACTGAACGACCAAGATTGGTTCTTACAGTTCTCGTACGAAAAATAGTTTTCGCTTAAACTCTTCCTTGTATATATGTTTTTACAAAGGATGCTAAATAAACACCCCTAAGTAAAAATCAAATTCCTTTTTCTTTATGTCATGAGAGATAGACTTGGATATCTTTTTCTTTAGCTGTTAATTGTTAGATAAAAATGCTTTGATGTACTTCTACAAATCTAATCTAAAAATAATAATAAAAATAAATTTTAATAATGAAGAATTCTTTTATTTATTGTACTTAGTATTAAAGTATATAGGTCTTAGACCATTCGTTATGGTCAACCCAATGGTGGCAGGTTTCATCGGATAATGGTGGGAACACCATTACGTAAAATCGGGTTCCAGAATCGAGTAAGGTGAGCGGGTTCCAAGACTCGATTGAGAAGAAGCAAACCCACCCCAACCCCCCACATCCAACGGCAAAGATGTTAATATAAAAATAAATAAAATAGTGGGGAAATTTTGGGTAAAAAAAGGAAGATATAACAATTAATTTGGGTAGAGAGAAGGAAATGAAAAAGGGAATGATGTGGTGTTAATGTGACATTGGGTAAGACAAAGGAGAAAAAAAGGTATAACTCATGGCTTTAAAAGTATAACTGATTTTTAAAGAGAGACGGGGTAATCAATGTTGGGGAGATAGAGTATATGTGTTTTGTTTTCCGGTTGATTTATGGCGGTGGTGGTGATATAATCTTCTTTCTTTTCTTGACGATGTAATTGGTGAGTGGGGAACTGATGGAGGCCGGTGGTGGCAATATTCATTCTAATAGCCGATGAGAGAGGGGGTGATTTGTGTTCCCGGTGGTGCTGACTTGATTAGGTTTTAAGAGGACGAGGGGAGAGGGTATTTGAGAGAAAATTATAAGAGAGTAAAAAGGCTTTTTTGGGGGCAATTTGGGTTTGCTATTTTAGGCTTTTTTAAATTCTATTTTCTTCTAGTTTTCTTGTCAATTCTATAAAATCTGTTTTTCATTTAAAAATTAGATTTATTTTTAAATATATTTTTTTCACATAATTTTGAAATAAAATGGAAATTTTAAATTTGCTATATAAAGTTTTACTTCTTTTCAGAATTTAGATCTTATTGTTTTGAACGAATACTTTTACCTTTTATAACTAATTATTTGTCTACATGATTTGTATTTTGTAGTGTTCATAAAAAAAGATGTTATTGTTAAACGAAAATAACTCAAATGAAGGCAACAAGAGCTTTAACACGACATCATAATTTTTATTGATGGGGTACGTATAACACTTATCATGTTAATCGAAATATGTGACGTCCACTATTTGTTTACAAAGAATGTCTAACTTTTTTGGGTTAAATATTTAAAAACATTTAGTTAGATATTTGAGTCATATGCTAAAAGTTTTTAGATTTATGAAGTGTTTTCTAATAATAAAAAGAATCATATTTAAAAAAGAAAAGATTATTAAATATGTCTTAAAGCAAAAATAAAGATAAGGTTGTTTAGAAAAAGTGCATCTTTTTAGTAGATTTGAGGTGTTTATTTAGTGATTCTATTTTAAAATGATAGCATTATACTCGCGTAATACGACGTCGATAAATACTTTTTACTCGTTAACATGTTCGTTTTTAATACGTAGAGAGTATTGTATTCATGTAATATGACGACAACGAATTATTTTCGTTTGATAACATATCTATTTTCTTTATCTTTTTTCCATTTAATTTACTTTTTTGTTATCCATAATTGAAAAAAAAGTTATGAAAATATTTTTTTTAATAATTAAGTTAATATGTATTTGTTTTGACTTTCAAAAAAATTGTATTGACTTTGAATTTTTTAAATATGTAAAGTTTAGTTATTAAAATAAAATATAAGAATCTTATTAACTATATATAATAATTACTCAATTTAATTTATATATAATTTAATTTAGTAATTCAAAACATTTAAAATTTAAAAGTTTAAACAATTATTTTTAAAGCAGTGTAAATGAAATGTGTAATAGAGAAGTGAGTAAGGTGCATAATTAAAGCCAAGAAATTAGCTGAAAAAACAAGAGTGAAAAATGGCTTTAATATCTACTCCCCTCTTACAATTTTGTCACCATCTACATTCTACACCCCACGACACGCCCATCATTCATTATTTTTTATTTTTTTTAATGAAAATATAATTAATTTTATTTTAATTATCATTGTATATAACCAACTTTATTTTTTTAAAAACAATATAATCAACTTTTATAATCCTCCTATTGTATGCAAGTTGTTGTATACTATAGAAATTATGGAAAAGTTTATTGTATACAATGATAGCTAAAGACTAGACACAGAAAAAAGTTTTTTGCATACAATGAAATTTTTTTGAAAGTTGATTATATTATTTTTAAAAATTTAAAGTTAGTTGTATACAATGACAATTAATACAAAGTTAATTGTATTTTCATGTATTTTATCCTATTTTTTTTCTTATTATTCTTTCTGAAATAATGAAAATCTTTTTATCAAAATTAAAGAAATCATGCATTTTTCTCATATGGTTTGAAATTTTTTTTATTTTTTATTCCAAACTTTTAACATTAGAAAGACCACTATTTCTATTTTTGACATTTGTTATTCATTGTTTTGCTCACCTGTTAAGCTTTATTAACATATAAAATGATAACTTTGTTTCTTAATTTAAAATATTGTTATGTAACTATTATTATTATTATTAAATTGGTAATTGATAAATTGAGTTTTGTTTCGCTTTTTTTAAATTTATTTTAGAGGTTAATAATTACTAATTAGGGGTTAATACGAAAAATTAACCTATAAGTTATAACGGTACATACACTAATATAAAATGTGTACAGAAATAAATATGTTTGATCCGTTAATACTATTAAAATGAGTTGGTTAGACTGCGTTTAGTAGGAGAAAGATTTTCTATGTTTCGTTTTCTGTTTTTCTGTGAAAAATTGTGGAGTTTTCTGAAAAAAATAGAAAACGTGTTTAGATAAAGAGTTGGAGTTTTCCTTTTTCAGAAAAAAATGAAAAACATGTTTGGTTGAAGTGTTTTATTTGAAAAGTTGTTTGAAAAAGTATGAAAGTTTGGAAAAATAAAATGTGAAAAAGTGGGGGAGTTTTCTGAAAAAATGTGCAACTGAACATATTTTCTGATTTTCAATTTTCTCAGAAATTTTTTTAAAAAAATAAAGGATTTTTCTGAAAGTGAATGCAGCCTTAGGTTGCCTAAAAATATTTTCTATTCGTTTGTTGGACAAGCAATTTTTTGGATTACTATGTACGCAATGTCACTCAGTTGCATGCGAGAAACAAAGTTTGTACGTGCCAAGAACTATAAAGGAATTATTATTATTCTTTAAACGAAATTTAGGTGCTTTTATAAGGCAGGAAGACGAATCTCTGTCTCTCACTATCTTCATCGATCTCTTCGTCATCATCTCTCTCTTTCAGTCTTTCTTTCTTTCTCTCTCTGTCTATACGAGTGGATGTTAAGAGTTAATTGTAGATGATGTGGATGTATGTTTAAGGACCTGGTTTATTTTTTTATTCAAAGTTGGTAGGATATGGGAGGTCGCCAGATTTTTTTCAAGTGTCTAGATTATGGTTTATAGTTAGAGATCGTGGTGGTCTGATTTAGAAAGACATTGATGACGAGCGACACAACTACGAGCAAATGACGAGTGAGTGACGAAACCACTGTAGTGGTTGACTAGCTTTATGACGAGCTTGTCATGCCTCCTACTATAGGTAGTCTAAGCAAGTCAAAGATGTTTTTTGTTTTACAAGATATCAAATGTTTTATTTTATTTCATATTCTTGGGAGATACTCTGGTCTAGGATAAAATATATGCAAAAGATAAGATATTTAATCACATTTAAAGATTAGATAAAATAAGATGTTCGAAATTATTCTAAGCAAACAGTCTCTTTTTAAAACGTTTCTTCATCCATAGACATTTTAAAAAATAATGGGACGTTTAGTTTGCTGGAATTGGACGGAATTAAAATTAAGCATTCCTAAATCTTGTTTGTATTTCGTTCGTGAAATTTATGGAATGAAATTTGACCATTCAAATAAATTCCTTAAATCAAAGATGAAATTCCTTCCTTAAATGGATGAAATTCTTCAAATTCATAAGTAATCTTAAAACATAATTATTGTCTCCTACCCCACCCTACCCCCCACCATCACCCTACCCAATCCCCTACCCCTACCCCACCCTAACCTACCTCATCCCACCCTACACTACACTACCCGACCCTACCCTACTCTACACCATCTCATCCCACCCTACCATACCCTTACCCGACTCCATCTTTACTTACCATAACCTACCCTACCCCTACCTACCTCATCCTACCTTACTTAACTCCATTCCACCTTACTCATCCAAGCCCTACATCACCTCATCATACCTACTTCACTTTACCCCTACCCCATCATACCTACTGCACCATATCATATTCTGTGACACCTTTACCAACCCCAACCCCGACCCCACCCTTATCCAACTTCGTTTTCATTCACCCCGCCCTATCTTACCTACTTCATCATACTCTATGGCACCTTACTCACCTTACCTCTACCCACCCCATCCAACCTACTTCACCTACCTTACTCTATGTCATCTTACTCACCATACCTCACCCCATCCTACCCACCCCACCTGTAGCCGGCTCTATTTTATTCACCCCACCCCACACTTAGGTTATGCCCTACCTTACCTTATAATAGCGTGGAGTGGGTGTGTAAGGTAGAGTAGGTGTGAAGTATAGTAGGTAGGTAAGGTGGGATAGGGTTGGGGTAGAGATGAATTATGGGTAGTAGGGTGGGGGTGGGTAGGTAGGATAGGGGTAGATTATGGATAAGTTAGAGCAGGGTGGGTAAGGTGGAGTAAGTAAGGTAAGAGAAGATTGTGGGTAACTTGGAGTAGGGTGGGTGGGGTGGGGTATGTAGGGTAAGGTAGGGGTAGGGTATGGTGGTAGAGTAGGGATAGGAGTATGGCAGTAGTATACATAGGTTAGGAGTGTGTTGTGGTAAGGTGGAGTAAGATAGGGTAGGGTGGGGTAGGTATGGTAAGTAAGGGTTAGGGTGAGTAAGGTGGAGTAGGGTGGCTTAGGGTGGGGTGGGGTAGTGTAGGTGGGGGCAAGGTAGGGTGAGTAAGACAGAGTAAGGTAAGGTAAGGATATGGTTATGGTAGGTTGGTAGAGTATGGGTAGGGGTAGGGTTGGGCTGGGGGTAAGGGCGAGGTAGAGTAGCGGAGGGGGTAAAGAGTGATTGGTGGTTGATTGTATATTGGTTTATACATATTGAATTAACTTATTTTTTGTTAGATTCTAATTTCGGTTTTTACTAACAAAAAATATATATAGTTTTTCACAAATTCTAATTTCTATGAATTCATATTCATTGGTCAAATTCTAATTTATTTATATTAATTCCGCGAACCAAACGAATCCTAAGGTTTTATTCTAAAAAAACAAAGAAAACCTAAGATACCAACAAAATATATTTTTCTAGGACTTTGAAAACTATGATGGTGTGTAATTCTCAAGGACAATGTTATGCATGCTGAATGTATATCTATGTATTCATAATTTAAATCACTTTATTATATTTAATAATCTAACTTTTATTAGTCAAGAAATTCAATAATTATTACAAAACCCCACATTTCCTTAAAGTCAATGATTCTGAATTACGTGTATGGCGAAAGTAGAGGTCCACAAAACGAACCGGTCCGACCAGTTCTATGAAGAATGTCAAGACCTGAACGGTTCTGAATTGGTCAAAAACCCTCGTACCGACCCCGTTCTAGATCTCAGGATCATCATGAACCAGTTCAAAACAGTCCAAAAGTCAGCCCAAATTTATGCACCTCTAAGTAGACATGCACACCACTGGTTTTTTATCCGAACCAGTTTTTTGACCACCAAAAAAAATCCGGTTTTTAACATAACCGGTTCAGATATTATCCGGTTTGGAAGGGGCAAAGTTCAAACCTGTCAAACCGGTTTAGGATAAAAAAAAAGTTTGGTTTTTTTTCAAACCGGTTCAGGTTTCAAACAATTTTTTATTTTTTTAACTACATAGGATTAAATTTATACTATAAAAACACAAATATAAAAAAGAAATTGTAGGTTTTGATAAATTAAAATGGTTCAAGAGTACAAAGTTCAAATTAATAATTTAGGAAACAAAGTTCAAATAGTAGCCATGAATAAATAAAAAATAGAGTTTGAGAGAGTTGGAAGTTGGTACAAATCAACCAACTTGATCTCCACAGTCCACATTATTTATATATGTTTGTGGTGGTTAAATAGGGGAATATTGAACAAAAAAAGGTAAAAAAACGGCTACTTACTTGAATCCCGGTCGGGTTTTTTTCGAAAAAAAACCCGGTTTTTAGTCTGGTTGCCCCAACAAAGTTCAAATTAGTTTCAGTTAAATCCGATCCGGTTTTTAGATAGTTTTTGAGCAAAATCGAATATTCGATCTTTCTATACATCTCTACCTCTATCTGAAAGTGTGAAACATTACTGCAATGGGCCAATGGCTAGAGTTATGGGCCTGACCTAGCTTTTTGCAGCTATTACTAATTTACTATACACCCACCGACAAAATTAAACATGGGCCAAACTTACAGCTTTAAACGAGGTTTTGGCAAAATTTCGTTTAGTATCGTTGAAGGCAATTTGCCATTTTGATGATTTATTGACTACCTAATACTATATTTAAATGTTTTTGTAAATAAGAGAATTTCAAAATTCTAGTATTAAAAGATAATTAATAAGTTTGAGTTGATCGAGAGTTTTCTGCAATCTTATTTCTGATTTATGTTCTTTGTAATAATAAGTTTGCACACCGTGTAAAACTGCTCGACAACTCGGTATTACAAAATCTGAACACGAAAGTATTTGTGTCGCTAAACTCAACCCTATCCCTAACCCACCTGCATGCACACAACCTGCAAACCATGCATGTTTATTTACATCACAACCCAAAGAAGACTAGTTTATTCCACGATCGAGTTACGCAGGGCAACCCGTTTATGGCACAAACCCGTTTAAACCCCACTCACACATACTTATTTACGAATAGTTCATTTGTGTCAGGATTTAGCATCCTTATGTTCACTTAGAGGTGTTCACTCACAAGTTCAACTACTTTGAGATATAAAACTTTCGTGTAAAATCATGAATGTGAGTTTGGATTTGTTGCAAATAGTTCATGAATCACTAATTGTTTTTGAAAAATGCGATATTTATTTTGTGTTGTTTATGTTTTAAATCACTACTTAGTGTTGGAAAAATATTGATTTTACTTAATCAAAACACAAGTTACAATGACAGAATGACGGAGTAGAAGAGAAGACTCGAAAAGAAATAAACAGAGGCCCGTGATAGACACGGTTCTCTTAAAACAGATTCGGTGTTTGGGTACAACTGCCAAAATAGCGTGTACTGTCGGATATGGCCTACTTGCTTGAAAGTTTACCGTAACCTTACGTGTGAGATCTTTGAAACACGAACTCGGCAACCAAACGAGAACACGGAAGTAGGGACGATTTTTGAGAGCACAATTATGAAATTTGCAGTGTCAAAAATCGAAAATGTGAAGCTCATATTTGTAGTGTGGAAAGAATCAATTAAATACAGAAACTGTATTTGATTTAATACTGGTATCATATCTTGGAGTTTATATATCTTCCTTAATTAATTTTTCAAAAATTCTAATAAAGAAAAATCAGGCCGGTAGGAGAGTAAAACCATACAAAAAAGCACACTATGCCTTCTTTGTCTATGGTTAAATACTCATCTCAAATATTTTTCCCACATCTATGTGGGATCAAGTTTTCACACTCAAATTTCCATTCCAAATCACTACAAGAAAAATGATTTTTAGGGTCGAGACTTTTAGGGGCGACATTTGTTGCCTCTATAAACTGTCAAAACGACGTCACTTTGTCTTTGAACCAACAAAGTGCTACTTTAAGTTTTAGAGGCGACATATGTCGTCTCTAAAGGGTATTTTAATTTTATTTTCGGTTTATTTTTTCTCCGAAATACAACATATTTTCTTTTAGAATTTTAAGTTTTTGTTCCAAGACACAAATTTGTTTTAAGGCTTTAGTGGGTCGGGAGAAACGAGTCATTGTCGGTCTAATGACGACGAAGAAGATGTCGAAGAAGATGAATATTAAAATGTAATTGTACTTATATTTTGTTAGTGTATGAACTAACTTTAACTTAGTCGTACTTATATTTTGTTAGTGTATGAACTAACTTTAACTTAGTCGTACTTATAATTTGTTAGTGTATGATCTAACTTTAACTTAGTCGTACTTATATTTTGTTAGTATATGAACAAGTAACTTTAACTTTAATTTAGTTATTTATGGTGTATGGTTACTAGCAATATGTTATTTTTATGTTCATAATGTTTTAGAATGACTTTTAATTAAAAATAAGAACAAGCAGAAAAAGAAACATGCCTGCTAGGCCAAAATGACACACTTTTTAGGGGTGACAGATGTTGACTTATTTAAATAAACTTTTTTTTCTTATTTAAATACTTTTAGCGGCGACAAATGTCGCCCCTAAAAGGTTTTTAATTTCTTTTCCATTTAAATTTTAAAGGTTATCAGAATGACATATTTAGAGTCGACATGTCGCTTCTATAAATTGTCGCTTCTAAAAGTGGTAAAAAATCGCCTCTAAATAGTTTTAGAAACGCGCTTCTAGGGTCAAACTTTTAGAGGCGACATGTCGCCTCTAAAAGTTTATAGGGGCGACATTATTAGTTTTAGGAGCGACATATGTCGCCTCTAAAGATCATTTTTCTTGTAGTGAATACTACACTTTGAGATTCGATATCTAATTCACCTTAGCTCCGTTTTAGACACTCTTTAGTGTGTTAAGAAGCTCTCTTCAAGGAGTACATAAACCATCTAAACACCAATAAATATATTATATCTATATATATTTAATTGTGTCCAAAAACATTAAAAAAACACATTTTTTCCAACACTTAGTAACGAGCCTCCTTCACTCAGCAACCCCTTTCTTTTTTATTTAATTATAATTATATTCTGCTTTGACAATAAGAATGAAATCACATTCATCAACCTGTTTACATACAGTAGCATACATTCCAGCAAGAGTTAAGAAAAAAAGAAAATAACTATATATAATTCAAGGGGAGGGTTCAAACGAGAACTGTTTTTCGTACGAAAACTGCGAGAACCAATATTGGTCATTCATTTTGGATAATGGAATTCATGGATGAAGAGCGTGGAGGGATTGAGTGTGGCAGGATGCATGTAAGGAGTTAATGGGTGGGCAATCCAATTGAAGCAGGGGGGATTGGACGGCTAAGATTGGTTCTCGCGATTCTCGTACGAAAAACAGTTCTCGTTTAAACTTTTGCCTATAATTCAATTCTGGTCCAGCTTTACTTGACTTAAACTCGGTTGTGAATCGGGTCTGACCCTTTTCTAACTGTTCTCTTGCTTGATTGATACGAATCAAATTTTTTGTTTACAGCTGCCGGCGACGAATTTTCTTTATGATCCTCAATGAAACCCGTTTTGAGCATGCGATGATTTAATCTTACTTCAATGCCAATACTTGTAATTCCAGAAACTGAAAATGGTTCGATTGCTAATATCCCAATGCAGGTAAGAAATATGAATAACTTATGATTACCAAGAATCATAGTTCATATAGAACAGATTGTATTTCCTTTAAAAATATGATGAGAAAGGAAGCAAGACAGACTGGTAATTTTAGCCTCACTTGTGTACAATTAGGAGGATTTATAGAATAAATCTCGGCATGGGACCCGCATGACATGTAAGAAGTTTCAGATGATCCCAATCATAAGCCTTGAATCCAGTTAAAGAAGCTGAGTAGGATAAATAAAGGAAAATGTAACAGTACCCTTGAGAAGCTAAGCATCTTTCCCTTCCTTCTTGTCTGCTTTTCTCTACTGACTAACTAAAGACCATATATAGTTCCATAATATCTTGCCACATCAGCAGTCCTTGATGATGGGAATGTTTAACTATGCTATGCATGTCAGGGTGTTTTGGTAAATTAATATTCCTTAGTTAGTAAGAAAAGCTAGTGAGACTTGAGAAGCAAAACTACTACCGAATGGGCTCTGTGTTTGGCTGGTCGGAAAGAAGAATAGTTAGTGAACCCCCCTAGCTTCCTTCTAGTTAATTAAAAAAGACATTCACTTTATGGTCTTTGAAGATCTCACTTTAGAGTTTAGAATTCCAAGCTCTGTTTCCCATCCAACAAAAACAACACTCTTTTAGATCCCGTTTGTTTTATAGAATTTGAAGAAATTGAATTGATTAAATTCCATCCATCCCTCCTATGGAATAGACTTTTCAATACTTGAGGGAACGTAGACATTCTAAAAAATGAGATTCCATTTAGAAACAAGTTTACCAAACGCAATACAACACGGAATTTGATTTCAATTCCATTTCATTTCTTCGAATTCTGCAAAACAAACGGGATCTTAGTTTCTTGTGCTAAACGAGTAAATGCAAGTCTTTCGATAATACTATACAGACTACTCACTCTTACATATCATACATATAACATCAACCAGTTTCAGTTCTCAATGCAAGTCACACACTCATATACATCATATCACATCACATGGTCAATTTAGACTATGAAGAGAGTCTAGATAGTCACACCCCATTCTTTATGCATTTCTATCTTTATTATTTTTACCATATGTTCATGATCTATCTTACATCATCATTATCAAGAATCAAGATACACTGCATGTCTTTGTTACTAATATAAGAAAGAAACAAGATTGAACATTCTAAAGTTTGTATGTTTATTCTTTATCATTGATACCCGATAAGATATGATTATTTTTCAAAATTAAAGGTTTTTCTTATCATCCCTCTCTGCCTATGACGGCAAAAGTAACATCGGGTCGAGGAAATGGGGCCGTGTTCTTTGCCTACTGCAAGGGCATATATATATATGCAGAAAGGTAAAAATGTTAATGTGATGTACTTATTAGATACACAAGCCTCCTTACTAAAAGTAGAATCTGATGGCATGATTCAATGATGCTTATATTATTATAGGCAGGCCAGCCAAAATTAAAGCTATATATAGAGAGAGAATTGAAGCTCATGATTTAAAAATTGTGACTTTGGCTTTGCAGCTTGTAGCAAGATTCTCAAATCCGGTCTTAAAGAAATTGCTTTTTCTTTTTATTTTTTTAACTTTAATGCAAATTCTGGGTCCGTCAAGGTCTCCATCAAAATTAAAATACCCTTCAATTCTTCGCCCAATATATAATAATCAAGTAATTATTAAATCAGAAGATGAAAAATCAAAAAGAATTTAGGAATTAAGTTAATTGTTATCATTTGGTTTTATCCATCCCTATACAGGTGACAAAAACTTGAATTGTTACGTGCAAATTATCTTCTCTTTTAATTTGCTACTCCATAATATTTCTTCTTTTGTGTGTGTGAATGGAAATTTCATTTAGTTTCTGGAAATAAATTGAAAATGTGAATGTAGCTAGCTAGAGAAAGAAAGTGGGAGTGGATTAAAGATTGATGCCAAAGAGGGGTAAAGGCGGTTTTACAAGCGAGGCGACAATAGGAATGTGAGTATTGTTTATGCTAATTAAAGATGATTGCTTTGTTGGTTACTTTGAATATTATTCCCCCACATTCTAACATTTCCTATTTAATTGCATGCTACGTCTTATATATAGTAGTTAAATGGTTTATATAGTAGTATAGATATAGATATATATATATATATATAATAAATAAAATCGAAGCTCTAGATCGATTGTGTCAAAATATATGGTTTAAACATACATGCATGTCTTAAGAACATGACATATTACTAATTTTTCATAATCCTCTTAATCCAAATTTTATGAGCAATTACGAAATGAAATTCTTAAAGAAATAAAAAAATATAAACAAGTAAATTATTTTTTAAATAAGCACAAGTGACGGAATGATATTTGTTGTTTCTCAATGATGGACTTTTCTTCTTTTGAAGTTGGATCATATAGGTTAGTTTTCGGTCATGGTCATGACTCCCAATTGGTCATTTTAATAGAATTCGTCGCTCTTGTTATATTTAAGTGAAATAATTGATTTCCGATTAAAGTTAATATTTGTAATTAAGGATACTCATTAATTAATTGCCTTCCTACAACAAGAACCTTGTGAAGTTAGGTATCCCATTAACCTCATCAAATTGTATAACGTGTGACATGGAACTAGAACATATTGGTCATGCCTTTTTAAAATGAAAGTGCGATTCACACTATTGAAATAGTATTTTGGACGGGTGAAATTTCTCATGCTTAGTTCCTACCTCTGTTATTTGATTGTAAGGGGTGCTTGATGACTTATGGCGTGAAAAATTGAACGAAACTCTTCTATGTTGTTTGTCTAGGTTCTCTTTGGTATTTATATGGACAGAAGAATAAACTTTTATTTATTAAGGTTGAGACTTTAGGAAAAGTTAAAAAGAAGATTCATTTCTTATTATTTAACGGTTAGTTGTTCTATGGGTTCAAATAGACTCTCAAATGTTAAAGTGGATTGGAATACTTGGGTTTATTCAACTATATACTCAGGATTGTTAAGCCATAATAAAATAACCACACACAGCATACATGAATAAAAATTATATAAAGAAAAATTCTATTTATTTTATGAAATCATCCTACTTCATTTTTCTATCTATTACATTGTGACATCTTTAATCTACTGATTTCCTGTTCTAATTTTCTCTCTTGATTCTAACATATGTCTCGTTATAGTAGATATGCGGATGAATAGAAAAATTTAATAAAAGAATATATTACATCTGTTATATAAAATGAACTAGAAGACACAATTTCAACTAGATAATAAGATAAAATATATTAGCGATTGTTAAATTGTCAAAAGTAAGGGTTTAAAAATTAAAACCAAATAAAAACATAGTTTGCAAATATTTAAACTTGCTTAAAATAATATATTAATTTGTTGGTTATAAGTGACTTACAAGTGATTTTTTATTATTATTAATTTTACAAATATTAACAGTTTCAACAAGTGAAAGACGCTGTGGGATATAGTTGACAACTGAAGCAAGTTTCGCGCCACACAAACTTCATCTTTCAACATTCGTTTTCGATCAAGTGATTGTGATTCAAGTCTTGTTGTTTCGAGTTCTTCTATGGAGACCCTAGTTCGAGAATTAAGTCAATCATCTTCCCCAAATCACTCGCCCCCTAAAATACCAAGAAAACCAAGAACTGGTGCAGCGAACCCTCTTTCCCTACTGTCCAAATGCACATCTTTGAAAGAAATAAAGCAAATCCAAGCATATTCCATAAAGACCCGCATCCATAACAACATTTTTTTAGTCACCAAGGTGATTAATCAATGCACGCTAGAGCCTACTGCTTCCTCGATGTATCATGCCCACCAACTGTTCGATCAAATTCCTCACCCGGACATTATCTTGTTCAACTTCATGGCCCGTGGCTATTCCCGCAGCTACACCCCGCTCCAAGCAGTGCTGCTTTTCGTGAGAGCTGTGTCCTTGGATCTTGTACCAGATCACTATACTTTCCCGTCTCTCTTTAAGGCGTGTGCAAATGCTAAAGCTTTAGAAGAAGGTAAACAATTGCATTGTCTTGCCATTAAACACGGCCTTGATCAAAGTACATATCTTTATCCTGCCCTTATTAACATGTACACCGAGTGCAACAACATGACTTTGGCTCGGTTTGTGTTCAATCGAATCAGAGAACCTTGTGCAGTAACTTATAATGCAATAATAACAGGCTACGTCCGGAATAACCAACCAAATGATGCCATGTTAATGTTCTGTGAAATGCAAATCAGATCGCTGAAGCCTACTGATGTCACTATGCTTAGTGTTCTATCAGCTTGCGCATTGTTAGGGGCATTAGACACAGGAACATGGGTACACGAGTATATTAAGGCTAATGGGTTTGACAAATATGTAAAAGTCAACACGACACTAATCGATATGTATTCAAAATGTGGTAATTTGGAAAATGCAGTTTCAGTGTTCAACAACATGGCTTTTAAAGATACACAAACATGGTCCACAATGATCATGGCATACGCCATTCATGGATATGGTCACAAAGCCATATCTTTATTTAAAAAGATGATAATGGAACAAGTTCAACCGGATGAAATTACACTATTAGGTCTTCTGTACGCTTGCAATCACTCTGGACTAGTTAACGAATGTCTGACGTATTTTCACAATATGAGGGAGAAATTCAGGATCTCACCTGGTATTAAGCATTACGGATGTGTGTTAGATGCATTGGGCCGGTCAGGACGGCTAGAAGATGCTTACAAGTTCATACAAGAAATCCCAACTAAACCGACACCTATACTTTGGAGAACGCTATTAGCTTCTTGTAGCAGCCATGGAAATCTTGAGCTAGGAAGGAGAGTTTTAGCAAGAATCTTTGAGATGGACCAATCTCATGGGGGGGATTATGTCATTTTCTCTAACATGTGTGCGAGAGCAGGGAAAAAAGAAGACGTGATACACACAAGAAAACTGATGAAAGAACGGGGGGTAGTAAAAGCCCCTGGTTGTAGCATGATAGAGATCAAGAATCAAGTGCACGAATTCTTTTCTGGTGATGGGACTGTGGTTGATCATCAAGAGCTTCACAGGGCTGTTGATAAGTTGTTTGAGGAACTGAAGTTAGTTGGTTATGAGCCCGATATTTCTCTAGTGGTTCACTTGGATATGAAAGATGACGATAAAGAAGTTAGCCTTAGGTACCATAGTGAAAAACTGGCCATCACTTTCGGGCTTCTCAATACTCGACCAGGGGAAACTATTCGTGTCACAAAGAACCTGAGAATATGCGGTGATTGTCATTCTGCGTGTAAACTCTTGTCGCTCGTTTCTGGTAGAGAAATTTTTGTTAGAGATATGCATCGGTTTCATCACTTTGCAAGAGGGAAATGTTTGTGTGCTGATTACTGGTAGATTAAGAGTTAAAATTAGATATATTTTGGTGCAGTGAGATGTTTTAGTGTTTATAAAAAGAACATGTTGCTAATTTTGTATAAAATTGATAGTTAGTTTCTAGAAATAGGAATTGAAGCAAAGTTTGTTACTATTCTAAACAGGTATATTATATTTATATTTAAACGCAAGGCCGAATTTATCTATGGTGAGGGCGGATAAGGGACATACCTAAATTTGTAAGAAAATTAGAAGATATAAAAATAAAAGTACATATCACTCTAAAAAGAGTTAATTACTGATTTGGTTCATGTGGTTTATACTTTTCTACTAATTCAATCATTTATGTTATAAAAGTATTTAGTTGGTTTTTACTGTAGCAAATTTGTTTCATATCTAGTCCTTTAACCATTAAAATTAATGGTCTTGGTGTTAAATATTTTAAAATGACTATTTTCCCTTTTGTAACAATACAAGCTAAGTGTTGGGTTTTGGTGGCATCTGGAAAACGCAGCGGATACAAAAACGAGTATAAAACAATTTCATTTTATGCCACCAACACACCACCCAATGGACTACACTCTAGACAATAGCAATGCAACAAAAGAAGGAGAACAAGGACAAGAAATAATACAATACAAAAGGAAATTCTCCTTGTTACCTTGGAAGGTTTGTATACAAAATAGTGTACCACTATTGGTATCCACACCAAGTGTTGATGATCCGTACGTGCTAGCTATGTTTGGCTGCCGCCAAAAGCTTCACCAATGGTCTAACACCACCTTGAAGATTGATATGCTAATTTATCATCTAAGCATGTGTTACTTGAGAGAGTATGTGAACTAACTTGGAGTTACAAGTTCATATATCAAGAATTCAACCAACCATGTTCCATAAGCATATTTGGACTTATATAGACTCCAAAATGAAGCCAAAAACGTCCATAACCGACTTAGGAATAATGGCCATCAATATCCATGAATACCCCATTAAACTAGTCTTGAGGCTAGTTAATTAGGCTGTTACAGCATGAGGCCGGCCGTGCCTCTCAAGACACGCCCGTGACAGCCCACGGGAAAACCTAAGTCATGCCCGACTTGGGCTTGTGCTTTTGCACTAGGCACGGCCGTACCTTTATGAGGCACGCCCGTGCCGGCCCCAATGGGTACGTCCTAGGCACGCCGGCCTTGGGCCCGTACCCAGCATAGGGCACGCCCGTACCTTCTCAAGGCATGGCCGTGTCCGGCCCAACCAAAATACATTTTGGTATTTTTCTCTCTCTCTCTCTCTTGTTCAAAATGTGTTGCCGGAATCAATACTTGGCGTGTGACCCAATAGGCCTACGCTTCATCGGCAGTGATACCAACTCGTGTGTGTCAGTGGGCATATTCCAACACTAAGTCCTTATTGTTTTCAAATAATTCCGCATTCAGTTTTTTAACATTTTTCTTAAATAATTTAATATATAAACCTAAATCTTTATTATTATATTTTATGAGATTCAATAATTTACTATATATCTATACTACTATATAAACCATTTAAAATTCTCCTTGCTTTTTAATTTAGGAGTTCTTAAATTCAATCAAGACAAAATCTTAACTTTTCATTATATCTAAATTAATTTCATCCACTTAATCTTTATCTATTTCACTCTCTCTCCTAATTTACTTTAATTTTTTATTCATTTAATATACACTCTTCCACAATAACACACCCTCTCACACAAACATTATTATCTACACACATAACATAATTTTCAAAATCTTATTAACTTCTCTCTCCTTATTTCATAAATATATATATATATATATATTTCTTATTTTAATTTCATAAATTAGTATTATAATACACTATTGTATATTACACTTAATTTTTTTGTTTACCATTTTTCAACAATCAACATTATTTTTATATTTTATTGATATAAATACCTCCTTAATCTCAAACTTTATTAATACACTTTGAATTTTTTTTCTCCATCTTATATTATATTTTACATAATAATATATGATTTCCGAAATATTAGTTGATATGGGTTATCTTATTTAATAGTCTGATATATCCGAGATTAGATATGTTATATAATTAAGTTTAAATATAATATCAATACTCACGTAATTAGGGGTTTAAAAATGTTTAATATTGATTTGTTTAAATTGCCTTCCGCAACCTGATTTTAATTAAGGTTTTGATTTTCCCCGACGTTCTTTATCCATGAATTCCACTTACCAATTGAACGGCTAAGATTGATTCTCGCGATTCTCACAATAATAATGGTTCTCAAATAAACCATCCCCTATATATATAGATAGATAGATAGATAGATAGAGAGAGAGAGTTGGGTTCAAATAAAAGGAATACTAATATAAAAAAATAAGGAGAATTCTGGACATGACATATGGCATAAATTAGTTTAGGTTTCTTATAATTCTCTCTCTCTCTCCCCCCTGTATCATTCGTGAGTTCCTAACCCTAAATTAGTTTATTACTTTAGCTCCACATCCCCTCCGCTAGGCCTGACAATTCGGGTCGTGTTCGTGTTAAATGGTTTGTGTCGTGTTCGGGTCAACCATTTTCGTGTCAACCCATTTTCGATCCAGTTTAGTTTCGTGTCGTGTTCGGTTCGTGTCACTTAATTTGTGTTCGGTTCGGGTCGTGTTTTCGTGTCGACCCATTTTTTTGGAGAAAAAAACATATTATGTTTTCGGCCAAATAACTTGATTTTCATATCGAAAATCAAAATTATAAAACCAATATAATATTTCTAAAACACAAATACAAATAAAATTCTCAACATAAGTTTGGGAATTCAAACATACGACTACAAATCCTCAAAAATACGAAAGTTAAAGGTAGTTGCAGCCTTGTAGGCAATTACCTATTCTTGTAATTTTTGTTATATATTAACTTATCAAAATGAAAATGTCTTTGTAGGTAAAAACTAAAAATTGTAAAATACGAAAACTTAAAAGTGCCACCATTTAGTAATTAATTATATATAATTTTAAATTAATAATATATTTAAGTTAAATGTTTTTTGTATTTTTTATTATTATTATAAAAAATCGTGTTAAACAGATTATCTTCGGGTTATCGTGTTCGTGTCGTGTTCGTGTCGATCAGTTTCGTGTCATTTTCGGATCGACCCATTTCGGACCCAATCCAGTTTCGAGCCGTGTTCGTGTCGACTTAATTCGTGTTCGGTTTGGGTTGGGTATCGGGTCGTGTCAGGATTTGCCAGCCCTACCCTCCGCTGCAACTTCCGCCTCCCTCGTTGCAACCTCCACCTCCGCTGCAACCCTCTCTACCGCAAGTACGTACATCTGATGTTCCGACCTGCTTATACTCTTTTACCGTATCTCTATCTTCGGTCGGTCCTTTTTTCAAGTATGTAATTGTATACACCTTTTGACCTTTTTCGATGTGCTTACTCTTCGGTTGGTCCTTTGTCGATCTCCTTCAAATGCTTTCCATGCTCCTTGCGTCTCCGTCTTTCCCATCTAACGTCGCCGTTGGCGTCCCACATTCCATTCTTCAAAACTGGATACTATTGGTTTCTAGTCATCCACTCGAACCCTTAAGAACACTTGAACACGGTGGTTTGATCTGAAATTGAAAATGCTTATTCGCAGTATTTATCAATATAAAAAGAAAAGGCAACATGAAAATGCTTACCGGATGGTTGGATGTGAAATTTGCAAGCTCTAGAGTTAAAATGGGGAAATTTGCAGGCTTTGAACAAATGGGTTGTGCATCACTTTGTTCTTCATCAGGTCTTATGTATCGATATTATTTTTTTGAATGAATTGTGTTCATTGGTTGGTTTTGAATGAAGGTCTTTAATCATATTTTTCACATATACGTCCTGTGTATATGAATGATGAGTGTGAATCAAGTTTTGGGTTGTTTGTTGGATGAATATTCCTCATACATTGTTACCATTTGTATTGATTTTTTAATTTATTTAAAACGGATTATACATGAATCAGTGTGTTTTATGCATCATATAGTGTCTTTCTGCATCATTTTTTATGTGTGCATCAAAAAAAAGTTCTGGAGAAAAAAGCCATGCTTTAAGAGCAAATTTGAAAATTTTAAACTTTAAATGTCAATTATACCCTTAAGTGCTTGTATATAATTAAAAAAAAAAAAAAGAAAAAGCAACATCTTTAGGAGCAAGTTTGAAAAATCCAATAACTGAGATTTCTACTTACATTTTTTAGTTTAATTTTCTTTTTTACTATATCTTCACCCTATATATCTTACTCCTTTTTAATATATTTATAAACTTAAACTCTTAATTTTAAGTAACTTAAATGTACTAAAATACCCCTTAACTATTTCATTCTCTCTCCTAATTTACTTTAACTTTTAAAATACCCTTTTTAACTATTTCATTCTTTTTTCTAATTTACTTTAACTTTTAAAATACCACTTTTAACCATTTTATTCTCTCTTCTAATTTATTTTAACTTTTTATCTATTTAAAATATCTCTCTAACACTAAAACACTCTCTCACACAAACACAATTATCCACCCATATAAACATAATTTTCAAAATCATATTAACTTCTCTCTCCTTATTTCATAAATATAAATCTTTTTCTTATTTTAATGTCTTTTAGTTATTTTTAAAATTAATAAAATAGTTGATGTAAATAAAAAAAACTGACATTATTTGTCGTTGCAACATTGCGCGGGTACCTTGCTAGTGTGTGTGTGTGTGTATATATATATCTATACTATATTATAAAGCATTTACGCATTTTGTTTAATCTCTTAAATTTTAAGTCTTTTAAAATTACTAAATTACCCCTGATATAAACTAAATGGAAACTATTATATAAAGTAACTATTAAATAGAGTTAATAAGAATCTTATATTCTATTTTAATAACTAAACCTTCTATATTAAAAAAATTCAAATAAATTAACTTAATTATTAAAAAATACTTTCATAATCAAACCTTTTATATTAAATATTATATAATGTAATAAATATTTTAACATAATTATCAGAAAATGTATATAAGTATAACTCATAAATCTAAATAATCTATAATAAGAATTTATAAACATATATTTAAATTTTTTTAAATAGCTCATATAATTAATAGTTTCAAATTAGTTTACTATTTTCTTAATCTCTTAATTTTAAATAGTTTCAAATTACTAATTTACACTCAATATTTTCATGCAATTTAACTTATTTTATAAGTAAAGACTTTTTTTCTTATTTAATTGTTCTCAAAGTTTATTTAAAAATAATAAAAGAGTTGATTAAGAACAGGAAAATAAAAAAATAAAGAAAATAGACATGTTACAAATGGAAAATTATTCGTTGTCACCGTATTACGTAAATTCCCAAAACAAACAAGTTATCGAGTAGAAACTATTTGATGCCGCTGCATTGCGCGGGTACCATGCTAGTATATATATATATGTATGTAAAGTGAAAAGTTCATTTGAAAACCGTTTTTATTGCGAGAATCGCGAGAACCAATCTTAGCCGTCCAATTTGCCCTCCTTCAATTGGATTGCCCACCCATGAATTCTTTACATTCACCTTGCCACACTCAATTCACTCACGCTCTTCATCTATGAATTCCATTATCCAAAATGAACGGCTAAGATTGGTTCTCGCGATTCTCGTAATAAAAACGGTTCTCAAATTAAACTTCCCCTTTATGTGTGTGTGTGTGTATATATATAAGAATATTCAATATAGTTCATACTTAATTTATAGTTCTAAGGGGCTAATTTTAGCTTTTGGATCAATGACATCAATGGTCCATATTGCATTTTAAAATTTTAGGTGGAGTGGTATTTTCGTAATTCACATGTGATGTTTTTATAAATAACATGTGATTGTATACTGAATCAGTTGTGATTGAATATTAAAATTTTAGTACTATGTTTTTTACATGAAATTTATTGAATACAACTCATATGTGTATATATATAGGGGAGAGTTCAAACGAGAATGTTTTTTCGTACGAGAACTGCGAGAACCAATTTTGGCCGTTTATTTTGGATAATGGAATTCATGGATGAAGAGCGTGAGAGGATTGAGTGTGGCAGGATGCATGTAAGGAATTCATGGGTGGGCAATCCAATTGAAGGAGGGGGAATTAGACGGCTAAGATTGGTTTTCGTACGAAAAACAGTTCTCGTTTGAACTTTTGCCTATATATATATATATATATACTTGAAGTATAAATATGTGAAATTAATAAACAAGATATCGATCGATGATATCGATTTTTTGTGTGAACATGAAGTTTGAAAATAAGATCGAGTTGTGAATTGTAAAACCACTACGTACTCCTCCAAGTCCATAACACAACAACAAATTATTAAAACACGCGTCCACATCCAATTTCAGAATTCATTTCTTCTTTACACTTTATATATTTTTTTTCTCTTATAATTCATAAGTTGTACTTTTTAAGTATTAGCATCGATCTATAAGTCATATATTGTGTGTAGAAATAATCTATAACAATCATGCATTTATAAAGTAATAATACCAATCACTGTCTTTTTTAAATGATCGATATTAGATTAGACAAGTTTAATATGAGATAATGTGGTCCGATTATATAGATATATACAAGACTCTACTATCATTTATTCAATATAAATACCAAATTACTTATAGCTTATCTGGTGTCCTACAAAATGGGTATGTTCAAGTCACCTAGTGAAATTTTTACAAATTTTTATTATAGTAAAAACTTCAAACCAATTTTTTAAAACCCGGGTCGACCCGGAACCCGGCCACAAGACCGGGTTAATGTATACCGGTTTTTTGGCTTTTTGCGACCCGGAGTGACCCGGCCGGTTTAGTGGTCGAACCGGTCAATTTTAACCCTGGTTGACCCGGTTTTATGTTAATTAGTTTTTTATTATAATCTCAGTTTACTATTAGTCTTTTTAATAAGGTTATATTTTTTTGTTTTTACATAAACTTAGGAAACTCAAGTGGTTATATTCTTGTTGATGATGATGAAGTTGAAAATGATAGTGAATTTCATATACGAAGTGATCGTGAGCTTGATGTGTTACTTTTTTTTTTATTTTTTACACTTTATATATATGTGTACACACATATATAAAAAAATAAAAAATAAAAACTCGAAACCGGGATGACCCGTGACCCGGTGAGGAGACCGGGTCAACTAAAAAACCGGTTTTTAAAACATTGCTTCAAACATGATAATTAATCACTTAGAATAAATATAATGTGAACAAGTTGATCATTAAATCTTCCCCTATTTATTTTTTCTTAAGTAATAAAAAAGATTTTGTAACCAATTATTGTACCTACAAGCTAGAATGCACCTCACCTGCCGTGTGTTTTTTCTATGTTGTTCGAATATACCTTTTAAAATGCTTTATTTGTTCCACACCTAAATGTCAACGATGGATCCAGATCCAATTTTGGTTTATTTTACAACCTCCAATCATGAAGTATGATCGAGTACCTTATTAATTTCTAGTTGTTGATGAATGATGATTATTATTTCAATTCAAAGGAAATTAAGGATTAGGTAGCGTTGCAGGTTTGAATATAAGAGTTACGTAAACTATTATCACTAATATTCACACTAGTATTAATAACCTATCACTAACATCTTCTAGTAATAATCGTCTTTAATGTCATCCATCACTCAACTCACACAAAACTAACAAACCATGCTAATACAAAATCTCATGGTTCAATTAAAATAATTAGCCCAATAGCCATGTGAAACCAGACCACCTTCATTTATCCACTAGTATGCATGTACTCTTGAATTCCATGCTTTTATGTTTGGTTAATAATAACCCACAAGCTTTTTCACCATATATAAGCAAAAACACTATTTTTGAGGATAGATTCCCTCGTTAATCTCTCGGAGAAAGCTATTTTTTTTACAGAAATTTATCTTTGGAAAAAAGCTTCAAGTAATTTCCGAGGATATATAGAATTTTTCAAGAACAAATTTTTATGGGATTTTCAAGGACGATTTTCGAAAGATTTAGTTTCGAGAGATTTCTGAGAATAATTTTCCGATGGATTTCCGAGGACACGGTTTCAAGAGAATTTAGAGGGAAAGTATCTAATGGATTTCCGAGAGGTTTCTAAGAACACCAGGCCTCGAAACCCATTGGAAAGCCATAGCTAAACATGTTTGAGACTGTCCTGTAAGGTGGGGGCACAAAATTAAGCAGAAAAAAATAAAGTATGGAAAGTAGCTTAAAAGACTCGAACCCATGTCCAAATCCCTCATAATCACGCGCCTTTGCAACTCGCGTCTCCACCATCAAATGTTTTGCAAAAAATACGACTCTAAATTATTCAACCAAAAAGTGTGTTTTTTACTAATAATGTATGGATATATAATTACGAAAATACTACTTAACATAGTTATAGCATTCAATCACCCATGACCCAAAGACTTGAGCCAAACCACGAGTCAACATGGTTTAACTATTGGAATAATTGTTGACAATTAAAGTAATAATATCAAAGAAAACAAATTAAGTAATATACATACATATTATATATATATATATATGAAGTTTTTTATTTAATTTATTTTACTAAATTATTTTATTTTATCCTTCTACTAATTAAATAATAGACATGTTAATCCATTAATTTCTTTAGATGTTAATTGCACATCATTACTCACATTTTCTCATAGATTACATTAAAGTCATATACTCTATCACACATAGTGTTTATCCTATAGTAAAATCTTAAAAACCGACCATTAATTATTTTTTCTTATCTTCTATCTTGATTTTAACACTTTATGAGTTTACTATAATGCAATGTGCATATATATATATAAATGTGTGCCACAAAATGATCACAAATTGAATGATATATTAACCGCACCTTTATGTCTCTTAAATCTTAATAAAGGGTGTGAGTTTGGTTTACTTAAGAAACGTTAGTTGAGTTGAGTTTAGTTTGGGTATCTAAAATCACTTCTAGTGACTTGAACAATCATAACTAGACAACTAACAAAGTTAGTCTATATATATGAAAAGGATATGAGCCGGCTAAACCTAATTAAAAACATCATACGATCGACTAACAATACGTACGTAATTCTTGTTATCATCTATAAATAGATTTTCCATTTGTACATGTTTGTGTGTGTATGTATGTATGTAATAATATAATATTTAATAATAAAAATTTGCTTTTCAAACAGATTTCCAAAAAATAGTTTCTTTATTAAAACTATTTTTTTACTTTTTTTAAATTTTTTTATCAAATAGCTAGATTGATTTTGCCAATCTAATTTTTTCCGTAAGAAATTTGTGATTGCTTTCTATATAGATTTCCTACAGATTCTTGCGTAAGCATGCCATCTTTTTTATAGTGAGAAAAACTTTTGTCCAAATTAATAACTTTTTGATTGCATGTCGATATTGTCTACATATATTTCTAACAAACTAATTTTATAATTTTCAAATATATTTCTCACGATTCTTGAAGTAGAACTGTCTACTACTGCATGTTTTTCATCATGGGGTAAATATTTCAATTATTTACAAAATTTTAATTACTAGACTTTTTATACATGTATCTTTTTTACAACAATTTTTTTGGGTACTATACAATCATATATACGTATATATTATATGATTATCTATATACATACATACAGAAATTCTAAAAAACAACACGTACTATTTAATTAAAGCTATGTAAAATGACTAGATTACAGTTTAAAGGATTGTTCAAACTTCAAGAAATATATATAGTTGAATAAATTATTCACATCAATGTTTTAAATTGATGTTATCTATATTAAATAAGAGTTATTAAGAGGTATTAATTAATTAATATAAGTTTCTATTTAACATAACAGCTAGCTGAGATATCTATTTCACTATTAATTTGTTATGATATTTCTATTTCAATGTAAACTGAATAATATAATATATTATAGCGTAATTATATACATCAATTTTAATAACTTTATAAATATAAAAATATTTAATACATATTTATCGTATTATTCATTAGAAACGGGATGCTGATCGAACATATTACAATGATAACAAACGCATTCATGGCCATTCAATCTCCATCTGTAATTAATAAAATAATCGCCTATATCATATTTTCCCCGTATTGCGTTCATACCTTTTCATACACACTTACACACAATATCTCCCCTATAAATACACCATAAACACTCACACACACACACACATTAAAACAGTAAACACATACGTACAGAGATATATACACACACACATATATAAAGATGAAATCTAAGATTGGTTTGCCGTTGATCAAGCTCTTGACCCTGCATTCCCTACTTGTACTCTCTGCTTCACAAGATTTCGATTTCTTCTACTTGGTTCAACAGGTATACATCCATTTCATTTCAATTTTAAAACACGTACGATCATAATATATATATATATACAAGCTAGCTAGACCACATACATGATTCATTTGATCAAACATTTTTGTACGTAGTGGCCGGGATCATACTGCGACACGACACAAGGTTGTTGCTACCCGAGCACTGGAAAACCGGCATCCGATTTCGGAATTCACGGGCTTTGGCCCAATCGAAACGATGGCTCCTATCCCTCCAATTGTGATTCGAACAACCCTTTCGATGCTTCCAAGGTGCTTCTTTTACCATTTCTTATATTATATAATAATAATTGCATCTTTAATTATAGGTTCTAAAAATGTTTGTCTTTTTATGTGTCAAATATATGTTATTTATATAACAGATTTCAGACCTTACAAGCCATATGCAATCGGAGTGGCCAACATTATCGTGCCCGAGCAACAACGGGTTAACATTTTGGGGTCACGAGTGGGATAAGCATGGAACTTGCTCGGAATCCGTACTCAATCAACATGATTATTTCGCCACCACACTTAGCCTCAAGAACGAAATTGATCTCCTTCAAGCTCTCCAAAGCGCCGGTATATATTATTTTTTCATTTATCGTAGTATTCTTTCATTGTAATTTATACAAACTTAATTAATTTGATGTTCGTAGGGATTCAACCAAACGGGCAAAAGTATAGCCTTAGTAGCATAAAAAGCGCGATCAAAGGAGCGAGTGGCTACACTCCATGGATCGAGTGTAACAATGACTCAGAGGGAAACAGTCAGTTGTACCAAATCTACTTATGTGTAGACTCATCGGCATCGGGATTTATCGAATGCCCTGTTTTTCCAAAGGGAAGTTGCGGTTCTAGCATTGAGTTTCCATCGTTCTAACTTGAATGAATGAATATATAAATGCTATCGTTTGATTAACATTTATGTTTGTTTGTTTCTTTGATTTTCAGTTTGTTTTTTTATAAGTTATTAAATAACTTTATGTAATTCGAATATATCTAGAACAACAGTTGTGGCTTATGAAAAAATTCGATTGTTTTTAATAAACTCATCGATCTTATGCTATATGGTTCACTATTCTTCAGGCTCAAAGCTCAAATAACGAGTGCTTATATATGCATGGGCTTATCTACAACTTTTTGAATTAAATAATCTTTAAATAAGGTGAACATTAATATGAAACAAAATAAAAAATATGAATAATGTACGTAAACATAATCGCATAACGTCATGAGTATAACAATCATTTAACCTAAATCAACCCGAATGTTACATCGGCTTTTTTTTTTACTTTTTTCTTCCCAATCCAAAACCCAAGTAGCACCCTTACCAAATCAACCCAAACATTTTATCTCTACTACTCTCTACAAAACCTCATTTAGGGTGGTGGAATTAAGTATGATTATGTTGGTAATTAACACGATTGGATCAATTAATTGGTTATGATTCGATAAGGTTAAAACAGAAGTTAGAAACAGATAAGGAAATTAACTAATGTTTGGTTAAAAGTCAATGCAAATTAACTTTTATCCTACAATATATTAAATAAAAATATAAAATTAAATAAAAAGTTATCCATAAAATATCTTAAATATTCTATCATATAACAAATATAACAAATGTTTTAATTTTATTATTAGAAAATACGTATAATTAAAACTCATAAACCTAATAACATGTAAGCTGAATTTATAAATATTTTCATATTTTTATAAATAACTCGTATAATTAAAATAAAATTTTTTAATTTAAAGTCTTAACATTCTTTCTTTTACGTACTTACTTGAATTCTAAAATTTTAAGTAATAAAAAATGACCAATATATTCTTAAATATCCTTACATTTTTTTTAACAAACAAACACATACACACACACACACCCTACCAATATAGGCTCTCGTACCAACACAATTTTCTTTCCACGTTAACACAATTCCCAAAATCATTATATATTTTCATCATCTTATTTTATAAGTAGAGTGTTTTTCTTATTTTGTTGTTTTTCAAACGTTATTTAAAAAATTAATAGAAGATTTGATAGAGAATAAATAAATAAATGAAATGAAAAAATGAGAAAGAAAACGAATATGTTGTAAATAAAAATTATTCGATATCATCATATTGTGTGAATATCATATCCGTATGTTATAAAAATGTAAATTATTCCTAGCCCGCCGCAATATACGGGTTATAAAATCAATCATTTTTATATTAAAAAAAATTAAACAAAGAACATTACTTTTGTATATATATAACTAGTGCAATTTATTTAATATGTTCAATTTGAAATATGGTTTAATAATTAAAGTTTGACTTACTTTTTTGTTTAATCACTAAATTTCTTTTAAATGGTTAAACTAAAAAGTTTTATTTGATAATCATTTTTTAATCCTTAAGTTATGTTTGGTTTTCACTTTTACCCATTTATTTATCTTTTAATTTGCTTAATAGGATATTAATATATTTCTTTTATTTTTTATTTTTTCTTAATCTTGTTGTTCATCTATTCTTGAGTTTAATCTTCATCTATACTTGCTAAATAAAATTAATCGGATGATGAAAAAAAATCAAAGACAAACTCAAATGAATTAACAAAATGTAGAATCTGATTAACAACACAAGCAAAAACAATAGAAACGTGATGATGAAGTTGAAGATAGCTGCAAATGACAAACCCCTAAAGTCGGTGGGTAATCTGGAATGAAGATTAAACAAAAATCTTGTTGTGGCGGTGGTTCATACAGCTGCGGTGGTGGTTCATACGATTGTACACAAATCGGAAAAGATGGAGGATGGGTTCATACGGCGGCGATGATGGTTCAAACGGCGGAGGTGGTTCTTCGATTCAACCCGGAAAAAACAAATTCGATTCAAACGGTGGTGGTGGATTTGGTGGCGGAGTTGGTTATGGTGACGCATTTGGTGGGTGTGGTGTTTATGGTGGTGGCAGCGGAGGATTTGCTGGGGCTCTATCGATTCAAACTTCTGGACGAAACCTCACCTGAAAACCTTACCTCTATCATCGAAATCATCTTCATCTGAAAACACACACACAAATCACATAAAAACCTCACCTAGACGTTCACCTGAAAACACACACATATCGCCGCCGTTCTTCACTTGGTTCACCATCCTCGCCGCCATCCTTCACTTCACCATCCTCTCCACCTTTCTTCACTGGCTTCACCATCTCAGGTAGTGAGTGAGTGAGTGAGAGAGAGAGTGAGAGAGAGAGAGAGAGAGAATGGAAGAAAGAGAGAACAGAGAAATGTGAAAATGAAGGGAGGGTGTTTAGGTGGGTTAACTTGCTTGAAATAGTAGAGATTTGGGATGTTTGGTTATATTTAACCTGCGATAGTAGATGTAAGGACTAGAGTAACAAGTAAACTAGACTTTATGATTAAATTATTTTAAAAAAACTTTAATGGTTAAACAAAAAATTAAGTAAAACTTTGATGATTAAACTGTATTTCATCTTTTAAATAAAGAGAGATAAACAAAAGTACAGTAAAAATAATAGGTTTAGAGTTTGCCAGTTAGATATATTTATAATTAGATTATTCTAATTATCGTATCTTTATTATTATTAATATTATTATTATTATTATTATTATTAAATCATATTATATCAGTTATAATATTTTCTGATGAAAGAATATGAAGAACCTGGTAACTTTTGCTGGAAAGTGGAGAACGTCGCATGAATTTGGAAATTCGCATGAAACTGGTTTAAACTACTATCAAAGGGTACATTACATTCTATATGATGATGCATTCTAGCTAGAAAGTCCGAAGCAAATAATATGAAAAATTATTTATACATGGATACTGCTATTGATAATTCTAATTGTTTAGATTACAACAATTATTTATACTTTCAGCCGAAATTATCTTCCGGTCATTGAAAATGATAATTTTCTGGCACTCGCAGATGATAACTTTTTAGCCAAAAATGATAGCAATTTCAGTTGAAAATAATAACATTTTTCAGCCATCGAAAATGATAACTTCCAGTCACATTTTCTAAACGAAAATGATATAAGTACACTCATTCCAGCCGAAAACTATATAAATACACATGGTTACAGCCGAAAATGATAAAATTCACATGTTTTTAGCCCGAAAATGATATAAATACACATGTTTTCCCCCAAAATGATATAAATACACATGTTTACCCGAAAAAGAAATAAATAAACATGTTTTACCCGTAAATGATAAAAATTCACATGATTTAAAATGATAACATTTTGTATCATTTTCATATGGTTTGCATTTTTGAAATAAAATTTTCAGAAATATCGGAGGAGTAGTCTTGTTTGAAAGATGATTAAAAATGAGTATATTGGTATAATTTTTTTGCTCAAATTCTCAAAATTGAAATTGTTAAGGTCATTTAAAGATTTAAGTGGTAAATAAAAAAAAATTTGGAAAAGTCTTATAGTAGGCGTGAGTTTGGATTTATTTTTGTAATTCCTATTTTACCCTTTTAAATTAGAGACTGAGAATTTATCTTTGAGTTCTATGTTTAAAGGTGAGGCCATGTGGATCCTTACCTATATATACCTATTTTGCCTTTTTAAATAAGAGACTGAGAATTTGCTTTTGAGTTCTATGTTTAAGGGTGAGGCCATGTGGATCCTTACCTCTCTATATATATATATATATATATATATATGAAGTTCTCGTTTGAATCCTAAGAGAGGTTCAAACGAGAACTGCGAGAACCAATATTAGCTCATGATTAAACTTAATCAATGACTAAGATTTTTTTGCAGCTCATTAATGTTTCATTAATGACTCATTAATTGATCATAATGGCTCATTAATAACGCATTAATGATGGTTATTTCGGGAAAATCAAGTCTCGCAAATTAATGATGGCTTCCAGACGTAATTCACGGTTGGGTAAATATATAAATTACCAAAACGCCCCTATTAATGAGTCATTAATGGTGTTAAAAATAGTTCTCGTACAAAAAACAGTTATCGTTTGAACTTTGCCTATATATAAATAAATATATATACATACATATATATATATATCTATATAGTGAACAGTTCATTTGAGTACCGTTTTTATTGCAAAAACCGCGAGAACCAATCTTAGCCGTCTAATTCCCCCTCTTTCAATTGGATTGTCCACTCATGAATTCCTTACATGCACATTGTACACTCAATTCTCCACGCTCTTCATCCATAAATTTTAACTTATCAATTAAACGACTAAGAGTGGTTCTCAAACATACTTAGATAAAAGTTGTTTTGTTACGACATATATATACTTGATTTATTTATACAAAAGTTCATTAATTAATGTTTAGATCAGAATCTTGTACGTTAATAATATATATATTAATTCTTTTAGATAACTCAATTAGTAGTATATGAAAATAATAATGTAGATTTGTTACCGAGTATTATGGTGGAATATACTTTCGCAAATGCTCTAATTTTTCCACAGGAATCAACTCGATCGATCATATATATTAATGGGGGTTTAGTGATAATCTGGATTTTGAGACACAAATATATAGAAAATTTTATTATTTCAATTTAAAAAACTCTAATAAAGGGTTGAGTGATCCCATAATTAGGTTTCAATACATCCCAATATATATGATGATTTTCAGATTTGGATTTATGGAATGATATATGGTGCATATATACAGAGAAATGATGGGTTTGAGTTAAAACTCTAGCTCAAGTTCAGTTGTATAAAACATACCCTTAATATAATTAAGTGGTGCTTTAAATTGTTTTGTACGTGGAGGATTTTTTAAATATTATTATACCAATTATATTAACCAATCAATATATTGGGAGGAGGCAAAATACCAATTATGAACTTTACTTGGAAAGTACTGTAAATTAACCTCATAGCCTTCAATCATTCATGTCCCTGTCCTTCAAACCAAAACTAAGAGTCAACGAACTTGATGATACAAGAATGAGTTCATGAGGTTACAAGTTAATTGTCCTTTTGTTTGATCTAACAATGTTAATCCAATCTTTTATTAGTTTGAATTAATCTTGCCGAACATGTTCAATCTTGTAAGAATGGTTACAAGTTGTAACCCTAACTCCTCATCAAACACATTATACTATAACGTTATCTTTTTTTTCTCACTGTTTAACACATCTCTTAGCTTTGTAATGATTATTCCCTACTATATCAGATTTTAAAACCTAACTAATATCAAATATTCAATTAATAAATATTAAAATAAAAGGAAATACAAGGAATTGAGATAAGAAACTTATCCCATTCCTAGTGGCCTTCACCCCTTCACACATTCACCCTCAAGTGATGAGCCCACCCCCTACCCACCACACTCCCCCACTCGATATTGTCTAACATTTACGCCCATCACAAATATCACTAGATCAACAATCCTCCTGTACACAAAAAATATAAAAGCAAACTAAAATCTATTCCTTAGATGAGCGGTTATACAATTTAAAATCTCTATCTTAAAAATGTTAAAAATAATCAAGTATAATAGATCATTAGAATTTAAAAGAGCGTGACTTGAAATTTTAATGCGCAAATGAATTTATAGCCGGCACAAAAAGAAGTGAAAAACACGATTTATGAAATCTAATAGAATAAGTATGTTAGTAGGTTGGGGTCATTCGGCCCGAAGCCATGCAAGACCCCATAGTTACGACTTGTTTAGTTATTTTGTATTTACTTTTATGTGTCTGACCTAATAATTGTTAGACTTTCTATTATAAATATTTATAGCTAGATTATTGATGTATCACTTGAAAACAACTAAATAATAGAAGATTATTTCTGGTCACCATTGTAAAAGACGGTCAAATTCTTTGGGATTGTCTAAATAAACACCCTTAATTTACTAAAAACACATTTCAAATAAAAATATAGTTATGGATAGAATTATTAAATACAATTACATTCTAGATCGATTACTTACATGTCAAATAAAAATTATAGTTATAGATATGATTATCAATACAACTACTTTTGGCTATGTTTAGCGAAAGAAATTTTTTCTGTTTTTAGTGAAAAATGGTGGAATTTTCATTTTCTAAAAAAAATGGAAAACGTGTTTAAATGAAGAGATAGAGTTTTTCTTTTTTAGAAAAAAATAGAAAACAAGTTTAGTTGAAGTGTTTTTTTGAAAAAGTTGTTTAAAAAATTATGAGAGTTTGAAAAAATTGAGGAGTTTGAGAAAAACTGATAGAGTTTTATACTTTTTTAAAAAAAATTTGCAAGTGAACATGTTTTCTAATTCTCAGTTTTCTTAAAAAAATTATGAAAAAAATTAAGAATTTTTCTAAAAGTGAAAACAGCCTTAAGATTCATTTTATTATTTTTTTTCCTGAATTTTAGTTAAGTTTATAATAATTATATTAAATGTGTATATATACACATACACATGATTAACATAAATACATAAAAGCATATAACCTGTTGTAACATTCTTACTCGACATGTTATAATTAAACTTATTTCTTTCAATCGACATATTTTCTATGAATACTATAAATTAAGACGCAAATATAAATAATTATAAGGTAAAAAATAAAATCTAAATTAGGAAATAATGTAAAACTTAATAAAAGAAATTTAATACTTAATTTTTTTAAAAATATGTTATGAACGGAGTTTTGTTAAATAAAAAACACATTTTAAAGAAAAAGCAGATTTAAAAATAGTACATTTTTCAATAAAAAATTTATATTATAAAACAAAAGGTAAATTTGAATAGAAATAATAAATTAATTATGAAATTTATGTCAATAATCTAACTAAGACTTGGCGCAAATTATGAAAACATTATTTTTAACACAATTAATTGCTTATTAATTATATTAAAAACAATTTCTTTCATTATCTCTCTAATGAAACAAATTAAGCACACAATATTCTCCATTTTGAGTTCCTACCTTTAAATACAAACAATATCTTCCCTATTAATACACACACACACTCTAAACACCCCCTCATACACAGCTTCACACACACACACACACACGAAGATGAAATCCAACAACGTTTTCCTTTTCATCTTGCTCTTGACCCTGCATTCCCTACTTGTATCCTCTGCTTCACAAGATTTTGATTTCTTCTACTTCGTGCAACAGGTATTTTATTTTTATTTTTTTAATGGAACAGATATTTGAGGTGATTTTTCTGAACGATAAAAATTGATTCTTCCTACAAGATGTGTGCTCTATTAATTTGTGACATAGCTTCAAAGTGTTGTACCTTAGACTTACAGGATTCATCGGTTTAAAACTTTAAATGTTTATGTAGTGGCCGGGATCGTACTGTGACACAAAACAAGGTTGTTGCTACCCGCGAACTGGTAAACCCGCATCGGATTTTGGAATCCATGGACTTTGGCCCAATAGAAACGATGGTTCATATCCTTCCAATTGCGATTCTACCAATCCTTTCGATGCTTCCAAGGTTCTTCTCTTACCATCTTCTATGATTCTTCATTTGTCTCACCGTTTGTCTTTTTATTTTTGGATTTATATACATAAAAAATAGAAATTTTTTTATTTCAGCCTACTAAATCCTCATATTTCATGATATCCTCTAAAAATACAGATTTCAGACCTTATGAGCCAAATGCAATCCGAGTGGCCAACGTTGTCGTGCCCAAGCAACGACGGGATCAAATTTTGGGGTCACGAGTGGGACAAGCACGGAACATGCTCAGAGTCCGTACTTGATCAACACGATTATTTCTCAACGGCTCTTAACCTCAGAAACAAAATAAGTCTCCTCCAGGCTCTTCAAAACGCAGGTATGACGATGTATCAAAGTGAAACAAGCATTTTTGTTACCAGTTTTCCAAATTTAAAACTTGATGTATAGTGTAAAACCATGATGCAGGGATTCAAGCAAATGGGTCAAGTTATAGTGCGAGTAGCATAAAAGACGTGATTAAAGAGGCGAGTGGTTACACTCCATGGATCGAGTGCAATTACGACTTGACTGGAAACAGTCAGTTGTACCAAGTCTACTTGTGTGTTGACTCATCAGCCTCGGGCTTTATTGAATGTCCGATCTTTCCGACCGGTGGTTGTGGTTCCTCTATCGAGTTTCCTAGTTTCTAACTTTGAACGTTTTGGTCCCTTGATGTAATTAAGAACGTGTATATTTCTAATTTAACTTAATTTCTATTGAATTTGAATGTTATTATATCATAAAAATGGTAATTCTATTCGAATAACGTTTTCAAGCTTGCCCATTTTGGATTTTTAAGACCTCGTGTGAAAAAGGAAAAATAGGCCTTCTAAATATAAATTTGTTGTGTGTGTGTTTTTTATATATAAAAACAAATGCTTATAAGATATTTGTTACACCAATAAGTAAAAATAACAAAAAAATAGTAAAATAGTTTATCTTACGTATTATTCCTAATAACTATCGTTACCAATCTATTAAATCTTTTTTATCACGTTATGATTCTTAACTAAGAACAGATTTCAGCAACTTTCTTTATGCAACCAAGTTTTTAATTAACAGCTTGATTGATTTCCTTATCGAACAAATTTTTGGTTTAAATGTGTTATGGGAAGTCAAAGGGCTAAAACATCCCTTTGTAACATATTGAGGTTTAATTCAAACATTCATTAAACTATTTCAAATGTAAAGTTTAGATATTCAAACATTTTTACCTTATAAATATTTAGGTAAATGTTTCAATTACTAGACTTTTTATACATGTATTATCTTTTTTAGTTATTAAAATCAAATTAATATATTATTTTTAGGGTTATATTTCTATTACTACATAAATTTTGAAAAGGGTTTAATATATTAAAATGTATCCAACTTGTTACATTTTGTTATTATATATATTGAACTTTAAAAGTTTCTATTGTAGATGTTAAGCTTTTAATTTGTTTCTATTGTATGTGTTTTGGTTACATAAAAAGGGGAAAATGTATAAGTTTGGTACATAAAATAGAAAGTTTAATACACACAATAGTGATAAATATTTATGTTAAAAGATGCATAAATATTTCTACTACTTAAAAATTAAGATATATAAATATTTGTACTATTAAAAATTAAAAGATTAAAACTTTTAATAGAGAGATCGAATGTTAATTATATTATACATTGAACGCAAATGACCTCCTAAAAATAGCTATAATGGATAGCACAAACAATTAAAAGAAGATTCAAAAATACAAAACATGTGCAACTAAATTTATGGTTAAAAATCATAAAAACCCTCCTGAAACAGACATGTGAAATGAATGAAAAATATATTAATTAAATATAAAGGTATATAAAAATCTAAGATAATAACTTTAAAATGTGTTAAAGTTTGAACCTAAAAATAACTGTCAAATGTAATTGAAATCCTCTAAAATCAAATTTTAAATTTCATTTATGAATTTTGCCGATCTACTTTTAGACTTGATATCCAATCCGTAAAATGGGTAGACTTGAGACCCGAATGCGATCCAAAAATCTGAATTTTGAAGTCACTTTTATGTATTTGAATACTGGGCCAAACTAAAACCCGACCTAAATTTCTGAATTTTATTTTCGGAAAGACAACCCATTTTTTTCTGGTAAAATGGATCGACACACAACACGACATGAACTGAACAGAATTAAAACGACACGAATCAAAACTGACATGAAATTTACTTTTAGGATGATTGAGAAAGGAGATTTCTTAATCTTTTCCTTTTCTTTTCTCCTTTTCTCTTTCATTCATTTAAAAACTCGAGAACAAAGTGTTAAAATGGGTAAGAGGTCTCCTCTCGCATGTACATATTTCTAGTCTATTGAGCTGTTAATATATACATACAAGTACTGTATTTTTGGAGGCCTTACACAGTTTTGAGCCCGTGTGGTTGGGTACAGACTCAAAACTGCTCCTGATATTTTGTATATAAATCTCTGTTCAGATATTGTTAAGGATAAAAGTATAGAATTCTCTTTATTTAAATGGCAAACGCACTTTCTCAAGGTTATTGTTATTATTATTATTAATTTGGAAAAACTGTTCACATAAAATGAAGAAAAAGCCTTTTAGTTCCTTGTTTCTTTTCTTCCTACCAACTACCAACTGAACTGGATTAATGGATTGGGCCATGTGAAGGCTTACCTTTGAAGGCCCTATTATGAGAAATCCAACCTCGTGAATTTATAAATTACTTTCGTCGTTTAGTACAAGGTCGAAGCCATGCATGCATTGAACGGGGGAGACTTGGTAACGTACGTAATTGAGGTCAGGAACAAATTATTTCGTTTGAGAACCGATCTTAGCCGCTCAATTGGTAAGTGGAATTCATAAATGAATTGAAGAGAATGAGGAGATTGAGTATGACAAAGTGCGTGTAAGGATTTCATGGGTGGGCAATCCAATTGAAAGATGAGGAATTGAAATATGAGAACCATTTTTATCGCGAGAAGCCGAGAACCAATCTTAGTCGTTCAATTAGTAAGTGAAATTCATGGTTGAAGAGCGTGAAGGGATTGAGTGTGGGAAGGTGCATGTAAGAAACCCATTATAGGATTACTCACTGTTGGCCAACCACGGTAAAAACTCACACGAAAACCTATTCAAGTTCGTCAATATAACCAATCGTTTACATTAGTGAACAAGTTGATAGAGTAAAAATTCTTGTACATAGAGATGACTTAAATACGCTTGCTACTCAACACAAAACAATATGGATTGAATTTATTTCACTTGACTAACAACACAAGAACACCATGAAACAAGAATTTAAAAATCTAGTATTACAATATTAACATTCTCTGTTCTCTTGCAAATAAGAAATAAAAAATATACAAAAAATGAAAACATAAAACTCAAAAAAAGCACCCCGTCATACCTTCACAAATCCGGCGAGTTTAAAAGAAATTCCGTGGTGGATTCCGGCAAAGGGATTGACGGATCTGAGACAGCAAAAGGAAAACAAGTAATGGATAGAAAATAGGGGCGATAGAAAATAAGCGACTTTTTTTATCGGCTGATCTGACGTTGGGTGCCGTTGATGTTCAGGTGAAAATAACCAGAAGACGGCGAAGTCACTCGGAACGGCAGCTGCATTCAACTAAGTTGCATTTGAGGCGATCTATTGTTGTTGCAACCATATGAGATAGAGGTCGTGCTAGTTTTTTTCTTCTACGGTGGCCATGGGAGCAAGATAGGGACAAAAATGGTGGGAATAAGTTTGAAGAGAGATAAAAGATGAAGATGAAATACGTATGGAGAGAGGGAGATTAATTAGGGTTTTCAAATGAGGCTGTGAAATAAGTATAGGAGATAGGTGGTTATTTATGGTGAATTAAATCAGGTAAATATTATTTTCAGGAGAAATGTCTATTTTACCCTTTTAATTTTATTTAATAATCCTTAAAGATATAACTTAATTACCAAAATGTTATATATGATCTTAGCCTTTAATTAAATGATCTGAAGGTTGTAAATGTTTTTCGCACTTTTCGCAAATAAAACACTTTTCGTATAAATGAGAAATGAATTTTCCACAACATATATAGTAATCTAGCTTTAAGTTTGGCTAAAATTAACGTTTATTATCTTGAATAACAGGGGTGTTTCGTGATTATTTAAAACCCTGTGTAAATTGGAAAATTAGATAGCGAAACAATGATATTTGTTATATCATTAACTACAACAACAAAAAACCGTATTATTAAATATTTTATATTACATAACTATATAAATCGTGAAGTTCTCCTAGCATTATTGGTAACAAAGTTTTGAATCAACTTTTCATAAATAATATCCTCCAAAATACCGTTCTTAATAGCTATTATCTTCAATTCATTAAGTCTTTCTTGTGACATTTTAAACAGTAAGTAAAACTTTGATAACTTAAGTTTTAAAAAACTTGTTTATGCGAATATCAACATTATTTGAATAGTCAACAAACTCTATATATGCAATAATTGCATTAGGAAAGCAATCGACTTGTTTATAACATTTTAACACATCATTAGATTTGATAGTTTTACATGAAAAAAATGTGTCAAACAACTTTAACTCCATATAAAGTTTATTTGCATCAAAATCTAATCATCCATCATACATAAGTGTAGCTTCATCACGACTACAACATGACTTAAGATCTTTATTATCAAAATCTAGGGCTTATAAAAAATTATTTAAATATAAGTTTCTTAGTATTTCTATATTATTAAGTGGGTTTTGAAAAATTAGAACAATATATCTATATAAAATATATATGTATATAAAAATTTGGGTCACCTCTAAAACGTAAGCCTTGTATGATCGCACCTCATGTACTCTCTCAAAAACATCCATATGGAGTAACATGATCAACATGCATGATAGAAGAAGAAATTAAGTATTTAAATGTTATGGACCGTATAACTAAGATTCTATAAGCCATGAAGCATGTATATATAGTTTTTTCATGACGTCACGTGTTACCTCCGAATTGGAGAATGAATAATGTGGACTAACAAATCCACACACACACATATATATATATAATAATATGGATCAACATAGTCCCCCTCCTTATACATAGTCCTTGAAGTCCCATTACATCTATTGATTTCGTAGATTCGAAAAGGGTAGGATCGACATTTCAGTTTTAGTTCCATATAGCAGTTACCATTCACGTAACAGTTTCCTTATTGCACGTTCGTTTTCCATTTTCTAGTATATCAACATTCGTAGTATGTTTTCTCCACCATAGTCGTTTGATGATTCAGCCGTTCCTATTATTTGATCAGCGCCTCATTTTTTCTGCTATTGTTAATGGCTTCTGGTTCTTTTTCTATTAACAACGATGATGATGATGTATACGACGGTATTTTTTTCGCTGTTCTTTTGTATGTTGTTCATTTGCAGTTGATCTTCACTAACATCGTTTTGTAATTGTTATGTTATGTATATGACGTATTTATTCACATAGAATTAGTGTGTCTTTATATACTGTACGTTAGCTTTCTGTTAGTATTCACCATTTTCAGTTGAACGAAAATGATGATACTGTTCTGTTGTGATGTTATGTATATGTTGTATGTTGGCTTTCTGTTAATATTCAATATATGCAATTGAACGAAAATGATGATATTGTTCGATTTTGTTATTATATGATTTTAATATCACATCATTTTGAAATTTATATACTTTTCAGTGTCTATTCATCCGTCATTTGTATATTGTTGTGCGAAAATGATGATATATTCAGTTTCATGTCAATATGATGTATCTGATGTATGAAAATGATGATAATTGTGTGTCATGGAAATGATGGTATTATCAATGTATGTCTGTTATGAATTATATTTGATGAGTTATGAATTGTCATCATTTTCATACATCAGTTTCAACACGTTAAAATCTATCCATTTTAACTGATGTATCATGTGCTTGCAATCATGAACTAATCATTCTTACATCACATATATCATTTTTAGCTTATTCTTTTCGTTCAACTGTATGTTATCTTTTTGTTAGTATTCACTATATGCTATTGAATGAAAATGATGATATGGTTTGTTTTGTTTTATAACGATTTGATATCACATCATTTTGAAATTTATATACTTTTCTGTGTCAATTTATCTGTCATTTGTATATTGTTGTGCGAAAATGATGATATTTTCAGTTTTCTTATCAATATAATGTATCTTATGTGTGAAAATGATGGCAATTGTGTGTCATGAAAATGTGGTTGCAAATGAATTGTTAGCTTATTTATCATTTTCATCATTTTCACACCATCATCTGAATTAAAATGATATAAATGGTTTCCTACAACTATCTTTGAACATCAAAATGATGTAAGTAGTCACACGATCATGTAAATGGACTCAAATGATATAAATGGTTTCCTACAGTCATATTTGAACATCAAAATGATGTAATTAGTATCACATCATCATGTAAATAGACTCAAAATGATAAATATGGTTTCTGCAGCCATCATTGAACATCAAAATGATGTATGTAGTATCACACCATCATATAAATGGACTTAAAATGATATAAATAGTTTTCTATAGTCATCTTTGAACATCAAAATGATGTAAGTAGTATCACACGATCATGTAAATGGACTCGAAATGATATAAATGGACTTAAAATGATATAAATGGTTTCCTACAGCCATATTTGAACATCAAAATGATGTAAGTAGTATCACATGATCATGTAAATTGACTCAAAATGATATAAATGATTTCCTACAGTAATGTTTGAATATCAAAATGATGTAATTAATATCACATCATAATGTAAATGGACTCAAAATGATAAATATGGTTTCTGCAGCCATCATTAAACATCAAAATGATGTAAGTTGTATCACACAATAATGTAAATGGACTCAAAATGATGAAAATGGTTTATGCAGCCATCATTTACATAAAAAGAAGGAGACGAGGAATGATTTTTAGAAAGTGGAGGATTCGGTCCCGTATATTTTGCCAAAAAAAATGGAAAGTGGATTTTAGTTTATTGTTTCTTAACAATTTTACCCTTTTTATTATATAAAAAGGAGTTATTTTGGAGTTAATTTTTTTGGTTTCTAAAATTAATCTTGTCCATCCATCTTAAGATCCAATGGTCAATATTCAGCCTTTGAGGACTATATTTAAGGGTGGGACTATATGGAACATAACCCTATATATATATATATATATATATATATATATATATATATATATATATATATATATAATGAGATGGTTTATTTGAGAATCGTTTTGATTGTAAGTATCGTAAGAACTAATCTTGACCCTTGATTAATATAAATCAATAGCCAATAAAAATAACGGCTCATTAATGATGCATTAATGAGAGTATTTCCGGAAAATCAAGGTTCGATCTTTAATGATAACTCACCAGGACGCAATTTATGGTTGGAAAATTATATAAAAGACCAAAATACTCCTATTAATAAGCATTAATGGCGGTTACAAATAGTACTCCATGTACTCGCAATAAAAATGGTTCTCAAATTATCTTTTCACTATATGTGTGTGTGTGTGTGTATATATATAAATAGGATCAATACAGGTCATATGATTAAACATAGATCCCGAAATCCCCCATCCCATAAATCATGACTTTTCTTTGTTTTCCCTCTTAATCTCGTCTAACCCCTTTTTTCCCTCTAAATCTCCAATTGCTAAAAATGATAACATTCCAGCCAAAAATGATAACATTCCAACCAAAAATGATAACATTTTTCAGTTGAAAATGATAACATTTTCCAGGTGAAAATGATAATTTTCCAAATGGAAATGATAATAATATACAACATTCAAAATTATAACATTATCCTGATGAAAATTATAAAAATAGACTTCTTACAGCCAAAAATGATAACAATTTCTAGTTGAAAATGATAACATTTTTCAGATTAAATGATAACAATATACAACATTCATCCAGATGAAAATGATAAAATAGACTCATTTATAGCCGAAAATGATATAAATACATATGTTTTTAGCAAAAACTGATATAAATACACATGTTTTTAGTTGAAAATGATATAAATATACATGTTTCTAGCCGAAAACGAGATAAATACACATGTTACAGCCGAAAATAAAATTCACATGATTCAAAATATCATTTTCATCTAGTTTGCATTTTCAAAATAAAACTTTTAGAAATATGGAAAGAGTAGTCTTATTTGAAAGAGGATTAAAAAAGAGTAGATTGATATAATTTTTTTTACTCAAATTATCAAAATTGAAATAGTTATAGCCATTTAAATATTTAAGGGGTAAAAAAATTAAAAAAAGAAAGTTGGGGAGTTCTTTGTGGGAGGGGCGGGAGTTTGATTTTCATTTCTAATTCTTATTTTATCATTTTAAATGAGTGGTTAAGATTCGGCCTTTCAGATCTATATGCTTAAGGGTGAGACTACCATACCATATATATATGCTAGCATTGTACTAGCGTAATGCAACAGTTACGAATATTTTTTCTCGATAACCTGCCTGTTTTTTAAATAGAGATGGTGTGTTTATTTTCTAAATTATAATAGGTTAATAAAATTTCACATGGATTGTAATATACAACAAGAGTGTTGAGATTATAATTCAATTTCATTTTCATTATATTACTCGTTTAAAAAATCTAGTAATTTTTATAAATTTAGGTTGTTTGTTATTTAGATTTAATACTTCTAGTCATATGCAATTTTTAAAAGTTAAGTTCAAATATTTATTATATGATAGAATATTGGGTTTAATTTCTAAAAGTGTATCGAAGTTGTAACTTTTTGTTATTGTGTATACCTAACTTTAAAAACTACCATTTAATATATCAAACTATTTAAAACTATCCTTTTATGTATTCAACTGAAAGCTTATGTGTCAGCGGTTTCAATGACGTTGCGTATTATATGATATGTGACATGTGACATGGATTTTCAGATTAAAAAAAATCAAATAAGATTAGTATTTATTTTTAATAATAATAATGATAATAATAGTAATAATAATAATAAAATGAAGAACACTGGTTGATTCCTTCATTGAGTGATCTGATTCTCGTAAGAGGTTGACCACCACATCATTTGACTTCCAGCCACCACACCACCTTCGATTTCCGACAACGACCATCTTCCATTTTGGGCGATTTATTTCTTCAAAAGGGATTCCGATTCTGTGTTCATCGAGGGTTTCCAATTCATCTGTATAAGCTGTTGAGTAGTGTTCTTCGTCCGATCTGGGTTCATCGAAGGGTTTGCGGTTTCGATTCATCTGTTGCTATGGAGTTCTTGATCTGAATACCTATTTTGTGAATTGGTTTGATTTATCTGTTTCTATGGAGTTCTTCATTCAAACAAGTTTGTCGAATTCATCTATTGCTAGGGTTTAAGTTCAATTTAGGGTTTCTTTTATGATGTTCTCTAAACTGAGTTCTTTTTCCAGATCTGAGAATTTTTAGGGGTCTTGTTTGATTGTTCATATTTTAGGGTTTTGTTTGATTGTTCATCTATTAGGATTTTGGGATTCTTATTCATGTTTTCATTACTCAAATTTGAGAATTTTTAGGGTTCTTGCTTATCTTAATTTTGTTACCCGGATTTGATTTTATCTTATTCGAACCCAAATCTTTGAACATAATTGATTGTTCATGTATTAAGATTTTAGGGTTCTTGTTCATCTTTTCGTTACTCAAATCTGAGAATTTTTAGGGTTCTTTTTCTTCTTCTTCCTCTAACCTAGATCTTCGAACCTACTCTTCATCATTTGAATTGAGCCTTATGATTTTTTGAAGCTAAATACACACGTGACAATTATTTACTGATGTGGAATTATAAAAAATAGAAAAATGAAAAAAAAATCACTTGTTACCTAGAGAATAGGTTTCCGGATACTTAAAATAGTAGTTTTAGATAGTTCGATACATTAAATGATAGTTTTTAAAGTTGGGTATACACAATAGCAAAAAGTGACAACTTCGATACATTTTAAGAAACTAAACCCTGTAATATTTAATATGAAAAGTTTAATTATAAATTTTTAAAGGAAAATGCTAACCACTGTCTTAAGGGTTGTCAATAAGAATAAAATAATTGTTATTTTTAGTTTTTAAAATGGTAACCTTGTTTCATGTATGAAAAGTTGAAAACTAATTAAAGGATAATTATACAAATTATAGAAAGTTAATTATGATTACACAATATATAATTGCCAATTTAAAAATTAAAATTACATTCTTTATTTTTAACCACATCTCTAAGGGATGTGGTTAGTATTATCTTTTTTTTAATTATTAAGTTAATTTGTATTGATTTGTTTTTTTAAATAAATTTTTTATTTTGAAAAGTTTAGTTATTAAAATGATATATAAGATTGTCATTAATTCAATCAAATAATTATTTTATTTAATAGTTTCTATTCAACTTAATATTAAAGGTAAATTAGTAATTTTAAATTATTTAAAATTAAAATATTAAGAAAAAAGAATTAAATCATTTATAAGATAGTATAGATCCACTAGAGATTTCAATAAGATCTTTGGAAACAATTAACCCGGCCTATTATTTATATTCTTAATTAGCTTATTTATATATTTACCTATTTTATTTTATGGAATACCTTGTTTAAATATCCACAAGAGTTACTTAATTATTTATATCGTACTCTAGCGTGTTTATTGTTTTTGCATATTAATTAGGATCATATATATATATATATATATATATATATATATATTAATTGGCATTCAATGAGATCCAGACTATCTTCATCAAGATCAAGCGTCTTTACAACATGAGAGAATGTCAATTTTTAAACACATGATAATCTTTTAGAAGAATGTTAAATATAATCCGTACTTAATTCATAGTCTTAAATGACTAATTTTAGTCTTTGGATTAATGACATCAATAGTCTATATTGTATTTTAAAATTTTGGGTGGAGTGACAATTTCGTAATTTACATGTGATGATTTTACAAATCACATGTGATTGTATACTGAATCACCTGTGATTGAATATTAAAATTTTAGGACTATATTTTTTATATAGAATTTATTAAACATACTCTAATCTTTCAAATATTATGATCTATTAATAGTATATATACAAGAAGACATGCATGTTTATAAGTTTCTTATGAAAATCAAAAGGGTTATATATGAACATACCTACAACCTTACACTCTCACAAATCCTGAGTAATGTATAATTAATGATTTTAGTTTCTTCTTTCTAATTTTCATAACCAACACCGTTTTACTATATTATTTGACTTAGTCTACCAAAAAACTTGGATATTACCGTAATAGACTTTTGAGATGAGAAAAAAGAATAAGAAGATCAGCGTCTTTTATGGGTATAAAAGACGTCTATATAGAAAAAAAATGTTTTTTTAGTCGCGAGTTGTGAGCATCTAGAAACCAGCATTTTGTGTAGTGGTGGGTATGTAACTAGAAAACTCGAAGACCATTGAACCCAATAAAAATGGACCAGGTTTGGCATGGATTGTAGCCACGCAGTTTGATCTTCAATCCTGAATCTTTTAAGCAAACAGGAATCGAGTCAATCACTTACCTAGTTAAAACTGAAAAGAGAATACTTTCTTGGAATATGATTATTCTTGCTAAAATGTAGGGATTACAACCATAATTAAAAAAAATCAGTTATTCTCCCCCCTCCTCCTAAAAGAGACCAATCATTAGGTTTCTACCATAATTAACACCACCATTTCAACTTCTTTAAATCCCATCCTCCAAGCATCAAGGTAGCAACTCAAGTAAGTAGTATAGATTATATTATACATCTATTGTATAGCCTAGGGGCTTCAAATATCTAGAGGTCCTATGTTCTAATCCATGAACACTATGTGAGTCTTAAAACACCCTCATCAAGCTGGTATTTGTGGAGATGGGTTCGGTGTGAGGCATGTTGGAGTTGTTGTTACCAACCTTTTGGTCAATATATAGATTATATTATACCAAACAAATGACTTGTTTTAACATGATATGCAACCCAAGTTTAATTTTATTCAAGCATTGGATGTGAAAGTAATCAATTTGAATGAACTAAACTTCACTCAAATTCGATTCTCAGTCTAATTTAGTCCGTGTTATGTTTGTTTTATATTGTCACATTAATGTTGATTCTTTAAGATTAATATATCAATTTTATTAATCAAACACATTTCATGTTGTTACGAAGTTAATTTTAAGGTTTAAGTTTTTTTCTAAATGATTAAACACACACTCTAATTCTACTTTAAAATCTACCCGAACTTAAATACATAACCAAAGAAAACACCTATATACATTTTATCCCACTAGACTATAATTCTTTTATTAATCGCAAGTTAAAAAAAAAAAAAAAGTTGTGTGACTATGTGAGTTGTAAATTGCGTAATTAATGGAGCATATTATTGAAGTCTAAGGCCGGGAGGATGAAGTTGAATTTGAAGACGTGACACTTGGCCTCTTTTGGTTAGCTTACAATCTAATCTAGGCAAGTATTAAATATACAACTCTCATATTAAATTCATTCACCTAAAAATAGTATAATACACTTCTTTCTTTTGTTTTTCTAACGATACTTTCCACGTTAGTTGTTTTAATTTTTTTTTTTATTAATTCTCTTTTCATACTAGACTATCCAATATTTCCTTTACTCTCTCTTTCTTCTCTCTATCTCTCTCCTTTTCATTTTTTTTGTTTCTATCTCTCTCTTGACCCTGTATTAATTTATTTACTTTTAAATAAAAAAAATATTGTATGGGATTGATGTGAAAGTTTGTGAGATAAAATGAGATAATAATTCATTGTGATTTCGAGCTACCTTTTAATTTTCCTAGCTGTTGCAATTAAAAAAGTAGAAAAATACGATCCCGGTTGACAATATGTCTGGGGATCCTTTATGATAGCCAAGAAAGGTAGGAGCACCATGGATGACCACGGATGGCAGGCGCTCACCCTTCTTCTATGTCATCCATGTCGGATAACCATAACACTATTGCACTTACTCTAATCAGGTTGCTAAGATTCTAACTTTTCAATTATATACAAACATGTAAAATATGGCATTTTTGTTTATTTAAAATCACATTAAACAAATTAGTTGTATATAATACTTTGTTTTTATCAAAGAAGAATTAAACATTAGTAAATAAATGATCCTCTTTTGTTATGAAAATGATGTATTTAGTCGCACTAGTTTATGAAATTCTTATATGTATCTAAACAAGGCAATAGCAATATGGCATATTCTTTCACCGACTCTCGCCTGCCCCAAATTTTACAGTTAAGATATATTCTATTGTTTTTGTGGTATTATCTATTGATTTAATTTTAAATTTATTCTTTTAAGATTCAACTATATATATGCTCAAGCCAAAGTGAAAGAAATTAAGGAATTTTGATTCAATTTTACACTCTTACCTTGAATTCTTGCAAATCAAGTAGATTCATCAATAAACCCTCTATGATTGTATGTATCCGTGATTGACTCACACATATATCAAAAACCGAACCAAAACTAAAAAACGAGCCAAAACCAAACAAACCCGATATGCTCACCCCTAGTTGTGATTAACCATACAAGAGAGGACTAATACACCTCCTATGATTGTATGTCTGATATCTTTTTTATTAGTAAGTTGTTTCTCAAACGGCTTTCGTTTACTCACTACCCCGTACTAGAAAACATAGCCATTGGTGTTATTGGCAACTTGTATTTATGATTTGCTCCTTGGATGTTGCATACATAAACTAATAAGGACACAAGGTTAATATTGCCATAAGAAACGGACCAAGTTAATTTATAACTTTCTTCAAAGTCAATCAAAAGGAATTGTATAATCGGTTTATTTTGAGTATTCAACTATAAGTTGCTTATGATTTGACGGGTCATCGAACGCTTGTAAACTAAAATATGAGAAATAATCGAAAGTTGTTGTGTCACATAATTTTATGAAATCAAACGTAGTAGTTGGAGTGGGCCTTTTATCACCCTAACTAACATGCTCTTCGTTAAGGAAAAAAAAATCATTTAGCAATATTTAAAATATATTTAATGATACTTTTTTAGGTAGTTTCTAAAAATGATGTTGAATTTTCCATCAACTTTAAATATAACCAATATTTGTTTTGATTGTTTCATAATAAATTACTATAGTAACAATGGAAAGTTCTATAAATAATAAAACAAATTTAAAAACTAAACACATCTATCTATACTATTGTACTAGCATTATACCCGCGCAATGCTGCGGCGGTAAATAGTTTTTGGTTTACAATATTTCATTTTCAAGAATGTAATGATATGTTATTCGCGCGAGTCAATGTCACGAAAAAGTTCTCTATAGCAACATGTCCGGTTTTTTTCAAAATTTCTTTTATGTACATTTAACTATTTTATTAATTTTAGAAATAAATTCTAAAAGACAATAAAATAAGAAAAAGGATTTATATTGATGAAATAAAGAGAAGAGTTAATAAAATTTTAAAAATTATGTTAATGTGGGTGGATAATTGTGTTAATATGAGAAAATATATTTTGAATAAAGTTAAAATAAATTAGGAGAGAATAAAATAGTTAAATATTTAGTGGATGAGATTAATTTAGATTAAATGAAGGGTCAAGATTTTATATTGATTGAATTTTAAGAAGTCTTAAAATTTAAGAAAAGAGAGAATGTTAAATGCTTTATATAGTAGTATAGATAAACCATTTAACATTCTCTCTCCTTTTTAACTTTAAGAGTTTTTAAAATTTAATCAAGATAACATCTTGACCTTTCATTCTACTTAATCTCATTCACTCAATCTTTAACTATTTTATTCTCTATCATAATTAACTTTAATTATTTACTTAAAAAATATACTTTCACACAAACACAATTATCCACCTACATCAACATAGTTTTTAAAATATTATTAACTTTTCTTTTCTTATTTCATAAATATAATTTTTTTTCTTATTTTAATGTTTTTCGGAATTTATTTTTAAAATGAATAAAATAATTGATACAAATAAAAAATTAAAAAAAACCGACATGTTGTTGAAGAAAACTTTTTTATGACAATGAATCACGCGAATAACATATTATTACATTTTTAAAACGACATATTGTAAAACAAAAATTATTTACCGTCGTAACATTATGTGGGTACGTTACTAGTAGTAATAAAATATGCAAAGCTAAATATATTTTAAAAAGATTTACTTAATTATTTAACTAATTAATTAATTCATATCTTATATAATATATTATAATAATTCAAATATATATCTTCGATATTTACAAAGTGGGATTTAAATTACCAATCAAGGAATTTTAATAATGTTATTATAGGTTTTCATATTTTCTATCGATTTGATTGATTACAAGGCTACATGCCAAGTATTAACCAAGTCAAAGTCAAAATCGAGAAACAAATAAAACCCTCACCAGCTAAAAAGGAACACGGACACGGCAAACAAAGACGACGACCACTACAGTCCTTCGGCGACTTCATCCAATTCCAAACACATGTAACGAACTTCTTCCTTCTTCTACGCCATTCTCAACAAATTCCCCTCTACCAACCTTCATCTCTCTCTCTCTCTCTCTCTCTCTCTCTCATTCTTCGTCTCCGCCGGACACCACTGCTCCGGCCACAGGTCATCTCAATCAGCTTTAGTTTCATCTACCTTTACTGCACTTCCGTTTTTTAGTTAAGGACCGCAATATACTACTTCAATTTTGGCTGGCTTAGTTTTTTATTTGTATGCTACTTTGGAATCACCTTGCCGAGCTTTTCACAAATCGAGTGAATTTTGAAATCGAGATGAGATGCTTGAGTGGAAGGTAGTGCCAATTCTCTGATTAAAATTATTTTAGATTTGATCTTGTGTTTGAAACATTTGTGATCTAATAGTGATTTCTAACACAGGCTACTGGTTTTGCTTTACAGTCTCCTTTTGTGTTCATGTTTTACCTTTAGCGAAATGTTAGCTTTTTGTCTTGGGCATTGTGCGGATCTTGGTTTTAATTGTTGTGAATCGTTTGTGCTTTGATGAATTTTCATATATTACGACTTTATATGTAAACAATTCCGTGCTTCTTTGTGAAGGTGATTGCACTTGCTTCGTATTTATGTCCGCTCCTTAGGCTATAGATCAGTGTATTATTGGCTTAAAGCAATGGAAAGTAATGTCAACGATGCAGTAGATAGGGCGATTTTAGATCCTAATAAAGTACATCTCAGCTGAATTCTTGCTCAAATTTGGTCCAAGAATTAAGCATAAATCAGTGAATTTGCTTGAAGCAAGACTGGCTAGGAGACCTTGCCCAAAAATAGTGTATATAAGCAGGATTACTGGATTTGGTAATTTACTTGATCTAGGACTGCCATGTGAACTGTTGATTCCATGAATTGATGAATAGCAACAGTCTTGTCAACTATATATAAGACCTATGATAAACCTCTGCTATTGACAGCTGTACATAGTTATAAACATGTTAAAGTAAATCAGATCTTTGCTTGCATTTACAGGGATAGACCATGATTTTTCAAGGCAGAACTACTTATGTGAATATAGTAATATACTATTGAAGGCTAACTATTGAAATCAAGCTTCATTAATGTCATAAACTCCAAGGCATGTGATAAAGGAAGAATCTTTGGAATGGAATGAACTTGTGGTGTGATGCAAGGAGATAACTGAACTGCGCAGGAGTTCATACAAACATTAATTACATTTGTATGAGCTTTAGCTCTCACCAATCTTGACCTCTGTAGTAGCCAGCAGAAATGAAGAAATGGTATATCTATGTCCTATCGGTATCTTTGTTAACTTTAATGGTTTTTGGGTATTTTGTTATGAAGAATCCAATTAGAGAAGCTTATATTTCACCACCTCCATACTACAACACGACGACAACAAATCCTCTGGAATGGATAAATTCAGGTACTCCCCCTGTTCATAATCCAGGGAGTGACTCTCAAGTTGTGTCTGCTGATGAGATAGCTTCTACACTTTTCACTCAAAGAAACATTTCTTTTGAAGAGCAACAACCGTTGTATACCTGGAAGCATCTGAAACAATTAATAAGCCATGATCGAGTTCTGCCTAATACAGTAGAGGCCATCAAGGATGCTGGTATTGCGTGGAATAACCTTATGACTTCAGTCGAGGAAGAGAAACTTAACATGAATAGAAGCTCAGGTGACAAGAAGAAAGAGAAACAATGTCCTCATTTTTTGAGTAAAATGAATGCCACAGAGCTCAATGATACTGGATATAAGTTGAGAGTTCCTTGTGGTCTAACTCAGGGTTCATCGGTTACATTTATTGGAATTCCAAATGGTCTTCTTGGTAACTTTCGAGTGGACTTGACTGGCGAGCCTCTTCCAGGGGAACCAGATCCTCCTGTAATATTACATTACAATGTTAGGCTTCATGGTGATAAAATAACCGAGGATCCTGTAATTGTTCAAAACACTTGGACCATTGGTCATGACTGGGGTGAAGAAGAACGTTGTCCATCTCCTGAGCCTGATAAGAATAAGAAAGGTACGAATTCTACTGGAAAATTATATTCCCACTTCTCGAAATATTATTTTTCTATCTTCATTGGGTCCTATTTATCTCATTGTTAACTTTGTTGTCACCTGAACCTATCTATGAACTTGCCATCACACTTCCATTTGGGTCTTTTTTGTATACTATTTTTATGCTCTTTTATTGGTAATTTACCTAAAATGTTTGCAAATATTAGTGGACGAATTAGACCAGTGCAATTCCAAGGTGGGTAAAGTTGTTAATGGATCAAAAGAATATCCTGTGGCTGATGGTGGATCAAAAACAAGAACCTATTTCCCTTTTAGACAAGGCTATCTTTCAGTTGCAACTCTCAGGGTTGGATCAGAAGGCATTCAGATGACGGTTGATGGGAAGCACATAACATCATTTGCTTTTCGAGAAGTAATTTCTCTAACTCTATTAATTTGCAACCCCAAAAAGCCTATCTTTTTTTAGAAAAATTTAATGACGATTTGACTTCTTGTTCAGACTTTAGAGCCATGGCTTGTTAGCGAAGTAAGGATCTCAGGAGACTTGAAATTGGTGTCTGTTGTTGCTAGTGGTTTGCCTACTTCAGAGGACTCAGATCATATAATTGATTTAGAATCTCTTAAATCCCCTTCGATTCCTGTGAAAAAGAGAATTAATCTATTAATCGGTGTCTTTTCTACTGCAAACAATTTCAAACGCCGAATGGCTGTTCGAAGAACATGGATGCAATATCCTGCAGTGAAATCAGGAGAAGTAGCAGTTCGCTTTTTTGTTGGTTTGGTGAGCACTTAATTACTTATCTATTTTGTATACAATATTAACCTTGGGTTTCCCAGATTGAAACAATCTAATGTGAATTCTGCAGCATAAAAATCGAGTAGTAAATGAGGAACTATGGAATGAGGCAAAGACTTATGGAGATATACAGTTAATGCCTTTTGTTGACTACTACAGTCTTATTTCATGGAAAACCATTGCCATCTGTATCTTTGGGGTAATGAGCTATAATAGCATAATCTTAACATTTTTCTCCCATGAAGGTTAATAATAATAATAATAATGGCTATAGCTGACCACAGATTTATATTTTTACCAGACGGAAGTTATCTCGGCCAAATATGTCATGAAAACAGACGATGATGCCTTTGTTCGCGTAGATGAAATTTTGGCTTCTTTAAATCGAGTTAATGTGAGTCATGGATTGCTCTATGGTTTAATTAATTCAGATTCTCAACCCCATAGAAACCCTGACAGCAAGTGGTATATCAGTCCTGAGGTATTTCTTTCTCTTTTCTCTACAAGGGGAGGGTTTCACTAAAAAACTAATTTTTGTAAGAACTGTGATTCATAACCGTTCATTCAGTTGCGTAAGTAGAATTTGAAATGCATCTTAATTAGATGCATATGCATTCAAATCTCACATATGCATATGAAATGAGTGGTTTGATAATTTTACAGTTTGTACCTAATATTTAGTTCTTATTTAACTAGGACTCTTCATTATTTTAGTGAAATATAAAAAATGTCCCTATTTATGATAAAACTTTCTCATCTTATCTACATTAGGAATGGCCAGAAGATCGATACCCACCATGGGCACATGGTCCTGGATATGTCATATCTAATGATATAGCAAAAGCAATCAACAAGAAACACAAAAAAGGCCGCCTAAAGGTATGTTTTCATTGGATAACATAGTACGAATATCATGAAATAATAACCAAGTCCCAATATTGTTCTATTGAAGTCACTCAAGACAACTGTAGTAAGTTAGTAACCACTCAAGTTTCAACATAATTCCATTTTGAAATTGTTAATAACTGCTTCAACTAAGTGACCCAAATAGAACCTGTATGAAACTTGGTTATAATTATGTGACTTTGTTATCTAAAAAATGACATGTATTAGGTTAACTTTGAAAAGAAGTCACCCAGTAGTATCCAAGTTTCATAAGTGTTCCATTTTAGGTCTGTTCTAATAAGTTAGAGAAAACTTCAAAATGTTGGAACAGTTTGTGTGGTTTTTACAGTTGATAAAAAGCATGACTAACGTTAGTGGAACAATATTGAAACGTTGTTACTATTACATAACATTTTCTCGATAAATTGTTCTTTTCAAGATTAAATTTTTATAAGAAAACGTGGATTAGAAGCGAATATTTAATGAAACAGATGTTTAAGCTAGAAGACGTAGCAATGGGAATCTGGATTGCAGATCTAAAAAAGAATGGGCTAGAAGTAAAATACGAACAGGAAGAACGAGTGTATAATGAAGGTTGCAAAGACGGGTACGTTGTTGCACACTACCAAGGACCTCGAGAGATGCTCTGTCTATGGCAGAAGCTTCAAGAAGGCAACCGAGCTTTTTGTTGCGGCAATTAACACATTCACAAAAAAATGTTGTATCAGTGTAGGTAGGTAGGTACTACTTTCTTTGCGTATGCATATAGATACGTAGATAACCACGTAGTATAGATACAGGTATTTTAACAACCGAGTTAATCGATTGATGCTTTTTGTAGGATTATTTTAGGGGTTTGTATGATTATAATGTCACAGGCCTCCTGTATGTTTTTGGCTCATCAAACGTTGTTTGGATAAAATTTAAATGATATATATATATATATATATATATATATATATATATATATATATATATATATATCGAGTAAGCACTAAGCAGTAATGTTGAATATTATTTGTTAAACTAACAGTTTAAATAAGAATAAATTATGCAAAAGATATACATAGTTATTGAATTCTGCATGTTACATAGTTTCACAAAGACCCAAAATACGTGACTAGCTAGTTATTAAGCAGACAAACATCCAATCCCATATCGGGTGTTTGGAAACACAAGAAACAAACCACTACAGACGATTCCAACCATCAAAGGGAAACTCTGCATCACTTCATCCATCTCCTTTGCATGACCCGGAAACAAACAATCCGTAACCCGATGATCTGAGAATGCAATCGCCATGAAAACCATAGCCGACATCATCGCATGTATGAAATCAGTTAACCCCAGTTTATACCTCTCATCTTTCGGGACTTCAATGGCTAAACTCGGTTTAAACACTTTCAATCCCGACGGTGTTACAAACCCATAGTAAACCTTCCCATCGGGGCCACGGAAACTGTCGGTGAAGTGAAAGAAAAAGCATGAAAGTGTGCAAATGGCGAGAAGCAGGTTGATCATGAGGGTGGCTACGGCAGTGCACTGGCCTTTGCCGTAGATGGAAGGGAGAACCATTTCGAAGGTCAAAAGAGTCCCGGTAGGAAGGAAGTTAACAAGGAGTGAGGTTTTGGAGAGGGTTTTTTGGACACCTTTTGAGAGGGTTTTTTGGAGCCGCCTCCTGCCACCACCAGGCAGAGGGGGCGGAGATGGCGGATTAGGAATGATTTGTGGAGAGGGAGTGTAGATTCTGATACCAGTTTCTTCGGATGGTTCCATTGTGAAAGTGAAGATTGGGAGAAAGTGGAATGAAAATGGAACGTTTTAAGGCGTGTATGTTGATATACTGATATTGGTGGTATGTATGTATGTATGTAACTGTAGATTCAAATTTCGTAATAGCGGTTAACGCCGAGATCTTTAACCGTAGGTGAATAATTAGTTAATTACCGCCTTCCACTTTTGCAAATGTTCAAATTTGCCCACATCTTACCAACGTTGAAATAATTCTACTTCGTATCGATTTCATTATGGCACGTGTCTTGTGGAACTCGTTTCAAATACCAACTTATAACTTCACTGGATCTTTGAAACATATCCAGTATAAATTGATTAAAGGTGTAAGTATAAGGATATATATAGTATTTTGATGATTACCACGGTACTTATGAATTAAATAAATTAATTTTTAATTCTTAAAGATAGTAACCTTATTTTATATATAGAAAGTTAAAAATTAATTAAAATATAATTATTAAAAGTATAGAAAGTTAATTATGAAAAGATGAGTTGTGATTATCATTTTTAAAAAGTGAAATTACCTTTTGTATTCTTATTCACAACCGTAAGGACTGTGGTTATCATCCTCTTTTTTTAAGTTGAAAATCAAAAATGACATCAAGAATATATATATATATATATATATATATATATATATATATATAGGAATAATTTAGCTACACCGTAATGTAGCCAGTTACTACATGATGCACACACGCTTGGTGGAGTTATCATGATGCATAGTGTATAAATAGGCCCACCAAATGTTTGTGTGTGCATCATGTAGCTAACTAGCTACATGATGGTGTAGATAAGTTATTCCCCATATAAATGGCTAACTTACCTCGTTAATATGGATCATTAATGGCTAAGATTTTTTGGCTACACCATCATTATGGCACGTGTCATGTATATATGTGTGTGTGTATATATATATATATATATATATATATATATAGGGTAGAGATATTGTAAGAGTGGATAAATGGTAAGAGGTGTAAGAGGGGTTTTGAGCCACACGATCTTCATCAGAAGTCAACAGATTTGGTCAAAATTAATGGCATGTAACTGCCATTTTAAATGATGCTGAAGGGCAAATTAGGTAAAACAAATTGTGAAAAGCCGATATTTATGGTAACTAATTGACCACCTCTAACCAGATACATAATCTCATACATAAATGCTAAAATCCCTTGATAAATTGATGAAGCATTTTATGATTCCTTCCATTAATAAACAAAAAACAAAAAAAGATTGATTTAACGTGGTAATTTAAAAGAAACTGATTAAATAAATTGATGAATCATACATATTCATGTGAATTATAAACGATCAACAAAAATAAATCATTGATGAATATATCATCATCTCATCATTCATCAAATGTTTCTCTATGATATTATTTCAGAACAAGAATTTGATGTATAAAAATTCAGGAACGTAACTTTGAACTAATTCAAAATAAGAATTTGATGCACAAAAGCAAAACACAATATTACAAACGAAACACACCGTTTGATTCAATATAATGATGAACAAAGCCATTGATGAACAAATCACATTGATTCACAATTGATGAAACACACTTATTCAAAAATGATGAATATAACTCATTTCCAGATGTGTTTGCCTTCTTCAAAATCGAATTTAGAAATTGATGAAGAAATTGTTTTGAAGGCTTGATATACATACACCATGAAAAAACCAACCTTGCTGAAACCCAAAATTGATGCTACTCTTCAGATCTGATTCAATCGAACGGTTAGGGTTCTCAAAATCGAAGCGGTTTCGGCGGCAATAATAGATCAGGGCACGTCGGCGATGGTGGATTTGGGCGGCATCAGGCCATCAATGTCACAGTGTGATGGTCGAATAGAACAGGGGTGGAGGAAGGTTGAGAAGATTTGACGTTCTCCATAGAAACCAAACGATGGAAGAAGGTTGCAAAGCTAATGCGCAGGCTCGCTGGTCGGAGTAAATCCGAAGAGGTTAAAATCGGCAGTGGAGTGAGGGCGGCTCTGTGATGGTTTAGGTTAGAATCCATCCGTCGTCTCCGATCTTCCCGCCGAACGCTTCTATGACGTCACCGTTTACTCCTCCACGCATATAGGCGTCCCTACACAAGCTCGATCTCTGCTGCCCTGTGCTGACGGCGGTCGCACCGACGAGGCTAGGGTTTGGCGGCTATATCAAAGAGAAAGAGCTTGCGATGAGAGAGAATGGGAAGTTTCCTTTTTTATGTTCTTATTGCTTGATAAACAATAAATTATTAATGCAGAATACCTTTTATACCCTTTTGTAATTTAAGCCACGTGTCACCTTTAAAACAACTCTTACACCTCTTACCTTTAAACCACTCTTATTTGATCCTGATTCTATATATATATATATATATATGGGAATAATTTGACTGTGAAAACCAATCTTAGCTCTTGATTAAACTTAATCAATGGCTAAGATTTTTTGGCGGCTCATTAGTGGATCATTAATGACATATTAACGAGGGTTGTTTCAGGAAAATCAAGTCTCGCAAATTAATGACGACTCATCCTGACACAATTCACGGTTGGGTAAATATATGAATTATCAAAATACTCCTATTAATGAGTCATTAATAGCGTTAAACACAGTTCTCGTACGAAAAACAGTTCTCGTTTGAACTTTTGCATATATATTCACAACTCTAATGGGTGTGGACGTGTGGTTATTCACAACTCTTTGTTGTTTACCCATCTTCATATCGATGTTTATATTATGATTATATGATGCAAAATACTTCTATAAATTGAATATTTATGCTGAAAATGGTATTTGGTGCTGAAATTTGTTTTGAATTTAATACTGAAAATTATATATAATGTTGGAAAATGAAAATTAGTGTAGGAAATTATATATTAATGTTGAAACAGGTGGGTTCGATTTTAAAAACGAAACCGAACCTTTAATGAAGACATAGCAAACTGAATCATGAAGAGATGCATTTCTAAGATCACTAGCCGAATCTTCTACAACGGTATCAGTCTTATGCTTCGATATTCAAGAACACTGACTGTGCCCAGAAATAAAAAGCTTCTGAATCCTACAAGGAGAGCAGCCAGATACATCTGTAAAAGTAAACACACCAAAATCGAAACCGATAGAAACCGAAATCATTGGATTTGAAAATCCTAAAACCGAAATTAACGGATTTAGTTCGGTTTGAGCTTAAAACCGCCCCACCCCTATGGTGTAACACCGGAAAACTCAAACCATTTTTTTTAAAATACGCTGCGGAAGCTTTTAATAAACAAACTTAATTACATACAACCAATAATTACAAAATGTACAAACATCGTTCACAAATATAAGTATCATTGTTGTGTTACAAAAGCTACTGGCTCGTTTCTTTTCAAAAACTATATCAGAGTCGGGTCAACTTCTCCTTCTGCCAACCTCACAAACACGAACCTGCAAAAGCAACAACTGAGGGGAATTAGCACAAAGCTAAGTGAGTAGAGGCTAAACACCAAAAGAAAACATCCACAGTCAATATCAAAGCATGTAATCACGTATCCCGAGAAGACCGGCGGTTCGGCGCAGAACCTACAACCAATGCCGGCCAAAGCAAAGGTTTACCGATAGCCCTCCACTGAATTGGCACAGGGCACTCCCCCTCTGATGCAACATATGCACCAGTAAGGCTAACACTGTTCAGCCAATTAGTGAACGAGCCCAGCCCAATCCTACGTATAGCTGACTTCCCAACGCAACTCAAATTCATACTAAGAGTGCGTATCGACCAAATAGTCATGCAGCAGATATCAATCATCAATAATCACCATCAACAGTTCAATCAATTCAATCCAATCACAATCATGCATCACACTAATAACATTAACCGAAATCTTTACCATCCGCGATTAACGCCCACTCACCTCAAAACCAGCACGAGCTCAGAAATCTAATTTTACTGAGTCTTTTGATTGCCTGAAAACACAGCAACAATCGAATCAGTCTCGAATTTATAAATATATATTCACATATATTTATACCCAATAAAACCATAACCAATATGCTAAATTTCACTTTTGAAAACATAAAAAGTCGGGCCCGTTCAGGTCGCACGGGACCTAACCCGGACCCTTTTTAGCTTGCCCGGGGCCTAAAAGTCGGATGATCCGGGGCCGGGGCCTAAAAGTCGGATGACCCGGGGCCGGGGCCGAAAGTCGGATGAAACCGGGGCGGGGGCCGAAAGTCGGATGAAACCGGGGCGGGGCCGAAAGTCGGATGAAACCGGGGCCGGGGCCGAAAGTCGGATGACCACCCGGGGCCGAAAGTCGGATGACCACCCGGGGCCTAAAGTCGGGCGACTTTCACAAGCACGGGGCCAAAAGTCGGGCGACTTTCACAAGCCCGGGGCCAAAAGTCGGACCCCTTTCAGCACCTCACAAAAAATTCATCTTCTTCTTCCCTGTTCTTCTTCTAGCTTCAAACCAACTTTGATTTCTGAAAATCATTTATAACACTTCCAAAATACTTTTAAACATTTACAAACATCATATAACATGTCAAAGATCATAAAAAACACATCCAAACTAATTAAACACCAACATATATCAATACCCACTTGTTCATATAAAGCTTCAACTTGAACATGGTGATTTCTTATACCATCATGTATTTTAACAACTAAACATGTCAAACTAATTCAAAACATGATATGAACATATCTTTACCTTTAGTTTGAATTATATAACTCCAAATCTTGACTTATAAATTTCAAGTTTGTTGCTTTGAAGGTTTTCTTCACCAAAGGGTTTTCTCTCACTTTACACACACTACACACTTTCACTTTGATAGAAATGAGCAGATCTCTTTTCATGAATTCACACATACACATATATCTTCATTTTTCCAAAGCAGGAGGTGGCTAATTTAAAGCTTATCTATAATTTTCATGCATATATACATGACATACTTAACATACATAAATACTAACATACATGCATACATACTAGTACTTTCTTTTCTTTTCCTTTTAAAAATTTCACCAGTAACATATATTTATATTCAAATTAAGTTAAATTAATTTCATTAACTCTTAATAAACACATAGCAACAAAAACAACCAATCACATACCGCTAACCCGCTAATCTCCTAGCCCAGGGTTGCAGGTGTTACATATGGAGAAGGATGGTTATGATATGAGGCCATTGAAGGTCAAAATGTAAAAATTGATCCGTCATGCACCCTTCTCTTTTTAAATCCAAACTACGTTGTTAATATCATCATCAACATCATTATCATCATCAGTATAAATTAATTTCTTTTCTTTTTAGAACCATAGCTCAGATCTTTTTAATATATATATATATATAGGGGGGCGGTTTCTTTGAGAACAAAAAAACTATGAGAACTACGAAAACCAATCTAAATCGTCCATTTTAGTTTATTTATTTATTTATTAATTAATTATAGAAGGGTACTAGTGTCTTTTTATCATCAATAGTTAAACATATAGATTGCATTAATGAATCTCACGGATTACATTCCTAATTTATAGGATATTTATTTCAAAAATCAAATCAGTTCACGATAATTCTTATTTACTATATATATTTTATGAACTGGTCATATTTTTTACATACTTTTGCTAAATGCAACCGTTTCCAATGCACGTCTTCATGTTGCACATGTGAAATACATTGTAGTCCGTGTTGTTAGTAACCATTTATCAAGTCAACTAATTTCTTTATAGTTGCATACATGCAACACATCAAAATTATGTAGGAATGTTATACCCATGCATTATATTTTCTTCCTAGTTGCACATATGCAACACATCAAAAGTTGTACATGTGCAACAAGCAAAATGATAGTTTGTATATAACACATGGTGGAAATAGGAAAACCAAATTTAAGTATTCAAAATAATTGGTATTAAGAGTAATCAACATGCTATCAAATAGCCAAAATATACACAACTGTCTTGGCACATTTATTTAAATATTCACAGTTTTCAAAGACTACACATGTGCAACTATTAGTTTTATGATTTCAAGGTTTAATTTGATCAATAAAGGGATGAGCAAAAGCATATGACCTTCGGAGATAGTTTTATAAAACAAGAACCATTACTAGAAACATATGTAGATGTTCCATGTATGAATGCCTACATTTGATAATTAACAATAACACAATAACGTTAATAACTATGGATTAGAATAAAGAGCAAGTCGTTTGTAACTACAAATGCAAAGAGTGGTATGACTATAACAACTCACGTATGTTCATGTTGAAATCCCGAAATCGGTTTTCGCCACCAAAATATACCCACTAGATGCCTAGTCTTTGAGTTAATAAAACACACAGATATTTGTCCAAATATACTTCTGCTGTCTAATAGGGTTTACATTACCCTAGACATGTTGCCTACCTTTCGAGCCTTTTCAAGACGAATCTTATACCACCTTCATCGTAAAACCTTCAATTGTTCACAAACAAAATGCTTATATGTAAATATATGAATCCTTGTTGAATTGTATGTGCTCTATCATCCAAGAAGAAGATGAATTGTTCTTGATTTCGGTTACCGTAATTATCCCTATTTCATCGGAGCTGGATTTTGAATTAGTTTTATAATTGATATATTGACTGCAAATGATAATTAAGCATTGACCTATTTACCCCTTTGTGATAAATTAAAATCCAGATTTTTTTATCTAATTACAAAAACACCATTTAATGATTTCAGCCATTGATATATAAAATCTATGGTGGAAAATGGTTCTCGCGGTTCTTGTATTTTTTTTGTTTTCAAAGGAACCTACCTCTCTCTCTCTCTCTATATATATATATATATATATATCCGTTTATTTTGAATAATAAAATTTATAAATGAAGAGCGTGAGGAGATTGAGTATGGTAGTATGTATGCAAAAAATTTATGGGTGAAAAATCTAGTTAAGAAAAAGAAAATTAAACGGCTAAGATTGTATCTCGTAATAAAAATAGTTCTCAAATAAATTTTTTAATATATATATATATATATATATATAATAAATATTTTAGTGTCTCTAACTAACGTCAGCAAGTTAATTGTTGTATATACTAATAAATTATTTTCATACCGTGTGTCGGATAATATACAAAAAAAGGTCACTTCTATAATATAAAGAAAAAAAATACAGTCCTCCGGTGTCGTTCAGAAATTTCTAGAACAATAACTCTGATGATTATCCCTCTCAAATAGGAATGGCAACGGGACGGGTTTTGGTCGCCCCATCCCCGAACCCAAAATGAAAACCCGCCCCCGTCCCCGCCCCGTTCCCTGTCGGGGATTATTTCGGGGCGTCCCGTCGGGGCGTCTGCCAAACCCGACCCCGACCCGAAACCCGATCATAAAACCCGACCCAACCCGACTAAAAAACATGTTAGTGAAATACGAAACTACACAAAAAACTTAATAAGAACGTGAGATGATCATTTTATAAATAAGAACGTAAGTATCATCATTAACTTAAATAAAAAACTTAACTAAAGTAGAACTTAAAAGAAGTTAGGAGATCAAAATTCAAAATTTAACAAAAAAACTTTATCACTTTAAAAACTTCTCCATTAATAGATATACAATTATTCTTTTTGTATATTCATACACATTATTATATGCATAAATATATAAAACATATATGTATATAAATATATAAAAATATATATATATAAACATATATCGGGGCTGGGCGGGGATAGCGTGCCCCGGCCCCGAACCCGACCCTAACCCGAAATTGTTATCCCCGACCCGACCCCGAAACTTGTCGGGTTCGGTTTTCCCCGTCAGGTTCGGGTTGTTTTGCCATCCCTACTCTCGAATCTTCAATAACATAAAATTCCAATCCTTCTACTCCCTTCTTCCCCTTCCTTTTTAACATCTCCAAAATTGTTTCAACTTTTTTTTTGTTAACAGCTTCCATTTTGATCATCACACACTCAGAAACATTCTAAACCCCAAAATTACTCTTTGATCAATGACTTCAGAACTAGACATATCAGTGTCCTCTTTGATCGAAAGACTAGTGGCGATGCCGTTGTTCTCCCCCTTCACAACCTCCCCACCCGAATCAGATCCCAATCACCGTTCCGAAAATCCTCACCACTCCACGAATGCTTCGTCAACTGACCGGGTCATCCTAATCAACCCGCTGACGCAAGGGATGGTGGTGATCGGAGGGGGTTTCGATTCTCTTTTGTACCATCTCATGAGAAACGACGGTCAGCCGCCGGCGTCTCAAGCTTCGATCGACGGTATGCCGAGCCTGGAGATCAAATGTAGGGAGGATATCGAGAGTGTAGGGGGTGAGTGTGTGATCTGTCTGGAAGAATGGGGAATTGGTGACGTGGTGAAGGAGATGCCGTGTAAGCATAAGTTTCATGGTGGGTGTGTGGAAAAATGGCTTAAAATTCATGGGAGTTGCCCTGTTTGCAGGTATAAGATGCCCCCTGTTGATGATGATGATGATGATTTGGATAAGAAAATTGGGAATGAAAGTGGTAGGGGAAGAAGAGAGATTTGGGTAACATTTTCATTTAGTAATGGAAGATCAACAAGTGAATCAGAAGGTTCGAATCAAGAATCTTCAGCGTGATTCTTGAAAACACAGAGAGTTGTTTTGGGTGGGTTTTTAGTGGTTGATCTTGAGTAGAAATTTTTGCACAGATTAGGCCCAAATCGTTTGTTCTTATTTCGTTCGTCTGAATGCAAATTTCACTTGTGACTTGCAATCGTAGATTTTGTAGTGGTGACGCTTCATGACTTCACAAGTTTTCTTGTGGAAATCGGTTGGTTATTAGCTTATTTTAGTAGCTTTATAAAAAAATGTGATGTTTGACTTAAGGTATGTTTGAGGTAGCTAGTTGAAAACTGGAGTGGAGTTTTTAAGAGCTAAAGCTGAAGCTTTTATTTAAAGTTGAAAGTTAGAGTTTTATTTGTATAAAAGTGTTTGGTAAAGTAGCTGTAGCTATAGCTTAAAACTGTAAAAAGACAAAAAATGACACAAAAATAAACATTTAAATAAGAAATAAATTAATCAAAGGTTATTTATGTAATTTACGTTTTAAAAGCTCTCAACAGCTCCTAAAAGCTACTTGAAGTAGCTTTTCATTTTGGAGCTTATTTTTTTAAAAATAAAAGCTCAAGCTCTTGTAATCAAACAGAGCTAGTGAAGTTTATTTTCTAAAAACTAAAAGCTCTAGCTCTTAAAAGCTCCCGCTAAACATACCCTTAGCTTGTTAGCTTAAGCTTATGAGCTTATTTTGAGTAAAATAAGGGGTTGTTTGTTTGCTGCTTAATGAAATCATTCAGCGTTGAATATTGAATCATTCAGCATTCAGCGTGTTTGATTCCTGCCTTAAAATGAAGAATGTGTTGAATGATTCAACAGCTTTTGAATCATAAAGCTGCTGAATCATTCTACCTTAAAATGCATTTTGAATCATTAAGCACGAAATATTTTATCCTAATACTTATTCTTTCACACGTTGTCATGTTAAACTATCGTATTTTATAATCTGATATATCACTATTAAGGTTAAAATGATAATTTGCATCATTCGGATTGTTTATTCAGAAATGTTATCAAACAGCATGTCACATTCAGAGGCAAATTCATTCAGAGCCTTTGAATTATTCAGACTATAGAATCATTTAGTGCTTAATCATTCTGTTTTAACAAACAGCCCCTAAGTCAATTTTAATAACAAAGAAATTTATTTTTCTCGGTAAGAGTTTATCTTTATACTTCTACGTATATACTCTTACATTTTTTCTTTCGTGACACATTCTCTTTTTCAAATGTAAACATGTTTTTTTTAATCATTTCATAATAATAAGTTAGGCCAAACACTTTTTTAAAAGTAGCTTATCAGTTTATAAATTATAAGTTAATTCAAATACTTTTTCTTATTACTAAATTCAAAATCTAAAAAAATTATAAATTAAAAAGTTAATAAGTTTAAGATTAAAAAAATAAGTTTACCCAAACACCCTTTTAATTTCTTTGATGGAATCTGGTTTATGCTAAAGTGAATGCACATGGAAAGCCATTCTTAGACGTCTCCCAACAAACATGTTTGATGTGTGGTGTCCATGACGAAAGAGGGCTTTTATGGATTTTTGAATTTTTTATAGATAATGAAGGTAGGATTGAACATGGGTCGGTTATAGCATCAAACTAAATCATAATTAATAAAATCGGTTAACTAAATTTTCTAAGTGAATGGCTTCGGTTACAAACATGGGCAGATCTATGTAGGCTTTGCTGATGGCACGGGCAACTAGTAAATTTTACAGACGAAGTGGAAATTTTCAATGTTTTCGAGCTACTGCCATCAGTCAAATTTCGGGTATCACCAGTGACGTTTTAGGGTCACCAAAATCTAATAAAAAATAAATATTTTTTTTAAAAAATGATAAAATATAGTTCAATCAACGATTTATATTTTAAAACACATTAGTTTACTTTAAAAATAACAATGTAATTAACAGGGGTTTATTTATATTATGTTTTGTTTTAAATTTTGGACCTGGAATACCGAAACAACAACTGGAATCTCATTAATCTGATCCAATTAACTAGAAACCTGAAAAAAACACGTAAACAACACTTTTAATTTTAATTAATTTTATTTTTACCATTATATAGTGTCAACAGTAAACAGTTATGAGTCCATCCCTAATTACAAACAAGTAAGTTATCGGTTATTATTAACAAATCAATTATTGTTAAACGGTTTATATTGATTAACCAATAAGATGCAATTGGGTCAAATATAAAACATGGGCCTCGGGCTTTAGTAATTTATGTGCCATTGCCCGTCTACCCGATGGTATTCAAAACTCTTTAACGATTGTGCCCGTAATTTAAACTGTTTTTTTTCATATATTTGAGAGTTTAAATGAGTTAACATTATATATGTGTAGTTTTTATTTTTTTTTAAGTTTATAAGAATAAATACGTAAATAAAAGTTTAAAAGAAAATAAATGAAATTTTCAGTTTTTTTGGTTTAGTTTGTCTTAAGTAAAGTATGAACCATCTACAATGTAGGGGTGAGCGTGGTCCGGTTACCGGACTTGACTGGATCAAAACTGATATGACCGGAACCGAAAATGTGTTATTTTTTACACTGAAAATCAAACCGATTGTATGTATACGATACTAGTTTGGTCATGGTCTCAGTTCGGGATTTCGGTCCTAGAACTTAATTAGGACCAATAAAGATCAAAATTCATGTTTTAATAAAGAATGGATTGGGATAAAGGCTGTGCACATTTCTACAACAGCATTGTCTTCTCCATTAATGAAAAATTTCACATTGAATGCATATCGTAAAGTTGTAACTCGTAAACAACAAATAACCAAGTATCTTTGGGACCGATTCACTCCACTTGACATACACAACATTGACCTTTGTTCGTTGCTTGAATTTCTCTATCTATTTCGTCCTAACACGGTAACATTTACGCAATCTTGCGTCACTTCGCATGGTGTTTTTTATTTAAAAAAACAAGCAAAAATAGAGAAAAAAACATGATCGTAAAGAAAATTGATTGTTAGATTTCATGGTAATACTTGCTCCAAATTGAGTCTCGTTATTTTTAACTTAATTCACCACCATTGAAGAAACTTGATCATGAGATTTCGTGACTTTGGTTTGAAGTTTGAGCGTTTAACGTGCCCTCAGTCGTACAACAAGAAAAACGGAGAGGAAACAAAACAAACAACGATTGTTTAGCAATGAAAATAGAGAAGAAAAGAAACTGATTGAGCTATGTGTGTTAGAATTTGGGGTGTGTCTTTTGAGTTACCCAGTTTGATCGGTAAAAACTAGAAACCAATAGGACCGAAACCAAAAATCATGAAATTACAAATCAAACGAACCAAAGATTAGATACGGGATTGACTCGGTTCAGTTCCAGTCAATTTCTGATTTGGTTCGGTTCACCCGGCTCAAATACCATCCATACTACAATGATCTGTTTAGTTTCTTTATGTTGACTATATTCCATCATAAAAGTGTCATAAATTATATAATTCAATTTTTTAATCATTAAATTAAAAGTTAAATTTACGATGAGAATTAATACGTAACAAAGATTAACAATTTTGGTAGTTTTATTCTGAATATGCCGACCACAAAATGTAATTTATACAGTTGAAGAAAATGAATACGTATGGCCACCTACCTCCCTTCTAAAACAGTATTTAAAAATTTTCAAGGTTTTTAACAAATTAAAATACTCAAGCTAGTTTCAATATTAATTTCAAATTTGACATATTTGATCGATATATGTACCTGCCAAATTTTCTTTTCTATGACATTAATCAATGGGAGTTAATTACACGATTCTCCGATCGATTTAACATGTCATGCATGCATCTTCTGTCCATCGCAACTTCATACCATTTATATACATACATTTATCTTTAATTAATTTCCACAAAATTCGATCGTTTCATCTGTACTAATTGTCGATTTCACTCCGCCCATCTAATTTCCTCCACAATAAATTTGAGTTTTGCAGCCACAAAATCTGAACAACAGGCTGGTCAGCATATATAAGCTCCGTCGTATCGATCACCATCCACCTCTTATTTCTCTATCTAGTTATAGTTTTTAGTATTAGTTTTTTGTTATCAAGATTGATCCATCGTTTTTTGATAAAATTAATTAGTGTTCCGGCCTTAATTAATTGTTATCGCGTGGCAAATAAAAAACAAACCTTACCCCAAGTCCCGATTCTGTCCCTGATCCAAAGATCAGGATATACAATATTACAATGTCGTAATGAAGAAAAAGGGTGTGGATGAATTCCCATTTTATGTTCATTTGGTTAGTAGGGAGAAAGAAAACCTATATATCAAGTGATCGAGGCTCTTGAGGCTGCATGAATCGCTTGTAACAAGTACATGGCTAACTACACCGGTAAAGACTCTTTTCACTTAAGGATTCGGGTTCACCCGTTTCATGTCTTCCGAATCAACAAAATGTTGTCATGTGCTGGGGCCAATCGATATCGACTCCGAACGGGTATGACGGGTGCGTTTGGGAAACCCCAAGGGACCTCCTTAGCCAAAATCGAGTGGAAAACCAAGCCTGAATAGGCTAAGCAACCTCTTCCCACACAAAAGCCTCTCAAGCCTGGAAAATTCGCCAACTTCCTCCAAAATCGATTAGGGTTAAGCATAAAAATCAATTACGCCGGGTTAATTAAAAATTCACGGTTGTCTCCAAATCTTAAAACAACCCAACATAAATCTATGCCCTTGGCCTATTCAAACAAAAATCCAAAAATGATCGATCGCATTACTTCCAAATATCTCAAGTACCTTAAAATACAAATAAAGAAAGCTGATCGAGTATCTTATATAAAAATTTGCAAGAAAGAAAATAGTACACATTTTTATATGCGATTTGACCATTAGTTAAATATTCTTTGTTGTGAAAAAGTTTGAGCAAATATGGTAGGCCATATTCCACGCAACCTGGCCAATAATATAACCGTTAGAAAATTTTATTTTAGAACCGTTTTTGTTACGAATACTATTTGTAATCCTTATTAATAGGGGTATTTTGTTCTTTTATATAATTTTTCAACCTTATTAATGAGCCGTCATTTTTATTAGCCATTGATTAATTTTAATCAAGGGCTAAGATCGGTTCTCATATTTAACCAATTTCTTAGTTTTAACATTTTAAAATATTTTATAAACAATTAAAATTCATTTTAGTTATAACCAACAAATATACTTAATTTTATTGCTTCTAATTATAACAATAACGATCGATGACTTATACAAAAAAATACAATTAGTTCTCTTCATATTATAATACATGTCCGCCATCACATCTGCCCTCCTTCTTATATTGACGCTTCATATTTACGTCTGTCACTATTTTTTTCGTGTTTTATAATTATTTAATACACACAATTTGCAAAGAAAACGGACATCATTCCTTACCAATTTTGTTATTTTCTGTAGCTTGCTAGTGTCAAGGGAGAGAATCTTCAATCTTGAATTGAGTTGATATGTGATCCTAAGGCCGTGCGGTTGCTCCCTTTTAACTTTACTTTCGACAAGAATAACATTAGCTCATACGCGAGATGGTAAATGAAATGTGATCCTCATACGTCGGAATCTAAATAAATATTTTCCCACCTTCAGTTCATTAATTTTCTAATATGTACGCACTGCTTACATAGTCGGTCACTGATTGGTACGTGCAGCAGGTAACCCCATCGATCCGATCCAATGCTTTTGTTTTCTACTAGGACTAGTATTAATATATATTCAACGGGAAGTGATTCTTTCACACAACATATTGATTTTTTCACATAATATACTACACTCATGAAGCTATTGTATAAGTAAGTAAAACATTTCATTTCTATGAATAAATACATTTAATCCGTGAAAGAATCTCATCCATTTTGTAAATTAATGTCAACAACCTTAACAAATGCATTTAATCCGTGAAAGAATCTCATTCATTTTGTAAATTAATATCAACAACCTTAACCTTTATGAGATGATTAATTAACTAAATGCAATGCACCATAAGTTATGCCCCTAACTCATTATATATACCAACATTTTGGCATCTGATCAAACGAATGCACATGTGGTTCAACTCTCCCGGCCGCAACTTATCATACCACACCAACCACCCACACACACACATTAAACCGAGTTGTTAAGAGGGGGTTTGAAAAAAAAAGAGGGGGGGGGGGGGGGGGTTATGAAAATAAAGGGTAATAAAAGTCTGGTTATCTGTATAAATTTGTAGGATTTAAACTTAACCTCAATTTGGACAATGAGTGTAGTAACTCATAACTCTTATTAAGCATATTACAAAATCATACTCGTCCGATACAAAACAATTCTCAACAATTTAACGGGTCCAAAGAGGTAATAGAGCCTAGGTTCTCCAACAAAAGAGCATAATTCTATTCGTCTTTTTTCTTTTATATATGTATGTATATATAGGGAATAACTTAGCTACACAATCATGTAGCCAGTTAGCTACATGATGCAGATACAAACACTTGATAGAGTCACCATGATGCATAGTGTATAAGCAGGGCCCACCAAATGTTTGTGTGTACATAATGTAGCTAACTGGCTACATGATTGTGTAGCTAATTTATTCTCATATATAAATTCGAAATCCAGATGTTGAAATTCATATTTGTTGTTCATGCTCATTTTCAACCATACTCCAACAAATCCAGATTTGGCTTTCCGTATTTGTTGTTCGTACCCAAGAACACTCAAGTATATGAACAAAACATGATATTGGAACGATAAGAATAAAAATCAAAGCAGAAACGCAAATCTGATGAAGCAATAACACTAGCATGAACAAATCTGAAATGATAACAATTAAGATATATAATCAAATAAATACTCGAACAAGAAGGTCAAATTGATAACAAAAGCTGAAATCTAACAAAATTGAAGCTTAATAATTTGGTGTCGCTTTGGTCTGATAAAATTGTTGCTTTTTAGATAGATTTAGTTGTTGTTACATTTTTAATGCAATAAAACCAGGAAAGAAGTTTGAAACGTAAGGATGTTTATAGGTTTCTTTTGTTACACGTTCTTATATAATAATAATAATAATAATAATAATAATAATAGTTAATTACAAAAATGGTCCCTGTGGTTGTCACTGATTTTCACTTTTAGTTCTTTAACTTCAAAAATTACGAAAATAGTCACGGTGGTTGTCATTTTGTTTCACTTTTGGTCCTTTAGACTAACAGCCGTTAACTTTGACCGTTAGTCTAAGGATATTTTTGTCTTTTCTTTGTTTTGTCCTTGTTCCAAACAACCCTTAACTCTTATTCTTGTTTCCAAACATATTTTTTAAAGACTATCTATTTAACCTTTTTAACAAACACCCTCACACTCTCCCCTCTACTCTGTTTCTCTCTTTATGTATTTTTTTAAAACATAAACACCTCCCTTCCTTTACGTCTCTCTTTCTACGTCTCTCCCTCTCTCGTTCTCTTTCTCACCGCCGTCAGAAGCTAGACGCCGCCACCATGTTCGCCGGAAAGCTAAGCCGTGCCACCACACACCCCTCTCCTCCCTGATTTGCTTCGTTGGTTGACCGATTTCGCAACTGCTAGAAAGCTAATGAAGCCATCGCGATTAGGGATAGTTGACTAGCAAATATGTACAAAACGATTAGGGTTTGTAAGCTTACACATCTATACAAACATGATATGGTACATAAAGGTGTGATTAGGGTTCCTAAAGGTGCGATTAGGGTTCATATGATTCGGATTGGATGAAAGCGTCTAATGTTGGTAGGATGATTGCATCTAGTGAGATAAATGTGTTCTAGATTCAAACCATCACCGTTGCCGGACCACCACCGCACGATAGCCACAACCATTTGTCCATTTTCGAGGACATCATCTGTAGTATTGCTTTTGTGTATGGATTTGATTTTGCTTGTACATTCATTATTGTGTATGTATTTGATTTATTAGTAGTTTGTACATTTCATTTGATTTAAAGAATAATTACAATTTTAATTGTTTATTTTTGTTGATTAAAAAAACATTAAGTATATTTAAAAGTAATCAAGAAGTTAAATAATAATAAAGGGTATAATTATGTTTGGAAACAAGGATAACCGGTAAAATGACCAAAATGCCCTCACTTTAACAGCCAAAGTTAACGGTTGTTAGTCTAAAGAACCAAAAGTGAAACAAAATGACAACTACGGTGACTATTTTCGTAATTTTTGAAGTTAAAGGACTAAAAGTGAAAATCAGTGACAACCACAGGGACCATTTTTGTAATTAACTCTAATAATAATAATAATAGAGTTGTGTTCAATAAAGTCTATTTAAAAAACATAGTACTAAAATTTTAATATTCAATCACAGGTGATTCAGTATACATGTGAATTACGAAAATGTCACTCCGTCCAAATTTTTAAAATTTAATCTGAACCATTGATTCATTGATCCAAATACTAAAATTGGTCTCTTAGAACTATGAATTAGTTATGAACCATATTGAACATTCTTCAATAATAATAATAATAATAATAATAATAATAATAATAATAATAATAATAATAAATGCTAGCTAGGTTTAATAAAAAATATATATATATAAAGGTAGGAATTTACATGACTAGTAAAGATGGCGTGAAAATGAGCAAACTTGATCGTTTCCTAGTATCCATGAATTTCTTTAGCTGTTGGCCAAATTCAAAGTGCAAGTTCTTCATAAAGCGCTATCAGATCATTCCCCGATTCTTCTAAAAGATGCCGGTCCTTTAAATTTCGGTATCAAATGCTTAAAGGTTTTTGATAACTAGTTTGATGAAGAAGGCTTTGATAAGTTAGTTGAAGACTTATGGGGCGCGTTCCAATCAAGTGGGCAACTGGATATCGTTCTTAAAAATAAGTTGATGAACATCAAGAGCCAAATTAGGTTGTGGTCACTCAACTTGCGATAAAAAAAAGATGAATGAAAAAACCTTTTGAAAAAACAAGCTGATAATATGCGATCAAAAAGCTGAAACTAATCAACTTCTACTTCTACCCTCTCATGTGATAGAAAATAGTAGCTTTTTCCATAATTCGGTAAAACAGAGAAATCGAAAACTTCTTTAACAGGGCTTAGATGGGGCAATTCCTGGATTCAAACACCGAATGCGATTAAAGATGCTGCGAGTTCACATTTTAAGCTACGTTTCACGGAGTCTGACTTCCATAAACCAGTTCTAAATTCGACTCTTTTCAAGAAATTTCAACCCTTGGATTTACAAATGTTAGAAGCCCCTTCACGGAAGATGAAGTTAAGCTAGCAGTTTGGAATTGTGTATGAGCAAAATCCCGAGATGGTCTGAATTTTAACTTCATAACCGTTAGGAATTGGTGACTACCACCTCATTAGGCTAATTGGTTTGATGTATAAGGTCCTATCAAAACTGCTCTCTGCAAGGTTGGCCCTTGTATTGGATAAAATCATTATTCCTAACCAAACGACTTTCATTGTGGGTAGACAAATCCTTGACGAAAGCTTACTAGCTAATGAAATCATCACTTTTGCAAAGAAGTCACGGTTGAAATTATTGGTCTTCAAGGAAGATTTTGAAAAAGCCTTTGATTCAGTGAGTTGGGCGTTCCCTTTTGACTGTATAGGAAAAATGGGATTTTGGGAAAAATGGAAAAAATGGGTTAAAGGATGCCTTTCCTCGGCCTCAATTTCTATTATAATCAACGGATCCGCTTCAAAGTAGTTTAAAATGTCATGTTGTCTTCGACAAGGGGACCCTCTATCACCATTTTTGTTTTTAATAATGGTGGACGATCTCTGAATCTTGATTTCTCAAGCAGTCAAGAAAAGAATTTTACATTGTCTGTCACTTAGAGATTTAGATATGGACTTATCCTTATTACAGTTTGTGGATGATGCCATCTTCTTTAGGGGTTAGTCAAAGAAAAACATCCTATCTCTCATTAACACGCTCAAGTGTTTCGAGGTTGCTTTAGGCCTTAAATTAAATCTTAAAAATGTATTTTAAGAATTTGCACACTTAAAAGAAGAAGTCAAACAAGTGCCTGCGAATATTAGTTGCAAAGTTGGTGAGTTCCCTTCAACTTATCTAGGCCTACCTTTGGGGAATTCAATGTCGAAACTAAGTTCTTGGGAAAATGTCATATGCACGGTTTTGAAAAGGCTAAGTGTATGGAAATCTAAAACACTATTAATCGGTGGAAGAGCGGTGTTGGGAAAATCAGTTCTCGGTGCACTACCACTCTTTCATTTCTCTCGTTTTAGAGCCCCTTCAATGGCTATCCATCATGCGGAGAGAATTCGAAGGAGATTCTTTTGGGGAGCAAAGGAAAATGAGCAAAAGATGAGTTGGATCAATTGGGAATTGATAATGAATGATAAAAAGTCAGGGGGCTTAGGCATTGGGAGCTTAAAGGCTACGAACTTAGCCCCTACTTGGAAAATGGAAGATCCGATTTCTAACCGAAAAAGATGCATTATGGCGAAAGGTAATATCACAGTTTTACGGAGAATCGGGGGGTTTCCACTCACAAATTCCCCAAAAGCTACAATCTTCGACCTGGAGCAATGTTATTAGAGCTTGTAAGCAAATTGATACAACGAAGGTAGCTATCAAAAACTCTTTTTCTCGATCCGTTTTCAATGGGAAAGACACGGGATTTTGGATGGACCCGTAGTTAACTAATGACATCCCTCTAAGTTATTTGTTCCCTCGCATCTTCAAGCTAGAGGCCAACATCCATTGTTCCATAGCAAATAGATGGGGTTTGGACGCTGATGGTTGGAAGCCTTCTGTAATTGGACCCCCCCCCCCCCGGGTGGATGAGCTCTTGAAGAACTGGCTTTTATATCGGAAGCTCTAGCTCTGGTCAAGCTAGATCCCAAAAAAAAGGATTCTTGGTCTTGGTCACTATTGCCGGATGGCTAGTTCTCTGTGAAGAAACTTGCATGCCTGCCCAGGTGTAATTTACTTTGCTCCTCAGATATAATCACTTCGGTCTTTTGGATTTCATGGCTCCCTTTAAAGGTAAACATTTGTTGTTGGAGGGCCCTCCACAACGCTCTCTGGGTTAGACAAAATCTACTAGATAGAGGTATTCCCGTTGTGGATATGTGCTGCCTTTTTTGTGCAAGCCCACAAGAATCTTTACGCCATCTTTTCTTTGAATGCCAAAAGCGGTGCCAGTGTGGAAGAAAATCTTTGGTCAGGTCAATCGGCCTTTTGTTCACTTGGCTTCTCTCCCCGAGGTCTTGGATCAAATGAAGGCCCTAGGATCAAAACAATCTGTTACTAGAGAAGTGATAGAAGGAATTGGCTTTGTACTTATTTGGGGTGTTTGGAAATGGAGAAATAAAATGCTTCACGCGGAGGACTCGGTGAAAGAAACAGTCTTACAGGAATATTTGTTTTCGGAGATCCAACATTTGTCAATATTTTGGCTCGAGACTAGAGGCAAAAAGAAGATGCAAAATTGGGGAAAATGGGCCACGAATCCTTCAAGCTTTTTGGTCTCATAGTATTTGTGTAATTTTGTATAGAGTTTTGTACATCTGGGGATACTTGGGTCAAGCATCCAACTTGGATTCTTTGCTACCCTTGCACCTTGATTTGGAGCGTATGTAATTTGTAGCCTCAACTTTAATTTTGCAATATATTTCCTCAAATTTAAAAAAATATAAATATATATATATAAAAAGGTAGGAATTGAATCGGTATTCCCTCTTTGGTTCTTCATGATATATTCTTTTTGCCATCATGAAAATAATAATATCTTGAAAAGAAGAATAAGATGAGATTCTAGAAAGATAAAGAAAATGACATATTTGTTTTTTAAATAAAGAAAAAAAAGGAGAATTGGATATCCTTTGACTTTACGCCGTGGACGCACAACACAACACAACCAGTGGAAGGTCGACAGACACAAGTATAAAAGTACAAAAGGGCAAAGTTTTGCAGACAGCAATTAAGTCGACATAATAAAAGAGAAATTGTTTTGGCACCACGTGTCAGCTAATTAATGGTTGTCAACACTTGACTGAATTGGATACCTAACCTGGGCCTGGGATTGGATTATCAATGATCCTTGCCAAAGCCCAATTCCACTTAAACTTATTTATTTATTTATACCTGTAATTAATTAATATGGCAAATATGTCGTCGTCATGCATCCTTCATTTTCACAGTTTTACTTTGTTGATTCCATTTTAGTGGTCTAGGATTATAACGCTTACAGTTTACAAACAAAGTCGAATATAATCCGATTTTATTCACTAAGCTTCAAACTTAATTAATTTAATCACCTATATTATTATTTTACCTGAAATTAACTTCAACTTTTTTATTTAAATGTACCTACTTGTTGATAAATTTACTATAACAAGAAATTATAAATCTGACACCAAAGTTAAGCTCCTACGAATCACTTCCGTTATTTAGAGAAACCTTTTATTATTCATAAAAAGAAAATAAATATTATTTATTTATTTGTCCAATATGATGTAATGCATTTGTGTTATTGCATTTTTTATACAATTTTTTTTCTTTTTTTTCCTTCTGCTTGCTACTGCTCCCACATTTTTTATAATAAGGTTGTGCCCTATCAATGAAATTCTGTGAGTTTTCATAAATTTTAATAAACCCTTCTTTTACAAGTTTGTTTTACATACACATAATTTTATGCAAACGTGGATATCCTATAAGGACCAGATGGACTAAATATTTTCACAATCATAACTTACTATGCTCACAAAAAGTACTCACAATCATAAAAGGTACCCACAATTATAGGTAGTTGTTAGACTACCTGTTCTTACAATTTTGGGTGAGAAAGGAATTGATATACGGTCAAAACTATGTCCGATATGTCTAGAAGATCTTAAATCGGTCGAGCACACTCTCTTTAGTTGTTGCAAGATCATAGTATGAAAGGCCATACGTTCATGGTGGAATGCTCCATTCACAAGGTTTAGTTTGCTAAGGGTTATATTATCCGATGGGTCAAGTTCCCTATCTTCAATACAACGGTGTTTCTAGGAAGCAAACTGCATACTTCATTTGGAAAAATAGAAATGAAAGTATATTCAAACAAAAATCAACCACATTGGGAGAGGTATTTTTTGAAGTTAAACTCAATTTGTACCACTGGTTCAAGAACAGATGCAAAAAGCTTTAGAATCTTAGCTGAGCAATTTGGCTACAATTTCCAATAGAGATAGTGAAATAAAAATGAAGATATGGGTTGTCTACCTCTCTGGCTTTCATAGTACATTTTCTTCTAGTTCATAACAACAAATTTGGTTATGTTTTGCATCTTGCGGAAACATAATCTTAATTAACGCTGTTAATTCGGGTCGGGTTCGGGTCAGTTTCGTGTCGACCCGATTTTGACCCATTTATTTTCGTGCAAAGTTCGGGTCGTGTCAGCTTTTTCGGGTCGACCCATTTAGGCCAAATGTCATCAACGAGAATTTTTTCGGTTTTCGGGTACGCTTTTTTAATACGGTTTTCCATTTCAACTACGATTTTCTTTATCAATATTTCAAATTTCATGTTTGTTTTCCAGCGTTCGGCATAAATTTCGAAAATAATTTTCATTTATATTCAAACTTTAATAATCAATGTACGTTTCGTTGTATTCGAACTTTAAATTTGGTATTTTTTTCAGTTTGATTGAAAATTTGATTTTACTTTTTTATTTGCTTATACAAATAAATATAATAAAAACTATGATGTATTACTATTCTATACAAATAAATAATTCATTGAACAACCGAACAATATAAGATTATTCATCATTAAATAAAATTATGAATCGATCCAAAATACTAAAGTATCACCTATCAGATAATCAAATGTAAAAGTATCAAAATCATATAGTAAAAATAACAAATACTAAAACAATGTACTATTATTTTAACTGTAAATCTTTTATTGTTTATTTTGAGTTTTTAACATTTAAGGGTCTTGTACTTTTTTAACGGGTTTTATTGTTCTAAAATGTCACTCTCTTATTTGAATTCATAATCTTCTTTTCAAAATTTAAATTTCAAGTATTAAAGAAAATTTTAAAATGTTATAGTTTTACTTATAAACGGGTCATTTTCGGGTTGGCGGATTGACCCTAACCCGATCCATTTATTTTCGTGTCAACCCATTTTTGACCCGTTTCGGGTCGACCCAGAAATTGCCATCCTTAATCTTAATGTACATTGTGTTTGTTTTAATATCAATATATTATTGCCTTTAAAAAATATAGAATTTTTAATGAAGTTCAAGGATTAACTCTTGATACATGCCTCTTAAATTTGAGTTATGCAATTTATCTTCTCCAGATTAATCATGCTCCTGGTCGGTAGAGGACTAGAGGTTCCCAAACGGTGGACCCCCTACTATGATTATAAACGTATATCCAATTTTTCAAATCTAAAATATGGTTCATGTTATAAATATATACATAGATAACAATATATGGATGAACACATTTTCAACACAAGTCATCTTTTGTCAACTTAACCATCAACTCAATGTCTACTAATTAATGAAGGATGGTAAATCAATAATGAATTTTGTAGTATAAATACCTCATCTTGTAATGAAGAAAATGCACCTCTTGTATGAACTTTTATAAGTTATACAATTCTCCTACTTCTCCTACTTTCATTTCTCTCAAAGTTCTAAGGTTGTTTTATTAATCTTGAGCTAATCATTGTTAAAATTATAACACGTTATCAGCATGAAAGTTTCTACTTCTTAATCAAGGGCAATCAACCACAAGAAACCAATCTTAAACAAGATAAACAAGGTATGTATTTCATAAATGACAATTAATTTATAATATACAATAAAAACTAAGTAATACTTCATAAACAAAATAAGGATAAAGGACTACTTATTATAGATATTCCATAACTATAGGACTATTAACCATCTAACTTATTTATGTTATTAATATTTACTTTATCATTAACTAACTTTTATTTATGCAACTAACATTTACTTTTATGTTAACTAACTTTTATTTATGTAATTAACATTTACTTTTATGTTAACTAACTTTTATTTATGCAACTAACATTTAGTTATGCTTACTAACGATTATTTATACACAGTAACGTTTTATTCTTATATACATTAATGCTTATATTTATCTTGTTCTCTAAATCATTTACAAAATAATTTTATATACGGTCATGTAACCGTTGTAACGGTTATATAGCCGTTGTAAACGGCTATATCCTCCCCTATAAAATGAAAACTACTAATCTCATTTTTCATAATAAACAGATTATCTCTTTTCTAAGATCATCCAAAACATTTCCCGAAGATGATTCATCCGTTTTTGATTTTCGTTATTGTACTACTTATATTATCTATGATTCCTATGATGAATCTGCCAAGTCGCGAGTTTTATCTTGCCTTACAAGTACTTGTAACTATTATCCTTCCAATGTTATTTGTTGCATTACATATGTAGTAATATATATCGATTCTAATATTTTGATTGTTAAATTTTTATAGTTATAAAATGTCAAACATTTCAAAGCTTGAATTCCCTGCTCTTGAGGTTGATGGGAAGAATTACATGCCTTGGAGTGTTAATGTTGAAATGTACCTCGAATCATTGGGCATCGTAGATGCCTTACAAGAAAATAACAATTGCTCTCCGATAGATAGAGCAAAGGCAAATTTTTCCTCCACAAACATCTTGATAGTGTACTTGAACTTGAATTTTTCAATATTAGAAGTGTAAGTACTCTTTGGAACGGTCTTAAAGAAAGATTTGACCACCAAAGGGATGTCTTCCAGCTGCTAGACATGAGTGGAGCACTATAAGGTTTCAAGATTTTCAGAAAGTAAATCAATATAACTCAGCCTTGTTAAGAATCCGAGCAAGATTAAGATTCTGTGGACAAGAGGTCACAGAAGAGGAATTGTTAGAAAAGACTTATTCTACATTCCATGCATCAAACATCAATTTACAACAACAATATCGCTTAATGAAATTTAAGAGATATGCTGATCTGAACTCATGTCTACTTGTTGCGGAACAGAATAATGAATTGTTAATGAAAAATCATGAATCTCGTCCCACAGGATCAGTAGCATTCCCTGAAGTGAATGCTACACAAAATGATGGTCGTAAAAATAATACACGAGGACGAGGACGTGGTCGGGGAAGGGGACGATATGATCAAAAGCGTTCTTTTGGCCCAGATCACTTTTCTAATCGAAACCATGATTATGGTCGAGGCCGTGGGCGTGGACGTGGATGTGGACGTAATCAAAGAAATAATACTTACTATGGTCCACGTGATAATAAGACCCAACCACAAAACAAGAACACAAAACGTGATGTTGAAGCAAGTACTTCTCAGAACCTTGAAGGTTCATGTTTTAGATGTGGTAGCACCGACCATTGGTCAAGAGCTTGTCGCACACCTTCACATCTTTGTAATCTCTACCAAGCTTCTCTTAAGGAGAAGGAAGTGAATTTCGTTGACCAACCTAACTATGAAAATACCGAGCTAAATGCCGATGATTTCTGCAATGATGACCTGCTATAATTATGTTTTTACTTATGACTTTGTTTATTTTCTAATGTCGTTTCCTTGTCATAAGTATGTTATGTTTGTAATAGGTATTTCCTTTTTATGAATAGATCACCAGTGGTCTTTGTTTCATGCAATATGTTTTTATAAAATAAAAATGAATATTTTACATCCCTTATTATGCTTATATTAACACTAATTATTTTATTTCATATTTTGAAGTTTAAAATGCACAAATGAGCACTTCAGTCTGGAGACCTATGTATACTAGATAGTGGTTCTACTCATACCATACTTAAATCCAAGAAACATTTCTCAAATTTAAAACCAACAAAAGCGACCATACAAACTATATCAGGTCCTGCAGACTTGATAGAAGGTATGAGAAGGGCTAGTTTTATACTAACAAATGGTACATATATTTTGACAGACAATGCTTTATTTTCTCCCAAATCCAAAAGAAATCTATTAAGTTTTCTTGATATATATCATAATAGATATGATGCACAAAGTGCGAGTACACAGAATGAGAAAATTCTGCACATTACTGATAAGAGTCGTGTACTAGAAAAACTACCACTGCTTGATTGTGGATTACATTATACACATATTAAAATGGTAGAATCACATATGGTAGTTAAAGAAAAATATGGTGATCCTGGTATGTTCAGTTTATGGCATGACAGATTAGGTCATCCAGGATCAACAATGATGAGGAGGATAATTGAAAGCACAAATGGACATCCATTAAAAGGCCAGAAGATCCTTCACACAGGTAAGATGGTTTCATGTACATCTTGTTCTTTAGGAAAACTGATAATAAGACATTCACCGGTTAAAGTTGAAAAGGAATTACCTATATTTCTTGAAAGAATTCAAGGTGATATATGTGGACCAATTCATCCATCTTGTGGTCCATTTAGATATTTTATGGTCCTAATAGATGCATCTAGTAAATGGTCTCATGTATGTCTTCTATCAACTCGTAATGTGGCGTTTGCAAAATTTCTAGCTCAACTCATTAAATTAAGAGCACATTTCCCTGACCAAGTTATTAAAAGTGTGAGACTTGATAATGCGGGTGAATTTACATCTCAAGCATTTAATGACTATTGTATGTCTGTAAGGATTGTTTTTGAACACCCCGTTGCTCATGTACACACACAAAATGGTTTAGCTGAATCATTAATTAAACGCCTTCAATTAATAGCTAGACCATTAATAATGAGAACAAAACTTCCTGTATCTGTATGGGGTCATGCAATTTTACATGATGCATCTTTAATTCACATAAGACCAAGTGCATATCATAAATACTCTCCATTACAACTCGCTTTTGGTCATGAACCAAACATTTCCCACCTTCGAATATTTGGTTGTGCGGTATATGTTCCTATTGCACCGCCACAACGTACGAAAATGGGCCCTCAAAGAAGGTTAGGGATATATGTTGGATATGAAACAAGTTCTATCATAAGATACCTTGAACCTTTAACGGGTGATGTTTTTATAGCACGTTTTGCAGATTGCCACTTTAATGAGGAAAATTTTCCAACGTTAGGAGAAGAAAAGAAAAATCAAGATAAAGATCTATCATGGTGTAAACCTTCGTTATTATATCTTGATCCTCGTACAAAACAGTGTGAAATGGAAGTACAAAGGATAATGCACTTGCAGGAAATTGCGAATCAATTACCTGACGCGTTTACAGATACAAAAAGAATTACAAAATCATACATACCAGCAGCTAATGCCCCTGCTAGAATTGAAATACCATCTAAGAAGTCTGATGATAAATTTGGTCAAGAGTCTAAAACACGTCTGAAGCATGGAAGACCAATCGGTTCCAAGGATAAAAATCCTCGAAAAAGAAAGGGTATAGAAAGTACAATTGACCCTAAAGAAAGTGTTCCTGAAGTAACACAAGATATCAACGTTTCCCCAGAAGAGGAAATGGATGATATCAGTAAAGATGTTACTATTAACTATGGTCATACAAATATATTGTGGAACCGAGGGGGAACGGAAAATATAGACGAGATATGTTCTTATACCGTTGCATGTGAAATTATGAATGATGATCCTGAACCAAAGTCTGTCAATAAATGTCAAAATAGACATGACTGGGAAAAATGGAAAGATGCTATGCAGACTGAATTAAATTCCCTTAATAAACGTAATGTTTTTGGACGTATTATACTCACACCAGGAACGGTAAAACCCGTAGGGTATAAATGGGTTTTTGTACGAAATCGAAATGAGAAAGATGAAATTATAAGGTATAAAGCTAGACTTGTGGCTCAAGGTTTTTCTCAAAGACCTGGAATTGATTATGAAGAAACCTACTCTCCGGTTATGGATGCAATAACTTTCAGATATTTAATCAGTCTGGTAGTCTCTAAAAATTTAGAGATGTGCCTTATGGATGTTGTTACGGCTTATCTATATGGATCACTTGATAGTGATATCTATATGAAAATCCCTGAAGGATTTAAAATGCCTAAAGCATTGAGTGCTAAACACAAAGAGATGTATTCAATCAAATTACAAAGATCTTTATATGGGTTGAAACAATCTGGACGCATGTGGTATAAACGTTTGAGTGATTATTTGGTAAGTAAAGGCTATACCAATAATACTATTTGTCCATGTGTCTTTATTAAGAAAACAGCATCTGGATTTGTGATCATAGCTGTCTGTGTAGATGATCTGAACCTTATTGGAACACATAAAGAAATTAATGAATCAGCTATGCTTTTAAAAAAAGGAATTTGAAATGAAGGATCGTGGAAAAACCAAATACTGTCTTGGTTAACAAATTGAGCATATGCATAATGGAATACTTGTCCATCAATCAAATTATACAGAAAATTTTTTGAAACGTTTCAACATGGACAAAGCAAATCCATTAAGCACTCCAATGGTAGTTCGATCACTCAATGTTGAAAATGATCCATTTCGACCTCGTGAAGAAAATGAAGAGGTTCTTGGTCAAGAAGTGCCATATCTCAGTGCAATTGGAGCTCTAATGTATCTTACGAATTGTACTAGACCCGACATTTCATTTGCAGTTAATTTGTTAGCAAGATTTAGTTCAGCTCCTACAAAACGACATTGGAACGGGATCAAACACATTTTTCGATACCTTCGGGGAACTGTTGATTTGGGTCTATTCTATTCTAACTCGAAACAAGAGTTGGTTGGTTATACAGATGCAGGTTATCTCTCTGATCCTCATAAAGCTAGGTCTCAAACGGGATATGTTTTCATGTATGGAGGCACAACTATTTCATGGCGTTCTCAAAAGCAAACGCTTGTTGCAACATCTTCAAATCATGCTGAAGTCATTGCACTACATGAAGCTAGCAGAGAGTGTGTGTGGCTAAGATCGATGACAAAACACATTTTGACTTTGTGTGGACTAGAGGGAGAGAAAAATCCGACTGTGATTCACGAAGATAATGCAGCTTGTGTTACACAAATGAAAGAAGGGTATATAAAGACCGATAGAACAAAGCATATACCACCAAGATTTTTCTCATATACTCAAGACTTGATAAAGGATAATCAGATTGAAATGAAATATGTTCAATCTAGTAATAATTCAGCAGATCTTTTCACGAAGTCACTCCCTACTGCAATATTCAGAAAACATGTTCACAATATTGGAATGCGTCATGTTCATCAGATGTGATAGATGTTTACATGAGGGGGAGTCACCTATACACTGCACTCTTTTTCCCTTCGCTAAAATTTTATCCCACTGGGTTTTTCTTTAGCAAGGTTTTTAATGAGGCAGTACTTCAAAGTTGAACTCTGATTTGATAATGTGTCATCCAAGGGGGAGTGTTATAAATATATACATAGATAACAATATATGGATGAACACATTTTCAACACAAGTCATCTTTTGTCAACTTAACCATCAACTCAATGTCTACTAATTAATGAAGGATGGTAAATCAATAGTGAATTTTGTAGTATAAATACCTTATCTTGTAATGAAGAAAATGCACCTCTTGTATGAACTTTTATAAGTTATACAATTCTCCTACTTTCATTTCTCTCAAAGTTCTAAGGTTGTTTTATTAATCTTGAGCTAATCATTATTAAAATTATAACAGTTCATTCCATAAACTTACATTTCAAAAAGTTTTAGCACTTCTAACTTTTTTAATGAAAATTTTAAGCCTCAAACTTGTTGCAACCGGATATTTTAACCACTTGACTTCCTATAACATGTTTTAAACATCAAACTTGACCGGTAAGAATACACTTTAATCTTTAAATATTACCCTTAAAAATGGCTTAATCCGTCAACTTTTTTACTAAATGTTTTAATTATGGTAAATTTGAGGATTAAACTATTTTCAAGTGAAAACTTTGATGATTAAACGTATTTTACCTAGCAAATTTGAGGTCTAAAACAAGTTATAGGAAGTCAAGTAGCTAAAGCACTTAGTTGCGACAAGTTTGATGATTAAAACTTTCAATAAAAAAAGTTTATCTTAACCATTTTAAAATGTAGAATTTAGATATTAAACCATATTCCAACTTTTTAATCTCAAACATATTTGAGAAATTAAACCATTTTTAATTATAAAGTGAGGATTAAACTGTATTTTACCTAACAAGTTTGAGGTTTAAAACGTCTTATAAGAAGCCAAATGGCTAAAACATCATTTTGCAACAAGTTTGAAGATCAAAACATTTATTAAAAAAATTTTAAAAGTTATATAAGTCATCAATTATAATTGTACAATTAATGGCAATAAAGTTAAAACATTATTGGTTATAATTAAAAAGAAATTTAAAATGATTATAAAATATTTTAGAATGATAAAACTAAGAATTTGGTTAAATATGATATTTTGAAATATTATAAAGAGAAAATATGATATTTGTAAATTAAGGTGGGCAAATACGATTTTATATGATTTAAAAAGGGCATATATGAAATTATCTTTAGTAATTTTGACTCTAAAAGTCTAAATTGATTTTTTGATTTTAAGTGAATGAATGGTCAAGATTAAATATTATTTTAAATGAATAGTTCAAACCGTCTAATAAGTTTTATCAAAATAATCTTTTATTTATATTGTGGGTAATCCAATTGAAGGAGCATGAATTGAACGACTAACATTGGTTCTTGTGGTTTTCGTACGAAAAACAGTTCTCGTTTAAACTTATATATATATATATATATATATATCAACATACAACTTGTATATTTATGTCTATTGGAAATCGAATTAGATATTATTTTTAAATATACATCATTATAACAAAAGTTAGAGTTTGTATAGTATTGCCCCGTTTAAAATTTGTTTCAATTGATACCATTATTCGTTGCTAAAATCAAATATTGACAACAAATGTTTTAAAAATAATTTATTCATGATAATTGTTTAGAAAAGTAACTTATTCATAATATTCAGCCCAATTAAAATTCGATATAAGAAACACAAAATCATTTTTTGTTGATAATGAAGAATTGAAGACTAACTAGGAAGGAGAGGTCTTGGGTTCAAGTCTCTCTGAAGAGTTTCTTTATAGGAATAGCTGAGGGTCACTCCCTCGTTGGTGAAAGCAGTCCTACCGAATTAATTAGGGGGGTGTAGTTGGAGTGGTTCGAAACCGGGACCCGGATTAGATTAACCGGTTTCGATCCTGTGCCACTACCGCTGAGGCGAAGCTGTTCAAAAAAAAACTAGGAGCGTTTGAAAAGAAATGTGGTAAAGAATTTTAAAAAATTATTAAATAAGAATTTTCACTTTTATCATTAGAGTTTAATAAGTATTTTTTTTCTTTTTCTATTAAGAACAAATGAAAAATCAGATTTGAACACATTCATTTTTATATATCCTCTTGCTAAATCCTTTCATTTATCCACTTACTCATTAAATCAAAAAGCGACCAGGACTCAAAACAGGTATCAAAATAAAAAAAGGTAAACAAGGAAATAATTAGTAGATTAGGCATGCAATCATTTAATTGGTAGAATAATAAAATATAAAAACTTAACGATGTCGAATTTGTGGTCTATTATCACCATAAACTTATAATTTCGACAAATGAAAATAATACATGCAATTAACATAGTATAAATTAAGTGATGTTGTAACATATTACTTAAATTCTTAAAACAATAAAATGATCTTCATCCCCTTATTAAAGTAATATGTGAGAGCAACATCACTTATTTTTTTAACAACAAAACACACCTTATCCTATTCATGAATCTGCTTTCTTTTGTTCACTATAAGACTTGTACTCATAACTTTGGAAAACACCTATTACACTGAGTACTGATAAGGTATAAGCTCTTGATGAAAGTAAACATTAAATGAGCTGCTCCTTAGCTTCATATATCTTAAACCATCGGAGCTCAAGCTCAAAATCATCACCTTTAATAAGTTGAGGTAGAGCTTGTGCTTAAAAAAATCAAAATGAGACTGGCATAATAAATACTAGTCTTGAACTCAACTCGTTTACATCCTTAATTGCAAGTATAATGCTCAATGTTCTAAATAACGTAATGCAATGACGACATGATCAATCCTCAAGCTTTAGAAGTCATGTCGAGACCACGTCATTTATAAGACGTGACTTAAGCCAACAAGTTGTATATAAATTATAATTATATACACACAATTATGCAAACAAAAACAAATAAGATTTATAATATCATTTATCGTTATTATTCTTTATTGTTAACATATCTAACTATTCCTTCAAATGTAATAACGTGACTTATAACAATTAAAGACATATATAACATATCAACAAGGTCAAAGCTCAAATCTTGACAAAACCATAACAAGCTTTTTATAAGAGAGCTAGGAATGGTAACACCCTTTCACACTCATCATACTATCACGTTAGTGTTTTTTCTTTTATCACTCAACCCACTACTCAATCTCATAACGATTACTCCATACCACACCAAATTTTGAAAACCATATATTACCTCAATAACAAACAAAATTAAAATAAATATATAAATGATCCTACACACTCACTATATTACTATCACCTAAATGGTAGTCACCATATCCCCTTTCACCACACGTTGATAGTGTAATACCACACCCACCAGCCCAAGTGGTTTACCCTTTATCTATAACGCCACTATTTGTGAATATATTATTGAGAAATTAAAAAAAAAGGTATATCAAAAAACAACACTAAAAAGAAAGTAGGACTACCCCACTTCCAAAATCTCTCACAAGCCACAAAGAATTTGTGGCTCACAATTTCTTCCCCTTCCAACGTGTCATCCCCTCACCTCACCTTTTTAACCCTCACTACTACTCCTGCCAAATTCAACATTTACGTTACAATTCAATTCAAAGACTCCCCCGCCGATAAATCTACCGTAATGTCGGAAGTCAAAGATCCAGCCATCAAGCTTTTCGGCAAGACGATTCAGTTGCTCCATCTTGATGATGTTGTTCTTCCTAAACCTAATGAACAACAACGATCTTCTTCCCTAAACATGAAGGTAATTGATAGGCACACGAGTCTTTTGTAGTGATTTATTGGGTGGTTGTTAGATTTTGATTTGAGTGTTCTGATTTTCAACGTTTCCTTGGCTTTCATATTTGCGTTTTAAAGACTTGCAGGTGTTTGAGGAAATGCATGTGTAGATACGAATATTGAGTTTTTTTTATTAAAAAAATTGTTGATCAACCCGTTTCTTAGGGTTTTTAAGAATTGAATCTTACTTGAATTTACCTTTTGCTTTTATGGTTTTACTTTGATTGTAATGTAAAGTTTGAAATTTTTCGATTTACAAGAGTCAAAGATTCATTGTGTGTCAAGGCCCATGTAGATTAATACATGACTCAAATCTTGTGGTTTCTAGGGTTTATCTCATATCCGTTAGTTTAAATTTCATATCTTTAAACATAATTCTGTCACTTGATCATCCCTGTGTTTAAAAATTTTATTTATTTGACGTGCAATTCACTACATTCTTCTAGATTTCAAAGTTAAAACTTGATTGACCTCTGTTTCTTTATGAAAACTAGAGTTCGGCTTGGATGACCAGTGACTCGGTTTAATTCTTTCATAGGAAATTAAGATTCAGGGGCGTATAGACTTATATTTAGTAATTATAAATAAATAAAAAATACAGAAATAGGGTAAAAAGTATTTCAGTTTGAAGCGATTAATATGCTTCAATGTTAAGATCCAAGGTGTTTGTTCAAATTTGCCACTTTTAGTACCACATAGCTTATGCAAACATTCCTTGCTAAGAAAAGATTATTCATTATACATTATCAATACTTAAATAGGAAGCTTCGTCTTTTAATATTTGCATCAAAATATGCCTATTCGACAAAGGATATATTCGCTGCTTCTACTTATTTTTATCCTGAAAAAGAAATTTCTATTTCATTAATAATTCAAATAATAATTTCAGAAAAGATTGGCGGAAGAACATGCCACATCTCAAATAGAAGACACCTGCTCTAATCAATCAACATCTTCTGGAATGAACGATGATCCTAAAACACCAACTGCAGATAAAGAAACTTCATTAACAAAAAAGGAAAATCCCAACTCAGAAGACAAACCACAAAAACCAGACAAGATTCTCCCCTGCCCTAGATGCAACAGCATGGATACTAAATTCTGTTACTACAATAATTACAATGTTAATCAGCCTCGGCATTTTTGTAAACACTGTCAAAGATATTGGACTGATGGTGGTACCATGAGAAACACGCCTGTTGGTTCTGGGAGACGAAAGAACAAAACCTCATCTTCGGCTTCTTATTACCGCCAACTCATCATTTCTGAAGCTCTTAACCCCTCTTCAAAAACCAATGGCAGAGTTCTAAATTTTGGCTCTGATGTTCCTCTTTGTGAATCCATGAATTCAGCCCTCAAATTTTCTGATAAAGCACAGAGATCAGAAGATGATCACTCGGGTTTTGCTTCAAATTCGGTAGAAAATGGCGGGAATAATGGTTTTAGCAAAAGTCAAAAGTACCCTCTTCAAGTTGCATGTTCTCCTGCTCCTACATGGGCTTATCCATGGAACTCTGCTCAATACAGACCGCCTATGAATCTTGGTCATTCGGGTATTCCAGTAAACTTCTATCCAACCCCACAATACTGGGGTTGTAATGTACAAGTACAACCAAACCCATGGAGCATGCCATTGGTAACCCCTAGTTCTCCATTAGGAAAGCATTCTAGAGATGGGAATTTGCTGTCTCCTTCTATGAATTCAGGGAATGAAGAGTTTTTAAAAGATCAAGATTCAGAGAGTGGCATTCTGATCCCAAAGACTCTTAGAATCAACGATCCAAATGAGGCTGCAAAAAGCTCGTTTTGGTCAACACTAGGGATCTCAAAGGATGAACATGGTAATAATTCAATTAATGGTGGTAATTGGCACAAGGTTTTTCAATCCATTGGTGATGAGAAGAATGAATATGCTGCTACTTCTTTGGTCAATCTGCAAGCTAACCCTGCAGCCTTATCAAGATCACTCAATTTTCATGAGACTTCATAGGTTGCAATAGATCAAAACAGAGATTAAAGAGGGGAAAGGTTAGAGACTATAGAGGGGTGACTTTGATTTTGGTTTGTGTTGACTGTAGGATTGTAAAGTGTGCAGGTTTTATTGTACATGACTATAGAGAAATAATTGTGTTTAATAAAGGGAATTGAGATAAAAAAGAAAGAATCTTGAATGTGCCAAAGTGAAAGCTGCTGCTGATGATGATGATGACTAAGTGAATCTAATTCAGGAATTTCACACAGTTTTCTTCTGCTTCTAGTGCTTAATATGTCATCAACTTTTATCTGAAGTCTACAATTGCGCCAATTGCAATAATGTTGTCTTTGAAAGGTTTCAAGGAATGAAATGTATACATAATGATCAAGTAAGTCTTGATCAGTTTGAATATCATATTTTGTATCTTTTTCAGTAGATTATTAGAAATGCTTCAATAAAAAAATAGTAAAACTGCCATCTTTCTAAATCTGGTTTCCTTTCATATTATATTCATCTTGTGGTTATGTTCTATACTTCTATTTAACATTTAGACAAAGGGGAAAAGTTCAAACGACTATTAATAGGGGTATTTGCTCATTTATATATATACTCAACCGTGAATTGCATCGAGGTGGACCATCATTAATGAAGACTTGATTTTCCCAAACCGCTCTTCATAAATGCGTTATTAATGAGCCATTAATGAGTTTTTATAGTTATTAGTCATTGTTTTATTTTAATCAATGATCAAGATTTGTTCTCATGGTTCCCATACGAAAAATAGTTTCGTTTAAACCCTCCTAGTAGACAAAAAAAAAAGACATAAGTTTTAGCAAATTAATTTATAATATGGTTTCTTTATCTTCTAAGAAAACCATTTATGATGAGAAGATTCTAATATCAAATGTACCAACTGTGCATGGAATTATGGAAATATCATGGTAAGAAGGTCATAATTGGGATATTATGGATGAAGAAGGGTAGAATTGACAAAAAGAAAAAAAGAAAAAAGAAAGGGGGTTTTGTGTGTGGGTTCCTTTGGGTGAGGATAGGCATGAATCTAATTCAAGAAAACCAAATCAAAAACCCCGTCACTTTCGACCAAAAAGCTGGAAAGAGAAAGTGAAGCATAAAAGTTTTCATTTTTCTTCTCAGCTTTACATTCCATTCCATTCCATTCTTTTTCTATAATTATATTTTCTTTGGAATCAACAAAAACAAATTTATACATGTCTTTGAGTATTTGGTGTACTTGCCTTGTAAAAGTAATAGTAAATAATAAGTTGCAAAATCTTTAGAAAAGGAATAAAGAGACGTAATAATTATACTGAGAATCCTATAATATTACGCGAGTACACAACATGTTGTGTTTTATAGTACAAGGAGCGGGTCATATAAAATCACACTTACCATCTCATCACACCTTAGCGCTCCGTTCTCGAGTTTTTTAAGGAAAAAAAGGGGAGGGAAAGAAAAAAGATAATTAGGTTGTGTTCTTGAGTTGAAAGAAAAAGGAATAGGAAACCCTTTCCTTCCAAATTATTTCATCTTTGGGAGGATGGTTTTTTAACCAAATAACCCCTCTTTTCCACTCGTTAAAAAAATTTAAGAACACACAACACTAAGATAGTGTTTGGTTTATGGACTTGAAATCCTAAGGATTCCAAATCTCATGAGATTTCAAATCCCTTAGGATTTCAAATTTAATCGCATCTCTTGTTTGGTTCATGTAAAAGACATTAGGGTTTATAAGACAAAGATGGTGAAGAAGTCAACTTGCCTTCACAACTTGACTGGCTCGGAGACAGGGAAGGGAAAGACGGTGAAGGGAAAGACGGTGAAGAGCGGCGAAGGCGGTGAAAGGAGACGGAGGCGAAGCGGAAGTGGTGAAGGGTGACGACGGCGACGGAGGCGGAGTCAATGTGAAGGGTGACGACGAAGACAACGGGGGAGGCGGAGTTGGAGAAGGGCGACGGCAGCAGAGGCAGAGTTAGGAAGGGTGACAACGGAGACGGGAAAGGGCAACGGCGGAGATAGGAAACAGTGACGGCGGAGGCGGGAAAGGTTACGACGGTGGCCGGATAGGGTAGTGAAGGAAACGATGGACAAAGGGAGATGACAACAAATGCAGAGATGGTGAAGGACAATGGTCACGGCGGCAGTGGTGGCCGACAATGGTGATACCGGTGACAGTTATGACGGTGACTGATTACGGTAACGACAATGAGAGTGAAGCGTCGGTTGATGTAGTGAAAATGAACTATGAATTGTTGGTTAGATAGGTCCTGATTTTGAAATGCCACATATGAGGGATTTAGAAATACTCTCCCTCCCCTAAAGATTTGAAATCCCACACCTATAAGATTTGAAAACCAAATCTCTTCCTTCTTATTTTCAAACATGGGATTTCAAGGGATTTGAAATGAAAATCTTGCGAAATCCTACTAACCAAACAGACCCTAATGTTTTTCTTCTCTTCCCATTTATTCCTTTCCAAAAAATAACTTTAGAACACAACGTAAAAGAGTGGTATCACACCCACCTCCTAAATAGTCGTCCCAACACACCATTCAGTGATAGAATTTGAATGTAAAAGGCTTTGAGGATTGCCTTCAATATTATTCATCAATAAATAGCAGAAGTATACAAAATTACATGAGGAATTATAGGACTATACAAGACAACCTATTACTAACCATTGATTACAATGATATTTGAATTTAATCTAATTTAATTATGAGCTGGAATTCAATGCATATTACAACCAAAATACAAGTTTGAATTTTTTTAAATAGGTAAAATCATGAAAGCCATTAGTAAGTTAGTTAGCATGTCAGACGTTATTACACATATATATCTAGAATTCGCGAATTGAGTTTAATTAACAAATTTTCTTGTTGACTAAAGTATTAATCGTTTTGTTCTTCGTTCTAAGGCTACCCGTACCATGCAAGCCGAATGGCTCGGGTTGGGCTTTGGCTAACCCGGGTTCCTTCAGGAACACCGGTACTACCCTCTCAAACGGAGAGGTCCTGGCTCCCCACACCCGTAGCTACTCGACTGTTTTTTTATTGTGTAAGAGAGAGTAATGAAAGAGAATATTTAGGTAGTTTGTGTTAGGTGTTATTTGGATTTTGGGTATGAGTGAAAAAAGAAAAAAAATATAATATGGCAACTAATGTAACATTTGGTTGGGTTTGGTTTAAAATAATCACTACTCATGATCTAATCTAATTAATTAATATGCGTAGCGATTTTCGGATAATTAAGTAGTTGATTTCATCACGATTTGATGTCTATGTTATATATATATATATATATATATATATATATCTTACTCATATATAATGTATTTACCATAAAAAAAACTCTTAAGTTTTAGAAGAGTAAATTTACTAAAATACCCCTCCTTTATACATCTCCTTTACCCCTCCTTTAAGTCCACAATTAATGAATTTAAACAAATAAATATTGAAAACATAACCGACAATTAATGAATTTAAACCAATACTTATAACTGAATTATTTCTAACCACATATTTTTAATAATAACTTTTGATTCATGAGATCACCATACTTATAACTGAATTAAGTCTAATCATATATTTTTAATATTAACTTTTGATTCATGAGATCACCTAAATTCCTGTTTTTAATAAATCAAGTTCAGGAGATTTCACAAACACCAAACAAATGAAAGAGTCAAAGAGTTGAAATTTATAAACATTGCATTCTAACTCAATTACATAATAATTGAAACTATGAAACATTACACACACATATACATACACATATATAATCAACAACTTCATGATTCAGCCATGCGACAACATTCTTCCAACAAACTGAAAGACAAATAACTCAGAGTTAGCAATTTAATTCTTAATTTCAAAGTGGCTCTCGTAAAGAATCTTCACAAACTCATATTGGCCCTTTATGATTATTCTGCACAAAACTCATCACAACCTCCTCTTTATTCACCGACGTCGCATTGCGCGGGTATCCCACTAGTTTATAATAATCCATTAATTAGTTTTAACTATTTAAAGAACTCATTTTAATGATGCCGAAGAAACGAATATACCTTATGCTTGCTTGTATATTTATTATTATCTCTTAGGAATTGTTTTCAAACATTTTTATTACATTGTTTGGCTAATGTGTATTATATACTTTAGCAATGTTTTAACCATTATATGTAGTTTATCTTATTTATCCCTTAATTTAACCACTAAAATTTGACTATGCTTTAATCATTTAAAGAATTTTTATTGTACGTATTTGAAAAAACCATTATGATTGATACTTGTCATAATGGCTTTGTAATTAAAACATAAGTCATTTACCGGTTAAAAAAATTGTCAAACAAAACTTCAATATTAAGTATCCAAAACTTAATTACTTTCGTGGTATATATTACCAGGTTAAAATGTATGCTTCTAATATCACTCATGATGGATGATCTCGCACTTATAAACAATTCAAATAAAAAAACATTAATCATTTCAACACTTAATTGTTATTCATTTAAATAGTTATAAATTAACAATATCTACATACTAAGTGCATATATCTTTTACTTATATTCTAGTTCAAATGCCCGTGTAAACACACTAGTAATTAAGAAAGTATTATTTTATATTTGTTTATTTAAATATATAATCGACGAAAAAAAACATTATGAAACTTTTTTGAAAACTAAAAAAGTTTTATATTAAAGTTAGTTAACATAGAAAATTAAATGATGACAACTTTAAAAATTAATGTAATATTTAATTACGATAAGATTTTATATTATATAATAATCATAGATAATGAATTAATGATAATAAAAAGCTTGAACATTTATTTCTAAATTAATGCAGTGAATAAAAAGTTTGAATTAGATAAAAATTGCAGCACAAATTAAATTTATTTTAAATCAAAACCAAGTTGAAAAATTGATTTATATGAACTTGGGTTATAAATATAATATACGGTTACTCTAAATAATGTTATTATATTAAATTAGTATATATGTTTTTTAATCCTATTATATTTAATCTTAATTTACATATATTATATTATTATCTAACAAATATGTTTAAGTTCTTTTAAAATTTAAATAATATTTTTTACTAACTATATTATCTTCTCTAGAATTGAATTTTAAAAATTGAGTTTTCAATCTTAACTATTAAAAGTCAAAATTTGACTTTTGATTTTGATAAAATGAATGGTTAGGATTTAATTTTAATTAAATAAATGATTAAGATCTTCTAATTAAATTAATAAATGATAGTCTTGTATTTATATCTATACTACTATATTAAGCATACAACACTCTCTCTCCTTTAAAAATTAAGAGTTCTTATTTTTCAATCAAAACTAAATCTCCACTCTTAATTTTATTTACATTAATCTCAACTATTAATTCATTAAACTTTTCACCTACTTCTCTTCTTTAACAAATAAATATCTTGATTACGACAAATTATATCTTATTTTTTTTAAAATTAAACATACATTTCAATTTTCTTTTAAGTAAAAGTTTATAAACAATATTACACACTATTAAATAAAAAACTTTCATATAATATAAATTTGATATATTATACTACGTAAATTATTTCAAATTTATTGTAACATTCATGTTTCATTAATAAGCATCATTGCCTCCTCCGCCCTCGGCACCACAAGTATTCAGAATCATTCTTCTTTGAACGTTGTCATCGCATTACGCGGGTACACCACTAGTTAGAAGATTATACATGTACAAGAAAACAAAAGATATAGATATAAACATGTAGGGATTGAGTGGGGGATATGGGTAGCGTTATTTTCAATATTAGATATCCACAAATAACATCATGGAATTATTCGGACCCGAAACTTAGTTTAGTTTTGTTATAATCTCTTGTTTTTTCCTCTTTTATTACCTAGTTTTCTTTGTTCATTTCTTTCCATATGTGGACATAATTTATTTTCTATTTTTGCCAAATTTTAAAGAAGCTACGGTTTTAGTACCATCTAATGATCTAAGTTATACCAGCATACCAAAATCTTGGAATTATGATAATTAAATTATGTTTTTATATAACAAAAACCTGAATTAATTTGAATCTCAACCAAATAGCGTATTACATGAATGAAGGAGTGCATGAATGAGGGAGTGCATTTCTTAAACTTTATTTTAAAGAATCTCAACCAAATAGCGTATTGCATGAATCTCAGCCGAATTTTAAAGAAGCTACATTTTTAAACTTTATTTTAAATATATATGTGCTTGAATGAGGGAGTGCATGATTAAATGGCGGTGGTGAAGACGATGTTGTTAGTGGCGAATATGATGTTGGTGGAGTTAACAATTGATGGAAATTGATGGTGGCAAGCGATGGTTTATGATAGCAATGATTGTGACATGTGGTGATGGTAGGGATAGGTGGTGGTGATGATGGGGTAGTGATTATATATGCGACGAGTTATGACACATCCATATCTATTTAGTTATTCATCGATCACTCATATCTATTTTAGTTTGTTATTAACCTATATCTATATTCATATACATTTAAAATGGTTTCATCCTTCCATATCTATTATCCATTTAAAATATCATAGTTTTATATATATATATATATATAAAAGTTATGATCTTTGACTCGCGCGTAATTTGTTGGTATAAATAACTTAATATAGCTACATTTAAAGAATGAAGCATACTTATTATTTTGTGACTACAGAAAATTATAATTTTGAATATTATGAATATAGAGGAGGGTTCAAATGAGAACTATTTTTCATACGAGAATCAATCTTGGCCGTTCATTTTAGATAATGAAATCATGGATGAAGAGCGTTGGGGGATTGAGTGTGGCAGAGTGCATGTAGGAAATTCATGTGTGAGCAATCCAATCGAAGGAGGGGGAATTGGATGGCTAAGATTGGTTCTCGTACGAAAAACAGTTCTCGTTTAAACTTTTGTCTATGAATATAAGTGTGGATATATATATATATATACTATGTAGTTATAAATCCTTAACTTCATATCTATATATAATTTTTAAAAGAACGTGAAATAGATAAATTTATATACTTAGTTACATAAAATGTAATTTATGAAAACCGATTAACGAATTCGTCCATGATTGAAAAATCGTCATCCACATTTGCTCTCTAAACATCCAAGTTGGCTCTATATAACTTCATGTTTTCATCCATACTCATCACCAGTGATCAAGTCAGATAGATGATGATTGTTGAAAATATACATTTTATTTTGTTATAACATGATATTTTCTCTCATTTTGTTCTTTGGGACACTTTCATCTTTGAGCGAATTAAGGTTCAGTGATTGTTTCATGCTCGATTATTCATATATTAGTTGAGTAATCGGTAGTTGTGAGTGATAGGTGTGGTTAGTACGTAATATATTTACTTTTTCTTATAATATGTTGATCATGTTAAAAACTAATGTATGTCAAGCATTACCACTAACTTTAAAACTAAAATATTTCTAACATTTAAAATTTTAAATTTTAAAAATATTAAATCAATGAGTATTTTGTTCTTTTTAATTTGATATTCATATTGTTATTTCAAAAATTTATTCTTTTAAATAAAAAATTACACCAACATAATACGTCTTTCATTGAAAATTTGCACATATAATGTCTAACAATAGTAAAATAAGTAACGCTTTTGTAACCCAACATCATGAACATAAATTTGTGTACATGGTGGTAGTTTTTCTAGGTTTTTTTAAATTAGAACGTTCGTTCATGTGCAATTCAACGGTGATTAAGTGCCAAATGAAGAGAGAAAATCAATTTAAAACATATGTAACCATTTGATTCTTTTTATTATACAAGAAAATCAAGGTGATTAAGTACCAAATTGATGATTAAGATTGGTTTTTAAATACACAAAACTATATATAGCGAGGTTCTTAAGAATCAAGTTTATTGCGAAAACAAAGATAACCAATCTAAATCAATGATTATTTTTTTAATCATTTTGTATTTTTATTAAAAAGGGTGACATTGTCAAATAATCTCTAAATTGATTTTCTAATTCTATTCAACACCATGATTGCTGTTGATGACCATGACGACTACTAGTGATTGCATAGTTGCCCATCACCACCGACAACCTTCTATTTCCGTCGATGATTACCGTCATATTGCACATGTATAAGCTTTTATATAAAATTATGTACAAGCTTTTATATAAAACCCCACAAATGTGATCAAGATTATACCCAAAAGCATGGCCTTGTTTTTCACTCGCATATGTGTAATTTTAGTTAAATTTTATTGGTTTAGACATGTGTAATTTTCAATGGGTAATTGCATTATAGGGCTGCGTATGCGTAATTTTAATTAGAAACAAATTTTTAAGGGTTTTTTCTTGTATTCAAATTTTATTTTAAAGCTATTTCGTCTTATATCTTTGTCATAACATACGAGTAATTAGTGGACATGCTTAACGACCTTTTTATTAATCTTTTCAATCTTCAAAATATGTATGACTTCATAATTTTTTAGTAATAATGTAATATCGAAATCCTCTCACATTATACATAATATGTAATAAAAACATGTATTAGTTGATTTAGATTTTATGAATGACGCTAAACACAAATAAATACATACATATATACATACACACAAATAGGGAAAAGTTTAAACGAGAACTGTTTTTCGTATGATAACTAAGAGAACTATTTGTAACACCATTAATGAGCTCTTATTATTATTAGTCATTGATTTAAAGATTGATTCTCGTAATTATCACACAAAAAATAATTCTTATTTGAAGCGTCATATATCCGGACAGTGGCCGGACATAATCCTAGTTTGTAGTTGTTCTAGGCTTTTAGCACATTTTTTTTTCACCCATTTCATTTTTAACAAAAATCTTTGAGCGAATTATATATGTTTTAAAATTTTGATGATAATTAAGTAGTTGAACTCACGTCACGTTTTACACATTTGTTTTTGTCTAATAATTCTATTACGTACATTCTGTTAGTTTTATAAGATTCATTTATGTAATTTTGTAACAAGTTTTTTTTTTTTTGTTGTTGAATTAATGTACAAAGAATCACTTATGTAATTTCGTTTCTTCTAGGGGGTCTCTTGCTACTTTTGTTATATTAATATATCATGATCATCCCTCATGGCGTTCAGAAATAAAAATATAAAATTATGTTATTTCTTAGAATAAATAAATAAACAATCATATAATTCAAATGGATCGGACTTGGATCCGAAACGAGTAGTAGGCACTTAACTGGGCTTCTAATGGAAATTTGGGGTCAAGTTAGCCGAAAGCCCGAAACCCCCGAACGTAAGGAAGTGTGGTCTGTTTTCTTTATTTTATTTTATTTGTCCATTATGGAACCTCAAAAAAGTCATCTTTCTAAAGCTGAAAATTAAAGATAATTTTCAACTTTTCTAAAATATAATTAAAAGATAACAAAAAAGTGACAATCCATGTTTATCAAAATTTTCCAACTTTTCGATCGCACATAAAGTCATATATATACGTAATTGAATGTGTAATTTATATATATATAATGATATTTGTTTGATTTTTTATTAATTTTTTATTAATGATATATAGTGAACAACGAAATTATATTTTTAACGTGTATTTTGTCCAAACACTTTAATTTTAATTTATTCAAAATAGCAGCAAATTTTGTATTTCTATCCTAAATAAGGAGTTTTATATTTTCATCATGTTCCACAAACATGTTATCACGTTTTAACTAGGTTTAATTTGAGGAGTCGATATATATTCTAATGTAAGCAGTCTAATTATGTTCATCGATGTTTTCTATATTTTCCCGACCATCCAAAGTATCTAACGATGATTGAATTCATGTCTCTTCCCAAGAGTTTAATTTCTAAATTAGAATTTGTCAAAGACGTTTTGCAATCTTCATATCATTAAGGTAGTGGAAATTGTATAATGGGGATTGTTGATATAACAAAATCTAGAAATTGGAAACTTATATGATACACATATTTTCTAAAATGGGAAATGAAAAGTCCATAGCTTTTAAGCAAACGTGTTTTCTAAATTCTCTTTTGAAAGCTGAAAATAAAAATTCTACTATTTTTCTAAAGACTTTGTCAAAAAAAAAAAAAAACTGAAAAACAATTTTCCACAATCAAACATAATTTTTTGAAAGAGCCAAAAATTTCTATTAATATAGCTAAACTTTATAACACTACAGAAATTTGAAGGAAACCCTAATGAGTGACATCACATGGCTTGCATGTACGATTTATTGAGTAAAAAAGATGTTAACTAGTTATTTAACAACTAAAGGGTTTGTAGTTTAGCGGTATTTAGATGTTGAAAAGTGTTTCTTATAGTCTATGATCATGTGTTCTAATCACGTTGTGAACAAAAGATGTATATTTTGAAGTAGATTAATGTATTTGTGTGTTCTGCTATTTAAAAAAAACTAGCTCTTTGCCATTCTGAATCTCTTTGATTTACCTCTAATCTTGTTTCAACCTCGTACAATTCTTTCTTTTGCTTACTAACTTCTCTCGTACGGGAAAATGGAGGATCACAATATAGCATGTTACGATTGGATAAGCTTATATGGTAAATTAATTCTAAAGAATTAATTAATTTCTTAATAATAAGAATATGCGCCGACTTTTATAGTCAAAGTCTTAATTAGTACACTTGACGTTTATTATCATTGAACAAGACGTGTTGTGTACATCGTACATACATTCCCGTGTATTCATGAATAGAAATTTTTTTAGTAGCAAATAAGATCCACTTGAAAGAAGCTTCGTCATAATTATCACCTCCTTTTAGAGGACCCAATATTATTAATAATAATACGAATTTACTAGCAAGAAGCTAGCTACGGTCCAGAGTAAGAATCAAAATACAAAACTAAAATACAAACTGAATTTAAGAAGTACAACACCATGATATCTATTGTAATAGAACACTATTTTTGCTTGATCCAAAAATATGACATAGCTTAAACAAACTTGGAGATATCAATCTCGCAGCAATCCCATTGCCTGACTTGAAAACCCTTTCGTTTCTATATTTCCATATCAACCATAAATAAGAGTATATTACACTCTGAAACATACACAACTTTTCTCCTTTCATTTCATAATTTGTTATAAGATCACCAATTATAGTGTGGCCCGTCCCCCACCACTTAGCTATTCAAATGAGAAATGCCAAGAGAAGTTGCACCCAAAAAACACATGATCTTCGGTCTCAACCTTATTACTGCACAAGGGGCATAAATCTAAAATAATATGTATATATATATATATATATATTAAAAAGTTCATTTGAAAATCGTTTTTATTGCGAGAACCAATCTTAGCCGTCCAATTCCTTCTCCTTCAATTGGATTGCACACCCATGAATTCCTTACATGCACCTTGACACACTCAATCCCCCCACGCTCTTTATCCATGAATTCCATTATCCAAAATGAACGACGAAGATTGGTTCTAGTTGTTCTCGCACTAATAATGGTTCTCAAATGAACCCTCCTCAATCAATATATATATATATATAGGTAAGTTCATGCGAAAAATGCTTTATTTACGAAAAGTGCGAGAAACAATCTGGGCCATAGGATTAATTATTTAATGGTTAAGATTAACAATGACAATTTGGTAAATAAATTAAAACTTATGGATATCATTTAAATTAATAAAAGGGTAATTTAGTAATTAAACTCTCCTCTCTCCAATCTCTCTCTATCCCGTAATACTCTCATGGTCTCACCTCCACCAATTCCACTTTCCCTTTTAAAACCCTAAAATTGATTATTCTTCTAACCCTTGAGTCCCATTTACACCTCCACATAACATATGTTCCTTCCCAGCCCGCCGCTGATACACCCATACCACCCCCACCGGTGATAAGCGCATCCCATTTCTTTGATGCTAATCTGAAGCCTAGCGCCACCCATAAATGGCGAGTCAGATCCAACAACAGATCTGAAACCTAGCGCAGCCAAGCACTTCCGTCACCCCGTTAAAGGAGCCACCACCGACAAGCACCTCTTCCTAAAACCTTCGCCGCCGCATCACCGTAGAACGTAGTTTCTTAATGGGGCGCTGAACCACTGAGTTCATGGCCGCCGACGCATCATCGAGTGACCACCCTTCCCAACTTTGTCTTCGTTGCTTTTTTTGGTTGTCGCGATGAACCACCGCCATCTACTCTACCACCGTCAACTAGTTAGGTTTTGGTATCCCTAAATCTTTCTGTTTTTTACTGCCGGTCCAAGTCTTCGTCGAAGTGAATGACTATGCACCAATTTAATTTTGCAAGTTTTAATGTCTACTGATGTTCTTATCATTGTTTACTATCTTTTGGTTTTGATTTGTAATGATAAAAAATGTTTAATTTTTAGTTTTAGTTTATTATTGTTCATTAATCATTAGTTTGAAGAAAGATTTATGATTTGTTCTAACATAATTTGAAATTTTAGTTTGGTTGTTTATTGTTGTTAACTAATGAACATGGAAAATGGAGATAATAATGATTGTTTTTTAGTAATGAACACAGAAATAAAAGTTTTTTTTTGCTTCTAATATGGTGTTCAATAATAAACCACCACCAATGATACTTTGGAAAAAATACAGGGAGCAGTAAAAAAATGAAAATCCTACATTGTATTCGGTAGTGAACATCATATACATAACGAACGTGTTACACATAACGAAAATTTTTATAAATCCTACTTTGTATTCAGTGCTGAACACCATATTAATAATAAAATAAAAATAAATTATATAAATTTGGAATTAATTAGAGAGAGAAAAATTTAATTAGAGGAGAGAGAAAAAAATTTATTTACAAATTTACCCTTTTGAATTAAATAAAAATATTAATTATGATTAATGTAAACCATAAGATAAAAAACAAATTAATGGCTGAAATTACTTCTCACACTTTTCCTAAATAAAACACTTTTCGCATGAACCCTCCTCTATATATGTGTATATATATATATATAGGGGAGGGTAATGCGAAAAGCACTTTATTTGCGAAAAATACGGGAATCAATCTCATCTACTCATTTGTATTTGATCTAGCGGTCTAAATTAATCATATTTTATATTTATTTCTAATTTAAAAGGGTATTATAGTAAAATAAAACTTTTCTCTCTCTCCAATATATTTTTGTCACTTATTTCTCTCTCCTAAATTTTGAATAAAAACAAGAATAAATTAAAAATTATTTACGAGTAAACCATTTTATTTTATGTAATTCACCGATGAACACAACCCAAAATATTTATGAGTTTTTTTATCACTATTGTGTTCAACAATAAACACAGCCAAAAGTATACAAGTTTAAAATAAAATTTACAATATTCAATACTGAACTTAGCTAAAAATTTGTAAGTTTTTCCATCATTACTATTTTAAGTCAATTAATATCATATTGTTCACCAGTAAATTTAACTTGTTCCCCACAAACAACTATTGAATATGTGAGTTTTTTCACAAACAACTATTAAAATTATAATATTCAATACTGAACAAAAGATAAATATGTGAGTTTCCATCATTACTATTTTAAGTCAATTAATCTCAGATTGTTCATTAGTGAATTAAAAGCTTGTTCATAGAGAACTATATATAATCAATAATATTTCTAGTTATTCACCTCAAATCGTCACTATTCAACAATAAACAAAGACAAAAAAACATGACATAAAAACCTAGAATTTTACTTTTCTTTGCACAATTGTAATTACCAACCCAAATAAACAAATCAAAAAAAATATCAGATTAACACACATGCAAAATTTAAGGAGTTTTAGGGTTCTCCGGCGAGGGGTTTGCTTTAAAGCATCAGATTAACACTATTAGATGGGTCGCCGCAAAATTCAGATTAACACATATACGCAAAATTCTAGAGTTCGTTGGGTAAAATTCAGATTAACACTATCTGATGCTTTGACAATAAATCTGATGCTTCGACAGTAAAATTCTAGAGTTCGTCGGGTTCTCAGGCGATAGTAGATCTGATGCTTCGATAGTAAATCTCATGGGTCGATCGAAGAACAGTGCAGCGGTGAGGGTGCGACCATGGGACATACCTGGTCACTGGTTATAGATTAAACTGCGTCGACATACGAACAAAGGCACCAAATAGACGGGGGAAAGGTTGGTGGTGCTCGGTGCCAGACGGGGGAAAGGTTGGCGATCTGGGCGACAGCGAGGGTGGCGGACTGGCGGCGATCTGGTGGCTCCATGGTGACCTCGATGGTGGCTCCATTGTGACATCTACCTACCTCCTTCGGTGACCTCATGGTTGCAGGGTGACGGCTGGTAGCGTAAGGAGAGCATATACAAATTAGGGTTCTCAAATGGGGAGGTGTCTTAGATATATATATATATATATATATATATATGTGTGTGTGTGTGTGTGTGTGTGTGTATATATATACATATACGATTTGGGTGTGAGTATGAGCAGGGAGGAGGATAATAAATGGTGAATTAATTTAGGTAAATGATTTTTTAGGTATAAATGTCTACCTTACCCTTTTAATTTAATTTAATAATCCTTAAAAACATAACATAATTACCAAAATGTCATATATGATCCTAGCCTTTGATAATATGATCTGATGGTTGCAATTGCTTCTCGCACTTTTCGCAAATAAAACACTTTTCGCATGAACCTTCCTATATATATATATATATATAGGGTAAGGATCCACATAGTCTCATCCTTAAACATAGAACTTAAAAGTCAATTCTAAGTCACTCATTTAAAAGAGAAAATAGGAATTGGAAAAAAAGAAATTCAAACTCACGCCTTCCATCGACTTCCCCATAATTTTCTCTTTTTATTTTTTATTTACCTTAAAAATCTTTAAATGACCATAAAAGAATTTGAGTAAAAAATTATATCAATATACTCATTTTTTAATTCACTTTCAAACAAGACCACTCTTCCCATATTTCTGGAAATTTTATTTCGAAAATTCAAACCATATGAAAATGATACCAAAATGTTATCATTTTGAATCTTGTGAATTTTTATCATTTTCAGTTGTAACCATGTGTATTGTTATCATTTTCGACTAAAAAGTTATCACTTTCGGATGGGTGGAAATTATCATTTTCGGGTGGGTAGAAGTTATCATTTTCGGTGGTTGAAAGATCATATTAAGTTGAGAGTTATCATTTTCGGAAATGGAAGTGAAAAATAAAGGAAGGGACGAAATTTATGTGGTGGATGATTTCTATAATACCTTTCCTTCTATAATTAAATCTTATTATTGTTTACTTAATTACTATAATGAAATTATTAGATCCTGACCATTGATTCAAAAAATCTAATGGTCCAGATTTAGCCTTTGAGTTCTATGTTTAAGCATAGGATCTTTATTGATCCATTATATATATATATATATATATATATATATATATATATAACTTTTGAAATTTTCTTGGAAAACCTATTCACAAAGGTTAATTCATGTGTATGGTTTTGTAGATTTCACACCGACTTCATAGAAAATTCATAGTGGTTCCGGTTGTCTTCTTTCAAGTCAATTAAGCAGTCAACTTCGAGTTGACTCATAATCCTTTGTACCAGTCACGTACTTTTCTTTTTCCTTGAGACAACCAATTTCAATATTATTGTAGTTGTTCTCAGCATTTTCCGCCAACATTTCCAAGAAATCTTGTTGTAAAGTGGAATACAAACAATGCTAGCTACCATATATATATAGCATGCATGCATGCATATTCTTAACACAATATATATACATCTACAATATCCTATCCCCCGTGACATCAAATATTATTCGACATTCAATTCGAACTGATCACTTCCTTATCATTCTTAATTTCTCTACAAGTTATAATCACAATATTCCAATTCACGTAAGATGGCGATCAAACCCTTGAAAATCTTCTCATCTTTCATCCTTTTTGCATTTTGTAAAATAAACGATAGTGAGCTAGTGTTGAAATCCCTTCAATCTTTAATTCGATCTCTATCGACTCTCATTCCCATTTCAGGGAACAAGTTAAGGTCACCTCCCGTATCGCCTGCCCCAAATGAGACCATTAAGAAAGAGTTTTTGACTATTGGAGAGATAAACATGGTCATGGGTCAACTAGGATTACAGCAATGTTGCGGTCCTCATGATACAATCGACATTTTGTCGGTTTTTAATGACCAGGATCCGAATTTGAGTGAAGTTAAAGTAGCTTTTGATGTATTTGATGAGAACTCTGATGGGTTCATTGACGAGTTTGAGTTGCAGAGGATGTTGTGCAAGCTCGGACAATCAGAAAACGCAGAGTTGGAGCAATGCCGAAATATGATCAAAGGGTTTGATATCAACTATGATGGACTCGTTGATTTTGATGAATTTGTTAGGCTTTTGGAGACTTGTTCTTTCTAAAAGATATGGTTTACCGGCCTTTTGTCTTTGGTTATGTACTTATGCTATATATTCACTATATTATTCGCTAATTAAACTCTTTAATGCTAATGATGCATATATTCTTAATAACATCATTTATAATCATGTTTTTATGTATTTAACTTTCCCTCAACTACATACACAAATCATGCCTAAATTATTCCTTTATTGCTTGAGGTTTTAGACATGCATTTTCTTTGTATATAATTGTAAAATAAATATGTCGAAAGAATTACGAATTAATTACAAATGAATAATAGATAATGAGAATACCATAATTTAACTTGAAATAACCCATTGAAAAAAAATCACACGTACAACTTATGATATCATTGTATTGGAAAAATAAAAAATAAGAGAAGATTACAAAAACGCAAATATTCAAAACTTAACTTAAATCTATGAATAACAAAGAAAAGCTACACTAAATATTGAAATAAATTCATTTAAGAATCGTTCTTATTTCGAGTACCGCGAGTACTATTTGTAACCATTATTAATGCTCATTAATAGGAGTATTTTGGTCATTTGTGTATTTACCCAAGTGTGAATTCCGTCTAGATGGATGAATTATTATTTAATAATGCTTGATTTTCCCAAATACCCTTCATTAATGAGTCAATAATTAATCAATAAGAGGTATTAAGATGTAAGGGTTGTTTGTTTTTTCTTTTCATTAAAATCTGAAAACTTCTTAACGAATAAGAGATAAAATTACCTCTTATAACATATTAACAGAAATTATGTTTTATTATCCTATAATAATCAAACTCTTTCACTAATTCATGTCAACATCCACTCCTCCATTACTCTACATACATGGACACCTTTTACGGTGGCCGCATGCCGCCGTGCATCTCTCTTCTATATATTTTGATTTTAATTCCCTATATTATTATGGTTTGATAATTGTTATTAAAATTTTTTACTTTATCATTAGAAAAGTTTAAATTACGTTAAATATGTAACAATTGAACATAAAATATTATAAAACAAATAGTTACAACCATTCAGATATTTCAAAATACAAACAGCAAAATATGAATGAACATTCAAACGTCAGAATCACCTCTTAATGTTCAGACATGGTATTCAGATTCAGACTCAAAACCTCTTAATAAACAAACAACATCTTACTCACAATAAAGATGGTTCTCAAATAAACCATCCCGTATATATATATATATATATATATATAAGAAAACGTTCAATCGGGAAATATTTTTCGTATGATAATTGCGAGAACTGTTTATAACACTATTAATAACTGATTAATAGGGGTATTTGGGTCATTTATATATTTACGCAACCATGAATTGCATCCGGGTAGGCCGTCAATAATTTGTGAGACATGAAAATACCTCTTATTAATACGTCATTAATAAGTCGTTACTATTAATAGTCATTGATTGATTCTAATCCAGTGTCAATTTGTTTTCTTATGAAAAATAGTTCTCATTTGAGTCATCACACACACGTGTGTATCTATATATATATGTGTGTGTGTGTGTGTAAGGTTCAATATAGAATCCGCCTTATATGCAGAACCAACATAAATAATCTTGGTATTTAGATTTGTATGGTCAATGGTTGAAATTAGGACCAAATATGCATTTCACATAAATCGAATATGCAATTTCTAAGGGAATATGCATATTATGTAAATTGAATATGCAGTCGTGATCTCAATCATTGATCATTCAAATCTAAATGCAGAATTTGGTTTTGTGGATTATGTATATAAGGCTTGTTATGTATTGATCTTTGTTCTATACATGTGTGTATAACATATATATAGAGAAGTTGTTTGAGAATTGTTCTTATTGTGAATATCATTTCTAAACACTATTAATGCTCATTAATATATTTATCTAACCGTGAATTATGTCTGGATGAATGAGTCGCTATTAGATTAATTTAATCTTTTCAAAATACCCCTAATTGATGAGCATTAATAGGGGCTCATTAATGAGTCATTACCATTATAGCCATTAATCTAATTTAATCAAAGGCTAAGATTGGTTTCGCGATAATCACAATAAGAACAGTTCTCATATGTGTTTATATATATATATATATATATATATATATATATATATATATATGATACCACGGCCCTAACGCTGTGTTCCCTAATTTTAGATACGAAAGAAAAGAATAGAAAAGAAAATTAAGGAGAGAAAATAAATGAAATGAAATGATAATAGTTTTAGTTTTTCGCGTTCCCAAGTTTGAAAGAAAAAAAAAGAAGAGAAAGAGTATTGTTTTTATTTTGTGTTCCCGAGTCGGAGAGAAAGAGAAAAAATAAGTTGTATTACAATAATACCCTTATTTTCTAAAATTATTAGTTGTTAGTAGGGGTAATTTAGTCACTAATGAAAAATCATAAAACTTTTCTTTTCCTTTCTATCCAAATCTTTCCACTTTTTGGAGGAAAGTTTAGAAGAGAATGTTAATGAAATTTTCCTTCCAAACTCATTCTTTTCTTTCCTTAAAAACACTATGGAACACAATTTTTTTTTAATTCTTTCTTCCTTCATTCCAAATCACTTTTTTTCTTCCCAAAATAAAATTCTGGAACACAGCGTTAGCGTTGTGGATACGAGTAAAAATATATGAATTTAATTTTTTTTAAATAACAACCGTAATTCACGTATAAAAAGTTAATGTAGATAAAAGATAATAAAGTAGTTTTTTTTAACATAGAAAGTTATTATAAAACATAACTTATAATTATTATTTGAAAATTAATATTACCTTTTTATTCATATATACAGCCCTAAAAAATGTGGCAATTATACTCCATATATAAATAATAAAACTAACCATATAATTTGAATTAAGGCTTTGAGAGATAAGAAGCAATGGACCAAAGGCCCAACTAAAAACTAGGCTCACGCAAACATATATCTATACTTACTAATATATATAAAGATAAAGGGTTTATCACTCTCTTTTTTCTAAATTATAAAGACAACTTAATTTTAAGCAGTAAATATTGTTATGCAAATAATATAAATACTTAAATAAAAAATCTAATCAATCATCTTCTTAATTATATCCATTAGTTTATGGTAACTATTGTTTAATAACTCATTGAACATAATTATATATCTTAATTTTTCCTTATTTGATTGTTTTTCAAAAATAATATTATTAAAAACCAATAAAATGGGTTAGGATCCTCTCATGTTTGAGTCAAACATAATTGATTATGTTCTCTCATAAGCATGAGAGTGGACCCTATAAAGTGACCTATTCTTGACTAAAATAAGGGACTCACTCTCATGTTTGTGAAAGAATATGATGAGTCATATTTGACCCAAACATAAGAGGGTCTTAACCTCAATAAAATAGTTGGGCAGAGAAAAAAAGAAATAAAAAAACTGAAAAAAAGAAAGAAAACGGATATGTTACCTAAAGAAACTAATTGTTGACACCGTATTACGTAAATACCATATCCTTACATTCTTGAAACTGGATATATTGTCGAACATAAATTATTCACAGTCATCGCATTGCGCGAGTAGTATGTGGGTAATATTTAAGTGTAATTTAATAAATAAATTCCAAAAATGGGGCCAACCTCATGTAACTTATTTCTGTTATGCATGGTTCCCACAGAAACATATGTTTGATGATGACAATGTTGTTAGCTTGTTACATGTCCACTCCCAATGGCGCATATATCATGTGAATAACATGAACAATCACACCTGCGAAGATTCTGCTGAGGAAACGTCGATGTTTGGCCGTTACTCCTAGCGCGTCCATCTTATGAATGAATGAATCAATGAATATATTCATTCATCATTAATATATATATATATATATATATATATATATATATATATATATATATATATATATATATAACACATCCCATCCCATAATTAACTATTTCTTAATTATGAATTAAATTCTCAAACCTTCATTAAATGCCACAAACAGACCGTATGCTTCACTCTAAATTCAATCGAAACCCGACCCCACCTACAAGTTAGTCTTCAATGATCGCTTTCTAACATATCAAATTATCCATCGTTCCTTATTATTATTTCCTAATTTACTCCATCTCAAATATTCATCAAGTTGTAACACTTGAACAAAAAAACAGTTAGGACTTAAATAAGGTGTGTACTTTTAAACGTGTATTGATAATGACAAGATGGGGATATCATATCATATATATTATTATATTATATTATATTATATATATGGTCAAATGCAACATTTGAAAGAAAAATAAATGGAGTGATTACTAATTAAAAAGTTGACCATCACCAGTTTAATTAATATGACATGATTTAATTTACTAATTAAGAGAAGATAGATAAATTAGAAGATATTAAACGCTAGCTAGCTGATGCTAATAATTAAGATCGATCTTCAAGTGGCTCCAATTCCAAGAAAGTCTATAAGTGGCGGTGAAATGTCAATATTAGCCTCAGACGACAACTGTTGGCTACGTAAAACTTGTGGTGATGGTGTTACTGCTGATACTGAAGGGGTAGTACTGATAATTGTGGAATTATCTGCAGCTGATGAGAAGGAGCTGCTACCGTAACTATTGTAGCCGTGAAGATGATGATGATGGTGGTAATACTGATGATTTATGCCACCACTCATCATCATCATCAATGGTACTGAATGTTGATCATCATAGAAATTGGTTGTGGTTGGGGTTTTGGTTGTACTACTACCCATCATCCATGATGTGTGTGGTGATGTTGATGAAGATAACATATCCCAACATGTGTTCTTGTTGCTTCCGGCGAAGATGTCCATCATCATCGTCGTCATCTGATTGTTGTTGTTCTTCCCACCTGAAAATAATAAGATATCCGGACCATTTAATTTGTATATGGAAATGGGAAGCTATATCTTTGACACAAAAAGAAATTAAACAAAATGCCAACAAGGGCAGGCCCCAGTACTTTTATATATGCTTTAATAACTTGTACATCATGCATTCAAATCCATACGTCGGTTTAGTCTTTTCTTTTCACTCCTTCTAATTTAATGTCCACGGAGAAAGGTCCTTTGACAACTAAATTAATTTCTTTTTTAATTAAAACACGTACATATACATGGGAAAACAAAATTAATTGATCATGTTTCTGAATCATTATAATCTTTGACTTAAAAACACTAATTAAGAAAGAGAGAACTGACCGGAGACGAGACCAAAGGGTGGTTGATGATGAGGAAACATGGGCGGAGCATCGGTAGAGATTAAGATCGGCGGCGGCGGCGTTGGTGGTGGCGGAGTCTCTGATCTTGAAGTGGTGGTTTGATGAAGAAGCTGTTGATTATTATGAGTAGTAATATTCAACATTGATCGTCTTTTGCGATGAGCATTAGACTGTTCTCTATACTTTCTGGCCATGATAACATGCCAATGATTCTTGACAGCATTATCAGTTCTACCTGGAAAAAGCCTTGCAATCAAAGCCCATTTGTTGCCATACATTCTGTGAGCAGTCATTAACCTCTCTTCTTCTTCATCACTAAAAGCTTTTCTGTTGATTCTTGGATCTAATTGGTTAAACCATCTCAACCTACAACTCTTCCCTAGAACATATTTTCAAAAACAAATGATCGAATTAAACACACAATTAGTTAGTCTAAGATCGAAAGTATATGTTTTATAAAAAACATGTCAGAATTTTAAAACTTGTGATGCTTGTAATTGTAAAAAATAGTTTAAATATAGTATGGCCGGTGTCAATTAAATATTTTTATGAAGTGTACGTACGTACCAGATCTTCCATGAAGTTTCTCAGCAATAAGGTTCCAGTTTTGGGGACCATAAAGAGCAACAAGCTCTTTGAGTCTAGCATCTTCAGCTGGTCTCCAATGGCCTCTTGCACATGTCTTTGTTGTTGTTGTTGTTGGTCGGTTTATTCTGCCATTATTACTATTGTTGTTGTTGTTGCCACTGAGATTGAGGTCAATAAGTTCTTCTTCTTGTTCATCTAATTCGTCCTCTAAATATTCATCATCTTGGTTGCTGGTGAGCAAAAGATGAGGGAAGTCTAGTGATGAAGATGAAGAAGATGATGATGAATGGATGAAATGGTTATTAGTCATGTTTGAAGAAGTAGTAGTAGTAGTAATGTTATGACTAGTGTTGAGAGAGAGAGAACGAAAAGAGTCTGAAAACATCATGGCCATTGATGAATTAAGAAGAAGCTAGCAATAGTTTCTTGGTTGAAGCTTGGAGTTTGGTATATAAGCAGATGCTTAATCGCTGTGTGTGTGTGTTTATGAGTGAGAGAGAGAGAGAGAGACGTGTGTGTGTGTGTGCGTGTGCGTGCGTGCGGGTGCTGCTACACGGACGTCATACTCTGGCTGGTTAAAGAAATGTCGAAAATGAGAGAGAGGGAAAGAGAGGTTTTTGTTAGTTTTAATTTGTATTTGAATAGTATTTGAGCAACGAAGGATGAATAGAAACAGGAAAAGCATACATCTTAACAGAAGTTACAAATCTCTCTCTCTCTCTCTCTGCACACGTACACTCGTGGGGTGGTAGGACTGACTAAGGAGCTAGCTAACTAACTAGGGTTGCTGTATGAGGCGAGAGAATTAAAAAGGTATTATTATTTTTGTAAACACCGTAGACACGATCCAGGAAAGGATAATGATTTGGTTACGTGACTAATCTTTAATAAATCACTGTTATTATTATGTATTATTCTACTTGATTATTATAACCCTTTACATTAAGCAAGAAAATATGAAAGAATAAAATAGAAAAAAAAATAAAGCTTTGTGTTTGAAAGCTATAGTGTAAGGTCTTTTTTCAAGTATATATAATAATATCAATTATCAAAGATGATTTAATAGAATATCAAATATAATTTAATAAGTTTCGTGTGTAATTAATAACATTCTTTTCGTAAGCATGGGATATAATATAATATATATATATATAGTGTGTGTATATATATATATATATATATATATATATATATATATCCTAGCTAGCTTGTTTTAATTTTCAGTTGAGCCGTTATTATATATTAGACGACATAAGTTAAGTTGTATGTATGTAACACCCAAGGTTTGAAAATCCTTATATTAATATTTTAATAGGAGGTGTTATAAGTTTATATAAGCTATCCTTATGAGATTAGATGTGTTTTGAAAACTAGAGGGACTTAAAATGCCAAATTATAAGTTAACTTCAGTCCAGGGACCATTTATGTAATATTGCAAAACTTGTAGATAAACTTGGTTGCCTTTGTAGTAACCAATACACATACATGCTTCCTTTCTAAACTTAGCAACTAAACTCTCTCATACCATGCGATTTTTGATCTTAGAACTCAACTTTAACTTCAATTTGATAGCATCATAGCAGCCAAGTGTACTAGAGGTATGTGTAGCTTGATATATTGTTGTGTTATTCATGTTCATATGGGTCAAGGATTGATCACAAGGATCAATCCATGTTATTTGTTGTTTGTTATGTTGTTTAGGTGTTATGGGTGTAGGAAAACACCCTATACACGTTTTTAGATTGTTTGTTATTGCGTTTTATGAGTTTTGGCCGGATTCACAGTTGCTGTCGGTCAGAACTGTGCAGACCAGGGGAGGGCACGAGCGTACTCAAAGAGGGTACGGGCGTGCCTTTTGCCCCGTGGCAAACCCTAGTTCTTCAGGTACCCCCGTGCTTTTAAGCTTAGTCACGGGCGTACCTTAGATAGGCACGGGCGTGACTGCAGGATAGGTACGCCCATGCCTGGGTCAAGCCCAGCCGTGCCTTAGTTGCAGGCACGGGCGTACCTTTGACAGGTACGGTCGTGCCTTAGCCCTGTCCAGTTCAGTTTGATTAGTTAACAGATGTTAATACATATACTATTGATATTATGTTGTAGAAACAAGTTGTGGACCTATACATTGATCATTATCGTTTGTGGATCTATTCAGATTATAAATATTAGAGGGTGAGTCTTATAGACTCCACTTCATATCAGCAGCATGTGTAGTTTCATATCAGATTTCTAACATGCTATGTTATACATGTGAATATGTAAGCATACTGTTATGTGCAGTAAGGCTCAGATGCGGTACAGTACTGTGACCTATGATGCTGCCCTGGGTCTAGAACCGGAGGCTAGCTTTGATTACCAGACATGCGTGTATTATCTTCATGTGATTGTATACGTGTGCTTATATGATGATTTGTTTAGATTACTCACTAAGCTCTCGTAATTTATCAGATACTGTTTTTAAAACCTTTAGCAGGATGCAGCAAAGGCAAAGGCAAAGCTCCTGTTTGACTGCTTTTCAGTTTTTGAACGTTAAACAATTAACGCCCGTTTGTGTAAATATTTAACCTTGACAGTACACTAAGTCTGTACTTGTGGGTGTATCTTTTGATATTAGCACGGTTTTGTTATGAAAACGTTTCTGCTTATGAATTTTAAATGATATGCGTGCTATTATGAAAATCTTCAACTTTTATATCTTTTATTGAAATTGGGGCGTTACAATGTATTTAATTAGTCCCTTAATTGTTTATTATTTCGTACCTCAAATGAAATTACTAAATGATGTTGTTGGAAACTTTACAAGAGTACGTACGTACATTAATTAGACAAAAAAAACCATGCTCTTTTTTCACAGTTAATTTGTAAACACACTTTTCATGTAAATTAATTTAAATATATATTTCGATAAAAATAACAACATCAAACTTCTATACAGGGGTGAGCATGAGTACCGAAAATACCGAACCGTACCGGAACCGGTATCGAGTTAGAGTTTTCGGTCCGGTACTCGGTATTTGAAATATTGCTAAATCGGTATTCGAGATTCGGTATTCGGGACTAGTACCGAAAAAACTAGGTAAAATAGGTACCGGTACCGGCACCGTAGTATGAATACTCGGTACGATATTCGGTACCGGTTCCGGTACCATGCTCACCCCTACTTCTATATGTGTAGAACTGATTTAAAAAGTTCTCATTTTACAATGTGTATAATTAACATATATAGGTTTTATTTATATTGTCCTATTAAATTCTCATACCTATTATTCTACTAGCTATATCAAGATATGAATAAACAGATAAGATACTAAAAATCAAGTTTTTAAATAACGTGTGACGGTATAATCAAGCCTTAAGCTTTGGAATTCGTGTATAACAAGGCCATGACGTTTCATAATACGTGATTAAGAAGACAATTTTATATATAAGTTATACTTATATATATATATATATATATATATATAAATTAATGGTGGCATAACGAGTGGGTCTGGTCGGATTGAATAATGGGTCAAAATGGGTTCGGATCGGAAAGGGCTCGGTTGAAACGGGCTGCTTTGTTTTTCCCAATATAAGTGGTGTTTTACCCATATACACTAAGAATTCCAACTAAACACCTATACATATTAAAAAATAACTACTAAACAAAGTCTTCACGATTCAGTATTTAGGAATAACTAAAAAATGCTCTTAAAGGAGAGTTTTCAAGTCCTCATGTAAAACCACATATAAGCCTCACAACTTTATATTAAATCACAAAATTAGTTCAAAATCACGCTTTGAAAGCACCATTTATTGCAATTTTGGAACTCATAATCAGTTCCTTGACTAACCTCAAAGTCAAAATCGTTGTTGAAGCTTGGAACTTAATGACCACTTCAACCTAGAAACTCAATCGCAGGAACTCAGGAAGCAATCACAATTCAGTATTTAGGAGAAGAAATCAAGATTCAGTATTTAGGTTTCCATAATTCTGATATGTGATTTGGGAAACCACGAACACCAATTCATTTCATCCATTCAACCCGTTTTGAGTTTCTTATATATTTTTCCGCCTGAATGGATCCGCGTACGTTTTTTTAAAGCCCACTTAACCCAGGTATGAATGTTAAAAGCCAAATGGACCAAGTTTTTATATTTTGGGTCATTATTGCCTATACTAATAACTGAATAACTATATATATTCGACCCATATGGTTCAATACATTTAACACACTTTAATTAAAAAACATGGCTTATAATATATAAAGACATGCTAAACTGGATCTTAGCGAACATTAAGCCTTGAACCATGTCATAACGACATGATTAAGTCTCAAGGCTTTACAGACCCATAACAAAACGGGTACAAGTTTTTAAAAACCATGGTAGAAACTAACACCCGGCTTGTATAATTAGGTTGAAATAGTGTGATGACAAATATCATAATATAAAAAAACTTTGAAAACAAAAAATAATATAATGTGATTGATTTATAACACTGAACACCAGCCTGTTAAATCATGAACATAAATCTCTTACTTTCATAATATCATACCTCTAATTAATTATTTTGACCTGTTTAAAATTTTTTATATAGCCTAAGTTTTAATTTATATTTGTTTACACCTGGCTAGCTATGTTAGTTTAATTTATTTATAAACTTAAAATATTTATTTCAACAGCGGAGCACTGATAATAATACGTGTACATGAAATTCTTATCTATGAATAGACCCCGGATCTCTTCCCACAGAGTTTACTATTTGTATTTATTGTTAGAAATCAAGCTAAACTTTATAGTGTTATTTTATAATTAGTTAATGTTTAGGGGTAAATTGTAATTAGTCAATTTTGGAAGTTATTGTCGATTAACACCCCAAGAGGTGTATGTGTATCGGTTCAAAAAACGTATATATAAAAAGTGATTTAAGATTACAATGAAACACTATTAGACAGAGATGGATAACAGAAAGTAATATCGTGTTAAGAGTGTACTTGATTGGGGATTTTAATAGGAAATGGAATTAAAATGATTAACATTGGTTGGTTGGTTAAAATATAATCAATCATTACCCATTAATGGGTAATGAACCATTCTCCAATATATTGTGGATAATAAATTCAGGGTAATAGATTCAAGTATGTTTTTGTTCTCACTGACCACCGCCAATATTCCTATTAGTGTATATAAGTTTTGTATGTAAATTAGTTTGTTAAGTCCGGCCCATTGGCCCATGTCTTGTAACTTGTATCATTATCTATTTGGTGATTAATGTTAATGATCCTTTACGGGAAAATCCATATTCTGCATGGTGTCACATTCGACCTCCGGCCGGCCCTAACTTATCCGACAGCCTCTCCTCCACTGCCCTTCTCCTTTTGCGCTGGTCTCTTTTTTGTCTCCTTCTCCCTTCGTTTTTTTCTCTATGGTCGGCTCAACCTCCTCTTCCTTTGAAAATCCTTATGGGATTACAAATGTAAAAACCTACATCCCGTTAACCCTGGACCTCGAAAATCTTAATTACAACGCCTGGCGGGAGATTTCGAAACCCACTACATTGGCTTCGGAGTTCTTTGGACATCTGGATGGCACTTCTCAACCCTCGGGTCCTCACGATGGGTAATGGCGCAAGCTAGACTCAATCATCAAGCTTTGTCTTTATTGTACTATTTCTCAAGACCTCCTTTAAATGATACTCAAAACATATACACTAATAATTCCTAACACCATGCTCTGGCACCACCACCAAATGCCGTCACCACCACCAGCCGAAACAACCATACCATCGTAACTCGTAGCATAATCACCACCTCTACGGCCACTTCCACCCCATCACCACCACCACCATTTGTCTTTCCATTGCCACTTGTCACAATCATCGTCATACCACCATCACTTACGATCATCAACCATCGGTTGCCACCATCAATAGCCATTAATCATCACCTTTACCAACATCTTTTTTCGCCACTAACAAGACCTTCTTCACCACCGCTGCCACCACTGGTATTGGGCCACCGACCACCACCACCACTATATTCTACCACCATAATAAACCACCACCCCCACCACCAGCAACCCCCACACTGCCGGTCATCGCCACTAGCACTGCCTCCATTTTTGTCTCTACCTTTACTGACTATCACAACCATCACTCGTCGCCACTAATTGATGTTAATCGTTGACTCAACCAACATCGCTATAGCCGCCACTAATCATTACCCCTAACGGTTGCTACCACCACAACTTATTATTGCCACCAACTACCATCTAACGTTGTCACCACTTACCACCACCACCATCGACTGACTATGTATTTTATATATATATATATATATATATATATATATATATATATAAGGGTTCAAATAAGAATTGGAATTTAAATGAGAATAGAAGAGTACATTTCAGCCGTCGATTTGGACGTAAATATAAAAAAACGCGGTGACATTTTTGTAATTAATTGTAACTTTATAAACAGCAGTAGAATTTCATGACTGAATTATTAAAGAAAAAAAGGCAACACTGAAATATCAAAAGGAAAAAAGTGAAAGCAGTGATGTTTCATTACTAAAATACATAATAAAAAAAGACATTGTTTCGCTTTTTCTTTGATATTTTAGTTATTAAATACCACTCTTTCATGATTGAAATATAAAAAAAATTATTTGCTTCATATTATTTTTAATATTTCAGTAATAAAACAATAGTAATTTTGTTTGGATATATATTTGATTTTCACAAGCCTTACAAATAAAATTAGAATTAAGAAAATGACAAGAGGTATATATAAAATTTGATTGTTGAGAAAATGAAGTTGATAAGTTGAAATTTCATTTCAGATGTTATCTTGGACATGACAATATATGCTGGTACTATTAACAAAAAGATATATATAACTCCAATGCAGGGTGGGTAGCTAGGTATAGTATAGTATAGTAGGTCTATTCTACAAAAGCTTGGACAATATATATATATATATATTATATAGGTAGGTAGTACAGTACAATCAAAACCTGCACAGTCACGAGGAGGAGGTAGCATGAAAGAAAGAAAGAAAGAAAGAAAGATTGATTGAATGGGAAGTGTAAGAGTAATGCATATATCCATCCAAACACACGAGATGGAAGTTGTAGGTTGAAACTATGCCATAAATGGATACTTAATTTAATTTATTAAACAAAATAAATAAAAGCCATTCAATGGGCTCTCAACTATTATTCTGCCATTCTACTGACTACTATAACCCAGTCAAATACGTAAACTACTACCTATCACAATATATATTATTTACCTTTCTTTTCTCCTCCACTCCACTCCACTCCATTTTCTTCTTTTTCTTCTTCTTCAAAATCCTAATTATATATTATTTACATATTTACCTACCGCATGTTTCATGATATATTCTTCATGTTTAAATTGAGAAACAAAAATAATATATTATTTTACTTTTTTTTCTTACTAATCACAAAATAAAATATGAAAATTATTAATTCTTTTTTTACCTCATTTGTTGATTTTAACACTTGTTTTAATATTATAAATAAGAAGAAAATATATTACCTCGATCTTTTACATAGAGCACACACACACACACATATATATATATCTATGTATGTATATATAGGGGAGCGTTCAAACGAAAACTGTTTTTCGTACGAGAACCAATCTTGCCCCTTCATTTTAGATAATGAAATTCATGGATAAAGATCGTGAGAGGATTGAGTGTGGCAGGGTGCATGTAATGAATTCATGAGTGGACAATCCAATTGAAAGATAGGGAATTGGACGGCTAAAATTGGTTCTCGCGGTTCTCGCAATAAAAACGGTTCTCAAATAAAACTTCCCATATATATATATATATATATGGTTCAACAATAATAAATCCTTTTTAAGATTGATGTACTCAGTCAAACGAATTAAAATTAGAAAGATAATTCGGTTAGATATGTTTTTGAATCAAGTTTTTATCCCTGGTAATTACGCACGTCTTTCTAATCTCATTGCTATATACCTAGAATTGAAAAACAAATCAAGAAATTTCTGTTTAAAAAAAAAAGATAAACATTTTTATGAGTTAAATAAAAAGAGAACAAAATAATAAAGTAACGTAATATGACACTAATATTAAAGGAATTCAGAGGGTGAGAGGTCACCATAACCATGCTTCTAGTTCCATATTTCTTTGTGTAAATTGTGACTATTATATATATATATATATATATATATATATATATATATATATATATATGGTAGAGATCAAGTAAAAAGAAAATTAAAGTAAAAAGTGTAAAAAGGATGATTATTTGATCATTTTCGGTATATATCAACCGATAATCGTTAGTTCATCATTTTTATTAATTAAAACTAGTTCCTCATCAATTTTTTTTGATTTCAAATACAGATTTTGAAAACAAAATTTTGAAATAATTTGTTGATGAACAAAATGCTTCATCTAAAAAGTGATGAATATGTTGGATTCATTAAAAAGAAATTGATGAACAACTAGTTTTAATCAATAAAGATGATGAACTAACGATTATCAGTTGATATATATACCGAAAAATGATCAAATAATTATCCTTTTTACCCTTTTTACTTTAATTTTCTTTTTACTTGATCTCTACCATATATATATATATATATATATATATATATAATAGTCACAATTTACACAAAGAAATATGGAACTAGAAGCATGGTTATGGTGACCTCTCACCCTCTGAATTCCTTTAATATTAGTGTCACATTACGTTACTTTATTATTTTGTTCTCTTTTTATTTAACTCATAAAAATGTTTATCTTTTTTTTTTAAACAGAAATTTCTTGATTTGTTTTTCAATTCTAGGTATATAGCAATGAGATTAGAAAGACGTGCGTAATTACCAGGGATAAAAACTTGATTCAAAAACATATCTAACCGAATTATCTTTCTAATTTTAATTCGTTTGACTGAGTACATCAATCTTAAAAATGATTTATTATTGCTGAACCATATATATATATATATATATATATATATATATATGGGAAGTTTTATTTGAGAACCGTTTTTATTGCGAGAACCGCGAGAACCAATTTTAGCCGTTTATTTTGAATAATGGAATTTATGGATGAAGAGCGTGGGGGATTGGGTGTGGCAGGGTGTATGTAAGGAATTCAAGGGTGGACAATCCAATTAAAGAAGGGAGAATTGGACGGCTAGGATTGATTCTCGCGGTTCTCGCAATAAAAATGGTTCTTAAATGAACTTTTCATTATATATATATATGTATATATATATGGAGCGGTTCAAACGAGAACTGTTTTTCTTATGAAAACTGAAAGATTCATTTCTGGCTAATTATTTAATTTCATATCTTTTTTATTTATTTTAAATAAGAAAGAGTAGTATGAACATTTTTACATTACCCCCCATTTTTTAAAACTAATATATTCATCAAACGAAAAGGTGTTAAATTACAAAAATTATACCAAATTAACAAGAAAATTGTGCTCTTTAATTTGAGACCGATCTTGCTATATTTTTTTGGGAAAAAATCGCGTTTGCTTGGGTTTTTTTTACATAGCTTTCGACATATGCATATGTGCAAAATTTGCACATGTGCATATCTACATTTGTGCTGAATAAACTAAATGAATCTGTGCATTTGCACATGTGCAAATGTCGACTGTACTAAAAAAACTCAGCAAATATAAAAAAAATCGAAAAAATATAGCAAAACCGGTCTCAAATTAAAGAACACAATTTTCTTGTTAATTTGGTATAATTTTCGTAATTTTATACTTTTCCATTTGATGGATATATTAGTTTAAAAAAAGTGAAGGTAATGTAAAAATTTCCAAATTACCCTTAATTAATTAAGGATAAGTTTGATTACTTTAAGGTTATCCATTAACAACTCTTTAATCTAGACCCTCCATCTTTTTGATCAACAACTATAATTGGTTCTCGCAGTTCTCGTACGAAAAACAGTTCTCGTTTGAACCTTTCCCTATATATATATATATATATATATATATATATATTCAAAATCTTTGCCTCGATCAAATTAAATGACTTTTATAATTAATTAATTAAAAAAATTGTTCCATTTATAATTAAATCCATTTTTAAATCTTTGCTATGCATAGTTTAAAATATATAGAGGAAGATTAATGTGAAAACCATTTTTAATGCGATAATCAATCTTAGCCGTTTATTTTGGATAATGGAATTCATGGATGAAGAGCGTGGGGATTGGGTGTGGCATAGTGTATGTAAGGAATTCATTGGTGGGAAATCTAATTGAAGAATGGGGAATTGGACGACTAAGATTGGTTCTCGCAATAAAAACGGTTCTCAAATAAACTTTTTAATATATATATATATATATACTATATAAAGCATTTAGGTTTTTTCCTTAAAACTCTTAAATTTTAAGTCACTTAAGATTATTATTCTACCATCATCTACCAAAAAATGATTCCATAAAATAAACTTAATAACATTCCTTTTTCATAAATTCCAGAATATTCCATTTCCATAAACTCTATAGCAAAACTTACGAAACAGAATATTCCATAAACTTAATAACATTCCATAAATTACAGAAAGGGAAAATATATAATATTCGCTTTTCACCTGCTAAATAAAAATTTTAAAATTACATCTAAATTTCATCCCTTTTCACCTGCTTAATAAAAATTATAAAATTACGTCTTGTGTATCTTCTTGATCAATACCTATCAAAACAACTCCTTACAAACCATTATTATTTACCGTCGCCGTATCGCACGGGTACCCTGCTAGTATGTATATATATATATATATATATATATATATATATATATATATATATATATATATATATATTGATCGAGCAATTATTGTCTCATTGTCTTTGGTTTCTGATTTGGTAGAAAGTGAGTTTTTCTTGTGTTTCCGTGGATTTTAGTTTACTTGTGTTCAAATATTTAATTCGATCGATCTCTTTTTTCAAGGCTCTCGGATGACTTTTACACCTTGCAAAAGTTGGCGAGATCGTTTTGCTGTTGTTATTGTTTGTTTTACGTTCTTTTCAAAAAAAAAAAAAAAAAAAAGACGTTACTAAAAGGGGATTGTGAACTCTAAGTTTAACAGGCATATAAGAACCATAAAATTGTTTGTGCTATATAAATAGTTGAAGATCGAGAGGTGAAATTAAATTCCTTATGTATCACGATTTGGTTCTTCTAATTAAGACTCTAAATTAAGATTCGCCGTCAAACGACTTCCTAATTTCAAGTCCAAGTCAAACTTTTGGATTTGCTTGGAGGTTTAATTAAGGGAAATTGATTTGTACACAATAAGATTTTATCATACACAACAATTGTGACTTTTATACCTCTAGTATCCCACTATACTTTATTTCTATCCACATAGTTTATGGATGTGACGTTTGGTGCTGGAAATTTTTGTTTGAAATGTGTTGTTGGGTGTACTTCTCTCTCTTTTTTACATATACATATTACATTAATAGGTCAACTCTCTTACGTACATAATAGGGTGACAATGATCCACACCCTTGTTTAAAGCATAGTGTTAAATAGTTTGAGGGTTTCACTAGACGAACAGTTCGATCAAATTCTAGCCACAGATCGATTAAATAGGTTTATCATTTTGAAAAAATATTGTTACATTATTAACTAAATTTTAAACATTCGTTTAAATGGTTTAAAATTGTGACATGAAAGTATGAGGTGTTTTCTACGACAAGAACGTGGAATATATTTGACTAGCTACTTGGTGTTGTTTTTTCAGGTCCATGAGTGCTTTCCTCGACTTCCTTTGTAGTGTAGGTTGGGGGGTTTTAGTTTTGTGATGACTATATATTCGGTTGTAGCGGTATAATACTAATAGGGTTGGTCATTGGGTGCATGTTTTGAGTTATCTGTCTATCCTAATGATTTCAAGAGTCTTTTTTTGTGTGTATGTATGTACGTATGTATGAACATTTGATTATATGTATATATGCAATTAATGAACAGTACTAATGTTTTATTACTTTATAGTAACAAAAAAGAGTCGACTATTGTATTTTCCCATGTGTAATCTAATCTTGACATACAGCTGAGGTTTCTGGTTTGGCTATTCTTGTGTTTGTTATGAGTTGGTATCAAGATTTTAACAACACATGAATAACAGTACTAGCTAGTCTAACACCCGAACCCGAACCCGAACCCGAGCCCATGGATATAGACCTAGGAGGCTAGGATCAAACCTTACCTAGCTATTCAATTAATTTCGAATCTTTCATGAGAGATAGGCCCACCAAAAGCCACAACCTGTAATGTAAAGTCGAAAATGTACAAATGAAGCAGAGTGAAGAGGGTGAAACGGGAAGAGAAGATCCAAGAAAAGATAGGGGTAGTAATGGGAATTGAGATGGAAGTTAAGTAACTGTAGATGAGATAGGGCCTGTTTGACTAGTGAGTGCTGAGTAGTTGACTGGTGTTTGTCAGTATACTGCTGGCTGGCTGGCATCTGTTGAAGATGGCCGGGTGCATGATTAAATAATAAATAAATAAGGTTACGTGTGCGTGAAAAAGAGAAGGACAGTCTTGTTTTTTGTTCAGTCGTCATTGGTGGGGAAATTAATTGTTTGGGTTACATTTGTGTTTGGATTCTTCACTTGTTATTCGGACTTGGACAATTTGGGTACGTACCGTCTTCTCTTCTGTGCACGTGTGTGTCTCCCCCCCCCCCCCCTGTCTCTCTCTCTCTCCACTCACACTCAAAACCTACAAAAGGTTATCGATATAATCTTTATCTTTAAGGATAGAAGCAATATATTGCTAGGGTGCTACTATTTAGCTCCCTCACAAACTTAAATATCAAATCAATAATGTTATATTTTTAAGTTAACTTTTTCACTTACACATGTCAAATCAAGGGGATTATATAGACAATCAAAGGAGGCTATATAGAATCACCCATATCATTAACCTAACTACTGACGAGAGTTTTTTTCACTATACATATCTAGGTTAAAAATCCTTATAATTTCATCTTCGTTTCTCTTTTTTTTTCACCCATATTATATACTCATCCTTTGAAACCGGCTTATAAAGGGAGGGAACTCGTAGAATTATAAGCTATCAATATAATTTACTTTCGGTCAATGTAGAATCCTAATAACACCCGTGCTTGAAGCCCAACGTCCTTGTTGTTCATTGCTATGTTAGTAATAGTTGACACCTCTCTCTTTGGGTTCAAGCCACCACTCCTAGTTATCCTTGGTCACGGTTGACACCCCTCTCTTTCGGGTGCAAGTCACAACTCTGAGTGTTGATAAGTACTCACTGCTTAAAACCAGCTTGTACGGTAAGGGACACCTAGACTTATAAATCAACTTAATTTATTTTTGACCGATGTATGATCGTAACAATATAGTTAAATTTGTAACTGATTGATATGATTTGCCTATTTAGATACTTTGTAAAAATAACGTGAAAGAAAGAAGGTTTAAAAAGTAGCACTTTTTTTTAAGACCACTAGTTGGAGCTGGTGTGTTCTCTGGTTCATCAACTAGCTGCTGGTTCTCTTTTTTCTTTATTTTTTTCTCTCTTTTTCTCTATTAATTAATATATTTTTTATTAATATTTAATTTTGGGTAGATGTGGGTTGGATGTAAGAGTTTATGGGTTAGAAAAGGGCTAAAGGTGAAAGATGATATGAATACCGATATAATAGTGGATTAGAGAGGGTAAGTAAGAGTTGGATGTTGATGGTCTAATAATATGACTTTGAGTGTCTGCCCAAAGATGGACCATTGATTTAATGGGAGAATAAAAATCGGTTTCTACCATCTGTTTTTTAAACGATACTATTTAAAAAAAGGGTAGTTAAAACCCCCTAATGTTCACTTATTTCGTCTCTCTATTGTTGAAGGTATATCATATTACTTCCGTATTATGTTGTAATCCATGTGTAAAGCTTACCCTTCACTTGTAGGTGGAGGAGACTCATTATAAGCCGCCAACTTAATTTACTTTAAGCTCGACGGTTGGCAACCCTTTTTTCAAGTCTAAGCCACCACTCCACGGCAACCACTCTATTACACGTCAATCCAATACCAAACCTGTATCAGGTCATAAGTTTAAGTGTAGAATTCACTCCTTATAACTGACTTGTAGAAGGAAAGGGACACCTGGACTTATTAATCACCAAATTAATTTACTTTCTATCGATGTGGGATCATAAAAGGGTCAATAATGGTTTAACAATCAAAGTTTAAGTTTAGTTTCTGTTTAACCATCAAAGCTTTTTATTAAATGATTTTACCATAAAGTTTTGAATTTTTTATGATTTAAACCTTAAAGTTTGGTATGGGTTTTGATTTTATCCACTTTACTTGATTATGCATCTTAGTTTTTTTTTAATTTTAACAAAACTTAAGAGGTTAAACCATTTTCTAACAAAAATTTAAGTGTGACTTTGAGGATTAAATCATAACAAATTCAAAATTTATGGTAAAACCGTTCAGAAAAAAAACTTTGATAGGTTTTTGTAGTTCTTGTCTTCCTGTCTTTGCAGTTCTTGTTTATGTCCCTGTCTTCCTGTCTTTGTTGCTTGTTTAAACCAAACTCAAACTTTGATTGTTAAATCATTATTAGCCCTATACAAAATATGTGATCTTTTGACTTGTATGGGTAGGTGTTAGTTGCATTTCTAACAGTGGTGATTGCATCTTCTATTCAAAGATTTTAATTTTTAAAAGCGTGTCTATTTAGATACTTTATATGTCCGAGTTACCACTATGATGTGATGTATATGAATGTATGATATGTAGTGAAAACTTAATTGATTGATGTGAGACCCCTTGTAAAATATACGTTTCAAATAGTAGCACTTTTTTAATTATGTGACTTCTAAGTGTCTGCCTAGCTATGGACTTCTATTTAATGAGAGAATCACGAAAATTGGTTCCTAACATCTATATTTTTAGACAATGCTATTAAAAATTGGTAGTTTAGTCAAATACACCATAACCTCCGCCGACCATCGCAACCATTTCTCTCATCTTCCTCTACTCTATCGTTGTTGTCTTATCTCTGTCGAAAAAGCTTAACTGACGTTGTCGTCACCAATCAAATCTCTCCTTCAGATTTAGGTCATATCGTATGGGTTGAGGAACACGTACGCTAGAAAAATGGAAATTCCGTACTGTGTTTATGCATAAATATATAGTAGACGCCCTAACTTGAGATTAAGTAATGATCTCATCTTTATACGTACGTTGCCAACCGATTTTGTCAACTCTCTTCATTTACCTCAAAAGTGCGATTTAACTATGGAAAAAGATAGGCTAATCATAGCCATGTAAATATGTAAGTGTGCTAATTTATTAAATATATATTTTTTTATTCTTGTGAGGTAAATGTACTTGTCAATAGTGTTCCAATTGGGTAGTTTTGTAGTTGACATATAACTATTACATGTAGAACTAATGATGTGGCCCCTACTTGGTTTAATTTTGTAATGTGATCCTACATGTTGCTCCTCTTTGTGATATACAAAATAAAACTACATACATTTTAATTCTAGTATAAAATTAAACAATACTTTGATGGGTGGTTTTTATATTAAATCTTACATGAACATACATTATCAAAATAGTATAAGACTATGTATTAGTTAAGATTACAACTAATATTGGCAATTTAAAGAAACCACAAGGCTTCTCAAGGGAAAAAAAAAAGAGTAATATCATTAAAAAAATATTATTTTTAACAAAATAGTAAAAAAAAAATCATTTCACTTCATTGATGCAAAACATTTTATAAGTAACTTGTACGAGGAGAAACGAAAACAAGCCGAAGCGTCTTATTAGGTTGGGCGCCGACGCTGAAATGGCCCAAAAGCACATGCATTTACTTTAGGATTTTGCTATTTAAATAGACCTTGGGCCTTGGCCCACTAGTTTGCTCGCGGCTCTCGCTTAATTGACAGAAATTGCATAACTTACGAAATATAATATTAGAATCTAACGATTATTTGTATGTGTACCGTTTCTATTTCTTTTTATAAAACTTAGATTAAATGCCCGCGTGATATACAAGTTAGTTTAAAAACGATAAAAACTGAATATTAGTAAAAAAGTGTATTAAATAATTATAAAGCGAAAGAAATGTGGTGATCGTTTGCGTCAACACCCAGACAAGTAGTTAAAGCGTCGACGTAAGGGGGAGGACATACGTGATGGCAGAAACATACGTGGTATTATGATACGAAGAGAAGTGACTTTATTTATTATACAAGTCATTGATCATTAATTTGCATTTAGAAACAATAAGTTAATGTATTTATCGGTTGTTAAATATTTTAGAATTATAAAACTAATAATTTGGTTAAATGTGATATTTTAAAATATTATAAAAGATAAATATGATATTTATAAATTGTGATGGACAGATACGATGCTTTATTGTTTAAAAATAACATCTATAAAATTATTTTTAATAATTTTGATTAAAACTATTTCTAAAAGTCAAAATTAAATTGAATTTGTAATTTCAATGGATGGTTAAAGTTTAATTTTACTAAATCAAACGGAAAGAATTATTTAATAGAGATTATCCGGTTAGTCTTTTATTTATATTTATATCCTCTTTAAAATAAAATGGACCTAATCCTATGTGGCATTGCTTTGGCATTGTCAATTTTCAAATTGAAGTCAATTAGAGACAATGCTTTGGTGATGTGGCTCTCTTAATGGTGTTTGGTAGAGAGAAAAGAAATGGAGAGAATTGGAACTGAAAATTGGGAAGAAATGGGAATGCTGAGAAATGGAAATGAATAAAAAATATCCTTGTTTGTTACCATCAAGAAATGAAAACGAGAAAAAGGTGGCTCAGGTCGACGGCGGCGATGACACTGCCTTGCCTACGTCAGACTACTCAGCATCGCCAAAAACTAGATTAGGGTTCAATCGCAACAGACGGTGATGACGGCTGTGGCGTTCGCCGCCTCACCAGAAACACGTCGCAACAGACAACGACGAATTAGGGTTAAATCGAATAGCGGCGGCAATTAGGGTTCAATCACACGAGGGTATTTTGGTCAATTTGGTCACTATCCATGTTACCAAATATGATAAAGTGTATCTTCTATGTTTAAATAAATAAATAAAATGAAGAAATTAATATATAACACATTCCTTCTCACAGCTACTCTCTAACCATTCTCTCAGTCACACACACTCTCTCTCCAGCCTTCTCTATGACCACCGAAAACCACCACCATCGTTGTCTAACCACCACGACCGTGTTTAACCACCACCGCATAACATCACTGCTGGAAACCGTCGACATCCCAACTAAAACAACCAACGCCGGCACCCTTATTATACAACCGCCGTTACTGTCTGTTGGGTCTGAACCACCACTCGTTCACCGCTAATCCATCATCTCGTCGGATCTGAACCACCACCATCGTTCACCATATATGAACCACCATTATCACCGCCATCTAACAATAAGAAACCACCATGAGTCCATATAAACACCATTTCATCTGATCGGAACCACCGGTGCTCACAAGATTTGGACTCACCATCACAAGATCTAAACTCATTACTGCACCGCCGACACCACTTCATCTCCATTCTCGACCTGCAAGACCCACAATGCATCTCTTCTCGTTTTGTGTGTGGAATTAGGGTTTTGTTCTTCATCTTTGATAGTTAGGGTTTCAAGCTTCAATTACTAAAGCATTATAGATTGGTGAATTTGAGTTTTAAATATCTATAATGGATTTTGATTTTGTGTGAAAATAGGGATTTTGCTCTTCATATTAGTTATGCAGCTTGATATCTTCATATTTACTCGTTTCTTCTTATTCATCTTCAAATCTGTTACTATTGTTCATATATGCACCTGGAATCTCCTGTAATTTTGTTCATATCTGTTATTGATTACTAAAACAAAATAATCATCATAGTTTAAATGGTTTGATTTTGCTAAAATTAAAATGCTTCAATTTTGAAAATATTAATGTATAATTTAGATTATTCCATTTTGTTTAATATTGATATAAAAGGGTTAAATAGTAAAGATGTTTGGTAACATGGATATTGACCAAATTAACCAAAATACCCTTATGTGCAAGGCACATGAGGGCTTCTAACTACAAACTTAACGGCAGTTAGGTTAAATGATGAAAACTGAAATAAAATGACAACCACAGTGATGTTTTTTATAATTTTTAAAGTTAAATGATTAAAAGTGGAGATCAGTGACAACCATATGGACCATTTTTGTAATTAACTCTTAGTTTAATGATCATTTAAATTAAAATATTTAATTTTCATTTAATGAAGATTGTACGTAATTTTCACTAATTTATGTTTTAATGTGCTTTAATGGCAGTTATTAAAACCTAAATGTAACTACTTAAAACTTAACATTTAATATTTAATCAATTGACCAATACTATAAATATTGAATAAGTTACAAAATAATTAGACAATTGGTTATAACCCTAACACTATTTAAAAATTTTAAAACTTAAAAACATATCTATATCCTCTTTAAAATAAAATGAAACTAATACTATGTGACATTGTTTTGGGATTGTGATATTTCAAATTGAAGTAGTTGGACTTTTTATTTTTGTAAATGGTCCTAAATGGTTGGGTTGATTTTCAATTTATTTTATATGTTTGTTTGTATATGTAACGTATTATTGCCCTTTGAATGAGTTGCATCTGTTTTACCCTCTACTTAATGGAGATAGCCATTAAATTATGCATTTCTCGTTCCATTACGTGGCCACAATTTGGGAACATACATTTCCTCTCCTCATTCAAGAGTATAGCTTATTAAATGAGAGTGGACATTACAGTTGCTTGATCTTAATTAATTTCGCTGGCTCTTGCAAATGATTTTTTCGCTTCCTAAAATCAATCATGAACCCTAATTCAACATGTTTGAGGTAGATTGACTCATTGAATGAGTTAATTTCAAGCCCTAAATGCGGCTCAAACCACCATGAACTTAAGCCCTAAATCAAATGACTGTCAGTACTGAAGTTTCGATCAATTTAGAATGTGGAATTGAATGAAGGTACCTTTCTATCTCTAATTTCCTAGACTTTGAACTGTCGAAGTTGCTATGTTCCGGTGGCAATGTTGCAGGGTGAAGGGTGGGCTTTCTGTTGTGGTGGCGATCTTACAGCTTCTGTTAATGGAAGATTAATGTGTTTGTTTACTATTTTCTGTAATTTGAACAGTTCAGTTTTTTAATACACACATTTTTATTGTTTGCAAATTGTTGTAATGGTTTGATGATGTTTTGTTGCTTATCGGTTGATATAATTTTTCTTTGTTTTTTGGCATCAGGTAACTGCAATTTGGGTCCAAATATATTTCAATAGAATTTACATTGAATTAATCAATGCAATGCTATTTTAGAAGGTTCATATATAGACATGTAGGTAACATATATGTGCTTGCTTTTCTAAAATGACCGCAGTAAGTGTTTATGCCCTACTTTCATGATGAAATTTGTGTTCTATTTGTATTCGTTTAGTATGTGTTCACTAGGTGCAAGTGTGTGTAAAATTGGTGTCCATCTCTTAAAGTGAGCGGTGCCTTTTTACTTTCTCTTTTGGTTTTCTGTTCTCAAAACTAATTGATGGTTGTATATGTCTTTCTTTAGATCCATGTATATAGCGTACGTTTCTTCATTTCACTTGTAACTTCTTCAAAATTGATAGGTTTCAGTTGGATGGAGCAAAGATAAGGTAGCTAGAGGAGGTTTTGAATTACAAATCATGCCTGTAAGTTTGTATTTTATACTTTCTGTTGATGAACACTGAACCTTCATCTTGCTCTACTTGTGGTATGATCAATATATATGTTATTTTGTTGTTAAATTTAAGACATTCAAATGTTGAACCAAAATTCACAATTTGGTTAGAAAACTAGAAATATAACAAGTCTATTTTTAATGAGTTTTTATGATTTGATGGTCAAAGACATTGATAATCCTCATGCATATGTTGAAGAAGATTGTATGTTATATACCTATGCATATTACGTATTTGATGAAATGCATCATTAAAAGAAAATCATGCAAATCATCATGTTGAAAACAGAGGTAAGTTTCATTATTTTCCAAGTTACCATTTATGAAAAACAATAGAGTCGTTGTAGTTTCTTTTGAGTTAATTTTTTGTTCACTTGTTTCCTCTCATAATTTAATTCTTTTCCCTATTTTGTTAGAGTTATATGGCGAATTAAAGGTTGTAATTCAGGTTAGAGACCAAATATATAACAAAATTTTCCCACTGCTCTTAGTAATTGAGTGACCATAAATATAAAAGAACACCACATTTGATTTAACAAAAAAAGAGTCTAGACAACTAAAATCAAAATAGTTAACAAAGAATAGGATAGTAAATACAAATTAAGCACATTTAAATCTTTATGAGTTATAATCATGTGGATATAATTGACCACATATATTTCTTGTTGACTCATCTCTTTATTTGTAATTTGAGTTAGTTTTTTTTATTGTAGTTCCCTTTTCTCATGCAGGAATTTGACAAGGATTGTGTGGAGTAATAAAACTCAATATTGTTTTCATGTGTTGATGTCTGGTTGGACTTTAGTATGATGATATTGAGTAATCCATAGTAAATTTAAAGAATGTATTTTGATATAATTGTTGGTTTGAAATGTGATCCTCTTTTAAATTTATATATGATAACATCTTATTGTGTTCATTTATGTATAAAAAGTGTGTATGTATTTTATTATTCAAATTTGTATGTTTTTTTTTTGTTATTGTTGACTCACACATGTTTTCTTATCTTTCTTTTGTTTTTATATTGATTTTCCTTATTTTTATAATATGCAAGTTGTTCTAATTTAAATCCACCTCTTAGTAATTCACAAATTATTTACCCATACATCAGGACTAAAATTCTCCAGGGGAGACCAAAGGAAGCATAAGGAAGACGAGGTTAGTTTCATTTTTTAATGTTCTAAATAGCATAATATTATTGTTATATGTTTTTTTAATGTTCTCAATGTTACTTATATAGTATGCAGCTGTTTTAAAGCATTGGATAACAATTCATGTTTAATTTAGTCTATGGATTATTTAGTTTATTGTGATTCTCTATTGTCGTTTGCCTTGCTTTTCTATTACAAGTACGGTTGTAAACGAACCACACGTTCAACGAACCGTTTGTGAACTGTTCGGCAAAAAGTTCGTTTATGTTCGTTTTTTTAAAGCAACTAATTTCAAATCAACCACGAGAAAACCATACAGCAATACAAACGTTTATGTTCGTTTATTTAATAAATAAACAAACACAAAAAAAATTATTCGTTTAATTAAATGAACGAACACGAACAAAAAACTCGGCCTGTATTTAAATATAAGCAAGCATCTAAAACCTAGTATATTTATATTTATAGATGTGAAAGGGTGAAAGTGGGCTTAAAGTGTATAGGAGTACCAACTTGTTGGACCCACGTTGAAAATATATGCAACTATCACTCAATTTTCCACCAACATCAAAATTGTAGAGCAAATGTGCTTCTTTTGGAGGCCATCCTACCTAATTAACTATCCTACTAACGTTCTACTAGAGGAGTATGTATGTATGTATACAAGTTCTCCTTCCCCTTTTTTTAAAATAAAATAAAATAAAATAAAATTCAACAAGGCATTGTAAGTGGACCAAAAGCTTAATAAATTGTACATCAAGCTTCTTCAACTGATCATCTTCCATTACCAATTCAAAGAAGGTAAATTTACAACTTAGTACCTCAAAATACAAACCATTACAATTAAGACCATCATCTTCATTTTTTTTAAACTACGTACTACACTTTTACTACTTGCTAGCGGGTGCTTAAATTCCACCACTGCACTTCCCTTTAATTTAAAGGGTACCCAAATGAACTTTACAAAACAAGTCCACCGGTAATTAAATCACATCAGTAACAAATTTTACTCACTTACTGCTACTCATTACTAGTTTACTACTACTATATCATCATACCACGTACTATATATATATATATATATATATATATATATATATATATATATATATATGTATCTATATGTATGTAGAAGAGGGAGGGGTAGTTACGTCTTTTCAACGAAACTGGCCACCAGTAAACGTCTGACCAAACGACCAGCTAGCAGGGGCAACATTGTAAGACACCACCGTCCGACCATCACCGGTGGTTACCTTAAAAGATAGTGACTGCCCGTTAAGGTATGAGTTGGATTGCCAATTTTGCCCCCAGTTTCTTGACATTTGCTGCCACCCGGTTCTTGAACCCTTGATCGCCACCGCGTGCACGTCGCCGCCGCCACCGACGTTCGTAATCAGTACAAGGTTGAAATACGAGTGTCCGTTGATTTGGAACCTAATTCCACCCCTTCTCCGGCAGGGTACCCTAAAAATCCACAAAATACAAAAACCTTATTACGAAAATGCCCCTGAGGGGTAGTTGAATTACGGAAATACCACTGATGTTAGTAAGGTAATCACAGTACCTTCTGTAAGCGACAGGGACGATTCCGGCTTTATACTGTGCAATGTGTTGGAAGACAGGCTGAGAGAGGTCAAAGTGGTGTTGTGGAGGGTTGCACCACCCACCATTGTTGTTGGGTAAGGCGTTGTTCGGAGGGCAGAAGTTGGTGGCGGTGACCAGAATGGTGGCCGGCAAACACCATCTAGGGTCGTTTACACATTTGATTTCGAAGCAAGAGCCACAGCTTAAACCATTGTTGAACAGAGCTGTACTTAACGCTGCTGTGTTCGTACCGTAACCTTGACTATACAAATTCCCATACCCACAAGCTCCACCTGTTCAATATTCAGTCAAATTTTAAGAAATTCTAACTAAATATATACGAGTTGAGATGAAAATAGAAAACGAAGAATTTAATTACGTACCCATTGTTCCTGAGGCATCACCACCGCCGTAGAAGGTGGCGTGAGCATTAACCCAACCACCACCGCCTCCGGCGTGAACAGGAGAAAAGAGTGCAAGAAAAGCCAGAAAGAAAACACCAAAAATAGCCATGTTTGGATTTGAATTGAAGATTGGAAATGGTGATGAAGAGAAATTGGAAGGGGCGGGAGCGTATAAATAGGGGAATTTAGGGAGTTGGGACGGGCAGAGTGAGTGAACCATGGAGACGCAACTAACTGAAACAGGTTAAAGGCCGTTGTTGGGGACCAGTAATATTAATTTTCTTATTTAAGAAATTGGACCATAATTAGGTATTGTTTTTACTTTAATTTATAAGATAAGATTGGGGGTGATGGTGCTCACTGCCTCGAACTGTCTAACATCCGGTAGTGGCTTGTGCCGTGGCTAGATGCAACTAACCGAAACAGGTAAAAGGCAATTGGTTTTTATTCAAACAAGCATTTATGTTTAAACTCGAGCTCGATATGCTAACCGACATAATCTAGTTCAGCTTGATTCGACTCGATTGCTAGAATTAGTTTGTTAAATAATAATATTAATTTGTTTAATATTATCCGACTTGATATTTTTGAGTTTGACTCACCCACACGTGATGCTGTCTCGGCTCGACTACACTTCAAGCTGTGGCGAAGGCTTGCCGTGGACACAAGAGATGTTTTATTAATTTTGGGTGATAAGTTTATACTTATAAACCAGCTGCTTTATACGTAGTATTTAACGTATGAGTTTCAAAAAAAGAAAAAGAAAAAAGGAATTGGTTAAAGGAAGTATTTGGAGAAGAATTAAAGGGAGGGCTAGTGGTTATGTTTGTAGGGGGGAGATGGAGATCTTGGGTGAATCTTTGAATGGGTCCCGCTAACGACTCTACGCACATGCAACTTAACCACCATTACCATCCCTTTCACATTCTTCCTTCTATCTTCTCATTCCTTGTATTCTAAATTTTAAGAGCAATTTAATAACGATAAATGGGATGTTATTTTTTTTTTGATGCTACTATACGAGTGTTTGTAGAAAATATAAATAATGTTATTTGTTTTTACTTTATTTTCTTATCTATTTAATGATTCGTATAATATATTAATTCTATTTTTTGTTTCATTATTTAATTTTAATACTTGTTTTAATCAAGTAAATAGTATAATAAGTATGAAGATTTAGTAGTAGGATATGTAACTTTTTAGAAAATAAGATTGAGATATTTTATATTAGAACGATAATATATTATATAATAAATTTAGAGGATATATAACTTCTCTAATTTAAATTCTAATAAGAAAAGATTTTTCTTTCAAAAGCTAATTCTAGTAATCGATTTTTAAACACATGACAACTTTTTTAAAAACAATGCAAGCCATAGATAATATCCAAAAATAAAGAGACTTTAAAGACTTTCGAGATATCGAGTGTCACTTGCATGTTGTATAAAGTTATACTTTGTGATAATAAGTCATGCTTCTATCAAATGTGGTTGATACCATGATAAGATGTAGTGGCGGACCCAAAATTTTAAATGGGTGGTGGCGTCATTGAATGGGTGGTAGCACGGTATTGAAAAAATCGAAATTTACACTACGCGGATAAAATTGGATGGTGTCTCATGTCACCACCGCGATACACATGGGTCCACCCCTGATAAGATGATTATATTATATGGTATTATAATATATTTTATATTTTATATTAGATTCAATGTCGTGTGATACACGAATTAGTTTAAAAAATAATTATTATTAAGCATTATTAAAAATATATTAAATAATTATAAAACGCGAATTGATTGAGAATTTTTAAAAATTTGCGACAAATGATGTCAATACCCAGACTAGCTGTGGAATCATTGACACAATGGGGAGGGTTGTACAAGTCATCGATCATAATTGTTACAATTAGAGGCGATAACGTCAAGTCTTTTATTGATTATAATTTAAAAAGTTTTAAAATGGTTATGAAATATTTTCAAACGATAAAACTAGAAATTGGTTAAATACGATATTTTAAAATTTTTAAAGGGTAAATATGATATGTGTAAATTAAGGTGAGCAATTACGATACTTTAAAGTTTAAGAAAGATATATATGAACTTCTCTCAAATAATTTTGATTCAAACTAAAGTCAAAATTAAATCTAATTTTGAGCACACAAAGTCAAAAGTTGATTTTAATTTTTTATTAAAATGGATGGTTTAGACTTAATTAATTTTTTTATTTAAATTAATGGCCAAGGTTGCTTATTATATTTTAGGGTTTAGTTTTCGAAAATGTATCAAAATTGTCACATTTTACTATTGTGTATACCTAGCTTTAAAAACTACTATTTAATAAATTCAGCTTTCTAAAATTAGCATTTGATGTATTATATCCTATAATATTATGTCACAATACTTACAACAGGTTATCTTGATTTAAAATTTAAATAAATATCATTTTAATAACAATAATAAATATCCCAAATTTCCAAATCTACTTACTAACATCGATTTATGGAATTTTTTTTCTCCTCGAGGGTTTGTTTATTGATTTAGGTTTCTGGACTTTTCATCTGATTTGATTTTAGGGATGTTATTAGTTGCAAGTTTGAGGGTGTTAAATTATTCCGATTAAGGTTTTCTAACTGTGCGATTTGTTCAATCCATTTGTCTAGATGTATCAGGTGAGAAGACGACTTTGATTTCTTACCAAAATCTATTATGGAGACCGATTTCTAGAGGTAAACCTCCATTGTGGATTGATTTCTTACCAAACTTACCAGATCAATTTTTCAACATATCATGGGTTTTGGTTCAATCCATCTATTTGTTCAAAGTAATTATTGTAGATTTATCAATTAGGTATGCGATTCAAGCCATCTATTTGTTTCAATTCTATATTTGAAATCAGTTTTTTTATTTCTATTAATGATTAAAGCCATCAATCGATTTCTATTTTAGATCCAGGGTTTGAGTTATGTTTGGGTTGTTTGTGATTCAAGCCATTGATTTCTATTTAGATATAGGGTTTGGGTTCTTTGGTTCATCGGCTTTCTAGTTAAAATGGGTGATCTTTGAATTAGGGTTCTTAGATTTAAGTTTCATATGCAATTTTACAGATCTCATTTATGGTTCTTATCGATTTGTTTTCTTTTGATTGTTGTTTTATCATCAACTTCTAAGTTCATGTGGGTGATTTCATAGACGATTTTGGTGTTTGTAAGTAAGATGAACCAAAAACATATTTTAATTTTCGTGTGATTTATGCGTGATTCAAGGAGAAGAAGAAGAAGAAATTTTTTTGGCTTCTTTAAATGTTAATACTAATAGTTATTACAATAACAATAACAATATTTTTAATGTTAAAAATAAATCAAAATTTATATAATTACGTGCAACCTGAACAAAAAGTTTTATGATACATTAAATGGTAAATTTAGAAAGTTGAGTATACTAAATGGTAGTTATTAAAATTGGGTATATATAATAGAAAAAAGTGACAACTTTTATACATTTTAGAAACTAAACCCTATATTTTATTCATGTTGTTCTTTAATTTATATAAGATTATTTTTTTATAATTTTATTTTGTTACTTCTATATAAATTTATTTATATTATACATTTTTATATTTATGTATTATATATCTTGAATTTATTTTGTATACACATATTATTTATTTATTTGTTATCATTATCATTATTATTTTGTTTGTGTTTTTTATAATGAGACTTTCTATCACTAAAAGTTTGTCTAAAGAATCAAAACATACTGAAGTAGCTGCTATAGTAAAAGTATATTACATATATACATATCGTATTGTGTGTGTGTATATATATATATATATATATATATATATATATATATATATAGTTAAAAGTTTAAACGAGAACTGTTTTTCGTATAAGAACTGTGAGAACCAATCTTAGCCGTTCAATTCCACCCTCCTTCAATTGGATTACCCACCCACGAATTCCTTACATGCACCTTGCCGCACTCAACATCCATGAATTCCACTTACCACTTGAATGACCAAGATTGATCTCGCAGTTCTCGTACAAAAAACAGTTCTTGTTTGAACCCGTTCCTATACATACATACATACATACATACATACATACATACATACATACATACATATATATATATATATATATAAATCAATGGCCTTTGATTTAAATAAATCAACGGCTAATTGAAATGACGACTCATTAATGAGAGGTATTTTAAAAAAATCAAGTCTCGCTCTTTAATAACGGTCCACTCGACACAATTCACGGTTGGAAAACTATATAAAAGACTAGAGAGATTTGGAAATGGGAGAAATGGAAATAAGGGGATTCCCTTGTCTGGGAGAAAAAGGGAACAAAATGGGCTGAGAAATGGGAAGAAGTAGCATTTCTCTTTCTCGGTTTCCTTTCTATCTTCGATTCTCTACAAAATCTGAAGAAATGGGGAGAAATGGCATTTGTTGCGAGGTGGCGGCGTCATCGTCGTCGTTGTACGATTGAACCCGTCGCCATCGTTGTCGTCATGCGATTGAACAAGTCATTGACGCCGCCGTTTGATACGATGTGTTTACGGCGAGGCGGCCAACGCCGCAGCCGTCATCGTGCGATTGAACCCTAATTTGTGGTCATCTGATGCGATGGGTTTACGTCGAGACGGCTAACGCCGCAGCCGTTGCAGTCCTCGTCGCCGTCGTCGTGCGATTAAACCCTAATTTGTGGTCGTCTGATGCAATGTGGCCGTCGTCGTGCAATTTATGGTTGCGATGTATTTCTAGTTGCGATTTGTGGTTGAGTTTGTTGCGATTTGTGGTTGCGATTTTCCGGCGATGATGAGTATTCCGGCGTCGGCGAGGCGGTGTCGCCGCCGCAGCAACCGTCCGACGACCTGAGCCTACATTTCTCTATTTTATTTATTTGATGATACCAAATAAGGTAATCAATTCCAATTATCCACACATTTTCATTTCTCCCCATTTCCAATTCTATTTCTTCCCATTTATTTTCTCTCTACCAAACATAACCTAAGTTCCACTTTGGTGACTTGTGCATTCAATTGCCAAACCATCAAAGTCTCCCCTCTCCATTTAAAGAACGATGATTGCAACTCTTAACTCATGATACTGATAGAGAACATATGCTTGTCTAGTTTTTAGGTTTACCTTCATGCCTTTGCTCCATTATAGGCTAACCTCCACATGGCCACACTATGATGTAGGGCTGCCAATGGAGCAGATTGGATCGGATCTTCTAAAGATCTTACCTGACCCGTCGACTCATTTAATTGGATTTGGATCAGATCCAATAACATAGAGTTTTATTTAATTGGATTTGGTTCAGATCAATTACTATTGAATCTTGATCCGAATTGACTCATTTAATATTAATTATTTATTATTATTTATATAAGAAGTAAATCAAGTATTTCCCCCACCCCACCCCGTACCCCCTCCCACCTAACCCCATCCCACCCTACCCCATCCGACTCACCTACCCCCACCCCACCTCACCTACCTACCCCACCCTCACGGCCTCACCCCCGCCCCTTACCCTACCCCACGCCACCCCCACCCTACCCTACACCTACCCCACCCTACAGTCTACCTAGGCCGGCGGTGGCGACGGCCGCGGTGGCGACAAGGGTGGTAGTGGTGGTGGCGGGGGTGGTGGAGGCGGTGACGATGGTGGTGGCGGAGACGGTGGTGGTGACGGTAGTGGTGGCGGCGGCTAGTGGTGACGGTGCTGGTGGCGGCAGTGACAGTAGTGGTGGCGGCGGCTGGTGGTGACGGTGACGGTGCTGGTGGCGACGATGACGGTGGTGGTGGTGGCGGTGGCGGCGGTGGAGGTGGTGGTGGCGGTGACAGTGGTGGTGGCTAAGACGATGGTGGTGGCGGAGGTGGGTGCATGGTGGAGGCAATAACGGGCGACGACTGTAATGGTGATGGTGGTGGCTGGTGGTAGGGGCTGTAACGGTGGGCGGAGGTGGTGACGACGGCGGCCGTGACGGTGGTGGCAGCGACGGGTGGTGAGGGAGGTAATGGGCGGTAGTGGTGGTTAAAATAAAATTTTAATTTAATATTAAATGAATCGACCCAGACAAATCTTGGATCGACTCACGTAGTGATCCAATTAAATGAGTCGACCGATTGGATCACTTATTGGGTCAATGGATCTAGGTTTTTAACCCTTTGGATCATATAAATAGAGTAGATCGTATCGGATCTAGATCAAGATCCGACCCATTGACACCGTACTATGTTTTTAGGTAGAAAAAAGACTTTACTTTGCTCAAAATAAAACAACATGTTGGCCTTAGGAAAAGCCGTGTTGACAAGATAGAAGTAAGAGCGAGCAAGGAGTGGCCTGTCATCCAGCCTTAAGCACTCACAACCATCATTTGACATAAAATTTTCAACCATAATAATTTCTACATGGATTGAGCCCTTGGCTTAAGGGGTTCGTCAAAGTGACCCTTTGGCACTTTTCGTCTATATCATAGCGGCTACAAGGATAAAATATCGCTACGAAAGAGGCCGTCAATGCGGGTATCTTTAATGGCATATCTCTTCCACATGGTGATGGTGGCATGGTCGTATTCCGTTTGCAATACAGTGATACACATGGGGAATCGGTTATTTACAAATGTTCAAAATCAAGTTAGAATTACGCGCTGCTTCTTTCTATCATCCGTATTAAGTTGAATACGGAAAAAAAACATGTATTACGGGCGTGATAGTGGATTCTCATCCGGATTTTTTTCTAGGATGGTGAAAAAAATAAAAAGAAAATTCGTTGGGTTTAATTCCTGGAAAAATGTTTTGGTTTCTAAAGGAAAAGGTGATCTCGGTATTAATAATCTTCGAGCTTTGAATATTGCTTTGATGACAAAGTGATGGCGGCCGGAGAATAAAAGTTGAAACCTCTTAAATTAATTAGAAAACAAGTAATTGTTTCATTGCATGGTTTCAAGAGGAATTCACGTACAAGCTTAGAAAGATAGATGCATCATGTACGCATGGCAAAGAATTTATTGAGCACTGTAAATATAGACCTTCGTTTATATATCCACTTACTAATGGTAAAGTTTTTAGGTGGTTTTCTGCATTGCAAAGTTCGGTCATTTTCACGGTGGCTTCATTCACAACTCGTATTTTGCAGGGGGGTTCAACTTCTTCGAGTTGTACTATCTGTGGATTTAATCTTGAGACTGAACTTCTCATTTTTCATTTCTGTCGGGTCGCGGGTAAAATTATCAATGATACGGTCGCTGGGGGGGTGTCTCTTTGCCATTTCGGTCATTTTCAAAGCTTGTTGGGTGATCTGGTTATTTCGGAACAGGAAAGTGTTCTCGTCTAGCCAATCAATTTCTGGTGATCTGTTTGGTATGATTCAAAGGCGTTCATTCTTATGGTTAAACACAAGGGGAAATTCGGTGTAGAAAACTGTTTTGGTCAAATTGGTGTAATAGTCCCTTACAAGTTGTGTAATCCTAGTATTTTAGTTGGATATTTTAACTCATTTATATAACACACCGATTTTTTTAACCCATACACCATCTGATTGTTAATTTAATATTTTTAAATTATTATTTATAAGATTTATTTTTTTGGTTTACTTTAACACCACTACAAAAGAGATGTTGATTATTCACACTTTTTTATCATTATTAATACACTTAAACCTGTGAAGAATTACGATTAAGCGTGAAAAATTTGGGTGTTACTAATTTATACCAAATCTCTACATTTGAAAGTGTGAAAATTGGAGTAAAAAATTACATTTATTAGTGTGGACAAGTTACCTAAATTTTCACACTTTTAAGCGTGAAAAATTTAAAAATAATTGTAGAGTTACAAAAGTTTACGCATTTAAGTGTGAACTTCTATAATAATCTATTTATTACTAACTTCTCACATTTAAAAGCGTGAACTTTTAAAAGCAAATGTACATGTTTATAAATGTTAAATTTTTTCTTTTTCTAACAATCTTTATTTTTAAACTATTTTTCACAATTATAAGCGTGACAATGCTTAAAATTTTTACACGCTTTTTATGAAGTGTGGATAAATGACATATTGTAGTACACGTATCATTATTACGATTATAATATGTTATGAATTAATGAAACAAATTTGTTATTTTTTTAAAATATATATTTTATTATAATACATTTAACTATATAACATGAACATTTTTCATATTTATTATCATGCAAAAACACTTTAATAAAACATAGTTAATATTATATTTTTCAAAAAAAAAGTCACAGATGTTTTAGTGTGTGTAATATATCATAATTAATTAAGAACAAATAATGTTTTTTTATAAATATTTATTATTATCCTTACAATATATATGAATTTCTTTTTAAACTATAATTAATACCAAACTTTTTACTTTAACATATTATAAGATCCTATTATATGTTCATTATAACGAAAATGATAATTATTAATTATATCATCTTCTAATATAAATAAAAGACCAACTTTTATCAATTTAATTAGAAAATCCTAACTTTTCATTTATTTAAAATCAAATCCTAACCATTTATTTGGTTTAAAATTAAAACTAAATTTTGATTTTAAATAGCAAAATTGAAACTCAATCAAAGTTAAAACTCAAATTTAACTCTAGATCAAGAAATATACAAATTCAAATTCAATATGTGATAAAATAGAAGATAAAAGAAGTATTATTTAAATTCAAAAAATAATATTCTAATTAATTCATCTCATTTAAAGTTAATTCGGTCCTTAATTCATCTTTTAATACCACATAAAATTAGTTTATAAAAGATCAAATACTACATAATTTTAAAGGGCTATAATTTAAATTTTAAAGGAGGTTAAAAGACCAAATACTACTTAAAGTTAATTCATCTCTTCCTTATCTCTTATTTTTATTAATTATATAATATTAATAAAACACTAACCTCGATCAATTTAACTAAAGAATCATAATCCTTTTAGTCAAAATTAACATCATTAATTAATTGAACAATCATATCTTTTAATTTGGTCAAAATAAAACTTGATTTTGACTTTAAATCAATTTAATTTGCATTACTATCAAGTTAATGTAACAAATATTCAAATTCAATAAGTTAGTAATTATCTACCACTAAGGTTGAAGATTTTCTAATGCTTACCAAATTGATTAACAAAAAAAAGTGAATAGATAGATTCAATAACGTCTCCACTTCACTAATTCAATCCGCCAAATACATAAAATTTCTTTTAATATTAATAAAAACTAATGTTAATTAAATTATTTAGAGAATTTTACACTTTTTATTTAATTACAATTAACATTATTTTTTAATTAAGTTACCCGTGTGTTTTCACGAGTATTTAAACTAGTTGTATATTTAAAAAAACTTTCCCTTATTAGCTTTTCCTTTTAAAATTTGATTTCCTACAAAATGAAAATCGTGATGTTATCATATACTCTAAATAATTTGTAGCAAAGTGTTGGAAAAGTTTAATAATAAAGTGAAAATATCGATTTGAATTTATAAATCAAGATTCAATAAGGCTTCAATTCAAGCAAGTTTTGTATTATGAATATTTAATTATTAAGCTAGCAATGTATGTATATGTAAGAGTATGAGAAGACGTTACGGAGCACGTTTCTTTTATGAGGTGGATATTCTTGACCATGGCGGATACATATAATTGAACATTTAATTTGCCTAGGAGTTTAAGGACACTTCTATTCAATTAGTCTCCAAGGGCTAACTACTAATTGGTACAATAACTAACTAAGGATTTATGGGGTTTCAGTGGATTAAAAAGGTTTTTCAAAATTGTACGTTTAAATCTCGTTATGAATAAAAGTGTTAAATTTAAAAGTAGAAAAATGATATGTCCTCCTACTATTTCTTTTTACTTTATCCTCTTATTATTCATAAGATCATATATGCAATCTATTAAGAGATGATATGTCCTCATACTTATCCTTATACTCACAGGATTAATATAAGTGTCAAAATTAATGGAGGAGGTAAGAAAAGATAATTAGTGGACTCCACATGTCATCTTGTAGTGAGTAGAATGATGAAGTAGTAGAAAAAAATAGGAGAATATATCAATTTTCATCAACTAATTATCTGTCCTTATCTTTTTATTAGTTTTGACACTTGTGTTATGAAGATAAATAGAAGAAAATAATAAGAGGATATATCATTTCTCGTAAAAGTAAGATTAAAATGTGTATATTTTGACTCTTAAAAAAATAATTATAGACTAATTTTTAAAGAGGCAAAACACGAGTCTAAATATAGAATTTATAGTATAAAAAAGGTTCTCAAGTGATGTCGGGTTTATATTCTTGACTTTTGGCAATGAGGGGCCGTTAGACCTTAAACTTCCCCTTGTTGAGTATATTGGTAATTAGAAAGCGTACCGACTCTCACTACTATCTACGATGCAATATGGGGAATTCCAAGAGGTATTGCCTTTTGATGAGAGATGTTTTCTAGTCTAATAAGAGCTTGGGGGTACCAATGACCTGCAGATTTGGCTGGCTTGTAATTCAAATAAGTACTAAAAAGAAAGTCTGAAATAATATAAGCTCTATTAGGTCTCTTACATCCATACGTTGTTCCTAGGGATGGCAAAAAAACCCCGCATTCGATGGGGAATCCGATCTCTGACCTCGATTTGATTGGGGAATCCCTGAGTTGACCACGGATGGGGATGGGACGGGGATTCCCTGAACATAGAAATGGGGATGGGGATACCCCTCGGTTCCCTGGACCCGTATCCGACCCCGAACCCGCACACACACCCACATATATAATTATAAAGTCAAATTTCTCATACAAATATACGTTTGTATGCAAACTTAACTTTCCTACATTAATATGGTTGTCAATAAGATTGTTTATTGTTTAAACATACATAATCGTCTTACATGATTTATTAAACAAAGAGAACGGAAAAACTAATATGATGAAATGACCAATATATTTTTTGTAGAATCAATTATGAAAGTATTATAAGCATCTTTTATGGACATATATGTTAGAGAAATCATCTATTTAATTGATCATGTTATGTGTATTATAAAATGATTTAGTAAATATATTATGTCTTTTATCAAGAACATTATTTATTTTACGAAAATATTACAATACTTGATTGATTACATTTTGATGTGAACCACTTGTAAGGGTTAAGCTACATTTATAACTCTAGTTTTATATGAAAATTCTCTTGTATATCTATTTAGAAAAATCGATTTTGTAGACAAAGAAAAATCTCTGATTCCCCGTGGAGATCACCGATACCCGACGGGGATGGGGAAGGGGATGCAAGTCAATTTTCCGGCGGGGACGGGGATGTGGACCGGTAATGGGGAACCAATTTTGTGATTACTTTTCTAGGTTTGATTACGATTCTGATTTTATAGACCATTTTGGGGTGGTCCGATTAGCTTTGATTTTGAGTGATTTTACAGACCGTTTTTTGAATATGCTGATTTGTGGTGGTGCGATTTCGTGATTGTGGTATTTGGTTATCATCTTCTTATTTGTGGTATTCCACATTTCTTCAATTTTGTGGATCTTACATACCATTGTTCTTGAAAAATCATTCCAAATTCATGTTAAATCTATATTCTATACTATTGCTATATGGGATTTAGATTAATGTTGTTAATGTGTTCTTTGAACACAATTGATTTAGGTTCGGGCTTGAATATTGTTTGAACCTATGATGTTGGTTAGGTTTCTTGTTCCTAAATTGATGTTTTTTTGTTTTTCCCAAGATGAATATGAATATGATAAAGAACACATTACTTCAAAAATAAAAATAAATAAAAAGTGACCTACAACTTGTTTTTTCAAGTAATCCATTGCATAAATGAAGCTTTTCACAAAGTTTATTACATTTTGGTACATTAAACCCTTAAATTGAAAAAATAGTAATAAATCAAGAGCCCTTTCGCTACAACATGCAGTCACAGAAACCTGAATATGTCGTCGCTGAAACTTTAAAAAAGTGACAATCAATATAGTAACCTAAAATTCTTTTTTGTGGCGGAAAAAAGAATATATAATTACCTTTTGACAACGACTACGTTTTTGTAAAATGTCAAAAGTAAGATTCTCTAGGGTCAGAGTAAAAAAGTAAGGTATTTTTGTCGCGTAGTGGGATTTTGGCGATGACAAGAGGTCGTTGTAGAAGCTACGTCGTTGCAAAAAGCGTTTTTTCTAGTAGTGGATGATTAGAGATAATTTTCACCTTTTTGACCAACCGTATTAATGATTATGCATTACATATACCAAACCACCAGATTATGTTTGGTAAAATTTATAGCTTTAATACTAATAGATGACAGATGAATCATGAACACTATGCCATCTACCCGAGAAAAGCTCAAGCTATACACTATCCCAAGACCTCAGACCTGCAATAAGGAAAGGACATCCAAGCTAGAACCAAAAAAATTAATCTAGACCAGGAGAAAACCATATCAGTAAGGTAACACCTTATATAAACAAGGGGAATCAACCGTGTATCTCTGCACCTGAAGAAAAACTTCATTTCCTAAAAAAGAGGAGGATATCACCATAGGATAAATGATGCGCATGTGTGTGCAAGGAATAGTCACCATTTAAACAAAATATGGTGTCTATCCTTTAAACTATACACACACCCTTATATCACCAACCTAAATTTCATAAACCCCCGGGGAATAATAAGCAAATCAATATGTGTTTTCTCTTAGGGTTAGCTATTATTTATCCTTTATGATCACAAAATCATCAATATACATCCGATAAAACATAGCGGGCCCTTGTTAACATGCTTACAAAGTGTCGAGAGAATGTTCGCATGGCTACCACTAGGGATGTAAACGAGCCGAGCCAGACACTTATCAAGCCGGGCTCGTTTACGAATTTTTAAGCTCGAGCTCGAGCTCGGCTCGTTTAGAGCTTATGATATTGAGCTCGGGCTCGGCTCGTTTAATATTTATGAAGCTCGGGTTCGGCTCGTTTAAGCTAGGCTCGTTTAGGCTCGGGTACTATTTTAATATCCTCATTAAAATGATATATATAATTATTAAAAATTAACATATAAAATATAAATTATATTATATATGGAGCTCGTTTAGGCTCGTTTAAGCTTGCGAGCACACTCTTTGAAGCTCGAGCTCGTTAAGGCTCAGCTCATTTCGAGCTTTTAACGATCCAAGCTTGAATAACTCACGAATAACTCGTCACATTTACTTTCCTAGCTACCACTCAATTTTGGCACGACTTGTATGCATAAGTCGTACTGAACTTTTGGGACTTGATAAAGTATCATTGTACCTAGGTATTGGACCTAATCCCAATATGGATGGAAATAAAGGCATAAAGGAAGGATTTTTCTCTATTCGTGTCTCCTCTGTCTATCTATTTAAACACCTTATTTGGTTAAAAAATGTGTAGTTACTTTGATTATATACAAGTTATCATGTTTTGATATTATATATATTATCGAACTCTGGAATTTATCAGTATCAAAAACTCAAAACAAACATTTTCATGTATCTAATTTCAACTTAGGAATAAAGAATTTTGTTAAAGATTTGAAACTTCTAGTAAAAAACGCCTTTAAGTTGCTCGTTGTATCCATCTAAGACAACGTATATCCTATAAGTTCTTTCTTCTTGAGTTTATAAGAAATATGCTTTTAATTAATAATTATATAATTAATCATTTAGATAATTGTTTTGTAAATATAGAATCAAAATTTTATATTTATCCTTTAACTAAATAGTTTTTATCCTAATTATCTCTATATCAAAATTCATGAATGTAGGATGTTGATTAATTTGTTATCCTCGCTATATATAGATGACATTTGCTTATTATTCTTACCCTAAAAAGAAAACAAATCATATAACTAAACCCGACCAAATATTAACGCTAAAGTCAGAATATCTGTTGGGTTTATGGCGCTCATCGTTCCCTCGAGCCGGTCAAATCTGCGACTCTTAAACTCAACTCTCCTGTAGCAATGCAGGAGCATCCCATATTGGCGAACCAAAGAGGATTCTTCCTCCTTATAAGGGGGATGATCTTACGCCTACCATTTGAAGCATTTTAAAGCTGTGAGAGATAACCCAAAACCGACAATATCATTGATGAGTTTTCTAGTTGTGATCCTAACAATATGTTTGAACAATTGTTACCGCTAAGAGTATAATATGTTACCCAAAGCGAACAAATAATGAACAATATCGTTGGTGGTAAAATTATTTTTAATAATTTATTAACACTTTCATTTAAATAAAGCCTTAGTTTCAGCTTTAGTTTTTAGAGGCATCAATCCCACGTTCAAATAGTATTGTAAAACATGCCTTAAATTAATCTATCATGTAACAGTGGATCCATGCCATCGATCACCAATTTAGACGGGCCACGTGGATAGTACGTATAATGTAATTAGCATTGCCGCATCATCATGGAAATGATGGCGTGGTAAAAGTATTATTAATTAATAACTAAGCTTGATTAGTGGAAACAACTAGGAGGTCCCGATATTTGAAGATGAGAAGGTGATTCATGTGGAGAGTTTTTAATTAAATCCTTGAGAAATATGATTGAAGTCGGATTGTGCATACCACAAATGGGTCAAAGTCTTTGAAATAAATGGCTCCCTCTAAGAGTTAATTGCTTTGTTTGGAGACTTTTACTTAGACGCATTTCTACAAAAGCTAATTTGAGTCAAGAGGTATTCAAATTTGTATGGAGTTATGTCCTATTTGTATATGTTAGAAAGAGATGGTCGGGCATCTCTTCTATGGATGTCCGAAGGTGAAGGAGGTGTGAAAGAAAGGGTGTGGGGGAGGGGGGGGGGGGTGATGGGTTGGTGTAAGCTTGATGAATTGTAACATTCATCATTAAATGATTCAAAGTGAAAAAAATTAAAATTCTTTAGTGCTATTACAAGGAGTTTCATATGGTTTGTTTGGAAAGAAAGAAACAAATTTGTTTTTGAAAACTCAAGATTCTAAACATTGAGGGTGATTGATGAGGTATAACTGTACAACCAATGATATTTATATGAATACAATTTAGATCAAATCTTAACTTTTTTGTTTGGTCTATGTGTTGTTGTAATCTCATTTTCTTATTTTTGCTTGTATTTCTAATTTTATTCTTGGGTAAATTGTATGAAAATACAATAAACTTTATCTTAATTATTATTGTATACAATCAACTTTATTTTCTTAAAAAATAATACAAACAACTTTTATAATTCTCCCATTATATGCAAGTTGTTATATATAATGGAAATTATAGACATATTCATTATATACAATGGTAGCTAAATACTAGACACAGTAAAAAGTTTATCTTAATTATTATTGTATACAATCAACTTTATTTTTAAAAAAAAATAATAAAAACAACTTTTATAATTCTCCCATTATATGCAAGTTGTTGTATATAATGAAAATTATAGACATATTCATTATATACAATGGTAGCTAAATACTAGATATAGAAAAAAGTTGTTTGTATACAATAAATGAATTATGAAAATTGGTTGTATTATTTTTAAAAATTTAAAGTTGATTGTATACGATAATAATTAAAACAAAGTTAATTATATTTTTATTCATTTTGTCCTTTATTCTTCTAGCATCTTGCTTGAAGATGAGTTGGTACATTAATGAAGTTTAGGTATTTAGACAGGTGATGACCATACCAAATCTACTTTGCCTAGCCTTCTTTTAATTAAAAAAATCTAGGAAGTCCGAAATTCTAGGAATTAGTGTCTTAATCACGGATTAAGCTATGCATTTAACAACTTTAGATGGATTTAGCGGAAAAGAAAGCAACAAGCTTTTTCCAACGCACTACCAATTATTATTATTATTATTCCTTAAATACTAGCATTTGCATTTTACTAATCGTTTTACATCTTCATTTTTTTATTTTAATATTTGTCTTGATCTAGTTGGCATTAGAGATGTAAACGAGTCGAGTCGAGCCGAGCCAGACACTTATCGAGTCGGGCTCGTTTAGGCCTTTTTAAGCTCGAGCTCGTTTAGAGCTTATTATGTTGAGCTCGAGCTCGACTCGTTTAATATTTATGAAGCTCGGGCTTGACTCGTTTAGGATCGTATATTATTTTGATATTTTTATTATAATGGTTTATATAATTATTAAAAATTAAACATATAAAATATAAATGATATTATATATGGTGCTCGTCTAGACCCGTTTAAGCTCGCGAGTCCACTCTTTGGAGCTCAAGTCCCGCTCGTTTATTAAATAAGCTTTAATCTAGGCTCGAGCTCGTTAAGACTCGGTTCGTTTCGAGCTTTTAATGATCCAAAATAAAACTCAATTGAAAAACTTACCAAAGATAGTCATTATTTCATATATAGTACGAAACATTATAGTCTAATTACCAATGCCAATTTTTTGTTAGAACAAAGAATCAAGATGATTAGTTGAAATGATCAAAATGATTTCTACAAAATTAGTTTAACTCAAAAGGTTTAAACTAATATCCAGAAATAAAGATCAATGCTTTTAAATTATTCAACAATCATTTCCTTATGATCTAATGATAGTTAACCTAGAAGGTTCCAAAAGGACATGTATTCAATCTTTTATATAATCAAAAGAAGTATATGAAGCAATTATATAAACGATTAATTTTAATATTTATGTTTTTTAGTTATATTGTATTGTTTTATGTCATTTTATAAATTTTAGCTCTTATTATAGATGACTCTGTCAAACTTATTATTTTTTTTTTATTTTTTTTTTCAAATACTTGGTATTAGTAATTTTCCAAGTGAAAGTGACGGATGAGCCGGTTAGACCGCCGGCAATGTAGCAAAGGCACATGCATATGCCACGGCACCATATATATATATATATATATATATATATATATATATATATATATAACATAATATTCCATACACTTGACTCCAAAAACCAATCTTTATACCTACAAAACACCAAAAACATTTGATAAACCGCCAACATTCAGTGGGGCCTCCGCTCCTTTCATTTCAAGTACCACATATAATAATAATAATAATAATAATTAATATTTTATTTTATCTTGTAAAATAACAACAACTAGTCAAGGAATGTACGATAACATATACGATGTTCGGAAAAGTTGAAACTTGAAATGAAAAGTAAGATATAAAGTTCAAGCTCATTGACTTTCTATTTTAGAAAATACATCTTTAACTAATTAGTGGTGGCTAAGCCCGCAACGTGATGCCTAAGTGAAGGTGACATCACGCAGGAATACACCAAGGTGATGGTCGCACGAGCTAGGGTTCCAACGTGAAGGAACGTATGGTGATTGTCTTTTTTTTTTCTTTTTGTGTATTAAAGAAGTTGGTGGACAAAAGGTTAATGTGCTGCTTAATTAAGTGATAACTAATGTAATTGATAAAGGAAAAAATTGACGTAATGCTAATAGAGTGATGATTACGGGTTCTCTAAACAGTTTGAGAGCTCAATCTAGTTATCCGTATTTGTATATCTCTCTCACACACATTTATTACTCAAATTTATAAAAAATGTCATGAAATACAATACATTTTTTTTAAGAATATGATTATTATTAATTATAACACAAAACAGTGAATATTCTTATTAGAAAAAATCAATTCCCTCAAAAGAATTTCATTGTCTAGAAAATTTATTATATTATTTTTAATTTCCAAAAAAAAAAAATGATGCAGCTTTAATTGGTTATATAATACTTAAAGTGATTAACGGCCTCGGCTTAAATTTGATTTTATACGTGTGGACAAGAAAAAAGGTTTAATTCTTTGGCGCTTGTGTAAAGTTATTAGGTGTAGAATAAACCTTAGGCGTTTGTGTTTATTTAAGTATTAGCATCGTATCTGCGTAATGTTGTGACGACGAATAGTTTTTGTTTTGCAACATGTTGCTTTTAAGAATTTAATAATATGTTATTTGGGCGATTTAATATTACAAAAAAGTTTTCTTCGGCAGCATGTCCGTTTTTTTCAAATTTTTTCTTTTATTTGTATCAACTTTTTTATTAATTTTAAAAATAAATATAAGAGACTTTAAAATTGTAACATCCGAAAACCCGACCTAGTCGAGGGCGGGCCAATAGTAAGTCGAAATGTGTTGGTTATGTGTATTTAAAGATTAATTACGTGATTAAACGAATAATTGATATCATATGAATTTATGATTAAATAAGATTGAGTTTGGTACGAGGGTTGTAGAAAATACCTCAACTGTGTGTTAATTTAATTAATTGAGAAAGATTAACTAGTTGGATTTATCTAGAAAGGATAAGGTTGGTAACCTCATGTTTGTGAGAATTAATATGTATGTGTATAAGAATGCTGGAAATATTAATATGTGAGTATGTATGTATGTATGAGAATATGCATGAGTATGTAGGTGTGTATGTATGTATGTAAGTGGATAAAGTGCCACCTCTTGCTTGTTGAAATGGAGTTTAAGAGTGCACGTGTGTGTATGAATATATATATATATATATATATATATATATATATATATATATATTACAACCTCTTAAATAGATATTTGCTGGTGATAGTGTGAGTGTGTGTTTTTCTTTGAGAGGAAGAAGAAAAGAAGAACAAGAACTTGAAATTTTAAAGTGAATAATTATTGATTGATAATTCAAGACAAAGCTTGGTAAGTGCTTCTTATTGTTTATGAGCATGATTGATGTTAGTTTTGTTAGTTATATGCTAGGTTTTCATGATGAAAAGCTTGAACACCATTGATGGTCATATGAAGCTTTTAGAAGCTTAACTTGACATGTGGGTATTGTGGATTTTAATTGGATTTGATGAATCCTTGATGTTAGTTTACATGTTATATGATGTTTACATAAGTTTAGAGTTGTTAGAAATCAATTTCCAGTTTTGTGTGTGAGATTTGGTGTTTATGAGGAGCTGGAAGATGAACAAAAGTTGCAGGTGGATTCTGGAAAATGATGCGACGCGACGCGTCAAACTTAGGGACGCGATGCGTTTCTCTTTGGACTTCGAATTCGAAGTCTATGGCGGTTAGTGGGCCGCTCGAAGTGAACTACGGTTCGAAGGATCCGCTCGAAGCCTTCAGGGGCCGCTCGAAGCCTTGCTCCGCTCGAAGTGGTCGTGTGAAACAATGGTTCGAAGTGTGGTTCGAAGTGGCCGCTCGAAGCCCGACGCGACTCGTCAAGGCTCCACACGCGATGCATCCGCGATTTTTCTGGAAATTGATGTGTTGTTTGCTGTTTCGTTTGGATTGCATATTCTTATGTATATTTATATGTGAATCTAAAATGTTATGTGTGGGATATTAGAAATAAATATATGTGAATATATATTTATGAATCGAGACTGATTTCAGTTTGTTGTGTTCTCGGGAACTACGAAGACTCAGTGATATTAGACAACTGAGCAAGTGCGTTTGAGAAGGAAAGGTGAGTGGATGTGAACTCACGAATGGTAAAGGTTATGATTATGATTGATGTGATGCTTATGCCTGCGTTTGATTGACAATTTAGTCTGATATTGGATTGTTGTTAATGTACTGCATGATTATGGTATTCTTTGTGTTTGATTGTTTGTTGAACTTTCGGTTTTGGACTTAGACCGGCTATGCATGTAGTTCGGCTGGTAGAGATTGTATTTGAAACCAGCTATGCATGTAGTTCGGCTGGTAGAGATTGTATTTAAAACCAGCTATGCATGTAGTTCGGCTGGTAGGGGTCAGCTATGCGTGTAGTTTGGCTGGGCCTGATCGCTATTGGTTGAGGAGTTGTAGACCCTCTCATGCATGCGTTGTATTGGAGGGAATCTAACTGTGTCAATTGACGGTGGGCTATCGGTAAACCTTTGCTTTGGCCCGCATTGGTTGTAGGTTCGGTAGAACCGCCGGTCCTCTGGATTGTATGGCTTGTGTTTACTTGCCTGTTCATTGATCGATTCTATTTACTGATGTGACGTAGCGTACTCTCACTTAGCTTTGTGCTAATTCCCCTCAGTTGATTGTTTTTGCAGGTTTGTGAGTTGTTGGCCTTTGAAGGAAAGCTCGACCCTGCTCTGATATGTGTTTTAAATGGAAACGAGCCATGTGAATTTTGTAACACCAAGTTGATCGTTGTTTAGCTTTGTGAACAAATATTTTGTTTATGATTGTAAACATTATGCTTTGTGGATAATCATGTTTAAAAGCTTCCGCAGTGTGATTTAAAAAAATGGCTTGAGATTTACGGTGTTACAAAAATAAGAAAAAAATTCTATATTTATGAGATAAGGAGAGAGAAGTTAATAAAATTTTGAAAATTGTGTTGATATGAGTAAATAATTGTGTTTGTATGAGAAAACTTTTTAAATGAATAAAAAGTTAAAGTAAATTAATAAAGAGAGTTGAATGATTAAAAATTAAGTAGATGAGATTAATTTAAATGGGCAAATTGTAGGAAATACAACAAACTATGTCAATATTGTCATTGTATGCAACTAGCTTTATTTTGTACCTAAAAATACACATAATTTACAAATTTGGTTCATCGTATGCAAATTACCTATTATATCAGATAATTTACCGGTAACCTGATAAAAAATAAAAGAACTTTGGTACATAAAAATACAAAAAACTTTTAAATTTTGTTCATTGTATACAATGGATAACCGGTAACCTGGTAATCAGGTTACCAATTGTATACAGTGAATAGAATTTGTAAGTTGTATGTATTTTTAGGTACAAAATAAAGTTAATTATATACAATGACAATATTGGTAAAGCTTTTTGTATTTTCATGCATTTTGCCTAATCTAAATAGAATGAAAAATAAAGATGTTATTTTGATTGAATTTTAAGAACTCTTAAAATTAAGGAGGAAAGAGAATGTTAAATGATTTATATAGTAGTATAGATATATGACAAGGCCTAGGAATAGGAATAGGATATTTATAATTTTTGGTTGGCCAAGCAAATCAATGGTATATATGATTATATGCCATCCCCTGTCGACTCATTTATACTCCGTTCTTGAGTTTTTTAAAGACAGAAAGTTAAGGGAAAGAAAGAGAAAGGAAATTAAGAAAAGAAAAGAATAGGAAGAATTGACTTGTGTTCTTGAGTTTGAAGAAAAAGAAAAAAAATAGAGGGTGAGTAATTTCCTTCCTTATCATCACACCTTTAAGAGGAAACATTTTAAGCCAAATAACGTCTCCTTCCCTTCCCTTTCTTTACCCTCTCCTTTCTATAAAGAACTCAAGAACACTATCAACTTACATGTTTTCTTTCATTTCTTTCCCCTTCATTTTCTTTAAAAAAACAACTCGAAAACGGAGTGTTAGTGTCTCTACTCTATATTGTGTACCACTACTAGTATAAAGTCATATCCATCTATGTATACTTCATTTTTTTACCTAATTAAATTCGGATATGATTTGTATACAACATTTTCTTACAACACATAACAATCGTAACTTTTTTATCTCTATAAACGATAGTTAATAGATCTATTAACTATTTTTCCTAATCACATATTCATGAGTATTATAGTCAAAACACATACTTTTTAGTGTGTATGACAAACACGTGTTATGCATAAATTATCTCCCAATTAAATTATACATATTTAGTTAAATCGTCCACAACGGTGGTGATAACGAGTTCATTATCGTCTAAATCTCCTCCATCACAAGCCTTAAGCTTGTTTTTGTCATTGTTTGTCGCTTGTTGTTTGGTCGTTAGTGAGTCTGCTCGTGAAGATGGTATTAAGCGGTCCATTTTATTTAGTTTCTTTTCAAACGTTAAAATGTAACAGAGAGGTTACAACTCCTGTATACATACTTCTACACTTATGATCTTTCATATATAAAAACACTCTAAAAAACAAAATGGAATCGTTCAATTTAGTTAATTTATAATATTTTAAAATGTTAATCTAGTTTTTATTTTAATAACATTTTGTATTTTTATAGAAAAACAAAAGTAAAAAACTGGTGCTGACAACACAGTTAGTGATGACAGTGATATATGTTATGACAGTTAGTAATGCGTGATGATTAATGGTGACAATGCGCATAAGAGTGCACCGTGTAGTTTGTATAAAACCTCATAATAGATCCATAACGAGCTTGTTGTGTTTTTAACACCCCGTCTTATCACGAATAACCGATAATATTGGTTATGTGTTTTTCGAAACCGATGGGTATCAGTTTCTAATGAGTCCGTTAGCGGTTTGTAATAGTGGATTAGTTTTCATTAAGGTTTTATTAGTTAATCATTATATTAAATTGGGTCAAACTTAATGAGATTCATTATTTCAGAATATGCGTTTGAAGTATATTTTTTAACTCTAGCAATTGTAACTATTATATTACGTATGGTGTGACGTGCAAACATTTGAAGCTAACGGATAAGATGTTGTAGATAGACGAAAGAATTGAAGCGCCATCAACTTTGTAAAAGTATTTTAACTTATTCATTAAACTAATTCGTACTATGTAAATACGTGTAAAAGTAGATTAATGTTTAAAAATCATGAGTTAAGTAGGTCAAACATGTCATGTACAAAAAAAAAAAGGGTAGAAAGCATATGATAGTGGTTAAAGGTGTCTCTAATAGTCTTTGGCCTCATCTCACATGGGTTCCAGCTTTTTGTTTGATGTAACAACATAAAAAGATAAAAATGTAAAATCAAAAATCAAATTACTTCTTGAAATGACAAATTTAAGGAAATTCCCATGAAATTATATGTTTCCAAAAATTAATTATACAATACTCCTTCACGTGCAAATGTTTCTTGCTGAAAAATAGGAAAATTAATGTTTCTTCACACAAATACAATTTTATATTTATTTATTATACACAAAAAAATAATATATATATATATATATATATATATATATATATATATATATATATATATATATATATATATATATATATATAGGTGAGGGTTCAAACGAGAATTGTTTTTCGTACGAGAACTGCGAGAACCAATCTTGACCGTTCATTTCGGATAATGGAATTCATGGATGAAGAGCGTGGGGGGATTGAGTGTGACAGGATGCATGTAAGTAATTCATGGGTGGACAATCCAATTGAAGGAGGAAGAATTGGACGGCTAAGATTGATTCTCGCGATTCTTGTACGAAAAACAGTTCTCGTTTGAACTTTTACCTATATATATATATATATATATATATATATATATGTGCTCAAATGACAAGTGCATGAGGTAGAGGGCACTCTTGATTCAACTATCCAATTCATGAACAAGTTGTATTGTTTGAAATTGATGGTGTGACAAGCTAGTCAAATCAACCAATGGATCAAAGCATGTTAAAAGAGGAATTAGGTTTTTATTGGTTGACAAACTCACATGCATGATTGGTCCAATATGCTCTTTCAAGTTTCAACTAATATATATATATATATATATATATATATATATATATATATATATATATATAGGGTAGAGATCAAGTAAAAAGAAAATTAAAGTAAAAAGGGTAAAAGGGATGATTATTTGATCATTTTTCGGTATATATATCAACTGATAATCGTTAGTTCATCATCTTTATTGATTAAAACTAGTTCTTCATCAATTTCTTTTTGATGAATCCAACATATTCATCACTTTTTAGATGAAAGTGTTTTGTTCATCAACAAATTATTCCAAAATTTTGTTTTCAAAATCTGTATTTGAAATAAAAAAGAAATTGATGAAGAACTAGTTTTAATCAATAAAGATGACGAACTAACGATTATCAGTTGATATATATACCGAAAAATGATCAAATAATCATCCCTTTTACACTTTTTACTTTAATTTTCTTTTTATTTGAGCTCATCCCTATATATATATATATTATATATATATATATATATATATATGGTTTCCACCAATTTTCCCAAATGGATCAACTCACTTTTACAAATCAATATATGGTGATCTAGCTAAATTAACAACATATATATATATATATATATATATATATATATATATATATATATATATATATTTAATTCATTTTTTAAAATCATAAACGTAAGCTTAATTTATTGAAACCTTTAATTGGTTGTCGTCATCAATCTTTTGTTATCATGCTAGCTAGTTTTCATAGAACAAAACATTTTATAACGTTATTAAGATATTTTTGGCTCGGCTAATAGAACCTTAATGAGTTTGAATTTTTAAGAACATTAATTTCTATCCCTAAACGAGTGGTTTTTATATATTGGATGAACATAAAATCAAGACTCGATGCACGTTAAGCTTAATGTATCAATTTCGTATGGTTTTTAAGTTTTAATGTAATAATAAATTCAAATTCCATAAACTTAAATGATGAGAAATCAAACATCCGATTGATTACCTTTATTTAAAAATAAAAATAAAAACATATGTAGAGATGGGTCCTTATCTCACATGGGCCTAAGTGCCCTTTTTTGATTATCCATTTTACTAAAATCCACACATTATATACATTTTATTTATCACTTTCATTGAATTTATATATTATTTGATAGTAGAAAATTGAGTTTGTAACAAACTTAATATATGATGTTATCTATACTATTACATTAAACATTTACAATTTAGTTTTTTTTAAAGACTTTTCAAATGTTTGTGATGATTAAAATTTTTATTCTTTTAAGATCAAGTCACGGCCATGCAAATTAAAATTACCCTATAACCTTTTTAAATGGTAGTTGGCCATTCACTTGTTTAAAATAAGTCATTATTATTCACGTATTCACTTGTTTTGACTTTAAAAACTAAGTTTAATGTTTAATGCATGTGTTTTCATAGTTTTTAAATATTTAATACATTGTTGTTTCTCTCTTTATATGATTTACAGACAAATAACTAGCAATATTTCTTTTGCTGTCCCGATGTCACAAAATGCGTATAGTAGATATAAAATGGGTCAACGGTCAAAACTAAATCTTTAAATATATGAAATTCTAATCCCCCCTCTTTAAATGCTCTAATTTTATGGGCGGTTTGATTTTGGGTAAAGAGAGTCTTGGTCCCCACTCAATAGAAGCCCAATGGGCTTTTAGAGTAATAAATAGTAAGGGCCTGGTGGCGTTGGAAATGATTACGGCCTTCAACCACCACAACACCACATACGTCATACAAGACTAGCATGATATCCGCGTAATGCGACGGTAACGAATAATTTCTACTTGTTACTATGTCCATTTTCAAGACATAGGGAGTATGATATTCATGTAATACGGTGACAACGAATAATTTTCGTTTGGTGACTTTCAAAAAGATTATGAATTTTTTAAAATATTTAAGTTAATTTGTATTGGCTTTCACTTTCAAAAACATTGTATTGACTTTGATTTTCTTAAATATGTTAAGTTTAGTTATTAAAATAAAATATAAGAGTCTTATTAACTATATATAATAGTTACTCAATTTAACTTATATGAAGGGTAACTTAGTAATTTCAAAACACTTAAAGTTTAAGAGTTTAAGCAAAAGGCATAAATGTTTTATAATATAGAAGATAGATAGATAGATATAGATACATGATAGATGTATGTATGTATGTATGTATCAACTTAAGATACGCTTGTTTGAGGTAGTAACAAAAATCAAATGAACAAGTGTAGTTTCTCATATTAATGAAGGAGACATATATTCCAACAAAGTTAGCTGTAAGAAAAAGGGAGGTGTTCCCTTTTACTTGGTATTAAATTTGGGTCCTTTTTATTGTACCAAATGGAATTTTGTTGGTGGTTGCAGGCAGCAATATGCTATTGAATTCAATGTCTGGGTTTTTTTGGTTTTGCTTTCTCTTTTATTAAATACTAATGACCAACACCTTTCACATTTTTTATTTTAGTCTCTGCTTCTCTTCTTTTCTTTTCTTGTATTATGCCTGTAAATCTAAAATCACACTACATGTCAGTAAGCTTACTTGCTAACTTAGGTAGGTCATGTGTTGACTGACCTAAGTTATGGTGAAGATTACCATTGTTATGAGGATCCCGGTAGGAGAAATTAGTTCACAAAAGAAAACACTAAACGAGACACGTGAAAGAATACAAACTAGCAAAACGACATGACGATTAATAGTTATATATATATATATATATATCATGTCATTTGTTAGCATAAATCTACTAGGAAATAGTGACGACTGAAACACAAACAAAACAAACCAAGCAGTTGTAACATAGATTCAACACAAGAGTTTGTCTTCACATGTCAGCAATTAGATTTTGATATTTTACATACCATTTTGGATGATATACACATCCTACAAAAAGGGAAATGCATAAATATGCAAAATCTTTCTACTACAGTTAAACAAGTTAAAACCCACATTCCCACACTCCTGAATTAATAAGATTACCAGTTTTGTACACATACATAACAATTTTATAACTTCTTACCTGAACTTGATGCTGTCTCTGAAGAACCACCTGCACTCGGGTCGCCTGACCCGCTTTTACTACTTGAGTTGCCCTTCAAAGACAGACTCTTCTTAACTCGATTCCGGTTAAGTAGGAACATTGCATTTCTGGATGGTGCACTTAGAGTTAAAGCCCCTTCAACACAACTGCCAGCCTGAGTGCACCCCCATGGTCTGGATGGGCCATCTTCACGAAAAGGTCTAAGTCTAGGAAACCCATTTCTCAATTTTGAAAAAACGCGTTGATCAGGGGAAGTTTCTTCATCAGATTTTGCACATACAGGGCAAGGTGGGTCGTTTTTACCCACCTTTGGTGTTGTTTGGTCTAAGCATTCAGCATGAAAAACGTGGCGGCATGAAAGAACTCCAGTTACCGGAAAGTCTCCACTTTTGACAATCCGACGGGAGCTCCACGGTGACCTTTGGGAAAGGAATCTTTCACATAGACCACATTTGTAAACATATGATTGGTTAACTGAGGGTCGGCTAAGGGAATCAGGTTCTACTGGTTCAGAAACATCTGTATAATCAAGATCACAACTAGCGGTGCTGAACTGTTGTCTGTCCCTACGGGTCTCGTCAAGATCTGCAGATACGGGTCCATTGGCTTCTGTTGGAAAAGTCAAAGGGTGAACAGGTTTGGACATGAAGCAACGGCGGCTTGTGAAGTTTCGGTGAGAGGATTGTGATTTGGCCATTGGTTCATAATCACTGCTGTCTGAACGGGAAGATATTGAACCTCTGCTATCTTGGTGAGCTGGAACTGGAATTCCCTGAAAAGCAAGTTTTGTTAAACCAAAAATAAGAGTTATGTAATTGAGTAAATGAAAATATCAGATATAATAAGGTACCTCCATAGTTGGTGAAAAGGATAAAGGCCCCAAAACTGCAAAGCAATGGTGAAATAGAACATATTAGCATACGCAATAACAAAATATATGAAGCAGTTGATTCTGAATCATATCTCTTAAGTAATTGTGTTACAATGCCTATCATCTGGACAGGAATGCTGCATACAAATTTGTTATATAATCTAAATATGCAACTCTAAGCCAAACTCTAAAATTATAACAAAAAAATAACATAGGGCCCTATTGACAATTTATATTATTTGCGAGAGTTCTATTAGAAAGCGAAGGGGTTGGTGACTACTTTATATCATATTAACATAACAAACAAAGATAAATTCTCTTGAGGTATACCTGTGGAGGATAACATCAACTCAAATGAAAAATAGGTAACACTACAGGTGGCAATAAAGGTGGGTTGGATAAGGGGTTAGAACAAGTAAGTTACGGTTTGGGTTGATCCAAAAAACTTTTTTCCCAACATTTAAAAGATTTTATAATTAACTAGTGTGTCAACATGATAACAAGAATTACATCATTTGAATATTAGTCTACTTTCTAGAATAAAACCATTTAGAAGGTTTTGTGTATTAGAACTTAGAAATACTCTTTGGGCGACAGTCGACTGTTTTGACCCATAAGGAAATACAAATATGTTGAAAAACACGAATAATTTCAACTTCTCCCTCTACTCCCTCTACCACTGATAGAACATTGTGATCACGTTCAGCTCACAGTAATTATTAGAATGTATTTTTAAAGCAAGCGCTCACACATATATTTGAGGTATACCTGTACATAATTACTAGAAATAGAAAATTAAAATGTCATGGTATTCGAAAAGACAATCAGATATGGAGTGTAAGAATCTACATGGAAAAAAATATCAAACACGAACAATGAAAATTACCTCTCCTAGATGAATTTCCAAATTCATCAATGCTGATTTCTTGTATTGTAGGGGGGGTCCATTGCTGAGCTGGAGAAAATTCAGATGGACTACTGATATATGGCCCAACTCCATCAGAAGCAGAATGTCGATGATTAGGTAGGTAATTATGATTTCCTCTTAACCAGCTCCTACTTTCTCTACTGTTTGAGGATGTTGAGGATCCATACAACTGACTACCCTCCTGTGAACCAAATGATTGGCCTTCAGAGTGGTACCGAATATCCCATCTTGGCGGGGGAGGTGAGAAGCTTGTGTTGGTTCTCCAGTAGGGCTCATGTGGGCCCATTGACCAATCACGGCTAGCTGCATTAGACCCATGTGGCCTGGCAGCCACACAACACAGCGACCCCGTTTTAGCTATCTTTTGGAAAACTGGGAGATTATTCTTTCACTTGCTTTCTTGAATCTCCAACTAATCTCACTAAACCCAATCAACTTACCTCACCTACTTCTTTGGAAAACTGGGAGATTATTCTTTCAAACGCAACACACAGCCCATGACTAATTCAAAGAAGTGAATGTATGATATGTTACACGAAAGAGACCCTAAAAATCAACATGTATACAGTAGTTAGTCATGGTTAATTCCGGTTGAATCCCATTAGAGGTAAATTTACAAATTCAACTTGGGTACAAGAACAGACATACTATAAAGGAACTTTAGGGAAAACTTTAAGCAAAGTTTTAGAGAAACTTTAAATCATGACTGACTTTAATCAAGAGTGAAATGCGACTTTAATTACAAGGATTACCAGTTTGAGGGAAGCAAACGGTTGCACTCAAAATCAGTCATCCAAAGAAAGGCATCAGAATCCACTAAGTCTTTTAAGTGCAAGTTAATTTCATTTCAATTTTTAATAAAAGCTTTGGAAAAAAATTCTGGTTATTATTTGCTCTTCCAAAAAAACAGGAGGGAGTGACAGAGTAGTCGATGCTTAATCTACTGACTCAAATATCAAAAGAATACATTGTTTAGAAACTCAATCAACTGACTGGGCCAATAAAGCTGTAGAGTTTATGCAAAAATGTCAACCAAAACGACGGTATCATCCTCAAGTCAGCTAAAAGTAAACAAACAATTGACCGTACGTAGGTTTAAAGTAAGAAACTTAAAGTAAAAGAACAAACACAGACAATTAAAAAAGTAATGCAAAATAAACAACGAATTGCCGACATTCCATTGAAAGAAATAACAGATTAGCAAATTGTAAGAAGCTTTATGGTTTAAGTAAAGGGGAAAACAGTATACTGCATACATATAGAAGTACATAGGGATTAAAAATTTAAGGGTCCGATTGTGTTTACTTACCGTGATGATTATAGGGTTTGAGAGACGACGAAGAAGATGATGATGGTGATGATGATGAAATGGAATCTTGTAATGCGTTGTCGACGCAGAAACCCTAATTTAACGGAGAAAGCGCCACTGTTTCAATTGGCCCTCTTTTTCCTCCTTTCTTCCATTTCTACCTTTTCCCCTTTTCTTCTACTTCTTGTCTTTGTACGTGTTTCTCTACTTATGACAATTACTTGATCAAATTATTATTATTTTTTAAAGTTATTTAGAGCATGGGATGTGGCACTCGGTATGGTTTTGGCATGCGTATGTGGCACTCGGTACTGCATGTGAACACCATCCCTGGTTTCGGTACCGAGGATTTCGAATTCATTCGGCGAGTGAATGTTGATGAGATCGAGAAGAGAGATATATCATTTACTCTTCAACAGTCAAATGACCGTAAAAAATTTAAAAAAATTACTCATTATTTATATTAAACTTCTCACTTTTAACAATTTTACACCACAATCTTCTACCTATTCACTCTACAAACTTTATACAACTTCTATTTTTTTACATTTTCACTTCAAATGGAGTTTTCTTCAAACATCCCAAACTCATCTCGATCAAAAAAACTGTCAATCAACTCCGTCTTTTAACGGAAGTTCAACTGCTCATGGAGTTAACCAATTACTTAAGCATTTCGGTAGCCTTCAAAGTTCAATGGAAGAGTACAACACGAGACTTCTTGAGCAAAAAGAACAAAAGCTGCGTTTAGAAGAAGGAAAAGAATTTCGAGAAGCGTTTCAATTTTTAAAAGAATCTGATAAAGGTTTGGAAGGCGAGAATATCGAGATTTTTCAACGGGCAAAGACGCGATTAAGAGAAAATATGGATTAAAAAAATAAATTGTTGATGTATTAGTTGTAATTTTCTTTATGTACTGTTTTTTTTTAATGAGTATTAGTTATTAATCTTTTTTTCCGCAATATATATAAATTTAAAAGAAGGTTTTTATATTAAATTTCGTAATAATAAAACTTAAATAAAATAATATATAACTAATTTAAAATAAAAAAAGTTTAAAGCGTACAAAACATGAATAGTACGAGGATTTAAGTATGGCTAAAGCATAAGATGAGTTATGACTAAGCACATTTAACTGTAGACAATATATTTAACCGATGTTGATTTTATTATTTTTAATTTTGGCTATAACCCATTCTAAGTCTCCTCCATCTACTTTAAAACATTTCGTTTCCTTTGAGGAGATATTTTTCCACATGCATCATTCATCCAATTAATTAATGGAATTAGATTTTATAATTTCATCTATTTTACATTACAGAATTACGAAGTAACTATAACTCTAGAACAGAGAAGTTGATATAGAAAATAATACTTAAAATATATATTTTTTTTGTTACTAAACGTATCATATGTTTGATAAATCATATTCAAGAAGCTAAAAGAGTAAAAATAATATATTTGAATGAGTCATGCCAAGATACAAGCAAAACATAATAATCGGTATGTAATGAATCATTTGGTCCCATCACACATTCCATTAAATCTTTTATATCGGATTGGTCTATATAATAACTCTATTTCAATTGATAAAATACAAAGTCATTTAGTTTTTCTTTGCGACATTCACGAGCTCAAATATTATTTTTACTAATTTCAACATTGAAAAACTTGGTTGTGCGTGACAGTGACGAGAATAATCAACATATTTTATATGCAATGAAAGCATTTGAAAAAAAATTAAGTTCTTTTAATAGTTTGGTGTTATGTATTAATCCATGTGTCATGTTCTAATGAGTAATGTTTTTTTTTTAAGTATTAACCTGAATATAAACTACATCATTATCATTAATATTAATATTAGAGAAATTGTTGTGCCTAAGCTGGATAATGTTTAAAAAGGAGATTAATCAAATTATCTCTAGTTTCTGTTACAACAACAATCATGGATTTAATTTCAGTCCTTTTACTCAAATGATTCGACTCGATCAAGGTTATATTTTAGAGAGTCACATAATTAAAATTAAAATATAAAATAAAATATTATGTTGATATCATTTGTATTTTAAAATAACTTGTATAGCAGAAGCTTTGATTTTATAAAAGAATTGGACAAAACTTGATCCATACAATAACTGCATGTTTTGATCCCTTATGACCTACATATTTTGGCATCTTTTGAAGGTGCATTTTCATAACTAATTCATATATCTTCATACTGTATTTATCTCTACATCAGTTTTATTTGTTTCCCATTCTTCAGCTCATGCATCTTCCATCTAATACTCGCATGAATAATGCAACATTTGAGACACAAGTAAACAAGTCACTTTATTGTCGCCCGATAGTAAAACTCTTAAAGATACAACAATATGGTGTATGGCAATCATCAACCACAACCACGGTAACCAAAGTAATCATGCAGTAATGTTATGCATCATAGGATCGATTCTTGAAACAACAAATCACTCAGACGGGCTGCTCTTGATCTTTTGAATGTTCTTTATCGTCATTATCCATGTCAGCATTACCACCATCCACTGTGGAGAACCAAAGAACATACCAAAAAGATTAAAATTAATTTTAAGGACTTAAAAAGTTTTTTTTTTTTTTTTTTGAAAGTTTGAGAGTAATACCTTCTCCTTCACCTGCAGGGGCGTAAGCTGAACGCCTTGAACGTGATTGCTGATGTGGTGTTGGCTGATTTCACACAGAAAAACAGATCATATTGAGATAACGGTGTTATATCTTACAAACCGATTTCATAGAAGTGTCAGTTTTTTAAACGTTTTAGATACATAATTTCAGCATATAGCAAGGCGAATGAAGAGAGTATGAAATACCTGCAATTTAGGGCGGAGTGCCTCTAGTGGACCCTTGCTCTTCTGTGATCCTTGCTGTTGTGCAAGTATTAGCCACGTTAGAAACCATAACGTTTATGTGATTTATATTGCATAAAACAGTGCATATTTTAAGAAGAAATATAATTGGTCTGATAAAAATAAAACAAAAAAAATATCATGGCATTCTTGGATCTTAAAGATCTAAGAATCAGTTTCCTTCTGAATTAGGCTACTTACCCAATAACTCTTAAGAAATCATGTGCAGTAAAACTACAACGGTTTTAGCCAAACGCAAAGGGGCATCATAGGTTACTCACTCTTATAATTAACACATTTAGAGTGACAAATTCGATTAATTACCTTACCCAACGCCCAATCAGCAGAATCAAAAAAAGCCCGATCATGATCCTGTGCAAGATTGGCCAAGAAAGATGTCAAAACCTAAACTTTATGACCCTTCTTTTTCTTCCCAATAAAAATAAAACAGATTAAAATGCATACCTTTGAGATTAATGGGTTTTTCTTTGGTAACAACCCACCATACTTTTTCTTGATTACAGCTTCCTGAATAATACATCGAGAAAGAAGAACATTGTAGCTACTTAGGATCTTGCTATGAATCGAAGGTTTGACATTCATGATTAGCAGACCATGCATCAAGATTTTATAAACTGACTACAAATAGTTTCCAACTTTAAAGTGTTTGTTTTTTTATGCTGGATACTGATCTGAAATCCAGTTCTGAATATTGTATAGATCTATTTGAAGAAATGTGAATAACTAAAATCGAATTTTGAAGAATGTACCTCTTGCTCCTTTGAGGGCATGGGGTTGCCGTCATTTGTTTCAGACATTTGGTGCTTATTGAGTTTGATCGAGACCTATGAAGAACACACACATTAAGCATTAACTAATTGAAACAAACATGAAACCACGATAAAATCTTCGATTGCAAGTTCTATACGGGTTCTAAAGATCTATAACCAACTGTACGAAAACCAAGATCTATCCCATATTCCTTCTCTCACTCGTTAGAACCAAGCAGATCTTACCGTGATCCCATATCCCCAATGCCAATCTTTATGGTTTCTAGACTTCCCACAATCTTATATTAGCATAAAAGCAAGAAGAGAACATTTAAAACCAAATATGTGGATTCAGGTACGAGAATGAAGCAGATAGCCCGAAAATTTTGAACTTGCAGTGAATAGATCAACAGGCTACATTTTCGAGAACATCAAGAACATGAATTCAAGAAAGCAACCTGAGCTTGATCCATAACCTACAGAATACATCAATCTACTTAAAAACCGTAAGATCTAGACAAGCAAGTTTATAAAAAAGTTCAGTTACAGTATTTACATAATTTCTAACACCCATATAAAAGTAATCACCCTAAAAATAAAAAAGTTCGAATCTTTAAGCGAATTCAGTTGGCAATTAATTCAATAAATAAAGTTCCCATTTCACTAATTGCCAGGGCTAAGCAAGTACAGAAACGAACAGCGACATGTATATGATTACATTAATAACTGTAGATATCATCAATTCAAGGGTTACAATTAAGCCCAAGTAGAAATGCGAAATTAATTCGACTCCATGGGTTAATATTCAAGTAATAATGATTACTATTCCGTTCAAGAAATCCTGAAAATAAGTAGAAATTATGAACAAGAAGATGATTTAATGGTTTGACTTTTTACCTGAGTAGATAATCTGAAGAAGGGAAATCAAGATACCTTTCTTTGTTCTATATTTCGTGAAGGGAGATCAAGATTTCAGACGGGGGTTTTAAAAGTCTCAGTTCCCAAGAAGTAAAAATAATAAATTATAAATTATAAATAATATTTAACAAGTAATTTAATATGTTGTTGTCAGTCGAGATCAAGAAGCATTATTTATTTTAGCCCATTATCGAAGTGGGCTATGTGTCTATAAAATGTTTTGAATAATTAGAGATAATCAGATAAGATAGCAATCAAATATTTCATTTGGTTATTCGATTTGACACATAGCAGTCGCCAAATTTATATATACACTTAACCATCATCTTGATGGTCCATCGAGCATCGGTTACTACTTTTATCTCTCATACGAAAGTTCAATGATTTGAATAATAGCGGTTTTAATTAAGGATGGTCACGAGGTTGCTTCAGAAACAATTACAAGTAAAATCATTTAGATAACATACATCTATGTCAAAGATTCAGCATCCCAAAAAAAGCTTGAATAAGAAAAACCTTCTTAAAAAAAGGTTTGACGAAGTGTTATCTGTTGTGACACAAATATTAATTTCATTAATGAAAGTTTGCTTTTAATACGTATTTTAATTTAATGATCAACATACTTACTAAACCAAGACTTTGTAATTATTATTAATATTGATACTATTGTAAGATTACTACCTCGACTAATGATGATAAGAAGAGAGATTCATATCCTCTTATTAAATCTTTCTAATTATAAGTCAAAGACAAGTGTTAAAAACTCAAAATTATAAAAGAAGATAAATAAAATTAATAAACTTTATGTGTCAAAATTTAGTGGGTAGGAAGGTTTAGGGGGTGTTCGCCTGTTTGGCTTAGCTTATAAAGGGTTTTTTTTCCGGATTATTTTTTAATAACCTCATTATAGGGTTTTTAATAACAAATATTATAGGGTTTGTACAAATTTTTGGCGATTTTCTCTTCTGACCGATCATAAGTAGTGTAATACTAGGATGCTTAGGTACATCGAAAACTATCTATATAGTTAATTTTATATTTTTATATACTATCTTTATAAAAATATCATAAATTTTTAGAAACTTATGTTAATAACATGTACTTATAAAATATCGATTTGACCACCATTAATTAAAGCATAATAGTTTGAATGTTCAAATAATTGAAAACCTTAAATTTAAAAAAAAAAACATACACCTAGAAAAATAGATCTCGAACAATTTATATTCAAAAAAAGAGAAAGAGGTGACACAAATCGGTTTGAAGCCCATCTTTTAACAACGCACGATTGTTTGAATAGTTTGAAACCCTATCTTGGAAAATTTACACAAATCGATGAAATCATTCATTTGAAACCATTTTCGAAACCTCGTTTGAAACTCATCATATCGTTTAAAACAATCATGTTCTATTACTCACATATGAGCTAAACATCGATTGAAACCATCTTTTTTTAAACATCGATTGAGTTAGAATTGTTTGAATGTGTAAAGAGGCTTCAAGAGCAAAAAATATGAAATTAAAGGAAAACCATATATAATGATAAGTTCTTGAAATTTTTTTGTATTTTAGTAAAGAATGATAATTTGTTGTATACAATGTTAATTGAACAATAGTTATTGTATTTTGGTGTAATTTGTCACATATATAAGAAGAAACAAAAATAATTTGATAACAAATAGTAACCTCCAATTTAGTTTTTAATCGTTTTGGTTTTCTTATATAGTAAAAAGGTTAAAATGATCGAACATGTTTTACATTGTTTTTCTTATTTATTTTACACCACCGACGCCACTGATGATCACCATAGTCACTAAAGACCACAACCTTGCTCCTGTCATTGCCGCCGCAAGCCATATTTCGGTTGCACATAAACATCCTTTCAATAAAAAACAAACAAAAAACGATCACTAGTGTACACAAATTCATGGTCACGATGTTGAGTTAAAAATGTGCAATTTATGTTAGCATATATACTTAGATACTCATGTGCAGATATTTAATAGGTGATCGCACTATGTTGGTCCAACCTTTTATTAAAAAAACATTTTTAGAAAAATTATAATAATATGGGTGTCAAATTAAAAATAATTAAATAATAGCCCATTTGATATAATTTTGATAATTTAAATCCCTTGAGAATACACATATATATATATATATATATATATATATATATTAGTTTCAAGAACATAAATGTTTGATTTAAATTTTGACATGGTCGATATTTGAGAAAAAGTATAACAATATGTTTATCAAATTAAAAAGAAAATAATACTTGTTAAGTTGATATGATTTTCGTAACTTAAAACCAAGGTTATCGAGATCGAGATCTTACCTATGATCGTTTTTGTCTTTGCAAGATCGGATCGTAAGATCGAGATCGGGATCTTAAGATCCTACCATAAGTCACTAAAGTTTTTTTAGGTTTTTTATATGCTATAATTTTTTATCAAAAACCAAGTATATAATATTTTTACGAGAGAATAAAATATTAAATTTTAAAATAACAAAACATCAGATCGTCCAAATTTTAAACGAATAGATAACAACTCATCACAATTCATTGGTTTACATATCAGAATAAAATTTAAAATGTAACTTTTAAACACAATCAATAAATCTAGAGCATATTGTGCACAACATTAATTCTTTAATTCATAAAAAATCTTATTTTCGTAAATCTCTCTCTTATAACAAAAGAAAAATGAAAAATGTGACGTTTATAAAGTAGAAAACTGTAAGTTGATCACTTAGAAAATTAAAATTAATAAAATACAATAATAGTAATAACCAAAAAATGTAAAAAATAAAAATGTAAAATAATAGTAATAATTAAAAAATGTAAAAAAACAAAAAAAATTAAAATCGTAGGATCGTAAGATCGCTATACGATCCTACGATCTTGCTAAGATCCTACCTATTTACGATCCTAAATACGATCCGACGCGTTTTTGATTGGTGGGATCGTACAATCCTACGATCAGGATTGCGATTTGATAACTATGCTTAAAACCTATGAATGTTAGTGATATTTTAGTCTTAAAAATAATAGAGTACTATTTGACATGGTCAATGTTATTAATTTTTTTTATTTTGAAAAGCAAGAAAATACCATTACCAAACAGTCATAAAAGTATATCCTACATGCAACATTTGTAAGTTTTTGAGGTTTCAACTCAAAATTAATTGGTTATTAAAGAAGTAGCCCAAGATCCTTATTAAGCACATTACCAAGTTACTATTCGTTCAATGTGGGACATTACTCAACACACCTCCTCACATGTGGTGTTCTTTTTTTCTCCGCCCAACACGTGTATATTTATGGATTACGTGGAGTCCGTGTGGCCTTTGACCAACCACGGGTGAACCTTGCTCTCATACCATGTAAGTTTATGTGGTTCCAACTCAAAACCAATCGATTACGAGAGGAATAGCCCAGAACCCTTATTAAGCACATTACAAAATCACTATTCGTTCGATGTGAGACATTACTCAACAACATTAAATCCTTTTTGCAAGACACAAAATGGATTATGCCCTTCAAACAATTTCTAAAGAGAGGACCAACTGATCAAGAACTAATACCTAAGAACATACATTAAACCTATCATCTGATCTGATATGCATAATAAAAATGAATTAAAAACATTAATGAGCACCTGGAGAAGCCAATCAGTACACGAACCCAATTCTTTCTTCGATCTGTAATGAATCCAACTATAAATTTGTTGCTAAAATTCTACCAATACATCTTCCAGATTCTTCTTTTGTTGATCAAAAATTATTTTATTTCGGTGTGACTAAATCAAGTAAAGGAGAGACCAAAACTGTAGCTCTTCAATTGTTATTTGTTTCTCCAAGTCTCACGATCAATCCAAGTAAAGGAGAGATCAAGTTCATTTGAGAACAATTTTTATTGTGAGAACTGCGAGAACAATCTTAGCCGTCTAATTCCCCCTCTTTCAATTGGATTGTCCACCCATGAATTCATTACATACACCCTGCCACGTACACTCAATCCCCCAACGCTCTTCATGCATGAATTCCATTATTTAAAATAAACGGCTAAGATTGGTTCTCGCAATAAAAAAGGTTCTCAAATGAACCTTCCCCTATATATATATATATAGTGGGAGGTTCAAATGAAAATATATATTTAGGTGCAAATGAAAGAATTAATCTTGACCCTTTATTTGATTTGATAGAATTATCTATAATTGACTCTTTATTTTAGTAATTACCCAACCATGAATTGCGACCGTTAAATTTAATAGATTAATATCTAATCGAAAACTAGGATTTGTTCTCTCATTCCCAGCTAAATATACATTTTAATCACAATAATCCTCCCATATATATATATATATATATGTGGCATATGAGAGAGAGTATTGTTTATAACTTCATATATATGTTTTCTTTTTCCGTTTAATAATTATTAAAAAAAGGAGAGTCGTATATATATATATATATAATATCGTAGTTCTTGCAAAGCCAACGAAAAGTTGCAAGACATATTGGAGTAGCTAGGAAGTTGATACCCAAAGTTGAGCAGGTTAATTAGTAGCTAGCTAGCTTGCTACAGATATATAATTAAACCAAAAACTGACAACTACGACACCATCTTTTATAAATCTTAATTTTATATATACCAACTCAACAATCCTTAACTAAATCTTGTATTATAAATTCTCACATTTTCCTCCGTTTTCTCACAACCAATTCAATACGATCTTCCAGCATTCTCAAACCAACTTCAAAGGCTTCTCGATCAAGAGTTAGTAAAAAAAAACAAAACAAAACTCGAAAATGATGAAGGCAGGACGATTGGAACAGGGTGATGCATCCAAGGTCCCTGTGCCCGCTGGTTCAAACAAAGGCCTTGCGGTTATTGATCTTGTTTTGCGACTCGTTGGTGTCACGGGCTCTTTAGGTGCAGCCATCGCCATGGGTACCAATGAACAAACTCTACCCTTCTTCACTCGGTTTGTTCGTTTTGATGCTCAGTATGATGATTTCAGGTCTTTCAGGTTGGTTTCTCCATCTTTCTCTCTCATACGTATGTACGTTCAGCATCAGTTATCTTAGGTGCTTCTATATTTACAAATATCATAAATGAGGATTATATTAATCATTTACTCATTTAAGTATTTGTGACTACACGGTAGCTAAATATCATCATATGTGTTTCTATATAGTTAATCATTGCACATATCATTTTCTTATACCTAAAACATGAATTTAGATGGAGCATTAATTAATTCTGATCATAGTTTATACATATATACCGTCTATGTTTCAGGTTGTTTGTGGTTGTGAACGCGATCGTATGTGCATATTTCCTTCTCACAGTCCCGTTATCCATCTTTCACATTATGAGGAGTGCGGCAAGAGGAAGCAGAATACTCCTAATTATCATGGACACGGTAATAATTAATATATAAAACATTGGTTTTATAATGCAAATTAAGACATGATGAATATATGCTTATATATTTTTTTAACATTTAATTCTTTTGAAGATCATGCTAGCGCTTTTGACTGCTGGGGCATCTGCCGCCGCGTCAATTGTGTATCTAGCTCACAATGGAAACAGTTCCACCAACTGGTTACCAGTGTGCCAGCAATACGGGGACTTCTGTCAAGGTGCATCTGGTTCTCTCATCGGATCGTTTGGAGCCGTCGTCGTGTTTATACTCGTAATCTTGCTCGGTGCCATAGCGTTATCTCGACAAGCAAAACGCGTAGTAATTTAATTTCTACTCGAATCGAGCATTTCGTGTGAGCTAAAATTGTGTGTAATTTTACCTTGTGTTTTTGAATTGATATTGTGTGAAATATTCGAATGAAATGTAACGAAGTTTAAGCTTTAATTCGTATGGTATGCCCATTTTTACATGAAAATTAAACAAGTTTATACATATTTCTACGCCAGAAGAGCCACAAGATCATCCAGGGATTTCAGTGTCTTCTCATAGTATAGATACGATTCGTAAACCTTTGGTGTCCGAACATAATAATCAAACTGCAATTAGAGAGAGAAATCATATCACATTCAATCTTGAGATAATTATTCAATTATACTTGTAAATATTTTTATTAATTAAAGAGTTTAAAATAAATTAAAAAATGTTGGTTTATTTTTAAGTGCTTTAAAAAACACAAATTAAAGAAATAGAAAAGTAATGGAGCAAGTGAATAGAAGATACGCGCGTACCTCAGACATGTTATCAACCACCTCATTAGCAACTTTAACATAAGAACTTTTCATGGTTTCTGGTACCGTTGACATGGCATTCTTCAGATCCTGTGAGAGATAAGCCGCTTTTAATCTAATATAAAACAACACATACCTCCATGACATTGTTTCCAACATGTTCCTCATACTATGCAACCCCTCTCTGGTCTGCCGAATTCGAGCCACTGCGTCCTCTGGCGACAACCCCGGCTCGAAAAACCGTTCCTTTATGAACGATCTCGTGCCCCAACTCTCGGCTATTGCTACCTTGGAATTGAGGGTGTTTAGTCCTAGTAGTGAAATGGAGGTGGCTATGATGAATCTCCGGCGGTGGGGTTGGGTTTCTTCATCGGAGAATGTGGCTTTTATTTTTGGTATTAGGTGGCGGCGGCGGTGGGAGGTGGTGATTTGGGGTTGGAAGAGGGTTGTGGGGTTTGTGATGGTGTTCATGGTGTTAGGATGTGTTGGGAGTTGAGATATGATGATAATGCATGAAATGAGGGGTTTACCGTTTACGGGCAGGTTTTTGTTGCTGCCCGTTAATCCAACATGGACCTTAACTTTTGATGATGTGGCATTCGTTATCTTCTTTAGTAAATTTCATAAAGGACCTCAAAGTTTAGAGCAAACGATTTTTGTAGTATCTATTTGAGAGAAAATAAAAGTTAAATCGAGATCGATAAATTCACATCTAGATTTATTATTCTACATTATTAGACGAGTATAATTTTATAACATATTTAATAAAGATCACGAGTTACTCTACTACATGTCAATTGATTTTAAGTTAGAATTTTACAAACTTACATACTATTACTTAAAGATTTGAAGAAAAAATTTCAGAAATGCGGAATAAGTAGCGGCAGACCTGCCTATAAGGCAGTATTAGTGGCACGGGACACCAGTCAATTTTGTCTGCTTAGCGTAAATTTTGATTTTTTCAAGGTAGCACTACCATCGCGTAATGTAAATTCTGATTTTTCGAGACGATGCTATCAGTTATTTCAAATCCTGGGTCCGCTCCTGGGAGTAGGTGCTCTTACGCAGCACCACATGGATGTTGGTGACGTTTAGGATTTTTAGGAATTTGATTCAAGTAATTCTATTAGTAACCCCATTTAGCGTATGTAAGTGGAGGTGTAGATCGATGTGTAAATCTCTAAACTAAAATTGTAGATAGTAGAGAGAAATGTTGTTAAGAGTTTTAATTTAAAGAGAAAGAAAAGATGTAAAACTGATTTCTGAAGACAAAAAGTAAAATGCACTAAAACTATATATATATATATATATATATATATATATATATATATATATATATATATGTAGTATGGTCATCATTAGAATATTTGTAATATTAAGAACCAGCTGGTGCAATTAATTAATATGTATATAGTAAAGCTTCATAATCGATTCTAGTATCGTTTAAACCATAATCTTACTTCTCTAATACACGTCATATTTCTAAAACTATATATGTTTATTTAAATTTCATTTAGATTTTTCGAATTACGCTCGGAAGATGAAAACAACTTCCGACCACCACTAGCAATTAGTCGATTATCATAGTGTCGATGGCAGTTCAGTTACAATCAGATATGATTCTCGATTATCAATCACTTCCTTAAATTTCATTTGGGTTTTTTGGAAATGAAACCCTATCCTTGATCGAAACTAAATCATTGTTTTCATTTATACGAGGAACAATGAGGGTGAAAGAAGATCAACAAAAAGGTATCATCTTGGGCCGGGTAAACCCATTTTCAAAATATTGGTTTTTGAATCCGTTGAAACAAATCTTGTATTCACTTTTGAAGGAACCAAAATTTGTTATTGCACTGTCGATATCAGGTTTGATGCATCCATGCTTCAATTCAATCAAGAGTACGTACTTAGAATGGAGATACTCGCATCCATCCTTAAACTCTCTTCCACCCCTCTCTCTCTCTCTAGAATTATATATTGATTTTATTCAAAATTTTAATTAGGGGACATCATGATTACGTAAGTTTTGGGGATAATCGCATTCTCCTTTGTTGTTCATACTAGACAATATTTAGTTTAACATGTATCTAATGCATTTACTAATTACATTATGTACATGAGGTTGTGTGACCTAGTAATATTATGAGATCAAATGTAACTTACATAAACTGAAAGATAAAATATGAGAAATTAGTAATGGTTAAGATTGAAAAAATTGAAATTGACCGTACTTTTGCTTTAGAGACCACATTTTTTTCATAATAGAACTTGAATCTTTAACCTTTAAAATGGAGAATACCCTAATAGATGTTGACTCTGCTAGGCGTGCAAATAAACTTTGGTTTAGGTACAAAGCAAAAATTAAGTAAGGGTTAAAATTCAAAATTAAAAGAATAATAGTTTTATGTTAGCAAATAAGTTTGTAAATAATAATAACTTTTTTTAATGGTTAACACAAACTCTCTAATCTACACCTATGTGTAAACCGGATCAAAACACTTAACCTCAAAATGGGAAGGACATCTTAATACCCCTTGATACCACTAGGCTAAAGACCATTTGATTTATGAATAAAACTAAGTATTTAAAATGGTTTATTTTTAAATAAAAATTGTTAAAAGGTCTAAAGAATAGATGAAGTGTTCAAGGGGTGTGTATTTATTTTTCCACCAAGTCCACTTTATGAATATCATTTACCAAAAAATGCTACTAAAATGAAGCAACACATAGGAGTTCATCAGATGTATTGCACCAGCATTGAAACTTCTAATACTATCTTTGCGAAGAGCATGTAAGAATTTAGGTTGAATTTATGATTTCATTAGAAAACATACAACATAACTTTCGAGCTTCAATTCGTAGTAGGACAGCTAGTTTATGTATGTTTTTGCAATTCTTTAGTTATTATGTTGCAAAAACTTGTAAATGTAGTAGTAAAATATCTAACATTATATACAAGTATCTTCAAACTTCTGATATGTAACTATCTCTTTAAATTTCGTTGCGACATTTAGAAATTTTTTGATATTTTTATATAGATATTTATGGTTTCTTTATTTTTTAAATCAAACCCGTATAATACACGAGTATCTAACATAGTCTTATATATATTTATACTTAGATAGATTTTCATAACAGTCGAAAACAAACATTGGATTTTAATTTTAGAATTTTAGTCGACATAAAATACGTGTTACATGTTATAAGAATACATTTTAAGTCTTTTAATTTTTAAACGCCGAACATTATCCTAAAGAAAATATAAAACACGTACCCACTAATGACTAAACTTTAAAGGTTTGAACATGAAGTCAACCTTTTGGGGCCATGCAATGCACGCATATTATTGGAATCTGCTTTTAGGCCACCGAAATTATTCCTCAATCTTAGAGTAGTCAATGTAGAGAAGGGATGACAGTGTGGTGGAGCTGACGACGGGGTATTGGAAGAGGGTGTCACACTGTCACTTGAGACGCCGTGGAGGAGGAGATGGCGTGGAAGGGTAGACGACGCAGTGATCGTAGAGATAAGGAGGGGCCAATTGCTTTCTCTTCCTCTCTTATTTTATTATTTGTTTAATTTTTTATTGGTAGTATGTATTATATGAGTCTTAAAATCTGGTATGATTTGAAGTAACCACTACAGGATTAAAAGGCTGTTTGTTAAAACAGAATGATTAAGCACTGAATAATTCAAAGGCTCTGAATGAATCTGCCTCTGAATGTGACATGTTGTTTGATAAAGGTTCTGAATGAACAATCTGAATGATGCAAATTATCATTTTAACCTTAATAGTGATATATTATATTATAAGATATGATTGTTTAACAAGACAACGTGTAAAAGAAGGAGTATTAGGATAAAATACTTAGTGCTTAATGATTCAGAATACACTTTAAGGTGAATGATTCAGCAGCATAATGCTGAATCATTTAGCATAGTCTTCATTCAGAGACAACAATCAAACACGCCAAATACTGAATAATTTCATTAAGCAGCAAATAAATAGTCCATAAGTTATATAAGAAAATAACTAACGTGAAAGTATAGTAAAATATGAAGAGGCTACTACCACCCTTAAAGTAAAAGAAGTAATAATATCTATCATTCTTACTATATAATTACATCAGCTTTTTCACTCCAATTATTCTAACCTCACTCAAGGTATATCTTATACCATTTAATCAATTAAAATAACAAAGAATAAGGGGAACATAAATCTACCCATCATCACGTGAAGGCCTAGGAGTTAGGAGCTTTTAGTTTATAAAACTATTTTAATAATCTTCGTGAATTATTATTTTTTTAATTTGTTTTTGTCCTTTAAGTTTTTTAGTCATGCCCTTTTAATTTTTATACGGCATGTTACACTTTCTAGCTTTAGTTGTATTCAACAGCCAATTATTCTAGCAGACACATGTAACAAATAAAAGATTTTATTTTTACTACCAGCTATTTCAGTTAAACGCATCTCTTATATCAACTAAATATGTGCACGTTGATTAAAATCATCACATGTTTTTAGTCGGTTTAAATTAAAGTTAGCGAAACTTTAGAACAAGTTTTTTAGACGAGGTGGTATTTGCTTTCATGGTTAGCAACAACTATACGAGTGGGATTCGAGATTTTTACACAAGCAAGTAAGCAACATTGAATTTGTAATTGTAAGTATTTAAATCTTATTCAAAATCTTAGAGGGTTTGATTATATTAGAAGGAACTTAGATTTATTCGTTATAAAGCTTTGTTATAGAGAGATGATTTACATACAACATACTTTTCCCATACATAATATTATATTAATAGTTGGATATTTATACTCTTAAATACATACATGAATCAAAAATCATAATTACATAAAGGTATAAATATCTAATTTGTTGTATTGTTTGCAAATCATTTCCTTTTTTCACATGACGATTATGAACCTACTTATTTTACTATATCATAGCATTAAAACGTTCTTTAACAATAATAAAATATAATTAAAAATAATTTGGTTATTTTGTTACATTTGAAACAAGATATTAGAATAATATATAATATATTGGTTTAATTAAACTCCCAAAAATACAGCCTTAATCATATGAGGTGATGTAAACTCTTCCCAAACAAGACTTAGTTCCAATCAAAATTTGACATTTAACAAATACTTTGCTTTTAGTTTAATTGGTCCACACCTACCACACCAATTCACCATATAATTTCATTTCAGCTTTCCATTTTTGTCTATTGCGCCATCTTTATCTTTCTTTTTTATAATTATTATTATTATTTATTATCAAAACTGAAATCAAAACAAACACGAAACATGCAAGCGTATGGTCGATAATGGTCTCAGATGTTTTAACATTTTTAACGATAGTTACATGAATACGTGGAATATGTATATGGTGTATGCGTATAATTAAGGTGATAAGACTTGTCAGAAATAAAAGGTATTATGTTTTTGTTATAATAATCCACGTGTTTTAAGGGATTGTTTGCCTGTTTGATTATGGTTAAACAGAACCATTTAGCATTGAATATTGAATTTGTAAGCATTCAGTGCATTTAATTCACGTATTTAAAAGTAAACTGTACAGGATAAAAAAAAGAAATGTTCCATCATTCCAACTTAAAAAGTCTTGATAAATTATTAAGCACCTAATAAAATTTGTAATGCATGTTTTCACGATGACTTATTAATAATAAAATTTTATGAAGCTTAATAATAATTTTTCTTATCATTTAAATCGTTCATTTACAATCTTTAACAAATAATTTGTCATACTAAGATTTTTTTAATTGATTTTACAAAATTAATATATAGTAAGTAGCTTGACAAATGACAACATTTTTTTTACCTTTTTCATTTCACTCACTTTAGAACAAGGTTCATTGAACCTCCAATATGAATACTACCCAAAATGTAGTTGAAGACATCATTTTTAAATACTTGAATGTGGGGTTTTTTATAATTAAAATTAGTGTTAAAGTCCAAGATATACAACTTAGCAAATGTCAAAACATGGATAATGTCAAGGATTAAACTCTAATTGTCTTCAATGGTATCACCCAACCTTATTTTATTAGGCTTAAATTATGACACACACACACTGTCATATTCTTGTATATCTCATGTTTCACAAATAAAAATATTTAAATTGAAAAATCTAAAATACTAAGAGAAACTTCAAAATGCATCTATTTACAAAATTATCCAAATTGGAAAATAAAGAATCTTTTCCATTTGGCTATAATATAACAGTTGATTTAAAAAAAAAAAGAGAGATTCCAATTCCCCTTTTCCCCCATTTATGACCTATTTTACAATTATCACTACATATTTCCTTTTACCAATTCTGTCCCTGGATCAAACCAGATATTTCAACATTGTCTTTCTATGTCAATTTTATATTCCAAAAGAATCATTGAAAATGAAGCATCGGGTTGTAATAACTTGCTTGGTTAAAGTTGCCATTTTGATTGTTGTCTTCAAACTTGACGAACTGAGGTTCCTTGAGTATCGTCTCATGGAACAAAGTTGACGATTGTGGCAATATGGATCCGGTTCCGATTCTATCGTTGTTGTCATAGTTCGTGTTGTGATCACCTAAGATATGAGAAATCGAGCCTAAAGATTCCAATTCCCATAAATGAGCAAGTGAAAATGTCCTTGGGATTTTCATTGATTGCATTTCCATGACATTATGCTCATTCGCCGCAATAGGAACATTTTGGGTATTTATATTTTCTTCTCTTTGTTCCAATAGTTTTTCGGGACTCTTTTTCTTGTAAATTCGACATAGAACCCAGTCGTCCAACTGTAAAACATTTGTAAAAACAGATAAGTCTTACAGTCTATTTAATCAATTTAACAACATAAATCATACATAGTCAATTAATGTGTGCTTACCCTCATCGATCCAATTTTCTTAGTAGGTTGTGATCTTGACTCGTTCATTCGATATTCATGCATAATCCAATCTGTTTTAACACCCTTTGGTGGCCTACCTTTATAGAACACCAAAGCCTTCTTTACACCAACATATTTTGATCCGCTATAGATTGCTTTATCTGTTCCGGTGGCCTTCCAGTATCCGGAAACAGCCGCCCGATTGGGACGAACCCCATTCGGGTATTTTCTATCACGAGGTGTAAAGAAATACCATTCTTTTTCTCCGAATTCTGTTTTCTCTGCATATCATAAGATCAACACAATCAACATAAATAATCTTCTTAACAACAAATCATACCAAAACAAGAAAAATAAAGAGATAGAGAGAGGACTTCGGGGTTTAGAAGACTTACCAGGCAATTCCCAAGGATCAAACTTGTAAATATCAACCTCGGGGATTATAGAGACAGGACATGGTTTAGACAACGCTTGATTCCGTAAGTAAAACATGATAAGTTCTTCATCGGTGGGATGAAACCGAAAGCCGGGAGGAAGACTAGAGTTATCCCTTCCCACCATGTTAATGAAAAGGCTGTTGGGAAATTAAGTATGTTATAAAAGAAGAGAAGAGACGAGAGGAATTTACAAAAGAGGGGGAGGAGAAGTGAGAGTGTTTGAAATGTTTGCAAGGAGAAGGGAGGAGAATTTATGTGCGGGTTAGTTTTGTCGATTTGTGAAGAGATTACATCATTCTTGATTTTGATTGGTGGTTTGACTTTTGACTTTTTATCTGGTTTCCAATGGCGACTTGGCGTGTGCCCATACTTGGAAGATTAGGTAACACACACCACACACAAACTTATTAATTTATTAATTTAATAATAATAATTTAATAGGGATCATCCATATATACCCTTATGGGAGGGGAGGGGAGAGGATGGGAATATTTCTTTTCTTTTTTTTTTCTTATTTGTGGTGCTTTAACAAACTTCGTCCGTATGGGCAGATACTCATTTGACAAGTCGTATCTCTCAATTAAGATACCTTCATATTAATTTCATGGAATATTATATATATTCATATTTGCTTCTTCTTTTTTATTACTTTCTATTCAACAAATGTAATCTGTTTAATTATTTTAAGTTAAAAACTGGTAGAGTGGATCTTGACGGTTGAATGTAAATAAAGAGTTTGTTTTTTTTTTCCTAAAAAAATAACTAAAAATAGAAATTAAAGGCATAATTAAACGCACCCAAATCTCCTAAAATCACGTTTAAATATTAATATTGTACACAACAATTAGTAATAAAAGGTAGTGAGGTTTTAGGGGCATAAAAATTACAATTGTTATGTATGACAAAAACTTGTTGGATACAAATAATCTCTTTTTTCAAATACAGTCTAATTAATAGCATTTTTTATGACAACGCATATAATAACAACACTAAATATTATAAAAGGCAAGCTTAATTGTGAAATCTAGCTTATCACATGTCATTTGTAGTTTTGTACGTGAATATATGCATCCTTATATAATTAGCCATCTTTTATATATATATATATATATATATATATATATATATATATATATATATATATATATATATATATATATATATATATATGAGTCATGGCATGATCGAGATAATTACTTACTTGTCAATGCATATCTTAATTAGTTGATTCGAAGGTCGATATATCATTCGATGACTTTAAATAATGTTTTTTGGTTTGGTTAAAATTAATATTATAGTCGCAAGTAAATTAACTAAATATTATAATGTGGGGAAAAAAAACGACATAAGCGTACACGTGCTCCAACTTTAATGCTATTTATAATTTTTAACATTGCTAATTATAAGTATTCATGATATTAATTAGCGTCATGCATGTTTGTAACAACAACAAAAAAAGGGTTATAAATATATTATATAAGTTTATTTGTTTGGAACCATAACTTTAAATTAGTAGAAGTTACAATACCTTTTTGACAAATTAATTAAGGTGAAACTTGATATATATAAATACCATATATATATAAAGTTTATATCATGATCAGAAGTAAAGAGCATCTCCATTACTTGTGATTAATTATGGGCAAAGAGAGGGTAATTTCGGTTTAAGCTTATGGTTTTATACAACAAAATTTTCAAAAACCATAAGATCGATAGAGAAGATATATATTTGATGAGGATTTTAAGTTCGTGAAACAAAATTTTCTAACTTTGTACGAATTAAGGTGTAATCTTTGTTTCAAACTAGAATATATGTGTGTGCGCGCACGCTAATCAATTCTGTTGCATCCACAAATCAATTACCACTCGGGGCGAGCTTAGAAGCCAAACAAAAATGTAGTAGTTAATGAGTGTTGCCTTGGAAAATTTTATGCGACTTAAAGAGGGCAAGCTTACAAAACCAAATGGATAAGATGTATGCATAATATATAATGTGTAACATACATTTTCCAGAGTTCAACTATATATCATATATGCCTAAAGTTCTGTAATACTTGGTTAAGTTTATGCATGCTGGTAAAAGAACAATACTTGTGGAGTAAGAGTTGAACTTAATTGTTCAATAAAATGAAAACATGTTTATGTTCTGTAAGATGCAAACCTTAACTATTTAATAAGCATGTAATTAATTATGCAATACTATATATGGAGTTTCCTAATGTGATACTATATACGTACAACAGTTTGGTAAGTGCTCCTTGATAACTTTTATGTTTTGGCGCAACATTTATTGTATAGAAGATGATGAACTCATCGACATTTAGCATGTATCATAAGAAAAAAAACAAGGTTTCAAGCGTTACAAGAAGAGAAGGTCTAAAACCCTTAAAGATTTGACTGGTGCATTTTTTGTAATGTTTTTTCATCGATTAAGACGTAGTTCTGGTGTAAATTGATGTATTCTAAGTTTAAAACTTCCATTAATACTTAGAGAGTTGTAGGAGTGTCTTTGAGGGAGTGTAGTAGGTGCGATCGCACATGGCCTATATTTCGGATAGGCCTAAATATCAATATCCATTTAATAAAATAGAAATACTATGTAGCTCATATTTAAAACACTTATTCTATAAGCCATAAAATATAGATATTAGAGATTTGATAACAAAGATCTTAAGTAATGTTATAGTCGTGTTGAAGCTGCATTTAAGTATGATAGACGATTACATCTTGATGCAAATAAATGTTATATGGAGTTGAAGCTGTTTCACAAGTTTTTACCAATGAAACTATCAAACCTAATTATGTGTTAAAATATTTTATATATACAAGTCGATTGCTTTCCTAGTGCAATTATTGCATGTAGAGTTTTTTTTACTATTCGAATAACAAAGACATCTACATAAACAAGTTTTTCGAAAAACTTAAACTATTGATGTCTTACTTATTGTCCGGGATGTCATAAGAAAGACTTAATATATCGAAAACAATAGTTATTAAGAACGATATCTTGGAGGGAATTAATTAAAAAGAATTGATTCTTAACTTTGCTTCTAATAATATTAGGAGAACTTCATGATCCTATAACTATGTAGGATAAATTATTTATACTACCGTCTTTTGTTTTAGCTATTGATATAACAAATATCCTAATTATATATATATATATATATATATATATGTATATGTAAAAAGGACTATTTTTTTCTCCTTACATAGAGCCTAAAAATTTCATAGGACACCCGTAAAGAATTGTTAAGAAGCATTTAGTTTTGAAATATTAAAATTTAAAACCACTCTACTTTTTTTAATCAATATAAAAAGTCTCTAAGACGTAGAAAAATAGCACGCAAAGTAAAGCCTACGTGCAAGAATTACATAAATAAGCTCAACATTAGTAACTCTTGATTTTTGATATGTGGCAATGTTTGAAAATTATTTAATTAATTACAAAAATGTGAAACATCTTTTAAATTTAATCTAATATAGTAATATTTTTTTGAATTATAATATTACATAATCTTATGGGTGAGAACATAGATCACAACAACTTCCTGTGTTGAATAAGTTAATTAGTGGAAATTTTGAGTGGTTTCTTACATTGTTCAAGACTTTTTATTATTATTTTAAGATCAAGTATTTAAGTCCATGGCTTATCCCTAAAGTAAACCTAAAAAAATCCAATAAACAAACCAGCACACATATACTAATGTTCCAATAATAAATTAAAATATTTAATTTACAAGTGACAAACTAATTCATGAATTTTGAAGTGCTATTTCATAGTTTTTAACTTTTTATGAATCGATTTTAATATGAAAGTTTGAATTTGGAGTTATAGAACAAGCAACAACACATATATCAGTAAATTTGATTAAGCAACAATTATTTGAAATTGTTATAGTTAATTGATCATATTAATTCAAACTTTTGTACATCACTCCGAAATCTACCACAAAATACTCAACGACATATATCTTTATTGCATAACACATGTGCAACATCATGAATTCGATTTACAAATTTGGTTTATAAAAAAATAAGAATCGTCTATTAACTAATTAACTCTAGTCATGATTGTCTTTCACATCACTATCACAACAATATTAGACTCCACAATATTAACTAACATTAATATGAGGTTGAAAAAAAATTAAAAAACAAAAAAGAAAATGAAAACGAGGTATGAGCTCGTCACCAGAACGACGAGCCGGAGGGTGACAACAAGCAAAATTATTAAAGCCCCTTAGTGAATGACGAGCCCTTGACAAACATCATGATCACAAATGACGAGCTTGTTTTAGTCTAGTACGTGTGGTCTTAGTCTACAATACATGTGTTAAGTATTCAAGAAATTTAGTATATATAAAACATATTTTAGCAATTATTGTTCGAAACGTATTTTAGGGGAGGAACTTATATCATACACCCTGCCACACTCAATCTTTCCATGCTCTTCATCCATGAATTCCATTATCCAGAATGAACAATTAAAATTGGTTGTCGCGGTTTTCGTAATAAAAACGGTTCTCAAATAAACCTTCCCTATATATATACATATATATATATATATGTATGTATGTATATGTATATATATATATATTTATAATATAAGATGAACAGTTTGCTAACATAGTAGGTGCTTTAGATTCTACAAGGAGGTTTTATAATTTTGTTGTTAATTTTTTTTACTTTTTTCTTACTTATTAGATTAAGACAAGTTTTAAAATTAATAGAGAAGAAGCGAAAAAAAAATTTAGTAGATTTGAGAGTATTCACAGAAATCACATGTCACCGCTACATCAACAAGACATTTTTACTACACAACTTTAAATTACATCATACCAAATTGTAAGACTCGCATACCAAATAACTCGGCATTCAATTCAAATTTTAATAAACAAACAAGAGACGATACAAAGAAAGCTGTAGCTGTAGTTTTATAGGATGAAATGGGTAGATTTGATAGTAAAAATTAACATATCTTTATGGATAAATAAATTAGAATTTGTGTGTAACAGAAGTAGATAAGCATCGGGTAGAAAGTAGAAGATGCTATCCGCCTGCCTCTTCATAAACATGAGTTCCTATTGGATGCTTAAACGTTGGATTAATATAACATCACATGATGCACTGCCACATGGCCGCCAGGCATTGCCCCAGGTTTGGATTAACATTTCCAACACGTGGCGTGATTGAATTGTATATCTCTCTAACGGATAAAGCAGAATATTCCCACAAATACAGACCCTTCGATTTCCTCGCTTTGTGGCGGCTTGTCTTTATTGACCATGGCACCATCAAGATATTATTACAAACGAAAATATAATTTTCTCCTATTAAATAATACAAATTTTATATTTCTTTTTAATTAACTTCCTAGTCCCTAAATAATAAAATATGTAATCTACTTATAAAACCTCTCTATATAATAATATTATGACTTAATAGTATTGTAGAATAAAGAACTTTCTATTAATAAAACTGTCTAATCTAAAGATATTAATATCCCCTTTTCAAAAATTCTAGTGTTTGGTTCATCCTTTAGCTATGAAATTGGATTCTCAAGTATGAAAAACTTTCCCACAACCAAAGGAATTCAAATTCCTTCCTCTTAGGCAAGGAATTCAAATTCCCTCATACACATAGTCGACCAGCAAGAGCTACGAACTGGAGACCGACGACCGGAGAACGGCAACCGGCGACCTCGATTAGGGCTTCGAGGCTTCAACCATCGAAGCTCTATTGGGATTAGGGCTTCGACTGTGGCAACGAAGCTTTGACTGGGGGTTAGGATGACCGACGGCTGTGGGGACTGGCGACGATGAATGCTTCGACTGGCCACCGACGACTGTGGCTTCGACTAGTGACGATGAATGCTTCGATGACGATAGAGGTATGCGGTGATGAAGGGTTCGACTAGCGACCGACGACCGGCAATAAAAGCTTCGACTGGCGACGATGAATGCCTCGATGGCGATAGAGGGATGCAACAATGAAGGCTTCGACTAGCGACAGAGGCACAGACTTCAACAGTGGCGAGAGGGGTGGCGATTCACCCTCTGATGGCGGCGAAGATGGTGGCAAAAGCTGGTGGTGGTGGTTATGGACGGTGGAATTAGGTCTGATGAGATGTGTGAAAGTGAATTCCAATTCCAAGTGTATAGGTAACCAAACACAATGAGCCAAGAATTTAGATTCCAAATCCAAATCCTTTAAATTCCAATTCCTTGCTACATTCCAATTATTTCATAAAATAATCCGTGAACCAAACGCCACCTAACTCTTTCACATATTGCAACTTTCGATACAAACAAAATCAGATTTCTAATGCTCACATTATACAACAAGAGTTCGACCCTCTCTACTCTATACTTCTATAGAGAGGCCAAGGGATAAAATGATCCCGACCTTTTTTCTTATAGAGGGCAATATGGCATATGGTTGTATCATCACACCCATTACATGTCACAATTTTACGTCTATTTTTTAAAATTATATTAGTTATCACATACCCATCATGTTGAAAGCTATAATCGTATTACTCTATCGTACTAAAACCGTATATCACTTCTTTGATATTACAAAAACACACTCTTAAGAAAAAAATTCGGACTCTGCATAATCCAAATAAGGTATGACGCATCACACCATTTGATCACGTGAGGTTGTAAATGCACACCCTATGATGGGGACACCACACCTCATGCTTATTATCATACCGTTACATCTTATTTAATTTTGAAACTTTAATCATCTCTGATACTTTAACCAATCTAGCATATAACAACTGTGTTTCAATATCTTCTTGTACGTTAACCAATTCCCTAACTCCACCCCCCGCCAAACCCCACTTTCGTTATAATTCAAATCAAAATGTCGAGAGGCTAACACAATAAGAAACACGTAAATTCAACATGCTAGCTTATAAATAATAAAATATTTCAATGAAGAAAAAAATAATAAGATCTGAAATTAGTAAAAGAAAAAGGAATGAATAAAACAAAAACCAAGTCAACGTCATTCTTTTCTTGGAACACGAAATGTTAATTTTGATGCCTTTCGTATATACCGAGTATTATGCTTTAATGGTAAATGATAAAGCCATAAAGGAGGATCCACGTACCGTGAATCAGTTTATATTCTACTTTCTTTTTTTTATGTAAGTTTGGGTTCAACTTAAAACCAACCAATTATAAGAGAAGTAGCTTAAAACTCTTATTAAATAGATTACAAAGTTATTTTTTATCTGATGTATAATATTACTTAACATTTGTATCATATATATAGTTATAATAACTCGCATTACATGGATATAAAAACATGTATGCATATATATGCAACATCATGAATGAATGAAATTAGCATACAATTAAAAGGTTTAATCTAGCTATTGATAAAATGATATTTTATATAAGTCTGCATCAGCCATTTTGAGGTATATATACTGTAACACCGTATTTTCACTCATAAAATTTTCACTTTTAATTACACTGCGGAAGCGATTACCAAAACATAAAAGTATTTACAACTGAAGTTAAACCACTGTTTAACAAAAACCAATCAGTTTAAAACACAGTATTACAAAAACTACGGCTCGTCACAATTCCAATCAGAGTACCTGTCAATTATTCCCCAGGTTACATCCCCTCCCAATTACACCGCGGAACTCACCAGCCACCTGAAAAGTAGTGAGAGGTGGGGGATTAGCACAAAGCTAAGTGAATGGAAGTAAACCACCACAGATATACTAGCAAATAACCGCATAATATCAACAACAGTAAACACATAATCACCCTTTGCCTCACAAGAAGACCGGCGGTTCTGCAGGAACCTACAACCAATGCCGGCCAAGCAAAGGTTTACCGATAGTCTATTTGCTATTCTCACACACTATTATCTTAAGTTGCAACGAATGCATCAAAAGACCACAATGCTGATTAGCCGATAGCAAACAAACCCAGCCCAATATGCCAGCCGATAGCTGACTTCACAATAGGCGCAACAATCAATTAACATAACACAGTTAATCAATTAATAGACATCAGTCTATCTATGCATCAATTCACATACAGTTGCAACCAAACCAGTTACAACTAATATCACCCGTGAGTAAACATCCACTCACCTTGAGTTATCAACTCCCACTCAGTGGTCTAATATTACTGAGCCTTGTCTGTTCCTGAGAACACAACAAACCAAACATCAGTATCCAACTCATAAATATATATATATCAACATATATTTATATCATCTTTAAATCAAACGTAAACATGTTAGATTCACATATGCATAAACACTCAGCATATAGCATCAAATATTCAACAAACATCCAAAGTATCGGATTTCAAGGGAAATCCGATACCCCTATCGGATTTAAAGAAAATCCGCAACTTCCATCGGATTTCAAGAAATCCGATACATCTGTCGGATTTCCACACTTGTCGAATTCAACTTTAGTCCACCAACGGATTTCACCATTAGTTCTGGATTTCTAAGTACCGGATTCATCACTGTCGGTTTCCCAAGTTCCGGATTTCACAAGTGTCAGATTTGACACCCGGATTTCCAACACTCGGATTTCGTCATCCTCTTCACTAAGAATCCGCCAACTTCATACTTCCACAATCCGATAACTTCAAAAACTCCATGAATCATATTACCAATTCATATAAACACTTACCAAAACAACCACAAACATGTTTAAACATGCAAACATGCATCATAAACACCTTAACACCCAAGAACACCAAATCCGCCAAACCCATACAGAAATTTCACATGTTCATAAACAAAACACCCAGCATGCTCATCATGTTTCAAGAAGCATAGTAATAATCAAATAAGAATCAACAAACCTTAAACTTGAGTTCACGAATTCAAATCACCAAATCTGATTGATTCCTTCTTCCTTTCCTCTCGGCAAACACACAGCACACACACAAGAACTTCAAAGTGAAGAATGCTTAATGAAACCAACGTATTATTGTGTTGAAAACACAAGCAGGAGGTGTCACTCCTCAAACTCGCAATTGCATGCACACACACACACAAACAACCGCACATGTATATATATACATAAAAACCAATATATATATTTAAACCAACATATAATTAAATTAGTTAATCATTTGATTTAATATTAACAAGCAATTAATCAAATACTAATCACGTGTTAACGTACCAAAGCCTATGAAATCACTAGGCCCAAAATCAGGATGTTACATATACATACACACACACATATATAGGCAAAAGTTCAAACGAGAACTATTTTTCGTACGAGAACCACGAGAACCAATCTTAGCCGTCCAATTTCCCCTCCTTCAATTAGATTGCCTACCCATGAATTCCTTATATGTACTCTGCCACACTCAATCCCCTCACGCTCTTCATCCATGAATTCCATTATCTAAAATGAACGGCTAAGATTGGTTCTTGCAGTTCTCGTACGAAAAATAGTTCTCGTTTGAACCCTCCCCTATATATATATATATATATATATATATATATATATAACCATGCTTAAATATAGAACCATGGATGAAGAGCGTTTGTGGTGATGACATGTGGTAATTTTAAAAAGGCTAAAATGGAAAAAGCCATCAAAACCCCTTTTTTATTACCTATCAAATCTTTAATTAACCATATCTTCATCATATTTAAGAATTTTTACAAGAAAATTATATCAATCGATTCATTTTTTCGTTCTCTTTAATTCAAGACAAAAATTGATATATTTTTTAAACTATTTTCTGAAAATGCAGGTGGTCTTGAAAAATGCAAATGGTTTGACGAATATGCAAATGCTTCGAAAATGAAAAAAAAAGAACAGATGTAGTAGAGAAACAAATGAGACGATAATCAAGATGCAGTTTCACCAACATATGCATGTTAATTAATCCATATGCATTTAAAACAATTTATAAGAAACACAAGTATACAAACATTTTCACATCAAAAATGCAAACAATAACAATCTAAAATGCAAGCAACAATATTTTCACACTAAAATTGCAAGCAAACAACAATTTAAAATGCAAACATCATTTTCACATCAAAAATACAAACAACGTTCAACTCAGAATGCATATTGAACTTCATCTAGGTTGCATTTTCGTTATCATATTCATTTGAGTTGCATTTTCAAAAAAATTCAGAAATATGAGAAAAGTGATCTTGATATAAAGAGAATTAAAAAAACAGTAGATTGACATAATTTTTTGCTTAAATTCGGAAAACTTAATTAGTTATGACAAATTAAAATTTTAAGGGGTAATGTTTTGATAGAGAAAATAAATGTTTTCCATTTTAACCCATCTTTATAGATTATAATTGATAAACATATATAATAATTACAAATCTGTCATTAATTAATATTAGCCCTTAATTAAGTTCATTAAATTGTTAGATTTGGTTCTTTAGGTTCTAGAGATAAAGGGTGGTTCTATATTGATCATATTTCTCTCTCTCTCTCTCTCTATATATATATATATATATATATATATATATATATATAGGGAGGTTCGTGCGAAAAGGGTGTTATTTACGAAAAGTGCAAGAAGCGATCTGGACCATTTGATCCTTTAATCAATGGTTACAAATTGTTGTGGCATTTTAGTAATTAGAAACAAATTAAATGTTTTTTTTAAATAGAGAAAAGGGTAAAAAGGACATTACTCTCCTCTCTCTCCAATCTCTCCTCTCTCCAATCTCTCCACTCTCTTATATTAACTTATTATCTTCAAACCCTCATTTCAAAAAAAAAACAAACAAACAAACTCATGAGCACTCTCTCTTCCCTCGCCGGCTCTCTTCACTCGCCGGCCGTCGGCCACCGGCCACAGTCCACCATCGACCGCTACTATCCCTCTCTCACATAAGTTGCCGCCGCCTCCATCAAGCAACAAACAAAAAGGTTTGAAACTCTAATTTATTCATCCAACCACACTGCCATCGCTGCCTACGGCCGCCGCTGCATACCGCCACCTTCATCGTCCCTCATCCACAAATCCCGTAACACAATGGAGCCATGTTACTTCGAGACCGCTGCATACCGCCACCTCCATAGTCGCCTCTGCTTCCCTAGATCTAGGGTCCACCGTCGCGGACCAGATCTAGGGTTCCGCCGCTGCATCATCTATTCTATTACCCTCCACATCGTTGTCGCCTCTCCCGACGAAGCTGAATCGATCATCTCCTGCTTTTTTTATTTTCTTTGTTGATAGTGGATCTGATAGAGATGAGTATGTAGGTTTCATGAAATGGTTTTTTATACAATGTTCACACATATATAGATAATATATGTGAAATAGTGTTAATCGATCATCGTCTGCTCCTTTTTTGATAATGGATCTGACAGAGATGAGTCACACATAGTATGTAGGCTATCTTGGTTTTTTTATGAAATGGAGTTAATCGATCATCTGCTCCTTTTTTTATTTGTTTAATTTTTTTATTTCTTGTACTTTACACAATATTCACACATAGATTGATGGTGTTAATTAGTAAACAAATTATGATCTGAGTTGAATAACTAGAGAAAGCTGGATAGGTTCAATATTGAATATGTAAAATTTATTATAAATTAACTGTGTTCAATATTAAATATTGTAAAATTTATCATAAAACTCATATATCATTTGACTATGTTCAATATTGAATATTGCAAACTTATAAATTGACCGTGTTCATTTTTTAATATTGTAACCTTATCTTAAAACTAGTACAGTTTTAGCTGTGTTCATTATCGAACAAAAATAAGGATTAAAAACTCGTAAATATTTTAGGTGTGTTCACCGGTGAATTCTGTTAAATTAATTATTTACTATTAGATTATTTTTTAATTTATTTTATTTTTTATAAAAAATCTAGAAGAGAGAAATAGATTGGAGAGAGAAAAGTTTTGATTTATCATTATGCCCTTTTTAAATTAAATAAATCAAATATAAATAAGTGGCTGAGATTGCTTCTCACACTTTTCGCAAATAAAACACTTTTCACATGAACCCTCTCCTATATATATATATATGTGTGTGTGTGTGTGTGTGTGTGTGTGTTGGTCATATATATATATAGGTAAAAGTTCAAACTAGAACTGTTTTTCGTACGAGAACCGCGAGAACCAATCTTAGCCGTCTAATTATCTCTCCTTCAATTGGATTGCCTTCCCATGAATTCCTTACATGCACCCTGCCACACTCAATCCCCCCACGCTCTTCATCCATGAATTCCATTATACAAAATGAACGGTCAAGATTGCTTCCCGTACGAAAAACAGTTCTCGTTTGAACTCTCCCCTATATATATATATATATATATATATATACTAGCTTGTTACCCGCGCAATGCGACGACAATAACTAATTCATTCTTGATAACATGTCCGTTTTCGGTAATGTAGGGTATGGTATACACACACTATGATGACGTCGAATAATTTCCATTTGCAGTATGTCCATTTTGTTTCCTTCTTTTCTATTTTACTTATTTCTTTATTATCTATCAACTCTTTCGTTAATTTCTAAAATAACCTTTGAAAAACAATAAAATAAGAAAAAAAAAACAATCTCTACTTATAAAATAAGATGATAAAAACATATCAATGACTTGGTGAATTGTGGTGATTTGAATGAGAAATTGTGTATGTATGAGATAATATATTAGTGGTTGGGTTGGTGTATTTTAAAAAATGTAAATATATTTAAGACTATATTGGTAATTTTTTATTACTTAAAATTTAAGAGTTCAAGTAAAATAATATTAAATATATTATGAATTAAACTTTTTATTTTACTTATATGAGTGTTTATAAATTCGGTTACATGTTATCAAGTTTATGAATTTTAGTTATACGAATTTTCTAATACTTCAATTAAATTATTTGGTATATAATATAAAATTTATAATAATATTTCTATGGAGGTTTTTTTATTCAATTTTTAATTTGTGTAATATCTTATAGGTTGAAATTTAATTTGTATTGAGTTGACATTTTTAAACATTATTTTTATAGAAAGTTTAGTTATTAAAATGGTATTCAATGGTTTCCTTTTAAGATTTAAATTAGGGGTAACTTAGTAATATCAAATAATTTAAAATTTAAGAGATTTAAGACATTTAAAAGAGAGAGTGTTAAATGTTTTATATATTAGTATATATATACATATACTAGCATCATACCCGCGCAATGTTACGGCGGTAAATAGTTTTTGGTTTACAATATTTCGTTTTCAGGAATATAATGATATGTTATTCGCGCGAGTCAATGTCACGAAAAAATTCTCTACAGCAACATGTCCGGTTTTTTTTCAAATTTTCTTTTATTTACATTTAACTATTTTATTAGTTTTAGAAATAAATTCTAAAAGACAATAAAATAGGAAAAAAGATTTATATTGATGAAATAAAGAGAAGAGTTAATAAGATTTTAAAAATTATGTTGATTTGGGTGGATAATTGTGTTAGTATGAGAGAATATATTTTGAATAAAGTTAAAGTAAATTAGGAGAAAATAAAATAGTTAAAAATTGAGTGGATGAGATTAATTTAGATTAAATGAAGGGTCAAGATTTTATATTGATTGAATTTTAAGAAGTCTTAAAATTTAATAGGAGAGAGAATGTTAAATGCTTTATATAGTAGTATATATATATATATATATATATATAGCAATATGGTCATAATAAATTATATTACATGTTTTTTGTGTAAGTTCTGGCATGCTTTGTGCATAATTATCTTACATAAATTGAGTGCACATATATATGTTGGACTATGGAGATTGATGGGCATGCAGAACCTTAATTTTAATAAATTATTAATTAAGTAGAATCAAATTAAGAGTGGAGTATGTTATATTAAAATTGTAATATTATAATAATAGAGTAAAGGATAACTGTATTTGTAAGGATATATCCACAATATATATATATATATGGGTGGTACTGTGGATATTGCATGGCACCGTTGATTAAGACCTTAATTCTATCAAACATCATGTGTTATATATATCTTAATAACCAAACTACAAATTTTGAATGATATCCGAGCAGATGTATTACATCATCATAGTCATAGTTAATTAGTAATATATATATATATATATATATATATATATAGTTTAAATTTGTACATATGGTCGTTATATATGGTCTTTAAGATTTAATTTAATATATAAAAGCTAGTTGCGAAGTTTTTGCTTTTTAGTTGTCAAAAAGTCTTTACGTCGTATTATAATATATATTTTGATTTGATCAAAGCATAATCGCATCGACTCACATCCACCTAATAATTAATTGATTATTATGAATTAATAATATTAACACTGCATTATAAAAGGAAGGGTTAAGACAATGAAATAGCATCTTACTTTTTTTAAAATTATCAATGTAGATATTGTATTTATTTTATTACCTAAATAGATAACATATTTTATGTAACCGATTAAAATAAGTAATAACATAAATTTTATGATTATGGCTTTGGTTTTAGCCAGAGTTTCCATCATTAGATCACCATTAAACCTTTGTGACCGGATCAAAATCCATTCCTGGTGGTGATAATTGGGTCTAATTGACAGTCTAGTCTTCTGTCATTGCCAGATTTAACGTGACCATGTATATCGGTTATATATTAATTCATATTGGTTATAATTTAAAATCTACATAGCATTACCTATTTTTTTTATTTATGTATATTTTATAGATTTTAATATTATAACTTTTTTACTACTTATTATTATTATTATTATTATTAGCTATTTAACTACTTATTATTATTATTATTATAATATATATACACAAACACACCCATACATACACGTACATACATATAAGTTAGTCCAAATATATGTTGATTTTACTTGTACAATAGTTATTTAAATTATATGGGTTAAGTATGATTAAAATGAAAGAGTCTATAGATTTAAGGTGTGTAAATGAATAAAATTTCTGTATAAAAAAAGTTGAAAAAGACTAATTAAAGCAAAAATAAGAGAAATCCAGGCGAGGGATTATATAAGTGCTTTACTAATTAAAGTGAGATATATACACGCTAAATAAATATGTTTAGCGTTAATTAATTCTTTTAATTTCTTAATTATTTAAATCTATTACATTATGGCCGTCGTTTCTCTACCACTAATTTGAAGATAGATATTTTATATATGTGTAAATACTAGGCCAGTAGGCCTTGCCTACAAAGCCAACTCCTACATATCTATACTATATTATAAAGCATTTAATCATTTTACTTAATCTTTTAAATTTTAAGTCTTTTGAAATTACTAAATTACTACTCATATAAATTAAATGGAAACTATTATATAAAGTAACTATTAAATAGAGTTAATAAGAATCTTATATTCTATTTTAATAACTAAACCTTTCATATTTAAAAAATTCAAATAATATAATTTAATTATTAAAAATTACTTTCATAATCAAACCTTTTATATTAAATATTATATTATGTAATAAATATTTTAACATAATTATCAGAAAATGTATACAAGTAGAACTTATAAATCTAAATAATCTATAATAAGAATTTATAAACATATATTTATATTTTTTTAAATAGCTTATATAATTAATAGTTTCAAATTAGTTTACTATTTTCTTAATCTCTTAATTTTAAATAGTTTCAAATTACTAATTTACACTCAGTATTTTCATGCAATTTAACTTATTTTATAAGTAAAGACTTTTTTTTCTTGTTTAATTGTTCTCAAAGTTTATTTAAAAATAATAAAAGAGTTGATTAAGAACAAGAAAATAAAGAAAATAGACATGTTAACGATGTAAAATTATTCGCTGTCACCGTATTACGTAAATTCCCAAAACGAACAAGTTATCGAGTAGAAACTATTTGATGTCGCCGCATTACGCGGGTACCATGCTAGTGAACTATGAAGTGACTAGTGTCTTTAGGCATATATTGTCGACTCAACGTTTTAAGTTTATTTATTATATATGGATTAATTGCCTCCTCAAAATACATACTCTTTCAATTTTAAATCTATCTATCTATACTACTATATAAATCATTTAACATTCTCTCTCCTCTTAAATTTTAAGACTTCTTAAAATTCAATCAATATAAAATCTTGACCCTTCATTTAATCTAAATTAATCTCATCCACTCAATCTTTATTCTCTCCTAATTTACTTTTACTTTGTATTTAAAATATATTCTCTCATACTAACACAATTATCCACCCACATCAACATAATTTTTAAAATTTTATTAACTCTTCTCTTTATTTCATCAATATAAATCTTTTTTCTTATTTTATTGTCTTTTAGAATTTATTTTTAAAATTAATAAAATAGTTAGGTGTAAATAAAAGAAAATTAAAAAAAAAACGGACATGTTGTAGAAAACTTTTTCGTGACATTGAATCGTGCGAATAACATATCATTACATTCTTGAAAGCGACATATTGTAAACCCAAAACTATTTGCCGCCGATACATTGCGCGGGTATGATGCTAGTATCTATATATAGAGAGAGAAGGGTTTAAATAAGAATTGTTTTTTATACAATAATTGCGAAAATCAATCTTAACCTTTGATTAAAATTAACCAATAGCTAAGAGTTTTGGCGGCTCATTAATGGGGGGTTTTTTGGGAAATCAAGTTTCGCAAATTAATAACGAATTACCCGGATACAATTGACGGTTAAGTAAATATATAAATAACTAAAATACCCTTATTAATGAGTTATTAATGATGTTAAAAACAGTTCTCGATTGAACTTTTCCCTATGTATATATATATACATCAATGTTGTAAATATCTCTAGACAATATACAGTAGGTTGACTACCTTCAAGCAATTAATCGGCCTAGACGGTGTGATTAATTGGATTCTAGGAGAATATCCTAAATTATAAATGAATTTATTTAAACAAATAAATATTAGCAATACACTAATAAAATAAGTCAATAACCGTCATAAAATTTAACAAGATTGAAAAATAAAAAGTATAAGTCCATAATTAGTAATACTCTAACAAAACAAGTCATAAAATATTAAAAGATTTATGAAAAAAATAAAAAGATCTAGTCAATCCCTTTCGTTGATCGTAGAGGATCAATTTTAACTAGGCTGCCAATTGATCAGCTACTGAGACTAATTCTTACAACACTTGTATATATATACACACACACACACACACACACACATATATATATATATATATATATATACACACGCACACACATAGAGAGACACATACACATACAGGGGAATGTTCAAATGAAAATGGTTTTTCATATACGAACCAATCTTAGCCCATAATTAAAATTAATCAATGGCTAAAATTTTTTGGCGTCTCATTAATGACGTATTAATGAGTGGTATTTTGAGAAAATTAAGCTGACAAGTTAATGATGTCTCATCTTGATGCAATTCACGGTTTGATAAATATATAAATGACTAAAATATCTCTATTAAATAAGTCTATAATGATTTTACAAACAATTCTCACAGTTCTTGTACGAAAAGCAGTTTTTGATTGAACTTTTTCCTGTATATATGTATATGTGTGTGTGTAGATATGCATATGCATACCCTATATGTATACTACTATATAAACCATTTAACACTCTCTCTCCTCTTAAATTTTAAGACTTCTTAAAATTCAATCAATATAAATTTTGACCATTCATTTAATCTAAATTATTCTCATCCACTCAATCTTTAACTATTTTATTCTCTCCTAATTTACTTTAACTTTTTATTCAAAATATATTCTCTCATACCAACACAATTATCCACCCACATAAACATAATTTTTAAAATCTTATCAACTCTTCTATTTCATCAATATAAATCTTTTTTCTTATTTTATTGTCTTTTAGAACTTATTTTTAAAATTAATAAAACAGTTAGATGTAAATAAAAGAAATTTTGAAAAAAAAACGAACATGTAGAAACTTTTTCGTGACATTGAATCGCGCGAATAACATATCATTAGATTCTTGAAAGCGGCATATTGTAAACCAAAAATTATTTACCGCCGCAGCATTGCGCGGGTATGATGCTAGTATATATATATATATATATATATGTATGTATACACTAGCATGATACCCGCGTAATACAGCGGCAACGAATAATTTATGCGGGATAAAGTTTAGTTATTAAAATGAAATATAAGAATCTTATTAACTATATCTAATAGTTACTCAATTTAGTTTATATGAGGAGTAATTTAATAATTTCAAACCACTTAAAATTTAAGAGTTAAAGCAAAAGGCTTAAATTCTTTATAATATAGTATATATATATATATATAGGGTATGAATATGCATTTTTGTAAATCAAATATGTACTTTCCAACCGAAAATGCAAATTATCACAATCAAGTAATATCAACCTTTGATTATGTTGATTTAAAAAGGCTGAGATTGCTTCTTTAAATAAGAAATGTTATTTACTGATCCTTCTTATATATATATATATATATATGTATATATATAGGGAGAGAGAAGCTCATTTGAGAATTGTTTTATTACGAGTATCATTTGTTATCTCTATTAATGCTCATTAATAAGGGTATTTTGGTCATTTATATATTTTCTTAATCGTGAATTGCGTCCGGATGGACCATCATTAAATATCAGGACTTGATTTTCTCAAAATAACATGCGTTAATGTGTCATAAACGAGCCGTTATTTTTATTCACATTGATTTATTTTAATCGCGTGTCAAGATTGGTTCTCGTGTTACTTGTAATAAGGATAACTTTTAAATGAATCATTCCGTATATATATCTTACTTCTTTATAATACATTTACAACCTTAAAAACTTTTAATTTTAAGTAACTTGAATATACTAAAATACCCCTTCTTAACCATTTAATTCTCTCTCCTAATTTACTTTAACTTTTAAAATACCCCTTCTTAACCATTTAATTCTCTCTCCTAATTTACTTTAACTTTTTATCTATTTAAAATATCTCTGTAACATTAAAACATCCACCTTATATATAAATATATAAGTTTCTATAATTGATGTACAAATTAAAGAGCTTCAATATTCAGAAAACTAAAAAACAAGAGTATAAATAACGGAAGTGAACCAAACGATTGACTTTAACCAGTCGATAGTATTCAAGCAGTGAGTGACTAATACATTTCAAATAAAATATTTACATATTATTCATTACAAGGTTAACTGAGATGTCAAATTAGTTCCATTTTAAGTTATTTAATTTACCTTCATAACAATTTGTTATTAAATGAATGTGATTGTTTTTAAAACATCATGTTAAAATAAGTACTATGGTAATGATTAAAAACGTGTTTAAAGATAAAATAATTTAACATTATTTTATATGTTTATCCGGCACAATTTTTATTTAAAGATGTAAATTAAGCTTGCTGAAAAAGATTGTAAGTTTGAATCTCCCTGTGGTGAATTAGTTTTTTGCACAATAACCCTCTCGATTTGTTCAAAATCGTATATGGTATTTGGCTTTGAAATCAAGCCAAAGATTAAATTTTATTTTGGTTTTGGATTTAATGTAGCAAGTGATGATGTTAATAAATAGGTGATTTACGTATCATATTAAAATTGGTCATCAGATTTAATTGCTGGTAAAGGATTTCAAAAAGGGTTTAGTATCCAAAGGTGTACCGAAGTTGTTACTTTTTGCTATTGTGTATACGTATTTTTCAAAACTACCATTCAATATACCGAAGTTTCAAAAATTACCATTTAATGTATCGTTAAACCTACTATTCAGGTAGCAGGTAAATATCTGAATTTTGATTTATTTTTAATATTATTATCTTTTCCACATCATTAATTTTGCCACATCAGTAGACATTAAAATTAAAATCCAATATTAAATTTTCATCTTCATAAAATCTGGGCAAAGAAGAACAAAAACTTAAGAAGATTCAAAAACTTAAGAAGATTTATCTTCTTGAATGGCCCAAACATTCAAAAAATCAATCTGGGCAAAGAACAAAATCTTATATGCATAAATAGATCTATCCTCGAATGACCCTAAATCACATATACATACTCTTTAAATCAAGAACAAAATTGATGAACAGATATGTCCTTGAACCCTAAATCACATATACACGAGTATCATATGGAATCTTATATGCAGAAACATTTCAACCGAATCTTGAAACCATATGGAATCGTATGAACATAAAACTAGATCTGGAAATCAAGAACCAACATAAAACCCTAAAAATTGTCAACCAAATCGAACTCAAAATTGATAATGAAAACCCTAAAATCAAAGTTACCTTATCAGATCGAACCAAACACTCAGATCTGTGAATATGAACCCCAAATCGAATCATGAAGATGAACACTCAAGCAGATCATTGAAGATGAACCTCAAATCGATCTTTGAAGATGAACCCCAAATCGATCTTTGAAGATGAACCCCAAATCGACCTGTGAAGAACTCGAATCAAACTTACCACAATTGATGGTGTTCTTGAACGGTTCAAACGAAGATGAAGATGAAGCAACCCTATCAGTTCAAACCTTAATCAGTTGAAATCGAATGGAATCGGTGAAGATGAATCCCTAATCAGTTGAACTCGATGAAGATGAAGCAACGGTTGAAGTAGCAATTGAAATTGATGAAGATGAAGCAATGGTTGAAGTAGCAGTTGAAATTGATGAAGATGAAGCAACAGCTGAAATCGATGAAGATGAAGCAACAAAGGAAGAAGCAATGATAGAAGATGAAGATCTGATCTGATCTTATTATTATTATTATTATTATTATTATTATTATTATTATTATATTTGTTATTTTTAATTATTTTTAAACAAAGATATTACATGTTAGCATCCAAGTAAGATGTCACGTCACCCATAACCGTGCCACGTCACCCATAACCTGCTATCAAAGGTAACGATACATTAAATGGTAGATTTTAAAACTTCAATATACTAAATGGTAGTTTTGAAAGATGGGTATACATAATAGCAAAAAGTGACAACTTCGATATACTTTTGGATAGTAAACCCTTTCAAAAACGGGTCACTTATAGGTAACTATAATTTACTCCTTTTTAAAATGAAAAATAAAATAAAATCTAAATGGATATTACCATTTGAAATAAGGAATAACTATGCACAATTATAATGTCGATTTGGTTTAGCTATGAGTGATGACATGCATATAACAAAAGTTATTTATACATAACAAATTTATACGTTATCAATTTGTACTACATATATGTTATTAAATTTTTATATCTTTTGTGTATAGACGAAAGCTATTAATATTTAAAATATTGTTATTTACATTTTAGTTTTATCACTCGAATATCTATATCTTTTATATGTATATATATTAAAAGAAAATCATTGTTGAGAAAACTTCCTTAAATAAAAATCTAATTATCTATCAAAACCTCTCATTTTCTCAATTTTGACCAAAAAAATAATTTTGACTTTCACAATTAGAACGAACAACTTTTAAGAGTATATGAAAACAATTATGATGAATCTACATGAAAATATATAGGGGGTGTTTGTATAAGTTATATATTTATATATAATGGATGTACTTAATTGTATATGTTTATAACTTTTCTTTTATAACTTTTAATATATAATAATTTGTATAAATATAATTATATATTTATAATTGTCTTATTTTTAACTACGTTTTGATTTAAATTTTACTGCAATCTGACAAAATTTTAAAAAAGTTTAATTTTTTATTAATAAAATAATATTTAATAATCATTAAAAAAGTGGGTTACCATCTTTGATTTTATGTAAATCTATATGTAATGATATTTAATCTTTTCTAAATGAGAATATGTATCTTCTTACTTATCTTATTTATAACCCTAAACGCGACGAAATTAAAACAAGCAGCGGTGGAGTTCTTTGGGAATTTCTACAAACAAGCCGATCCACCTTCTCTAAAGTTTAAAAGTAACAAGTTTGGTCGATTAAATGATGAGGAAAGAAGACTACTTGAAAAAGAATTCTCTGAAAAAGAGGTTCACGATGCGGTTTTTGAATGTGATAATAACAAAGCACCTGGACCCGATGGTTTTGGCTTCGGCTTTATAAAACATTTCTGGTATCTAATCAAAGCAGATTTGTTAGCGGCGATTGAGTGGTTTTGGACCGGAAAAATCTCTCTCGGGTGTAATGCATCCTTTATATCCTTAATTCCCAAAACTACTGACGCTTTATGTTTTAGTGATTACAGGCCCATTAATCTGATTGGTTGCTATTATAAAATAATTGCAAAAATATTGGTCAAGAGATTGAAGCCGGTGATGAACAAACTGATTAGCATGGAACAATCAGCTTTTCTAGAAGGTAGGCAGATGATGGACAGCATCTTAATAGCAGGAGAAGTGTTGAGGGAGGTTAAAGCAAGGAAATTTAAAGGCATGGTGGTCAAACTTGACTTCGAGAAAGCGTATGATAGTCTGCAATGGCCTTTTTTATTCGATGTTATGGCGCAAATGGGGTTCGGAAATAAGTGGTTACGGTGGATGGAAGTTTGTTTGAACTCAGCCACGGTCTCGGTTTTAATCAACGGTTCTGCTTCCAATGAATTTCGGACCCAAGAAGGAGTGAGACAGGGAGATTTTTTAGCACCATTTCTGTTTTTAATTGCAGCTGAAGGGCTAAATCTGATGTTCAAAGAAGCATGCGACAAAAAAGTCTTTGAAGCAATTACAATCGGTGCTAACAATATTTGAGTATCACACCTACAATACGCGGATGATACGGTGGTTTTTGGCAAATGGAACACGAGAAATCTAAAAACCCTTATTCAAATGTTGAAGTGTTTACAAGAAGCATCGGGCTTAAAGGTGAATTTGAAAAAATGTAGTTTATGGGGACTTGGAGTACCGTTAGTGGAGTAACAATTATTGGCGGAGAGGTTTGGCTTCAAGCTTGGAGTTGGAACTTTTAACTATTTGGGAGTCCCGATTAATGTAAATATGAAAAAGTCGGTATACTGGGAGAAAGTGGTGAAGAAGTTCAACTCAAAACTATCAAGTTGGAAGTCGAAGTTGCTATCTAGTGGTGGTCGTTTCACGCTTATCAAATCCGTGTTATCTAGCTTGCCGGTCTACTTCATGTCGATCTTCCGTGTTCCAGCCAGTATCCTTTCTACTCTTGATAGAATTAGGAGATCGTTTTTTTGGGGTGGAAGGGACATACAAGACAGAAAAATAAATTGGGTAAAATGGTCGGACATTGTGGTCAAAAAGGAAAGGGGGGCCTTGATTTGGGAAATCTTTACCACTTTAACCTAAGTTTATTGGGAAAATGGTGGTGGCGTTTTTGGGAGGGAAACGATTCGTATTGGGTCAAAATAATCAAAAGCATTTATGGTGGATCGGGGGGTTGGGATACATTTACGTTGGGTTCTACAGGGAGGTCGGGCATGTAGGGGGATATAATCAAGGGAAGAATAGCTTTGAATAATTTGGGTATAAACTTACAATCTTTGCAAGTTATTGTCGTTGGCAATGGTCTAGATACTAGCTTTTGGTTTGACAGATGGATTGGCAATTCCCCTCTAGCAGAAAAATTTCCGAGAGTATTCAATAAATTGGGTCGTGTGGACAAAATGGTGAGTCAGATGGGCTTTTGGCAAGATTCCAAGTGGTGTTGGGACCTTGGAGCGGCAGAAACTTTTAGAGGAAGAGTTGCGGAGGAACGTAATAATCTACTACATCTGATCAATTCATATATGCTTCAAATAGACAAAGAGGATCGCAGATCATGGATGCTAAGCAACGACAACAAGTTCTCAGTAAAATTGTTAAGAGATTTATTGGAGGAATTACAAATGGCAAGTGTACCTCCCCAGCAATTGACCTTCTGGTCAAATTTGATTCCAAAAAAGGTGTGTGTTTTTGGTTGGCGGGTAGAACGTAAAAGACTGCCAGTGAGAGCCAATCTAGACATTAGAGGGGTGGAGATGGACTCAATCCTTTGCCCAAGATGTGAAGATTACGTCGAATCAGTGGAGCACGTTATTTTTTCTTGTAATAAAGTCAGGACACTCTGGTCGCAAGTCCACAACTAGTGGGGCATCAACTTCTTGGGTGGAAATTCGTTTAGTGAAATGTCTACACTAGTGCTATCAATATTTAGTAAGGAAGCCATTACAATCTGGGTTCTAGTGTTGAGATCGGTAGCCTACTTAATATGGAAGGATCGAAATGCAATAGTATTTTTAAAGGAAAGGTCTCGGGTGGAAAATATTTTATTCGACACGAAGCTGCTATTATTTCATTGGTTGAGAGGGCGTGCAAGACAAGGGATTAGATTCGATTGACAACAATGGCTAACAACTCCATTTTTTATATCTAAATTCTGGTAAGAAATAGAGGATAATTGTAACATTTGGACTTCGCGGACACACGATCACAGTTAGTGAGGGACTTATACAGATATTCTATTTCCATAACTTGTGGAGTGAAATATCTTTTTTGTAAGTCCTAGTGTGTAATGTATATAATTTTGGTTCATAATTCATTATATTAGTTTGCCTTAAAAAAAAACACTTTAAACCAGTAAACATATTTATGGTTAATTTTTATGTTATGATTCAGTAAATCAGTTATCTTTTTCGTTGACATAATCATACAACCTTAAACTCTTCATCTATTTTTTGATGCCAATGATTTCATATTAAAATATTGATTAAACTTTGATGCTTTTAATAAACACATTATTTGTAAGTGATTACAGCTTTCAATGTCAAAAAAGAAGATTATAAGTATGACATCTGAATTTTGAGACAATGTTCTTATGAGCTAATGAGGTGGTTTATGTATTATTTATGATTTATAATTTAGGTTTCATGTAATAACAATGAGAAATTATGGTTAAATTATATCTTAAAAGAATCCTTAAGATTTTAAAATTACGAAACATTAATTATTTAAATTTAGATGTTTGATACTCATTTTTAATATACTATGTTTTTTATAATTATACTTTGATAAAAATAATTATGACTAACCGTATATCACATGTGCGTCTAACAAATGAAGTGGTTGAACATATAAATGATTACATTATATTAATGTTAAACATCTTTTTGATCGAAATTATATTTAAGAAAGTATTTTTGTTCTAATAAATGAAAAAGTTGAACACATAAACGATTACATGGTAGCAATGTTAAACACTATGGTTTTATCATATTTTACTTCAGAAAATATATGTTAAATTGAACTTTCATATCATTTTTAAGAATCATTATACATACCAAATATACTTAATTCCCTCAAGATTTCATTTTTATGACCATGATAGTAACCTAACAAATAAAACTATGAATGTAGTATTCAAAGAACATTAGAACAATTACTAAAAATATGAAAGTTCGTCTTAATTCAATCTTCGAACATTCGATAAATATGTTATTTCATTCGCTATTTTTTCTATGGATATGATTTTGTTTATTGTTTTATATATTTTCTTTATGTTTAATTACATGTTAAATATTTTAGGTTTTTTTAAAGCTTATTTCGTACGTATACGACTCCCTCAACTAGTTTATTAATGAAAGTGATTTTGATGCTCATTAACGATTCATCGATAATTCTTCATCACGAAGGCAAAATGATTCAATTGTTCTCATCAGATATTTTCAAGTACGTAGTAGTCGTCTAGTCCATAAGAAAAGTGTGTAGTTCACGTCTACGTGTTGATATTATTTATTTTCCCGTATCACAATCACGGCCCCTTCGAAGCTCTTTAATTCCATCCTTTTATAGTTCGAATATAATAATAATAATTATTATTATTATATAATATTTTAGCTTTGGAATATAATAAGTTAATCTTTAAATTATATGCATGTATCATTTTCCCGACAAGAATAGTAAATTTAAAATTTTATTTCTAAGGTAATTATTCGGGAACAGCTAATTTCTAGAGTAATTAATGTAAGAACAAACTAAGCTCCTCCCTATGTACGTTCTTTTGAAGGCACTTTAATGAAATTTTGCTATTCGAAAAAGAAAAAAAAAACATGTAGTTTAAGTTTGAATCAACACGTTACGTCTAAAGACATTCTTTCCGTATAAAACAAAAGGAACACCTTATATATATCATTAAGTAAAAAAGAAACAGCTCCTGAATTAATAAGATTGCATTTTTCTTATTTTCTTTTTTAAAAAAAGCAGAAAGTATTTTTTTCTACTAATTATATATATATATCTATTGCAAATTAATTAAGTCAAATATATGTTATAACTTCATTAAATACTCTTGAAGCAAATTATTAAGCCACCAAATACAATGAAAACAAAAACATTTTGAGTGGTTATCCGTTGTTATCATGCATTTAGGCAAAGGAAGAATTTAATACAAGAAAATAACATATATATATATATATATATATATATATATATATATATATATATATATATATATTTAAATTGCACAGCATTTATACTAAATTAAAGTGCTTATGATCTTAACAAAGTAAATATAAAAAAATATTGACTTAAAATATGATTAATTAATGTGTATGTATTATGTTGTTTAAAGAAAAAAAAGTTATATCAATTATAACATTAGGTACTGTTATTCGATCAATTATTGACACGTACGAATTGAAGTGCGCTTAATTTTCTTTGCAATGAATCCCACGTACGTACGTACATCTCGATCAATAAACAAGATTGGATTTCAATCGATCCACACCGGCCGGTTCGTGGAGTTGCATGCTGTGAGAAAATGAATCCCACGTACGTACGTACATCTCGATCAATAAACAAGATTGGATTTCAATCGATCCACACCGGCCGGTTCGTGGAGTTGCATGCTGTGAGAAACTTAACTTAATTGCATGGTACGTGATCGAGTAGTTAAATTAATTCGATCGATCAGGCCCAAATTAATTAAGGAGGATTCTATTCTATATATATATATTTTGCTTCAATTCTTTAGTTAGTTAGTTCGATCATTATATTAATTAGGCCAGCATGCATGCAGGGAATTGAATACATCGACTTAATTAGCTTGGGTAGGTTTAAATGAAAGGAAAATTATTGGAAGCTACCTAGCTAGCTAGGATTCTCACTACTATACTATACTAGTTGTTTCGATTTACTACATACATACATACATATGCTGATCATCGATAAGTAATTAATATGCATGGATGGAGGTCTCGATCGAAATAAGGTGGTGTACTGGTGTGGTCTTTCCATGGAATGGTTAATTAGTATCTATCTATATATCTTGCATGTTAATGGTCGATCTTTAATAAAATTTCGTTGTCGTTAAAAAAGAAAAAGAAAAAGAAAAAGAAAATGAAAATGATCGATGGAACAGTACTGAAATTCATGCATGTTCAATGAACTTATATAATTATTATTACCATATATATATAACATCCATCGATCAATTATTGAGGTTCCGTCTTATCTACTTATATATATATATATATATATATATATATATATATATATTCAATAATTAATTAATAATGACAAGCTAGATATAAATAAAAGTTATTGAAAGTGATTTCTTTTTTGTTTTTGTTTTTTATAAATATTAATCTTGTTTTCATTTCCACAAATAGAAAGCCAATGAATTAATATTAGATATTAATTTTCACAACGAACACTCCGGCCATGCAGCAATCAAATGCAACTTCTACACACTTAATGTTGACATCGATTAAATCTATATATAAGAAAATGACTTTTAACAATTACAAAATATTACATACAATATAATAATCAAGCAATCGATATATAATTAAATAATAATTATTATTATGTATACACACATATATATATATATATATATATATATATATATATATATATATGGAGCGGTTCAAACGATAACTTTTTTTCGTACAAGAACCATTATCAATTAAGCATCTGTCTGATTCCTTATTTTGATCATCTGATTAGTTGATAAGTTAATAGATGATAAATGTTCAGCTGATGACCTGTCAGCTAACACAGTTTTTGCACATTATACCAAATTTACATATATATAGGGAGCGGTTTAAACGATAGCTGTTTTTCGCACGAGAACCATTTCTGGCCAATCATTTAATTTCCTATATTTTTTATTTATTTTAAAAAGGAAATGTAGTATGGACATTTTTACATTACTCCTACCTTTTTAAAACTAATATATTCATCAAACGAAAAAGTGTCAAATTACGAAAATTATACCAAATTAACAAGAAAATTGTGCTCTTTCATTTGAGACCGATCTTACTATATTTTTTCGGAAAAAAAATTCAAGTTTGCTGGGTTTTTTTAACACAGCTCTTGACATATTAATATGCACATGTGCATAATATGCACACGTGCATATATACATCTATGCTGGAAAAAAACTAGGTGAATATGTGCATACGCACACATACATATATTTACACATATGCATATCTACATCTGTAATGAAAAAAGTAGGTGAATCTGTGTATATATTTGCACATGTGCACATGTCGACCTGTGCTGAAAAAAACCCAACAAACACAAAAAAAAAATTCAAAATAATATAACTAGATCGGTCTCAAATTAAAACGCATAATTTTTTCGTTAATTTGGTATAATTTTCGTAATTTAACACCTTTCCAATTGATGGATATATTAGTTTAAAAAAGTGAGGGTAATGTGAAAATGTCCGAAGTGCCCTTAATTAATTAATGATAAGTTTGATTAGTTTAAGGTTATCCATTAATAACTCTTCAATCTAGACCCTACATCTTTTTTCTAATTGGTTCTCGCAGTTCTCGTACGAAAAATAATTCTCTTTTGAACCATCCCATATATTTGTATATATATATGCAGTTAATTGGTGTGTTTAGAAAATTAATTATATATGTGTTAAAGAAAAATTCAACGAAGAACTAAGAGGACATTAACATCACTCATAAGTCTTAATAGTGAGGCAAATTAATGGAGGGTTGGTTTCAGTTAAGAGTTGAGATTTAAGCTTGTGTTTGTTTTTATTAGATTTAATTTTATAAATGGTCCTTTAACTATTTATGAATTGTAGATGTGGTTTTTTTTAAAAATTTTTTTGCAACTTTGGTCCTTTAACTATTATTTTGTTGTAATCATAGTTCTTTTTAACAATTTTCGTTTATTGGTTCTGTTAAGTCCCCTCAACAACCCGCACGTGAGGGCATTTGTCTCCTTTTACCTATTTATCAATTTTTAATTGATTTTCAGTATTAACTATATTTTTTAACCTTTTTAAAACAAAAAAAAATCAAACTATCTCCCTACTTACCCTTTCTCTGAGTCATATATAGTCTCTCTCATATATATATATATACACATATATATATATATATATATCTATGTGTGTGTGAACACACAAACACACCTCTGCGACTCCGCCATGGACCATCGTACATACGCTACAAAACCACTGCCTCTCATCCTCGCCGCAGATCTACCATCGCACCACCTTGAGACCACCACAGATCAAATCTATCTCTCCCTTTAGGTAGTCCCCCCCCCCCTCTCTACCCTCTTGCTTCATCATTTTCTAGTGCGGGATTTTTAAGATCATGTTCTTGTTCCGGGTTCCATCATCTTCGAGTTAGGGTTTATGTTTCTCTCTATCTACCCTCTTGTTTCTATTTTTCTGTTTTTCTTATGGATTTAGGTTTAGGGTTTGAATCGATTTTTAGGACTAAGTTTTTGTTCTTTTGTATTTAGGATGAGGTGGGTGGTGGTTCTAGGTTAGAAAAAGGGTATGGAAAGGGGGGAGAGAGAGAGAGAGACCAAGGAGAGAAAGGTGATGATAATGATGATGAACGAGAGACTGAGAGAGCGAGAGAGGGGGTAATGAGGGCAGCAATAGTGGTGGTGGGAGTTGTGAGGCGGTGACAAATATAGGAAGTGTGAGGCGGCGACAATGGTGGTGTGGAGATGTGAGGTGGCTACAGTGGTGTTAGGAGGCGGAGCAATGCTGGTGGGAGCTGTGGTGTAGAAGAAGATGAAGATCTTGAAATAGGGGTGGAGAGAGATATGTGTGTGTATGGGGAGAGAGTGTGTATGAGAGGTTAAGAGGATAAGGGTAAGAAGATGAAGTTTTGATTTTATAATTTTAAATGTGTAAAAGGACAAAAATGCTCTTGTGACTTTAACGGACACAATAAACAGAAATCGTTAAAAAGGACTTAGATTGCAACAAAATGGTAGTTAAAGAATCAAACTTTCATATTTTTTTTAAAAAAAGATAAAATCTGCTATTCATGGATAATTAAAGGACTATTTACAAAAATAACTCTTTTTTAAAAGATTTTATGTGTGAATTTTAAAAGTGATTCTAATACTTAAAAGGTTATTCATATTTAACTGCTTATTTTATAAAAAGTCTGAATGTTTGTAAATATTTATCTCATCATATTACATATTTAACAAAGTTGTAATGAAGCAACATAATCAAACTTTCAATGTAATCAAAATTAGAAAAACAATCATACGATATGAAGGGCACGGAAAACTTACTATGGTGTGGAGGCACCGGTGCCGATTAGGGGTATAGTGGCGAGGTCAGAGAGTACAAGTACGGCGGGGAATGTGAGGTGGCAACAATCGGGGAGTGTGATAACGGTAGATACACTCGAAGACTTTAGTATGCTGGTGATGGTCAAGGAGTTTGAGGTCGGTGAAGATTGATGAGTTTGAGGTTGTTGGTGAATGTTGCTTAAAGAATTTTAGAGGACGTTGATTGTTTGAGACTTCAGGATTGAGATTTGTTACAAACTTACAAATGATTTCTTAAAATTTGACATGTCATAAGTTTAAGAGCTTTCATGTGGAAATCTACTTCTTTTAATTAGAGTTTTTAAGAACTTTTCAAATTTTAGTGAAAAAGAAAAACAAACACCCTTACATCTTAAAAGTTCTTTAAGAATCAAATTAAGACACATTAAAAGTTTTTTCTTAAAAAAACAACCCCCAAGTCTCCATCCGGCACATAGATCAACTACCAAATTAAAAACCTCATTTAATTAGTGTAATATTCGAGCGCTGCTTGAGTACACGTTTTTTTAATAAATATTACACTCATTTTGGTAGGTGTTTAGGTTAGTTTATTTATATGCTTATAATTTTGGGTTAAATGCACCGAAATGTAACAAAAAAAGTTAAAAACGAAAACATTGCAATTTATGTATAGATTTAGTTTATTACTAGTATCGTACACGCGCAATGCTGTGGTGGCAAATAGTTTTTATTTTGCAACATGTCGCTTTAAAAAATGTAATGATATGTTATTCGCGCGATTTAATGTCACAAAAAATTTTTCTACAACATGTCTTATTTTTTAAAAATTTTATTTTATTTGCATCTAACTATTTTATTAATTTTAAAAATAAATTCTAAAAGATCTTAAAATACGAAAAAAGATTTATATTGATGAAATAAAGAGAGAAGTTAATAAGATTTTAAAAATTATGTTGATGAAGATGGATAATTGTGTTTGTATAAGAGAATATATTTAAATAAATAAAAAGTTAAAGTAAATTAGAAGAGAATAAAATGGTTAAATATTGAGTGGATACGATTAATTTAAATAAAATGAATGGTCAAGATTTTATTTTGATTGAATTTTAAAAACTCTTAAAATTAAAAAAGATAGAGAATTTTAAATAGTTTATATAGTAGTAAAATAGTATAGATTAATTGTTTCATCTATCTTGAGATAGATAGAGATAAAAGAAACTAATTAATTAATAATAGTAAAAACGTCCAAGTTATCAACATTTATTTCTAAGAATTATGAGTAATTTTTATGAAAAGAAATGACATAATTAATTAATAATAAGTTCTCATAATTGCAATTCAATGGTAACATGAGTGATCAAACAAATTCTACATAACAAATGAAATCGCAGTTAACAATTCTTGAGGAGGAACAAATATGGTCGGTCTTCTTCTATTCCAACTGAAGTTAGAATCAAACAAGAAAAAACATGTTGAATTTCAATAAAACTAAAACTGCTCAAGTGTGAGCCCTAAACTTACCCTACAATTGCAAAGAGAATTTACTCTAAAAAAAGCAACATATGCCATTCTGATCAACAAAGTAGCAGGCTTCTCATTACTTGTTTCTTCATCACCTTCCCATAAACTCCCCTTCCTAACTTCATTGCCTTCTCCATCTCCACCATTCCACCACCACCACCATTCCTCTTCATCCCTTCAATAACCACCCTTAAAACCCGCTCATCACCGCCAACCGCCTCAACCACGCTCTCCACCACCACCTCCATTGTCGGAACCCTCTTCCCCCACTTCCTCATCAACTTTTCTGATACAAAAAGTTCTGAATAAACCTTCCAAAATGAAGCCCTTAAATAGCCCTTCATTTTACCTCTCACCATCCACCTCTTCATACTCTCTTCTAACTTATAGACTGTAGTACCGACATCAGCCCCAATTTCATACCCCATTTCAATCTCTCCCATTTCGTGTTTTAATGAGATATCAATCTCAAACTTGCACCTTTTGCAATGACAGTCAAAACCCCAATTCTTTGTCATATCTATTCGGGTTTTCAATGGCGAGAAAACGTCAAAATAGCCCAATGTGATCTCTTCACCTTCTTTTATATCCCTAGAAGCATGAACAATGACATGATCACCAACGTGAAATCTTTTAGCATTCGGATTACAAGAATGGTTAATAAAAGAAGCTAAAACCCATATTCCAACACCATGGTATTCACCATTTTTACCTGAAAATTTACTCGAGAATGTTTCTTCCACAAGTGAATTCACATCCAATATGCTTAGCATAACTCCCATATCAATCTTTTCATCTGAAAAGCTATAATCTTGCTCTGATTCAGGCCTAAATGTACTTATATCAGGAACTTCAAGAACTTCCTCATTTTCCCCCACAGATAACTTTGAAATCAAATAATTTGTTCTTTTGCAATTTGAAGTTGATTCAACGACTTTGTCGATAAAATTCTTCCACATTACCATTCGTGCGTTTTCGCCTAAATTTTCAGTTTCTGATTCAGGGAATATGCCTCTTTCAGTTGCAATAGCTTTGGTGACCAATAACAAAGAACCAACATCAATGTTCTTTGTTGCAACCAATCCTCTGCCACTAATTTCAGATTTCTTGATTTCTACAGCACCAATATACTCTGCTAACTCAGGAAACTTACCCTTAAACCCATTTGAAATCCAATTAGAGAAATCAAATGCTCCAGATCTTGATAAAAGTTCAAGCTTTTTACATTTTTCCAAATACTCATTTAAAGTTTCAGAATCTGCATTACTGGGATGATCAAGATTTGCAATCTTGAAACAGTTTAAAGCCATACTGTATCTATCAAGACTCAGCAAGATCTTACCTTTACACATTAGGGTTTTGAAATGGGTGTTTTCAATCTGCAATGCATCATCACAATCTTTGAGCGCTCCATCGAAATCACGGGTCTTTGACCTTGCTTCGGCTCTGTTGGACAATGCTAAACAAAGGGACTTCAGAAGCTTCGGGTCGGTTCGGGTTTGTGGATTTGAGATGTGGGTTCGGCAGACAGAGATGAAGTGGGAATAAGTCTGAATTGATTGTTCCCATTCTTCTCTAAGAAGAAACTCGTTTGCTTTAAATCTGAGATTTTGCATCATATTTTCTTCGATGCTTTGTTGTTTCTCTGCTTCTTTCATCTTCAATGGTGGTTCTCTCCCTCACCGCATTTGTCGGGGAATGAGTGTAAATTTGAAATAAAGAAGGAAGGTAACGGTCATATCAGTTACCTACAATTCAAGATTCCAGTTATTTTTATAAAATATTAAATATTCATTTAAAGATGCTTTTATAAATCTAACGGTTGAGTTTATCAGAATTATTAGTAGGTGAATGCAAAATTAGAAGAAAAATGTTATAGTTTGTTTACAATTTTTTTTAGAACACCCTTAATTCTACACATTTATCTTGGGAGACGTTATATACCATTCTATTTCTATTATCCTTCTATTAAAAGGATCAAGATAAATGTTAAAATCAAGAGAATATCTAAATAAAAAAATTAGTGAATTGTACATGTAATCATGTAGTAAATAGAAGGATAAATTATGAATTTAATAGGAGAAAATAAGACTTGAACCCTCAACCTTAAATAGAAAGAAACATCTTATTGATAGCGCTAGGCCTAAGACCCGATTTCATATAATTGGCATATAATTCTATAATTATAAATTTATTTTTATTTCAAAATATATTAATTTATTACTCATTTAGATTAGATTTACTTTTATACCAAATTAATCTCTGCACTATTCCCTGGCGAGGAAAATCAGGCAACCACAAGCAACAAAGATCAATGAACTTGAAACCAAGAACAGTATTTAGGTCGGTGGAACCAAGAAAAATCCTCTAAAAACAAGAAATCTCAAAATCAAACCTAACCAAGAAAATAACTGAAAAAAACAATCGGTGATACCAAAAAGCTCAAACCAAGAAAAATCACCCCTCCACCAACCATCTTCATGTGAACATCAAACCAAAAATATCGCAAGAATTTGTCATATCTATATCTATATATATATATATATATATCATTTTGTTCATCAACAAATTATTCCTTTTCAAAATCTGTATTTGAAATCAAAAAGAAATTGATGAAGAACTAGTTTTAATCAATAAAGATGATGAACTAACAATTATCAGTTGATATATTTACCGAAAAATGATCAAATAATAATCCATTTTATACTTTTTACTTTAATTTTCTTTTTATTTGATCTCATCCCTATATAGGGTGTATATATATATATATATATATAGGCAAAAGTTCAAACGAGAACCGTTTTTCGTACAAGAACCGCGAAAACCAAAGCAAAAACTAAGGGGTGTTAAACTTTGGAAAAAGAAAATTAATATTTGTAAGTGATGGGAGGAGTGGCATAATTAATGATACCAATTGGGCAGTTGGGCTAAGTCACTAGTCTTAAAGAGGGAGATACATAATATGATCTAAATTAAGCTCTAGATTTTCATTCTAGAAGACATTGTCGCCACTCAGAAAAGGGACATGCATGGAAAGAGTTAACAGTTAAAAAAATGTCCATATTATTTACTACTTAACAATGAATTGATCCGTCTTTTTTAGAATGTAACTTCAATCTCCAGATCATATTTTGAACCATGTTGGATCTCAAGACTCGGTTTATAATCATAATAAGAATCTGTTGTTTCAATCGGAGTTTTCTTCCAAACAAGGTTAACTTCAAATGCGTCACTTGGTTGACTCGCAAACGCATGGTCCATGGAAAACGAAACCAGAGTGAATGTTTGGTCCCCCCATTCAGCGTTTCTCAATGAAGCAAAGGAAACATAATCCACCCATGTTAGCTCAACACTCTCCTGCTCCCAAACCACATCATCTTTAGAATCAATTATTGAGGATGACCTGCCCATCTCCTGCTTCATAGTTATATTTGGATTAACGAGGTAGGGGTAGCCGGGTAGGGAATCCGCAAAGCAGCACACATTAAGAATCTAAAAAAGTCATTGTACCAATTATCTGGAAGTTGCAATCTACATCTCCTCCATCCAACCACAGGATAAGGTTTAAACAGCTTCGGAATCTCAAGACCGCCAAATTGGAGCACCAGAGAGTGCGCCTCTCCCAAATCATTGTTAAGTATATAAGCAAGTTATAAATTCAACAAGAAGATAGGAAATGTCATACATACATACCAATCACACTCCTCACATTCGTAAGCGAGACCTGACTTAACCATTTACAATATTTGTGAAATTCTCCAACAACTTGAAGTGATTTGCAATTGTCAAGAGTCACCATACTTGATGGGAGATCTGGTAATTCAACTAGATTCTCGCAATTGTTAGGTTAAGGAGTTTGAGCCGAGTAAGTTGAGAGAGAGGCAGAAATCTAATCTTGAAAAATCATTATGACTTAGATCAAGCTCTTGTAAGTTGGATAACTCAACAATATCACACGGGATTTCTCCATCTTCCAAAGCACAATCTGAGAAATCCAATTTTGTTAAGAAACGTGGTAAGCGTGCAAATCCTATGGGAAGAACTCCTTGGTTGCTCTAAAAAAGAGAAAGCTCCTCTAAACTACAATTTTTACCAAAGAGATCTTTTGGCAGCTTCTTATATCTTTACATTGTTGCAGTTCTAGTGAAGTAAGTTTGGTACAACCGTACAATATTCTCTGATTGATGAGGGCAGGACGTGTATCCCAACTTATAAAGATAAATGTACCAAGCTATCCATGTTTGCTTTGATCTCTGGTAATTCACGAAGTTCTTTGCAATACTTTATTCCAGATTATATAGTTTCTTCATCCGGACATGGTTGGGAATTTTCTAAGCACATGACGAGCACGTATAATTAAGTACAAGACCTGTATGATTTCCAAGTGAAGAATGAAACTCTTCTAACTTGCGACAACCATTAAGGGTCAACTTTTGAAGACACGGGAGTCCACCAAAATCTGGTGTGCTGAGTAGGTTCTCCATACAAGAGATGTGAAGCCCTTTTAAATGTGGTAGAAGCTGATGTATACAATCATACACAAGTCAATTAGCGAACATATTAATTATTATCAAACCGAATGACAAGTGTGATAATAGAATAGAATATATGGTATAATATACAAGGGAGATCTATAGTGGCTAAAAACAAGAAAAATAATACTCATGTATTGATGTATCTACCAGTAAGTTTCTTTGGCATTACCAGCTTTGAACTCATTATCAATTATACTCATGTATTGATGTATGATATATCTACCAATATGTTTAAGTGCAGCCAGATTTGTAACTCAAACATACACTACTTTTGCATCTTAATTAAAGAAACAGTTGAATTACCTTGTAACCCATCCATATTTCTTTTTGCAAGCCCCTACTTAATCTCAAAACAAGCTTTGTTGGATGAAAATTTTCTGACAACGGAAATGAAATATGACCCTCTAACTGAATATATCGATCTCTCAACTCATTTGAAAGAAATGTCGGTGCTTCCAAAAGGACATCTCCGTTACTATTCCACTGGGTGCGAGACACATGAAGCAACCTTAGTTTCGTCATGCTTGAAACAAGCTCAGGAAAACGTGATGAGCAGCCATTATATTTCAACGCTGCAGTTTTGTCATTTGCCTGCAATAAGGGTTGAATTAGAGTCTATATTTTATCGTATGTATATGTATCATTCAGTTCAAGTATAGTGTATATCTTGAAAAGCTAGCTTAACCCTTTACCGTTGTTGCATCCCCAAGACACATGTTATCGATTTCTTTAGTTTTTCCAAACCTTGCTATGTTATTCCGGATTGTCAGGAGTTTGATACAGTCCGACTTGACCCACATTGGGGTCGGAGTTATCAAAGGCGCAAGTAGAGGGGGCTGCTGGTTATTTGCTTATTTTATTTTAAGTAATTATCTTTCTATTTTAAGAAAAGTATTAGTTGCCTAATCTTGTGATTAGAGTTAGGCTTTATAATGGGGGCCGGCCACCCCAAGGTATTTTCATTCGGTTTTTTGTTGTTTGTCACCTTGACATTGGGAGATCACTGGTTCTCGAAATCCAGGAGTTATCAATAAGCAGCCGACTAACGGTACGTTTTGACCATTAGTTCCCTTCTACCAATTTGATTCTTATCAAATTGGTATCAGAGCATTCGACCCTGCACCTGTGCGATTTCACCATTGCCGATTCCACCATGACCAAAGTGCAAGATCTGGAAGCTGAGTTGAACCAGCATAAGGCCGCCGCTGAACAAAGGCATTCGGAGACTAATATTCGTTTTGAAAAGCTGGAGGAATCTGTTGCGACTCTGAGGGCAGACACGCTGAAATGATGAAAGTGATGCTGCAGCAATTTCAGTCGCTAAAAACACAGGCCCCATCAGCAATCGTGGTTCCGCCAACCACCACCATCGGCGCACCACTGCCCCTGCCCCAACGATCGACCCTGGTTTTCAACGAAAACGAGATACCATTGCCAGACTTTAATGCTGCCAACAGTGCGACAAAAGGAGGGTCATGCCCGAAAACCACCCTGGAATTCCCCACATCAGATTCAGGTAAGTTTTCTGTTTCAGATAACGAAATTCCAATCGGCAGCGGGTATGGGAGGGGCTCGGGTCCCACAGGAGAACGGGTGTGGGTACCAGGAGCAGATTATCGTTTGCGTAAACTGAAGATGCCAATTTTTAATGGGAACGATGCATATGGGTGGGTATTTCTGATGGAGAGATTTTTTGAAGCTCAAGGGTTTGTTACTACGGGGGAAAAATTGAAAGCTGCTGTATTAGGATTGGAAGGGCAGGCCCTTTCATGGTACAGGTGGAGTGAATGTAGGAACCCATTCCGGCATTAGGAAGGATTAAAAAATCGTTTGTTAACTCGTTTTCAGTCCTCGCAAGAAGGGGACCTGTATGAACAGTTCTTGGCCATCAAACAGGAAGGAACGGCTCGTGAATATATTGGGGAATTTGAAACTATATCCTCTCAATTGATGGGAATACCTGAGAAAATTATGCACGGGACGTTTATAAAGGGGCTAAAACCAGAGCTACGATCCTCGGTACGGTTGCTACAACCGGTGGACTTAGATCAGGCTATGCAATTGGCACTCATGGTGGATGAAAATAAACTTTCTAATGCTGGAGAAAAGGAGAAAGGGGGAAACAAAGGTCAGTTGTTGCGGACCGGAGGGGGGGGAACACGGCCAATGGCCGCCCTACCAACGGGAACCCAACGACCGACCACGGGGGGAAGTAGGCAGCCTTTTAAACGAATGACTGAGTCGGAGATGGCAGAAAAACGAGCTAAGGGGTTATGTTTCCGTTGCGACGGAAAATTCGCTCCGGGGCACCGTTGCCCGGAGAAATCTTTGCAGATTCTATGGGTTAGTGATGATGGCGAGGAGGAAGTGGAAGAAGAGACGGAACAGGAAACCCACGCGCATTTGGATTTGGTGGAAGTGTCAGTTCATTCGGTTGTGGGTATCACATCACCCCACACTATGAAACTACGTGGATATATACAAGGAAAAGAGGTAGTGGTATTGATTGATAGCGGGGCCACTCATAATTTTCTATCCGTACGGGTGATTGAGCCATTGGGATTACGAGTTACGGGAAAACGTGAAACGGGTATTACTCTGGGAAATGGAAAGAGAGAGGCAAGCTATGGTATTTCCAAAGCTGTGGAGTTGAACTTACAAGGGTTACACGTGATTGAGGACTTTTACCCCTTAGAACTCGGCAGTACAGATGTTATCATAGGGGTAAAGTGGCTCAAACAATTGGGTGAGACTCGGGTAAACTGGAAGGAGCTCACGATGTCCTTCCAGAGAGGGGCGGAAAGGGTAACTCTATGGGGGGAGCCCGGGTTGCGTAGAGGAGCTGCAACATTACAGTCTTTAGTTCGCGCCATCCCCGACATCAGCGAGACCTATTTGATAGCCATGACCGGGGAAGAAACCACTTCGGCAGCAACCCGACGAGCACCTCCTGCGCTGACCTCATTGTTAACTGATTATTCGGATGTCTTTGTTTTGCCTGCAGGTTTACCACCCTCGCGGGAACACGAGCATGCTATACTCCTCAAAGGCGGTACGGAGCCCATTAACGTACACCCATATCGGTATCCACAGCTGCAAAAAGATGAAATTGAGAAGCTGGTGGGTGAAATGCTAGAAGCAAGAATCATCCGACCGAGCACAAGCCCTTTTTCAAGTCCGGTTCTGCTAGTGAAAAAAAAGACGGCAGCTGGAGATTCTGTGTCGACTACTGGGCTCTAAATAAATCTACTGTTTTGGATAAGTTCCCGATACCGGTGATCGACAAACTGTTGGATGAGCTGCATGGGTCATCCGTGTTTAGCAAGATAGACCTTAAATCGGGATACCATCAAATCCAAATGGAGGAGGAAGATATACCCAAAACCGCGTTTCGAACTCACGAGGGCCTTTACGAGTTCTTGGTCATGCCCTTTGGGTTGACTAACGCACCTTCTACTTTTCAGTCTTTAATGAATCGTATTTTCCGCCCATATTTGAGGAAGTTTGTGTTAGTTTTCTTTGATGACATTTTGGTCTATAGCAGGTGTATGGAGGAGCATTGTGAACATTTACGCACGGTTTTCAACTGCTTGCGTGATCAGAAACTTTACTATAACCAGAAAAAATGCATATTCGGTCAACCACAGGTGGAGTACTTGGGCCATATTGTATCTTGCGATGGAGTAATGGTTGATCCATCTAAAATTACCGCTATGACTAAATGGCCAATTCCAAAGAATATCTGGGAGTTACGGGGATTTCTGGGATTAACCGGGTATTACCGAAAGTTTGTGCGAGGTTATGGTAAGATAGCGCGGGTTTTGACTGATATTCTCAAGAAAGATAGTTTTCGTTGGACCGAGGAGGTGACTCAAGCCTTTCGAACACTACAGGAGGTTATGACAAGGGTACCTATTTTGGCCTTACCTGATTTCTCTAAAGCCTTTACGATCGAGACGGATGCCTCCGGTTACGGAGTGGGGGCGGTTCTGATGCAAGCAGGTAAGCCTATTGCATACTTCAGCCAGGTGTTGGGTCCAAGGGCACAACTTAAATCCGTATACGAAAGGGAATTGATGGCAATAGTGATGGTTGTGCAAAAATGGAGACCTTACCTGTTGGGACGGAAGTTTACTGTAGTGACCAATCAAAAAAGCCTCAAGTTTTTATTAGAACAACGTGTCGTAGCAGGGGAGCACCAGCGATGGATTTCTAAGTTATCGGGCTATGATTTCGAAATTATGTACCGACCAGGGAAGGAGAACGGGGCTGCCGACGCCTTATCACGGCGCGGAGGCGAATCTGAATTTTTTGGGTTGACTTTGTCCCGGGTCAGCAGCGACGCAGGGCTGTTACAGGCGGTTCGCGACGACCCCGAGATCGGGGAACTTCGGACCCGTCTGCTGAAAGGCGAGGACGGACTCATGGGATATGTGGTAGAAAACGGGGATGTTCGGTACAAAGGCCGGCCGGTCCTTCCTCGCACCTCATCACTAATTCCCAGGATTTTTCGTGAGATGCATGGTGGAGCGACGGGGGGACACGAGGGAATGAAAAAGACTTATCAGCGTATGGCACGCGAATTTTACTGGATAGGAATGCGTCGAGAAATAATCAAGTTGGTCTCCGAATGTAGCACATGCCAGCGCAATAAATACTCTAACTTAGCACCCGCGGGTTTATTGCAGCCATTAGAGTTACCTGAACGAATTTGGGAAGATTTAACCATGGATTTCATCGACGGGCTGCCCAAGTCGGAAGGCTACACTGTTATCATGGTAGTTGTGGACCGGCTTAGTAAATCGGCCCACTCCATTCCTATGAAGCACCCATAAACAGCGGCTTCGGTTGCCGTAACTTTTATTCGGGGTATTGTGAGATTGCATGGGCTGCCCAAATCCATTGTCTCAGACCGTGATCGTGTGTTTATAAGCCACTTCTGGAAGGAGTTGTTCAAATGGTAGGGTACTCAGTTAAAGAGGAGTACGGCATACCACCCGCAGACGGATGGCCAAACAGAAGTGGTGAATCGCAGTTTGGAGACTTACCTGCGTTGTTTTTCATCCTCTAAGCTGAAGCAATGGGCGAAGTGGCTGCCGTGGGCAAAGTATTGGTATAATACATCGTTTCATTCTTCGATCGGGATGACCCCATTTAAGGTGTTGTACAGTCATGATCCTCCGTCGATTATGGGATATGACAAGGGGACCGCCACTACCTTTGAGGTGGATAGATATTTATTGGAGCGGGATGAGGTGCTGGATGAGTTAAAGATGCACTTGCACCGGGCGCAACAATTAATGAAAGCGCAAGCTGATGGTCGAAGGCGTGACGTTCAGTTCCGGGTGAGGGATCTAGTTTACTTGAAACTGCGGCCGTATCGTCAAGTGTCGGTGGTTCGGAGGACCAGTATGAAGTTAGCTCCACGATTTTATGGTCCCTTCGAAATTGTGGAGCGGGTGGGACCGGTAGCTTATCGTTTAAAGCTACCTCTATCAGCGACTATCCATCCTGTGTTCCATGTTTCACAGCTTAAAGCGGTTATCGGGAGTCACACAGTGGAAGAGGAGCTGCCAGAGGGTCTAACAGAGGATATGGCAGTGGTTGTTCAGCCGGCTGAGGTGCTTGGAACTCGTAATGGGAATGGGGGACTGGAAGTGCTGGTGATGTGGGAAGGCCTGCCTAAAGAAGAAGCGACATGGGAGCTAGCCGAATACTTGGATGAACAATTTCCCGAGTTTCACCTTGAGGACAAGGTGAATTTTCAAGGCGAGAGTAATGATACAGTCCGACTTGACCCACATTGGGGTCGGAGTTATCAAAGGCGCAAGTAGAGGGGGCTGCTGGTTATTTGCTTATTTTTATTTTAAGTAATTATCTTTCTATTTTAAGAAAAGTATTAGTTGCCTAATCTTGTGATTTGGGTTAGGCTTTATAATGGGGGCCGGCCACCCCCAAGGTATTTTCATTCGGTTTTTTGCTGTTTGTCACCTTGACATTGGGAGATCACTGGTTCTCGAAATCCAGGAGTTATCAATAAGCAGCCGACTAACGGTACGTTTTGACCGTTAGTTCCCTTCTACCAATTTGATTCTTATCAGAGTTCCCCTCTAATGATGTAGTGTCGCACTTCTTAAACCAGATCATACATATCAAAGTTGCCATGCTGAATAGTTATGAGAGCCTTCTGCATTAAAACAATTACATTATACAAGGGTCAAAACCACATGCATCAAGCATCTTCAATACCGTATCCTTTGAACATCCTACTGTAAAAACATGCAATATCTAAGAATAATTCTTTGTCCCGAGGTTCAAGCCCATCATAGTTAATTTTGAGTTTTTCCACAATTTTAGTATTTTGAATAACTTTAAGTCTAGCCAAGGTACTAACAATCTTGAATGCTAATCGAGAACAAAACAACAATCGCAAATGCCAACCAACAATCGACTAGGGTTTAAACGAACATAATTGCAATCGAAGTGCAACTGCCGACCAACAGTCGTAAGTACTAATCATGGATAGAACAATGATCGACTCCCTCCAACCCAATTAAGGGCTCAACGTACCCGTAAACCCATGACAAAGTGTCCCCCACAATCGAATGTCATCTCAATTACTATAAAAAAAAACTCTTCATTAAACCCGGTTGTAATAGGTAATTTGTATTTTGATTAGGGATGAAAATGAGTATGTAAAATTAGATTAAGCCTTAAATCAATTACTATGGAAAGTTTGAGGATTAAAAACGTTTATTAATAGTTTAGGAGCTAAACCATTTTTAAGTGCAAAGTTAAGGGGTTAACCCATATATTTAACCCTTCCGATTATCAAGAATGTTTTTCTTGAGTTGGTATCGATATATGGATTTAAATTTTAAGTTAAAGGTTTCACATCATAAATATTTAAAATTTAACAATCTCTCGTCCTTATACACGAAGTATTAGGGGTGTTCACGAGGCGGGGCGGGGCAGGTCAGGTAGTTGATTTTTTGCAAACTGTCACTACGGGGCGGGTATCTAATTTTATGAACCGAAACCGAACCGTAGACAGCGGGTACCCGTAGGGAGACGGGTATCCATGGATCGGGTCACGAGTTCCCTAAAATTGAGTTGTTTTCATTTTTGTTGGTTTCAGCAAGTTAAGATTCATAATAAAACAATAAACAATGGTAGAAACAAGTCAATAATAAACAATAGTATAAATAAGTGAACAATAATGAATAATTCACCGGAAGAAATCAAACTGATCTTCTATGAGAGTCTCGTAGAAACAAAAACAGATAGGCTTGAAGTCGGCACTGTTGATCGATTTCAATGCTTCCATATTGAACTCTCAACCGTTGCAAGTTTGCAAACTTTCGATGTCAAAGCTCAAAAAAAGAATTGGGGAAGACAATGGGGGCTGCTAGAGGAAAGTTAGGTAATTTTGAGGAATTTAAGTTTTCTAAATGACTTTTGTTATTTCATATAAACAAATGTGTGTGTGTGTGTATATATATATATAGGCAAAAGTTCAAACGAGAACTATTTTTCGTACGAGACCAATCTTAGCCGTCCAATTCCCCCTCCTTCAATTGGATTGCCCACCCATGAATTCCTTACATGCACCCTGCCATACTCAATCCCTCCACGCTCTTCATCCATGAATTCCATTATCCAAAATGAACGGCCAAGATTGGTTCTCGCAGTTCTCGTACGAAAAACAGTTCTCGTTTGAACCCTCCCCTATATATATATATATATATATATATATACTAATATATAAAGCATTTAACATTCTCTCTCCTAAATGTCTTAATCTCTTAAATTTTAAGTCATTTGATATTACTAACTTACCCCTTATTTAAATCTTAAAAGGAAACCATTGAATACCATTTTAATAACTAAACTTTCTATAAAAATAATGTTTAAAAATGTCAACTCAATATAAATTAAATTTCAACCTATAAGATATTACACAAATTAAAAATTGAATAAATTCGTATAACTAAAACTCATAAACTTGATAACTTGTAACCGAATTTATAAATACTCATATAAGTAACATAAAAAGTTAATTTATAATATATTTAATATTATTTTACTTGAACCCTTAAATTTTAAGTAATAGAAAATTACCAATATAGTCTTAAATATATTTACATTTTTTAAAATACACCAACCCAACCACTAATATATTATCTCATACCTACACAATTTCTCATTCAAATCAACACAATTCACCAAGTCATTGATATATTTTTATCATCTTATTTTATAAGTAGAGATTGTTTTTTTCTTATTTTATTGTTTTTCAAAGTTATTTTAGAATTTAACGAAAGAGTTGATAGATAATAAAGAAATAAGTAAAATGGAAAAGAAGGAAACAAAATGGACATACTGCAAATGGAAATTATTCGACGTCATCATAGTGTGTGTATACCATACCCTACGTTACCGAAAACGGACATGTTATCGAGAATGAATTAGTTATCGTCGCCGCATTGCGCGGGTAACATGCTAGTATATATATATATATATATATATATATATATTAAAATAAGTTAAAAGCATGCGGGGCAGAGGGGTATCTACGGATATCAAATTTTAAAATCTAAACCTGCACCGTGTTCAACGAGTACCCTAGTTTTCGGGTTACGGGTTTTACGAATATCGGTTTTTCTGTTTTCATTCATACGGTACAGGTCGGTTTTTCGATTATACGATTGTTTTGAACACCCCTACAAAGTATTAAGCTGGTTATAGCTAAAAACAAAGAAAAAAGATAACAATTGTTTTTGAACGAGTTGACTTAAACCCGCGCGTTGCGGCGGGATCATAGAAGGAACAAAATATAAAAATTAAATCCAAACATAAGTATTTAAACTAAAGCATGAAAAAACATATGCTTTTACACTTGTAATGATTCATTGGTTCAAATTGAAATCGTTTCATGTTTTATTTTTATTTTACATCAATATAATTGTTTAGTATTATTAATCGTTACAATCGAAAGTTTTGTATGTATAAAGAAAATATAAAAACTAACATATAAATATAAATAGTTAAAATAAAACATGAGAAACTTAAACATTTAGGATGTTCAAATTCAAACTTGATTTAAATTTTATTCTCATATTATGTCTTTTATAAGTTTGACGAAAAAGAAAAATTAAACATTTAGGATGTACAAATTTATATTGGTTCTAATTTTACTTTTCATATTACGAATAACATATTTTATCTTATACGTTTTGTAAAACCCGTAATTTTGTAAAATTATTAAAAATATATATATGCAATATTAAATGAGAAAGTGGTGAATTGGGGGTATGTTATGTTATTTAAATGATATTTATATGTTATATATATATACTACATGTTGGTTATGTAGAATGTAAATATGAACAAATAAAGGGGTAACAAATGTAAGGATGAACAAAGTTTAAGGGCCAAGTATGTAAATGTGTGTATATAATTGCTAAGACTCCAATTATTGGAGTCAAACCATCAAAGTTTCTGGAGACTCCATCGTGAAGGAGAGCAAGAGAGAGAGACTAGAGAGAGATTGGAAGAAGAAGGTAAAACCAGGGAAAATTTTGAAGACTAGGGTGTTGTATTCAAGAAAACAAGTGTTGTGGGTTTGAATTTCTTCACTTTGAGCTTGGTTTGAGGCAAAGAAGCAACACAACAAGTTAGGTTTCAAATCAAGTAAGTTAAATCTTTAAAATTGTGTTTGATTTGAGTTATGTATGTTGTATTTGGTGATTCTTAGTCTAGATTTGGGTTTATTGTGTTTAATGGGTCAATATTTGTGGAAATAGTGAAATTTAGGGTTTGGTATGATCAAATGTGTATAAGGTGTTGATCTTGGAGTATGATGGTGATTATACATGTGGTATTGGTGTATTGATGTTAAAAATAAGGTTGATTGTAGTGATTGTTGGTTAATCATGTTGAAAACTTGTAAAATAGGTCAAAATGGGAAAATTGTTGAGTATAGAGTTTTGATGATCAAAGTCGAGTTATATGTTGTTAATATGGTACATTGAAGTGTTCTTTGAGTGTTTTGTTGCTGCAAATGAATCATATTGGAAAAGAAGTTGGAAGTTTTAGTATGGTAATATGTGGAAAAAATCGGACCTGCAGCAAAGAAAAAAGGCCCAGAGTTACTGTATACGGGGCGTCGCGGCGCGACCCCCTTAGTGTCGCGGCGCGACAAGCGTTCTTGGCAAAGGACATTTTTCCAGAGATTTTCTCCCAGCGCGAGGCACCCTGTCTCGCGGCACGAGACCCCCTGAAATGTCCAAAAACTTGTTTTTAACCCCATTTGACCTTGTAATTGATTGGGGATTGTTTCTAATGGTTTTAGGGAGTCCAAAGGGAGTCCGAAAGACCCGAAATGAGCTATTAAGTCATGTTTTGAGTCCATACTTGTGTATAACTTCATTGTATGGTTAACTTAACTAAGTTAACATTGTGTTATGATCATAGGATCGTTGTGCAAGTGAATTGTAGCCTTGTTTTGAAGAAGAAGTGATCCTCATCACTTCAATCAGGTGAGTTGTGCCCTCCGGATACCCAAAATGCTTTTAATGTGCAAGTCATCAAATGTTTTCTTATGAACCATGTTTATGTATATGTATGGCATCAATGTGAATTGTTATTGATATTATCATGTTTATGATAATGATTTATGCAATTGAATATATGATTCACCTGTTTTGAAGCATGTTATTGTGACATCCGTCACCTAAAACAGGTTAGTTGAGTCTAACTTGTACATCGTTGCCAGCTATACAACTTAAATCTATGTGCTTGTGTGATACCTAAGGTCTAGTAGATGCTAGAATTAGGTGTTATATATGTCTAAATTCTTCAAATAAGATAGTAGAGCTAGCAAGTGGGGGAAACCTAAGTCTTTATGACGATAGAGCATTTAACCGATTCCTAGTACACAATTTTAGCGAGCAAAACGTATCTAGCGCAAGTATGGATGAACTAAGCCCTTAACTAAATAAATAATACCAATATTAATAGTATATAAATAATAGTTTATACTAATAACTAGATAGCAAGTTTAAAAATCACTCGAAAGTTGTAACCTTAATAAGTCAATATAACACATGAATGGTTAACCACACCTACAAGAAACAAATACATACAACACTAAGAACTTATAATAAATAAATAATAATAATATAATGTATACATATATATATATATATATATCGGCTAAGGTTTAAAAAAAAGAGAAGATAAAACCAAAAGAGAGAGTTTTGGGGGAGGATAGCAACTAAAACTCAAATTTGAATTTATATATACTTATCTAAACACATCTAAACATCCTAAACACTCAACATTCACCCCATCGAAAATCTGCAGCCCATTCCCTCTCTTCTCTTGATTTCTTTCAAGCATACACATCTTCATAATTGTTGTTCTTCAATCCTCAAGGAAAGCTTGTGCCTTTGATCTTCATTTGAGAAGTTTAGGTATGTACAGGTTCCTCTATAATCTTTAATTTCTTCTCCTTGTTTCTTTGCATGTAAAACGTGGTTGATGGATTAAACACATCCTAATCACACATAAAGTTATGATTTTGATGTGTTTTGTTGAATATCAAACCCCAAGGATTGGTCTATTTGATTTAAAACTTAAAGAACAAGAACCTATAATCTGGGCAGAATATGTACTAACTTTAATAGGCCATATCTCGGCCAAAACAGAATGAAAAAAATCGATTCGTGACACTAATGATAAGTTCTTTGAGTCTCCTTTCATCTCCAACTGGTTTCATACAAAACTAAGTTGATTTGGTCACCCAAATAATCAAAATCGTTTAGATGCGCAGATCTGTGATTTCTAACAGTTTTAACCTACTAAGTTTGTTATTTCAAAAACTTATTCTGAACATCACGAAAATTCTTCAAAATAAATCTGGAGCATATTCCACGAGATTTCGAAGTCCTGTAAAAATTTCAGAATTTATAAAGTTGGTTTTCTATTTTAATTAGTTAAAAACATTGTTGTTGTTGAATCTGGAAATCCTAGGGGGTTTCGATAACAGAGTTTCAAACATCACAACTTATCCAAGACTGCGAATTAAAGCCTAAAACTTAATATGGATAAACTTTAGAGTGTTTATAATCACTGTAGAAAATATTAGAATTTATTGTATTTATTTTCTATTTTAATTGGACAAGAACTTTTTGTTTGTCAAATCTGGGAGTTTAGGGAATTTCTTTAACCAGAGTTTAAAATATTGTAAAACATTCAAATATCCGAATTGGTGGACAAAAATTTATATTAAATAATTTTTATGTGTTCTTAAGTTACTGTAAAATTTTTAGATTTTATTAAGGTTGTTTAGTATTTTAAAGAAATAAAAACTTTGTGACGCGCAAACTGAAGGCATTTTCTGACCAACACTAATTAAAGTATTTCTTAAAAATAATTAACATATTATTAAACCCTAGAAAAATTTATATAAAATAATAGAGACATTAAGACCTCTGCCCTAAAAGTTTAGGAAAATAATTAGGACGTTTAAATTATTTTAAAAATACATAAAGCTTACCAAAAATTTCAGGATTTAACAAACACATTTGAAAAGGAAAATAACCAAGGTTTGAAACCTCAAATATGTATATTGGGGTTAGGCCCAAGGAATGGATGCCCTCATGTAACCTACAGTAAAACTTACTCGCGAAACCTAATTAAATTTAAGGTTAGTACAAAAGAGAACTTCTACGCGTGAATAGAATATAACTTAGAATATACGATTGTTTGTAGATTTCCGAGCACGTTAAGATTCAAGTGACAACCCACAACTAAGGTGAGTACTCGTGGCCCCTTTTTACTATATTTCTTGGGGGAGAATGACACTCAAACCCTCTTTTAAAATTTTTTTATGCCGTGATGACTATTTCTTATTTATTTTGGACAACTTATGTGATGTATATGCAAAGACTACTTGTTGTTGGTTGATGACTATTGATTCCTATATTCCTATGAGCCAACGGTTTATGCTCCAGCTGGGTATGCTATTATAACTGCTTGGAAGACAATGATTTGATTCATATTGATTCCTATTGAACCTGGTGGTTCGGATGTTGTTACAACATCTACACGCTTAACATGCTATACGTGCACAATTGTCCTACTTAAACAATTTACACGGCAACTATGCTTTTACTTTAAACCTGCGAGCTCACCAACTTTATGTTGACATTTTCGAGTGTTCATTTTCGCGTAATGCTAATAACCATGCCTAAGGAGCTTAGGTGACCCTAGATAGTCTTAGCATGACATGGGCAGTTGACTAAGGACTCTTTCATTTTACTATGCTATTATGAACTTGGATTTATTATAAATCTAGGGCTTGTAGCCCCGTATACTTGTCCCGGGTTGTGGGAACAACTATTTCGTATGTTCTTGTTTTAAATTGTTGACTATGGTTGTCGTGAAGTGACTTACCACGGCACAAGTCTCCTCTTGTGTCGGGGAACGTCGTGACACGTTGGTGTGAACTCATTTAGTAAAATTTTCTATTCATATATCAATGTGTTATGACGATCCTCTCCGTCGCACCTCGTGTTTCCGCCAAGGCGGGGTGTGACAGTTATGCTATGTATTGATTATGGCAAGTTATGACCTTGTGTGTATAACTTGCTTGTGATTATATGACCCTTCGGGGTAAGTGATTATGTGACCCTTCGGTGTATGTGCTTATGTGACCCTTCGGGGTATATGTGCTTTGGTCCGGACCGCTGTTGTGATATGAACTCTGTACCATAGGGTTCCTAGTCATTGAGACGTACACAGAGGTTCCTGTGGCTTCGGCAATTGGGAAACCTCGAGGTACGGGTGGCTGAGGGATCGGTGTACTAGCCATCATGACTGTGTAGGTTCACTGGGCTGACGAGCCACCGAACCCGGGTAACACGAGTGGATTTGGTGAACAGGGCTTACACTCCAGAGAACCGTTGTATGGTGGGCTGCTTTGTGCTTCCCCCACCTTGACGGGAGATGTGGACACACCCCCACGAGGACTTGTTGACCGTGGTTGGCCCCTATGGAATATACAAGTATAAGTGGATTTGTCCCCCACATCTTGTGTGAATTGTTTTTTTATGCCATAACTGTTTTATGAACCATGATGACTTGTTTACTTGTTTAACTGGTTTTGACACACTCACTAGCTTCTGTTAATAAAATTTGTGTTTATGTTTTGTATCCTCAGATAAGCAATACTATGTTGCCGGTGAGACGGGTAGACGCTTTTGGGAGCACTTGTTGCCTGATGGATATGTTTGGAATACATGATTATTCTCATTTTGTTTATCTGAAATTAATGGTCGTGTATTCGGGTCAACAAGTAACACCACCTTTTGTAAATCTGACAAGTTTCCGCATTATGATGTAAACAAACACACTTATGATGATGTTTTGTTGAAATATAAAAAGTTTAAATTTGTACCAAAAATTCAGGGTGTTACACGTTTTGATTTATAATGTTAGAACCAAAAAAGACCACCAACCCTTGAATAATAACATAATATGCTAATTATGCGAAAATAAACTTTATTTGAAAATTATATTTTTAAAATAAATATCGTATTATGACAAAAATTATATCGAAATGTAGATAAAAATAAGATGGTTACAAACATATATTCATATTTACATCAGATGTTATATATTAAAAAGTATAAAAGAAAAACAAAAGCCACATAAAATTAATTGTTTGAATATAATAATAAATTTTAAAACCTATATACACGGGAAAAAAGAAAAACGAAAATGAATTATCGCAAAAGTTAATAAAGAAAAAAAAACATGAAATGAAAAAACTGAATTAAAACAAAAAATAAGGGTAATGAGGTTTGAACCCCGTGACATGGGCTTCAAACGCAAGGGGCATAGCTAACCCGGCTAACTTGCATTTGTTAAAAAAATACTTTAACTGCTATTTATTATATATACTGTTTTTTTTCCTGCAAATTGTATAGATATATAATATTTAACCCTTCGAAGTCTTTAACTCTTGACTATGCTCTTTGGTAAGAGCGTCGGTAATTGACGAGATCAATGGCTCGGGAAGAAGCCCAGCCAAGATCCATGGCCATGAACAAGATCGCCCTGGCGTCCCTATCTGCAGTGGTGGCTGAAACCACCACCTTCCCCATAGATATCACCAAGACCAAGCTTTAATTACACGCAACCACCCGTCTAGTCTCCGCATTATAGGTCGCCACCGACATCCTTTGCAAACAAGGCGTAACAGGATTCTACAACGGCCTGCCTCCTGCCGTCATCAGACACCTTTTCTACACACCCATTTGAACCGTTGGTTACGAGCAATTGCATCCTGCTTTTGTCCACGATCAAAATTCTCTTTCCTTACAAAGTAAGGCGCTTATTTGATGGATCTCCGGCTTTATTGATCAAGTAATCGGTCTTGAAACCCTAGATTGAATTATACGATTTTTGTAATTTATGTTTGCAAAAATTTTAGTCTGTATTTCATGGAGGTCAATATAATGAATCGAGTTATTGGGACGAGAAAATGCGGCTGAGCCAAACACCCAATGTGCGGATAAACGGATGCAAAGCAATATATGTATGTCTAAGAGTACAATATCCAACAAAGAATAATCCAATAACAAATCTAAGTCAACAATGCATAAGAATAATAAAAATAGCCAAATCAACAGAAACAAAGGGGTATGATACAGATCGAGCTCAAATAGTGAACACCTGCTTAAATAAACAAGTATTTCACCCACAAGGTTTGCACAAGAAGTTGTAGACTCACAAGTGCCGGTGAGAATGGGGTATTGGGCACTATGCCACCATCCATAACAACAGAATCTAAGGTCACCCATACGCCTCCTAAATAGAATAGCTCTAGGAGCCAATAGAGAGGAGACGTTGTAGACTAATCACACCGCCACGGAAGTGTAACGCCACCGGTGCCACAATGACGCTCCTATGGTACCCTCATAGGTGGTTAATAACATAATAACTCGCATACCCAGAACAAAATCAATAAAGCAATAATAATAGGCCAACACAGAATACGAAGTAAGTGATTTCAATTGTGGCCAACACAACACGCAATAAGTCAAGCATAATCAACAAGGGATGCGATCAGAATATCACAAAGGTTCTCAACAATCTAGCAATGTCACAAGTTCCATAGCAAATGAGTCAAAATGGTAAAAAGGAACTTTGACCCGTTAAGACGTGAATCAAACAAAATAAGAATCAAGCTAGATAGATTAGAAGCTATACAATAAATATGAACCGAACAATAGGAATCCCTATTAAGAGATGGATATCCGTACCTTGTATTCACGATCAAAGAAGTCCAACACTACTAGTAGCTTCAGGTTTAGTTTGTTTCCCCTCCGTCTAAAAATATATAATTTACCGTTAGGATTTATCTTATCCACGTTACTTCTGTTTGTTACTAATTAAGATTGTTTTATGGTTTAACACTTATTACTATTATCATTCCTCCCAAGTTAACTTAACAGGTAGATTTTTAAAGATATAGCGATTACCTAAATCAAGTTTAAATAAACTAAGATGTTACACAATTAACCTTTAGTATAGATTTTTAATAGACACCTCTTATATATATACTTATGTGGACATACAGGCCAATTATCACTAACTATTTTTCAAACCGAGTAGTCGTTTCAAGTCTTTTTAATAATATTCGTAGTTATCTGATAGTAGACTCACTCAAGAATGGCAATTTATGCAAGTATTTCTCAGAACTCAAATTAGTTAATTTTCAGTAAACCCCCTAGTCTATAAGTTAAGAATAAACTAGTCAACCTATGTAATCTTCCTTGTCCCAGATCATCTACCATTTTATTGCTTTATATTCATTTCCCCCATTTGTTTTAAGAAAACAACTCCACTTAATAGATTAAAGAGTAAATTACTGAAATGGTCTCTGTAGTTTGTTAAAAATTACTGGTTTGGTCCTTTAAGATATAAAATTACGTTACATGTCCTCATCCATGATTTCTATTTTGTTACTTGCTTAATCCTTTTGACTAATAGACGTCTAAATTTGTAGTTTGTTGTCTTTTTCCATAAGGGTATTAATATCATTTCCTTTATATCTCTCCTAACTTTCTCATTTTTGTTTTGTAATTCTTGAATGTTCAATTACACTAATTGAATCACTATCTAAGCTTAGTTACAGAATACAAGGCTACCGTCAAATCTCAATGCAAGGATATATACCCTAATTACTTCTGAATACTATCGTAATACAAGAATCTGGACTTGTGGTAACCAATAGGATGTACAGTGACTTGGATATTGCAAACATGTTTTCAAGGCGAAGAACACATATACATTTATGTAACTAGCTAGAACAGCTGCAAGAAAGCTTCTGTGTAATTAAGCTTAGATTAATTTTAGAAACACAATCTAGCTAATCAATTAGATGAATATGGTGTGCCAATTTGATTATATATTAATTAAAATAAATAAATCAATTGATAAATTTGAGAATTAGTAACAGCATTTTCTTGGCCGGAGCTAGCTAGGAAGGTGAACAGTGAGTCAAAATCAAAAACGAAAATCAAAATCAAAATCATATAACCATATATAACAACATCAAGAACACAAAGAGTGAAATCAAAATTCAAAACAAACATCAAAACTACCAACGGTGAGTGAAAATCAAAAACGAAAATCAGATAACCATCAACAACAACATTAAGAACACAAAGAGTGAATCAAAATCCAAAACAAAAATCAAAATCAAAATTACAACAACATCAACATCAAGAATACAGAGAGTGAAATCAAAATACAAAACAAAAAATTAAAATTACCAGCGGAGAAGGTTTAGGGTTAGTGCCCAACGATGGCGGCGAGGGGTTTGTGTTTGCTTCACATACCCATTTCCAACCATGGCAATGATAGTATGGGCGCCACCACCCACAAGCTGGATAGGGATAAAATCAAGTGACAGCGCTGCCACTAAATCAAACCTAAAAGCCTACTACCGTCGTATTTCTTCCTTGTGACTGCTTCAAAAACCCTTTCTATGAAGATGATAGAGAGAGGTCAGAGAGAGTGTGTTTAGGGTTGCTACTTGCTAGTGTTTAGAGAGAGAGGGAGAGGGAGGACAGTAGAGAGACGATAGAGAGAGGACAAAGATAGATGATATATTAACTTTTTATTTAAATAAGATGAAATGATAAAAATGCCCTTAACTAAAAGACAAACTAACTGCAGATTTAGACGTCTATTAGTCTAAAGGATCAAGCAAGTAACAAAATAGCAACCATAGGGACATGTAGCTTAATTTTTTATCTTAAAAGACCAAACCAGCAACTTTTGACAAACCACAAGGACCATTTCAGTAATTCACTCTAAATTAAATGTAGGTTCCTAATTCATTCATATTCATGGAGTACCAATACACCTTATGAATAGCTCTTTAATTTCCAGTCCTACAATAGTTTTTAGTTTAGCCTACTGTTTATAAAATTAGCCTAAACCTAAGTTTAGTGAGCTTAAAGGAAGAAACTTGTGACAAAAATTTAATATACTATCACCATCAGGTTCTTTTTTTTTCACTCGAGTTACCTTGATAGGTGGGCTCAACTAGTTGGGCAATTAACTTTAGTTGAAAGGCCAAATTATTTATTTTAATCCATTTTAATTGCTTGTCTGCATATATATATATATATATATATATATATATATATATATATATATATATATATATATATATATATATATATATAGGTAAATTTACGTTTATTATATGGGCCTTGATAATTGTAGTGGGTAATCCAATATTAATTGGATAAAATCAAGTTTATGATACAACATATGTAAATGTTTTGTGTTATACTACTTGGTTAGTTTGATTTACTTATTGAGTCTTTGCCTTAATTGTTAATATAACCGAAAACCCGAACTGAAAAACTCATACCAAAAACACTAAATTTATTATAATAATTAGACTAGTTTTAATATAAAATTCTAGTAAAAAAGATGAAAATCTCTAAATCTGTCACTGATGGGAGCTCTGGTAATTCAACAAGCTTTCTACAATTGCTCAGGTCTAGGACTTTGAGCCGAGTAAGTTGAGAGAGGCTGAAATCTAATCTTGAAAAATCATTCCCACTTAGATCAAGCTCACGTAAGTTGGATAGCTCAGCAATACTAGACGGGATTTCTCCATCTAGAGAATTTCAATTTTGTTAAACAACAATTTTCAACAAAGAGATCTTTTGGCAGCTTCTCAATTAGCTTTTCTGCAAAGGAAAATCGAAACTTGCGCATATCTTTTAGGGCATGAAAATTGCCTTGAATGCTCTTTAAGTCCTCACATTGTTCCGCTTTTAAAGAAACAAGGCTGGTACAATATTCTCCGATTGATGAGGGCAGGACTTGTATCCCAACATCACTTAAACATAATTTTACCACGCTATCCATGTTTGCTTTGATCTCTGGAAACTCACCAAGTGCTTTGCAAAACCTGATGTCCAATTTATATAGTTTTTCCATCCGGATGACGGCTGGAACGTACTTTTCTAAGCTTATTACATCTGCGTATTAGTACTTGAACAAGACCTATATGATTTCCAAAGGATGGGTGAATCTCTTCTAACTTTGGACAATTTATAAGTTCCAACCTCTGAAGAAAAGGGAGTCCATTAAAATCTGGTGTGGTGAGTAGGTTCTTCATCTCATAGATGGAAAGCTCTTTCAACCGTGGCAGAAGCTGATGACGTACGCAGTTCAAATTAGCCAACATATTAATTAATTCTTGTCAGATCAGTTCATGACAAGTGAGATAATACAATAGAATAGAAAAAAACAGATCGTTAGTGGTCGTGGTAGGTTTTCCGGCGAAGACGGATGTGACTGTGTACGAGTTTTATTTTAGTAAGAAAAAAACATCTTTTTTTTCCTTCTTATTTTTTAGTTTAATTAGAATATTATTACGTATTTATATGATCTTTTTTCATTTTAGTTAAACAAAATCAACAAGTAATTACCTGAACTTAACTCTAAAAAACCTTTTAATGAGTACATCCGTAGATATAAAGTAATTTTATATAACACGGAGTCTCGGACTATCAAGACTATGATTATGACTATTATCATTCACAGCATTTACTAAAAAAATTCAAATGCCGATTTGAATTATTAGTCTAACGTTTATTAATTATTAGGCTATTTACAAATTAATTTTTTAAGAGGTTAAGAGATTATCTGAAGCTCTAATCTGACATATTTAGTAAGATTGTGATTTGTGTGTGATACTCTCTCTACCTTAAAACAAAACCTGATGTTCATTTTTTGTTCGTATCAAGTTTTGACTCTTCCAATTACATGACATATTGTTTATAATTAAAGAGATTTTTAGATTAATCATAACTCAACACATTTATTATATCTTTAAAGGTATAACTAAATAAAGTAATTAAAACTATTTTTTCTAAAATAAAACTGCAAAATGAAATTCAGTTCCTTTAACGTGTAAAAGTAGATGTTTTAAAACTACGTCTTATGAATATGTTTGAAACCTTATGACCTGTTTGGTTCGTGAGATTTTGAGAAATTTCGCCGCCTCTGTCGCCGTCGCCCTCACCGTCTCTGCCTTTCCCGTCTCCAAGCCGGTCAAGTTGTGAAGGTGAGTCAACTCCTTCATCATCTTTGCCTTAGAAATCTCATTGTCTTTTACATGAACCAAACAAGAGATTTGATTGGATTTGAAATCCCGCGAGATTTGGAATCCTTTAGGATTTCAAGTCCATGAACCAAACACCCCCTTAGGAATAATAAAAACAGTATTTAGTTGATATTCCTAATTTACATGAAATCATTAATGTAAAGGAAATTTTAAAAAAAAAGGAAGAAGCAAGATTTCTATCAAATGCTTTGAACTCATTATGACTAATACTCATGTAAAGCTTATCAATAATACTCATGTAAAGCTACAGCAATATTCAATGCCAGGACTAAGCCACTGTATTGATATTGATGTATCTAGCTACTAACTACCAATAAGTTTAAGTGCAGGTCAGATTTGTAACTCAAACATCCGTTATTTTTGCATTCTTAACTAAGGAAACAATTGAATTACCTTGTGACCAATCCATAGTTCTTTTTGCAAGCCCCCACTAAATCTCAGATCAACAAGCTTTGTTGGATGGAAATTTTCTGGCAACGGAAATGAGATATGACCGGTCAATTCAATAAATTTCAACTCATTTGAAAGAAATATTGGTGCTTCCAAAAGGCCGCCCTCTCCTTCATTAATGTCCAAATAGAAGCGAGACACACGAAGCAATCTTAGTTTCTTCATGCTTGAAACAAGCTTAGGAAAACGTGATGAACGACCTTTATATATCAATGCTTCAATTTCGTCATTTACCTGCAATAAGGGTTGAGTTGGGGTCTATATTTTATTGTCTGCCTGTATGCATATATGTATGTACGCAAGTACTTTTGATGTATGTACGTATGCATGTATTGCACTTATGTATGTATTACGTAAGTAAATATAGTGTATCACTTAGTGCAAGTATAGCGCATATCTTGAAAAGCTAGCTTAACCCTTTACCGTTGTTGCATCCCCAAGACACATGTTATCGATTTCTTCAGTTTTCCAAACCCTGCTATGTCTTTCGAGATTGATAGGATGTTCCCCCCGAACAATGTAGTGTCCCATTTCTTGAATCATATCATGCATATCAAACTTGTGATCCCGAATAGTTATGAGAGCCTTTTCCATCAACACCTTTACCCCTATACCAGGGTCAAAGCCACACGCATCAAGCATCCTAACTGCCACATTTGTCCACTCCCTCCTGTGAAAACATGCAATATCTAAGAATAACTCTTTGTCCCGAGGTTCAAGCCCATCATAGCTAATTTTGAGCACTTGCACAATTTCAGCATTCGGAATATCTTTAAGTCTGGTAAAGGTACTCACCCACTGATCCTTGTCTCTGCCACATAGAAAAGAACCTAAGACTTTTAGTGCCAACGGGAGCCCGGCAGCGTATCGAACCACATCTTGTGAAAGCGTCTCATAATCTTCTACAGGTCTATCTTTATTATACGCGTATTTATTGAAGAGCCGAATAGCCTCAGCTAGTGACAATAAACTAACAGGGGAGGCCATGTCCACCTTGTGAGCTATGAGCAAATGTTCATCTCTTGTTGTAATTAGGATTCGACTACCATCACCAAACCATTTTCGTGACCCAGCTAACGCCTCTAGTTGCTTACCATTATCCACATCATCAAGAAGAATCAACACTTTTCTACCACGTAGCCTATTCTTTATCTTGCGTCTTCCATCATCAACACTATTCACAACCACATTTGTTTTCAAAATTTGTAAAAGAATTTTTTCTTGTAGACCTTTTAAACCACATTTGCTTGATTCCTCCCGGACATTGTCAATAATGCAGTCAGCATCAAACTGTTCAGAGATTTCTGCGTGCAGAGAAGAAGCAAGAGTAGTCTTACCACTACCCTCCATCCCCCATATCCCAACAATGCGTACACCACCTGAACCAACTTCTAATATTGATTTCAAGGAATGTAAGCGAGTCCCCATTCCAACCAGGTCTTCATCAGCATGTGGCATTAAGGAGAACAACTGATCTGAAATTGTACTAACAATTTCCGTGATGCCCTTTGATTCATGCCTGCACATTGGAGGTATTTTAGTGATTTGTATACGAGTATGGTAGCATATACTGTCATTCACACCGTGAAAAATTTTCCGGCAGAATAAGCTAAGGAGTCATTTAATAATCTTAGATGTTGAATTGAAACAGAAAAGCCAATATCACAACTGATACTTGATACTAGAGGCTTCTAAATTTCTAGAAATAAAAACCACGTGAATACAAATTGAAACTATTTTCACTCGAAAGACTGATAACTTCAATCTAAGCATCCAACTATGGGTGCCTTTCGCCGTATTCGTTTATTGCCAATTTGATTTCTATCATATTGTCACGTGGAACAAGTAAGACATTAGTACAAACAATGTTGTAAATATCGGGCTTGTCGGCCGATATATCGTAATCAAATACATGTGTAGACATAAAGTTTTCTGCCATAGACTGTACAGAAAAAACTCGTAATCAAATACAATTTCTAATCAAATGATTTATTTCAAAAAAAGGAAAAGAAAATCGAAAATGCTACTTTATAACACTGAAACTGGGTCAATTAGGGGTCATTAAATGTTGAGTATGAGATTTGTGAATGTATCTAGCACATCTGCAAGTTTGGAGACGGAGTAATGGATTCAGACAATCAAAAAATAGAAGTGAGTAACTTCTTTAAAAAATTACCCATTGGCCATTTTTTCAGTTTCCCATCCAGCAATGCTGCTTGCATCAGAAAGCGCTTTCCTCCATGATTCAGCTTTAGCACTGTTCTTCACTTTGTCAAAGGCTTCTCCATATTTCCTTTTCTGTTTTCTCACATCCGAGGGATCAACATGATAAAATATGGGGTAGACAATTTGCCCCTTCTCAACCTTACATTTCATGATATGCACAAGTTCATCCAAGCACCAGGATGAATCTGCATAGTTTTTTGAGAATATGATGACTGAAATCTTCGACTCTTCAATAGCCTTCAGCAGGGATGGGCCGATTGATTCACCCCGACGAAGTGTCTGATCGTCTTTGAAAGCATGGATTCCTTGTTGTAAAAGAGCAGAGTGGAGATGATCTACAAACGTCCTGCGGACGTCTTCTCCTCTGAAACTAAGAAACACATCATAACAAGAAGAGGCAAGAACAGAGTAAGACGAAGATGCCATTGATCGATATATGTGTTTGGAATAGCTACGAATCAGAGGAGACCAAGTCAAATAAGAAAAATTAGATGCAGTGTCTGTGAGCACCCAATTGTCATCGAAATCGATATATAGAAATGTGAGATGACAATGATGGTGAAAATTTTTTGGACTGCTTTTGAATTCCAGTAGCAAATACAATAATGACCTTTTAAAAAAACATATTTGGTATTTTGTCAATAAAACCTTTAAAATAATGAAATTCAGAAACTGGCATCGGTATTTTTATTGTTAATTGCTAGTGATAATGACCTTTCAATTATTTCTTCTTTCTTTATTATTAAACTAGACTAAATGCCCGTGTGATACACGGATTGGTTAAACAATAATAAATATTAAACATTAATAAAAACGTATTAAATAATAATAAAACGCGAATTAAATGAAAATTTAAAAAATGACGACGTATGACATCAACACTCTAACCAGCGGCAGAAACATCGGCGGGAGTGGGAGGGCAGACTTGACGGCAGAAACGCGGTATCATGATTCGAAGAGACGTGATTGTATTTCTTATATAAGTCATAAGTATTATTGTTACACTTAATGGTAATAAAGTTAAACGTTATTTCTTATAATTAAAAAGAGTTTAAAATGATTGTAAAATATCTAGAATGATAAAACTAAGAATTTGGTTAATTATGATATTTTGAAATATTATAAGGGTAAATATGATATTTGTAAATTAAGGTGGGCAAATTCGATTTATATGATTTAATAAGGGCATATATGAAATTATCTCTAATAACTTTGACTCTAAAAAGTCAAAATTGATTTTTTGATTTTAAGTGATTGAATGGTCAAGATTAAATATTTTTTTAAATAAATGGTTTAGATTGTCTAATAAATTTTATTAAATTAGTCTTTTATTTATATTAGAAGATTAAACCATAGCTCACCTTCCTTGACTTGTGAGATGTGTTAATGTTATCCCTCACATAAAACACCGCTTGCAGAAGGAAAAAAATAACAAGGAAGAATTTACACAGAACCTATTTAATCTTTCTGATTATTCCGTTGACCGACCTTCACAATAGTACAAATATATGAACTTACTTTTTTATTTATTATTTTTGCATTATGTTAAAAAATATAAATGTTGTATATATGCATGTATGCATATAGATTAATTTTGAACAAATTTATAATTATAATTTTCTCTCTAGCTATTGTAATCATCCGTTACTTTTAATCAGTATGTTTGAAACCAACTTCTTTAATCAGTGTGTGTAAAAAATATAAATGTTGTATATATGCATGTATGTATATAAATTAATTTTGAACAAATTTATAATTATAATTTTCTCTCTAGCTATTGTAATCATACGTTATTTTTAACTCGAAGGAACATATACAAGATGCCTGAGATTATTTGGTTCCATCTGCACCCAGTAGAGAACTATATATTATCTGCAGGTGGAGATTCGAATTATTCGTTATTTTTCCGATAAATCGATAATATATGTTGTATAGGATGCATGATAGAAAGATGACGATCAATATATTACTTAAAACCAGCATTTTTTTCTCTTGCAGTCGAAAATATTAGGATTTAGGAAGGCTTCCTTTAAAATATTATTTTAATCAGTCCATTTGAAACCAACTTCCTTAATCCGTGTATCTAAAATTAACAAACTTAAGTTCTTGGCCTTCATGACACTTAAATTTTTGGTAATGAGCTGATGAAGAATTTACAAACTTGATTAAGAGAATCATGAACATTCAATTAGGTAGGGAATCATCATATACAGTTATAAAAACCATTAACAAACAAGGCAGCTGTCAACCTAAACAAATTAATCCTGTTAGCTCTTTGACTAATAAGAGGGCTAGCAAAATTATGAACATAAATACATAACATGAATGTTTCAAAGGTACCTCAAGTGAATGGCTATGCATATGCTTCCTCTAATAGCTCAGGTTTATGGAAACAAACATCGGTGTGCTCATAGACAATAAACTTAGTCCCTTAAACTTTTTCCCCTTCTCCAATGCCTCAATTGTCCCTGATGTTATGCAAAACATCACAACATTCAAGACTAATCATATTTTATACACAACAATTTCAACCAAACCTAATATACTTCTGTTAATAACATCTTTTTAATATGAAATGCAAGTATTTTATGGAAATTTTTCTACTAGGACTTCAACCTAAGCACATTGAACAAGCATACAACAGGTTCCATTAGAAGTTTCACAAATGATTGGGTCAAGAATCCAGGCTCACCTCCTGCTTGATAACCAAAGATGCATCAGGGCCAATAAAAAGCCTGGTCCTTGAAGTCCTACAAAAGCCCGAGGCCACAAGCTGTGTTCATCAATCTACTTTTTCTCAACTTAGAGGGAATGCTTCCTAAGTAGTTGTATCAACAAAAGAATGAAACTAGTCATTTACAGAAGTAATTATTATATCAAAGTAACATAGTATTAAAATATTGACATCGTGACAAAATATAATCTAATAACATTTTATATATTTATATAAATTGATAAAGTTTCCACCTAACAGTCTGCTTAATCCCATCTCAGATGATTAAAAACTAAAAAGGTAACTCAACCCCATAGTTAACGACTTAACGCTTAAGCTTCATCTTCTAGGACAGTGCATAAAACCAATGCATCTTCATAATTACAGATAAAATTCCTACACAAATTGTAGAAGTCTGATTGCATTAGTACTGTAAAATGAGAGAGGATATTTGAGATCTAATTTGGTGAAATAAGCTTCTAAATCATATCTATAAGGAGCTGTACATATATAAAGGAAGGGAAAGGAAAGTAATTAAAGTCTTACAAACTAACAGATTTCTAACTAACTATCTAATCATAGTTAATTACATTTTATTACAGTAACCTAAACTCTTGCCATGTCACACTCGAGTGCCATGTAGGCCATTTAGCTTGGTGTTGTGAATGCTGTGAACTTCTAATGTGTTGTTGAGTTAATTTGCTTGTGCCTGATTAATTAGATATGGAAAGAATCAGTAACGATATGAAAAGCAATTTCATTATTCCTGAATGGGCCCTACTAAGAGGCTTTATATCAATTATATGAGCCCATAGAAGATAATGAAACTGAATTTAGGGAAAATAGCTACGAAATTAATCCTCACATTCTCCAAATCAGTTAGATGAAAGATTGAATGTTTAATGGCTTGAAAAAGAAAAGTAAATAATCATTAAGCATATGGTAAAAATGCATTTACCATGCTCATGGAAAAATCTAATATTTGATGGATTTCTTGGCTAGTCATCTATGTACTGCAGAAGGGATGATATATCTATGTGTTTGATACTTAGACAAAAGGGTCTCAAAGAAGTAGTGATAGGTGACCACACCAGGGAGCTATTTAACATCATTAGCCTCAACTCCATGTATTTCTATTCAGTACTGTCTCTTTAAACTTCCCTGAAACAATTTCACTTTGCCTACATATTCCCAATAAAAAGAAATAATCCCCAGTTCCTTGCTCATTGCAAACCCTATATATTCCTACCTGGTTTGATCTAATATGATGGTTTTGAGTAAAATTTACCAAATACACAGCCAGACCAGGTGCGATGCAGCTACATCACAAAGAAAACAAACTCCATTTGAGAAAACAAACTCCCTTTGAGAAGTTATTACTGAATGTAACAAAATACAGGGCTGACATGGTGTTTTAGACGAATGCAGTTAAGTAAAAAAGAAGTCAAATGTGATTGGGTTAGTAAGTTCGCATCAGATAAGATAAAAACAATTACAGAAACAAAATATACCTGGAGAGAGAGAGGAAATGTTCAAGATCGAAGACCATACTTGCGTAGACTTGAAACATGCGTTTGGAACTCGGAATAAGGTGACGATAAGTTGGTATCATCACCTTTTACGATGGTTTCTGTTATCAAACAGAAGCTGTTCCAGCTCAGCAATATCAGAGATTGAAGCTTCCGAGAGAACATGCAAAACGCCCAAATTAAAAATCGACCACCACCTACTGTCATTTTGTCTTTCTGGTTCAAGTAATTGGATCGATTTGAAGAGATAAATAAAACCCTAATTTCAGAGTCAAGAGTAAAATTTCATCTTAATTCCATATTACATAGGGTAAAAAAAAGATTACTAGCAGTCCAACACGCCCCCGTCGAAAATCCTCGATGCCTCGCCACTTCCTTCCCTATCTGCGACTCCTACACTCCACATCGACGACACATTTGTCCGGCATGTACATTTACGCTGTGTTCCCTAGTTTTATTTCGGATAGAGAGATTTGAAGGGAAAACGAAATAGGTTTGTGTTCTTTGAGTAATTTAAAAAGGAGAAATGAAATGATTTGAAAAGAAAATTTGATTAATTTTCTATTCTAAATTTTTTTTTTTTAAAGTGGGTGGAATTAAAAGAAAATAAAGGAAAACTTTTATAATTTTTTATAAGTGATAAAATTATCCTTAATCATAATAAATAATTTTAAAAAATAAATTTTTTTTCTTTTCTTTCTCTCCAACTTGGAAACACCAACTTAATCATTTTTTTCCGACTTCTTTTTCTTTCTTTATGACTCAGGAAAACGAAAAATCAAAATCATTATCCTTTCTTTTCTTTTTTTCTTCCCTTAATTTTCTTTTCTATTCTTTTGTATATTATCCTAAATCAGTTAAACATTTCAATATGTATGTGTTTTTAGTGTATTATCTCATTTACAATTGCACTAAGTTGATATCATTGTGTGATTTACTTCAATACATTTGATATTTAATACAAGTAGAGACCTACAATTGTTATCAGAGTACGATTGGTATTAGAATAGAGAGTGGATTAAAAAGTATGTATATTCAACAGATCTGAGTTCATCATTCTCAATTTGCTGGGTTTTTGGTTTCTGAGACCGTTCTTCAAATTCAATCACTATTAGATCTGTTGGTACAAAATTGAGAAGTAAATTGTGATCTATTACTATTTTCGAGTTCCATTAAATTGTTATAAATCAAAATCAAATACAATCACTGGATTTTGGGTTCAGATTTGTTCAACAATTGAGTTGGTTTTGAAGCCTATTCCTTTGATAATTATGTAACATTATATAATTGAAATTGATAGTTGATCTATAATCTGTTACTGTTTTAAAGATCATCAAGCCCAAAAAACATAAGTGATGATGATTACTAGTGATATTTGGATTAGGATCTAGTTCCACGGTTCATAAAAGGAATGGTTCGTCATTTGTGGAATTACAATTTGGTGAATCATAAACCACAATCAAAAACCAAGTTGAGTCCTCGATGTTCTGAGTTGATTCCTTGGTAGGATATTGGTTGTAAGAATCTTCATATTGTTTATCATTGTGAAGTCTTAACGGTCAAGTTTGAAACCAATTCTTGTTGAAAATCACCTTTTACCTTTCCACTCAAAGATCATTGTCAAGTATTATTCAAGGTTAATATAGAAGAAAAAAAATAGAAGAAGATAATGAAAAGGTTTCATGTCAATGTTGAAGATCAAGAGCTACATTTGAAGGGGAATATATTTTTGTTTGATGAATAATTACAAGGATACTGAAACTGAAGATTCACTTATCAATTATTTTGTATTTGTGCTCGAGATCAACTACTATAGCAAAAAAGATATTTTTCATTTATCGTATACCTTATTTGTAGAATGGACACAAAGGAGATAATGTTAGACCTAAGTTGTGTCCATTTACTATTTTAGTTCAAGTTTTGATTATAGTTGTACTTCATAGAAGTATTTGGTAAAATATGTAAATACCCTATCGGTATATAACATTTGTATTTTCCCCTAAATTAATTAAGCATTTCAATGTTCCATATAATATATGTATTATTGGTGTAAACTCTCATTTACAATCGCACCAAGTTCATAATCATTATGTGATTTGCTTCAATACATTTTATACTTGATACAATTTGGATCCTACACAAGCATATGCCACTGTATCGTGTGCTCTCTATCACTAGATTTGCCCTTATGGAGTATGTTTCTATTTTCTCGCATTTTAGAGGTTCTGGTTGCATGTTCCTCATACAGACATTAGCTCTCTCACTTTTTATCTATCTCTTAACTTTATCAAGCAATTGATTGTTCATTCCTTCTCATATTCGTCGACAAAACAAAACGACAATCAGCGGCAGGTTATTAGTTCTCCCCTTCACAACCAGTAGTCTGCTCTCATTTAGGGCATAGAGAATGGTCTAAGCATGGAATCAGTATGCACACGTGGCACTCGAAGCATCCAAGTAAACACCACCCCCACAATGTAGGTACCAACATTTTTTATGCTTCTCGGTATTGCAATACCCAAATAGAGAGAGAGAGGGAGAGGAGAAATAAGGAAGAAATAGAGAAAAGGGAGATATGAGATTAAAAAATAGGTAAGAGATATCGTATAGGTTGAATTATATGAAGCATAAAACGTAAAGATGAAATATTGTTGATATGGCGCTATATGGCATGAAACATTTAAAGCATACGAGTAGGTACTCCCCACGCTCCTAGAGCATTAGGTGTACCCTTATCGGTAATCCAACGTGGAGGTCAGTACCGATGGTAAACACCACCCCACCTTTTGTGTACAAAGCATCCTATGCTTCTCCGCATTTCATCACCAAACGAGAGAGAAAAAAAGAAAAGATGAGAGATAAAAAATTATTTTTTTTAAAGCATATGAAGAGTGAATATTTTTTGGGTTTAAACATGAAGAGGTAAGGAAAAAATATTAATGCTTTGGTGCTGACATGTCAGGTGAAGCATGAATCCCCACAACCACCGATCTTCCTCAACACCACAATATGGATCTGGTTTTTGGGGGTTCCGATTTTTTTGGATTGCGATCGTACGCATCACTTTTCATGTATGCTTTAGGTTCATGTGCGATTTCACTAACGATTTGATGTGATTTAGGGGTTTCTTCATCTACATTAAGGGGTTTCTTCATCTACGATTTAGGGGTTTATTTTGATAGTCGTATGTGATTCCAGTCACGATTGAATGAGTTTCAGATGCGATTGCTTCGTCGATGGCTTCAAGTGCGAACCAAACCCTAGTATACGGGTTTAATCAATTTGTAAGTTTTGATTTTATCGATTTGTATGTGATTCAGTCGACTTGTAAGTTCATATGTTGTGTCCATACCTAGATTCGGGTTTAATCAACTTATGAGTTTCAATATCATTTTGTTCTTGAATGGAGATTTTTGTTTCATAAACAGATTTAGTGTTTTAATCGTGCTAATTTCTTTGATTTCTGGTTCACTAGAACGTAATCGATTCTTGCTTTCAGATAGTCAAAGGTTCGATTTTGATGCTTTGTTTTTTATTGTATTTTTTATTTAAGTTCTTGATTGTGTTCTACGTGTTCTTCCAGATCCAAATAAAACACATGATTGTTTTTTAAAATTAATAAAAAACAGGGGTAAATGTTATGTGGCAAATGAGTGACGTATAATTAAATTAAAAAGGAGTGAATTACTGCTAATGGTAAGTTTTAAAGTCTGATACATACAATAATAAAAAATGACAAGTTGGATACATTTATAGGACCTAAACCCTATTTTAAATGATAAAATTAAAATTTTGGTTAAGTATGATATTTTGAAACGTTATAAAAGGTAAATATAATAGTTGTAAATTAAAGTAAGCAAATATAATATTTTAATGTTAGCAAAGACATGTATTAAATTATCACTAAAAAAATTATTTAAACTAAAGTCAAAATTAATTTTGACAAAATCAAAATAGATGATCAAGATTACATAATTAAAATTGTTTTGTGAAATGAAAAATTAAGATGATACGATAAACTTGTTTCAAATCAAATTAGTTTTTTAATTAGATTAGAAGATAGAAGATATTTAATCTAATCAATTATTACGCCGAACTCATTTGTCACTTGTGCAACGCCGAAAATGCACTTAAGAAACTAAAGGGCTTATAGCCCAGCGATATATCGTGTTGTGGACTGTGGAGTATTGTTTTCTTGTGGGTTCAAGCCTCTTGTGTATAATGAAATAGATTTAAGAGTAAATTTAGTGGACGTGTGTTTATAGTTAAAAAAAAAAAAAAAAGAGAGAGATAAGAATTGTTTTTACATATTTAATTCGAAGTCTTTAACTCTTGACTATGCTCTTTGGTAAGAGCGTCGGTAATTGACGAGATCAATGGCTCGGGAAGAAGCCCAGCCGAGATCCATGGCCATGAACAAGATCGCCCTGGCGTCCCTATCTGCAGTGGTGGCTGAAACCACCACCTTCCCCATAGATATCACCAAGACCAGGCTTCAATTACACGCAACCACCCGTCCAGTCTCCGCATTTCAGGTCGCCGCCGACATCCTTCGCAAACAAGGCGTAACAGGACTCTACAACGGCCTGCCTCCTGCCGTTATCAGACACCTTTTCTACACACCCATTCGAACCGTTGGTTACGAGCAATTGCGTTATGCTTTTGTCACTCACGATCAAAATTCTCTCTCCCTACAAAGTAAGGCGCTTATTGGAGGGATCTCCGGCGTTATTGCTCAGGTAATCGATCTTGAAACCCTAGATTGAATTATACGATTTTTGTAGTCTATGTTTGCAAAAAATTTAGTCTGTATTTCATGGAGGTCAATACAATGCATCGAGTTATTGGGACGAGAAAACATGGGGAATCGATTAAGTATCAGAAAGCGGATGAATTCACAAACTGATTATAACTCTTTTTTGGGACAAATTGTATACTTTACAAATGCATATTAACCATTAAAATCCAAACACTATCACATCACAAGATGTAATCTGTAGAATATTTCTTACATTTGCAACCTGTAATCTTTAGATTTTGAACACTATATATGCTCCATAAGAAGATGAAATTTTTGCAAGGGACCAAGACAACACAAATCTGTATATATCTTATTGAAATGATCGTTCACATCCATAATGCGATGATATGTTGTCTTACTTGAATCATTCGACCTTACTTATGAACAAAATGTGAATGCTTTCATCTTACTCCATGGTATTTATTTCATATTTGGAGCTCAAATGTGATGTTTGTAAATTTATTTATGTAAAATGTCGTAGCTGAACCTTTGCGACATTCAGTAAATAGCATAATATAGCATTTTGAAAAGTCCTTAAGCAAATTGTATCCTTTTCTTCCTAATCATTCTTACCTAGTACTTGATATAATCTAACATCTTATCTTTACATAATCTTCTACTTGTGTATATTCTTCATTTTCGTAATTCATTATAGTTACTTTACATATAAATGACCTTCGTATTTCAACATATGTCATTTTGTAAAATTTTGATGCTTGTAACTTGTCATTCTGATTGATTGTGCAGGTAGTGGCTAGCCCTGCTGATCTGGTTAAAGTTAGGATGCAAGCAGATGGGCGTATGGTTAGCCAAGGTCTCCAGCCAAGGTACAAAGGCTCGGTTGATGCTCTACGCAAGAGTATTGCTTCCGAAGGATTTAAAGGTCTTTGGAGGGGTGTTTTTCCAAATGTTCAGAGAGCTTTTTTAGTAAACATGGGCGAATTAGCTTGTTATGATCATGCAAAACATTTTGTTATTCACAATCAAATTGCTAGCGATAACATCTATGCACACACTTTAGCCTCTATGATGTCAGGCCTTTCTGCTACTACCATAAGCTGCCCTGCAGATGTGGTGAAGACAAGAATGATGAATCAGGCGGTTAATGAAGAAGGTAAGTTTAAATATAAAAACTCTTTTGATTGTCTTGTGAAGACGATTAGATTTGAAGGATTGAGAGCATTATGGAAAGGGTTTTTTCCTACATGGGCCAGGCTCGGTCCCTGGCAATTTGTGTTTTGGGTGTCTTATGAAAAATTTCGGTTAATAGCAGGGCTTCCTTCCTTTTAAGTTTTACCTCACAGCCACACATGCACACTCATGGTTGTCTTGGGCTGAAGTCTGGTTAGGACGAGGATTGTGGTTTTGAGCCGGACCTAATAGGACCAGTTTCAAGGACTTTGTTTTCAATTTATGTTTGGAGATTTGTAAGTAGTGACATTTAACTTTCCTAAACTTGATACCATTCCATCCTAACAAACGCAAGAGCCAAGAGGGGTTTTTTTTTGGTCGTTTTTAATATAGTACTATAAATATATGAAGGTTATAAAATTCCATCCAACAAACTTTCAATGCATGATCTTCACTTCCACTTGTTAATTTTTTTGTTTGAATTTCTGTTCATGAACAAAGAATGAACTTTCTGAGTAAGATTTTGTAGAATTTTCATCACAAGTCCTCAGCCACCAGCATTAATCTTCCGAAATAGTGGGTCACCAACTCTCTCATCTTCATCTTTAGTAGCTCCCAGTTTCTTCGTAAGGATCGAAGTTGGGCATGTTGAACTCTTACATTCCCTTGGTACTCCTTAGTTTTCATCGACTCCCACATTTGCTTAGACGGTTACTTTTGTTCGATGGTCTCGAGATTCTCTTCTCGGCAGAATTCACAAGTAATATTGGCTTGTATTTGTTAGCATAATTATACATTATATTTGGATGCGCTCAATAAAGGAGATAATATACTTATGGTCTTAATATGTTGATTGTATTGTGAACCAAGTTTATATACGATATTTTTACTTTTGTTAAACTAGTTATTAATTAAAAGAGTAAATTACATTTTTGCTCCTTGAGGTTGGTCAAAATAACGGATATGATCCTTGTGGTTTAAAATTCATGGGTTTTGTTCCGCCCGAACCGGACTCATTACGCCTTTTGTTCCTGACATATTTGAAGAGACGAATTGCCCTTGGCTTCTTTGTCTAATGTTTTCTTACATTCATATATGATTATTAATATATTAACCCTCTCTCTATCAATCAGATGTTGATTTCTCTCTCTAACCCTCAAATAAATCTTCTCTCTCTCTAAGATTAATCGTCTCATATTCCTTATGTCTACACCACCAGCAAACACTGCCTCCCACCCCTACATTGATATCCCCTCCCGCCACCCTTGACTACCTCCTCTGCTCGCATCCTTAGAGCCGCCGGTGAAAACATCAAGTGAAGAGCTCTCCTCTTGTAATCAGCTTGTATAGGGATGAAACAACTAGACTTATAAAGCACAAACTTAATTTACTTTCGGCCAATGTGAGACTATAACAATACCCACGCGTGAAGGATCAAAGTCCTACTGGTGTCATGACTATGCCGGTCACCGTTGGCACCCCTCATTTCGGGTCCAACCTACCACTCAATAGGTTATCGCTCCGAGTCAACGTTGGTCACCCTTTTTTGCGGATCCAAGTCACCATCACGAGTGTTGAAACCTTGCAAGATATAGATAACTGAGATAGTAATTGATAGGAACCCATCCTATACTGGGCCGTATTGTATTACCCCATAATCCCAAGTGTATACATGTTATTGACCAAATCTTAAACACTAAGTATAATTAAAAGTAGAGTGGCGGATATGATATTATTTCCAGATTAGGGTGAGAAGAGCGACAGTTAAGTTGGCGTAAATAAAAATCCAGCATGGATGGCGTGCGTGTGTTGTTATAAAAATTGATGTGACATACAACAAGAAAATTTACTAACACAAACAGATTCGGCTTCGTCTCTTGTAGTCTATGATAACTGTGATTTGTCCTTTCCATTTTAAGCAAGGACACACAACACTATCATTCATTCATTCATTTACACAAGTGCAAAACTCATTGATTTGACGTTCAAGTTTTTTTTCCTATACCTTAATTAGTTTTTAATAAATTCGTGCTTCAAATTAACCGGGTGGGTCAACCCGGATCAAAACATTGGGTTTAAGATTATAGATATTGATTGACATTAAAGTATATTAAACAAAGCGACTTTATCTGTACGTATTAATTAAGTACACGTGTTAAAAATATATAATGATTATGGATATGTTATTAAATTATATGTATACTAGTTTAAATGCTCGTGTAAATATACGGACCAGACATAATTATTGATGAAAAGTTCGTTTGGTTAAATATATGATTGTTTTGTATGAATAAAAGAATAGACTAATCTTACACTTTCTATAGATTAAAAAAAAAGTTTATTTTAATTCCGATCGACATAGAAAAGTAAATTATGAAAACTTTAGAATGTGTAAAATTTATTTACGATAAGATTTGTAAAACAAAAAAAATCAAATATGGGATGAGTTACGACATAGATAAAATTTTTATTTATTTAATCTGAACCAACTATTTTTGTGAAAACCGAAATTCAATTTTGATTTTTCTTAAATAAAAATTAGATTTAATTTTGACTTTAAATTGAAGTTGTCTGTCGTCATTTTTTAAATTCTCGTTATTTTGACGTTATATAATTATTTAGTATATTTTTATTAATATTTAATATTTATCAATTTTTTACAACCAACGCGTGTACTACATGAGCATCTAATTTAATTATTAATATTAAAAGATTATTAAGGGATTGATATTAAACTTTAAATATATATCCGATTTTGAACAACATTTAAATGCATTAAATTTTTATTAACTTATATATAACCTTATCTCATATAAATTTAAAATAAAATTTCAATTTTGACTATTCAAAGTCAAAATTGAGTTTTTAATTTTAACTTAACTGAATGGCTAAGATTTAATTTTGATTAAAGTGTTTAGTTCACTAGAATGTATCCAAGTTGTCACGTTTTGTTATTATGTGTATTGAACTTTAAAAGTTTCTATTAAGTGTATAAGACTTTTAATTTGTTGCTATTGTATATATTTTTGATACATAAAAAGGTAAAAAAATCTACAGGTTTAGTACATACAATAGAAAGTTTAATATACACAATAACGACAAATTAAAAGTTCGATACATACAATACAAATTTTTAAAGTCCAATACATACAATAACAAAACATAACAACTTAGATACATTTTGGTACACTAAACCCTTAATTAAATGAAAGACTAAGATCTTCTAAATAAATTAATGATAGTTAGTCTTTTATTTATATTAGAAGATAATATTTTGGGTGTTTGTCAAATATTTAACTTCTCTGGCTCTAGATATGGGTGGAATTTGTTGAGTATGGCTCTGAATATTTTGGTTATGTCTTTATGTTACCATGCCAAGTGTTTGTGAAATTGTTAGCTTGATATACGTACTTAATGAATGTTAAACTTTGTTTGTATTTTAACATACTTAAAAGATAAATATAAAGATAAACTTATAAAATTTTAAATTAAAGCTTTAGTTAATGAATAAATTTTGTTTGTATTTTAAGATACTTAAAAGATAAATATAAAGATAAACTTATAAAATTTTAAATTAAAGCTTTAGTTATTTTAAAGTCAAATTAAAAAGTCAAAATCAATTTTTTGATTTTAAATTATTGAATGGCTAAGATTTAATCTTTTATTAAATTAACGGACAGGATCGTCTAATAAAATTTATGAAATTATTCTTTTATATATATGTATGATGATATATATATTGTTGAGAGAGTGTGTAATTATGACATGGACAAATAATATACTCTGATTGTTAGATAATGGGAGAAAAGGTAGTCTTACATTTAAATTCAATTTAATTGGGAGGGTTTGGATGTAAATTGTGAGGAAATTGCATGAAATATGTGATAGGGTTTTAAGAAAATTATATACTAATGCAATTAATTATAAGTTGTTTGAAAATTATGTTTAATAATTTGTGATACATTTTGTTTAGAGAATAAATAATTATATATTTGTGATCGTCTCATTTTTATCTATGTTCTTAATATGATATTTTTAACAAAAATTAGTATATTTTAATTTTTTATCCATCAAGAGCAACGGGTAGGTAATTATTGAATATTTTATATGTTTTTTATATTCATTCATTTACGTAATATAGTCGATATAATAATTGATTTCTTGGTTTTTCGATAAAAAGAATTAAAAATAAACTATTTTGTAAAATTTTGTCATAATAAAATTTATATGTTTGATAACTACTTAGTAGGTCTTATAAAACCGTTGGTTAGTGACATAAAGCTGATTACAAAATTAACACTATCACTTTAGGGCAATTTAAAATTGATTGTTAGTGTGTGAGTAAATAACCGTACAAAAACTATAACTCTGCAAAAATACTAGGTAGTGACACAACCGTCATGTTAGTGGGTTTTGTAACTACACATACAACTTGAAATTTTATATAGTGATTTAATTATATAAGTTTTCTTATTTTTTTACTAATAACTTGGTACATAAAGGGTTATTATTAAATGGATATTTTAATTCAATGCTATATTTTGTTTTCAGTTATATTTAATTAAATAATAAATTATACTAAAGCAATTTACGTATATATAGACATAATCTATTATATGTTAGGATTTTATTTTTATGCTTTCTAATTTGTGTATACTTAGATTGATGTCATCGTTCTTTAATTATTAATAAATTTACTTTACAAATCTAAAGATTCAAATATATAATTGGCTAATAAAAATATTTTTTAAGCACCTGATATTATTATATCAACAATAATATTATGGTTATGCCTTTACAATGTTGGGACATAACTCCATCATGAAAAACACATTAATATTATACTAAAAAAATGTAGACATGTAATATAATTTTATATTTTTTAAAAAGAGTATGTATAAAAAATTATAAATATAAAAGATTTATTTATGTACCCGAGCACCGTACAAGTATAACACTATTTTATTTTTGTACGTACATAATTTAGTATAATTTTTCATGAATAATATATTAACGTACATTAGACGAATATATATAAATAAATAACCGAACCTAGCCAGGTTATAAAGATGTGCTTAGCCCTAGGAATTGGTAATTTGAAAGTAAACTCAAGTGCCTCCCTCGTCGTATTCTCTATCTTCCCTAATATCATCCATTTTATAATTAAATCTTATAATTGTTTGATTAATTATATTATTAGATATTGATCATTATTTAATAAATCTAACGGTCTAAATTTGGATTTTAGAGACCGTGGTTAAACATAGAGACTATATTGATCCTATATATAAATCATTTGAGAACCGTTCTTATTACGAGTACCGCGAGTACCATTTGTAATTACCATTAAAATTCGTTAATAGGAATATTTTGGTCTTTTATATATTTTCTCAACCGTAAATTACGTCCGGAAGAGCCATCATTAAAGAGCGAGGTTTGATTTTCCCAAAATAAACCTCGTTAATGAGCCGTCATTTTTATTGACCATTGATTTAAATAAATCAAGAGTCAAGAGTCAAGATTGGTTCTCATAATATTCGCAATAAAAATAGTTCTCTAATGACCCCCCCTCTCTCTCTATATATATATACACGTATATATATATATATATACATGTGTATATATATATACGTATATATATATAATCTTAGCCGTCTAATTTCTCCTCCTACAATTGGATTGCCCACTCATGAATTCTTTTAATGCACCTGGCCACACTCAATCCTCTCACGCTCTTCATCCATGAATTTCATTATCCAAAATGAACGGCTAATATTGGTTCTCGCGGTACTCACTCTAATATTGGTTCTTAACGGAACCTTTCCATATATATAGGAAAACGTTCATTTGAGAACCGTTTTTATTACGAGAACCGCAAGAACTATTGTGGATCAATCATTTATTTCCTTGTCTTAATTAATTAAATAAAATAGAAAAGGGCATATGTGTCATATTAAAAATTGTTGGCGGCTGTAGCGCCGATTTTACAATACAAAGCAAGCAAAGATAATTTTGTTTTTTTAATTGTAGTAATTAATATGGCTGACGTTTTTTTTATTTCTTTTCTTTTTTTTTTCACTTTTTTTCTTTTTTAGAGATAGCAAAAAATATTTTTTTTTATTTTTTATTTCTTTACTTTATAATCACAATCTTTTATATTTTTATTACACTTTTTTGCGTTATACATATTAAGTACTTATAACTTACAGATCATTATTTTAGAATTTTTAAGTTGGCAATAAGTTTGACTAAACCAACTTCGAGTTACACGTGCACTAAAGTTGTAAACGAACCGAACAAACATGAACGGGGGTTTGTTTGTGTGCGTTCGTTTAACTTTAGCCGAACAAAAAAATGAACACAAATGGATAACAAACGAATATTTGTGCCCATGTTTGTTCGTTTAATTTTACCCGAACATAAACAAACACAAACGAACGAACACATATACAAATTAAATATAAACCTAACATTATTAAATATAAACAGACACTAACTACGTGTGTGTGTGTGTGTGAGAGAGAGAGAGAGAGAGAGTGTGTGTGTCACACACACACACATATATATACATACATATAAACGAATATAAACAAACGTTCACGAACATAAACATAAGAAGGCTTTTGTTTGTGTTCGTTTCTTTAGCTAAATGAACAAATATTTTTGTTCGTGTTCGTTTGTTTATTAAATAAACGAACTTTCCGTCAAACAATTCATGAATAGTTCACCGAACATTCGGTTCGTTTACAACCCTAATGTGCAAACATGAATCTAGATGTGCATGTGCATATATGCACGAGATGCACAGGTGCACGGTGCATATATACACCTAGACACATATGTGCTAAAACAAAACCTAGTAGTATGAACAGGTTATGCACATATGCACCGTGCATATGTGACTTTATTGTATGTGCTCGAAAAAAATCTATTGTAATACGCACATGTGCACATATCTAATGTTGTGTTAGAAAAAAATACCCAACAAAAACAAATTTATTTTGAAAAATAGCGAATGGTACATCTACATGTGCATATGTATATCTTCATAAGATTTACACGCACACGGTGCATATATGCACCCAAACACGCATGTGCAGTATGAACACGTGGTGCACAGATGCATATGTGCTTGAATAAAATCAAGTGTTATATGCACATATGCATATATCTCATGCTTTACTAGGAAAAAAACCCCGGGAAAAGCAAAAAAAATTTCTTTGAAAAAATATAGCAATATGGATGCCATATTAAAGAACATATTTTTCTCGTTAATTTGGTATAATTTTCGTATTTAATTACCTTTGCGTTTGATTGATATTTTAGTTTTAAGAAAGTAGAGGTAAATGACAAATGTCCAAATTACCCTCCTTAACTACCTTAAACATAGTATTTAATTTGAAAAGTTAAGGTTATCCACTAACAACTATCTAATCTGGACCGTTCATTTTTTTGATCAATAGTTATAAATGGTTCTCATGGTTCTCGCAATAAAACTGGTTCTTAAATGAACCATCCCCTATATATATAGGCAGGATCAAATAAGAACACCTTTTAATGTGAGAACTTGGAGAACAGTTTATAGTCTTTAGATTATTTTTATTTAACGACTGATATTAATCTTGGTTAATTAAGGTATGTTGAATTTTAATAATTTGGTTTATTTAAGGTATGTTGATTTTATATCTCTTATTTATTTAATTAAATGATTGGTCTATATATTTTTCCCAACCGTGAATTGCGTCCAAGCTGCCATTAATGTGCGAGGCTTGATTTGCTCAAAATACCGCTCGTTAATGCGTTATTAATGAGCTAATCATTAGTCATTAATGAGCCAATCATTAGCCATCAAAATTATTAGCCATTGATTTATTTTAATCAAGACACATGATTGGTTCTTGTAGTTCTCGTACGAAAAACAGTTTTCGTACGAAAATCAGTTCTTGTTTGAACCCTCTCCTATATATATATACATATATATAAAGTGAAAAGATCATTTGAAAACCATTTTTATTGCAAGTACCGTGAGAACTTTTTCGTACGAAAAACAGTTCTTGTTTGAACTCTCTCCTATATATATATATACATATATATAAAGTGAAAAGATCATTTGAAAACCATTTTTATTGCAAGTACCGTGAGAACTAATCCGAGCCGTTCAATTCCTCCTCCTTCAATGTCTTCACGTACCCATGAATTTATCTCATGCACCTTGCCACACTTAATCCCTCTACACTCTCCATCCATAAGTTCTACTTATTAATAAACGACTAAATTGATTCTCACGGTACTCACGATAAAATCAGTTCTTAAATATATATATATATATATATATATACCCCAACTATATATTCGATCTATATACATATCTAAATTGATAACATGAGGCTCCTGTTGGTAACCTACCTGCATTCCTACCTAATCTGGTTATTGTTGCGACTAGAGTGCACTTCATGCATAAAACCATAAAGTACAATTTGTGAGAGTAGTTGAGCAATAAATGTAATGAACTGCAAAAAAGTTTGAAATAGATTTCAAAATTAATGAACTTATTCATGATCTGATCTTCTGTTTGTCCATAAAATTCACGTAATTGCAACTTAATTTGTTTCAAAAATGTAGATGAGATGTTTATAGGCAACTTCAATTTGTTTTCTAATGTTTCTTTCTCACTCGTACCATTAATTTAAAACTTGCTATCGTTATGTATGTTCGACTTTTTAAATACATATAATATTTTAATCCACACACACACACATATATATATATATATATATATATATATCAGGGTACGAATTAATAAAAACTACCCTTATTTAAAAAATTAAAGAAGTAATGTGAGCTAATTGTTTAAAAGAATAAAATAGAAAGAAAAAAAGAAAAAAAACTAAGGCGGCGTTTAGCAGGAGAAAATTTTTCTGTTTTTCTGTGAAAAATGGTGGAGTTTTCATTTTCTGAAAAAAAATAGAAAACGTGTTTAGATAAAGGGTTGGAGTTTTCCTTTTTCAGAAAAAAATGAAAAACATGTTTGGTTGAACTGTTTTCTTTGAAAAGTTGTTTGAAAAAGTATGAAAATTTGGAAAAAAAAATGTGAAAAAGTAAAGGAGTTTTCTGAAAAAATATGCAAGTGAACATGTTTTCTGATTTTCAATTTTCTTAGAAAAATTTTCTGAAAAATAGAGGATTTTTCTAGAAGTGAACGCAGTCTAAACTTCCCACGTCCTCCATATTCATCACCATTCACCTCCTTTAAAAAAACCCACTAAATCTCTAATTAATCGTAACTTTTACAAAATTATGATTTTAACAAGAAAATTATACAATACATTCAGTTTTTTTATCTTCTTTTATTCAAATCAGTCTTGGCATATTTCCGAAAAAGAAATTTTAAAAATGTATGTGCTTCTAAAAAAATGCATATGTACTTTTAGGAATAAAATGCAAGTTCTGAAAATGCAACAAACCCCAAAATGCGTAAACAAAAACAATACATGAAGTCATGAATCAATACATAACAAAAATGAATGTTCATAATCTTACTACATTTCAAAAACGAAATAGTGATTTCATAAATCAAAATACACTTACAACACAAACATTTTACATGAATTGCAAACAAAAATGAAAAATATTTTGCATTTTTATATAAGAATACATATACCCAAGTTAATTTTTATCATAAAATTTTTAAATTAAATAAAAAAAGTGTAGCTACTCAAGCGATCACTCAAAACCAAAACATGACCGAGCCAAAAATAGACGAGGCAAGGAGAAATAAACTAAAACGGTTCCTAAATCCTTGCATCTTCAAAACAAACTGAAAATGAACACCAAAAACCCAAAAAATCACAAACATGTGGATTTCTCTAGACCAAAATCTTGACTTTGAAGTACTTAGATGGTTTAGTTAGCATCATTTGGTTCATATCTGTTGACAAACAATGAGAGTTTCGCCAAAGTGATCTTGGGACCATATCCCAAAAATGTCAATCATGTTCGCAGCTCAAAAAGCAGACCTAAACACAACCATGTTCACATCTTAAAAATCAGGCCTAAACACACAAAACCTTTAATCTAGATGTGATGCTTTCATCTTTGTTTCGTATCGTCCGAGATGGAGGGTAAATGATGGTGGCCGGCAATTAGGAACAATCATAAACCATTAACAATTACTTGACCCTTCTGCGTCTTCATTATATCATCATCAAAGGGTAACAATTCAATAAACCCATGTAGATCGAGAATAGGAAACAAAAACCATGGGAAAAAATGGTGGCCGCTTGAAAGTGGAACAGCAAGGGACACTGCCGTAGATTTGACCAAAAAAAATATGTTGATTATCCACATTTTTTTATCAATATTAATACACTTAAAATCTTGAATAATTACGATCAAGTGTGAAAATTTTGGATGTTACTAATTTCTACCAAATCTGTACATTTGAAAGTGTGAAAATTGGAGTAAAAAATCACGTTTATTAGTGTGGACAAATTATCTAAAATTTCACACTTTTAAGCGTGAAAATTTTGAAAATAATTATAGAGTTACAAAAATCCACGCTTTTACTTGTGAACTTCTATAATTATCTATTTATTACTAAATTCACACATATGAAAACGTGGACTTTTAAAATCAAATGTACACGTCTATAAATGTTGAGTTTTTTCTTTTTTTAACAATCTTTACTTTTTTAACTATTTTTCACAATTATAAGTGTGACAACACTTAAATTTTTACACGCTTTTTAATGAAGCATGGATAAATGACATATTTTTTGTAGTGTTTACATACAATCCGTGATGATGGAAATTTAGATCCGGGGGAAACGAGGATAGAGAGACGTACAATTTGGGAGGATGAGTTTTTTAATGAAAGTTCTAAAGTACCCTTTTCACATATTTCCACATGACATATCAAGTAATGGATTCAGTTTATAATTTTAGAAGATAGATTTGATCAAGGCCCTTGAATCATAGATCTAATGGCTATATTTGCTTACTTGGGTTCTTAAAATAAACTTAGTTTTATATTGATCCTTGTTCGATCTCTCTCTCTCTAATATATATGATTTGATTCAAGTAAGAGGTAACTTATTGTAAGAGGGATGAAAGAGATTATGAAGATGACTAGGGGTGTTCATTAATCTTTTTCACCCGAAAATCCACACACTGCATATAAGTTTGGGTTAATAGTTATGACTTAATTAGATTTGGATCAGTTATCTGGATACATCTGAATATTTAATCAGATTATGGTGATATGATGGTTTTGCTAGATTGTTCGATTATTTTGTACCTAATATAGTAATGCTATTTATTTGAATTTGGTGATCTTGTGGTCAAGTGCTAAGTGTGTGTGACTAACGGTAAGTCTTGTATATGTTTTTTTTAAAAATTTCTTACTTGCTTTTACGAGGCTTGTACCAATTAACCCGATGGTTATTCAGTTGGATTGGTTTGATTTAGTATACTTCTGGTTTTGATTATGGCCGGTTAACTTTTTTCCTAAAATCCAATTAAACCGAACTAATTAAATCCATAAAGCTGACAACCGATTGATTGAACATCCCTAAAGATGACACTGTTAAAATCAGTTAAGGTGTATTTTTGACCTTTTGTATATTTCTACTCACTCCACTTAAAATTCGTCTTCCTCAAATTAAAAAATATGGTCACCCATTGTCTAACCCTAATTAAAGCCACACACCGAGATATACAATTCTCTCTATATTGCATGTCTTTCGTCGATAACCTAGATCGGCCGGCCATCGTCTCCTCATCCATCCTCACCGACAACATATGTATTTTTGGGGTTTCGTTCATGCCGGAAGATTTTATGGTTTGTTTGTTAATGGTCGCCGCTGCCTTATCTATCATCATCTATTTCAACGGTTTTCTAGGTCCGTTAATGGTAGACGGTTCACAGTGCAACGATTACAACCTTGATATAATTTTCTTGCGTTTAAAGGTCGCTAGTTACCAAGACACACAATCAATACAGTAGGGAAACCAACGATGTGAAGGTTAACAGTGATTAAAGGCTGCCAAGCATTGAAGGGGTTTGTATGCAATTTTGAGTTTTGAAGCTATCTAACAATGTATTGAAAGCTGTAGCCCTCCTTGTTCATAAATGAGTTTTTGGTTTTTTCTCTTTAGCTATCGTTTCGAATTCGATCGAACCTGTTGCCCTCCCTAACATCAATGTTTTTAAAACTGTCGCCCTAACTATTCACCAATGTTCTTGAAGTTGTCTCCCTCCCTATTCATTAGTTTGGTGTTTGATTGGAATCTACTATTTTTGGTTCTTTTTTGTAATAGATGCCCCTCTTTATTCATCAATGAGTTTTTGGTTTTTCTCGTGGACTATGGTTCCGTTTTTTTAAACATGTCTCCCTCCATGCTCATCTATCTTCTTAAAGTTTTCTCCCTCCTTATTCAGCCGTTTGTGTTTGATTGGAATTTACGGTTTTTGTAAATTTCTACGGTGTAATTTCATATATATATATATATATATGGTTGACAGAACCAAGAGAAAGTCTACCGTGTCCTGTAAGCATAGAAATGTCACGTAAATGGTGATGTGGAAATGTGACATCGACAAATGATGAATTGTGATTGATAGAATGTGGTAGAAAGTTGTGTCAAATTTCATTCAATTTTAAATCAATTGGGAGGGATCCGGATGAAATTTGTGAGGGGGTTTTATGAAACATGTGAGAGACTTCTGTGAAATGTGAGGGGGCTTTATAAAAATTGTATATTTATGTAATTAATTATATGTTATTTATAAATTATGTTTAATAACTTGTGATATATTTTGTTTAGAGATAAAATAATTATATATTTGTGACCGTCTCATTTTTATCTACGTTTTGGTATAAATTATATTGTAATATGACACTTGTTTTAAAATTAGTATATTTTTAATTTTTTGTTATCAATCAATAGCAGTGGGTAGGTAATTCTTGGAACAATCTATATGTTTTTATATTCATTCCCTCTACGTACCATAGTCGATATAATAACTAATTTATTGGTCTTTCGATAAAAGAATTAAAAATATATTATTTTTTAAAATTATGTTTTATTAAGATAAAAATTTATATTAATAATAGACAAGATTTATAATAAACAAAGGTGTCTGTTAAATAGTTGGTGCACTCAAAATATTGTAAAGAATATATTATATTGATTTGTCATGGTTTAGTAATCTAATGTTATAAAATATTTAAAAATTTATATTTAAGCGTACTAGATAAATATACATGCATTAACTTAAAATTAAAAAAATCTTATTATAATAGAACTCAATTCAAATAACCAACATCAATCAATATAAAATTAAAGAATTATATATATATATATATATATATATATATATATATATATATATATATATATGAAGGATCAATACAAAACCTCTCTTATATAAATAACTTAAGGAACAATTATAAACCATCAGATCTATCAATCACGGGCTTAGATTTATATATATATATATATATATATATATATATATACACGTACATATATGTGTGTGTATTTGATAATTGGCATGCATCCGTATACATAAAAGGACATTTTTGAAATAACAAAAATCCACTACCCTGATATTTCTGATTTACGCGTTCTAACGTGATAACAGTGATTTTTCATTTGTGAAATATAATTTTATATTTTTTAAAGAGTGTGTATAAAAAGTATCAAATATAAAGATTTTATTTACTTACCCGAACACCGCACCGGTATAACACTAGTTTTTGGGTGGTTAATGACTTTGTGTTCATCGGTTCCAAATTTGGTGTGTAATTTTTGTATATTAGATTTGGTGTATAATTGTTCATCAAATTTGTAAAACCTAAGCATGTTATGTTGTATGCTTAGTTTACAAGTTTTTTTGATGAATATTAGCTGTTTTTTAAATGAATTTAGCTGTTCATGATCATTTTTATCTAGATGAATGTCGTTCTTCATCATTTTTTTTGAATTTCAGATGTGGACTTGATTTTAGAACGTTGGTTTTTAAACGTGGTTTTATGGAGTGATGAATGTTATAGAGACTATTATATACGCCCTTAACTACATTTAATAATTAATTACTATTATTTAGAAAACTCATTTATATCAACTAGATTTGATTAATCTAATGATTAAGAATTGTCTCTCACTCATCTTATATTTGTGTGTGTATATGCATGTGTGACGGTTTATTTAAGATAGTGCGAAAATATACTTCTAACATTCCTTTTTTAATCATATTGTTTTTCTTTTAAATGAAGAAACTAAAATAGCTAAGTGAGTTAAATTGATTGTCTACCTTCATTTAGTACCAGATGACTAATGCTGCCATGAGCAACTACATTGTTGCCCTTCACTACCACTACCACCACATCCAGAGTTCCACTGCCGACTACTGTCATATTGTACATATGCAACATTTTGGTAGAAAAAAAACTAAAAGCGGTCATTGTTGTAAACTAAGTCATGCTCATGTTTTTTGCTTGAGCAGGTGTGATGTATGTTAATTATTATTATATTAGTTTGCACATGTACAAGATTTCAATAAGTGTTCTCATTGTTGTGATGCATATAAGCAAAGTTTAAGTGAAAACCATAACTTTTTTAAAAAAAGTATAACAATGTAGATCTCAATTAAAAAAAAAGTACACTTTAAAGGTTTAATTCTTCAAAATGTATAAAAATGACACTCTCTACTAACAAAACAACCCTTCGGCTTTTGACACATCATAATTTTCTCAATACACTAGTCAATTCATGAAGATATCGGTGTAGAATTACATTTTGTGATGGTGTAAATATACAAATGATAAAAGTACTCTTTTTAATAAATCATTAATGATGTTAAAAATTGTCGCTAGAATTTTTTTTATATATTTATATATATATATCTATATCTATACTATATTATAAAGCATTTAAGCCATTGAAATCTCTTAATTTTAATTAATTTAAAATTAATAATTTACCCTTATTTAACCCTATAAGCAAACTATTATATAGAGTTAATTAGATTCTTAAATACCATTTTTATAACTAAACATTCTATAATAAATAATATTTAAAAAAGTCAAGTTAGTGCAAATTAATTCTTAACCTATATGATATTAAATACAAATTAAAAATTAAAAATAAAATAAAAAGAATCTTCATAAAAATAATAGTTTTAATATTTTATTATATAACACATATTTTAATTTAAGTATTAAAAAATACGTATAGCTAGAACTTATAAACTTAATAACATGTAACCTAAATTTATAGATATTTTCAGATTTTTTAAATGACTCATGTAATCAAAACAAAAGATTTAATTTATAATATATTTAATATTCTTATTGTTTCTCATTTTATTGTTTTTTAAAATTAATAAAAGAGTTATAAGGAAAAGAGAAATAAAAGAAATGGAATCATGAGAAAGAAAATAGATACATTGCGAACGAAAATTGTTCGATGTCATTATAATGCGTGATATAATAGTCTTACATTATTAAAAAAGGACATATTATCGAGTATAAATTATTTCTAGCCGTTGCATTGCACGGGTACTATACTAGTGTGTATATATATATATATATATATTTATTTTTGGATCAATAACATCAATGGTTCAGACTGTATTTTAAAATTTTGGACGGAGTGATATTTTCGTAATTCACATGTGATGTTTTTACAAATCACATGTGATTGTATACTGAATCATCTGATTGAATATTAAAATTTTAGAACTATATTTTTATATGTACTTTATTAAATACAACTCATATATATATATATATATATAAAATTAAAAACGATGGAGAATTTTATAAAAGGAAATTACAGAAAGTGAATTAATTAGACGCAGTACCAGGCGCAGTTTGTAGAAATTAAAACAGGCCAACCAGGCATGCAAGGTTAAATACACACGTACTAGCTACTGACGTAGTCAATTATCAATCAGGTCGATCGGTATAAATAAATTAAATATTGTTGCTGATGATGAATTACTTTTTCAGCTGTTAGTTGTTTCAAATAATGATCACAATTATTAATTGCCACGTACACATGCTGGCAATGAACTTTTGAGTTTAATACCAATTATATTACGCGTGCGTCATGGTTACAAAAACGTGTGTAGCTAGGTTAATTAATTAAACGATATATATATATATATATAGAGAGAGAGAGTAATTAGTTTCTGTTTTTGCACACGTATAGTACGTACTTACTAGCTACTCCATCCATCCATCCATAATATTGGAGCAGTAATAGTTGGTAGCTACGAATTAACCACGTACAATTGTTGCAATTGGCCTGGCCGGTGTATAAATTAAACTGTAGCATTGCTTTTCCTTATATAACTAAGCATATAGTCCTTTTCAACGTATAATCAAACTGCATCCATATATATATACACACACACTAGCTTGGGCTTTCCTTTTCAACTCTTAAGAACTGTTTAACTGCATGCTGTGTCCTTCATTGTCGATCATATCATAGATATATACTATATGTACCTAGAAATTCCTACATGCATGCATGTAAAACATACGTATATGTATATATAGTAAGAATAAGGTAGCTAGCTAACTAGGGTCTTTAAAATTAATTTCTCAACTTTATATATATATATATATATATATATTTGTTGAAAGATTATAACATAGATTAAGATCGATGGCGAGATCGGGTCGCGACGAGAAGAAGAAGAAGAAACAAAACGAGGGTAATGTGGTTGGAATAGGAGTGGGGTTGAAGAAAGGTCCATGGACACCTGAAGAAGACCGAAAGCTACTGTCTTACATCCAACAGTTTGGCCATGGAAGCTGGCGCTCTTTGCCTGCTAAAGCTGGTAATTAACTAATCATGTTATCTCATGCATGCATGCGCGCATATATGAATCTTAGAATACTAATCAATTATAGGCTATTTTTTTTATCAGTTTTACATGCAAAATAACAGCCACTTTATACACAGAAGCCCTGCACTTTCGTGATTAGAGAATGTAACAAGTAATTAAACTAATCATCCAAATCTTGAAATATGGTCACAGAGTAGTAGGGTGTTTTAAAATAAAGGACTAGATCGAGTATGGTGTCAAAATATAAACCTTTTTTATCGGCTAAATATATATATTTTTTATATGGCGTAGGCCTTAGGAGGTGCGGAAAAAGTTGTCGGTTGAGATGGACGAATTATCTGAGGCCAGATATCAAGAGAGGAAAGTTTAGTTTGGAAGAAGAAAGGACAATTATTCAACTTCATGCTCTTCTTGGTAACAGGTAATTAAGATTTGAACTAAACCAACAAGAAGTGGGAAAAGTCCTAGCTAGAGATTCTTGAATGGTTTGTTTTTAATGTAGCCTAAATATTTGTGTTTAGATGGTCGACTATAGCTGCTCACTTACCGAGAAGAACGGATAACGAAATCAAGAACCATTGGAACTCTCACATCAAGAAGAGGATGACGAAAATGGGTATTGATCCAATGACCCATAAGCCGAAGAGTGGCACCCAAGTACTCCTGGGCTCTAACCTAAACCACATGGCACAATGGGAGGCTGCTCGGCTCGAGGCGGAAGCTAGGTTGGTTCAGAAGCCCAAGAACAATCCAACCCAACTACCCTACCTTGTTACACCTTCCATCCATGAGCTCCAGAAACTAACACCCACAAAAGCTCCACCACCATCATATCTACCATGCCTTGATGTCCTTAAAGTATGGCAAGGAAACTTATGGTCAACTTATTCCATCAACAATGAGACTCTGCAATCACTCATTTCGACCTCAAATGTTTCGATCACAACACCCACAATGTCGATATCGAACCACGTTGATGTTAGCAATGGTTCATGTGATGAAGGTCATACCAAGAAACACAATGATCACATGAAAACACAAATGGGATCATTTGAGGTACTTGAGCATGTTAATGATGCAAATTTCATCAATATTGAAGATCCTGTGAGATCCCCCGATTTCTGGGAAGAATTTGTTGATGTTCTGGATGGTAGTTGGAATAGTTTATCCAATAACTTTGACATGATCTCGACGCCACCAGCTTCCCCAGTGTTCTAATAAATTATCCAGGCAAGCCAAGAATGGTAATAAATGACACGTACGTACAACGTGAGTTCATCAGATTGTGGCTTCGTTAAGTTATGTGTTAGGATATATATATATATATATATATATATATATATATATATATATATATATATATATAAAGAATGTAACACTAGCATGCATGGCTAAGACCTCGAGTCTAGATCAATAATAATTTTATATTTGGTTTATTAAATCAAACCGTTCTTAGTAAACCTGCGCAGAAAGCAAAAAGAATCTTGAATTGGTCATATGGTTATTTTTAAATTTTATATACCTCAAAACATGATCAAACAATTAAACCTAAAAGAACAAAAGCTAGAATAATGAAAAGTTGTACTCTCACAAATTTTTATGTTAAACTATAATTTTTAGATTAACTAAAAAACATATGATAATTATAATTACTACTTTAAGTCGTTGTTTGTTTTTTTTTCATAATACGATCTTATTTTTTTAAACATTTGTGGAGGGCATACATATAAAAAATTGTTTGTTTATAATAAGTAAAAAGAACTTTAAAGATCTTATTTTATCTTATCTTTGTAAGTGATTAAATATTACTTATCTTTTGTATACTTTTTAACTTAAGTCACATCTTCTCTTGCAAACATATAATAAAATATAAGTTTTGTATACTTTTTAACTTAAGTCACATCTTCTCGTGCAAACATATAATAAAATATAAGATATTTTATATTTTTTAAACAAATAGCATCTAGCTAAGTCTCTTCTCTATTAAGTTATACTTTTAACTATTTAATTATAACTTATTTTGTTAAGTTATACTTTCTTATTATGATTTTTTACGCCAATGCTTTTAGTTCTTGGACATATATTAGAAGCCATGTGTCCAAAAAGGTCATGTAAGTGCTTTTTAAAAAAAAAACAAAGTTACATCAGACTTTGCAAGTAAACATACGTAGGAGACGAAGTAATAGCTTGGATCATGGTTCGATGGATGTTAGTAGATCGAGATGTTATAGCACTCGCTAGCTTGGATAATGGTATAGATCGATTTATAGTATTTATTTGTTGTGTGTGTATACACACACACATATATATATATATATATTGAAAAGATTATTGGAGAATCATTTTTATTACAAGTATCGAGAGTACCATTTGTAACCGCAATTAATGCTTATTAATAGGAGTATTTTGGTATTTTATATAAATTTCCAACCGTAAATTACGTCCGGATAAGTTGTCATTAAAGATCAAGTCTTGATTTTCCTAGAATACCACTCATTAATGCATCATTAATGAGCCATCATTTGTATTTGTCATTGATTTATTTTAATCAAGTGACAAGATTGGTTCTCATGGTACTTGCAATTAAAACGGTTCTCAAATAAACCATCCATATTATATATATATATGTGTGTGTGTGTGTGTGTATGTAGGGTTAAATGCACCGAAATGTATTGAATTATGTCCATTTTAATATTTTGTGTAATGAACTATATTTTGTTCGTAAAAATAAATTAAACTACCGAAATTTTCAATTAAAGTAATATAACCTTCTATTGAGGGTTACCCAGTTATCTTGATTTTTTTAATATTTTATTACTATTTTACTATTATTATTATTATTATTATTATTATTATTATTATTATTATTATTATTATTATTATTATTATTATCCCATCCTTTTCATGATGGAGGCTTAAATCCAAAAGTGAATGCCACCAAAAGGGGCTTAAATTTGTTGACATGAAACCAACTATGAAGAACAAGTGAAGAAATAACATGAAGAACAACCACCGCTTGACAACCTCCTTCATCTTCGACCACCACCGCCGCTAGCCTCATCCTTCATCTACAACCATCACCGCCTCCTCTACCGCCTCACAATCTCATACAAAGTCTTCAACCACCATCGCCGCCGCCATCACCTCCGACTTCAACCACTACCGCTATTTAGGGTTTTCTTGGTTCGTATTCGACCACCACCGCCACCTCCATCTTCAAGCACTTCGATGCTTAGGTTTTGTTTAGGGTTTTCGATTTCCGTTCTATTCATTCAAAAATCGATTTGTATGATCATTTTCATTTGTGATTTAATTTTTGTTTATTTGTTTGCTTAAGGTTTTTGATTTGTTCAACCTGCTTAGGTTTTGCTTTGCATGAACATCCGCACAAATGAATGTTCTTGAAGACAAAGTAAGGAGATGGTGGTTGCGGTGTGAGTGGCTGAACATAGTCTTATGACTGATGTACGATTACTCCTCGATTACCATTCATACATCATCAATTAGGGTTCTTTGAGAATTTTCAAATGGGTTTTGTCAACGCATCTTCAAAGTTTATCTCGTTTTTAGGATTTTCGTTTCACATATGTTTTTAGGGCTTCATTTTCGTTTCAGATCTGTTTGTGGTGGTTGAATGTTTTTAATGTTTTCGTTCAGATCTTTTTTGTGGTGGTTGAATATTTTTAGGGTTTTCGTTTCAAATCTATTTTGTGGTGGTTAAATGTATTTAGGGTAGTAGTGTGGTGTTGAAGATGAGGGAGTTGGTGGTTGTGGTGTTAAAGATGGAAGGCAGCGGTAGTGGTTGCAGGTGTTGGAGTTGGTGGTAGAAGAAGAAGGTGGCGGTGGTGGCGGTTGAAGGTGGTAGCGGTAGTGGTGGTTGAAGGTGACGGAGTTGGTGGTGTTTGAAGGGGAAGAAGATGATGGTGTGGTGTTTGCCCAGATGTTCATCCTATTCATGTTCATGTATAATAATAATAGTAGTAGTAGTAGTAGTAAAATAGTAATTAAATAATTAAATATTAAAAAAAATCAAGATAACCGCGTAACCTTCAATAGAAGTTACATTACATTAATTGAAATTTTGGGTAGCTTAATTTATTTTTGTGAACAAAGTATAGTTCATTACACAAAATATTAAAATTGACATACTTTAGTAAATTTCGGTGCACTTAACTCTATAGATTATCGTATATATAAGGGACGGTTCAAACGAGAACTGTTTTTTTTACGAAAACCAATTATAGCCATTGATAAAAAAAGATGGAGAGTCCATATTAAAAAATCGTTAATGGATAACCTTAAATTAATCAAACTTATCCTTAATTTGGACATTTTTACAATACCTCCACTTTTTTTAAACTAATATATCTATCAAATGAAAAGGTGTTAAATTACGAAAACTATACCAAATTAACGAAAAAATTATTCTCTTTAATTTGAGACCGATTTTGCTACATTTTTTCGGGAAAAAAAACTCGCGTTTGCTAGGTTTTTTAACACATGTGAATCTATTTCCATATGTACATATCTACATCTGTACCGAAAACCCGAACTTGTATTTGTTGGTTTTGCTAAGCCAACCGCTGCAAAGCTTCATTAATGACCGATCGATCGTTTTACCTCTAACCTACTCCATGGGCATAGAATTGGGCTTTAATTTTTTGCTGAGTGAATTTGATTTGTTTTTGGGTTGATGGATTTGCTTATGTGTCAGTTTCTATCTCTAGAATAGAAATGTGAAGTTGATGATTATTTGTTTAGGGTAAGATCAGATCTTTCATTATATATAGGTGTGCCGAGATTTTGAATGCAAGTTTGATTTGGAAATTATGTAGAAAAATAAAATAAATAAAAAATAATATTATAATACACAATGGGGAAATATGAGAGTACGTACGTGATAGTTAAGTGCTGCTAAAAAATGTAGTTAAGAAAGCAGACCATTCGGCCTTTTCCATTAAAAATAAAAAAACGCGATAGTGCTTCTTGTAATTCTAGCCTAAAAAAAGTTGGTTAGCTAAAATATAAATTAGACGGAATATGGTTCCCCTTATACGCAATTACCTCTTTCAGATAAGTTCAAATGCAATATATATATATATATATATATATATATATATATATAATATTAAATAAAATAAAAAAACAAGAACACTACACGAGGTAACCTATAAGGGCTGCTCGCCTGCTCCGGACATAAGGAAATACAGAATGAGTAATTCGTTTTGCAAGTAAATGATCATGCTATCACCACCTTGCTGGACAATTTTTGTGTGTGACAAACATACCCTTTTCCATTATAAATGACAACAAATACAATGATTGGCAAATAATAGTTTTCGTAATTCTCATACGAAAAAAAGTTCTCATTTAAACCGCTCCATATATATATATATATATATTGTTGTGAAAAATATGCTTATAAATATATCCTCTTTTGTTGACACAAAAATATACAACTTGTTTATATAATTGTATGTATTAACATTAACATATGTGCACATATACATATATATATATTCAATCAAATATATTCTCATCTATAATCTACAAAACAAGCTTCATCAAATGGCCAAGCTCCAATCGTCAAGATCCGAGTTCAAGTAAAAGCCGATGTTGAAGCCTCCTACAAATAAACGTTCAAAGTTTATGAGCTTACAAAATAAATAATTAAATGAGTTCAAGTTTTTATAAAATAATTTCTATAAAAAATTTTATAAAAATTGAGAAATTTTTATAAAATCACAAGCTTGGTAGTCAAAGCAAATGAATTCCTATTTTGGCAAATACTAAACATAATCTTCTATTGAAATAAGCCAAAACCATATTTAGCAAAAGGAATCTCTCAAAGAGGTAAACTTCCAACATGCTTTGTGCATTTGGTTTCTAAACTACCATTTTTATGATTAAATTCAAACTTAAGAAGTATGACACTAACCCAACTTTTCTTAAGCTTCTTTTCAGTGCATTTTTATGGTAAAAATGGGTTGTGTGTGGTTTTGGTAAAAGCCCAACGTCTATATGCACAAAGCTCAAAAATCTCCAGCAGGCCGACGGTCGATGCCACGGTCGACCGTGGATCGACCGTGGATCGTCTGAACACTTTTTGAGCATCAAACTTTTTCCTTATTTAAAGCAACTCAAGTCTTGTGTTTAACTCACCTCTTGCAATCTGAAAAAACACAGAATACATAAAAATCTTGTGAGCTCATATTCCTTGATAATTCAATCTTTCAAGATCAAGAATCAAGCAAGAGTGAAAGTCTTCAAGTTCATATACTTCATTACATCCATATACATTTGTAATAGTGTGAGGATAATCTCTAGCCTATAAAATTAGAGAGAAGTGAGGATCAACTCTAGCCTTTCCAATTAGAGTGAAGTGAGGTTTATCTTAACCTTGTTTGCAAGAGTGAAGTGTAATTCTTGTAAGCTAAAGAAAGAAGTTGTAAAAGGTTTATCTCTACCTTCAAAGAGAGAAGATAGTGGAGCAACTCTTGGTGGGTGAGGCCAAGGAGTGGATGTAGAGCAAGGTTGTTAACCCTTGCTTGAACCACTATAAATCATTGTGTCCAAACTATTTCATTGGTGATATCTTCCTTCCCTAAACTCTTTAATTAATTGCAAATATTGTTAAATACTTCAAAAAGTGGGCATATAACCTATTCACCCCCCCTCTAGGTTCTAACAATTGGTATCAGAGCAAGTTGCTCTACATAATTTTTGAAAAGTCGTTTTAAATCTTCTAAAATTTTTTTTCAAAAATTTTTGAGTTGACAAAATGGGACAAAATTATGTAGAGGGGAATTCTATGGTTAGACCTCCACTTCTTGAAGAAGAAGGGTTTTGTTATTGGAAACAAAGATTCATGACTTATGTCAAAGCTAAAGATGTTGATCTTTGGGATATTATTGAAGAAGGGGATTATGTACCAAAAACCTTTGATTCCAAACAAGATGCCTTTGTTCCACTTCCTAAAGAAAAATGGGATCAAGAGGATAAGAAAATGGTTTCTAAAAATTTTGAGGCAAAACTGTTTCTTTACAATGCTTTGCCTAGAAAAGAATTTGAAAGAGTATTTATGTGTGAAAGTGCAAATGCTATTTGGAAATCTCTTGTCACCACACATCAAGGAAATGCCCAAGTTCTAGATAACAAAATTGAATTACTTGTGCAACAATATGAACAATTTCAAATACTAGATGATATGAAAATTGATGAAGCTTTTGCAAAGTTTAATACTATTGTTACTAGTCTCAAGTCACTTGGGACTACTTACTCTAACAAAAAGATTGTAAGAAAGTTTCTTAGGGCTCTTTCACCAAAATGGAGGGCAAAGGTGACGGCTATTGAGGAGTCAAAAGATTTGAACATACTTCAAATGGATGAGCTAATAGGAAATCTCAAAGTGTATGAAGTGATCATGCAAAAGGATGATGAGATTGCCAAGCTAAAGAAAGAGAAGAGCAAGTCCATTGCACTTAAAGCCAAACATATCAAAGATTCCTCTAGTGATGAAGGAGATGAAACAAATAGTGATGAGGATGAAGAATATGCCATGATGGTGAGGAACTTTAAAAAGTTCTTCAAAAGAAAAGGCAAGCATGTGAAAGCTCCATTTGATCCTAAGAAGTACAAGCAAGCCATGGATGCCAAGAAAGAAAAGAAATCATCTAGAGAATGCTATGGATGTGGAGACTCTTCACATCTCATAAGTGATTGTCCAAAGGTAGCTTCAAAGAAAAAGGAAAATCACAAAGCCTTCCTAGGAGGTGCATGGAGTGATAGTGGTGATGAAAACCAAGAAGAAAAATGTCTCATGGCCTTTGAGACAAGTGAGGTACACTCCGATTCTAGCTACTATAGTGACAATAATGGCCATCAATATGATCAATTATGTGATTTTAGCTCAAAAATACTTACTAAAAATGAGGAGTTAAAAAATGAGAATAAAAGTTTGAAAAAGGAAAATATCAAATTGAAAAATGAAAATGATGACTTAGTTATAAAGATAAAAGATCTAGAAAACAAAATTGCATCTCATACACATACAAGCATAAAAGATTTGGAGAGTAAGCTAAAAACAAACTTGGATACAACCACACTGTCAAAATTTGAGAATAGTTCAACAAAGTTAGATGAAATGTTAAAGATTCAAAAATCATCAAAAGATAAGGGTGGCATTGGATTCTCTGGGCACTCAAACAACATGCCAATAAGTCACTTGAAAACCATCCAATTTGTGAAAGAACAAGGGAAAGAAAAAATCCAGGACCTCCACGGTCGACCCACGGTCGATACCGTGCATCGACCGTCGGGTCACTGGAATTTTCAAAAGAACAAAAATGTAAACATTGTCTCTAGCTCTTCCACTTGTATGCCCAAGGTTGCAAGTAATGAGTTAATGAGAAAGTTTTATACTCCAACAACAAAGCATGGACTTGGATTCAAGAAACCTAAATCAAATGTGACTCAAAAACCAAAATACTCTCAATCCATAAACCCTAAGAACACATGGTATTATAAAAGTTTTAGAATCACACAAAGATGGATTAGAATAGGAGTTTTTGATGCTAACCATCCAGGACCCATGAAACATTGGGTACCAAAAGCTTGAATGAAAACTTCATATGTGTAGGGCTGCAATAAAAGTGAGAATATGTCTCATGAATGGATTCTTGATAGTGGTTGTTCAAAACACATGACCGGTAATAGAGAACTCTTCACCTCATACAAGGAGTATGATGGAGGACATGTTGTGTTTGGAAGCAATCTAAGAGGAAAGGTGATTGGTAAAGGTAACATTCTTCATGACAATATCAAATTCTTGAATGTTGAGCATGTTAGTGGTTTAGCTTACAATTTAATAAGTATTGGTCAACTATGTGATAAAGATCTAAATGTTAAATTCACCAAACATGAAAGCTTAATATGCAAAGATGATAAAGTTTTAGTAAAAGGTGTTAGGAGAAATGGACTATATACATGTAGACTTGGTGATAATCCTAACACACAAGTATGTCTTGCATCTATAATTGATAATTCAACATTATGGCATAGAAGACTAGGTCATGCCAACATGAGACTACTACAAACGTTGACTAGAAATGAGCTTGTTAGAGACTTACCAAATATTAAATTCGATAATCATTTTTGTGATGCATGTAAAATAGGAAAACAAGCACATTCATCTCATAAATCTAAAAATGCTATAACTACAAAACGATGTCTTGAACTATTGCATATGGATCTTTTTGGCCCTTCATCAATTCAAAGTTATGGGGGAAACTTCTACACACTAGTTGTTGTAGATGACTTTTCTAGATATACATGGACACTATTTTTGAAAAACAAAAATGAAGCTTTTGACAAATTTAAAACTCTTGGCAAGAAAATTCAAAACCAATTTAGTTGTACGATCATTTCAATTCGTACCGACCATGGAAGAGAATTTGACAATGAAGCACAATTTGGAGAATTTTGTGAAAAACATGGAGTGTCTCATAACTTTTCGGCTCCTCGCACTCCCCAATCAAATGGGGTTGTTGAAAGGAAAAATAGGACTTTACAAGAAATGAGTAGGACAATGCTAAATGAACAATCCATTCCACAAAAGTTTTGGTGCGATGCGGTCTCAACGGCTACATACATCCTAAATAGAGTCTTGATTAGACCAATGCTAAATAAAACACCCTATGAAATCATCAAAGGTAGAAAACCATCCTTAGGACATCTTAAAGTATTTGGTAGTAAATGCTATATCCTTAATACCAAAGACTACTTGACAAAATTTGATCCTAAAGCATATGAGGGTGTCTTCTTAGGATACTCCTTGAATAGTAAAGCCTATAGAGTATTAAACAAATCCACTATGGTGGTGGAGGAATCCCTTAATGTCACATTTGATGAATCTCCACTTCCTCCTAAGACTCAACCCTTAGTAGATGATGACAAATTAGAAGAAGAAGCCATAGAACAACAACTCTCAAAATTAGACATAAATCATCATAGTGTTCAAATCCCAATAATAGATAACAAAACCACAAGTAATGAAAATGAAATTAAAGAAAATAGGAACCATCCAATAACTCAAGTCATAGGAAACTTGAATCAAAGACTCACTAGATCCCAAGCCCAAAACCTTAATACTTTCTTTGCCTTTGTGTCACACATAGAACCCAAAAATATTAAAGAGGCAATTAAAGATGAAAATTGGGTAATGGCAATGCAAGAAGAGTTAAATCAATTCACTAGAAGCCAAGTTTGGGACTTAGTACCTTTACCTAGTGGTCACACAATAATTGGAACTAAATGGGTTTTTAGAAACAAAGTTGATGAAAATGGAAATATCACTAGAAACAAAGCTAGACTAGTAGCCCAAGGATATAACCAACAAGAAGGAATAGATTATGATGAAACCTTTGCTCCGGTTGCTAGATTAGAATCCATAAGGATTCTACTTGCTTATGCTTGTGCTCAAAATTTTAAACTATATCAAATGGATGTCAAAAGTGCTTTTTTAAACGGGTTTATAAATGAAGAAGTTTATGTATGTCAACCTCCCGGTTTTGAAGACCCCATTCATCCATCTTATGTATATAAACTTAGAAAAGCATTGTATGGCCTTAAACAAGCTCCCAGAGCTTGGTATGATAGATTAAAATCATTCTTGTTGAAAAATGAATATAATATGGGTAAAGTTGATAATACATTGTTCACAAAGAAAAGAAAAGATGACATCTTGCTTGTACAAATTTATGTGGATGATATCATATTTGGATCAACATGCCAAGACTTGTGTGATGAATTTTCAAAACTTATGCATAATGAATTTGAAATGAGTATGATGGGTGAATTGAATTACTTTCTTGGACTTCAAATAAAACAATATGAAGATGGTACATTCATAAACCAACAGAAGTATATTAAAGACATGCTTAAAAAATTCGATTTCGAAAATGTGAAACCAATGAGTACACCTATGGCTACAAACACACACTTGACACAAGATGAAGAGGGTGAAAGATTTGATAGTACAAGATATCGTGGTATGATCGGGAGCTTGCTTTATCTAACGGCAAGTCGTCCCGATATTATGTATAGTGTATGTGTGTGTGCTCGTTTTCAGGAAAATCCAAAGAAATCACACTATGAGGCCGTCAAACGAATATTCCGATACATTAAAGGAACAATCAACTTGGGATTGTGGTATCCAAAGTGGAGCGGCTTAGATATAATATGCTATGCGGATTCGGATCTCGGTGGATGTTACTTGGATAGAAAAAGTACAAGTGGAGTATGTGCCTTTATTGGAATGGCACTTACCTCATGGTTCTCGAAAAAGCAAACATCCGTTGCCTTGTCAACAACCGAAGCCGAATATGTAGCCGCCGGAAGAGCATGCGCTCAGGTCTTATGGATGCAACAATCTTTATTGGACTATGAGGTACATCTATCCGGAATTCCTATTATGTGTGATAATAAAAGTGCCATTGATTTAAGTAAAAATCCTGTATTGCATTCAAGAACTAAACACATCGAAATTAGACATCACTTTCTACGTGATAATGTGCAAAAAGGCAATATAAGCTTAGAAAAAGTTACGTCATGTGAAAATATTGCTGACATATTCATTAAACCACTAAAAAAATGAAGTATTTGACACATTAAGACTTGGTTTGGGAATGATGGAACATGTACCTTAAGAGATAAACACCAAAAAAAAAAAGGCTATCCAGTGGCTCCACGGTCGAACCACGGTCGATACCATGTATCGACCGTAGGGGCACTGCCAAAAGTTTGAGAAACACGCGGTCGATACCACGGTCGACCGTGTCTCGACCGTCGGGGAACTGCCAAAAGTTTGAGGAACACGCGGTCGATACCACGGTCGACCGTGTATCGACCGTTATACACCTGACGAAATTTAACCCTACCTTCCCCTTTTCCTCTCTCTTTCCTCCCACTTTCATCCTCCTCATCTTCCTCATCAAACCCTAGCCGCCATTCTCTAAAAAGCTTAAAAAATAAAAACAAATCATTACAAGCAAAATTATTCACTTACGGTCGAAGGCACGGCTCTGCTCACGGTCGATCTACGGTTGAACACGATTTCCTCCTTCCTTCACGGTCGATCCACGGTCTTCTCTCTCTCAAAGGTAAAATTTTTTTTCTTTCTTCTTCATCTCCTTAGGATTCTATTCAATTTTTTTTTGCAGCAATGAATCATGTGTATCTCAAGATTTCTGTTATTTTTTTCATGATTAGGCTTGATTTTGGGAAGATTTTTTGGTAATTTTTGTTATAAATGGCTTAAGGATGATAAAGTAGACTTTGTTTGGGTTTGGTTTCACTTTTGTAGTAGTTTTCTTATACATAGGGTTGTTGATGTATCTTAAAGTAATAAAATCAGAGCTTTCAAAAAGGAAAAACAAAACCAAAAATTTTGAAAATCGTCTGGCGGTCGATATTACGGTCGACCGTAACTCAACCGTAGCGATTGTACAAAAATCCAGCACAACCACGGTCGATACACGGTCGATACCGTGAATCGACCGTTAACAATCTGGAAATTTTTGAACTCTTCATCTTTTCGTATTTCAACTATTAATGCTCAAATTCACTTTATTCATGCTTCATATACTCCAACAAACACTTGACATCGCGTGATTCATCAAAATTTTCAAAATTTTCTCACACCTAGGACACAACCACATCGCATGGACATATTCTCAAAGAGTTTGCTATATTTTTTTAAGCACACTTTCAAATATGTCTCATCTACATTGAAATATCATATATCTAGTTATAAATTTCCAAAACCAAACTCTTTTTTGTATCATGACTAGATAAATTGAACATGTCGTACACATTAGGCACACACTAGCCCTAATACTATATATTTGTACTTAATCATATAATTATTGTCTCTATAGATAATCATGCCACGTGCTCGCACATCGGCTTCAAGAAAACCCGACAACCCTACCCCTCGTCAATCCGCCAATGCTCTAAAGAAACGGGCCATAAACGAGGGTCGTGTAGTTGCGGTCAATCAACTTGACCAATATAGGACCCAAGCCACCTTTGAGGCTATTGGGTGGACTATTTTCCTTTCTCTCTCAAATGTCATTTATAAAAATCGTCTCTATGAATTTTATGCCTCCTTCATCTATAATGAGGATGATGAAGTAATCACCTTCAACATTGAAGGTAAGGACTTTACCTTCACCCTTGTCCAACTAGGTAGGATTCTACACATCCCATCCTCCGGCCTCAAATACTATCATACCGGTCATAGCCTCACAAACCTTCCAACCGCCTTCACCATTCCTGAAATCATTGGGTCAATTTGCAAACCAAATGTTCCCCACACCACAACCAATCTTTTCGGAAGAGATCTTCTTCCCGAATGTGCCGTTTGGAACAAAATCATTGATTCCAATATCTTTCCCAAATCTGGGAATCATTCTGAAATAAGTGCTATTCAAGCTGTTCTTCATTCTCTTAAAACGGGGATCGAGATTAACCTCACGCACATTCTTGCTAAACGCATGAGTGGTCTCGTGACAAGTCGTAGGGATCTTCCCTATGGCCGTCTTCTATCTCTTCTTTTTACGAATCTACCGGATGTTTCTCGCATTGTCTCAACTCCGGGATCCTCCATGCCCATCGACCTTGCGACACTTCGCAAGATGTCTTCCCATAAAGGGAAGAAGCGAGCTCATTCATCATCCTCTGGAGATACGGAAGCCGAAATTGACGCATTCACCTTTGGTGAAGAGGAGGAGGGTGAAGAGGAGGGTTCAATTCCTCCGGATCACGGCATGGTTGAAGGCTCTACCAACGAAAGAATTGTTGCACTCAATCGCAACATCAACGAGTTGCGGAATGAAACCCGATCTCTACGGAAGGAAGTTAAAGGGGTAAAAGGGATGCTGCGGTCAATCATGAATGCACTTAGGTGCAATGCCGGGACACACGGGGGTGAACCATCTTGATTTTCTATGGTTGAATGGATTGTAAAAACAATTATTTTTATTTTTATTTTTATTTTCTTAACCGAACATTAACTATTGCAACAATCGGTATTTTCTATATCTTATGATTGCTTGTTGCCTTAATCTATTAGATTGCTATTTCTTTACTACATCTTGCTATGGACATCTTACATTATGCTATTTGCTATTTGGGTTATGATAATTGCATGATTAGAATATTGTTCATACTCACATTTCCTTGGCAAGCTTTTGGTAGTATTTCCATTTACCTCAAGGAGTGGAGTTCTCACATCAAGGGGGAGCTTATGTCAAGGGGGAGTCTCCTTTTTATTAAAGACAAAAAAGGGGGAGAAGATAAAAGAATATAGAAGATAGTAATATATAGAAGATAGTAGAATATATACATATATATATGTATATATGCACATGTTAACATGTTAAAGTTATATATACAATTCTTATACAAGTTATAAATTTTTGTCTTCAACAAAAAGGGGAGATTGTTGGGAAAAATATGCTTATAAATATATCCTCTTTTGTTGACACAAAAATATACAACTTGTTTATATAATTGTATGTATTAACATTAACATATGTGCACATATACATATATATATTCAATCAAATATATTCTCATCTATAATCTACAAAACAAGCTTCATCAAATGGCCAAGCTCCAATCGTCAAGATCCGAGTTCAAGTAGAAGCCGATGTTGAAGCCTCCTACAAATAAACGTTCAAAGTTTATGAGCTTACAAAATAAATAATTAAATGAGTTCAAGTTTTTATAAAATAATTTCTATAAAAACTTTTATAAAAATTGAGAAATTTTTATAAAATCACAAGCTTGGTAGTCAAAGCAAATGAATTCCTATTTTGGCAAATACTAAACATAATCTTCTATTGAAATAAGCCAAAACCATATTTAGCAAAAGGAATCTCTCAAAGAGGTAAACTTCCAACATGCTTTGTGCATTTGGTTTCTAAACTACCATTTTTATGATTAAATTCAAACTTAAGAAGTATGACACTAACCCAACTTTTCTTAAGCTTCTTTTCAGTGCATTTTTATGGTAAAAATGGGTTGTGTGTGGTTTTGGTAAAAGCCCAACGTCTATATGCACAAAGCTCAAAAATCTCCAGCAAGCCGACGGTCGATGCCACGGTCGACCGTGGATCGACCGTGGATCGTCTGGACACTTTTTGAGCATCAAACTTTTTCCTTATTTAAAGCAACTCAAGTCTTGTGTTTAACTCACCTCTTGCAATCTCAAAAAACACAGAATACATAAAAATCTTGTGAGCTCATATTCCTTGATAATTCAATCTTTCAAGATCAAGAATCAAGCAAGAGTGAAAGTCTTCAAGTTCATATACTTCATTACATCCATATACATTTGTAATAGTGTGAGGATAATCTCTAGCCTATAAAATTAGAGAGAAGTGAGGATCAACTCTAGCCTTTCCAATTAGAGTGAAGTGAGGTTTATCTTAACCTTGTTTGCAAGAGTGAAGTGTAATTCTTGTAAGCTAAAGAGAGAAGTTGTAAAAGGTTTATCTCTACCTTCAAAGAGAGAAGATAGTGGAGCAACTCTTGGTGGGTGAGGCCAAGGAGTGGATGTAGAGCAAGGTTGTTAACCCTTGCTTGAACCACTATAAATCATTGTGTCCAAACTATTTCATTGGTGATATCTTCCTTCCCTAAACTCTTTAATTAATTGCAAATATTGTTAAATACTTCAAAAAGTGGGCATATAACCTATTCACCCCCCCTCTAGGTTCTAACATATATATATATATATATCGATCCTTTCCTATTATTTTGCTTGTACATGTATTATAAATAGTGGAATACATATCTTTTGATGTTCTCTAGAGATATGATTTATAACAAACCTTATATGGTATCAACCAAATATCGATCCTTTCTCTCCTAGGTTACCACCGCCCCTCATCCTCCTTGCTTTCATGGTTGCCGGCTCCACCTCTAGTGATACCGGCCTTCCTCTTGCAACCATTCTTCATATGTTAACCATTAAACATTTAAACTCTCTTCACCTTCTTTGGGAAAGTAGATTCCCCTTATCTTTTCTTATCAAAACCTTTTTGGTCATGTTGATGACACCTTAGCCGCCCTTCACACAAGCATCACCATTGATGGCAAAGTTTCTCCAATACCTGAAATTACTACCCAACAAGAAGCAAACCTAGAGAGCCCTCGTCATTCTTCAAACATCCTTTACCGAAGAAATCATGGTTGAAGTTCTCACCCTCTCTTCTGCCTATGAAGTCCGGTGTGCTCTGGAATCCGCTTATAGCCATGCCTTTGTCAATTATGAATCTTTGAGACTCTCTTTGTCAATTACGAAAAGGTGCTTCTTCCTTCTCTGAATCAAATGTTGTTGGTTCCAAATGGGTATTTCCCACCAAATTAGTCTGACGGCTCCATTGAAATATAAAGTATTTTTATGGCCTAAGGGTTCACTCAAATTCCAGGTCTAGATTATTCTCACACGTTTAGTTCGGTTGTGAAGGCCTCTACGCTTCGTATTGTTCTCTCACTTGTTATTCTCAACAAATGGTCACTTCACCAAATAGATGTAAAGAATGTTTTTTTGAATGACCATCCGAAAGAAACTGTCTTTATGGAGTAGCCTTCGGGTTTTGTTGATTCGCGATATCCAAACCATTTTTGTCATCTTAAAAAGGTTATCTATGGTCTAAAGTTGCACCACAGGTTTCGTTTCAACGGCTTAGCTCATTTCTAGGGCAATTTGGATTCATCGGGTGCAATTGAGCCGATACATCCCTTTTTGTGAACATGGCACGTGCATTTTCTACCTTCTTGTTTACATGGATGATATTATTCTTACAGGCGAAAATGTAGATTTCATTGCACAGTTTATGTCTAGCCTACACAAGGAGTTTGCAATCAAGGATCTTGGTAGATTAAATTATTTTTTGGTTCTTGAGGTATCTTACACCACCAATGGTTTGTTTCTTACACAAGCTAAGTACGCTCATGATATTCTATCGCGCGCCGGATTACTTGATACTAAATTAGTTTTTATGCCTTTCACCACGTCTGCATATTTCACTAGTCATGGTGATGTTTTCTCAGAACCAACCTTCTATCTCTCACTTGTTGGTGCTTTACAATACTTAACGATCACTCGCCCATATTTGTCCTATGCAATAAATTGAATGAGCCAATTCCTTCATGCCCCTACCATGGATCACTTTCAAGCAGTTATGTTAAGGGCACTTTATCCTTTGGTCTCACTTTCAAGCGACCTTTTAACATCTCTCTCATTTCCTACTCCTATGCTGACTGGGCTTGTTGTATAATTAAGACACGTCGATCAACATAAGGCTACTCCATTTTTCTTGGTGGTAATATTTCTTGGAGTGCTAAAAAGCAACCAACGATGTCGCGCTCTACTTTTGAATCTGAGTACCGTGCAACGACAAACACCACTTTTGAAGTTGTATGGGTCACTCATCTTCTTCGTGGTCTTCCTGTTTCCACGTCTACATCATCGACGGTCCTATGTGATAATAAGAGTGCCTTATTCTAAAGCTAGAATCCGGTCTCCCACAAGCGCGTGAAACACATCGTATTGAGTATGATTTCTTTCGCGAGCTTGTCTCCTCTGGACGATTTATAATTTGGTTTGAGCCTACTAATCATCAACTATCGGATCACCAAGAGTTTACCTCGGACCGTTGTTTGAACATTTATTTCGTTGCAAGCTTTGTGTTGGCTTTGTTGTATATCCTTTTCTATTATGTTGCTTGTTACATGTATTATAAATAGTGGAATATATATCGCTCCATATTCATTAGAGATTCATAACAAACCTAATAACAATGCTAGTAAAGTAATAATAATGTTTACTTAAGATTAGAAATTAATCTCTTTGAGATGTTCGGTGATCACCTCAATTTATATACAGTCATAAACTCATAATACAAATATTATTTCTAAAAATACACCTACGGCTAACTCATATAACTAGCAGAAAAATGTTGGGTTCTAACTAGTTGACCACTCATGGTGATACGAGCACGTCGCTATTGGGATTAATAGCCTTGTCGCTATTGGGATTAAGAGCTTACTTATAGTTTATCTGGCGGTCTTTATTTGTTAATTATGTTACATGCAAAGGTGCCTTTGAGGAGTGCAGAAGGTGTGACCGTACCAAACCCATGTTTCAGAGGACCCAAATTTTTATATACATAAATGTTATAATTTTTCAAAGCTCACTTAATAAAAATAGAAATACTAGGAATCTTATATTTAAATAATTATAATATAAATACTATGAGAGTTTATATTAGGGATTTGATAACAAAGATCTTAAGTAATGTTGTAGTCATGATAAAGTTGCACTTAGGTACGATGGATAATTAGATTTTGATGCAAATGATTTTTATAAGAAGTTAAAGTTGTTTAACAATTATTTATTTCGTGAAACTATCAAACCTAACAAGTATTTTAAAACTTAAGTTATTGAAGTCTTACTTAATGTTTAGAATGTCACGAGAATGAATTATTGGATTGAAAATAATAGTTATTAAGAACGATATTTTGAATGGTATTGGTTATGATATGTTAATTCAAAACTTTGTTTCTAATAATGCTAATAGACTTTTACGATTCAAATAATTATGTAGTATAAAATATTTACACTACGTTTCTTTTGTTTTAGTTAATGCATGATATCGTAGTTCACTAAATTCTTGCTTATATATGTCTGTGTATAAAATGGGTCCAAATTTTCTATTCGCACAAGGCTTTAAAAATTCAAAGAGACGCCCCTGGTTCCATGCATTTAATTAGGATGATAGCGGCGTACATTTGCTTTTAGGTTAATTTTTCTTGAACAACTAAACATACCCATCCATAAAATTCTACACTTTTTACCTGTTTAGGTTGAAGTTTGGAGATATACAGTGCAGTCATGTTAATTAAGTTCCAGTCATAGTTGCTTGAAGTTAGCAGATAGTGCAGTAATGTTAAGTACAATATTTAAAGTCTTCATTTTCGTATTTATGCATTTTAATTTTGCGTTTTTAATCAAGAAGAAAATAGTTAAAATTTTGTGTTTTGTAGGAGACTTAAACCTCGAATTGACTTTTATCTGGAAATTTTAATCATCTCGAATCAATGTCTATCACTGGTGCTTTCATCCGGTTGAAGGAAATATAGCCAAACTCCTATCACTTTTGCCGCCTTCAACATCCGGCTAGATGCCCTCACCGCCCACGTTACTAACCACACTAGTTCTACCATCACTCACCTTGCTAAACAAACCACCACTACGGCCAACCTAGTCACCACCATCATTAACACTAAACATAACCACTGCAACATGCTCCACCAAAAGCAAACCGCCTCCACCAATTATTGTTGCTGCCATCACCAATCCCTACCTTAAGACTCCGGTCAAAACCCGCCTTTACCTTCACCACCACCAAGTGGGCAATCAAGTTCCACACACGCCAACAACTTACCAAGTTTCACCGCCCGACTCCACCGCAACAACACAACGCAACATACCTGCTCTACATCCCACACCTTTGAAACCACTCACACCTTTACAATTAATTATGGGTATCAAAAAATTGCAACCGGCCGGGTCACGATCCTAATCCAGTCGGTTTTTATTACCCTATTATACCGCCTATTCCAAATCAGAATCCAACCCGCCTCCCAAACCACGAAGCGGAACATTGGAGTCTCGGACCTTAATGATAAGGTCCTAAATTGTCGGAGTATTGATACGTACACATAAGGCTGGAAATTCGTGTCGGGTTTGTATCGTTCATGTTCGTGTTAGTTTCGTTTCGACTTATTTTTGACCCATTTATTTTCGTGCCATATTTGGGTCATGTCACTTTAATCCGTGTTAGGTTCGAGTCGTGTTTCTTGTTGACCCATTTCGCCAAAATGTATTTGGGGTTTTTTTTTTCAATTTTTGTATATGATTTTCATTTTAAGTTTCTCTAATTCCTAGTTTGTCTTGAGTATGATAAATGTTTAGATTCTACCTTCAATATTCGTTTTGATTGTATTTGACTTCTGAGTTCATTGTTTCTTTCAATTTGATTCGAATTTTGACTTTTGAGTTCATTGTTTCTTTCAGTTTGATTCGAATTTTGACTTTATTGTTTTATTTAATTTATATAAATGAGTATACTAAACAATATAATCTACTACTTTGTATCAACTTTGTATCGCCCTATTTATTTTCGCGTCAACTTTGTATCACCCTACTTTTGATTCATTTCTGATTCATGTCACTTTTTCGTGTCTGATTTAGATAGTGTTTCGTGTGGGGCAAAAAAATTGTTAGCACGCCTTACCTACACATATAAGACCCCCGTCCGTCCGACCACTTCTCATATATGCACTTTTGCAACCGGCCATGAGAGTGAAGGAAATGGAATAAACAACGTACGTCAATCGATCACTGCTGCTTTGAAAAGAATATATAGGAGTTATTTTCATGCATTTTATATGCTTTCTTACTTACTTTCCATGTTTTCTAGTTCGAGGTTACCGTACGTAACTTATCTCTGTAAATAAGTTTGTAATATATGTTTGACTATGTATATATATATATATGTATATATAGGTAAAATTAATTAATTAATGAAAAAAAGTTCCCAATTAATAAATGATCTTGCTGTTATCATTATTGATCGAGAGATTAATTGGTGATCTCGAATCAGCTATATTAGCTTCTTCTATCACATGCATATATATATATATATATATATATATATATATATATATATATATATATATTACCATGAAACATGCAGTAATTAAATGGATTAAAAGAAAGAGTCAGAATGAATTGCATGAAACCCCCCGGCCGGCCGGCCCATGAGTTAGATTAATATTCATGTTTCCTTAATTTATCAGCTAGCAAATGTGAGCGAATAAGAATTATATATTTGTCACTAATTAATTAATTAATACGAAACTAATAACTTTGATCTATATATATAACTAAAACAGGATATTAGAGTGACATTCCTAAAAAACTTATATATATTATATATATAACAGTGAAAAGTTCATTTGAGAACCATTTTTATTACGAGAACCGCGAGAACTAATCTTAAACGTCAAATTCCCTCTCATTCAATTGGATTGCCCACCCATGAATTTCTTATATGCGCACCCTGCCACACTAAATCCCCCCACGCTCTTCATCCATGAATTCCATTATAAAAAATGAACGACTAATATTGATTCTCACAATAATAATGATATTTGAACACTCCCCATATATAACATAATCCTAATCACATATACTCATTTGCTACAAACTCTACAGATTTCAAATAATTCTTATTTAGTCGCGCTAGAATTACTTGTTAATTACTTGTTAGATTTCAAATAATTCTTATCTGTAATGCGTCCCCGGCCCCTACACTTTATTGTATACGTAATTTATTTAGAATCTTAAACAATTTTTAATTAATAAACTAAATTAATGATATAAAAATTTTAATAACGTGTATTTTATATTTAATTTTAATAAAATATTTTTCATTTAATTTTAAATAAAAAGTATATACGAATTGTATAAGTTTCATATCTAATACTTCAAATTTAATTCAATAACATATAAAATTGTTAAAAAAACATTCTAACCCCTACCTATTATTTATTAATATAGACACTATTATTTATAGCTAAAATAACATTATACTTAATTCACAAACAAATAAATATTTACTACTGTGCAACATACGCGTAATAATCTAGTATATATATATATATATATATATATATATATATATTTGTTATTTAATTTGTTAATAATCAATGTATTATATACAGAGTTACAGACCGACAAATACAATGACTTACTTATATCATGTGGGCCTCCAAAGTTCTACTTTTTAGGAAATTCGTCATAAGAATGCCTCGTACGTACTTTTATTCAATTATCACGTTGATGAAAAAGACAAGAGGAAACAATAAAGTATCTTCATTTTTCCACATACACATGCATTTTTCTGAGAAAATAAAATTTTTTGGTTCGTGAATTTCCAAAGATTTTTTAGAATTAAATTTTTAAATACTTTGAAATCTCAAAGGTAAAAAATAATAAGGGATTTAGATTTGAAATACTATAGATGTGAGATTTCAAAATCTTTAAAAGATTAGTGGTATTTCTAAATCTCTTGTATGTGGGGTTTTAAAATCATGACCTATCTAACTAACAATTCACTATCACCTTCACCACATCAACCAATATTTCACTCTCGCTGTTGTCGCTGCCCTAATCAGCCACCGCCATAACCTCCACCACCATCTACGTCACTGCCCTAATCGGCCATCACCATAACCTTCCCCGCCTCCGTGGTCTTCGCCTTTCACAGTCTCCGCTTTTGCCCGTCACCATTCCCCGTCTCCTCTGTTGCCCTTTTTCGTCTCTGTCTTTGCCGCCCTTCACCATCTCCGCCTTTGCCTTTCCCCGTCTCCACCATTGCCTTTCTTTGTCACTGTCTCTACCGCCGTCATCCTTTAATTACCGTCTGCGCCTCCACCACTATTGCCCTTCACCGTCTCCTCCCCTGTCGTCGTCCCATTCACCGCCTAGCTCTGTCTCTACCGTCATCACCCTTCAGCACCTCCGCCTCTGCCTTCATCACCCTTCACCATCTCCGCCTTCCTCATCTCTTAGTCAAGTTGTGAAGGTGAGTCAACTTATACACCATCTTTATCTTAGAAATCCTATTGTCTTTTTCATTAATCAAACAGGGGATGTGATTGTATTTGAAATCCACAAGATTTGAAATCCTTAGGAATTCAAGTCCATGAACCAAACACTCTTCACACTTTTTTATATTTTTTAAAACTTTTTTGGTTTTTCAAACTCTATTGCTTTTCTATACATCTTTTTTTAAAGACAACTCAAACTTGTTTTCATTTTCCCTTGAAAATAAAATCTCCACCTATATATATTTATCTAAACATGTTTTCAATTTTTCTTACAAAATGACAACTCCACTAGAAGAAAACAAAAATTAAAAGAATTTTCTCCTACTAAACGCATTCCTAAACTATGTTATTTTTAATACTATTATTAAAGAAAAATGATTTGTACACAACAAGTTTTTAACATAGACAACAAATAGTAGGGTTTTTAACCATCATACCTTAAACATGTATAACGGCATATTACAGTATAAAATAAAATTTAAAAGAAAAAGAATGAGGCTAGTATGTCTTAATAGTCACGGCTAGTGGCAATATATAAGTCGTGTTAGCGTAACAGTTAGCCATGACAAAAACCATTGTTATAACTTATAATGAGTGACAAAATTAAAAATATATGTTCTTTTTTTTTATTATTATTCTTCCTTAATATCTCTGAAGCCAATTAATGAAGGATAGGCAAGTAAGTTTTAGGATAAAAGACATATTTTGGGTATTATCATTACAAAATCTACATGCATATATATATATATATATATATATATATATATATATATATACTGATTTTGGTATGGAGAAATCTACATATAAGTGGCTAGCTAGCTAGGAATTGAAAACACATGATACATGAGTCGATATCCTTATTCAGAAAGAAAGGATATATATATATATATATATATATATATATATATATATATATATATATATATATATATATATACTGATTTTGGTATGGAGAAATCTACATATAAGTGGCTAGCTAGCTAGGAATTGAAAACACATGATACATGAGTCGATATCCTTATTCAGAAAGAAAGGACGTACAGATATAGATATATATATATATAGAGAGAGAGTAAAACCATTTGCTTTCATCACTTGGAATGGTAAATCCAATTGGGTGGTTTAAAGCATTCAACTCAAGCAGGCTGGTAGGACACGGATATATTAATTTGTTAGGTGCTACTATTTGAATACACACTTTCTCATATATTATATATATTATTATTATATCAATCAATTATAGTTTTTAATACATATTATACATTCACATACGTTATATCATTCAAACTGAGTGCTACTATTTGAACCCCCTCTACTTCACATATTAAACATGTCAAATCAATTAAATATAATTTTCAATACATGTAATACACTCAGATATATCTTATTATAAAACGTCAATGTAGATTTATAAAATCACACATATTAATTAATTAATTTACAGCATGGTAAATTATTATTAGTTTCAACCGGCTAGGTTCAATTACGCGCGTAACTCCAATCATAAATACCTCCCTAACATATGTAACTTTATCGGGAGTTCATAAAGACTAGAATCAACGTAATATCTTTTAGTCATGATGGTTTACATAATATATTTTAGTCATGATGGTTTCATGTCATCATGTTAATTAATAATATTTTTCTTGTGGAAAAGAATTTTTTTTTAAAAAAAATCTCTAACTGGTTTCTCGTTGTTGATTGTTTTCTTATATATTTTATTTATTTATTTTCGAGATATTTTTCATAAAATTTTACTTCACTTCCAATTCGTCGATTGATATGTTATTATCTTTTTTACAATTCTACCTTTACAACATTTAAATTTAAATGTAAATATTGTTTTTGATTATATCAAAACTAAACCATCAAAGAATCTAAAAGTTAGAAGAAATAAGAGTAACGTATTTCACTATTTAGTTTATAATATTGAATTATAAAATTTAATATAATAAATTTTCTGTTATTGAAATCATGAGTCAAGAATTTATAATTAACAATTATTTTTGTTATTGAATATTAAATAAAAAAATCATAAATTAATTGTATTCTGTCTTTATGCTTCTATTCACTAAATGATGATGACATGCATATAAAACCTCCATGTGAAAAATAACTATTCATAATATATATATATATATATATATATATATATAATATAGTGTCTTGGTATATTAATTAAATTAAGCAACCAAAAAATTAAATAGTTCTGAATTGCAGGTATTATTGGAATGGCGCAGCAAGAGTTGGTTCAAATGTGCTGCGACGGAAGACTATTGTTTAATTCATACGTAAGTACGTGCCAAGGACTACAAGATTAAGTATATATTTTTTTCATGTCATGTCAGATGCAAGTTAGCCTAGCGGTATCCGGTGTTGTGTAGTGGCCGATGTTCTCTCCCAAAAGGTTGCAAGTTTAATTCCTGTTATGGACAAAAGAAACTGGTTTCATGTATCTGTTATAGAGACCGGTTTTATAACCGGTCTCCATGTGTTCATAGAGACCTCCATTATAAAGATAACCGGTTCCCATAATGTTTTGTGTAGTAATAGTTTGCTGTTCAAAAAAAATGTGCAATTTTCCATTCCTAACGGAGATTTGAATGTCACTTTACATAAATTTATAATAATATATATTTTTTGAACATCTAATTAAAAGGATAACTAGACAAGATGAAGTAGCTAGCTAGCTAGCTCTCCTTCATGATCTCACACATTTATGTCAAGTGTACCTCATTAGAAGTAAATGATATTGGTATAACAAGAAGATTGAATGATTTGATGAACCACGAACCAACCAAGCAACATATTTAGCATACCCAAAATGGGTGGACTTCATGAAATAAACAAGGGAATTTAGTGCCCTTTGATATAAGTTTCTGCATACAGGAAATCTTTCTAAAATTTTGTTGGTCCCATTTTGTAGTTTCTAACCTTTAGTTTCATATTAATTAATTTCATTAAATTTTATTAAATCTCTAACCACTTGACTCAACAATCATAACACAATTAATGAAAGTCATCTGGTCCACTTAATTGACATTTGGTGACAAACATTTAACTGATATCATGTGATGGTTGAGAATTGAAATGATTCATTAATGAAAAACAAGGTGATTAATTAAACAATTTCTTAATGGCGTCAAAACTAACATGCTTTTTATCCAAAAAAGAAATACAATACATTTATCTTGAAAACTAATATTAAGATAATGAAAAAAATTATTCTAAATAAGTAGCAGATGTTTGGAAACATGTTAGCCCATGCATGCCAATGGAGGTTTCTTGTTAGAGCCGGCTAGCCCATAAGGGGTTAAGCTGGGTTGTCATTCCTACCCAACCAGCCTCTTATGACGCCTATCTATTTAATTATTTCAAACTTTTGTTAACTTCAAACATTATTTCGATAGCAAATAATTATCAAAATTCTTTGGTCTTTGAGATGATCACTTCATTTTGAGACTTATTTAATATGTTATAACTGATAATTTGAATTTTTGTATAATAATAATTTTCAACCTGGACAAGAGATGTGTAAGGCTTGAACTAGAACAAAATTCGATAGTTACTAGATTGTGGTAAGGACGGCACCAAAGGCTATGTGGCTGGACCAAAGGCAACTTGTAAGGTGGTGGTGAAGGGAGGCGGATGCAAGTGGGGGTAGTGGCGGTAAAAGGCGATGGCGAAGGAAAGTAGATGCAATTGGGGGCGTGGCAGTAGAAAGCCGTGATGTTAGCAGGAGGTGGCAATTAGGGGCGGTGGTGGTAGACGGCTATGGTGATTGGGGCGATTGCGATTAGGGGTGGTGGCGACTAGGGGCAACGACAATTAGTGTTAGTGGAGATAGATTGCGTTGGTGATAGGAGGCGGTGATCTATCTCTAGACCTCTGCTTTGCCTCTCTCTATCTCTCCAAACCTTAGAAACGATGGCGGTGGTGGTGTAACTATCAAGATGGAGGTGATGGTGGATGTTGGATCTAGTGGTGGTGCAATTGTCGACCACTGCCGGAAATGACAGCCATGGGGATAAATCTATGATTGAACAAAATTCTCCTAATTTATTTGTTGATGGTGATGACCTAAACTACATCATCATCATCCTTTCTTTCTATTTTTCATTTTTTTTATTTGTGTTCAAATCAGGTGTAACGTAGATAATCAAATTGTAGATTTTGTGTGTATGGATTTTGATTTTAGGGTTTACTTTGGTTTTGTTTTCTAAAATCTATTTTGCTTCAAATTTTGGGGTTCTTTTTGGGTTTGATTACTCTTGTATCTACATCAAACAGTTCCAATTTGTACGAACTATGAATCAAGTTGGAAGCATCCAATGAAAATTTGGGAACACGTTTATTTGAAAACACTAACAAAAGAAGTCTTAAATGATAAACTAACTATAAAACTGTATAAATGTATATTTAATAAAAAATAATTAGTTAATTATAACAATAAGAACATAAAGTTAAAAAATATGAAAAAGTTTAAAGTAACACATATTTAGTCTTTTAATACCTGAAATGACAGTTTTACCCTCATGCATAAGTCACATGAGGGTGTCTAACAAAGTTGACTAACTATCTATTAGTTAAAGGACTTTTAGTGTAATAAAATTCTTTTTAAAGGACTGTCTGTGCAATTTTTTGAAAAAATGACCAAAATGTTATATTGGGTATACATAAAGGACCAATTATGCAATTTACTCAAAACTACTCAAATGTAACATCCTTAAATCGGGCCTATTCGTGCGCTCCATTTGGTATGTGAAATCTATTTAAATGAATATATATGTTAAGTATTAATAGAAAATATTTAATTGGCTAGTTAAATGTGAATTTGAAAATAGTAATAAAAATAGATAATAATGATAAAATATTAACCGGTTTCAAAAAATATCCTCGTTAGTTGAAACGGTTATTCGGGTGTCGTGTTGTATGTTGAAAAGGGGAACAAAATACCTCTTAAAGGATAAATGAGAACCTTGGGTCGGTTCTCACTTATAACCCTAGTCAGACAACTCAAACACACACACACACACCTCATTTCATCTTCTACTTTGTTCTTGAAGGAGAGATTCAATCCAAGATCATTCAAGGACTGAAATCAAGCTTGAATCTTGTTCATTATCTGTTCTTGATCTACTATTCATCATCTTCCTCATTCCTAGTAAGTTCCTTCATCCTTGTTCTTCATTTCAATGTTCTAGGTCAGAATGGGCAACACGAAATTAGCTATTAAAGCTTGAGTTTTTGGATTGTAATCTGTTTTAGGATCATGTATAAGTTGTTTAAGGTTGATTTTATGAATTAAAGATACCATCTTGAAGGAATTTCATGAATTTGACCAAATGGGTCTTTTATGGTAATTTGATGATTCAAACTTGAATCATATGTTAAAAGCATGTTATGTTAATGTTTATAGACTCCAAATGATGCCCCAAACTTAGTGTATAACCTGGAAACAATTAACAAAGGCTTGAACTTGGGATTGGATGGAAACACAGCAGAACAGAGTTGTTGTTCGGCTGTCTGGTTCGACTTCACGGCGTGAACAGGGGCCTGTTCACGGCGTGAAGTGCTGTACAGGCTGCTGTCACGGCTATTGTTCGATGCTTTGGGTACATAGGTTATAGTTGGATCGTTTTTGGCACTTTAAGGGGATAATTGGGGGTTAAAACTAGAGTAGGAATACATGTACTTGTTGTGTGGTAATCTAAATAAACTTCTATATATATGCAATAGGTAATTAAGCCATCAAGGAGAGCCGAGTCCATATTGTGTTGTTTATAAACACACAAGGTGAGTACTGACTCTTATGACTTCAATTAAGGAAGGTTTGAATGCAAGAAAGGTTATATGATTATGACATGCTACATTTTGTATTATGAATGCCATATGTATGCTAGTATGACTAAGAATCCATGAGATACCTTGATAATTGATGTGCAAGACATGTATTTAAGTACATGTGCACAATTTGATGAATATATGTTATATGTATAAGCATGCATGCACTTGTTCCTGAAAAGGATTCTTGATGAGCTATCTGTATGTCCGGACTAGTATGTAATTAAGGTCAGCTTCGGCTGGGTCCTGGGCCTACGGGCATAATGTTCTGGACTAACGGTACTCGAGTACCGTTCCTTTCAGCAATTGAGGTAAGTGCCTTAAATGGCTAAGCCTAATGAGCCTTGGCTCCTTAACGAGCACGGTGATTCACTTAGGTGATGAAACCAGCACGGATTGTAGTGTCTGATTCCCCCGGTGGTAGTGGTTTGAGCTGGTTTTGCAACCCGGTAATATAATTCACTCGCTGGACATGTCACCACTCCGCTATATGATAGGATAGCATTGTTTGCTTATTCCTGCTATATGACTTGCTTTGTTGCTGATGACTTGCCTTATTGCCATGCATGATTGTTAGTATTCACTAGCTATTTTTAAATAGCTAATGTTGTTGATGTTAACTCTTTTACAGATAAGGAATAGGCAGGCTTGGTGAGTTGGGGACACTCATGGTTGATATACAAGCCTTTTTGAAGGAACACTGCTTTTGGTATTATAATACAATGGTCGGCATAGGTTAAAGTAACACCGGTTGGCATGTTTGGCAATTTTTGTATTGTATATTTGTATATACGTCAAACATGTGTTATTAAATTGTAATAGCTACTTGGGTTTGTTTGTTTGTTACTTAAAATTCCGCTGCAATGTTTTTGAAATTCGGTTAAGTTAACAAACAGGTAAATGTTCAATTTACAAAAGGACCCATGCAGTTTGAAAACTCGAATTTTATACTGATTTTTAATATAGCAAAGGCGGTGTTACATCAAAGATCCTGTAACCACCTCTTGAGGACCCATGTTGCAAGCGACATGGCCTTGGTGATAGTATAACCGCCTCATATCAATATATATTTCATACTCAGCACAAAAGGTCACAAGTCCTTTACTCCTTCCTATGTCCTGCAATACATAACAACAACCTACGCTCCCCTTCTGTAACACCGTATTTTCAACCTAATTGTTTTTTCATTTTAAAATATTGCGGAAGCGATAATATATATATATATATAATATTTACAACTGAATATACAAATTAGTTTTCCAACTCATCAGTTAACTCAAAACGCTAGTGTTACAAAAACTATGGCTCATCACAACTAATATCAGAGTGTCCGTCAATTATTTCCCAAGTTACACCCACTCACAACCGAACCGCAGAACTCACCAAAAACATGAAAAAGAGTGAGAGGTGGGGAATTAGCGCAAAGCTAAGTGAATGAAAGTAAAATCACAACCAAGCATTAATCACAACCGCAGGATACCAGCTAAACAAATAATCGTGCCCCGGGAAGAACGGCGGTTATGCAGAACCTTCAACCAACGCCGGCCAAAGCAAAGGTTTACCGTTAATTTATTTGCTATCCTCACACAGTATTACCCTTAAGTTGCAACATATGCATCAAAAGATCCAAATACTGATTAGCCGATAGCAAGCCAACCCAACCATTAGCCTTGCCGAGCTGACCCCCAACAAACATGTATACATATTACTGACGCAACAATCAATTAACAAACAACCAACTAATCAATTATCAGACATAAAGTCTATCCATGCGTCAATCCACAAATAGTAGTAACCAAAACCAGTTACAACTAACACCAGTCGTGAGTTAAACGTCCACTCACCTCTTGTTCTCAATCTTTACTCAGTGGTCTAATATTACTGAGCCTTGTCCGTTCCTGAGAACACAATGAAACTGAAATCAGTATCCGAATCATAAATATATATATATCAACACATATATTTATATCCATTCTAACTATGCACAATAAGTTAGAAACACTCAACATGTAAACACATAAAGTATCACATTTGATATACAATCAAAAGCTTCAAAACATGAAACAGCCGAGGACGCGTCGTGTAACACCGTATTTTCAACCCAAAATTTTTCATTTTAAAATACTCTGTGGAAGCGATTAAATACAAAAAGTATTTACAACTAATCACAAACCATTGTTTACAAAGCCAACTAGTTCAAAATATCAGTATTACAAAATTACGGCTCGTCATAAATAAACACATCAGCGGCCTAGGCAATTACTCCCCAAGCTAATCACTCTCAGCCGAGCCGCTGACTTACCAAAACCTGTAAAAAGAGTGAGAGGTGGGGGATTATTACAAAGCTAAGTGAATGGAGTAAAGCCACAACAGATATATCAGCTAGAATCACATGATATCAACTACAACAATTAACAGATAATCGTGTCCCGGGAAGACCGGCGGTTCTGCAGGAACCTACAACTAATGCCGGCCAAAGCAAAGGTTTACCGATAGTTCATTTGCTATTCTCACACAGTATTACCTTAAGTTGCAACGAATGCATCAAAAGATCCCAATACTGATTAGCCGATAGCAAACAAACCCAGCCCATATGCCCAGCTGAAACTGACTTCCCAATATCATGTATACATATCACTGACGCAACAATTAATTAACAATCAACCAGTTAATCAATTATCAGATATACAATCTATCCATGCGTCAAACCATAAACAGTTGCAACCAAACCAGTTACAACTAATATCATCTGTGAGTAAACATCCACTCACCTCGAGTTTATGAACTCCCACTCAGTGATCTTATGTTACTGAGTCTTGTCTGTTCCTAAGAACACACAAACTGAAATCAGTAACTGATTCATAAATATATACCAATCACATATATTTATATCTCCCTTGATCAAACATAAACATGTTAGATTCACATATGTACATACATATAACACATAACATTAAACAATGCAAACAAACAAGAAAATCCACAAAAACCGCGGATGCGTCGCGTCCAAGAAACCGACGCGTCGCGTCGAAGCCAAATGTCGGATTTCACAAATCCAAGTCTTATCTTGTCGGATTTCACCCCTCCAGATTCCAACTATCGGATTCTAAGTTTCACGGATTTCGTAGTATCGGAAATTTAGGTCTCGGAATGCAACCATCGGATTTCTCCTTCGGATTTACAAGAATCCGCCAACTTACGAGGACGCGTCGCGTCCAAGCTAACGACGCGTGGCGTTCGATGAACACCTGTATCATCTTCTTCAACATTCCAGCCGACTCACTTTACCAAAATCCCATATTTTCACTCGAAATCAATTATGAACACTTTAATAACAAGTATAAACATCATATATCATGTAAACAACAACAAGAACACATCAAAACCTTTTAAAACACTAATCTTGCAAAACCCATTTGTCAAGTTTACACATAAGCTTCAATAATGGTGTTTTCATGAAACCAACATGATCTTAACAACAAATCATATCAACATGATCAGATTCATACAAGGAATATAATCATACCTTTAGCTTCAATTAACAAACACTAGATTATCACTTCCAAATTTCAAGTTTATGCTTCTAGTTCTTTCTCTCTCAAAACACACAGTACACACACTACAAGATTTCAAAGTGATAACATGCTTGTTGAAAACCCACGTATATGCATATTGAAAACACAAGCAGGAGGTGTAAAACTTATATAAATATCTCATTTTTCACCACATGCATGCATACACTCGTACATATATCTATATATATCTATTAGCTTTAATTAATCAAATTAATTAATCATTTAATTAAATACTAATTAAGCAATTAATCAATTAATATTCACGTATAAACGTAACCAAAGCTTAAGCCACTACTAGGCCCAAAGTCAGGATGTAACACATCGTGTCCTATAGCCTGACGCGTCGCGTCGGGTCTTCGAACCAAGACCACTTCGAGCGGCCAAATTCGAAGAAGAAGACTTCGAACGGACCTCCCTTCGAACCAAGAAAGCTTCAAGCGCCTCTCCTTCGAGCCAAGGAGGCTTCGAGCGCCACATACGAAGAAGAAGACTTCGAATTCGAAGTCCAAGGCTTCGAATGCGAAGCTAGCCAAGAAGGCGTCGTGTTCTTCCCTTGGACGCATCGCGTTGCGTCATCTTCCAAATTCAAACCTGCAACTTTCTAATCTTCCAGCTCCATATAATATTCCAGACAATTATATATTACTGGAAATCACTTCTTAATAATTCTAAACTCATAAAAACATCATTTAGCATGCTTAGAATCATCAAGAACATGTTTAAAACTTCAAATCAACAAGAACAACAAAACCCACTTATGAAGTTTTCCTCCATGATCATCTATGGTGTTCTTCATGAAACCCAACAGATTATTAACAACAAATCAGGCATGGTGGACATAAATCCTGATTCAAAACAAATAAAAGAATCATTTTAACCTCAATCTTGAAAACAACTCACAAGTTCAACTTCAAGCCTTGGTTCTTATTTTCTCTCAAAGCACACACATACACACACTCAAGATGCTATCAATGTGAGGAGGTGGTGGCTGGTGAATTCAAAACTTATCCAACAACCCATGTATGCACACAACTTTCCATGCACAAGCATGAGCTGTAACTTCCTTACAAATTCTCATACATACTCACATACATGCATAAGTACATATAAATATAATTAAATACACATACTTCCGTACACACATATAAACATATATCCATACATCCATATTTCTTGCATACAAATTTACTTACATAAATACATATTTCCTAATCAATTAATTTAATTAACCCATTAAATTAATTAATTAGATTATCAATATGGTTATAATCACATAATCAACCACTATGATATATATAGACAAGCACCAATCGCTTACTTCCGACCCGCTCATAACTAGGCCGGGTTTACGGATGTTACAACTTCATTAATGATAAACTGTCTACTAGATTACACCTCTAGAAAACATGAGGAAATGCATAGGGATCTCATCATGCGTGACATTTAAATACAGTTATTGAATCACGTGGGCACTAGGCAGGGTGTTAAGAAAACCTATACCTACAATACCTGTCCGACCCAAACCAAATTTAAGTTAATCCAAAATTAGTGAGGCCTTAACTATACAAATTCCTATTAAGATATATGAATAACCCAATTAACCCTCTTCTAGTCAATAAGATATAAATGATTAACCCTCGCACACAATTAGATATTGTCACACCCCGTCTTGGTGGAAACACGAAGGAGATTATCGTTATAACACATTGATAGTCATAATAAAGAAATTTACTAAATGAAAAGAATCACATATCATGTCATGACGCTCCCCGACATAAAAAGAGTCTTGTGCCGTGGCTAATCAATTCCAAAACTAAATAGAAACAAAAGAAATAATTCACACAAGTCAAATTCCCACAACTCGGGATGAGTGGTTCAGACAACATGCCCAAAGAAATAAAAGTAAGATTTTCATTTTGATACTAGCTAGGAATAGACTAACAGTTATTTAGTGGAACTAATATGCGAATAAATCTCAGGTCTTGCTAAAGTCAGGCTAGAAAATTCTAAACTTCTCTAGCATTGTTATTGTCATTACCGGAAAAGGAAACACTCGAAAAGGTCAACATAATGTTGGTGAGCTCGTAGGTTTAGAAGTAAAATATAGTTGCCGTGAACAAAATTTAAGTAGGACCAATATGCACGTATAAGTGTTTTAAGAAATTTAGTAATATATAGAGGTATCCGATCCACAAGGATCACAAGGCATACACACTTAGTTTTCCAATCTATCGCCTACTAGCTGGAACTAAATAGTTAGCACAATAGTCATACATGCATCCATAGTCATAACCCACAATGGGTTCACAAACGTATACACATCACACAATTGGTTCAAAACAAGCATGCAAGTAATTAAATCAACACGACATACAATAACTTAGAAATAGGTTTAAGTGTCATTCCCCCCCCCCCTCCCCGAGAAAACATATATGAAAAAAGGGTCACGAGTACTCACCTGATGCTTTGATGAATTAGATTTTCACAAACTGGCCAACAATCTAGAATTAATGTAAAGCATATAAGTTACACGAAATTGATGTGCAAAATCACTCCGTTATAACTCGAAGTTGATGGAGCAGAGAGATGACCATGTCTAGTGCATTAAATAGGTGATTCTCTTATGTTTCAAAGACTTTAGTTCTTTTAGAATTTGAGTATATATCTTTTAGCCTTGTGTATAATTACTTTATTAACCTTTTTATATTTTTTATTCTCTCTTTGTTTTTTGAAATTCTCGAGTGACTTTGTGTATTTTCCATGTACCTTTAACCAACAAATTGGGTTCTATAAATTTTACGGTAGATACCTAAATGTCTTAACTATTTACTGAAATTTTTTTATAATTTTTAATAGTGATTTACTATTTTTAATAAAATGTTTAAAATTGATTAACCATGAATCCTACCTATTTGCACAACTATAAGTTTTATTTTCGAATAAATAGCAAAAAAATTTAAAAAAATACAATCTTTTAACAGAAACTATAGACACCTTAAACTTAACCTCTGTCAAATTTGATCATCAAATGCAAAATTTTGAATGAGTTATGATCCTTTAAACTTTGCCTTATAGAACCCTAGAATTTATAGAATCACGCACTAAAATGTTTTAAATCATTTGACCGATCAAAACTAAATATTTCGGCATGAAATCACTTGGACTCAAAATTATACTCTCTGAACTTAACTCTAGAGCCAAAATTCATTTTTTTCATTTTTTTGGCCAAGAGATGGTCTCTTAAAGTACATCTATAATTCTACCCAGATTCCAAAATCATAATAGGCATGCTTTTGATCAAATAAACCAACCCTAGGGTTTGATATTCAATCAAAACTCATCTTAAACATCATTATATATATTATTTGTGTATTTTTTATCCATGACTTGATCCATCAACTAGGGTTATAGTAGGGTAACAAGAAATAGACATTTAAGATGCATAACAACGCATACATACTGAAAACCTTTCGAATGGTAACCTGTTTAGCCTTGATTCCTTGAATCCTTGAAGAACACACCCTAAGCTTGTATGAGAACTAAAAAAATCGGCTATGGGTAAGAAGGAGAATTCGAATAGGGTGAAGCTAGGGTTCCTTGAGTTTGTTTTGAGAATTAGATGAGGATTAGGTAACTTATATTTGATTTAAATTAGAGTTTTGGCCTTATCCCCCCACCCATACATCTTTGGCCGATTATATATATATATATACTAGCATGATACCCGTGCTATCCGGTGGTAATGAATAATTTTTACTCGTTAACATGTCCGTTTTCACGATGTATAGTGTATGGTATTTATATAATACGGTGATAGTAAATAATTTTTGTTTGGTAACATGTCTATTTTATTTATATTTTTTACATTTTCTTTACTTTTCTGTTATCCATAATTGAAATAAATTTTATGAAATTATTTTTTAATAATTAAGTTAATTTGTATTGGTTTTGACTTTTAAAAAAATTGTATTTGAATTTGATTTTCTTAAATATGTAAAGTTTAGTTATTAAAATAGAAGATAAGAATCTTATTAACTATATTCAATAGTTAATCAATTTAGTTTATATAGTGGTAATTTAGTAATTTCAAAACACTTAAAATTTAAACAAAAGGCCTAAATAATTTATAATATAGTATAGATATATAAAATATATTTTTTATCTAGTATATTGCATGTATAAGTATTATATTTTGTTGGTGCATTTAAGCACTAATGTATCGTAACCACTTATTAAGCTTTTGTGTGTTTTTTAAACATTTTCTTTTAGTTACTAGTATTAATGTATTTGATTAGAATGTTTTATTTATTTAAGGACTTAATTTATTCACACTTTGCATCGCCAACGCTTGTTTGACTAAAACGCGCACTAGGTATGAGTTCAATGTTCTACGAATGTGAATACTTGGGCTTTTTCCTATTGCTAGCACAAGTATATTATTTGAGGATTTAGACATACTTAGCACTTTGAATTTAGCATTTACTAGGTTTTAGGAATCACTCAAGAACATAAGTTTAAGTTAAATAGCTAGTGGCAGGTTACAAGTTGAACTAACTAACCTGATTGGTGACGGATGTCACATATATGTTTTTCTTGGTCTTGTCCAATATTTAGAAAATCCTAAAACCTGAATTAATATAAGTCTATTGGGTTATAACACCATTGGCTCACTAATACTATGTTAGGGACAATTAATAACAGTGTCTTAATGGTTCAAGTACTTTTGTGGTTCAAGTACTCTTGTTTGATTATTTATTAATCAACAGTGATCAATTCAAGTACCGAATTCATTAATTATGTAATGCCCTAAAAGAATTTCCTAAAATAATAATATCGGTAAATACGAATACTTCCAAACCATTTCATAAAATATTCCAACAAAATTTTTAATGGTATTCATCTACCCACACACGGGACTTATGGTTTGAAACAAATATCATTGTTCAATGTAAATATTAGAGTTATAAAAAGTTTGTGGAAAGGATTTTTATCACGTCGGTGTCTTGCCCTTGTCTACATGAGATAGTATTGAAAACATTCAACAAACACACGCAAGCACAAAATTTAGTGAACTAACATAGTACTTACACATTATACCAGAAAACACATATTCAGGTAATAAGTACATCACATCATCATCAAAAAACGCCACACATGTAGATAAGTGTCCAACTACACATAGATTGCCAAAATTGCAATAATAAGCGTCCAACTGCACATAAATGTCACATAGACATATAACAGTATAATATCACACATGAAGAGTCATCACAGTATAAAGAGTTAGTTAGTGAAAACTCACTTGATCAGCAATGTAAGGTAATCACAATAAACAACAGTATTTCAGTAATCAAACACGTTTATCAACAAAAACCTATAGACATGGTTTCTCTAAATTAAACACTTAATATGGTTTACTATACTTAAGAAACTCATAGTCTAGCTTTAGATTCATACAACAACATAGTTTATGATTGAAACTTGTGATTTAGTTCTAATGGACAATTTGTGATTCCACCCTTCCTGACGAATTAAGATTAGAATACTATACGTGATTTGCGATTGTGTCCAACAGTCATGATTTATGATTCTTCATCTGAAACTGTTTTGTGATTACAAATTGCGATTACAGTTTTGCGATTCAACCCTTATGCCCACTTTTCAATTCCCATTTGCGATTGATTTTAACATTTTAAATTTATGATTGAACTTTTATCAAGGATTTACAATTCGGTTACATACCAATTTCCGATTATCATTTTCAATTAAGCAAGGACTAAGGTTTTCGATTATCATTCTACAATCCTCGCACTCACAAGCGACTTACGATTCATAGATGGCCAAAAACGTTTTCGAGTCATAAAGTGCAGTCGATACCCAGAAATTCAACTTACTCAAAACTTGATCAAATTGCAAATTTCCAATTGCGTTGTGGTCTAAACATTAACTAAGCAAATCCATATCTACTAATTTCATTTTCATCATGTTTTACAACTCTAAAAATCTAAAAAAGTGTTCGGCTCTCATACCCCCTTGATACAGACTAAATCGATCAAAACCCCCTAAAAATCCAATCAATTTATATGAAATCGGTACCTTATTGATTGTTACAGAGTGAGGCTTCATACCTTATGATTCTTTGATGACTTGAAGAAAAACCAAGGATCTCTTACTCCTCCTCGGTAGCGACTATACACACCAACAACACCTCAGTTTTGCACTCAATACCGGCTACAGTACGGTTTCTAAGGCTTTGTGCCCTAATCTTGGTATTTAAGCCTTCCCAATACAAACCCCATATCCAAACACTCCTTAATTGCTTTGAAAGCTAACATTAATACTAATTTCAAATAACAGGAAACATCTTATATAATTAGATATATATATATATATAGGGGAGGGTTCAAACGAGAATTGTTTTTCGTACGAGAACTGCGAGAACCAATCTGGGCCGTTCATTTTGGATAATGGAATTTATGGATGAAGAGCGTGAGGGGATTGAGTGTGGCAGGGTGCATGTAAGGAATTCATAGGTGGGCAATTCAATAGAAGGAGGGGGAATTGGACGGTTAAGATCGGTTCTCGTACGAAAAACAGTTTTCGTTGAACTTTTGCATATATATATATATATATATATATATATATATATATAGGGGGTGGTTCCATTGAGAACAAAAAATGCGAGAATTGCAAGAACCAATCTGGACCGTTCATTTTATTAGTATTTTATTTTATTAATTATATATTAATTTAATTTTTCAAGGGGTTTTTTGTCTTTCTAGCATTTTTCAGTTACGAATCTTCCTTAATTCTCGTTAGGTTGTAGATATGGTATTATACTTCATTCCTTAATTAAAGATTTCCATTTCTAGATTGATTACTCTCCCCGATTGTTGTTTTTCGTAACATATGTGCAACAATAACACTAAAAAACCAGAAATCAGTTACGAATGATTTTTTGGTGTCCCCTATCATTTCATGATATCATAGTTGCATATATGCAACATTTTGATCCTTTGGAACAACTATAATATATGTTGCAACAACTATACTATATGATGTTGCATAACATATGTGCAACAATAACACTAAAAAACCAGAAATCAGTTACGAATGATTTTTTGGTGTCCCATATCATTTCATGATATCATAGTTGCATATATGCAACATTTTGATCCTTTGGAACAACTATAATTTATGTTGCAACAACTATACTATATGTTGCATAACATATGTGCAACAATAACACTAAAAAACCAGAAATCAGTTATGAATGTTTTTTTGGTGTCCCCTATCATTTCATGATATCATAGTTGCATATATGCAACATTTTGATCCTTTGGTTCGAATATACCCTGTTTAAAGAATGATAATCAACCAAATATCTTTCTTTTAAATACAAAATCATTATGAATGTCATATTAAACACTATGCAAATCATTATTCGTCTAAAACTACCAACCATTAAATACCATCCTAACTTGTGGTAAAGTGATTTGGTAACATTAGTCATACCTTTAGTCATCTTAGAAGAAAAAACTTCAAATCGGTAAAAACCCAAATCAAATACACCAATCTAGCGACTGTCAAATCTACACTTAGACGTATTTTTTTGTTATACAAATTGAATTCATTTAACTAATTTTTATTATATCTCATACTACATTCATAAAAAAATCATCAACTTCGTATCAAAATTTACCAAACTCGCCGTTTTTTTTGCAATCGCTACACCGGAATTTTGCGTCGGCTTTCTTTTCTAGGGTTTGCCTTTTGTATTACGAATGTTGGTAGATGCACACAAAGAGGAAAACAAAATGTTTGTGATTCTCAATCATGATTTGCGATGAAAATCGTAGCCTAAGTTAGGAAAAGATATTTTGAATTCCTAGATTATAGGTGGTTTGTTGTTCCCTCTCCAGCATCTCAATAAATTAGATGTTTTTTTTTCTTTTTGTTAATTTAATCATATTTCAATTTTACCAATAAGCCCTACTGAGTTTTTTTTGCCAGAAATTATTTTAAGACTATTTACAATCTTGCCATCCATCCTTTTAAACCATTGATCAATAAAATTTACGGTTTAGATTGGTTCTCGCAATTTTTTTGGTTCTTAAAGGAACTTCCCTCTATATATATATATATATGAGGGTTTATTTAAGAACCATTATTATTGTTACAACCACAAGAACCAATGTTAACAATTTAATTGGTAAGTGGAATTAATTGATGAAGAGCGTGGGAGATAGAGTGAGAATTCATGAGCGAGTAATTGAATTACATAATGAAAAATTGAACGACTAGGATTGGTTTTTACAGTTCTTGTAATAAAATTAATTCTCAAATGATCTTTTCTATATATATATATATATATATATATATATATATACAAATATAGGAAAAGGGGTATTACAAATTATCCTTTTTGTAATTCCTTAGTTGAATACATGAACATGGAATTATTAGTTTTGGAAATTCAACCTTATTCAAATAAAAACCATATTACATGAAACTTGAATGAACCTAAAACTCAAATCCTTACTCGAGTACATACACATATATTAATAAGATAAAAATTAAATTACGTGAAACATCGCTCTAAGAAACTCAAAAACACAAATAGCCGACCAAAGAACACTCGTGTCGTAGCACTAATTTTATTCGAAGAATCTTATACTCTCCAAATATTAATTGTTTTATGGGCGGTCAAAATAATCCAAACCCATGTTTCGTGATTTCCAAGTCGCCCTAAATTTCTAGAAATTCATATTATCAAGTCCACAAAACTAATCCCAAATATTCACCCTAAACGAGGGTTTAAGTAATTTATAGGAAGTATTTTTTCAGCACCTTCTTCCCCGTCTCCGTCACATTCACCCCAACTAAACCCTAAAACCACCGCCACCACTACCGCCATGTCTTCGTCTCCATCTAATAAACCAACATCCCCAGAACCAGAGCCCACCCTTGAAGTCCCTAAAACCCTAGAGAGCGAATTTCCTAACGAAGAATCTACAGACCCGTCTCCTGTAAACGAAGAAGGCGGAAATCAAGAGGCGGAAGAAGAAGGAGAATGCGGCTTTTGCTTGTTTATGAAAGGGGGTGAGTGTAGGGAAACATTTATCAACTGGGAAAAATGCGTTGAAGAAGGCGAGAAGAACGATGAAGATATCGTGAACAAATGTTTTGAAGCTACTTCAGCTTTAAAGAAATGTATGGAAGCTCATCCGGATTACTACGGTGTGATTCTGCAAGCGGAAAAGGACGCTGAACAAGAAGTTAGCAATCAGTTAGATCGAGATAAAGAACATGTTGCAGAAAATTCCTCTGATTCGAATTCAGGGGAGCAGCAGCAATAACAGAAAGAAGAAATTCGTTGATTTTGGGGGCAATTTTTGAGGTAATTAAACATGATTTTGTTTACTTCAGAAATAAAGATGATAAATTTTACTACAATTCAATATACAGCATAGAGCCAAATGATTTATTGCTTGGCTATATTGTTCTACTTTTCTACGAATTTTGATTACCCTGACTTGATGATGTGATATACTGCCCATGGGATTGTTCGTTATTCTATTGTTAGATTAATCTAGTGTTGGCCAATTTAATAGCTTTGACATAATTCTTGGTATGAGAATGTCACAATCCTTTTTTATGTTATTAACATGGTTTTATCATGTGATGTGTGGGAAGTCTTTGGTTTCAGCCATATTTGCCTTAGATAATCTTTGAGATGTTAGAAACAGATAGCAACAGGGACTACTGTTTGATTGATTCTTCCTTTAAAAGTAGCAAACTTCGTGGATCTTGATATTCACTCGCAAAATCAAGATAGAATCTTTCCAACTTAAAATCTTAACCCTAAAATCACTTTGTGATCATCAAGTACCTTCATGAAAACAGACAAGCTAAGCACAAATGTTGAGGTATTCTTTTTTAGTTTTAAATGCATTAGGCTGCCCTAGGATTGTAATTTTAGCCGAACGTCCAAGTTTTGGTATGGGATTTCATGGTTTTACTTAGCACAACAATTAAAATTTGAAAGCGTCATCTGCTTGTAATGTTTAATTGCCTTTAGAGAGAAATATATTGTAGAATGTAGATGATTGAGCAAATTATATAGGCTGTTCATCTAAGTATACAAGCATGTGTATTTGAAGATGATTATCTGATTATTGAGAACAAGAAAATCTGAAATCATCATACTATGACAGGATTGCTTTCTACAAAGCTAGTTTTATTATTCAATTAACAGAATTACTTTGATTAACACAATTTGAGGAATTCATTAATTATCATTATCAAAATTCTAAAGCTTAATTCAAAATTAGTTGTTAATCAAGGTAAATAAGGGCAGTAAGAAATTGTTGATGACGAAACATAAGGAGAAATGAGCAATTGTACATACTGAAAACTAAAAATTTGAACACGTCAATCTTTTTTTTTCTTTTCTATACAAGTCGCCTTGGACAACTTCATGCATCCACAATCATCAAACTAACATCAATATATCAACATGTACTGCAATCAAGGATCATCAAACCAGAATTAATCAACAGTATTTTGGTCATCTTCTCTATAAGTTTCTTTTCTTGTTAACCTTTTCTTGGCCAAAATATTCACCTCACAAACATCGATCTTCACGGCGATTATACACTGCCACCACTTCCCTCCATATTTCTTGTATATTTTGTGGCTTTTGTTTGACATTCAAATCACCCTTTCGTTCTCCATCAACTTTTTGCTTTGGGTCTTGTAGTGTATCTTCTTTTTTTGGATATCATTTTTGTTTCTACAAACACCTTTAATATATACATAGAAGGCAGATGTAATTTTAGGAAAAATTGCATAAAAAGAGAATAATATTGTTAGAGAACATAACAAAATCCAACTAAAACCGAATGTGATGGCAAGCATTAGACCACCCAGGGTTGTCTCAAATATTTTTGAGGTCCGGGGCAAAACTAAAAATTGGGCCCACAGAAAATCTATAATATATAAAAACAAGCTAATAAATTAAAAAAATGTTGAGCAACGAATAAAGCAATTAATAAGCAAATACCAATAAACCAATTGTAATAAGCATACTATAGAACTAGTAAACAATATAATATGCAAATACTAATCTGTTTATTAGATAACAACTTGGTTTAAAAAAGCACGCTTAAGCGCTAAGTGCTGAAGCGATGAGGGTTAGCGCTTAAGCTATACCCAAGCGCTACGATTACAAAAAGCAAGAAAAAGCGCTCGCTTTGCTTCGTTTTAGGTGAAGCGCTAAGCGGCGCTTAATAGCGATTAAGGTAGTCTTGATTAGTTTCGGCATTTAACAGGCTTTAAGTTATAAGCGGTTAGTTTCTATACTACGGGCTTAGGTAAGGAAACAAAGAGTCGTCATCCAAATTACTAAATTTTGATCCTCTAGAGCTGTAACAAGTCGATAAGTCAACTTTTGAATCGGCAATGATTTATGGTATATAAGTATTTAAAGTATTTATAACTTATAAGTAAATTTATAAATATGTTTTGGTGTTTAAGTACTTCTGAGTTTTGAATACATGCGTTGAGCCGTTGACATTTTGGTTATAAGGTAGTATACGACATTGTGACTATGTATAGAAATTAGGTAATTTATAAGTACTATGTTTTTTTTTGTGAACTTTGTGCGCTTCGTGTGCTTAAAGCGAGCACTTTCGCTTAGCGCTTAGTGCATCGGTTCAGGACCCTTAGCGCTTTTGGGCGCTTTACGCCTTTTAAAACCAAGGATAACAGTTAATCAAAACAAAAGAGACAAAACAAAAAAGAAATTAAAATCTAAACAGTTAATAAAATTAAACTAAAATCAGGAAGAAAGATCAAAGAAAAGTTTGCACGTATTTGAGAATTTAAAAGGTTTTCAAGTCTTAAATCTGTCTTGGGTTTTGTCTTCGGATAGTTATTCGTTAATTCAGCAGTGAAGCAGAATAGATGATCAAGTCTGCTTTCGCAACCAATAGCTTTCGATTTGATCAAGTCTTGTTTTCTTGGATCGCATAAGTCTTGAACTCTGAAACCTTCGCTTTCGTTTTTCTCAAGTCTTAAACTCTCAGCCTTCAATTACGATTGACGCTTTTGTTTTTTCTTTCCAATCTGATTTGTGTGATTAACGACCAAATGGTCAGACCACAGATCCTTAATCTAGCTATATATGCTAGCATTACAAACATCTTGGGGCAACCAATATCGGGTGTTCTTCCTTGTTACATCAATACTGATTAATATAATACGGGGATTTTCTTATAGTTACTTGGAACTTATTACTTGTCAAATCTGTTTATCTCACTGCAAAATAGGCTAAACAATGCTCAAATTCTCTCATAGGCTGTGCTTATGTTTTTGATCTACTATTGCCAAGGATACAAGTTCTTTAACTTGTTCTTTTGGTTGGTGGTGTTTTTATATTTCACTCTGATTTAAGCTTGCTTAATTACCATAATAATGTGTAAAATAAATTATTACAGAGGCATGGTAGCATATGGTCTCTGTAGACCCTTTACATATTTGTTTCTTTTAATTGAATTTGTTAATATTATGATAAATTTGAAGCAGCTGCAAGTGAGCTCATGAATAGCTTTTTGTAGAGCTTTAATTAAATGTGGTGCTTTGAGTCATGTGTCAAGAGCAGAAATGCAGAACCCATTGATTAATGTTATTAAGTGTGATGACCAACACAGTGTACGTAACTTCTGTAAGTGAAATGGGAATTAAGAAGGATACTTGCTATCCATGTGATTGTATACTTGGTACATTAATCTATTTGATCTGCAACTCTGTTTCTGAGACACTCGATCATAGTTTTAAGGGAGACATAAAACAACTAAAATTTAGGAAAATACCGTAGATAATACCCGTTTCAGGGTAAAACCGTAAAATAATAAAGATTTTCTTAAATTTTAAAAAAGGAATTGTGAATTCGAAAGTATAAAACCTTAAAAGTTAAAAATTTAGAATAAAACAACAAAAAATTTAGAATAAAACAGTGTTACCTCGTTTAGATATTTTATATTTTGACTATATTATATTTGATTACTTTTTGGATTACCTTATAATTATATTTATCAACGCATTATTTTAACGGTTGTTGAACATCATATTGCTTATTATATTCATTTGTATAAGTTGAATCAAAACAATAAAATCAAAATAAAACAAACACCGAATGCGAAGTTTGAGTCGAATCCGAACGGAGATTGAATTTTTGAATAGAAACGGAAATCATATTCAACATTCCTGTTGAAACAAACCAGGAATTCAAATAAAAAAAATTAATGTTGAACACATTTGTGGATCTTGATTTCTGCCTTCTTCTTGCATATGTGGATCTTGATTTCTGCCTTCTTCTTGCATATGTTTTGATTATTATCATGTTTAAGAACCGTAGACGTTGATTCAGGGTTTTTGACATCTTATTGATTCTGCCTTGTTGCATCTTAGGAATCATCTTCCAACAACCTTCAACCTCATTTTGGTAACATGATTACGAACTGTATGCGGTTCAGGTTTCTCAACATTTTGCATCAATCTTAGTACGGGGTACTTTAAGCTCGGTTTGATAATGTGGAAGCATGTTCATGAACTGTGATCTTTGGGGTTTTTCAACATCTTGTGGATTTCACTAAATAATGAAAAGCTTCCAGTTCAAAATGACGAAATGTAGTTATACTTATACAGAGTATATGAAATATCTATGGGGAAAAAACTAAACTCTAATAAGTTGTCAGTATCACCCTCCGTCTTTTTCATTGTTTCCTTTATAGTCCCTCTAATTACATCGACAGGTCTTGTGGATAACATAGAGGCAGTAAAAATGGTTGTATTATTTATCAAGAAAAAAAAACCTTTAAACCCAATTTAATGATTTATTAATTGTATGAGTGTGCAAAAAAGGTTATCTTTACTACTCTATAAAGCATTTAGCTCTTATTTTAAGACAATTTTATAAGTTAAGTAGTATAAGTAATATAACATGCTTTACAATAACTTCCAGCAACAATCGTAACACTTTTAAGATAGTACAACTTAAATAGCATTATTTACAATATGTTTCAGCAATGATCTTTAGAATTTAAATACATAATTAATACTTTACAATAATTTTCAGTATTTAAGACAATTTAAATACATAATTAATACTTTATAATAACTTACATCATTTAAAACTGTCAAAATTTAATCACATTTAGCTCTTTTTTTAAGACAATTTTTTAAGTTAAGTAGTACAAGTAATATAACATGTTTTACAATAACTTCCAGCAACAATCTTAACACTTTTAAAATAGTACATGTAACATCCTCAACTTGGGCCTAGTTGTAATTAGTACGTGAGTGTACGTAGTTAATGTAATAGGAGCATGTTATTTATATACTTGTAAGATTTGAAAGAATGAATATATATGTGTGTTTATGTATGTACGTATGCATGTATGCTAAATGTATGTATGTATATTGAGTGTGTATGTATTAGTTTGTAATTAATTAGATATTTGAGGAAACCCTCATGTGAAGTATGAGACAACCGCCTCTGTTTTACATGAAAATATATGTATGTATGTGTGGTTAGTTGACAAAAGTCAAAGAAAGCAAAACACACACAAAACCGTAAAACACTCACTTTTCTCTCGTTTTTCTCTCTCGGGTTTCTGGAATTCAAAAGAAGAACAAGAACTCTCGATTGTTAATCTGTAAAAGGTTAGCAACCTAGAATCAAGGATGTTAGAAGATTATATGTATGTTAGAATTAAGGCTGTCAATTCGGGTCGGGTTCGTGTTATCGGGTTCGGGTCAGTTTCGTGTCGACCCAATTTCGACCCATTTATTTTCGTGTCAAGTTCGGGTTGTGTCAGTTTTTTTCGTGTCGACCCATTTAGGCCAAATGTTATCGACGAGAATTTTTTCGGTTTTCGAGTATGATTTTCGAATACGGTTCTTCGTTTCAATTACGATTTTCTTTATCAATATTTCAAATTCTATGTTTGTTTTTCAACATTCGGCACAAATTTCGAAAACGATTTTTATTTATATTCTAACTGTAATAATCAATGTTCGTTTCCGTTGTATTCAAATTCAAATTCGGTATTTATTTCAGTTTGATTGAAATTTTGATTTTACTTTTTTATTCACTTATATAAATGAATATAATTAAAACTATGATGTATTACTATTCTATACCAATAAATAATGTCATTGAACAACCGAATAATTTAAGATTATTCATCATTAAGTAGAATTATGAATCGATACAAAATACTAAAGTATCACCTATCGAATAATTAAATGTAAAAATATCAAAATCATATAGTCAAAATAACAAATACTAAAATAACGTACTATTTTTTTTACTGTAAATCTTTTATTGTTTATTTTGAGTTTTTAACGTTTAAGGACTTTGTACTTTGTTTGGCGGGTTTTATTGTTCTAAAATGTCACTCTCTTATTTGAATTCATAATCTTCTTTTCAAAATATAAATTTCAAGTATTAAAGAAAATTTTAAAATGTTATAATTTTACCTATAAACGGGTCATCTTCGGGTTGACCCTAACCCGACCCATTTATTTTCGTGTCGCTTTCGTGTCAACCCACTTTTGACCCGTTTCGGGTTCGTGTCACTTTTTTCGTGTTGGGTTTCGGGTCGACCCAGAAACTGCTAGCCTTAGTTAGAATCATGAAATCATGCAAGAACATGCTTGGTATATTTGGTGTTTTTATACGATTTTATGTGTTTAAGATGGTTGTATGGATAGAATATGATGGCCCAAGATGATCTGGGCAAAAGAATGATGAAATGTGACCTTTAGAATGAATTCAAGCATGTATCGGAATTTCAGTCTATGAAGTTGTCGGATTCCGTTTGAAAAAGTTGTCGGAATCCGCAAAGTATTGAAAACCAAAGGAATTGTCGGAATCCGATAGAAGTGTCGGATTTCGCAACTCTGTTGGATTTAGTGTTTTGAAGTTCCCTTTTTGGTTTGAATCCGCAAGTTGTCGGATTTCCAAAGTTCCGGATTCTAAATGTCGGAATCCGATAGTATCGGATTTCCATATGTCGGATTTCCCTTCATGTGTCGGAATCCGCAAGTGTCGGATTTCACATGCATGGTTGGAATTCCTAAGTGTTGGAATCCTATTGATGAGTATCGGAGTTATATGTGAGTAAGTGTCGGATTTCATGAATCCGACAGTTCTGGCGGATTTGTGTTGTTCAAAGTTAAGTGTTTATTTTGTAAGCACTGTATGCACATGTGAATGACTAATGTAAGTATGATATGCTAGGTGAACTTATTGTGTTTGTGGAGTCGAAACCAAATACCTGTGCATAGTAAACAGCTCAGGTGAGTGCCTGCTTTCATGAGACTCAATAGAGTAAGCCTTGCATGCCAAGTGCTATGTGAATGTATTATGTATAATTAACTTGCTTTTGTAGGTACGCTCGAGGAGGTAAGTGTATGACTTGCATGATGTTAGAATATATGTCAGGTGCATGCCAGTGGGTCCAGATTTGAACCACTTAGTTAATACATGATGATATGTAGGTATGAATAACTGTATGGTGATTATATGTAAGATGATGGATCCCTGTGGGATCAAATGTACGTATATGTGTATGTGCACCGTCTACGGACTATCTAACGCATGGTTAAGTTCAGTCGGTTGTAACTGGATCCTTCGGGATTTCACGGTGATTCAGGAGACATCCTGATTCATAGGTTCTGCAGAACCGCCGTGCCTTAACGTGAGTGGTGATCAGCAGGTTGTAGCTGGATTACTTGTGGAGCCTCTGGCTCTGTGAACGATGCTTGGTGGACTGCTTTATGCTCCCCCACCAGCGCGGATTGGTCGTGTCTGATCCCCCGGTTTGAGTTGTTGAGCAGGATTGATTACCTTGCAAAACACGACTCTTACTGATCTTGTCAGCACACCGATATGTGCTAAGCTAGCAATGATTGTTTATGATATGATACATGACTTACTGTATTGATGCTTGTGATTGTATGTACTCACTAGCTAGTGTAGCTAATGATGTTATGATTTCCCTTTTCAGGTAAAGACGAGATGTCTTGCGAGGCAGGTTGCTTTTGGGAAATACATTGCCCCTTGTGGGTGGAACACTTGTACTTATATGTTGTAATGTAATTAGATACTATGGTCGGTTCCTGTACTTGGTAACACCAATGGAATTTTGATAATATGTTAATGTAAATAACAGTTTGTTATTAAAAAGAAAAATTTCCGCTGCTAAATCTGATAATCATGAAAAGTAGTTGTTTTAAGAAGCGGTGTTACAGTACAACTCAAATAGCATTATTTATAATATGTTCCAGTAATGATCTTAAACACTTTAAAACTATCAAAAAATTAATTACACAAAACTGTCCTGAATTTAATGACAGAAAACAGACCAAAATATTTTAACTATATATACCTTATATCTGTCTACAAAGAAATGTTGCGTGATGAGTGAAGTACATATGTATTTAGCATGATCTAAATAATTTTCACATCTACTTACTGTTTTCAAAAAAAATTATATTCTACCATGTAATATGATCGTAAAAGATGGTATGAATTCGTTCACACAAGAATAGAATGTTGTCATTTAAATATAAGTGTTGCGTTAACTTGATATTTGTACGAAGATTACAACCACCATATTCTTCGGCAACATCACAAATAACATGTTGAATTGACAAGTCGACAAATAAAATGTAACGCCCCAAAAACCAAATTTGAAATAATAAGATCAAACACCAATAAGTGTTCGCATCTCAAAGTTTAACATAAAAGCGGAAGCAATACTTGATTGAAAAACTGATGTATCAATAGATACTCACATAAATTCTGTCATAAGTTTGGTACCAAAAACTTGATATTTACAAACCAGGCGTTAATTTCAAAGAGTTTAACAATTGGAAGTCAAACCGGAGCTTTGCCCTTGCCTTTGATAAAACCTGCAAAACATTTTAAAAATAGTATCTGATAACCTACGAGAGCTTAGTGAGTAAACCGGACTAAACATCATATAAACCCACGTATAAAATCATATGAAGATAATACACGTATGTCTGGCAAACAATGCTAGCCTCTGGTTCTAGACCCAGGGCAGCAACATGGGTCACAATACTGTACCATAGTTGAGCCTTACTGGACTTAGCAGTAAGCACCCCACCTCTGAGACTTACTGCACAAAGCAGCAAGCTTATACACACATATGAATAACATGACATGTCGATAATCTAATATAATAGCATACATGCTGCACATATGAAGTGAAGTCTAGAAGACTCACCTTCTGATCATACTATCATGAATTGATCCACAGTTGTCAATGATACAGGTAATATGCCAATCACCTCCTATAAAAACAATTCATAAAATCACATAAGGCATTCTGATCTGAAATAGGGCCTACACGGGCCGTGTCCCATTAATGCTACACTACCTAAGCTGGCAACATGGCCAGTGTGGTCTAGTCACCCTACACGGGCCGTGTACCTCTACACGGGCCGTGTACCACTCATGATACTCGACCATGTAATCCTACATGGCCCTATGACCGTCTTACACACTACACGGCCGTGTACCGCTACACGGGCCGTGTACCTCTTATACTACACGACCATGTAACCCTACATGGCCCTGTGACCGCCATAACTACTACACGGCCGTGTACCGCTACACGGGCCGTGTACATAACAGTCCAGCAGACTGTTCTTGCCAAGAACAGTCGGACTTCACCAAGAAATCACATAACTTCAACATAAAATGACTAGAGGTGTTTTCCTACACCTCCTACAACTGATATACATGATTTAAACACTACAAAACATCCTTAACATGATTCCACCATGGAATCATGTGTTTAAATACATAAAATCATAAGAACAAAGATTTAAAAACTTATCTCAACTTGAATACTTGCTAGGATCTTGAATATGCTACTAATTCTGCTGTTACTTCAAAGGAAAAGAGAGTAGCTAAGGTTCTGTACTTGAATTCGTGAGTTGCAGGGGAAAATATGCAAACCTTTGACTTCTATAGTCAAAGGTGGTGGTTTATATATATATATATATATATATATATATATATATATATATATATATATATATATATATATATATATATATATATATATATATATACTTTCATCTATTGACACAACAGGCCCCTGCACTTGATCAACTTATAATTTGACAGTTTTAGCCCCTCTAGTTTAAAACCATATCTTATCACGTATATCCCTTTTCTCATTTTAACTTATAAATAAAATTCTGGGTGTTACATAAAACTATTTTACCCGGCCGCATCGCGCGAGTAAAATACTAGTACTCAACAAGTAGGGAAGGGTTTAAAGGGTTTTTTTCTACTTGCATGTTCCGCAACCTTTTCAAACAAAAATTAAAACCCATAAATGGAGACTTCTTCTTCCATCTTCCTCAACCTTCCTAATTGATGATCTTCACAACCATGGGTGGTGACGATGACTGTAGTGACGGTTTGTACATAATAAAATTGTCTTTACATAATAATTTCATGCATTAGTAACTTGTACAAGACGGTGCTTACTGTTTGTAGTCGTTGTGTATGTACAAATAACTTCTTTTTATTAAAAAGGAAAAAAATTGTCAAGTATTACCTATAAGTATCATTTTTAGGGTGGTGTTATAGACACTCTAGTCTACTACACCCCTGTTAATTATCTAATGATTACTAACTTATTCTCATTTAGTTACCTATCTCATACCTAATGATTACTAATATATTTAATTATTAACCTAACATCCATATTATTTAATTACTTTTTTATTCTTTTATACTTTTTTATCTTATAACTATATATTTCTTTAATATTTTACTTTTTATACTTTTGTATAATTTAAATTTGTTTTTTACATCAACCAAGAAAATAAAATTAATAAAGTTTCAATATGAAAAAAGTTAGTAAATGTAAAAAACATAAATTTTACTAGTAATAATCATCAACATTAACAAATTCTTTTACAACGGGTTTAAGTTTCGTATTTAAAAAACATCATATGTTAGAAAGAATTGATAAATAGACCGGTTAATTACACACCAATAAATATAATTAATATTATACTTGCTCCATTAAAAATTTTGAAGTACTCATCATACTGTAGATAAGAAAAAAAAATTAAAGTTAATATTATAAAAATTAAATTTTTAATAAATAATATTTTAAAATTTTGAATGCACATATTAAATTAATAAAATTTAAAAAAAACAAATTTAATAAGAAAATCAGTTGAATACTGAATCTCTCCATTATCTCTCTGATTTAACCCTTCATTCCCCCATTATATCTCCCTCCTCACTCTCTCACTCAATGTCTCTCTTAAACTGCTTGAAAGACGTCACCACCGCCGCTGTCACATCGCCACCACCGTCGTCACTACGTTGCCTCGTCGCCACCGTCTAACATGTGATGTTTTTTAAATACGAAACTTAAACCCATTGTAAAAGAATTTGTTAATGTTGATGATTATTGTTAGTAAATATGTTTTTTACATTTACTATTTTTTTTTCATATTGAACTATATTAATTTTATTTTCTTGGTTGGGTAAAAAAAATTTAAATTATACAAAAGTATAAAAAGTAAAGTAATAATAAAGAAATATATAGCTATAAGATAAAAAAAAGTAAAAGAATAATAAAGTAATTAAATAATATAGATGTTAGTTTAGTAATTAAATATATTAGTAATCATTAATAGTTGTTAGTGTATAATCATTAGATATGAAATAGGTAATTTAATGAGAATAAGTTGGTAACTATTAGGTAATTAATATGGGATGTAGTAAACCAGGGTGTCTACAAAAACACCAATCATTTTTGAAAAAGTAATAAATCAGCCAATAGAATCTAGTCAAGAAGTATTAATTACCCTAAACTAAGGTGTTTTGATACTTAGATTAGGGTGTATGAATTAATTCTCTAACTGAAATAGGTAAATAATTAGGAAACCAAAGGGCATTGATCTAGCGATATTAGAGTTTGGAAAAGGTACTCTCCAACCTTAAAGTTGTGGATTCAAGTCCCAATAGTGAACATACAGTATAGAATTAGATATATATGTGTATTTAGTTGTTAAAAAAAAGGTAAATACTATGCAATCAATAGCACTATAGCACCTGTGTTACGTGTTGTACTCACAACACTCAAGTTATTATATGTAACTGCCTGATTGATTGATTTTAAGTGATGTTGTAATTGTTGGTGTTTTTGTAATTAATTGTTGGTTAGTTAGGCAGGGGTGATGGTCAAGTTGAAACTCCTTGTCTATTTAACCATTTCTTGCTGTTCAAAAAAAAAAAACTCAAAGTTATTATATGTAACTGTCTGATTGATTGATTTTAAGTGATGTTGTAATTGCAAAAACACTTTACATAAATATATATTGTCAGACTTCATGTATGCTTTTCCCAAGAATTAATTATGAACATGACAAGGAGGAGATGAATCTTAAATTAGGTTAAGCTGTTAAAGACACATTAATAAAACTTATGTAATAAACCAAATTAATATTCAATTAAGAGTGACAAGAACTTAATGAGTTGATATATACTACTAATCAGTTACACATACAAATATTTGGTCTATTTACATTCTATGATTTACCTGCCTCAATCTTCGGTTCGAGAACTCTATGATTTACACGATTTACCTGTGTCTCAGTCTTTGGTTCGAGACCGTGACCGAGGGACCCCCAAGCCCATAAAAAAATATAACAGATGGATACTTTATAAACTATGAATACGAAATAATTAATTTTGCATGACCCAACTGTCAAAGAAAATGAGCATTCTTATAAACTATGAATACTTTATATTTAACCAAATTGCATAAACTCTACTAAAAACGAACAATTAAGCACATAAACAAAACCAAAAAGAACAAATCTTTAGGCCCAGAAAGACGACTTACGTGGTGCTTCCTTTTTGCACTCTTCATGAATCATATAAACAACTCTCGCGATTTCTATATTCTGCCACAAATCTCATTCTGCTGATTTTTTACACCCATTTCAAAACCATATCACCTGAGAGTGGATTTGCTGTTTGACATATATGAGATTTGCTGTGTGAAGTGTCAGGCTTACATTTCATGTTTGAGCAAACGCGTCTCATTGAATTAGGTTACCTATTAGTGGTGAGTTGCTACAGTTTACCATCTCACAGAAGCATTCTTCAGGGTTGGCATAAAAGTAGTCCTCTTCTTTAGGTTTTTCTGCAATTATTGTACGATGTTTCGGTTGGCCCATTCTTTCCTTGTGTGAAGATTTTACAGCATCTGAAAACTCATTCCATGACAGCGTCCCGTTCTGGTGCAAGTCTATCAGTTCTACAAGTTTTCTTCTATTTAGTTGGATAGTCTTTTTGAAGCCTAGGTACCTGCATTACATAATTTTTTTATTTTAATCCAGCTGTAATATACATGAATACCAGAATACAAGATCCTCCTAATAAGGGCAATCTAACGTTCAAACTATCATGTATGGCTTTTTATAGCAAAAGTGTGAACAGGCACAAACGGTTTAAAATTTTGATCACTTAGACAGGGGGAATTTATGTGTTTGTTTGAACTTGTACTTCTAGTTAAGAGGTGGCAAGAATGGTGTTTTGTATAAAAGGTCAAATGGAATTGAGATGAAACAAGTCAACTTATTGGTATCGGCTGGGTTGGATTATGCTGACCCGCAAACAATTTTCTGTCCATTTTATAAAAAAAATTAATAATTAATGCATTCATCATAATGAAAAAAACAATAATATTACGATGGAGAAGTTGAACACATTTTAATATAGAATTTGAAAGACTTTCAACCAGTTGGACCCAATTTCCTATTTGAGATAAAAACACATTCCAAATCAGCGCGATAAGTAAAAGGATTGAATTGCCACCTATAATTCTAAATGCTGTGCCAACATTAAGTTTTACTTCAGATTTTTAGCAGTGCTTTCTAAATTAATCAATAACTAATATTCTCTTCTTCATTGTCCTAGAAAAGACTCCAAAATAACTCAAGATTACGCTCAAAACCCCTCAGTTTGTATTGAGAAACAGATATCTATATGTAGGTAAGAATGTACATGTAAACACACGCATACACATACATACATATTTTGTATTATATATATATATATATATATATATATATATATATATATATATATATCCTCACCTTCGGTGACCTTCAACAAGCTTCGCCATGTTGCCATCATATGATGGAACAAATATGTTACTAGCAACTGAAACCATGAAATCAAGAGCTGCCATTTGGGATGAATGATTCTGAAACTGCCTCAACTCTTCAGGATCTAATAACGTTTCCTTCTTCACCTACAAGTAACATCAAAACTCTACTTTAAAAAAATCAATTACCTATAAAATATCAAATAATTCCAACAATTTGCATCCACTTACAATCCGAGGAAACATAGCCCTTAAAGCTGCAAGTCTCTTTTCACTGCCATAAATTTCACCTGATGCGATATATATTTGAGTGTTTTGGCCAAACCCGAGTGCTTGTAGAATTAATGTTGCTTCCTCGGGTGTAAGAGGACAAAGCCCTTGTGATCTCCTCTCTTCTGACACAATCTCCTTCTCCCTCCACCATGGGAATGCATATCTGGAAACAACACTCGCCATCAAAAAAATGACATGCGGAAAAATGGATGGGATGGATAAAGGGTCAAACAGGTATCTTTGTACAGGCAGGTGGCCAGGTGCCAACCTTTTTTGCCCAGAGTTTTTTAAATTTTTCATGATTAATTAGCATGTCTATGTCCAATGTGATTAAAAATAAATAAATGGATGGGTTCTGCTCAAAATGAGCATTTTTATACGAGTTGGGCCAACGTGTCCAAAATTAGCCTGTTTGTCCAATTTGATTACAAATTTACAGAAAGTATTCCATTAGTAATTTGATTTCTTGAATAAGATGATTTAGGAGGTTGCAATGTTGCATGTATTAGATAGGCACGACTTTCTAACCATTTGACATGCTACCATTTTAGCTAATTATCTTTTTTACAAGTTTGAGATAAAATATAATCTGAATCAACCCATTCATAAGCAAATGGGTCAAATTGCCGTCTTCATAAAAAAGCATACCATTTGTTAAATTGAAGGAAAATGAAGATGTTACCTCAAACGTTTGAGTTCCTCAGCTTCTTCAATCGTGCACCCATGTGTACAGCCCGAAAAGGCCAACATGTCCATCTCATATCTCAAATGCAATGCCAAAAATGGTCCCTTTTTTTGGAGAATATGCACTAACTTATTCCCTAGAGCCTCAATAGAAGGTGTAAACTTTAGTGCCTGAAAATTCACCCGGCACCGAAGTTTTTGAAGATCTCGAGGGATGCCATTGTTTGCTAGTCGTGTATCTGTTCTATTGAAGTGAATCACCTTATGCTTGTTAAAAAGTGGTAGAATCTGCATTTTGGTTAAAAAATGTTGCCACAAGATCATATTAATACACCATTTTTAGCAGTTCTGTTTTTGTTTTTTTTTTGAAAAAAAACACAATTTATATAAGTGCTAAGACGATGTGTATGAAATATCCTTCGCTAATGAGAAAACAAGGAATCTTGTGTACCAAAAGTCCAAATCAATGTCATTACATTATTTACAATGATAATAATTGGGTAATAAATAATCTTAACATGGAAGCTTTGAATGATTAAATAAGATTTCAAAAATTGAGCCGAATTTGACTGATGAATTGTTATTAGTACCAACCTGTTCAAGGTAGTAGTTTTCACTCGACCAGCTGACAGGTGGCATCTCTAATGGCTGGAATCCATATTTTCTGCTAAACCTTTTAGGCAATCTTTTGACAATCCGGACTTCATCTCTTAGCGAATGAATGAAGTGACCAACATTAAATATGTCCTCAAAATCACTGAAGCAAACGTCATAACTCAAACATACTGAAATAACTTGCCAAAATCGTCACAAAATTATTAGGAAACAGCAAATTACCTTGGATCAGACCAGAAAGATGTCTTGTCAAGCTCTGGAACAACCAAAGTGAGATTTAAAAAACGGGCAACTGTCACCATATCGCATATCTGAAATGAGAAACTTGCTGTATAAATAATTGATGTATGCATAAAATAGACACAACAGCAAAACAAGAATCACAAACCGCAGCTCTCATTTGATTTAAACCCCCGTTACATGAAACTTTAAGGAACCCGTTACTTATGTAATTCCCTGCACAACAAAAGAACTATAATTAAACAAAATACCTTTGAACATTGATCTAAATTGCTAAGAAAAGGAATTCTGGTAGCATATCCATGAAGAAGATTAATGTGAAATACCTATATATGATTGATTTGATATAGTCATTGTGTGAAAATAGGCCAAATGATTGATGTTATCGGTTTACTATTCATATTTCAACATCGTTGTTTTAAAAGTATGGGTTCTATGGAATCTACTAACAAAATACAAATAGTAATCATCTATGAACTAAAAAAAACTTAGCAAATGAGCATACATTGTAATAATTGAACCATATTGCCTACATTAGCTCGCATTTAACAAATGAACATAACCCCGAATAAATTTCATTCCAACAATAGCTTACTCACTTGGCGGTGGCAGAGGTGGTGGTGGCGGTGGCAGTGCTGGCGGTGCTGGCGGTGCTGTTGTAATGGTGGTTGTGGCGTCAATTGATAGTCTAGCGGATGCATTTATCGGGTTCAAAAACCCGGTGAATATTTTGGGATGCCAAAGCTCACCAACGGTAACAAGCTGAACCAAACAAGTCCAAATCAAAATGCTGGAACAAACCCTAATGAACCACACTTGTAATCTGGTTCTTGGAATCACTTGCCCTGGTAACTTAGCCCACCTCACCACCTGTACACTACTGCTTTCAGATCTAACATCCATTTCTTTTCTTCACACCACATCGCTTCATCATTCTGAAACCATTGCTGAATAACTCTCAAACTCTAACGCTAAAAGGTAAAAATTCTGGCTTTAAGGTTCTAAACTTGAATCAATAAGAACCCTAGATGAATTACCCTAATCTAAACTCGAGTTGGTGCTCGAAAACTGGAAAAGATTCAAATCTTGAACAAATTAGAACGACCTAAACCGAAGTACGAACTGGGTGTTGAAGAAATTGCACAAACAAATCCAAGATTTCAAGATTTAGATATGGCGACATCGAAACCACCATACCCAATTAAATGAGCCTAAATTTGCGAATGGATGTAGATGAATTTACAATCAGATTTGATCTTTTGCCGAATGGATCAATGAGTAAGAATCCAGACAGAGGGAGTGATAAACAATGATTATTGATAGTGTGAAAAGCCAAAAGGAAAGAATTGTGAGAAAGAGGTGGTGAGGAAATCACGAGAGTAATGAACAATAAATTAATTATAATAATGATAATGACGAGTTCAACAACCAAAAGATTCACAAGCGTCAAATGGTTTTCAACCAAATTTTTATGAATAGTTGAAGATCTCTTTCTTTAATCTTTAGTAAAATAAATAATTTTTCTGCTATTTGAGTGTTACTAAATAAATGTCAAGGCTTTTGTTTTCTTTGTATGAAATTCTGGGGAAAAGGGGAGTGAAAAGGAGATCTAATGTGATGAAAGGGACACAGGACTACAAGAGGGGGTGTTGGTACAAATTTGTAATTGCTGGGTCATAAGATTCTAGAAATGCTAGGAATATTTCACACAAACACAAAATAATGCACCTAAAATTTCATATTTATGTGTTACATCATGAATTGTTTAAAATTGGTTAATAAAAACATAGTATCACTTTTGTGTAATAGCTAAAATTATACATTTATATGTTACATGATCATTTGTTTTATGCACTATTTTTCTTTACTTGTAAATAAGATATTTATTTAAGGGTAAATTGTCGAAAAATGTAACATAATTGTCCAAATTTATCAATAAATGTAACATAAATTTTTTGTTGTCGAAAAAGGACTGTAAAAGCGATATTGTTATAAAAAAGAGAGACCTAGTTGCCAATATCAAAGGTAACTGGTCACATTCGTTAAGCTGTCATGAAGTATGGTTTAAATGATGAAGTCGGATTAAGACAAGCATTCAAACACCTCATTTTCTATACCTTCTCCTTACTCTCTCTCTCTCTCTCTCTCTCTCCATCTCTCTCTCTCTCTCTTCAAACCAATAGGTAGAATCTTCTGGCCATAACTCTCCAACATTAACTATGGTGGCAAGTCCTCCTCTAGCCACCACTCTGATAGTGTTCTATTATTAGTCCGGAGACCATATATCTCCACACACACCTCTCTCACTAACCTCTAGCAACTCTCTATCTCTCTATCTATCTTCTTCTCAGTCTTATTTTTTTAATCGAGTTCCAAATTTCTAATCAGTCTTATTTTTTTTAATCGAGTTCCAAATTTCTAATCAGTTTTCAAATTTGAGGTTTACGTGTGATTCTTTATGTGTTGTAACATGTTTGATTCAAATATGCTTATTTGTGTATTTTTTTTTCTAGACCTGACTGTATTATATGTGTTGTGAGTGCTCTTTAATTGTATGTACGTGTCCAGTTATGTGTTTATGTATGTGTATTGTGTGTGATTGATGAATAAATCTGTATGTTATTAATTAATAGTTTGTGTGTTACTAATGAACAAATTTGTTTATTTGATTTCTAGATTATGGTTTTTATTGTTTCAGATTTGTTTGTGCGATTTCCAGATTAGGGTTTTCATTTGTGTTTACCCGATTTTCATATAAGGGTCTGTAGTGATAGGGTTTCATTAACAAATCTTTAACAAGAAATGTTATTAAATTAAAAGGTAATATATGTAAAGAATATTACAAAAAATAAAAACAATATAGATTCATAAGATAAACACATGAATTGTTATTTAAAAAATAAAAATAATTAATATGATTAGTAAAGACCATTAATTAATAATTAATACTTATAAATTTAAATTAAATAATTATTATAAAAGTAAAAATTTATAAAAACGAACACATGACTGGATTGCCATGTACATAGCCATGTCAGAATAAGGATTGAGTTGATGCTAACTAGATAGCTAAATGGATAAACACATTATCAGTAATCTGTTGGCTAGGTGGTTAGCAGATTAATCAAGTCAATATACCATTTTTTTGATAGAAATTGACATTTAAAATAGGACAAATTGCCGAGAAAGGTAACATAAATATTGAAATTTGCCAATAAAGGTAATGTCAATTTTTTTGGGCCAAGAAAGGATTCTAAATTTTAATTTCTAACATTAAAGATAACTGGTTACCGTCGTAGCAGGTAACAGGTTAAATTGATGATGTGGCTAATTTTTATATTATACAAATTGACAAAAAAGGGAACATAAATATAAAAATTTGTCAATAAAGGTAATGTTCATTTTTTCTAGACCAATAAAGGATGATGAATTCTAATTTGAAACAAAACATCATGTTTGGATCTAGGTTTGTTTCATGTTCTTGTATGTGTTTTCTCTTTCCTTTATATAATAATAAAATATTTAAGATTAAAATAATATTACATCATTTTCGTATATGATATTTGGAATATATTATGTTGGTACTTTGACATTTAACTAACTGCAATTGGTATTTTGGTACTTTAATATCTTATATTGGCTTTATAATTGTATTAAATGAACGTAAACAAAATTTGAAGTTCAAAATTCGATTCAAATTGAAACAAACACCAAATTTGAAGTTCGAATCAAATCAAAATGAGTATTCAATTCTATGAATCGAAAAATATCATATTTGAAGTTCGTATCAAAACAAAGAAATAATACCAGTATTGAAAAATCGAAAAAATACTCGTCGAATACATTTGGCCAAAATGGGTCGACCCAAAACATGACCGATAATATAAATGGTCAAAATGGGTTGACATGTAATTGACACGAACACAGTAACAAGAACTCATCGCAAATTGTCAGTTTTAGTTAGCATACCCTTTTTTACTACAGATTGAAATTTATCATCCTTTTTTGACTTAAAAATTAGACATTACCTTTATTGGCAAATTTGGACAATCTTAACCTGCTGACTACGCGCTCAGCAGGTCATTCAGGTCACCATACCTTTTTTTGTTAGAAATTGAAATTTAGAATTTTTTCTTGGCCCAAAAAAATTGACATTACCTTTATTGGCAAATTTCAATATTTATATTACCTTTCTCAGCAATTTGCCCTTTAAAATATTACCTCGACATAAAAAAATATTTTACTTTTATTAGCAAATTTGGACATATGGAATAGCAATAATAACCAGATGTAAGAAGAATCAGCTATTAGTTTAGTTCATAGGCATCATCTCCAAGGCTGTGTGTATTCATCAAACGGGAGAGGGCTAGATTGGCATTAGATCACCAGCAACATCATCACCTCATCCCTCTTACCGGAGGGTCCAGCTGTCCAGGCTTCTCTCTCATGTTTAGTTGGTTGGTGAACCCGTAGCACTACCCCCGTCTCTCTCTTCCTTCTCTCTTTCCTCTTTCTCTCTACTTTTCTTATTTTATTTTATTTTTAAAAGAATAATGAAGGGTTATGTAGTTGAACGTGGAGGTTTGTAGGTTGAAAGATTAATGAAAATAAAAGCTTATGTGACATTGACATGACACATAAAAGAGTATAGAAAGAATGAGATGTATGTTGATTGTTTGATAGAAATCAAAAGCAATCCAACGCATAAAAGTGTAAAGCAATTATGCTACTTTTTTTTAACGATATCGTAATAAATTCCTTTAATAAAATACGATAGATCGGTCACTAGTCTAGCCCTTGAATTTAGAAAGTATTTTTCTTCTCTTCTTTATAAGTTTATAAGATAGTTTATTAAGCCGCTCTAAAATACTTATCATTTGTAACATTTATATTACATTATAATATATTTAATACTCTCTTTGCTACTTTAATTAAACCCTTAAGATTTCAGCAATAAAAATTTATTAATATATCCCTTAAATAACCTTCGTTTTTCAACCATACACACACCCTTTCTCCTACTTTACACACTATTTCATAACTACACATTTCTTCACCCACAAAAGTGAAGAAAAGAACTGTTTTGTTATTTTTATAAAATTTGTTTTAAAAGTGAAGAAAAAAATTGATGAAAGAAATGAAAATATGTTCCCGGGTAGATACTATTCACCGAATACTAAACCCATATATTCAATAAAAGAACATGTTATCGAGTAGAAACTATTAATTATAACATTACAAGGTATCATACTAGTGTTTATAAATATGTCATGTGTGCAGGACAATAGATAAAGAAGGAAAAAACTCATCATTTTAAGGGGACAACAAGGAATGGTATTTGACATGAGCAATAACACAGAGTATGGAAGGGAGAGAAAAAGAAAGATAAAAATAAGAGAAAAAGAAAGATAAAAATAAGGTATTGAGTTTAGAAAAATCAATTATGTGTTTTCAATAGCTGTTACAAAACATGTTATATAATAATAGTGTTATGATTTGATTATGTTATCAGGAAGAATATTTAATATATTTTATACTTAATTTATAGTAATAAGGGATTAATTTTAGCCTTTAGATCAATAATATCAATATTCCAGATTGTAACTTTAAAAATTTAGACGGAGTGACATTTTCGTAATTCATATGTGGTGCTTTTACAAATCACATGTGATTGTGTACTGAATCACCTGTGATTAAATATTAATTATATGTTATTTTATTTAAGTTTTATTATTACGAAATTTAGTATAAAATTATAAAATTAGATTATAAAAATAAAATAAGATTAATAACTAGTTTTTATTAAAATAAAAAAAAGTACATAAAAAATTACAATTAATAAAAAAACATTAACGATTTATTTTTGTAATTCATATTTTTCCGAATAACGTCTTTTGCCCATTGAACAATCTCGAGATCCTTGCCTTCCAAAAAACCATTGGGTTGGGTACGTACATTTGATGTGGCGTGTTGAGTCAGAAACGGTTAAAAGACGGAGTTGGTTGATGGTTTTTTGATCTAGATGAGTTTGGGATGTTTGAAGAGAACTCCATTTGAAGTGAAAATGTAAAAGGAGTAGAAGTTTTATAAAGTTTGTAAAGAGAATAGGTAGAAGTTTGTGGCGTAAAATGGTTAAAAGTGAGGAGTTTATATAAATAGTGGGTAATTTTTTTTTAATTCGGTATCATCGACATTCACTCGCCGAAGGGATTTCAAAATTCTCATTACCGAACCCACGGGGGTGGTGTTCACCGGCGGTACCGAATGCCACATAGGCCATGCCGAGTTGACGCTTTATCCACACCCGATGCTATTAATTCATATATATATATATATATATATATATATATATATATATATATATATATATATATATAATATGAGGTTTTAAAACAATATATAAAAGATTCCTTTTAATGGCATTGCTTTAGATTGCAAAAAAGTGAATAAAAGTGTCTGCCTGTAATTCGATCCAAAGATTCCCTCTAATAAATAAGCTCGATCACTGAGGCAACATTTGGCCACTTTCAAAGCTTGACTGACTTAAATTAAGACGCTTGTTTTATATAAAAATTAATACTTTAATCAATACTTGTAATCATAATTTGTCAGGTTTGATTTGGTCAACGAGACAACATTTGGCCACTTTCAAATCTTGACTTAATTAATTTATTCTATCCGTCTGTTTTCAAGGATCCGATCCGATCCGCCTAGCATTATATATAAAAAGAAAATTGAAGCTATATATTAGCAGCATTTTTAAATTTGCTGTATGAAACAGGATGCTAAAAAAAGACAATTTGGATAAAGTTATTGCAAGTAGAAAAGGTGCATGGTGGACTAGGGATCGGAAGTGTAGATCGATCGAGGAGGGAGCCCTCAATGAGCTCAGAAAATATATATTTCAGTACGTGCTTCTAGAAGACTTCTCCGTTAAGTTACATCTAATAAATCAGATGGCCGGGTGGTCCACAAATCGATCAGGAACTTTCATGGTTAAATCTTTCATGGGGCTAATCCAAAATCAAATTCTAGCTAGGTGACTCCCTTCCGACTTCTTGCTTTCGTAAAATCAACCTCTTACGTTTTGGTTAAGGTCAACATTTGTATGTGGAGAGCAGTGTTAGATCATTTGCATGCCTTCGAAAGTACAGTGAACTTACCCAAGAGGCCGGTGTATCTTCTGCCCTTCACTATCATGTCCTCGTTGTGACCACAGCGACAAAGATATGCAGCATTGTTTCTTATCATGTCCTGTCCATGTTGTCCCATCTTAATTTGCAATCAATTCTCTGTCGTCCCACCAAAATTTTAAGAAGGCCAACATCTTTTCTGTAGTGTGTTACTCGACAGTTTGGGAATTGTGGAATCATATATAGAAATTCATTAACATTTGCAAATGACGAAGATAAAGACAAGCTTAAGAATCGACATTCTTTTGGGGTTGTTCTTGTCAGCAGGTGAAGAAGGCTTCAAGTAGTAGAATGAACTTGATAAAAAACAGAGAGGAAGGAAAAATTCTTTTTATGTTGCTGGACTGGAGAAAGTTCCTCCTTTATATAGGATGAAGATGGAGCCTATAAAATTGACCAAGATGCTGAATCTTCACAGAAATGAGCTGTAGAGGCCTGACCAGAAGGAAGGCACCATGAATCACGATAATCTTTCCAAAGTAGCAGATCTGATGTATAGATACCAAAAAAAGGGAGATATTTTCTCTTTACACCTAGAACTAATAAGAAAGAACAAAAGACAACACTAAGTTAGCAAGAGAAGTTTGATATATAATTTAATACCCTCCCTCAAACTTAACTTGGAAAACATCGAATAAGTTCAGTTTTTTACACAAATAATGGTGTTGAGTTCTAGTTAAGCTTCTAGTGAATATGTCTGCCGGTTGTTCTGCATACTCAATTTTGTGGAGTTTTAAGATTCATGCGTTAACTTTTTCTCGAACAAAATGTATATCAATTTCTATATGTTTAGTACGCTCATGTAATACAGGATTGGTGGCATTTGAATAGCTGCTTTATTATCACAAAAGACATCAACCGGTATAGTTTTATCAATCTTTAAATCATTTAGAATGTTTAAAATCCATAACACCTCACAAGTTACCGAAGCCAATGCCCTATATTCTGCCTCAGCAGAGGACCTGGAAACAGTAGCTTGTTTTTTACTTTTCCAAGAAATCAAGGAGTTTCCAAGGAAAATACAAAAACCAGTAACAGATCTCATAGTGGAAGGACACTTTCCCCAATCAGAGTCAACAAAAACCGAGAGATTTAAACCCATACCTTTAGTGATATGAATACCCTTACCTGGGGATCCCTTGAGATATCTCAAAACTCTTAATGCGAGTTTGAAATGTGATCGCTTCGGGGAGTGCATGAACTGACTTAGACAATGGACAGTATAACTAATATCGGGTCTAGTCATATAAGATAAATTAATTTGCTAATAAGTTTTTGATATTCAGTAAAGTTTTCCAAACATGGATCCTGCTCATCAACTTTATCAGAAATTTTAAGATTCAAATCCATGGGTGTTTCAGCAGGTTTAGCACCCAACAACCCGTATTCATTTAGTAACTCTAGGCAATACTTTCTTTGAGACAAGCAAACACCTTGATCTGTAGGTAAAACTTCAATGCCAAGAAAGTATTTTAATTTTCCTATATCTTTTATTAAGAATTTTGATTTTAGAAAATCTTTTACCTTTTCAGTTTCACATTCATTATTTCCGGTCAAAACAATGTCGTCAACATAAACAAGTAAAACAATAAATATATCACCATCAGATTTTATATACAGGGAATAATCACTTTTACTTTGCTCAAATCCATTTTCGATAAGAGCAGAAGATAATTTTTCATTCCACTGTCGTGGAGCCTGTTTTAAACCATACAAAGATTTGTTTAGTTTGCACACTCTTTTTTCATTTTCCGAGAAGTAACCTTCAGGCAAACTCATATAAACATCCTCAACCAAGTCACCATACAAAAAGGCATTATTAACATCCATTTGGTGTAGGTTCCAACCCTTTTCAATAGCTAACGCAATTATACATCTAATAGTGACAATTTTTACTACGGGGGAAAAGGTTTCCTCGTAGTTGATCCCTTCTTTTTGGCTATACCCTTTAGCGACCAACCTAGCTTTATATCTTTCTATTTCGCCTGTTGGTTTGTACTTAATTTTATAAACCCATTTACATCCAACAGGTTTTCTACCTGGAGGTAAGTCAGTCAAGGACCATGTTTCATTTTTATAGAGTGCTTCCATTTCATTGTTCATGGCTTCTACCCAATTCTTATTTTGAGATGCTTCAAGAAAGGTTTTTAGTTCAACAGTTTTGTTCAAGTTAGACACAAAACAAAAAGACTCATTATCCAAATTAGAATAATTTACAACTTTTTCCAAGCCATATTTGACTTTACCATCTAAAATAAAGTCATCAATTTTTTTGGAAGAGTTAAGCCTCTACTTGATTTTCTTAAGGATTCTTGTGGTTCGGAAGTGTTTTCTCTAGGATTAGAGGTACCCTCAGAAGATTCATGTTCTAAGTGAGTTTCTTCCTCAGGTGTTCCATTTTGATCACTCACCCCGGTAGATCCATTTGGACTGCCAGATGTATTATTTCCATCGGTAGACCTCTTGGAACAGCCACGTGAGTGAGTGTCAAATGTATCCCTTTCAGAATTGAGTGAATCCTCATCATCATTGGGTATTGAGGGACTAGAATCTTCATAATCAGAGGTATTAAAAAAGTTTAAATGATCAAGAAAATAATTTTTCTCTGGAAAATGACCTTCAGACTTTGTTTTAAAAGGGAAAATATGCTCATAAAATTTTACATCTCTTGAAAAGAAAATAGATTTATTTTCCAAGTTCCAAAGTTTGTAACCCTTTTTTGAGTTGGAGTATCCAAGAAAGATACATTTTTCAGCTCTACTGCTGAATTTGTCCGAGTTATTTAAAATTGTTGCAAAACACAAGCAACCAAAAGCTCTTAGATGATTAAGTGTTGGTTCAAAGCCATAAACAATTTCGTAAGGAGATTTACCATTAAGAACTGATGATGGTGTCCTATTAATAAGGTAGGTGGAAGTAAGGATACACTCGGTCCACATGTTCAAAGGAAGCCCTCCCTGAAACAAGAGAGATCTAGCAACATTTAAAAGATGTCTATGTTTTCGTTCAGCAATACCATTCTGTTGTGGTGAGTAGGCACAAGAGGTTCGGTGGATCATCCCATTTTCTTTCGTTAAATTATCCATTTTTTTGTTTACAAACTCACTACCGTTGTCACTTATAAGAATTTTAACTTGTTTACCAAACTGAGTTTTTATTAACTTTGTAAAGCTGATTATATTTTGATAAACTTCATCTTTGGTTTTTAACAAAAAAAACCCAGACAGCTCTAGAGAAGTCATCCACAACGGTTAGGAAGTATTTGAATCTCTTTCTACTTGTAACTTTATAGGGACCCCACAGGTCAAGGTGAATTAAATCACCAATGCACTCAGACTTATGTTCGCTTAAGGAAAGGGTTCCCTTGTTTGTTTAGCTCTATGGCATATTTCACATGATGAATCATTCTCATGATTATTAAAGTTTAATTTTTTCTTTAAAATTCCTATGGCTTGATGTGCTGGATGACCAAGCCGTGTGTGCCATAGAGATTTAGTAAGATAACAAGTATTTTCACTGTTATAATTACCTACCACATCAAGCAAATAGAGACCACCATGTTGACTACCAGTCCCCACATTTTTCTTTTGCTTTAAATCCTGAACATAGCATCTTGATTCATCAAACCCAACAAACATTTTACTATCTCTAGAAAGTTTATAAACGGATAAGAGATTCACATTGTACTCCGGTACAAATAACACGTCAAAAAGAGTAATATTATTGGTTACTTTTAGATTTCCAACTTTTCTTATAATAGCTTCTGTTCCATTTGGATGACAAACTTTAAGATTAAGTTTTGTAACATCTACGGTGTTTATAAGATTTTCATCCGAAAAAGTCATGTGTTGATTTGCACCCGAGTCTATGATCCATGTATCTTTGCATTCTTTCAAGTTTTGGGAACAACTAGAGTTTAGAAAAACAGACTTGATAAAAGCACCTGCCATATTGGCCCTGATTTCATCTGCACCTTGCTTCTCGTTTAATAAGGACATAAGTTTTGAAATCTGCTCAGTTGTAAAAGGGTGAGAAGCAGAGGTATCAGCATTTAAGGCACTACTATTATTACTCGAGAATTTTTTATTCGAATTTGAATCTTTCTTTTTATTGTGATCTGGAAAACCAATTATTTTGTAACATCTATCTATAGTGTTTCCTTGCACTCCACAATTTGTGCAGACTAAGTTTGGATTTCGAACTCCCTTTTTTTTTGTTATCATTAACCTTGGCAACAAAGGCATTCATTTGTCCCTTACTAGTAGAGTGACTACCTCTATGGGATTCCTCTCTAGATATAATGGAAAAGACAGTTTTAACATTTGGCAAAGGATCTCTAGTGAGAATGTTACTCCTAATTGGAAGATATATATCATCCAAACCCATTAAAAATTGTATTAGTTTTAACAATTGATTATGTTCATAAAATTCTCTAGCAGCATGACAAGTACACGTAGGTAATTTAACTAGAGCATCATATTGCTTCCATAAAGAATTAAGCTTGTGATAGTATTCAGAAATTGAAGATCCATTTTACATCAAGGAATTGATTTTATGATGTAAATTAAATGTGACAGACCCATCAACTTTATCATAAGTTTCTTTTAACTCTTGCCAAACCACAGCTGCATTTTTTGAAAAAATTTGACCAAGGTACAATTCCTCAGTGACAGAGCCAAGGATCCAAGATAAGACTACCGAGTTACACCTATCCCATTGTTTGGCAAGGACATCATCATTAATTGGTCTAACACAAGATCCATCTATAAACCCAATTTTATTCTTTGTTTCTAGAGCAAGAATCATTGCACAGCTCCACACATTATAGTTTTCAGTCCCACATAATTTAAAGGTAAGTATAGGAGTTCCATTGGTGCCACTAGCATGAAAATAGAGAGGATCACCAAAATCAAGACAACTAACTTGAGTAATTTGTGGAACAGTGACTAGTTCAGGATTCATGACAACGGTTTCCAATATAATCACACAAACAAGACAGAAAAATATTTAGCTACGCAAGCCAGAGAAACAAATTTCAAAACAGATTAAAATTTTCAAAACAGATCAATGCTCACAATCAAGGAGCCCTTGTCAATAGGCCAAGTTTCCTTTTTGACGGGCAGTTGACCCCTGTCCGACACAGGAGCTCGTTAAAGGAGTGACTTACTACTAAACCAAGGTAGGGAGAGAACACTTACAGAGAGGTCTTGGGAGAAAACAAACCACTATTAGAGACTTATGCAGCGGAAGTGAAGAAAACACCGAGACTTATCTTTGTTGCCAGGACCAGTACCAAATCAGAATAGCAGTTGAGAAACCTAGTGGAAATCTCAACACAGACTTGATTTGCTCAATACAACCGTGAAACTAGAAGCAATTGACTGAACCAATTTGAATCCTCAACTCAGAACCACAAAAAATAGTCCACCAAGAATCAATCTGCTCAAATCAGTTGTAGCAGTTGAGAAACCCAATAGAGTCCTCAAACAAGAATCAATCGGCTCAACACAGTCGTGAAAGCAGAAGCGGTCGACTGAATCTAGTCGAGAAAAAAAAACAGTGAATCGAATGAAGAGACAATCAACCCACAATAAAAGAAGATAGATAATGCACTGATTTCTTATCTGGTCAACTAAACTCGACCTTTGAAAAAAAACCCTTAAAAATTGCGACTGGAGAAACCCTAATCGCAGAGAGACAGAAATCGAGCACCTAGTGCTCTGATACCATGTCAGCAGGTGAAGAAGGCTTCAAGTAGTAGAATGAACTTGATAAAAAACAGAGAGGAAGGAAGAATTCTTTTTGTGTTGCTGGACTGGAGAAAGTTCCTCCTTTATATAGGATGAAGATGGAGCCTATAAAATTGACCAAGATGCTGAATCTTCACATAAATGAGTTGTAGAGGCCTGACCAGAAGGAATGCACCATGAATCACGATAATCTTTCCAAAGTATCAGATCTGATGTATAGATACCAAAAAAAGGGAGATATTTTCTCTTTACACCTAGAACTAATAAGAAAGAACAAAAGACAACACTAAGTTAGCAAGAGAAGTTTGATATATAATTTAACAGTTCTCATTTGGTTGGATTTCCAATCGTGTCAAGAAAAAACTCGATCTCGTGGGATAACTGGATTAAACAACCGTGGATTATGAAAGTAGAGTAATTTTTGCTTGTATTTTACTTGACCATAGTTCTTCTGGTTAGGCCTTGCCACCTTTTTCTAATTTCTTTGCATATATTTTATAGTAGTTTGTTGAGCTTAGATTGTTAGGAAGCGAATTTGAGGCAACGACTAGGTGATTTGCGGCTTTTTTGTATCGACTTGAAGTCAACCTTGTATAGCCCAGGGGATATCCGAATTTTCGTATAGATGGTTTTCAGTATCCGAATCCAAAATTTTGGATATCAGAAATTTTTGATATATATATGATAATTTCAAAAATATTATATATATATATTTTTAAAATATAATTACTAAATAACTATATTTTAAACTGTAATCATAAAAAATAGCTCATATATGCTTCAAATGAAAAATACATGTATATAAAACTATATATGTTAAGAAAATTAAATAAATAAGCAATATACAAATAAAAATATAAATTAATTTTCGGATATCGGATATTCAAAATTCAAAAAGTTACTATCTAAATCCGAAATTTCAGATATCCAAATTTTCATATAATTTCGGGTCAGATTTTTAGATAATTAATTCGGATGTTCAGGTTCAGATTATTTTAAATACCCCTAGTATAGTCATGTAAGAGGGCCTTTAGGAGCTTTCTTTGTTCATGTTGCAAATATAGGTTTCTTTGGTTTTGTAATTGTAAATTTGTAATATTAGATAACTAGCTTGTGAAACAAAATTCAAATACCTAAATAGATATTTGGATTAATTTATATATACATCTTATTCATTTAAAAAAGCAAAATAAGCTTATTTTTAATAAGTTTATTAGCTTAAGCTTTTATACCTGGATTTTTTTCTACTCTTTAATCTATTTTTATATTACATGAAAAAGACAAAAATTACATCAATAGAATTACTTATAAGCCTAAACTTAAATAATAATGATGTAAACCTTAATCAATAAAACAAATAAAATAATGTAGATTAGAGTGCAACGAATAACACACTTTAACTTATTTAAGGCTTTAAGCTTTCATATATTATAACATTCTAGCTGTTGGTGTGTTTACATTTATTCGACTTATTTACAAGTTTCCTTTTCTTCTCTTTTTCAAAGAAAAAATAGCTTAACATTTTGTATATAAACACGGATATGGTTAAAGTAAATTTTAAATATTTATGATGTTAAAAAATACTAACATATATAGTAAAACAATTATAAAACATATACAGTGATATAAAATCTCTTAAAAGAGAGATAAATCTATTAGAAATAGGATATTCATACATAATATCAATATATCATCATCAAATTTTTATAAATATTAATTTAAATTAATTGCTATACAGGTTTACATAAATAGCTATAAAAATAAGTAGATGTAGCTACTAACTAATTTGAATAAATTTTTTATAAAGATATTTAAGTGTTAACAAACTAAATTACCTAAAAATAGCATTTGAGGAAACAACTTATGCGTTAGCTATTTTAGTATATGATTAATTTAAAAAAAATTAAAATTAGAACAATAACATCAAAACCTTTTTTCTTTTAATATATATTAAAATTTTAATCATTTTATTATAAGCTTATAAGACAAGCTAAACATAAATTAAGAAGATATTATCCTTTATTAATACATAAACTTATAAACTGTTTTTATTTTCTTATCAGACTTTTGAAAAATAGAAAAGAGAAAGAAGCAATTGAAAGTCCATGGAAAACGGCTTCAAACAAAACGACACAGTCTCTCTCTCTCTCCCTCTGTGACTCTCTCTCTCTCTCCATAGCGCCTCGAGTATAACTAAAACCAACCTCCGAACTCAAATCAGCAACAGCTACGTCAACCATGGAGGTTGTGCTCTCTGCGGTGGTAATCACTGGGTTTCTATCAATCACCGCCCAATCGATTCGTTTCGAGATGGAATCAGCTCATACCAAATGCATATCAGAAGATATCAAAATCAATTCCATGGCAGTTGGTCACTATTCCGTAGTTAATCCCGATGAAGGACATCCTTTACCTGAATCCCATAAGTTTACTTTGCGGGTAAATCCAACACATACACAATCCCTATATCATCATCTCCTTAATTTCTGTCTTTTATTATCGTAATTCCAAATCAATAACTAGAGTTTTATCATCGGTTTTGTTTCATTACACTACTTGAATCCTGGTTTTTAGGTTTTCCGACTTGGTGTTTCTCTGGAATTCTGTTTGGTATCTGGGTTATGCATCAGATTAAAGTTCTATGAATTTGGGTTAAATTTTGCACTTGTAACGTTTATGTACTCAATTTGGTAAGTCTTAACATATCATTTAAGGTATAACTAAGTGGCATTTGAGTCTAGCACCTCACTTAGATGTTTGCTAGTTGCATGGGTCATTTTTTAAGAGTGATTCTATTTGAACTCCTTGTAAATCTAAATTGATCCCATGTGATGTGTGAGAATAAAACTTGCATTAAAAATTGTAATTGATTGACGTAATATGTCTGGTATGTGAGTTGGGATGTTAGTACATATATGGTTGTGCACATTTTGACTCTTTAAAGAGTATGCTTCTAGTTTTAGCACTTCTAGAAGTACAAGAACTTAATATGTAACTATGGCTTGTATATAAGCCTCACTTTCTTGTAACCCTACTAAGGTTTCGATATTATAGTCCCCATTTTGTCTTCTTTACTGCTTTTACTGCACATCCCTTTTATCTTCATTAAAGAGGCTGTTGATTCCTCAATAACCTACAAGGAAAGGTCCAAATAGTAGCACCTTTTCGAGAATCTTGGTACGTAGATGTGAATTATTGTGCTGAATTTGGTTTATGCAACTTAGGTGACATCGATGTATGGGAATTCATATCATTATGCAGATCATGTGCAATCAGGACAGTTTGCGTTTCAGGCAATAGAGGGTGGGGATTACATGGCTTGCTTTTTTGCCATTGATTACCATCCACCGGTTAAGTTTTCTGTTGAGTTTGATTGGAGGTCTGGTGTGGCTGCTAAGGACTGGTCAAATGTAGCAAAAAAAGGTTCGGTAGATGTAAGTAACCGAAAAAGGTTCCAATAAAAGTTCATACATATTGTAGTCAAACGCTAGAAAATGTTTTTCACCTCTCAAATATGTTTGAGCCGCAGGCAATGGAATTGGAGCTAAAGAAGCTTTCAGATATCATTACTTCGATTCACGAGGAGATGTTTTATCTCCGTGAGAGGTCATTGAACAATCTTTCATAGATGCACCACCTTCCTGCTTTTCTTGCACCATATGTTGATCATTTCATATAGTAATTCAAAAGTTGTTATTTTGACTTGGAAAAGTCAAATGCTGCCAAGCCATCGAGCAAGTAACAGAACGTCAATTTTTGGTGCTTGTTACAGGGAACAAGATATGCAACAGCTTAACAGCAAAACGAACTCAAGAATGGCGTTGTTGAGTTTTCTTTCACTTTTCGTGTGCTTGTCTGTTGCCGGTTTGCAAGTATGGCATTTAAAGTCTTTTTTTGAAAAGAAGAAGCTCATCTAAGAAGTGCTGGCAAAGGAGTATTAACTAGTTTGCTTGTTGAAAATTTGGATTGTTTAATGAAGCAGCCAGCATGTTCTTAGGAATACAAACTGATGATGTTTGGTACAAAATTGGTGTATGTTAAACGTATGTAATATTATACGGTGTTAGGGATACATGGTCTAACTGTTACTGTTTACTTACCATCTATGATCAGACATATGTTATATCAAAACGTTATAAGAATACGAGACGAACAATTTTAATAAACAATCCAGAACACCAAAGTTAAACCAAAAACACAACTATCACATGTTGCAAGATCCCAAGTAATCTTTAATATTGTCTTTCAGCGGAAAAAAAGGCAATAAATATAGCATTTACAAGGCAAGAGGGAAAAAGTCCAAGAACAAAGTTTACTAGCTGCAACTAACCGTAAGAATTTCATTATTTGAATCAAGAAAAAGTCGAGATATCTTGAAGAACCTTAAGACTCGCCTGAAAACCGCTGGGGTTGCATGAAAGAGAGAAGAGGAGAAGAAACTGCTGGTGTAAAACTGCCTACAGAAGGTCATTGTTCTAAAATCATGTTCATCTTTTTTCTAACACTTACAGTCAGGTTTTTGACATGAACATGTTCATAAAAAGATGATGTGTTGGAAATGTGTGATGATTGGTCATGTAAAAAGATGCCAATGGTGATCTGGGTGAATTGTTTCCTTGATTTTTTCAAGCTTTTTTAAAATCTCCAAGAACGAAGGTCTCCTGTTCATATCCGCCGCCCAGCAGCTCTCTGTCAACCTACCAAATAAAAATACAAGTCAGTGCCATACCAGTATTCTGATTATAAACATTAAATAAAAGTGGTTCAGGTAATGAGTCAAAACAGGATTGGATTGAAACGAGTCAGGGTCAAGTTGAGTTGACCCCAGAACATTTTTTATATAATAAATAGGTTTACATCACTTATGATTATAAAGGCACTATTGTTACAATAATGAACTATATCTTTGTTCTTTGGATACATACTATTTGGGAGGTTTTGTGTATTAAAATATACTTTGAGCTACTTTCAACCCGTTTTACCGGTTTTCCTTTTGGCTAAGTTTTCTTATATTTTTACTCATAGAACACATCCCAAATCGACTCACTCATTACAAAATTGGTCATAAATGTGGTTCCCAGTATTTAGAAGTCCAATGTATACTGTGCCGGTTTTGATTTAGAAAAGTACCATGTTTATATTTCTAAAATCACAAGTAGGAAGTATTTTATAAATGAATAAACCATGGCTGAGTATTAGTTTTTGGACAACAAAAAATGTCTCTCACTCTGTCACCCTAAAATTCATGTCTGAGATGCTCAACTATATATTAAACTTCGAGCATCTTATAACCACCTCTACATAACACAACATTTATAAAAGGTGACAACTTTCGATTTATTTACCTATGAATGGGTTGATTGAGTTATGTTTTGACTTTTACATGCCGAACGAGTTCAGCTAAAAGATTTATCTAAAGAAGAAACAAATTAAATGGCTTGGATGCCTCAAACAGGTCAACTAGACGTTTTAGTGTATTCATATAAACATGACCTCCTAAATTGCTTTTTTTAATTACTAGAGAAAGTTAGATTACTAATATAATAATAAAGTTTTTTAACACGGTATTTATTTATAAAATTAAAAAAATTAGTATCGGCCCAACCCCATCTGACCTGTTTATCAGGCAGAATAAATTTACCCCTTTCAACCTTTTACCCGGCCCGCCCATTATGCCATCTCTACTTTCTGTAATTACTTTGGTAAGACTAGAAGTCAAGTGAACAACAGAAAATTACTACTAATCTGGTAATGTTAGGTATAAATGACTTACTCTTTCAGTTCAGGAGTGTAACCTTTTGCTCTAAATATAGGCCTGTGTCCTTCTGCCACATATTTTGCTGCTTCATAAGCTTCATAGCTCGATAATGGTGGCTCACCTTCAAGCATCTATAACAATGTTCAAAATACCATTGTCAAAGGATTTATTATTTGTTTTCTATCCTTTATCACAACTCTTATTCCAACAGAAATTACCTCGTATAGAATCATTGCAAAAGAGAACACGTCGACCTTTTTATCATATTTACGGTGCTTAAACACCTCAGGTGCCATGTAACGATCTGTGTGTATACCATGGAAAAACCAGAAACAATTGCAGAGATGTGATATGGAAAATTCTATCAAACATTAAAATTGTACAGAAAAAAAGTATAGGATCATACAGCTGCCAGTCTCGCCAGTCATTTTGTAGATATCATGAGAATTTTGAACCCTGATAAGCTTGCTAAGTCCAAAGTCTCCAACTTTTAAATGATCTGCGTTGGAGTTGACTAAAAGAACATTCCTAAAATAAAAGCCACCAAGGACCGTATATCATCACCCAGTAAACAAAATGTGTGAACGCATTAAAGAAAGTAAACTTTGTTTTCTGAAGTCTGAACGTGGTGAAAAAACAAACCTCGGTTTCAAGTCTCTATGAATGATAACATTAGGCTCATTGTGAAGATAAGCCATGCCTCTGTCGAAAAAAGAAAGAAACAGAAAAGAATTCAGTTTTAGGTCACTGTCTTTAAAATATATCATAAACAATATAAAAAGTACCTGGCGATGTCTAGGGCAAAGTTTACAGCTGTTGCAGGACTTAGTGCACCTTTCTCCTTCAGGCACTGGTGAAGATCACCCTGCATTCACAAATGCATGTTCAGACTCAAACCATAAAGTTCCTTGTTTCTTTTTCTTTTTTATAAAACTTTCTAATGTGGTATGAGTATAGACAGTTCTCATTCATAGTAACTAGATGTCATCGGATTACCCCTCGTAGATACTCAGTTATCAGCATTAACGGCTTCTTTTCAGTAACAGCTCCAAGAAATTGAACTATATTAGGGTGGCGAAGTTTGACCAGCAAATTCACCTCATGCCTAAAGTCCTGACTGGATTGGAAAGGCAAACAAGAATAAGCAAAAATTCAACCATTTTTATAGTAAAGGTGACAGTAAAAAAACTTTGACAGTAGTCTGCTAGTTTGACCAGATGATTCACTGGAATTATGATATTAGCCAAACTGTAATGGAACTTACATCACCAATTTATCATCTGACAGACTTGGAAGTATACGCTTGACAGCTACAGGTGTTCCACGCCAACATGCTCTAACGATCTCACCAAAGGATCCCTATTACACAAAATATAGATAGTTAGCATTACTTATACGAACTATCATATGCATAAAATCCACACATATAGTGGATGTGGGAGTAAATTTAATAATCGTTTTAGAAAACTATGGACATTCTGACTTAACAGATTTAAACATTTAATTGAAAACATTTAGGCAAGCGAAACCAAACCTTGCCTATTAAGTGCGAGTTTGTGAAGTCCAACTCCAGAGGGTCAATTTCCCAATCACACTTATTTGGAAGGGGTGGTGGCACAGGTCTTGGTTCAAAATGGCTTCCATTCTGTCCCTGTACATAAGATGCCAAAATTTTGAAGCTTACAAAAATTCATGGTGACCATAATTTATAAAAACTGAGGCAAAGACCTAGTCACTAGGCAGAAGGAGCCATCAGGACCAATCCCACATTTTTTATAATGTTGGTTAGTTTATCTAGAAAGTTAGAAAGCAAGTAAACACAAAGTATTGAGAGGGAGGGTTGCTAATCCTAGAGAAGATGAGAGACTATACAACAGATGAAACCTCAAAGTCTCAAACAAGGGTTTTATAAATAAGCACAGGCTTATACTAATATTCAAAGTAAATCTGTATAGGATGCAATTTTTTGCAAGACCTATATATTGTGTGTGTGTTGGGGGGGGGGGGGGGGGGGGGGGGGGATCTAACAATATATTGTTTCATTTTCCCCATGAATCGATTCAAACGTGTCATCACTTCTGTAATGGCGAATGCAATGATCTTGGTTCCTAAGCAGCGAGCAGTTTAATCGCATTTATCGTCTCTCACTTAGCTCTGATCTGGTGTCATCGCTCACAGTCCAAGAAGAGTAGTCCTTTCATTGGCTAGCGGGATTACGCGTAATGGGATAGACCGAAGTAAGAAAGTATAACCATCTTCAGAGGAAACCGAGTCCTTGTTATCCATAAATGACTTGTATACCAAGGTAAAACCTTTCCCATATAACATACTAGATTTATGACATATAAACTTAACAATATGATCAGTTTGTGTATGAGACATGGTGCAGAAGATGTTGGTTCCAAACGAAGAAACATATCATGATATATATATATATATATATATATATATATATATATATATATATATATATATTCGGTTTCAAGAAATAGTTTTTTGGAACTTTGTTTGAAAAAACAGGGACATATCATCAGCATCAGTCGTGATGCTCAAGTATATAAGAGCAAATATGCAAAACCAGCACTACTTTGAACTTTCCAGCAAATGCTCACACATGCTTGTCCCTTTTTGGGACTTGAACCCATGCCTCTTGTTTAGTGGCCAAACATGATACCACTAGGCCAAAGGCCCGTAGGTAGGACCAGTACTACTTGACTCATAAGCTCATGGACAAAATGAATTTATGAAGAGTGATAACTCAAAAAAGGTCACCTTGCTTTTTTAATACCCTCAAGCTCTTATAAATTCTTCAAAAATGATGGATCGTGGAGACTAATTATGAAAAGATAATGAAGACATAGGATCCTACAAACAAAAATCCCAGAGGATGAATGTTGTATACTTAAATACAATATTGAAAGAATCATAAAATGCACTGCACAACATGCATCAGAAAGTTATACCAAAAGCTAAAACATCAAGTTTAAATTCAAAATCACATGAGTGCCAGGTGTTGAACTTACATATGACAGGCCACCGTACGACTTTAGTAACTCAATCATGCTATGTTTTCTAGCTCCTTCCGCATCAGCTAGAGGCTGTCATGAGTGACATCAAGTATTGTGAGTTGATTGAACTATATGAAAGCTCAGAATAAGCAAAAATAAACTCAGTAATCAATGGTCTAGGACTAGTACACAGATCAAGAACATGAATACTTTTGTACCAAAAGGCATTCATATAAAAGAAGCAATCAGGCATGTATATTCCATATTATATAAATAAATGTGCAAATAGTTGTGGCCGGTGGGAGATTTCAGTCAAAACTCAACTAATCTTGATTTGTTTGCAACAGTATGTACACTCGTAAACCGAGGAGCTCGAGCAGGAGAATTCTTCATATAAGATGTCTCCTTCCTGTTTCTTAGTTGTTTCACAGGCTCTGGATAGTGAGTACAAAGCCAAAATTCTCTTGTTTTTTCTAATTTATGTAAAGATGTATAGGTATCCTCCAAGTTTGTGGACACTCAGTAGATGTCTGGATGATACCAAAGAACACACTATCAGTCTCACATTGACATGCAGAAGAACCATCAAGGGGTGCACAAGCACAAAGTTCAAAATGACCTCAGGAGAAGATGAAATGAATTCCGACTGTTATAATAGATGGAGAAGGCCTATATGTTTCACTGTTTCAGTGCCTGCAAGTGACTTAAAAAATTCAACTCGTCTAAAAGCAGCAGCAACCTAAAAATGCTAGGATTACACTTCAGGAGATATATTTGTGCAAATATTTCATTTGAACTAGAGGCCTACGGCAACCATCAATTATCTTACAATGTAAGTATAATTTGAATATTAAAAAAAAAGGAAAGAGAAAATTAATATTCCATCAACGTGCATTGTCTACACTATTACCGTGTTTTTCCAGCGATCTTGCGCGTTAACATCGGCACCGTACTCAATCAAGCATTTAGCGACTTCGATCCATCCGTGAAGCGAAGCAACATGAAGCGGAGTTCGATTGTCATAATCCCTAGCTTGAACTAAAGACCGATCTTCCTCCAATAGCTTCCTGACGGCGGTTGGATCGTTCTGGTGAGCGTGCCACAGAATCAACGACGTCCGGCTCACTTTGGCCTTGTCCCTCTTCTTCCCGGCGGCCGGTGGCGCATCTCCGGCTGAATGTCCCGAGCTTCCCTCGCTACCGCTCATTCAATTTGTGAGATCGGAGATTGAAAATTGAGGTTAAATAATTGATTGATTCCCTGCTTTTGGGTTGGAGCAGTGGGCAAGAGGTGCATATGAATTGAAATGGGTTGTTTTCTCAACCGATTTATAATAATTTTTATTATATTTTAATAATAATAATAATAATAATTAATAATAGAAAAGTGAGCGCATTTTCACACTATTGAGTGACGGACACTGCTTCACCAACATGATACCTTCCGCGGAAGGATAAATATCTTTAAAACATGAATGGTTGATTCATTAAAAATAAAATAAAATATTATGGTATTTTCTTTTCTTTTCTTTTTTTAATTTAACTTAAAGTATTACTTTTTTCCCCTCCCTCTAATCTTACTCGTTATTAACCGAAAAGACATCTATTTTTTGAACCAATGTTTCATGATACAAATTACCTATTTTTTGAAAAGTTATTTGGAAAATACTATCGAGTGTAGGGGATGAGAATCAATAACTCGGATAATCAAATGATTGAGTGTAACACGCTTCCCTTGAATTATGTTATTACCTTATAAATGAGTTACAAGAAATTAATACATGGATAATCGAATGATACTCATATGAACAATCGAATATATAATTTCGCGAATGTTCTTTTAGTTATAGACAATCAAACCTTATCTTTTGATGTCAATAATTGTCAAAAGTAGTTATAACTAATTTTCAACTGTAATTTAAGCGGCTCACTGTTAATCTATTTGAGTTATAAAAAGAATCAAACGTTTACTAAAAATACTATGTGTCGGAGACTTTAGCATCAACATGTTGAAGAATCAGTTTAAGCATCAACAACAGGTGATTAGTGCTCAGCTCCAACGATTGGCTTCGGTGGTGATCACTCATTTCAGCATAGTTGAATAGTTGATCATTATGGGCGCTATCTCTTGGTACCCCGGAAGGGGACGCTATCCTTTTGATCCTCATCTATTTGCATCTACGACTTCACCTTCTCATATGAGTGTATACTCCGTTCCATCGAAACTCTTTACCAAGTCGCATGAAAATCCCGCAGTATTATATTATAATCACTAGTAAAGTTTTCACCTAGTGTGCTCGAATAAAAACAATATTAACATTGTGATCACCTAAGAAGTGCTCGTCTAGTCACTAAAAAGTGAAAGTGTACTATCTTGATATATATATATATATATATATATGTATATATATATCTTCAAGCACCAACACTAATTCAAATACTTAATTGTGCAAAATCCATATTGTTTTGTATATAAATCATTGTATTACATTTCCTTTTATTACTCCTAATCATTGAGTATTTGAACTTGCCAATATTTATATTAAGATTGAACATTTATTGTTATATTATAGTAGGTGACTAGGTGGATAGAGCAGATCCAAGTATATATATAAAATTTATATTTATTTAAAACAAAAGTGGCATATTGTTTAGTCATAACGTTATAAGGAAACTTTATTCGAAAGTTTGGATGGGTTCAATAATCCAATTTTATATTCTTTGACTTTCCATTGCCATACATATATATATCAACTCATTTACTGGAGTTAAACGTTTTAATATTAAAAAAAATCAAAATTTTGTTTTTAGTCACGACATGGGAATTACCATACCATTGGGTTTAATTAAATATTAAAATATTGTATATATAGTTAGGAGTCTTCATACTTTATCTTTTAATCGTAGCAATGTTATTAAATTGAAAAAATAAAAGTGCATTGAAATGTAATAAAGTATTTTAATTTAATTGTTCGATGTAACGATTAAACTTTGTTGATATTAATATATTAAAGAGTTTAGTTCATTAAAATATATCTAACTTGTCACATTTTGCTATTAAATGTATCAAAATTTTCATTTATCGGTATTGTTTGTATTAAAGTTTCAGTTATATATACTAAATTTATATATTTTTATTTTTATGTAAACAAAGTACATAATATAGCAATAAATTAAAAGTTTAATACATATAATAGAAAATTTTAATGTTCGATATACACAATAAAAAAACATGACAAGTTCGATATATTTTGATATACTAAACTCTACGTTAAACTACTCAAATTGAACTACTTTTGTAAACATTAATTCTTTATCAACCATTTGTGTATTGGATGCCATCATTTGTGTACATTACACCTTGGATACCATAGTAAACGATGATAAGCAGGCTTGACTGGTTACAAATAAAAAATATGAAACTATGAATTGAAGAGGCACATAAAAGATCCATAATCACAAACTTATGGAAAAAGTTAGAAGAAACCCTCCTCATTTGTACCCAAACTGCAAACTTAGGTGTGTTACACTACATGGTAAAAGGTTGACAGATTGGTCATAACCCTCCTCATTTGTTTCAAACTGCAAACTCACACTTATATATACACATTAGACGCTCACACAAAGAAGTGCATGTGTTACACTACATAAGTAAAGAACATCAACAAGTATTTTACCATTGTACATATACATTCATACACAAGGAATTCTACTTGGCTCCAACAAAAGGATTATTATAAACGGTATATAAACTAAGAATATGCACAGCATATATCACATAGAACTTGCCGTGTACTGAGTGTCACTGTGTCAGGTTGGCTTCCAGTTTGTCCTTGGACTTATCATGATAGGGCTATCAACCACAACCCGCAACACTGGAACCCTTCGTCGAGTTGACAATGTTTCATTCATCCGGTCAATTTGGAGCAGAAGCTGTTTTATTTTCTGCAAAAAACTATCAGTAAACTCGTGAATAATTTAATAAACATACTATGAGAGATATAAAGGAATCTAACAGGACCTAACAAGAAAATATGCAAAAGTTGACACAAAATTATTATAAAAATGATAACAAACATGATTTTCATCAAGTAATAGTCTTGATACTTAACATTATAATGTTGCAATTGATTCAGTTTTTTGGTACTTAGACAGCCAAAGAGGTTGTTGATTGTGATTCCGTTGCTTGAGCTTCTCAATCACTGATTTATCCACTATTTTGGTCATTTTTATACCCAAACATATTTTCATAAATGTCATCAAACATACATCATCACATTTTAGCTAACACTAGCATTGTACTTGCGCGATGACAATATTTTGTGCTCGATAACATGTTCGAATTCAAGAATGTAGTGTATGGTATGTGTGAATGCGGTGTAAGAAAATGGAATCTGTTTAACAACATATATGTTTCCTTTCTCCTTTCTCTGTTTTTCAATCAACCCTTTTATTAGTTATTAAAACAAAACAGTTTTTGAAAAACAATAAAATACAAAATATATTATCTATACTACTATATAAACCATTTAACATTCTCTCTCATCTTAAATTTTAAGACTTCTTAAAATTCAATCAATATAAAATTTTGACCCTTCATTTAATTTAAATTAATCTCATCCACTCAATCTTTAACTATTTTATTCTCTTCTAATTTACTTTAACTTTTTATTCAAAATATATTCTCTCATACTAACACAATTATCCACCCACGTCAACATAATTTTTAAAATATTATTAACTCTTCTCTTTATTTCATCAATATAAATCTTTTTTCTTATTTTATTGTCTTTTAGAATTTATTTTTAAAATTAATAAAATAGTTAGATGTAAATAAAAGAAAATTTGAAAAAAAACCCGGACATGTTATAGAAAACTTTTTCGTGACATTGAATCGCGCGAATAACATATCATTACATTTTTTAAAGCGACATATTGTAAACCAAAAACTATTTGCCGCCGCAGCATTGCGCGGGTATGATGCTACTTATTAAATAATTAGAGGAAAAGATAATCTAGCCTCAAAAATTGTATTGATGTAAGTGATTTAACCAAAATTAGATTAATTAAATAGTTGTTGTCATCTTTAATGATTTATTAAAACAGCTGACATAAACTAGTTGAGGTAATTAAGGGATTGACTAATTAGGCTATTGCTCATAATGTTTCTATCTTATGTTTAAAAACACGTACTACTTAAAATTACGTAGTTTTAAAAATTTAAAGAGAGAGAAAGTTAAATGCTTTATAATGTAGTATAGAATAGATGTATTTCTATTATAAAACATATTTGCAAAAATGTGATTAGCATCACCATCTAATCAAGATTGTATTTTTAGCTAACATGTACTTTAAATTTTTAAAATTTGTTGTTTCTTTCTCCTCCTTAATTTGTCCGTGGCACCCTCAATACACAATTAGTGTAAAGCTAGTTCAACATCATTTATATTGACTCAAGATAATTACGTTTTTCGTATATGGTCTCATACTCTCATCCCCTATGTGATAATATCTTAGAAGTTAGACAACTACTTTTCCAAGTCTCCTCAAAACATAAAAGAAAATGAAAGAAATAACTTATTAGCATTCTTCATAAGCAACATTTGCAAAGTTGTTTTTGAAGAAAACTCATGAGCATATCCAATGCTTTCATACAACATGGTGCTTTTAGGCAAGAGACTAGCAATAAAATGCTAATAAGTTATTCCGCCACTTTTCACTCTTCTAAGAAAGCATGGAATGGGGTATATATTTGTGACTTCTAAGATATTACCATATAGAGAAGAGATAAGACCAAATTCGACAAAATTAATGTATATTAAATTCAATATAAATGATAAACTAGTTTTATTATGTATTTAGACATTTAGTTTAACTATGCCAACAACAAATTTAAGGAGAAACAAGCAACATATAAGTAAGCTAATGTATAATGATATATGTTTGATTAAATGGTGATGCTAACCACGTTCTGAAAATATGTTTGGCAGTAAAATGTACCAATCTACTTGATTAAGAAGCTTATGTAACAAATAGTCACCTCCTCTGCTGCTTAAGTACCAGAAACCTGAATCAATGGCAACCTTATAAAATAGTCAAGTGTCAAAAATCATTACTTAACGGAACTATACTGAACTGTATAATGTATCTTATCATAGTTCCTAATTGTACAACCACAGGGAACACATAACCCAAACAAAATACGACTTAAATTAAAATACTAGTATGAGTGCCTATTCTTAGAACTAGATTTTCAAGATAATCAAATCACTTTTGTTGAACCATGGTATCTCCACCTTAGGGGGCAGGGAGGGGGCCAAAATTCCTGGCGTGAGTGGTGAGAAAAGCCCAACTCAAGGCCTGAATAAGGTGATTGCCGGCGTGATAGTGCCGGCTTGAGATAAATCACAGTGAGGGAAGCTTAAATCTGTTTTTTTTAGGGTGTGATGGCTACGAGTCTAGTGTGACAGGTGTGACGGGAAAAGCTAACGTGACAACGTGTGAGGTGTTCAATAAAGTTTCACTCGCCCCTTATGGAGTTATGGGTTGGGATACTACAAGAGCCCACCTATCGAATCGTTCCCTTCACGAGTACGGGCGGGCATGACCAATTGAACCATTTGTGGTTCAAAGTTCAAACAATAGCAAAAGTAGGACAAAGATCCCAAAAGACATAATCTAGTCTCTAGTGCATGAATGACACGATGAGACTATCTCATAGGCATTTCATCAAACACTTGTATTCCAGGGTTTAAAGCACTTGTCTTTAGGTAAGAACCGTTTTCGTTTGCACTAAAATCGTTACAAACAAATATTTTAATTGATTTAGCGAGATAACTACATCAAGGCAGGTAACCCCAGATTGCGAAACTGACCTCATCTTTCTGATTCAAGAGACGCAACAACTTATCCGTCTCATCTTTCTCCGCTAGTCTCCGCCATCGCTGCCATCGCCTTGTGTAAGCCGTCACCGTCACAAATGCCGCCACAGACGCAATTGACCAAAATCCAATTCTGCTACGGATCCCGTAAGCAATCCTCAACACCCACGAGCTCAAAATCCCCAAACTCGAGTTTACGAACGTACTTTTTGCTTCGGGTCTCTGTGACAACTCACCCTCGGCTATCTCAGTGGAATACGGAGCTGACGAAGACGAGTTCGATGATCGCGGTGACGGCGTTTCCATGGGTGGTTCTTGAAGATGGTCGTCTTGTATTGGTTGAGAAAAAACAGGCAAGCCCTCATGGTTGGTTGGGACAAAAATTGGGGACTGGGTGAAGTTGGTTGGTGTGGGCCTGGTGACGACCACCGCCTCGCTGTCGTCTTCATCGGATTGAGTGGCGGAGGTGGATGATTGAATTGTCTCCCACTCGTTGTCCTCCATGGGAAGGGGAAGTGTAGATTTCACGATGGAAGTTGTCGGAGGGGGAGAGAGGTGAGGTAGGGGTAGGGGTAGGGGTAGGGGGAGGGGGGCACAGTGTGTGGTGTCTGGATGTTGAGATTCACATTTTAAGGTGGTGTCAAGGATATTTTGAAACCATATTTAATTTTAGGAATTATCCGCCATGTTTTATCACGGGGGAGATATTCGTAATATTAAACCACTCACAAACCATGAATATTAAAATCATAAAACTTTAATCGTCAGGAGAAAAACAAAGAAAAAGGATTTTTACTTCATCTTATTTTTTAAAAGATAGTAATTACGATAAAATAAGCCTAAACTTTTTTTAAAATTTTTTTCATTTCCTCATTTTTTCTTTATTAACCGTTCTAGCTACTAGCTATTTCTGCTAAACATACTTTAAATGAAACTCGAGAACACTAACTTTTTCGATTTTTCTTGCAAATCCTTTTCTTTCTTTCTTTATAAAACCTCAAGAACATGGTAGTAAGAGTAATAATACCTAAGTGAGGTAGTATTAATATTACAAATCATTTTTCTATTAAAAAATCAATCAAGATATTTGTTTTATTGCTTCCGTTGTATTTTTTTGATTATATATTTAGTTGCACTAAATTTTGTTTTAAATAACGAGATTTTCTATTAAAATTGTTTTTTGAAAACAAGACATTACATTTTAGAGATATACAGTATAGATTTGCAAAAGTTATGATAAGATCATGTTGCATTGGATGTATTTTGAGTTATAAAGTGTTTATATGTGTAGAAGATCACTTAAATTCAGAGTTTGTGTGAATTAAATTGAAGATGTTGGGTGTTTTGCTCGTTGCAAGAAGGTTCTGTGTTTGCGTACGGCCGTATTAGATTTTGATATGGCTATATTTAGTTGCTTTGATATGGCTATATTTAGTTGCTTTGATATGGTTGTATTGAAATTCGATATAGCCGTATCATTGTGTTTGATACACTTTGTGGTGGTTGTATTAAGGTATCGGGAGATTTCAAAAACGCTAGATTTAACAGTATAAGACCTCAGGTGAGTACCTCAATATGGTACTTAGAGTTTACTAATCGGAAATTACTGTAATTTTTATGTTTTAAAATAATAGATGAATTGTAGGATGTCTTGATAAGTGGTTTAATTAAGAGAATTTAATGTAAAGTGGATAGAGATTAGCAATTACTAAGAAGAGAATGCTTAAACCAGAGAAAGAGATGAGTGAAAAAAAAGATATATGAACATGTACAAATATATGTGAATAAATAATATTATTCAAATGTAGAAACAGAGAGAGTATATGTATGTATGTATGTAACAAAGAGACATATTGACAGTAATTGTAAGATTAAACATAGTATAAAAAAACTTATAAAAAGAGAATGAGCACATGTAATGTATTTATATACGCAAATGATGATATACAGTGATAAAAGAGTAGAATACGATAAATAGATATAGACGATAAGAGTATATATACACACACATACATAATTAATATAGAGAAATAAGTGATCGTTTTTTTGTGTGTGTTTATAATTAATGTACAAAGAACACAATTTATTTAAAAAAGAGGATCATGAAACGAAAGAGACAAAATATACAAAAATGATGGAAGTACGCGTTTACCATTAATACGACAATGAAATTGCTAAAGGTGACATTAGAATTGTAAGTATTAGCCGATGTGGCTATATGTGAAGTGTGTGAACTGATGTAGTTATATGTATGATACATGTGTGCATGATGTGAGTTATGTGGTAAATATTATATGATGATGCATGATATGAGATGATGTATGATGAAAAGATGAATGACGTGGCAAATCGTTAGTCATTACGACTAACCCAATGCTGATGTAGCATCCAGAGGTCAATATGACTTCTAGTAGTCGGGGACTACCAGTGGTTGTAACACCGTAAAATCTAAGCCATTTTTTTAATTGCGCTACGGAAGCTTAATTGAATAAACATACTTTTCATTCACAAACATTACAATCATTTACAAACAAAATATCAGTTCTCAAAATCCAACAAGCATAAGTCTGTGTTACAAAATAAACTGGCTTGTTTCATTTAAATCAAGACATCAGAGTCAAGTCAACTTTTCCTTCCACGAGCACTCAACACACAAACCTGCAAAATCAACAACTATGGGGAATTAGCACAAAGCTAAGTGAGTAGAGGCTAAACCCAAAAGAAAACATTAAGCCAATACTAATCATGTAATCACAACTCTAAGAAGACCGGCGGTTCGGCGCAGAACCTACAACCAATGACGGCCAAAGCAAAGGTTTACCGATAGCCCTCTACTGAATTGGCGCAGTGAAATCCCACTCTGAAGCAACATATGCTACAGTAAGGCTACCACTGTTCAACTAACCAGTAAAAGAGCCCAGCCCAATTCCACGTATAGCTGACTTCTCAAACGCAACTCAAAATCATACTAAGAGTGCGTATCGAACAAATAGTCATGCAACAGACATCAATAATATTCATAATCAGCAGTTCCAATAACAAACCGTCACATACAATCATGCCTCACATCAGTAATATTAAACACAATCTTTACCATTCGCATCCAACATCCACTCACCTTTCAATCTCAGATGAAACACTCAGAATTCTTATGTTACTGGGCCTTTTGATTTCCTGAAAACATAATAACAACCAATCAGTCCAAATCTCATAAATATATCTCATCATATATTTATAATTCATTCATAACATTTTAAAAATCAATAAACAAATACAATTGAAACTCAAAAGTATCGGATTTCAAAACTATCGGATTCTCTCTCTCGGATTCTTGAAAATCCGTAACCAAGGTATCGGATTTCCCAAAATCCGCAACTATCTATAAGGATTTCACAACTGTCGGATTTAGGAATCCGATGGGTTCCAATGTCTGTTTTGTCTTAATCGGATTTCAAGTTTCCAAAATCATCAGTATCGGATTTCACTAAGTCCCGGATTTCATGTGTTTCGGATTTCATGTATCGGATTCTGACTTTAGTCATTTTCCAAGTTTAGGATTTCATATCCAATTATAGTATTCGGATTTGGGGTTGTCATAAACCAAGTTTCGGATTCTAAAGTAATCGGATTTATACTTTCGGATTTCATAAGATCCGGATTTTTGCAAGACTCAGATTTCTTCTTCTCAACAATCCGAGATCTTCATAATATAACAAATCCGACAACTTAAAAATATCATAATACAAAACCCAGTTTTATACCATCATTCCAGAAACGTACATTTAGCATTTCTAAATACATTCTCATGCAATTAGTCATATAAACATTCAAAGCTATCAAAATCTTATTCTTTCAAAAACCGATCATGATGTTATTTAACATGCAATCTTTAAACTAAACATGAATCATGTTTTAAATCATATATCATAACAAGAAGGATCATAACATGTTAATTTATAAACACCAACCTTAAAATCTTGATTTAATCTCACAAATGGGAATTCCGATTCTCTTTCTCTTTTTCTCTCGGTTTTCTTCTTGTAGAGCACTTAGCACACACACTTTTCTTTGTTTTAAGAAAATGAGCAGATAGAGGTATACACTCAAACCTAAGTTTACATGCAAAGAGGTGTCATTACCTCCTAACCCCCCACCCCACGTGTACTATCCCGCTCACCTACATACACACAACCATACGGTCATACATGCATAGATAAATATACATACTTTTAATAATTTCATAATTCTAAATTAATTAATTAACTAATATCACTTAATTAATCACATAATTAATTAAAGTAATTATAATACAAACAAACACATACCGTAAACTCGCTGATCTACTAGCCCTGGTTTGCGGGTGTTACAGTGGTGGTCTAGAACCACGTATGTGATATGTAGTTGTGTCACACCCCGCCTTGGCGGAAACACGAGGTGCGACGGAGAGGATCGTCATAACACATTGATATATGAATAGAAAATTTTACTAAATGAGTTCACACCAACGTGTCACGACGTTCCCCGACACAAGAGGGGACTTGTGTCGTGGCAAGTCACTTCACGACAACCATAGTCAACAGTTTAAAATAAGAACATTCGAAATAGTTGTTCCCACAACCCGGGACAAGTATACGGGGCTACAAGCCCTAGATTTATAAAATTCAAGTTCATGATAGCATAGTTAAATGAAAGAATCCTTAGTCAACTGCCCATGTCACGCTAAGGCTATCTAGGGTCACCTAAGCTCCTTAGGCATGGTTATTAGCATTACCTGAAAATGAGCACTCGAAAATGTCAACATAAAGTTGGTGAGCTCGCAGGTTTAAAGTAAAAGCATAGTTGCCGTGTAAATTGTTTAAGTAGGACAATTGTGCACGTATAGCATGTTAAGCGTGTAGATGTTGTAACAACAACCGAACCACCAGGTTCAATAGAAATCAATATGAATCAAATCATTGTCTTCCAAGCAGTTATTATAGCATACCCAGCTGGAGCATAAACCGTTGGCTCATAGGAATATAGGAATCAATAGTCATCAACCAACAACAAGTAGTCTTTGCATATACATCACATAAGTTGTCCAAAGTAAATAAGAAATAGTCATCTCGGCATAAAAAATTTAAAAGAGGGTTTGAGTGTCATTCTCCCCCGAGAAATATAGTAAAAAGGGGCCACGAGTACTCACCTTAGTTGTGGGTTGTCACTTGAATCTTAACGTGCTCGGAAATCTACAAACAAATCGTATAATCTAAGTTATATTCTATTCACGCGTAGAAGTTCTCTTTTGTACTAACCTTAAATATAATTAGGTTTCGCGATTAAGTTTTACTGTAGGTTACATGAGGGCATCCATTCCTTGGGCCTAACCCCAATATACATATTTGAGGTTTCAAACCTTGGTTATTTTCCTTTTTAAATGTGTATGTTAAATCCTGAAATTTTGGGTAAGCTTTATGTATTTTTAAAATAATTTAAACGTCCTAATTATTTTCCTAAACTTTTAGGGCAGAGGTCTTAATGTCTCTATTATTTTATATAAATTTTTCTAGGGTTTAATAATATGTTAATTATTTTTAAGAAATACTTTAATTAGTGTTGGTCAGAAAATGCCTTCAGTTTGCGCGTCACAAAGTTTTTATTTCTTTAAAATACTAAACAACCTTAATAAAATCTAAAAATTTTACAGTAACTTAAAAACACATAAAAATTCTTTAATATAAATTTTTGTCCACCAATTCGGATATTTGAATGTTTTACAATATTTTAAACTCTGGTTAAAGAAATTCCCTAAATTCCCAGATTTGATAAACAAAAAGTTCTTGTCCAATTAAAATAGAAAATAAATACAATAAATTCTAATATTTTCTACAGTGATTATAAACACTCTAAAGTTTATCCATATTAAGTTTTAGGCCTTAATTCGTAGTCTTGGATAAGTTGTGATGTTTGAAACTCTGTTATCAAAACCCCCTAGGATTCCCAGATTCAACAACAACAATGTTTTTAATTAATTAAAATAGAAAACCAACTTTATAAATTCTGAAATTTTTACAGGACTTCGAAATCTCATGGAATATGCTCCAGATTTATTTTGAAGAATTTTCGTGATGTTTAGAATAAGTTTTTGAAATAACAAACTTAGTAGGTTAAAACTGTTAGAAATCACAGATCTGCGCATCTAAACGATTTTGATTATTTGGGTGACCAAATCAACTTAGTTTTGTATGAAACCAGTTGGAGATGAAAGGAGACTCAAAGAACTTATCTTTAGTGTCAAGAATCGATTTTTTTCATTCTGTTTTGGCCGAGATATGGCCTATTAAAGTTAGTACATATTCTGCCCAGATTATAGGTTCTTGTTCTTTAAGTTTTAAATCAAATAGACCAATCCTTGGGGTTTGATATTCAACAAAACACATCAAAATCCTAACTTTATGTGTGATTAGGATGTGTTTAATCCATCAACCACGTTTTACATGCAAAGAAACAAGGAGAAGAAATTAAAGATTATAGAGGAACCTGTACATACCTAAACTTCTCAAATGAAGATCAAAGGCACAAGCTTTTCTTGAGGATTGAAGAACAACAGTTATGAAGATGTGTATGCTTGAAAGAAATCAAGAGGAGAGAGGGAATGGCTGCAAATTTTCGATGGGATGAATGTAGGGTGTTTAGGATGTTTAGATGTGTTTAGATAAGTATATATGAATTCAAATTTGAGTTTTAGTTGCTATCCTCCCCCCAAAACTCTCTCTTTTGGTTTTATCTTCTTTTTTTTTAAACCTTTAGCCGATATATATATATATATATATATGTGTATACATTTTATTATTATTATTTATTTATTATAAGTTCTTAGTGTTGTATGTATTTATTTCTTGTAGGTGTGGTTAACCATTCATGTGTTATATTGACTTATTAAGGTTACAACTTTCGAGTGATTTTTAAACTTGCTATCTAGTTATTAGTATAAACTATTATTTATATACTATTAATATTGGTATTATTTATTTAGGTAAGGGCTTAGTTCATCCATACTTGCGCTAGATACGTTTGCTCACTAAAATTGTGTACTAGGAATCGGTTAAATGCTCTATCGTCATAAAGACTTAGGCTTCCCCCACTTGCTAGCTCTACTATCTTATTTGAAGAATTTAGACATATATAACACCTAATTCTAGCATCTACTAGACCTTAGGTATCACACAAGCAAATAGATTTAAGTTGTATAGCTGGCAACGATGTACAAGTTAGACTCAACTAACCTGTTTTAGGTGACGGATGTCACAAGTTGATTTATGCGTACCAAGTATTATGTCACTACATAAGATGTTTCATTTGTTGTAATAATAACAAGAGTGGCTACCTAATAGCTTGACTGGCTACCTATTAGCCCGAGTGACAATCAAATAGCCTGAATGACAGTTGCAATGTGGTGGCGTCTTATTTTTTAGATAACTATGACACCGAAATCGTATTATTTCACCAGTTGTTAATGATTATATTCTTTCAAGTGCTTTGTCGAGTTGTCCACTAGACTTTTTAGCTCATTCTAGTTGTTTCTTTTCAGGAGTAGTCGCGCGGACGAAGCTTCTAGTGAACAAGATTGTGACTTGTGTGTAACATTAGAGAAAAATGTTTAATAAAATAGGAGAGCCAGTTGTAGCCCATTTTATTAAAATATCATTTGAAAGTTGTTTATTGTATAATAAAAATGTTAAGTTGCACGATTTAAAAAAAAAGGCATTACAAATTCTCTTATTTTTCATTCCACACCACTTTGGTACACTATAATTAGTGTGATTCTGGGCGGACTTTTACTTTCTACTCAACTACCAAAAACTCAAGAAAGTTTTTTAAATTTTGATTGCACCGGAGGAAAAATATGACTAATATGACGATAAAAAACTATTATTTTGTGTTTTTAGCTAGTTTTTTTTTGTTTCTTGAACCAACACGAGAGTACAATTAAAGGGCCTAGTTTTTATAAAAATTTCCTTCTAACTAGTGTATACATGCTCATGTAGAGTCTACAACGATATCATTGTTAAGTGCAAAATTAACGAGATTAACAAAAATTACGCACAAGAGTGACGATAATGACGCATTGTCAACGCCAAGTCATTACAAAGCAAACCAAGGCGGTAAGGAAGAAGAATTTAGCAAGCAATGGGGTTTGAAGAGATTAGCATGTTACTAACAATGGAAAAAGAAATTTATAGGAAGAGACTGGAGTTTTTAGGTATATTGTAATTAGTTTTGACTATATATATATATATATATATATATATATATAGAGAGAGAGAGAGAGAGAGAGAGAGAGAGAGAGAGGGAGGGGCTTTAAGTGGAGTTGGATGCCATTTCTTCAATTTGGTTGTTCTTGGCTCCTAAGGGGTTTCTTCTTATTCCTTGCTTACACTCACTAGTCCAGCAAGGTATTTAACCATATGATTGATTATACAAACATAATAAAATAAGTTGTTTCAATCACCATTGTAGTAAATTAAGATAAGACTTGGAAGTATGCAACATACTTTATTCTTGCAGTTTAATAAGAAAGCCTCAAACCACAAGTGACTTCATTTTCATCTTTGATTTCAATTATTATTTCATGTTGTAGCTTAAATAACCGAATATAATTTAGCTTTTAAAAACAAAACATCATTTTGTTTAATCGTATGTACAGACATGAAAAATAATATTTATAAGATAAAGGTAATAATGTTTTTGTTTCATTCATTGTTAAGATAAGAAGAAGGAAAAGGAGGTGGCTTGAGACTTCTGAGTCCCACATCGCTGGTGGGGGAAAGAATAGATGAAGGGGTGTGTTATATAAATAGGGAGAGAAGCCACATGAAAACATACTTACCTGGACGGGGTCAATGGATGATCAAGAAGGTCCATGGCCTAGGTTGGTGACCTCCATTGCACTTAGGAGGGGTGCCCGCCTAAGGTCGGCCCAAGTGGTCGAGCCTACGTCATAATTTGTGGCAGTAGGGGCCTGCGTTCGCGCGGCCCCTCACAAACAACTAGTTCGATTTCTTTGACCTGTTTTAGCTTTTGATATGCCTCGGTTTCTTTGGGGTCATCAGTAAAACCACCAGTTTAAGCGAGTTTGGTAGCCCTTACTAAACAACTAGTCCAATTAAAAGATGTCTTTAACGATTCTAGTTGAAAGTGTTGTGTTCTTTCATCTGTAATAAAAGCTTTAAAGCTCTGTATTCCATCCTCTGATACTGGATCGTTGTTGAAACAGCGCAACTTTTTCTGACCATATTTCACACATTAATTGTTCATAAAATACATAGAATTTTTACTGAACTTAGTTGCAACTGTGGCTAGGCCTATATGCACTTTCAGCTTGTAAACATGAAGAACCTTTTAAGTTTGCAATAAAGAGAGGTTTAAGCAAACGCGTAAGAACGGTTAGTTGTTTTCTTGAATATACGAAACGTGTGGATAGAACGGCTGATTATTTTTATCTTAATAACCGAAAAATATGTTGGCCCTTTGTGGTTGTATGTATTTAAGCAGTATCAATGTATGTAAACAATGTAATTACCGTAACATTTAACACTTAGTGTAAGTTTGTACCCACAGTTTGATCCTTTGATAGTTGGATATTCTGGTAATGTGTGTTGATTTCAAAGAGAAAAATAAAACACAAAAAGACAGATCACAGATGAAGGTGTTTCTGATTTTGGGGTATCCCAGTGAATTACTTCTGTTGATGTTTATAACTTTATTATGCCATAAGCTATCATCTTTTCCTCTGTAATCCACTATAACTAGAACCAAACCTTTTGTATAAGCATTGATTTTGCTTGATATATTTTTTCTCTAATGTTACTTTCTCAACATTTGATTTCATCACCAACTTATCATAATTTCAAATATTATACTTAGCGTTTGATTTAAGTTTTTAATATGACAGACATGATCCCAGGATATATATTCACTCATAAACTATTGGTTAAATTTTCTTATAATTAATGTGTATATATATATGTTTTGAATATGTGCATTAGATTCATTAATCATGGTATCAAAAAATGTAAGTATTGTTTATGCCATTGGATTGCATTTGCATGGTGGGGCTTCGGCAACATCGCAATTTTTAATCTTGATCAACAATGACAAAAGCAAAATGGTTAGAGACTTCACTATCATGGGTTAGTATTCCAATGCATGCCTTTTTAATATCTTTATGGGATTAATTAGTCACCACATACCATCATATAACTTAACCTTAAAAACCGATTATTACAACTAATTACGCTTAGTTAATTAATTTAACTAGTTTATACATTATCATTAATCTTATTTAACTGCTATATATGACCAAGTCAAAGAAATTGTTATGTAGTAGTTTAGTACTGTACTGATATTTGTACCATATCAGCATATCTGAATTATGCATCAGACAAACATATTCCAACAATTGCTGACGATCCTTCCAATACTTCTGATTATAACTTTAACTTCTGAACACTTATATATACACATAACATTAGGAATCAGTTTATTACATATGAACACCTAGAAAAAGTTATAGATTTTAGTAATGAAAATGATGAGGAAGAGGAAGGATGTTGAGGGAGCAGACAGGGAAACCAGTAGCAATGGTGAAATCATCTGGGATCAGTCAGTTATGAATGGTGGGGCCCTGGTTGGAGGAGCGATTCGGGCACGAAAACGGTTTGTTGGGGTCCGCCAACGGCCCTCGGGAAGATGGGTGGCTGAGATTAAAGACACCATTCAACAAATAAGAGTATGGTTAGGCACATTTGATACTGCTGAAGAGGCTGCTAGAGCTTATGATGAAGCAGCATGTATGCTTCGCGGAGCCAACACTCGAACCAATTTTTGGCCTTGTAATCCATCTAATAAATCCCCTGCTCTTTCTTCAAAAATCACTAATCTTCTTCTTCAAAGACTTAGAGCAAGAAATCTTGAAAATGATGCTAATTATAATCTTGAAAATGGTGGTCATGGTGCACCACTGGCAATCCCACATTCTTCTCAACGTCATCATCAACAGTTTCAAGAATCAACTCGAGTTCAAGATTTTTGCTTTCACCAAATCTTTGACACTCCAGATGCCCATAATTATACTAGTGATCATTCTTTAAGTGAATATGGTTCCAGAGATTCTGTTTTAGGTGAAAATTCAAATTATTTAGTTGTAGATGAGCCTAAAGTGGAGGGAACTCAAGAGCCTGATTTGAGTTTGACCGATTTATTGTTTGTTGACAATGTTGGATCAGCTATGAGTTATTCTCCATTTGAGATTGCAGAAGAGATAACAAAGGAAAACTACAAAATTGAGGACCCTTTCATGCTTAGTGAAGCCATGAAAAGAATGAACTTTGAACGTAATATTTCTGCATCTCTTTATGCTTTTAATGGGATATCTGAGTGTTTAAGGATGAAGGAAACCCAAAAGCCTGAACAATTATCAAATCTTGGTCCAAAAAATAACGGAGCAAATGATTTTGGTAATGTGTTAGTAGATAAACCATCTCTGAGCGAGCATTCTTCAACGAGTATGGGATCGTTTTCCTCATCAAGCAGCAAGGAAGGAGATCATGAATCTTCTTTTTGGAGTTCTTTTGATCTTGATTCTATAGATATGTTCTTTAGTGGACCAAATTAAGGGTTTAAAGAGTAGCAACTGTTTAAAGTTTCTAGCACCCTTTGGTTGGTTATACTGATATAGTTCAGCAACCATAGTGGTTTGATAGTATTCTTTATTTCTTAAATTAATAACATTCTTTCAATGCTTCTAATTTGCTAAAGAATATGATTTTGATGTATGCAGTTATGTTGTAAGCTTTTTGTTGCATATTTCATATGAAACTACAGATCTTTTCTATCATTCAGAAAGCTAGATTTAAGCATGGCCTCATTTTGCTGTTAACCTAAGGTTTGGTTACTGGTTAGTGTCTATATGCAAAACAAAACAAAAAATGTATTGATTTAGGGCGTATTTTAATTAGCTTATTTTCTGATTTACGAGCTTATTAGAAGTTTGAATAAGCTTGTAAGTCAACTTTTTCTAGCTTATAAGCTTATATATCAACCTGAGTTTACAAACTTAGATTAATAACTTGAAAATTTCGGCTTACGAGCTTGTTAAAATTTAAATAAGCCCATAAACCATAAACTAATCCGGACAACCCCTAAATCATAACAATCAAGAATATTCACTAGTCAACTCCCCCGTGCAAACGAAGTTATAATATCTTTGAATCGACAAAGCAATATAGTAAAGTAAATTTACGGGTTTAGATTAATAATACTCGAAAACAGCAAAAACATTTAGGTATCAAGAACAAAGGAGATATGAGTTGGGTAAAGCTACTACCACCAACACTAACAATCTGATCGAGTCAAGGATAAAACTAAACACCACCAACGTTAATCAAATTGCCCGTGCTCAACCCTAAAACTCACATTTCAGGTTTTCTTTCCGACGTGGTTTTTACTTTAGAGGTCAGATCGATTTTTGCGTGTGACTTAATAGACCTATAATTCGTCATCACTAGTAGCAACATGTTGGATCATTGGGCAGATTCCGACTAGCTCTTAGTTACCATGTCTTTTGGACATAAGTCATGCATAAAAAATTATAAATACAACAAGTTATCTTCAAGTTACTATCTTTTTTACGATGTGTAGTTCAAATCTAGGACTGTATCTTCGACTATCAAACAAAGTTAGTACGATGTAATACAATTAGTCACAACTTTCTATGAATCTTGAGTTGAAATAACAGCGAGACTTGATCCTTTCACGCCATCATGATCGATAATGGACTTCGTAGAAAGCCATGTTTTCAAAGGAACCCGGATAGAGTATTATGTGGACCCTGGTTAGTTTTGGCATTCTGTGGACCAGAAGTTAGCAGTCTCAAATTTCAATAGAGGTCAAGAATCCATGTTCATTGCTCATTACGCCTTCAATTAAATGTTAAATCAATTTAAATTCGCAGGTTTTTTCGAGTACTTTTCGATTATTACTATGATATGTCTCTTATTCTGGGAGGGTTCTTGTAAAAAGAAAATTAAAATAGAAATGGTAAGGAGAAACCTCAGCCATTAGATTCATCAGATCTGATATTTGATAACTAACTTTTATTTTAAATATTTAATTAATTAAAATCATTTAGCTGAGAGTATATTAGTCTTTTGGTTATTTACCTGCATCCTAAAATCATGCAAACATATTTTACACAAAAAATACTGATTCAAAATTCAAAAAGCGATGAATCAAAATATTTGATGCACAACACGAATCATCAATTATAAATTTTATGAAATCACATATAAAACGTCTAGAAACTTCATGGCACCATGCCCACACATGGTCGAAGCCTCCTTTTACGTAATTTGACTCGTATTTACGTATAAAACGTTTGGAAACTCCAAAGGAATTGCATCTCCACCTCCAAAGGAATACTGAAATTGTTTTCTTGATGTTCATGTTTCACCTATATTGCAATGATTTGACTGTGTTCTTTGACGAAGAGAGAGGAAAAAGGGTTCATGAATTGAACGGTGGGAGAGATGCAAGAGAGATTTTAGGACGGTTGAGAGTTTTTTTTAATTAAAATAAATAAATAAATAGACTAAAATACTTATAATACCCTTTGACCATATTTGCCATGTGTCATAATCTCCTTTTTCTCTATATTTTTTAGCCAAAAATACTTTTATTTGAACCCAATTTATAAGGTCTGTGACAAATATGAGTTTTTCTTAATATGTATATCTATTTGTAAACGTCGTGCCTAGACATGATTTAATTGTGAAAAATCCAAATACTTTTAGGGTTTATCACATCTTGTAATCAACGTTAACAACAAGGTCGTTGTAGTATAGTGGTAAGTATTCCCGCCTGTCACGCGGGTGACCCGGGTTCGATCCCCGGCAACGGCGTTTTTGTTTTATTTTTTAAAAGTTAAATAAAAAATGTTTCAGATAGGCCAAAAATGCGACATTTTTTTAATCGAGCTTGATTAATATTCCTAATTCAACTGAATATTTTAGACAAAACTAATTTTTAGATTTCTAAAAGGAATTATTAAATAAGTTCCGAAACAAGCAAAAGTCTTCTCTATCAGCTTACGGACATTTTTTCTTCAATAAAGGATTTCTTGTTTAAGCAAGTTTTTCAATAAAGATAATCTATGTCTGATGTTTACCGAGCGACGATTGAGCTCTAGTCTCTTGCAATGCAAGACTTTCCAAATATCCTACTATTAAACCTAAACCATGATTGAGATTTTGTCTACTAATTTGATTGGTTCATACCCGAAGCTAGAATTTCAACTGAATTGCTTAAGTTGATTTGAAAAAGACATTATATTACTTAAACAACTCTTAAAATGAAGATCTTCAAACACAGTTTTAATATATTGTTGCATCAAAATCATCCAACAAAGTCGAGGTGCTGTACATGTGTGTTCAGTTATGTCACTTTTTGATGACAACAAATGCCTGAAAACTCACTAGCAGCTTGTGTTGTAAATAACTTGGTAATACAGCAATCCCAGCCAGAGATATCAGACCACCTTTATGACAAAATTCTACAAGAAAGTTTAAAAAATCATATTTCTTTGTATTAAATTATTGATCCAACTCTGCAACATATTCTACATGAAGTTCAAAACAACTATGAGTAATTTCGTATCGTTTTTTCGTAACACAATAGTCAAGAAACAATGTATCTAACTCTAACCACAAAAATGGAAAAAGGAACCCCAAAACGAACTATAAACTTCCTCGTAAAAGATTGAAGTTACAAGCTTGTATGCTGCCCATCTTCATCAACCTCCAAAACGAACTATAAACTTGATATCCCCTCGATTTACTGTCCGCCTAATCATACAACAGTTTACCAAGTTTTTCTGTTACTGAATATCAGGAACTACAGGTGAAACAGTTAACGCCTCTAAAACCGATTGACACTCGATACTAGAGGCGTTTTCCAAACTGTAAGACTTGCAACTGTAGTAGAAAACCGTACTCATCATAAAATTAATAAGCACCACAAAACTATACATGACCACCAATAATGGCCCTTCCCAGATCCTTGAAGACCCGTCTCCGTAACTTAAAGTTTTCACACGATGCTCAAATAACCCCTCAATGAATGCCATCCCGATTGTTGAACCAAGAAATATCATTAAACCAACTTGAGTTTGACCCCTAATTAGAACAGTTGATCTTAATAACGCCTCAGATCCTGATATATCTTCCAGAACTGAAATCACCATTGAAAGATCACATACAATGATGGCATTGGCGAAGAATACAGAAAAAAACAACCCGAACATGATAGCTGTGTATGCAATTAAATCTGGAGAGAACCCGATAACAGAAAGCAAGCTGCTGACACCAGCAAGTAGTACAAGAAATAAAGTGAGGCAACCGATTATCACAGTGCATACTAATAAGTATGTAGAGACGATTCGCCTCCAGATATTTCTGATAATCATATAAAACTTGGAGGAATCAAACGTTTTTCGTGAGTAAGTACAATCAACAGAGTAAACAACAGCAGCTTTTGAAAGCAACAACAATGTGATGTACAAAGGGAAACACATGGTGGTTGAAATGGCTGCTTCTGAGAATTTTTGGCAAGAATGCTCCACAAAAGACCTTAAAGGAAGACCACTAGATTTTGCTACTAATAAAAGCCTAATAGCAAGTCTTTTAACAATGGATTGATCAACTAAAACATTTGATAGTAAAACAGCTGAAACAGGACAGATTAATAATGCCCCAATTGCCATGAACCCACTTAGATTATACCTTAAGATCCTGACTGTTTCTCTCAAGATTTCCAAAGCACTAGTGGATTGAAAGACGTGATCAGATCGAGTAGCGAAGGTTTGAAGATCTAGGGTTTCGTCATTTTCTTTGTGTACTGCGATTGTGCTGAGCCTAGGGCTTGGTCCTTTTGGGGATTCCATAATTGAACCAAAAATCGCACCCAATTCCTATAAACTCAACACAAGAACACGAATTTCGTAGTAATAAAGCTGGAGATCAAGTTGATTGTATGTGGGTTTTGTAGCATACCTGATGGTAATGATCTGAATGCGTAAAGATGTAGAGAGAGGGAGAGAGTAACAATGGATAATTGGTAGAGAAACGTGACGACCGATCTGGTAAATGTGAATAGAAGAAGAGGGAATCACGTGAGATGGAGGTATGTCTCATGAAGATGGATGTAGTGAGATTCGAAAGACATGAGAGAGAGAGAGAGAGAGAGGTGTGTTCGATTGGGAGAATGATTGAGGACGAAGGAGGTGCGTGTCGGTGTCTTTGACTTTTGTGTGATTTGGGAATGTGTAGGCTCCCTTCGTCTCGGTAATCGTCAAACTTTATACGCATAAAATAATTTCTTTTTTAGAGGTTTTTTTTGCTTTTAATAATAAAATGTAAAACAAGTCGAGCTAAGTCTGAAATCTAGCTTAAAAAGACTTAAACTAATCTTACTTGATATGTATTATGTTCAAACGCGGCTCGAATACATCTAGCTCTAATTAAATAATGATTCTTTTTTACTTAATAGATATTTTATTGTTAAGTTAAATTAATTGTAATACCCATTTTTGAATTATTATTATATTATTATAAAACTTTATGTTCCTTAATTATTTATATTATTGTTAAGGTAATTATTTAAATTAGAGTACTAGTGGTTATTATTTTAGTCTAAGGGTTGATAGACAAATAGACTATACCCATTTCTATGTTGGGCTTAGTGTTCTAACTATGTTACTGGGCTATTCAATTAAAAGAGAAATAGGGTGTTGGGCCTAAGTAAATAAGGAAATATACTAAAAATGAGTCCATTAGTGCCCTAGAACCCATCACAACCGATCTTACCATATTGTACGGTGCTGTGCGTGCGTGTGTTAGCTTCGGTCAAGAAAGGAGGCTACGAACAAAATCAAAATACCAATGTTTTAAAACCCGGTTTTTTAGTTAACCCCGTCTTTCATTGGATCACGGGTCAACCCGGTTTTCAAATTTTTAAAAATTTTAAAATATATATGCATGTGTTTGTGTATATATATATGTATGTATATAAATTTGGAAATAATTACTAATCTGTTAAGAAACAAATAATCTATCAAGCATAAAATGAAAATTTTATTGACATGGTTATGTAAATTTAATGGAGGTTTTTTCTCGAAGAACGGTCGCATGTCGGAGATAAACTGTTGTCTCACATTGGTTGGGATTTGTTGATGTTTTGCAACCATCACAGATGGGCGTCGTCTGTCATAGATCTTGAAGTTTTTTGGAAGAAATTGCAAACCCACAGATCTTGAAGTTTTTTTTTTTTTTGATGAACAAAACCCACCGCCATTTGTTTATTGATTTCTTTGCCATCTTGTTAAAATCAATTCCTGATTTGTTTACAAATCTGACTTTATGTGTTGTTATTCAATTCATTTGCACGACGATAATGGCGGTGGTGGTTGTATGATGGGATGACGGTGGTGTTTGTTTAGATGAGGATCGAAAGGCTGATGGTGGTGTTTGCTATAGGAAGGGTGGGTTTGGGTTTTTTTTTCTTTTTTGATTTTTTAAATAATGTTAATTAATTAATAATGAATATAAAGTTTAAAAGAGATTAAACCATATTTAGTTACAAGAATAAGTGAGAAAATGATCGATATACCTTTTAACTAACGTTAACTTTAATTGAACTTAGCTTAAAGGACTAAAAGTGAAATAAAATAACAACCATAATAATTATTTTCGTAATTTATGAAGTTAAATAACTAAAAATGAAATTAATAATAACTACATCACTATATTTGTAACCAACTCTTAATATAATCGGGTTGTTGGAGAATGGTGTTGAATATATTGAATCTTCTTATCTGGCTTTTTTTTCTGGCTGGAAAAAAAAAAGTTATAAATATGTTGAAACTTTTTGTCTGGTGTAAGAAATTATTTAAGAGTAAATCATGACGGTTGGAGTCCACGTTATGAGAAAGCCGCCATCCCAGCAATGTCCAATTAACACATGATCCAAATTTCATAACAATTTCCAAAACGACCAGACCAATTCTTTGACTGGCATATAGTCATTGGGCAGAAACACCTAGCATCCACCTACTACATAAATTCAACGCATCGAGGCATTAACCAATAGATCACCTACGCCGCCGCTCCACCGCTACCGCCACCATGGAAGCAACACCGCCGCGCACCCTGAACCTTACCGGCGTTCTCTCAGAGTCAAAGAGGATCATCAGAGCCAACTACAGTCACTTCCTCACCTTATCCCTCCTCTTCCTCCCTTTCTCTTTCTCTCTCATCGCCACCCCCACCCTCAACTTCTCCGACCAACTCTTAACCGTCGATCACCTCCACGATCTCCGCCCAAATCAGCAAAACATTTCGATTTCTGATCTCCTCTATATCCTAATTGCCTACATTCTCACTCTGTGTGCGATAGCCACGGTCACCTATAGCACACACAATGCTTTCTTCGGTGAACCAGTCAACTTCCTCGCCGCCCTCAAATCCCTAATCTTCTCCTTCTTCCCGCTCCTTTCCACCGCAATCGTAGCTCACGTTCTTCTAATTTTCGTAACGATAGGTTTCTTATTGCTAGTCGGATCCGTTCTTATGTTGGTACAAAACATAGGGTTTGCAATCGATTACAATTCGATTTACTTCGTATGGTTATCCGCCGCTGTATGTGCGATTTTACTCGGAATCTTGATCTATTTCCATGTGAGTTGGTCTTTGGCTTTTGTGGTCGTTGTTGTCGAATCGAAATGGGGGTTTACGCCATTGATGCGGAGCGCTTATCTAGTAAAGGGGATGAGATGGGTTTCGTTGTTACTGACGTTGTATTTTGGGGTATTTGGCGGGCTTTTGGTTTGGGTTTATAATGAGAACGTTCATGTTTATAATAGCTGGGCGTTTGTATTGGTAACGATTCTTGGTTTGTTCTTCCTGATGATGATTCTTGTTCGGAGCGCTTCTGCCACCACAGTTTTGTATAATTACTGCAAAACTTTACATGGTGAATTAGCGATTGAGGTTGCTGAGGGGTTTGCTCAGGGCTACATTAACTTGCCTTCCGATGATCAAAACGATAAGGAACCTCATGTTGTCACAGCTGTTTGATGATCGATCGAGGTTAGCATATATATATATATATATGGGGTTCTTGCTTATAGATTGTTTCTGTGCTTATGTAGTTATTAGGTTATGATTTATTATGTAAAATGTAATGTAATAATGTAATTCAATTTCTTGGTGTAATTTTAAAATAAAATTTTTTTGGGGTTTTTTTTATTTTTGAACTTCAGCAAAAATTTTATTAACTTCTAGCAAGCTTTCAAAATAGGAAAAGAACACCAACCAAATCAGCTCATCTTCTCTTTTCTAAATTTCTCCTAGTATTCAACCAAAACAAGGAAAGACTTTGAACTATACCAATCCAGTCTATCAAAGTCTGCCTACCCGAAGGAAATGCTAAGAAGTTCTGAATCTTTCAAATCACCTAGCAGAGAGGATTTTACCTCGAGAATAGCATATCAATGGAAGACTAAGAACAAGGAGCATATCTTCTTGAATCATTGTTCTTCGAAATTAAGTCAGCTAGGATGAAAATTGATGGCGTTAAAAAACAATTACCATGTTTCTGATTGGTTATTGCATCATTTCGTTGGGAGCAGGAAGATCACTTGTCTATGTTCAAAGTTGAAACTACAAACAATGAAATTGAAGTGTTTGACTTAAGGTGTTTGGAGTTGTAATTCTTGTTGTAAAGATATGTATAGATTAAATGTGGTAGAAAATAGAAAATGGTAGTTTTAAATTCTAATTCCTAAACAATTCAACAAAAAGTTTCTACACATGCAGCTAGCTTGGTGGAAGCAGGGATAAATAACCCTGATACAAGCTTCTTTATTGAAAGGAAAGCAAACTATTTATTTTTCAATTAAAATTGAAGAAAAAGTAAAACATGAGGAGGATTCAGGAAGGAAGCAAGTGTACAAGTTTGCATTTTGACTTTCTAAAGACGTTTGAACATTTTTCTACTTCCATATTTTTTTCAAGACATTTATTTACGTATGTTGATTTTAACCGTACTACAATTTATTCTTTTCTAGAGTTTAATACGTTAAAAAAGGTAACTGTAAGAATTAAATACATCAAATAACAAAACGTATAAAGTTAGATAAATTTTAATTAACTAAATTATTTTTAGAATGAATATATTAAAATATTAAATCAAATAATTTATTGTATAAATTAACCATCTTTAATTTTGTAACACTAATAAAAATATAATAATGATAAAACTTCAATAAAAAACATAATTTTTATTAATAAATATAAATAAGATGATTTGTAAATAATTAAATATTGTGTTTTTAGTTTTCGTTCTCTGTTTTTAAGTTTTGTACTTATAAAATAATACATCCTTTAATAATTCCTTTTACAATTACACTTTTTTATTTATCGTATCATCTAATCATTTAATTTATAGTTTGCATTTGATGTATTATTTGAATTTAATGCAATATAATTTATTCATAAATAATAAATAAAAACTGAACAAATAAATAATAAATGATTAAAATTAAGGCACCGATAAAAACTAAACGATAATTCCTTAAAACATTTAAAGGGTAAATTGTTTAAAAATATAATAAGCTTGATTTTAGTTACTATTAAATATAGGGTTTTGTTCAATACTTCAATATAGTCCTTATTAAAATCATAGTCCCGAGAGATAATTTTTAGCCATTAGATTTCAAGATTAATGGTCTAAATTTAATCTTAGATAATAATTAAATTTGATATAAGGAAAGACAATTCTGACTTTTTGCATATTGGTCTAGATTTAAAATTAATTATCTCACAAACCGTTAATCGTTAGACGAAACCAATTATACCGGTGCGATCCTCGTGTTCCTCTCTATATTAGAGAGGTCACTTGATATACTTTTGACAAACTTTTTTTCTTCATTTTGTTAGATTGGACTTAAATTTTATTAATATATAATCACATGTGATTCATAACAATATTACATGTGTTGTTTTATTAATTTTTTTATCTTCTTAAATTGTATATCATTTAACGTTTATTAATTTTGAATGTTTGCTTAAAAAATCAACGTTTGCTTAAAACAGTTTATACATGTATGTACATATTCAATTTCACTCAATCCAATTGCATTGTCTACCCATGAATACATATATTGTATACTAACAACACCGTATCCCCTCTATCAAAGGTCCATATGTGTTCTCCTTCGAATTCGATGTCTTTTATATTGGTTCTCGTAATAAGAATGGTTCTCGTTTGAACAATCCCCTATGCAATCATATATGATTGAATACCAAATCTCATGTTTTTTGGTATTCAATCACATGTGAATTTGTACAAACTCTCGTGTGATTCTGTACAAAATCACATGTGATTAAATATGCAATCATATGTGATTGAATACCAAATCTTATGTTTTTGGTATTCAATCACGTGTGATTCTGTACAAAATCACATGTGATTGAATGTGCAATCACATGTTATTGATTCTGTCAAGTATGTGACATAAAAATGCTACATTTAATCAAATCGCCTATAATTATGTACATGTATAAGAGATAGATAATCACATGTGTTATGAAACAACTAATAACTTAGAATCACTTTCAATTATTGATTTTTTGTTACTAAACCATAGAACTTCGCTGGATTATCAAACACCAAACTATAATTTTATAAGGTGTAATACCCGCACTTTTAAAAATGTATAAAAATATTTTTATGGATATTATGGAGAACTTTATATTATATGGCTTGAGAGTTATTTAGGAATTGGGGAATTTTGTTGTTTATGTATATATATATAGATATAGTATGGATGGTGATCCATTGAGAAAGTTTGGGCTTGCATATTTATTATAATTCAATAAGAGTTGGGGTTGTAAAATGGTTTTGAGATATGGAAATGGGCCTAGGCTTACAAGAGTGGTTTGAGAGTATATATAGAAGTTTAGTGCACAGCCTCTGTCACACCCCGCCTTGGCGGAAACACGAGGTGCGACGGAGAGGATCGTCATAACACATTGATATATGAATAGAAAATTTTACTAAATGAGTTCACACCAACGTGTCATGACGTTCCGCGACACAAGAGGAGACTTGTGCCATGGCAAGTCGCTTCACGACAGCCATAGTCAACAATTTAAAACAAGAACATACGAAATAGTTGTTCCCACAACCCGGGACAAGTATACGGGGCTACAAGCCCTAGATTTATTAAAAAAAATCCAAGTTCATAATAGCATAGTTAAATGAAAGAGTCCTTAGTCAACTGCCCATGTCATGCTAAGGCTATCTAGGGTCACCTAAGCTCCTTAGGCATGGTTATTAGCATTACCTGAAAATGAACACTCGAAAATGTCAACATAAAGTTGGTGAGCTCGCAGGTTTAAAGTAAAAGCATAGTTGCCGTGTAAATTGTTTAAGTAGGACAAATGTGCACGTATAGCATGTTAAGCGTGTAGATGTTGTACCAACATCCGAACCACCAGGTTCAATAGGAATCAAATCATTGTCTTCCAAGCAGTTATTATAGCATACCCAGCTGGAGCATAAACCGTTGGCTCATAGGAATATAGGAAATCAATAGTCATCAACCAACAGGTAGTCTTTACATATACGTCACATAAGTTGTCCAAAATAAATAAGAAATAGTCATCACGGCATAAAAGTTTAAAAGAGAGTTTGAGTGTCATTCTCCCCCGAGAAATATAGTAAAAAGGGGCCACGAGTACTCACCTTAGTAAGTAGCTTAATCAATCGAGTCTTAGCATGCTCACAAATCTACAAACAATTAGTTCATATAGATTATATTAGATTCACGAGTAATAGTCTTTTTATGCGTTATCCTTGAGCTATTAAATTTTATTTAGGATTCATGATTAACTTTTACGCTAGGTTGCATAAGTGCATCCATTTCTTGGGTCTAACCCCAATATGTATATCTTAGTTTTGAAATTTTGTTTATTTTCCTTTTAAATTATGTAGATTAAATACTGAAATTTTGGGCACTCTTCGTATATTTTTAAATTAATCCTAATGTCCTAATTATTTTCCTAAATTTTTATGGTAGAGACCTTAATGTCTCTATTATTTTATATAAATTTTCTAGAATTTAATAACATGTATATTATTTTATAACAAATACTTTAATTGGTATGGGTCAGAAAATGCCTCCAGTTTGCGCGTCATAAAGTTTTTATTTATTTAAAATACTAAAAAACTTTATTAAACTGTAAAAATTTTACAGTAACTTAAAGACATATAAAAATTCATTCACACAATTGTTTGTTAATTAATTCGGATGTTTGGATATTTTACAATATTTTAAAACTCTGAATATGGAAATTTCAAAAATTCCAGATTGGACAATTAAAAAGTTTTCACTCAATTAAAATAGAAAATAAAACTAATAAATCCTAATATTTTCCACCATGATTAAAAACAATCCAAAGTTTATTCATATTATTTTTTGGCCTCTAATTCGAGATCTAGGATTAATTATGATGATTCAAAGTCTGTTAAAGGAAACCCTAGGTTTTCCAGATTCAATCACAAAAATGTTTTTAATCAATTAAAATAGTAAAACAACTTAATAAATTCTAAACTTTTTACAGGACTTTTAAAACTCATGAAACAAGCCCCAGATTAAGTTTGAAGAATTTTCGTGATGTTTAGAATAGGTTTTAGAAATTTCAAAGTTGGTAGATTAAACTGCCAGAAAACACAGATTTACGCACCTAAACGATTTTAATTATTTGGGAGACCAAATCAACTTAGTTTTGTATGAAACCAGTTGGAGATGAAAGGAGACTCAAAGAACTTATTTTTAGTGTCAAGAATCGATTTTTTTCATTCTATTTTGCCCGAGATATGGCCTATTAAAGTTAGTACATATTCTGCCCAGATTATAGGTTCTTATTCTTTAAGTTTTAAATCAAATAGACCAATCCTTTGGGTTTGATATTCAATCAAACACATCAAAATCATAACTTTATGTGCGATTAGGATGTGTTTAATCCATCAACCATGTTTCTTGAGGATTGAAGTGCAATGGTTATGGATGTGTAGGGCTGGAGAAAAAAAATGTCGAGAGATAGGGAGAAGAGGGCTTGGAATTGATGGAATTGGTTAGATATGTAGGGAATTTGTTTTAAAAAAAATGATATGTAGATGCCTTTGAATTCAAATTCAAAATCTTATCTCTTTTTTTTCTCTTTTTTTTTGCTGGTCGAATGGATATATATGTATATATATATTTGTAATATTTCCATTATGATTATTATTATTGTTATTATTTTTAAATTAGTTTAGAATTAGAAATCTTGTTTTTAATTTGAATTAGTGATTGGTCTTATCCTTTTGTTTTAATTAAGCCTTATTCGATTTATATATATATATATATATGTATATTAATGTAAATTGTATTATTATTATTACTTATTTTAAGTTCATAGTGTTGTATATATTTATTTCTTGTAGGTGTGTTTAACCATTTATGTGTTAAATTAACTTATTAGGTTACCACTTTGAGTGATATTTAAACTTGCCATCTAGTATCAACTATTATCCATATATTATTAGTATTAGTGTTATACATTTAGTTGAGGGGTTCATTCACCCATACTCGCTCTAGAGACATTTGCTCGATAACCTTGTACACTAGGAATCGGTTAAATGTTCTACCACCTTATTTGAAGAATTTAGGCATATTTAACTCCTAATTCTAGCATCTACTAGACCTTAGGTATCTCACACAAGCACATAGATTTAGGTCGTATAACAAGTTAAACTCAACTAACCTGTTTTTGGTGACGGATGTCACAGCCTCCCACACAAGAACCAAGTTACTGTTGCATTCATTCAAAGTTTTGTGTGAGTGTTGTGTGCCATTTGAGAGCTTCGAGAGGAAGGAGAAGAAGAGGGCTTCTATTGTTGGAAACTTGAGATTTTTTAGCAAAGAAATCATCAGGTAATGTTTCTCTATTCTCTAGAATCATGTAGACATCATTCTTGCTACATTAAAGTGATGATTGAATGATTCAGAATATGGGTTTTTGGGTTTTGAGGGTTTAAGAAAAGCCCAGGAGAAAGTCTAACCAAGAACACCTTGAAAGTTGATAAAATATGGTTTTAAGTTTAAAGGAAAGTTTTATATGAATGGAGAAATGTTTTGCAACAAGTTTGAGTTGAATTGGTTGAGTTTTAAGAAAGCTTGATTATGGCTATGGAGTCAGGGTTTTTCAAAAAGTTGAACTTACAGAGGAGAAGAGGGTTCATGCGACAGTCACATGGCCACATTTATGTGCCATGCGACGGTCGCATGGACACATTTATGTGCCATGCGACGGTCGCATGGACACATTTGTGTGCCATGCGACTTTCAGACCTTGAATTTGTATGCCATGCGACTTTTGAATATGCTCCATGCGACTTTCATGTGCTAAGTATGATTCCATGCGACTTTTGAATATGCTCCATGCGACTTTCATGTGCTAAGTATGATTCCATGAGACTTTCAGTAGTGTATGAGTATACACCATATAGTAGTCCATGCGACCTTCAGCTCTTGTTTGTATGCCATGCGACTTTCAGTTGGCTTAGGGATATAGCCATGCGACTTTCATGTGATATATATGCTAGTTCATGCGACTTTCAGTTGGCTTAGGGATATAGCCATGCGACTTTCATGTGATATATATGCTAGTTCATGCGACTTTCAGTTGGCTTAGGGATATAGCCATGCGACTTTCATGTGATATATATGCTAGTTCATGCGACTTTCAGTTGGCTTAGGGATATAGCCATGTGACTTTCATGTGATATATATGCTAGTTCATGCGACTTTCAGTTGGCTTAGGGATATAGCCATGCGACTTTCATGTGATACATATGCTAGTTCATGCGACTTTCAGTTGGCTTAGGGATATAGGTCCATGCGACTTTCATGAGTAGAGTATAGGTCCATGCGACTTTCATGTACTGTGTGCCAGTTCATGCGACTTTCAGTATGCATGGATGACTCCATGCGACTTTCAGGCCATGCATGCGTGGCATGTGACTTTCAGTAAGTAACAGTTAAATACAGTAGTAACCAATGTTTAGACTTGGTCAGGTAGCAGTCAGTTACAGAGCTAAACAAGGAGAGTCCTTCAGTAGGAACTGGTAGCTAAGACAGCTAACAGGTGAGTATTCTCACTTATAACTTGAATAGATTCCAGATGTTATGTATGCATGTGAATACTAGATATTTATGAATATATGAGTTATGGTTGATTACTTAGACCGCTTACTTCGGTAACGGGTATGCTTAGACCGTTTACTTCGGTAACGGGTATGTGTAGACCGTTCACTCCGGTGACAGGTATGTTAGACCGTACACTTCGGTGTCGGGTATGTTATACCGTACACTTCGGTGTCGGGTATGTTAGACCGTACACTTCGGTGTCGGGTATGAGACCAGCACTTCGGTGCCGGGTATGTTAGACCGTTGTGACGACAACGGGTGAGACGAGACCGTCCTAGTGACGGGTATGATGAGACCACTTACTACAGTAGTGGGTATGAGTTGAGTAGTATGTGAACTATTTTGGTTGTAAGTAGTATACTCGCTAAGCCTTGGGCTTACAGTTGTTTCATATCTTTTCAGGTAACGACCATGACGGGGCTCCAGCACAGCGATGATAGCTCAAATCCCAAGCTTCCGCAATCTTTTAACATAGTTTTCAACAGTAATAGTTGTAATTATAGACAATGAGAATGATTGTAACTTAATAAATTATGGGTGTTTATTCAACGAACAATTTGTTGCGTAATTACGCTAACAATGATTTGAATATCCTTTATGAATGAATTATGTTTTAAAAAAATAATTTAGGACGTTACAACTTGGTATCTGAGCCTAGGTTTAAGGGATCTAGATGCGATTCGGCGTGTTTAGACTTAAACCTTGGTTCTTAAAGAATTTTCAGACAAAGTTCATAATTTGCAAATGATAAAAGTTTTCAATGAGCTATCAGCTGGAGCTAGTCCGAGTGGTCACGCGCGAGGTACAAGGTACTTACAGTATTATACTATATGCTAGTTTGTATATGATTTCTGACAGTAGGCTACTCTAGATTGAATATGAACCATTGAATGTTAAAATCTAATGGCTATAAATTGTCTCTCAGGACTATAAATTAAATCAGGACTGTATTGAACATTTCTCATTAAATATAATCAACTTAATAACTTTTATAATGCTTCCATTGTAATATTATATGTAAACATCTTTTTTGTGTTTGATTTTAGTTACCATTATATACAATAATCTTTGTTATAATTATCATTGCATACAATAAAAAGATTACGAAAGTTGATTATATTATTAAAAAAATAAAATTAGTTATATACAATAATAACTAAGACATAGTTTATTGTACGAAAAAAGAAAACTTATCTTATTATTTCTTTTTACTTCATCCTCCTACTGATTAAAAGATGACATGTGAAATCCATTAATTCTATTTCCTCACATCATCTATTGATTTGATACTTGTGTTGATCTTGTAAGTAGGATGATAAATAAAAAAATAATAAAATGATACATCACTTCTTTTTTTTAACATCAACACACACTAATTTACTCATAAATCTATATATTTTATTTACAACGAGACTTAAATCAATAATTATAAACCATAACAAATACTTTCTAATATCTTGATAACGCTAAACTAGAAAGTAGAAAGTAGAAACTCTTCGGTATATATCACTTCTCTTATCGTATTATCATTTAATTTGACTTTATTTAAACCTTAAATACACTATGAATTGACCTTATTAATAATTAATATATATTCTTAAATCTTAACTCACGTAGAAAGTTTCAAAGTTTGTCAGGCCAAAGACAAATAGACAATCCATAAGATACGAACTACACGTACCCTGTCCTACACCTACGCCGTCAGCACCACCACCACCACCGTGATCTGCCGCTACCATGGAAATAACACCGGCGCACACTTTGAACTTTACCGGCGTCCTCTACGAATCAAAGAGGATCGTCAGAGCGAACTCCTCCCACTTCCTCGCCTTATCACTCCTCTTCCTCCCTTTCACCTGCTCTCTCATAATTAACCCCACCCTCAGCCTTTCCGGCCACTTCACCGTCGATCACTATCACCGGTTTCCACCAAACCATCAAAAAGCTGCAATTTACCATCTTCTCTACATCCTAACCGTCTACGCCCTCGCCCTCTGTGGCACAGCCACGATCACCTACAGCACACACCACGGTTTCTTCGGTAAACCCGTCAAATTCCTCGCCGCTCTCAAATCCCTAACTTTCACCTTCTTCCCGCTCGTTTCCACCGCGATCCTAGCTCACGTCCTTGTAACTTTGATCTCGCTAGCTTTCCTCATGTTCGTCGGAACAATTCTTGTGCTGGTACGAAATCTAGGGTTTGTAATCGATTACAATTCGATCTGGTTCTTGTGGTTTTCCGCGGTCGTAGGTGCGATTTTACTCGTGATCATGATCTACTTCCACGTGAATTGGTCGTTGGCTTTTGTGATTGTTGTTGCAGAATCGAAATGGGGGTTCGCGCCCTTGATGCGAAGCTCGTATTTAGTAAAGGGGATGAGATCTGTTTCGTTGGCACTGTTTTTCTTTTATGGGTTTTTAGTAGGGCTTTTGGTGGTGTTGTATTCACATACTTTCTTGAATTATGGGTTTAGCCGCTGGAGTGTATTTTATGCTCTGTTAAGTTCAAGCTTCTTGATGATGTTCTTGCTTCAGGGCACTGCTGCAAATACTGTGTTGTATAATTACTGCAAAGCTTTCCATGGTGAATTGGCGATTGATATCGATGAGGGTTTTGCTCACGATTACATTGATTTGCCTTGCAATGATGAGAATGAAAAGGTCACAGCTTGATGACCAAGGTTAGCACTTTCTTTTATATATATATATTGTTATGTTTTATGTAATGTAATTTGTTGTTGTTTTTGTATAAAACTCTGGAAGTTTAAGTAATTGATGCATAGAATTGTGTAAAGGTGTATATTGAAAGGTTATGTAAGAGTCTTAAGCATTTGGAGTTAGTGTTTTTTGTGAAGCAAATAATTGAGTATCGCAATATGCACTTATGATTTGTATGATAGCAGTTGCTCCTTGGTCCATGTCTTATATTCTCTTATTATAAAGTGATGATATTTGAAGTTGAAGCTACAATGGGAGTCGGGTCATAAGTGGGATCAGACTTGCTTTAGTCGATTTGAGCTTGAGCCTGCATTATTGGAGCTGTTACGCGACTAGTTAATAACTTGCTCTTGTAGTCTTGCGTGTTAAGTGTGTCTTGCAAGACAATACACAAGGAGGTATTACTCACAAACAACAAAAAATGCTAAAACCAAATGCAAACAACTACTTGGACGCCGTTGTGGTTAACGCAAAACACTACACCACGTAAACTTAAATGAAACGTGGATCTGTCACCGATCTCTATAATTATATTCGAGTTGGTAGGAAAATAATATGCTAACTTACAATTAGTTACAATTTTTCATGTTCATTCATACAACAATGACAAAAGAAAATTTTAATATAATTTCAAATAATTAGTCTCTTCAACCTCTAGTATTAAGTCTTTGAAAAATGACATATCATCATACAATTTCTTTCTACTTCATTTTCTTTCTCACTACAACATGACACGTGGAATCCACTAATTGTCTTTTTTCACATTCATTGAATTCTGGCACTTGTGTTGATCTTGTGAGTAAGATGATAAGTAAGAAGAAACAGTAGGAGAATATTTACTCTGTAAGTCTTTTTGTAGGAATCAAGCTTGCAAAATGGATGTGTTATATCATGTGTAATGGTCTTCCCAAACCAAATCTAACCTAAATGTCACATCAGCTTCCATATTATTTTTTCTTTATTTTCTCTTTTACTCGAAACCCAAGTAGCACTTAACCCAAATATTTTCTTTCTCTACTCTCTTACACGACCAAAAAAAAAGAGAAAGCAATCGGTTAAGCTCGGTTTGGGAAACCGAGCACTTATCCAAATGAAGGGTGGTAGGGGTGTTCCCGGTTGAGCCGAAGCCAACCCAAACACACCCGAAGGTGTTCGGGCTATGCGCTACGCCCAGCCTTAGTGATATGTCTTCCTTTACTATGATGCTAGAATGCCCTGCTAGAAGCACATTAATGACGCACCATAAAACAAATGTAGAGTTTTAGTAGAATCTTTTAAATATAAAAAGAGGTTGAAACTCTAAAATGCTTTAAATTTCAATAAACTACTATGTTATTTATATGTTGTTAACCAAGATCAACATTTAGTCAAAAGGAATACAATTAACAAGAACTAAAGATAAAAGATAGTGATACTTGTAACACATTTTGTAAATTGGATGATGAGGGCAATGTTTTCATAACAAAATATAGAAAAAATAAATAAAAATCAAACACTAATGCATTTCAACCATTTCTCAAACAACACAAGATACACAATGATCTAAATGAGATTTTAAATTCATCAAAGCTTTTAGTTTTTAGATTTTTGGGAAATTTAGAAATAGCTATATATATTTATCTTTGTCCTAATAGTGTTATACTCAACTCTCCAAGGTTTCAGTTCTAACCAACAAACATATATGGCAAAAGTATGCCAAATAAGCAAAAACCTAAATATAAATAAACTCAAAACCTATCAACCATCACTATATGAATTCAATTCAAATAAATACCGAACCTAGAAAGATTAAGAAACAAAATCAAACATGAGTAGAAAGTCGTACCAAATAGGTGAATTGGTTATCACACAGAGAGAGAGAGAGTTATGGATCATGGATGTAGCATAAAACCTTAAATTTGAATAAATAAAACAGAATGCAGAGAAGAGAGATACATTGCATATTGGGCTCTTGAAGAAGAGAAATGAGCCACATGGAGATGACAGCACACATACCACCTTGAAATACATATATAGAATGGTGTATGTACCATAAATCTAAATCAAAAATTAAAAAGATGAAAGAAAGTAGAGGAGAGAGACACTAGTGGTGCTATTGGAGAGAAAACAGGGGTGGTTATTGGAGTCTGCAATGGAGTTAGTCATCGGGGTCCTTAACCGGACACAATGGTAGATGGTGGCCAAAGTTGTTTACCGGAGACAATGGATGCGAGACATGGCAAATAAGGATGTGGTAGGAATATGCAAAGTGGTAGCAACCCTCTACCCTCACCACACTCGCCACGTCACGTTTTCATTCTCAATCTCCCATCATTCAACTCACGACTTAATTTTGTAATGATCACTTCCCATCACATTAAACATGCAAAGTAGTGAGAATATTCAACTCTCTCTCTCTCTCCATGCTAATACCCCTTTTAAACAATTAAAAAAATATAGAAAGAGAGAGAGGTCCATCTAGTCACCTTTTTACAACTACATCCTCCACCACATCATGGAGTGAAGTGGAGAGAGAGAGAGAGACGCCACACCTCACTCCGCTTAAAGTAATAAACAAAATCTTTAAGAGATCATTGTAAATGAACACTAAATTTTTTTTGTAAATGTTATTATTTAAACAATTCAAGCTGCTAAATTTAAAATTTAACTTAAAAAAACGATCAAGTGGGTGAATCATTTAAGGGAATTTTCGGATAACGAGATTATAAGTGCTTTAGATAAGTTCATAACCTATTTTTAGCCGTTTTATGCTATAATGGAATTGTTCTCATTCCATTCTGTTCATTAATTATAAGTATTTTTTTATCATAGGGATAATGCTAACAATAGCTTAAAAGGCTAATATTGATTATTGCTAAATTCTGTGAAAGTATTTGTAATTTCGAAAATTCCTCACTCAAGGATTTCTTGGGATTTTGAGAAAATCCTATTATTTAAAATCCAATGCTGATTCTACAACCAACGCAGAATTTATCAAATTTTAAAATACAAATCCTAAAAAATTATAAATAATCCACAAACAAACGGGACCGAGTGTCCAAAGTAGCTCACTCTCTAGTCCCGCCTTTTCTCCTATTTATGTTTGAAAGCTTTTTTTTTACTCTTTTTTCTAAACAAACCACTTAAAAATATTTGTTATAACACCACGTTATGAACGTTTTACAATCGTAGACAAGTAAGATATTTTAAACATATTATTTTAAAAGATATTATATTATAAAAATATATTATTAAGTAGTCGTTTTGCCATTTTAAGTACTCAATTATTGTATCGAGTCTAGTATAGTATGTCACATGTGATGCTGATATGATAAATGTTTGAATGATGTGAGGGTAATGCGACGATGAAGCGGGTGCTATCATGTTTTTTTTCTTTTTATGTATTATTGTTGATGTTATCATTGTAATTGTTGTTTTTTTCCAACTTTGTATTAATGTTTTATACATTGATATATCAAAAAACCATCACTTTATTAGTTTAGCGGTTCACTAGATAATCCACCTGCCTCTCATAGGGGAGGTCAAGTGTAAGTTATGGAGGTTTCAATCAAGAGTTGATCAAGGAATTGTTTTCAGAAACAACTACGGATAACACATCTGAGATCGTGTATATCAGAATCAAAGACTCGCACCACTGAGGAACCTCAATAAGAGAGTCCACTTTTAAAAATTGATATATCAACAAGTATTTTATTGCCGGCGTATTTGCACCAGGAGAAAAATATACATTTCAAAAAAAATTATTAGATGTTTATAAAAATGGTTTAAAAATAAAAGATTAATTTGTTTTCTTGTATGGATAGGAAGGAAGATGAAAATTAGAGAAGAAAAGGAAGATGAAAATTAGAGAGAGGAATTAGAAGAAAGTAAAGGAAGTGAGAGAAGGGAAGTTAAGGTGTGCAAAGAAAATAATTAATAATAGTTGTCACGCTTGGTATGTGTGCATCTCATGAGAACTAAAGTTCTCATGTCCTTTTAACTTATAACGTTCTTTTAATAAAATTACTCACTTGCCCCGCAAAATATCATGATATTTTACTCCTCTACTTAGCAAATTGATAGTAAGTATAACTAGTATCTTATCGTCCGCGCGTTGCAACGGGTTATAGACTTTCAAATCTTATTATTAGAGTTAAGTTTCTCTGATATTGTGGTTAACCATAACCTGTCATGTTTTTAACAAACATAAAAATTAGACCTATAAAATAATTAATATCAATAATTAAATGATTTAACACGTAAATGATAATAATAAGAAATGAATTTTTTGTTTTCGAATTAAGATCTATATTTACGTCAAATTTAATTTCTTATTCGTTATTTAAATACCACTTTAAAATAAACTGAAATCATATTAAACAAATATTATAAAAACTAATTAATAGAAAATTTGTTGGAAAATCGTAAAACAATTTGAGTTATTGTTTCCAAAACATAATAATGTTAAGATTATTGTGATAAGTGATTAAAATATATATACTCTTTCACTAATTACGACTTTATTAAAAGTTTTTGAAATAAATAAGGATAATAAATACTTAGAAATTAAAAGATTTACGTATGTTTATTTTTATAAAAGAAAATAAAATGGTAAAAACAAAAAATTGAATTTTGGAAGGTTTCGACTTTCGAACACTAGTGGCATGCCTAAAAATTGGTTTCTTATCCACTACATCAAAGACAATTTTTGTTAAACTTTGATCTACACTATATTTATTAAAGAAATTGTAATTGTATGGATATATAATATTTTTTATAACTTTTTTTTTCAATTATGGAGAACGTTCTAATAAGGATAAAGAAAAAAAATAAAGAAAATATATATGTAACAAATAAAAATTATTCGTTGTCACCATGAATATTATATCTCCTACATATTGAAAACAAACATTTTATCGAGTAAAAATTATTCGTTGTCGACGTATTATGCGGGTACCATGTTAATACTATTAAAACTATTTAGACACGCATACCAACATACATTTTACGTGTAGTTATGCCGGTAGTATAGAAAGAAGAAACAAAAATTAGAAAGAGATTGTTTTCTAGATAAAGCAAAGAGAAAGAGAAAGAAAAAAAAAACAAAATGCATGCACGTGCCCCACCAAAAAGGAGAAAGTAAAATCTCGTCAAAAAATTAAAATATCATAGGTTCATAATATCGCGACATAAAGACAAAATTACGAAAATACCTTTGAAATTATCGTGAGAAATTGGCGATTCACTACGCCAATTGATAGTATGAGAATAGAGTAACCTATGCACCAGAAAACATAAAATTTCAAGATATCGGAACATAAAATCTTTGACTTAACAGATCTCCCTTCTCTCTCACAAAACACTAATCTTCTCTCTACCGCTGCATCAGCCAGTGTTTGCTTCTAAGGGTGTAATCGAGCCAAGCTGAGCCGGCACGGTGCCAAGCTCGAGCTCGACTCGGTTCCATAGCTCAAGGCTTGAAACTCGACTCGAGCTCGGTTGAGCTTTAATTTTCAAGCTCGAGCTCGACTCGAGTAAAATTAATTTAATAAAATTTTGTAGCAACAAATGTTAAAATACATTCCGGAATTCAAATTTCACATTTTCGAACAACAATTAACAACTAGCTACTAAGGGTATAAAAGTAAATAGTGTATATGTAAAAGGGTAAATTGGTAATTTAGTACAAGCTCGATTAGGCTCGCGAGCCTGGCGAGCTGAGTATTTCTGAGCTCGAACTCGGCTCGACTCAGTTCAACTCGAGTCGATTTTGGTTATTTTTCGAGTCGGTCTCGAATAGCTCGCGAGCTGTCTCGACACGATTACACCCCTATTTGCTCCTTCGGTCCTTCCTAGAAATATACTTGAATATCTATAAAATAATTAAAAAAATGATTTTCCAAGGTAAAAAGTTACGAAAAGTTCTATTCATTTTCAGGGCCGGCTCTATGCACAAGCCGGTGGTGGTACGGGACACCAGTCAATTTTGTTTGCATAGTGTAAATTTCAATTTATCGTAGTGTAAATTCCAATTTTTTGAACCGGTGCTACCATCAATTTCAAATCCTGGATCCACCCCAGTTTATTTCTATTAAATTCTGGTGTATCATCATTCTATCACTGTATTGTGAGGTGTAATTCATCAAGTCTCTTTCCTAATCTTTTCTTTTGATTTTAATACGCTTCAAAAAATCATAAAGCAAAATAAGCTTCGCATATAAGCTAAGAGTCTAAAAATGTTGCAATCTGAGTAAATATATTCACAAAAACATGGCTAATCACTTGAGAAATAGCCAGCAATCTTGTTTACATGAACAAATCTTTTCTCAGTTTAATTAGTCATTTCTTCCAGCAATCCAAAACTCCAACAATCTGCTCAATTCTGTTTCCAGTTGACAAAACCCGAGTTCATGATTCCAACTTTCCATCAAATCCCGGGCTAACAAATGAAAAAATTGCAAAAAATAGTCTGCCCCTGTTGAAGTATCACAAAACTCGACTCAGATCTTTCTGTCATTTGGATAACCAGATGTTGAAGAAGATGACATCTTGAATCTTGCAATCATATCATCATGTTCACCGCCGAAAATCCGTGCACTCAAGTTTCCAGACCTTTGAGCCACTCGAGATGGAACACGGTCGCTATCTTCCCCACCAGATGCATCATAACCATCACTAGTTGATCTAGACAGTGGCATGAGCCCAAGCTTCTCATCAGCCCCAGAGGGCGTTTTCTTAGCCTCTTGGGCTCCAGAAGAGATCCTGACTGGGTGAATATCAGGTGAGTCTAAGCTACTGTCTGGTGAGGATTCTATAATACTTGTTGACCCCATGGGCCGGAAAACACTTCGGGCCTCAAGCTGCAGAGGTACCAAACTCGAGAAATCCCCACCCGTGATTCTACCGTTTCCCATACTGTGGGTTAAAGGTGGCTGGTCCAAGGGTTGTACATGTTCTGGAAGACGGAGCCGCTTGCTTCCTCGTCTTCGGCTGTTGTCAAGCTTCGAGAACAACCGACGTTCGCTGCTTCCAACACTGTTGTCCCTTTCAAGACCGTACGGGCCCGTTTCTTTTCTTGTAACGGGCTGTAGGATTTTGGACTTTTTTCGAGCTTCTGCAGCCGCTTTTGACACCTCCTCTGCGTTCAAACGGGCCAAGGTCCATGGGCTGATTTTAACAGCTGCAGGGTTCTTTTTCTTGATGGGCTCATCTACGGTTTTCTTCCCTAGTGAACTAACAGAACCAGTGTCCGGTGGAACTACATCATACTGCAAAAAGATACACAGTATCAAAGGGTTGTTTTGGGGGTTTTATCTCTAACTTGCCAAATAAAAAAATTTAATTTCATCTATTTTTGTTGAATAACGGAAATACCTGATCCTCAACAAACAAACGAGGGGGTGTACACCAAGCTCCTTGACGGAAATTATTAAAAGAGCTGGCACTGCTTAAACCGGTGATAGAGCTTGCTGGTGACATTTGTGGACTTTGTTGACCACCAATTCCATGCTGTTCTTGCTCTCTCAAAGCTATAATGTAATCATATGTGCTAATTCCCTGCCACATGACAAAGTTGTAGTTTAATTAATAATTTTTACAAGATTAAACGAGTTTAGCATTTACATCAATCTTTCCCAAGAATGTCAATCAAGAATATGAAACTCACCTTCTTTATAAGAAGAATGTGAAAGAAGAAAAGCTGCACAAGTGGCAACGTTGCGATCATAGCCAAAATAGTGCACACCGCCTGTCACAATTTGGAGTTACATTTTGTTAATTAATCCTTCATCCATATCATGAAAGCTTCAGAAAATACCAATTTAAGATAGAGAATTTCCTAATGTTGTTGCTGGTGAACGTATTCAATACGGTTCATAGTTATCCAAAACATGTTGTCAAGTGGAGTGAATTTTTTATTTTTTATTCCAAGAATGAAGTTCAAAATTTTGACATCTTTTCCTTAGAGAAGGTACACATTGCAGTTTGACTTTTTAAGGGTCAAAATGCGGTCATTCTGAAGTTGGAATTTAATGTGAGTTTGTTACATTTCCTGAAAATTTCTAATAACCATGTTAAGTTATTACGGTAAGCAAGGGAGATAGAAAATCTACATTTTATGCGAGTAAATATGGGCATTAATTTGAATTTTTTCAAAGTTATATTGCTGACTTGAGGAATAATGCACCCACCACGACTATAACATAAGGTACCAATGAGAAACTGCTTCCGAGCTTCGTAGCAATGTCTGAGCTGAATCTCTTATGATCAAGAAAACAGCATATCAACACCACAATTCCAGTTGACCATTGAAGTACAAGCTGCAATTCTCAAAACCAGAAGGAATTACACAAACTATATGGGAAAACTGACTAAAAAGTAAACACGATGATAAAATGGAGAGATTTGGTCTTACCAGGAGAAGAGCAGAGACCATCAGAGTAAAAAACTTTCGGTAATTCTTCTTGCCTACACAGTTATTCAGCCACTGCAAACAAAAATAATAATATCAATTGCATCAAATGTTTTCTCTAAGTATAGAGAGAGTTCATAGAATCATAATCCTTACATACCCTGCAATGGTGATCAAATCGATCAACACATTTATCACAAACTCTACAATGCTTGCTGTACTTGAAAACCTGCAAAAAACAGAGTTATTTATAAATGCATTTAAGCTGTATTAAGGTTTTTTTTAGTGAAATTACTAAATATGCATTTATAATACACAGCTTGAAGGTTCTTGATACAAATTGCTTATTTCAAAAAACAAAAAAAAAAGGAATTTTAGTCAGTCCCAAACACCCCGTTAGATGCTATATCCTGATTACAAGTTCATTGCTTTCTCTATGATTACAAATTTACCATCACTCTGATCAATATATTTATTAGAAACTGAAGAATTAGCATCAATTTTGAAGTTGAAAACTGGTATATTTAAGGGATTAATTGTTTTTGTGCCTACAGATTTACCTCAACTTCACACAAACTACAGTAGAACATGCCATCTTCGCTTGTTTGAAGTTCGGAAGATTCATCGTTCGAATTCGAGCAATGGCACATCAAAGCACAAGGAATCAAAGCCAAAAAGCAAGAAGGTTTTGATGATTTGTCTTTTACAGTTTCAGAGACATTATCTTCTGTTCTTGATTCTTGATTCTTAGAATTCTTAATTGAAGGTTTCTCTCCAACACTTGCAGCATTTGCATCTTGAATTGATGATGTTGATTCTCCACCAAGTTTAGATTCCTTAACTCTAACACCCATTTTCTTATTCGGGGTTTTAAGATACTTTTTCGACTTAAAAACTCCTGGATCTGCTGGATCCGCACCAGCACACCATATATACAAACCAAATGCAGATACAATCTAGCAAAATTATTCACAAAAACAGAAAGAACCCAGTAAAAATAACGTAGAATCAGTTGAATTTTACAATCAAGATCACATTACGAACACAAAATAAGTGACAGATCTCTGAAAGTTAACATCAGAACTGAGATTAACATAAAGATTGATAATTGAGAACTTACAAGAGGAGTGTAGATCCCCATTACAATATACTGATACATCTTTTTCCCCACAAAAGGTGCAAAGAACACATAGAAACCAAAACCCAATGCCAAAAATACAGAAACAGCTACCACCTGTTTCAAGATTTGTGAGAATTACAGCAAGTGATAGTTAAATTATAAAACCCTAGAAAGATTAAGTAATGACGAGAATAAGATATGAATATTTCTTTCACATACCTGGAGAGGGTGGTAGGGAAGTTGCCATCCATGTTTCCTCATATTTGCAATGTTGAAATTAGCAAGAAAATATTTCTGGGTAAGTGAGGAAATTGCAAAAAGGTCTCAACTTTGGGTTTATTTTTCTATTTTATATCTTGGGTTAATATGTTGTTCTTTCACTTCCCCTCATTTCTTCAATGGTTCGTCGGAGAACCAAACAAGGGGATCTTCAAGATCATCATTTAGTTATGGAAAATGAAAAACCCATGCGAAATTCACTAACAAAAATAGCTGATAGAAGGTGAAATTTGGTACAAATCTTTGTTGGTGGGATGTTGGTGTTCTTGAAAGATGAAATTTGCAACAAATCTGTGTGGTTTACTCAATCATAGTGAGAGATATATTGGTCTCTTTTTGATTCTTGAACAGGAGAGAGAGAGTGTGTGTGAGAGAGAGAGAGATGCAAAGGGACAGTGATAAGAGGATTGTGTTTTTCTTTCTCAAGATAGTGAAATGACAATAGTGCCCCCAGCCCTTATTTCTTTTTCAGTTTTGTTGGCATTGTTGGAAGAATGAACCCCTTTTTTCATGGGCAAATCATGTGTTGCAACAGGTCAGTAGCAAGGCCAGTTGTACATTTCTGCTTTTGGATTCACTCTAAACTACCCATATTTAAAGCCCTTCTTTATCATCTCTTTCACTCCTCTCATTTTCTTTTGTCTCTTTTTAACATTTCTGAATTATTTTTCCCTCTTGAAATTTAAAAAAAGGTCCAATTGTCACCATCACTCATTTGTTATGTTTGTAGTAATACTCATTTAAGTAAAGCTTGTCACCATTTTAAGGATGCTAGATTCTAGACTTCATACACCAAAATTAAGATTAACATATGTAATAAATTAGAATAACCCACCCCACCCCACCCCACCCCAGAATAAACAAAGAAATAACAAAATCTCATTTTTTAGCAATTTAATAATTGTTTAATAAATAACCTATAATGCATTTATTGATTAACACATAACTTAGTTATTTTTATACAATGTCATAATATTTATACAAAAACTTTAGATTATTAAGCGAATCTTATGCCAACCATTAACAAAAGAGATATAAAGTTTATAAACAAACATCGACTTTACTAGAAAAAAAAAAGTTTAAAGCCATAAAACATTCATTTTGTTGATATGGTGAAAAGGATAAAAAAAACATATCGATTTGATTGTAGTGGTTATATTCCATAATAGTTGGAACATGTTTTTATAAGGCAATACTAGTCCAAAACAAATGTCACAAAGAGTAGTTGAAGTATCAAAAGTAGTGGTAAATTATGATATGTTTGATTAAAACTTTTTAAGGCATATATTCAGTTTTTACCAAATAGTTAGTTAGAGAAGGATTAAGATGACATTTTTGGATTATAATAAGTTAGTTAGGGAAGGAGAATGTTTTGTAGTGTTGTGTGGAGATTTGGAGGGTAGTGTTTAAATACATATGGGAATCCTATACATGACATCTTTGTTTTCTTCCAAGGCAACCATGGACATTTTCTTCCCAGAAAAGCCTGTGAACTAGTGTCAGAATATATTGGCTAAGGACAACCATCCCAAGGTCAAAGATGTAAATCTTAAATTAAAACCCTTTTGGCTTGAATCACTTGGATTTTGGTTATTCCTAATATATAATTTATTCCTAATATATATCTTTTGTTGATAGGCGATTTGAACATATGATCATAAGCCATGAGGAATATCTTTCAACATCTTGATATCACTAGGTTACAATCACTTTGGTAGATAATGATGATTTGTACATAATATTTTTTTGTCACATACAATAATCATGATTTTTTATCCCTACAAAGTACAAACCCATCAACTATTTTCTCAACCACATATTCAAGGATAATGTAGTCCAAACATACACTTTTTGTAATATATGGATAAAAAGTGTTATGTACAAATCATCTCTCGTTTCCTTTCAACAAATTTTAATACCCACTTTTTTTAATTAAAAATCAATCTTTTTTATAAACTTAAAACAAGATACAATGAAGGAGACTTGACAGTTGGCGGGTCATCTTGTAAATAGGAAACGAAAGATATAATATATGTGAATTTGTGAGACGTGAACCGACGAGAAAGGCCAAAGTGCAAACCGAAATCAAGAAAACTGAAAAAACACCAATGTGCAAAAAACTGAATCAAATTTAAATTTTGACTTTTTCTTTTCTTTTCAAAAACCAATTGATTTAGTTTGATTTTGATTTTTATTGGAATTGGAATAATCAAACCTAAAAACTGAACAAAACCAAATGATTTGAATTTTAGATTTTAAAATTATGTTCAAGCTTGATGTTTTTCTTAGCTTCCTTTTTAGCTTCTTTATAACATTTTTTGCTCTAGTTCTATTTGTCTTTATATTATCCCTAGTCAAGATTAGCTTCTTGAAACATTTTTGTTTTACCTTAATTTTAGTCTGATTCCCCATGTATCTGAGCGAACCCCAAAGCACGCGTAATTGCGTAAGTTTTCCTTAGCACGGCTCTAATGGTGTTGACCACACTAATCTAAGCCTCATCTGCATCTCTTGTGGGAAACCTTTAGCCTCTACAATAACTCTATCTGTAAAGGTCTCAATTGTATCTCCCTTAGGCTCTTCCAACAGAATCTCGGTTGAGCCACCATTTGTCCTCGTCAGGTGCCCATCTTTGAGATAGTATCCAAGACTAACAGTTTGTGTTGAGACTAAAAGCTTCGTCTGTGAGAACCTTGTAGTATTTAGAAGCCCTAGAGTCTCCGTTATACGCAAGAGAATTTTCTTGAAGAAAATTTTACTACAGACAAGTGATGCACTGGTGTAAACTTTAGAAGCGATTGACCTTCTTCGTTCCTGACCTCAAAACCGAAGCCTTTGTGAACACCTGAGTAACCATCAATCCCCTATCCTATAGTAAGCAATGCCAATTTAAAAATTCAACAAGTGAACTATCGATGCACAACAACAAAAATGGGTCAGTAAGGCTCACTAAAAAAGAGAGATGTCAGATACTTATCTATAGAGGGTGGGGTACTGCCTCGATGAGATTTGGTGGTGTCACAAATAGACATGATTGCAAATCTCATGTATGCATTCTTAGAAGTAGGTCAACATACCTTGATGAGTCTTCTTGTAGTTTGTTTTAGTTAGGCCTAAATTGTTTATTACAAATTGAAATTTACAATCATATTTCTTAGTCAAAAAATTTACACGTTATCTTTATTGGTAAAATTTGATATTTATGTTATATTTTTGACAATTTATTCTTTAATATATTGAATTAAAACATACATAAAATTAAACTTTCTAATATTAATTAAATTATGTTTTCTAGAATTTTAATAGTTATATTAATTATTTCAAAAGTTAAACACAAAAACTAAAATACGTTTAATTTGCACTAGTTAAAAATTAATATACAAACCAAGTTTAATGAAGTTGAATGGCCATTATGATCGGACTCCCGTTATAAATGCCCTAGTTAAAGATTGATCAATAGTTAATTAATATAATAAAGTTATAGAAGAAGGTAGACCATATATTATATCTTCTTAATTCTTAATATTTTGTAACGAGCATAAATAAATGAATAGATGGGGTGACAAATATATATATATATATATATAGTGAAAAGTTTATTTAAGAATCGTTTTTATTGCGAGAACCACGAAAACCTATTTTAGTCGTTCAATTATCTCTTTTTCAATTGGATTGTTTGTCGTTCATTTTGGATAATGAATTCATGGATGAAGAGCGTGGAGGAATTGAGTGTGTCATGGTGCATGTAAGGAATTCATGGGTGAACAATCCAATTGAAGGAGGGGGAATTAGACGGCTAGGATTGATTCTTGCAATAAAAACGGTTTTCAAATGAACTTTTCAATATATATACATATATAAAAAAAGAAATCCTCACAATCTTAAAAGATGATTCAAATGTAGGGAATACTATATTATAGTATTTTTAGGTGATTTTTTTAAATATATGGATTAGATTCGAAGCATCGTTTTGATACATTTATGGAGGAGTTGTTTTTATCTTTAGTGTTGTTGGTATTCTATATATTGCTTGTTATGTGGTGTTGTTTCATGTATGCATGTGATTGAAGCCAATGGCCCACCTCTCTATATATATTGAATATAGGTTGTTAATTTCAAACACCTACAAAATATAATTATTCATTCCCATAGGCTCTTTGTAATATGCCTATCACTTATAAATTTAGAATACTAACCATGTGATTAGTAACTAGTTAAATAATGTGTAAGAATGTACCTAGTCATCTATATTCTATAATAATAATAATAATAATAATAAAAAAAGAATGTTTAATATAGTCCATAATTAATTTATAGTTCTGGGGGACTAATTTTAGCCTTTGAATCAATGTCATGAATGATCCAGATTAAATTTTAAAAATTTAAACGGAGTGACATTTTCGTAATTCACATGTGATTGTATAGTAAATCACCTGTGATTGAATATTAAAATTTCAGTACTAAGTTTTTTAAATAGACTTTATTAAACACAACTCATAATAATAATAATAATAATAATAATAATAATAATAACAATATTGTAATATTAATTTAAAATACAAATACTTTGTTTATTACAACAATCATTAAAACAGCTAATCGTATAAGGCACAAGGAAGGTTAGCAGAGTATACATTATCTTCTAGTACAAGATAGAAATACTATTCTTAGGTTGAAAAAGACTATTAATCAATACCTACTCAAATAGATGACCACAACAACAACAATATTTGAACTATATATTTTGTATTTAAAAATACAAAGTTCGTATGTATCTTTCGGTTGGCTAACTAAACTTAACTAATGGTTGTTTAATACAATAAATTGATTAAGTTATAATATTCAATAACCTGAATAATTCCAAGCTCTATATAAAATTGGTTTTAAATGTGAGAGATATTTGATAAGAAATTTGCTTTGAATATTAAAATTTTATCCTTTATAATGATTTATTATATAATAAAATATATTTGCTTAATAAGACAACTTATAAAAAAAAGGTATATATGGGGAAAATACCAAGTGCTTTAAAAGGATTTTCACTTCTTATCCATCATAGTTTTCATTCGGATGAAAGAATCAAAAGCACTCAGAGCTGAATGATTCAACATTTAAAATTAAATGATAGACTTCTTGCTAGCGAAAGCGGCTTAGAAAGATAAAAAGAACACAAACAAGGGTTGTAAGCCTACTTGCAGTGCAACTACATGTGATTAGTATTTGAGTATTCAGTTGCAATCAAATGACCAAGTAACTAAAATAGGTTTAAAATAAAACTACTTTTATATGTACTAGCATGGTATTCGTACAATGCAACGGTTAGAAATAATTTCTATTTGATAACATGACCGTTTTTAATAACGTAAGACTATTATATCACGTAATATATTTATTTTCTTTCTCATGTTTCCATTTCTTTTATTTCTCTTTTCCTTATAACTCTTTTATTAATTTTAAAAAACAATAAAATGAGAAACAAAAAGAATATTAAATATATTATAAATTAAAACTTTTGTTTTGATTACACGAGTTATTTAAAAATTTTAAAAATGTCTATAAATTTAGGTTACATGTTATTAGGTTTATAAGTTTTAGCTATACGTATTTTTTAATACTTAAATTAAAATATGTGTTATATGATAAAATATTAAAACTATTATTTTTATAAAGATTATTTTTATTTAATTTTTAATTTTTAATTTGTATTTAATATCATATAGGTTGAAAATTAATTTGCATTGACTTGACTTTTTTAAATATTATTTATTATGGAATGTTTAGTTATAAAAATGGTATTTAAGAATCTAATTAACTCTATATAATATAATCTTTATAGGGTTAAATAAGAGGTAAATTAGTAATTTCAAATTATTTAAATTAAGAACTGTGAGAACCAATCTTGGCCTTCATTTTGGATAATGGAATTAATAGATGAAGAGCGTTGGGGGATTGAGTGTGTCAAGATGCATGTAAGGAATTCATAAGTGGACAATCCAATTGAAAGAGGGGGAATTGGACGGCTAAGATTGATTCTTACGGTTCTCATACGAAAAACAGTTCTCAAATAAACTTTTGCATATATATATATATATATATATATATATATTTATATATATAAAAGAGCATATATATAGATCGAATTGAGTTGTGGGCATGCATATAATTATATAAATTATAAGATGAAAGGCGGGGTCCAGTGCAATTAATAATAATGATAAAATAGAAGTGAGAGGAGGAGGTTGGTGTGGTTCATAATTATGTGACTTTAGACAACCACATGCATGACTCATTTAATTATGACCAAACACCATATATGTTTATTTACCCACCCTCACCATCATCATCCATATATTTTGCTTCTTATTGCTTTTTCTTTCTTTCTTTCTTTCATGGATGTCTGCTAATGCTACCTTAATTTTATTAACTATATATATATATACCCTTGGTTTTGAATTATTACTATTACTCAGGCAACAACTTTGATTTAAGATCAAGGGTTTTCTTTTTTATTGTTAAAACAAATACTAAAAAAATCATTAAATTACAGACTGTTTGATTGTAACAGAATAAAATCATTCTAACATTATATATATTTAAAAAAAAAAGGAAATACTGATCCACACCTAGATTCAGTCAAAACTGAATCTTGTCTATAGCAACTTTTCAAATTCATGGTACAGTACAATATTGCATGGGTCTCAAAGATTGAATGAAGAATTAACCAAAGATTCAAAACAACAACAGCCCACCATTTCAGGCACACTAGCTTTTTGTATAATTTACAACAACTTATCATCATTCTTTCGGGTAGTATATAGGCGAAATGAACCTTAAGCTAACTTTTACTTTCTTTAGTGTTGTATAATGATTAACCAAACAGAAACTATAACAACAAACTATGAGAAATCTTTCACCAAAAGATGACTACCAGATTTGTAATGAAGGAGACTATGTTATCTGTTCTTCTTTAAATTGCAGGAGTCCAGTGGGTGGAAGTTGTTGGCGGTTTGGATATTCTGGTCTTCGCGTTAACGATTGCACACCTGTGGGTGCATGATTGGGTGGTTGAGGTTGTGAGGTGATGGTGTTGGCTATGTTATGGCTGCTGTTTTTAGCCATTGGTACATCATGGTTATGTTTCCCCTCGTATGTGGTTATTACAGCTTTTGGGTCACTTGCAGCTCTCTCGACATGCTTACGGACATTGCACCCTTGGCTGGTGCACTTGTAATAACTCCTGTGTATAGATGCACAATAATGCTTTCAATGAATTGTATAAAAATTAAACATATAAAAATCAAGGAAAATAACAAATATTTCGGTAAGCCATTAATTAAAATTAGGGTTGCAAACAAGTCAAGCTTTTATCAAATTATTCAAGCTTGAACTTGAGTCGTGCTAGCTAGAGCCAAGCTTTTATCAAGCATGAGTTGAGCTTGAGCACAAAAAAGGGGTGATCTCATATATATCCTTGTAAAAGTCCAAAATTCACATATATCCTTTCAAATTTCATAAAAGTCTTTCTGAAAATTGAAAAGTTTGCTTTTATACTTCCAAATTTCGTGATACTTGTATTCACCCTATATAAATTTAACATATAAATCAAATAAACATATAAACACAATCTAGTTATAACATATATTTTACAAATCTTACATAAGTATCAATTAATATGAGGTATATTTGATATATTTTTTTTAAATTTAGATTGGCTAAATATGAGGTTTTCTTTTAAGTTTTTCAATGACGATTATGATACTGAGAAACGTGGAACAATGTAAATGAAATATGAATAGGATGACCATGATATAATGACATTTAGAATATATGAATGTGTATGAAATTTAATCTTTATATGGATATATATTTGTAATTATGCCATAAAAAAACTCGAAACATATAACAAGCCAAGCTCAAGCTTATGACTTAATTATGAGGATTCTACTCAAGTCAAGGTTTTTGAGCCTTATTAAAGGTATAGATATAACATATATTTTTGAGCTATCCAAGCCATACTCATATGAACTTGAGCCTGCATATGTATTTGAAAAAGTTAGGTTATCAAATGTAACGTTTCTATATATATTTGAGCTGCATGACACGAGCTTGAGCCAACCACGAATCTTCTTTAGCCAAACTCAATCTTACATCATGAAGGCTCGTAGAGATATTGGCTGAAGGTTCTTGAGCCAAGCTTGGGCTCAAAAAAGAAAAAAAAACTTGAGCTTGGCTAGGTTCTCTTGCAGCCCAAAATAGAACTTCTGTTTTCAGATTCAACTTCTGTGTAACAGTAACATACAGTGTATACATGAAAAGACTTGAAGTTCCGCATAAAATTATATGGTTTTGAATTTCTTTTTTTTTTCTTTTTTGTAAAATATGATTGTATTTGTATTGGACCATCTTAAAAGAAGATATTCATGCTACCAAAATAAGTTTATGACATATTTGCTTACGCATCTATCAACTGAAACAATTTATTATGCGTAAAAATTACCTTGGATGAGGGTTTCCTTTAACAACTTTTTGTCCATACTTGCGCCATCGATAGCCATCATCAAGAAGATCAACTTCACTAGTAGTTTGAACTACGATCCGAGGTTCAGTAACAGCTCGGTGGGATGAAACTGGTTCTAAACCCCTGACCTCTGTATTCCTACACAGTACACTTGCAACTTAATATAACTAATTAACAATATTTAAATGTTATACCAAAAAAAGTCATCACGCTTTAAGTAATTTTATTTGTTAAATATCAAGATACCTTCTTTTTGCATGAGGTTCATCTTCATGTCTTTCATCTACTCTATTTACATGATTACCAACTTCCTCGCTGTCACTCGAACCTGAATGTTCATATGTAGCCTGGCTTGATTCCTGATCCTTCATGGTCAATGAATGCATCGATCTCCCTTCCCTTGAATGGGAAAAATTACTTGTCTGCACCTCGGACCCTTGTTCATATTGGCTAAAAGCACCATTACCGTTATCTTTTCCACGCTTGGATTGAGGTGGCTGGTGGTTGTGTTGGCCTTTATAAATAATCTCAGTCACTAAACCCTCTACAGACCTCTCAACTTGCTTCTTGACTGGACAATTTGGATGTGTGCATTTGTAATAACTGCGGGGGTATTCACTTCCTTTAACCTGTTTCTGCCCATATTTTCTCCAATTGTAGCCATCATCAGCAGGCTTATCAACGGCCATAGCCGATGATTGGTAACGGGTATCAGAATTGGGTAAATTAGACATTTGATTTGCAGTATTATGGTCTGGGATAGCAGGTGGAAGGCGTTGGTATGTGGTTACGTTAGAAGTAAAAGAATGAATTTGTGGTAATTGAGTATGTGATTGTGAAGCCTGTGTCGTAACTTGAGCTAATGCTTGCTGGTGGGACATTCCAAGAGAGCCCTATTTACAAAACCAGAAGTGAGTTGCTAAAATAGATCGATGGGGTACTTCATAATAAGGCTACATTTCAAATTGTTATCACAAAACTCAAATGAACCAAAACAAAAGAGTTGAGATTCAATTTTGTCACCCTTTTTCTCCCACAAAGCCAAGCAGCACCAAACCCATTAACTTAATCAATGAAACCCAACAGTCATTCTTCCTTCTTGTGATTTCTTATTTCAAGCATTCATATTAAAGACCTTTATTCGTTTGGACCCTAGGTTGCACTCCCCTCAATCAAGGGTGTGGTCCGTGTGGATGTTATATATATTCTGATATATGCTTTATGAAGAAAAGAAATATATCGAACAAAAGCACGCAATCACATTTGTTAATCTAGATCGAGATACTCCAAATCTGGTCAGTTTCCACGTACATCAGGTCGTTTTGAAAGTTATTCTCATTCACACAAATAAATGAAATTACTTTAGAAAAGGATGGAAGATCTTCATCATTGACTGTACAAATATATTTCTTCCAAGAAGTTGGAGAATCAACAGAGAAACAGTAATTAGAAAGATTTCCTTTTCACTATAGAGAAAGCTAGAGAGTATATGTTAATCAATTTTTCAACCATTATAAATGAATCAAACTTCACATTTAGTTAGCAAATGGAAGAATTCAGAATGCTGATTTTAGAAAAACACAAAGGACAAACCAAGATTTTCTTTCCTTTATAGAGCAAGTAAGCATATGTATGTGTTTCAAAGTTTAGACATATATAAAAAACAAGTCTAACAATAAATTTAAGTTCTATAAACACATGACAAGAATTGCAAATGCCTAACTTCCTTAATCTAACATTATGCTAATTTAGAAGAAAAAGGTTTGTTATCCATAAACTTTAAATCATATGTTCCATGGATTAATCCCTTCCTTGGTGCAATTACACATGAATTTATAAATAAAATTTTGAGCCTCATACATCATGAGTATATTTCCCATATATGGATGGACAATACATTAAGCATTCACATGGGTCATTAAAGGCAAGGAAATTATGTAGCTAATCTATCTATAGTCTATACATACATCATAATAATTTAGTTTAAATTAATAAAGTCATATGAAAAATTAAGCTATAGAAGAAAGCTTTGTAACCTGAGTTTGAGAGAAAAATCCAGGTGAATCGAGCAAGCTCGCCGGACTCATACCCGGCGGTATTGTAAATACAGACGGCTGAGTAACCATCAAACTCGACGGCCGTCCATTGTTAATAAACTGAAAGTCAACGCTTCCATCACCATCTCCAACACCACCACCACCACGGGCGTTATCCGGTCGTCGGTCAGGAATCTCTGCCGGCGATAACACAGCTCCAGACAAAAGCTGAGAGAAGGAACGACAATCCGAATCCGGATCGTTTTCCGAGAAGAAGTTTGAGACTAAAGTCATCGGTCCCGGACTGGCGTCCGTCCCACCGGTGAACAAAGTCTCGACGGTGGAACGTGGCGGGAGTGTAATAGAAGGCCGTGTAGACGGTACCGACAACGATAATCTCCTATTTTCGTCCATATTTTGCAAAAATTAAGGTTTTATTTGTAATCGAAAGCTAAAAAACATGTCAGGTAGAAATTAATTTCGCCGGCGATGAGAATCTCCGACGCGTTGTTTTTGGGGATTGTTTTGGTGTCTGTATTCAGAGGATCTGCGAAATCAGTAAAAAGTCCACGGAGCAGTACGAAAAAGCCTTTCTCAAAATATTTCCATTTTCGGGTATTCTTCTGTCCCCCACATGTTTCGTGCAATCTCATTTCACCCCCTCAACTACTATAAGTTAACATTTACATCCTCAATTATCCAGTCTAAATAGTAAATATTATTGTAGAATTAAACTTATTTTTTTTATATTTTGTAACAATTACGAGTTATTGTACGCTACAAACAACGTTTAAAGGATGAGATATGAGGAAGAGTTATTTACAACGAAAAACAAGACCTATGATATAAGATCATCTTTAAACTATCTGGTTAGAAAAACCAATAATTATATAACATTTTGCTTATGTAGAAATTATATCACATGTTGTGTATATGGTTTTGTTCTTTTTATTTGTTTTTTTCTTTCTAATTTTCTCAAAAATTCTAGCATAAGTAAAAAAGATTTGAACACATCATTTCTTTACTTTTTAACAACATTATATTAATTAAGATATTCTAAATTTCTTTAAAAATAGTTACGTGTATATTATCGAAGATGGAATTTGTTTAGAGAACAAAAATACTAAAAAGGTATACATAACAAATTATTAATATTGGCAAGTTATATATATATATATATATATATATATGTGTGTGTGTGTGTGGCAAAGCGCATGGCTAAAACACTCGTTATAATACATATCTCATCATAAGTGGTTAACTATGACAAGATGAAAACCACAAGGTAGAAAATGGTAAAATAAGAAAAACATATTTTAATTACACCTAAAATAAAAATTGCCAATTGGCAATTGTTAAACTAAAATCGAAGGAAACCAACACGGCAACAACCACTCTCTTACGTTATTGTGCCCACGACATGTTCCAATCTACACCCGCCAAATACCCCCATCTTTCCTATTTATTATTATTCTTACTTTTATTTAATATAATAATAAGGTATTAAGATATGATCTATGTGTAAAAGCGAGTTGATTGTCACATGCGTGTTACCGTAAGAAATAAAAGATAAAGATGAATAACATAAAAAGTAATATTCAAACATAAATACTTGAAAAGTCAATAATGGGGATTGGAAAAACAAAAGCCTCTTTTTTGCAAGAAGGCTTCAGCTAATCATGTAGGTTCTCTCTTCTATGCATGTGTATTGGTCTACGGTATTCATGCTCCCAATTGTAGTGATAAAGCAGACTGAAAAAGTGATGAGGGGATTTCTTTGGTGTCAAGGAAAGGAGTAAAGCGAAAGTTTCATGGGATGTGGCTTGCCTTCCTAAATCGCTAGGAGGGCTTGGATTGAAGAGTCTCGCAAAGTGGAATATGGCCTTAATGACAAAGCACATATGGAGTATAGTAACAAACCAAAAATCTATATGAGTTAGGTGGGTTCAGTCACACCACTTAAAGGGTAGAATTTTATGGGATGTTCCCGTTAAACCTAATACTAGTTGGGGATGGAGACATATGTTAGGGTTGCGAAAGAGTACCTGGTTACATGTTACATGGCAGATAGGAGATGGAAAGTCGATGTGGCGTGACAACCAATCAACATTAGGCCCTTTGTCAAACTTTATTAGTGCTTGTGATATAGCTAGTGCGGGCTTCAAAAGTAGGAGCAATGTGGTGGATCTTATTGAGAATGGTGAATGGAAATGGTCGGAGCAACAACATACCCGTTTCGATATTATTAATCAACTTGTTGTGCCTACACTGATTAATAGTAAAAAAGACATCTGGTTATGAAAGGATAGAACTGGAGGTACAATGTAATTTAGTGTTGCAACCGTGTGGAGGACTGTGCGCAAGTGTTAGAGGTTCCTTAAGCTAAGTTGGTGTGGTTTGCGCAATCTATTGCAAACATGCTTTTATGTTATGGCTTGTGATTAGGAAGAAGTTATCTACACATGATCATGTACCTGGATGGAACTACCAAACCCCTCTTCTATGATTATTTTGCCAAAACCAAATGGAAGATCGTGATCACTTGTTCTTTAGTTGTCCTTTTTCTATTGGCATAAAGCAAAACAAAAGGCATCCATTGGTGTTATGTAACGCTCTATTTTTAAAAGCGTGCAACAGTGGTCTACACGGCCTCGAACATGGGCCGTGTCAAAATATACAGCTACACAAGGCGTGTATGACTCAGTGTTCAATTCAAACCCTACAGGGGCGTGTTAACTTGTACACGGCCCATGTATGCCTACACGGGTACACTACACGGCTTACCACCTCTAAACGGCCCATGTTCTTCAACTTACAACAACAGTTCGCCGGAAACTTACTGTTTTCCGGCCAAACTCACTTTAATTGATTCCAAAACACTCCAGAACTTATTTAATCATCGAGTAACCTTTACTAACTCCAGTAGACATCAAATTAACATCATTTATTCATCAATACACCAATTAAATCAATTTTGACCCCGTAGCACTTAAATCTCCACGAACAAGAATATGGTAAATGCTTACTTGATCAATTCTTGATGTTAGGGATGATGAAGAAAGGTTGATATCTTGTTTGCAACAATTCTTGATCTCTTCTCTTTACTTGAATCTCGAAATTATCTTGTATCTGGGTGTTGCAAAGAAGAACAAGGCATTACAAGATAAGAAGGAAGAGAAGGAAGAAAATAAAAGGGAAAGAAGCCTTCCGACCTTAGGGTCGGTTAGCTCAAGTAGTGGGTATCCCGCTCCCCTACCCAACTTACAACTCATCCATACGTTAACTGGTGTGTGTGTGTCGTATGCAACGGTTTTAAGACGATTAAGAGCTTTCACACTCAGAGTTTTAAATGTGAAAATATGAAATAATACAACACGCATGGAAAGTTTACCCACGTTTGTAGTATAGTTTTATAATTTATATAACCGAGTATCGAATCATAGGGAACGACAACTACCGAAATTGGATCAATACTATTGTCTAACCAATTAGTAATCAGAAAGGTAGAATAAGCTAAGATGTCACAATCATTAAGCATGCAATTAAACTACCAAACTATGATTAAACTAAAGTTAAGCTAATCGGAATCACACTTCACACAACAATTAATACAAGAGGTAGATTCAAACTCAAATGAGATTCATCTAGACTTTGAATCCTCCCAACTAATTATGGTAATAAGATAGATGCTATAAAGTTCATATAATGATAACTCCATTCAAAAATCATGTTTATTTCTTTTAAGCTTTTGAAATAGAGTAAACTTGTTTTAACTCATGCTTGTAAAACCAAAGGTTGATAAAACTCTTGCTTTAATTTCTCGAAAGTCAATCCTTTTATTACCAAATAGTTAGAACAACACAATAAACACCGGATCTTTTCAAATCACAAGTATAAGGACATATACTTAACCACAAATTCAACACACCAAATCAAAACCCCTTATTTCTAAGGTTGTGTCCCAAATGCACATACCTAATATGACCATGGAAATAACCACCATTTCTAGTGTGAAACCCACATGAACATACAAGTTTGAAATATACATACACTTGAATGTTGATATTCCAACATGAAGTTTTTAAACATTATCATGAACAAGAACACCTCCAAGACTTGAATGTGTTGTCAAAATAGTTAAACACACTACAACTTGAAACCAAGAATACTGAAATTCATATGTTCATCAAAACATGATCAATGTAGCAAATACAACCATTAACTAGCTAGGATTCATCTCTATCTAGACGAATCAATGTTTATAGCCCATAATCATAACAAATACATCATAAACATCTACTAAATCAGATTCATACATTCTGAAAATTAAGGTTAGAGTATACCAAAATGAAGAATAATGACAAAGGTGATGAATGTGATGTTCACTTGGAGGTGCTAAGCTTCCAAATGATGAAAAGAACACATCTTTTGGCTTTATGAACCTCAAAAAACCTCTCTAAATGTTTCTACGATGTTTAGGATCAGAGGATATGGAGAAAAGGTGTAGAAAGTGGAACTAAAATGAAACACCAGACCAGAATTTGAGCTCTATTGAAATACCGGTTTGTAGGGATATGGCCTTAAGCTCAAGATAACCAGGATAATGTAAGATGCAACTTGGCCAACTTGATCTGAACCAAAAGCTAACGGCTGTAAAGTTAGATACTTAAGGCCGTAAGCTCTAGTGTTGAGATGATAATGTCAGATCCACTTGGCACTTGGACGGTAAGCTCAAACAACGGCCGTTATAGGCTTATCACCTGGCTCACGGCCCTAAGGTAGGCTATAAGGTCTAATTATGGCCGTAAGGTCTGATTTTCTTTAGTTTTTTAGCTTTTCTTCTAATTTCTTCCTTTTTACTTTGACTTGTTTCTGAAAAATCAAAATATACCCGCAAGGTGAAAACAAAAGTTTAAGTATCATAATGCGCGGAATTCACCAACAATTGTAGTTTAAAGCATGTGAAAATTGTACTAAAAACATGTATAAAAACATGTTTTAGTTAACTCTATATGAAAATCACTTAGAAGAATTGCCTTTTTATTGTAACAATAATAATAATCTTTACAAAAATTAAAAGATGTAAAAAAGGTTAAAAGGAAAATGTCAAGTCAATTGAAGACAAATAACCAATAAAACTCATAATGTAAACATACTATTAAAAACAAAACAAAAATTGTCAAATATTTAAAACATTACATGTTACAATTTTGACTATAGGATAAAATGTTTGAATTTTTTGTTTTCATAAAATCTTACGGTGTCATATTTTTGTTAATAATAATAATATTTATGCATTTAATTAAAAATAAAATTACTAAAATAGCACACTTTTCATCTTCGCTTTTTAAAAGAAGGCATATTTGCCGGCGTTTTTTTAATTCTCAAATATATTTGAAAACTCAAAAAAGAAATCGACTAAAAAAGTAAGTTTGTGAAGTTTGCTAAAAAATAATTCGTAGTAGTCAAGGAATTCTAATAATTCGAAGTTATAAAGGAAATTATCAAACTTTTTAAGTCCATAAATAGAAAAAACAGTAAGAAAAGGCTATTAACTTTTTGTATTAATTAATGTGAAAGAATTTAATTACACAACAAAAAAGTCAATAGTGGAAAGGTTGTACTTCAAAAAATAAATAAATAAATAAATAAATAATTAGCTACAAAAAGGTAGAGAAGCGTGTGACAAAAAGAAAAAAACAAAGGACAGGGGCGAATTTATAGTGTTTTTATAGGCGTTTTATTTGATTAAGGAATCCAACCTCTCATTCATGGTGAATTCTGATTTTTGTTTTGTTTTTTTAGCAAGAGGGACTTTTAGAATACTCTAAAACGTAATTTAATTATTATGGGATTTTTAAAAATAAATTATTACAAAAATCTTTTTCAAGAATATTAGTATAACTAAGACTTTATAGTTCGCGTGTTACGCCGGATTTTATAAATATAAAATTTTATTATCACAATAAATCCTAGGATTAGACTGATCTATATGATAATATATTAATAATTTTATAAAAACATATCAAAAAATAATAAAATACGTGATCAAAAAATAATCACAGGATTAAGATTCTAATATGGTGTAAGAGTAATAAAACAAAAAAAGTCCAAAAAGATTTCAAATCTTATAGATAAAAAATTGACTTTTTCATCTTCAAAAAAGCTTATATTTACCCGTTAAGTTTAATTTTTTGAAAAATAACACTTTAAGTAGTATAATACACTAAGACCATATTAACTTAATAATAATAGTAAATAATTAATTTAAAGTTTGTGATACGAGTAAAACATACATGAGTTATTGTTTCTTTAAACATAATCATCATACAAGACACACGAGAAGTGATTAATATACACTGATAATATAGTTGATAGAAAAAAAATATATAAAGTAGTAATATAAATTTTTATTACAAATTTTACAATAGTTATTAAACATCATAATTAAATATAACAGATATTGTCTATTAAGAAATACAAAAAAAATATAAGAATACATTATGAAAAAAGTACATAAATATTTTATTTAAAAAAAACTAAAAACGAAAGCGATAATGACATAATTTTTTATTCTTAATTAATCTTCTTAGCAAAAGTATTAATATGGTTTAGTCCTTAAAATTAAATATTTATTTTGGTTTAACATTTAAATTTTATTTTCGGACTATATCATTATTGGAGTTTAAGACCATTTGACTTAATCTTTTGACTTTATCTATAAAATATTTAACTCTAAAATTGAAAGATTTTTTTGGTTTAACATGTGTATTTTGTTTTCAAAAAACTTAACCTTTCAAAGTATTAAGTTATTTTGCTTTTATACTTAAACATTATTTCCGTCATCAAAAACTAAGTTTTATTGCTTTAAACCTTCAATTTTTTCCCAGTGGTTTTACCTTTAAATAAATATACATATTACTAATGCATGAAATTCATGTGGTCTTTTGTTTGATCAAGAAAACTATTATTAGTGAGTTAGTGCAAAGTTTTTTTTTAAATATATTTGTAAGTTACATTTTTTTCATAAAAAACTTATTTGTTAGTCTGTAAAATATAAATAAGAACACTTATTTAAGAATATTTTTTACCAAAATAAAGTTTAATGGTTAAATCAAATTAACTTAAACTTTAACGCTTAAACAATTCAAGAATAAAGGTTAACGGTTTCAACAAAATAAGCATAAGCTTTAAAGTTAAAATATTAAAAAAAATGTTTTAGAGTTTTATCAAAATAAAGTTTAAATTATTTTTAACCTTAATTAAAACTCTTAAATTGTTTACATAAAATTATAGAAAACATATATATGAAATTTATATTAAGCAAAAGAAAATTAAAAAAAAAGATAGACACCATGATTTAAGAAAATAGAAGTTAAAAAATGATTAAAAAGAATACAAAGATTAAAAAGGATTAAAAATTAAAATCCATATTTTTAAAAAATTATAAGTTAAAAAAGGTTGACAAAGTGGGAAAATAAAAATTCAGGAATATGTGTAGGTAGGATTCAAACCCACGCCTTTGGCCTAACAAAGCAAGTCCTTACCACTCTGTTAGATCACATTTTATTAACAAACTTGTATTTAATATATATTATAAATGTGTTTTTTTCCTAATAAATATATGATATTATAATTTACTTTAATTCTGACACTTACAAAAAGAGAGAATTTAACATTTGTCTTTGTATGTATCATACTCCCTTTTGTTATTATATAATTTGTTTACATTAAAGGATAAAAAATATACTGTTTACTAACTCTTGTCAAATGTGTGTTTCTCTTTCTCTCTTTGTATATAAGGAAAAGTTCAATCGAGAACTGTTTTTCGTACGAGAACTATGAAACTATTTGTAACACCATCAATGGGGGTATTTTGGTCATTTATATATTTACTCAGTTGTGAATTGTGTCCGTGTAAGCCTTCACTAATTTGTGATGCTTGATTTTCCCAAAATACTCTTCATTAATGCGTCATGAATGAGCCGCAAAATATTCTTAGCCATTGGTTAATTTTAATCAAAGACTAAGATTGGTTCTTGCAATTCTCGTATGAAAAACTATTATTATTTGAATCTTATATATATATATATAAACCATTTAACATTTTCTCTTCTCTTTAACTTTAAGAGCTCTTAAAATTCAATCAAAACAATATCTAAACCTTTCATTTTATTTAAATTAATTTCATTCACTCAATCGCTAATCATTTCACCCTCTCCCCTAATTTACTTTAATTGCTTATTCATTTAAAATATACTCTCACATAAACATAATTATCCTCCCATATCAACACAATTTTCAAAATCATATTAACTTCTTTTTCCTTATTTCATAATATAAATCTTTTCTTATTTTAATGTCTTTTAGAATTTATTTTTAAAATTAATAAAATAGTTGACCCAAATAGAAGAAAATTTGAAAAAAATTGATATGTTGCTAAGAAAACTTTTGTGTGGCATTGAATCACGCGAATAACGTATCATTACGTTCTTGAAATCGACATGTTACAAAATAAAAATTATCTGTCACCGCAACATTAAGAGGATATGATACTAGTATATATATGATTCAAAGAGAAGGGAATTAAATTAAGAAGACAATGTAAAAAACACATCCCTAACATTAATCACTTTTGAGACCCTCCCTAACATTAAGACCATCCGCATCCAACTCAGAGTTTTCTGAAGTTTTTCACTATTACATCAGCATCCACATCGTCTCCCACTTCTAACCCTCTCTAACCTCTAAAACCCCACATCCAACCCTCTATCTTTTCTATTTTTATTTTTTGTTTTAATTTACCTAATTTAATTATTTCAAAAACAATAAAATATAAAACATTAATCATATTTCATAAACTTCATTACATAATTTCGAATAAAAAAAGTAAAAAATACATAATTTATAAAATAAAAGGCTACAATCTACCACCTGCTGTAGGTTTTGAAACCTTGCTTGAAAAAGGAAAAAAAATAGCCGTTAGGGTTAACGGTAAAAAAAACCAAAAAAAGAAGGAAAAGGCACCAACGGCGGGTTCACCGGCTAGCCGAGGGTCAGACCCGCGCCAACCAGCAGCACCGCAATGGTGTGCAGCACTGGTTGGAGGGCCAACCAGCTCGGGACCTCGGGTTCTAGGGCCGATGTGCATGGTCTAATCATTTTTTTTGCATCTCTACTTAAAAAACACATTCACATGAATATACTTTTTGCATCTGTGAAAAAAACACCGCTACGTGATCTTTTTTTTGCAAACAATACTAAAAACTGTGCAACATTGTGTTATAAAAGTTGTGTAACCAACGTAAAAAACTGTATAATGTTGTGTTGTAAAAACTGTGCAACATGGTAGAAGACTTTTGCTCCATTATCACCTTATAACAATTTTCAAAATAAATACTATTAATTTCAAATTTTCACTCTTAACCCTTTATAAAATTTTAATTTTTACACTTTAGTTTATATAAATTACATTTTATCTCATAAAATACTTACTTTTATTTACAAATCAAATGGTCTTTAGCCTAATGGTATCGAGGGGGATTAAGGTGTCTCTCTCATTTTAAGATTAAGGGTTCTGATCCTGTTATACACATATGTGTAGATTAGAGAGTTTGTGTTAACCAATTAAAAAAAACTTATTATTATTTACAAACGTATTTGCTAACATAAAACTATTATTCTTTTAATTTCAAATTTTAACCCTTACTCAATTTTCGCTTTTCACCTAAACCAAAGTTCATTTGCGCGCTTAGCAGAGTCAACATCTATTAGGGTGTCCTCCATTTTAAAGGTTAAAGATTCAAGTTCTGTTATGAAAAAAGATGTGGTCCCTACAGCAAAAGTACGGTCAATTTCAATTTTTTCAATCTTAACCGTTACTAATTTCTCATGTTTTATCTTTCATTTTATGTATCTTACCTTTGATCTCATAATATTACCAAGTCACGCAGCCTCATGTACATAATATAATTAGTAAATGCATTAGATGCATGTTAAACCAAATATTGTATGTATGCTAACTTTAAACAACCATCTTATCTTATATATAATATTATATGTAAATTAAATTACTAAGAATATAATTATTTAAATTTCTCATGTTTTATCTTTCATTTTAGAGTTAATTTCATAAATGGTCCTTTAACTATCCACATATTGCAAGTTTAGTCCTTTTTTCTAAAAAGTTGTATTTTACATCCTTTAACTACCATTTTGTTGTATTGATAGTCCTTTATAACGTTTTCCGTTAACTTTGTCCGTTATGTTTTATAAATTGACTATATTACCCTTACACTTATTTTTTATTTATTTTCTTAATAATTGTAGTATTATAATAATAATTAAATACATTAAAACAACCTCTCCTCTAATTCTCTGTCAGCCAAACCCCCTTCCCCCTCTCTCCTCCCCTCTTTACAACAATTCAAATTTCCGATCACCATCGCCACCGTTCCGATCACCATAATCCGTTAACTAGTTACAACAACCCCACCATCCACCTTGACCACCACCACTTTCACCTTTATCTTTGTTTTCTTCCACAATTTTTACTATCATACAAAACAGATTTCTACCAACAGATTTCTAAATCATACAAAAGTTCATCTTCATCTCTACCAACAAGAAGAAATCCTACAAAAGTGGAATACAAACCACTATTCTCTTCAAGAAACCACCAAGATGAAAATAAATTAGATCCACGGGAAAAGAACTCAGATCCGCATGAAAGGAACTCATATTCAGATTCATATGTGGGATGTTACTGTTACCGACGGTGCAAAACCCCTCTTGGTCGTTCACTTTTGTATGTGACCGACGGTGCAAACCCCCTCTTTGTTGACAGTGGGAGGAGGTTAAGGGTGGTGATGGATGTTTCTGGTGGTGTTCTAGGTCACCGGAAATAGGAAAAAAGAAAAGGGTACGAGAGTGGGAGTGGGGGTTCTAGGCGGAGGAGGTTGGGGGCGGTGTTCAAGGTGGAGGAGGGTAAAAGGGTAGAGAGTGGGAGCGGAGGTTCTAGGCGGAGGAGGTTAGGGGCGGTGTTCAAGGTGGGGGAGGCGGTGGTTCTAGGCAATGGTGGGTGGGGGAGGCGGTGGTTCTAGGTAGTGGTGGGTGTGGGAGGCGGTGGTTTATTGAGAGAGAGAGAGAGGAGAGTGTGTGCGAGAGAGAGAGGAGGGTGAGAGAGAGGATTGCTTAGTCTGGAAGGAAGAGTGGGAGAGAGAGTCTCTTTGATATTTATTTAAAAAAATCAAAATATTATTTCAAATTAGAGTAAAAAGATTTGACAGATTTGAAAAAAAAGGGTAAAAAGACATAAATACCCTCAACTAAACAGATTTGACAAACGGAATACGTTACAAAGGACCAAACTTGCAAGAAAGTGGTAGTTAAAGGACCGAAAATGCAACTTTTTCAAAAAAGGACTAAACTTGCAATTCGTAGTTAGTTTAAAGACCATTTATGAAATTAACTCTTCATTTTATGTATCTTACATTTGATCTCATAATATTACCAAGTCAGGCAGCCTCGTGTACATAATATAATTAGTAAATGCATTAGATGCATGTTAAACCAAATATTGTCTATGTATGCTAACTTTAAACAACCATCTTATCTTATCTTATATATAATATTATATGTAAATTAAATTACTAAGAATATAATTATTTAAATATCACCCTGCATAACACATGAACTTGATATACCTTGTTATAGTCATTTGTAAAAAACTTGTTTAACTCATTTGATCGACCCTCTTCATATGTGTTAAGTTAGTGAGCCGGATTCATATTTTAACAAAAATATTTTTCAAGAAACAGAATACATAAGCGAACATGCCATTCTTTTGTGATTTCTATTTTTTTTTTTTTTTTTTTTGGTATTTTACAATAGGGATCTTTCATGGGTTTGTGATATTGGGTCATGTCCTAAGTTTGTGGTTATGTCTGTGTCCTCGTGGGTTCTTCCTAATTCATATGTGGGGGAAAAAGTTGATTTTGTATAGTAAGTTGCTATATTCTAACTTATGTTACAAAAATATGAAATGAAATATATACAAGAGAACATGGCCCTTGGCCTTATACATGAAAATGGGCCAGAATATATGCTACATCATTTGATACACAAGTGATCACATAGTATAGGATCAATGATACCATAGAATCTCAATACAGAATTTTGAATCTTCTGCAATAAGAAATGTCTTGCAATCATCAGCTTCTTCATCCCAAACTTGTGAACAATCTATTGCCCCCTTTTCTCGCACGTCACTTACAGTTTTCCTAGGAACAAGTCCCACTTTAGGATGGAAAATTATTACTGTTCATCGTTGCGACTTAACCAACTGCTTCATGTGCTCTAGTTAGCAACTAAAGATTGGAAAGTTTATGGTTGATGAACAACCTAGTTACAACAATTATTGTTTTAAAGTTATATTTTACTATTTTAATAAGCTTGAAGAAATTTGCTGGTTCTTTTCCTTAAATAGTTAATACCAAATTCTTCCATAAACTTAGATACTAAATTAATATTATATAAATAAATTATTCAAAAGTTTATTCGGTTAGTAAAAATCAGACAAGATCTAAAATTAAGGACTAGACACTGCAGGCTGAGCCAAAAAGGAACGGTCATTTGGCTTCTATATATCCATGTGTTTCTTCATGGTTCTATTTCTAGGTTTAACCATTTATTTATGGAGATCAAAGTATCAACGGAGAAAACAGCATAGTCAAATTTGTGAAGCAGTAAGAATTACCTTAATTCCTTCCCAAACTTGTTTTTGCGAGCCCTGTAACAACAATAGACAACGAAGGTTTGTTGGTTTAAAATTTGTTGGTAACGAACATGCAGGATACCCTCGCCAATGAAGCCAACGGAGGTTCTTCATGTTTGCAACAATACAAGTATACTCCGGATTAGCGAAAGGAAGCATTATTACTTCAATCTTGTCATTTTGCTGTGATGAAAGAACCAAATTAAATCATGTCAGTATTAATATACATATGTCATTCGATGCATATACAACATATATATTGCGAAGCTAGGTGTTATGATGAGTGTTTTTGCAAGTTACAATTTAAGTTCAAGAATTACGTCAAATATAAACACACATTATTCCAGCAAGTATAACTGGATCGTGTAGTGGTATAGATGAAGCAAATTAGGATCGATCCACAGGGAAAATATGTTGGAAATTGATACAATTCAATTTTAAATAATTAACCTATTAAAGGGGGTTTAGAAAGATTGATTTTGTAATTTTATAAACATGATAATGACGACTAAATATTAATTAAAAGGAAAGCGAAATAAATAACTTGTAAACAAATGGAAAAATTAAACGAGTTATTCACTATGATTTAATCCTCCTAGATATAGATTTGATTATTAAAAACCGATTATATTGATTCTACCAAGAGGTTGGACGATTAACTCCCGTTAACTAACCGCAATGTTATGTAATAGGGTTCATTAACTCCCGTTAATGATCTTTTTAAACAACACACCTCCATTACCATATAATTGTTGGAATTAGCTCCCGCATCATCCTTAACTTATGAACTCCCGTTCATAGGTTAACTTAAAGTTTACTCCATTATTAATTTATAAATTTCACTTGTTATTCATAACAACCGATTATATTATTACCGAAGTAATAATATAATAGAAACCATCCATCAAATATTCATTCTCATGTCCAAATGATAAAAATGATTAACAAACTTATTAATCAAAGGTGTAGAGTATAACTTTTAAGGTTCTTTTCAATTATTATGGTAATTGGTTATAAGTACCAATATAATACCAAATGTTAAATTAAATCTTTATCTAGGATTCATAAGATCATAGCGAATAAGGAAAGAAGTTACCTCATTGATGATTTAAACTTGTATATGGCTTGGTACATCATAGTTTAAACAACTAAGATGAAACCTTCCTTGATTACAACCAAAGTAACTAGAACAAAGCTACTCTTTTAGATACTATCTAATTAATTTAGATAGACCCAAAGAGGATTTCCTACAACTATAATACTGAGAAAGAGTATAGTTTACAGAGAGAAAGAAAGTGTATAAGTGTATGAAGAGGTGTCCTAATGAGCTTGCAAATGTTGCTATTTATAGCAGAAGTTCTGAGAAACTTCACGGCGTGAACTCTAAAGAGTTCACGGCGTGAAGATGGCCATTACGCCAGATCTTGACTTTTATGTACATTTTACCCATCTTTACTCACCTATTTCACTATTTACCCCATGGCTACTCTAGTAGACTGATAATTCATGCCACTAGATGTTCTTTTAGAAGTTGTCTTCAGTTGAATGCAATTTTAACCATGATAATTACCAAGATTGTAATTAACTTAATCTTCTTTGTGCAGGAAAACTTCATGGCATGAACTCTATTGAGTTCATGGTGTGAAGTAGTGTAAGTTGTCCTGATTTTTGCACTTTTCTTCGTTTCTTGATTTGTTCTTCGATTCCAAGTGTCTCTTTCCTGTTTTTACCAAATAACAACATGTTTAGACTCAATTTAACACTTTTGGTAAAGAAATATATGATATTGGTGAATAATAATCTATATAAAATAAGCAATATCATGTTACCTTTGTTGTGTCCATATGATCACAAATGTCTCCAACATCATCCCACATCCAAACTCTACTATGTGTTTCAGGTTGCTTAGGGTGTTCCCCTCTAACAATGTAAAGGGCCATTTCTCCTACCATATCATGCATATCAAATATTCCGTTTGAAACGGTTATGAGAGACTTTTGTACCAACACCTTTACCCCTATAACAGGGTGAAGACTACAAACATCAAGCAGCTTCATCGACCTATCTATCGGGCTACCTCTGAAGAAACATGCAATATCTAAGAATAACTCTTTCTCATCAGGTTGAAGTCCATCATAACTTATTTTGAGCTTATCCATAACCTTTGGATTTGGGATATCTTTTAACTTGGCTAAGGCATCCACTCCTCTTTGTCTTTGTCATATGGAAAAGACCCCACAATTTTAAGTGCTAACGGGAGTCCATCAGCATAAGAAACCACCTCGAGTGAAAGCTTATAATAATCTTCTACAGGGTTATATTCCCTGTATGCATGTGTATGAAAGAGATCAATAGCCTCGTCATGTGATAACAAACTCACGCCGCATATAACATCTGCCTTGCGGGATAACAAATGTTCGTCCCTTGTTGTGATAATTATTCGTCTCCCCTCACCAAACCAGTCATGTGATCCTGCTAATGCTTCCGCACAAGGTCATCCACATCATCAAGAACAATTAAAACATTTTTATGACACAACCTACTCCTTATCATGCCTCTTCCTTCTTCCTCACTCTCTACCACCACATGTTTTGTTTTCAAGACAAGAGAGAGAATTTTTTTCTTGCAACATTTTCAAACCATGCTTGTTTGATTCCTCTCGAATATTTTCAACAAAACAGTGAGCTTCAAATAGATGAGAGATTTCTGCATAAGTAGAAGATGCGAGAGTAGTCTTACCTCCACCACCACCAACTCCCCATATTCCAACCATTCGCACACCACCTGACCCAATTTCCAAATTTGATTTCAAATCTTGCAAACGGGTCTCCATTCCAATGAGGCCTTTATTGACTTTTGAAGTTAAGGGAGATAACCTACTGGAAATTGTACGAACAATATCTTTAATGCATTTGGCTTCATGCCTGCAAATTATGTTCACAAGAATAGTTAAAGTATGATCATATTCACACAAAAGGTAATTCATTTGTCCCTCAAAATTAGGGAAAGGAGTCCTGAAAGGATTTCACATTGAAACAGAACTCAAAAACCAAAGTTGGTCAATATAACTTGTAATGACTACTACTGCTTAAGATTTTAACAAATGGTTTGAAGGGTAAAACTACGTTTTAGGCCCCACATTTGTTAAGAGTTAAACGGGTAAACAGAGGGTGTTTCCCAGTGCCCAACCCCTTATTTCAACAAACCTATTGCAAGTGTGTATGTGTGTGAAATAGCTAGAGGGTGTGTTGAATTGTTTCCAAATCCTTCAAAAATAGAGCATGCATGTTGTAACATCCTCAAATCGGGCCTATTCGCGTGCTCCATTTGGTACGTGATATTTAATTAAATGAATTAAATAAGAATATACTTATTAGAATTAATAGAAAATAGCTATTGGTCAGTTAAATGTGGAATTAAAAATAGTAATAAAAATAGAAAAGAATTATAAAATAATAACTGGTTTCAAACGAGGTTTCCAAAAATATCCTCGTTAGTTGAAACGGTTACTCGGGTGTCGTGTTGTATGTTGAAAAGGGGAACAAAATACCCCTTGTGGATAACTCAAAAATCATTAGTCGGTTCTTAAGTTATCACTTCTCAGACACACACATACACACCACGAAAAACACACACACACCTCACGATACTTTGTTCTTGTTCTTGAAGAAGGTAACTCAAACAAGGCTGCAATCAAACAAGAAATCAAGCTTATAATCTGCTCCTAATCATCTTATCATCATCATCTTCATCCTTGTAAGCTCCCTCTTCACTTGTTCTTCATTTTTAAGTTTAGGTTAAAAATGGGTAAAACGAATTTAGTTAACCAAGCTTAGAATTCTTGATTGTAATCTGTTCTAGGACCATTTGTAAGTTGATTGGAACTGATTTTAAGTATTAAAAATGACAACTTGATTGTGTTTCAAGAATTTGACCAAATGGGTCAAAAATGGAGAATTGATGAATTAATCTTGAATTTGTTGTTATAATAGCTTATGTTAATGTTTATAGACTCCCTTTGATGTCCCAAACTTAGTATAAAACCTGGAATCAATTAAGAATGAGTGAAAGATGGGATTGGAATGAAAAACAGCAGCTGCAGGGGCTGTAATCGTGGCCCTGGTTGAACGTAGCGGCGCGACACACCAGTGTCACGGCGTGACGTACTGTGCAGCAAACATGAAGCTGTTTTCTTTCAATGGTTTAAGCATAAGAAATGTTCTTGTATCACTTTTGACCAATTTTAGGCTATTTGGGTTAGTTTAACCACTTTTACTAGTTTAGACACATTTAGAAATAATAACACTAGTATTATTATATATATATATATATATATATATATATATATATATATGGTGATCTAAATGGAATTATATGTAAACGATAGGTAATTAAGCACCAAGGAAGGACAAACACATACTTGTGTTATATTTAGACACCAAGGTGAGTACCGACTTGTATGAATTCAATAAAGGAAGTTTTTGAATGCTAATTGTTTAAATGAACACGGTGTGTTAATTTTATGCAAATAGACTTGTATATTTATATATATAAGCTTAGAAACAAGTTATTGACATGAAGTATGATATATTTGGCATGTATTTAAATATATGCATATTAATTGAGATATCTGGATATATATATGATTTCATATGTGAAAGCATGCATGCTATGATCTCTTTTCTGAGATAATGATGAGCTATGTGAATGTCCGGACATATTTGTGATTAAGGTCAGCTTCGGCTGGATCATATGAGGCCTTCGGGCGACAGTTCGGGATTAATGGTACTCGAGTGCCATTCCTTAGATATGTGGGGTGATTGCCTTAACTGGCTAAGCCTAATGAGCCTTTGGCTCCGTAACGAGCAGGTGAAATCACTTACGTGATGATACCAGCACGGTTGGCAGTGTTTGATTCCCCCGGTGGTTGTTATTGAGCCGGACTAGCTATCTGGCAAGATATAGCACTGCTGGACATGTCAGCATTACCGCTAATTGTTAGGATAGCATTGTATGCTCATATTTGATTCATGACTTGCTATTATTGCACTTATACTTGTCTGTATTCACTAGCTATTTTATATAGCTAATCCTGTTGTTGTTTCCCTTTTTCAGACAGAGTATAGGCAGGCCTGGTGAGACGGGAACCTAATGCTTTTGTATGGGCTTTGAGGAACACTGCTTTTGGGTATATAATATATATACAATGGTCGGTTTAGTTTAAAGTAACACCGGTAGTCGTGTTTGGCAAGTTTTGTTTTGTATATTTGTATATACGCCAAACACGTGTTTAAATTGTAATAGTTTAATAGGCTTGGGTTTGTTTATTGTTTTTGAAAATTCCGCTGCTTTGTTTTTGAAATTCGGTTAGGATAACTAACAGGTAAACATTCAATTTACAAACGGACCCATGCAGTTTGAAAACTTGAATTTTAACTGATTTTTAAGGTTTCAAAGGCGGTGTTACACATGTGTTCATCATATCTAAATCTCAGTGCAAGTTGCATACAGGTGATCAATTAACCAAAATAAGAACAAATTATAGTGACACTTTTTTAAGCTATGGCAGAAATTATATGCACCATAATACTTTATCATCGCATTAATTAGAAAGTAATATCTTTCTATTTTGTTGAAATGTAAAATACCCATATAAAATATTGCTATGAGCATGGTTTACAAAAGCACGTCTGAGGCGTTCTGATGGGCGAAGCGTTGCCTCAAACGCATCCCGTATGTGACATGATGTGATGTGATTTCTATTATGCGGTGTCATGCGTTGCGATGCGCGAGGTGTACGCTTTTTATGCATCTTGTAGTATGGGCTTCCTTTTATATTCTAGTTATTTTAAAGATATGTTTTAAAGGATTATTGAGCTTAATTTTTATGTGGAGTGAGCCGATTATAAAGAAAAAATAAGTTAAACTCCTAAAGCCGACCTCAAGTTCTCTCTGCCATAGTTATTGTCTCCTACAATAGTCGAAGTTTCCTTCTAAACTTGAATTAAATTAAAAGGTCAAATATATTATGTGGAATTAAATTATAAGGTCAAATATGCGAGCGCATCATGCATCACGCATCACGTCTTGACTTCCAGACCCTTAACACCTCAGAGTACCTCATGCTTTTTCGAACCTAGGCTATTAGATAGAATGTATGATACCATTACTTGGAAATTGGAATATGTCAAATCTTAAGAGATATAAATATCTAATTAACTAAAGCTTTAAATACATCAAAATGTCAAAGAAAATTTACAAAAAGACATAAATATTAATAATCAAATAACCCTAAATACCTAAGAGAATACTAGAAGGGTGAAAAAACTCATAACTTCATTGTAGATGAATGAATATCATTTGGAAACCAAAATGAATCATTAGAATAACTAGATAAATTGTATGATGGTAAGGAAATGGCCACGGTTAGAGTTAGGCCCCGTACATCCAAACAAATGCTTAACCCCCGGTAGGAGCCCTAACCGAGAAAAACTCCTTTTAGAATATGATCCATCTACAAGATTATTTGATGGGTAGAAAAGGGCCGATTTAGTGAAAGGAGGTATTGATTTTCCATGGGCGAACTAAGAGCATAGTATTAGTCGAGAGTTTTGATAGATCCTCTCAGCCAGGTATTGGATTTTTAAGGGTAGTAAACTTGGAACCAGAACTCAAAAGGCGAAGTATGAAATTAAGCAAGAGGATTTACAAAGGGAACTTAATTTTGTGAATCAGAAACTAGTGGCACACATGTACGGATAATAAGAATTCAACTTCCAACTTTGATTTCGATTCTTGCATGCGAGTCTCCATTCCAATGAGGCCTGTATTTTTTTATTTTTTTTGGAAAAGCAAATGAGGCGTATTGAGTTTTGAAATTAAAAGAGACAACCTATTGGAAATTGTACCAACAATATCTTGATGCATTTTGGTTCATGTCTGCACATTCCGTACATGTGTAATATATAATGACCACTATTCGCATACGATTTATAAGAAAATTTCAAATTATATCCATATTTTCAAGAAATAGTGTGCCACAACACCTACTGTCCCAGTCTCTAGATCATAATGCCTCAATTTTCATGAACTCTAATTTTAGGCAACATAAGTTTTATAAAACAACTGACGAATATAAGTTCTAATTAATTCCATCTTTGATTTAAAAGGATCCGAGGTCTCTCATCTCTTTATGATCGTCTACATTTTACCTCCCCATATACAGCTTTGGCGGGATTGGGCTCCGCCGGCGCTCTGTTGTCGTTGATTTACAAAGTTATACATAAATTTGAAAAAATCTTTTTTCAAAACTAAAACTGGATTAATCAATCGTTAATGTCAAGTATGAGATTTATTAAAATGGTAGAATACTCATTGGTTTGAGCAATATATTGCAACATTTTATTTTACTCTTTAGTATTTAAAGTATTAATTAAAGCAAAAGTAAAATAAAAAGCAAAGGAAAAAAAGTACGGTTAGGATCGCAACCAGAAAACCGACCAACGATATTGTCCGCTTTGGGTTGCCCCTCACGGCTTTAAAACGAGTCGGTTGGTAGGAGTAAGATTCCCCCTCCTTATAAGGAGGAAGAATCCCCCTTGCCTCACCGATGTGGGATGCTCCTGTATTGTTACATGAGCGGTGGGTTTAAGAGTCGCGGATTTGGCCAGCTCGAGAGAACGTTGAGCCCCATAACCCAACAAGTACGTAGAAGAGAAACCAAAATACAGAGCGACAGAAAACAATAAATTTAATAACTAAGTTTTGAATTTGTATAGTTTAATAAGTAATACTAGGAGTAGTTTCATAATATATAGATTTTCAAATGTGATCGATTGACTCACTAGAGCTTTTTTTAAAAGGAAAAAAAGAACAAGAAGAAACTCAAATTGGTCCCGAGTTACCCATTTGCAATGAAGGGACCAATTTGAGTTTACTAGTAATAATTGTTTTGTATGGCACAACATCTTAGGCACAAAAGGTTTCAAAGAAGGAGAAGAAAATTACCCATTTGCAATGTCCTTAGGGACCCATCCAGAAAGGTTTCCTACATTTTCCAGAGCTTTTTTCCATGATTCAACTTTGTGGCTATTCACCGATTCATGTTTGGCAAATGCATTGCCATATTTCCCTTTTTGTTTTCTCACATTTGACGGATCCACGTCATAAAATACGGGCATAACAATTTTCCCTCTTTCTTCATTCATGCATTCCATAATATATGCAAGCTCATCTAAGCACCAAGAAGAATCTGCATAATTTTCAGATAATACAACAACAGCAATCCGAGATTCACGAATAGCCTTCAAGAGGGATGGACCAATGGATTCACCCCGTGGAAGTGTTTCATCATCTTTGTACGTGTGGATTCCTTGTTGTACAAGAGCTGAGTAGAGATGATCCACAAAAGTCTTGCGAGTGTCTTCTCCTCTAAAACTCAAAAAAGCGTCATGGCTCCATAATTGAGAAGAAGATGCAGGAATCATGTGAGACAAGGGCGCTGTAGAGGCCATTGTCTGTTCAATTCTGTTTGGAATTAGTCCAAAAGTAAGCTATGGAAACCAGTTCCAAAAAGATAATTGAGGTAATTAAGGTTTTGATAAGCTCAATTCATGAAAAAGAAGTAATATATAGAGGTCCGTCACTATCACATAATTGAGGAGTAGCAAAGGAAATTTCAGAATCTAATTAAATAATGCTAAGATCGTCACTTTGTCATGAAATGCTAATCGCTATTAAAAAAAATATGTGTGCTTGCATAGTCTAAACAGGTGAAATATATTAATTGATTAAATAAATAAATAAAAATAAAGACACAAAAAGCCTCCCTCGGTCAAGTTGATTAAGAGAAATTCATTTGAAATAAAAACAGGGCTAGCAGAGTAATTTAACAAAGCTAAAATAATAATAATCAAATATAAATATAAAGCTGCTAATGGAATTGAATATGCAGATTGACTTTGTGGGATGGCATACTCCACAATAATAACAGAAGGGACTTATGTCTTGGATGTTCACAGCTTCATTATAAAGAATTTGCAGAACAAAATCAATATCAGGATCATAGTTAACAATAGCACAAACATCAGTCAACTTGCCTTGGATACATACTTTTCTTTTTTTCTTTTTCCACCACCAACCATTTCTTTCAGCTTTTGGTACCACTAAATAATTCCCATCAAATTCAAAAATTGTGTCTTGTAATTGGGAATATGACAGACTGAAATTAGAGTCCTGACAAGAACGAAGTCAAGTGTGATGTGCAGAAATAAGCCGCTGAAGGTGAAGATTTTGGAAGCGCTAACTTTACCTCAAGTACAAGAAGAAGTTCACTTAGGGTTTGGAGGAACCATTATTTTTAATGGTATCGGATAACATGAAAGAATTGACCAGACTATACTCCATTCTCTGGTATTATAAGAAAGGAATGATGGAGGAAACGTGAAAGTAAAAGAAAAAGAATGATAAAGTTGACTTCCCATTAACTGGTAGGATCTTGTCTCATTCGATTCGTCCCGTTTATATGATTTTATGGGTCAAAAAATTGAATCTATAGCCTCAGCAAGAGATCCAATAGGTCAATCTATTTAATTGAATCATTACGTGGTTCGATGTAAGATCTGTCTAGTTTGATTCATTTAATATAAAACTACAATTTAACTTTAACCACCAACTATAATTAATTTATCAGTCACCATCCGCCACCTGTTACCACCCCCACCACCCGCCATCGCCACCACCACCACCATCTTTTACAGTCTCCTACACCGTCGCCACCACCACCGCCGTCCGTTACCACTCCCACTACGGACCGCCGCTACCGCCCCCTTCACCACCACCGCCAGACACCACCCACCACCGCAACCGACACCATCACGGCCGTCGCCTGTTGCCACTCCCATCACTCGTAGCCGTCATCGCCACTGCTGTCACCGATCATCACTTACCGGTGCGCCTGATGCAACCCACCGCTCCCCCTATTCCAAGCCACCACCTACGCCCTACGGTGGGTGGGGTGAGGTTAGGGGTAGGGGTAGGGGTGGGGTGGGGTGGGGTGGGGTAGGGTAGGGATAGGTTGTAGGTAGGGTGGGGTAGGGTAGGTGTAACGTCCCAAATTTTTTTTTAACGACAGTAAAGATAGTAATATCATATAATATAATTTAATATCAGAGTAGTTGCGGAACATCATGTGTACATAAATGTCGAGTACTATATACCGAAGTTACAATTCATTAATTCGTGTTGTAACAAGTTTCAGAAACAATATTAAAATCATTCTTGGTTGTGAGCTGTCTTCACTGCCCCGGAGCTTCACGGTGGTCCTGTCCTGGAAGAATAGAAATTAATAACAGTAAGCGCGAAGCTTAACGAGCATGCTACTTACATAGCAAACAGTTTAACATAGTCATAAACACGTATCGTTCTTTCCATACCCGCTACTGTTATAGTCGGTCGAATCATACCTATTGCCGAGGCAAACGGTCATACATAACCGACTCACAGGAGTCAATTGTCATACCCAGCACATCAATGTCGGTCGAATCATACCCGTTGCCAAAGCAAACGGTCGTATATACCTGACTCCTAGTTAACTTGGGTTTGGTATATAAGTAAGGATACTCTCTTGACAGTAGTTCAATCACAGTTAACGGAAATTTCACATAATTGTGTAGCTAACGGGCCCCATAACAAGAACCTACAATATATCACAAAGTACCATCTTAATTCCATACGGATGAACAGGTCGGACCATCCGGAGTCAGACGTAAAGGACCCAAGTTGGATCGAGTCAATGTCGGACCACTAAGTCAGATGGGACCTAAGTTGCACAAGCATAATTGTAAGTAAGTTGGATAGGACCTAAATCACACCCCTAAGTCGAACGGGGTTCAAGTAGCACCCTTAAGTCGGACGGGGTTCAAGTCGAACCCCTAAGTTAGACAGTTCCCCAAGTCAGACCAATCGTCTTGGTCGGACCACTCCTCACACAAACTAGTCGACACTTGGATTTCTGAATTCCTTCAAAACACAATTAAATCGAAATCTTTCAATTACAACTCGTTTCTTCGATCATTTAAAACATTCATTTCAGATAACTTTGCATTTCATTGAGTTTTAGCAGGTTAAATCCTCTCTCTTTCTCTTCAGCTTTCATACTCTTGAATGTTGCCCTTCTTTCCTGTTTGTTTTCCAACCTACAAACATACACTCTTACAAGGTTTTTATACGGGTTTATTTAACAGAATAGTAACTAAGTTTACAAAGTGTTACACCAAGGTCACACATGAGTTATTTCACAATGTGAAATAAAAAGATGAATTGGTGAAATAGTTTTCAAACCTGATTACTATTTTGTGAATTTTCTTCTTTATCAAAGTTTAATCTCACTCTCTCTCCTCTTGAATCTTTCGGCCGATACCCACCCCCCAACAATTGATTTACAAATTGATTACAAGTTTCCCTTTAAATCCCTATGGTGTTTACCATGTTAACATGCAAAGCTAATCACTTAGAGGGTGTTTGGTAGAGAGAAAAGAAATAGGGGAGAATTGGGTTTCTTGTTTGGGAGAAATGGTTATAGTTTTGGGAGGAGAAATGGTTTCTCCACCCATTTTCATTTCTCCCATTTCTTTGTATTTTCATTTCTTTTCAAATTGTGGAGAAATGACAGTCAATGTCTACTCATCATTGTCGATGTCCGGTTGCGATGTGTTTCCAGCATTCTAATCATCACCGTGGATGTCCGGCAAGGTGGCCAATGCCGCAATCGCCGTCCGGCGACTTGAGCCACCATTTCTTAATTTCATTTATTTTATGATACCAAACAAGGAAATCAATTTCAATTCTACACACATTTCTATTTCTCTCAATTTCCATTTCTTTTATATTTTCATTTCTATTTCTCCCAATTTCTTTTCTTTCTACCAAACACACCCTTAAGTTAATTCAGAACAATACAAATAGAACTTGGATCTTTCATGATATTGGATTTGACCAACAGGTGCTTAAACTCTTCTTTCAACCCTCAGTCAACATAAACTTGAAAGTTATTCTCATTAATGTTAAAATAAAATAACAATGATCAATTAACTGTATTTCTAAATTTGAGATGTTATAATTTACTACACTAGAATATAATTTCTAACGGCAATCCTAATTTTTCTAGCATTATATACAAATTTCAATAACGATATCTACTTTTTTGTCATTAAATTTAATATATTGCAATATTTTTCAACGCTAAATATAATTTCCAGCCCACAAAATTCAAAATATAAATGTATTTCGTAATATCTAAACATAATATAAACCATAATATACTTAAACATTCAAAATATAAATGGACCTTTAGAATTTGTAACGAGCTTCGTTAACTTGAATGTAATAAATATTCGATATTAGTCGGTTAGTTTCTTAATGAGACGTTTTTGAGGTAAAAGAATAAAACCAAACCAAACTTATCGGTTTTTTTCAAAATTAAAAACCAAATGTCAGTTATAACTTATAAAACAGTATTAGTCTTGTTAGTTTGATTTTGTCTATTTTAATTGATTGATTTCGATTTTTATTGTGCCTCTTGGTATTAACACTTAAAAATTTTGGTAAAAAAAACCCTAATCCAGGCGATATGAGACACACGCATATCTTCCTTGCTCTCCACCTAAACACGCACTGCATCCTTCACCGACTCTGCCTTTTGCTTGTCGCCGGATGCCATTGTGGACTTCTCGCTCTCATCTGATTCACTCCCTCCGCCGCACTACCGCAACCATCAGAACCGTCGTTCATTGGAACCACCGGGTGCCCTGATTGAAAACCAGATCTCCACCGACCTGCCTCCTATCGTGACGATCGGAACCGGGAAACGATATATCCAGCACCTGCCAGATCTGAACATCTATCATCGTCTAACCGTCGCAGAACAACCATTAAAAATCACATAAACGTCAAATCGAGGTTCGTCTTCGTATCTTCTGATCCCTACGATTTTAAGGTTCCGATTTTAGGGGATAACGAGTTTCTGTGTCAATTTTCAGACCCGATTTGTATGTTAACGGTTATGATTCAGTAACTTTTTGGTTCTACATCCGATTGCTTCTACATAAAATTCTGGGTTTTCTTCGATTGCTTCTACATTAGTTAATAGTTATACATATTTTCAGTTGATGTTTTTCTTAAATCGAGTTTTGTTCTGTTTTTTTATTTGTATTTAATGAAGATATGGTTTATTCAGTTACTATCGGGGTCATTCGGTACTCGGGCTTGACATTTTTTCGGGTCGTGATATATATATATATATATGTATATGTCTTTGTTTAGGTGATCAAGATTAGGTTTTTGTTTGATATTCTGCTTCCCCAACTGAGGATTTTGTTTCCCATCCGAATCCATGTAGTTTTTTTTTATTTTAAACTTTTAAATGTATGTGCTAATCTAGTAATTACGAAACTTTAAGATTTGAATTGTCTTTTTTTAGTTTTGATAATTAGATTGCTGCATAATTTGTTGAATTATTGAATCTTGAATGCTTGTATACTATCTGTGTATGAAAATGTGTAAGTTTGTTCAAAACTTTCTCAAGATTTGGGGTTTTGGTAAAATTGGCTCTAAGATTAGAATATGAGATGTTTCGGCATGCATGTTAAAAGTGATCAAATGATATTCAATTTTATGAACAGGAACGAGATAAGCACCCAAATGTAAGAGAGTTTTTAGACGTGCTTTGGTGCTGAGTTGTAATAGTCACATCTTACTAAGATGATAATCCAGGCATCCAGCAAATTTTGATTATTCAAGAAAGTAGCAGCTAAAGTTAAAGTAAACTGTGCATTGAAGCTCTTAAGGTGACAACTAAACCCACCGACGACGAACAAGTTATAAACATTGTCCTCCAAACTTAAGAGAAAACTCCTTAGGTCTAGGATATTTAATATTCACATTTTAGCATATAAAACAAACAACATTTGTACGCATAGCTTATAAATTTGTACAAATCTAGTAAACAAGTTTTAACACATGATAAATTCACCCAACATCAATTTCACTAACATGATCTAAATAGTAATCCTAAAAACAACGGCCCAATTCAAACTAAATAGTGAGCTTAATCAGGTTTTAATACAATTTAATTAAGGGCACTAAATTCAGGTTGTAACAAAGAAGGAGACGTATATAAACGAGAAAAGATCATATTATCATAGCAAGGAAAAATAATAGTTCTAGTGTTCTACTTCTACCTTAGTATCTATGTATACATTAAACTGGATTTTGGTTGAAAGTGTATGTAGTATTTCTCGTCCCTTCATAGATTTTTCTGTAAACATGAATACCTACCAAATAGTAGTGTCGTGACATATTTGTTTCTTTACAGGTCTTTGAATATGTATGATAATCTTGGAAACCCATCTGCGGGCCCAAGACCGTCATCAAATACACCACAAACTCCTTTTGGAAATCCATTTTATGGTGCCAGCTCAGGACTAATCAGAGGTGGACTCGGTGCTTATGGAGAAAAAATCTTAGGTTCAAGCTCTGAGTATGTGCAGAGCAATGTAAGTGATGTTACAAATAACAGTTCATATGTTATTGTTATTTGGCTTGCATTTTAGATCTGATTTTTTATTTACGTGAAGTTAAAGGAGAAAAAGAGACACGGAATGGCCCCAAAGCAATAGGAATAGGAATAACGTTTCATGAACAACTGTACCTAGTGTTAGAGGATTGCCGTGAGTATTATAAGGATATGATATAAAAACTCTATTACCCATTGATAGGCCATATGTACGTTGTACAGATATAATGCTAAATAGATACTTTGAATCAAAATTCTAATAATGAGGGAGTAAATAAAATCATGCCTTGCTACTCTATCGTTCTATGAATCTTGGCTTTGTAGTTTGTATTATTGCTTGTACAAAGTTCAATGCAAATCTTGCTGGTTTTTATCGTTTACACATTCCTAATGGATCTAAAAACAAGTTGATAGCACATCTGGATGAAAGGATATGCCTTTGGAGAGTTTTTACTGCCATGGTGTCTTTATGCTGCTTGCGGTGGTGTTTCTTTTGGATGATTATTGTGCTATTGTTTGTATCCTGTTGGAGAATAATTGTTCCCCCTTTTGTCTAATTGCTGAGTCTTCATGTGGTATTAAAGGGTAAACCACATAGATGGAGCCTGAACTAGTGGGATTATCAACATGTGTTGGCAGAAAATTAGAAATGAATGTACCCTACAACTTGATTTGAGACCAACAGCTATCAACCATATAAAATACTGTTCCGATTTAAATGTGCTATTTTAAGTTTGTAACTTTTGTTCTACTTTTCTTCCAAATTAAAGTAGCCCTATGGGGTTTCACAGTTATAGGTTCTTTCTTTGAACTTTAACAGAAAGCAAACTACTATGCTACTCAAGTACTTATGTTTCTTGATGGGATTATTCTCATAAGCAATTCTAGTTAATCATATAAATGTCTTGAGATACGTGTCTCCGTCTTCCGCACATGGTAACTCAGTATCTTCTGCAAAATCTATTTAGCGTAATATATAAGGATGTTTAGTGCATGGTCATCAAACTGTTCAATTCGATTCTAAATGATTCATGAAGCAGACAATTTTAACCCTACTTGCAATCAGAATCGTATCTGGTGGGCCATTGTATTGGTTATAAAAAATGTACCATTCAAATCTATTTGATTCGTGAAGGGGGCATTTCTTATCCTACTTGCTAATCAAAATGATATCTGATTCCCCATCATATTGGTGATTCTTCGTCTCATCAGTGAATCAAATAGTATTGCACGATTCTATATATGACACCCTGAAACTCTTCATTCATGTTGCTTTCTTTGACTAGTATTGTATAGTTTCTTGATCACATACTTGTTAGCAGCCACATGGACGGAAGTTTTCTGTGGTTCTTTGGTGCAAGTGTACTGAACCAGAGTGGAAACATTCTTGTGTAATGTAATTACTATATTTTGTTTCTGATTTTACCTATCACTATAGTGCTGCTATGTCTTATATTCATGCCTTGTGCATAAGTAAATTTACGAAGTAGTTGATGCACATCAGAACTACTATAGATTCATGTAAAGGGTATGGTGGTTTTCAATTTCATTCACAATCGACAACTATGGTTTAGTGGTACATAATTGTAATTGTTATTTGGAAGATTGACTGAATCATATAGATGTGAAGCTATAGGCTAGAGCCGCTAGACAACAAAACAATTGTCTGTTAAAATTGTAATGCGCCTGAAGTCTTATGGTCTCAATGTCTCATATAATCATTCTCACTATCATTGTTTTCTAAGGTTTTATGGTTGTTTACCTTTTTTCATTGTTCACAGATTAGTCGATACTTCTCTGATCCACAATACTATTTTCAAGTCAATGACCATTATGTTAAAAACAAGCTGAAGGTTGTGCTATTCCCTTTTCTTCACCGGGTAAGTTGTATTTAATTATCATCCTGATCCTGCTAGGCTGCTACCCTTCATTTCTTTCTTCTTTGCTGCTTAACTGCTTTCCTTTGTTATCTCCAGGGTCATTGGACAAGAATTACCGAGCCAGTAGGGGGTAGGTTATCATATAAACCCCCCATTTATGATATCAATGCTCCAGATCTGTATATCCCATTGATGGCTTTTGGTACCTATGTTGTTCTTGCTGGCTTCTCATTGGGACTTCAAGGGAAGTAAGTATCAGCTTTAACAAAATTATGCTCTCTCTGTCTCTCTCTCCCTCCCTTCCTCCATCCCCTAATCAATATTAAGACTAAAATTTTTAAGTTAATATGAAATCTTAACCACTCATTTTATTTTCCTTCAATCTAATCCCCAATCTGCCCCACAAACCTTGATCCAGTATCACAGTCACCAAATTTGGAGTTGATATGAAATCTGCTACAGCTTCCTCCCTCCTTGCTACCGTTGCCACCACCAAACCCTCCACTCTCTTTATATTCACCGCTGCAACTTAGCGCTGATACCCTACTAGTGTCTGTATTCTTTTCACAAGTTTGGTAGGGTGACCTTTATAGGCTGTTACCCGAATCACTGTCCAATATATTTGATTTTGACACAAGTCATACAACTGGAAATTGTTTCTTAAAAAAGATGTATGCTATCAGGTGTCCTGTTGTATGTCAATGAGATATAGTAAATAAATGCACAAGCATCAAGTTCAAGTGGCCAAATGGGGGTCCGAAGATAAAACCTTTTTTATGGTTTGAAAGGGGTCAGGTTGGGTTGAAGCACTTTTTCCCCAAAATTTGAGGTTTTTTTGGATAAGTAGTGTGTTACTGTTAAATATAATTACAAACATCGTATCGTTCCAATAATAAGTTAATAACCTAACCTTGTAAATGTAATGAATTTGGAGGTTTTACAAGTTTAAAATATACTTTCGGCAATTTTTTACGCTTATGAGTTGACTCATTTGTATGGGACGGTTGGACAAATACAACTTTTTATCCAAAAAGATTTCTCTTTAATTTTTAGTTTTTCAAACATAACTAGTTTTGATAAATTTTAGTAGTAATCTAGTTACTTTAATAATATGATTTTGGAGGTTTCATACATAAAAATATTATTAATAATATGATTTTGGAGGTTTTGTCCATCAAATTTATTATTTGCGCAATTTCAGACCTGATTCTTTAGAAGCTTATTTATTTATTTAGCATGTTCGACACATTAGAGATTAATAGAACATAACCTGGAATGATCCATTCATAAGTAAGTGGGTCAAAATAGCCACCTCTAAATGAAATCTTTTATTATGCAATACGTCTTCATTTATGTTCGTCTTTCTCTAACAAGTATCAATGGGCAGGTTTACCCCAGAAGGTCTGAACTGGCTGTTCATGAAGGGAATAGTGGGTTGGTTTTTACAGGTTTCACTTCTAAAAATGTCATTATTTTCACTGGGTGGTGCAGAGGCACCTCTGCTAGACATTGTAGCTTACGCTGGGTACGCCTTCACCGGATTATGCATCGCAGTCCTCGGTAGGATTATCATGTCCTATTCTTACTACTTTTTGATGCCTTGGACTTGCCTGTGCATGGGAATCTTCTTGGTGAAAACTATGAAACGGGTCCTTTTTTCGGAGGTTAGGAGTTTCGATTCCAGCAGACACCATTACTTACTGCTCTTCATTGCTTTAGCACAGTTTCCCCTCTTCATTTGGCTCGGAAACATCACCGTTAATTGGCTGTTTTAGAAATTGTAGAAAAACTGCATCCTTTAAGGCTAGTTTTTGATGTAATGCCACACTTGCAACCTAGCCAAATAAGTTTTTTTTTTGGTTTTTCAGTGCATAGAGAATCTGTTTTCATACAAATTGGACATCTCTTGTAGTAGGAGCTTCTTTGAAGAGTTGCATGTGTTGTGTTTGCCTCCTCTCTGGGCATCTTTAGAGGGTGTTTTGGATTGCTTATTTATTTAAGTGCTTAACTAGTTATAGCTGGCACCTGTTTATTTTCTTATTTTAGAAAGAATAAGCACTTTAAAATAAACAATTTGGTACTATCTGCTCCTTTCAAGGCACAAAACCCCCCTTGGTCTAACATGATTAAATCGGTATTGTTCTAGATATGAATACCATCGCGAAGATGATTTAGTTGATTTTGTGTTCTAATTTGCGTGTGATACTTTCTAGACAATTGAGAATTTCACTATGCGTGGAAACAGCGATGGATGAAAAATAGGCAAGCTAGCTGCTCAAGACTGCTTCAGGCAAGGATCAACGACCCCCAATGGAAAGTACCTTTGCTTTCCAAGAAGAAACTCTAGAAATGAGAAGTCAACCTAACCACATTCCACCCAGACTTGCTATAATTCTATTTGACGCAGAACGGAACTCAAGTGTTTACACACACTACAGAGAAAATCGGCATGTTATTCGATCTCCCAAACCATTATATTCAAGCCTTGTAGGTCATTGCATGATTTCATTAAATCTTAGAAACTACGCAATTTACAATCAAAACAAAATCAAACTGAGTTTTGAAAATGGCTTAGGAAATCTGAAAATGCGTTAAATAGGGGAATTTGGGTCAGAGAGTCGAGTCAAATTGTCATAGGGGGTTTATCAAAACGATCGGCCCACCAAGAGCCTGCTAGGGTTGATAACGAACCGAACGAACATAAATTGTGCATGTTCGTTTTCATTCGTTTAACTTTAGCAGAACAAATAAACGAACGAATTTCCGTGTTAGGGTTCGTTCGTTTAACTTTTGCCGAACAAATAAATGAACATAAATGGTAAACGAACGAGTCTGTGTTCGTTTGATTAAAAAAATTATCCGTGTACATTTTTTCTCATTCATTTAAATGATAAACGAGTGTAAATGAAGGAACACACTATAATGCAAATCCGACATTATTAAACACAAATAAACAATATACATAAGCGCGCACACACACATACAAACGAACATAAACGAACGGATAACCAAACGTAAATGAACGAAGAGCAGAAAATCTTGTTCATGTTCGTCCGTTTATCAAACAAATAAACATAAATGAACTTCCGTCAAACGATTTTATAAACGGTTCATAAACATCCGGTTCATTTATAACAGTACTTACGGCCTAGATAAAGTGAGGCACCATAATTCCGAACAGACCAAAAGTTAGGTTGGTTTGATGTTGGGCTTGTTTCTTTCCTGTTTAGTTTTCTCCTACTGATCCATAGAGGAGGTTGTCAACTCCTGGATTTATTTCACATTAAAATTAATGTTCGACATTAACTAATATGGCAATGTGCATTTTATGTTGTTTAAGCCATAGATAGTTATAGAAGTTCTATACGATACAGAGAGAGAGAGAAATATAAACAAGAACTAATATTAGTTTAAGAATCATTTGTAATATCATTAACGACTAATTAATATAGGTATTTTGGTCAGTTATATATATTCAACCGCTAATTGAGTTCGTGTGGACCGTTATTAAAGAGACTTGATTTTTCTAAAATACTTATCATTAAGGATGATAGTGGTGTCTGATTCCTTATTTACAATTATGCTCTTAGTACTACTAGTTATTAATTTATTTTAGCTGAGAGTCAATATTGTAATCGTATCAAAATCAGTTCTCGTTTGACGGAGACAACCCTGTTATCACGAGATTGATAGAAGAGAAAGCGGGTAGCAGGCAGTGGGTTTGTGCTTTATGTTTTTTCATTTTTGTTATTTAAGAGCATAATAGTTATTTCAAAGTTTTTACGATTCTATTATTTCATTTTCATATTATACATTAACGTTAACGAAGAAGGGCTAAATGCAAGTATTTCAAACTTAGAAGGACCAAACTTGTATGAAATCCACAATCCTAGGACCAAATTTGTAATTTACTAAAAAAAAGCTCGAGAACGGTTTACTTCCTACACATGATGAAACGATAACCTTTTACGTCCCCTGGCAAGTACACGTTTACTTGCTACACACGAAACGATAACAAGAAGCCACCACATTGAGGCCATTCTTGGCCGATTGTTAAGCTAGCTACAGGAGTTGTTCGTTGAAATAAAGGTGAGTCGTTTGTTAATTTCTAGGGTTAATGTTATGTAGCTGCTATTTTCAAGTTGAAATTAATCGCAGATATCTGGAAATGCATCTCCAATTAAGGAGTTTGTAGACGGAGGTTTTTCTGCGTTGACTTTGTTAACTTTTATTCTTAATTAGTCTAATTTCCTTCCTATTGTTACTGGTTAATTTGGTATTGTAATCTGATTTTACGAACCCTGTTTTACTCCTATTGCTTATATAGTAATTCCGAAGAAGCTAGCTAGGTCAAAATCAGATCAATGGAATCATCCTCGTCGTCTTCTAGCTCTACAACTGCTTCTTTAACTCAATCATGGAACCATGATGTTTATCTAAGTTTTCGAGGATCCGACACCGGCAGAAACTTTGTAACCCATCTCTACACAGCTCTTCAGCAACGTGGAATTCTCACTTACTTTGATAGCGTAACACTTCCAATTGGCTCCCCTATTAGTCTAACGCTCTTTAAAGCTGTCGAAGAATCGAGAATTGTTGTTGTCGTATTCTCGCAAAACTATGCTGATTCTTCTTGGTGCTTGGATGAGCTTGTGTATATTATGAAATGTAGGGATGAGAGAGGGAAAATCGTAATGCCTATATTCTATCATGTTCATCCCTCTGATGTCCTAAAACAAAAGGGGACATATAAAGAAGCATTTGTCAGACACGAGGAGAAGGATAGCGACAAAATCGAACTTTGGAGAAAAGCTTTGATAGATGCAAGTAGCCTTTCTGGATGGGAACTCGGAGACAATCTCAATAGGTAATTTTTTTTTTGTTTATTCAAGTTTTTATGCTTAAAATGTTTGTACTCTACTACTCAATTTTCCAGATGTGAATGGTAGTGTTTTCAAAAAACAAAATTGGATATCAAAAGTTATCTTAATTGGGGTTAATTTTGCTGGTTTGTAAATATTACGTTTGCAAATTGTTTTTATCATGAATGCTGCCTAGGATATTCTGGTTTTGAAATCGAGTCGTACGCGAATTAATATATATTAGTACTAATACTGTGGTACCACTTTTAGGAGAAAAATTATAGATTGTATTCCAAACTCACAGTTGTGGCGTTTAAAGTGATGTGTACAATATATCGTAGTTGTAGACATAAATGATCAAGTAGGAGGATCAGTATAATAGATTGATTTGATGTGGCATTGTATCTGAAAGGATCTGAGCTCACTTCCATTGTGGATATATAGTGATACATATGTTCTATTTGTAGAATATCTTAAGCCAACAGTGGTCATTAGAAGTACTTATGACGTTAACATGGAATAGATTACCTCGTGAGTATGCTAATTATCCTATTATTCGAATGTGCAGTCGTGAATCAATGTGTATCAAGCAAGTTGTACATACAGTTTGGAATAAATTGCTCCCCGTTAAAGATATTACTGGAACAGGGACTCGTTTGCAATATCCAGAACATCATGGCGGTGGTATGAAATTATTTCTACTTTCTTTTCCAAGATGGAGAGTGGTTTCTCATTTATTCTTATCTCTTTGTATTTACTTATTATGTGCTGAGCAACTAAACCACATTTTTTAGAGTGTTGATTCCTACACAACAAAATTTGCTATACGCAACCAATTTATACATTATCAACTTATAGAATGTGCTATAAACTGTTTATACCTGTTGTGTATGGACAAATGTTGTTGTGTACGAATCTGCTCCCTTTTCTTATTATTATGATTTTCTGAACGCAGATTGGTTTTATAATCATTCCAAACAGATTTACTCGGAAGTCTCATCTTCATTGTTGTATTCTCCTCCTTATCACACTCCTTCCTCTTCTTTTATGTTGGGGAATCATGATGTTTTTATAAATCTTCGAGCAGAAGACACCCGCAACAACTTTGTGGATCATCTCTACTCTGCTCTTGAACAACAGGGGATCCACATATACAAGAAAGAAGAATCATTTTCCATGGATGAAGATGGATCCATTGATCCCTCACACTTAACAGCTATAAAAGAATCACAAATTTCATTGATCATATTCTCCCAAAACTATGCTACTTCTTCCTTGTGCTTGGACGAGCTTGAATACATCATGAAATGCAGGGGTGAGAGAGGGCAAATTGTTATCCCCATATTTTATCATGTCAATTCCTTGGAAGTACGAAAACAATACGGGAGTTTTTCCGAAGCATTTTTAAAACAGGAGTTGGAGAACAACAACAAAGTTGCATCATGGAGAAAAACACTAGCGGATGCAAGCAACCTTTTTGGATGGAATATTAGCCACCTTGCTGATGGGTATTTTTCTTCATCACGTTTCTCTTTTAATTTTGTATCCTATAACCCAATTACTGAGCATATGCTAATTATCATTGATTATCCAATCTGCAGACACGAGGCAAATGGTATCAAACTAATTGTTGAGAAAATTTCAAAAATATTGTTTCCTGACAAAGACCTCATAGGATTACAGACTCGCTTGGAAAATATGAAATATGGAGGTGGTGGTATGATTAAACTCGCATTATCTAATTCCCATAAAGGCGTGGAACACTTGAGGATTCCTCTCCAAGAAATATTACGGGCAACAAATAATTTATCTATAGAAAACATTATCGCAGGGGGTGGATTTGGGAAGGTTTATCAAGGCGAATTCAAAAATCATGGCGCTATAGCTGTAAAGCAACTGGATCGCAGGAAGGGCCAAGGTGACCATGAATTCATGATGGAGATTGCATTGCTTTCAATCTATAAACATGAAAACCTTGTCTCTCTTGTCGGTTTTTCTGACCAAGATGACCAGAAAATACTTGTCTATAAATATGAAAGTAACGGGAGTCTTGACAAACATTTACATAGTAAGGATTTAACCTGGATCCAGCGCCTTCAGATCTGCTTAGATGCTGCCAATGGGTTAAAGTACCTGCATGATGATGTTGGACCTCAACATAGAATTCTTCACCGTGACATCAAGAGCTCCAACATCCTTTTGGATGAGAAATGGAAGGCCAAGATTTCAGATTTTGGTTTGTCCAAAATAGCTCTTGCAAATGTGCCATGTAGTGTCATTATCTCAGGTGCTTGTGGCACTATGGGATATGTAGATCCACAATACCAAGAACACAACATTCTTACACAAAAATCTGATGTTTACTCTTTTGGGGTTGTACTGTTTGAAGTCTTGTGCGGAAGGCTGGTAAACGTACGGCAGTATCAAGATGAGCATCATTTTTCAGCCAAATTGGCCCAAGATCATTACGACAACGAAACATTGGATGACATCATTGACTTATATTTACGAATGCAAATGAATTCAGATTCGTTGATTACATTTTCAAGCATTGCATATCAATGCTTGAAGAAGCGTAGAGAACAACGCCCAACAATGAGTGTGGTTGTGGAACAACTAGAGAAAGCATTGGATTATCAACAGGTAAGTTGTTGCAAGTGTCAACCATCACCTTTTTTTGATTATTAATGCTTGTACTTAACATCACATTTTATTCCATCCCCTTAAGTGTGTTTTTTACAGGGGTCGAGTGGATTTTGGCATGATGTATACATCAGTTTTAGGCAACGAGACACCGAGTGCCACATTGTTAGTGATATCTTTGCTGCTCTTCACCAGGAAGGAGTTTCCACTTACAAGAATGATGTGACACATTCTCGAAAGAAATCTATACTTCTAAAGGCCATTAAACGATCACGACTTTTTGTCATCTTTTTCACCAAGAAATTTGCTGTTAATCCTTGGTACTTGGATGAAGTTGCCAAGATTATTGAGTGCATGAAAGAAAAAAGGCAATTTGTTTTGCCCGTATTCTACAACGTGAGCCGTTGCGATGTGCAGACACAGAAAGGGTATTTTGGGGAAGTGATTTCCGAATACGATACACATCCGAAGATGGAAGTTTGGAGAAATGCTCTTATTGAAGTAACTAATGCTGTCGGACTGGAATACTCAAAGTTTGGGTGATTTCTTAATCTTTTTTCCATAGTTATTTTCAGCTTTTTGAATTGAGAATGTTGATCATTGTGTTTTGAACTACGCTGCAGGTCAACTGCAGATCTCGTCAAGAAAGTTGTTGAAGAAGTTAAAAACGGCTTATCAGCAAAAGATAATTGAAGTGTTCCATCTTGGGTTTTCATTGATTTCATGGTTCAATTTAAAAGTGTAATGGGTGCTATTAATGTTTTGCAGTTTTCATCATTTACATGAAAATCAAAAAGAATTTGTTCCTAAAAAGAAGATAAAAATTCTCAAAAAGACAAAAATGCATATTATTTTCGTCCGTATGCTTTGACAAAATTATGACACATATAAAATCATCTTGTATCTAATCTAATATTTAATATCTTTCTAATCTAATTCTAATATATATATATATATATATATATATATTAAAAGTAAAAGATTTTGACACCATCATTCCTTATTTAGTTTTAATTCTACCAATTAAAACATTTGATTTTTTAAAACTTTTTTTATCTTTAATCTTTAATATCATTAATTTATATTAAAAGAAAAAAAACTATGCTATCAACATTCCTTTTTTAGATTTTTTCCCCCTAGTTATCGTTTTTAACTTTCACAAATGGCATACGAATAATGACTTAATAAGTTTCTTACGTCAAAATTATTCATATATAGTCTTGAATTAGAGAAACATAATAAATATTAATTATTTATATAAATAAAACATCGGATGTAGCTTATAATTTCTTTTCAAGTATTAAAAATTTTCTTTCCTCTTTCCATAATTACATAAAATAATCCTGAGGTGATACATATATATGCAAAACTAAGTAATTTTATATCACTTATGCATGTTATTGTTCAATCATTAACTAATATTGGATTGTTTTTAAGGTTTAGTATCCAAAAGTGTACTGAAGTTGTTACTTTTTGCTATTGTGTATACCCATCTTTCAAAACTACCATATAGTGTATCCAACTTTCTAAAACTGTCATTTTGTGTATCCTAAAACCTATTCATCATGTAGCAGGTTATTTTTTCCTATTTCATTTATTTTTAATTCAACATCATTTACCACATCATCAATTGTTGCCACATCAGTATTAATTTTAAAAACTAAAATCCATAATTTATACAAGGATAAGAACTTGAATCATGTTCATAACATAAATCCCAGATCAAGAAACCTTCGGTTGACCAGATCAAGAAACCTTCGGTTGAAACACTAAACCCTCTTTGAAGATCTGATTATCGAAAAACCACACATCGAAGAACATAAACCCTCATTGAAGAAAAATCGAAGAACATACAGATTAATCCATGGGTTTCTGTTTGAAACCCCCAAATCGAAGAACATACAGAAAAAATCGAAGAACACAAACATGTCTGTTGAAACCCCCAAATCAAAACCCCATCAAGAAAAAGTTCGAAACCCTAATGTATGTAATCATAATACAGATCTGTGAACACAAAAAATCGAAACCCTAAAGATGAATCGACCCTAATCAGTTGAAACCTTCGACCCTAATCAAGAACTTCATCGAAGAACTCATAAAAACCATTCAAGAACTTCATAAAAACCCTAACCCTAATCGCCATCGAAGAACTCGAATGATGAAGATCGACTAATGGAAACAAAATCGATTGCAACACAGAGCAAATCGACTAATGGAAACAAAATCGTGTTTAAGTCAAAACCTTTCACATACCTTCGTAAACGATTGATGAAGATCTTGAAGAAACCAAGAACACAGATCCGACTCAACCCTAGTTGGACAACCCATCAATTGTAACAAAGGCAGAGAGCTTCGAGTTCTTCGATGGTTAGAGAACCCATCGATGCTCTTCGTCTTCTTCATTTTATTATTATTATTATTATTATTATTATTAAAAATAAATAATAATAATCAACTTATTTGAATTTTTTAAAATTTAGAAATCCATGTCACCTACCACATCAGCCTTCAACCGGAGATACATCAGCCTTCAACCTGCTATAGCAGGTTGAATAAATCATTTGGTAGTTTTTAAAAGTTCCGTAAGTTTTGAAAGATGAGTATACACAATAGCAAAAAGTGACAACTTCGATACATTTTTGGATACTAAACCCTTGTTTTTAAGACATTATGTATTCATTGATTGTCAATTATGTTGTGGTTTCTCAAGTAAAGAATAATAATAGTTTAAAAGATCCAGTTTGTGATAAGAAGTCAATTCTACAAATAAAACAATAAATGTTGTTTATACAATAAACCAAATTATGTTTATATGTTATGTATGAATTTATGGTTTGTAATAGATTTATCACTTCTTAATATGTTTATAAAGGGTTTGATAATAGTCTCCACCTCCGGTAAGCAAGCAACCACCACCTTCGACCTCCGTAGCTAACGATAAGGTCTGTTTGTAGCATATTCGTTGCCTCCGGTATGGAAGCCGCCACCACCTCCGGTCTTTGTGGTAGATCTGAGATTTATTTGTAGTATATTTGTTACCTCCGGTAAGAAGACCACCACAACCTCGTGTCTCCATAGTCGACACCGACGACCACTACTGTAGCAAATTAGGGTTTTCTTGTCGTTTGATTTTTACAATCATGAGGAAGATGGATTTTTGATGAAGAATCTTGATAATGAAGGTGCAATGTGTGATTGGAAGAACACATGTCTCTTTCTAAGGCCACCACCATCTCTCTTTAACAGATCTAAAAGAACACATCACCATCTAGGTTTGTAATTTGTATTGTTCATATACATAGTCGAGCTCTTGTTCCTCGATAGTTTTTTGGGTATATATCAGAGCTGGGTTTTCTTATTAGTTGTGTTTGAGATATGTTTGTGTTATTCTTCATATTTGAGTATGTATTCTGTCTTGAAGAATATACCAAGAACATAATTAAATTTGAACAATGATTATTCTTAAAGATAGCCAATAATTAATGGGTATAAAAGTATTATTTTTAAGGCGATTTATAGCAGTGATCCCAAAGATGGCCGGACTTAATGATGGTGGCCGGAGTTAATAGTGGTGTCCAGAGTTTATGTAACCAAATCTGAACGATGATGAAGAAAAAAAACTATAGTTAATTAATCTTAATTAAAACTTGTTTAAATATTGAATATTATTTTAAAGTGAATTGAATATTTATGTAAGTAAATCAATATGGGTGCTCGGCAACAAGGATAGAGTGAGAAAAGATCAAAATGCCCTTTGACTAAGGGTTAACTTTAACCGGAGGTAGTCTAAAGGATTAAAAATGAAACAAAATGACAACCACAATGACTATTTTCGTAATTTTTGAAGTTAAAGGACTAAAACTGAAAATCAATGACAACCACATGGACAATTTTTGTAATTAACTCAAAAGGTTATCATGTCATCATTTTATTTTTAGAATTTTTTTCCCATTAATCAATAATCATCCACCATTATTTTCTAAAATGTCTAATGAATGTATAGTTTCTTACATCAAAAGACTTAACAACGGATCTTAAGTAAAAATGGGTTACATGTCTTCATTCGGATCTTATGTCATTCAAAAGCATTCTTCAACGAAACCCTAATTTTTGGTTCAACTATTATCGCAAATTTGTTGGTAATTCCACTAACAACTAGCAACGCAAATTTATATTTATATTAGTTTTTCTTCATCATACGATTTCATAAATGTTTATTGATTTGTTATTGATATATAGATTTATTATATGTTTAAGGTTTCGCACCATAAATATTTAGAATTTACATTAACAATTCCCATGTTTTTATATGAGGTATTAAGCTAGTTAGTATTATACTATTATTAGAAGTTAGAAGTTAGTTTCGTATGATTGTGTTTTAGCCACAAGTCAGTCAACTAACTAAAAGAAAAGGAGTTAGAAGTTAGTTTCGTATGATTGTGTTTTAGCCACAAGTCAGTCAACTAATTAAAAGAAAAGGAGGAGGATTTTGTGTATTTTATTGTTAAAACTTAAAATATTATACTTATTTTGTCTAATTTTAAATTATTATATTTACCCATTCACATCCTTTTAGAATATCAAATTTATTTAAATTCAATTTTTAAATATATTTAGAATATTATTGAATTATTTAGAATAATAAAAAATATTGAGATTTATATAGTCAGGTTAATTGAAGAGATTATATACAGAGAAGTACGTGGTGGTGCAAAAGGTATTATATTGATGAAATCGCGATGGTAGCTAGGGTTTCGACGATTACAAGAGTGTCAACGACGGCTATACTTACGGTGATTATATATTAAATGAGAGAAAATGAGCCAACAAAATTCAATGGGAGTGGCTTGATACCATGTAAGATAAGAGGAATACCCGTTAGGATTAAGTGGTTAACATTGCACTATCACTTGTGTAAATATTTATAGTAGATATACAGAGGACTAGGGATGTCAATGAATCAGATGTGGATCGGGTAATGTAATATCCATATTCACATCCATTAAAATTTTCATTATCCATATCTAAATAAAATAATTTGATTCATCAATATCCATAACTATCAGATTAAATAGGTAAATGGATAACCATTAGATTTAAAATAAATTTTTCTCCAAAGAGAATGTCATAGTTTAATCTATACTTTAAGATCTTTGTTGGTGGTATAAATGCATAGATTCTTCTAAAAAAAGATAAGAATCAAAAACTAACTTAATATAACTACAATCAAAGAATAAAACGCAATCAATCCTAATTTAATACACTTTTACACGTGTAATCAATATAATTGTACAAACATATATAGGAGAAAGTGCAAATTTAACCTATATTGTTATGCATTTTTAATATTATATTTATATATAAATTTTAAAATTCAGTAAATATATAGCTTTATAGATAATTATATAAAACTATACTTTATAACAAGTTTAATTTCTGGTTAATGGATTTATACTTAATTATATAAAATTATATTTTATAACAAGTTTAATTCCAGGTTTATGATTTATCCATGGATGGAAAATTATTATCCATAATCCACTTCACTAAATATCCATATTCACTTATTTAACTTAATTTATATCCATTACCTATAGATCAAATTGAGTGGATAATCATTAGATCGAGTGAGTGACAATTGCCAGCTAGTAGTCTAAGAGGGGCAATGCCTAGTACTCCGGCCATTCCATACAAGGACCTACACTATACAAAGTTATAAAATCAAATGAGCTGAAATTTATACGTTACTATTTAACAAAATCCAAATTTGTCAGCTGACATTATATTTGTACAATTTGTAGGAAATTAAAGATTTTTCTAATAAATATTACAGGGACCAATTTATAACAATTTAGTTGTAACCGGAGTGGATATGACCATGATTTTTAATTAAATTACTATTAATACTTGCAAATTTCCTATTGGTCCACTATCTAGTGGTTTTAGCTGCCTGCCTCTCTTCTTTTCGTTTTTTCTTAAAATTTGTGAGTTTCCGTTTTTAGGTTTTATATTTTTCTACTTATCTTTTTACTTATAAGCAATGCTTTAAAACCCAGGCCGATCTGGTGACAAAAGCGGGTCAACTTACACCGGTTTTGGCATTTCGCGGCCCGAAGTGACCCGGTTGGTTTACTGGTTAGACCGGTTGGATTCAACCCAGTTTGACCCGGTTTTATATTAATAATTTTTTTTGGATTTTAACCCTAAACGACATCCATAACTTGAAGCCTTTTGGATTTTAACCCTAAACGACATCCCTATCTCGAAGCCTCCTCTATTGTTTACTCGTTTCATCGGCCTCCATCGCATCTTTAGTGATGATATATGTATCTGACCAACCTCCAAACCGGAGGTAGGTCCCGACTAGAGAAGGAAGCATCGAAGAATAGCAGCATGAAGAGTTAGAGTCTAGCATGATATAGCCAGAGCCACATCATACTTTAGACTAGGGACTTGATGATATATGTACCTGACTAACCTCCAAACCAGAGGTAGGCCCAGGTTAGAGAATGCTATATGTACTTGACCTACCTCCGATCCGGAGGTAGGTCCAGGTTAGAAGATGATGCATGTATCTGACCAACCTCCGAGTAGGTCCAGAGTTAGGAAAGTACAACAATACATTTAATGATTTGGAAAGTACCCTTTTGTCAGGACAGCTGAGTAACCATTAGACAAGGATCTTGTGAAACTCTATAAATACCCTCGTTTGCTCCAGCCCAAGGTATGAGATCTCCCCCCATTCTCTCTATACTTATCCTCCAAAGATGAATACTTATCCTTGCACCTGAGCTTGGTCACGAGCAGAAGCTCGTGGCGAGGCTAACTGTTAGTTGTCTTTTAGACCTAGCAGACGGCCTGGAGAATGAGGTAGCTCAAACCTTCAGTTGGTGACAAGAGGTAGCTCCAACCTTCAGTTGGTGACAAGAGGTAGCTCCAGCTTTATAGCTCCAGTATTCAGTTGGTGGCACCCCATGTTCCAACATTCAGCTTCGATGGAGTCCTATTTAGTTGATCCGGTATTGTATGTTAAACTTAATTATTGTATTTGGATTGATAATACTGTAAGTTTATGTATTTTTTATTTTTTGCATTTTATATATATGTATATACACATATAAAAATAAAAACTAAAAACCGGGTTAACTTGCCGGTCCAACCGAACTAAAAAACCGGTTTTTAAAACATTGCTTATAAAATCAATATAAACATTAAAATTAACGAAGAAGAAGAGAAAAAAAATAATGAATTATGCATGTCATCTTATAAGTAGAAAGGTAGGAGAAAATATTAGAAATAAATATAATTTTTTTTTCTCTTTTAAAGAGACGCGTCATATTTTTTAGAGTTAATTGTGAAATTCGTTCTTTAACTTTACCATTGCTTCTGATTTGGTCCTTTAACTTCAAAAGTGATCAAAATGGGCCTTAAACATCAACTTTTTGGTCTAAATGGTCTTTTGGTTAGTTGACCATTAGTCAACTATGTTAAAATAGAGTAAAATGACAATTATACCCTTTTGTTTCTATTTTATTCTTTTATTTTTAACTTTTACTCATTTTATAAATTAATTAATAATTAAATATTATTTAAAGGTAAAATAATAAATCAATTTTTTATACATTAAGAGTTAATGTCTACAAGTCCAAAAACACCACCTACAACCGGACACCACCACCACCCCATCCTCTCCTTCACCTCCCCCCCTCTCTCTCCACCCCACACATTCATGCAAACCACCACTGCCAACCACCATCTCCACGAACCACAACCTCGTCCCAGTCCATGTCTCCACCACCACCACCACTTTTCTCACTCTCTCTACTCCGCACCGCCACCACCGCCAACGAAAACAAGGTGAAAGTCACACAAAACAAAGTTCAGACAAAAAATCATACCTACCATTCTTGAAATCAAACCTAGATCTGGTTTAACAAGATCAATCACATACAAAATCAAACCTAGATAAGAAACCCTTACCAAATTTGAAGCCAAATCTGAACAAGAATCCACATATTTTAGCCATAAATACGACATGAAACCCTAACCAAACAAACTTGTGTTCGGTGTTGATGGTTTCAGTGGCGGAGTGTAGTGGTTACGATGACGACGACGATGAAGTGTAGTGGTGGTGGACCGGTGGTGCTCAAAGAGAGAGTATAGTTAGACAAACTCGATTTGAAACCTAACAAAAAAAAACTCGTGTTCGGTGGTTGTGGTTTCAGTGGAGTGCAGTGGTTGTGGCGGTGGCGAAGCGAGATGATGGTAGCGGCGACGAAGTGTTGTGATGGTGGCGGCGACGAAGTGTTGTGATGGTGGCGGTGGCGAAGTGAGGTGGTGGTGGCACTCATATGAAGAAGGAGTGCAGCGGTGAAGTATAGTGAGAGAGAGAGAGAGTAGTAGTGAGAGAGAGGGTATAGTGAGAGATATGAGGGTATAATGAAATATATGAGGGAGAAGAGAGATAAATTGTATTTTTTTTATTAAATAAAAAGATATATTATAAAAAAAATTTAAAAATGATAAAAAGACATAAATGCCCTTGAACTAACGAAGTTGACTAACGGTCAACTAATCAAAGGACCATTCAGACCGAAAAGTGAATGTTTAAAGCCTATCTTGATCACTTTTGAAGTTAAAAGATCAAATCAAAAAAATAACAAAGTTAAAGAACGAATTTGACAATTAACTTTATTTTTTATTTTAGCTTCACGTTTTTCACTTTTTTTTCCCTTTGAAGAACAGGAACTACACCTTTTTGTTATAATAAAGAGTAAAGACAGTGATTTCATATTTATTTAATTAAATTACTATTATTACTATGATAAGTTTGTTTCTCACATGCCATCGAATTCAGTTCACTAATTTTTTATTTCTTTAATTACTTTAATTTAGTGTTAACGTAAAAGATTATGGGTTAAGTCCACTTGTTGTGGTCAAACCTGTAGAAACTAAACGACAAGACGTTTACTTCCGACTATCATGTCCGGTTGAATTGGCTGGGAGAAATCCGATTTTAGAAGAACTCATCACCTCGCTCAGCGGTCGTGTGTGAGGTTGAAACAGGGAAGGACAAGTCGCTATCCTTCAAATCACGCCTATAAGTTCAAGGGAAGAAGTAGAACACGGTAAAGCTTTAACAATAAGCCACAACAATGAAGCCATTCTTGGCCGATTGTTAAGCAAGGCCTTGGAGTTCATCCATGAAACAAAGGTGAGTCGTTTGTTAATTTCTAGGGTTAATGTTATGTAGCTGCTATTTTTCTTGTTCGACGATGATGATAAATTTAGCGATGATGGGCCTTTCAAGTTAAAACCGCAGATATTTGGACATTCATCTCCAAGGAGTTTATAGATCGAGGTTTTTTTCGCATCATAGTTAGATGATGGGTTTTTTACGTTGACTTTGTTTTTGAATTTTTAGTCTAATTTTCTTTCTATTGTGGTCGGATTGTATTTTGATTTTACGAACCTGGTTTACTCAGATTTCTGACATACTAATTCCCTAAACAAGGTCGAATCAGATCAATGGCATCATCCTGGTCATTTTATGGCTCCAACCCCGCTTCTCTGACTCAATTATGGAATCATGATGTTTATCTAAGTTTTCGAGGATCAGACACCCGCAGGACCTTTGTAGATCATCTCTACGCAGCTCTTCAGCAAAGTGGAATTATCACTTACGTTGACAACGAAACACTTCCAGTTGGCGCTCCTATGGGTCCAACACTCTTGCGAGCTATCAAAGAATCGCGGATTGCCATTGTTGTGTTCTCGCAGAACTATGCTGATTCTTCTTGGTGCTTAGATGATGTTGTCTGTATGATGGAATGCAGCTATCTGAGAGGGCAAATAATTATGCCCATATTCTATCATGTCGATCCCTCGGATGTCCGGAAACAAAAAGGGACATATAGAGAAGCATTTCGCAGACATGAGGAGAAGAACAACCAGAAAATCAGATCTTGGAGAAAAGCTTTGGAGTATGCGAGTAACTTTCGTGGATTTCTACTCGATGACAATAGGTTATTTCTTTTGGTTTATTCAAGTATTTAAGCTGGAGATGTTTGTACTCTACTGCTCAGCTTTCCAGATGTATGTATGTCTTAAAGCATAGATAACCATTTAAAAAATAAAGTAGAAAAACTTAGGTCAACCGTGGTCATTACTCATTAGGAGCACTTATGACATTAACATGGAATATATTACATGCTAATTATCCTATTATATCCAATGTGCAGTAGTGAATCAATATGCATCAAACGAGTTGTGTATACCGTTACGAATGAATTGCTTCCCATTAAAGAAATTACTCCCATAGGGACTTGCTTGAAAGATCCAGAACATGGGGGTGGTGGTATGAGATTACTTCTACTTCTACTATTTATTTTAATGAAAAAAATAGAGTGGTTTCTCATTTATTCTCATCTCTCTGTATTACTTATTATTATTGTTGTTGTTAATACTGCTACAATAATTATGAATGAAAATTGTTTTTATAATCATTCCACACAGATCAACTCATCACTGTTATCTTCATTGTTGTATTCTCCTACTTGGCTACTTATCACACTCCTTCCTCTTTTGGATGTTAGGGAATCATGATGTGTTTATAAATTTTCAAGGAGAAGACACCCGCAACAACTTCGTGGATCATTTACACTCTGCTCTTGAACAGCAGGGGATCCACACATACATGAAAGAAGAATCATTCCCTATGGATGAAGCTGAATCCATTGATCTAACACACTTGACAGCTATTAAAGATTCACGACTCATAATGATCATATTCTCCAAAAACTATGCTTATTCTTCCAGATGCTTGGACGAACTTGCATACATTTTGGAATGCATGCATGTGAGTGGACAAATCGTTATACCCGTATTTTATCATGTCAATGCTAAGGAAGTACGAAGACAACATGGTAGTTTTTTTGAAGCATTTTCAAAATATGAGTTGGGGAACGACAAGAGAGTTAGATTATGGAGAAACGCACTAGTGGAGGCTAGCAACCTTTTTGGATGGGATATCAGCCTCCTTGCCAACGGGTAGTTTTCTTCTTCACGTTTTCAATTTTTAATACTTAAGATGTTTAATTGTACTCTACAACTCAATTTCATTACTGTGTGAATATGAACATATGCCAATAATCGTTGATTATCCACTGTGTAGGCATGAGGCAAAAGGTATCAAACTAATTGTTGAGAAAATTTCAAAAACACTGTTTCCTGACAAAGACCTCATAGGATTACAAACTCGCTTGGATTTTATGAAATATGGAGGTGGTGGTACTGGTATGACTACATTCGCATCATCTTCCCATGAAGATGTGGAGCACTTGAAGATTCCTCTCCAAGAAATTTTAAGGGCAACAAACAATTTTTCTGTAAAAAACAATATTGCAGGGGGTGGATTTGGGAATGTTTATCAAGGCAAGTCTGAAAAGCATGGCGCTATTGCTGTAAAGCACTGGAATCGCAATAACCTTGCGGGCCAAGGTGGCCATGAATTCATGATGGAGATTGCATTGCTTTCAGCCTATAAACATGAGAATCTTGTCTCTCTTGTCGGGTTTTGTGATCAAGATGACCAGAAAATACTTGTATATAAATATGAAAGTAACGGGAGTCTCGACAAACATTTACATAGTAAGGATTTAACCTGGATCCAACGCCTTCAAATTTGCTTAGATGCTGCCAATGGGTTAAAGTACCTGCATGATGATGTTGGGCCTCAACATAGAATTCTTCACCGTGACATCAAGAGCTCGAACATCCTTTTAGATGAGAAATGGAAGGCCAAGATTTCAGATTTTGGTTTGTCCAAAATAGCTCTTGCAAATGTGCCGTGTAGTATCGTTATCTCAGGTGCTTGTGGCACTATGGGATATATAGATCCACAATACCGAGAACACAACATTCTCACACAAAAATCTGATGTTTACTCTTTTGGGGTTGTACTGTTTGAAGTTTTGTGTGGAAGGCTGGTAAATTTACGGCAGTATCAAGACGAGCGTCATTTTTCAGCCAAATTGGCCCAGGATCATTACGACAACAAAACATTGGATGACATCATTGACTTCTATTTACGAAAGCAAATGAAATCAGATTCCTTGATGACGTTTTCAACCATTGCGTATCAATGTTTGAAGAAACGTAGAGAGGAACGCCCAACGATGAGTTTGGTTGTGGATCAACTGCAGAAAGCACTGGATTATCAGCAAGTAAGCTATTGCAAGTTTCATAGCTTTTATCCATCACTTTTTGCTAATATTAATGCTTATATTCAACGTAAAATTTATTCCATCACCTCTTATTTGTTTTAACAGGGGTCGAGTGGGTTTTGGCATGATGTATACATATGTTTTAGACAACGAGATACTGAAAGTCACATTGTTGATGATATCTGTGCTGCTCTTCACCAAGAAGGAGTTTCCACTTACAAGGATGATGTGACACATTCTCGTAAGGAATCTATACTTCTAAAGGCCATTGAACGTTCACGAATTTTTATCATCATTTTCACCAAGAAATTTGCTATGAATTCTTGGTACTTGGATGAAGTTGCCAAGATTATTGAGTGCATGCAAGAAAAAAGGCAGTTTGTTTTGCCAGTATTCTACAACGTGAGCCATTGTGACGTGCGTACACAAAAAGGGTATTTCGGGGAAGTGATTTCTGAATATGATACACATCCAAAGATGGAAATTTGGAGAAATGCTCTTGTTGAAGCAACTAATGCTGTCGGGCTGGAATACTCAAAGTTTCGGTGATTTTCTAATCTGTATTTTATAGTTACTTTTAGCTTTTAAATGTCTTCTTCAAACTTTAAGGATTTAAGGCTGATAATACGTTGATTAAACCGGCAACGTCCCAATTACTTAGTAGTAGCTGGAACGGTAATTTCTAACCATAACTACTCCTCTGTTTTTCAGAAGTTCTGGAGTTTGAAAAAAGGCTTAATAAATATGGTAAACCATTGCCTGTTATTGGGAATTTTTGAAATTGAGAAGGCTGATCAACGTGTGTTGAACTATTTTGCAGGTCTGGTGCAGATCTAGTTGAGAAAGTTGTTGAAGAAATTAAGAATGGCTTAGAGTACACACAGTAATAACTGTCATCACTAAAATCGTTTTAATAAGAAAGACGAAAAAAGAAGAAAAATAAATGGTATGTTATGGTGGTTACTGTGGTAACGAGCTTGGCTTTAACGAACCCACTGGAGTAACATCACGGTAACCACGAGATGTTATGAGCTCTATAACGAGCTTATAGTGTCTAGTCTTATCGGCAAGACTGTAAGAGATAATTAAAGTGTCCTTTTGTTTTCCATGGAATTATAGTTTAATCTGAATGTTGTATTGTATTATTAGATCAATTGTATAGCTTTGTATACATATCATAATGTTATCAACTTTATAAAATGATGTATACACATATAATAAATATTTAGTTGATGTTTTAACGAGAAACATATATATATATATATATATATATATATATATATATATATATATATATATATATAACCATACGACCAACTTTCATACCGTGATATAGTAGCCATATAATCTAGTTATTTGCAAAGCAGAGTTGTTTTGAGTAAACAATGTGTTTAGGTATGTTTACAAGCAAGGTTAGAATCTAATGAGCGCTAAACAATACTGTATTTGGTGTGCAGATTCAGTCGATAATAAGCAGCCTTAAAGCTCGATCTTCTCGAAGTCTTGCTGTCTAACTGATTTCAATAGGTTTCTACTTTTATGGTTTTCTCTGTTTCAGAGATGGTTAATATTTTTGCTTTTGCTTTCTTTATGAGGTTGCTTCTTTATCTTGTTTTTTCCGCACGCGTTGTGTGCCTTTTTTAATAAAATAATCTGAATTCTCAGAAGCTTTTCAAGTGTATGTGCTTGAGCGTTATTTGTCATTTTGTTGTGATTAATGAAGAGTTGTATAAAATTTATAGTTTGTCATTCCTAATATCCTATGATATTTTCATGTCTCGTTGCCAAATAAACCTTTTTTTACCGGTTTTGTACCCCTACTATTATAAAATTGTTGTTCGTAGAGTAGTAGAGATAATCAAATAGCCTGAATAATCCTTCAATCGTGTTAAAGGACACCGTCTTTAATTTGTATTTCTACCCTATATGGTTTGCAAGATATCGACACGGAGATAATTAAAGAATTTCTTCGCGGGCAAATTCATATCCTTCCATGTTTGTTGTTATCATACACACACAAACCTTGTAGAGCAATTATTTGGGCACCAATAACTGTCAAAATTAGTTATACAGAATTACTTGATAGTTATGGGCGGATCAGATCTATAGTGCATAGTTGTGCATTCAAAATTTCAAACAGCTAACAAATGCTCAGCTGAGCAATGATTAGCCAAACATATGCACAACTAAGCTACATAGTTAACTTAGCGCAACTGGGCATTCCGCCCATCACATTGACTAGTTCAACGCTTAGTTGATCAATTCAGCACTATATCAACTTTGTATTTTGGTTTAGGTTTCGGGGTGCTGCCCCTTAGACCCATCCACTTGCATTGCCCCTAGGACCCCACGAGGGCGAAACCCCTTGACTCGTGTTGTTGTTGGGGTCTAGGATTACTGAGACTTGAATGAGTGTGCATCCGCACCACTCCGACTCATTTCCAGGTTTAGCTAAAGTCCTTACATTACACTAAAATATTTAGCAACTACTACATCGAGACACACTAAGACCGGGTCCCAAGCTCATGATGACTGATTTTATGAGCTCTATGAATGGTGCTCCTTATGCCCAAATAGCAGAGAAAACATTCATTTACAACTTTAATTTAAGCAAGACAGCAACTGTCATATACAAAACTTTGAGTTTTATGGGAGGTATAGATTAGAATGAGGTCTGTTAACACGCTAAGTTGTCGCACATGAAACATTGTTTATTTCTTAAGCTACACCTTCAACCGTTTCAAAAACTTCTACTCGTCTTAGTAATCCATTAAAAATTGACTCACTGGAGAATGGTAGTGAAGGCTGTGAAGCATGCAATCAATGCTGCAAAGAACTACAATCAACGGGGATACATTCAAATGCGGAGACCATCATCGGATCACAGGTCCAAATGTCGGTAGGTATCAGGCTCTTCAAATATTAGAGTTTTAGGTCCCACAACTTTGAAACATACATATCTAATAAAAGTGCTAACAAATATTTCCGGACAAAGGATGACATCGTCAAAGCCAAGGTCATTCCTCTTTGACAATGTTGTTATATCAATGGTCGAGATAGACTACAGAATGATTACGACACGCGTGATTAGATCTTCAAAGAAAACTATGTGTATAAGTATAATATTCATTAATTTGACTTAATTAGAGGGAAAATGTCTATTTTAGTTGAAACCTTAAATTTAATTAATATAAAGTATTTTGTATATATAGTAATAAATTTCTTACTAAAAGTATTGTTTTTGGATAGGTTTTTTAAACCATTCCAAATTAATAGTATTTGGACTGTTGTTTTATGGTCAACCCCAAAAGATCTTTATTTTGCAGGGTAAATAAAGTCGTAGAATTAGAAAAAATAAATAGTAATGTACCTTATGTTGGGATCGGAGTATAGAAATGCAAGAATAAATCACAAAGATTTGATATTATTAACTGAGAAATCACCCATGTTTATGTTTACATTGACATCTATTTATAGGCCACATGGTGGCAGTTTTTGTTGGCGCCAAACTGCCCTTGGCAGTTGGTGGTGGTGGCTTTTGTGATGGCTATCAACAGCCTCTAGAATCTGTGTGTATTATATACACACTTATTTAAATACAAATATTTAAGTATTCTATAATAAATAAAATACTAAGTTCTATTGTTTGATTAAAACATTAAAAGTTCCAACACCTTAGCTAGTAGGATTTTACCATTTCTTTTTATTTTTACTTTATTGGACACTTAATGACAAATTATAGAGGTAGTTTTTTTTTCTTTTTTTTTATTCGGTTTAAGCAGACAGTGATTTCTATTTACAAGGAATTCCAGTTTTCCACCTACCAGGTCAGATTCCCTTGGTTACTTCAAAGTCAGAGTCAAACTTGGTAAAATTCACTTATCTCTATGATTGTATATACATATAAAATAATCATAAATTAATTATTTTCTTACTTGCACCTTCTTATTGCATAGTTTGGCGAAGAACACTACATCCACTATCAGCATCAGTTCCATATAAGCTTTTTGATTGTTATAACCTGATTTTGTTTCCAGATTTGCATCATAATCAAAAGATTATGTCTTTCCTCAAGGAAGTGGAGCACTTGCAGATTCCTCTCCAAGACATATTATTGGCAACTAACAATTTTGCCCAGGAGAACTTCATCGCATCAGGTGGATTTGGGAAGGTTTACCGAGGACAATCTGAACAACACGGCATGATTGCCATAAAGCGGTTGGATCCTAGACTTGGGCAAGGTGATCGTGAATTCATGATGGAGATTGCTTTGCTTTCGACTTATAAACATGAAAACATCGTCTCTCTTATCGGATTTTGCAACAAAGATAACGAGAAAATTCTTGTTTATAAGCATGAAATAAAAGGGAGGCTTGACAAATATTTACGTAGCAAAGATCTAACATGGATCCAACGTCTTCAAATTTGCATAGATGCTGCCCGCGGGTTGAAGTACCTTCATTATGATGTTGGACCTCAACATAGAATTATCCACCGTGATGTCAAAAGCTCAAACATTCTATTGGATGACCACTGGAAAGCCAAAATTTCTGATTTTGGCTTGTCCAAAATAGGTCCAGCAAATGTGCAGCATACCTTTCTTATCTCCAATGCTTGTGGCACAATCGGATATATTGATCCAGAATATCTACGTACCGCCGTGCTCACTAAAGAGTCTGATGTTTATTCTTTTGGTATTGTGCTATTTGAAGTTTTATGCGGAAGGCCAGCAAGTGTTAAGGTTGAGGGTCAATTTCTATTTAATTTGGCACAAAATCATTACGAAAAGGAAACATTAGATGTGATCATTCGTCCTGATCTGCTGGAACAGATTAACGCAGCTTCCTTGAGTACCTTTTCAGCTATCGCCATTAAATGTTTGAGAAAACATAGGGAAGATCGCCCAACAATGAGTGCAGTCGTTCAAGAACTAGAGGAAGCTTTGAATTATCAACTAGTATGTTGTTGCAGGGGTATTTGGGTGTTTTACATTCTTTTGTATAGATTTAATTAATCACTTTGTCTTCTGATTATTATTGCTTTTTTTTCCTTACAAATCTATATGTTTGATTTTAAAGAATCCTTCTTTTTCAGGCTTCAAGTGGATCTGGGCCTGTCGTACACAACATTGTTGATCATCCAGAAGGACTTTCAACTTACAGTGACAATGAGACACATTCCAATATTCCCTTTCAACAATCAAGGTCGTTAAATATTCTGCACGCGATTTAAAAATTAAGGTCATTAATTTGATTAATTTGATTCATACATTTTTTATTACTTGTATTCACCAAAATCAAGATATATAGAATGTGTAACTTATATGACGAAGATAGCATATAAAAAGTAAATTCAGGAATATGTGTGTGTATCTCTACAACAAATCCATTAGTCTTATACACTTCCTATTATTATTATTTTTGAACGGCATACACCCACCCACCTAATCTACACCTTATGTCCTTAAGAGGACTTGAACCCTCAACCTCTAAGAGGGAGGGACATCTTGACCACACCTTGGTACATATATAGAATGTCCATTGCTTTTATTATAGAAGATCGAATTAAAGGAAATTTCTTCAGACATTTAAATGCTATACTGCTGGAAGGCACATCTTAATTAGGCCTCTCTATATTTACTCAGTTTGTTATTAAATGTGATATTGCTTTGATATACTAACTAATTCCAAACAAATGATGAACAGATTGCCTTCATCGTCGATTTCTCACTCCACTCCCACCTCTTCTGATTCACGGAATCATGATGTCTTTCTGAGTTTTGGAGAAGATAACATCTGCGAATATTTTGTGGATCATCTCTACTCAGCTTTTACACAAAAAGGAATCCATACTAATTATATGAGGGGCAAATTGGTCAATCCATCCTTCAAGAAGGCTATCCAAGAATCCAAGATTGCCATCATTGTATTCTCCAAAAACTGTATTTCTTGTAGGTTTTTGGACGAAGTTGCGTATATAATGAAATGCATGGATGAGAGAGGGAAAGTAGTTAAGACGATATTCTATGGCGAGGATGATGTTTTGGAAATGCGAGAAGGAATACAGAATAATGGAGAAGCTATTTCCAAACTTGAATTAGTGAACGGCAGGAAAGTTGGATTGTGGAGAAATGCAATGATGCATGCGAGTAACCTTTCTGGATGGGTACCCAATTATTTTGCCAACGGGTAATTTTTTTTATTTATTTCCTGTTTTATTGAAGTTTTTATGTTAAAGATATTTGTATTCTATCATTCAGTTATGAGTTGATTATGTTTTAAATTTCAAAAACGTGAGTTCAAAACTTTGAAGATAAAAGCCAAGTTTTTTTATAAAACAAATCTGGCCTTAACCTGCTGCTCTTTGCCTTCCGTTTTAAATCCAGGAAATATATATAGTTGTTGTAGGATCAAACACACAAACAGAATACAACCAAAGTTCAACCTTTTCTTAATGAAATCACATCTCTATATATTGAAATCACATCTCTTTTACAAACGAATCACGCCAACTGTTTTGTACATATCGATACATATACATAGGCCTGAAAATGGTGGTTATCTACGGCGGTTACCGGCCGGCGGTTACTTGGCGGCGGCGGCAGCGGCAGCCGGCGGCTAAGGGGTGTGGGGGCCGGTGGTATATAATAATAATACATATAATCTAAGGTTTTTATATATATCTTAAATACCTAACTATAATTTTGATTTATATCATTATTTCTAAAAGTTGTGTCTAGAATATATAGATTTATTAAACAATTAAGGCCTTCCCTTTTACAATTTCGTAATTCACATTCGGATCTATGTATTGTTAATTTGTATCGTACAAGCAGGCTTAATTTGTGCTATTTGATCCACACTTTGGAAAGTAAGCTAAATTTGTTGGTTCTTGATATATTCAAGTCTACGGTCAATCTAAGTATGTTCGTTGTAAGAATGTGCTGTATGCATATCAGTTTAGTTAGGAAATTAATTGGTTTAGATAGGTAAGTGTTAGTTGGTAGTTAGTTGTTTATTAAAAGTCAATAGTTGTGTTGGTTAGAGGGAGGGCCGAATCAGATAGTGGTTAGTGGCAGACAGGCAGTTATGTCCTCCAAATGAGCAGGTATGTAGAAGGGGTGTGTCCTTGTTAGTACTTATATATATATAGTTGTGAACATTTTGATGAGTTTCAATACTTTGCTCCTAGTTTGTGATAGCTAGTAGTATAAGGACTACTTATGTAACATTTGGTTTGTATATAAGCCTCCTTAACTGATAACCCTACTAAGGTTTTCAATACACAGCCTCTTTTTGTCTTCTAGAAGCTCATTTACTGCACTTCCTTTATCTTCAATATAAGGGCTGTTGAATCCTTCATCTTGCTGTTATTTGATACTAAATGGAACCTACAGTCCTTTTAATGGTGTCTATTAAACATGTATATATAAACTTCTGTTTTTTTATGTGTGGAATAGAACATATATCTTGGATTTGATTACTGCTGTAAATTTCCTTTGTTTTATTTCCTCCAACAATGACAAGGATACCATCTAACTATCTTGTTTATAAATAAAAACTATTTAGTCTTTTCCATGAAAATACTGACAGTTGAATTAATAGCAATGTATCTTTGGTAGCGTTTGATTACAACTTCATAAGCTTAATATGAAAATAGTGTAATTAACTAAGTCATAATAGTGGTGTTTGTTTTTTCACTTAATTAATAAGTTGACTGAATATAAAAAGCCATTAAAGGTGAGATTTTCGTATGAAGTTCATTTATGACTTATTTCAGACAGAACTTATTTACATATTTGGACACTTTATCCAAACAACACTTAATATAAAAATAAAACAAACAAGCCCTTTGATTTCAAAAAATCCTCAAGCCTTAAGCTACAATTAAGACATAATCGGATACATGGTGGTAATTTTAAATCCCCTGTGTTATTACAACTTGTGTAATATACGGCTATACGCTACTTGTGTTGTTTACTTTGTTCATCAAGTTCTGTTTCAAATAAACTACTTCGTGAGTAATAATCAATGGTTATGTAATTCATGGCATAAATTACCTTTTTAGTGTAAATATGAGCTAATGATCATATTTGCAATGTGCAGGCATGATTCGAAATGTATCAACCAAATTGTTGACACAATTTCACTTGGATTGCTTCCCTTAATGTCAACTTCCAATACAATCTTGGTTGGAATAGAAACTCGAATGCTTGCTTTGAGATCTATGTTAGAAATTGGTGTAGGTGACGTTCACATGGTTGGAGTATGGGGTATTGGGGGTGGTGGTAAGTCTACTCTTGCATTTTCTACTTATAAGGAAATTTGTCATGAATTTGACAAATGTTGCTTTGTTAGAAATGTTTGTAAGGAATCAAGTGAGTATGGTTTAGAAATATCGCAACAAAAAATCCTTAGGGTAGCATTGAAGAAGGAAAATGCATGATAAAAAGTAGGTTATGCAATAGTAGTGTTTTAATTGTGCTTGATGATGTTGATCACATCGACCAATTGAAGGCATTAGCTGGTTCACATGATTGGTTTGGTAAAGGGAGTCGAATAATCATCACGACTAGAAATAAAGATATATTAGATGCTCATGAAATAAACGGAACATATAGGGTGAGTTTATTAAACAATAAGGAGGCAGTCGAGCTCTTCAGTAGGCATGCATTTGGGCAAGATAAACATGTAAAAGATTACGAGAAGCTTTCGCACGATGTGGTTTCCAAGGTTGGCGGGCTTCCGTTAGCACTTGAAAGTTTGGGTTCTTTTCTATGCAATAAAGACATCAATGAGTGGATGAGTAGATTAGATTCCTCTATTCCATATATTGAAATTTTGGAAAACCTCAAAGTTAGCTACTACGGACTTGAACATGTGGAGAGAGAGTTATTCCTGGAAATTGCATGTTTGGTCGCTGCAAATTTGGGACATTGGGCAATGATAATACTTGATGCTTGTGGTTTTGACTATGTTAAAGGGATAAATGTGTTGGTAAAAAGGGGTCTCATAACTATTTCAGATGGCATCATTACTATGCATATTTTGGTAAAAGAAATGGGATTGTACATAGTTCAAAAGGAACACCCTAACAGCCCAGAACATAGCAGGGTTTGGCAGAAGGAAGATTTCTTGAACATATGTACCATGGACACAACAAAGGTAGTGATCCATGATAGCTTCATAAGATGCATGTTATATACACAATGAATGATATATGTATACCAATAAAGAAATCAACAACCACTCTGTGTTGATCCTTAACACCATATAAGAAAATCATGTTCAATTTATAGAGTACAAAAATAGCATGACTGAAAGATTATCTTCAGATTGCTTATGAATGATCCTTCATAAAATTTGTTCAGGTTGTTGCAAATATCAAGAAAATCCGATGGATTTCCTGCCCGGAGTACCCTGAAGATATGTTGCCAGCACATTTTCAACCAGAAAAGCTTTGTTGTCTGTTATTGGAAGCAAGCTTACAAAAACAACTTTGGGAGGGTTATAAGGTAATTCTTATTGTTTTTCCAAATAAGTAATAACTGATGAATTATAAATTTGGGTACTTTACAGACTAAATTCCAAATGTTAAATGAATGGCACATCATTTTGTTATTCACTGGCATCATATATAACTTGGGTTGTCAATTTCTTATTTCAAGTTTCATTATATATAACAATTCATCCCAGGAGTAGGCAGAGATACATTCATACTTGTTACAAATGATCTGTTTTGTGAAAGTGTTATATGTCATAAATCATTGCTAGTAGTTAATAAAATAAAGTTGGCTTAAATAATAATATTACTAATCATCAACCATGGAAGAAGTTTTACTTAATCAAATTAGTTGTTAAATGTGGCATATTATATATGTATTAGTCTCAATTTACTATTTTTGAAGGCACCAGCTTATGACTATTAAGTTAATAAAATTCAAACCGAGAATATTGATCACTAATGTCTAATATTACTCTCATGATAAAGAATTTTACCGTTATATCAAATGTCTATGATGTTTCTGAAAATATATAACTAAATGATGGGTATAGTTGCTTGTTTATTCCTGTAGCTGTGTAGCACCACTTGTGCCGCTAAATGTGACATATTAGGTTTTTATTTTTCCATTTATATATCTTGGAGTTTCAGTTAAACATTATGATACCAATCTTTACGATGAGATATTTGAATTTTGTACGTCTTTAAAAACTGACGGCATCTACCAAGTTTGAAAGTGCTCAGCCTCAACAAATCAAATAACCTAATCAGAACACCAGATTTTGGCGGACTTCCATACCTTGAAAGACTGTCACTTCATGAATGTGAAAGTTTAGAAGTGATTCATCCATCAATTGGATATCATGAAAGAGTTGTTTTCTTAGATTTTCAAAAGTGTACAAAGCTTAAAATGTTTCCACCAATTAGTACGACTTTCTTTGTCAACCACTGCGATAAAAGTTGTACCCTCATCAATTGGAAAGTGTTGTACCAATCTTGTTTCTCTAGAACTTCAATATTGCCGTGATCTAAAGAGTATCGAAGGAAACTTCCGGTCTTTAAAATTTTTGAAAGAACTTAATCTCACTCGTTGTGAACAACTTGGGAAACTACCAAATGACCTCTTTGATGTAGGCTGTTCTCTAGAGTCACTTTCTCTTAGTTCTCACACGACAATATCCCTTACAGGCCTCATGGGTGGTATGATGTCACGATTTTCTCATACATACTTAGCGAGCTCCAAGTTTCCTCATTTTCCACGTTTCATAAAGAAGTTGAATCTTAGTGGGTGCAATTTGGTAGATGGAGACCTCCCTTCTGATATTTGTGAGTTATCCCACCTACAAGAACTAGATTTAAGTGGAAACAAATTCTCACGATTAGATTCCATCCTCTCGCAACTTCCACGCCTCAAATTCTTAGACTTATCATGTTGCCAAAGCCTTATAAAACTGCCACTTCTCCCATCAAGCATAGCTTTCCTTAAAGCGAATTCCTGCGACGCACTTGAATTATTAGAAAACCTTCCAACAAGCTATAAATTGTTGTGGAAAGTCTCACTTTGGAGGCCACATAAGTTGTATGGTTGTAATATAGTACTGCGATCCATGTTTCAGGTTTGACTTTTCTATATTGCTTTTTTCGAATTTAAATATTTAAAGACCCAAGTGGAATGATATTTTTTCACCATAACAAACTAAATTATTATTATTATTATTATTATTATTATTATTATTATTATTATTATTATTGGTAGGGAAAAGACATACACGATCACTTTATGAGTCTCAGACTTCAAAATAGTAGCAGCAAAAAGGAGGCAGGTAGGTTGCGTCGGAAGCCACTTATATTACAACTTCCAACAAATTGGTACAACAACTTCAGCGGATTCTTAATATGTGTAGATAAACTAGTGGGCAATAATAGTACGAATAGGATAATTATCAAGCAGGAGACGAGCATGGATTCTCAACCTTCAGATCACTGGGAGAAGTTTGATAAAACTCTAGAGAATAATGATCGCGCAATGGTAGGTTATGTACCCTTTGGTTCATTGAGGCACACCTCATGGTGGAATTCGGCACACACCAAGATATCCTTTTACTTGGAAACTGCTAGATTTAAAGTTGCGTTGGTTCCTAGGAAAGGTGAAGGTCATTCAAGAGGAGGAAAAGGTACCGTGACAGATTGTTTGGAATTTGGGGATAAAGTAGATGAAGGTAAAGGTGACAGGACATTTAAGATTCAACATGATTCAAAGAATTCTATTGAGATTTTATGGTCTCATTGATCGTTGGGCCCAAACTGTATCTCCACCAGCCAACCTGTAGTTTTGCTTCTTTCTCTTGACTCTCTGTAAGTCTTCCATCTCTTTCTTTAGGTCTATTCTTGAATTTATTTATTTATACATATATCTTTGGGATATTAAAGAAATGTATTGTCAGCTGTAGTGAATTATTTTACATCTTATTAGTTATGAGATAGAGTTTATCCAAATCATACTTTTTTCTCGCACTCCCCTGTTAGTGAATCTGTCTCCTTTTTTCTTTTTTCTTTTCTGTTGCCGCTGTTATTCTGCCATTCTCTGGCGCTACCAGAATCTGCCGTTGTGCTGCCGCCACTCGCTCTTACAGAACACTTTCATTCATCTTTCTGACAATGTTTCATTTTTTTCTTTGCTTTCTCCCTCGTGTGTTTGGACGAATTGTTTTTCCATTCAAAACCAGTTTTCTTTTCAATTGTGTTGAGGGGGTGATCTAATAAGTCAATCAATGGATTCGTCCCACTAAATAAAAATTTATACAGTCTTGATTTTTTTTTTGGGCGATTAGAAGCGATTAATCAAGTTTCTTTCTTTTTTGTTTGTTTTATTCTTTATGAGTCGCCATCTTTTACTAAGATCGCAAAGGCCAGAGATTTATTTCTCCTGCAATATTTTCTTTCTTATATTTATTTAATTATTTTGGTCCACCCAAAATTGATCCATGTGCGTCGCATTTTGTCGGCTTCTTACCTCGATTTGAACTTGAATCAGCCGATCGAAGTTAAGTATATTTTTCTTTATTCGCACACGTTGCCACCACACCTTCGCTACTGATCCATTGTTGTTGCCTTGTCGTGTAATACGTTTTGTGTATCCGCCTCAAATCTAGTTGCTTTTGTTTTTTAGTGTTTTTCTTTTATGGAGTTACTATGCTACAAATTTCTACAAGCGTAGCCTGTCACTATAACTTGTCCACTCCATGTACCTTTCTTGGTTACAATCCTCTCTATCATGACTACCAAAATGCTTTGATTTATCAACCAAGCGATTATATGTTACTCGACGAAGATAACCTTATCTTTGCGATTACAAAATCACCCTCTTCATCACCTCGAATAGCCTCCTTGGCGTATCTAACACTCCGCCTCTCCTTACATAGTCGTCGACTTGACACAACCTACGCCCAGTCATGTACAAATCAACCAGTCAAGTTTTTGCATGTGTCCACTCTTCATAATCTATCTCATCCACATTGCCAACATCTTCCCTTTTATCACATAAATCTCATTTAAGCTTCAAGCTCGTTCAATCATCAGCAGTATCATCATTACCATCTCAACATCCACCCTAATCTCCTTCCAAATTCCAAACAATTGGGTCCTTTTAACCCTTTGGCCAATTTTGCTCAAGCTTGGTTAGTATGACAAATTGACAATCTAATTTCAAAAGATAGTTGGCACGCGATGATTTTTATGACAAGGAGTTCATTGAAAATTTTTCTACTTATTAGCTATAAGAGCAACCTCGTGTCAATGTGTTTGCTTCAACTATGGAAGACTGGATTTTCCTTAGTGATCGCTGCTTGTTGTCCACATACGATTTGACTTTTGATCCTTCCCAACCAATTAAATCATTCACCGGATTTCTCAACCACAAAGCTTGACACGCAGTTGAGGTAGCTGCCATGAGCTCCACCTCACAAGAAGATAACGCCACAGTGCGTTGTTTTTTATACGCCCATATTGGAAATCTCATTCAACTTTTCTATGTTGGCTTTGTCTAACGGTAAAATAAGGTAGAATAATGGTCAATAATTAGTTCCTATTTTTTTGCTAGAATCCAGTGTTTAGTGGTAGTCAATTGTATTTCTTTCCGTTGTCATGTAGCCTATTTAAGAGGCATATATCAGAATCAAGCTTTTGATTAGCAGAATCAATTTCTCCATCTATTCTTGTGTTTAAGTTTGATATCTCCAACAAAAGTGGTATCAGAGCTAGGTTGTTGTGGCTCTTAGTTTTCATTCAAACCCAACTTTTCTTCTCTCTTGAAGCATGGCAGCAGGGTCAAACTCTCTTAATGTGTCACCACCACACCTGTCTTCAAAGGAGAATCTTACGAATTTTGGAGCACGAAGATGAGGACACTTTTCAAGTCTCAAGATCTATGGGATTTTGTGGAGATTGGTATTGTAGAGACCAATGATGATGAAGCTTGACAAAAGGAAAACCAAAAGCGAGATGCAAAGGCTCTCTTTTTCATCTAACAAGCTATGGATGAATCAATCTTTTCAAGAATTGTTGCAGCAACAACATCAAATCAAGCTTGGACGATCCTTAAAACAGAATATCAAGTATTAGACAATTCAGAGTGTTTATAAATGTCTATATTAGAGGGTGTAGAATGTAAACATATTTATTATATATACTCCTATTGTAATCTTGTTTAAACATAATAATGCAATGTACAATTACCAAGTTTGACTTGGTATCAGAGCCAGAAAACTGTCGGCTCTTGAAACCCTATTCAGGGACGCCGATCGCGATTCCTCAAAGAAAAAATAAAACATAAACGGTTGCCTATCATTGCTGACCAAGAACAATCGATTGCTGTTGCCTTATCGTTGCTGATCAAGAACTGCTACCGTACCTGCTACTGATCACGATCACTACAACAATCAATTGCTGCAATAATCTATCGCAAAAAAAATCAGTCGCTGCTACAAATCAATCGCTGGTTATCGCTACAAACAATCAATCGCTGGTTTTTTCTTCTCTGTTCTGTATTGAGGTTTATCGCTACAACCATCAATCGCTGGTTTCTTAAATCAATCGCTGGTTTCTTCAATCAATTGCTGGTTCTTCTCTTCTCTGTGTCATTTTCTTTTTGTTGGTTAACAGTGGCTATGCTTGCTGCTTTCACTTCCACAGAGAAAACCACACACAATTCTCACAAGTTTGCCTTCACTTTATCTCCTACCAATTATGGCTATTGGAAGGCAATGATTCAACCCTTTTTGATTACAAACAATCTGTTCAGTTATGTGGATGGCACAATTCCATGTCCACCAATGACTGTTTTATCAGCTTCATCATCAGGAAAGGAGACAGGCAGCACTACAGAACCCCAACCGAACCCCAACTATACAACCTGGGTCTCTAATGATGCCCATGTAAGAATGCTTATCATCTCTACCATATCTGAACTAAGACCAGTTTGGACAGAACCTGAGGACGAGGACGAGGCACAAATGGCTTTCTTCAATGCTCTACTTGGAACAAATATGGACATACCGACAAGTTCTGTAGGTATAAACCCGAGGAGGCTAAATACGCTACAGAAGAGGAGGAAGATAATTATTTATTCATGATTCAAGTGATGTGAAAAAAAAAAAAGAAAAAAAGGAAATGTGGTATATAGATAGTGGTTGATCCAACCACATGACGGGTGACAAATCCAAGTTCGAAATGCTTGATGAATAAAAAAAACCCAAGTTCGTCTCGGTGATGATAAGCAGCTGCACATTGAAGGAAATGGAACAGCTACTGTTTTTCAAGGTAATGAAAGAAAATTAGTTCGTGATGTTCATTTTGCTCCATGTTTAGCTCATAACCTGCTAAGCGTGGGGCAACTTCTTGAGGCAGGATATTCAGTTTTATTTGATGATGATACGTGTGTGGTGAGAAACAAAGCTACAAGACAAATTCTTGCCGGTGCAAAGATGACATCAAATAGGATGTTTTCACTTATTTTTTCAAATATCGAATCAGCAATCGTGAGCAAGACCATGGAGGAAAGCGAATTATGGCATCAAATTAAGATATGGTCATCTAAACTATTAAGGTCTTCAATTGCTGAACTCAAAGGAGATGGTGGTCAATCTGCCATCCATTGGGCCTTCAAAACAAGTGCGTGAAGGTTGTATTCTTGGCAAGCAAACAAGAAAATCGTTTCGGGTGGGAAAATCCAAACGAGCTGAAGATGTGTTGGAGCTTGTACATGCTGACTTATGTGGCCCAATGAAGACCAAATCTCTTGCAGGCGGTAAGTATTTTTTATTATTTACAGATGATTACAGTAGAATGAGTTGGGTGTATTTTTTACATCTCAAGTCTGAAACATTTGAGGCTTTTAAGAAGTTCAAAGCGCTGGTAGAAAAACAAAGTGGAAAGGATTTGAAAATTAGAAAAACAAAGTGGCGAGTTTGTATCCAAAGAATTTGCAGATTTTTGTGATGAAAAAGGCATCAAGAGAGATTTAACAGCTCCGTATACTCCCGAACAAAATGGAGTTGCAGAACGTAAGAATCGGACAGTGGTCGAAATGGCTTGGTCAATGCTAAAGTCAAGGATGTTGCCGGATGATTTCTGGGCTCAAGGAGTTGCTGTTGCTGTTTATCTTCTCAATATATCACCTACAAAATCGGTATGGAATCAAACTCCATATGAAGCCCAGTATGGTAACAAACCATCTGTTAATCACATACGAATTTTTGGTTGTGTGTGTTATGCTTTACGAACTACTGAAAAACATAAGTTGGCAGAAAAGTCGCAAAAATATATTTTTATTGGCTATTGTTCAAGTTCTAAAGCATACCGACTTTATAATCCTACAACAAAAACATTTGTTGTGAGTCGGGATGTTGTGTTTGATGAACAAGCTCTTTAAGTCACCAAACTGTTCAAGATGAAGATGGGATGAGAAACATACGCACAGAAACTTCGTATACTTGGATTCACACAGATTGCCCACTGTTTGTACAAGTATTACACATATTTATAGGTGTATGTGGCGGCAGTTTTGGCGCCAACTGCCCTCCGGCAGTTATCATGGTGGTGCCCATCGGAGGTTGACCTACTGCCGGCCCCCATACACATTTAGTGTTACACATAATTAAATACTTAACATAAGTATTATACTGAAAGTACTAATAAGTCTTTAACAAATATTAAAACTGTTTAGGATTAAACATTAGTTTCCAACAGAATAATGGTCAATAATTAGTTCCTGTTTTTTTTGCTAGAATCCAGTGTTTAGTGGTAGTCAGTTGTATTTCTTTCCGTTGCCATTTAGCCTATTTAAGAGGCATATATCAGTTTAATAAGAATCAAGATTTTGATCAGCAGAATCAATTTCTCCATCTATTCTTGTGTTTAAGTTTGATATCTCCAACAGCCCATGTGCCCAGTTTTTCTGCAAAGTAAAACACAGTTCCGGTAGTTCATTTGTGATCATCCGGGTCCATTCCGTGACTACTATCACTGAACCCAATAGTTTTCCATTGCCACCTCTTTGATACATTAACCATAGTGCATCGTACCCGTGACGTGATGCAAAATCTGCTTCACTGCTTTGAGCTGACTCTCTTTTGGCGAGTGCATATAGTGACTCACTACACGCACTGAGTAACCGAGGTCTGTCCTGTGTGAACAAAGTAGCATAAGCTTCCAACTAACCATCGATACTCCGTAGCATTTACAGCTGTTCCCTTCTCATCCTTGGTCAAATACTTTGGTTCCGTAGGCCGTTATGAGAGATTACAATCCCCATTCCTGCAATTTGTAGCAGCTTCTTAATATAGCCTGCCTGCCCAATCTGGATGCAATTCTCGGTCTGTTGTACTTCTATGTCAAGATAGTAATTTAGTTTTCCCAAGCCACTCATGTCAAACACTTTTTTGCATCTGTTTTTTTAAACTCAGTTACCTCCGGCCTCACGTGTGCCTGTTATGATTAAACATCCACTGCCTGTTCTTTTGAACACCTATGGAACCCAAGTTCTTGAGTGCTTTATTGAGCCATGTGTTCTAGGCTCTTGGTGCTTGATGCAACCCATAAAGAGCCTTCTTAGCCGATAAACCATCCGTTAGAGGGGAGTATCCTCACAATCCTGCAAAACATAGTAGTGTCTGGGAGGAAGAAGACATGTGGAAGTTATACGCTATGGAAGCATCAAGAGTAATAGTTAAGCAAGCTTGTCATTTATAGCATAAAGAAACACTATTAACTCTATCCTCACAACATATTTTCACTCTATCACAGGAACATAACAAAATTGAAGTAATAAGAATTTGTTCTTCTTTGGATTATTCATTATCACGTTGCCATCATCATGTTATTGCAGACATGAGGAGACTCCGGTGGATACATTGGCAAGATTTCTCTGAAACTTTATTGCCTACGAATAAAATTTTCCACTGATATATGGAGCTTCATTGTTTAAAACTGGTTGGTAGCACACAAAGACACCTTGCAATGGTTACAAGGTAAATCTTTCTGACTAGTTAAATTATAGGTGAAAGCAATGTATATGTATACAACATGATTAAATAAGTAGTCATATTTATGTAAGAACCGTAATACCAAGTAATAGGTTTGTGTAAGTTCGCTAAATTCGTAATTGTACAGCCTAATTAGGATGCTTGATGAGTTTTCAAGGAATTTAAGTTGAACAATGTAAAAAAAAAAAAAGGTCATGCATCAACACGTTTGTGCATATTTCATTCTTTAAATTTAACTAACATATAGCTGTGAAAGTTGTGTTTGGTACCGAGAATGTAATTGCAGATAATATCAAAGAAAAAGATTGGTTTGGAGAACGAGAATTGATTTTCTGTTTGGTAGCAAATTGATTTTAGCACATAATATATTGTAACATAGAGTATCTCCAAAAATAACATACATTATGCTTGTAAAATATTTTGAAAGTGGTTTATTTTCTAATTTAAATATGTTTGTCAATATCTTTTTTTAGCATGTATTCATCTCCATTTTAGGACAATATAATAAAAAACCTTGTTTTTAGTATTATAATTTAATTATTCTACTGACATACATATCCATGAATGATTAAGAAATACAGTAAGTATGCATTAGTTTTAGACGCCGTGTTTGATTTATAGCGTCATCACAAAAGATTGTAACTTCTTTGTATTTTTTTTATTACGTTGGGTGGTGGTTGGTGGTTAGTGGCAGTGGGGTGGGGTGGTGGTTGCAGTGATGGCGGCGGGGTGGTGGGGGTGTTTGTGGTGGGTGGCGGCAGGCAATGGTGGTGGAGTGGTGGCGATGATGACGATAGAGTGGGTAACGGTGGCGGATTGTAGGGTAGTGGGTTGACAACTTGATGGAAGGTATGATTGGTTTTTTTCAATAAATTTTTAGTTCTTCCATTTTCTCTTTATATGGTAGAGAATTAGAAGTAAAAAATATGAATTGGTTTTTTTCTTAATTTATGATTCTTTAAATCTAAACAAATAAAAAAAATTTGTTTGTTTCTCGATTGATTCTGATTCTTTTTTATTCTATTGATTCTTCTTTTTATTTTCTTTCTCTATTTTTTTATTTATTTACCAAACACACCCTAATTTATGAATGGGTATAGGCTTCTCGGTTCCTTCCTCTAACAAAGAAATACTAGAAACATAGGCCCATCCTTTTTTAGAATAAATTATATAATCTCTTTTATTTACCAAACACGCCCTAATTTGGGTGAGTCTTTAACATCAGTACTACCAACTACCTACTATCTACGGTCTACTGCTCGTTCATATGAGTTTTCTAGATTAATAATTTAAATACTTACATAATCTATCATTGTATACAACGTATATATAATTAAAGGATTATAAAAGTTAATTATATATATTGACAAGAAACAAATTTCATTACAAGAATAATATTTTATATAAAATTCGTTGTATTTTGATACGGTAAACCAATAATAAATATGTAAAACAATACTTTTATAATAAGTTAGTGGATTCTTGGGCCCACACCCATTGTTATCCATTTTTACGGTTAAAGTTTTATTATGTAAAAACCATTTCATATAGTGGTGGCCGGCCCGTATTTGTTTGGTTTTACACGTACTGTCCTTGCGATATGATGCAATGCATACAAACATTTTCTTTTGTATATCAAAATGTCGTTGTGGTCTAAGAATGTATTATGTTGGGAATTTAAAAAATAAGACTCAAGTCTTTTGTTAGAAGATATTGTTTTCGATGTTGCTAAATAGACACCCCTAAATACTTTTAGACACCTCAAATTAAAAATAATTATCTTCTTATATTTTCTCCTAAATATTAATAAGGTGATAATTAATACAAGTTAACTAAATCAGATTAATTAAGAGAAACAGTTCGTCATGGAGATTTGGAAGTACTTACCCTTAAATTCGCATGATGAGATTGACAATTTGGCATATTTATATGAATAATTAAAAATATATATAAAAATAATTATATTGATATTAATAATAATAGAAATTTATCATAAAGGAGTATCTTTATATATCGAGTTGTGTTCAATAAAGTCCATTTAAAAAACATGGTCCTAAAATTTTAATATTCAATCACATGTGAATTACAAAGAATTAAGAAAATATCACTCCGTCTAAATTCTTAAAATTTAATCTGGACCATTGATATCATTTATACAAAGGCTAAAATTAGTCCCTTAGGACTATGAATTAAGTATGGACTATATTGAACATTCTTCATCTTTACTAATAAAAACATAAATTTTAAAGAAAAACTCATACTCATCGTAATCTCATATAATTGTTGTGCACAATACACTGTTTTTTCCTATATTGGTCTCAACATAACATAGGCGTTCTACTAATCATATAAATTGTAAAAAAATCTCTCTATACAAGTTAAATCATGATGTAAAGTCTAAACTTTGTTTTGTTTTATTCTTATAAAAAGTTCTAATTGTTAATTATTATAAAATTCTTTTTATAAAATTTGTTTTTTCATCTTAAAATTAGTTTTTTTAATCTATTTTTTCATAACATATTTTAAAGATAATATGAAAATATTAAATATGTTTTAAAATAATAAAAACAAATTATATTCCCAAAGTAATACGATATTATTAGAAAACTGTTAGATATATCTTTAAAAAATAAAACAACAATATTTATGAAAAGGGTGTCTTTTTAGTAATTTTAGGATATCTATTTAGACATTTTCCCCAATGGTTTTGATGAGTTTTTTGTGTACCGTGTAAAAACAAGATGGAAACTTAAACAAGCTTATAAGTAATTAGCTTCATGAACCATTACTTTTCTAATGCTAGTGAGGTAAATGTGAGTCTTGAACGGTGTGGCACACTCTCCGTGTGCTCGATTGTGACCACGGGTGTAATGTAGTGTTTTGATGACGCACTTACCCTCCTGTGATATTTTTAAAATAGTGTGACTGTTTCGAACAACTATGATATCTCGTATAAATGAACCACAATTATGGCGATTTTGGCATCCCATTTCCATTCTTTTTCTTCACCGGAAACGTATCTCCTATACCAAAAAAAACTACTAAATTGTCCACATTTAGTAGACCTTTGAAACACGTACTTGATAAAAAAAAAGTTGTTCATTTGACTCTTTCACCATGACTTGTGTAGTGCTAAAATGAATTCTACATACGTTATTTCATTGTATATTTGAAGACAATTCATTACTTTAACACAACGCACAACTTTCTTTGGTTGGTGGAGGCGAAATTGTTATAAAGAAAGAGATAACCCGTCGTCTTGAAAAGTAGTAGAAAGTATATCATCCCAAACAACATGGTTTACATAAATATATCTTTTATATAAAAATAAATGCAAAAGTTTTCCATTTGATTATACAATATTTGAATCCAAATACTTCAAAATCTTACTTTCCTAAGCAGGTTTCAATCTAAATCTCTCTTTTCTTGATAGTTATCATTAAACATATAGATTGTTAGATCCTCAAATTGTGTTCATTTTATTTTGATGAAGTTAAGTATCTATATGATATTAGTAATAGATTAGGTGTATGATTGCAAAACTATGTTGTTTTAACCATTGAAAAGATTGGGTAACCAGAAAAATTTAGCCGTTAAACACACAGATTATTAGTTAGATCCTCAAATTATCTTCATTCTATTTTAATGAAGTGTCCATATGACAGTAGTAATTAATTAAAGTACATTTTATAAAGGGTTTAGTCTTTGAAAGTATATCGAAGTTGTCACTTTTTGCTATTGTATATACCCAACTTTGAAAACTACCATTTGATATACTAAACTTTTGAAATCTACCATTTAATATATTGCAACCTACAATAGTAAGTTACAAAAGTTACAACCGGTCAATTAGATTTAAAAGAATTAAAAAAATAAATTAAAATAATAATAATATCACCTCATTTCCACCTATGAGTTTGAATCTGTTCAATACCAACTGAATGTGAGTTTGAATATGTGCGATTTAGGCTTCAAGAGCTTCAACACCTTCAACCCCATCGATTTAGGCAATTACAAATCTGGGCAATACCAACAATAGCTTCAACACCTTCAACCCCCATCGATTTAGGCAACTACAAATATGGGCATTGATTCAAGATTTAGGGTTACTGACTGTGTGCGATTTAGGGTTACCTAATGATTCAAGATTTACAGTTACTGAATGTGTGTGATTAAGGGTTTCCTAACGATTCAAGATTTAGGGTTACCCAACTATTTATCGAGTTGTCTTGGATTAAAGGTATTTTTTTAAGGTTCTTCATCTTAGTTCATAGATTCGATTTCACCATCTTTGTATTTGAATCTATTCAATTTAGATCTGTTTGTAGATCTGTCATGTGTTCACAGATGTGAATCGAAGATTCATTTTGGTTCCATAGATATTTGGTATTCACATATTTCTGTTTGATCTTATGTTCACATGTGTTTATCAAAGATTCATTTGGGTTCCACAGATATTTAGTATTCATAGATGTGTATTATGTTTGAACTTATGTTTTGTGTATTGCGGATGAAGGTGATGAAGATTCATTTGGTTTATGAATATGTGTTCTTCATCTTGAATTTGATATAAAAAATAATTCAAAAATCCAAAAGTTACCTGCAACTTGCTGAGTAGGTTTTAGAATACATTAAATGGTAGTTTTCAAAAGTTCAGTATATTAAATGGTAGTTTTCAACGTTGGATATACATAATAGCAAAAAGTGATAACTTCGATACACTTTCGGATACTAAACTCTTTTATAAATACCCTTGAGGTATAAATAATTTGTAATTAATCTAAGCTTTCATATTGCTCTTGGTTCTCTCACTTATGTATTATTCTTACCGAGTTCATATCATTCTTATTGATTACTTCAATTGATTATTAATACCAGATCTATTTGAACCTAAAAGTATAAAACACTTTTCAAAGTTAGTTTGTGAATTTTTCTTCTTTTATCTAGTTTATAATACTTTCATTAATATCAATTCCTCTCTCTTTCCTATATGCGGTGTTCTCTGAAGTGTGTTTGTTTTAACTTATTTTATGAGGTAGTTTTAGTTTATTAACTTATTTTTTAAGTTTATGAAATATAGACTTAACCAAACACCCCCTAATCTGCACCGTTTCTCTGATCTCGGCGCCATGTTGCGTCTATGCGATCACCACATAATCACTTCCCCTCTGTTCAAGTTTTAGCAGTGCGTGCGTCTGTGTGCGGCAATCCATGGTGGTCGCCGCAATTAGAAAAGGGAAGCTTAAGATAGCAGAGGAAGACCACAGGAGATTCAAAATAGCACGGGCTTTCCAATCAAGGGCGGTGCGTCGACGGTTATGCGGAGACATATGAGAGATTACGGAGGTAGCGAACTCAGTGAGTATTTGGTGGTCGAGAAACCCAAAATCACCCCCGCCTCTCCCCCTTTATTCGCCGGTTACCAAATTCAACCACCGCCGCTCCTCCTATAGACAGTGCGGCCACCCGACTGATCCCCCGTGGCCTTCGCCGCTCCTTTGATCGACGATATTGGGTATCCGTGTGTGCCCTAGTGGCTGTTCTTCAGTATTCGTCGTTTCTAGGGTTTTGTCACCAGCCACTTGTATAATCGGCTATGATAGTTTTCTCAGTTTTCATCGAAAGGTGTTTTGTCATTAAAAAATAAATAAATCTAGCGTTTATGAACTTTAAGTTCATCTTTCTGTGTTGTAAAGACTTGTAATATTTTTGAGTTGTAAAGAAGTAATTTTTGTAATGAATTTCTGTTTTTTTATTGGAAATGTCGAAAATTGGTGATTTTTTTTATTAAATAGCATGTGCTCAAAAACACTTCGTTCTTGCTCGTCAATTTTTTTCGGATAATTTGTGTAGTTCATCAAAAATAAATAGTTCATCAGAATTACTCAATCAAATGTGCTGTAAATGCATTACTTTATTGGACACTTGATGACAAGTTATAGAAAGGTAGTTTTTTTTAATTGGGTTTAGGCCGACAGTGATTTCTCTTTACAAGAAAATGAGAAATTTCCAGTTTTCAAGTCAGATTCCCTGTGCAAACTTCCCTTGGCTACTTCAGAGTCAAAGTCAAACTTGGTACAATTCACTGATCTCTATGATTCGCATATAAATATAAAATAATCATAAATGAATTATTTTCTTACTTATGCAGCTTCTTACTACTTAGTTTGGCCAAGAACACTACATCCACTATGAGCATCAATTCCGTATAAGCTTTGTGATTGTTATAACCCGTCTTTGTTTCCAGATTTGCATCATATTTAAAAGATTATGTCTTTCCTTAAAGAAGTGGAGCACTTGCAGATTCCTCTCCAAGATATATTATTGGCAACTAACAATTTTGCCCAAGAGAACTTCATCGCATCGGGTGGATTTGGGAGGGTTTACCAAGGCCAATCTGAACAACACGGCATGGTTGCCATAAAGCGGTTGGATCCTAGGCTTGGGAAAGGAGACCGTGAATTCATGATGGAAATTGCTTTGCTTTCAACTTATAAACATGAAAACATTGTCTCTCTTATCGGATTTTGCAACAAAGATAACGAGAAAATTGATAGGGTTCCCTTTTCGAGTAAGGTGGACTCCTAGGAAGCAGAAAGGAGGAGAAGAAAGATTGAGAGAGAACAGAGCGTTTCATTCCATGAGAAATTCCAATTACAGTCTGTGCATATATAGCTAATTTCAGAATTGCAAAAATAAAAAGAAAATATATAATAATTATCTGTTTTCCTCCTCACGCAATACTCATTCTCAACAACTATATGAGGTAATCTGTTAGGTGAGCCGGGGCCCTCTTAGGCCTTCTCCCAAGTATGCATAAAGGTTGGACCATATCATTCCTTCCTCCTTTGAAATTGACCTTGTCCTCAAGGTCAAAGTTAGGATAACATTTTGCGAATTCTATTGATGCTTCCCACGTAGCCTCTTCATCGGAAAGATTGAACCATTTAACTAGGATTTCCTTGGGATTACTATCATGATTAACAGCAAGTATGGCTTAAGGATACATGAAACACTGGATGAACTGATGAACCAGGAGGTAGTTCTAACTTATACGCAACTTTGCCAATTTTTGGGAGCTCCTGTTGGCAATTGATTGTTGCCGATAAGGTTGCAACCTAACTAAGACCAGTTCATTGACCTCAAAGGTTTTATCTTGACGATGTTTGTTGGCTTGTTGTTGCATACGATTCTGGGCTCTATGGATGTTGGCTTTAAGGGAAGTTAATAAGGCTGTACGATGGGTTAAAGTGAGATCAAGCTCCTGATTACTTGAATTTCCTTGTATGTAGTGAGGAATATTTGGTGGTGCCCTACCATACACCGCCTCAAAAGGCGCCATTCGAATTGTTGACTGCCAAGAAGTGTTGTATGACCATTCTGCCCAAGGTAAGAAGCGTGACCATAATCGGGGTTCATCCGCAACAAAACATCGTAAGTAGTCTTCGAGACATTGATTAAGGACCACCGTTTGGCCGTCGGATTGAGGGTGGTATGCACTACTCATAGCTAAAACGGTTTTGTTGATAGAGAAGAGTTCCGACCAGAATTTACTAATGAATAGGGGGTCACGATCGCTGACAATGGACTTTGGAAACCCGTGAAATCTAATGAACTCCGAAGTGAAAATTGTAGCAAGCTTTTTGGCATCCATCTTAGGAGGTAATGCAACAAAGTGGGCTGCCTTTGAAAGCCTATCAACAATTACAAGGATTGATGTTTTCCTAGCAGATGATGGTAACCCTGTTATGAAGTCCATTGATATCTCATCCCACACCATTTCAGGAATTCATAAGGGTTGTAACAGCCCTAATGGTGGTGTGGTGCTATATTTTACTTGTTGGCAGACTTGACAAGATGAAACAAATTTTGCCACCGATTTTTTCAAGTTAAGCCAATAAAAACTTGCTGAAATCCTCATCATTGTTCTCTTAACCCCGGCATGCCCACCTGTTGGAGAAGAGTGAAAATCCTCTATGATTTTATTTCTGAATTCGGATATATCAGGGACGACTATCCTTTTTTTGTAGAACACCAATCCATCAGAGAAGGATAAGTGTCCTTCCCTTAATTTTGCTTTAGACACCAAGGCTTGTTCTTTATCATTTTCGATCCACTATTTACGAAATTCATCCAAGAATGCAAATGTTGGAGAAGAAATACCCGAAATTGCCATGAATTGTTGTCTCGACAATGCATCGGCAACTGCATTTTTGGATCCTGATATGTAAACTATGTTGTAGTCAAACCCCAACAATTTTGTAAGCCACCGTTGTTGCTCCGGTGTTTGTATTGTTTGGGTTAATAGCGATTTGAGGCTCTGGTGATCTGTTATGATTGTGAAATGTCGCCCTAACAAGTAATGTCGCCATTTTGCCACTGTGTTAGTGATCGCAAACATTTCCCTTGCGTATGTTGAAGCCATTTGTAATCGAGATGATAGTTTTTTACTAAAAAAGGCAATCGGGTGTTTATTTTGGCTCAAGACCGCCCCAATCGCTATACCCGATGCATCAGTCTCGATCACGAAGGGTTTGCTAAAATCCGGTATCACAAGAACTGGAACCGTTGTCATTGCTTCTTGCAGCTTAACAAAGGCTGCTTGTTGATTTACCCCCCACTAAAAATTGTCTTTCTTTAACAAGTCTGTTAAAGGTGCTGCCAACGAAGCATACTGTTTGACAAACTTTCTATAGTACCCTGTGAGGCCCAGGAATCCGTGTAAGTGCTTCACGGTTGAAGGTGGGGGCCATTCGAGGATTGCTTGTATCTTTTCCGGATCTGTAGATACTCCTTCTACGGAAATAATGTGTCCCAGGAATGCAATTGAAGAGAGAGCAAAAGAACACTTTGATTCCTTGACAAAAAATTTATTTTTCTGCAGTAATGTTAGCACATGTTTCAAATGTTCCAAGTGCTCCTGAAAAGACTTACTGTAGATGAGAATATCATTAAAAAAAACTAAAACGAATTTTCGTAATTCATTTCGAAAAAGAGAGTTCATTGTAGCTTGAAAAGTCGATGGTGCATTTGAAAGCCCGAATGGCATAACGATGAATTCAAAATGGCCATCAGTGGTACGAAAAGCTGTTTTGGATGTGTCACCCGGGTGCAACCGGATTTGAAAATAGCCTTGACGTAAGTCAAGTTTTGAAAAAAAATTTGCACCATGAAACTCATCAAGTAACTCATCTATGGTTGGTATCGGAAACTTGTCTTTCACTGTTATGGAATTCAACGCTCTGTAGTCCATGCAAAACCTCCAACTGCCATCCTTCTTTTTCACTAAAAGAACCGGAGATGAGAATGGACTAGTGCTTGGTTTGATAACACCTTCTCGAAGCATTTCGTTAATGAGTTTGGTTAGTCAAAACCGGCCCAAGGGTTCGTAGCCAAGGATTTCCAAGGACTAGATCACAACCATGAATGGGAAGAATGTGAAAGCTAGCAATGAATTCGTGATTCTGGATTGAAAAGGGAATGGCGGCAAGTAATCCTAACGTCGTGAGAGAATGGCCGTTACCAACTTTTAATTGAAAGGAAGAGGGGAGTGGTGTTGGTAGCGATAAGAATTTCACACAACTGGGGTGTATAAAATTTTCACTACTGCCAATATCAATAAGGGTTGAAAGGGCTTTACCGTTAATTTTAGAAGTGACCCGGAATGTTGAGGGTTGAGCCATCCCTGTGAACGAAAGCAAGGTCATGGTGAAGAGCTCTGGTGATTGTTCTGGTGGGGTTAGGAGGTCGATAATGGGGTCTGCAGGTTGAGTGACTGGAGGGGATTTAATATCAATCAGTGGTTGTTCTTGGGCTAGGTATTGGTCTGGGTAAGAAACCAATGAGTAAAATTGGGCTTTGCACTTATGAGTTGGGCTATACTTATCATCGCATTTAAAACAAAGACCCTTTTCCCTTCTTTGTTGGACTTCAATTGGTGTCAATTTCCTGAAGTGTGAAGAGTTAGGATTTGGAAAAGTATTGTTTGTAGTGTTTGTACTTTTGGCTTGTGGGTTTGTACCCATGGCTAAAGGAAAGATTTTGACTGCTGAATGGTTTTGGGAGTTGTGTGAGTGTTAATAGGAGATTGATTACGGATTGATAATCTCGAATTAAAGTTAGTTAATGTTTGGGATGCTAGTTTATCTTCAATCAGTCGAGCTAAACCCATAGCTTCCGCTGTTGAATTTGGTTTCAATATCTGAAGTTCTTGATGGATCTCAGGTTTCAATCCCGATAGGTATATATTAAGGAGAGATCTGGGAGAAAGAACAAATACCTTATTCGAAAGTTTCTCGAATTCAGATTGATAGGCTGCCACCGAAGAAGTCTGTGAAACTTTGAAGAGTGCTGCCTCATGATTTACGAATGACGATGGTCCAAATCGGAGCTCGAGTAGTCTACAAAACTCCGGCCATGTGTTGGTTCTGATATAACCAATTAAACCAACTTAGAGCTTCCCCTCTGAAGAAAAACGAGGCTAACTGGATTTTGTGGTTTTCTGGAGTATTATGAAGGAGAAAAAAACGATCTGTTTGTAGCACCCAATCCGAAGGATTAGAACCGTCAAATGTTGCTATTTCCAATCGTATTGGTCTTATTTCAAACATGTTCTGGTTTTGTGATGGATTAATCGGAGGAATTGAAGAAGATGAAGGAATCGAGAATGGGGTAGGTAGAATTGGGGGCGGATGAAATGACGGCGTCGGCGGTGATTTTGGGTGTTTTTGGAGTCTGGCGATGTTAAGAAGGAGATCGTTTACTGATTTTGTGAGGGATTGGAGTTGAGAGGTGGTGTTATGAGATGATTCTAAGAGCTCAGCGATGGATGCGTCGTGCCCTGCTATGGCAGTCTGCAACTGATTTGTGATTGTATTGAGTGAATTGAGGTTGTCTTCTGTATTTTGCCATCGAGTTGGCATTTTCGGAGGAAGAAGGTCAATGAAAGCACCAATGATAGGGTTCCCTTTTCGAGTAAGGTGGACTCCTAGGAAGCAGAAAGGAGGAGAAGAAAGATTGAGAGAGAACAGAGCGTTTCATTCCATGAGAAATTCCAATTACAATCTGTGCATATATAGCTAATTTCATAATTGCAAAAATGAAAAGAAAATAATTAATAATTATCTGTTTTCCTCCTCACGCAATACTCATTCTCAACAACTATATGAGGTAATCTGTTAGGTGAGCTGGGGCCCTCTTAGGCCTTCTCCCACGTATGCATAAAGGTTGGACCATATCAAAAATCCTTGTTTATAAGCATGAAAGAAAAGGGAGTCTAGACAAATATTTACATACCAAAGATCTAACATGGATCAAACGTCTTCAGATTTGCATAGATGCTGCCCGTGGATTGAAGTACCTTCATTGTGATGTTGGACCTCAACATAGAATTATCCACCGTGATGTCAAAAGCTCAAACATTCTGTTGGATGACAACTGGAAAGCGAAAATTTCTGATTTTGGCTTGTCCAAAATAGGTCCAGCAAATGTGCAGCATACCTTTCTTATCTCCAATGCTTGTGGCACAATTGGCTATATTGATCTAGAATATCTACGTACCGCCGTGCTCACAAAAGAGTCTGATGTTTATTCTTTTGGTGTTGTGCTATTTGAAGTTCTATGTGGAAGGCTAGCAAGTGTTAAGGTTGAGGGTCAATTTCTATTTACTTTGGCCCAAAATCATTACGAAAAGGAAACATTGGATGAGATCATTCGTCCTGATCTGCTGGAACAGATTAACGCAGCTTCCTTGAGTACCTTTTCAGCTATTGCCATTAAATGCTTAAGGAAACATAGGGAAGATCGCCCAACAATGAGTTCAGTCGTTGAAGAATTAGAGGAAGCTTTGAATTATCAACTAGTAAGTTGTTGCACTGGCATTTGGCTGGTTTTACGTTTTTGTATTTTAGCCCTAAAGCTTATTTATAGCACCAAAATTTATTTCTCATTTCTTAGAAATGCTCAAAAAACCGCAATTTTTATAACCTACCAACCATAACATCTAATTACAAATAGACATGCTTGATTTGTAGAATCCCCCCTTTTTCTGTTCATAGGCTTCAAGTGGATCCGGTCCAGTCTCAAGCAACATTGTTGATCATCCAGAAGGCATTTCAACATATAAGGATAACGAGAAACGTTCCGATATGCCCATTCAACAATCAAGGTCTGTTTTATATTTTAAAACTATAAACTTGCATACAAAAATTCCATCATTGGTCATCTTGAAATCTTTAGACTAAATATACTGGCAACTTTTTAACTCTCGTAAATCTTTAGACTAAAGTTGTTTTGGTTCATTTGCTTTAAGCATGATGACATCACATATTGTTTGGCTACTGTTTACCTGCAAGCGTTAGCTCTTTAATCACTCTCATATTCTTTGACACATCTTTGTTGCATCCTTTAACTCTCGAATCATTCTAAGATGATGCAACTATTCACTTCTACTTTTGAATATACACACACATACAACACAAATACGAGAGATCAAGAGAAGGGGAACAACCACACATGAACCAGATGCTTGCAATGGGAAGCACGCGTGAAAAGGGCCTCTTCAGTGTGAGTGGAAGGTGGCCGTTGTCACTCCTTTTACGGTGATTTGATTGTACCAAAGTCGGTACTGCATAAATATGTACAATTTTTGACATTATTTGTGAACATCAACAATAGACTATCCATTGTATTTTATTACGGAGAAAATAAAGGAAATTTCCTCAATTATTGCCATACTGCTGGAAAACACATCTTACGCCTCTCTATATTTACTTCATTTCGTTATTTAGACGCGATATTGCTTTAATGCTAATTCCAAAATAATCAACAGATTACCTTCATCATCGTCTTCTCACTCCACCTATGCCTCTTCTGATTCATGGAATCATGATGTCTTTCTGAGTTTTGGGGAAGACAATATCTGCAAATCTTTTGTGGATCATCTCTACTCAGATTTTACACAAAAAGGAATCCATGCTTATATGAGGGGTGAATTGATCCATCCATCCTTTAAGAAGGCTATCCAAGAATCCAAGATTGCCATCATTGTATTCTCCAAGAACTGTATTTCTTGTAGGTTTTTGGACGAAGTTGCATACATAATGAAATGCATGGATGAGAGTGGGAAAGTAGTTAAGGCCATATTCTATGGCAAGGATGATGTTTTGCAAATGCGAGAAGAAATACAGAATAATGGAGAAGCTATTTCCAAACTTGAATTAGTGAACGACAGGAAAGTTGGATCATGGAGAAATGCAACGATGCATGCAAGTAACCTTTCTGGATGGGTACCCAATTATTTTGCCAACGGGTATTTATCTATTTCTTTCCTTTCTTATTAAAGTTTTTTTGTTCAAGGTATTTGTATTCTACCATTCAGTTATGCTTGGTACAATATGCTTTAAATCTTCAAAACATCAGTTCAAAACATTGATGATAAAACAAATCCTTAATTAACCTGCTGCTCTTTGTCTTCCATTGGTAAATCCAAGCAATATATAGTTGTGTCAAGAGTATATAGATTTATTAAACAATTAAGGCCTTAACTTTTATGATTTGTACACGTTGTTTTTGCTATATTCCCACAATTATAAGTGTGTACAAAGACAGTCCACGCTTCACTCAAGTAGGCTTAATTTGTACTATTCGATCCACGCTTGTTGCTATAACAAGGATAACATCTTTTTATATCTTTTTTATTAATCAAAACTAATTAGTCTTTGCCATAAAAATCCTGACAGTTAAATTAGTATCAGTGTATCTTCAATTTATGAAAAAAATTTAAGCCTTAAGCAAAAATTGGGACATAATTATCTATATAGTGGTCATTATTTATAAATTACCGGTGTTATTTACTTTGTTCATCAAGTTCTAATCTAATGTATACCTCATTAGTAATAATATGAGCCACTTGTGTTATGTACCTTGCTCATCAAGTTCTATTCTAATGTAAACTTCTTCATGAGTAATAATCAATGATTATGTAATGATCATATTTGTAATCTGCAGGCATGATTCAAAATGTATCAACCAAATTGTTGACACAGTTTTACTTGGATTGCTTCCGTTAATCTCAAGTTCCCATAAAATGCTGGTTGGAATAGAAACACGCATGCTTGCTTTGAAATCTATGTTAGAAATTGGTGTAGGTGATGTTCGCATGGTTGGAATATGGGGGATTGGGGGTGGTGGTAAGTCTACTCTCGCGTTTTCTATTTATAAGGAAATTTGTCATGAATTTGACAGATGTTGCTTTGTTGGAAACGTTTGTAAGGAATCAAGTGAGCATGGTTTAGAAATATTGCAACAAAAAATCCTCATGGATGTTTTGAAACCAAAGCAGGTGGTAGTAAGTAGCATTGAAGAAGGAAAATGCATGATAAAAAGTAGGTTATGCAATAGTAGTGTTTTAATTGTGCTTGATGATGTCGATTGCATCGACCATTTGAAGGCATTAGCTGGTTCACATGATTGGTTTGGTAAAGGGAGTCGAATAATCATCACGACTAGAAATAAAGATATATTAGATGCTCATGAAATAAATGGAACATATAGTGTGAGTTTACTAAACAATAAGGAGGCAATTGAGCTCTTTAGTTGGCATGCATTTGGGCAAAATAGAAGTGTAAAGGATTACGAGAAGCTTTCTCACGATGTGGTTTCTAAGGTTGGCGGGCTTCCGTTAGCACTTGAAAGTTTGGGTTCTTTTCTATGCAATAAAGACATCAATGAGTGGACGAGTAGATTAGATTCCTCTATTCCATATATTGAAATTTTGGAAAACCTCAAAGTTAGCTACTACGGACTTGGACATGAGGAGAGAGAGTTATTCCTGGAAATTGCATGTTTGGTTGCTGCAAATTTGGGACGCTGGGCAATGATAATACTTGATGCTTGTGGTTTTGACTATGTTAAAGGGGTAAATGTGTTGGTAAAAAGGGCTCTCATAACTATTTCAGATGGAATAATTACTATGCATGATATGGCAAAACAAATGGGACTGTACATAGTTCAAGAGGAACACCCTAACAGCCCAGAACATAGCAGGGTTTGGCAGAAGGAAGATTTCTTGAACATATGTGCCATGGAAACAACAAAGGTAGTGATTGTGCATGATAGCTTCACAAGATACATGTTATATGCACATAGATGATATATGTATACCAATAAAGAAATTAACAGCCACTCTATGTCGATCCTTAACACCATATAAGAAAGTCATCTTTTATAGAGTACTAAAATAGCAAGCTGAAAGACTATCTTCAGTTTGCTTTATAAATGATCATCCATAAATTTTTGTTCAGGTTGTTGCGAACATGAAGAAGATCCGATGGATTTGCTGCCCAGAGTACCCTGAAGATATGTTGCCAACACATTTTCAACCAGCAGAGCTTTGTTGTCTGCTATTGGAAGCAAGCTTACAAAAACAACTTTGGGAGGGTTATAAGGTAATTCTTATTGTTTTTCCCAGTAAGTAATAATTGATTAATTATAAGTTTGAGTAAGTTACAGACTAAATTCAAAAAGTTAAATGAATATGGCCACATGCATTGTTCTGTCAACGAATACTGGCATTATAAACAACTTGGGTTGTGGTTTTTCTATAATGATCCCATTTAATTGTGATTGTTTTATAAGTGTCATAAGTCATTCATAGTATAATCGTATATAACTAAATGATGGGATAGTTACTTGTCTAATCCTGTAGCACCACTTGTGCGCCAAAGTTTGGGTGCTAAATGTGACATATTAGCTTTTTATCTTTCCATTTATCTATCTTGGAGTTTCAGTTAACATTGTGATACCAATCAGTACGATGACATATTTGAACTTTTTGTATTTTAACTGACAGCATCTACCAAGTTTGAAAGTGCTCATCCTCAACAAATCAAATAACCTAATCAGGACACCAGATTTTAGTGGACTTCCATGCCTTGAAAGACTCTCATTTCATGAGTGTGAAAATTTAGAAGAGATTCATCCATCAATTGGATATCATGAAAGAGTTGTTTTCCTGGATTTTCAGAACTGTTTAAAGCTTCAAATGTTTCCACCAATTGTTCGGATGAAAAAGTTGGAGACTCTTATTCTCGCTCGGTGCTATTATCTTACCGAGGTTCCAGAGATCCATACAAAACTGGATAGCTTAGTAAGACTTTCTTTGTCAACCACTGCGATAAAAGTTGTACCCTCATCAATTGGAAAGTACTGTACCAATCTTGTTTCTTTGGAACTTCGATATTGCCGCAATCTAAAGAGTATTGAAGGAAATTTTCGTTCTTTAAAAAGTTTGAAAGAGCTTCATCTCACTCGTTATGCACGACTTGGGAAACTACCAAATGACCTCTTTGATGTAGACTCTTGTCTAGAGTCACTTTCTCTAAGTTCTAACGCGACAATATATTCCATTACAGGTCTCATGAATATGATGTCACGATTGTCTCATACAAACTTATTGATCTCCAGTTTTCCACGTTTCATGAAGAAATTGGATCTTAGCGCGTGCGATTTGGTAGATGGAGACATCCCGTCTGATATTTGTGAGTTATCCAACCTACAAGAACTAGACTTAAGTGGAAACAAATTCTCACGATTAGATTCCATCCTCTCACAACTTCCACGCCTCAAATACTTAAACTTATCATATTGCCGAAGCCTTAGAAAACTGCCACTTCTCCCATCAAGCATAGCTTTCCTTGAAGCTGACGTCTGTGACTCACTTGAATTACTAGAAGACCTTCCAACAAGCTATAAATGGTTGTGGAAAGTCTCACTTTGGATGCCAGATGTGTTGAGCGGTAATAGTAGAGTACTACGATCCATGCTTCAGGTTTGACTTTTCTCTTTATTTTTACTCGAACTTTAGGTATTAAAAAACCCAAACAGAATATTATTATTATTATTGTTGTTGTTGATGTTGATGTTGACGTTGTTGTTGGTGGTGTTGTTGGTAGGGAAAGGCCATGCAAGACTACTTTATGAGTCTCAGACTTCGCAATGGTCCCAGTAAAAGGGGGGAAGATATGCGCTGGAAGCCACTTATATTAAAACTTCCTAGGAATTGGTATAACGACTTCAGTGGATTCCTAATATGTGTTGATAAACGGGAGCAGTGTAATAATACGATTAGGATAATTATCAAGCAGGAGACGAGCATGGATTCTCAAAGTTCGGATGACTGGGAGAAGTTTGATGAAACTCTCGAGAATGATGGATACGCGATGGTGGGGTATGTATCCTTTGGTTCATTGAGGCACACCTCATGGTGGAATTCGGCACACACCAAGATATCATTTTACTTTGAAAATGCTAAATGTAAAGTTGCATTGGTTCCTAGGAAAAGTGAAGGTCATTCAAGAGGAGAAAAAGGTACGGTGTCAGATTGTTCGGAATTTTGGGATAAAGTAGATGAAGGCAAAGGTGGCAGGACATTTAAGATTCAACATGATTCAAAGTATTCTATTGAGATTTCATGGACAGTTAAGTAAAATACAGGTTAGATGGTCTTAACAAAAATGTTTTTTTTTTCCTTTGGAGGTTAAGGTACCACACATGTTGCTATGATCGACAATATATAAAGTCTAATTCTTCATAAGTAATTACTTCACTTTTTAGGCGATGTTGGTGATTCTATTTAATGTTGATCATATGAGTCATTTAAATGCCTATATATATAGTGAAAGGTTCATTTAAGAACCGTTTTTATTGCGAGAACCGCGAGAACCAATCTTAGCCGTCTAATTCCCTCTTCTTCTATTGGATTGCCCACCCATGAATTCTTTACATGCACCCTGCCACACTCAATCCCCCTACGCTCTTCATCCATCAATTCCATTATCCAAAATGAACGGCTAAGATTGGTTCTCGCGGTTCTCGCAATAAAAACGGTTCTCAAATGAACCTTCCCCTATATATATATATATATATATATATATATATATATATATATATATATATATATATATATATATATATATATATATATATATTATCATCTTATATTTGGAATTTAATTTGTATTAACTTTACTTTTTTACTATAGAAGGTTTAAGATGATATATATCATCTAATTTGGCCAACATGCAGACACAATCATCAGATCACCCAAATATTTGTAGGTATCACGCTCTTCAAATATGAAAGCTTACCTTTTGAAGTTCCAATCATTACATAGACCCAAGCACATGTATTAAGGATGTTTCCCAAATGTATTCAACTTTACATGTTTTCTTATTGTATGTATACAATTCTAAAACCTACCGTTTAATATACTGAATTTTCTAAAGTTATCATTTAGTGTATCCAGAAACCCTTTGAATAGGTAACCTGGTCATATTTGCTATATGCTATGAGGCCCAGGTCATTGTGTTAAGAGTTGGTTTGTAGCTGAACTGGTTCCTAGCAAAAGATACAACAAAATTCACAACAGATTGCTTTGGATTTTATGACAAGAAAGATGAATCTGGAATGAAGACATTTAGAATCCAACATATATCATTCCTGGTCCTGTTCAACATATCATGGTTTCCAGAAGGCTGAACCTGCCTCAAAGGTCTCTAGACTATTCGTATTTAATTACATAAATTGCATCTTAAAAGATTAGATCAAAATTAAATTAAATAAATGATTATAATGTTGCACCAATTATTTGTTTATTTACAAATTTCTTTGCTGATTGAAATTTTGGAACCAACTAAACAACTTGATTCTATGATCACTAGCTAGGCTTGAAGGGTTCGAGCATTACATTTGAAGCTTTCTCCTATTGTTTTGTTTATGGCAGCCAACCCCCTTTTTTTTCTTGGAAGAATTTACTAAATTTTATTTTATTATTATTATATTGAAATTAATTATATATGTTATTTTTTCCTTTGTAAACAAATTTTTAAATAATTTAGTAGATGTATTTATCTATCTTCATGGTTATTTATGTAAACATGTATATTGATTTGTGTATGTGTATGATGTTATTAAAATACACTATTAAACCTGAAATGTTTTCAATCCAAATAGATGGTGGAATGTACAAGTGAATACGGAAACAAACTTTCATCACATTTTCAATCCTAATTGATTGAATTTTTCCACTTTATTTTAAAATTTTTTAACTAAAGTAAATAATATAAATTACGAGAAAGAAATTTTATCCCGCTGTAAAGCGCGGGTACGAAAAACCTCGTTAGTATTACTAGACATAGACTGGTTTTTTTATTGAAGAAACCTCTATTTATAGATGAACTAGTGACTATTCAAACAGTCACTAAATCATTTCAAAGACGGATTCTTTGGTCAGCAAGGGGTTTCGTTTGGTTCCTGGTTGCATGGTTTCCATTGCTAAGACTGTTGTTGACATTCCACTTTTTACATGGGAGGAACTTTATAGGACAGTGAGATCGTAAAAATTATTGGCTCAATTAATTTTTTTTAGTATAATTTGTATAATAAATATATTTACATCTTTAATGAAATTTGAAAGCTGACCTTATCAGAATAAAATCGATACAATTTGGGCCTTCCGATAATTTCGTTCAAGTTATGACCCACAAAATCCTTTTACTTATAGTCAACCAACTTTTGAAATTTCAACCTACAAAGAACACTCGCTCATACACATCTCCTTGTCACAAGCCAAATCTCGATTCTGCAAATCTTACTAAACCCCGTGCCAGATTCTCTTCATGTATGGTGTTTCGGTGAAGCCACATTCATTGTGCGGATTGTATGTAGAAGCTGTTGCGTTTATATTGATATGCTGCATGAACTAACCCTAGTCAGCAACTTCATATTTCCATCAGTTTTACAAAGCTTATTCAGGTTTCAATCATGTGGGTCTTGGTCAAATTTATCACCCAAGAATAATCAAGCGTGAGCTTGAGTTGGATCCTGTATCTCAAACTTTGTTGCTCCACATATATGGTGAATAATCTTGCCTTGTGTTATGCACGTAACGTGATTAATGAAATCTCCGAACGAGATGTCTTCATAATGGTCAACCAAGTCATAAGGTTTGAAAGTTTTTCAAGAAATGACAATAGATTGGCATGAACCAAATTATGACTCTGCTTAGTATAACAGAGGCATGTAGCAAATTGGTTGATGTGGCTACATCGGTTCAATAGAATTTAAAATGAATGAAATCAACCATGAACATCTTATCTGCTTCTAGTCATGCTGAATATCTTGAAAAGGGTAAGTTTTACTTCGACTCAATGAGGAAATATTTCAGGAGTGAACCTAAAATTATTTTAAGCCATTTTAACTCAATGAGGAAAGATTTCTTGTTTAATTGATATTCACTGTCGAGTAGGTCATCCTAATGTGGCGTACAGAATCATTTTAAGCCAATTCTGGGATTTGGGGTTCTATAGGTTATAGGTAGCGGTTGACAAATATACGGGAGACTGGATATGATAAACTTAATTTAAGAAATGTTGGAAAGATTGATGACACGGGATACTACACCATTGTCTACTATATCTGCTTAAGGAAAGATTGTAAATATTTTCAGATTGTGAGATTAAAGATGAGAAGTACAGGGCTCAGAAAACTTATAAGTGCAGCATGGTTCGTACCAGATGGTGCAGAATGGTACATCCAGGCAACTTATTCAAATCTTTCAGCTTCGTCAACTCCCTTATTTGAGAAACTTGACACCATCTTGAATCTGAAGCATACAGATTTGACACGAGAACATAATAAGAAGCATCGATTGGATGTTGGTCAAACATCCATCTAGCTGCCATTTGACCAAGATCAAACCTCGAGTGCATACTGCACCCATGGAGAAATGAACCAAAAAGGCTAACATCAGCTTGAACCGGGATTTTCTTAATGAAGTTGAATGCTTCTTCAAGCCTGCCAGAACGAGCCAAAAGGCCAACCAAACACCCATAATGGTTCGTATTTGGGACAAAATCAAAGTGACGCATCAAGTCAAAGAATTTCGATCCTTCAAATGTTCCTGTGTGACGACAAGCAAATAGAATTGCTTTAAATGTTGCATCACTAGGATCAAAGTTTTCCTTCATCATATTGTTGAAAACTGCAATGGAACCATTACGGTCCCCTTGCATTCCATAAGCATTAATTAATGCGTTCCATGAAATTGTGCTCTTCGCACTCATACAATCAAAAACACAATAAGCAGCTTTTAAATCGCCACATTTAGCATAAAAGTGCAGAAGTGATATGTTGATATACACATTGTCACATGAAAGTGATTCTTTAATGGAATAAGCATGAAGAGAAGAACCAGCTTGAAGATGACCAACAAATGCAAAACATGAAAGCAAGGTCACTAATGTAGTTTCATCCGGACAAAAACCTTGTGATCTCATCCGATGAAATTATCTTGTAACTTCATAAGTAGAGCCAATTTGGGCATACCTGTTGATTATTGAGTTCCATGTAACTAGATCTTTGTTTACAAAACTGTCAAACAAGTAACAAGCATCTTTAATCATCTAACATTTTGCATACATGTCCACGAGAGCGTTTATCACATTACCATCTTCTAATCCTAGCTTAATCTCATGAGTATGTATCGCTCTACCTACTTGTGGATTGCCTAATTGTGCACAAAGAGATATAACACTTGAAATGGTGACTGAATTAGGTAAGATGTTTATCCATTTCTTGTTTGCAAACAATGCAATTGCTTCATTCGGGTAGCCATTTTGACTGTACCCAACAATCATTGCGTCCAAGTAACAAGATCAACACAAGAAAGCTCATGAAAAGCAGATTCAGCATCAAGAATAGCCCCACACTTCATGTCCATATCTACAAGAGAACTAACCAAATGGGAATTGAGATCAAATCCATTCTTAATAGCATACCCATGAACCCATTTCCCTTGATGTAAAGCTCTTAACTTTGTACATGCCGAAACAATGCTCCCAAATGTATGTTGGTTTCCTTCAACTAATCCATTTCTCATCCTATTGAACAACACCAATGTGTCCTCAGCACAACCATTCTGAACATATGCAACTATCATAGAGGTCCAAGAAACGACGACCCTATCAACAATATCATCAAATACTCTTTTAGAACACATAACATCACTACACTTGGCATACATATCTACAAGACTAGTCAAAACAAAACTATCAGGACTTCCTGCTTTCACAATATGACAATGCACCATCCTCCCTTCATTAATATATCGCACCTCTGTACAGACCTTGACAACAATCGAAAAGACAACATTGTCGTGTTCTTTGAGGCATTTCCTCAAGCACTTGTAGAACCCAATAGTTTCAGAGTGTAGATCGCTTATAAAATACCATCTAATCATCACTTTACATGAAAACATATATGGTTAAGCATTTGATCAAACACCAAACAGGCACTTCTCATGTCCCCAAGTGAACCGTATAAACTTACGAGTTTGGTTTGTAGGTTGAGTTGGCTCGCGTGACCATCTACAATGAGCAAAGAATGCAATTCCTTGAGTGAGGACAAACTTCTACATGAACCCAAGAGAGAAAATAATGGATTCGAGGAGATGAAATTAAAGTAAGCATTGGTGGGATGAAGTTTTTGATCGGTTGTTGATGAGTTCAGGGTTCTGCGATGGAGCGTAGGTTGGAGAAATCTGGAACGACGGAAGCATATTCGAAGTAAAGTTTTCAGCTTTATCATAATAAAGGGTTCATTTGCTTTCTTTGCTTCGGTTGGCGGGTATCCACCATCAACTGCCACGGTTTATGCAACCCTGTAGATTCACGGTCAAAATTTACAGCTGATTCTTACAATTTGTTCAAATTTTTAAAGATATTTTATATGTTAGATAATAAAGGTTGTTTGAATTTTGAAAAGACTATTTGATATGTAAATGATGAAGAAAATTGTTTTTAAAAAAGGAATAAAAATTTAAAAACATAGTAAAATTTTCGCTAATTTCAAATGAATTTTTGCTAAGTTTGTTTGTTTTAATAGAATCGTCTATGAACTAAAAGTGATAAAAGTGAAAGAAAGATATGTGTTACAATTTTTACACATATTTATAAAATATGTATGTACTTGGTTATTAAAGTTAAGTGTCTCATCAAGTAATGTGTTAAAACGGAAACAAACATTTTATTAAACCATGTTTGTTATAACGTGACATGTTACCAAAAGGGTATAGATTAGTATTAAAATATCTTAACCCCTAAAGAACGGAGTAATTTGATCTCTCCATCTACAAAATTTACTAAATTCATTATTGTGTGTTGTTTTTTTGGATTTTCTGAAATTCTGAGTGAAAATTATATTTAGAAAATACGCAAAAAAAAATCATCTATTACATTGAAGCATTCGCATCAAATGAAGTTTTTGCGTTTGCAGATTTTCTTAAGATCCTTCAACCTAATTTTTAAAGACTCGTGAAACTATAATTGTAATGCACAATCAAGAATTGAACGAATTTGTGAATTCACATTATCCAATTTTTTTTATTCTTACGGCATTAACTTCTTATTTGATCGTTTATATCCTCAAATAACTAAAATATCCATCGTTTATATAAGTTTTATGTGAGTACAACACATAAGATATATGCTGTTGACTATACACATCATTCCCCCATATAATTTTTCAAAATAATAATAATAAATTTTAAAAAAAAAAAAAAAAAACTCCATATAACACCACCATTTTACCACCCTAGGCTAGCCCCAACCACCACAAGATTAGTAATCATCCTTCCCTACCAAAAAGAGCCCATTACCTTCACATTTCACTTTTGAACTACACAAAGTGCCTGCCAAACCATCCAAGGACAGACAGATTGTCGTACAATCATTTGATTCTTTACCCTTTTTTCCCTTCACTTGCACACATATCTGTCTATTTATGAATTCTTCACAACAAAATTCAATTCCACAAGAATGGAACATAAGATGTAAATAATACCCGAGACTGATTCCAAAAAATAACCATTTTGTTACGCTAGACGGGTGATCTAATAGGGGACAAAAGGAATAAATATTGTACTTGTCACGATGAAATCACGAGACAGTATTTCTGAAGAATACCAAAGTTAGCAAAACAAAACACAAACACAGGTCGGGTTGAACCATACCCGTGTTTCAGGATATGACAAACAGACATGTACAATGGCAAATCCCAACAACTTCACTCTCAACAAGCCATAAATCAGCTTCCCTAAATTGCTTTACCTCCCTCTGTAATTCAGAGTTCATGTAAATATGATATGATATAATAAATGCACAAAAATTACGTTAACGGGACCGCCACAGAAGTACCTGCAGCACATCGTTGTCTCCGAGGACGTCTAGTTGTTTTCCCCCACCCTGTTAGGCTTCTTTCCTCCAATCCCACCACCTCCGCTAATGGTGGTGGTGGTGGTGGTGGAAGAGGAGGTGGTGGTGGGGTGATGGTGGCAGGAAGTGGTTCGACAGCCACCGCCACAGACTTCCGCCTTCCCCTGGTTCCATTCCTCCTTGTCAGTCCTACGTTCCATGAATGCCCTGTAGCTCTCATTAAGCCACCAAATATCTGAAGATCTTCAGTTACTTCATGCCTTGAAAGAGAAACCAGCCCGGGAAGGATGTCCCTTTGGAAGTCCCTCCTGGGCCTACCTCGTCGCGCTTGACCTCTTCTAGGTCGGCTAGGCCCAGCCGACGGACCCGCTTCATCAGGCTCTCGGATTTCGGGAGCCAAAGGTTTCGGCATGTAGTCTTCTTCTTTAGTCAACTCTTGTTGCAAAGTTAACTCCTCATATTCATCCAACTCATTTGAGACGAAACCTGTGTTTTCAATTACCTCAGCAAACCATAGGAGTGGGTCACTGTCATCAGAACAGGCCGCCACCTCAGACGTGCATCTCACCTGGTCTTGGTGCCTGGATATCCCCGTCATCTCAACTATTGCTTCAACTGCCACCTTGACAAGTAATTTGTCATCGCAACCATCAATATTCTTGACCTCATTAATGGCATCTTCTTCCTCAGCCTCAGGAACAGCAGGAGCTTCTAAATCTATCTCCATTGTAATCTTTTTCACTATCTCACTAGAGTTTTTAACAGAATCCGCTGCTACAACATCTTCATCCTCAGTCAAACATGAATTCAAGTCAAAATGATTCTTGATTTTATCAATTTCGGTGTCGGTTTTTTTCACAAGATTACAATCTTCCAAATCAATCTGCTTGTTTGCAGGATCGTCCCAAGCAATATTAATATCAAATCCTCTATTTTCCATTTCGATTTTTGTTTTTCCATTTTGGGGGCAACGAAGGGATGCTGAGGTAGACACAAGTGATGAGGAATCGTTTTTCGAAATGCAAGAATTCCCAAAAACAGGAAACCCGAGAATCTTTCCATTATTAGCCAAAGAATCACCTTTTTCCTCACGATCATCACAAGGGGGTTCATTTTTACCGATAGCTGGTTTAGCATGAAGCCATGGCAGCACAGTTTGGTCACACTTTGAACTATTGATGTCATTATTCAAGTCAATACCTTTGGCAGTATCAGTCAAATCTATAAAGTTTGGACCTTTGAAGATCTTTTGTGACCTATCATCAAGATTATTGCACTTTCGATTATCAAAACCACCAGAAGGCAAACGGGCACATGGATCTTTTGACGCAGATGTTGACCCTGGGTAAAACCCATTTGGTGTATAACATTCATTCATACGCCACTTATCTCCAAAAACCACATGGCTCTGTGGAGACGAGAAAAAAGGCGGTTGTTTCTGATATGAAGTCAACTTATGAGTCAAACTACCATTCGGTTTTCCCCAAGAATTTCCCATATCTGTAGGATTCATATATGGGTATGAACTAGATGCACACGAAGTGGGGAATCGCAAAGGGGTTTGGCTAAAACGTGAATGATCCTGAACTCTGGTAGAAATATCTGGAGTGTAGTTCATGTTGCTTCTACTATTCCCTGTTAAAAGAGCAAGTATATGATTAAACTAATGTTGTCATATAAAAAATAGAAGAAATTTCACAGTTTGAGAATAAAACACGAAACTGAAAATTATAAAATTTCTCCTTAATATACTCCACTGCCCCCATAAAGATTAGCAATGACCATATGTGCACACAATATCATAAAAGTAAAAAGTGTGATATTACTCAAATTAGAGGTGGCAATTTTGACCCATTTCCTAAAAGTGGATTGAATTGCTTATGTTTCACTCAAACTGGTCAATGTAAAATAAAAAAAGAAATATAATAGCAAAATTGCAAACATGTCAAACGGACTGCAACTTGCAAGTTGTCCAATGTGCATCAAGAAAATAACAACCTCCTAAACTGTTTTATCAAAAAGAAATATTCTTTAAGAGTATAGTTTTTACAATCATGTTTGATTCGTTAAATTTTTATACAACTTAAAATCAACAAAGAAGTGCTGGCAGCCAACCCAGACTGTTTTGACAATGCTCTAAAAAATTACTTGTTTTGACTCAAACTCGTTAGGATGTGATCCAACCCACCACCACTACTCAAGTATTTTAATATGCAGTTCAACCATTACAATTTAGGTTCGATATTTCATCAAATCAATTATATCAACTCAAGTATTTTACGGACCAAAATCAATTATACTGCACGCCAAGTAATTTAGGTTCGATATTTCACCAAATAAAAAGATATTGCAGTTAATATATGACATCCGAAAAAAGGAAAAAAATCCCCAGTTTTGTGGCACTACGGGAGTAGAAATCAACATGTGTTGAGTTAATAACTATTCGTTATAACTTTTTAGCAATTACTTAAACAAGATGATGACTTTTAGCAATTTATGAACAACTCATATCATATAAAAACATGAGTAACAACAAATACGAAAAGGGACAACATAAACATCACCTGTTTCACGATTATTGCACAACCAATCTCTTCCATTGCTTTTTCCCCCAAACAATAAAGGGTTAAATGCACCACTTGGAGGTCCACTTTGAGACTTCTCAAATAGTACATGGGTCGGCCCAAGAAACTGTGACCCGTTTGGTTTAGCTGAGGGTCCAGGCCCGCCAACAGATCCATGACATGCTGCTTCTTCAACATTAATGGGTTCATTAAGATCAGCCAATCCATTAGACTCCCTAAAACATTTACCTGATGAAGTATCTTTATAACTTGATTCTTCAGATGTTTGTTTATATTGGATTTCCTCAAGTTCATGATCAACGTTCTCATCAGGCAGCAATTCAAGATCAAATAACTTTTTTCTAACTTTTGAAGGTCTACATTCCATGATTTCACAATCTTTTGAACTATTATTATTATTCCCTTTTGAACAACTTAAAGGAGAATTACTTATTTCTGCTCCAAAAATGGAAGGTCTAGCAGAAGAATTGACCAATGGGAAACTGGGTAGCTTTTGTGAAGGCAAGCGACTTGAAGAAGAAGATGTGTCAATAGAAATACCATGCTTATGATACTCCTTTCTTTTAACTTCTTCCATCATGTCTCTTTGTCTTCTATAAAGACGATGAAGTTCATAAACCTGGTTTTTCCACAACAAAATTAAATAAATTACAACCCCCCAAAAGAAATTAACTGTGGTTCCAAAGATTCAAACTTAAGAAATACAATTTTGATGTAACATTGTTATTTTCTTATCTCTGGAATCTTTCCACTCTAGTGATCTTTATAAAATTAAGGGATGTTTGGATGTGTTTATAGTACTTGAAGGTGATTATCTCATTTTGAATAAGTGTAACAAAACGGGCAGTAGGAGGTAGTGTGGATGTGGTTTTGATGTTTGAAGTAGTGATAGACAAATAATGAGCTATTTGAGTGTTTGGCAACTTCTGATTATCTAATTAACCTAAATGACCGATAGAACATTTATAATGTAAAAGAAGATACCTCTTGTGAGATCGGATTAAAAGTTTCTCAAATTATGTTGAAAAGGGGTAATTAGGAGCTTTACTTTATCACTGAATAGTCAGTTTCGTTGCAACCGCTATGAAATTGATTATTTACGCCTAAACAATCAGATAGTCAGAAGCTAACTCGGTTTATCCAAACATTAACAACAGGGTTTTGCAACTACAAGTTGCAACATTCTTATAAGATATCTCTCCCGTTTCTTCTACAAAAACATAAACTCTTGCTAATTCCAATCCATGAAACTAGCATATCTGAAACTCAAAAGCCAACTCTTTTTACCTGGTTCTTGAAAATGGCTTCATGTTCAAGCATTTTTTGCTTTAATGCATCCTTGTCCCATCCCAGATTTGCATCTGCAATGGTTCTTGGTATGAAACCGTTGTAATAATGGCCATTAGTCAAAGTTTTGTCTCCATAAAAAAGAGGCCAGCTGCTACTATTGGAATCCTCATTAACATCCCTCATGGAGTAATACCCTTCAAAAGAGCTTTTGCAGTGCACTTCTGTTCCCATTCCTGTTGACCAATTATATAAAGGTTAAACTTTCTGGAACATAATACTTCACAAGTGTATAAAAGGTCGTGTGCTAATACTTCAAAATCAATTACCAAAAGCAAACACACAAAGGCTCTTAAAGAGCAAAGTGAGTGCTACTATATTTTGCCTAATCAGGGGAGACTAATACCATTTGCATTAAATTAAAAAAAGGGAACTAGTTGGTTTCATATCTATCTCCACCAAACAAATTAGATCTCGTTTGGACGAGAAGTGCAATAAAAGCGCTTCCTTCATCCAAATCTTTTTGTAGTTAGGGTTAATTTTATAGGAAATATCATATAATATAAGAATAACAAGATTTCCCGTATCTATTTAGAAGTTTAAAGAGCCGTCACAGATTTGAATACTATAATAGAACGCAAAACCAAGTTACAACATTCACACAAATGATTTAAAGCAGAACAACTTGTTGTAATAATCTTAATGCATATAGTCAAACAAGTACGTAATCATCACGACTAATAAGAAATTCATTTGTGAATTTAATATGATAAGAAATTCATTGCATTCCATCACTCTGTTTAAGATGAGAGACAATCTTGATTACAAGAAGATGGTATGCTACTATGCTCTAAGAGCAAACATGCACTTGGTATCCAGTTTAAAACTTTTATTTAGTATATAAAACTTTAGACCAAAAGGCACCAGAATACATAGAGTAAACAGGCTCCATGGTGACAAATTAACAAAATAACGTCGATAAAACCAAACAGATTATTTCTAAACTCCCAATAACAAAGAACATAGCTTACCAATTTCAGTGAAACACGGCTGGTAATTACAAACACAAATATAGAAGGACTCTGAAAAAACTAATACTTCTTACATTAGCTAAATCACATGCTTAATTGTCCCAAAATCTTCGGTAATAGTTGATCAAAAACCCAACAAACTAAAGAGACTACTGCCTGAAAAAACTTAACAATCTTTCTTGTCACAAGTAAAAGGAGTCCTGCTTGAAAGATAAACAAAAAGAGAAATTTAATCATGCTGAACTAATCAAATACAAGATCGTACCAAATTGTGCTTTTAATTACTTTTAATAACGGCAATTAAATGCAGCAATCAATCACATTCTACAAACATTCAATAAAACTTCAAACTGTACGAGAGCTCCAAATACTGAAGCACAAGGGATCCACAGTTCAAGATATTCATGTGATAAATTATGAGGAATAACGCTCTGAATAAAAGGAATATTTTTCTTCAAACCCCAGGTTAAAATTAAAACAATCTGGAAGCATAAATTAGCATCTCAAGAACCCTATCTATCGGCAAGGAAATTTGTGAAAAGAATTTCCCCTTTTGCAACTTAAAATAGAGAATCTAAATTCTAAAAATAAACGAAAAAAATAACAGATCCCCAATAATAATCATCATTCACGAAAAAATACAGTAATATTAAATGCTTAATCTCAATTATTAAAAAACCCAAATCAAGAAATCAAAAAAAATCGAAAACCCCAAAACCCACCACGAATCTTGAAGCTGAGAGATTGTATGTAGAATTTACCTTAGACCCACATCCTTATTTACCCTCTGCTTCAAGAATTCAAGATTGACCGAATCATTGCACAGCTTCTTCCACAAGAACTCAAGAATCTTGAAGCAAAAATTGACAGGTGGTAATGATAAAAAAATTTAATAATTAATAATTAACAGTAATAATTGTTGGAACAATAAAGAAAGAAAGATACAAAAACCGCCATTGAAGGAGGTTAGATCATCACTATATGAAAAAAGATGAAGAGGATTTTCGATCTGCTGGGCCAGTGTCTCTCTCTGAAAGAAAGGAAGGTTTTTTAGAGAGAGAAAGTTTGGGTTTTGAAGAGAGAGAAAGAGAGATCCCAGATAAGCAATCTTCACACAAACAAACGACCTTCTAAGAACAGTGACATGAAATTTGTCAACATCCGGTCTCCTTTTTATTCTCTGCTTTTTCCACAATCCTCACACACACACTGATTTCTTTTGCTAAATAAATAATTTCTGGGTTTTTTTCAGGAAAAATGAAAAGAAATCAGCATTTCTAGATTCTCTTTACCTTGCTTTTGGTACAGACATTAATGAAAAATTAATATCATATACTAAAACTGTCAAAACATATATTAATGTGTACATTATATATTTATATAAATTTTATATTACATGTAATTTTTAATAAGAATACCTTTTAAAATAAAAAGTAGACAATAGTTTATGGCCTTTGGATATTTATTTAATTATTGATATTAAGCTTGATTTAATTAAGGTATGTTGAATTTTAATTATTTAGTTTAATTAAGATATGTTGTGTTTAAAGGCTTATTTATCTAATTAAATAACTGACATATACATGTTGTTACCGTTCTCTACTTAAAATGTGTTATCATCAGATCCTCCTCATAACCTTTTCATTTTATGTAAATATAATAATAGATTTCACTCTGCCCTTTTTTTAAACAACAGAACTACGTTTAAACCTATATATTTTGTTCATAATGATAATAGAATTCATAGCAGTAAAATAACATGTTTTCAATACTTTAATACCATTATACTACAAGTTCTATAGTAATAATACTTGTCATGCTCTAACTTATAATGCTCTATTTAAACTTTTTCTTAAATATTTAAAGTTTTCTTTTTTATTATACTTATATTGGTCAAACTTTTAATTATTAATAATTAATAATTAGAGTTCAGTGAACCTGGTTAAATAGATGTTATTTGTATCTTTGTAATGAATATTTGTAGGCATTCCACAAATTGAAAAAGTATTCATTCTTTTACTTTATTTATAAGCGGCGGTGTTTAATACAAAAGAATATAACAAACTTGGAAAAAAATAACCTTCTTAATCTGAAGGTAAACAACATAAATAAAGCATGTTTTAGAACAAATGTGATAATTAAGCCTACAAAACCACATGTTTTTACATGTGAGATGGATATTGATGGTAAGAAAGTGAAGTGAATACGTTTTATCTTTAGTTTTATTTGAGAAAATTTTAACCACTTGTATGGTATATCAACTAATCAAGAGCCCTCACACGTATTTAGGTATATTTAGTTATAAAAAATCTATTTACTCTTCTCTTTTGTTTTTCAATTTGAGAAAAGTTTTTTATTTTTAGCTTTAAAAACCTACTAAAAACATAAAAATGTTTTCAAAAGATAACTCTTCTAGGTCAATTTTTGCATTTTTTATGATGGCCAACAATCGATGGCTACGGCAAACAATGAAGATGACTGATGGCGGCGAAGATAACCATAGATGATGTGCCCAACGACGGGCAACAAACTCAAAAGACAGAGATGGGCTACGACGACATGCAAATGTTGCCACCAACGAGAGACGTTCTAGGGCGACGGTCAAATAAGGTCGGTGGATGTGTCAATGACAGACAATGGCAATGTTCACCGGAGGTGGCGAGCGAAAAACGTCACCATGAACATAGCTGCAATAAGAGCCCAGGATAGCAACTAGTAGGGGTGGTTTGTAGATAAGTGGTTGGTAGGGACGGTTAACGTGATGGACCAAAGTCGCATGGGTGGCTGACAAGTTACATTATGGTCCTCACTAGTCTATAGTTTACAATCATTCTTCTAACAACCAAAAAATCACAAACACTTGCAAATTTACATCAATTACATCTTCAAAACAAGAAAAAAACATACACAAATTGATTTTATAATCCCTTAGTTACATTTCATCTTCACACTATAAAATGACTTATCTAGAACAATTAAACCCAAAACATTAATGATCAAAACCAAATAAACTCAACCAAAAATCTACACCTTCATCTTTATTTTACTACACCTACGGATGTTGAAAACAAGGAGACTGAACCCAAAATTGATTGACCCCTGATCTTCAAACCAAATAGCAGATCTTGAAACACTAGCTAAAAAATCGAGCAAACATCTTCAACCCAGATTCTTCAATCGCACCAAGATCATAGTTTTTGACTTTGAAGCGTGGAACATGGGCTGTATGTGTATTTTCTCTATTCAGCGTTAGGTGGTAGCATAATAATAAGGGAGGATGATAATTGTCATTATTAGAGGTCTTGACAGGGAGACATCAAGGAGTAAGGGGAGAATATATGTGTGTATTAGCCATCATGGCTAAATGGTTTGTACTATGCCATTGCCAGAGTCTTGTCATCAGAGGATAAAGGGAGGACGATTTGCATTAGGTCGTCACCAGAGGAGAAATAGAGGAGTATGGGTAAATGTTTTGTTTGTGTTCTCTTTGTGTGTTTCGTTGTTGTTGTTGGTGGTGGTGGTGGTGGTGGTGGTGTTATTATTATATTATTATTATTATTATTATTATTATTATTATTATACTAGTTTAATACCCTATGTATAGACACCATGGATTGTTTATGTAAATTTTAAACATTTGTGATGTTAAATCATATCGATAGCAAGTCATGAAACATTCATGAAAATCAGAAGATAAAGAAAGAAAATTGATATACTCACAATTTTGAGCCTATAGTTGTTATTGGAATTAGAAATTAGGAATTGACATGAGATCACGATTAAAAAGACGGATAATCCGTTACTGTTTAAAATCTGCACCCAACTCAAAATTCACAGTTTAAGCCTTTTGAAGAAAGAAACTCTTCACTCGTTAACCATTTTAGAAAATAACGGGAAATGATTAGTGGAAAAAAATTCTAAAATTGAAATAATCACATCATAACTCATTTTCTTTTTATATATATTAAAGATTATTATTATAACAGAAGATAAAATATGAAATAATATTGAAAGAGTGAAATAGTTATTTTCTAAAACTTAACAATTTCTCTCATTTCAATTACTTTTAATATAATGATGCACCAAAGTTGAAACAAATTTTGAAAATACGAAACAAAAGGAAAAACAATGTAATTTACTCATACCATGTGTTCTTTTCTACTCTTCATACAACTCCGAAGCATGAAGGTTTCGCTAAATAAAAAAAATTCTCAACTTTTTTATATACTGTCTTTTGAAATTCTCATCTCCTCGATATTATTTAGAAAATTAAAGAAATGTTCAAATGTATATGTTAAAAGAGAAAATCAAGCAATATAAGGCTATGAGTACTCAACCCAAATTAATCCAAATATCATATTATTTTTTTTTCTTTTTCTTTCTCAACCTAAATTAACTCAAAACCCAAGTAGCACTCATCCAAAATCAACCCAAATATTTTCTCTCTCTCATACTCTCTCTACAAAACCAAAAAAAAAAGTTTCAGGTGTGATCGGGTGGGTGAAACCGAGAAGGGGAACCCGAAGTCACCTGTAGGGGTGTTCCCGTTAAACCCAAATCAACCCGAGAGCAATTGGGATGACCGCTACGCGCTCGGTCTAAGATATATTGCTATTACAAGTGGCTTGAGGGTGGCATGATGATAGTGATTGGCTATGACTGCAAGCAGTAACGTCTGATTAAGATAAATAACTAGCAACGGAGAGCATGATTATGGATAGTTAGAAAAAGCAAGGAAATACAAACGTACAAAGGAAAAGTGTAAACATTTGTGTCTTTTCGTATTTCAAATTTGTATATTCATAAAGTAAAAATTGAGTTTTATATTTTCCATGACTATTTTTCATAGGAAAACTTATTTGAACATAATTTTTTGATTTTTTTTTCAGAAAATAATGGATTTTTCTATTGGTTTATTCTCTCAGCATGGGAGCACAACGTTGAATTAAAATCATCGTCAATTCTAATCATATGACGATATCTTATTACGATTATATATTTATTATTTAGTGTTTTTAAAATATATGGATTTTTCATAATGAAGTAAGAAGTTGTAATATATATATATAGAGAGGAAGGTTCATGCGAAAAGTCTTTTTTTTACGAAATATACGAGAAGCGTTTTTAACCATCGGATAATTTAAATCAAAGGCTAAGATGGAATATGGCATTTATTTAATTAAGTGGAGTTTTAAGGATATTTTAGTTTAAGAAACAAGGACAAAATAGACATTTAAATCAAAATCTAATTTACCTTAATTAACTATCCATTCAAATAATCCTATTATATCTCCTTCTTTGTTTCACGTCTCAATTACCAGCCAAATCAAAACTCTCTCTCTCTATCCTCTCTCTATCTCACGCATCAGATCTACTCCTCACATACTACCTCTGACGGAACACTAATAGACAAATCCATCGTCTCCTCTTCCTTGGTCACCATCGTCGCCTCTCTCTCTCCCTCTCTTCTCTCTCTCTCTCTCATGTAGATGGTCCTCCTCAGAGAAACTATAGCCCCGTCGCTCCTGATTGCCTCTTCCTCGTTTACCGCTTCTGTTGATGTTGCCGGCACAAAACTGAAGCAACAATCATCACCATTGCCGACACCGTTATCGCCATTCTAATCCCTGTCGCATTCTACCACCATTGTAACAGCTAGGTGCGGCCCATTTTTTAGGGTTTTCTCCATGGTTCTTGACAAATCAAGGGTGGATCTGTGTTACCGGACCGAGCGTTTTGATCCATATCATCCCAATAATTGTCGGTGGCCGGAGATCGCACTACCTGCGGTGGCGGCGACTACAATGTAAAAAAAATGGCACAAACTTCTTTAATTTCAAAAAAGAATTACTATTATATCATTTTTATGGATACAGTAGTTTGGGTTGCTTTGACTACGAAGGTATTTTTGGTTTTTATTACACGATTTGGATTTGATAAAGATGAATAGGAATTTTTGTTACATGATACAAACCAACCACCTGCTTAGTTTTTCACTTCTTTGATCTCCCCTGCACAGATTTGATTTAAGTGTCTTGTTTGCTGTTTGAATGCAAAGTTCATTACTGTAACACTTCGATTAATCATATATTTATTTGTATATTTATGTGTTTTTGTTTTCTTCATGGGTGAAAAGTATTTAAATATCTATTATTCCATCTAAGTTGATGTTTTTATAGATTATTCAAGTGTGAACAAATTTAATGTTGGTCTATGTGTTCATGTAAGAATTAGAAAAATAAATTTACGTTGTATTCATTATTATTGAACAATTGTTTATGTGTTCTAATAATGTTATGAGTTTTTACTTTTAAATATCAAAGGAAAACCACCTCAGTTCACTAGTAAACAGCTATAGAAAAATAATGGATAAACGCTAAGTTCAGTATTGAACACAGTGTAGGGTACAGTATAGAAAAAACAAGATAAAACAAAAAAAAACTTTTGTATCACTAATTCACTGAAACAAAACAAAAAAAAGTGTTTATTAGTGAACAATGTATAATGAACACAGTAATGATAAAAATACTTGTAAATATTTTGGGTGTATTCACCAATGAACTCCGTAAATTTAATAATTTACTAGTAAATTATTTTTAATTTGTTATGTTTTTTTATTTAAAATTCAGGTGAGAGAAAAATATGAGACAAAAATAGATTGGAGAGAGAAAAGTTTTGGTTTACAATTATGCCCTTTTTAATTAAAAAAAATATAAAAACATGATTAATATAGACCACAAGATCACATACAAATAAGTGGCTAGGATTGCTTCTCGCACTTTTCGCAAATAAAACACTTTTCGCACGAACCCTCCCCTATATATATATATATAGGAGGGTTCAAACGAGAACTGTTTTTCGTACGAGAACTACGAGAACCAATCTTGGCCGTACATTTTGGATAATGGAATTCATGGATGAAGAGCGTGGGGATTGAGTGTGGCAGGGTGCATATAAGAAATTATGGGTGAGCAATCCAATTGAAGAAGGAGGAATTAAACGGCTAAAATTAGTTCTCGTTTAAACTTTTGCTTATATATATCAATAAACTAATTCATGTCCTAATCAATTGATTATTTGCTTTTAGTTTTAATTTCATTGTCAGAAAAATCTTTATGAGACCACATCTAAATTAGCATCCTCTTGTTTTTATTGTTTTTTTCTTTTTTATAGGAATTTTTTTATTTATTCAACGGTTATAAAAAATTTAAAATTAAAAAAATGCAGAGTTTTACACTTGTACCCTCCCTCCTTCTCCACTATATATCCAGAAAGAGCCTTTTCCCTTTTTTAGTTGTGTTTCCCAAATTTTCGCTTGAAATGGTGCATTTTTGGACATTTCATTAATACATTTTATTATTTACAATTTTATTTTATATATTATTATTTTAATTAACATATGATTACACTTCACATTCGAACTAAAGTCAAATGTAATACACTTATTACGTCGAACACTTTAAGAAAATTTATAAGTTACTACTTTTTTTCGTTTTAAAAATATTTTCTATTTTTAATTTTCTAAATACTTTTTTCCAATTTTGACTTTAAATATTTTTGTTTGTGTTACATAATGTTTGATGGAAATTATATGACAAATACATTTAAAACATGATTTATTTGTACATTTCACATCTAATATTATATAACACGAACAAAAATATTTAAGGTTAAAGTTGTAAAAGAAAATTTTAAAAAGTCAAAAGTTAGTAATATTTTTAAGATGGTGTAATATTTATTATAACCATAAACAACTGGTTAACGAAAACGGCAAAACTACATATCTAAATAGCGCAAAACATATTCGATAAGCCGTAGAATTTGCACTTTAGGCTCTCGTATCTTTTGACCACTTTTGATACAAAATCTTATAAATGGTAAAGCGCGCACACACATATATATATATACATATATTGTTTATACAAGTAATTTTGATGGTGTATGAATCATTTATATTCATACAGTTTAACAAACATATATCAGGTATTCAGGTGTATACAATGTGTTAGGCTTTTTAATTTGAAGGATAGCAACTATAAAGTCTTTAAGCAGAATTCAAAGCTTCACGTTTTTTTTCTTTTTTGTTGGGGGATCATTCAAGTAGAAGAATAAAGAGGAAACTTTATTAGGTTAATAATTCTATAGTTGAAAATTTATTGATTTATTTTTTTTGTAATTTTGTTACTTTCTTTTATTTATATTTCTTCTATCATCTTGCTGTTGGGTTTTCGTGGTCCAAAATCACAGCGGAAGCAAAACGAGTAGAAAATATTTTCAAAATTTGACCACAAATGTGCCAACCATATGGACCAAAACTCTAAACATGATTAAGCAACAAAATAAAGACAAGAAAGAATAAACTCATACCCTTGAAGCTATCTTCCTTAGTCAATCGGGTTTGGAGTTTGGAAGTTGCGTGTACTAACGTGTACACCTCTATCGAAGTCCACGTCAAGAAGTGATTGTCTCCCACTTGCTAGAGTGTTAGATATGCCAATCTAAACACCACAAATAGTCTAACACACAAAGTACCAAAGCCTTGAGTTCCTCTGTAACATCCTGAGATTGGGCCTAGTAGAAACGTAGGCATTGGGGTATGTTGCACGTGAATTATTATGTTAATTAATTGGTATTTAGTGGTTAATTTGATTAATTAATCATTTACTTAATTAATATATATGTATGAACGGTTGTGTGTGTGTCAGTATACATGCAAATGGATTAAGAAAAAGACACCTCATGCTTATGAGTATGTATACGTGTGTGTGTGTTGGTATTACTTCACATTGAAGTATTGCATGTGTGTGTGTTTTAATGTGTAAAACTGAGAGCAAAGAAAGAAAGTAAGAAGAAGCAAGAAATCGGATTTTTGTGTGGTTTGTGAATTGTGATTCAAGGCTTGAAGGTTGCTGATTCTTCTTTGATTCTTGTTGATATACTTCGATTAGTATTAACATGCTAAGGTTTTGCAAGGATTTGATATGAATATCATATACACATGCTTTATGAAGTAATCGGATTTGATGTTCTTGGTGTTAAAGAGTGTTTTGATGCATGCTTGCATGTTTAAACATGTTTATATGTGTTTATATGAACTTGTATGTGAATTATATAAACTGGAAAGTTGGTTTACGCAAGTTATGAAGTTGTCGGATTCTTGGTATGATGAAGGTTGCGGATTTTAATGATGATGATGATGAAAAACCGAGTGAAAATCCGAGTGTTGAATCCGGATCTTGAAATCCGATTCTTGAAATCCGCATGTGTTGAAATCCTATGATTTGAATCCGAATGTGAAATCCTAGTGTTGAAATCCGATGGCTTGAATCCGAGGTTGGAATCCTAAGCATGAAATCCGATTGTGGATGCCAAGTTGAGATGCAAGTGTGGAAATCCGAAGGAAGTATCGGATTCCTTCAAATCCGATACATAGAAGCGGATTCCGATGGTGGATGCGGATTTGGTGCAAATCCGATAGTAGTGTCGGATTTCATGTGAAATCCGACAGTTTTGGCTGGTTGTTTTGCATTGTTTAATGCTATGTATTATATGTGTATACATATGTGAATCTTACATGTTTATGTTTGATTAAATGGATATAAATATATATGTTTGATATATATATTTATGAGTTGATTACTAATGGTTGGTTGTTGTGTTCTCAGGGACAGACAAGGCTCAGTAAAATTAGATCACTGAGTGGAAATAGCTGAGAACCAGAGGTGAGTGGATGTTCGCTCACGGGTGATATTAGTTGTATTGGTTTGGTTGCAACTATTGTTGGATAGATTGTATATCTGTTGGATAATTAACTGTGAATGTTAATTGTTGAATTATGTGATATGTATACATGTTGGAAGGGAAGTCGGTTTACGACTGGGCTTATGGGCTGGGTTCATTTGCTATTGGCTAAGCAGTATCAGGACCTTGGGATGCATTTGTTGCTACCAGAGGATGATACTGTGTGAGAATAGCAAATGGACTATCGGTAAACCTTTGCTTTGGCCGGCATTGGTTGTAGGTTCCTGTAGAACCGCCGGTCTTCCGAGGGTGCTTATTTGTGGTTGTTGATATCATGCGGTTCTGGCTGATATATCTGTTTTGTGATACTCCATTCACTTAGCTTTGTGCTAATCCCCCACCTCTCACTCTTTTTACAGGTTTTGGTAAGTCAGCGGCTCGGCTGAGAGTGGTTAGCTTGGGGAGTAATCACCTAGGACTCTGATAATGTATTTGTGACGAGCCATGTTTTGTAATACTGATATTTTGTAAACAGTGGTTGTAATTATTGTAATTACTTTGTTGTTTAAAAATGCTTCCGCAGTGTAATTTAAATGAAAATTTTTGGGTTAAAAATACGGTGTTACAAGTTTGGTATCAGAGCCTTGGTTTGGCAGTGTAGGCACAGTGGAAGTGTTACATTCCCAAATCTTGGCTCGTGGTAGGTCGATTACTCCTTGGGTGTGGGATTGGGGTGAATTGGAGAGGGTGGAGTAAGTATGTTGTGTACTAACCGATTTATCTAGTAAATCGTGAGGTGATGTGATTGTTACAGATAACAATGGCTGGACGTGATTACTCAACCGGTACCCCTACTGTCCCAACTACTACTGAGGTTCCTACTGCAACAGTTAAGATTCCAACCAATGCTGGTACATCTGGTACAGCAGTTGATGACAGAGATGGGTACATATTTCAATTGGAAGGTCAACTGCAAGATTTGAGATCAGAGTTGGAGCAGCAAAGGCAGGCTCCTGCAGCACAACCACCAGTTACTTGTAGCTTCAACTACTGTTGCGATACCACCTATCTTTCCGACAGTAACTACATTGGCAGAGGTTCCTCCAATGTCAATGCCGATACCATTACTCAACCGATGACACAACCCTTCTATTATCCGTTGTTTCCGCAAGGACCCTATCCTCATGGATCTATTCCACAGGGGTCAATGCCACAAGGATCTGGATCTTATTCGTATCCATTTATGGGATTTCCACCAGGTATGGGATACAGGCAGCCGTGTACTTACAAGCAGTTCTTGGATTGTAAACCAGATGAATATCACGGTAGCACGGATCCCAATGTTACTTTGAACTGGCTGAGGGATATAGGGAGGATTTTGGATGCTTGTAATTGTGAGGAGGAGATGAGAGTTTGTTTTGCTACCCGGATGCTAAAAGGGAAGGCAATGGTTTGGTGGGATTCCATTACCACACATTTATCGAGAGCACAAATGGATTTAATTACTTGGAATCAATTTCGTGATAAATTGTGTGAACAATATTGAAACGCCTTTGAATTGAATAAAATAAGGCAGGAGTTCATGGAACTTAAAATGATGAGAAAGATGACGGTGGATGAGCTGATTGAACAGTTCAACTCGAAGCTGAGGTTTGTATCTCAGTGGGTGCCTGATGAATCTTCCCAGGTTCAGCACTTCATCGGGGCATTATTGCCAGAGTACAGGAGGACCACGAGATTGGCTGGATCTCTGTCCCGGGCTTTCACCTTGGCAAAATCTGCTGAGGGGGACATCCAGGCCAAAGACAAACAGAGCAAGGAGGAGGCGGCTTTGCAAAAACCGAGATATGATCAAGCTAGGGATAGCCAGCAAAAGAAGAAATGGCAGGGTAACCAGTCCCAGAGCAACCAGAACAGGAAGGCATCTTCAGGGGATTCTGGGGTTAAATCACAGTGGTGCACAAGGTACAGGGCTACTCACACCGGGCAGTGTACTGCTTAGACTATGCGTTGCGTGCGATGTGGAATAATAACACATACGTACGCTCGTATTAATTAATTATATATAGAGTTTATTGGTAGATTAAGATGCAATGATCCATTCTTGATATTTTATTGGTTAACACTTTTTTATCATATCAAATCAAAAATTATATATATTTTTCGATGTTAAAGATGAAATATTAACTTAATCATAAAGCTAGCTAGAGAGTGTATTATATATACAAAGTAACAATTGGAATCTTAACTAAAGAGGTATCTGATTCAAATTTTTACAAACACTATTAACATTTTCAAAATCATGTTAATTTGCATTTAGAAAAAAAGTATTAGTGCATGTAACCTGTATCAAAAATATATCCTCTACATACTTATATTCTCTTACTAAAGTTTATGTTTATTCTTCTTTTAACCAAATCAAGACATATTAGTCATGTGTAAAATAAAATAAAAAAATAGAGAAAAGTTAGTGAATTTATATATATGTTATTGTTATAGTTTTGGATCACCTCGAGATAGTATAGTTTAAAAAAATTACAAGAAACGGTCATGTTATTAATTAATTAAATAATAATATATATGTAAAAGCATATCTTTTAAGTTGAATTAATAATTTAATATGTTCTTCTATAATCATTATATTAATTACTATAAAAACAAAAATAAATTAAAAAGGAAAAGGAAAAAGAAGAGAAAAGAAGTAAGTACCCTGAAAGTTGGTGATAATTACAAGGGAGTATTGTACTTGTGTATATTTTGATAGATGGATGGATGGATGGATTGATACTCTGTCACCAACAAAGAGTCCATAATTTGTGTGTTTGTAGGGTACTATTTGAAGGTATATTATCATTTGCAGATGTTATGACACGTGGCGTTATCCTTTTATTCATTTTTTATTCTGGACCTACATCAAGATACCATGTTTCTTACTCTTTTTGTTTACGGTAATTAATTAAAAGTTAATATATTTTTTTTTTACAGTTTTCATATTTATTGATTTAAGCTAGCTACTCGATAAGAAGAGGATATGGATTTTGTGTGGTGGTGTGATCACGGCTTGGTTTTTATATCATCACACGCTGGTGGTGGTGGTGGTGGTCAATTAAGCGACATCAATGCTGATCATGATAAAGAATGTTCGCATGGTAGGTGTTTTTTCTTTTCTTTTTTTTTCTTTTTTTTGTAACACTATAATTTTAAAAATCATTTAAAAAAAACATTATTAATTCATTAAATAACTAAATACCGTTATTTAACATCCACATATGATACGAGTTAAAACAATTATAACTGAAGACTTTTAAATACATATTTATGGTTTTTAAACTCTATTTATTAACATCTCTTTCTAAACTTTATTGTTTGAGCTCTTAAACGTGTATTATAGTTTTCCATGTATATTAATAAGAAGTACACATAGAAGATGTAAACCGACAACTGCAAGCACACATCTCTACTACATTAGTTCTCGCAGTTATCATAATAAAAACGGTTCTCAAATAAACTTTTCACCATTCCATCTACGGTTTTAATCGACGCTTTGGACTCCTCTCTATGGTTTTGTTCCTCTCCCTATTATAATAAGATAAAACCTTCTCCCTCTTCCTTGGTTACACTTTTTGTATAACTTTCAACGGGCTATTTTTCTATTTACTTAAAAATGTAAGTTTATACTTTAAAAAAACTTTAAAATCTGATAGAGTGATACATTATTTCTAATCTTCAACATATATTAACTTGTAATATTTTTAATGGCATAAAAATGCATACTACGACTAATGATGGGGTTTTAACCAAAGGTTGTAGTATATATGGTTGATATTAGTTTACTTTGTTGCAAATGTTTTAATTATATGAAATATATTGATAAAATTTGTGTTAAATTTGGAATGATTGTGACGAATAAGATACTCTCAACTACTTATTCTATACATAGTTTTTCAATATCTATTTATCATAATTATTATATTTTTGTTATAGGATATACATAAACATAGACGTGTCAGGCTATATTTTATCTTATTGCAATAAACAAATGTCATGGTTATAATGAATTGTAATTTCTATTTCTTTAGAAACATACATTTCAACTTTTTTTAGTATTAATCTATACTAAATCCTATTCTTGACTAACAATAGAACTGGTGTAAGTTTTTAATAGTAAACACTTATTATCTTCAAATTTAGCATAAAATGTTACTATTTTTTGCATTGCCTTGTTTTTGTGTTTAATTAAAGTGTATAAGTAAATATTATCTTTGAAGTTCAATATAACACACGTGTAATGAATAATATTACCTAAAATATTTCAAATGTATTGTAACATTGAAAACTATTCACAACTGTCATTGCCTCATCCATCTTCTCTACCGCTAGTTGCCGTAAAAACTCGCCACCACAAGTTTTTAACATAATGTCGTCGCATTGTACGGGTATCCCACTAATACTATATGACATTTGCTAACATCTAATATGATAACACATAATCTGAACCAAGCAAAATACACATCTAAATTGCTTACATATTTCTAAACACATATGTAATCAATTTTGCATGCATAGTACTAAACACATACTACTAAACACATACAACTAAGCATATCTTCATACATACTACTAACCACATACATCAAAGCATATCTTCATACATACTATTAGACACATAAATGTAATCCCCGAAACTAGTCGCACGTAACTAGTCTCATGCTATGCTAGGACCCTGGATCTGTGTCAATGGGTCTTGCCTCGCTAAACGCTATTACTGCATCAATCTATAACACGAGTATCATGGTAATCTATAACCACCGGTATGCACAAACCAAGCATGTTATTTGTACACACATAAACACATAACATCTGTCTACACAATACTACATACAATACAAGTAAGAATGGTGAACTCACCTGGCTAGTTGATCACTCAAATATTTGAAACGTTGAATTATTGAACGATTACGACTATCTGGAACAACCTACAAGTAGGTTACAACCAATTAAGAATCTACTAGTCATTTATATACATTCTAGTCAGTTCTCACAACACTATAAGTCTTAACAAGGAGTAATGGGTCGAAACGAGTGCTAAAACACAATTCTACAATTCTGCCTGAAGGCTAACACATGTTCCTAATATCGAATGGGTCACATTCACCATATAAGTCATAGAACCATTAGGGTTCAATCATCCAACACGTCGTACTTAAAGGGATAACATGTTGTATCCTGTGCGAAATACAAAACCCTAAAACAGAGGATTGCCAAGCAATCCAACTCCTCTCTAACCGTCTTTTTAGGGTCTACACATACATCATGATCAACAAATGGTGGCCTAAAGTCACAAAACCTAGTTTTTCTATAAAATGCACCGCCAAAACCATAATCACCATGCAAAACCCTTATCAAGAGCCCTAATGGCTACAAAACAGACACTATGGTTCATGGATATAGTTCTTACCTTTGGAGAAATTGTGATTCACACCACACAAGTGTATGGCTCACATCTATGCTTCTTTTATACTTTAAATTATCCAAAAATCTTCAAAGGTTATGTCTTTAAATTCCACCTCTCAAGAAGCCTCTTCCCACGAATAGAGGTTGCTCAAATATCTGAATCAGGGTTATGAGAACCCTAATCCCAGTTCCACCCTTAATGGTTATGTAAAATGGTCTTTTGACACCTTTAACCCCTCTAAAAAGCATAAAACACATTCTCGTCCATATATACACCCCGAAGATCTTTTATTGCACACTTTAATCCCTAAAGTACATTATTTAGTTAGTCTATTCACCGTCAACGTTTAATTAAATAAAACTAGGGATGATTATCTACTTTCACTTTTTTCAATATAAAATTCGGGATGATACATATTTAATTAATAGGGTATGTTGTTAACGAGTGATAAAATCTTGACATCGTAGTTCTTGCTTTTCATAAAACTTGATGTGGTAATGAATAAGCACATTGTATATATGTTGTGTAGTGTGAGGGATAGTGATTTGAGAAGTGGTGGAGATGTCCACCTAGACTCTAGACTTTATTCTTGTAAAAGCACTCATAGGAGTATTATCAAGAAGGAATCTAGGAAAATTTGTTTACTGGAGACATAAACAACGGGTCAGGTTAAAATAATTTAATCTTTTGTAATAGGAAAAATACAACTTTTTAACTAAGAACCAATGTTTTTAACAAAATATTAAATAAAAGATGAACAAATCAAGAATATTTCAAATTTTAATAGGTATTCAGCTAAGAGTGTAGTTCACTAAATAGCATCTTGCGTTTTCAAAGATATAGATCTAGGCAATTTACATTTTTATTGCACCAAATAGGTAATCTACTTTGTGATGTCATATTAAAGTAAGTAAGAACTGGAATTACAATTATAGTTTTGGCTCTTGTTGGAGTTCCCACCATCGAATCACCACCAAATCTTGGCGACTTCACCGGAATTCCGTCTTGGTGGTTATAGCGGGGTCTAATCAGTCATCGTTACTGGTTTTAACGTGACTAAGTAGATATTAAATTTGACAACGTCAACCGATCAGGCAGCCTATCAGATTCCACCATCACCATCAGCAAGGAATTCCGATAAGGTCACCAAGGTTTTGTGGTGATCCAATGGTGAAAACTTTGAATAGAGACAAAACCGTAATTAAAAAATTCAAGTCCTTACATATTTTAACAAGTCACCAAAATATATGATACCTATTTGGGCAATAAAAAGTAAATTACCTACATTGATATTTATAAAGAGGTAAGATGATATTTAGTGACCTTTAACCCTAAAACTAAAAATTTGGTAAAATTTTAGTTATCAAAAAATTCAATTGACTGGTATCAAGGAACCCCATTAGTCATAACATAGATCTACCCATGGGCATGATCCCCTTCGTGTGAGGGTGACAACCGTGTCATACTAAAGCTCCATGTCATGTAGGGTTCGTTATGTATTTGGTTTTTTTCTTTTTTTGCCTTACAAGTGACATAAGTAGATCCCACGTCGATTTTATATTAATCAATGTAATAACTATGCTAATGTAACAATCGATTTTAACAATTAATCATCCATTCATCTCTAAAATGCCATTCAATCAAGTTTCATCAATATAGAAAGATGTTTACAAATGTCCAAAAAATCAACTATCACAATTATCCATGAAGTTGTATCGGAGGAGTTGCATCATCATCGCCACTCGACCAATTATGTATCCCAGATCTTTTGTCATTAAATATCAAATTATGCACAATTATCCGTGCATATAAGGGAGAAACATAAACCTTCTTATCTTTGTGAAGAATGATTAGAGATACTTTTTACATTTCAACTAAATAAAGATTTTCCCATTTAAAAACTGTCTTTTATTAAGGCAAGGCAAAAAATCAGCAATGGAGAGAACTAGTATTTTATAAGACGAGCATGTATGTTTTCATGACCTATCTTCACCGTTTTTGGTTCTAGGATTGCTATGAGTTGAACAAGAACAAACTTACGCTCTACATCATCATAATTTGTTATTAAGATTAGCCGAAGTCTTTACATTACACTAAATAAGTAACAAATCTAATGTTTAAGGTGATCCCTCGAGGTCTTTGGTTCATGTCTCATAATTAACAATGTAAAGATTTATGGAGTGTTTGGGTAATCTTATTTTTTTGAGCTTAAGAGCATAGGGTGTGGTTGAAGCAACCCATCGTATGCCTATGTGGATAGGCGGTACCAAGGGCAACACCACCCCTCTTCATTTGGTACCGAAAATAACATGATGCATTCGGTAGTTGAATGCCGAGAAGAGAGAGAGAGAGAGAGATGAAAGAGAAAGACAGAAAAGGGGAGATATGGAAGAGTAAAAAGGAGAGAGGGTAGTTTTTAATAAAAAAATTTTGAAACGTGCGAAGCATGAGTAGTACGGGGGTTTAAGCATGGCTGAATCATGTGATGGGTTATGATTATGTGGCGCTAATGTGGCGCGAAGCATGGGTACACCCCATGCTCTAAGATTATTAGCTTGTTAGCTTGTTAGATTGTTAGTGAAAAAAGTGTTTGGATTAACTTATGGCTTATAAGCTAATAAACTCACTTTAAAAAAATGTTTGACTTAGCTTATTATTGTAAAGTGACTAGAAAAGACAAGATTACATTTCAGGAAGAGATGACGTTAGGAAAAGGAAGAAAGATAAGGGTATATATATAAATGTACAAAGATAAACCCATGTAAAGAAAAATAAAAGTTATTTTCACTTGACTTATTAAAAGTGGCTAAAAGATAAACTCATAAGCTTAAGCTAAAAATACCAAATTTTTTATAAGCTCAAAAAATTAAACTAATAAGCTAAAAAACCCATAAATTAAACTAAAACAAATACCCATTTACTAGTAGGTTTAAAGAAAGTATGAGTTATGTTTGCAAATATATATATATATATATATATATATATATATATATATATAAGTAAAAATAAGTTAGATAACATAAGATATTACACTCCGAGACTCTTATGTATTGTGGCCAACAAAGAAAATGGGTTGTCAAGTTTATCACTTCTAAATTCTTTGAATTTTTAATGGTTGACGATGTTTGATATTTTGCTCTGGATCAGGTCTATAATAGAGGATTAATATAATATAGTCAAACAATGCAACCTATGGACATGTTGAATAAATAAATACAAAAACGTGACTTAAATTTAATTTTTAATTCTCACTACCCCAAAAATAATATATTAAAAGTATCAAAAACAAGTCCAGTCTATGTGGTCAACAATTTATCCAAATGAAGAGTTACAAACTTTTTCTGATTTTTCACGTATACATCCTTTAATCGTACTTGTAATTTTATTCATTATGAAAATTGAATCCTTAACTTTAAAAAACATCTAATACAATAATGATTATTTTACAAGTTTAAATTATTTTTCTTTGGATAAGAAAATTATCTAGATAAAGATGTGTGGTCAACAATTTATTCGTGTGACAATTTTTAAATAATAATAGTAACCGTGTTAGGTTTTACTCTTTTTACAACTTTTAATTTGGGGTCCTACTTGCACAATGATAGTAGCGTAGATAGTATTTCAGTGGGTCCTGCCAAAGTTGCCATTATACATATTTAAAACTACTCCATAGCCTATCTACTAACCCAACCCTCTTGTCTCTTCTCACTACCGGCGCAGATGGCAGATCCATCGCACTAGGTTCCGACCTCCGTCGCTCTCCCCCTCCGACACCCTCCTTTCAACCGCCACCGCCACAACCATCGCGCTCTATCTCTCCTCTCACTATTCCTCTCTCACTCTTTTCCTCAAATCAAGCGACCACCCATCTTCTAGTGACCTACTCCTCGTGACTTTTCCAAACTGATTGACTACATCCAATAACTCTTGGACCAACAAAATTTTTATGTGAAGATGAAAGTTTTCAGGTATTTTGTGTCAATCAATTAATGAAAAAAAGAGTGTGTTCTAATCTGTAAAAGAAGGAGATAGTAGAGAGAAAATGATGAAGATTTCCAGCTTCTTTTTTCCCCGACCCTTAATGTTGAGGAAAGAGAATGAGGTGGAGCAACTAAGCTTATCCGGTGAGTCTTCATGGTGCATCATAGCTGCGTAGAGGTGGAGCAGCTAAGCTTTTCGGTGGGTTTATTTGTTATGCAAATATGAAAACTACAATGAAGATGATGATGAAGAATCTTAACCGAGTGCAAAAAGAAAGCAGCAATGGTTAAAAAAGAGGATCGAATGCAAATCTGACAAGAGTCTTGCAACTATGGGTCTCAATTGAGAAACCCACACCCACGACTTACCTTATCAAAAAGTATAAGTCGTGATTAACAACCATGACTTACAACATTATAGTAAGAAATTTAATCCATGTGAATAGCCTGACTTTGTTTCATTGTAAAATCATAACAGATATGCACATTTAATTGAGTTTAGTTTCTGAAAATATATATAATTTATCACGTTTTACTATTATGTGTAATAAACTTTTAAACTTACCATTTTATGTATCTAACCTATTATAACAAGTAAGGCGACGATGTGGCACCAATTTTACTGACGTGGTGAAGCATGTGGCAAGTGACATGTAATTTTTAAAATTAACAACAATTCAAAATAAAAGTAATATTTGTTTTTAATAATAATAATAATAATATGTAAAATCCAAAAGTTTCTTCTTGCAGATCATGACCATCGCAGGTCTTTGACTCCTTGATTTCTTGATATTAAATTGATAACAATGCTTCAAATGATCATGGATCTCGCTTCAAATGATATCTTGATTTTAAATTGATAACAATGCTACCATAATTTATGCTTTTCGGAAAAAATGCTACCATAATTTTGTGATTTTGCGATCTTGAGATTAGAATTTGATTCAAAGGTTCTTCCTTTCCATTTAGGGTTTGAATGGATCTGTATGAACTGATCAATTTTATGAAGATGGATTTTGATTTAGGTCTTCCTTTCCATTTAGGGACTGAACATGGATTTCAACTGTGGCTATGAACAGATCGAGAATTCATCCCTGTTAAATCGAGGATTCATTTTCATCTACTATGTTCTTCAAATTTGGTAAGTTTTCAATCCCGTATATGGTTCATTTTCTATGATTGTTCATAATTATTTGTGAGATCTGTTTTTACGGTTCATAATCGATCATTAATGGTATATTTAATAAATAAATCTTGCCCCAATATCATCATTGTATGAGTTGAGATCTTTTTCCATATGTATATTAGAGGTTCTATATCCATCTATAATATCTTTTAACTTATCCTGCTACTCACAAGATCAAGATAAGTGTCAAAATCAATAAAGGAAGTGAGAAAAAGAATTAGTGGATTACACATGTTATTTTGTGATGAGTATAAAGACAGAATACGAGGAAATAGTAGGAAGGAATATAATTTTCCATTGTGTACTTAAGTGACTTTTTAATGTGTTGTTAATCTTAAATATGATGTTATTTTATGCATTTAGTCAAACAGTTTATGTTTTATTAGTACCATTTTCAATAGATATAAGTAACATATAAGGTAGGAGAGAAGACTTTGCCGTCCCTTACGAACCATGAGACCCAATCCTAAAAGAGACCGCATCTAAGAAAAAACCATTAACCATCTTTGTGAAACGAAAATGAACCTAATTCTGCATACTCTCAATACTTGTAACTGTCTCATAATGTATATTCCAAATTTTAATAAGCTCATAAGCCGGGAGACAAGCTAATTTAAACACCGCAGTTGTTGACTAAGGATCTTTGATGTAATGTTTGAAGTTTAGGTACTATTGGTGGGAAACTTGGTAAACCATAAAGATGGTTTGTGGAATTAACTCCAAAATTAAAAAATAAAATCATCCACGTAAAAATGTTTTGGTTAATATTTCAAATTTGGAAAAGAAAGGTTTGTACTTTTCAAAATATATTTGGATTCTTTTTAAGACACAAAAAGTATTTAAATTCTGAAATCTTTTAAGAAAGTGAATTGTCCCACTTGCAGGTTTTCTATTTGTTCCTAAAATTCCTTATTTAAAGAGTGAAGATATTGCTGTTCATTTAATTATGAACTACATTAGTTAGAACTATAATTCTAAGATGTACATAGACCAAACTAAATTATGAAAGAATTGCATTAGTTTAAATAAATAGAATTTTGTATTTAATTTTAGGAGAAAATAGAACGTAATTAAATTCTACTCCTCATGTATTTTTTTTATTTGATCAAATAAATCTATAAAAAAACTGGACAAATTATGTCAAATGACAAAAATACATTTTATTCGTTTTATTTAAGAACTTCATTATTAAATGGTTCGTGTCAAATAGGTTCAAATCACATGGTTTTGGGTGAATATGAGCCATTATAAAAAAAGTATTAAATAGAAAACTAATTAAGCCTCAAATTATTGTTGTTGGTGGTGTTAGTGGTGGTGATGTTAATGTTATATCTTCCAAAATAGCTTCAGCAACACCGTCATTGCTTGCAATCACCACCACCAGCCATCATTACCGCCATTAACACCAACATAACTGCCCGGTGTAGCCATCCATCACCGTCATCATCACGCTACCCATCATTGATGCCCGCCAATGTCATCTTCTTGGTCGTGGTGGATGCAAATATACAATGATGGTGCCAGCGATAGTGTCAGCGACCAGTGGTTGGTTGTGTTGATGATGGCGTTCGGTGTTACAAAAGTGCCCAAAGTGTGGGCAGCGTCAGCGACCAGTGATTGGTTGTGTTGATGATGGCGTTCGGTGTTACAAAAGCGCCCACAAGTGTGGGCAGTTGAGGCAGGTTGTGTGAAAGGAGGCCCGTGGCATATGCCAAGGTCTTGACATGCCTTTACTTGTTAGAATCCATGTTTTTTAAGGCGTGTTTGAGGTATTGTGCAGTTGTGCCATATGAGCTGAATATATATAGTTATTCATATGGTTTGATATACCAGAAACAAAGAAAAAGATTCATAAAGTACGTTATAAACCTATAATTATGTGTTTATTATATTTGTTTGTATAATTTTATATGCATAATTATATTTGTATACAAAATTACCATCTTAAGTCGTGTCTTGAGAAACGACATGGCCTCGCCATGGTTACTGAAACGCCCCAATTTTTAGAAAAACATAAATAATACCATACTTGAAGTTCTTTAGAAATAAAAGAGTTATTTTACAAATAAACGGAAGCAACAAAACTGTTTTGAACCCTCGGTTCATACAAAAGCCTGAAAGATACTTATTTACATCAAAAGATGCTTTCTCGCTAAACAACTGGGCTTTAAGTTTCAAAACACTGTTTTACTTAAATACATGACAACCGTCAAACTGAAGTTTTGCCCCTAGTCTTTGATAAAACCTGCAAAACATTTTAGAAAATAATATCTGATAAGCTGCGAGAGCTTAGTAAGTAAACTAGACTGCCAATCATATAAACACATGAATATAATCATATGATAAACACCGACAACAATTGATACTAAATCTCTGATTAATTAACTGAGCCACTACTGCCCAAGGCAGTATGCTTTCTGATATCTGATTAATTAACTGAGCCCCAGTACTGTGCAATTTCTGAGCCACAACTGCATAAAGCAGCATGCTTATATTAACTGAGCCTTACTGTACATGGCAGTAAGCTTAACACACATAAACATATATACTGTAATATTACTGTAACACTACTGAACCTTACTACATAGCACCCATATCTGAGTATCCTAACATATCAATAACCTAATACAATAACATACATGTCGTACATATGAATAGTAGTCTAGAAGACTCACCTTATAGTCTGTGATGCTAAGATCTCCAACTGATACTAATTCTGATACAAGGTCAATCACCTCCCTATATATACCATACAACAAAGTATCACTTAAAGCAATCTGATCTGAAACATAGCTTACACGGGCCGTGTACCCCTACACGGGCCGTGTCCCTTAAACACTACACGTCCTGAGCTGGCTACATAGCCAGTGTTGACCACTCATCCTACACGGGCCGTGTACCCCTCCTGCTAACGACCATGTCTTGGCTACATGGCCGGTGTTGCCAACTCACTTACACAGGCCGTGTACCTCATACTCTACACGACCATGTATACCAACATGGCCTTGTGACCGCCTTCTACTCTACACGGGCCGTGTACCATACAGGCCCAGCGACTGTTTGCTGTAACTCCGGCTAAACCACCCACAAAACTCACTTATAATTCATAAAAACGCTTCTGGGATGTTGTCCTACATCCCAAACGACTTATAAACTGAACATATCAACAAAAACAAGCTTACTCCATGATTCACCATTGAATCACTTGAAAAACCCATAAAACTTGAAGAACATGGTCAAGAACTCTTACTTCAAGCTTGTATAGTTGCTAAAATCTATTGTAGGCACTTGTTCTACTGTTCTTGATCAACTAACCGAAGTAATAGCTCTGGACTTGAAAGCAAACATGGGTTTAGTTTCTAGCAAATATGAAGTCTTTGACTTCAAATAGTCAAAGATGGCATTATATATATATATATATATATATATAACTATGGACTAATTGCACAATTAGTCCCTCAACCTTTCCAAGTTCCGTTTTGACGGTTTTAGCCTCTCTAGTTCATAACCACATACTATCACGTATGTCCATTAGTAATTCGTATACCACTTTGTACATTTCTCGCGTTAACTTAATAATAGAATTTCCGGGTGTTACAATTACAAGGCTTGACATTGCCGTCACATCACAGCCTAGAGGTGTAAATGAATCGAATCAAGCTCGAGCTCGACAGGGCTCGAGCTCGGCTCGAAATTTTATGTTAAGCTCGAGCTCAGCTTGATAACTCGACAAACTTTCATACTTAAAGCTTGAGCTCTGCTCAAAGGGGTACATTTAGCTCGAACAAAGCTCGAAACAGTATAAAAAAAATAAATTCAAAATATAATTAAATTGTGAAACTAATGATTTTTTAGTAACTACTTATGATAAATAGTATATATATAAAGTAAATTTTTTTCAATAAGTACTTATTTTTAATATGTTTTAATATTAGCCTATAATATATACATATTACATATATAAATATACATATATTATACACGATTTTAGAAGCTCGATAAGGCTTGAGCTGAGCTTTTAGAAGCTCGAGATCGACTTGTTAAATAATTTGAGCTCGTTTTTTGAGCTCGAGCTCGAGCTCGATAAAGTTCAACTCAAACGAGCCGAGCTCGAGTTACTCGATAAAAGCTTGACTCGTTTACACACGTATGTCGTTTTACGTTATTTAGAACCTTGTAACAACAACACAATTTCATCTAAGCAGTGTATGAATGAGTAAAGATGTAAACAGTTATTCATAATAATTAAAAAAAACTGCTTTCATGAATTTTTTTTGATAAAATAAGTAATTAAAAAGCGAACCACGATTTAATTATTTTACACTAAATTGTCCTCGCTATATCTGTACTAATAAAAAATTATCACTTTACCATCTATCTAAAACATATTATCTTATTATATCATTATTATATTATATTATAATAATCGATGACTTTTTGAACACTTTCAAGGAGAAAATTATTATAATATAACAAAGTATATTAAGTTATCTCATACTAATTAAAGGGTTTATTATCCGAAAGTATATCGAAGTTGTCACTTTTTATTATTGTGTATATCTAACTTTCAAAACTACTATTTAATGTATCAAACTTACAAAATCTACCAGTTAATGTATCAAGAAACCTCCTCTATAGGTTGCAGGTAATTTTTTTTAATTTCAAATCTGGAAAATAGAAGATGAAGATCTTCATTTTCATCCAAAATCATATGAACTCACAACCATGTTGCAGATATCAAAATCATAAGAACAACTAAAGCATAAAATCAAGCAAATCCATTCAAACAGAAGATGATACGATAAAGATTGAAACAGAATCGATAAATAAAAAACCTAAATCGAAAGAACCCTAATCTGCTCATGAATGAATCCTAAATTCGAACAAAACTGCTGGAATCCTTCACTCAGATACAATTGATGGAAATTCAGAACCAAAAACCAAATCGATTGTGTTCTCAAAGAAGCCAGATCTGTTCTTCAAACCAAATTGATTGTGTTCTCGAAGAACCAAAAACCAAATCGATTGTGTTCTCGAAGAATCGATACAAACGCAATCGATTGTGTTCTCGAAGAATCGATACAAATGCAATTGATTGTGTTCTCGTAGAAACCAGATCTGTTCTTCAAACCATGGCACCATCGATCAATGGTGTTCTTGAAGAAATGCAATAGATTAATGAAGGTTGGAAATTAATCAACGGTGTTTTAAAGAAACGAAAATCGATTGAAGAAATGCATGAGCATTAAAGAAACGCAATAGGTTGATGAAGGTTTGAAATCAATCGATGGTGTTTTAAAGAAATGAAATCTGAGATCCATATATGGTGTTCTTGTTATTATTATTATTAAAACAATATTTGTTTAATTTTTAATTTTTTAAAAAAATGACCTGCTAGAATATTGGTAACCTTCTATTGTAGATAACCATACACCAAATGTAAGTTTTTCAAACTTAGATACATCAAATGATAGTTTTTCAAACTTAGATACATCAAATGGTAGTTTTGAAAGTTGGGTATACATAATAGTAAAAGGTGACAATTTCGATATACTTCCGGATACTAAACCCTTAATTAAAAATAGGACAAATTACATGAAAACACAATGAACTTTATCTTAGTTACTATTATATACAAATACAATCAACCTTGTTTTCTTATAATAAATACAACTAACTTTCATAATACTCACATTATATGCAACTTGTTGTATTCTATGAAAGTTATGACAAAGTTCATTGTATACAATGGTAACTAAACAACAGATATATAAAAAAGTTGTTTGCATACAAGGAGAGAATTATGAAAGTTAATTGTATTATATTTAAAATTTTAATATTAGTTTTATACAATAATAACTAAGACAAAGTTTATTACATTTTCATACAATTTACCCTTAAAAAATGCCATCGTATGTTTATACTTTAGAGGAATTTCAAAGCAAATGTTTCTCTTAAGCTATTTATAGCACAATCACTTATTCACTTAAAAACATTTAAAACATTAAAACGGAGCATATGTGCCATTTTTAGTATAGTTATTATTATTATTATTATGGAGATTACTATCTTTGTTTTTTTTAATTTATGTAAATATGCAACTATCTTTGTTATTTCTTTCTAATTTATGTAATATTTTTTAGCCTTTTCTAATTAGGCTATTTAACTATGTATTTTTATTAGATTAATGCAATGATTGATTAGCCATTTTCAATTGCTTAAGGTTGACTCAAATAAAACTATTAAGTTGATAATTTCAACTTATTATTATTTTTTTATTATTTGTATTAATATAAAGCATTACTATAACTACTATTTTTAGGCATAAAAAATTGCTTTTACTCATAAAATATTATTTTTGGTAATTTTTATCTTTTAATTTATTCGACTTTTGCCAAGTAAAACAACATTTATATTTTTAGATGAAAAAAGTATATTGAACAAAAATCATATAAGTCGTGGACCAAACAAATATTTGATAAATCAATTGCTAGTTTTGATCATCTAAGCCCCTCTAACATTTAACTTCTTACGCTCGGGCAAAAAGATAACCAAGTTATTTTTTATTTTACCTCGGTCAAGATTAGTATTTTCGTTTGTAACATGAGATTAAGAAAAAGATTATTTCCAGCTAGATTACGAAAAATGTTTTTTCTTGTATTATACCTTTTAATTTATATTTTTATTGAATAATTTAACGTCTAATTTTTTGAAAGATAGTAACAATCATATAAAAACTTCAAGTAAAATTTAAGATAAAACAATTACCAAGTTAATGATAGTTATAACATAAAAAACTAATTTTTATGTCTAAAAATGATAGTTATAAGAATAATAATAGTTATTATTTATTATATTAATACTAATGATAATAGTATCAATATTAACAACAAATGTTGCTCATACAAAGTTGTAAAAATTGGTACCCTAAGTTTAAAAGTTTACTTATAAAAAATCAAACGTTTTACAAATTAGAAAAAGTTAAAAAGAATGTTACACAAATCGAAAGAATCGCTTGTAAAAGTGAAGATGTTATCGGTATAGTATGTGACAAACAGGTCGCGTTGATTTAATTGAATGAAAATGCTTTAATGACTTGATTAGCAAAAGTTAAAAAATGATGTGTAAATTGAAAGAGGAAGGCAAAGATAGTTTCAAGTTTTATAATTTTTCCTAACTATTATTAACGCAATGCGGCGGCGACAATCAAGAATGATGATAGTAAACACGTGTGGTGACAAGGATAGAGGAGGCATTGATGTTTGTGAATGAAGTCTGAATATTACAATAAATTTGAAATAATTTAAGTAGTATTTTTCTTCAAATTTATGTTATGTGAAAGTTTTTATTTAATAGTGTAGTAATAAACTAATATTGTTTATACACTTATACTTAAAAGCAATATGAGACGGTATAAATAATACTAATATTATATGTTGAACTTAAAGATCATAAGTATTATTTAAAAATTACACCATTTAATGTTAGACAAGAATAGAATATTAGTGAAGCCACAAAACAAATTGAAAGATATGTTTTACAGAAAAATTAATTATAATTCGTTAAAATCAAGACATTAATTTGTTAAATGAGATAAGAAGGTGGAATGTTTAATAAATTTATAGATGAAATTAATGTAAATAAAATTAAGAATAGAGATTTAATTTTAATTAAAAAATTAAGAACTTTTAATTTTTAAAGTAAAAAGAGTGTTATATACTTAATATAGTAGTATAGATAGATGATATGTTATTTAGTGACACGTGGAGCTTGAGAAATGAACATATAAGATTATTCACGCTGATCATGCCTTGACCCTTTTTGTTCGGTGCAAGAAGTTGGCTAAACATAAATCAAATCTTATGAAAGATGCTTGTGTAATAGTGCACATTAAAAGCTTATAAAAGCTCTATAAGTAGTTTTAAAATTTGTTGTTTGTCTTTCAAATAAACGTTTTTATTACTCGCATCTTAAAAATTAAAGTATTAAAAAATCTATCATAAAAAAACTAAGCATTAGATTATAGAATAACAAGATAAATTATCTTACTCCAACCAAACACGTAGTTACAACTTTTTATTTCATTTTCATTTACCTATATGATGTATTTTAGTACGTGTAATGAAAACCGGATGTGTAATCGAGGTAGTTGTCTTACATGTTAGGCCCGTCACAATAACCGAATGACATTACAATAATGTTTTTTTGTTGTTCAAAAAATATATATAGACAATTAGAACAAACTTGTGAGGAAACTTAAAAGGTACCATAAGTTTCTCGTTAATTCAAATGATTTGTTTTCAATATAATTTTTTAAGAAGTAGCAAAAAAACCAAGATCTATCACGGTTCCTAGTTTAACCAGTCTGGCTTTCAACATTGTAACATTTTCATTTTATTCAAGTTTGGTATCTCCTCGTTGTATACTTGTATTATTAGAATATTCGTCACAATTCTAAAACATGTATTATTAGATTAAGAGGTCATGTACAAGTAGTCTTTGTGAGATGATTTATGTTGCTACTACAATTTCTGCTATATTTTGGCATTTCTTAGCTACTTATAATGTTTAGAAAATTTGTTGTCATATAGACATTAGTTGTTCACAACATAGATACTAACATTTATCATGGAAAGTATGAGAATTTGATAGTACAATGAAACCTAATCACAAAGAAACCAATGTAGATAATACTGGAAAGGGTTTTAGATTAGGGTTTTGACTGCTGTCAGAATGTATATAAATGATGAACTACCAATTGCCGGTTACAAAGTGAAGATATATGGGTGATTATGGCTCTTGTTTTAATTCGTTGAGTGGGTCATGGTCTTTGTTGTACGTATTATGCAACTATAATGTGACTATACTTTGTTTGAAGAATCTAATATGAAGGTGGAAACTTTAAGTTAAAAAAAGAAGTATTACCCATCACACCTTTTATTAGGACCTAATCACACATGGCTGCACAAGGATTAGACATTACAACTTGTATTAGGACTATTTATTAGTAATATGATTACAAAGTATAAATAAGGATTTAAAATGCTCAATATATTATTTAGTCTTAATGCTAAAGTTACTTATAGGATATTTCATGCTTAATAAACAGCATGTAGATGTACTAGTAGAAGAGTCAAGGATTTAGTTAAAAAAATTTGTATCAATTGACAACCTTTAATGAATCTACAAATAATAAAAATGACAGAGAAGAATTCTAGAATCTAAAACAACTAAAACCCACAAACCATAATAGTTGAAGAAATAAAACAAGAAACAAAAAATAATATGTTGTTTGTTTAATCAAAATAATTTTCGTATTCTTAAAACCGGTTTTCAGGATATGAAAAATAAATCTTAGCTTGGAGACTAGTACATCCTAGTTCTGGAACATCCCTGTAAGTAAACGGATAAACGAAGATGGACCCCGTCTATGCTACTTAGGGGAATCGAGCCTTTGACTCAGATGTAAGCAACCTAAGGCCCTAACCTTGTGATTATTTCCAAAACTACCCCATACCAACATAAGGATTCACCTAATAAGATTTGAACATCTTAACTTTTGTAAAAATCAGAACGTTAACGGTACGTTACTTTAAAGTTTAAAGTTTGTCCAATATACACATACAAGTGATAAAGTACTTATGATCAACTCTTTGTAACTATTAATAACCATTGTTTGATATTAATTGAGTTTGAATTTTATCGATAATTTTTATGTCTTTCTCACAAGACATTTAATTATAAATAGTCACATTTTACCAACTAAACATTATATTATTTATGGCGATGTTTATAATAATGTGAAGTTGAGTGGTCCCTTGCAGTGCGTCCATAGTCACCATCATGGGGAAATGTGAAAAACTTTCCAAGTAGTGGAAGATTTGGCAAATTGACGTGTTATGAGGGACCTACATGCAAAATATAATTCTTAAACTAAGTCTTCTTAAGCAATATATAATCTTTTCATTTTATTCCATTATCTCATCTAAATTTTGTAGTTTGTCTCATGTTTTAACACGCGCTTTGTTTTATTGTCTCAATTATTATTATTATTATTATTACTATTTCTAATATAAACCTATAAGTTATGTAATTAATTAACTATTAATTTTTATTCAGCTTTTAAAAATTATAGTATTCTACTCACATACAATTTTACTGTTATTTTCGTTGTATATGAATAGAATAATATAATATTTGTCCTAACTAAAGATTATTAGCTAATTATTTAGGAGACTTGTATGTTAACACACTATAAATTATTGAGACAATAAAATAAAGGACATGTTAAATCGTGGGATAAGTTAAGAAATTCAAATGGAAAATGGAAATAGAATATTATATTTTTATGAGCCAAATAAAAATAAATAAATGAATGATCGTGTAATACAGGTTGATTTAAAAAATAATAAATATTCTACATTATTAAAAAATAGTAAATAATTATAAAACGTGAAAAAACAAGAATTCAAAAAATGGTGATAAATGGCGTCAACATCAAAACCAAGTGACCAACGATGGAAGCGTTGACGTGAAGGCGCAGAAGTGATGGTAGAAATGTGATATATATATATATATATATATTATAATACGAAAAGACATTATTGTTTTCTTATGAAAGTCATCGATCATTATCGTTACAATTATAAGCAATAAGGTCGAATATTTATAAGTTATATTTAAAAAAGTTTAAAATTATATAAAATATTTTAAAATGATAAAACTAATAATTTGGTTAAATATGATATTTTAAAATATATTATAAGGGGTAAATATGATATTTAAAAATTAGGATAGGAAAATATATTATTTTAAAGTTTAAGAAGGGAGTATATGAAATTATCTATAAAATTTTTAAATTAAGTTATAGAACTTTGTATTTTAAAAATCAAAATCAAATTGAATTTTTAATTTAAATTAATGGCTAATATTTAATTTTATCAAACTAAACGATTAAGACCGTCTAATATCAAAATAGTCTTTTATTTATATTTAGAGATATGTTTCATAAATATTATAACATTCTATTCACATTCACTTTTTATTTACCAATCTATCTCTCGTCCTCGCGATTTATTGGCACTTCATTATCGGTGACAGCCCAATGCCGGTGACATCAGCCACCCTCGAAGGCCTTAATCATATCGTTGTAATAAACTATCATCGCCAAGGAGGGCCACACGCTGTCAACGCCTTCACCGCTAGACAAACTGCCACCCCTACCAATCCTAGTCTCCGGTTGCCGCTATGAGTTCCCCCCATATCCGGTCGGCGACTATGACTTTGTTTGATCGTTGATTTGCACAATTGGAAGACAATGAAGAGTAGATTCTAACCTCCTATTTGTTAGCGATTTTTATTAATCTTCTCCAAATAAAGTTCGTCTACAAGTTGTAAGTTCATATTCAAACTCTATAAGTTATAAACTTTGATTCCGGTTAATGTTAGGGCCTACGAGTAATCAGTAATATATCTGGCCGACACCATCCAAATCAATCCCTGCAATTCAAAACTGAAAATTCAAGTTTTATAAGTTTGGATTATAGTAGTATGTAATATTCCAAGGTTTTTGATTTTCATGTTTAGGTTGTAGTAAGGAATACTTCGTTTTTGGACACAAATTGCAATGGTTGTGATTTTGTAAACTTGAAAATGCTTTTTGGTTGGTAAAACGACAACGCATTTTAGTATGTTGGAATATTCGTTTGTTGAAAATAAAATACATTTTTTGGTTATACATTTTTAGTAAATATAGTTTAATTGGTATGACTTTTTTATTTTTCAAAATGCATTTTGGTTGAAAATATAATAGTATGATATCTGGTAATGTATTTTTGGTATATTTTTTATTTGGTGTAAAATAGCAGTGTGTGACGTGTCAATGCTTTTTTGATTTTCCAATATTGCAATTGACAAGAATGTCATGCATTTTAGTTTGTTTAATGCAGTTTAACATATTTTATGTATTCAAGTAGACATTTTCAATTATTTATACTTCTACTACTTCTTCAGGCTATTTTTCCTTTTAACTTTGTATACACTTGTACATTAGAAAATATACATGTATTTCAAAAAAAAAAAATCTTTAAAGATATATTGAGTTCGGTCTCAAATTAAAGAGTATGAGAATCTGATTATGGTGATATACTTTCTTCAATAAAATTCTGGAACATGATTAATTGAATTTTTTTTTTGGTGGGGGTGGAGGGGGGGTTGGTGGTTTAAAAAACATTATGAAATTTGGAAGAAAATAGTGAAATGCATGTGTATGAATTTAAAATATCTGAATTCATTTTTACATTTTTAAACATACCAATAAACTAGTGATAGTACTCTTATTAGGGCTATTTTGTGATATTTCATATTTGGTTGGGTGTCACATGGGTTTATAAAGGCTATAATCACTAAGAAATGATGTGCACCACATCCTACCAAACTTTGCTCCCTTAGCTAATACTTTCGGGACAAAATAATCCAAAGTCAAAATTAAAGTACACATGTTAATGAATATAGTACAAATAATAAAAACTATCTCATTTTATTCCCAATAAAATAAAATCAATGATAGATTCAAAGTGGATATTATGGTAACAAATAAGCTTCCTGTTTAGAATATAAAAAACATTTATTTATTATTTTTTTTATTTTTATTTTTTACATTTATGATATGTAAGAATTAGGGGTGAGCAGAATAAACAAAAAAAAAATTAATATAGCAATCGACGGTTTTGCTTTTTAAAATTTCAAAAACTGACTTTATCGGTTTGGTTTTAGTTTTTACAATTTCAAAAACCGAACTGAATCGTTCCAAGGGGCAATATTGTAAATATACGTGTCCAAAAATAAATACTCTATGACTTTCCCATTTACATAGCCACCCCGTTTACATTATGATTCAACCAAAGAGGTCTCACACTAATTCAGATCCCCTTCGCAGTTGCAGCTTTATTTGATCGCCGGACTACTCGATTGAGTTTGCCTGTATTACTTCATTTCGAGTGAACGAGTTATTTCTTCTCGATTTTATCCATTTTCACTTAAAATAGAAATCAATTTCTAGTTGTTTATCTCGATTCTAGTTTTTTTGAGTTGTATATAGTTCGTCTGGATGGTTGTTCATCTCAATTTTCAGTTTTGCTAATATGTTATTTATCGATTTGCTATGAGTTTTCATTTGCTTCAACTTTTGCTTTAAAGTTTAAACTTATGACAGACATTTTGCTTGTACCAATTGTAATATATATAGCTTGAATTAGATGGCACACATCTTGATGTTTTTAATATAGGTTCAATCCTGTTTAATTTCATAGTTTTACAATGATTGTTGTATGGCTTCAAATTTTGATGGTTAAAACATATAAGCTGTAAAGCCGAACCAAAAACCGAAAACCAAATCAAAAACCGACTTCAAAACTAAAAACCAAACGGTTTTGGTTTTTCAAAAACTAAAATTTTCGGTTTGATTTCGGTTTTATGCCAAAACCGAACGATACTCACCCCTAGTAAAAATTAAGATAATATCAAGTAATAATGTATTAAAAAGTAAATAATTTCTCTAAATAAAAATGTAATTATTTTTACGTCAAAATTTTAATTTAGCAACTTTTTTATAATTCTTTTAATAAAATTTGGAGCCTCGGAGGTTATTTCTTTGGATTTTACATATGAATACTTCCAGTGAAATACTAAAAACGTCTCAATATGACAAGATGCATATGACAAAATGCACAATTAAAGGTGATTTTCGAAACAATTATTGAAGACAATACGAGCGAGCTAGCCAGGAACAATACAAGGTATCACTTTATTTAAAGATAAAGAAAAAGAAGCCAGACGACATCATATCGATCTTCAACACGTACTTCAAATCACCTACGTAAATGCATGTAAACCAACTTTTCTAAACCAAACTCTTATCGTCTTTATTTGATGTATTTTTTCTCTCCTAAAGCATATGAAGTCCCATGAAATTCCTACGTATAGTATTCATGAATCCTGATGATTAAAGATTTAGAAAACACGCTCTAATAACTGTCATGACGACTGTTATATCGGCATTACTAGCCTATGATTACATCCACATCACTCACTGGACCCACGCAAAATTAATTTTCTACTATCTCATTGGTTGGAAAAAAAGAAATCAAAATGTCGTCATGGACGTCACACTAACAATGAGCAACACGAATGACGCTCCTATGAACCTTACGGAGTAGTTAACGAATCCGACAAGCATAATGATTGTGAATAACAAACACAAAGACGAGTCATTCCATGTCCTCTTAAAGTCGAGTAAGAAATAACTTTGGTCTATAGTAAATCACATCTACGATTGGAGTGGGTTGATTTAACCCAATTTCTCATTTGTTAAAAACAAGCACGTAATCATATCCCACACAAACTCAAATAAAAAAATGAAAGATAAAACAAATAAGTTTAATTTATTTAGACGAGCATTATTTAAAATTATGATATTGTTGGAATCCTAACATTATCAACTATGTCTAAAATAGAAAGAAAAAGGCATAGGGATTAACATAATTCTACATAAATGGCAAATTATGATGTTATGCGCTAAAGGATCCAAACAAAAATAAACGCTTTCCACATTATGCATTACTAAAATTAGAAAGTAATGGGATAAGGTTTTTGTGCCTTATATTTTTGCACACAAATGGGAATACTTTACCACACTCTTCAACCCTCCTTTGTACCATTTTGTATATAATATATAGGTCATCAATTATTAGTCCCACCTAAAAATATATATAATTAAGTGCAAGTTAAATAAGTTAGGTCAAATTTAATCAATTAGTGTAAGATTGTAACAACTCTTGTATGTTGAGAGACTTGAAGTCTTAACTAACGATTGATTAAATTTGACCTAACTTATTTAAAAACATATTTAAACCAACTAATTACATATATGCGATTGAACTAGTGAAGGTGCAATTGAACTGGTGAAGATGTCATCGTCATGAACACAGACTTAGGAGCATTGATTGCAAAACAAGACAACCAAATCATCCCAATAAGGTAAGACCCGCGTACCTTAAATTGCGATTGAAACACACAGGACAACGGCGGTGATTTCGAACAGAGAAAGGCGGGGCGGCAGTGGCCGGTGTGATGGCGGTGGCACTATGAGAGGAAGGGCCGCACTCATAAACTTTTCCTTAATTGGTGCAATAATCAAACTTTCCTTATTACTTCTTTCTTTGCTTCATCTCTCAAAATTTCAACTTTCACCTAATTAACCACGATTAAGGAAAATAAAATCTCATGTAAGATTAGTCAAGTTACGAAAACACGCAAACATGTATAGACTTTTCATGCAAGATTAGTCAAGTTGACCTCAATTTCCTTTGCATTGCTTCAATCTTGTAATTAAGCCTGTGTTGACCATTGCTGAAATTGTCAAAATCATCCTCAATTTCCTGCTTCCCGCTGCTTTGAACACTTTTCAACTAGCTGACTCCATAACCAAAGCTTATAGATATATAGTCCCATCTCTCCTCCATGTCTTCTCTATCAACAAAACTTAACTTTCAACTTTCAACAATGTCTTCCTTCACCGCCACATCGACCGTCGACAGTCGGCAAAAATTGTACCGTCAGACGTACAGAATCCTAAACACCAATTTCCTCCACTTTATCACCATCGCTCTCCTTTTCATCCCTTACAACTTCTTCGCCTCTGCCGCCGTTCAATTCTACTTATCTTTCTCTTCCGGCGATGTCAACACCAATTTTGAGCCGGCCAACCTTCTCCTCGTGAAAACCGTAGTGGCCTCTTCTCAAGACATGCTCACCGTCAAAACTCTAATTTCAGTCCTCGCCGTAGCCTTCTTTGTCATCTTCCCCGCCATTGCTGGAATAGCTTTGATCACCTACAGCACATACCAGGCCATTTACCGTAGACCTCTCACCTTCTCCTCAGCCTTCAAATCGCTCTCGCATTCATACATACCTCTTCTTTCCACCGTCGTCGCGGGATCAGTAAAATTAATCACCATCTCCGTGTTACTTACACTTTCCCCTATCACCTTGGTCGAAGCTATTAAAGCGTTAGGGTTTCATTTCGATCTAACCCTGTTTTTAATCTTCATAAACACGCTCGTTTCATGTATTCTACCACTTATTATATTCTTCTACATAGCAATTTGGGGATCGGCGGCAGCAATAGCAGTTTTGGAATCAAATTCAGGATTCGAGGCTCTACGACAAAGCAAAAATCAATTAGCTGAGTTTCGATCCCATTCATATTCCATATTATATGTCACGTGTTTTGTAGTGGGTTCATCGATGGCATATGTTGCTACATCCCAGAGTATCGAATCCACAAGAAACTGGATCTCGATTTTGCTAGTCGGTGTTGTGAATTTGCAGTCATCGTTGATGATTTTGCTATATGCGGTGGCGAACACGGTGTTGTATGTGCAATGCAAGGTAGCACGTGGTGAAGAGATTGAAAAGATGAGGGTGGAAGGTAAAGTCTCAGGCGAGTATGTTAGGCTGGTTGTGAATGAAGAAGACGATGACGCTTCCCGTGAACTGGCTAAGGAGGAGGCTACCGGAGGTTTTACTTATCTTTCGTGTTTCTTATGTGTGGTTTTGGTAATTTTAATAGTTTTAGGCCCCGTTTTCTGCTCAAAATGTTTTTAATTAAAGGAATTATAATTTTCATAGAGAATGTGAATTTGTAAATAAAATACCTCTGTTTGTTTGATGATTTTATTAAAGAAATTGGAATATAATGAATGTATTACTAGTAAATTGATGAGATTATCCTTCTATACAAACTCAAATCAAGAACATAGATTAAATCCTAAATTACATAAATCTAAGTTTTACAAACAACAAATCCAAGTTGAATCCAAACCCACAAATTAAATCTATAAACCCATATTGAATAAAAAATATATAGAAATTTTTTTTGAAAAACAATAAGAGATGTTGGTGAACAATGGATTCTTATCTGGACTTCATGGGCAGAAATCAAAACCAAATTTACTTAGAACAAGTTCAATTTCAATACAAAACGCAAATTAAATCTATAAACCCATATTGAATCCAAAACTATAGGAAAATTTTATAAAAAGGGCAAGAACAAATGTTGGTGACAATGGGTGAACATTGACCTTACTCGATTAACACTTGAACGATGAATAACTTGATACACATTTGAACATTAAACACCCGATGAATGCTTGAACACTATCCAACTAAACACCCTCTTAATTAGGGCAGGGGCGGACACAGGATTTTTGATGACCGGTGGCATCATATAATGACAAAAAAATTTGATGACCGGTCATCAAAAATGCTTGTGGCATGAGCCGTTAGATTTGATAACAAGGGCGGACATATGCTTGGTCTGACAGTGGCATGAGCCGTTAGATTTGATGGCATCAAAAAATTACTTGTGGCACCCAAAAATTTGATTGGTGGCACCCGCTTGAAAAAATTAAAAATTTCCACTTCGTCTGCAAAATTGACTAGTGGCTCATGCCACTGCCAGACCAAGCATATGTCCGCCCTTGTCTTAGGGTATGTTTGGCGGAATTAATTGGAGTTGGAGCTATGAATCATGTATAAAAATGTTTGGTAAAGTAGTTATGGTGGGAGCTAAAAAATTTAGATTCTAAGAATTAGTAGTTTATTTATGCACAAATAGATCAAATATGTGACATAACTGGTAAAAATGAAGTGATAACATAACATGATTATAATAAATTATTGACGAAGTGCAATCCGTTTTGAAGCGGTAATATCATTATGAATCCGCTTCATTTCATTAGATGTTCATTTGAGCATATCTTCATTATTTGAGTCGCCATTACGAATATCTCAAACTTCATCGCATTATATGTCATCCAGATGTTGATCTAGAGTAGTGAACAATACGCCTTCTTTAGAAAACTATGGATGTAGTTATACAAAACGAATGATATCAAGTGCTAGACCATTGGAACATTTGGCTCTACTTGTTATTGCCTGTAGAACATCATGAAATGCTCTACTAATAGTCTTTTCCGATGGTTGAAAACACTTCTAACATCCCTATTTGATACCCCACACAATAGAACATATAAATACCCCCAACTTCTATAAAGTCGTCATTCGATCACCATACTTCAAACCATATTTTGATTCTAATTCATCACATAATTCCATGACTATATTTGGATGCATTATAAACACATTAACACACTAACGAGATTGCCATTCAAAACCTCATGTGTCCATGATATTCTTGTTTGAACTCATGCCATTTGCGGTTTCTTGTACATATAAGTATAATAGTAGTTGACACTTCATAGCTGCAACACTTTTAAAACGTGAAGTTATTAACAAATGTAAACAATACATCTTTATTCTCTTTTTTCTTTTTTAAATATTCATAATTATTTTTTTCATCTACAAAAATGCATAATTAATTAAAAGGAAAAAGCATCCACTAACATCTAAAAAAGAAAACGACATAGTTACTTGTACAAAGCAAAGTTTGTTCATGTTTAGTGATTACTAATAATAAAATAAGACTCTAGTTTGCATGCTTTTGCTTATACTTGAGTCAAGTCAATGCTATTGTCACCTCGCAAATTCAAAAGCACTTTTCATTTTAAAAAATATTTAAATAAAGTTTACAATGAATACACCTCTTTCAAAGTGTGAGAATTCTTTTATAAGCTATCTATAAATGAGTACGTTTATTTGAGGGTTTAGATATAAATAGTAAGAGAAATCAAAAAGCTTTTGGCCTAACAGTCTCAGAATATGATTAAAGTGTCTTTCCCTTTTAAAGGTTTAGGATTCTAGTTCTGCTGTGGACATAATGTAGTTTAGTTGGCTTGTGTATTTCCCTTTTAATCACCTACAACACATACCATGCCATTTACTGTATACCCCTCACCTTCTCCTCCACCTTCAAGTCGCTCTCACATTCATACATACCTCTTCTATCCACGATCTTTGCCGGATCAGTAAAACTAATCACCATCTCCTTATTACTTGCACTTTTCCTCATCGTCATCAACGAAGCTATTAAAGCTTTACAATTAAATTTTGATCTAACACTGTTTTTAGTTTTCATAAACACACTCGTTTCGTTTGTTCTACCACTTACTATAATCTTCTTCGTAGTAATTTGGGGATCGGCAGCAACAATCACTGTTTTGGAATCAAAATGAGGATTCCTGGCTTTGTAACAAAGTGAAAATCAATCGGCTGAGTTTCAATCCCATTCGTTTTCTGTAGTATTTATCACAAGCTATGCATCAATGGCATGTATTAGCTTATTCGTAGTAAAATGATGCATGTAAATAAAGGTTTTATGTGGTTTTGAAAAGTTTATTGATGGTGTGTATTGCATGAATAGAAACATGTGTGTCATGGGCATGTCCATCCAAACTAATTGATATAGAAGTAAAACGCGTATCAAAATCCCAAGTTGTCATTACGTTGAACGTAAGTACACGTGCGTCATGCTCATGTCCCTCCATCCAACGGGATTAGTTTTGTCTTTGAGATGCAAGCCCCTATGTATGTGTATTTCATTGATACATTCGGTGCAATCCTAAACGCATTTAAAAAAAATTAAGTGATTACAATATAATATTGCTTATTCTCATTCAAAAAGTAAAAAGAACATAATGATTTAATACCCTGAAGTACGACATATATCTTTTATCATTCATGTTTGCGGTGTTATGAATCAAAAGCTTAAATCTTCCAGGTTTATAATTTAACATACTAGACCATATAAATGTTTGGCTCTACTTGTTATCGCTTTTAGAACTTAATAAAATTCTTTGCTAATAGTCTCTCTCGATCATTAAAACACTCCCCGACATTCATATTAGATACCCTCGACGTAAAAGTACATACAAATACCCCAAAACTCCTCTAAAGCCGACATATATCACTAGACTTCGAACCGCATTTTGTAACTAATTTACCACGTTATTTCATGAATATTTCTAAATGCATTCACACATAGAATGAGACTCTCATTCAAAACCTCATGTATCCATGTCTTTCCTGTTTAAACTACCATCATGCACAACTCTTTGTACATATTATGGGTATAATAGTAAATGGCAGCTATAGGATTTTTAGAACATGAAGTAATCAATGAATGTAAACAATTAATACATATATCAACGCATAACTAATTAAAACACAAAAACATTAATTAACAAGTCAAAATATTTTAATACACAATCAAACCATTAAATCCATCAATACGTTACATCTAAAGAAGAAAATGACATAGTTACTCGGACAAAAGAAACTCTATGCATATCGATTAATTATTTGATGTTTTGAATGATTTTGCTGATACTCTACCCAAGCAAATCTACCATCATCATCTTGTAAATTTAAAAACACTTTTCTCTTTAGGGAGTCTTCAAATAAAGTTTATAATGAATACAATTCTTTTAAAGTGTGAGATACCTTTGGAAATATTCATTTTCAAAATCATTCTTTGTTAATAATCATTAGAATGATAATGGTCAATAAGTTTTATTAATTTTCTTTACCATATACCAAGGTTATAAATAACCTAAGACACAATGTGTTAGCATGGTTAATCTCAAGCTTTAGAAGTCATGATAACACTATGACTATTTACGAAACGTGATTTAAGACAACAATGTATATATAAAGAGTTAGTTACATAAATGGTTTATCTGGTTGTTACTGAATTTCACTTTTAGTCATTTATAGTAACTGATGTTAACATTGACCATTAGTCAAAGGATTTTTTGGTCAATTTTCTTTTTATCCTTATTACCAAACATATATTACCTATTAACCTTATTTCCAAACAACCGTTTCTTTTAACCTTCTTTATAAACAAAATTTTCTGTATATTTATTTCCAAACTCCCCCACATCTCATTATCTGTCCATCCCCTTATGGCCTTATCTCTCTAACCTATCTAAACTCTAAACTTCTCTCCCTCAATTCTCTCCGCACTTGGCGGCGGCAACCATGCCCACTCTCTTTCTCGCTAGATACCGCTACCATCACAACCCCCTTCTGTCTTCAAAATCGCCGGCCACCACCACCACCCTTTATTCTTTCTTTAAGACAGTCGGTAGCCACCACCATAACCCCCTTTTGTCTTTAAGACTACCGGCCACCACCACTGCGCGACCACACCGTCACCGCCCCTTATTCTCTCTTCAAGTAGCCGGCTACCACCCCCTTATTCTCTCATTAAGACCGTCGGCCACCACCCTTTTCTTTTACCTACAAGACTGCCGCCCACCTTGTTTTAGATTTGAGTCTTTGACGAGTTTCATTTATGTAACATACTAGCATAGTTCTTCTTCTTCTCCTCCTTTTTCTTTTCTTTTTTATTTGTGGATCTGTTTGTAGAACCAATGTGTGGGTGTTGAGTTTGTTTCAGATCCGAGTCTGTAGGTGTGTGTGAGGGTGTTAAGTTTGTTCAAGATCCGAGTGTTTAAGTGCGTGTAGGAATGGAGTGTCCAACAAGTGTAGATATGTGTTCTTGAATATGTTTTATTTTATTCTTGCAGATTCAAGTTTGTTCCAAATCCGAGTTTGTTCTACGTTATTGATGAATTTCTGTCATTTTTGTTATGTTTATCATCGTAGCAATTCCAAAATTTGTTTGGCATCCTTGACTAAACTCTAGCTAAAATCCTAATTTCAAAGTTTTAGTTACAAATTGCATCTAGGTGATAAAATTGACATTTAAGGAATAATTAAAATTTTATGAACAGTCAACATAAAGATGAAAGTATTACATAACATTATTGATAATTAATTAATTATTAGTTACTTTGATTAAAGGTTAATTAATTATTAATTTTGAAAAAAGGTAGAAAGATATTAAAAATTGTTTGGTTACAAGGATAAATAAAAAAATGATCAAATTACCTTTTGACTAACAGTTAAATATAACTGATGTTAGCCTAAGAGACCAAACAGAGTGATAACTACAGTGACTATTTTTATAATTTTTAAAATTAAAGAACCAAAAGTGAAAATTAGTAATAACCACATGGATCATTTTTGTAATTAACTCATACATAAATTATAATTACATATACATAGTTATACACACAAAACATAAAAAAGCACGTAATACAACTATAACGCAATTCATAATTATTATTCTTTTTTTTGTAAATTTTAAGATTTTTTTAATTAAATGACTATATATTTGGTTCACTAGACTAGTATCTTTAGGTGGTGTTTGAATTTGACTTAATAAACTTAACGAGAAAAAACTTATTTTGATAAGTTATAATAATATTATTTATTTTTTACTTAATCTATAAAGATGAGTTAACATAATAAATTATAAGTATAATAAATTTCAAATTAAATTTCAAATTTTATTATTTTTTTTAATTCGGACAGTTCATTTAACATATAAAATAAACAAGAATATTAATTATCTCATATAGATCTTATTTATCTAGACAGACATCTTATCTAACAACAATTAACAAATTGACAATACTTAATAAAAAAGAAAAACAGCTATAACCTTAATAAACTTAACAGACAAAAGACGAACTTAATTAGGACTTTAAAGGCTTGCAACCAAGTATATACTTTTTCGTAACGGCACGACTAAACACCAAACCTCGACGGTGAATTGACAAAGCTGTTTACTTGGAGGGTTTAGGAATATAACAAACAGTGTTGTAATAAAAAGTCAAAAACGAGGGTTTTCTTTGGTTCTCCGAACAGTCAGCACACCTCTATCCCTAAATCGCCTCCCCTCTACGCAGCCTTCACCGTCGACTCCTCCACCGAGGCCGACAACGAAGAAGGTTCTCTGACACGACTTCTTTCAGTTCCATTTTTCTTCTCGTTCGGTAGTCTACACACAGGTAATGACTTCTTCGACTTCGATTTCATTTCTACTTGCAACTTTTATGCTTCTTTTGTCAAGTTGATGGTCGCTCTGTCCTTTTGGTGTTCGATTTTACTACACTCCTACATCATAGTTTTGTTCCATATGAGATATGAATCCTTAAAATACGTGTTAATCCTTGAAGTCAGGGACACACTAATATAAGGAATATATGTTAACCTAAAGAGTTCAACCGATTGGATGCAATTATTCTCTTCTTCTTATAGCTTTTAACGGAAATCTATAATTTGGAACGATTTTACTTTACTCGGGAGATATGCTCTTTTTTAACCAACAAATGTTATGAATTGCAAGAGAAACTATCAATGACCTCTGTTGCTTGTAATATGAAGCACAACTAGCCCCATTGTATATTTGAAATGTAAGAAGATGAATGCAATTTAACGCCTTCTTGCATAATTTTATGACAGAGAAAATTTTGAAAGGAGGGAGCATTAACTAAAAGAAATCGACTTATTGATGTTACTTCTTTTGTTTTTGTAAATTGTAAGTGGACAATTGGTCACAAATGTAAATATTTGTTTGCAAGTTTTTGATAACTAGGTGAGTAAGTTTATGATGTTGGAACCACGTTTCTGTGTTAACCTACAGTTAATATAAATCGGTTCTATCTTTTGTCATTTTCGCAAATGTGTTGTTGATAGTCATTGATGCTTATATCCATGGATTCCATCTTTCGTGATTGGTGTTGAAATCTACTTGTGTTTGATATAAACTTATTGTGTTTGTATCAGAAGAAAGACTTGAACAAAAAATTGTTCTATTTGTGTTATAGACTAATTTTCTTTGTTCAATTTGTGTATTTTATAAGCAGAGATAAACTTGAAATTTTGTGATTTCATTAGTAACTCTACTGTTTGTTTGTTGGGATCTTTGTTCGTGGCTAAACTGATTTGTGAACATTTATTCATTAGAGAGATGTAAGAATATCGGCTTGTTAACATAACACCCTCCTGAACTTCACTAGAATTTAGCATGTTCTTACTTAGTTGTATCATACCATCATTACTTGATTTTTGTTATGTTAGTTGACTTTTTCGCGTTATGTATTTCAAAAGCTTGGCTTTTCATTGCAGCTGAAAGTCAAAGACATGGCTGGTGGGAAGGGAGACAAGCCTGTTAATACCAACAAATCTCCTGCTGTTGCCAAGTCCAGTAGTGAGTGTTTGAGCTCCGCTTAATTTATCACTCACACACAGAACAAATGGTACAATGTCATGTGAATTTGCTTGGTTTAGGCAATTGGATAGACGATAGAGATACGTGAGTTTTTTGTGTTTGCTTCAAAATTTATGAAAATCCTCCTACCTTTGTTTAAAATTTTGAAAGTTAAAGTTTATCTCTTTCAGTTTAGATTTTGTGACATTATGGATGTTAGTTGTTTGTTTAATTTTCTCAATAGTAGATGCATAATAACTACTGTTAGTCTGTTGCTTGACTTGGGAAAGACGGTGTATGATGATGATGGCAGTTTGATAATTTGATGTGATACCAAATAATTTAATTTTTGACTTCAAGATTGGTGCCAAATTGTGAAAATTTTAGGAAAAACCTTATACATTGATTTTTATAAAAAGAAACTGTCAAATGGTTCAATTCCATTTTTGATTAATAGGATCAGATTTTTTGCTTTTTAATGGTGGACTATGTTTGATCTCAAAAGCAACTTATAGCTCATCTATTCTTGTGGGTCCTAGGCACATGCTTCAATGTTATATATAAAAGCATACGCATTTATCTACATTCTGTATGTAATTCTGCCATAAACATTCTGATTGCAGAGGGAAGGAAAAAGGAGACTGGTCTTGGTCTTACTAATACTAAAGATGGCAACTTTGGGGAATGGTATTCTGAGGTACACGCTGTAATTTTAATTTGAAAACTTGGATGGCTGAACGTTTTAAGGTCACATGCAATCTTATTTGATTTAGCACCATTAGATTAAGAGCCTTCAAGAAAAAATCTTGAGATATTTTTTTTATATGGTCAATGTAGAGGGGTGATCACTAATGCTTAAATGATGACAAGTTTTACTTCTGAAAAGAAAAGGCATTCCCTTGTGGTTGGACAGCATAACTTTGGACTCTCGCTGTGATACAAAATGCATGTGTTTTAGTCCATTCTACAATGAGTGATGCTATATTTTTATTATATTTAACTCTTTTTTTTGGCTCCTATAGGTTGTTACAAATGGTGAAATGATAGAATATTATGAAATATCTGGCTGTTACATTCTCCGGCCATGGTCAATGGCCATTTGGGAGATAATGCAAGTAAGCATGGAACTTTAAGTTAAATCAAATCTTTGTTCTCACACTTTCCTTGCTCTTCTGTTATTTCACTTTTTCTGTCACCGTATTTAATAGACTGTTTCTGACATCTTTATGCAGAACTTTTTTGATCCAGAAATTAAGAAGATGAAGATTAAAACTTGCTACTTCCCGCTTTTTGTGTCCAATAATGTTTTGCAAAAAGAGAAGGATCACATAGAGGGTTTTGCTCCTGAGGTATAGTTTGTTAACTTCGTATTCATGTGCGTGGTTGTGTTTTTGAAAAAATATAATCTCCGATATTTGAGTTTTCAGGTTGCTTGGGTCACGAGATCAGGTGACTCTGATTTGGAGGTTCCTATTGCCATTCGTCCAACCAGTGAAACTGTCATGTATCCTTATTATTCTAAGTGGATCAGGGGACACCGTGACTTGCCCTTAAAACTTAATCAATGGTGCAATGTCGTTCGATGGGAGTTCAGCAATCCTACTCCATTTATCAGGTGCGATTTTTGTGCCTTTTTACTTATTCCAGTTATCATTGGTCACATCCCTACTTATATTGCATCCACATGATTTATTATTATGCTCAATATTTAATTTCGGTCTCAATCAACTATTGAAATGCTAAACCTCCCACTATATTAGGAGCCGTGAGTTTCTTTGGCAAGAAGGGCACACTGCTTTTGCAACAAAGGAGGAGGCAGACACGGAGGTATAAAATCAAGGTTTAAAACACGCACGTAATGTTTCACATCAAAAAGTTTAACGAGTTTCTATTAATGATTTATTTTAGGTTCTTGAAATCCTTGAATTGTATAGGCGTTTATATGAGGAATACTTGGCTGTCCCTGTTGTAAAAGGGAAAAAAAGCGAGATGGAGAAGTTTGCTGGTGGACTCTATACTACTAGTGTTGAGGTACTTAAGACACTAGTGGCAAATTTGACCTTTTGTACTTATGAATGGGTTGATTTTCTTTTTGTTCTGCTGATCAAATGATTAAACTAAAAAACTTGGAAACGAAAAGTGTCAAAATTCGATTAAATGTATTTTAAAACATAAAACCTGATAGTTTTGTTAGACTTAATCCATGTCTGTTAAGTTTGTAAATATAATGATTTTACCTTTTGAAAATACACATGTATTGTTTATGCACAGTTATGGTCTCTAAGCGTGCATTTTCAAAAGGGTGAAATCATCATATTTTGTGACCTTACAGTCTTGGGTTAAGTATACCATTACACTGAAAATGTGCAAAAACATCAAAATATCCATGTAATTGCAAAAAATTAGGACGGTATCTGTTGTAATTATATATATCAACATTCATCAGGAAGTTATGAACAGTAACTGTCTTTATCAATGGTTATGTAATTGGATTCTGAAAATTAAACCAACATAGTTGTAGCGGAGTGATAAGGCTTTAGGGTCTATCATGTGGAGTGAGAAGGGCAAGAGTTCGATTCCTGCTAAATGCCATCTAATTATCTTATGCTTTCTCAGCATCTGCTCCACGCTCCACACATGATACACCAAATATCTAAATTTAATATGTATATTTTTTGTTATTATTATATTAAAATAATTAGTTTTATATGTTATTTGTTTTTCTTATATAACTTTTAACTTATAATGTTGGTTTAAATATAAATAGATATTTGTGACCATAATCATTTTTATCTACATTTTGATATAAAAATTTGATCATATTGCGACTTGCTCGTGAGGGTAATGAAATTATCCGTGAGGCTACCAAATGGAGTCCTGAACTAGCTGCTGCTTGTGAAGTATGGAAGGAGATCAAATTTGAGTTCGCTATTTATTCAAAAAAGCATTTTTTAATTTCACAATTTTAAAGTTCAGTTTTTATATCTTTGATAAAAAAGAATAATTCCATGAGAGACGAGAGTTCTCTTTTTTTTCTACATTAAATTCTTTTCTTTGATTGTAAGTTGTAATGATTAATAATACCAAGTAGTTATGTTAGGCATAATATGAAATATAAACAGAATCAATTTGAATCTGAACCAAATGATGCTTTACAATCCTATTTGTTTAGATTTTTTCCCTTCTAAGAAAAAATTTGTGTTCTGATGTTAGCATATATATTTTATTCACTCTAAAGCTCTGTTGCAACACGCGGATAGAAAAAAACTCGTTTTGACTAAACCACAAGACATGGGACAAAAATTTTGAATTTCGCTCTTATTGAATGATTTATTTTTTTGTTATCATATATACACACTAATTATTTAGAAAAAAATGCCAATTATTGTACAAAAAGTTTTTCGTGTCAACTTGGTGTTACCCAATTAGTTTTGGATTGTTCAAAGATGATAAGTGCTTCTCTGTACTTGCAGGCCTTTATTCCGAATACTGGTCGTGGCGTACAAGGTGCAACTTCACATTGCTTGGGTCAGAATTTTGCTAAGATGTTTGAAATTAACTTTGAGGATGAAAAAGGAGAAAAGGCAATGGTGTGGCAGAATTCCTGGGCATACAGTACTAGAACGGTAATCCATCAAGTTTCTTGTAGTGTTTGTAACAGTTGTTAAATTTAATTAACTGATTTACAAATTTGTAGATTGGTGTGATGGTGATGGTTCATGGTGATGATAAAGGCCTAGTGTTGCCCCCAAAAGTTGCAGCAGTACAAGTCATTGTGATTCATGTGCCTTACAAGGATGCTGATGTTAAGGAAATTATAAGTGCGTGTTCTGCCACTGTAAAAGCTTTATGTGATGCAGGTATTCGAGCTGAAGCAGATCTTAGAGAGAATTATTCACCTGGTTGGAAGTATTCTCATTGGGAAATGAAAGGTGTTCCCCTCAGAATTGAAATAGGACCAAAGGACCTGTCAAATAACCAGGTAATACAATGTTTATTGTTAATGTAATAATATAATGTTGTTTCCGTAAATCATAATTGCTGCATGAACTATTCATAAAAGAATACCCGACCCACCTGCACACGTATGTTTGTTTTCAGGTGCGTGCTGTTCGTCGTGACAATGGAGCAAAATGTGATATTCCTATGGCAGATTTGGTTGATAAAGTAAAGGGTATGCTGGATGATATCCAGCAAAGCATGTTTGATGTTGCTAAGCAAAAGCGAGATGCTTGTATTCAAGTTACAAAAACTTGGGATGAATTCATTCAAGCATTAGGCCAGAAGAAATTGATCTTGGCTCCATGGTGTGATGAAGAGGTAATTAATTGTTTGTAGCCCTCCAATCAAAGAGTGTTTGAAAGATCATAACCTCATTTGAACTGGAGAATGATGTAAAACCTGCTAAACACTTTTTTTTCCATCTTTTTAGTAAAGATTAACACATTGAAGTAGAAATGATACTTTGGCCAAAAATTCTAATGCTTTAAGGAGGTTGTTGTATGCCTTAAAATTATATTTTAGGCAACTCTAAACTTGTTCGACTCATTTGAAATAAAACACAACTGAAATCAAGACTGTCCTTTTTTTCTATTTCTAGCTATAGACTGACTAAGATTGTAATGATACTTCAGGAAGTCGAGAAGGAGGTGAAAGCAAAGACAAAAGGGGAGACTGGGGCTGCCAAGACACTTTGTTCTCCATTTGACCAGCCAGAACTGCCTGAAGGTATTATTATTAAAGGCTAATTGTTATTAAGAAAAAAAATATTATCTGTCATTTGCCAAAATTGACTAGAAAATCAATCTGATTTAGGGTGGCTGTTTGGATATCTTAGGTTGCTTATGGGCATTGTTTGGCACGCCAAGTTTTTTGACCAAGTTTGCTGCAATAATTAGCTATAGATATTCATTGGTAGCAGTATAGGTGGGTCGTTAAAACGGATATAGGCTGAAACAGGCCAGGTTGGGTTTATTGCAAAAACTAGGCCCATTTTGAATATATTTTTAAGTAGTAAACACGTTAATTTTGATCTAAAATACAATGCAATCTCTCTTTGAATGAAAAGAAGTTAGGAGGTTTTATGCATTTAAATAACCTTGGGCTACTTTCAGTCCCATTAGACATATGACAACCCAAATCAACCAATTTAATGTAAACATGTGGAAGCTGTGGCATCTAGTTAGAGACATGGCCGAGTATATTGTCAAATTTGTTCATAGTTAAAAGTTCATAGTAGATTAACAATTATCCTATATCAATTCTTGTCTTCATTTTCTTTCTTTGGGTAACTGGGTTGCTCACAACTTTGGCCCATCTTACTCCCTCATACCCTGCTCTTGTAGGATTAGGTATTGTTGTGTACTTTTTTGGGAATGCTTATGTAGCTTTATTTTCGTGACAGGCACGTTATGCTTTGCGTCTGGGAAACCTGCAAAGAAATGGACATACTGGGGACGAAGTTATTAACATTATCAACCGTTTGATTTTTTTGTTTTCCTTTGGCATATCCAACATTTTGAGGAATTCTTTTTGGGGTTTAACATTTGATACAATTGTGGTGTTTTTTGTTTAAAAAACTGATATAATTTTCATACTATCAAATTCGGATTTTGATATTGTTGGTCTTTTTGTATTGTTGGTTTATATGGCTTAAAAAATTAATTTCTAGGCTACGAAAACAGTAGATATCAGTGATGATGAAAATTAAAGGGCAATTAGGTTTGCGGGATTGGTGGTAAAATTAGAATCTGATGCTCTGTTTACAATGCTGTTTGGTTGAATTTCTACTGGAATTGAAATTTGATCGATTTTTTAGATTTCTTTATTTATAGGATTTCACCATTATTATAAATATATCTTTGGAATTAGAAAAGTTTACCGAAATAAAAATAGAAAAAAAAATAATAGTAAATGGTTTGATGACTGATGCTTCTTCTAGTGATTTGTTTGATTTATGCATTATATTTTATCCTCTCCATCCATCACCACTGCTCGTATCCTCTTTGTTTGATTTGTGCATTATATTTTATCCTTTTCATCCATCTCCACTGCTCGTAGCCTCTTGTGTCACAACCACCTTCGTCACAATAACAACCACCATCCTCCACCTATGCTACCACAATCATCTACTATTACCATTGATTGTAGTGGTTGTAGGTGGTGGCGGTGATGATGGTGACATTGGTGGCAACAATGATGGTGATATTTGCGCATGGAATCCACGAAAACTAATGATTTCTTGAATTTTTTCGGGTTTTTTGTGTCTAGAATGTGTTTATTATTTTGTAAAAATATGTTCATAGTTATCAGTGTACTTTACTGATTATAGAACATTATTTTGATTGTGCTGTGTTTTTCTAATATGTGGTATATTAAGCTGTTTACTGTCTTTTGACTTTGGTTCAATAGTAAACATAGATCTGTATATATTGTGTTTTATGAGTACAAAATACGTCTTTAATTGGTTAGTGATTTATTTGATATATTCATTTAAACAGACTTTTAATCACAAATTTCAACAATTGTTGGTTTGAAACTAGCGATCATATAATATTAAACCAAGCTTTCGAGGGGGTGGTGCCTGATGTGAGGTGTGAGACCTACTATCACGACATGATCTGACACAACTGGCTTGCTTCTGAACGTGAGAAGATCCAGGTTGTGCGATCAAGTTCAGTTTTTGTTTGTGTATTAAAAATACTTATAGGTGAGTGTGATTGTGCGATTGATTTCAAGTCGGTGTGATGGTTGTGTGATGAGTGATGGCCAGCTTCATGGAATGAAAAACTGAGTTGACATAAGTATGATGGTGTAATTGAGTATCACCCCTTTAAATGAAACTGACAAGTTTTATAACATGTTCGCTAGTAACAATAACGTGATAGAAAATTATAAGGTCAAATTAATTGAAAAGTGAATGAGAAATATATATTTTTGTTTATTATTTTACTCTTTTGGATTAAGCCTATTCTTATCTTATTCTTGTGAAACGCTAACTAGATCCAACGTCAATTAGTAGCCCAGGATAGTTTTTACAATTCTCACGGGCCCAGGCTACCTCATGAATGTTGAGCCCACAAACGCAGTTAAACCCATTACTCCCATCGGATCAAATTAGCTCCTCCGTAATTCCTAAAGCCGTGAACAAGAACGGCAGCGAGCCAGCAACCCAGCGGTTCACTAACGGTCTCAGCGAACAACAACCGCTCGCGAATTCTAAATCTGCGAACATCGCGTCTCAGTCTCAGCCTTTTCTACTCACCCTCTCGGCTCAGAAATTCTAATTCTAAAGCTCGAGGTAAATAAACTTCTAACCCTAAAACCTAATTTGGTTGAAATTAAAACCAGTTATTTGTTGTTCTGATATATTAAGAGTTTTAGATTTTAGATTGGTTGTTTGGTTAAAACCAGTTACATATTGTACTAGTTTTTACACGATGTCCGTGATAATACAAAGTTATCGTTTTTACATTTTTTTTTGTAATTAGTTACATATTTAGGATCGTTCTTTGTGAATTTGGTATAAAGTTATTGTTTCTTGTCAAATATAAATGCAAGCTTCAATTAACCCATGCCTTGATAATACTGTATGTGACACTTCTCTTGTGAAGTTTAAATAGTTCTAATTAGGTACGGGAAAGCAAATAAGCAATATATGTTGGGTAGTTTATTTTAATTAGTAATGTGTGTATGAGCTAAGATTTCATGATCTGATTAATGCATAAGAAAAGAGATTTAAACATTATACTTATTGCAACAATCCACCAAGTTTACGATCATTTTATGCTTTAGATTCTGAAACTTTCCACACTACTATCTAGAACTTTCCTCCTTGTTCCAAGTCTTTAGAATTGTATGTAAAGATCAAGAAACATATTTTAAAACCATGTAAATAAATAGCATGGAAATTCTAGATACGATATAATAACTTTTGGATCGAAACAATCCTATTCGTCGGTTTTCATAGGCTACTAGTATAAATAGGTGATGGTCTCATTTGTTGCAAACTACCTCTATTGGTAGGTGCCCCCCATGAGTCTTTTTCATGGATCTGCCACTCAACAATGATTGCTTGAAAAAAAAAGCGGTTTTGTATATTCACATGTGAACAACTGAAAATCGAACACATTTTCATTAAACAAACAACATTGTTCTTCAAAGTCTGTACTTTTTTATTTGTAAAAAATATGATGGTTTCAAAGGTGCATATGAAAAGTTAATGTGCTTATGTGCTAATATTTGACGGCTGATGGCCGCGAAAAAAATTATCTCATGGCTGTAAAGTAATATCTTGGCTGAAAAATGGCGTCTATGAAAGTTTGAATGTGAAAGAAATGTTTGGAAACAAAGCTTTGAGAAAATTTTGTAATTAAAAAGCAAAAGAAAATAACAATTTTACCTAGTTCTTGCTCAAACTTTGTCCACTCGTATATAACCATTTCATTCTATAAAAGGGCTCAAAAGACACATTTAAAGAAGGAAACAAAAACTAGTGTTTGTTAGCTCCTTGACTCTGCATTCGTTTTTCACATTGACTAAGCTTAACTCAAACAAGCTTTGGTTTAGTTCAATCTCGAATCTTGTACATTGCTTGTAAGTTGTAATACAATTGAATAAAGGTGTGGCGCCTCTTTATCAAATCATCTATCATATCTCTCATATTTGAGGTATATGACTTCTATATCATAGGTGTAATAATACTATTTTTTTTTCTCAACAGTGTAATAATACTAACACCAACCAATTTCGAGACAAAGTGACATGGTTAAAATGCAGATGAAGATGTTTTCCTTCCACTTGTTTTTGGTTTAAATCATGGTCATCGTGTATGACCAAACTTTCCTCGTATGTCGAAGACTCTCCTTGCTCTCATCACTCCTCGCCACACTCGTAACTCCAAATCACCATCCAACATCCCTCCTCGTATCAAGAAGATTGTCAACGAACTCTGTGACATCCTTAGAACACAAACTCCTAACTGGGAAGAAACACTTGAAATCCGACTCTCTGAAGAAGAAATCGTCCCATCAGATGTTGCTCACCAAGTGTTCGACAAAATTCAAGACGTTGAGTCGAGCTTGAAATTCTTTAATTGGATTTCCAAGCTACCTTATGGTTGTCCTCTTAATGGGATTGCTTATTCTTCCCTTTTAAAGCTCTTGGCCAGGTCAAAAGCTTTTCCTGAGATTGATTTAGTGTTTGTTCGTCTGAAAATTGAAAAAGAATTGCCCAGCCATGATGCTTTAAATGATGTAATTCTAGCCTACTCGGAATGTGGGTTGATTGATAAAGCTTTTGAATTTTATTCATTTGTAGTTGAAACATATGGGTGTGTTCCAAACGTGTTTGCTTGTAACTCTTTGTTGACGGCGCTTCTAAATAGTGATCGTTTGCAAACCGCATACCAAGTATATAATGAAATGCTTTACAGAAACGATTCAGTTGGAAAGGGTTGTTGTGCAGACAACTATAGTACTTGTATAATGGTGAATGCACTTTGTAAGAAGGGGAAGGTCGATGAAGCTCGAATGTTAATTGTTGATAGATGGGGACAAGGTTGCATACCCAATATTGTTTTCTACAATACCCTAATTGATGGTTATTGTAAGAAAGGTGATGTTAAAAGAGCATTTTTGTTATTTAAAGAGCTCAAATTAAAGGGCTTTTTGCCTGCAGTTGAGACGTATGGAGCAATGATAAATGGTCTTTGCAAGGAAGGAAATTTCGGTCTTGTAGACAGGCTTATGAATGAAATGAAGTCCAGGGGTTTGCTCATAAATGTCCGAGTTTATAACAACATTATTGATGCTCAATGTCGGCATGGTTACAAGACGAAAGCAGTTGAAATACTAAGAAAGATGATTGAGATTGGTTGTGCACCCGATATTATTACGTATAACATTTTGATATATGATTGTTGTAGGCATGGAAAAGTTAAAGAAGCCGAGCAGCTTGTGGAACAAGCAGCAAGAAGAGGATTGAGGCCTAATAAGTTCACTTATACTCCCCTACTGAACACCTATTGCAAACAAAACGATATTGACAATGCCTTGGAATTGCTTGTTAAGATGATCAATAATGGAGAAAAACCCGACTTACTAACCTATAATTCTCTTATTCACGGGATTGTTGTTTTAGGTGAGGTAGAAAGTGCATTGCTTATTTTGGAAAAGATGACAGAAAGAGGCATATTCCCTGATGCAGGGGTGTATAATGTACTAATGAGTGGACTCTGCAAGAAAGGCAAACTTCCTGTCTCCAAGAAGTTGCTTTCTAAGATGCTTGACCAAAACGTACAGCCAGATAAATTCGTATACACAACGTTAATTGATGGGTTCATTAGAAACGGAGATCTTAAGGAGGCCAAGAAGCTCTTTGAACATGCAATTCAAGAGGGTACGATGAATCTCGATGTGGTTGGGTATAATGCGATGATTAAGGGCTATTGTAAAGATGGTAAGTTAAATGATGCAGTTTCGTGTGTCAAAAATATGATCAAAGCACATATTTCTCCTGATGAGTTTACTTATTCGACAATCATAGATGGGTATGTAAAGCAACATGATATGGATGGTGCATTAAGATTTTTTAGTCATATGGTGAAGCAAAATTGTAAGCCAAATGTTGTCACATATACTACTCTCATTAATGGGTTTTGTCAAAAGGGAGACAATATTGGTGCTGAGAAACTATTCAAAGAGATGAAGATCCGTGGTGTGATGCCTAATGTTGTTACTTACAGTATATTAATTGGAGGTTGTTGCAAGAATGGAAAGCTAGCCAAAGCTGCTTCTCTTTTTGAACAAATGCTAAAGAGCAAATGTAACCCCAATGACGTAACCTTTCACAATTTGGTGCATGGTTTTTCAAAGTATGAGAGAAATAATGAGATTAATGAGGCTAAAAACTCGATGTTTTTGGATATTAACAGCAGGATGTTATCAGATGGTTGGTCTCCAAGGGTAGCTGTATACGGTACAATCGTTGTATGCCTTTGTCTTCATGGAATGCTCGGTCTTTCTTTGCAGTTGAGCGTTAGGATGTCGTTGATTAGTGGTTGTCCTGTTGTTTTTGCTGCTTTGTTGTATAGCATTTGTTTGGAAGGGAAGGCTAAGGAATGGAGTAATATTATTTCTTGCAACTTAAATGAATCAGAGCTCATTGTTGCTAAAAGTTATATGTTGGTTTTTGCTCGGTATCTCCCACAAGGGGCGGTTTCCGAAGCATTGTTGATTTTGCAGAAGTTAGTTGATGATTGTAAGTTCAAACATCATGAAGTGGTCAACGTGTAAGTTACTATCTCATCTTGGTGACTAGACATTGTACATTCAACAAATGAAGTATGAACACACAAATGATTATGTATTGATGCATTTTAATATCTCATAAATAACACAACTTTCAAATGATATTTTTATGAAGAATACCATACTTTATACATATGTTGTAGACGAAATGCTAGCAACTAAAGGACACCAAAGTTTGATGTTTCTGACCCAGTGGTGTTTTGGTTCAATGGCATTAGTATTTAGTACTTCCTTACATTGTATTAGTCGTGGGTATAAGTCTTATTGAAGACATTAACATCACATTTTTCAATTTGAGTATGACCTTTTCAATTTATGTAATTACTATTTCTATTAAGTAGTAATGCAACAGTTCAATTTGGAGAATTCCAACAAAGTTAGTAAGTGCACCTAAGTATTCAATTTTTTACATTAAAGTCAGTTTTATACCAAAATCACCTTAGGTCATCTTCATTTATTCTAATTTTTATTATGATTTGGTAGAATTAGATTTAAGGATCAATTTGCGTGTGTGTTTAAAAAAGTACGCTTAAGCGCTTAAGCGATGAGGTTAGCGCTTAAGCTATACCTAAGCACTACGAGTACGCAAAGTAAGAAAAAACGTCTGCTTTGCTTAGCTTTAGGTGAAGCGCTAAGCAGCAATTAAGGTAGTCTTGATTAGAATTGTGCTTTTAACGGGCTTTAAGTTATTAGTGGCTAGTTTCTATACTATGGGCTATTGGGCTTAGGTTAGGAAGCAAAGAGTCATCATCCAAAGTGGTAAAATTCGATCCTCTAGAGTGGTAAGAAATTGATAAGTCAACTTTTGAATCGGTAATGATTAATGGTATATAAGTATTTACGTATATATAACTTATAAGTAAATTGATAAATATATTTTGGTGTTTAATTACTTCTGAGTTTTGTATACATGCATTGGAACTTTGGTGACATTATGACTATATTTAGAAGTTAGGTAATTTATGAGTATTATGTATTTATAATGTAGTATATGACATTATGACTATATATAGAAGTTAGGTAATTTACGAGTATTATGTATTTTTTTTGTGTGAATTTCGGGCACTTCGTGTGCTTAAAGCGAGCGCTTTCGTTTAGTGCTTAGCTTTTCGGCATCGAGGACCATTAGCGCTTTTAGACGCTTTACGCCTTTTAAAACCAATATGACACTTCACAACTTATGTGGTATTGCACGTAAGCTTTTATACTTTGAAAGGGCATAAGATAACCGCCTATCTTCTAGTTTGGTAATATATTGCATAACTTGGTAACAAAATGAAACACAGTTGCATTAATCCGTAAGAAATCTATTTACATTTCATATATCGGTAAAAAGAGGTGATTTGTTGCAAAAACAGGTAATTAGCCCCCTTCAAACCCTTATGTACTTTAGGGCTCAGTTATTTCAACTGTTTCCAGATTACAAAGATGAATGCAAGCTGCTTGCAGCTTGAAGAAAACCCAATTCAAGATGCCATATCCAGAATTCGCTTTGCCCCAACATCTAACAATCTCCTCATTTCTTCCTGGGATTCTGTAAGTAATCGTTTTTATTGTGAGTTTGCGTGCGTGCACATGTGCTAATATTTATAATATATTTGCAACAAATTTGATACATTATGAAATAATTTATTTGCAGAATCTTAGATTATATGATGTTGATAGATCTAAGCTGATTTTTGAAGCTTCTGGGGACGCTGCAGTTCTAGATTGTTGTTTTCAAGGGGAGACATTTGCATTGAGTGCTGCATCTGATTGTTCCATATCTAGGTACGTTTTCAGGTTTATAGTGTTCAATTGTAATTGAAACCAGAATACCCTAAATTATGTAATTGTCATTTGTAGAATGATATTTAGGCCTTCACCTTCATGGTGATCATGTTCACTTTTGTTACACTATTCGTTTTTCATTCATCATATACTCAATTTTCTTCATGGCAAATTTGATTCAATCAATCACTTTCATGTCCTGGATGTTAACTCCTTACACAATTTTGTAGGTATGATCTGCATTCAGGAATCAGCGGAAACTTTGGAAATCATGATGATTTAGCAACTTGTGTTGAATATTCTGATGAAACAGGTAATAAGAACCATTTTAAATGTGGTTACTGCCATTAGAAATGATCATATTTGACATGTTTTTTAATTACTTCTATTTTGAAGCTTTTTGTATATGAATTCATAAACTTGATCTTCTTCTTTGCAGGTCAAATTATTACTGGTGGTTGGGATAAAAAGATTAAGTGTTGGGATTCGCGTTCTATGCAGGCTCTTACTTGTGTTCAGCCTGTTAATTTGGGGGTTGAATCTATGTCCCTATGTGGTTTTACTGCAATGGTTGCTGTTGGGTTGTCAGTAAATATGTATGATTTACGCAAGTTCAACAATCCATTCAATAGCAAATGTGTGGACATCCAAATCAAGTGTGTTCGGCCATATCTAGATCAAGGTATTCAGTATTAGATTTTTATAACTTTATGGTACTTATGTGTTGATTTTTAATCCTATTTTAGTTTCTAAGTTTTGGTATGTTGATTGAATATTCAACTATTAATCTTCAAGACATACTGGGAATGTTGTACAAATAAATAATATTATAGGTGAGTAGGCGACCTTATTGTTATACAAATGATGCAAAATATAAACCATTTGGTGGAGCTTTATAAGAAAATCAGTGTTCTGGCTATTAGCATACTTATTGTTCTTTGTAACTTAAAATTTTTAGAAAGTTTATCTCAGTTATGTCAAGATGGGTGGTTTAGGTGGGTTAAAACGGTGTTTGGGTTGAAATGAATCATTATTACTACTAGTTGAAATGGGTGGGTCTGGGACTCTGGGTTGACTTGATATGTAAGCACTTTTATGTCTATATCAAAATTTCTTTTAATTATAAATAATCAATGTTTTAACTGTGACTAGACAAATAATATTATTACAATGATAACATAAATCTTTGAATACAATGCTTTTTAAGGTTGTACGTAATAAAAATAGACATTGGACGACTTTGGTCAGTTCAACTCATTTCCTCTTTTGATAATGTTTATGAAATGACCTGTAGAAAAAACACAACGCAAATTGCCCCATTGATAAGTAAAGGATAGTTTTTATTTTATTTAATTACTTTTTTAATCTTAATGCAGGATTTGCAGCTGGGTCAGTTGATGGACGTGTAGCGTTGAAGTATTTTAACCCATCCAACCAAAACAACGATGGGTATTGAAGCTTTGAGATAACATACATTACCTATACTTAGTACGCTTATCATGTTAAGATTTCAAATTGTGACTATGTGTTATTCCTATATTTTCTTTATTCTTACAGATATGCTTTTCGTTGCATTCCAAAGGCAAAGGAAAAAAGGCATAATATCACAGCCGTGAATGATATTGTTTTTAGCCCATTGTACGTTTTCTGTCTACTCTTTAACCAGCAAAAGACATAAAAGTTTACTCTAATAATCTTTTGTGATTAGGATTTATGGCGCCTTTGTCACCGGTGATAATGATGGTTATGTCACCATATGGAATGCTCAAAGTAAAAAGAGAGTATTTGAGGTATGTTAAATAATTTGATGATGATATTCTTTTATGAAATAAAGCAGAAACATCTGTGGTATTCTGCTTATTCGCTAGACATGGTTTTAATTTTTTTTATAAATATTCTCAGATGCCGAAATTTGAAAACAGTATAGCCTCATTGTCATACAACCATGAAGGACTGTTTCTAGCTGTTGCTTCAAGCTACACATACCAAGAGGCAAATGAATTGTTAGTATATCTTCTTTCTACTTTCTGTGTCTTTGAAATCATCATACCTCATGTTCCAACAAAAATAAATGCTATATTTTTTAATGGGTATCATATAATATAGACAAACATTCTTGTATGATAAATACAGAAGAAGATATAATTACATTAATAACCATCTCAAGATGGCTTAGTGGTAGGATGCATGTAAAGTTGTAGAAGAGACCTGGGTTCAATCCCCGCTGAGTGCAAACATCTTGGATGGCGATAGGAAGTATAGGAAACAGCCACAGAAATGGTTAGACTGTGTACATCATAGCATAGCTCAACTTCTCCGGAGAACCTGCTAAAACGGCAAATCCATTTATTGCCGACGGTCTTTTAGGAAACTGTCTCTCTACCTGCGGGTAGAGATATGACTGTCTATATCTTACCTCTCTCATACCCTGCTTTGTCGGGATTGGGTATCGTTGTTGTATCATCACATTAATGCCAATCTATGAATTTAATTTCCAGGTTGATAGGGAGTTAAATAAATAGGCTTGTTGGTTACTGAGCCAATTCAAGTCTTGACTTCTCATTATTGCATCTATGATGAATTACTAGAGGTGAAAAAACAAGTGGGTCATGCGGGTTGGGGAATAGGTTTAACTAGATAATAAATACTAAGTATATAAGATATGATTATAAAATAATTCTTTTTTGAAAAAATTAATCGATTTTGAAGGTCTCATGCAACTGATTACACTTTAAATGGCTCACGACTTGTTTTACATGTTTCATTTTTTGACCTTGAAGATGAAACGTAAACTAAAGTTCCAAATTTTGGTACGGGGATCAAAATTGCCATCATCTGATCTTGAATTCTTTTTATAGGGAAATACCACCAAGGATATACATACATGAAATGAATGACCAATACATCGGTTCATTTTCAGCTGCAAGTTCAACATAAGCGGTTTTTTAACATAAGCACAAAGGTCAAAGCTTTAAGACCTGACTTTTTGTATAAATTTTTGGCTTCCAAGGTGCCAAGAATGCATACCGTCCTAAATGACGTTTTTTTTCTCCTTTCAGGTCTTCGTTTACTCACCTTTCAGAGACGAAGGATATGTTGTTGTATTAATGTTTCGTATTCTACTCTAACCTACAACGCGGTTGGTCTACTCATCGATTACAACCATGTGATGCGAATTTCCATATAAAATGCTGAAAGACTGAAAGTGACACTCGGCAGTTTGTATTTATCTTTTGTGAGTTTGTTGGTGGCAAGTGATATATTGATTGAAGAATTTAATGCCAACTAGTGATTAGAATTTAGATTGCTATGTTGCAGTAATTACTTAAAATTCAGTTACTTCTTTATTAGTCAAGTTCTAGAGGAAAACTGAGTTGGGATGTTGAATTTGTGATGAAGAGAAGATTCTTCCCCAACCATTCATCAATATGAATTTGATAAATGATTTATGTTGTCATAAATTGATGATCTGCCTCGAACTTGAATCTAATATAGTTAGTTATATCATCTTCAAAAAAAAAGAATGCTTTTCACTTTGGGAATATCGAGCTATGCTCTGGTGTACACAATCTAACTGTTTTTGTTGTCGTTTCATATACACTCCTTGATCGTCCAGGATGTCTGAATCGGTTTTAAGCGGTGAACTGTGTTTTTTCCCTTGATCTACTTGTAGTATTTTATAGTTTTTGGAACTGACAAATTGTTGCATATATGTATATATGATTTCATTAATGTTTCAAGGATATATATTGTCGTTTGTATTAGATTTAATCAATGTTATAAAAATATATCTTACGTAGTTTGGAGCTAATTATGACTTAATATGTTATCGTTTGGTTTTTTCAACGACCAGTTGAAGGACATGAGATCATAAGTTTTCAAAGTATGAACAAAAGGGGTGTGATATGGCATAGAGTCATAAGTGAGAGGGCCTTGTAGTTATCAATAAAGAAGTAGAACGCAATTATCATGATAACAACTTAAGCCTTTTAAGGCAATGAAACAATTCACCTCATCCCAGTTTAGTTGAATGTAAGCTTGACGGTAAAAATATGATATTATCATATAAAGATTCATGATTGTATTTTTGGTATAAACTATCGATTATTATTAATACAATTAGAGCAATAAAGTTAAGTGTATATTGTTTTAAAAAAATTTAAAATGATTATAAAATATTTTAAATTGATAAAATTAAAATTTTCATTAAATATGATATGTTGATATTTTATAAAAGGTAAATATAATATTTGTAAATTAGAGTGGAAAAATATGATATTTTAAAATTAAAGAATGAATAATTTCTTTAATAAGTTTGATTCAATTTTGACTAAGAAAAGTTAAAATAAGAATTCATAATGTGATTAAAGAGATGGTTAAATATAAATAATTAAATTTATTTTATTAAATAAAAGGTTAGAACTTAAAATTTAGTTAATAGACGATTAAGATTGAATGATTAAATTTATTTTATTAAATAAAGGGTTATAATTATTGATTAGACGCACCTTAGTCAATTATTTATGTCGGAACTCGGAAGATTTAACATTGTATTTAAAAACCACGAATTTCCTTCCTATTTAAAAGATAATTGGAAACGTGATTGTCAATGCTATGGAATAGAACATCCTTCCTCTTTCTCATCATTGGATACACACACACACAAACTGGGATAAGATAAAAACGTTAAATAATTTATTTAGAAATGTTTCAAAATTCTAAAAAACTGACAAGTGTCATCAAATATCCTGTTTTAGTTAATATATAGATATAGATTTTATACTTTAATTTTTACCTAGTCAATGATTGACACATATAATGCACTAATTCTTCTTTTTTTATCTCATACTTTGATAATAACATTTGTCTTGATCAAGTGAGTAATATGATAATTAAGATTAATGTGTAGAAGGATATAAAACTTCTCTATGAAAAAATATAATTAAAAGAGATCAAAAGCCGTAAAAGATATAAGAAAATATAATTAAAAGAGATGAAAAGCCGTTGCCTTTCAAAAAAACCCGTAAGAAATTGAGTTAATTACACTGTTGGGTCTTAAGGTTTGCTCAAGTTGCAATTTTAGTCCTTTAGCAATCGAAAGTGTAAAATAGGTCCTAGCTTCTCCCTATTTTTTGTTGCAAGATTGGTCCTTTAACCTAACTAAAGTTAAAGTTGACCGTTAGTCGGAGAGCATTTTAGTGATTTTGCTTATATTCTCATTAGCAAACACAAATTCCTTTCAATAATTATTATTTTAAAAAATATAAAATATAAATTATAAATAGCAAACCCAGACACACCCAATCCCTCATCTGAGACACACGTACACGCAACCCTATCGTGAACCCTTGTCGTCTACATACACCAGCCACCCATACACTAACTGTAACACACACCATCACTACCACCCAAACAAATCGCCACTAGCACCGAAATTGCTTGCAATCATTTTAGGGTTTTTTGTAACCCTAACGGATAGTCCATAACACATCGATTTAGGGTTTTCTAGAAAATTGGTCGCTCGTGGGTACTGGAGTTCAATCAATAGTGAAGAACCCTTCCTTGTTAACAGTAGATGATGCGGTTCGATTGTTAAGAGCTAAACTTGCAACTTGAGCAAACCTTAAAGACCAACTAGTGTAATACCAGAGCAACCGCTCAGGTTAACATTACATTAAATTAAATAATATACATCTAAAATTATAAAAGAAATTTTAATTGTAAAAAGTGAAATAAAAAGTTATACCATTGTTAACGACTTAACGTGTATGACTAACTTGTCTTTAATGATTTACAGTTTTACACCGATTCAAGCAATATTTTTATCTTTTCATCATTTGTTTTTACTTGATCTAGATAAGTCTTAAAATTAAAAGATGATGTGAGAAAAGAGAATATGTGTATTATAATATGTCAAATATTGAATAGGAAGGAGGAGAAATAGAAACAAATAGTATGAGGGTATCTTATTAATCTTATCAAAATTCAACAAATATGCATAAGGTTGCATGTTAAATTAAAGTTAATAGAGTATGAGAGCTACTAGACTAAATGCCCGTGTGATACACGGGTTAGTTTAAATGATAATAAATATTAAATATTAATAAAAACGTATTAAATAATAATAAAACGCGAATTAAATGAGAATTTAAAAAATGACGATGTACGGCATCAACACTCTAACCAACGGTGGAAACATCGACGCGAGTGGGAGGGCAGACTTGACGGCAGAAACGTGGTATCATGATACGAAGAGACGTGATTGTATTTCTTATATAAGTTATCAATTATTATTGTTACAATTAATGGTAATAAAGTTAAAACATTATTGGTTATAATCTTTAATAATTTTGACTCTAAAAAGTCAAAATTGATTTTTTGACTTTAAGTAAATAAATGGTCAAGATTAAATATATTTTTTAAATAAATGGTTCAAATCGTCTAATAATTTTTATCAAATTAGTCTTTTACTTGTATTAGAAGATTAGAACATTTTAAGTATGTTATTGTATTGTAAAAGATAAGACTTTAATTGTTGTAAACACCGAAAAGCAAAAGCGGTGATTATCATTTATCCCATCCCCTCACACTTTGAAGTCATTAATTGTTGTAAACACCTATGACATGCAAATTTTCAGGCATTTTCTTGATATTATACAAATAAATTATTTTTTTTGAATGACAAAGAGGGAAAACTAGTCTTGAGCTTCGGCATAGCCATCGCCCAAGACTAGCAAACCTAAAATATATAAATAAAAAGATTTAAGCAAGACGCTCAAAGCAAAAGTACATAGTACAATTATAATTAAAAAGGAGATAAATTATTACAACACCATATAGCCCAAGAAAATAAAGTGACTTGAACTTCAACCAAAATTGACGGCACCGAACTTAAAAACAGGATAAAGGTGCAATACACCAATCTGCCCATTTATTTGCAAGACTTCGGTTATTAGCCCTATTCTTCACCTAAAAGAAAGAGTTGACTTGAATTTGACTGTTAATAATCTCTTCCTTCCCCCTGCATAAATTGACAAAAACTTTTCCATTTCTCATTTTCCATATAAACCATAGATGTGTGTATATTACGGCCATAAAAGCTTTCAAGATGTCATCTTTGTAGTTTAAACCTTTCCCCCATTCAAATAATTGTGGTAGACATGTAATGCTTCTTGCTTCAACTCCCCACCACTTACCAACTTCCATCAATATCTTCCTAGATTGAGAGCATTTAACAAAAAGATGTTCTTCTGTTTCATCCTCTTCTCCACATAATGGCATGTCAATGATAATAAAACCACTCCTCTTCGCTGTAAATTGCATTTTGTTGCTAACCTTTGATGAGCCGACTTCCAAGCGTGTATGGCTACCTTCGAAGGAACCCAATCATTCCATATATCATAACCTCCAATAGCCTTTTGAAGATATAAATCATCAAAAGTTTTTCTCAGGGAGTTAACCGAGAATTCACCAGATTGTTCCAGCACCCATGTAACACATCTAGACTGATTTTGTTGATTAATATGCTCCTGAAACCAACTATCTAATGAGATATTCACTTTTTCAAAAGACTTTTTTATTTTTAGAATGTTCCTCCATACCCCCGGTACTTTCCCCATCGGATTTACCCTTTCAAATCCTCCATCTACCCCATGAATTGCTTGAATTACCTTTTTCCAAAGTGTTCCATTTACAGATTTATATCTTCACCACCATTTTGCTAAAAGGCCGAGATTCAGTGCTTTTAGACTGCCTATACCCAACCCACCATTTTCTCTATCATTTAAAACCATTTTCCATGTTACTCAAGCTATTTTCCTTTCTCCATTTTTTGATCCCCAAAAAAAGTTTGATCTAAGACTTTCTAATTTATTAAGTATTTTCTCTGGAGCCTTAAATAATGAAAAAAAATACAACCCCAATGTTCCAAGAACTGATTTATTCAAAACCATACGTCCTCCCGATGACAAGCACTTAGCCTTCCATTTAGAAAGTTTCGTCATGAATTTATTTAAAATAGGAGCCCATGACTCATATCTATTCATAAAACACCCAATTGGAACTCCTAAGTAAGAAAAATGGAACATACCAACTTTACAAATAATATAATGCAATTTTTTTAAAATTTATTAACTTCTATAATAATGATTTTACCAACACAAATTGCATATTTGCGTTCACTTTTTTCTAAACGGTGAAAAGGAGTAACTAGAACAAAGCTTCAGCATTGTCATCGTTTCGTTTAGACATCTCAATATATCAACTACAAGCAAGTAGGGATGGCAAAACAACTCGAATCCGACGGGGAAAACCGAACCCGACTAGTTTTGAGGTTGGGTCGGGGATTATGATTTCGGGTTCGTGGATTTTTTTCGATTTCGGGTTCGGGTCCGGGACACACTATCCCCCCCGATATATGTTTATATATTTTTTATATATTTATGTATATAATAATGTGTATGAATATACAAAGAGAACGACTGTATATCTTTTAATGGAGAAACTTCTAAAGTGATGATATTTTTTATTAAATTTTGAATTTTGATCCCCTAGCTTCTTTTAAGTTCTATTTTAGTTAAGTTTTTTATTCAAGTTAATGATAATAGTTACATTCTTATTTATAAAATGATCATCTTGGATTTTTATTAAGTTTTTTGTGTAGTTTCTTACTTTAGTAACATATTTTTTAGTCGGGTCGGATTTTATCATCGGGTCAGGGCCGATTTTGACAAACGCCCCGACAGGGAACAGAGCGGGGATGAAGACGGGTTTTCATTTCGGGTTCGAAGACGAGACGACCAAAACCCACCCCGTTGTCATTCCTACGAGCAAGGTGCTTGAAAAGATCACATAAAAACAAAGTTCATAAATCAATGATCATACATCACCACCTCAAATAAACAAATATTTGCGTTCACTTATCAAGCGTATGCCCAATCAACCCCTCATCATTACCAATTTACTATTAACCCTTCGCTTTATAATTAAGGCCTTATCAAACTATTACCAATTTACCATTAACCCATAGCTTAGGTCTTGAGTTAAAGTTTGGGCAGTGAGGTTTTTTAATAAAATGATGGAGGATATTATTTTCTCATAATGTGTGGTTTAGGACTCGCATACTGTCCTATATGGATGTCATTGCGGACCCAGCCTACTAAATTCGCTGTTTAAAAAAATAATAATAAATGAAAAATAAAATGAGATACGTTTTACAAATAAAAAATATGCTGATTACAAAAGTATTTAAAAAATAAATCTTAATGATAATATTCAAATTATTAAGTGTTAGGTGACATGCTCTGTTTAGAAAACTTGTTTGATAAATACTTTTTTTCCTAAAGTATATTCACTTTTACTGGTAGTTTCTGACTTTCTGGTGTGTCTATCAATTTTTTAAAACAAACTAATTGAAGAAATCAGATGAATATATAAATTAACAAATAATCACCCACACACACATATATATATATATATATTGAAAAATTCATTCGAGAACCATTTTTATTGCGAGAACCGCGATAATCAATCTTAGCCGTCCAATTCCCTCTCCTTTAATTGGATTGCCCACCCATGAATTCATTACATGCACCATGTCACACTCAATCACCCCACGTTCTTCATCCATGAATTCCTTTATCCAAAATGGACGGCTAAGATTGGTTCTCGCGGTTTTCGCAATAAAAACGATTCTCCAATGAACCTTCCCCTATATGTATATATATAGGGTGAGGTTATATATAGAATTTTGCTTATTTATAAAACCTAAAGAACAAACTTAGTGATGACACATGACATTAAGAGTAAGGATAAAACTGAAAAAAAAATTACAAATTAATACTCACTCCCCTCTTCCTCATTCAACCTCCAAACTTCTATTTAAAAAAAAAATTATACTAAACATCCAAATAGTCATAATAAATTCATGTTTAAAAATTTTAGTAAAAAAATATACCATTAGATTCAGTTTTTTATCATTTTTAATTCAATACCAGGATTGAAATGTTTTCTAATTTTTTTATTTATGAAAATGCAAAATTTTGACGAAAATGCAAAATGCTCCCGAAAATGAAAAAAACAGATAACAAAATGCAAATTGTTTAACGAAAATGTAAAAGGCAAAATGCAACCGACATAAAAGAAGATAACAAAAATGTAAATAACCGAAAATGCAAACAATATTAAGTCATTAACATGCAAATAACCTAATGATTTGCAATTTGGTTATCAGTTTGCATTTTCGAGAAGTGGAACTAAAAAGGAAATTTGTGGTTATCAAAACAGAATTCCATATTTGCCCTCAATTATACAGTTACCTCATATAGTTTTAATATAATTTACAAAATTGCCACATTCAAATCTCAACCATTAATTTAGATGATCAAATGGTCAAGAATTGTTCTTTAGGTTCTATGATTAAGACTAGGTTCTATATTGATCCTATATATATATATATATATATATATAGGGATGAGATCAAATAAAAAGAAAATTAAAGTAAAAAGTGTAAAATGGATGATTATTTGATCATTTTTCGGTATATATATCAACTGATAATCGTTAGTTCATCATCTTTATTGATTAAAACTAGTTCTTCATCAATTTCCTTTTGATTTCAAATACAGATTTTGAAAACAAAATTTTGGAATAATTTGTTGATGAACAAAATGTTTTCATCTAAAAAGTGATGAATATGTTGGATTCATCAAAAAGAAATTGATGAATACTAGTTTTAATCAATAAAGATGATGAACTAACGATTATCAGTTGATATATATACCGAAAAATGATCAAATAATCATCCCTTTTACCCTTTTTACTTTAATTTTCTTTTTACTTGATCTCTACCCTATATATATATATATATACGAGAGTTTATGTGAAAAGTGTTTTATTTGCAAAAAAGTGTAAGAAGTAATACTAGTCTCTGATTTGTATTTGACCTGATGTCTTATATTAATCTTATTTTTTATTTTTTTTATTCAAAAGTATATAATAGTAAAAAATTAAAATTCTTTTCAATCTATTTATCTATCTTAGTTTTCTCTCTTTTAAAATTTTTAAACAAAATAAATTAAAAAATAATTTAGTAGTAAATTAATAATTTTATGGTGTTCAACGATAAACACAGCCAAAACTAATTACGAGTTTTTAATTATTAAATGTTATGTTCATACACTTTGTTCACAAAACTTTTGGTTTATATTGTTTCATTATTAAATTTTTTTCTTTCTCTTTTTAAACTTTATTTTTTTGTATCATTTATTCCCCAAAATCATAAGCGGTTGTTTATAATTGAACAAAGTAGTATACTAAAAAAACTTTATTTCTGTGTTCATTACTGAACAACCAATCGTTCTTTATCTTCATTTTTCTATGTTCATTAGTTAACAACTTATAACAAATAATCGTTTGTTATCTCCAAATTTTTGTGTTCATTAGTTAACAACCCATAACAAACAATCGTTCTTTATCTCCATTTTTATATGTTCATTAGTTAACAACCTATAAACAACCAAAACTAAAAAGAACCACAACTAGACAAACCATAAACCTTTCTTATTACTATTAATCATTATTGAATAATCATAAAACTAAAAATATTAAACCTTTCTTCTTATTACAAATTAAAACCAAAAACCTTAACTAATATCAATAACGTCGGGTAAACAAACAACAACCAAAACTAAACAAACCATAAACCTTTCTTTAACATGAACATCATTAAACAGATCCATGAACAAAAAAAAACAGATCCATGACCTTGAATGGGAAAGCAGATCTATAAACCTGGAAACAAAACATATACTTGAACCCAATAAAAAAAGAAAAACATATCCTTGAACCTTGGTGTAGATCGGCAGTTGGCGGCAATGGGCGTTGATGAAACCACAAACGAACGAACAAATATGCACATGTAGACGTAACACTGGATTTTTTTCCAGCACTGGTACAGATTTTTGCACACGTGCACGTAAAATTAAAAGAAATTCCAGCAAAGGTACAAATTTGTGCATATGTGTACAAACACATGTATACCTTTTTATGCATATATGTAACTTAAGGTTGGTTAGGTCAAACTTGACATTAGTAAGTGCCAATTAATTGTCATACTACATATTATTGTAACTTAAATGTTAATAAACATCACAACAAAATCGCCTACTTGAATCATTACATTAAATACGAGAGAAAATAAATGGAAAATAATTATACAAATTTTACATTTGTTTTTTTTCACATATTACTATAAAATTTAAAATCTGATGCTTATAACTAAAAGAAAGTCAACCAATTAGAAAAATGACATTTTTAGATTCTTTTGGTTATTCTATTTGTAAAAATGAAAACAATTATCCTCATCAATCTTCATTAAAAATATAAATGATTGTGATTAATAAACAGAGAATGAAGTAAAAGAAAAAAGAAAAAAATATATAAAAAGAAGTAATTCTTAATATCTATAAATAGAAATGGCAACGTGGCAGGTTTGGGGCGGGGATTGGTCCCCCCCCCCCGGTTTCCGCTAAAAAACGGCGGGGATTTAAACGGGGATTCCCGTCGGTAACCAGGGAAAACGGGTATCCCCGTTTAATATAAATATGTGATTAAATAGGTAATTGTAACACCGTGCTTTTGAGAACCAAATTTTTCTTTTTAAAATACTATTTAAGTTTTCAAACCGCGTGGGTTTGACTGTAAATAGAATATTTAAACCTGTCTTATAATTTAAAAATGCAGCGGAATTAAAAACACGTGGCAAACTGTATAAACAGTCAAAACGTTGCCACATACGACATTTGGTGTTACGGACACATAACCGGCCGACCATTATCTTTAAACAAACTTAAACATATTATAACAGAGTTAAACAAAATCCAGTGTTCCTCCTAAAAACATGCAACTACCCGCAGGCACCCAAGCTCACAGCCTAAGGAACACCTGCACATGTGGAGAGTAGTATATGTTAGCTATAATAGCTAGTGAGTACACGATAGCATGTAATCAATATAAACATATCACATATCATCAATCATGCCCAAATAATTCTATCATAGCATCTCGCGATGAGCTGGCGTAGTCAGGAGGTAGCATATCTCGCAGGGTAGCGAACCCAGCTCAATGCACCAAACTGGGGTACCAGACACATCAACCGCTCCGGTGGGGGAGCTGTTAAGCGTCCACCGTTGCGTTTTGGAATCAACCGATTCCTCTGTTGTACAGCCGCAACTATACCCGAAAAGGACAGCTTTGTCCGGGGCAAACCTTGCCCAATCAAGTAGGACAGCTTTGTCCGGGCAAACCTTGCCCAATCACAAACACATAATCTGATTCAACCGAATCATCAATCAATCAATAATCATGTCCATATAACATACACCTAAACAGATGCATATTATTTATACCAATCAAATATCTAGCATCATCATGCCATTCATTCTTTACCTCATTGCGCGCACGCAATAATGTATATATATCTATCATCGTAACATACACCTAATCAAGTGCATACTATTATGTATATCAATAAGTTAAGCCTAGCATCATCATGCTATAATCTACACTTAAACAAGTGCGTATCATACTGTGTCAACATGTTAAGTCTAGCATCGTCATGCTTTACAAACTACACTTAATCAAGTGTGTATAATATCCTGATAATCATTTATCATACATACTACAAGGTATACAACCTTGCAACAACATATCCAAACGCTTAATCAATTGCTTACAAGTCCGGGTATTCAATTCAATTCATTGTTAATATATGTTATAGATATATTAATCGTTATGTTATCAGGCACTCACCTGTTAGGATAGAATAAGCAAAGACCTTGCTTTGGCGCTCACGGATTGTCAATTCAACCTATAATACCAAGACTTACGCATCAATCATTTGAACACGTGAAGAACGTCTAGGATACTTGAAACAATACCCTAATGGTGTTTTTAAACCATTTATTAACTAACTATAGCAGTCCAAGCAACAACACGCGAACACGTAGCACAAAACAACAAAGAAAGCTGTGTGCAGGGGTGTCGCGCCACGACACAGCCTTGTCGCGCCGCGACCAGTGTGCAGTGGCTGTAGCAAGTGTTGTTTTGTGTACAGCAACCCCATTTTGGCTCATTTCAACTCCAAATCAATTTTAGTAAAATTCTAGTGTTTCATAGGACCATTTTACACTTGTGGAAGCTTTCTAACATCAAAAAACTCCTATCCAATTAATTAATACGAAAATCCCATTTAAATGGACAAAGACGTGCGCATAATGGCCAAAACTTGATGTAGACCAATTCCAACACTTGCAACACACCATATACACCTAATATGATGTATTGAAAGTGTTGCAACTGACCAAAACCTTTAAACTCATTGTTTGGTATCATTTTCCAATTTCTTGCCTATTTAAGGCCTATTTTTCACTATTTTAGCCAATTCAAGCAAAACAACCATTCCAATTCAAAACCAATGTTCTAATCAATTCATACAAGTCATATGAACCTATTAGAACTTTAAAAATCAGTTCTTGATGTGTAAAAACAGATTTAGGCCATTTTGGCCATTTTGACCCATTTAGGCTAAATATTGGATTTGTGCAAAAACACCACTTCTAATGCACCAATTGAGTTCTAATCAATCCTAACAAGTTATAGGATCATTTAGAACACTAAATTTCCGTTCTTGAAGGTCAAAATCAGTTTGACCCGTATTTGACCAATTTTGACCCATTTGAGCCAAAATTCAAAACTCACCAAGAACACTACTTTAATTCATGGAATTGATTCCTATACACTTATAATTGATATTAGAACCTATTTCAATCATAAATTTTAGTTCTTGATTGCTAAATCAAAGAACCCACTTGAAACCTAGAATTTCAAGTCTTGAAAGAGCAAAATCAAGAACAAGGATGAATTGGAACTTACAATGATCAAAGGATGATTAGGAACTACTTGTAAGACCAATTAGAAGATTAATTCTCTGCTGGAACAAAGGTTTATGAGTTTCTCTTCAAAACCCAAAAATCAAGATTGAAGAACAAACCATGGATATGGAACTTACTAGGTTAGAGATGAAGAAGATGATGTTCTAGGATGGATTAATACTTCAATTCTCTGCTGGAACTTAGCTTGGTTAATCTCTCTTGACTTCTTCTTCTTGAATTTGCAAGAACAGGAAGAAAAGTAATGGTGTGTGTGTATACGTATGTGTGTGTGTAGTTTGTGTATTCAAAAAGCCCAAAACCGACTTGTGGGTATTATTATCCACAAGTGGGTATTTTGTTCCCCTTTTCAACTTACAACTCATCTCCCGTTTAACCGTTTCAACTAACGAGGATATTTCTGGAATCCTCATTTGAAACCGTTCGATATTTTATAACCTTTATCTATTTTTATTAATATTTTTAATAACCCATTTATCTATTATTTTCATATTTTATATCATTTTCTAAAATATATATATTTTATTTAATTCAATTAAATACTCGACGTATCACGATCGCACACGTTTAGGCCCGTTTTGAGGATGTTACAGTAATTTTCACCGCAGAGATACCCGTTAAACTAAAACTATGATTTTTCACTACAGTGATCGTCACTGTTAATATTTTACCACGAGTTTTAGAAAACGATAATACTAAATTACACGAAATTATCGAATACAAACATATCTGAACCGAAATTAAAGACTTAAAGAATTTAAATGCATTCAAAATTTAAAAACCAAATAACTCAAATAAAGACAACTTTTAAAATTAGGTTATGTGAAATTGTATATAAATATTTATATATTTTATATTTAAAATTAACTTTATGTATATTTATATAGATAATATTAAATTATAATCGGGTATGTCGGGTAATTGGGACGGGGACCATCAAACCCGTCCCCGTTCCCGTCTCCATCCCCGCCCCGTTTATATCGGTTTTCGATTTTTTCTGTCGGTTTTGATTTTTATTTTGCCACACCTATCTATAAAAAAAGAAAAAAAATAAGAAAATATAAAAAGAAAAAAGAAAGTACAAAAAAAGCGATTGAATTTTTTTTATCACAAACTTTAAGATAAAGACGACCAATTTAAGGGTCGGTGCACAACAACATGCACCGTAATTAAATTTTTATAATTACAATTATGTCTTTTTTACTTAATTTAATTGATTAAGGTAAGATAATAATCAATTGGTTCATAATAGTTCTTATGATTTTTGTAATAAAAATAGTTTTTAAATGAAGGTGACCCGTACACAACAAAAGTGATCATACATAACAACTTTATGTATCATTAACTTGTATCATATGTATTAACTATTTGTACTTTGTTGTGTATGGCTAAAAACTGTTGTGTACGGATCAGCTCCCTTCTCAAATAAACTTATATGTATGTTATAATATATATATATACATATATATCTTACTTCTTTATAATACATTTATAACCTTAAAAACTCTTAATTTTAAGTAACTTGAATGTACTAAAATATCTCTTATTAACCATTTCATTATCTCTCTTAATTTACTTTAACTTTTAAAATACTCCTTTTAACCAATTCATTATCTCTTCTAATTTACTTTAACTTTTTATCTATTTAAAATATCTCTCTAACACTAAAACACCCTATCACATAAACACAATTATCCACCTACATCAACATAATTTTCAAAATCTTATTAACTTCTTCCTTCTTATTTTATAAATATAAATATTTTTCTTATTTTAATGTATTTTAAAATTTATTTTTAAAATTAATAAAATAGTTTATACAAATAAAAAAATAAAAAACTGACATTATACGATACTTTTTCGTGATATTGAATTACGCGAATAACATATTATTACATTTTTAAAAGCAACATGATGTAAAATAGAAATTATTTGCCGTCGTAACATTACGCGAGTACCTTGCTAGTATATATATATATATATATAGAGAGAGAGAGAGAGAGAGAGAGAGAGAGAAATAGCATCAATATAGAACCACTCTTAAACATAGAACCTAAAGAACCATTTTGGGCCTTTAGATTAACTTGATCAAGGGCTGATATTAAGTTGTGGCAAAATTGTAATTATCATACATAATTATGATGCTATAATTAAAAAGAAAGACAAAAAGGGAAATGAAAAAACATCATCAGCTCCTCACGTACGCCTCCTCACATTTATTTAAAAAAACCCATTAATCATTCTAATTATCATAACTATCTCATGTTTAAGATTTTTAACAAAAAAATTATACCATTAGGTTCAGTTTTTCTTGCTCTTTAATTCAAGACCACTCTTCCCATATTTCTAAAAATTTTATTTTGAAAATGCAAATTACGAAAATGCAAATTTCATGTCTGAACATGCATGTGGATGAAGATGATAATCAAAATGCAATTCTTCATACTCCAAAAAATTGGTTGATAATTCAATGATTTTTTAACTGATGTAGTGTTTTGTGTATGAAATTTGCATTGTATTGTTGTATATAGAATTTGCATTTTGGGTTTGAACATGTAATTTGTTTAGCGTTATCTGCATTTTAGTTAATTCAGGTAATTCATTGACGCACTATAATGCATTTTGGTTTATTTGATGTTATATTTTACATTTTTTGTTTACTGTATACTTTCTTCATGAACTATTGACTTGCAATTTCATTGAATCAGATTGTTAAATGCGGATAAGAGTCGTGGGTTTTCATTTTCATTTGCTAATCTGTATTTTCATTGAATGTGTTTGTGAAGTGCATTTTTATTGAATCAGATTTGTGAAATGCAGATGAGAGTCGTGAGTTTGAATTTTTGTTATCTGTTCTTTTTTTTTTCATTTTGGGTAGCAAATATACGAACATGCATATATATGAAAATGCAAATATATAAATATGCATTTTTGATGTGAAAGTGCTGCTATTTGCATTTTATACTATTGTTACTTGCATTTCACATGTTGCTGTTTGCATTTTAGACTGTTGTTACTTGTATTTCACATGTAATATCAGCCCTTGAAAGTGTTGCTGTTTGCATTTGCAATTACATGTTGTTGTTTGCATTTCACATTTTAGGTTTGAACATGTCTGCTGTTTGCATTTCACATTTTAGGTTTGAACATGTCTGTTGTTTGCATTTGCAATTATATGCTGCTGTTTGCATTTGCAATTACATGCTGTTTGCATTTCACATTTGAAAGTGCTAATGTTTGCTTTTTGCATTTGTATTTTACGTTTGAACATATTTTGCATTTCACATGCTGTTGTTTGCGTTTTAGACTATTTTCTTATTTGTTAATTTGCATTTTCATTGAATGGGTTTGTGACGTGCATTTTAATTGAATCAGATTTGTGAAATACAGATGAGAGTCGTGAGTTTGCATTTTTGTTATCTTCTTTATGTGAGTTGCATTTTGCATTTTGCATTTTCGTCAAACAATTTGCATTTTTATTCTTTTTTTTCATTTTCGGTAGCAAATATACGAACATGCATATATATGAAAATGCAAATATATAAACATGCATTTTTGATGTGAAAGTGTTGTTGTTTGCATTTTAGACCGATGTTACTTGCATTTCACATGCTGCTGTTTGCATTTTAGACTGTTGTTACTTACATTTCACATGCTGCTATTTGCATTTTAGACTGTTGTTACTTGCATTTCACATGTAATATCAGCCCTTGAAAGTGCTGCTGTTTGCATCTTGCATTTGTAATTACATGCTGTTGTTTGCATTTCACATTTTAGGTTTGAACACGTCTGCTGTTTGCATTTGCAATTATATGCTGCTGTTTACATTTGCAATTACATGATGTTTGCATTTCACATTTGAAAGTGCTAATGTTTGCTTTTTGCATTTGTATTTTACGTTTGAACATGTTTTGCATTTCACATGCTGCTGTTTGCGTTTTAGACTATTTTTTTATTTGCTAATCTGCATTTTCATTGAATGGGTTTGTGACGTGCATTTTAATTGAATCAGATTTGTGAAATACAGATGAGAGTCGTGAGTTTGCATTTTTGTTATCTTCTTTATGTGAGTTGCATTTTGCATTTTCGTCAAACAATTTGCATTTTTATTCTTTTTTTTTTCATTTTCGGTAGCAAATATATGAACATGCATATATATGAAAATGCAAATATATAAACATGCATTTTTGATGTGAAAGTGCTGCTGTTTGCATTTTAGACCGATGTTACTTGCATTTCACATACTGCTGTTTGCATTTTAGACCGTTGTTACTTACATTTCACATGCTGCTATTTGCATTTTAGACTGTTGTTACTTGCATTTCACATGCTGCTATTTGCATTTTAGACTGTTGTTTCGTCAAACAATTTGCATTTTGAAAAAAAAAATTTAGAAAACATATCAATCCTGGTCTTGAATTAAAGAGGATAAAAAACTGAATCTAATAGTATTTTTTTTTTGCTAAAATTTTTAAGGATGAATATATTATGACCATTTGAATGTTTAGTAGGATTTTTTTTTTTAAAAATGGAAGTTTCCTGGTTTGAAGGAGGGGGGTGTGAGTTTCAGTTTTGCCCTTACCCTTGATGCCACGTGTCATCGTCAGGTTTGTTTTTTAGGTTCTATGAATAAGTAAGGTTCTAAAATAGAAATTATTTGCCGTCGTAACATTACGCGAGTACCTTGCTAGTATGTGTATATATATATATATGTTGAGTTGTTGACCCGTTGAAATATTATGGATAAATCATATGAACAAACTACTATGGCAAACATTACCATATTTATATTAAGATAGCTTGTAAATTGATAGCCGCATCATCGTTTACAGAATATTTTGCTAGAATGCCGATAATGTTGTTGTATATATAAGGAAGGCTAAAGTCACCTCATTATTTTTTCAATTTTCAAATTCAAATCTTCTATCTTATTTTCAAATTCAAATCTTCTATCTTAAATAAATTATCAATTTAATAAAATTTATTAGACGATCTGAACTATTAATTTAAAAAATATTTAATTTTAACCATTTATTCACTTAAAATAAAAAATTAATTTTGACTTTTTAAAGATAATTTTGACTTTTTATAAGTTCAAACAAAAACTGCGAGAACTAATTCAGCCGTCCAATTCCCCTCCTTCAATTGGATTCCCCCCCATGAATTACTTACATGCACCTTGCCATACTCAATCCCCTCACGCTCTTCATCCATGAATTTCACTTACCACTTGAATGGCCAAGACAGGTTCTTGCCGTTCTCGTACGGAAAAACATTTTTTGTTTGAACTTTCATCTATGCCCTTATTAAATCATATAAAATTGTATGTGCTCACCTTAATTTATAAATATCATATTTACTCTTTATAATATTTCAAAATATCATATTTAACCAAATTCTTAGTTTTATGATTATAAAATATTTTATAATCATTTTAAATTTCTTTTTAGCTATAACCAATAATGTTTTAACTTTATTACCATTAAATGTACAATAATGATTGATAACTTATATAACAAATACAATCACGTCTCTTCGTATTATTATACCACATTTCTGCTGTCAAATATGCCCTCACACTAGCATTGATGCCGTATATCATCATGTTTAAATTATCATTTAATTCGCGTTTTATTATTATTTAATACGTTTTTATTAATATTTATTATTTATTATCGTTTACTCTAACCCGTGTATCACACGGGTATTTAGTCTAGTTTATCAAATATATAGATAAAATTCTTCACTTGCAAACTACAAATTATATATATATATATATTATTGGCCGAGCTGAGAGAAAGTGTGATATGGCAAAAAAAATGATTACATGTAATTATGAGATGGACAAATAGTACGCGGTGATTGGTAGATAATGGGAGGAAATATATTGCATTTAAATTCAAGAAGGCTTGGATGTAAACTGTGAGGGGCTGTATGAAATATGTCAGGGGGTTTAAGAAAATTGTATATTAATATAATTAATTATAGGTTGTTTGAAAATTTTGTTTAATAATTTGTCATATATTTTGTTTAGAGAAAAAATAGTTATATATTTGTGACCGTCTCATTTTTATCTACCTTTTGATAAAAATTTTATCATAATATGACGTTTTTAAAATTAGTATATTTTAATTGTTTATCCATCGAGAGCAACGGGTAAGTAATTATTGGATATTTTATTCATTTTTTATATTTATTCTTTTACATAATATAGTCGATATAATCACTGATTTCTTGATCTTTCGATAAAAAGAATTAAAATATACTATTTTTAATTTTTTTTCGTATTACCATAAAATTTATATATCTGATAATCACTTAGTGAGTAGTTTAAGACCATTGGTTTGTGCCATAAAGCAGTTTACAAAACTACCACTACCAGTTTAGGGCCTTTTAAAATTGATTGTTAGTGTTTGAGTAAACAATCGTAAGAAACTATAACTCTACATAATTATTGTGTAATGAAACAACCATTTCATGTCAGTGTGTTTTGTAACTACACATACAACTTGAATGCGTTTAGCTAACCAAAATGTATCTGACTTGTCATGTTTTACTATAGTGCGTATCGTACTTTAAAATTTTCTATTGTGTATATCGAATATAAAATTTGTCGATATAGTGTATTAAACTTTCTATTGTATGTACTAAACTTATACATTTTTTTCTTTTTTATGCAATCAAAATACCAACAATAATAACAAATTAAAAGTTTGATACACACAATAGAAACTTTTAAAGTTCAATACACACAATAGCAAAACTTGACAAGTTGAAAATATTTTGGTGGAATAAACCCCAACTTGAAATGTTATATAAATATTTTAATTATCTAAGTTTTCTTACTTTTTAACTAATAACTTGGCACATAAAATTAAGGTTATTATTACATGGATATTTAAATTCAATGTTATCTTGTGTGTTCAATTATATTTAATTAAATAGTAAACTATACTTAAGTAATCTAGGCATGTATAAGCATAATCTATTCTATATTAAAATCTTAATTTTATGTGATCTAATTTGTATATACTTAGCATCATTATTTAATTTTTAACAAATTAAGTTTACAATTCCAAAGATTTAAATATATAATTGACTAATAAAAATATATTTTAAGCACTTGATATTATAACATCAACAATAATATTATGGTTATGTTTTTACAGTGTTGGGATAAAGTTCAATCACAAGAAACACATTAATATTATACAAAAAAATTTAGACGTGTAATATAATTTTATATTTTTTAAAAGAGTATGTCTAAAAAGTATTAAAAATAAAAGTTTTATTTACGTACCCGAGCACTTCACATGTATAATACTAGTTCTAAATTGTACGTGAAACAAATTATAATGCAAAAAGAAAACGTGGTCCAATTTTGTAGCAACGATTTTTATTTTTTCTTCTCTTTCAACGTTGAAGGTTTTTTTAGAAAACCACCTTTCTACACTTATGGATAACATTATGATTGCTTAGATCTTACCTTTTCTCTATACCCGTTTGAGACGAAATGGATATTGTTATTCTTGTTGTGGTGATTTATGACGGTGAGGTCGAGTGCAACTTTGATCAAATGGCTGTAAATAATTCAAACCCTCGCTCATTCGGTAATATCATATATAATTATATAGGGGAAAGTTAATTTGAGAACTGTTTTTATTGCGAGAACCACGAGAACTAATCTTAGCCGTTCATTTTGGATAATTGAATTCATGGACGAAGAGCGTGAGGGGATTGAGTGTGGCAGAGTGCATGTAAGGAATTCATTGGTGGACAATCCAATTGAAGGAGAAAAAATTGGACGACTAAAATTGATTCTCACGATTCTCGCAATAAAAACTGTTCTCAAATGAACTTTTCACTAATTATATATATATATATGTATATATATAAAATTTGTAATTTACATAAAAATTAGTGACAAATAAAGGGTTAAAATGTAATTAATTATAAAAACAATGGCATCTAATCCGACGGTCACGATTCATTCTCAATACAACAATCTAGTATCTTTCTCCGGCTGTTGCTTAAAAACCCTAATATACCAATTTCCCCCAATACTGCAAGCCTTCGCATCTACTCTTCGTCACTTTCTCTGTAGATCGTTGCTATCAATTTTCAAAATATGTCGGACGAAGAGCATCAATTTGAGTCAAAGGCTGACGCCGGAGCATCCAAGACTTTTCCCCAGCAAGCCGGTACTATCAGGAAAAACGGTTACATTGTTATAAAGAATCGTGCTTGCAAGGTATAGATTTGTTATTGTTACTGCGATTGTTGTTCCAATTATAGATCTGATTTAGCTTTTTACTCTTTGGAGTTGCTATTATTGATCGTTGCTGTTCATTATAAGGATTGATGCAGTGAATATGTTTTCGTTTTCGTATCCCTTATACGAGAATTAATTCATAGAGTATAGTTTCGATTTAAAATTTTTGGATTTGAGATTGATTGCTTGAAAAATTATTTTTGTGTTATCAAGTTAAATTTCAGTTACAAGATTAAATTCTGGTAGATTTGATATGTTTTGCATGTAATATGTTTCTCATTAGCTCTATTGTTCGCAAATTTACTCGTCTATTAACTGATTTTGATGGTGTCATATGTTGAAAACAATATAAAGGTGGAATGATGGAATACTCAAAGATTGATTGTCTTCTGTTCTAATTTTTATGTATTCTGAGATGTCAGAAATTCAGAACTAGCATATATCACTGTGTAGTTCCTCAGTGTGTAGTCTTACTATTATTTTTGCAAACAAGGGTCTACAAGCACCGATTTTCCCCTTTTTATGTGTTTTTTGAGCTTGTTTCAACCACGAGTTCGCTTTCTTGTCACTATAAGTGTGTGGTTATTCTTGTTAGATTCACCATCCTGTTTTAAATTTCCGTTTTAAAGAATCTACCTTTGGAATATCCGAATATAAAAGCAATTCATGTCATAATAGGTTCTGTTTTTGTATATGAGTAAGAGTTAAGATTGTTTTTTATATCTTTACTACTCTATTTAGGTGTTAACTGTTTAAATATATTTTGCAGGTTGTGGAAGTCTCAACATCGAAGACTGGCAAGCATGGCCATGCTAAATGTCATTTTGTTGCCATTGATATCTTCAACGGAAAGAAGCTGGAAGATATTGTTCCTTCTTCCCACAATTGTGATGTATGTTTTATATATCTCACTATCTCTGATAAATTTTGCTTTTATTTTCATAACTTTGTTTTTTTTCACTTCGTCATTTTTTGTTTATGTGACATGATATTTTCTTTGATTGCAGGTTCCACATGTGAATCGTACTGACTACCAGCTCATTGACATCTCCGAGGATGGATTTGTATGCCCCCTTGTCATCTGTTGATCTTTTTACTTTCTTTACCAGTATAGTCTGCATATCCTGATATTGTACCTGGTGGTTGTATTTGTATAGGTGAGTCTGTTGACTGAGAGTGGTGGTACTAAGGATGACCTCAAGCTTCCGACCGATGACACTTTGCTTACTCAGGTTTTTTTGGAAACTTGACTTGTTCATTTTGTATTCATCACTTCCTATTTAATCAAAAAATGCATCTAACCCATGGAAAACATGAGCTTATGACTAATCATTTGGTTCAAGAGAGTCTTGATTATTTGTTCAATAATACATCTTGTCCACCCAAACCAATATTTTCAATTTATATGCAATGAAGATCATGAAAAAATGGGCACTTGCATATTGTTGTTTTTTTGTTGTGAACACGTATTAATCTTGGTATTGCAATGTGTGCAGATTAAGGATGGTTTTGCTGAAGGGAAGGATCTTGTTGTGACAGTCATGTCTGCCATGGGAGAAGAGCAGATTTGTGCCCTCAAGGATATTGGTCCCAAGTAATTTCTAGGGGGTTCTGGAAACAGTACTTGTTTGGAACAAGATCAAGACTTAATCAGCTTTCATATAAAGGTATTTTATGCGGTTAAGGGGTTTTTTCAGAACCGTATGCCGGAGTTATGGTGGTGGTTATTTGAAAATGTCTATTAGGTTTCTGTTTCAACATTTTTTTGTCTTCTTTTCTTCCTGTTTCTATTAATGTGTTATTGACTTTGAGATTTTGTCTGTTGGGGAAAGGGATACGTACACTTAAGCAAGTTTGAATCTCATTTGTTGGGAAGCTGACTTGTGTGAACCTGTTTAATGCCTTTTTTGTTCCCTTGGTACGTCCCTAGATGCTTTATTTCTTTTTAATCTTTAGACTATTTTGGTACTGGTTATGCTGTTTGAACGCTTTCGAACCGGACCATTTGATGCTGAATGCCGAATCATTTAGCATTCGGCTCGTTTGATTTCCTCCTCCGAATGAAGATTGTGTTGAATGAGTTTAAACACTTGAATTATGCCACCTTAAAAATGCTTTTTGTATAATTAAATACCCGGTATTTTACGTGGAATATGTTTCTATGTAACTTATTAAGCAATCATATTTATTTTGTAGCAAGTCATTGTTAAGGTTAAAATAGTAATTTTCGTCAATCAAATTGTTCATAATTTTTAAAAAACAACTTTACATTTGTAACCTTTTATACATATTTATGAAAAAAGTTTTGGTAATGAGTAGAAGATTTAGAGCTCAAGAGGTCCAAACCCTTCAAGGTTAAAATAGTAATTAGGGATGGCAAAAAACCCCGAATCCGATGGGAAAACCCGAACCCGACTAGTTTCGGTGTCGGGTGGGGGATGTTATTTTCAAGTTGGGGTCGGTTTAAGGATCTTTTTCCGGGTTCGGGGCAGATTATCCTTGCCCTGCCTCGCCTCGATACATGTTTATACATATTTTTTATGTATTTATATACATATATGTTTTATATATTTATGTATATAATAATGTGTATGAATATACAAAGAGCTGTTTATTAATGAAGAAGTTTCTAAAGTGATAAAGTTTTTTGTTAAATTTTAAATTTTGATCATTTGATTTCTTTTAAGTTCTACATTAATTAAGTTTTTGCTTCAAGTTAATGATGATTTATTAATAAAATGATCATCTCAGGTTATTATTAAATTTTTTGTGTAGCTTCTTACTTTACTAACATAATTTTGTGATATACCTATTTAACATAACTTTGAATATGCTTGACATTGTTTTTACATATGTTTTTTTGTCTTTGGAGAGTGTAAAAATGCTTCAATAATACGTAGACATGTAGTTCATGTTCATGTTTAGTTGGGTCGGGTTTTATCATTGGGTTTTGGGTTTGGGTCAGGGTTGGGTTTGGCAGACGCCCCGATAGGGTGTCCCGAAACAATCTCCGACGGGGAACGGGTTTTCATTTAGGGTTCAGAAACGGGGCGACCAAAACCCGTCCCGAACCCGCCCTGTTGCCATTCCTAGTAATTTAGAGATTGTTCATTTAAAAATCTTGTGCAACAGTTTATTACATTTATAACCTCTTTCCGTAACAGTATAAATCACCTCTTTGAGATATATTTGTGTGATAAAACAAAAACATAGAAAAAAAGAATTGTCTCAAGCTATTGAATAATACATTTTGATTCGTCTATTTATACATATTCTTAGTAAGGTTCTGGCAATGAGTAGAAGATTGAATCAATACAAGATTAAGAGCTCAAGAGGTCCATACTTATTGTTCTTGTGATTGTGCTTCAGTTACCAGAATAGGATACTCATAGTCTAATTCCAAATCTAAATGAATCTAAACAATAAAAAGTAAGTATTTCAGCAAATTATTGTCATTGGTGGACTCAACAAGTATATAGTTGGTAAACAAAGATCGCAATAATCATCACATTGAATTTTTTTTCCTCAATACTATGTCAGGATTTATAATTCTGAATACTTTCAAATTGAATGATACAGCACAACAAAGAGTAATGCAGAAGCCATTGACTTTCATTCGTAATTAGGAAAGATCACTTGTTTTATGAAACATAACGAATGATGGTTCCAAGCCAATCTTCAGGAATTTTCTCTCTCAATTTGCCACTTAGGGCTGTCGATGAATGTTCTGTTGCTGCCTGTAAAGTAGTAAATATCCATACTGAAGTGACCGTTTAGATGAAATTCTGGTTATGGATCAAAAATTCATACCTTCACGATATAAACATCAATACCAAGTTTTGCAATCATGGCGGCTTCTGATATTTTGGTCACCATCCCTCCCGTTGTATCGTGGGATGCTACGCTAATCTCAACTGTTCATGAAAAAACATATATCATGGTATCGTGGGATGCTATGCTAATCTCAACTTTTCATGAAAAAACATATATCATTTTTTCTGTTCACTTCTTCTTCCCATAAAAATTATCAGTATATATATTCTGCTGACTGCCATTCTGGGATGTCAGAATAGAACTGATTAAAAGCAACCATATACTGAGACAGTATAAGCAACCATATAACATAGAAGAGAAAATAGAACTGATTAAAAGACCAGCTGTTTAAATAAACTAACTAAAAACTTATAAAAAAGGCCACCACTATCAAACCCTGAATCTGAACCTGAGCAAACATCCGACCAAAACAGCTGAAACCTTGTCTAAGACCATGACCATCCATCCCCCTTATTCCCCTTATCACATTAGCGCCACATCATTTTTCCCTTCCATCCCCCTTTATCCCACCCCACATCCATCCCCCTAACCATTCTCTATTTTTAAAAAAAATGTTGAGAGAGAGGGTGGCTCACGCTTAGCGTGAGTTTAAACCCCCTCAAGCTCTCACTCTAGAAACTTGGGGGTGGGGATGATGGTTTTCTTGGCGTGAGAATGGGCTAATGCTCCATCCCGCAGGATGGATGCATATAGCCTATCTAACAAAAACATTAAAAACATTGATACCAAAAGGCCTTTAGACTTGGTAGTTTAAGTGTGAGTTAAGGTATTCCTCCCTTTTTGAGGTTGAAGGTTTAAGTTCTCTTGTCAACATAGGTGTAAATTAGAGGGGGTGTGTGTTTTCCGTTCAAAAAAAACATTAATACTTGACACAAATTGAAACCAAGATTAGAACTATTGTAACCAACCATCTATTATTATTGAAGAGTCACGTAAGATTCAAATTTGTCTATTTAATAAGTCAAACGCTACTAACCTTGCTTATCCGTGCCTTCAAATATTGGGTTCACTACAGACCAGCTGCCATCTTCACGTACAGCTGTCGTGGCCATCATTCAATTAAAATTCAAACAATCATATAAACGTCAATCGATAAAGAACAGAAAACAAAGCATCTGCTCACCAATCTCCCTCAGGAGTACTGCATTAGGTTCTGCAGGAGGGCGATCATACACCCCGAAAACATCAGTCTTCATTACTCATTATATAGGAACTTGTTGATACTGATAGTATGACGGTAAAAATATCGAGTATCCAAGATGTTTGCACCCAGCAAGGATTGAACCTGAGTCTCTTCTGAGACTTTCCAAACATCCTACGACTAGGCCATCTTGTTGATACCGATAGTATGACAGTAAAAATAAAAAAAAATAAAAAAAGAAATCCTGGAACTGTAAATTCTGGCTGAAAAGGTAGAGTAATGTAATCTTTTAGAAGTTTAAAAAAAGAAGTAATTATCATGTTCCATAATACTTTGGTTTCAAGCTATTCATAATTTCATATTGCAGAAAAACAAAGCATGACGCGGGGAAGGATACGAGGAAAACTACAAATTGAGGCTTTAAATGTGCAGCTAGATGACTTATGATTACATCTCCACTTAATATAGTGCAGCCCTAAACAATAAGAAAAGGCCAAGTTGATATTAGATGCCAATTATCATTAACATATAAGAACCCTCTTGTGAGATGCTACGTACCAGTGACTCATCAAGAACCGCATCCCCATGCAAAACCTACACGGCAATTATCCAGTCAAAATTACAAACTAATCTCCCTTAAAACCTTCAAAGTTCTTAAGTGATAAATTTACTGGAACAAAACCGGAGTCAAGGGCTTCAACCACTGTTGACACATCGGCAGAAGCTATCTGTAGAAACACTAGACTTTCAGTTTTTTATTGTTCATGAATAAAAGGTGTCATAAAATTTAAACAAGTTGATGAAAGACGGATTTCTAAGGGCGTCCTGACGTTTTTTTCACGGGTTGACCATCCACATGAAAATGGAGACATTGCAACTGATGGAATACCCTCTGCAAGAAAGCGTTAAACATAAGTCAAATATAAGGTCAATGACATGTCTTGGAAATAATCATCATCATGGAATTGTTTATTCCAAGCAAATGAGGGACACATCTACAAAAAAATTTATAGAAGTCAGCAGCCAGAGTTTTACCTCTAGCAAGTGCTCTGACTATTTCAAGATTGAGGGAAGTCACCTAATAAGAAACCGTAGACGCATAAATATAGTAGTAAATGGAACATAAGAGATGCAGATCATAGGATATAGTACGATTCAAAGAAGTAGAGCTTACAGAAATCCGAGTAGCAACAAAACCAGCTTTCACAAGAGCTAGATTCAGCCCCCCTCTATGAACACCTGATTTACTAGCTTGAAAGTGACCAAAAGAGCCTGATACCAGAAATAATAATTGCATAGGAAAAACAATTTATCAGCAGAAAAACATAATTCACAAAGAATCAATAAGCAGCAAGATTCTTAAATGACCTGCGCCATGAATAACAACGAAACTGTTGTAGTCTAAAACCTCTTGTTCCTTAAATTCATCAACTGTATCTAAAGTTTCTGAAATTCCGGGGCGTTTGCTCCAATCCATTTTAAGTATTGACCCAGATGAAGATCCAGACATCATTGCCTCCCGTAATTGTGAAGAAACCGTAACAAGATTGGCTTCATTTATCTTTTCAAAGTCATTCTTGCATGTGATGGCAGCACCTCCTAAGTAGTCAACACATAAGCACCAATCAGTCCAGAATTTAGACAAATTGATAAGAGAAATCACAATTTTAGGGGAATGCAGAGGAGTTATGCATCATGAAACTCGAGTTAAGAAGTATATGAATTGTCAATTAATATTTTGTTCATTTAAATTTTAACAGTACAAATTACTCTCCTAACTAAAATAAGCCCATATTCTTGTCAATGGATATACTCTCCTTACTAGAATAAGCCCATATTCTACTTCTGAAAGTCAAATGTAGCACTTAATATAAGTTCAGAAGTTTTTATTAAACCTTCAAGCAACACAATCCTCAAGAGATTAATGCTTTCCTGCTTGCTGTTATTGATACCATAAAAACATATGTAACAATTATAGGACAACTGAATTTCAAATCGAAGGAAGCTGACTTAAATCTTGGAGATTTAATTGTGAAAACCAAAAACTCTTATCAATCGATTGCACTGAAAGTTTCAAAATCATACCAACAGGGCATACATTTGAAAGAGGAATTAATCTACGCATAAGAATCGATTGCAAGAAAGTTCATCGGATTCGTCGACAATATTTAGAAATTAGGTGAAAATTAACAAAATTAGGAGATTATTGTGTATAGAAAATGATGGCTGACCGAGTTTGACGATGCAACGAATTGGGGTTTTGAGTTCCGAATGATTTTGCTTCGTCTCCATTGTCAATTGCTGTTTGCTTGAGCTGCTTGAGCTCCTTGTTTGTGTGAACTGTGAAGTGGAATAATTTTGGTATTTGGTACCCTACTTTTGGAAAGATGATCTTTGACTTAATTTCGTGGCCATCTTCTTTAGGTTTAAAAATGAAATTTCAAAATCATTAATCAATTGTATTTATTAGTACTTCGGAAATTTAAACCACCCAAAATGTAAAATAAAAATAGAAATAATAGATGAAAAAATATGTTATTTACCATGAGTTTAATCAATTAAAGTTAATTTAACCGTTAAAAAAATATGACCATTTATAAAGTAATATATGAGATATATGAAAAAAAAAACAGATCTAACAATTAAAATCTGTGTTACAAAGATTATATTGTGTTGTTCAATGTATAACAAACATTATTTGAAAATATGAATATTTGTCTCATATAAATCTATTTATTTCAAGGAAATTGTGTATCATTTATTTCAAATATGGTTCAAACATCCGGATGAAACGAAATCACAAAGATAAAGATGGACCTAAATCAGAAAGATGAATGTGGAATGTAATCGGAGCTGAAATGACTAACATACTCTATTTAAAATATTTATAAATATGAAACTCTCTAAAAGTATTTATCCGATAAAAGAAAATTTTACAAACCAACCTTTTAAGACATGACACCCATTATAAAATCTGCCACGAGAATGTGCATTAGTGCGAAAATTTGATTGGGGAATACAAAGGTGTGGACACGTGTCATGGTTTGGTTGGTTAGCGAAAATTGGACCCATTAGTGAAATTTTTTCTCATAACTTTGTGATATTTGCTACATCAAGCTTATTATGATAATAACAAACCCAATTTGCCTAAATTCGCAAATTTCCCATATAATAAATTTAAGATAAGACTTGATAAGTAAGTAAATTTATTGAATATTGCTAAAAATCTTATAAAATCTATAATGTTGTCTATATTTTCTGGCGAACATCTTAGAAATAAAAATACTAGAATTTTGTCTTGTAAAGACAAAATAAATTAGAATTAAAAGTACTAGATTTATGTCTCATCTAGATGTGTTTAGTCATTAGAGTCTCCATCTGTAGATAGTTTAATTTGTTGTGGTCACTTAGGGGGTGTTTGTTTTAGCTTATAATGGGTTTTTTTCCGAGTTTATTTTTTATAAGCTCGTTTTTTCTGGCTTATTTTTCATAAGTCCGGCTTATTTTCTTAAACGAACTCATAATAAGCTCAAAAGTCTGAAAATAAACCGGAAAAACCTAGCTTATAAAAAATAAGTCCGGAAACAAGCCCTAAATAAACTAAAACAAACACCCCTTAGCTAAGTGTTAACTACCTATAATTCAAACAATACAATTAATTAATTAAACTAAACATTTTAGGTAAAAAAACAGAGCATGAGAGTTAGGAATATCTTTTTAGCAATAGTATAATTAAGTTGAAGAATGAAATTAATTACCCACTACATCTCACATATATATATATATATATATATATAATATTATATATATATATATATATAATATTTTATATATATATATATATATAAATAAGTGAATCAGAGAGTTATATATAATTAAGCATGAAGGGTCTTAATTATACCACAAGGTACGAATTAACCTAATAGCATAAGGTAGGTAATTACACATCATAAAGTAATTAGAAAATTAAAATAAACTCATTTAGCATGCCAGCCAGTTGTATTTTAATTTGATGAATGGATGGATGATACAGTACAACGGCAATATTATTGTTTCTAGAAAACAATAATATTGCAGTTGTCACGAAAACCCCCGGCCCATTAATTAATTAGGCAAGCCGAGATTATAATTTAAATTCGATAATTAATTAGCAATTCCATTTTGATACATATTCATACAACCAGTGAGGGTTCATTTGAGAACCGTTTTTATTGCGAGAACCGCGAGAACCAATCTTAGACGTTCATTTTGGATAATGGAATTCATGGATGAAGAGCGTGGGGGGGTTGAATGTGACAGAGTGCATGTAAGGAATTCATGGGTGGGCAATCCAATTGAAGGAGGGTGAATTGGACGGCTAAAATTGGTTCTCGCAATAAAAACGCTTCTCAAATGAACTTTTCACCATACAACCATTTAAAAGATAGGATTCCATGTAATGTTGATAGAGGAGTTTGAATGATGCTTCATCTCAAATATGTTTTCATATCGATCTTTCTTGTCATAAAATTCCGAGGAATCTGTTGGGATTTTCGTTGTTTGCACCGCATCGTCATCATCATCGCCTTTCCTTTTCCTAGGAATCAAATCAACTACAAACCAACACTGAGAATGTTCCTTATGTACCTTAAACTTGAAATCTACTTCAAAGGAAATGGTATTGTAAGCCGAATTTAATGATGCGGAGTTGTCCCTCATTAATATTGAGTTAAACGAAACATATCCCACATAAGTTATATGAAAATCAGGCTTGGGTATTTCATCCCAAGCCTCTAACTGACGATATTCTGTGTCTACCACCTCCTGCTTCGTACTTATCTTAACATGGGGAAGAGTGAAGGTGCTGGTGGAAGCAATGCACATTAAGAACCCAGAGAAGTTATCAAACCAATTATGTGGAAGTTGCAATCTAATCACTCCATTATTAGCCAAAGCCAACCTATCTACCAACCCCTTTGGAATCACATCTTTTGACGGAATGACGAAGTTGATAAAGTGATCTTCAACCGCATTTCCCTGCAGCCACCAGAATTAGTTAAACAAGTACTGTACGTGAATAATCGCAGTTTGAAAGTTGAAAGCCTAACCTGAAGCATGGACTGTAGCATTAAGTCATGACCACGCAGAGAAGGTCTTTCCCAAAAGTTATAAAATGAGACTTTCCATAACCATTTACAGTTTGACATGTCTCCAACAGTTTCAAGTGACTCACAACGTTCAGCAATAAGAACAGCTATACTTGATGGGAGCCCTGACAATTCTACAAGTCTTTTGCAGTCTAACAAGCTGAGCCATTTCAGCCGAGGAACTCTCAAGACGCTAAGATTTAATCGTGAAAAGACATTATTACTTAGACTGAGTTCTATTAAGTTGGGAAAGTCCCAAAGTACTATAGAGTCGATGTCTCCATCTTTCAATCTGCAGCAGCTAAGAGTCAACTTTTTTATGGCTTCCTTAAAGACATATAAGCCTATAAGGTTGAGGATGCTGCAGTGAGGTAAAAAAGGCTCCTTTAACCAACTCCTCTTCTGTTTACAAGATGCAGCATAAATCTCCTTCATCATCTGTTTTAGGTTCTTTCTGACCTTATATAACTTCTTGCAGTTTGAGATTTCAAAAATCTGGAGTTTGTGTGACCGGGTAATGGGTGGCAACATCGGAAGATTATTACAATATTCTACTATTAAGTGAACAAGCCTTTCCAAGCCTTCAATTGATGGATGAATCCTTTTTAATTGCTCACACTGACTAAGCTCGAATCTTTCAAGATGTGGGAGCCCACCAAAATCTGGTGTCTCGATCAGTTTGGGTAAGTCTTCAAGCTTGATCAATCTCAAATTTGGTAGAATCTGTTGCATACAATTAGAGGCAGATATGTCAAAATTTTCAAACATATTCATCTAAGAATATACACATCGATGATCGGTCCTCTCATTCATGATCAACAAGTTTTTTCTACCCGCACTTCGTAACGGAATTTTGAAACATAAATATTTTATTATGTAAAAATGAATCTTTATATCTATCAAATTTGTATCATTTTAAATATTTTTATCTTAAAAGGTATGGGCTGCCTTGAATATAGTTTATAACAATAGATTTTCAAGATAAATATCATATTACGATTTTATATATATATATATATATATATATATATATATATATATAATATTTAATAATCATTCTTATTACGAAAACCACGAAAACCAACCTTGACATTTGATTAAATTAAATCAATGGTTCATTAATAAGTCCTCATTAATGCTTATTAATAACTCATTAAAAGCGATATTTTGAAAAATTCAAGTCTTATTGAATAATGACTCATCTACTGAGACAATTCACAGGCCGAGTAAATACACAAATGACCAAAATACCCAATTAATGAGTTATTAGTGAGCAATAATGGTTGTTACAAATGATTCTCGTGGTTCTCGTACTAAGAAGGGTTCTTGAATTAACTTCTCCCTATATATATATGTATGTATGTATGTATTTATGTATGTACATGCGTATGTATATGAGATAAATTAGATGGTCACAAATACGTGATCCTATTTAAACATAAATAACTTTAAAAAATAATATATAAATATAATAATCAATAACAATTAAAAAATTAAGCAAATAAAAAATTTAATGGTAGTTACAAATGATTCTCGTGGTTCTCGTATTAAGAACGGTTCTTGAATTAACTTCTCTATATATCTATACTAATATATAAACCATTTAACATTCTCTCTCCTCTTAAATTTTAAGACTTCTTAAAATTCAATCAATATAAAATCTTGACCCTTCATTTAATCTAAATTAATCTCATCCACTTAATTTTTAACTATTTTATTCTCTCCTAATTTACTTTAACTTTTTATTCAAAATATATTCTCTCATATTAACACAATTATCCACTCACATCAACATAATTTTTAAAATATTATTAACTTTTCTCTTTATTTCATCAATATAAATCTTCTTTCTTATTTTATTGTCTTTTAGAATTTATTTTTAAAATTAATAAAATAGTTAGATGTAAATAAAAGAAAATTTGAAAAAAAGGACATGTTGCTGTAGAAAACTTTTTCGTGACATTGAATCGCGCGAATAACATATTATTACATTGTTGAAAGCGACATATTATAAACTAAAAACTATTTGCCGTCGCAGCATTGCGTGAGTATGATACTAGTATATATGTATGTATGTATGTGCATGCGTATGTATATTAAAATAGAGATAAAAATAGATGGTCACAAATACATGATACTATTTAAATAGAAATAATTAAAAAAAAACATATAAATATAATTATCAATAACAATTAAAAAGTTAAGCAAATAAAAAATTAAAAGTTGAATAAACAAAAATTAAAAGAATGTGCGTGAGGCGTGAGCAAAAAAAAAAACAATGGAAAATGCCGCAAACGATAGCCAAGATTCCATACTTTTGTGAAAAAAATAAAATGTAAATGTGTTTTGCCACTCCTGCTAAACAATCTTGTTTTGAGCTTTTGAATATCTAAATATATAACATATTATGAGGAAGTTACTATATATGTTATATATATATATATATATATATAATTATGATAAAAGATTTAGGAAATTTAGGATAGAGTGTCCAATGTGTATGTGATGAATTCATGGATGAGCAATTGAATTAAAAGATGTAGAATTGGACAGCTAAGATTGATTCTAAGAGTTCTCGCAATAAAAAATGGTTCTCAAATGATCTTTTCACTATATATATATATATATATATATATATATATATATATATATATATATATATAGTGGATGGTTCATATGAGAATGAGAAATTAAATGAGAATGTGAGACTCAATATCAGACGTTCATTTTATAAGTGGAATTCATGGATTGAGAGCGTGGGGAATAAAGCGTGACAAGGTGCATGTGATAAATTCATGGGTGCGCAATGAAACTAAAGGAGGAAAAAATAGACGGCTGAGATTTATGGTTGTCTTGAAAAACCCACGCACGGAGTAGGGACTAAGACATAATTTTATAGGAAAAATTACATGAAAACACAATAAACTTTGTATTGGTTACCATTGTATATAAGTAACTTTAAATTCTCAAAAATAATACAATCAACTTTCATAATCCTCATATTGTATGCAATTTGTTGTATACCATATGACAAAATTCATTATATACAATGGTAATAAATATTAGACACATAAATGAGTTGTTTGCATACAATGGAATAATTATGAAAGTTGATTGTATTATTTTTAAGAATTTAAAATTGGTTGTATAATATGATAACTAAGACAAAGTTTATTGTATTTTCATGTAATTTGTCCTAATTTTATATGTATTTATTTTCCTATTATTTTGTGCATTTTTCTAATTTTGAAATCTGCAAAAATGGAAACAATTACAGAAATTTCACATAATTTCAAGGGTGTATGGTATAAGACTATTTATTTCCTTTTGTTATAATATAATTTGGAAACTCACGTGAGTTTATTCTTTTATTTTTTATTTCTTTTTTGTTATATTAAATAGGTATAAAATCTATTTTTCAATAAAAAAATGTATGATTGTATATTAGTTTTTATGGATTGTAACATTCAATAATTTATAATTAATATATGTTATTATTATTTATCCCATATTTTTGTTTATTATTTAAATTTAAATTACTCTTAAGATAATTACTAATTTTATTGATAATTATTATTGTTTATCATATATTTAAATTATTCTTAAGAAACACAACATCATATGTTTTTGTTGATTATTTAAATTTTTTACATACATAGAAGATTAAATATTAATCAAAATAATGATAATGCAGTAATAACTTTTTTTTGTTTAATTGCATTACGTATATTTATTTATGTCTTTTATTTATAGAATACTTATATAGTTATCTATCACGGTTACAACCCGGACATCGTAATGTATAGGTATTACACTAGTTTAATAACTAGGTAGTAGCTAGATGAACCATATATATTTGTAATTAGTCATGAGTTTATAATTAAGTATCCTCACCGCTTTCATCTATATAGTTGATCAATAAACATTAAATATTACCTTAGAACCCTTCCACAATTGTGTGTGCAGAGTACCCGTCAATTCTAGAGAACAAACCCCGACTGGCAGAGAATCTGTGGGCAATGATCTTTTATAATTACCACTCCAATGGATCCATCGGAGTTTCTTCATTTTTGCAACGTGATGATCTTGAAAACATAGTGATAACTTGTGCGAATAACCACTATTAGTTACTACTTCTATGTTGTCAAGTTCCTGCATGCATGTGATAATTAAATTAATTAAGCAACAAAATGCATATATGGTGTCAGTTAGAACACACACACACACACATACAAAGATTAATGCAAAACTATATATCAAGCATATATATAATAATATATTACCGTTGTTTCATCCATAACACATAAAGTTTGAATATCTTCATGCTTCCAGACTCTACTGTGCTTTTCAGGATTGCAAGGGTACTCCCCTCTAACAATGTAGTGTCCCAACTCTTGCACCAAATCATGCATATCAAACACTCCATCTTCTGAAATAGTTATAAGAGCCTTTTGTGTCAATACCTTTACACCTACAACAGGGTATTAATAACCACAAGCTTCAAATATATCCATTGCCTCATATTTGTAACGCTGCCTAAAGAAACATGCAATATCCAGGAACAGTTGTTTCTCCTGAGCTTTAAGTCCGTCATAGCTAATTTTTAGCTTTTTCACGATATCGCCCTCCGGGATTTCTTTTAATCTAGCCAAGGCACTCCTCCACTCATTTGCATCTTTGTCACACAGAAATTTACCCAAAACTTTAAGTGCTAGTGGGAGCCCATGAGCATAAAAAACAACTTGCTTCGAAAGAAGCTCATATTCTTCTGTAGGTATGTTATCCCGAGGTGCATACTTGCAAAACAGCTCAAAAGCCTCTACATTGTTTAACAAGCTTATGTTATGTATCACATTAACCTTATGAGCTTTTAATACATGTTCGTCTCTAGTTGTTATTATTATTCGGCTTCCGTCACCAAACCAACCGTATGATCCAGCTAACGCCTCTAGCTGTTCATAGTTATCGACATCATCAAGAACAATCAAGACTTTTTTATTGCAGAATCTCCTTTTTATCATTAGTTTTCCGTCATGAACTCTCCCTATCTTTACAATATTTTCTTGCTTTAAAACGTCAGAGAGAATTTTATTTTGCAGTTTTTCCAAACCAATATTCTTATTTGATTCCTCTCGGATGTTTTCAACAAAGGAACAACCCTCAAACTTGCTAAACATTTCATTGTAAACAGAAGATGCAAGTGTAGTCTTACCACCACCCCCGACCCCCCATATCCCAACCATGCGAACACCACCCGACCAAATTTCCAACTTCGATTTCAAATTTTGCAAACGAGTCCTTAGTCCCACGAGATTTTCGTCGATGCTTGAAATTAGTGGAAACAATCTTTTTGAAATTGCGTCAACAATTTCTATGATGAATTTTGACTCGTGCCTGCATATTGGATAGTAGAAGTAATATATTGTTAACAATTCCAATTTGTATGCTAAATTATGTCTGTTTTAAAAATAAAAAACCGATTTTCTCAGGATTTTTGTCAAGTGAAAGTTTGCATGTATTTAAACATGACTAAGTTTTATATTTAATATATATTAAAAAAGGTTATGATATATATCATTATTTTATTTTTAGAATTTTTTCACTAATCATCTCGTTTTATTTTCTCAAATAACAAACGAATGAATTGTTTCCTCAAATGCCATTTTTAAAGTAATTTAGTTTGTTAACACTTAAATATGTAAACAAAAACATTTTTTCAAATCATTTTATAACTATGTTCAGATCCAACAACATTTAAGGTATGTGCGATGAAGAAGACAACACTACGAATAAAACGATAAATATTGTTTGTGAATGAGCTTCACAAAAAATTTGATGATAATGTTACGTATGAATTTCTGATTTCTAATAGATTTACCATTTTTTAAGAGATTTTATATCCATATGTGCTCTTTACAATTATTTTACTGTATATGTTAGTACTCTTTAACATTATGTACATATAAAATTAACTTTAACCATTATTTGTGTTTATAGGTGTTAAGCTAGTATGTTAAAAAATATGTAATTTACTATCGCAAGCAATCAAGCATGACCTTAATATTTTCAAAACTTTCATGGTACAAGAACAACTGATATGTAGTACAACCATATTTAGTAATAAATGGTTATAGAAAAAGACATAAAATTACCCGTTTGCGACGTCCTCAGCTACCCATCCAGAAAGGCTGCCATCATCTACGAGTGCTCTTCTCCATGATTCAACTTTATTGTAGTTCTTTAACTCGTATTTTGCAAATGCTTCCCCGTAATTCCCATTTTGTTTCCTTACTTCCGATGGATCAACATGATAGAAAATGGGAATAACGATTTGCCCTGTTTCATCCCTGCATTTCATGATATATGCAAGTTCGTCCAAGCACCATGAAGAATCGGCATAGTTTTCGGAGAACACGATTATGGCAATCCATGATTCTCGGATAGCCTTCATGAGGGCTGGATGAATCGACTCCCCCCGAGGAAGTGCCTCATCATCTTTGTAAGTATAGATTCCTTGTTGTACAAGAGCCGTGTAGAGATGATCTACAAAAGTCTTGCGAGTGTCTTCTCCTCTAAAACTGAGGAAAACTTCGTGATTCCATGAATGAGAAGAAGAGACGGGTGTGGATGATGATGAAGATGCCATTGATTTGAAAGAATTGTTTAAAATTAGTAAGGAAGTAATATCTGTAAACCAAGTTCGATCAGAAAGGTATGTATATGTTGCTTGATAGATGAAAAAGATAAAATGAAGTTAATATATATATATATATAGAGAGAGAGAGAGAGAGAGATCGAGATTCAGAGATGGGATTGAAATGAGATGGCCGGGTCCCACTATCATCTGTGAAATTTCCTTGGTTTTGCTCCGTACGTATTAGAAAATGCAGAGGATATATCTTACCCAGGGGGACTCTGTGTGTGTGTAAATATAATCTAATGTTTATACTTCTCTTTTTATACAATTTGGTTTATTAATTTAATTGTCATCTTATATTCAACCCATTAATTAATTTTATCATGTATCTCAACCTCTTTGTAAAGTTACAGTTTTAGGCATACAAAACATATATACGACACCCTCACTATATATTCGCATAATTCAAGACCCTCCGCAACTCTTTTGTTTTCAATACAGGGTGTGTCTGAAAACGGACTTATAAGAGATTATAGGGTATTGGATTTCTAGTTTTTATAATCTTAACTCTCTAGCCTGGTCCGGGTGTTAATATCTTAAGGGGATTCTTAAAAATATAATCTCTCATTATCCTCTAAAATAAAAATCTTTCCAAGTAGCTTATGGATGTTGCTTGAGATTATCAATTAATCAGCCCAGCCTCAGTTAGTTTTGTCAAAAACACCCATAGACTAAGATTCTTATACATCTATGATATTCTTGAGCTTGTATTATGAATCTATCCTATTCATATAAATGGTGTCATGAGTGTTTGAAAAACATAGAAATGAACTTTCAAATAAGAAATTAATTGTTAAGTTCCACACAGAAGAACAGAACACTAATCTCAGGAAGAACACACCACATGAGGAGGTCTTGGGTTTGAGTCTTCTCGTGGGGGTTTTCCTTCTGTGGTGAAGGAGTGGGGTTTTCCCCCTCAGGAGCGTGGCTTGGGGTTCGCATACGGCCATTTATGGATGTGACGCGGACCTAGTCCACTAACACCTAACATCTAATAAATAACTAGCCGTTCAAAAAAAAAATCTCAGGAAGAACACAAAAACAGTAGCAAAAACAAGAAAATTGGTAAAAAAAGATTTTTTAATTTAAAATAATATAATAACAATAAACTTTTAACTAAAACATACTAGTAAACGGGTAGAAAAACTATATGGATATGGTGGATGCATAATTCATCTATCACATGCATCAAATGAATAACAAATGAGCCTATTTTTTGTCGCTATCAAACAAGACTTTTATGTTTTCTAAGAGTTCAAACCATTATCCATGTTCTTCCGATAGAAGTATATCCTCTTGATTTTGTCTACTTTTATATATATATATATATATATATATATATATATATATATATATATATATATATATATATATATATAATTTGTCACTTTTTTAGTTACCAATAACTAGTATCTATTTTTTCTATACATAATTGCAAGGGTATAACGAGTTTTTTTTAATTATTTATGGCAAATCATGACTTTATTTTATTTTATTTTAACTTGGGGTTGCTTTAATTAGAAAGTGATATTGTGACGTGAGGCAAGCCATTCCACAGCCATTGACTTCGAAAAGTAGGAGTGGATATGGGATGATGTAGAATAAATAACAAAAGACAAACTATTAATTAAATCATATAATAATAATAGAATAAATATCATTTTCCTTACCAACTGAATATATAATATAAACTAGATATATAATTAAGGAGCTATCACTTGGGCTGTTTTTCACCGTTTCCTATTGTTTTCATATAGGATTCATCTTTATTTTATATTAATTAGTTGACCGACTTTTTACGAAAATACAAATAAAGGAAGCTCAATTTTGAAGTTACTATTCTTGTGAGCGATTTATTCGTCAAAGAACACAAACAAATATATATATATATATATATATATATATATAATGATTTTCTGAGTGCTCGATTAATTGTGCGTCTATTCGATGTGTTTGTGTGGGTGTTTGGAGTGTTAGTCTGTGATGGGTGCAATACCTTTTCGAGTAGGGATAGACAAATGCTTTTTTGAGCCCTCAACCAAACATGCAACAAATACCTTTGTTTTCACCACAACCGATCTACCATGACGGTTTTCAATAATACCAAAATTTTCACCAAGGTGGCTTCCAACACATACAACACGGTGCATTCCCCCAAGTCCCCGGCATGTTTCAACAAGGTGGCTTCCAACATCTAATGCAACAAGGAGATTTGTAGACATTGAAGGGAATGATTAGGAGGAGGGGGTTCCCAAGACCCGCCGCAAAAAAAATCAACAAAATTTCCAAATAGGTTGAGCCTGACATTGTGGACTGTGGACGAAGAGATTTTGTTGGCAAGTGCATGGATTCACGTTCCGAAGACGACGTCGATAGAAATGTGCAAAAAAGAGGTATATATATTTGGTTATTTAGTTTATATATATTTTCTTATTTATTTATATATATTTGGTTATTTAATTTATGTATGTTTGCTTATTTTATTTATATTTGTAGGTGACTTTTGGGTGCACATAATTGACTTCTTTAAAGAAAGAAACTTTTAGAGCCACACGAAAGACCAAATAATATCGAAATGGACAGATATGAAGAAACACATGACAAAGCTTAACGAAATCTACAATTGTTTAAAGTCCAAATATCATTCCGGTTGAAGTGAATCCGATTATTTGGAGAGGGCACACTCGCGTTATCGAGCGGAAACAAAGAACGCAAATTTCAACAATGAAGCGACTTGGAGAATAATCAAAGACCATCCAAAATGGAAAAACATACCTCATGGATGACAACCCGAGAGCCCAAAAACGGAGCAAGACTACCTCGGATTCAAACGCAAACATCGTGTCTTCCGACGCACATTGTCAGTTCGACCTCAACGAAGACGAGGAAGAGGGGAATGGTGTTGATGTACAAGAATAGCTTCCACGTCTGATGGGACGTGGCAAAGGTAAACGTGGAGGGTCAACATCCATGGGGACTCCAAAAGACGACAATTTCATGAAGGAGCTTAAGGGGTTTGTGGATATGTTTAATATGCAAAACGATAAAGTGCTAAACGCGGAACAAGAAAGACCCTAAGTGCGGTTTTAGCCCGAAAGGATTTTCTACGACAAAATACAATTAGGACTAGGACTATCATGTAGTTTTTTAGACTTTTTTAATTTTATTATGATGTATTTTTAATTTTTTAGTTTTAATTTATGAAATATAATATTTATTATTTTATCTTATATTAAATTCTAAATTATTTATAAAATTATTGAGGGATAGGAGTGGAATAGAAAGAAAAAATGATATGACGCTAACGTGACAATGGGAATAAGGAGGAAGGATGGGCATGGTCTAAGCAGGATGCATACGAAAGAAAATGGCACTTCAAGGCAAAGTGTTTGGATTAACTTGAGAATGCATGCACAACAGGTTTGAATGTTTGCATCTTAAAGACAGACATGAAATATTTGCAACGTCTTTTTGGGATAACGTAACGTAGACAAAATTTTCCATCTCATAGCACCATTTGGCTTCCACGATATTGTGAACGGTTATCTCCAGAATGGACCCCTATCCACTTGGGAGTTACCTTATCATTAACAAATTTGTCAAATATAAAAATAATCTAGAAACATATATAAATAATTATTATATAAAACATACAGTTCTTACTCATTAGATAATGCTATTATTGTTGTTGAATCAAATAGAAATTTTGCATCAACTACATGAGACAGATTTAGTAGGATCAATCCCTAATATATAAGTTAAGTTTTTAATATTTCTGGCTATCTTGCCAAAATCATGAATTCCACACAGAAATTCCAACATTCCACTTGTTAATTATATAAAACAAGAAGAAACCATCCTCATTGAACTACAAAAGCATATACATTTAATTCATACAAGCCATGAGAATTTGTTGCATGCCTGAAAGATCATACCACATCGCTTTGGATTCAAGCATCATCTCCGTTCCTCTCATCCAGTGGATCATATGGCACCTTATGTCTAGGTCTATTGTACTTCTCTCGCAGCTGCTTTACAGGAATAAAGTCCCCAGCTGAATCCACACCATAGAATAAGAAGGAAGCATATGGATGATCAAACCTAGCCTGCATCATGGTAACAGAAATGCATACATTAAAATTGAAGGGAAGTCAAACAAAAATTTTGGGTAACCCACCGCAGGGGGTCCTCCAGCTACATGTCTCATGGCCAACATGAGAGAGGTAAATGGTGTAAAACACAGACACAGGACATAGAGCCATGATCTGATCCCTGAAGTTCCGTCTTATGCATGTTATTTTAATCTTTCAATGTTTTAATGGATTAAACTAAAGGTTTAAACTTTTAGTTAAAATGGAAATGGGTCGAACAAAAGTAATTTCAAAGAATGGGTCGATTTGGGATAACTTTATATCTAACGGTTTTAAAGGGTTAAACAAATGGTTTAAACATTTAACTCAAATGAAAATGGGTCAAATTGGTCAACCAGACTCAAAGTCATCTTATAAGTATTAAAATCAACGGATCGATATGGGCTACCTGGGTCTCTAAAGGTTTTAATGGGTTAAAAGTAGAGGTTTAAAATTTTAATTAAAACGGAAATTGGTCAAAATGCGTCAAACACACTGAAACTCATCTGAAGTGTAGGCATATGTATAAAGAACCTCCCAAATTTCTTTACTAAAAATAGTAAGATTATGTTTGTAATATATACTTTATTTATCATGTTTAGCATTTTAATAATTTAAAAAGTCCAAAACTGGTGATAACAAAGTGTTTGTGGCTTGATCTGAACTAAAAAACTAACAGTTTTGGCACTTCCAAGTTTAAACAATTACCTTGTCTGGTTCTTCTGGGGCCATTAAATATTCCTCTGGAACTAAGAAAATGCAAGATACATATGTCAATAAGCAAGGGTCATTAGGCAAACAGTAAAATTGTTTGAGAAACAAGGTGAGAGGGCTAAGGATTATGAAAACTAGAATCCTAAACCCCTATAATTTCCCATAAACCCGTTACCGAACATACCCATTATCTTTTAGGTTAATGCTGCACCAACTAAATTATGAACAGGAGAACGTAAATGGATTGGAAAACGTTTAAATTGTAAAAATGGAAGTAGTTTATGAAAATGTGTCAGAGAAAAACTATTCAAGAATCCGCTTACTTACCATATGCAACAAATATTGGGGTCTTCATGTATATCAACATTCAGGACCAGGAGTCAACTGGTCAACACATGCATTTTCCATCCACGTGCTTGTTTCACAGCACACAGGATCCATTCCACAAACTACGGCCCTGTATCCTATCACCACAATACTAAATTTCAGAAAATAAGAGCAACAAGATTCAATTTCTTGCTACAAATCCTTTCATTGGCCTAAAAATAACTACAACATATGACTGGGAAATTGAATCAATTGAAGAGCCATCAACTAGAGGAATCATGTTGACTGCATTTATTTTGGGGCAACGATGAAAGAAAATTGTTGCTTTTGAAACAGGCAGTAATATAAGAGCTTGAATAGCTTCCACTGCAACTAAAAATCAAGAAGAAATATCCAAACATAATTAACTTCACCAAATCTACTGAAAAAATCAATAAAATAGATGAAGATGGCATAGGAAAAGATTAGTGACCCCCAAACATACTCAGAAGGAATGAAATCTCATGATGCTTCTTTTTGGAAAGAAGCCATCAATGATATAATGGATTCCGTCTTAGGAAATAATATATGGATTTTGGTAGATTTACCCCTTGTTCTAAAGCCATCAAGAACAAGTGGATTTTTAAAATAAAATTAAGACTTGATGGAACTATTGAGAAATTTAAGGCACGCTTGGTAGCTAAAGGTTTTACACAAAAAGCAGGATTGGATTATTTTGATACATAAGCTCCTGTGGCACGTACCTCAACCATTAGGGGGTGTTTGATCCAGTATTGTTTTTGAAGGGATTGAGATTTCAAATGAGATTGGTATTTGGTGGGATTTGCATTTAGTGGGATTCAAAATCCCATCTTGTGTTTGGTTCATATTTCTTAGGTGAGATTCCACCACCACTAAACTCCATCAACAGCCAAAGACGGCGGACGATGAACGACGGCGGAAGACGAACGACGGTGGACGAAGAACGAAGGCAACAAAGGCGAACGACGGCGGACGACGAACGAACGACGGCGGATGACGAACGACTGTGGACGACGAATGACGGCGGACGATGAACGACGGCGACAACGAACGAACGACGGTGGACGACGGCGGATGACCAACGACGGAAACAATGGACGAACGACGGCGGACGACGAACGACGGCGGATGGCGAACGACAGTGGATGATGAACGACGACGACAACGAACGAACTACAGCGGACGACGGTGAACGACGGCGGATGACCAACGACGGCGACAACGAACGAAAGACGGCGGATGACCAACGACGGCGACAACGAACGAACGACGGCGACAACGAACGAATTACGGTGAATGACGGCGGATGACCAACGACGGCGACAACGAACGAACGACGGCGGGCGACGGTGAACGACGGCGGACGACGAACGAACGACGGCAGACGACGAATGACGAACGAAACACATGATTTAGAAATCCCTCATCTGTAGGATTTGTAAATACCATGGGGGGTGGGGGGATTTAGAAATCCCTCATTTGTGGGATTTCAAGGTTTCCTGGGATTTGAAATCCCATCCCATTTTTACAAACCAAACACAAGATTTCTCAGGATTTAAAATCCCAATCCCAAAGATTCCCAATAAATACCACGAACCAAACACCCCCTTAGAGTTTTGATTGCCCTTGCTTCCATTAATAAATTTGTAATTCACCAAATGGATGTAAAAAAAGACTTTTGAACGGTGAATTAGAGGAAGAAGTATATATGGAACAACCCAAAGGTTTCATAGTCAAAGGACAAGAAAACAAAGTATGTAAACTTGTTAAGTCCTTATATGGCCTTAAACAAGCTCTAAAGCAATGGCATAAAAAATTTGACCAAGTGGTCTTATCTAATGGTTTTAGAATTAATGAATCTGACAAGTGTATTTATAGTCGATTCATTAATGGTAGAGGGGTAATCATTTGCTTATATGTAGATGATATGTTAATATTTGGAACCGACTTGAAACAAGTGCATATGACAAAGAAACTTCTATCCAATAATTTTGATACGAAAGATTTAGGGGAAGCAGATGTCATCTTTGGTAGTCTTATATATGCAATAACATGTGCTAGACCTGATATAGCTTATGCCGTAGGTAGATTAAGTAGACATACTAGCAAACCTGGTAAGAAACATTAGAATGCTGTAAATTGAGTATTAAAATACTTGAAGAAAACCATGAATTCTGGGTTGGATAACTGATCAAGAAGACTATGCATCCAAAAGTGGATGGATATTCACTCTTGGTGGGGGTGTAGTGTCTTGGGGATCAAAGAAACAAAGTTGTTTAACAGACTTTACAATTGCAGCTGAGTTTGTAGCATTAGCTTCTTGCTGCAAAGAATCAGAATGGCTAAGGGATTTACGAATTAACGTACCTTTATGGCCAAAGCCAATGCCACCAATTTCAAAACATTGTGATAGTCAATCAACACTATCAAGAGCTTACAATCAAGTGTATAATGGTAAGTCCAGACATATTGGACTTAGGCATAGACAAGTCAATCAGTTCATAAATGATAGGGTGATCACCATTAGATTCTTACGATCTAGTAAGACTTTAGCAGGCACTTTCACAAAAGGATTATCATGAAAATGGATCGAAAGAACTCCAAGAGGGATGGGACTCAAGCCCACATATTAGTAGTCACCTGTGATGGAACCTTTTCTTGACTCTTGGTATTTCACCAAGTCTCAAGATTAAAGTACATTATTTGAATATGACTGAAGTTTTGCAACTTATACTATCCATCTCAGGGTCAGCAAAACTTGACCGTAATGTTAAAGAGGTTGAAGATTATTCTTAATGAAAATATAACACACGTTGTGTTGAAGTGTTTTAGTTACAGGAACACTCTTGATAGTGTCTACCTATTTGAATGTGGAAGTGAAGCCGCTTTTTGTGAGCTAAAGGGCTTGGCTCTAAAACATTCTGAGAAATCAAGATAAGACCCAAGGCCGGTTTAACGGGTCGGCATCTAGTGGATGAATGAATGAGAGGAATAGGATATGCATGAGACGTTTTCGTTTGATATATAAAGGAAGATGGTTCGGTGACTACGGTTCAACCATTGTTATCCTCGTCTAACTTGAGCGTTTTCACTACGTAAAGATTCAAGGTGCAAGATTCCACCTTTACTTATGCATAACACCCGCAAGTGTTTCGGATTATGGTTAGGTCCCGGTAAGAATAGAGAATTAGAAATTCAAATCTATTTTGAAAATGGTGGGGGATTGTTGGGAATTTTCAAGTTTAAGTGTCATTTTTAGGTTTGAGTCTTTAGGAAATAAGAGAAAGGGTATAAGATAGTGTTTTAGTCGCTAAAGGTTGCAGTTAGAAAGCTGCAGTCACAATGGTTCATTGCGACGGACGAACAGTCACTAAAGGATGACAGTTACTTAACTACAGTCATAATGGTTCATAGCGACGGATTGTATAGTCACTAAAGGGTGACAGTTATGTAACTGCATGGTCCGATTTGCCTATAAATACAACGACATTTCTGCATTTTTTGACACACAAAACTCACTTTTCTTATCCTATATCCTACTTTCTTTGCACCATATACTTGGATAATTGTGTTGCTATAGAAACACAAATTTCTAGTGCTTTAAAAAACTTGAAAACTCAATAGTTCATCTAGTTCTTTCACCACTTCATATAGTGTGGAAATGGATTTTACATACGTTGCTTCATTGTATCTTGGGAGGCAATCGCTAGTATAACCCAAAGCACGCAACTTCTTTGGTGGGGGTGAATTGCTTTAAGGAAAGAGATTACTCGTCTTGAAATAACAAGCAGTAGAAATTACTACATCATTCTTTTACCACCCTTTATGAAACATACTTGATACTCTGTAACACAGGGATAATTGCTGGTGGTGGTGATGATGCACATTAAGATGCCAGAAAAGCCATCAAACCAACTATATATGAGGAAGCCGCAAATCTAATTTAAGTTAAACGAAAAAAAGTTGGAAATTTGGGTTTAGGACACTGAATAGCATCCAATTTTTTCAAAAGTTTAAGTATATGTAATTTATTTTTTTATTACCCAAATAGATAACCTACTTTGTGATAAACTATTAAGGTAAGTAATGGTTTGAATTTTTTTATTAGGGTTTTGGCTCTAACTGGAATTTGTACCATTTGATCACCATCAAACTTTGATGACTTGACCGGAATTCCTTCCTAGAGTTATGGTGGAGTCTAATTGGCCTCCTATCAGCTTGTGGGATTTAAAGTAGGTTGCATTGTTGTTGTTTTCTTTAAATCCGGCAACAACAATAGACAAAAGGTTGATCAAACTCTACCGTCACTACCAGTTTAATTATCTACATCAACATTTTTAGAAAAAGCCGGTTTGAAAATTCAGATCCTTACTTACTTTAATAGGTGACTACAAAGTAGATTACCTATTTGAGTCATAAAAAAGTAAATTATCTACATCATCATTTTTAGAAAGGCAGATGTTGTTCAATGACCTAAACCTTGGAAATTTCTATCATAAATAATAGAGTTAATTTCATATATGGTCCTTTAACTAACCACGAATTGCAGGTTTAGTCCTTTTTTTGAAAAAGTTGCAAGCATCGTCCTTTAACTACCATTTTGTTGCATGGGTAGTCCTTTCTAACGGAATCCGTTAACTATGTCTGTTAAATCAAGGGTATTTATGTCTTTTTTACCATTTTCTAATTATTAATTGGTTTTATCATTATTAATTTTTTTAAATACATCTTTTCTCTCATTCCTTTCATTAACACAGACTGCCCCCCTCCTCTCTCTCTCTCTCTCTCTTGTGTCCCAACCACCAAGAAACCACCACTGACACCACCCACATCTGCCATCACCACCGCCCACATCTGCCATCACCACCGCCCACCTCTACCATCACCACCGCCTCATCCGCCGCTGCCATCACCATCTCCCACTTCATCGTTGGCATTACCACCGCCACCAAGAACAAACACATACACACATACACACTCTTTCTCTCTCTCTAAAATTCCAACCACCAAGAAAAACACCACAACCACCGCCCACCTCCACCTCTGCCATCACCACCGCCACATTCGTTGCTGCATCATCACCACCGCCAAGAACTCACACACACGCACACACACTCTCTCTCGCTCTAAAACACCAACCAACAACAACATACACAACCACCATTGCCGACACCTTGTTAAATCACCGCCGTAGTTACCACTGCCGGTAGCAAATCTCTCGCCGGACAGATCTACACACACACTCTGTTACAAATCTACACACACAGTTAGAAATCTGAACACACACACACACACACTATGTTACAGATCTGAACAGACACACACACATACACACTCAATCAAAAACCTAAATTGTTAAAAAACTCCCAAAAATCGAACCCCTTAAAAATCCTAAATCTAAACACACATCACAACAGATCTGAACACACACACACTCAATCGAAAACCTAAATTGTTAAAAAAATCTCCCAAAAATCGAACCCCTAAATCTCAACACATACACACATGAACACATGGTCGCGCAAAATGGTAGCTCTGTCGACTGTGATGGCGTGCGCGCCGGTCGCACGATGGTGGGAGGCCACAACCTAGATGGAGATGCGATGTCGTTGTGATGGAGATGGCGCACGATGGTGGCCAGGCGTCAGTCGCTAGTTGTGGTGGTGCTCGTCGCCGGTCACAGTGGTGTGGTGCTCTGCCATCGACATATGTGTGAGTGTGAGTGTGAGTGTGAGTGGAGGTGAGGTGAGGTGAGGTGTATAGGTTTCTTGTTTTATATGTAAGATTTCTTTTAGAGTTTTTTAAATATTTTAAGATTATAAGGGTATTTTAGTCTTTTTAGATTTACTTGTAAGGGTAAAAATGTCATTTTGACAGGTTAACTGATTTATTTAATGAAAATCGTTACAAAAGGATTATTAATGCAACAAAATGGTAGTTAAATGATGATTCTCGCAACTTTTTTAAAAAAAGGACTAAACCTGTAATTTTGTGGTTAGTTAAAGGACAAATTAACTCTAAATAATATAAGAGATTCTTGATTAGTTGATTTTTTATTACCTCAGAATTTAAAAGGTCAGACATACATGCATCATTTCAAGATTACCACAACAATCTATATTAAAAAAAAATAAACGTAACTTTTTCTTGCTTAACTATACCGAGTCCATACTCAAAAGATGCCAGTCAATGATGATAGAGGAGTTTGAACCATGTTGGATCGTAAATGTCCTTTTTCCAAGTGTAGACTTCTTGTCATAAAATTCTGAGGAATCTGTTTGGATTTTTGATGTATGCACCGCATCGTCAACTTTACTTTTCTTAGGAACCAGATCAGCTACAAACCAACACGACTTATCCCAGCCGTCTACTTCAAAGGAAATCGTATTGTAAGCTGAATTCAATGGTGTGGAGTAGTCCTTCATTAATGAGTTAAAGGAAACATATCCTACACAAGTTAATCCATAACGAGGCAGCTTGGGTGTTTCTTCCAAATTAACCTCAAACTGAGAATATTCTCTGTCTACCAGTTCCTGCTTCACGTTTATCTTAACAGAGGGATAACTGAAGTCAGCGGTGGCAATGCACATTAAGAACCCACAGAAGTTATCAGACCAATTATGTGGAAGCTGCAATTTAATCTCCCCATTAATAAAAAAAGCCAACCTATCTACCAACCGCTTTGGAATCGCATCTATTGATCCGGTGCTGAAGCTGATAAAGTTTTTCTCGACAGCATTAATTCCCTGACACCAGAATTAATTAAACGTGTGTGATTATGATTATTCGTTAATATCATCCTTATATATGTTTGGGTTTGGGTTTGGGTTTAATTATAATCAAGTTTTGAAAGTTGAAAGCCTGACCTGGAGCATCGCCTGGAGTATTAAGTAATGACCAAGCAGACGAGATACTTTCTTATGGTTATGAAGTGAGATTCTCCACAGCCATTTGCAGTTTGAAATGTCTCCAACAGTTTCAAGTGAGTCACAACATATAGCGAAAAGAACAGCTATACTTGATGGGAGCCCCGACAATTCTACAAGTCGATCACAACCTGTCAAGTCGAGGCATTTGAGCTGAGGAAGTTTCAAGATGCTAAGATTTAATCGTGAAAAATCATTATAACTTAGATCGAGTTCCATTAAGTTGGGGAAGTCGCAAACTACAGAGTCAAAGTCTCCATCTTGCAAATAGCAGCACCTGAGAGTCAAATTTCTTACATCTCTGTGAAACACATGTAAGCCTAAAAAGTTAAAGATGTTGGGAGGTATAGAAACCCCATCTAAAAAATATTCTACATCAAAACCGTTATATCCTGAGATTTTAAAAGTCTCCAGCTTCTGTGATCGGGTAATGGGTGGAAAGATGTATACATTAGAACAATCATATACTTTTAAGTGAGCAAGCTTTTCCAAGCCCCCAATTGATGGATGAATCATTGCTAATTTCCAACACCCCTCAACCTCGAATCTTTCAAGGTTTGGGAGTCCACCAAAATCTGGAGTCTCGATCAGATACTCTAAGTTGTGAAGCTTGATCATTCTCAAATTTGGTAGATTCTGTTGCATACAATTAGAGACAGATATATCAAAAGTTTTCTAGTACGTTAAACGACACACACGTGAAATATATTACTTCTCTTTTATCATTTCTTTTTCTACTATAATAATTGTTTTAATTTTGTAAGTAGATGAATAAGTAGGAGAATTTAGTAAATATATTTATATACAACCTCTCATTCATCATATTTTATGATGTAAGTTCATAGAAAATTGGGATGCATGCATATCCAAAGGAAAAGAAAGATCCGGCCAACATGCATAATTATAAAGCCCAATGGGTACCATTTTTTAATTTCTTACTTCTATTGGGGGAATAAATTAAATGCCAGTAAACCCGTAATCTCCATCCAATACTTAATCTTGCTAAATTTTTGCACTTCAAAATGTTATTTTCTTTTAATGATGGATACAATATTCTTAATTTTAACACAGCTGAGTTATAGCTAAGGATGAAAATGGTTCGGTTTGACCGGTAAACTAAACCTTTATCTAGGGTTTGATAACTTTTCTAACCAAACCAGCCATTTTGTTTAGACAAACCAAACCAACCAAACCGATATAATCCGGTTTGGTCCAACCAATCGGTTTGACGGTTTAAATCATTTTTATTGCAATAAAGTAAAAGTGTTACAACATAAATTAAGAATTAAATAAGTGAACAATGAATGAGATAGTGAGAATACTTCTCAAATACTTCTTACGAGTATAAATAAGAAATTAAGAATTAAAGAAGTGAATAATGAAGAGGCAAAAGCAATTATAAAGACTAAAGAGGTCACGGGCTTTTAATCAGAAATTTAAATATTTAATCCTAAACTCGATCAATGGTATATCCAGCAATTAAAAGTTTATCTATCTAATTGTATATCTAGATATATTATCTAATTACCTACTATGATAAATAATTATATTTATATATATATACTATATTATAAAGCACTAGCGGGGTACCCGCGCAATGCGGCGACGGTGAATAAAAATGGTTTGTAAGGAGTTATTTTGGTAGATATTAATCAAGAGGACACATAAAACGTAATTTTGTAATTTTTATTTAGCAGGTGAAAAGGGAATGGAATTTAGATGTAATTTTGTAATTTTTATTTAGCAAGTGAAAAGCGAATATTATATATTTTCCCTTTCTGGAATTTATGAAATGTTATTAAGTTTATGGAATATTCTGTTTCGTAAGTTTTGCTATGGAATTTATAGAAAGGGAATATTCTGGAATTTATGAAAAATGAATGTTATTAAGTTTATTTTATGGAATCATTTTTTTGTAGATGAGGGTAGAATAGTAATCTTAAATGACTTAAAATTTAAGAGTTTTAAGGAAAAAGCTTAAATGTTTTATATAACAGTATAGATTTAGGCTAATCTCTTAATTTTAAGTAATTATAATTTGAAATTACTAATTTATACCTTATTTAAACCTATAAGGAAACCATTATATAGAGTTAATTTTAATTATAAATACCATTTTTATAACGAAACATTCCATACTAAATAATGTTTAAAAAAAGTCAAAGTCAATGCAAATTAATTTTCAACCTAAATGATATTAAATGCAAATTAAAAATTAAATAAAAAGGATCTTCATAAAAATAATAGTTTAAATATTCTATCATATAACACATATTTAATTTAAGTATTAAAAAATTCATATAGCTATGTAACATCCCCGATTTGGGCCTAGTTGTATTTAAGTATACACGTGTGTGAAAGTCGAGTAAAATAGTAGTAAAGTATGCACGTCTATTATTATGTGTTTAATTGTTATATGTTTTAAGTAATTCTATGTTAGAATATAAAAGTAGTAAAAGTGTAAATAAGATGATTAATATATGAATGGTTTTAAGTAAGGATTCCAGAAATATCCCCGTTAGTTGAAACGGGTAATCGTAGGTCAAGTCGTAAGTTGAAAAGGGGAACAAAATACCCCGTTGTTGATAGATTTAACCCAAAGGCGGTTGAAGCCTTTTATTCACACGTCTGTATGTGTGTTTTGACACAAACACATACACAGATAACTTGAAACTCTCTCAACTCTTTGTTCTTGAGGAAATTGTTGAAGGCTTCTTGTGTCAAGCTGATTTCTAGCAAGTAGAGGCCCTTGTTGTTGTCATCTTCTTCATCATCTTCACCATCTTGTTCTTCATTTGGTAAGAAGCTTTACCAAGTGGGTTATTGATATTAATGAATTGAACCTCAAATTGAGTTTTGAAATTGACTTTAACTGATCCCTATATCAGTTATAAGTTGATTAGAACTAAATTGATGATTTAAAATAGTGTTTTGGTGAAGTTCTTGAAGATTGAATAAAATGGGTTAAATGGATGATTTTAATCCCAAATCTTGTGTAAGTTGTTATGAGTAATAAAATGTGTGTCTTTGGGATCATATAAATATTTCCTAAGATGTACAAATGTTAAAAATGATTTAGAAACTCGAAATTTGAGGTTTGAAATAAGAAGTCGGAACAGGGGATGCTGGAACCGACCTGTTCTTGAACAGGTTTGCTTGCGGGCGCAAGGGGCCCAAATCCGATGAGTTGAAAGCTAAATCCGACACACTAAGTGTGGAAATCCGATAGTGCTTGCGGGCGCAAGGTCCCACCCTTGCGGCCGTAAAGGGTATCGAAATCCGATAAGGAATGTTGAAATCCGATAAAGTGTTAGAATCCGATTGAAATTATCGGAATCCGCAAGAAGTGTCGGAATCCGATAGTTATATCGGATTTGCTGTGCTTACGGGCGCAAGCGAGATTGCTTGCGGGCGCAAGGGGTGTCTTTCTGTAAACGACTCAAAGATTGTTAAGTCTTTGTTTGTTGGTCTATGGTTCCTTTAGGGGTTCCTGATCTTGTCATGTTTCGCATATGCGAATGGTTAATGTAAGTAATGACGTTGCCAGGTGAACTTGTCGTGTTAGTGGAGTCAAAACCAGATACCTGTACGTAGTAAGCTACTCAGGTGAGTGCCTACTTTCATGAGACTCAGTATGAGTAAGTCTTGCAAGCTAAGATGACTATGTGAATGTGTGAATGTGTATGTATGTATGACTAACCTGTTTGTACAGGTACGCTTAAGAAGATGAGAGTAAGTTTCTTAATGATGTTACAATTGCTTGTAAGATGTACAATAGGTGCATGCCAGCGGGTCCAGAATGGAACCGCTTAGTTAAAATCTGATAATGTGCATGAATGATGGATTGTATGATGATTGCATGTATGAATGACTGAATGACGGATCCCTGTGGGATCCTATGAACGATATATGACTATATCTTGATGATGATGGATCCCTGTGGGATCGAATGTACGTATATATGTATGTGAACTGTCTGCAGACTATCTGATGCATGGTTAAGGTCAGCCGACTAGCTGGATCCTAACAGGACTTCGGTCATTTCTGGATTTACGGTTATTCGGGGTGCATCCTGGATCGAGGTTCTGCAGAACCGCCGTGCCTTAACGTGAGACTGTAATCAGCCAGGACCTGGTCGTGATTACTAGGTAACCTTGTGTTCCGTAAACGAAGCTTGGTGGACTGCCTTGTGCTCCCCCACCAGCGCGGATTGGTCGTGTCTGATTCCCCGGTCTGAGTTATTGAGCAGGACTAGCTCTCCTGCAAGACATGACTCTTACTGATCTTGTCAGCACGCCGCTATGTGTTAAGCTAGCAATGTGTGCTTATGTACGATAAGATGTGTACGATATGATATGTATGATGTGTTTGATGCATAACTCACTATATTGATGCTTATGCTAAGTGTGTACTCACTAGCTAGTGTAGCTAATGGTGCTATGATTTCCCTTTTCAGGTAAAGACTAGATGGCCTGCGAGGCGGGTGACTTATGATGTAAATACCACTTGTGGGTTGGAACATTTTATGTTGTAATGTATGTTTGATATTATGGTCGGTTCCTGTATGTTAGGTAACACCAATGAATGTTTTGGAAACAAAGATGATGTAATTAACTGTTTGTTAATATTAAAAAGAAAAAATTTCCGCTGCTAAAACCTGAATTATCATTAAAGTTATTGTTTTCAGAATTGGTGTTACAAGCTAGAACTCATAAACCTAAGAACATGTAACCTAAATTTATAGATGTTTCCGGATTTTTAAATGACTCATGTAATCAAAACAAAACTTTTAATTTATAGTATATCTAATACTCTTTTTGTTGCTTATTTTAAAGTTTTATTTTAAAAATTGATAAAAGAGTTATAAATAAAAGAGAAATAAAAGAAATGGCAAAAGAAGAAAGAAAATAAATATATTGTAACCAAAATTATTCGATGTTATCATAATGCATAATGCGTGAATATAATAGTCTTACATTATAAAAAAATGGACATGTTATGGAGTAAATTATTTCTAGCCCTCGCATTGCGCAGGTACTATGCTAGTATATATATATATATACATGTTACATTAAGTCCAATTTGATTTAACACTGTCTTCCCGAAGTTTAATTTGGAGAGAAAAGAAGTGATTAGGAAGGAAATAAAAAAAATTGTGTTCCAGAAATATTTTAAGGGAAGAAAAGAAGAGATTTGGAAAGAAAGTTTGGTTAACTTTCTCTCCTAAACTTTCTTCTCAAAAGTGGGAGGATTTGGGAGGAAAATCTTTATGATTTTTTATAAATGATTAAATTACCCTTAATCACGATAAATAATTTTAAAAAATAAGGGCATTACTGTAAAATAACCTTTTTTCTTTCTTTCCTCTTCAATTCGGGAATACAAATTTATGTTTTTTTTTCTCTAATTCCATTTCTTTTCTTTCCAACTCGAAAACATGAAAATTCAAAATTATTATCCTTTCTTTTCTCTTCTTTTCTACCGTTAATTTTCTTTTCCTTCCTTTTCTTTCCTTTCCATGTCTCGGGAACGCAGCATAAACGGCCGGTTTCGTTTTCATTTATAATTGAATTAAACAATAGATATTACCTTAGAACCCTTCCACAAATGTCTATGTAGACTGTTACTCAATATTAGACAACGAAGCCCCGCTGATGGGAAATTTGTAGGCAATGAACTTCCAGACATACCACTCCACTCAATCCAGCGGAGTTTCTTCATGTTTGCAACAACATCATGATGATGATATGGGAAGGGATTTTCCATTCTAGAATCAACTCTTATTGCTTCAATGTTGTCAAGTGCCTGTAATAAAGGAAAACATATATATATATATATATATATATATAGTGTCACAATTTGAATTAACGCATAGATAGATAGATAGATATATATACACAAATACTGTAAATTAAGCTATAAATGTAGCCTGATAATTACCGTTGTTTCATCCATAGCACATAACTTTCGAATATCTTCTTCGTCCCAAACTCTACTATGTTTTTCAGGATTGTCGGGGTGCTCCCCTCTAACAATGTATATTGCCATTTCTAGTACCAAATCATGCATATCAAACCCTCCATCTTCCGTAACGGTTATAAGAGCCTTTTGTGTCAACACCTTTATGCCTATAACAGGGTGAAAACCACAAGCTTCAAATATCTCCGTTGCCTTATCATTGTAACCCCACCTAAAAAAACATGCAATATCTAGAAACAACTTTTTCTCTTCGGATGTAAGTCCTTCGTAGCTGATTTTTAGCTTCTCCAAAATATTGGTATCAGGAATTGCTTTTAATCTAGCCAAGGCACTCCTCCACTCATGCGTATCTTTGTCACATAGAAAACAACCCAAAACCTTAAGTGCTAGCGGGAGCCCACCAGCATAAGAAACGACTTCTTTTGAAAGCGGCTCGTATTCTCCAATAGGTATGTTAACCCGAGGTGGATTATGCTTGCAAAACAGCTCAATAGCCTCTTTATCGTCTAACAAGCTGATACTATGTATCACGTTTACTTTATGAGCTTTTAGTACATGTTCATCTCTAGTTGTTATTATTATTCGGCTTCCTTCACCAAACCAATCACACGATCCAGCTAACGCGTCTAGCTGGTCAAGATGATCGACATCGTCAAGAACAATCAAGACTTTTTTATAGCATAACCGACTTTTCATTAGTCGTCTTCCTTCATGAACTCTCCCTATGCTTAATTTTTCATGCTTTAAAACATCAGAGAGAATGTTAGCTTGCAGTTCTTCCAAACCTTTCTTATTTGATTGCTCCCGGATGTTTTCAACGAAGCAACAACCATCAAACTTGCTACAGATTTCATCGTAAACAGAAGTTGCAAGTGTAGTCTTACCACCACCCCCGACCCCCCATATCCCAACAATGCGTACACCACCAGACCAAATTTCCAACTTCGATTTCAAATTTTGCGAACGAGTCCTCAGTCCCACGAGATTTTCATCAATGCTTGAAATTAGTGGAAACAATTTGTTTGAAATTGTGTCGACAATTTCCTTGATGAATTTTGATTCACGCCTGCACATTGGATTATAAAAGTATGTTCCATTAGAGATTTCAGTTTGTATACCAAATTAACTTTTTCTAAGACTTATTATGGGACTTCCAAAACTCGCTTAGAACAAGAACAACCGATGAGTAGAGTACAACAATAGAAGTCTAAATTAAAACAAAAATCTTACCCGTTAGCAACGTCCTCCGGTACCCATCCAGAAAGGCTACCAGCATCAAAGAGTGCTCTTCTCCACGAATCAACTTTATTGTTGTTCATTAACTCATGTTTTGCAAACGCTTCCCCGTATCTCCCATTTTGTTTCCGCACTTCTGAGGGATCGACATGATAGAATATGGGAATAACAATTTGCCCTGTCTCGTCTCTGCATTTCATGATATATTCAAGCTCATCCAAACACCACGACGAATCAGCATAGTTTTCCGAAAACACAATCACGGCAATCCGTGATTCTCGGATAGCCTTCATGAGGGCTGGACGAATGGACTCCCCCCGAGCAAGTGTCTCGTCGTCCTTGTAAGTAGAGATTCCTTGTTGTACAAGAGCCATGTAGAGATGATCTACAAAAGTCTTGCGAGTGTCTTCTCCTCTAAAACTGAGGAAAACTTGGTGATTCCATGAGTGAGAAGAAGAGACGGGTGTGGATGATGATGAAGACGCCATTGATTTGAAAGGACTGTACGTTTAAAATTAGTAAAGAAGTAATATCTGTAAACCAAGTTCGATCAGAAAGGTATGTATATGTTGTTTGATCGATGAAAAAGATAAAATGAAGTTAATATATATATATAGAGAGAGAGATTCTGGAATTGAAAGGAGATGGGTCCCACGTACTATGTATCATCTGTGGAAAGATCCTTGTTTTTGCTCCGTACGTATAGAAAATGGTACAGTGTTTGAAAAACAGAGAAATGAACTTTCTTAATAAGAAATTAATTGCAAGTTCCACACAAAACACTACTCTTGGGAATAACTAGCAAAAACAAGAAAATTGGTAAAAATATTCCTTTTTTATTTTAAAAGTAATATAATAACAACAAACTTTTAAATTAAAGTATAATATTAGTAAACGGGTACAAAAACTACATGCATATGATAGATGCATAATTCATCTATCACATGCATCAAATAAATAACAAATGGGCCTAGTTTTCGTCGCTATTAGGCAAGACTTTTAAGAGCTCAGATCCATTATCCATATTCTCCCAAAAAATGTGTACCCTCATGATCCTGTTTACTTGTATATAATAATTTGTCACTTCTTTTTAGTTACCAATAACTAGTATCTGTTTTTTTCTATACATAATTGTAAGGGTTTAACGAGTTTTTTGTAATTATTTATGGCAAATCATTATTTTATTTTATTTTATTTTAACGTGGAGATGCTTTAATTAAAAAGTGATATTTTGACGTGAGGCAAGCCATTCCACAGCCATTGACTTTGAAAAGTAGGAGTGGATAAGGGAATATGTAGAATAAATAACAAAAGACAAAATATTAATTAAATCATAGTACAATAGAATAATATCATTTTCCTTACCAACTGAATACATAATATAAACTAAATATAATTAAGGAGCTATCAGTTTAGCTGTTTTTCACTGGTTCCTATTGTTTTCATAATTTCATATCGGTTCATCTTTATTTTATATTAGTTGAGCGACTTTTACAAAAATACAAATATTGGAAGCTCAATTTTGAAGCTACTTTGTGTCATTTATTCGTTAAAGAACACAAACAAATTAATATATACTAGCTTAACATCCTGTATATAAACACGAGAATCGTTAAATTAAGTAAAGTTTAAACGTTTATGATGTTAAAGAGTACTAACATTTTTTATTATTAGTCTATTCTTTTAATATATACTAGATAAGTGTCTCGTGTACTACACGGACGACTAGAAATAACTGATGTTAAATAATAACTAATATATTGGTGCTTAAGAATTGAGACGGTAAATTTTAATTTATCAAAGTCAATAATAATGCTTGTATTCTTACAAAAGATTTGTTACAAGTAATTAAGGTAGTAAATTCTAAATTAAATTTATGAATAGCATTAATATGATATTTATTTTATAAATTCAATATGTTAACGTAGTGGTTAATATAAATTAGTTTAAATTTGTATCCACGTGTACAAATCGTGTATTATTATCTATTTTTATTTAAGATTGATTTAAGTCATAGGATTATATGGGTTATTCAAAGGTCCATAATTCATATATCCACATATATATATATATATATATATGAATTTAAATTAAATTTATGAATAGCATTAATATGATATTTATTTTATAAATTCAATATGTTAAGGTAGTGGTTAATATAAATTAGTTTAAACTTGTATCCTTGTGTACAAATCGTGTATTATTATCTATTTTTATTTAAGATTGATTTAAGTCATAGGATTATATGGGTTATTCAAAGGTCCTCGTGTGATAGTTTCTCTCTAAAAAATCAAATTTATTTTTTAACTTTAAGTAAATGAATGGTTAAGATTAAATATTTTATTAAATAAAGGTTTTAGATCGTCTAATAAAATTTATCTAATTAGTCTTTTACATATATTAGAAGATTCAAAAAATAAATAAATTAAAAGATTGTTTGCATGTATGTGTATACGTATAAAAAAAATATTTTTAAAGCCATATTAATTTTATAATTATCAAAAAAATTTGGTTGTTATTAAATAGGTTATTATCTAGGAAATTTTTTATTGAAGGCGTATGATTTTATATTTTTATTTTTGTCAAGATAAGCAAGGAAACCAATTTCAAATTAAAAAGTTTGAATTCTATGAATTAGTTTTTAATTTTTTATTAGTTTAGTTTAATCTTTAAAAGTCAAAATTAATTTCTCAATTTTAAATAAATGGATGGTCAATATTGTATTCAAAGGTCTTCATGTGATGGTTTGAATTTAAAAAGTCAAAATTTATTTTTTGATTTTAAATGAACGAATGGTCAAGATTAAATATTATATTAAATAAAGGGTTTAGATCCTCTAATAAATTTTATCTAATTAGTCTTTTATATATATTATTAGAAGAGTAGAAGATAAATAAATAAATTAAAAGATTGTTTGCATGTATGTGTATACGTATAAAAAATATATTTTTAAAGCCATATTAATTTTATAATTATCAAAAAGAGTTGGTTGTTATTAAATAGGTTATTATCTAGGAAAATTTTTTATTGAAGGCGTATGATTTTATATTTTTATTTTTGTCAAGATAAGCAAGGAAACCAATTTCAAATTAAAGATTTTTAGTTTTTAATTTTTTATTAGTTTAGTTTAATCTTTAAAAGTCTAATTAATTTCTCAATTTTAAATAAACGGATGGTCAGTATTGTATTCAAAGGTCTTCATGTGATAGTTTGACTTTAAAAAATCAAAATTTATTTTTTGATTTTAAGTAAATGAATGGTCAAAATTAAATATTTAATTAAATGAACAGTTTAGACCATCTAATAAATTTTATCTAATTAATCTTTTATATATTAGAAGATTAAAGATAAATTATGATTTTCTAAGTACTCGTTTGTTTGTCTATTCAATGTGTGTGTGTTTTTGGAGTGTTAGTCTGTGATGGGTGTTGTCCCTTTTCGAGTAGGGGGTAGACTCCAAATAGAGAGAGAAAAAAGAAGCTAAAAGTATTGATTCTACATAACTTTCATTTGTGAGTACTCGGTACATTTCCCTTATATAGGGGACATTTTGGAAAAAGAAAAAAAAGTAAATTAATTAAGTAATTTAGCATCCTCACACATTTGCTGGATTTAGGTTATTAGTAGAGCAATTGTGTGAGGATGTATCATTTCTTCGCCCATCAAAATTGACCTTGTCCTCAAGGTCAAAGCCCGGAGTTGCCTCTGGTAACCGCTGGTTGACATAAACGTGCTGACGGACATCAAATGGTTTTTTTGTTCTATGTTTGTTAGCTAAGGGCACCATGCAGTTTTGAGCCCTCAAAATGCTAGACTTCAAAGTGGCCAGTAGAGTTGTTCGATGTGTCAAAACCAAAGCGAGTTTTACATTTGTTGACTGGCCTTGTATACAGTGGGGAAAGTCGGTGGGTTTAATCCATATACGGCTTGAAGTGGGGTCATATTGATGGCCAATTGCCAAGCCGTATTGTATGGCCGAGTGGTAAAAAACCGAGTCCAATGTTTTGGTTCATTGCTACAAAGTATCTCAAATAATCTTCAAGATAGGGGTTCAAAACCTCCATTTGTCCATCCGAATAAGGACGGTATGCACCACTCATTGCTAGTGTTGTATTTTATTCACGAATTTAGTGATTGCTTGGCATAGACTTTGCCAAAGATAACTTGCATATATTCTTGCATAAGTTCTTTTGATACCTGCATGACCCCCAACTAAAGTTGAAAGATTTTCTTTGATAATTTCGTGACGTAGTTCATGACTATCAGGAACGAATAGCCTTGATTTATAGTAAATCTGCCCATTCTGAAAAGAAAATTGCCTTTTTTTTTGTTGCTTTCGTCACTAAAGCTGCTGCTGATGGTTCTTTCTCCCGGTAATCTGAGAAACGGTCCAAGAAAGGAAAACCGGTTAAGAGACATTGGTAATAGACTAATAGTGAAGAACTGTTGACGAGAGAGGGCATCCCAAATTCCCAAACTTTACTAGCTCCTTTTCGGTACATGATCTCATAATCGAACCCCAAAAGTTTCCACGGCCATTGCTGCTTTTTTGGTGTATATACAATTTGACTCATGAAGTCATGAGTGACTTTAGGCTTTTGTGGTCTTTTAATATAGTGAATTTCCCCCCCCCCCCCCCCCCCCCCCCCAATAACTAGTGCCTCCATTTGGATTGCAACGGTGATGCATAAATCTCTCTAGCATATGTGGATGAGGATTGGAGTCTGGTTGAAATGACCTGAAGCATAGTTTCCAAAACGAATGGCTGATTGAAGTCTTGTATAGCGAGAACTAGGGCAGAAGTCATTGCCTCTTTCAACTGTTCAAAAGCGGCATCTTGAGTAAATCCCAATTTAAGTTTGGAAGAAACCTTCGATAGAAGCATATTACTAGACTTCGATAGAAGCATAGTTTACCAATAACTAGTGCCTCCATCTTGAGCAATTCAGTTAAAGGTGCAGCGATAGAAGCATATTTGTGAACAAACCTTCGATAATAACCTATTAGTCCCAAGAAACCCCTTAAATATTTGATATTACTAGACTTAGGCCATTTAAGAACTGCCTGGATCTTCTCAAGGTTGGAAGAAACTCATTCAGAAGAAATTATATGCCCCAAAAAGATCATAGAAGTATGCCCAAAGGAGCATTTTATCCCTTAACGAAGAAATGATTTTGTTGTAGCAGGGGAGGACATGGTGCACATGCTGCGAGTGTTCTTCAAAGGAATTGCTATAGATATGTATGTCATCGAAAAAGACCAAAACAAACCTTTGTAGTTGATTGCAAAATAGGATATTTATGGTTGCTTGGAAGGTAGCTGGAGCATTCCAGAGCCCAAAAGGCATGACAAGGAACACGAAATGTTGATGCTTTTCATAAATACTATTTTGGGAAATTCTGATGGATGGAAGTACCTCTGTGGAAGATCAATTTTAGAGAAGTATTCCGCCCAAAGTTATCAAAGGCTCAAGGTGCACAGAGGCGTAAAGTGTCGTGGAGCCTTGAGGCGTGAGGCGAGGAAAAGCGCGGGCTTCACGAAGGGAAGGCACATGATATGCAAATAAATTGTCATATATGTGTATAGTAATATAAACTCAAATAACTTGATAGAACTTAAAATATGAAATAATATTCTATTTTATATTATCTCCTAGAATACCCACTCAATATTAAACTTCAAAAGAGTTCATTTCCTAACTCAATTTTATAAAAGTCATTAACAAACCTAATCAAGTATTGACTGTTGCCCAGATTACCCAATAATGACAAAAAAACATAATAACCTAGATTACCTAGAATCTAGAAAACAATTAGTTACATAAGTAAGAAAAACAAATAAGTAGAGCCAAGTATATAATTTCACTTTGGCAATAGAAACAAGGTCGGACAAACTATCAATGTAAATCATGACTAGAACAGAAAAGTATAAAACAAATATACGCTTTTCAAGAAAAAACAAGGCTTGATCCAAGTAAATATTTTTCTTGCAAAAAAATGGTCGCAAAAATGCAAAAGAAAGTATATTTTGCACGGGTCAAAGTATAAACAAAAGGTCAAAACTGGGCAACGTTCATGAAGCGCGCCTCGGAGCCTCGATGCGCCTTGTAGATGTGCCTCGCTTCAATGTCAAAAAAGCCCAGCCCTTTGAGCTTCTGCGCTACAGGGCCTTAGGCGCGCTTTTTACAACTATGATTCCGCTCCATGTAAGTCATCCAAAAGTTCATAAATTGTTGGAATCGCAAAACAGTCATTAACCGTGATTGTGTTTAAGGCCCTGTAATCAAGCAGAAGCGTGAGTTACCGTCTTTCTTTTTGACAAAAGGTGATGAAAACAGGCTCGTGCTTGGGCAAATTACCTCATCTTACAGCATTTCCTTAATCAAACGAGTGATTTCAGTACACTGAAATTTTGGATAACGATATGGTTATACATTAATTGGGTGGGAATTGGGTAAGAGATGGATATGGTGATCGTGGAAATGACGAGGTGATAGTTTGGAGGATGATAAAAAGATATCTGGGAATGCTGCCAATATTTTCAGAATCAAAGGGTTCGTGGTAGAATTGTTGGTTGGGCAATCTATAGAGATCATGGTGAAGGCTATGATGGAATCGGGATCAAGGGAATGGCGAAGATTAGATGATGTAATGGGGGATATATTTTGGTACCGGTTTCCTTGAATGGTTTCACATTTAATTTGCCTTGATGTACAACGGACATAGTGAATTGAGCACGGTCCGTTAAGACTTGTCCTAAAAAGCGAAACCAAACATTTCCCAACACCAGATCACACCCATGAATTGGTAGAACATGGATGTCTGTATTAAGGTGAGTTTCCTAAATTTGAACTGGTGTCACTCTTAAGATACCCCCTGTTTGCTAGGTTTGACCGTTTCCTAATTTAGCACAGAATGTAGCACCAAAATGTGCTTGGATGAATGAAATTGTGGCTACTACCACTGTCAATCAGGGTTGATAGGGGTTTATTATTGATGAAGGCAGTGCACCGAAATGTGGAAGTTTAAGTTTTAGTTGAACCCCGAATGAAGATAAGGTCATAGTTAATAATTCTAAAGTGGTATGTGGTGGAGCTAATAGATCCATTAATGGGTCGGAGAATTGCTCATCATTGTGTCTTGTATCAAAAGAGATCAGCGGATCATGAATCTTCGGGCTTGGGTAAGGTTCAATTCAAGGACAATGGCAAGGAATTGGGCTTTACATTTACAGAGAATTTCATATATATCCTTACAAACTTCCTTGATTACGTACATATCCTTACAAAAATCAATATTACATCAATATCCTTCTAAAACTCTTCAAACTCTCAAATATGTCCTACTTAATTTAATTGTAAGTAAATCATTTAAATTTAAAAAACATAATCCCTAATTTTTTTTTAAAGTAAAACCCCCTAAATACCTTTATCACCTTAACCCTTGTTCCTTCTTCATCCACATTACTCAATGGAAACGAGGAGTCGGTAAACCTCCATACTTTCTTTCCTAAAACTAGATCTTGTTCCATTTTTCTAATCTACTTTTAATTTATTTGCTGCGTGTGTTTTTTGAGAGAGAGAGAGAGAGAGAGACACTGAATCATACATCCTTGCAGTTGAGTTAACCCCATTCGCCTGAGCATTTTTTTAGGTTTTGAATTTTTATTTCTCTATTTTCTCTCTCGGCTGTTTGCATATGGGGTTTTAACTTTTAATAGCATTGGTGGTGGAATATGATGGATTGCAGTTATTTGAAAAGATTTTGTATAGTTGTGAAGAAGAGGTAAAGGTAGAAGAAGGGTATATAGAGGATTTTATTTGTAAATTATATTAGGGATTATGTTTTTAAAATTTTCAATAATTTACGTACTATTAAATTAAGTAGGACATATTTGAGAGTTTTAAGGGTTTAGGAGGATATTCACGTGATATAATTTTTGTAGGGATATATACGTAATTAAGGAAGTTTGTAAGGAAATTTGGTTCGACATAGATAAACCGGTTATATCTCTTAAATCAAAAATGTTTATCTTATAGATTCTCGCACATTTGAACTAAAAACTACGGTGAAAATGTTAGATTTCGATCCTTAATTGTTTATATTCCACCATGCAGACATACAATGGCAAAGATCAAGAAAAAGAGCAAAACCGATGAAATTCGGTAGAAAAAGCCAAATTCCAGAACTTATGCGATTTTTATAGGTTAAAACTTCAAAAATGAGAAAGTAGTACTTTTTACACCCATCTCCTTTCTACGCCATAGTTTTTCGTTCTACGGCCATAGAAAGGGTTGAAGACCAAAGTTTGGATATTTGTCGTTTAGGAGTGGTAGTCCACCGAGTAGGGATGGAGGGTTTAGGATAAAACAATTAGGGTTTGTTCAGGTTGAGGTGAAGAGAGACTCAATGAAAGCACCAACGCTGGTCGCAGTCCCTTTTTGAGTAGGGATAAACTCCAAATAGAGAGAAAGAAAAAGAAGCTAAAAGTACCGACTCTTCATGAACTTTGATTCATCGGTACACTTCCCTTTATGTACAAGACATTTTGGAAAAAGAAAAAAGTAAATTAATTAATTATTTTAGCCTCCTCGTGCATTCTCTAACATGTGCTTACATAACAAGATCTTGGAAACAAATGGGAACTTTTGTAACTCTTGCACTTGCACCCCTCAAAGTTGGATTTAGGTCATTAGTGGAACAATAGTGTGAGGATGTATCAGTTTGTGTGTGTGCGTATGTGTTCGGTGATGTTTGGATCCTAATGTGTGTTTCATCAGATTGGAAGAGTGAGGGAAATTAATGGTCTCATTTAGCAAATCGGTAATATGTATGAAATGACCGTCTTACTCTCATGTGCAAGCCATGTTAGGGGAGTAAACAGTCTCATTTGACAGTCATCTACCTAAAGGACCATTTTCGTGTTACAAATTCCTAAACAAAGGACTACCAGCGTAAGTTTGAAACTAAATGACTAAACCCAAAAAATTTAGGTATGTAACTCGCTGAGAACAAATAAACTTTCCTTAAAAAGATTGTTCGTGGCCTCGTGGGTGTTTGTTTTGTTCTAATATGGGGAGTATGGAAGTGGAGACACAGAATAGTCCATACAGAGGAGTTAAAGGAGTCGAAAATGCAGGAGGGCGTTTTTTCATTGGTTCAACACTTCAGCATATGTCATTATTTTGGGTCCATAATAGAAGCAAAAAAAGGTGTTGGAACTGATCGAATTGGATCTTTAACCCTTAGATATCCCCATAGTATAGTGTATGCAGAGGAGTCCTTAAAGAAGTCAATAAAGCAAGAAGATGTTTTTTCATTGGTTCAACGGATGTCATTATTTTGGGTCCATAATAGAAGCAAAAAAAGGAGTTGGAACTGGTCGAATTGGATCCTTAAGCCCTTAGATATCCCCGTAGCATAGTGTATGCAGAGGAGTAATTAAAGAAGTCAATAGAGCAGGACGCTTTTTCATTGGTTCAACGGATCTCATTATTTTGGGTCCATTATAGAAGCAAAAAAAGGAATTGGAACTAGTCGAATTGGATCTTTAAGCCCTTAGATATCCCCGTAGTATAGTGTATGCACAGGAGTAATTAATGAAGTCAATAGAGCAGGAGGGCGCTTTTTCATTGGTTCAACGGATGTCATTATTTTGGGTCATAATAGAAGCAAAAAAAGGAGTTGGAACTGGTCGAATTGGATCTTTAAGCCCTTAGATATCCCCATAGTATAGTGCACAGGTTTTTGGTGTTCAGTTGGGGATTACTTCTGGTGGGAACGGACTTCAGGGTATCCCAGTTCTTTTTTGTTAAGCCTTCTTCTTGAAGTCTTTTGGCTCTAAATATTTTTGTTACTGGTGTGATGTAAAATTCTTATTCAATAGCAGTATACAATCCTTTGCCTTTAAAAAAGAACATGAAAACTAGATAAACCTAAAAGACTATCAGGTATCAAGGTAATTTGCGCTTTTTTTTAATTCAAATTAAGAATGTATAATGAAAGTTTAGACTCTTAGAAGATTGGTGCCAAAGATACTTATTGGCTCATCACTGCAAGAACACTTGAATCATAGAGCTACAGGAATCGATTCATATAAATATTAGGGTGAATAATGATTTAACCATCAAGGTTTTCGATCAATTTCGGTTTAACCGTCAAAGTTTTTTTTTTCAAATAATTTAAACCTTAAAGTTTTGTTAAAAAAACGGATTGATCACTTAAGTTTTGAATGTTTTTTTATTTTACCCACTATACTTGATTATGCATTTTAGTTTTATTAGAAACTTAACAAAACTTAGAGGGTTCAACTATTTTTTAGCAAAAATTCAAGGGTTAAATCATTTGGAAAAAAACTTTAAGGTTTAAACCAAAAAGAAGGTGTAATTTTAAGGATTAAATCATAATAAATTCAAACTTTATGGTAAAGCCGTTTGGAAAAAAACATTGATGATTAAACCGAAACAAAACTAAAACTTTGATGGTTAAATCATTATTGACCCTAAATATTAAGTACAAGTTCACTAGATTCCTTGATTTAGAAAAGGAAATTACGCAGAAAGTAAATAAAATTGAAGATAATATTGTAAGAAATAGACTTCTAACTGAGCAATGTATTGGGTTTGACGTGTACATAACACAAATGGGGTCTTATAAGCTTATTAATCAGATAGTATTGTCAAGACCATCGAAAACATCAAAATTTGGTAACTCGAGTTTATCTTGATATCTTGGTATATATAGATGGGACGTTAGCTTAATCTTAAATCTAAAAAAAACTAACATTCGTCTTGTTAAATTGATTTGTTAAACTCATACTCTCACTCATGTCTTATAGATTTGTTAACTTCTTAAGCTAATCAATCCTCTTCTTTTTCTTCAGAGTACAATATACGGTCATAGGAGCATATGTGTCCTCCTCATGATTAGACTTGGCAATTAGGTAACTTTAGGGAGGAATAGTGCAATCCTTAATATATATAGTCAAATTTAACTAATTCTTATACCAGCAAGTGAAAAGCCAAAATAAATACATGACTAATGACTTTAAAAGAAAACTTACTTTAATGTCAATTCCATTTTATGAATGTAAAACTTCAAACCAAAATATGGAGGAATACCAATAAGAGTTGGACCTGCTTTAGATAAAATAAAATAAAGAAAGATGAGTATGCAATAAAAGTGGCTATATAAGATTTGTTGTTTGGATGGTTTAGTAATCATTACGCTAATTTTGCGCAATGATTGCTGATATGCTTTAAAATACAATCTACACATTCCGTCCTTTATATAAAAACTTAACACATTTCTAATGCCAATGTAGCAAGACTGTACGTGCTACAATAAGCAATGATGGAAAAATCATACCAACAAGAATTTTGCAAACTAATGTAAGGAACTCCCAGTTAACATCATAGCAAGTTACTGAAAAACACAATGATATTTTCATTTGCTATTCACCGTACTGGACCAAGAATAATGCAAGGAACTCCTGGTATTGACTATTGACCCAAGAAAGTAAAAAATGTCAACAAAACTATGCAAAAAATAACAATCTTGATGCTTAAATAACAAAAAAGAAAAAAAAACTTAATGCTAAAACTTTGCACAAATTATCAAAGAAGACATATTTGCTTAAATCATATACCAAAAACCTCTACATAATGTGCAGACTTGTCATTCTTCTCAAAAAATAAAAAGTGCAATAGCTCAACTCTTTCCCTACTTCTTAATATCGGACCGTCCAAATGGATTGATTATGTAATGAATTTCTTTATCTCTAAATGGAGTATAAGCTAAAATATTTAATTGATAAGTAAACTGCTCAAATGAGTCGAGTAGGTCAAAAGGATTGAAAGTCATCTGAAATGTGTTCAAATGCATAAAACCTTCTACATCGATTTACAAAAAAAAAAAAGAAGTTAAAATTTCTATTGTAATAGTATATATATGTAGATTAACTATTTGTAATATTCATGGAATTAAAAGTACCTTGTTTTAACGCAAGCATGCTTTTGACCCGTTCTAATATGTGCGTGAACTATTAAGTTTTATCTATTTCTGTATTTCTTGATAGAAATAATAGCTGAAGGTGTAAAAATGCTGCTTTTATCACTATATTCTAAACTTGGCCTGTAGTAATACAAAGCCCAACCGTTATAAATAAAATGATTTACAATTAAGGCATTAAAATTACACTTTGATTGTCTACGTTTTGGGTGTTGTTGCTGTTGTTGCCTAGTAAAATGGTCACGTGAATGGTGCTATAAAGATTATTATATGTTGCTATACCAAGTGAAGTTTCAAATCCTGAATACCATTCTTTCTGCAACAAGGTTATCCAAAATCATCCCACAAAAATTTGACACAAACTTAAAAATATACAAGTTGTGAATCATGATGCTTCAAATGGAACAACTATATAATTCATGATTCGAATGTTTTCAACATCCTTCAATCTTCGTAATCAAAATGAACAAAAAGGGTTCAGAAACGGACCTCATAACTGATAGAACCCACCTACTAATGTTTAATTTGCTCCAAGAAACCTGCATCAGCATCCGATAACTGAGAGATTTAATCGCCAAAACGGACTACTTCTCAACATTAACCCTGGAAATTAACAAATGACTCACATTTTATTTCATCGAAAACCCCTGCTTAAAAGGGCCAATAACCGCTTCATTTGGTGGCTTCTTACTAGATCTCAGTGTGTTTTACTTTTGAACCATCCCCTCGACATTATAGTCCTGATTTGAAGGACTTTCAAAGCCTAATCGATGGCTGCATATCATCCCTGTGACCCTGTCTCAACCTCATACACAACCGGCGAGGGATTCTTCTTGAATCTGATCTCCCAGCCGACCGAGCATACGAGACACTTTACACGTCTAATACCGTTGTGTAATAAGCCTTTTGATTTAAAATAAATTTAAACTCCTCCAAACCCATCATTTATTTCTCTTTCCTAACCTAAATAAAACTCAAGGAACACTTTTTATAAGGGTTTTCTTTCAAAATTAGGGATGGTAAAAAAAATCGAATCCGATAAAGAAAATCGAAAACTGAATTAAATGGGCGGTTTAGAGGATGCTAAACGGGGATGGGGACGGGATGGTTAAAAACCGAATAATTTAAGCGAAGACGGGGACGGTGATACCCGCCCCGATTAACCGGCCCGATTATCAGATTATATTTTATATATTTTTTATTCTATTTTTATATTTTATATTCTATTTTTAATTATATATTATATATTCATATAAAGTTAGAAAAATGATATAATTTATAATTTAGATCGTCCTTGAACACTTAATGTTTTAAAACCATTTGTTTGGATACACTTGAACATTTAATCATTATCTTGGATCGTTTTGTATATATTTGTGGTGAATGTATTAATGTTACATAATTTTAGTATAATTATTTTCTAAAACTTGTGACAAAATCTTAATAGTTAAGAGAATCTCCGCGGTGAAAAATCACCGTTTAACTTTATACGAGTATCCCCGCGGTGAAAATTATCCGTTTAATTACCCGTTCACATTAAACGGGAATACCCGTTTCCCCGCGGTTTTCCCCGGTTACCCGACGGGGATTCCCGTTTAAATCCCCGCGGTTTTTAAGCGGAGATGGGGACGGTTTTTTTTAAACGGGGACGGGGGACCAATCCCCAGCCGAAACCGGCCCGTTTCCATCCCTATCCAAAATCTATCATTTTCTTCATTAAAAAACTTGAGAAAAAGATGTTAAAGTCGTCCTACAACTTAATAAAAAAGTTAGAAATAAATATGGTTGGTAACAATTAAAATTTTCAAGTTTATAATTTTAATTATCTAAAGTAGTTGCACTTTTAATTGTTTAGTTTTGTATTTTTTTTTAAGTAATATATAATTAAGATAGATTTTTTTAATGTAACTTTCGTATTTTAGTTAAATAAATAAGTTATAATTAGCTGTCATTTCAACTTAACAAAAACGATGAGAGATGAAAGAGGTTGAAAATGGATATAATCTAGGTTGGAACAAACAATGAAAGACGAAGAAGGTGAGTGATATTACGTTGACGTGCATGAAAGATGGGTAGGAGACATGGAGAGTATACCATGTGATCTATCAAGACACATATTGGATTGTGTCAATCCTATCGTGATCATCACCACATGTTGGCATGAACACCGGTGTTATCGGTCTGGCTTAAGTAGGTTTAGTGTGAATGGTCAACCAAATAATGGTATGGTCACTATCATCATTTTCCCCACGTGATTGGATAGGGTTCAATGTGAAACAATTGAGTTAAAGCAGTAGAGTTTTATAAGTTCCAACTTTCATGTCGTGGTATGATTGAATGGGGTTAAGTGTGATAAAGAAAAAAAACTAACCTGACAATAGATAATGGAATGGTCACAATTATCATTTTCCCCACGTAATGGTTGTTTTGTTGAGTAGGAAGTAAACCTTTAGAGGACACAAAGTGGCTCCGGTAATAGTGTGTGAATACCCAATCATGCAGTGATCACCTATCTGGTAACTACGTAAGCTAGATCATAATGAAAAAAGGTGTTCTTTTGTTTTGTTTATATATTAAAGAAGTTGTGATTTTTGTATGGTGATGTTTGTGTGATGACCAATGTGAAAGAGAAAAACGAACATGACAGATGGTGGTGTGGTCTCACCATCATCATTCCACCCTCTCTTATGATCTCTTGTGGTTGTGTTCGGCAGAAATAGCTGTTAGCTAGTAGCTGAAGTTGGAAGCTGTATCTTTTATTTATATATGTATTTGACAAAATAGCTGGTAGCGAAGTTGAATAGTGTAAAATGACAAATCATAAAATACGAGGTATTGTAAAAAATTAAAGATGATTTTTAAGTAATTTTGTATATAAAAAACTTCTAGCTAATTTTAAAAGCTACTTCAAGAAGCTTTTTATTTTAGGGTTTTTTGTTCGTAAAAGAAGCTCTAATGTTTTCATTTGAACAAGACTTGTAACCTTTAATTTCAGAACAAAAAACTATCAACTCCAAAAAGCTGTAAATCAAACACACCTTTTAACTTCATTGCTTTTAAGGTTGCTATTTTAATAAGCTTATTTTTGTCAACTTTTTTAGTTCTTATGTTTAATTTCTTCCAAGTCGTAATAAACTGCCATAAGCTTACTTTTAGAATTTTTATTAGGTAATTGCACCTTTTTTACAGGGTTAAGTGCATCGAAATGTAATGAACTATACTCATTTTAATATTCTGTGTAGCAAACCAAAAAAGTTCGCAAAAATATATTAAACTATCCGAAATTTACGTTTAATGTATTGTGACCTGTGATTTAAACAAATTTACCGGTCACCCTAATGTATTCTTCTTCTTTATCATGTTCTTCACCAGATTTAAACAAATTTTGAAATTTTCATATCTATATTAACAAAAAGTCGATACCCATAAACAAATATTTGAACCCAACAGAAAATAAAACTTGATTTGAACATAAATATATTATCTCATCATCATCTTGTGACAACCATTTTTATTAGAAGCCTAAACCACATATACAAAAAATTGATGCAAATACAAATCTAGAACCCTAAATACATTATCATCTCATCATCATCTATCATCAGCATCGACATTTAATCGAAACTCACATATGAAGCAGATGATGAACAAAAACCATAAGAACAAAATCTACCGAAACCGGATCTACTTCAAATTCGAAACCCACATATGGGTAGCACCTATGAACCCTAAAATGAAGAAGATGACGAAAAAACAAGAACAAACCCTAAATAAAAGCAGATTTGAGCAAGTTCAGAACGCAAATCCTGCAAGCGGTGGGAGGCGGCAACAAACAACTCGCTAAACCTTCGGCGGAGCACCGGTGGCGATGATGGTTGTCGTTGTTTGTGTAGGATGGAGGCGGTAGGGAGGAGAATCCTTCGTCGGAGCATGAACCCCCAAATCGAATGTAGATCTAAGGGTGGTGGTGATGGTAGCCGTCGGTGGTGGTGATGGTGGCTTTCGACGATAGGAGGGTGGGAGGTGATGGTTTTTGTTTGTGTTTAATTCACTGCAGATTTCAACCCTTTTTAAACATGAAGTGTATTTGTGCGTCTAATAAAAAACCATAATAATACTAATAATACAAACATAATAAAATAAAAAAACAAAAGGGCAAAAATAAATAAATAAATGCTAATAAAATAATAAAAAATATTTAAAAAACCACTAAACCTGTTATCACAGGCCACGTTACATTAAAACGTAAATTTCGGATAATTTAATGTATTTTTATTAACTTTTTTAGTTCGTTACATAAAATATTAAAATGAACATAGTTTATTACATTTTTTAGTGCAATTAACCCTTTTTTAAACATAGAGAGATTAAAGGCTCAATTTATCAACAATTATGATCTTTTGTTAATAAATACTGGGCTTCTAGGCGTTCAGCTACTCACGGACGATTTTTTCCAACTTAAAGGACTTAATTAACAGGTAAATTGAAACTTAAATCATGATTTTTTTTAAAAAAAACTATGATAAAAGATTGGCAAAATGATGTATGCCGCAGCTAGAAGCACCTATGACAGGTACTTTCACACTTTAAATACTTAAATGACTAAACGATAAGATGACCAACATACCCCTCGTTTAAAATGTTTGTGCGTATAAAAACATCTAAGATTGATGCTGCTAAAAGCCATATCCTTTCCCTACAAGATTATGTAAATTTTTTTTATTATTTCCACAACCTTCTCCCAAGATAGTTTAAGCAGGATGCGTATGTAAGAAAATGGCACTTCAAGACAGTTTTTGGATTAACTTGTGTCGTGTTTGAATGTTTGCATCTTAATGACAGACATGAAATATTTGCGGCGTCTTTTTGGGACAACGTCGACAAAATTTTCCATCTGATAGCACCATTTGGCTTCCACGATATTGTGGACGGTTATCTCTAGAATGGACCCCTATCCACTTGGGAGTTACCTCATCATTAACAAATTTGTCAAAAATAAAGACTAATCTAGAAGCACAAATAATGATTATATAAAACATACAGTTATTAGATAAAGCTATAATTGTTGTTGAATCAAATAGAAATTTTGCAGCAACTACACGAGACAGATTTAGTAGGATCAATCCCTAATATATAAGTTAAGTTTTTAATACTTCTGGCTATCTTGCCAAAATCATGAATTCCATACAGAAATTCCAACATTCAACTTGTTAATTATATAAAACAAGAAGAAACCATCCTCATTGAACTACAAAAGCATATACATTTAATTCATACAAGCCATGAGAATTTGTTGCATGCCTGAAAGATCATACCACACCATTGGTTTGGATTCAAGCATCGTCTCCGTTCCTCTCATCCTGTGGATCGTATGGCACCTCATGTCTAGGTCTATTGTACTTCTCACGCAGCTGCTTTACAGGAATAAAGTCCCCAGCTGAATCCACACCATAGAATAAGAAAGAGGCATATGGATGATCAAACCTAGCCTGCATCATGGTAACAGAATTGCATACATTAAAAATGAAGGGGGGTGAAACAAAAATTTTGGGTAACCCACCGCAGGGGGTCCTCCACCTACGTCTCATGCCCAACATGAGAGAGGTAAATCGTGTAAAACAGAGATACAAGACATATAGCCATGATCTGATCCCTGAAATTCCGTCTTACGCAGGTTATTCTAATCTCTAAATGTTTTAATGGGTTAACTTAAAGGTTTAAACTTTTAGTTAAAATGGAAATGGGTCGAACAAATTAAATTCAAAGAATGGGTCGATTTGGGTTAACTTTATCTCTAACGGTTTTAAAGTGTTAAACAAATGGTCTAAACTTTTAACTGAAATGGAAATGGGTCGAATGGGTCAAACAGACTCAAAGTCATCTTATAAGTATTAAAATCAACGGACCGATATGGGCTACCTCGATCTCTAAAGGTTTTAATGGGTTAAACTAGAGGTTTAAACTTTTAATTAAAATGGAAATTGGTCAACTGAGTCGAATGGGTCAAACACACTGAAACTCATCTGAAGTGTAGGCATATGTATAAGGAACCACCCAAATTTCTTTACTGAAAAAAGTAAGATTATGTTTGTAATATATACTTTATTTTATCATATTTAGCATTTTAATAATTTAAAAAGTCCAAAACTGGTGATAACAAAGTGTTTGTGGGTTGACCCGGACTAAAAAACTAACAGTTTTGGCACTTGAAGTTTGAACACTTACCTTGTCTGGTTCTTCCGGGGCCAGTAAATTTTCCTCTGGAACTATGAAAATGCAAGATACATATGTCAATAAGCAAGGGTCATTAGGCAAACAGTAAAATTGCTTTAGAAACAAGATTGGCTGACTTTGTAAACCATGCATTATCCTTTTCTTTTCTTTTTTTGAATTATCAGAAAATGATGGTTTCCTTTCAACAAAAAATTAACTAATCAAGTACAATGGTTTAAAAATCAATTACTTTAAAACGAATGACAAAGTGCCACAAGACTTTGTACAATACACGTAGAACACATCTTTTCACATGGAACAACAATTTCATGGAGGATTGACCATTGCTGAAATTTGTCTCGTATATAACAGAAAGGAATATTATCTTTTAGGTTAATGTTGTACCAACTAAATTATGAAACAGAAACGTAAATGGATTGGAAAAGGTTTAAATTGTAAAAATGGAAGTAGGTTATAAAAATGTGTTAGAGAAAAACTATTCAAGAATCTGCTTACTTACCATATGCTACTAATAGATTGGGGTCTTCATGTATATCAACCAAAACCTGCAAGAAAATAAGTGGACACAAAAAAACATTTCTTAGTTCATACAAACAGATGGACAAATAAAGAATAATGAACAAAAACTTGGAAGACTTTTGAAATTAAAAAAAAGAGCAGGTGAGATATGGGAGGATTTTAAGACCTGATAAAACGGTTGATCAGGACCACGAGTCAACTGGTCAACACATGCATTTTCCATCCACGTGCTTGTTTCACAGCACACTGGATCCATTCCACAAACTACGGCTCTGTATCCTATCACCACAATACTAAATTTCAGAAAATAAGAGCAACAAGATTCAATATCTTGCTACAAATCCTTTCATTGCCCTAAAAATAAATGCAACATATGACTGGGAAATTGAATCAATTGAAGAGCCATCAACTAGAGGAATCATGTTGACTGCATTTATTTTGGGGCAATGATGAAAGAAAATTGTTGCTTTTGAAACAGGCAGTAATATAAGAGCTTGAATAGCTTCCACTGCAACTAAACATCAAGAAGAAATATCTGAACATAATTAACCTCACCAAATCTACCGATAAAAAATCAATAAAATAGATGAAGATGGCATAGGAAAGATCAAGGAAAAGTGTGGCCAAATGGTTAATCTAAAAGTTTTCTGGTATTAGGATCCAATGACTAAATCAGCTCCTAAAATTATAAATTGAGAGAGGAGAAAGGGTTTATTTTTATGTTGTTAAGGTCACGGTCCCTCACATGTTGTAAAATCTGAAAACAGTGCAAGATATGAAAGAAATATACCAAATTTTTTATGCCTCACTTTCTGGCCTAAACGGAACTCAAATTGAGCTTTTTCAAAGGCTTGGGCTTTTATTGATGCAGCCAACGAATCTGCCTCCAGCTTTGATATTTGATCACGTATTTCAGCAGCCAATGAATAGTTTTCATTCTCGATTGCATTCTGCAGGTCTGCTCTGCAAAGAATAATATTTCACATGAAGAATATCTCACATATTTATATTACTGAATCAAAGAAACTCCAATCAAGCTAAAAAAATATAATATTATGTGAAACTCACCGCAACCGCAACAAGCTTATACCCTTGTCTTGAGCTTCACTTTTTGAAGATAAACCCCTTTTTGATTCTTGTTGTTTAATAACTTCAGCTTCAACCTTGTAAAAGGCTTGAAGATAAGCTTATACTGATATATACAAACAAATTGAAACATCGATTTGGGTCTACATGTCTTTTTTGTTACCAATGGACACACACAAACACACATATAACCGAAGAACTTAAATTATATGCCAAATGAAATACCTCAACCTAAAAGGAAGGAGAGAGTAACAATAACTGAAATAGACAGTCAAACCTCATTAAGCTTATTTCTCAACTGTTTTGCAATATCATACTCCTCCAAATTTAATGCATACTGCAAAAGAAAAAACTTTGATAAGCAAATCCTCTTTTTGAAAAATCAATCTACTTAAAGGACACCTAATCATCACAACAACAACAACAACGATGATGATACAAAAGAATTAGAAGTCAATGGGTGTATTTGGGTTGTCTTTATCTTCAACAGGTCAAATTAGCTAAAAGACGAACGGTTTGAACCGTTTTGAAATATCACTCTTTGTCTATTTTTAATGCAAACAACCTTGTAACTCATTCTTATTCAAACATTTAGATTATTACTGAATAGTAATGTTTCTGTAATCATAACTAATGCATTTGTTTTTTTAGAGATGGACACAAACGTGTTAGTGATTCAACCTACCCAGCCCACTTTGGCCCCTACTAGAATATGACCAGTTTTAACCCATTAAGCTGAAACTAAAAGATTTCAACTTTGAGTTTTGTCTGTTTCCCAACCCGTTTTGACCCCATATCAACCCAGGCCCCTTTTGACCTGTCCATCTTGCCACTTATACTAGGAATGAAGCATGCGAAAACCTGTACTCTTGTTGCCAAATCCAACTGATAAAAGAATATCAAAATATCTTCGTTAGCACTCTCACTACGCTCTGAACTCGCATCTGAACCCTGGTTACCTCCTCCTTTAAAAAACCAACCTGCTTCAACCCGTGTATGTCGTTGTTCAGATATATGTGAGGTGCTTGTAAATGGGATGTTTTGTACGCATTCCTGTGAAAGAAATCTTTTTTCATTCCCAAATATTATGTGGTTTTTCCTCAGTCTCAAACACCTTCTTGAAGCATTGGAAGATCCACAAACACTACTATTTGTGGATGCTGTAATAGTGGTTACTGACATTCTCTTTTATGAAACTTCAACTATACTTAAAGACAACTATTGATTGCCCGCTGCTCTAACGTAGATGAACCTGGTACCTGTTTGATCACAATAGTACAATTAATAAATTAATCTGAGCAGGCGGTAGAAGGATCAAATTCAGAAGATAGAATAGTTTGGGGAGAAATTGACATTCGTGGTAACCCGAATACTTCTAGCATAAAATTTAACATCAAAAGTAGCTAAGAAGATCGAATAATTCTATGACAACCACCATGTTACAATCAAAACCATCATTACTAAATAGATAATGTGATTATCAGGTTTGAATTAAGTGAAAATATTGATCAACCGTCAAGAAATTCTAAATAAATGCATTGTAAATCCACTTTGTTATATAAATTCCTCACCTTAGGGTTCATCGTTCAACAATGAGCTCAATTAACCCAAATCGGTTTCTATTTTCTAACCTGAAACCCTTTTCCCTTATACCCACGAATCAGAACATCACGCTTTTGGGGGGAAAACCTACCAGAAACAGCATCCAGTACAGAAAAGAAAATATCTTAAATCTACTACGATAATTTGATAGATGTGCAATGAGATTACTTACGAGAAAACTGGAAATCAAGGTGTACAGCGAATATCGCAGGATTTGATTTGTTGGAACCCTAAGTTTTTTGGGTCTTGATTTGTGTATTAGTTTGAGCCTCAGAATTTGTCTGGTGCTCCTGTGCTTCAGAACTCACTATCAACTGCTATAACCTCTAATCTGGCGGGCTCTTCTCCGCATAACAATGAAGCCTCGGACGTTGGAAATTTTTGTAAGGGTTAAAAAATTGGTAAAACTATTTTGATCTTTGATTGTCTAATTTGATCTTAATGTGATTACGTAGGTGTATAACTTGTCATAAAAATTATATTTAATTGATGTGACATATTTAAATATGTGACAGTAGGGTTTTAAATAGTAACATCTTAAAAAATAGGGATGTAAATTATTAGAGCCGAACTGATTAGCTTATTTTAAAATTAAGTCTGATTTTGGCTTCTTTAGAACTTGTAATGTTGAACCTGACCTTGGTTTGTTAAGATATATAAAGTTTGGATTCGGCTTGTTTAACCTTAGTTTGTTAACATCCTAAGTTAAGATAGTGCAAATTATTTCCATTTTTTAGAAAAAATGTATAGTAGAATATTTTTTTTCTTGTAAATTCTAAATCTTAATAGTTGTGAAAAGGTAAAAAAATAATAATGAAATTTGTTAGAGCTATTTGTTTTAAATTGTTGTCGAAAGTTGTTATAAACAATCTTCTTTAAATCTTATCATATATAATGATCCTTTAAAAAGAAATTATAGTTCTAAAGAACTCGTTAAAGCATCGTCATGTCTTTATAAAGATGCAAGGATTGACCATGTTGTTACAAAAAGGTCGAAGACGTGTGTGTAAAAACATGGCGTGCCAAAAGGAATGATTATGCGTATTTTTACTCATTATAAACCTATTTTTTTAGGCGCGTAAAGAGTTCTGAGTTATATGGGTCCAAAAAATGACTATTAAGTTATGAAGTATAACATGACAGATTGGATATGAGAAAACGTAATGATAATATCTTTATAATGTGCATCATTAAAGATAACACTTTTTGTAAACTTCACATATAATATATATAATTGATGATATATGATTATGTGTTATTTTTTCTTTTTGTATCTATAATTTAATCTGCCGTTACCTCACGTTATTTAAGAACTTTGAAAGAAATTAAGGTTAAAAGTATTGAAAACCTTTTCTGTTATCTGTTTTATTGATCACAGATTTAGGTGCCTGTTAAATAAAAAAAATAGATACTTATGTTTATACAAGTTCCAAAATATTCAAAAGTAGGGTTTTTTTTTTCATTTTAAAATTGTTCTGTAACTAGTAGTCTGAGTTTAACATAAACAGAATCATATGATAGTTACATGGTCTGAAATGTTGTTTTTAAATGATAAAAGGATACAAATTTGAGCTTACAGAAAACCAATATTGTTGCATACTTCCATCCCCATAAAATTAATTTGCCAAGATTATTCCAAATAATAAACAAATTTCTCATATTGTTTTGCTTACAAGAACAAACTAAAAATCAAAACTTTACAGGAAAAGGAATCAGAAGAAAATACATCACAATCACGTTCATAAAAGAAAAAAATTTTGAATCAATCCAATAGAAACTTGCTATGGCATGCTCTAATCTTGGTCCAATTGGTAGTGCTGTTCTTAGGTTTAGGGTGAGTCATGATAGCTTATCTGCAAATATGCAAAAGAAAGCCGGTGTACAATAGGCTTTTCCCCTTGATCCTTGTGAAATTGAAGAGCCTTGGGGCACAATTTGCCCAATGCGATTGCAAGAACACTGTGATGCCTAAGGTCGATGATATACATATTTTGTTCTTGGATCGACGATAAGGCCTTTTCCTCCATTCACTTCCAAGTCATGCCTACATGCCAAAACACATATCAATTGAAAGGGTTTGATTCTTGTTCAGAAAAGTAAAACAAAAAACATAGAAGTGTGTTCGAGTGTGTTTACTATAGGTGGCAAGTTGGGCATGCCGGGTAACAAAAACCAGACTGGGGTTGATCTGAGACATTTTTTATATACATGGAAATCGGAAATGGGTTGGGTCAGGCCATAGAACTTTTTTCTCCTTTTTCTATACATGATTAAGTATTATTATTTATATACCATACTCCCTTATAAACATTTGGCGGAAACTCTTATATCATGTACTACAATGAAGGGCAATAGGTGTATATTTAGGAGTACGATTAGGGTGTGTGTTCCGCCATTCAAAAAGAAGAGAGAGATTAAGACTCAACTGGAACACGAAGTCCGGGATGGTTAGCTGCTCACGAGGAACGTATCTGAAAAGCTGAAGAAGCCGGTCAACATATACAGCCTTTTTCCACACCTGTGAATAAAAATCCATTTATGCAGTTAAAATACTCTGTTAAAATAACAAGAACCCTCACAAAAATTGCAACACTCACTCATTGCACTTCAATATTTCTTTTATTGACAAAATTTATAATTGAAACTAAACCAATATGCTGCCACTTTCAAAAGGTGTAAGGAATTTCAAGTATATTCGTACATATTAGTATATTACATACCATGCCATCCACTAATAGTTGCAAAGCAAGTATAGCAGCCTTCAGTCCAAAGGTCGGGTGGAGGATGTATATTGCCTGCATGTTGTGGGAAATACACATACATGAGTCAGATAATTTCTCAGATATTTGCTAAAAAGTGAAAACAATAAATAATAAAAAAAAGATAAACCCACCATTCCATTGAAGTTGCTATATTTCAAGTAAAAATTTATTTATCTATTTGTTTTGAGAAAATTACTAGTTACAGTTATATATTTGCCAATTAACCTATCATTGCAAAGAAACATGACAGATAGTCAAAGTGTCAAACATGTTACTTCAACTATGGTCAAGTCATATATTAATATATTATTTGTGTGGTATTGAGCTTACATGAAGATTGCGCTGGCTTTTCCTACCAAGTATTTGCTGCAATCTCCTCATAAATCCCAGATCTGGCTGCCTGTTAAATCAATAACATGAATTTTACAAAGCAAACTTTATAACTGAAATAATCCAATATAATATATGAACTTTTTTCTTAATAAGATTTTTTCAGATTAAGATGAGCCAAGGCAATAAGACTCACACTTGTAAAGATGCAGCAGAGTGGAAGTAAACAATGCTATAAGGTTTCTGGATTAAGGGCTCAAACTCCTGAAATTCAAAAAACTCCAACTAATGATTCATGTTTTTATGTCAAAAACTTGTACAGTAATGTTGACTATATTTTCGCTCCAAAACATCAAAATACTTGTTAAAAGTATTCAAATCTAGTATTTACCTTTACTACATAAAGAACAAATCTTTCAAGATCGAGACAACGAAGGAGAAAATGTGCTCCAACTACAACCATTACTGGACGACCTTCACTATCTACTCCTCCCCGGTACCTGACATATAATTAAACAGGTCTGTGTCAGAACAATTAATGAACTGGTCCAGTTGGCCCAACCCAAAATTCTTTTTGTCTCCTTTATTGAATTATATAAAAAAACTAATGTGTTAACTATTATTAGGGAAACTATATCATTACAATAAAAATCTAACTCATATTAATTGATGGATTTATGAGGTTTCTTACATTTTGAATACACTATGGGTACATTCACCCTGTTTTCATTTTAACCAAATTTTCTAGCTTTAACCATTTGACCCGTTATAAGAAATTTCCAACCTCTACTATCCAGGGTGACAATGAAGCATTTTTAATTAAAACCCAAAAGCTACTTACAGAATCTTCATTTCTGCTATTTCAGAAAGATTAAGAGAATTTGCTTTGGCAAGGTATCTAGAATGGAGTGAGTATTCTTCAGCAGCTGAAAGCGGTGGGCCCCCAAGATCACCAAACCCTAGCATTTTAGCAAAGTTGAACCCATTTTGGGCCCGAGCAGTTCTTTCCCACTGCTCCTTGCGCCGTTGATCAGGATCTTTAATTATAGACATGAAAGCAGGGTCTAAATATGATTCCAGATATGAAGAGTTCCTGTCATGAGGATAACGTGTTTTTAAATACCAGAACATGAACATAAATGATAAGACAAGTAATAAGGTTCTGTTCCTTCATTCCCTATTCTTCATTTTGTAGTTTCCACATTATTTATTTATTTCTCCTTAGATGAAGTTGGAGGCACAAAATGGAAAGAGTAAGGGGACTTCAGATGTGCGTTTTATTATCTTATATCCTATAATTAAATGTTTAGATAAATGGTAGCAGCAAAACAGGTTATGATAATAATCAAATAACCAAACATTTTTTGTGTTTATCAATTTCTAATTATTTGAAGAATTAACAAATACCAAAAATGATTTTTTTTTGTGGGATAGACTTGTTGTGAAAGGGAGTAACATTCTACGAAACTAGGTTAAAAGAAGGGTAAGTAGGAAATTATATTTTCATTCTCAGACATCAGTTTTGTTGTCGCTTGTATGAACTGATTATTTCACCCCCTAAATAGTCTTACAATAATAAGCATTATTTGTTTATAAAACATTTGAATAAGCAGTTCTAAAATGCAAATCCAAATATGGCTGAGATGAAAGTGATTTGCTGCAACTCTATAGTAGTAGTAATAAAAAAATGAGTTTTAGAGGTCACTAACCGTCTTGCCAATCCTTGATCACCGACAGGAACATCTAATGATGCTCGGGGAGGCATAGGAGTTGTTTTCTTAAGATTGGGTAAGGGTTTTATTCTAATTTTTCGTTCGTCTATAACCGTTTCCCCATTTTCATCTCCAACATCAGCAGGAAGCTTAGAAATGGCAATCTCTTCCTCCTTTTTATCACGTGGAAAGTAGAGCGGAAGTAATCTACATTTGCAAACCAAACAAAGAGGTACACTTGTTTAAGTCATCAAAATAAGATTCGCACCCACACAAGAGTACTGAAAACTTGCATTGCATATACAAATAGGAGGGAACAAGATGGATGGGTAGAGAGGGTATGAGCCCCCCTCAAAAAAGGGAGGGGTCTTGGGTCAACCGTCAACCTACACTTTTTTGTTCACCTTTTAGGATTTTTAAAGTAAATAGCTCATGCATCAATTACGGTTACAAAAACAATATTATTATTACAATGATAATCTTAAAGGGCCTTTGGCCTGGCGGTACCAAGCTATGAGTAAGGTGTCCCTCCCTCTTACAGTTGAGGGTTCAAGTCCTGTTGTGGACATAGGTGTAGTTAAGATGGGCGTGTGTTTGCCCAAAAAACACAATGATAACTTTAAAGAAAACACAATTTAGGCGGTTGTATACATTAGAGATAGACTTTGGGTGACTTTCAACCCATTTGACTTGTTCTCCAGTTCAGTTATTTATTTGATGCGTTTGAGATAATATAGTGCCCTAAGTGAATGGGTTGAATTTCCAACCTCTACTGCAAAGAGAAAATAAACACATCCACCAGCTTACCTCTTATATATTTCAGTATCATTTGTTGTAGTCAAGCAAAAGACTACACCCGTAATTTTATCTTTTTGTTTCTCAAGTAATCGGCGAACAGTTCCTGATAAAAATAAAGATTTGTAAAATGAAGCAGCAGTAAATACAAATAATGCATACAGTATAAGATTTCTCCAAAAACTACATGTTTTTATCTGCATTATGTTCGTGATAAGCTACTAAACAAGACTGCTACATATGCCTATATGGTATAATTTGCCAGTATTCATCCTGATTAAAAAATCATTCATTTTGATAGCATGAAAAACCTAAGCAATTTCTTACTTATTGCCACGTGAGCTGCTGGTTCCCGTGGATAATTTTTTGCCTCTGTGTATATACAACCCATTGCAATGCTGCATTCACAAATTTCAGTGGATAATAAGCTCAAAAGTAACCATACTAAATGAATTGGGATAAAAAAATAATAATAATAATTGTGTGCAGCCCTATGATATGAGTTTGAAACAACCTTTGAAGCCCGTTCTCTATGAGAAGTTCTAAACAAGAACGATAGCAATGACTCAAAGCGTTTTCTGCTGCTGTATGATATTTTACAGCATACTTAGGCCCGACTGTATGTATAACCCTCCTGTAAGATAAAACATTACATATAACTTGCTGTGTCAGTGAAGAATTTGGAGCTAAGGGAACATACTGAACAAATTATAGACCTCGAGGACACTGAATAATAGTACGACTATAACAAAAGGCTAGAAACTCAAAACATAAACGATTCATATGTATCCTAGTTTGGTATGGATATACACTAAAGAAACTGAGCAACAGTTATTATTTCCTCTTTCTGTTCTAAATATAAAAAATTTAACATGAAATTTTAAAGGGGAACTAGTCTGTGTTTTTCCATCCATATATTGTGTATAGATATGCAAATGAACCTTCTCATTTTGTGTTTATTGACCCTATTTAGGTCAATTTTCTTTTGGGTGGATACAAGCAGCTATCTGTATACACTTTCTTTCCCAACCTCTTTTCATCAAGTACAGACACAGATATACACAAATAAATTATCCCTTTAGGCATATAGTTTATTGCTTCGTTACCTACGAATGGTATAAAGAAAGCAATTTGACAAAACAACTCAAAGCTCACCTAGCAGGAAGATCGTATGCATTTGTAACTTTTGCCATCCCTGTTCTGCAGCCACCCTGTGAGGAAAATTGTACAAGATCTTTCAGTTAGAAAAGTTTTTCGTAAGGTAATTCAATTATAGTAGTATAATATAACAATAAACAGAAAGCTGGCCTTACCAATGTTGCACATTCTTCAGCAAGACCAGGCCCAGCCGCAGCATGCAAACCAGGACTGCAATGGGCTTCATCCAAGTTCTGTAATTAACAAAACACGTCTTAGTGAATAACATCGATTCATTTGACATTTATTATACAAAATCTCATATAATTTATTCCCCTTGTATATAAATATTCATACAGTGGAGGGTTCATTTGAGAATCGTTCTTATTGCGCGAACCAATCTTGGCCCTTGATTAAAATAAATCAATGGCTAATAATGCTAATGGCTCGTTAATGAGCTCATTAATGACGAATTAATGACTCGTTAATGAGGGGTATTTTCGGAAAATCTAGTCTCACTCATTAATAACAGTCCACCTGGACGAAATTCAAGTTGGGTAAATATATAAGACCAAATTACCCAAATAATGAGTCATTAATGGTTGTTACAAATGGTTCTCGCAGTACTCGCAATAAGAATGGTTCATAAATGAACTCCCTATCCATATATAACCAACTTAAGTTATATAAGTATATAAAAGCATTATGAATGAGAAATTCATCGATCTTCTTCTAAAAAGAGCAAAAACGATAAGAAGGCGTGAAAAGGATTAAGTGATAATTATGTAAGAAGAAAATTGGATTCTAGACTACAAATGTAAACTAAATGAAAATTAGGAAACAAATATTACATAGTAGATATTCATGAGAATTAACTGCTCACCTCATTTGTGGAGTTGACAACAGCATCTACCTCGAGATTCCAGGGATTTCCTCTCCAAAGATAAATCTTTGAGTTGACTTCATGATCAACAGGAAACCTTGAAACTTTTCCACTAATTTCTGCCCCAGAGGATGAAGTTAACGGATCAGGGAAATGCGCATTTGGAAAATTGGGATCTTCAATTTCATAAGAATATCTAAAATCCCCATCACTCCATCTAGGAACTTGATCAAGTGTCACCACAGCATCACCACTATCAGTAGGCTGTCCACCACGGGTTGTGGTTGCCGCCATATGTCGGTACATTTGTTTTCCGTCAAATCCCCACCGCCTTTCTTTCTCCACAACAAAAACAATAAGATTATGATCCCATCTTTCTCTCTCAACTCGCACAAGTTAAAAGGACTGCCATGAGAAGTTTCTTAAGCCCACAAAAAAACCTTTACAACACCAAACATTTTACAACATAGGTTCAATTTTGCACCAAAAACTTCGAACATGGTGAAATTTGGGGAAACTAGGGATTTGTGCGAATAGCGGAATTACATCACAATCAATCAGCTTGATGCAAAATTGAAAAGAGTACCAAAAAGACAATCCTCAATCTCTAGTTATTCCAAAGCTAACGAATAGAAATTTCAAATTTTTTCGGTGAATCGACAAAATAAGAGGGATTATAGCATCATTTCGTAATCATATAGAAACATAAAAACAAACAAGCAGAAATTCAGAAACTTGTGGGATTATAACAACTGAATTAATCATATAAGACGTATATTTGAGATGCATAAACTGAAATTACAATATTCATAGACATACCTGCTAATCGGTGAGAGATTTGGGGAAAGAGAGAGATCGACAATAATTGGCTGGACCTTCGTAGAGCTTTGTGAGAATTTTACCTAAAACAAAATAAAAATTAATTAAATTATTTGAAACTAAAAACCTCGAGCTTCATTTGTCTTTTTGTATGGTCTCGACTTCCGCTTATGTATGTTACAAAAAATCGCCCTCCAACTTTTTTTGGTTTCCGTTATGATCCCTGTCGTTATGTACTTATGTCATAGGGCATGCTTTAGCTCTCAGGTACGAATAGAGGTGTTAACCGTGTCGTGTATTGATTTGATATACACTATCCTGTATATGTAAGATATTTATAATCCGTTTTATTATACGGGTTATCGAATTGACAGATCATTTACAGGTTGGCAAGTTTTTACAGGATTGACGGGTTGTAAACGATTAAAAAGTTGGAAGGTTAGCAGATTAAAAAATTACATGAGCCTTCAAAAAATCATAATTTTTTAAATGCAGAGCTTTCTTGTTTAATTTTTCATAAACCAAAACTATCAAAAATGTGGATTATGGGAGTCTAGATGATAATTCAAAGAGGTTCGCATGTTGACCCGTGAAATTTATGTATGATTCTAACTCGACCTAATTATTATACGCTTTACATAAGTAAACCCGAACCCAACATTTTATTATACGTATCAACCTAAACCCATTTATTTTCGTGTCGGATTTCGTGTCATGTCTCTACATACGGAGCACCAAAATATAAACAATTGTAAATCTATTGGAGAGTAGATGGTCATATATTGTAGCTCTAACAATATACTAAACATTTAATAGAGATAGCTGTAATTACAATTAAAAACAAAAATATATGAATGTTTTTTAATTAAGGACATAATAATAATGTTTTGAAGCAATCTTTTTACTTATGTATGACTAACTATTTCTTATCTTCATACATCATTTATACTAGATGGTGTACTGTAGTTGTGAGATTATTATAAAAAAACGTATTATATATTTAGTTAAATTTACTATTTTTTTATGCATGTCAAATCAATTCGTCTAATTCATAGTGAAACTGGATAATATAAAAGGTTGTTGATTATTAAATGTGACCATTCAAGAGCTTGTAATTTTTTACTTTTCATTATCTCGTAAGTTTACTTGGTCATACATTATTTTGAAGCTATGTGTTTTACAAATTGTTATTGTTGAGTAATGTCTTACATCGGACGTAAAGTTACTTTGTAATCTGCTTAATAAGGGACCTGGGCTACTCCTCTGATAACCAATTTATTGGGTAATGTCCCACATCGGACGAAAAGTTACTTCGTAATCTGCTTAATAAAGGACATGGGTTACTGCTCTCATAACCAATTGGTTTTGAGTTAAAACCCCACAAACTTACAGTTATGGCAAGCCTAATGTTGTGTTATTTAGATGGAACCAAATAACATCACATATAAATAAATATATAATAATATTTTGTTAAGAAATAAAATAGTCGAAATGCTAAACAAGATCATACGTTTGTGGTGGAATATTCTCATTGAATCCATCTTCTAAGCATCTAAGAACGTGCAAGTTTCATATTGGGCACATGTTTGCATAAATGTTAGGTGTCTTTAACAAAATAAGGGCACATCACCAAGATTTTACAACTCCTATTTTGACCAACTTTTTCCATATCATATAATAGACTTAAACCCCGTAAGCTACTAAGCTTAGAGAGTCAAAAATCAGATAACATGAAAAAGAAAAAAATATATATATTTGATACTTTAGATTATGAAAAAACATGTTTGTTTCATCTTAGGACAAGATATTATACATTATATCAATTGGCAAACTTTTTACCAATTTCTCGTGATAATTTCAAGGGCAGTTTTGTAATCTTATTAAAAACTCTATGTATATATGCCTTCCACTTTCTACTGTCTTTTTCCTCTTCCCTAGTTCATAATCAAAACCCATGATTTTGATGTCACCATGATTCCCGATTAAATCTTGGTGAACTGTCAAAGCGGGGAATGGTCACCCGTCTTTATTTCCGTTTAAGAAATCCGTCCCCGTTCTCGCTTAAAAAGCGCGGAGATTTATACGGGGATCCCCGTCAGATAACCAGGAGAAAATAAATATCCCCGTTTAATATAAACATGTGATTAAATTGATGATTTTCACCGTAGAGATATTCGTTAAACTAAAACTGAGATTTTTCACCACGAGAATCGTCACCATTAAGATTTTACTACGAGTTTTAGAAAACGATTATACTAATTATACAACATTATCCAATACAAACATATCTGAACCGAAATTAAAATCTTAAAGAGTCTAAATACATCCAAAATATCAAAACCAAACAATCCAAATAAAGGCAACCATTAAAATTAGGTTGTGTGAAAATGTATAAAGATTTGTATATTTTCTATTTAAAGTTAATTTTATGTATATATATATGTACATATAATTAATATTAAATTATAATCAGATATCGGGTAATCGGGATGGGGATCAAACCCGTCCCCATCCCCCTTTATCATTCCCGAACCCGCTCTGTTTATGTTGATTTTCAGTTTTCCCCGACGGTTTTTTTTTTTGTCAACCCTTATTATCGCTCCACATGACTCGGGACTCAACACGAAGAAATCTCTTAGATGGGCAGATCAACGGAGGAATTCCATTCCAATTTTAGTCTCAATCCCGTATTCAATGAAAATCTCCGCCGTGTCTGACCCCCTCAATCTTTCAATCCGGAGTGAATCAAACAGCTAAGCCTTTCATCCTGAGTTAGAAAAAGCCAGTTCCTCCCCCCCCCCTCTCAAAGCTCGTTCGTTTATCATTTGTGTTCGTGTATTTGTTCGGCTAAGATTAAACGAACCTACACGAAAATATGCTCATGTTTATTTATTTGTTCGACTAAAGTTAAACGAACGAACGCAAACAAACGCCTTTCGTGTTCATTCAGTTCGTTTACAGCCTAACTACATTTATTTAATCGTTTTCACATCATCCAACACCAACCAAACCAAAGATATCGCATGTCATATACTGATTAAGGCTACCATTTCTGAAATTTCATCATGACATGTCATTTCAATAAATGTTCAACAGCGTTATTTAATGTTATTTTTTTGGAACTATACGAGTATATGTAACTTATGTTATTTTTCAATAATATGAATATATGTTACAAGTTCAACTTTTTCGATTGAAAAAAGCCAAACCAAGAAATAAAAAGCCCAAACTGAAACTTAAAAACCGAACGGGAGAAGTCTAAACTGAACTGGACAATGTTTGGTCGGAAAGCCTGCTAGACCGAACTGTTCTAGACCTTAACTGGACAGGAAAAATACAACACAGTCTCGTGTGAAACTGGACTGATATAGAGCGTAATGAAAAAAACCGGACCAGACCGGAAAATGCTCATCTCTGCCCCCATACAGAAACAAGCCCAACTATTGACACCATTGACGGTTCACTTTGATGCTACTGTCGACAATAATACCAGAACTTACACATTGGTTTATGTAATAAGAAAAGGATGGAAAATATGAACCTTCAATACATAATATGAGATTATGAGTAACAATTATAGAAATGTATTAAAAATATGTAAATTTGTATGCAAAAATCATCTACATAATCAAATTCCTTGAGAACTTGAGAGTTTTAACAAGTAAATGTTGAGTAACAACAGATTAAGAAAATATGAATTTGAAATTCTTGTGTATCATTTAGAGTTGCCAAATATATGACTATATGCTAGTTTTCGTGGGGGCGTATTGTAAACTAACTATTCACGAGTCACAAATCGAGTAATGAAGCGGATTAAAACAAGAAATCTGAGTCTGTGAGTTCGAGTACTTTGTGAATACCAATTGGGTTCACACCAGGCCTAAATGCATTTCCTTCGATGTACCTGCCATATACAGTACTTCATGAGAAACAAGACACGTGAAACCCGAAAATGGGTTATAATTATATAACATGTAATCATTATACGCAAATCATGTAGGTTGGGCCTGGAACTTTTTTGTCTTGACATTTTTAAATAATTAGTATGTTAAATATGATTACAAAAGGTAAATTATTAAAACATACGGTTCGGACGACTTTCAACCCATTTGGCCTATTTCCTCTTAGTTAATCTTTTTATTTTCACCATTCAACCCGAATTAACTTGTTTATGAGTGAATGGGTTGATATATCCACCGCTTAACAGCCCGTCAACCACTTGATTAAACTTGAAGTAGATTTGTTCCATAGAATTAGATATAAAAACTCATTGCAGACTCTTGAAATGTAGAAAAGGAAGGAGGAATGAAAAAGATTAAGCTTACAACTCTTTCAAATAAGTATGCTTGTAAAAGGCATCAGGAATCCTTCCACTAAATTGATTGTGATCCAGGTACCTGAAATTATATTAATGGGTAATGCAACTTTTTACTAAGCATTGCAAAAAGAAGAAAGAAATCTTGCATTTGGAAATTTTGCATCGATTTGGGATGGAAAGAATAAGAAGTTGCAACTTGTAACAGTCCTTGATATTTTATGTCATTGACTAGCATTGATAGAAAAGCGAAAGAGATCTTAAACGAGTTGACCATGATCAAACCATTGATTATTAATTAAATAAATGGTTGATTAACAAATCTTAAAAGGATAATGAACAATGAGTTCAGCTGCATAAACTCTATAAAAGTAATCGAAATTATAGTTACTCTCTCTCTGTATATATATACATATATAGGGGAGGGGAGGGTTCAAAAGAGAAATGTTTTTCGTACTAAAACTGTGAGAACCAATCTTGGCCCTTCATTAAAATTAATCAATGGCTAAGAATTTTTGGCGGCTCATTAATGAGAGGTATTTTAGGAAAATCAAGTCTCGCACATTAATGACGGTCCACCCGGACGCAATTCACAGTTGGGTATACAAATGACCAAAATACTCCTATTAATAAATCATTAATGATGTTACAAATAGTTCTAGCTAGGGTGAGCATGGGTACCGAAAATACCGAACCATACCGGCACCGTACCAGAACCGGTACCAAGTTAGAGTTTTCGGTCCGGTACTCGGTACTTGAAATATTGCTAAATCGGTATTCAGGATTCGGTATTCGGGACCAGTACCGAAAAAACTAGGTAAAATAGGTACCGGCACCGGTACCGTATATGAATACTCGGTACGGTATTTGGTACAGTCTTTAAACCAAAATCGGTATTCAGTAAAATCGGTACCGGTACCATGCTCACCCCTAGTTCTAGCAGTTCTCGTAAGAAAAACAATTTTCGTTTGAAAATTTCCATAAATACACACACACACACACTACATTATAATACATTTAACACTCTCTTTCCTACATTATTTAATCCCTTAAAATTTCAACAATCGGAAATTACTAATATACCCCTCAAATAACTTCTATTTCTCTTTCCTACTTTACACACTCACCAATAATTAATAAACACACTCTTCAATAAATACACACTTCCCCACCACAATAAATGAAGCAAAAAGTTGTTTTGTTAAAAAAAAATTAGAAATAAAGAAAAGAGTTGATGGAAAGAAAAGAGAGAAAATATTGACGGCATGTTACCGGGTGGAAACTATTTACCAAATATCATACCCCTGTATTCTTAAAACGGCATGTAATCAGTAGAAACTATTCGTTGCCGCAACATTATGCGGGTACCATGCTAGTGTGTGTGTGTAGTACAAGAAATGAGCACACTTACAAGTAGGTTAGTTTGGGAATATGAGCAAGTCCAGATGGTACAATCCCAGACATTTTGTTATAGGATAAATGCCTGAAACAGACATATAATAACATAAGTTTTAAGACACTAGTTCTCAAGGGAAATTTAGTTTCTAGAAACAAACTTGCATATTTTATACTCACAAGATTTCCAGATTAGTCAAGTTTGCAAGTTGAGCAGGAATACCACCCGTCAAATAGTTGTTATTCAGATAACTGCAAAAAATCCCATTACACAGGTTATAAAACCTTTAGAACAGTATAGATAGATGGAACTAGATGTTGCAATACCAGCACATTTATTTATAAATGAGCCTATTCGGATTATGTTTTATCACTAATGGGTCAAACAAGTGAATAAAAAGTTAGCTTTAAAGAAAACAGGTGTAATTTAGTCAAAAGTGTGTATTTAATGCTTAAATTGCCTCAGTCAATTTACTCAAACTATATTTTTAATCAAATATATATAGTTCTTGTAAGCCTATTCGAAACAATAATCATTTGTAGCTATGAGTAGGTGGAAAGACTTTGGAATAGCCAATGAAAAAGAACATACAGGTTGCGCAAAGCTGGAAAACATCCTTCTATACGTATCAGTTCCCTAATAGTTCCAACCAAATGATTGTCACCAACATCCCTAAAAAACAGTTTCTCATTCAGATCAGAGGGATTGATATTTAGAAACTATTAACATAGAAAGTGATAGTGAGAAAGATGAAACATTACAAATGGCGAAGATTTCGTAAGGAACCTAGTTCTGGTGGAATACGCCCAATGAACCGATTTTGGTGCAGATGAAGATACTGCAGCTCTGGAAGATTAGCAAGCTCCTTGGGTATTTCCCCTTTAAAGTTATTGAAACTTAAGTAGCTGAAGTCATACAAGTTATCCAATCAGATGCGCATTTCAAAAGTAGACTAAAAAGTATTTATCAAGGATCAAAATGACAACATAATAAATTTAATAATAAAAACCCCTCACAGGTGTGTTAATTTCTTCAGTTCACCAATTTCAGGTGGAATGATATCCTGCAGCTTATTCCACCTCAAATTCCTGGAAAGAAACAATGCCCATCAGCAAAATTGAACATAGTCTACATTTCAAATTTTCTTCTTTAATAGTTGACAAATAAAATATTGCTTCGCATATATTATCTATATCTTCAGAAAATTACAACCACACTAACTACCCACATCTTTACGCTTCGAAAGAAATATATCCATAACTTTAAACTACAGGAACATTAATGAAATAATGAGTTAACCATTATTGCCAAAAGGTATAAAATCATAACTTTTTAGAAGATGCTAAAATAAAGTTGCATGCTCATCGCATTTTCTATCCAAGTAATCACGAAACGAAAAGAGTTGCCACAAGATTTGAAGCTTCATTCACTAGCTATAAGCAGAAGCACCACAAATAAGTGATATAAGATATTCAGGTAAAGCATATTACAGTATTTTAAGCCGCTTTAAACGCCCGATCTGAGGTGGAATTGGTCCAGTCAACTTATTGTTATGGAGATCCCTGTCAACAGAAAATAAGTAAAATAAAAACACACATCCAAGCCAAAACACTACATAAGAAGATGGTACCAACTGCCACTAATTAACCTCACCATCAGCCATAAAGTACACCGACAAGTTTAGTGATTTGTGCAACAAACTTTTTCTTTGTTCTAATTTAGGTGGTCCTTGTATGAAGGGTTCAAATTTTAGAGTTTTGCGATCAGAAAAAGTTTTAAACCAGTAAAACTGAAGTTTGGCACCTATGTGGTATAATTTTTGTGATCTGGCCTTACATGTTGGCGATATTTGTCAGTAGAAGATGTAATATACGAAATAAAAATCCCCAAACATTTGTAATATTATTAATTTTATTATAAAAAACAACACTTGGAGAGTTTTCTTCCTTGTATTACATCATACATGGACATATGTCGTCAACATCTCACATCACCAAAAGTGACCACGTATGTGCCACATGATCAGTTTTTACAAGTTAAAAAGTGTTTCACAATAACCATCCATAGGTGTGGCTGAGCGCTGAATGCTTAGAATTTCACCAAAGGAGATCTCAAGTTCGATTTGCATCAGCTTCAACTCCTTGGGTGTGACTTTGCTTTTCAAAAAAATGTTTAGCGGTAGTAAAACAAGCTAATCAAAACACATTTTACAAGTATAGCTATCAAATCGAAACACTTTTTTACAAGTATAACCACCTGTTGAGAACTAAAAAGCACATTGCATAAATAAGAATACTTGTGAAAGCGCATGGCTATTACATGTCGTTAACCGTTTAAAAATCGAGATGCACACAACTGAACAAATCAAGCAACAAAAGAATAGAAGTTATATTGATAAGACAGAGAGTCATACAGTCTAGTAAGATCCAGCAGATTGGTTACAGCATTAGGAAAAGGCCCAACAATTGAAACTGCATATACTTCCCTGCAACAATGTAGTAGGATCCAATGTAGACAACTTTCAAAAAATATAAATTCAATGACATATTCGTGCAAGAAAACATGAAACACGGTAAGATAATCAGTGTTAATTATCTGTCAATACAAAGTACAAACTTACAGTTCTGTAACTACTCTATAATCACCTTGTGTGGAGCATGTGACACCAGACCAAGCTGGTAAATCACCATCTCCACAAGGATCATCACCAACCCATGCATACACCACCCTCCATCCAAGAGATGCTTTTATTTCATTAAGAGCTTTCACTGCAAACAATAAAATTAGTTATTACTTCACTCAGTAACAGCTTAATCATGCTTCCATTTTCATCATTTTCAGATCAAATTCTCATAAACAACACGTCAAAATGTTTCTGTTAAAATTCCTCACACCAAACAAAAAAAGTATTAGACCGAGTTTTGGAACTTAAATCTGTAGCTTATTACGATTGAATTAAAAGTTCTGATCAAGAAAATTAGGAAAAAGTTTGCTTCTACGATAACGATGGATATCTAATTTGAGCAGTACGACCCCGTTCAATTTTTCGTTCCTATCGCACTGGTAACAAAACGTTGTCAATTTAATCAGCACCAAACAAACTGTTCCGGATTTCCCAAACACGAAGAGATCTGAGATCACGATTAACTAACAAAATCACAACACTCACGCTAAACTCAAAGATAGAGAAATACTAAGCGATTTTTCATAGCTTCTGGATCTAGGGTATAAGCAATAACATAGATGATCACGTGTCCAAAAATAATATGCAAAAGAAAACTGAGAAATTACCGTCTCTTTTAAGGGTTTTGCAGTGCACATCGCTATTAAGAATGCATAGTAGTAGTAAGATCAATGAAAATCCTGTAGATGCTCGAATATACAGCATTGTTGGCCTTCAGGATTTCAACTTTTCATTTGTTGGTGTTTATATCATCAACTGAGTAGAGATCGAGATGAAAGACTAAGCATCCGAGTACAGACTCGGATGAAGTGAGAGATGGATTTTGAACAGTAAAAAAACGCGTAAACTTGGCCTCGTATCGTCGGCGGACTCTTGAACAGTTGAACTCTTTTCCTGTTTTTTTACTTCCAAAATAAATACGGGGAAATCATGCTACTAGACGCGTTTAACCGAAAAAAAATACGAATTTTCATCATGATAATTACACTCTTCTAAAAAACCTGATATATATTTAATAAATAAAACTTTAGCAAGATGCTAAAGATATAATTGTTTACAATTGTAACATACGATTAAAACACCACATAAATCATACTAAAGACTTGCAAGTAACTCTAAATTTATCCAAGTAAATGGAGTTGCTTACAATTATATCATAAGTGGGCTGATGGAATTTAAATCAATTTCATTTATTGAAATTCTATGAAACAAACGGGAATTAAATGATAAACATCAAATGGGTTAGTTAATGTTTTGAATAATTCAAAGTTTCTATAAAAGTTAGTTCTGAAAGTGTTTAACAAGGAATTTTAAATAAACAATTTGAGTAATGAAAAATTACCGGTTAGTATTCAGTATGACTGTTTACAAAATGAAAAGTTTAAAAAAAACTGTTTTTTGTGCAAGAACTACGAGAATTGTTTGTAACACTATTAATGATTTATTATAGTGTTTTTTTAGTCATCTATAAATTTATCCAATTGTGAATTGCGTCTAGGTAGAAGAGTCATATATTGGTTTCATTTTCCCAAAATACCCCTCTTCAAAGCGTGACGCCCTTTTTTTATACGTGCAACATGGAAATTCTAATAAATAATTTTATACATTACTCTGTGAAAAGGGAAACAACTGGATCAGGTGTTAAATAAAAACAATTTCATTTGATGTTATACAAAAACTCTCAATGTTGTCCATATGGAAGCCTCGTCTTTTACAACACCTTCAAGTAAATAAACAACAATATGAATGAGCTAGAAAGCCCAGTGAGCAACTTCACAAATAACTCAAATGATAATAATTAACATATAAATGTAATCTCATCATATCACGTTAAATGCTACCGTAGCACACTAGCGGTAGTTTTACCTTTACACATCTATCCGCTACCGAGGTAGATGATCCATAACATACTGAACATATATTCACATATCACATATATAAAGGTAGTTTAAAGCTATAAGTTGTATAACTATAAAGTTGTACCACTGCATAGCAGTGTAACTGTACCTCTACAAAGCAATGCAACTGTAAGATTGTATCATTACAAAACAGTGCAATTGTATTATGGAGACCCAATAATGCATATTGGACCTCCCTCCATAGTTTACCTAGTACAAAGTCATAATCGTAATAACTTTATTAACCACAGTATTGTATCCCATAAATAGTATTAACGCGTATTCTCCAAGTATTACACGTATATAGTAAGAGAAGTATGGTATACTCACATTATTTCTTATATATATGTATATATATCACATACTATGTCATCGCGCACATAAGCACATTGTCAATCCATAATTTACTACAATTATATCCCCACATGCAGTTTTTATAACTTTAATTATTCTCTTACTCTTGGTTTATTTAATCATAGTGTAAGCATATTTATCACTACATAATTACATCTCTACATTTCCTTTATCTTTTACTCGTTTCATTTCACATTTCTCTTTATATATATATATATATATATATATATATATATATTTATTTATTTATATGGACGTAATTTATCATACTCTCTCATATTTGTATATATATATATATACACACACATATATACATACAATATAAAATAATTCAATCTCAGTTAATAGTTATAAGTATCTATGTCTCGTGTCTCTTATATCCTATTAATTTTGTGTTTATCTCTATACTTCTTACCAAATAGTTAATGATAGAGCTCTTGGTATCAAGATATATCATCAATCATGTAGTACACCTTACTATTTTCCTTCTATTATAATTAGTTGATAAATAAATTAAACAATTTGTAATATTTATAAACTCATTTACACCATGTCCAAAATTGAGATATGGATACTACTTTTGATAGTTCATATTTTTAAAAAATGTTTAGTAGTTAGAAATGATTATTTGGTTAATTGAATAACTGAACCGAAAACACCGGTTAGCCGGCTCTAGGTTAATTGGCTTTTTCTGTTTAGGTTTAGATTTACGAAACTTGCGAACCGATAGTCCAATTACTGAATGCTCGATTAACCATCTATGAATATCCCTAAGTTATATAATAACAAATCTTTTTTTATCTACTGGATCGTCTAAGTTACAAATGTCATGTTTTAACATTTAATATTAATATTTGTGTAACCAAAATTATAATTCACAAATGTCATGTTTTAACGTTTAAAATTAATATTTGTGTAACCAAAAATATAATGAAGCTCCTATATAAGCCTTATAGTTTTTTTGAGAGGTTCTATTTCCCTTTATTTGATCCCAAACTCAGTAGATTAAATCATGTATAAAAATAAGAGAAGATATAGAAAAGGGTAGATAGTGAATGAAACATGTTATCGTTTTGTTAATAATAAAATAAAGATAAAAAATTAACATGAATAAATACATTTTTTTAATTCTTTCGTACAATTCACATCATTTGAGATATGAAGGGTCATGTGTTTCATGGTTTTTCAATAAATTCATATGCATAAATTAATTGGCATAAAACCAAATGTTTTTGAAGGGCAACAAAGGAAAATTAAGTAACTATTTAGTATTTACATCAACAAAATTTAACATAGATTTAGCCACACAAAAAAACCCATCTCAAATTACCATTTTACCCTCCTCCCAAAACTACTATTCTCTACCTTGCATTACCCATGCATCTTCCTCGTGAAAGATTCAAACTTTAATGTAACTCATGGACTTCTTTTGATATCACGTACCTTCAAGCTTCATTCCTACCTACAAAAACAAAGGTACAACTATTATAGCTAATAGTACTACTATGACAATAAACAATGACTACTTCCATGCTCGTTTTTACTTCATCCAGGCAACATTACCATAATTAACCAGTTAACCACGCTATTCCATCTTCACATAAAAAGAGTTGAAATTCAAAAACAAAGACTGTCATAGTGATAGTGATAGTAATAGTCGTCGGAAAGAAACAATTTCCGGTGGCCGGAAAAAGCTAACGGTTACAATGTCTCTAATCATGGTGTTCAAGAAAATACGAAGAATTTCTATACGAGAATCTTGAATTAGATGGTGAAAAGAAAGAAATTGGTTTTGTTAATTGTGAAGTGGGTTGGGTCCAGAAGGGACTAATCTTTTTGAAACGCCGTATCTTGGATCGATATCTTCGTCAATGGGAGGCGGCGGAGGTGGCGGCGGCGGTGGAAGCTGGTATTGCGGTGGTGGCAGAGGCGGAGGGCAATCGGAATTGCAGTGACGAAATGGGTGTTTTTGGGTGGAGACGATGGTGCAAGAAGTATGATCATGGAGTTGGTAGGCATGGTGACAGTGGTAGGTGATGCCGGCGGCAGTGGTGGTGGTGGGGGTTATTATGTTGATGATGAGCATGATGAAAGAGATCATTAAGAGATGGAAAAGGGGTTGAGATGAAGAGAGATGTTTCTTCATTTTGTGTTTTAAGGTTTGTAGTGAGAGGGATATGGGTGGTGGCTGAATTTATAACGGTGGTGGTGGTGGTTGTGGTGGTGGTGGCTGCGGCGGCAGCTACGGCAGAAGGTGAGAGATAATGAAGTGTTGGAAACTTGGATTAAAAGGAGTCACGCACATACATGAGTTTGTGTCTCCTTTTCTCGGGGTTATTTTTGACAAAACGTAAGGAATGTACATAATGTACCCCTTAAGTTTACGCTCTTTGACGTTAAGGTCACTCTTAAAAACTTTTTATTCGTTTCAATCGTTTAATGCACTAACACAAAGATTAAATGTCATAAGGAGCTTCTAGAACAATACTCGTGAAAATATAGTACCATATATTTATTAGAAAAAAAAACAATTCTAATTAAATAGAAAAAAGTGGTTCCATTAAACAAAAATGTTTCTAGATTAGATGATTAAAGCGTGTGAATATAACAATTTATGTAGATCATGAGTTTAATTCTAGCTATATGCAAATTTTCATTACATTTTTTTCCTTCTAATTTCTCAATTCTAACTCTTTTTCTTTTCTCATATTTTAATAATAACCTCAAATCTTTTCTCATATTTCAATAATAACCTCAAATAATTTATAAATTATAATAAAAATATCTAACTTTACTATGATTTATAAAATAACTTTAGATACTATAGTTTTTTTAAATAAAAATGTTTTAGTACTATTTATAAAATAATTTTACATGATTTTAATTTTACGTTACATATATATATATTATATATATATATATATACATATATATTATGAAAACTTTTTTGTTTCCTTTTCACATATATTCGATGGTAAGCTTAATTTTAAAACCGTGTGTGGATTTAATACACCGATATAAGTTTACATAATATATCTTTTGTACTAGAGCGAAAAGCCAAATCCTAAAAACTTGAACCCTTTAAAATATAATCAAATATGAAAAACTGAAATTCAAAATTTCATTTATCCAAGTAGTACAATATGTATGTGAATAATTCAGTACATTCTATAATCACCCTTTCCTGACGACCCCCTTTTGCCGACCACCGGCAACTCCGGCAACAAGTCAACTTCACCGCTGCCATCCCCTCTCACTAGCCAACTCTACTACCACCATCCTCTCGGTCTTCTTCTTTTACTTCTTTTATCTCTAGATCTGTATTTTATAGGTTGTGATTTCAATGTTGAGTTCATGGTTGCAGGTGAGATATGTGGTTGTATGCCCGTATATTTTCGATTTAGGGTTTTTCTTTCATTATTTTTTATTAGGGGTTTTAAATCTAGATTCGTGTTAGGGTTTGAATTTGGGGGCTGCAAATATTCGAGTGTGTTTTTTCTTCAAGTTTGTGTGTGTACATGTGTGTGTTTTCTTCAAGTGTGCGTGTCTAAGTGAGTGTGTTTTCTTCAAGTATGAGTGTGTCCAGGTGTGTGTTCTTTGAATATGTGTCTGTGCGTGTAAATGATTTTTGGTTATCACTATCAAATTTGGGATTCTTATTCATCCGGAAGAGAACCATTGAAGAATATACATTAGTGATTAAACATTAAAATAAATGCTAAATATTTAAATTAATATGTAAATGTTTATTTGGTAATATGAACTTTTATTAAAAATATAAGATAAAACTAAAACCAAAAATTAATTTTATTTTATTTGTTTTTTATTAAAGGATCATTTATGTAATATTAAAAAAGGTAAAATTATTATTTTAATATATCTAATAGCTGCTCTATTAAAGTTAACGGCTAAAGAACCATCTGTTTTCAATTTTTGAAAATTAAGGAATGTTCTTATAAGATTTTAAATAAATAAAATACTAAGAGCGTAATTTAAGCATATTTTAAGAGACTATTTGTGTAAATAACTATTCATTCTTGGTTGAAACCAATTACTAAATTAACTGAGTTCACATTTTGATAATATCTTAATACATTTTTGTTGATAACTTATTTGACTCGTCACACAATCCCCAATATCCTGCCACCTTTAATTTTCTAAATGTAAATGGTTTCATATATTTTAATGTTCATATGCATTTTCAACAAATTAGGATCTAAATATCACAATTTCAATTTTGTCAATATTCGAAAAACAAAAATAAATAATGTTTAATAAATAATGTGTTACAACAAAATCACGATTAGAAATATACATAGAGCTCATGGACTCATGGTTTAAGCTGGGTGTCGGTTTGGAAAGTATAAGGCCTAACCTGATCTTGAATAATTCAAACTTGATTAGGCCCAAGGCCCAAGTACTATCCTAAATATCTAAACACACATGACACATCTATACAAGATCAAATACTTTGCATTTATAATGCAATTTATTCATATACAAAAGAAATAGAAAATAAAATACAGATACAAGATGGAATGGGAATCAAGTTGGATTGACACATCTTTTATTTTGAAACCAATTTACGTGCACGTTGATTCGCACCTTTAACTCGTGTGTTTAGCTCGTCGATATCCTCTGAAAAATCATCAAGAGCTTTGTTTTGCCTGTGTTTCATCAAATTAGTGCACACAAAGTTAGTTAGAAATAAAACCCAAACTGAAACCTCCAGTATAAAGATTGAAACAAAAACTGACCTGTCGAGTTCGCTACCCATATCACTAGCCATTCCCTTCAGATCACCAAGTACACTGCTTAAATCATCCAACGCGTCGTCTTGTATTTCTTTTTCCATCTGATTTTTGTAAAGACCCATAAAATATAAATGAATTCAACATGTATAGAAAGAAAATACAAGATGAATGATGGAACTCATGGTATTCAACTACACTTGCCTCAACTTTCTGCATGGCATCCTTTGGGTCACCAGAAGCTGTTTTATGAGCCTTCTTCCCCTTATGTGCATGATCCAAACCCAATTTCTCCCTATCCTCCTTACTTGCTTTCTTTACTGCTTTCTCATCGTCTGAAGAAACAAAATACACCCCATTCATATATAGGTGGCAATATAGACGGGTCAATTAAATTGTCAAAACCAGTAGGGTTGACTCGAAACACTTTTTCCTCCAAAAAATTATTTTTTTCTAACTAGCTCAGGGTGTCAAATATGAAATTATATCATTTCAATAAAATCTAACTTTATGAATTAACGATTAGGCTGTTTTATGCAGAAAATTTTCACTTTGACTTACAACCCATTTGGCTTGTTTTCTTTTTAGTTCAAAAAAATTTATTTTATCTTTTTGACCATTGCTGATAAAAAAACATAACTCACTCCAACTCATTTATAAGTAGATGGACCAAATTTGACACCTTTATCAAACAAGATCAGATGAAATCTGTAATTCAAGTGTTACGCAACAAGTGGGATATTGGCTAGGCAACTCGTACAGAACTACAGAAGGTAGTTTAATTAATTGTATCCCGAATAAATATTTATCTTTTGAATGTAATGCCAATCTTTTAGCTATAATCTGTATATTTACATGTGGTTTTATATTTTTATGATGTATGCATGCATGGGGAAAATGGAGCTTAAACCTATTGGCTCTGGCCCTTTGATCTCCTTGCCCTTCTTTGGCTTCCAAGTCATGGAGAACATGCCTCCCAGGCTCCCCAGTATCTTTTCACCCTGTAAAGAAAATTTATTTAAGACAACATCCCTTAGTTGTGTTCTAAAAGACTATAACTAACTTCATGCTTCTAAACAAGAAACAACTAGAAGGTTTTCGTTAATTGATGATGATAAACCATTACAAAGTCCATATGCCAAATTAAGACACAATACTGTTTCTATTTTTCAAACTCCAAGTTAATACACAATGTTACAAGTGATTATTATATAACATATATTCAACTTCAAAGTCAAGAAATCAACAAGACTTAAATTACCTGCTTCCAACTCTAGGTACGTTAGGATTCTACATTATAACAAATCATAGTAACTGTTAATTGAATGCAATGACTCACCCTGCTCAAATCTTTTTCCATATCAGCAGCCTTCTCATGGGTCCTGTGAATCTGTTCCCCTTGAGCGTGCAAAGTATCAAGTGTCTTATTAGCATCCTCTCTGATATCCTCTGCTATCTTCAAGCAATTTTTTACACTTTTTGTAGTTTCTTCAGCCTGATCAACAGCATAGTCCTCTAATTCCTGAGTAGACATGCTGTCCATTTCAGCTTTACTCTTTGGTTTCTTCTTAAGAGTTGAAGTTTTTGCTTTTCCAAAAAAGTCATCATCATCGTCGTCGTCATCAAAAGGGTTCCCTGAACCCTTTTTCGAGTCTGGCACAGGGAGCACTGGTTCAGAAGAAGTCCTTCTAGCAGGTACTTCTTTCTTCTCTGTCTCGGTTTCCTTGGGCGGAACAGGTGAAGCTGCTTTTCTAAATCCAAACATGTTTCCGAATTAGATTATACCTAGAGTCTAAAACTAGATTCTTCAACAGTGATACCTGAAATTTTGCAAAATAAATTTGCCCTTATGAGAAAATTTTGTCTGATTGTGACTTGATATGAGTAAATTGTAGAATGTTAAATGATAGATGTAGCAACGAAGATATGCTTATCAACCAATGTAAAAGTAAAACTAATGTTTCATGCTGATCAACAAGTCATGTATTCAGAGGATATGCATCTTCAATTCGAGTTTGTAGCATCAAATCTAGATGTTGAATGGTAAATTACACGTTTAATTTCATGAGAATTTAAATTGTCCTAAGTTCCATGTAAATAGATAAAACTAGGAAGAACAACTTTTTAGAAACGAAGTTTAAATCAAATAAATGCTTATTGATGCCAACATTTCACATAACTTCACGCACAACACCTAGAACACACGCTAAACAAACAAGATAAGCAATCAAACTCACTGGAATCTGAAATCCCAAGTTTCATGAGAATTTAAATTGTCATAAGTTCAATGTAAACAGATGAAACTAGGAAGAACAACTTTCCAGAAACGAAGTTTAAATCAAAAGAATATGAAATCGAGAGCAATATACAGAATGGGGTAATAGTTTACCCTCCGGCTAATCGAAATGGTTTTCCGTTGATGGCTTGGGAGGGAGAGAAAACAATGTAAGAGTCTTCTCTCCGGTGAAGAGATAAATTAAGAGATGAAGTGCGAGATTAGGTTTGGAATTTAGGGATTTTGAGGTCATGATAATCCAACAAAAATCACAGAGATAATTGAGAGGCATTGCGAAAAATCGTGTTGGCGTCAACAAAAATGTTTGTTCGGCCATATTTGGAGGTTCGACCGTTGGTGTTCGTTGTGCATGAAAATTTGTGTTGCGTCTAACACACTACTTTTTATTTCGATAACAGTTGATTGTTCGATTTCTTCTTTAATTTTACTATATTTTCTGACTTATTCCTTTAATTTTAAAATTAATCAGAATAGTTCTTTATAAACTATTTTATGACCTGAATGATTCTTTTTAATTAAATCATAATAAAATGACAATTTCATACTTATTTTTATTATTTAATCATTAAAACTAGATTATTAATATTTATTAGAGTTAATTGTCAATTTAGTACTTTAACTATCTTATTTCTTTCGATTTGGTCCTTTAACTTTAAAAATGATCAAAATGGTCCTTAAACATTCACTTTTTGTTCTGAATACTTCTTTCGTTAGTTGGCCGTTAGTCAACTCTGTTAAATTACGGTAATGACAATTTTGCCCTTATTTTTTATTTATTCATTAAAACTAAATTATTAATATTTATTAAAATTAAATTATTAACATTTATTATATATCACATGCCCTTCATTTTCACTGTCATCTTGTTCTAAAAATAAATACTCTCTCTAGACAACAATGACCACCACCAACACCACTGCCGCTACCGTCCTATCGCCGGAAACAACCACCACCACAGTGACATCAACTTCTCTCTCGTCTCTCTCTGTTTCTCTCTCTGGACAACAACGCCTCATCTCTCTCTCTTTCCGGTCTAGTCGCCGCCACCATCAGACACACGCACATAACAAACATGTCTCTTAAATCCGCCATTCATAGACCTGTATAACACACACACCAACAGATCTGTTAAAAGAAAAAGAAGAAGAATCACAAATTTTAGATCTAAAGTAAAAGAAGAAGAATCACGTGGGTGTTTCAGATTTAAAGAAAAAGAAGAGTTAATTGAAACAGGAAGTCGTCCTTTTTTACTCTATTCAAACGGATTTAGGGTTTTTACATGATTTGGGAATAGGGTTTTCACAAGCTTTGGGGGTTTTGTTGCAGAAAGTCGTTGATGGTGGGTTTCCGGTTGTGGTTTTACATGGTGGGGTTTTTGTTGAAGAAAACCATCTAGGGTTTTTACTCGCATTTGTGGTAGCGGAGTGCGAGAGAGATAGTCGACAATGGCAGTGGTGGTTGGCAATGGCGCTGGCAGTTGCGATTGCGACGGCTGTCTAGAGGGCGGTGGGATGGTGGTTATCGAGATGGTGTAGGAAGGGTGATAGACGAGTGAGAGAATGAGAGAGAGATAGAGTGTGTGTATGTGTATGGAGAGGAGAGAAATTATATTTCCAATTAACTCTAACAATAATTAAATATTATTTTAATTAATAAAAAATAGTAAAAATGGCAAAAGGATCAAAGTACCCCTGACTTAATAGAGTTGACTAACGGTCAATTAACGAAATAACCGTTCAGACCAAAAAGTGGATATTTAAGACCCACTTTGGTCACTTTTAAAGTTAAAGGACCAAATTAGAAGAAATGAGATAGTTAAAGTACTGAATTGACAATTAACTCTATTTATTATATGTCCCATATTTTCTTTAGAGTTTATTTTTTGACAGTCTTTCTATCTGTACCATCGCCACCGCCGCCACCACCACCTTGGAGATGGGAGAGAAGGTGAAAATCGATTAATGGGTTCAAAAAAGAAAGACTCTCTCTCTGGATAACCACCACCACCACTGTTGTCACCGCCCTATCACCGGCCATAACCACCACTACCATTCCTCCCTCTCTCTCTCTCTCTCTCTTTCTCTCGTGGTGAGATCTACACTTCTCTCTCTGTCTCTCTCCTTCCTTTCTATTTCTATCATTATGTAACCACCACACTACCACCTCATCTCTCTATTTCTCACAGCGAAAGCACCACCGCCGCATCGCCGGCCACAACCACCACTGCCACTCCTCTCTCTGTTTCTCTCACGATTAGATCTAGACATCTCTTTCTCCTCATCCTATTTCTCTCACCGTGTACCCACCACACCACCATCTCATCTTTCTCTCCTTTCTCACGGTGAAAGCACCACCGTCACCGCCTCATCTTTAAACGGATCTAGGGTTTTTACATGATTTGGGTATAGATATAGGGATTTCACATGATTTGGATAAAGATCTAAAGTTTGTGTTACATAAAGGCGTCGATGGTGGTTAGGGTTTTTTATGGTGGCGGTAGATAGTGGTGTTGGTATATGGTGAAGTAGCGGTGACAAAGTGGTGGCTAGGATTTTCAGTGATGGCCAACTGCAATGATGGGGCGGTCATCTTGGGAGTGCGAGAGAGAGAGTAACCGTGGCGGTTGACGGTGTCAGAGGGTAGTGGTGGGCGTGGCGGTTATCGAGCGTGAAAGGGGAGGGTGACAGATTGAGGGTGAGAAAGTGAGAGAGGGGGGAGAGTGTGTGTGTGTGTGTGTATAAAGAGGAGAGAATATATGTTTTTATTTTAAAAAGATTAAATATTATTTTAATTAATAAAAAATCAGAAAAACTTATAAAAAGACTAAACTACCCTTGATTTAACGGAGATGACTAACGGCCACCGTTAGAAAGAACCATCCGGGCCACAAAATGGATCATAAAGTGCTATCATGGACACTTTTAAAGTTAAAGGACCAAATAAAATATATAGCAAAATTAAAGAACGAATTGAAAAATTAACTCGTTCAGTTTCAATATTATTAATCCCTAATAATTTTTCACTTTTCACCTCAATTGACAAAAGAATCACTATTTATTTTATTTTAACAGAACAACTAATTTTTTATTTTTAACTCTTAATAAAATTTTATTTTTCATCCTTTAAAAGTTACGTTTGATTTTTGATTTTCATATATATATATATATATATATATATAGATAGATAGATAGATAGATAGATAGATAGATAAGAACGGGAGAACGAATATTAACCACCAATTAGATGTTGATTTATTAGATCTTACGAGCGCAACTCATGACCGTCACAAGTTGTGGTTGGGTAATGAAATAAAGGGCTAATAGTAGACTATCCAATCAAATCGAATGAAGGGTCATGATTAAGTATTCAATTCTTATCTTAATATTAATTTTTATTTGAACCTCCATATATATATATATATAAAAGTTACATCTGATTTTTAATATTTAATTTTCACCATAAGTAGTTTTTATTTGTATATGATTACATTTTACCTGATATAATAATTCATATTTTTCATTTTTAATCCCTGATAAATTTTTATTTTTCACTACTATATATGTTTTTGCGTAAATCTAAATCATATAAATTCTAAAAGCATAAATAAATGTGATAAACACATAAGATTGATATATATTAGATCAAATAGTTATTTATATTTTTTGTCTATGTAATTTGTATGGAATTTCATATTTAAGTACGATATGACTTTTTTTGCTTTTTTGTTAAATAATGTGTAATCTAAGTATCAAAGAATTATTTCACCATCTGTTATTTTTACATTCCAACTACATAAATGTAACTTTTACTAGTCTTTCTAATCTTTATGGTTATAGTTGCACCGTTTTTGTTTTACCTTTTTTACTTGTTTCTTTTAATAGTTTAACAACTTTTTACTTTACTTTTTTTAAAAGTAAATAACTTTTAGTCCTTCGATTTATGTTTGTTCTCTCTACTTATGGTAACCAATTTGAACATTAAAATAAATTTCTTTTATGTTTATTGTTATTATTATAAATGTAAATTTGTAGAATTAAATCCTAATACTATTACTTAAAAGGTATTTGGTAATACTTAAAACATATTATTGATTAATTAATTAACTATACTTTAACATAATTATTTCAACTTCCACTTTTAGAAAAGAAGTCGATATATCTAACTTCAACGACGATTTTATCCCAATCAACGATGATTTCTTCCAAAATCTGACGTTTGTGCGCTTATGGCAATTTGGTGAGGTGTTTTAAGACATCTTTCTACATACATTTATAATGTATTTTCTAAAACAATATTTTTGGTCTTCCAAACATCAACTGTGTTGTCTCACACTCTAGTATTAAAGATGGTTACAGAAGACTAATCAATGTCAGGGGCGGACCTTTATAGGGGGGTGTGGGATACGGGACACCACTCAATTTTACGTGCGTAGTGTAAATTTTAATTTTTCGTAGTGTAAATTCTGATTTTTTTCAAGACGGTGCTACCACTCATTTCAAATCCTAGTTCCGGTGTTACCACTCATTTCAAATCCTGGATCCACCCCTGATCAATGTTGTAGTTGGAGTAGATCGACTTACTTATCCGGCCAGTCTTTGAGTTATATTGTCCGAAGTACAATCCGTTTAGCTTGAATAAGGTACAATACCAACAAACCAAACATGTTATAACCGATTTACACTTAGTTAACGAACGTGCTACATTATTTTGTTCCTGTTCCCTCAGTGCATCAATATGTACATATATTTACTAAAACATTGCCTTGGCATTTAATTTTCGGTTTCAGTTAAGTTTTAGGCAATCGCGAACCTCCAACTTGGATTGAGGGGTATATTATATAGTTTTTTTTTGGGGTTGTGTGGGACGGTGGCGTCTATTTTCGGACATTATAGTACCATACAATTATAAGGAAAAAAAACATGTATACAATAAATAGCTTATGGTCAACACTTTTACACTAAACTGGGCTGGCGGGTTGGCTTCTAGCTTTTTCTTGAATTTGAAACTGAAGGGTCGCAAGTTCAAATCTTCACATCTGCATTTATATATTTTTTTCTACCCTAAACCACATGCACATGGTTCAAACTTCAAATTTATATCTATACGTTTCTTCTATTTTTCCCTTTATAAAAAAACCTTTCTTTTTACGAATGTTTTTTTTTTCCTTTTTTAAATGGAAATCTTTTTTATTTTCGTTAATTCTTATTTTATTCTTATTAAAATATGTTTATTATGGAGTGTATCTTTTCACGTACTTCAGTTTTATTTTTATAGTTACCTCCTTTTTTTCTAAATATTCATTTCTTTTCTTAGTTTTTTATGTTTTTATTGGTTGCAAACATTGTAGTATTCATTTATGAGATCTTATAGTTATTTTGGATGCTATGTAAAATTATAATATTTTTGTTGTATTTAATTTGGTCGTTTATTATCAATCATTTTTAGGGGATTACGTCTAAAGTAAAATAACTTCTACATATTTATCTTTTCTTTCATAAAACTTATCTTGCTATATATATGTTAGAGTTATTGTGAAAATTAATATTTTGGTTTAAATTAGAGAACAAATCCTAGCAATTATTTACATGTTGATCTATTATATCTAACGGTCACAATTTACCAGTTGTAATTCATGGTCATCACAATTTATGGTTGAGTAATGAATCAAATAAAGGACCAAATACAAATCATCCGATTAAATCAAATGAAGGGCTAGGATTAAGTCTCTCATTCTCATCTAAATATTTATTCTCAATTGAACATTTCAATGTATTATATATATATATATATAATAACTAATAACTTAATCCGATTTTTGTTTATTGCATTTCTTAAAGTGAATCTTATAAAAATTTAGTTAATCAAAATGTATCTAATTTGTCACGTTTTGCTATAGTGTGTATTAAACTTTAAAAGTTTTTATTGTGTGTATCAAACTTTTAGTTTGTTGTTATTGTATGTATTTTGGTTACTTAAAAAAGAAAAAAAATGTGTAAGTTTAGTACATACAATAAAAAGTTTAATATATACATTAGCGACAAATTAAATGTTCCAGACATATCATAGAAAAATTTAAAGTCGGATACTTACAATATCAAAATGTGACAAGTTGAAAACATTATAGTAAACTAAACCCATATTATAATAACAAGTTAGAAAACTATACTCGACATAAATACGAGCTTTAATTTAAAGACTAATAAAGTATTCTTTTAAAATCTGTTACAATGCAATATATACAATGATGTTTATAAAAAAATATCTTTTAATTGTCAGTAAGCATTTTTCATAACAATTTTGGTTCCAAAGACTAATTAATTTTATAATAGTTTTTGATTTCAATGATTAATTTAATAAGATAAGATAGAATTATTAGACAAAACATGTGTTCAAGATCATAGTAGTTTTTATACAATAATTTATGATATATTAAAACATATTTTAAAACAAGTTTAAAGGTTAAGTGTTAAGCCATTTTAAAAAGTTTACAGGAAAAAACAAAATCAACTTAAACTTTGTAAGTTAAACTATTTAAAGATAAAATTTAATGGTTAAATCAAAATAAGATTAAAATTTGAGAATTGAATCACTTACATTTAAAATTGTCAACTTTAGTAACGACTTAAGAAATTCAAATCCATATACATATAAACTATAATTCGAAGAACAAAAAGTCAATTTTTAACTGGTTGATTTGATAATTATTTTGTTTTGTTATCATTGTTATCTTTTACATTTGTTTTCTTACTATAATTAATATTATTTTATCCACTAAAGTCGTGTTAAAATATGTCTTAATACGTGGTTTCGCATGACATATGTAAAAAAAACTCTAACGTATTCAAAAAAATTTAAGCTTATAAAACCCGCCGCAATTCGTGTACGAAAAAAATCCTAGTATGGATACAAATAAATGGAAAGGTATTTCACATGTAAATATCTACTTTTATGATATTTACAAATGCTTATGGTCCACTCTTGACACTTGTTGCTTCTTCAACTTTTATGATATTTTCTGACATGGCGCCAATACTCCAAAACCATTTTCTAAAGGAAAAAACAAAAGTAAACGTACATTATATTTTCCTGGATTATCGTTATCTATCATTATATTCACGTAATATTGTGGCGATGAATAGGTTTTTTTAACATGTTCGTTTTTTTCAAGTTTTGTTTTATTTGCATCAATTATTTTTTTATTTTTTAAAAATAAATTCTAAAATACATTAAAATATAATTTATATTTATGAAATAAGGAGAGAGAAGTTAATAAAATATATGATATGAGTGGATAATTATGTTTGTATAAGAGTATATTTTAAATGAATAAAAAGTTAATAAAAATTACGAAAGAGTGGAATGGATTAAGATTGAGTGGATATGATTAATTTAAATAGAATGAAAGGTCAAAATGTTATTTTGATTGAATTTTAAAACTCTTAGAGTTAAGGGGGAGAGAGAATGTTAAATGATTTATATAATAGTATAGATATTTATTTAATTTTTAAAAATAAATTATAAAAAACATTAAAATATGAAAAAAGATTCATATTTATGAAATAAGAAGAGAGAAGTTAATAAGATTTATGATACGAGTGGATAATTATGTTTGTGTAAGAGTATATTTTAAATGAATAAAAAGTTAAAATAAATTAGAAAAAAGTGAAATGGAGAGTGAAATGGTTAAAGATTGAGTGAATGAAATTAATTTAAACAGAATGAAATATCTAGATGTTGTTTTGATTGAATTTTAAGAATTCTTAAAGTTAAAGAGGAAAGAGAATGTTAAATGATTTATATAGTAATATAGATAATAGTATAATACTTTGTATATATTTTCATAAACCGCAAGTTTAATAATATGTCACATTATATTTACACTCTCACACTACATTACACGGTCCATTCCATATATTTATAGATTGAGATGTAATTATTCTCTCCTATTTTAATTTGGGTGTTATTTTATACATCATAAGATACTAAAACCATATCATAACTCAATCCGATTAGGTTTAACTAATGCATAGAATACAGTAAAAGTTGGAGTTGTTACCTAATAGTTAATCACACTTACACTGTGTTCCCAGGTTTTAATTTGGAGAGAAAATAAAGATTTGAAAGAAAATAAAAAAAATGTTGTATTCCAGAGTTATTTTAAGTAAAGAAGGTAAATGATATGTAAGGAAAGTTTTGTTAACTTTTTCTACTTTCCTCCCCAAAGTGAGAGGATTTGGAAGGAAAATCTTTATGATATTTAGTAAGTGACTTAAAGTACTCTTAATCATAATAAATAATTTTAAAAAGTAAGGATATTACTGTAAAATGACCATTTTTTTGTTCCTTCATCTCCAACTCGGGAACACAAACTTATTTCTTCTCTCCAATTTTATTTTTTTTCTCTCCAACTCGGAAACACGAAAAATCAAAATCATTATCCTTTCTTTTATTCCGTTAATTTTATTTTATTTTCCTTCTTTAATGTATCTCGGGAACACGGCCTTAGAGTATGGTAGTAAATAGACTAGGTTGTACATAAATTTACGAGTGATGTGATGAACGTGATGGTACGACATGTATTGAAATATGTAGTTAATTGATATTAAATATCTGATATGTGAGAGGGAGGGTTCTAAAGAGTATCACCCAAAATTTACCCTTTTAATTTTTAAATATAAATAAAGGACTAATTTAGATCGTCTTTTATAGAGAACATGAAGAATAGGCCTGAACCCTTAAAATCTTGATTTAAAGGCTACAAAAACATGATATATTTACTGTACGCATCTAAAAAAATTAGATACATCTATTATGTTTTTTACTTTATATATTTATTTTTATTATAACCTAAAAGTTTATTATTTTTTATATTACTATAAATTAAAAATAAATATAATTTTTTTTTTAATTTTTATAACCGTATTGTATGTATTTTGTAAAAGTGTTATAAGCTTACCCTAAATAAATAAGGGATATACGGGAGACCAAAATGCATAAAAGATCTCAGCAAAAGGGCCCGGCGGGAAAATAACAAAAGAGCGGGGATAAAAATAATAAAAATATAGCTCATTAACAACGTGCTCCGTTAACTGACGGCGATCACAGCAGAAGACGAAGAACAGAAGACGACAAATCCACCATGTATCTAATATCTTTCCCTCTCATTCAATGGGGCGATTCATCTCCATTCCTTTCTCTCCATCAATTTTCCTGATATCGCTAATTCTAGAGGGAGAAGGTTAAGAGAGAGAGAGAGAGAGAGTAACAATGGCGGCTTCTTCTTTCTCTGTCACCAGCAGCATTTCAAAATCAAGCATTGCTGATTTCAATTTGAGTAGTGAACAATCGAAAAATCTGTTGCTGTTGAAATTCAAATTGAGCAGGAGGCTACAGTCTAGAGGAAGGAATTTCTACGTGACTAAAGTCGCCAGCAGAAATCAACAGCTACAAAAATTGCCAGATCAATTGGTTGAAGAAGGTATTAGTAATCATTTTGCCATTTATCTCTTAGTTTTTTTTTAGTTTTGATCTATAAGAACGTAAACTGGAGTGAATTGTACTGTTAGAACTTCATCAATGTAACAGTTTTTGAACTTTTTTTGTTTATTTTTGACTTGGTTTGTTTGTTTATGGTACAATTTCGCCGCTGAACATGTTTTCCCCCCTTTTAATCTAGCAGTGAAGGTAAGAAGGTTATATGTTATTAGCCTAAAAAGTTAGTTTTCTTGCTGTAAAGATATAGATGTTTTAATATAGTGGCTTCAGTTGTCTTCACTGCTTTGAAACATAACATGTGGATATGCAACATTTGTTTACTTAAATAAGATTATAATCCAATTTACCACTTTGCAAGCTATTATTGTATCACATTGATAGTCATGACCTGATTTAGGGTCTGCAACTTTTCTTATTTTGTGGTTGTTGAGTGAAGAGTATATTATGTTGCTATTTAGCATAATCAATTTTCTAATTGAAGCAATTGGCATAAAGTTCAATGTTGTTATTTAGTACGCTTATCTGTCAGCTGGTTAAAACATTAAAGAATAACCAGTTTGGTATCAATAGTCAAAGTGAATCTGTCTATCCGTTTCTATTTTGGAACTAAGTGAGTAATTCACACAAAAATACACACACACACACAGCGCATATGAGACTTCAGAAAGATCTGATTAGCAGGAATATTTTCTTTAATGTCACTACTGCCATGGACATGGTTTCCCGAGTTGTTAAGAGCAATATGGAAGCCATTTGCTTATAGCGGAGAGTAACATATGACAAGTTTCTTTTTCGCTTCTATAATAAATGATTTAAGTGTCATGTTACTGATCCTTAGCTTTCTCATTTTCATGCAGAAATAACAGATGATTTAGATAATGGTATCCCTGTTCCTGATTCCGATTCGGTTATATCAAGCATCAAATACCATGCAGAGTTCACACCGTTATTCTCTCCAGAAAAATTTGAGCTTCCTAAGGCATTCTATGCTACTGCTGAAAGTGTTCGGGATATGCTCATCACTAATTGGAATGCCACGTATAATTTCCATGAAAAAATGAACGTGAAGCAGGCATATTACTTATCTATGGAGTTCCTTCAGGTTTGTTGTATGTAGCCTTCCACTGTGTTATCATGTTGATTTCACAGTTAATGGGTATTTTGTTGTAATATTGTTATTTCTCAATTGTTCTAGGGTAGAGCATTGCTAAATGCCATTGGCAACTTAGAGCTTTCAGGGGCTTATGCTGATGCTCTAAGGAAACTAGGTCATGATCTGGAGGATGTTGCTAGGCAGGTGAGCTCATCAGAGTTCATGCATTTTTCAATAGGAAATTAGATACTCAATTCCTAATTTTGATATTATTCTCAAACTGATGTTCTGGCCAGATTATAATATATGGTTCCCCTGATAATAATAAAAGGGTCTCAGTTCACTGTTAATCATATTTAATCTGGAATAGTTAGAAACTGGAACTTTAGCATTCACATATAATAGATCATCAATAGTATTCTGATGCTGCAAGCTTACTATTATGATTTGTAGAATATTATTATATGGCATCTCAAACTCTCAAGTATCTATAAAAGTTGCTCTAAGATGTAGAAACTGGAATTTCATTTAAATTGGAGATTTAATTACTTGATTTTATTTATAATTTTCTTAAAGAATTAGTAGTTGACAGGAGCCAGATGCAGCACTTGGAAATGGTGGTTTGGGCCGGCTTGCCTCTTGTTTCTTGGACTCCTTGGCAACACTGAATTACCCTGCATGGGGTTACGGTCTTCGTTATAAATATGGCCTTTTTAGACAACTCATTACAAAAGATGGCCAAGAAGAAGTTGCAGAAAGTTGGCTTGAGGTTTTCATATTCTTCTGCTTTTCAATTATTAGATAAAAAGTGTCTTTTTCACCTCCCACTGTTTTTGGTGTCATTCTAGTAAATCTAATTTGATATATACTTTGCAGATGGGCAATCCATGGGAAATACCAAGAAATGATGTTTCTTACCCTATAAAGTTTTATGGTGAAGTTGTTACTGGGGCAGATGGACATAAAGAATGGGTTGGTGGTGAAAATATCATGGCTTTTGCTTATGATGTTCCCATACCTGGGTATAAAACCAAAACAACAATCAACCTACGACTGTGGTCAACGAAAGTTGCTCCAGAATATTTTGATTTGAGAGCTTTCAATTCTGGAGATCATGCCAAAGCATATGAAGCCCTAAAAAAAGCAGAAAAGGTTTGTTTTTTTGGGCTGATTATTCACATGTGCTCTATACTTCAGTTTCATATATTATACTATAATATTTTATTGTTTATCAGATTTGCTATATCTTATACCCTGGAGATGAATCATCCGAGGGGAAAATTCTTAGATTAAAGCAGCAGTATACACTATGCTCTGCTTCTCTTCAAGATATAATTGCACGGTTTGAAAGGAGATCAGGGAAAACACTTGACTGGAATGAATTTCCTGAAAAGGTTGCAGTACAAATGAATGATACTCATCCCACACTCTGCATACCTGAGTTGTTGAGAATATTGATAGATAGCAAGGGTTTGAGCTGGAAAGAAGCATGGGAAATTACTCAAAGGTGTAACACAAAATGCATTATAGTATTGGAACTTTGTTAATCAACATATTTTCATTTGCATTTAGACCTAAAGCTTTTGTAATGAGTATTCATTAGAGATAAACTTGTGGCAGAACCGTAGCATATACTAATCACACTGTTCTACCTGAGGCTTTAGAGAAGTGGAGTTTGAATCTTTTGCAAGAACTACTTCCTCGGCATGTTGAGATAATAGAAATGATTGACAAAGAGGTATTTTGTAATTGTTTTCTTTTACCTAAATTCAGTGGTTGCATATACAAGCAACCAACTTTGGTCTGATTTCTGTTTCGGATAACCATCTTTGTTTTCATTAATAAAAAGGTAGAACTGTTGATCAACTAATAAAGATAAAATAAGAGTGATTTAAGGTGATTTGACATGGCTACCCCATCGAAGTGATGATGTGGCAGCTGAGTGTTGATGATTTTAACTATTTTTTTCTTTTCTGATGTGGCACTGACATCAAGCCTGAAAACCAGTTACCTTGGAAGATTATACCCTAAATGATAACTTTTGAAAGTTTGAGCCTTTTTGTAAATGCAAATAAAGTATGTTATACAAAACAGAAATTAGCGCACAATATTCATTACCTTTTTGTTCAATTTGCTCTTCCTGGAATCATCTTTTCTTTTACTTTGTTTTTCCTTTAGTTTCAAATAAGTATTTACATGTAATCACACTTTTTGCACTTCACTCTTATGGCTGCTATTTTTTTATTCAGCTGACTGATACCATCATTGCTGAATATGGTATTGAGGACCTTGAATTGCTGAAAGAAAAACTGAAGCAAATGAGAGTTTTGGACAATGTTGAACTACCTTCCTCCATCTTAGAATTACTTCAACCCATGAAAATTACCATTGTTGATCCAGTTGAAGAAGAAAAAAGTTCCAATAAAGTAACAGAATCAACAAGTGAAGATAATGAGCTCGAAGTGAAGGTGGCAAAGGATGCAGGTATTAGCAAAAAAGTGACATTTGACCCGGACCCAAACTTGCCAAAGATGGTACGCATGGCTAATCTCTGTGTTGTTGGTGGGCATGCTGTCAACGGTGTTGCAGAAATTCACAGTGAAATAGTGAAAAATGAAGTTTTTAATGACTTCTATAAGGTAATTTGCCCAGTAAAGAAATTTACCATATACCAATCACCATATCTTATCATTTTTATAGCTCAATCATATTCTATATGTCTTTTATTTATTTCTGTATCCAGCTTTGGCCTGAGAAGTTTCAGAATAAGACAAATGGAGTGACACCAAGGCGATGGATTAGTTTTTGTAATCCAGAGCTAAGTAAAATTATAACCAAGTGGACAGGAACAGAAGATTGGGTGCTTAACACTGAAAAATTAGTTGAACTTAGGAAGGTAAGTTATTATATATTTTTTCTGTCCCTTATTTTATTTACTGTTTTTCAGCAAAAATGTTACCCGAGATTAAGAAGTTAAAATTATGAAAAGGAGTCGTCTTCCATTGTTACAAGCGAGAGTTTATTGCCACAGTAACTTAAATCATTGCCAAATGTCTAGCAATTAATCAAAATATGAAAGTAGAAGCCAATATATTAAATCTCTTATTTACAATACTATTCACTATTTATCAGTTTGCTGATAATGAAGAACTCCAATCTGAATGGAGGAAAGCCAAAAGGAACAACAAAGAGAAAACTGTGGCCTTCTTGAAAGAAAAAACTGGATATGTAGTCAGCCCTGATGCAATGTTTGATGTGCAGGTAATTATTCTTCTTCTATTTAACACTATTAGATTTAAAAGAACTTGTGCTCGTCGTGTATTGTAAATGATTTAACCGCTGCTAATTTTGTGTGGGCTTGTCATTTGGCTAAATTGTTATGCAGGTGAAGCGTATTCATGAATACAAAAGACAACTTTTAAATATCCTGGGAATTGTTTACCGGTATAAAAAAATGAAAGAAATGAGTGCTGATGAAAGAAAAGATAAATTTGTTCCTCGAGTATGTATATTTGGTGGAAAAGCATTTGCTACATACATACAAGCCAAGAGGATTGTGAAATTCATCACTGATGTTGGTGCTACTGTAAACCATGATCCTGACATTGGTGATCTTCTGAAGGTACATACTCACTTTGACTTCTCTTCCTGGTTGTGAAAATGTTACAATTACAAAAGCATAGAGAAAATATCTAGAGATAGAAAATGTATTTATTACCATATTGGCCTCTTTTTATAGTCTAATAATAAAAGCCAATATCCATAACACTGGTTCCTAGTATAAATATTATTCACTCCTTATACCATTTAAAACAGAAAATGATTATTTTTTCTTTTGTTTTTTAGGTCATATTTGTTCCAGATTACAATGTTACAGTAGCAGAAGTTCTGATTCCTGGAAGTGATCTGTCCGAACACATAAGGCATGTTGCTTATGAATTAAAACAGTTTTTTTCTTTCTCTTTTTGGGTATGTAATAATGGATGCCTTTTTGAATCTCAGTACTGCCGGAATGGAGGCAAGTGGGACCAGCAACATGAAGTTTGCAATGAATGGGTGCATTCAAATTGGAACTTTGGATGGTGCCAATGTTGAAATAAGACAGGAGGTAGGAGAGGAAAACTTTTTTCTTTTCGGTGCTGAAGCTCATGAAATTGCTGGGCTTCGAGAGGAGAGATCCGAGGGCAAGGTGAGCTTACAACATTTGTATTACAGATTTACAGGTGACCGGTTGAGTAACGGGTAATTATTGGTACTAGCTGACTTGAAACAGTCTTTGTCCAAAGTTTTAAGTCTTATTCATTAAAAAATAAGCAAGTGTCTTATTTTAGTTATAAAATTAAAAGCTTTTATCATTTCTACAATTATAAAATAAAATAAAAAACTTATGAATGTAGACAAATATATTTTAACAGCCCGCTTATAGTTGATGGTTTTGAGTAGATTCATAGGCATTTTTGTCATTTTTACAACATTAGATGTGACAAAAGCTTTAACCTTTAAGCGTATTTTGTTGTTCTACACTACTACAATAAAAAAAATTATGCCAGAACTGGCATAAATGAAACCAATTTGATCTTTGCGTGGGCTCTAAATTATATTTAATAGCTAGTTAGCTTTATTGAAAACTTTTGAATACCATACATACATTGTCCAAATGTTTGATTTTGTCCGTTGGAGATAAAACACAACATGATCAAATGGATCGAAATTGTCACCATTAACTTGTATGATTCTGACTCATCAAAACAATTTAATCTCAACGAGGACCACAGAATGTGACCGTGTAATTGATCTTTCTCACTTGATCCACATGTTACACAGTTTGTTCCTGATCCACGATTTGAGGAGGTTAAAAATTACGTCAGAAGTGGCATCTTTGGCCCATACAATTATGATGAACTCATGGGATCTTTAGAAGGGAATGAAGGTTATGGGCGTGCTGATTATTTTCTCGTTGGAAAAGATTTTCCAGCTTATATAGAGTGTCAAGAGGAGGTCGATAAGGCATATAGAGACCAAAAGGTGAGCAATCCTTTCACCATAATAAAGCCATTACTTGCTAAGTAGGTAGTAACGTGATTGTCGCATACCATTTAGATAATATTTTAGGGAATGTTACACAAAAAGAGTATCAAATTTAAGTCTAATTTCTATTTGAGGTATCCAACTTAATTTTATTTTTCGAGGTTTTAAGAGGGGGAAAAGGTGACCAACTGACCAAAATATTCATTTAGATAATTTTATTTTTTTCTTCTCATTTTGAACTACGTACTCATAAGAAATGACCAATGTTTTTTCTTCCAAAGAAACACAATTAAAACTCTTTAAATTTGGGCAGAAATGGAGTAAGATGTCGATCATGAACACTGCTGGTTCATACAAGTTCAGCAGTGACCGGACTATCCACCAATATGCACGTGACATTTGGATGATTGAGCCTCTTGAATTACCATAAGCAGAGAAGAAATCAAGTTTTATACATCTATATATACAAGTAGTGTTAGTTCTTGCTAGATTGCCAATTAAAACTCATTGAAATTATCGATTCAATAAACTGAGCTTGTGGAATCATATGCTACAAGCTGAATTATGTTTGTTTAAATCATAAAGCAGTTACTGCAGTTTCATTCGATTTACTAGTCATTACTCGGAGGTATATATCTATATTACTATATAAATCATTTAATATTCTCTCTCATTCTTAAATTTTATGAGTTTTTAAAATTCAATTAAAATAACATCTTGACCTTAAATTCTATTTAAATTAATCTCATCAATTCAATCTTTAACCATTCCACTCTCTCTCCTAATTACTTTAATTTTTTATTCATTTAAAATATACTTTCACACAAACATAATTATCCACCCATATCAACATAATTTTCAAAATCTTATTCACTTTTCTCTTCTTATTTTATAAATATAAATTGTTTTTCTTATTTTAATACCTTTTATAATTTATTTTTAAAATTAATAAAATAGTCGATGCAAATAAAAGAAAAAAGAAAAAACGGACATGTTATTGAAGAATTTATTTTGTGATATTGAATTACGTGAATAACATATTATTATATGATTGAAAGTGACATGTTACGAAACAAAAATTATTTACCGTCGTAGCATTACGCGGGTACGCTGCTAGTGTTGATTAATGCATCTAATTATTATTCTTATTAAAAACAACCGTGTCAATCAGGATAAGGACATTTTATTGTTATATATAACGAAAATTCAACTAAAAGAAATGTAAAAAAGAAATATTTTAATTTTTTTAAAAAAGACCTATATTTAAAAGAATATCAATAAATAGTAAGCTAGGCAAAAGTTCAAACGATAACTGTTTTTCGTATAAGAACCGCGATAACCAATCTTAGCCGTCCAATTCCCCCTCCTTCAATTGGATTGCCCACCCATGAATTCCTTACATATACCATGCCACACTCAATTCCCCCACGCTCTTCATCCGTGAATTCCATTATCCAAAATGAACGGCCAAGATTGGCTCTCGCAGTTCTCGTTTGAACTCTCCTCCCCCTAATAGGCAAAAGTTCAAACGAGAATTGTTTTTAGTACGAGAACCGCGAGAAACAATCTTAGCCGTCCAATTCCCCCTCCATCAATTGGATTGTCCACCCATGGATTCCTTACATGCACCCTGCGACACCTAATCCCCCCACGCTCTTCATCCATGAACTCTATTATCTAAAATAAATGACTAAGATTAGTTCTCGCAATTCTCGTTAATTTAAACCCTCCCCTAATCTAATATTAGTGTTTAAAAGATTAAATAAGAAAAGTAATATAACGTAGATGTGGTAGAAAAATGGCAAGCGAGAGGAAAGAACTTTATCCATGCTCTCAAAATTCGTAAATTTGAACAGATTATTACATCAAGTCATCAACGTCCTGTTCATCATGTTTATGTGTTTATCATATTTATAAATAATCCATATTGCATTAAATTAAACATTACAATTTTTTTATAATATAATCCCTATGAATTATATTTTCTACAACTTGTCTTTTTTGTATATTAAAATCATTTTTATTAATACATAAAGATATATTTTTGAAAATTAATTAAAGGCTTTTGTACAAATTTATTTTTTAAGATATATTGTTTGGGAAACAATAAATTAGAATTTCTACAAAATTGAATATTTTATATAAAAACTGTAACATTTATATTTGATTTTTTTTAAAATTATGGATTTGAAGAGAACCGATACAAGCCCCGTTGACCGGGAATGGAACCTCCTTATTCATTCAATTCCATCATGTCTATTTACAATGGTGGTTCAATTCAATTGAATTTCATTAGGATTTAGGACCCATTGAACTTTCATTAAAAAAAAGAAAGTAAAAATATATGATAAGTAATAATAAGTGTGGTATTTATATGGGTAAACTCGAGGGAAAATCTTGAAAGGAAGACGGTTTAGACTAATTGGTATTCTTCTCCTTGATACAAGGAATTCCTATGTAATCATTTTTGTTTTCTTTCGTGTATTTAAAAACATGTATTTTTTTCTTGTAATATGAGAATAAACATGTGAGTACACCTGTACGTGTATATATATAGGTATAGGTATATGTATACGTATATAATGTGCAAAATATATATTTATAATTATGTAACATTAGTTCACAAGTGATGGAATGGCTAATTAAAGGGCCCATGAGGGGAAGTCAAAGACATGGTCATATCAAGATATCTGGTTTGGAAAGATTTCCTTAAATGGTGGTACAAGATTCACCAATATTATCACCACTAACTTTATGATCATGCCAACTATAGATAGTATTAGTATTACTATTATTCCTAGTGCTTCTTATATATTATCATCATCTCTTTAAGGTTCAATGTTCTTACCCCTTCTTCTCTTTTGTAAATGATGCTTATTACGTATATATAGATATATATATTTAGTGTCGGCAAAACTTACAACTTATATCTTATTTCTTATATTATTAAATAAATATTCATTATATGCTTTAGGTACACCAAATAAAGCAACCATGACACACGGGTATAATTAAGTTCAATTTTCCTAGCTATTTAATATTAATTGTACTATCAATATTAATGCTTTCATCTCTTTTCGTTCGATATATCATACTAAAAAGGGAATGAGAGTACGTTGTGCACACTAAGTTATAGTTCACTTTAGAGTGTCGGGAGATTGATCTTAATTTTATTTCGTTCTTCTTCTTCTTTCAATTATCGACAAATATCATCTTTCGACCCTTTTATATTTGTCTCACTTTTTTTATTTAAATAATTGAAAAAACACACATATAGTACAACTTAGCATGAAAGTTCAACAAACCAAATATTCATGCCATCTCCCTAGCTCTCCTTCTCCCCCTCCCTCCCAACCCCGCACAAGACAGGAGTGGTGTTCCTCCCTTTCCGTCTTACCACCTCAGCCTCCTTGAGACTACACTCCACTCTCTTATAGCAAAATCCACAAACCTACATACTCCAACTGCTTGAATCAAGAACAATACCCACAAAACACACACACAAAAGATTAAAGTCCATAATTAACAAGAATATCATAAAAATACACTCGAAATAAGGAGAAAGTGAGATATAATGACAGACAAAGAAAAAATAGAGAAAGGATAACGAATTATATATGATGGCGTCTTCGGTAGTTGCATCCTCAATGCGACGGTGACAATAGTTGTGAGTGTGACAATAGAAGAGAGCCGGTTGACCAATCTTAGCCATCCAATTCCACTCTTTCAATTGGATTGTCCACCCATAAATTCCTTACATATACTTTGTCACACTCAATCCCCCCATGCAATTCATTCATGAATTCTACTTACCACTTGAATGACCAAGATTGGTTCTCGCAGTTCCCGTACGAAAAACAGTTCTCGTTTGAACCCTTATATATATATATATATATATATATATAGGGGAGGGTTCAAACGAGAACTGTTTTTCGTACGAGAACTGCGAGAACCAATCTTCGTCGTTCATTTTGGATAATGGAATTCATGATTGAAGAGAGTGTGGGGATTGAGTGTGGCAGGGTGCATGTAAGAAATTCACGGGCGGGCAATCCAATTGAAAGAGGGAGAAATGGACGGCTAAAATCGGTTCTCACGGTTCTCGTACAAAAAACCGTTCTCGTTTGAACTTTTGCCTATATGTATATAGTTAGTTAGTTAGTTATATTCTTCACAATATCATCACCCTCGTGAGCTATCAAAAAATTTAACATTAATTCATTTTGGACTCGATTAATCTAGCCCTGTGGAATACCTATATATAATCTCTAATTTCTAAAATATAAAATAAATAAACACAAAGTTAATCGGCAAACCATTATACCTAACAATTTGTATCAAAACCATGATTACACTTTTGCTCTTGATTTAACCTTAGTTGAAAGACACCTAATTGATAAGCCATTAAATTAATAAAATAAATAAACTTCGATTCTCGATCTCTTGGGTCTCTCGATCATCGTCCGGCGGCCAGAAACGAGCACCACCACCTGACCACTGTATAGACTCAAGTATTTCAACACAACCACCGTAATAAGGCCATGCGTATGGCATTACCCAAAGCATTCGGGTTGGCTTGGGTTAGTTTGGGTTCCTTCGAGAACACCAAATACTACCCTTCAGGTTGGCTTCCTCCTATTCCTTTTCGGTTTACCACACTCGAGTGACCCAAAAAGCTTTTTTTTTTGAATTTATAGAGAGAGTAAGGAGAGATAAAATATTTTGGTTGTTTGGGATGAATATTATTTGGGTTTTGAGTTAATTTGAGTTAAAGAAAAAAATGATATGATAGGTGATGTGACATTTAAGTTAATTTAGGTTGAATGATGTTATACTCATTGAGTCATGGCCTAAGTCGACTCAGAACACCCTTCGACTACCACCACATCACCGGCCACCACCGAGTCAAATCAGTCAACAAGTTAAATGGTATAACGAGTTCATGCATGTTCATCACATCACATGCAATTAATGTCAAGTACGTTTTTCAACTTTTTATTAGTTTCAAATAATAATTATTGATTCGATACGATGATTGTCAAGTTGGAAGATATATGGATTATATATATATATATATATATATATATATATATATATATATATATATATATATATATATATAACTCAATAAAAATATACATGAATTGGCTAGCTAGGAAATAGTATTATATAACTACTAGTCGTCTAAGATCCCGTAAATACACGGGTGTTACCCAATATTCCAATAACCTTGAAAAAGTAATTTATTTAATTAAAAAAAAAAGACTCTTCAACAAAGCTTCGATGAAACATTTAATCGATTGTTGAACAATGATTTAATATTTTCTTTATTGTGTTTCAAAAACCGATTTTTTCGGTTTGGTTTTGGTTTTTACAATTTCAAAAACCGAAAAAACCAAACTGAATCGTTCCGAGGGTTAATATTATAAATATACATGTCTAAAAAATTAAATACCCTATTTTCAAATTGGTCAAGACCCTCTAGCTTATGGCCGCTTCTCTATGGTACCAGTTTGACTTTCCTATTTACATAGCCACCCCCATTTACATTAAGGTTCCATCAAAGAGGTCTTACACTGATTCAGATTTCATTCGTAGTTGCAACTTTGTTTGATCATGGGACTACTCAATTGGGTTCACCTATATCACTTCATTTCAAGTCGACGAGTTTAGTTTTTCTCGATTTTATCCATTTTCACTTAATATATAAATCAATTTCTAGTTGTTTATCTCGATTTTCATATTCTAGTTTTCTGAGATGTATGCAGTTCATCTGGAGTTGATTATTTATCTCGATTTTCAATTTTGCTAATATGTTATTTATCGATTTGCTTTAAGTTTTGATTTGTTTCAACTTTAGCTTTAAAGTTTAAACTTATGATAGACATTTTGCTTGCATCAATTACAATATATATAGCTTGAATTAGGTGGCACAAATCTTGATGTTTTTAATATAACTTCAATCCTGTTGAATTTCATAGCTTTAAGATGATGGTTGTATGGCTTCAAATCTTGATGGTTAAAACATAAAAGTCGTAAAACTGAACCGAAAACCGAACACCGACTTCAAAACCAAAAACTGAATTACTCCAGAACCGAACCGTTTTGGTTTTCCAAAAAACAAAAATTTCAGTTTTATGCCAAAACCAAACCATGCTCACCCCTATTATTTCATATGAATTAAGTCTCTACTCCTTGCATTTCTTAACAAATTAAGGTCTTGCTTGATTAGTGCCACTTGAACATACATCAAAAATCACAAACACAGAACATGTACATAAATTGAACAAACCTATCGGACAGTCATGAATAAAACATACATAAATTAACCATTTTAACATACGTGAACAATCAAGAAACCCTTAGTTTACAGGAAACATAGATTGATCCCAATTAGAACTCTACATTTAATTATTTTTTTGTGAATTCAATTATCATCCGGATCCGTTCACATTGATTCAAAACAATTCAAGCCGAAGCCTTGTTGAACTCGATTGCTATGATGATGTAACACCTCAAAGTTTAAAAGTTGTTATAGCTAAGCATTTTAAAAGATTAGGGGTGTTAATAAAACTAGAGGGGCTAAAGCTGTCAGTTTGAAAGATGATAAGTCTAGGGGTTGTTTAGTAATTCTTTGAAAGTATATATATATATATATATATATATATATATATATATATATATATATGCTAGTAGTTGACTTGAGTTAGTCAACTTAGTCATTTTGTCTAGTCAACTCCTCTATATTCTCTGATCAAGAACATCAGATTTAGAGTGTAGCAACATAATCAAGTGAATAGCAAAGCAAGGTATGTGTTCTTGTTATGGTTTTGAGTTAAGAAAGGTGATTTCAAAGGTGAAATCATTGATTGTTGTTAGTAACAGTGTTTTTAATTGATATTTAGCAGTTTCAAATTACTATAAACGTGAATTGTAAGTTCTGGAAGTATTTAAAGTGAAATTAAACCAAGAACAGCAGCTGTGTTCTTGGCAGAAAGTTGCAGGTCGGTCATGTACACGGCTGTGTACATGCTTTTGAGACAGTGTCAGGCCATGTAGGTAAACATGGTTGTGTAGTATGTAAAGCACACGGCTCATGTAGGGTTACACGGCTCGTGTAGGGTTACACGGCCCGTGTAGAGGTCAAAGGCGGTGACAGGCCATGTAAGGATACATGGTCGTGTAGCATAAAGGATACACGGCCCGTGTAGGGTTACACGGCCCGTGTAGGGTGATGTGTCAGCACAGGCCATGTGGCCAAGATAGGTCGTGTAGTGTTTAGGGTACACGGCCCGTGTAAGATCTTTTTAGCACAGCTTGAGCAGTTAGTAATGTTAGCTTAATCTCTGATACAGGAAGGTATTTGAAGACTTGACAACACAAGTTATCTGTTTAGCATTCTACTCAGTAACCAGGTGAGTGTACTAGTCCTTTAGCATGTTAGCATATGGCTATGTTTTAGATGAACAGCATGATACTTGTATTATGAGATATGAACGCTATATGTATACAATGAAAGTAAGTTTGATACAGAATAAGTGCGAGGTGTAATCTTGTACAAAGAACAGTTTTATGATATACAGCCACTCAGATGGTGTAACTGTACACCAAAAACAGTATAAGTATTTATGAGACCGTAAATGTAGATGTGCACTAGAAGATATAATCTGAAATGTTATGTTTGGATATGATATGTTATGTTATGACCAGATATGCTATGCATACGTGATCAGATATGATATGTTATGTTATGACCAGATATGCTATGCATACGTGATCAGATATGATATGTTATGTTGTGACCAGATATGCTATGCATACGTGATCAGATATGATATGTTATGTTATGACCAGATATGCTATGCATACGTGATTAGATATGATATGTTATGTTATGCCCATATATGAGATGCGATATATGTATAGGTGTATAGTCATGCCGCGAGCATAACTATGCACAAGAACAAAGACAGGGTATACAGTGAGCTGTGTACCAATAGTAGCGGGGATAGGCTACACCCATGAGGTGTAGATAAGCCCGACACAGAGGATACTCAGTACGTGCAAACGTAGCTTTGTATCCAATATAATAGAAAGGGGTATATCGAGCTCTTTATACCAAAAGAAAGTACTCGGGAGATTCTACACTATGGTGTAGATAAACCCTAGTATAGTAACAGATTTGCAGGTTGCAGGTAATACAACTGGGATGCAAGACATCCTGAGGAGACTTTACTCCAGATGAGACAGCTTGAACGCGAGATGTTCTTACGTTGTTTATGTTCAGTTAGTATGCTCACTAAGCGTTAGCTTATATTTCAGTGTTCCGTGTTGCAGGTAATGCAGGTTCCAGCAAGGGTATGGCCCCAGCGCGATGTTCATCCGGATAGCTCCTGGTTTTAAAGAAGTAGCTTTAACACTACCTATGTAAATGTTAGCACGTGTAGGTTTAGAAACAGTATTTTTGAGAAACTCTGATATCTTTTTGGTGCTAACCCATAAGATAATGTTTTTAAATTAAAACTGGAAAGAGGTGTTACAGATGAAATCGTTTGTTTGCAGATCTTTTATAGAACAAGACAGATTTTGAACAAAGCTTATATGAAACATATTTAATAAGACTTACTAAAAATGTATCCAACTTATTACATTTTATTATTGTATGTACTGAACTTTTAAACTTACCGTTTAGCGTACTGGACTTTTCAAACTTACCATTTTGTGTACCGAACCTGCTATAGCATGTTACAAGCTGATGTGGCTGATGACATGGCATATTACTTGTATTTTTTATGGTTTAAAATAAATGAAAAAAATCATTATTTGATCAATAATAATAATAATAATAATAATAATAATAATAATAATAATAAAGGTGTTTGTCTACATCTAGAAGAGTTAGATGAAGACTTCATTTTCACCATTTATCTGCCATCAATTCCGGCAAGATTCACATGACTTCTACCTACGAGGTTCATCTGCAAGGTTCACATTAATTCTGACCGGCGAGGTTTGATGATGAAGATTTCATCCTCACAATTTATCTTCTTTGACAAAAGCAAACCCATTCGTGCAAGATCCAGTTTCGTTCAATTGCAATTTCATCAAACCCAAATCAGATTTTCTAGATATGTTTATTACCCAAGATATGCAATGAAGATATTTCTTTGGCCTTTTTTTCCATGGATGAAGGTTTGTGATTTAGGATTCAATAGCATCTAATATGCCAAGGAAGATGGTTTGATTTCATGGTTTGATTCATCAGATCTGCCGATGAAGATGGTTCGATTACGAATCGGTTTATGGTCCTTGGTTTTTGCTATACCTAGACTTGTTCATAATCTCTTCTCAATGATTTAGGGTTTGATTCATCTTCACCGATTATTCTAGCTTTCATTTACATCTCAACGATTTAGGGTTCAATTTGTTAAGGTAAGTTTGATTTAAGGTTTATCATAATTGTTTATGTGGGTTCCAATCGATTTACGTTTCTTCTTACACGTTGGTTGGGGTTTTGATTTGATTTTTGGGGTTCGGATCTGATTTGTCTTTCTTTTATGGTTCATATTGATATGAAATACAGAATGTTTGAGATTTGTTCATGTTTAAAATCAATTTGTATGTGAGATCTGATTTGTGTTTCTTTAATGGTTAAAATCATTTGTGTTTCATGTATGTAAGATCTGTTCATATTCATATGTATTAATTCTAATCTGTAAAAATGTGTATTGCTTAAGTTTCTAAGCTTTGCATTCATCTTCTATGTTTGTCTTCATCTTAGTTCATCTTCATTGCATTCATTCTCTTCAAATAATTAGTGAGGTGGCATATATTTACTGATGTGGTAGATGATTTGTATTAAAAATAATTATAAAATAAAAAATTACAGGTTACTTGGTGAATAGGTGGTAACCGTATACACTATATGGTAAGTTTTGTAACTTTAGTACATTAAATAGTAAGTTTGTAAGTTCAGTACACACATAGTAAAAGATGACAATTTTGATACATTTTCAGGAACTAAACCCTGTTTAATAATAATACTAATAATAATTTAACATAATGATTTAAAAAAAATTAAATTACACATTACCGATAAGACCATGTGCATCAATTCCCCTTCTTCCCTTGCCACATCAGCGTCACATCATTTTTCCCTTTCATCCCCTTCATCTCACTACCCTTATATCCATCTCTCTTAACCATTCACTATTTAAAATAAACAAATGTAGAGAGACAAGAGAGAGATAGAGAGAACAGGAGAGAGAATGCAGAAAGTGAGCGCGCATGAGTTTATACACACTGAAACCCTCACTTTAAATTTGTGGGGGGAGGGGCGATGGTATTTTTGGGCGTGAGAATAGTTAACGCTCCATCTCACGAGATGAATGCACATAGCCTAAGGAAGAAGAAAGAAACAGGAGAAGGCAACATGGTTGCTCCTTTGCTTGGCGGCTACGTTGATGTTCCTAGATATGTCAATCCAAGAGCCTCCCTAGTGAGGGATGAAAAAATGAGGCCAACGGGTGTCACTCAAAGTCTCAAATAGTATTTTATATGTAAGGTACAATTTAAATTAAATTATTTGTTATAAAGAATTGTGAAAAATGATTATATTCTTAATTAAAATAAATTGATAACTAATAATTATAAAAACTTATTAATGAATGTATTTTTAAAAAATCAAGTTTTGCTCGTTAATGACAGTTCATCCGGACACAATCTACGGCTGGGTAAATATAAACATAACCAAAATACCTTAATTAATAAGTTATTAATGATATAACAAACATTTCTTATACGAAAAACAGTTCTTGTTATAACTTTTTCCGATCACGTTAAATCAAAAAAATTTAACAACACTATTGTTAATTTTGAGTCTTTAAAATTCTTAGAGTTAAATCTCTTCAATTAACTAAGAATTGGTTGACTAAAAATCGAGCTTGAAGTCTAGAACCATGAAAATAGAAATAATATATATAGAAAAAAATAGCATAAAAAATGGACCGCGCTTTTAACTCATCGATTTTAGCTTTAACTCATCCGTGTTAGGCGGTTGTCCCCTTAGCCCACACTCAAAACAAACGGTTCATAAATCTATTTTTTCATAACAGAACTTAAACTCATAATTTTAGATTATAAATTATATCAAACCTAAACTACCACATACCAATATACCACTAGGTTAAAATCCTTACATTCAAAACAAGCTCTTCTAGTAAATGGTAGGTGGGTATGGCAAGACTACAAAAAAGTGACCCATGTGGATGCCAAATTGTTTAATTTTCTATTCTAAGTATTTTCAAATAACAGATATTCAAGTTCTTTAATTTTTTTATTAAACTATCTACGAAGAAATGATCGAGAATTAACTTGGACAGTTTATAATTTTATTAAACCACAAGAATGTATTAATTATTAGAATTATATTCGAGCATATCTTTTAATCTTCTAATCTAAATAAAAGACTAACATGAATAAAATGTATTAAGTAATCCTAACAATTGATTTAGATAAAAAAATATAATTATCAAATCTTAACCATTTAATTTTATAAAATTTGAAATCCAATTTGATTTTTTAGATCAAAATTAAAATACAACTTTGACTTTAATTCAAATTCAATTTTAATATAAGGTAGAATATAGAATGTAGTATTTTAATGCATTTAAAATTAATTTAGTAACTTAAATCTTTAAAAATCAAATTTATACGTAGTAATTATTTCATTATTGCACATGTATTAATGCAGCGTGGTAAAAAGTAATATAAAATAAATGGTTGACAAAGTTCTTGTATAGATTATTTCATTATAAAAAAATAATAAAATTGTCATGTTAGTGCAATTAAAGAACAAACATTTATTGAAATGTTTCGATGACGTAATTTTAATATTTAAATTTAATATTAAATATCTTATAAAAATTCAAATTAATACGAAAATAATAAGTTTGGCAAAAAAAAATCATTAAATATAAATTTGCATTGATCACATAATAAAATATTACGAGATGATTCAAAAGGAATCGAGTATGCAAATTTTACAAACGTCAAACGTATACAATACCTATCTAGTTAAAAAAGATTTTTGAACGAACACAAACAAATATATAAAAATCGATTTTTGACTAGACTGCATTTTCATATTTTATAAAACATTTCCATGTGCTTAAAAGATATACTTATTTTGAAAATGTATAAAATAAATTGCCACGAACAAAAATGAAATATATTTAAGAATGAGTTGCCTCCATTTCGAGAGATAGAGTATAAAATTGATTTAATTACAGGTTCCGGTCCAGTGGCTAAATCTCCTTACAAGTTAGCTCCTAAAATCAGGGAGATGATGACTCAGATTCAGGATTTGTTGTATAGGGGTTTTATTCGTCCTAGTTCTTCACCGTGGGGTGCATCGGTTTTATTTGTTAAAAAGAAAGATGGTACTCTACGGATGTGTATTGATTACAGGGAGTTGAATAAGAGGGCGGTTAAGAACGAATACCCTTTACTCAGAATTGATGATTTGTTTGATCAGTTGCAGGGTGCGTCTTATTTCTCTAAAATTGATATGTTATCGGGTTATCACCAGGTATATGTATCTGACAGAGATATTTGTAAAGTTGCGTTCCGTACTAGGTATGACCATTATGAATTTTTAGTTATGTCATTCGGTTTAACTAAAACACCATTTTTAACAACAAAGTTTATTTTCTTTTGCATTTATTTAATTTTTTATTTCGAAAATCTTAAAATCCATTAGATTAAAAATGGATAGGTGGGTTAAATGTGATTGCCTATCGCAAGTACAAATCAACCCAAATCTATACTAATATATAAACCATTTAATATTCACTTTCCTTCTTAATTTTAAAAGTTTTTAAAATTCAATTAAAACAAATTTTTGACCTTTCATTCTATTTAAATTAATCTCATCCACTTAATCGTTAACCATTTCACTTCCTCTCTTAATTTACTTTAACTTTTTATTTATTTAAAATATACTTTCACACAAACACAATTATCCACTTTCAAAAAGAAGTTATAAATAGTTAACTTATCTATCTTTATTTCATAAATATAAATCTTTTTCTTATTTTAACGTCTTTTAAAATTAATAAATTAGTTGATTCAAATAAAAGAAAAATCGAAAAAAACGGACATATTGCTAAAGAAAATCTTTTTGAGACATTAAATCACGCGAATAATATATCATTATATTCTTGAAAGCGACATGTTGTAAAACAAAATTATTCGCCGATACAGCATTGCGCAGGTACGATGCTAGTGTAAAATTAATACAAGGAAAAATGGAGACTAGAAGTCCATCTCAAAGTCACCCAAGTACACTTATTAGATGAAAAATAGTTGTCTCGATCTTTTGCTCCAGTAGTAACAAGAGTCATATATATATATATATTTTAAATAGATTCGAGATCCACAACAGAGATAGGCGTTGTATACTTGGGAAGATATCTTACGCTTTGAGCTTGAATTTCTTCACACCTCTATCAACATGGCTCACCTTGTTCCTCCAATTCCAAATGACCCATAAGGCGAAAAAATAAACGCCCTGAAAGAATTTCTCCAATATTGAATTCCAAAACATACATCCAGACCCTTGATATTATTTCTCACCTATAGGAAATGTCCCACTAACTTAGAGGGTGTTTGGTTCATGGATTTGATGGTAAAAGAGGTGACTCATCTTCACAACTTGATTAGGTTGGAGATGGGGAAGGCAGAGACAATGAGGGCGACGGTAGAGAAGGCGGGCACGACGAAGGGTGATGGCGGCGAAAGGGGAGGGTGGCGAAGGCGGAGTCGATGAAGGGCAATGGCGACAGAGGCGGAGTCGGTGTGAAGGGCGCGGCGGCGGTGGTGAAGGGCGATGGCGATGAAGGGTGATCACGGTGGAGGCAGAGTCGATGATGGGCGATGGCAGTGGAGGCAGAGATGAGGAAGGGTGATTGTGGAGGCGGGAAAAGGCGACGGCGGAGGCGGGGAAGGTTAGTTATAGCGGTGGCTGGTTAGGGTAGTGAAGGATACGATGGACAAAGAGAGATGACAACAAATGCAGAGACAGTGAAGGGCAACTGTTATGATGGTGGTGGTGGCTGACAATGGTGATGACGGTGATGGTTCTGGTGGTGACCGATTACAGTAACGACGGCGAAAGTGAAGCGTCGGTTGATATGGTGAAGCCAAACTGTACGTAAACTGTTGGTTAGATAAGTCCTGGTTTTGAAATTATAAAATATTTAGAAATACAATTCCTCCCTCAAAGATTTTGAAATCTCAATCTCACTCTTTTTATTTTTAACTAAACATTAGATTTCAAAAGATTTGAATTACCAAGTTGCACTCCACCAAGCAATATTGCTGATTTTCTGCTTTTATATCACAAAAATCATACATAATGGACTCGATGGAGACCCCTTTTTTCTGAATATTACCTTTTGTTGGGAGGGCAAGCATTTTTTTTATTTAACGAGTTTAGTTTTTTGGGGGTTTTTTTATCTTCATATTTAATATTACAATTTTTTTAATTTAAGGTTTATTCATTTGTTAGTTACTTTCACTTTTGTTTCAAGAAACAAATATTATAATTTGATATGAATACAATACACGAGACTATATTTTGAGTTATTTTTTCTTCTTTGAATCTTTTGTTTATTTTGTGGTTACTTCTAGTATTTATTTATTTATTTTAAATATATGGGTGTTTGAATGTTTGTTTTTTGTATTTAGACCATTTTTATTTTGTTTCTCATTGCAACACACAGATTAATATAACTAGTTGAAATCGAAATTGGGGAAGGGGTTTAATGGGGGTCGTTGAAATTTAATATATATATTGTTGACGGAGTTGAAAGGAAGTGTGATGTGGTAAAAAAAATGATAACCGTCATTAATGACGTGTAATTATGACATAGACAAATAGTAAGATGTGATTGGTAGATAATGGGAGGAAAATATATAGTATATTTAAATTCAAGAGGGTTTGGATGTAAATTGTGAGTGGGCTGTATGAAATATGTAAAAGGGTTTTAAGAAAATTATATATTAATGTAATTAATTATAGGTTGTTTGAAAACTTTGTTTAATAACTTGTGATATATTTTGTTTAGAGAAAAAATAGTTATATATTTGAGACCGTCTTATTTTTATCTACGTTTTGATATAAATTTTATCGTAATACGATGTTTTTTAAAAATTAGTGTATTTTAATTGTTTTATCCATCGAGAGCAACGGGTAGGTAATTACTGTATATTTTATTTATTTTTTATATTTATTCTCTCTACATAATATAGTCGATATAATAACCGATTTCTTGGTTTTTCGATAAAAAGAATTAAAAATATACTATTTTTAAAATTTTTGTCGTATTACGATAAAATTTATATATTTGATAACCACTTAGTGAGTTTTTTAAAACCATTGGTTTGTGACATAAAACTGTTTACAAAACTACCAGTACCATTTGTTTGGTGAACTAAACCCATTAAAGTTTGTGGCATAAAATTAAGGTTATTATTACATGGATATTTAAATTCGGTGTTATCTTATGTTTTTAATTATATTTAATTAAATAATTAATTATACTTAAGCAATGTACGCTTTTATAAACATAATCTATTCTATGTTAAGATCTTATTTTTATGTGATCTAATTTGTGTATACTTAGCATCATTATTTAATTTTTAACAAATTTAGTTTACAATCCCAAAGATTCAAATATATAATTGACTAATAAAAATGTCTTTTAAGCATTGATATTATAACATCAACAATAATATTATGGTTATGTCTTTACAGTGTTGGGATAAAGTTACATCACAAGAAACACATTAATATTATACTAAAAAATTTTAGACGTGTAATATAATTTTATATTTTTTAAAAAGAGTATGTATAAAAGTATTAAATATAAAAATTTTATTTACGTATCCGAGCACCGCACGAGTATAACACTACTTGGGAGTGATGGGAAGGCGTCAAAGTTAAATGGGTAATCTTGCATACAATGAGAGGCGACATTTTGTTTTATTATCTTAGACAAATAGTAATTACTTTAAATCCAATGATATTATAAAAATAAGTCATTATAGTTTTACATACTTAATTAAATTATCAATAGTGATCGATATCGAAGGCTTGTTATATTCGAAAAGTTAAATAAATAGTGTAATAAATTACAATAAAACTATTGCTCTAATAGTTATGGTTACTAAAGGGCTTTTTGTGTAGCATTATTCAAGCGTAATTAGGATATTTTTTGTTTTTAAGATTAAGCTTTCAAGTCTCCTCGTCGTCATGACCGGCTCGTCTTCTACTATGTGAGTTGTGGGAATTGTTATTTCTCGTTTGTTCTTGGTGCTTGTCGTCGCAATGACGAGCTATTGCACTCGCTACTTAAGCCGTTAATATTATACAACAATCCTAAACGGTAAAATGAGAATTGCATGTATATATAAATAAATATTATACCACAACAAATTATACATTCTCATCCATTTATACTTTCATTTCTAAATATATGCATTCCTTATACAAATTGTAATAATGGAGTCATACAAGAAATTTAGGGTAAATTGTATGAAAATACAATGAACTTTGTCTTAATTATCATTGTATACAACTAACTTTATTTTTTTAAAAACAATACAATTAACTTTTATAATTCTCCCATTGTATGCAAGTTGTTGTATACTATGGAAATTATGGAAAAGTTTATTGTATACAATGGTAGCTAAAGACTAGACACAGAAAAAAGTTGTTTGCATACAATGAAATTTTTTAAAAGTTAGTTGTACTATTTTTAAGAATTTAAAGTTAATTGTATACAATGACAATTAAGAAAAAGTTAATTGTATTTTATGCATTTTACCCAGAAATTTAATCTTTATTAGACAAGAAAATTACACGACAAAGATATGCATATTTATCTATGAAGAGATATTGTCGAACATATTTGGTAACTTTCCGTTCTTTTCCAAACTTAATTTTATTTTGAATTTCTATTTGTAATATTGTTATTTTAATATTTTTAATTTACGATTTTTGTTTGTATTAATATACTTTTATTATTTTATAAAATATTAAATGTACTATTTAAAAATAAATCTACTTTATTATTTTATAAACTGTACCGTATATGTTATGCAGAAAACTAAAATTAAAATAAAATGATGATGAAGTGAAAGTTAGTGATAGTAATTATGACGGTTTTTACCATTATTATTTAGATATTCTCAATCAGTATCACAATAACAATCGAATAAACACACTTCAATATAATAATGAATCAATGTAATCACAAGAACCGTATAAAGACATATGAAAAGCAGATACAGCTAAAAAATAATGAAAACCTTAATTAAAATTAACTAGCCTATAACTTAAACAACAATAATTATATACACGATACATATCCTATTTCATCTAAAACCAAAATACTAAAATAAACACAATCAAGAATCAAACATGTTAGAAAAAAGAGTTAATTACAAAAATGGTCCATGTGGTTGTCACTGATTTTCACTTTTAGTCCTTTAACTTCAAAAATTACAAAAACAGTCACTGTGGTTGTCATTTTGTTTTACAATTGGTCATTTAGGCTAACTCTAGTTATCTTTGACCGTTAGTCAAAGGGTAATTTTGTCTTTTCATCTCTTATCCTTGTTACCAAACATAAATTACCTATTGCAATTGTTTCCAAACATTCCTTTTAATCTTATTACCAAACACCCATATTTTAATTGTTTTTTAGTCTAGTTTAATTACACAAAATGTCTCTCTCCCACCTCACTTTCCCATTTTTCATTCTCTCTCTCTCTCTCTCACACTCACTCACCGATGCCAAACACCTGTTCACCGACTGCAACCACCACCGTATGACCACCGCCTCATAGACTTCGATCATCACCGCATGACAACCACCTCACACATTATTTCCCTCTTCGATATACACTGCACCACCCCTTTACACACACACACACTCTCTCTCTCTCTCTCTCTCTCTTCGATCTACACCGCCACCACCACCGCACGACCACCATCATCCATGGATCGATAACAAGCCACAGATCTGAAGAAACCACCACCGGCACACCAGATCTGAAGAAACCAACCACCACCGCCACAGATCTAAAGAAACCAACCACCATCACCGTCACAAATCTATATGAACAGACCACCACCACCGCCACCACCGCAGATCTGAACAAACCGCCATCACATCAAAGGGCTATTTATCTATTGGAGCGTTTGATGCGGACTTGGCCGGTGCACGTGACTTTAGGGGAAGATGGTTCTTGGGTGGTCTCGATAACTGTGTTTTTCTTCTCTATTCTTCTTGGACTCGATATGGGTTTAGTTAAATTCTTCATTTTACTTCTTCAAATCCAAAACAGAAATGAAAACTTCCCCTTTTTTTACTCGCACTATTTATTGAATTCAAACAATAACACACTATGTGTGCCTGTGTCTGTGTTTGTGTTGAAATCAAACAAGAAATCACAGTTTGTGTGTGATTGTTGAATTTGTGATTAAGCTCTGATTTCGGTTCTCTTTTGTTCATCAATGGTGATTTTAGAGAGATGGAGAAGATAATGCTGTGATGATGGTTAGTGTAGGCTAGTGTTTTTACCAGAGTTAAAAAATCTAAAAATAATAATAATAATAATAATAACAATAATAATAATAATAATAATAAAGTATAATTTTTTATGCTTACAGTGCAAGTTGGTATATTGGAGTTGCTTTGGTCCATAATTTATGTTTGGTTACAAGGATAAGAGATGAAAAGATAAAATTACCATTTGACTAACGGTAAAATATAATTGGAGTTAGCCTAAAGGACCAATAGTGAAATAAAATGACAACCACAGTGACTATTTTCATAAATTTTAAAGTTAAAAGACAAAAGTGAAAAACAGCGAAAATTACATAGACTATTTTTATAATTAACTCTTAGAAAAAACTTATGTGAGTCGACGTATAATAATGTTGGGTGGCCCCAAAAATAGATGAAGGTGACGCAACACGTACAAGCTATAGTGAAGATAGGCTTAGGGGTTAGGGTTGCTTTAATTGAATGCGATAATTGAATTCTCATGGAATTAATTACCAAATAGTTTGCTAATATTAATTATAATTATATTATTTTAATGTTTTGTTTGTTATAGGCCAAAAAGGATGGTTCACCTTTGGAGTCGTTTCCTCTAATTGATACTGAAAAGGGATGGTTCACCTTTAGAGTTAACTCCTATAAATGATACTAGGCTAGCAGCTAGCTAGAAATTTATTATAATATTTATTATTGTTAGACATGTATATCTTAAAGTTTCGATTCATTAAAATATATCTAATTTTATACGTTTTGCTATCTAATTTCATATCGAGAAAATATTGAACATTAAGATATCAAATAATTAAACTTATGAAAGAAGAGTTGATGCCAAGAGGGTGTTCGCTTGATGTCATTTAAGGGGATTTTATAGGATTACGAATTCAAAACCCTTTAAATGTGGTGTTTGTTTTGCAAAAATGAGATTGGATTTTAAATCATAGAATTCTTTAAAATCCTATAGATGAATGATTTCTCAATCCCTTCACCCCCATGGAATTTTGAAAACCCACATATGAGGTATTTTCTTCGGTGAGCCTCAGGCTAAAATTCCAACGACCATCACCGTTGTCGCCGTTGCTTCACTGTCGCCGTCAATCCCTTCAGTCATCGACATAAACCCTTGTCGACAAGATCCGTTCGCTGTCGCCATCGACCCCTTCCTTCGTCTATAGAAAACCTTGTCGACAGGATGACCCGTTCACTGTCGCCATCGACCCCTTCCTTCGTCGATTGAAAACCTTGTCGACAGGACCCGTTCACTGTCGCCATCGACCCCTTCCTTCGTCGATTGAAAACCTTGTCGACAGGACCCGTTCACTATCACCGTCGACCCCTTCCTTCGTCAACAGAAATCCTAGTCACCGTTCGCCGTCGCCGGCAGAAACCCTAGTCACGTTCGCCGTTCTCCGTCACCGACATAACCCCTTCACCGTCCGCCATCACTGTCAGCCGTTCGTTGTCCTTCCTCTTCGATGGTGGCAGCAGATGTGGTGGTTGGTGGTGGTAATGGAGTTTGCAGGTGGTGTTGATTGGGTTTAGTGCAGTGGTGATGGAAATCCCACCTAAAGATTTTGAACCAAACACTAGATAGGATTTTAAATACCACCAAATGTAAATCCCACAAAATATAATCACACTATAAATGCAAATCTCATAAAAAAAAATACTTGAACCGAACACCCCTTAAGAGAATAGACGTGATGATAGAAACGTTGTATCATTATACAAACAGTCATGTTTGTAATTTTTTATAGAAGCCATCGATTATTATTGTTACAACTAGCAGTAATTAAGTTAAATATATTATTGACTATAATTAAAATAATTTAAAAAGACTAAAAATATAATAATACTAAGAAGTTGAAATATGATATTTTAAAATGTTATAAAACGTAAATACGATTTTCGTAAATTAGGGTGGAAAAAAACGATATTTTAATGTTTAAGAAGATAATGGCACAAAAAATTATGTATAATCATTAATATATAAATTATTTTATATATTATAAAATATAGTTAAATTTTGTTTACTTATATAATAAATTTTTTAAAATTTAATATTAAGTTTATAATACAATCTATCATACATAATTTATCAAAATCCTTATAATAGATTTAATACTAAATATATAAAAAATAAATTAATATTAATAATTCTCAAAAAATATATATATAAGAACCTGTATTAATTTTGTTTAACGTTTTATGATTTATTAAATATATCGCACAATGTTTTAATATAATAAGTCAAAATATTTAAATAAATATTGACTTATTTTATTTATATTAAAAATATATTTGCATTAGATTGACATTTAAAAGTCAAAATTGATTCTTCAAATTTAAATAAATGGACGTCAAGATTTTATAATTAATATTAATTTGTTAAATTAAAAAAATATGATAGTATAATAAATTTTATCTTAACTAATATTTTATTTATATTAGATTATAAGTTATCCTATAAAGTAATAGTACCAACACATAAATACAAAATTTTAAAGTATAAGATCTCATCAAATACAGTTGTAACTATTGGATACATGTTTATCATTCGATCCATGTCTAAGTATTGTTTTTTTCTATTGTTTTACTTTTACAATTAGAAATAAATAGAACCAAATAATTTTCAATTATAGATTTGACACGTGAATGATACAAACTTTTTTTTAAAAATATATATTGACGTAATTTCTAAAGATTTATGCAACTTGAGTTTACCCGCGTAATATCGCTTTTCCGTGACTATTTAAAAGGATGGCGGTTATTTTTTTATCTTATCTTTTCCCTATTTCACTTGAGGTTTCACACACATATGCTAGTGAGTAGTAGTGACCTTTTTCTACGCGTTATCTTTCTCCCTCTTTCTCTCTCCTAAAACCCTAGACCTTTTTTCTCTCTTAAAAGCTTCTTCAAGTTCTACCTTCTCGCTGTATGGATGATCAGAACACCGCCGATCCGATCGCCGGAGGTTTCACAGCAGACTCTACCTGGGCGCTCCAAGGCGATTACGGTTTCTTCAGAATTGGTGATTCTAGAGACAACATATTGAGTGAGTTCGGATGGAACAACCATCATCTACCACCGGAATCCGATCGGATCGATTCTGAAGGTTGTCGCGGTGTGCCGGAAGAGACCAAACCTACCAACAGTGCGGTGGCGGTTCCTTCTCGGACTGGATCCGTTGAAATCGCAGGGGATGTTTCGATGTCGACAAATCCGTTGGCTTCTTCCAGTTCTTCCGATGATCGACCGGAGTCTTCTGCAGCTTCCGGTGATAAACCGCCGTCGTCGGAGACAGGGTGAGTTATTGATAATGGATTCATAACTGCAGCAGAAAGTACCAGAATCAACAATGTTTAATTAGTTTTCCTTCAAAATTATAGATCAAATTTCTCACGTAGTTTTCGATTCACAATCAGGAATTATTTTATGTGGAAAGGAAAGATTAAGCGCTCAATTTTTTTAAATGAAAAGGTAAAAATTAGTTATTAAATTAAACGAATATGGAAGCCGTGTCCGTACTCGTAACTGAGATGGCACCCCACCACGTTGTTCGTTTGTCATAAGCAAATGCTGTTTACGCAAGTTGCGAGGGCATTTTTGTGAATTAGACAGTTCAAGGGTCTTCCGCGTGAACACCGCCGCTATTGCGGCGGGAATGCCGTGGGTCTGGCCTTGGCGTGCTGCTCGTAAAATTGCTTTTCCACATAAAATGACGTCAGTTACTTGGTGCATATTTTTTATATTTAATTATTTTTTTGTAAAAACTTTCTGATTTGCAAATCGTAGCAACTATCGGTGTAGTTGGAGAAATACGGATTATATTTATGTCATATTTCGCATGTTTAGATCATGTGAATGAAGGTAGCACGCATGGCCCCTAAGAATTGCCCGAAAGTAGCTCGATGTAATGCATCTAATTAAAAATCTACTCATGTTTTTGCTTGCCATGGTTTTACGTCAACTACATATTGCTTCCTCCTTCCTAATAAACGTGCTTTAAATTTCGAAAATAATCATTTCATTTATTTTCCCACGTACACCCACTGTACTAACTATTTAGTTCATTTATGTTAAAAGCTGTTCATATAATTTTTTCTTTTTTCTGTTTTTCATCAAATCCATTAAATTCCCTTGCTGCTTTTAATAATATCAGGCATATGAATATTTATGAAGTCTCCCACTTTTACTGTTTGATTGTTAAACGATAGTTTTTGGATTTGTTTGTCATTTGGTTAGCAATGAAATCACATGTATGTTTGGTTTAACAAAACGATATTATACTTAATCGAATAATGTCCAAGAATCGTATAATAAAAGTTTCTTGAAATGTGTTTTCAGGGGTAAGGTTAAAAAGAAGGGCCCAAAAAGAATCCGTCAGCAACGGTTTGCATTCATGACCAAGAGTGAAATTGATCACCTCGAAGATGGTTACCGATGGAGAAAATATGGGCAGAAAGCTGTTAAAAATAGCCCTTTTCCTAGGTTGTATTTCACTCTTTGTAAAAACTCATAGTATGATTTTAAAAGGGTATATTTCACATAATGGTAATCAAGTTTGAAAATTGTTCTATCAAGTCATTAGTGAGAAATTTTACAATATGAAATATAATGGAAAGTAACCTTTATGAAATAATTTTCAAACTTTGTTACTATTAAGGTCCTGTTTGGTTCACTGTATTTCGTGTGATTTCGTGGGAATGGGATTTCCAATACAGGGAAATGTTGTGTTTTGTTAGAAAAAAAGAAGGGATTTTAAATGCTGGGAATTCTTTAAAATCCCTCAAATTCCCTTACTCAAGGGATTTTACAAATGCATCCACCTCTCATAGTATTTCAAAATGCTTTGTATGAAGGATTTTCCATTTTACCATTTTGCCAAATGCAAATCCATTTTACAATCCTGTCAAATGCAAATCCTGCGAAATGCAAATCATTTGACGGAATGTAAATCCCATGAAAAAAAATCTGCGAACCAAACGCCCCATAAGTGAATTTTCTCTTTTTTAAAAAGTGGCTACGTATTAATTACCATTTGGAGAGAAGCAAAGTTTTCTTGACTTTAAGTATAAAAATTACACCTTTTTTTGCTGTGTTTCTTAATGTAGTCCCTTCTGCTAAAAAATTCTTTTGAAGGAGCTATTACCGGTGCACAAATAACAAGTGTACAGTGAAGAAACGAGTAGAGCGATCATCAGCAGATCCCACCACTGTAATTACAACATATGAAGGTCAACATTGTCATCACACTGTTGGGTTCCCAAGAGGACTTATTAACCATGAAAGTACCTATTCAAGATTATTGGCCCCTTCTTCTAATTCAACGTCGCAGCAGTTTAGTTATTTGAGAGCCCAAATGCTTCCTCATCAAGTGGGTTATCACCAGCTTATTGGTTCTTCCCAGTCGCAGGCACAAGTGGTATCAAATGAAGCTGGGGATCAGCTATCTCATGAAAAGCCCCAAACATCCTTACAAGATTCTCCTGTAGATCAAGGGTTGCTTGGCGATATTGTGCCTTCAATAATGCGCAACTGACAATTAAAAGGTACGTGTATAGTAGCTTCAATTCTTTTCTACTAATCAAGTTGTTTTAATTACTAATTAGTTGGTAACTTAGAGATTTAATTGCACTGTTGCTCTCTGATAAATTGGTACGTAAACCTGTATTAAATACAAAATTGAACTGTTGAATTAAATAACTTATTAACTTCTTAATAAAAAACCTTCCTGAAAATAGCTTATAATTAATTTAACTTTGTAAATAATTAGTTAAGCATATTTGCCATAAATATGTCTAATAACGTATCTAAACACCCCTAATTAATCTCCATCCTTGAGGTTTTTCTCTCCTGAAGCCATAGTCAGGGTCCCTCTTGTAGACCACAAGACAAAATGAGGATCCATAATATATCGCTTAATTAAAACATCTCTGGGCTCAATCAAGATTCTTGCCTATGGTGAGCCCTAGCTAGGAGTCACCGGAAACGCAAAAATGAGACTGTACGACGTGTTTTCCTTTCACATAGACACTTGATTGAGTAGTCATGTTAAATGTGTAATTAAACCGTGACTAATTAATTATCCAAGACGTTAGACATTATCACATTACGTAATAACCTTAATTTGTCTTCCGGCATGCGGTTGGGGCCTTTGAGAATTAAGTTGATCATGTCAGTTTTGGTGATTGAACCTACAAGAATCTTCTTTATTAGGGCTAACTTACGAGCCTGGTTAGATCTCTAAGCTATATTTATATATCTTGATTATCGTTTAACAAACAGCTTAATTGGTATTTACTTTTTTTTATAAAGTTCTTCTTATAGTTATATATAAACTTAAGAATTTCTTAAAGAACTATGCTTTTAATTTTGGCTAATTCATTAATTTCATTCTGTAAGAATTTAGCTATCTGTAATATTTAAAACTTAATTTAACAGTTAAGCACTCAGAAAATCAGATCATATCCATCTATACAAATTACTAAAATTCATTATCTTGCATATCAATTATAGTGTTAATTTTGTAGCTTTTGAAAATTTGAGTAAAAAATGTCAAGAAATTGCAAACACATAATACTCTATGTTTTTATATGTATCAAATATATAATGTTTTTCAAAAAAACTTGCGATACACTCTAATTAAAAGGTCGCGCGAGTTGCGAATTTTTGTTTAAATACACATGGTCCAATTTTTTAGTTCGATCGTATTGATATTTAAGTTTTAATTTGAGTTATTTCATTAAGAGAAAAAAGTAATACTATATTTTACATTAAATCTTGTTATAATTTCCTAGCTATCATTAATTTAAGATAGTTAATTCAAGTTGAGTTCGTGTCAATTTCTTGTCAACCCAATTTCGACTTATTTATTTCGTGTCAGGTTCAGCTCGTTACATATAAAGTAATTAGATGTTCAAGTAACAAAATCATATAGTTAAAATAACAAATAGCAAAATGATATACTATTGCTAATACTAAAATGATGTGCTATTGTTTTATCTGTAAATATTTAATTGTTTAATTTAAGTTTTTTAACATTTACATATTTTGTACTTTTGTTTGACAAACTTTATTGCCCTAAGACATCACTCTTTTATTTGAGTTCACAATTTTCTTTTCAAAATTTAAATTTTAAGTATTAAAATTTTTGTTATAATGATACATTTTTACCCTAAACGGGTCATTTTCGGGTTATTGGGTTGACTATAACCTGACCTATTTATGTACATGCCAACTACTTTTAACCCGTTTCAGGTTTGTGTCACTTATTTCATGTCGGATTTCGTGTTGACTCAAATTTTGCCAACCTTAATTAATTAGTTGGAGAATATGCGATGTAAATATATTGATTTATTTTATGATATAATTGTTTCTGGACATAAAGCTCGTTACTTTACTTAAGAATATGAATGCTTATATTTTTTTTAACAGCTGAAGATATTATTTAAGAAAAGTCTGTCAAGAAGCAAGAGAAGTAAAAATAAACAAAAGAAAAAGCTAAAGAGAAGATTCATCTATTGTGTTACAACACCAATTAAGCCAAACTAGTTTTCTGCTAAGTTTCCTCCTTACATTTAGCCAAAAGAACAGCAAACTTAGTAATTGATTATAAAGAGAAACAAACTACCGACTTCGAATTAAAAACTTTGTTATTCCGGTAGTCCCAAAGTAACCAGCAAAAAAAGAACCCCACCGTATTAAACGTTTGTACAAGGCCAATACGTGTGTAGTGTTTAAGTTTTGAGTAATAAAATTTAGGGCTGTGCATATGTGCACATGAATTCACATTTACCCCCCTAAATTTCTTTAATAATTAATAGGTTATAATTAAGAATTTTACTTTAAGCATTTAACACCTAAAGTACTCGAAAGGTTGTCCTTCCTTCCTTCCTGGTAGTAGCCAGGATGCACGCACCTTTGAGAAGCCAACCAAAATGTATGGTCCTTAGTCTACAGTCTGTTTATGGCCCACTGGTCCTATGAAATTGATTGATAATGATTGTCAATACTACCATGCACCTATTTACTTTGTGAAAGAAACATAATTTTAAAATGATCGATCGAGATTTCATAAATATTAACGTCTTGGTTAACTTTAATATCATCGAAGAAGCTTAATGTTTAATGAAGTTAAGTATACTCATTGCAGAAGATAAATCATCTTCAGACTAAATAACTTGGAAATGTGACCCATAAAACAAAATGATATTAGAACAAAATAAGCAAAACAAAAGAAGCCTTTCACTTTTTTATTTCTTTTCATTCAAAACATGCTTTTTATTAATTTTTTTATTTTCTTTTTTCTGCTTTTGGTTCCCCGAATTTGAGCTTGTTCTATTTCTGGGAAAATGGAAAAAGCATCTCTTTTAATCACCTATGATATATAAAGTTTTGAGTTGGAACCTGTTTGATTACTAAATATATAATATAGTATATAGTAGACCCTTTTTAGGTCATGCTTTAGTTAAATATATATATATATTTAAAATATTGCACTTTTAATATTAATTGGGCATAAAACTTGTGTAGATACAATGTTGTTGCTTTGTTGACACTTTTACGTGGTCTGCTACTCTGCTCTTTATCATGCTTTGCTTTTAAGTAATTTCAATTACTTTACCTCCCAAAAGGGTGCACCTGTCAGGATCCCAGATTTAATATGACAAGGAGGATATCATTTTCTAAGATTTAGATGCATCTCTTTTCTAGAAAGCTAGATCGAAATATTAATATATATAGTGGAAAAGCGCGCACCAATACCATTACCCTATTAATTAATTTAATCCCCTTCAAATACATGCAGTACGTATACGTACATACACACGCATATATATATATATATATATATATATGGGATGATTCGTTTAAGAAACATTATTATTGTTAGAATCGCGAGAACCAATCTTAGCCGTTCAATTGGTTAGTGGAATTCATGGATGAAGAGCGTGAGGGGGATTGAGTGTGTGACAAGGTACATGTAAGGAATTCATGGGTGGGCAATCTAATGGAAAGAGTGGAATTGGACGGCTAAGATTCGTTCTCGCAATAAAAACGGTTTTCAAATAAACTTTTCACTATATGTATGCTTAATTTTTCAGGAGGGGAAAAAAGACTTTATATGTACGTATACATTTTATATCCAACCATATACACAACTTCATATGTACGCATACACACAGGTTCATATAATCATATATGAATACATAAGGGACTAATTAGCACGTATGTGAGGATAATTAAACGAATAAATATTATGAGAACTATCTATAAAAAGAATATGAAACATACCATTAAACGAATAAACTTCGTATATAATTAATATTGTGCATTTCGTTTTTGTAGAAATGCACAAACATGTAATACGAACTCTACAATTTCTGCATGTTCTCGGTCGTCATTTCTTTGTGTCTGTTTTATGTCGATTATGTGTGCACATATGCACAATACTGTAATTATGGGCACGTACCAGATGCATTCTAATGACTTCGTTTTCTACAACGTACGTTAGAACATTCGATCATTAATTTTTTGCTCCCAAATAGTTTAAGTCCAAACAAAAGAATTTAGTAGGAGCTTATAATGAAAGGCTGTTTATTTTTTATATGTAATAATTAACATTCTAAATTCTAGGTACGTACGTAGTTTATTCTTGTTTGTATGGGTGTTAGTGTTGTTACGTGTAGCTGTACGTACTGGGGCTAGATTCCTTGTAGAACGCCTATCTTTTTGTCATGTTATGCGCCTAACCAATTCCTGCTACTTTTCACTTGAGAACTTGCTTGGTGGGGGCAAACTAGTACACACACACATATATATATATATATATATATATATATATATATATATATATATTGCTGTGGTTAATTATCATAAAAACCGTGAACTTTTATCAAGTTTTTAAGTACTTCTGTTTTGTATGTTGTGTAACTTCTAAGGTATAATTTTTTTTATGGAAGATAAATATAAATTGATGTACTTATTTAAAATTATCATTTTTAATTGGTGGTTATATATACGTTTTACAGTTTACTTTGCTTGCTAATTATTTTAATTTTATTAACATGCATGCATGAAAGTTAATAAACCAAATCAAATTCATAACTAATTAGTATGATCAAGGTAGCTAGCTAGCTTATTTTCATGATAAGATGGTACACACATGCAATATATATATATATATATATGTATATATATATGTGTATATTTATATAACATCAATTAGTAACAAATTATACATGTTGCATATATAGTTTTGCATGTACGCATTATTTAATATTTGACATTTATATGGATTAGCTAGAAATTGACATAAACTCATGGCCGGCTGCAATATATTAATTAAATTATATATATAATAATGACTGAAAGTTATTTTTTGTTTTTTTTTATTACAGTTCTCGATCAGATATATATGGTAGATTCAGATTGCACTCCAAGTCAGCCGCCAATACTTACCCATTTCCGATCAGGTATTATAAGTGCGAGCTTTAATGGAGATGCATTGACTAAAATGATTTAGTCTACTGAATTGTTTATTCAATTCCCTTCTTTAATTAAATCAAGTGGCTAACACTTGATCATATATGTCCTATATATGCTACTTTTCACTTTTTCTTAGTTACATCACTAAAGCTAAACATCTCTTATGTAAATATGATTATATTGATCATTTTGTTCTTAATTAATATACTTTGTATATATGTAACAATTAATACTACAATATTTTTTTTGCCTTAAAATTCTAGTGTTTATACTTTCTGTTTTGAACTCGATTGATCTCTTACTTAAAGACCATTAGAGGATACAAAAGTGTTAATTTGATACAAATTATAAGATATTTCTTTCATGTGTATTTTTGTGTTACTGACTTGTATGCACACAAAAGGGAGGCATGGATGTTGGGTGTTATAGGAGTAACATGAGTAATCACATACCACATCTAATATAGAAACTCGTCAATTATAATGAATGGTAACAAGAACGATGAAAAGGTTACTTATTACATCTCATTGACGGATAATATATACACAAAGATGAATTATAGAAAAGAAAAAATTGTACAACCACGGATGCTAATCAATCTGCTACAATCAAGGATTGCTAATCAGTAATTTACAAGAATAAAGGCAAAGAATATGGAGTCTAAAATAAAAGATTGTAACAATATCTCAATACACTCCTGCAAGCTCACAATCGAGGATGAACGAGAAGCTTGGACCTTAAGTTCTTGCAACGAGATGTGCCAACATCCTTGGTAAAAATATCGGAAATTTGATGAACAGACTTGACATGGCGAGCCACAAGCTCGCCAGATTGAACTAGTTCACGCACAAAATGATAATCGATTTTAATGTGCTTGAACACCAATTGAAAACGGGATTTGTTGTGAGAAACGTTGCACCCAGGTTATCACATGGAAGGATTGGTGGCCCATCGAAGGAAGTTGTCATCTCCTTTAAAAGTTGTTGAATCCAAATATGTTCTGTAGAAGCAAAAGCAATGGCTCTTTATTCCGCTTCGGTGCTTGATCGGGCTACAATCTTTTGTTTTCCGAAGAAACCATGTTGAGAGAGAATCATCGGGGTCTAATGCCTAACTAGCATTAAAACAGACGAGTATTGAGTCTCTTGACGAACTAAATATCAAACTGTTGTCAGTAGTGCCCTTAAGATAACGTAAGATGCGTTTAACTACAACCCCAATGTCTTTTAGATGGATTATGCATGAATTGACAGACCCGATTTATAGAATAAGCAATGTCGGGATGCGTAATAATCACATACGCAATGCACCAACAATACAGCGATATAAGTGTGGATCATGAAATGGGTCGCCACCCATAGTCAACTTAGAGCCAGGCTTTACCAGGGAAGAGATGGATTTAGCGCCCATCATTTTGCTTATTTCAAACAGATCCATTATATACTTTCTTTGTGATAGCAAAAGTGAGGATGAAGAGCGATGAATTTCAATGTCTAAAAAATAATTGAGCTCACTTAAATCCTTCACAGAGAACACAAAATTAAGATATTGAACAAGTTCATCAATAAGACAATAATTAGAGCTCGTAACGATAAGATCATCAACATATTCAAGTACATACATGACATCAGTGACATGCCGTTTTATAAAGAGAAACGTATAGTATATGAAAGACATGGTTTGAACCCATGATGGATCAAGGACTGCTGTAATGTTTGAAACCAAACTCTTGGAGCTTGTTTAAGGCCGTAAAGAGCCTTTTTAAAGCTTACAAACATATGTGGAATGATCTGAAGAAACAAATCCCTGTGGTTGCTCAATGACAACCGTTTCAGAAAAATCTCCATTCAAAAAGCCGTTATTGACATCCACTTGACAAAGAGGCCAATTCTGAGTGACAACAAGACTTAGCACAAGTTTGATTGTGGTAGGCTTAATATCTGGACTGAAAGTTCCAAGATAATTAACCCCCTTCCTCCTGTTTAAATCCTTTTGTCACCAATTGTGCTTTGTAACGTTCAATTGTTCCATCAAGATAAGATCCACTTACAACCCACAACATTAGCAAGAGGCCTGGGAAAGAGCTCTCAAGTCCTATTAGACATTAAGGCATCATAATATCATATTCTAACTACATAGCATATTTTCATTTTGGTTCTTTGAGGCTTGTAACAGATGTTCAGGTTCAATGTCAGAGGATGCATGTGATAGAGGATGTTTAGTAGTAGGAAAGGATTTGGACTTGAGAGAAAATGTAGAAGCTCGTGTTACAATGACATGCTCCTAGTTATTTGAGCGATAGAAATACGACGATGCATTTGGATGAGTTGGTGATAGGTACGTATGGTGGTAGATTAGATTCCACCATGGGAGAGGGTAGGGTTGATAGGCCAGAATTAGACTCTGTTGACGAGAGAGATGAGGTTAGTGGTGCGGGGCCGACGAAGGAGTCGGATGATAAATTGTTCGATTGAGAATGAGACTCAACAGATTTGGTTGAAGAATCAGAGGAGGTTGGTAGCTACAATGACGAGTTTAGAGATGAGTTAATGTGGACCCCAATCATTGATGCTTTATGAAGAGTGTGAAAAGGAATTGATGAATTGAGTAGTTGTTCTGAACTTGATTTAGAACTGTGCTCGGGAAATGGGAAAGAGGATTCATCAAATACTACATGCCGAGCAACATAAGTATGAGATGAAGAAACATGAAAACATAGATAACCTTTATGTTTAGCACTATACCCCTAAAACACACACGGGACAGATCGAAATTCCAATTTATTTTTGTTATAAGGTCTGATATAGGGATAACAAAGATTGCTTGTAATTAGGCTCACGATGTTACAGACACTCATAAGGCGACTTGTGTTTGAGTATGGAAATATGGTCCTGTTATTTGTGTAAGTAGTAGTACAAAAGGCTTGTTCCAAGATTTAATAAGTAGTTTGGAATGAGCTAAAAGAGCAAGACCTTTTTCTATGATAACTCGATTGCGTCTTTCAAAAGCACCATTTTGTTCGGGTGTATCGGACATGAGACTCGATGATCAATACCATGCGTTGTAGAAAAGAGGAGACATTGCGGTATTCACCACCCCAATCAGATTGAAAAGCTTTAATTTTGGTGGAGAATTTCGTTTCAGCCGTTTTTTCAATAAAGTGAATGCAGAAATTTCTTGAGATTTATTGGTTTAGGAAATACACCCATATGAACTTTGTACAATCATCAATGAAAAGAATAAAATAGCGATTACCATTTAAAGAGGGTGTAAGAGCAGGGCCCCAAACATCTGAGTAAACTAAATCAATAGGATTTTTGGAACTAACATGAGAAGAAGGTAAATGAAAGCTATGACTTTTACCTAACTTGTAAGCATTGCAAGTAGATAACAATTTATTATTTGAAGTAGGTAAATTATAAACAAAAAGTAATAACACAACATAGATTCATGTGGATGAGCAAGACGATGATGCAAACATGTAGCAAAAGCTCGTTCACCCACAAAGGTATGAGGAGAACTCGAAAGACATGGACCGATAGGTATTCAATATAAACCATTTTCAACGATCCCCTTGAGTATTGCCTGCCCCTTGAGATTGCAACGGTATCTAAATATTAATTAAAATATAAATAATTTTTAAAAAAAGTATAAGGGAAAATTATCATGTCACATCCCCATGATCACCATCACATTGCTAGACCACCATTATGTGATGATTTGGAAACCGCGGCATGGTGATGTTAATATGTTATCATGTACACTCACTCCATATTCTCTAAATTTGTTACCATATGCTATAAGTTATTAAATTTTATTTTATCTTATATGATATGAAAAAACGAAGTTTTTTTTATAACAAGTTATTTATTAAAACTCTAGCAAAACCAAGATACAATAAAAAGTCCAACAAGAAACTCTTAGGTAGAGCTCGGACAGCCTATGAAATCAGCTCCCAAGTATAACATGAATCAAAAGGTCTAGCTATCCAAACATCTCGATCAAACAAAGCTAGAAAGATGATCTAACTTAATTTGTCCATAACAATAAAAGTCGTCGGACAGGAATTAGTCACCAAGAAGAGCTTTAGGCTTGTCTTAATCATTTATGAAGGCCATATAAACCAAACAGACATCGTGTAAACGTTTTCCAACATTTTTATGCTTCAAACGTCTAACAGAACCGAGAGAACATCTTAATTAGAACAAAATTACGAAGTTGTGTAAGTACACATGCCCATATCCTCATAGGCTCAAACAAAGATCTTATGTTTAATCATATTGAGCATAATCTTCTTGTTTTGTTGAAGTGTTATGCAAACGTATATGAACTACTTTCCTTTTAAAGCAACACTTTTAATTTAATACTGTTTAATTAATTTGAAATAATCAAAGGCTAACCAATATTCACGGAAAATTATCAAGAGCTATAAATATCTTTAAAAGGAATTCCATTAATTAATAGATAGGTGTTTTGTATACAAAACTTAATTTATAATATTTTGTAAATTTTGTCTTTTTAAACCGAAATATTTTATAAATATTTTCACTTACTTTATTTATTTATTTAATTAGAACAATTGTTAAAATTAAGAAGTAAAATATAGTTTTTAAATACTTTTATTAGTCTTTAGGTTAAAGTATAATATAATATTATAGTAATAAAAAAGTAAACGTGTTTGTGTTAAAATAATTTCACTTAACCTAATCAATGAATGAAAAAAAAAAAAAGTGGAATGATTTGGAGTATGATGTGGCTTAATGTGTGCAAGTGTCAATATCGGGCGGATCTCAATGTTGCTTCAAGAATGTGTCAGCAGCCGACAAGTATATATTCTTCTTCCCCTTTCCGCCATTTTACCTTTTTACCCCTTCACTATCATGCATTTCCTTTCATTTCATTTCATTGCATTGCCTGCCGACAACTCAATTTTCATCTCTCCACTTTCACCTTCTTCGTTTCTTTCAACATTGTGTTTAAACACTTTTTTTTATTTTCATTTTCCAGTTTCCGGCTTATTATATTTAGTTTATTACATTTTTTTTATTTATAATCATTATTAATTTTTTTTAATTTAAAGGTGAATAATAGTTTAACTATCAAAGTTTTTTTTAAACGATTTTACCATAAAGTTTTGAATTTGTTATGATATAAATCTCAACGTTTTTTTTCAAACGGTTTAAACCTTGAAGTTTTGTTAAAAAAAAGATTAATCACTTAAGTTTTGTATGATTTTTGATTTTACCCTCTCTACTTAATTATGCATTTTAGTTTTATTAAAAACTTCACAAAACTTAGAGAGTTAAACTATTTTTTAACAAAAATTCAAGGGTTAAATCATTTGAAAAAAAACTTTAATGTCTAAACCAAAAAAAATATGTAACTTTAAGAATTAAATCATAATCAATTCATACTTAAACCATTTGAAAGAAAAAAATTAAATAATTAAACTGAAACCAAACTAAAATTTTGATGATTAAACAATTATTATATAAACATTGTTTATGATTATGAATAGCTTAAATTTGTCAGTTTTATATCAGTCACTATAACGTTAATATAGTTATTTTTTCACGATAAGACGACAATTTCATTTATATAAAGCTAGTAATGAGCTAGAAAAAAGTTACAAATAATTAAGCAGCCAAAGATTCTATTTCTACTACAGTTCTTCTTGTCATCGCTTTTGGCTGCTAATTTGTTGTTGCCAGTTTACCACAGAGTTCTTTTTGTTCTTACATATTTTATTTCTTTCATTGTATTTTTCACTCTAGTTTAAGTGTTCAGCCTTACGCTGTCATAGTGGAAAAGTATTAGATAACACGATATTACAGTTTCGTGAATAATGACCACGCTTGATTGTATAGATCATAGATGGATTAGTGTTTATTTGGATTTCTTTTGTGTTCTATGTACTTTATAAATAAAAATAAATGTACTATAAGGTTTTAAGTTACCCTACACAAAGTTTCAAAGTTGTATGCAAGAGGAAATCGAAGAACGAGATATGTTCTAGCAACTTTTATTGGAGAAAAAAACTGAGATTTTATAATCCTTCAATATTTCTTCAATTTACATAAGAGATCTTTCTACAAAGAACATAGATAAGAAATTTAATATTAAAATTGATAAATTAAAACTATTTCCTATAAAAATGCATTTGATTCCTTACATGTTGAAGTGATCAACAAGTGAGTCTGTCACTTGAATTGTTAGCTCCTGATCATTTTAATATTTATTTTGAAGAAATAAAAACATAGATTTGAACTATGAATCACTTCTCTTTTGAAAAAAAAAAATCATCTATTTAGCCCAAAGTGATTGTTCATCCCAAACAGTATTTATATAAGGCCCATTTTGATCCTTTAAGAACCAACCTTTTGGTAAGCTGTTCAAACTTGATAAACCATAAGCTATAATCCAACTCAGGCCCAATCTGTAATAATTTATTTAATTTTATAAAACTTATGTATCAAATATTTGTGTATAATATTAAAATAGTAACATGTGTTATATATAGTCTTGTAGAGTTATGTTCAATATAAAGTCTATGTAAAAAACATAGTCCTAAAATTTTTAATATTCAATCACGAATGATTCAATATGCAATCACATGTGATTTGTAAAAGCATTAAATGTAAATTATGAAAATGCCACTCCGTTCAAATTTTTAGAATGCAATCTGGATCATTGATGTCATTAATACAAAGATTATGACTATGAATTAAGTATGGACTATATTGAACATTCTTCTAGTCTTGTATGTTGAGATTGTAGAATTGTATAGTGCTGTGTATCATATAAAGATATTATATGTCTCTTTTTATTTTTATTTTTATTTTTTAAGCTATGTATGCACTTTTGAATTAAAAAATATGAAAAAACCAAATGAAGCCCTAATAACCCATATTGACAAGAGCATAACCATTGCATTAAAGCAACTTATGAACTCAAGTTTTCTGTGGTGCATACAAGTGGCTTATATATGTTATATAGCATACGGTCTTACGGGTTTAGTCCTACCTGTGAGGATGAGAGAAAGAGAGTTTCGTAAGGAACCATTGGGGAATAGGAACGCGCGAGGTCGGTCATTTCTGTTCTTCAACTTCCCGGAATCTTGGGAAGTATCACATTTGTCGAAAGCTCTAAAGAGATATGGGGATCTAGTGGATATCTCTATGGCAAGAAAAAGACTGAGAAGCGGTCTGAAGTTTGGGTTTGCAAGATTTAAGAATGGGTTCAAAATGTGGGATGGTTGGAACAAGATAGAATGAAGGACAAAAGAGGTGATGAAACTAGGAGAGGAGGTCGGGTTTTATCAACTCATTAATTCACCACAGTCATATAGTCAAGCTGTTAAAAACGAAAGCGGTCAAGATCTTGAGAGAGGAGAGCAGATTGGACCCAGCAGAAAAAGATATTGTTTTAGATTGGAAACCAATTAAGGAAAATCTAGATTTCCTCCAAAACTGTATGATCAACAGATTAGAGAAGATAGAAACCTCAGGCCAGCAACTCAGCAAGAGCAGCCTGCACAGTGGAGAATCTTGAGTCAAGTAAAATATATTAATTTATGGGTAACAACGTTTTCATACGATTCAATATGAAATGAGTTGTTACACTGTTATAGAAGCATAAGATACAAATACACAAACTTAACAATTAAGTTTTAACATAAAGATGAACTGCAAATTTCATTTAAATGTGCGTGGTACTAACCCAGTGTGTATCCTAACCATTTTTATGTGAACAATATGTACCAGATTTTAGTAACTAACTGACACTTAGATTTTGAGTTTAGGCCTGACTTTGATCAAGTTTTTCATAAAAAAAATTCATGAGAATTTGCCATCAGTAGACAGAGTTAATAATCTTCTCTAGTGTGAAGCTTGTCCATAAGATATATCACATAGGATAAAAGGGTTTTGAGTTGGTAAAAGATGGACCGTTGGAGGTTAGGAAGACTCGACTCGAGTAACCCAAGAAGAATATAGTGAAGAAAATCTTGTTGGGCCGAAACAAAAGGCCCAAGATTCTTTTATGAATAAGAAGGAAGCCCAAGAAAAGGAAAAGTGTGGAAGGGTCTGTCTGTCTGTCTGTCAATAAAGTTTGAGAAACAGTAAAGTGGAAAATTGAAGAGAGAGTTTGTGAAAATGAAGGACGTGACTTCAACCAAGTTCGAAACAACGAGGGAAAAAAGGAACTGGTTATTTAATGAAAATGGAGCTAAAGCTTTAAATGATTTTATTAATAATAATAATGGGTGTTGGTGGGATGTGCCATTATGTGGAAAAAGATTTACGAGGATAAGTTATGGCAGGTTTTACCTCACTATGAGGGTAACGAACTAGGACCTGTCCTAGTGGTATGGATGGTTTTATCTCACTGTGAGGTCTCGAGTTTGAGCCTTATTGTGGGAGTTCCCGGAAATAATGGAGGAGGGTTTGCTCCCTCATGACGAGTGGTTTGAGGCTCACAAACTTCCCTATATGCAAAATAAAATACGGTCTTACGGGTCATTAGTCAATACAAAATAAAATTTTTGGTATTATTAGATATGCTACTGGCCAATATTTTATTGCTAACAGATAGTTAGTTTGATACTGTTAAATATGAAACATTGTAAATGAGTTATAAGGTTTTAAAAATAACAAAAAAATGCGTTAATTTTGATTTAGATTTATGTTTAAAATATTAACTTTTTTGCTAGAGCATTATTTTTTATGATTTATACAATATTTTATTATTTTATTAACTTTATATTTTAGTTATTATGTTGTGTCACTGGTAAATGAAAATTCTAGATCATGTCCTTACATTCTGGATTCGTCATTAAACTAAAAAGTTCAACTAATTATGATCTAACTTGATGGTATAAACGGCTTTCTTTTCGTTTGGGTTATCAATTCAAGTTTTTTAAGTAATTTATATAAATTTCATAAATACGACACTAAACATCTTTCAGCAACAACTAACGTCGTTGCAAAAAGTCAAAGAGTGATCGACAAAAACTTTCTACAACGACATGTCGTCGCTTAATGATCGTCGCCAAAACCCGTCTGTAAAAGTTTTTGATGACGACATGTTGTGGCCAAAAGGTCCTCACCTTTCACATCATCGCAAAAGTGTCTTTAAAAAAAATTAAACTAATATAAATACTCTTTGTGCCGATCCTCACTAAAAGTGTTTTTTAATAGATAGCTTTTTTAAATTAGATTCAACTACTTTTATCGTTGCTAAAAGTGTTATTTAATTTTTTGTAGTTTTATATTTGTTAATTATATTTACGTGCTAATTGTAAAACACTCGAAACCTAAAATTGTTTAGATACCAGTTTTTTAAGATCAAGCTGCTTGGAACAACACAATATAACACAAAATGATAATATATTATGTACAAACTTGATTAATTTAATTAAATAATAATATATAGCTAATAACATCATCATCTAAATCTTTTTCATCCATATCATCATCGTCTTTAGTTACGTTCATAAGAGAATAAACCAGTTGAAAGTCGGAAATATCAAAATTCGATCATTTTAGTGTGTCAAATAATATTCCAAATTTTGCATTATATGCAATGTCGTGATTCTGCATCATTTCATCTACTCTTTTTTGAGTGTATATCATCATTTCTTTGGGTGGTTGGTAGCTTGAATCCACGATTATACCCACGACGTTCACCCAAAACTTGTGAAAATATTTGTTCGTTGGTCATGGGATTTGAACTCGCGGTTTGACTTTGTCGAAGTTGCTTCATTTGTTGTTCTGTAATTATAAAAGTTAAAATTATTATCATTAATAACGTGTTATATATAATATAAAAAATTCGACAACATAACAACTATAAAAAGGATAATTCAAAATTTTACATGTGTTTAAAATTCACATTTAATATTAATTCAATTTTCCAACTAACATAACAATTAACAAAATCTATAAATGACTACAAACTCAGTAGTATAGTTTAACACATTAAGATTGTAAAATTTAATCATAATCACAAATATCGCTCACCAAGATTGATATATATATATATATATATATGTGTGTGTGTGTGTGTGTTCACTTTGAGCAATGGATAAGTTAGGGCCGGCAATTTTTGACACGACACGAACCCGACCCGGGAAAAAGTGACACGAACACGACATAAACCTGAAAAATTAAGCGGGTTGACACGATAAAAAGTGACACGAACACGACACGAACATGACAACCCGATAATGACCCAAATGACATGATTAAGATAAAATTGTAAAAGTTTTTGAAAGGAAATTGGGGCGACATAGACATTGAAACTTAAAACCTTACTAGTTTCTTGACTTCTTTCCCTCTCATTCTCATTTCTTAAATTGAACAATTTCGTTGTTGCTAGTACTATATCTCTCTTGTTACTCATGTCTCGGTCTTAAGTTTTGTCGTCGTCGTTGCTTTCTTGTCGTTGCAGTCTCCCTTACTATCTCACGTAGATTGCTCGACCACATGAACAATTTCATAGTAATTTGTTAGGGTTGTCAAAACTATAAATATAATTTACATTTCTTATTCGTAATTCATTATATTTTTTTATTAACTACATGTTTAATGACCGGAAAAAATCTCGTCCAACATCTGTGGCTGAAAAACGGGTCGACACGAACCCGACATGAAAATAAATGAGTCAAAATCAGGTTAACACGAATAACACGAACACGATAACCTGAAACCGACACGAACTGCCACCCCTAGAATAAGTAAACTAAAAATAAATACTTACATGTTCATTTTACCCTTTGTCTTACTGTAAACACGTGAAAAAGACATATAAAACAAATTAAAAGTAATTATAAAAGCCATCAAACAAATTAATCATAGCACGATTAAAAAGTTATTTAAAATAGGGTTTAGTTCACTAAAATGTATCCAAGTTGTCATGTTTTGCTATTGTGTATCGAACTTTAAAATTTTCTATTGTGTGTATCAAACTTTTTAATTTGTTGCTATTGTATGTATTTTGGATACATAAAAAGGTAAAAAAATTTACAAGTTTAGTACATACAATAGAAAGTTTAATACACACAATATCCATAAATTAAAAGTTTGATACACACAATAGAATATTTTAAAAGTCCAATATCTATAATAACAAAACATGAAAACTTAGATACATTTTAATGAACTAAACCTTTTAAAATAATAGCAATTATAAAGCGAATTATTGCCTCATGACGAAGCGCAACATAAGACCAGGACCCATGCAAACTTGGGTATTTTTGTTTCTGCCTATTTGATTAGTTTGTCGTCAACCGTTTTAAATTTGCATCATTCAAAATATAGTGAACGTGTTTGTTTCACTCCGCACTTCTCATGCTAGGAGGGAATTGATGTATTTCTTCAAGGTACTCGAACTCTCTGTTAGTGAACCACTCGTTCTTGAATTTTTTTCTGATCAGAATATCTTTCACTGCAGAGATGGAGCAACCTTTGTATAATCATATTAGCATGTGCTTCTCTGAAGTGGGGTCGTATGTCAAAATAAGTATGCAATTTTAAAGAAATAGTTAGTTACATGTGCGTACATACATACATACCTACATACATATATATATATATATATATATATATATATTTGTGTGTAACTCCTATTGTAGGTCAAATGGCGGCTTTAGCTTCAAGTACGTCTTTCCATGATTTGTAATACTCGGGGAACTCGTTTCCCACGGTCCTCCCAATAAGATTTGAGAATTTGCTAACATGTTTGCCAATAGTTCGTGTTGTTCTTGATTAGATATATTACTTTCAATGAGTAATGGTTTTTCACCATTATTTTTCCCATACTTTCCTTAGATTTGCACATATGCTCTTCCCTCGAATTTTTTAACCCACGATGGAGTGAATAAATTAGAGATACGAGTAATCAAACTCAAGCAAATAAAATAGCCTAAAATTTCTTACGTTAGCAATTTGAAAGCGGCTTCAATGGATATTAAAGAAAAGAGTATAACCATAACCATAAGCTAAACGCACAGCTAAACATACTTAAGTATAACATAATATTAACTGCTCAATAATATTCTAAGTGTCACATGCTTTTCATTTACTAAAAAACGTTATTTACTCCTATAATTAATAAATGTCTATATTTGCTTATCTTCCTAACAAGTACAACTAAACGTACTCAAGTAATATAAGGGGAAAAGCAAACCTAATTATATTGTTTTGTTTTGTCTGAGACTCGTCGGAGATATACAGTTATACACTAAAAAGGAAATGGCGATGTTTTATATAAATAATCTAACAAACACTAATATTATGTAAAACACTAACCTTTAGATGTTAATATTGATTGGAATTCAAGATTTCACCGAAAAAGATGAAGATTTCGTCAGAAAAATGATGGTGTTTGACAGGTCATTGACTATCAAGAAAATAAATACCTTAAATATACTTATTAGCTAGGGCAAGTAAAGGTCAAACCATGAGGAACTATGGTTAGCAAACTGGTTCTTAACTGATTTAAAATAAAAATCAAAACTTTATTACTAAAACCGATTAGATTTTAAAGAAAATATAAACTATTTTAAAAGAATGTAACTTTTTAACTAACTAATTTTATATTAAAAGATGAAACTAATTTTAAAGCACCTAACTTAAGACTAAGGTTGCGACTAAACTAATTTAATCTAAAAGATGAGACCCGGAAACGAAGGTAACTAACTTTAGACGAGAAAAAAAATTAACGAACACAACCACTACCAGTTTTAGTTTCAATCTTTTCTTTAAACTTATCAAATATGATTATTTTACGTCATTTAGGGTTGTTAGGCTTAATAGACAAAACCACTAATATTATTCTAAAATACTAAACTTGGGCACAAATTGTGTGAGTCAGCACCCACCGTCTATAGCATCACGATGGACTTTTAAGCACGGTCAGTCCAACCACTACAAAGTTCTCTTACACTTAACCTTAAAGAATAAACAAGAATGTATATCGGAAAGACAAATATTAATAATCATTAAACTTAAATCAACGTTAATACATCAAACTCTCCTAAATAGTTTAAATAATACTATTACGTTATATGCATGAAGAAAAAGAACTAAAACCTACCCCTAACGATAAGAAATCAAGAGAAAAACATAAAAAACCTCATAAAAGAATTCTCTTTTTGGCTATGTTAACGTCTACTGTGCGCCTGTTTCTTTTTAGTTCATGGCCTCCACCTCAAAATTGTTTCTGCCGTGCGTACCTCTCTCTTTGTTGTTCCCTTTTCTCCTTAAATGCCATTTTTTTCTCTTCTAATTTGATGCTTATCCCATTTAAGATTCTATCTTTTTTACTTTGCCATGCTTATCTCTTCTAAGTGGCTACTGCCCACGTTTCTTTGTTTCTTTTTTTTATTAAATGAAATAACTATATAATATCTATTAATTAAATATATATATATATATAAATATATATAAAATATCTACTATCTCATTTATTTTTTTAATCTTTCTTTTGTCTACTTCAGTTGTTGATTATTAAAAATATCTTTTTGATTGTTCTCCTGCTTCAATCAACTTGACCGGTTCATTATATAATTGTATCAAATTAGCTCATTTTCTTCTCCGACCTATAAAACAATAAAACTTATCAAAGTAGTATATATTATAAAATATCGGTATATTTATCAAGCAAATAAAGCATAATAAAATGTAATATAAAATGTACCAGTTAGTGTTGAAAAGCAAAAGGAAGATAACGACCACACAAGCCTTAGTCGCAAGCTTTAGCTTCAAAATCATGGTAAAAATAGCGAAACTGTGAAAGAAGGTGAAAGGGGCGTGGAGGATGTGAAAATGGAAATGCGGCGAAAGAGATGAATTGATAAAGCATCTTTAAGGTTTTAACCGGACAAGGGTTTCGGCGACGACGTTGCTAAAAGTGTGCAAACAACGTCGTTTCACCTACACATTCTCCATTATTAAAAAAAATAAAAAATGACTTTTAGCAAGGACAAAGTCATCGCCAAAGGTCAACAAAACGACGTCGTTTCTCTACTCCGTGATAATTATTATTAAAAAATAAGTAAATAACTTTTAGCAAGGACATAATGTTGCCGCTGAAAGTCGGGAAAAATGATTTGGCAGGTTTTCTACTGCGTAAAACACATTTTACAATGGGAAGAAATTAAAAAATTTCGAAATTAGATTTAGCAAGGACGTCATCGCGATACTTAAACCTGTCATTTCTTACCTTCCCGGCTTCCCCAAGTCAAAAATGTATATCTTTTGTCGTTTAGGAGCTTTTAACAAGGACATAATGTCATCGTTGAAACTTTTGGTGGCCAAAAGTTATTATTCTTGTAGTACGATTGATAGTTTCTTCTATAAAACTATACAGCTTCTACTGGTACGATCAACTTACTATCACTTTGTACAGATTAAAACATTAAACACATATTTTAGCAAGAATACAAAAAAAATTGACATATCCATATCTATTTCTAGCTAGGCAGTAGTGACTATATATTAGGGGTGAGCAAACGGACAGAACTGGCTCGGACCGGGTTTGGAACCGAAACTGGTTTAGGTAAAAACTGAGAACCGAAAACCGGACCAGTTAAACTGGTCCCGGTGCCAGTTCTTCGGTTAAATACCCGGTTAGAACCGGTACATGTTCTTATGCAGTTTGTACAACTAGTTAATACCTTGAGACAAATAAATTTAAAGAAAATAGTCCTCATAGTACTTCTTCGAATATTATAAATGACTGGAAAAAAAACAAAAACCTTGCAATATTATAACCGAAAATTAAACACTATATCACATTCAGTAATCACTCTCATTAACTTGGCCGGGTAACAATATATTTAATTTAGGAACAATTATATTTCCTCCTATTAAATCTTTTTACTTCATATTCCTAAACAGCCCAACCCTTGAAACATACTATAGCCCCAGTTGGCATCGAGGTGCCAAACCTTCCCATCAAGAGCTCTTGATGATAACAAGTAAAATTCATTTTTTTTTCTTTATTTTCTCTCTTAATTTTGATATTTATCATTGTCTTATGAGTAGTTGATGCATAGAAATAAAAGGTAAAACCGTAAGAGGATATATCTCTCTTAATTTAATTCTATTGTCACCATGTTTAATTCATGAGAGAAATAGGTTATTAGGATATAACGCACAAACTAAAGAATACACACATACCCATGTATTAATCATAATATATATTTTACACATTATATATTCCCGCGCTACATCGATCAGTACTACTCGTGAACTGCAAATACAATACCAAATATGACTCAATACATAACTAAATTTTAAGCATCATCTCTAAATCTTTGAAGTATCATATATGCATGGAATGGATCCCTAGAAGAAGCTTGGATACATGAACGATATATAGTCAGTCATCTTTAATAATTTATACAAAATATGTTAGCTGATTTAATTTTAGTTTCATCAGACCATTCATATATGATCGATCAGGATTAATTTGAGACAAACCGAAGTTAGATTTAGTTCTATCTTGAGTTTGGAGATGCAGAGTGCAAGGTCGGATAATTATGTCTTTTGCATCTTTGATCTTAATTGCTTGAAATCCAGATTTTGTTATTCTTGGATTAGCCCAAATTTGATTCGTGATGCGTCAGGTAATAGGGTTGAAATCACATATTTTGAAACGTATTTATATGCACGATCCTTGAATTACCAAAATTTAAAAAGTTATAGAATTTGATTGAAACCAACATGAGACATCATCTTAAACATAGGTAAACATATCTTTTAGATGATCAATTAAAATTATAACACATTCTCATAATAATTCACATTCAAGATTAGAATAGCTTTTTATAGACATTGCTGTTCTTCGGTTTCTGTTTCTGTTTCTTACATGCAAGTTGCAGCTTTAATTCCACATAAAAATTACAACATACAACACAACATTCTTTATTTCAACTCCATCGATAAACGGTTTAAAGTTAATAATATTAATCTTGGGAATCCAGCCTTTAGTTCAGATCAAACTCGTTTTCTGCAAGTCCAGCTTGGCGATCAAAGATGGTAGATGATTGGTAATCATAAAAATCGAGTATTTACCCATGACACATCTTATACAAAACAAACCAAGAACAGCAATACTCAATACTACTCAACCCTGTCTGAATAGGGATAGAAATGTAAGATATAGACAATTATATCTCTATTCGTTAGTACCAATATAGTAAATGATTGGTAATCATAAAAATCTAGCTAGTTTTCACATGACACATGTTATACCAAAGAAACCATCTAACAACAATACTACTCAATTTTGTCTGAGCATGTATGGAAATATAAAATATAGAGTTATATTTCTATCCATAAGTATAGAGACTGTTTCCCAACTTATACGGTCAAACTGATAATGTTATAATAGTTATAGTATGTAGATTCGAAAGAAAAAAATAAACTTTTACAAAATTAGCACCAATGAACAATAATAAGTGGATTTAGCAAAAAGATCAACAGATAAGAAGTTGGAGTACAAAAGCATAATACAAAAGATATGGTGGGTGAGTAAAAAGGATCAAAAGTGCATTCAAGTTTTTGTGTAAAAATTCTTTAAAAGTAATCATGTTGTTTGTGTATTTCTATGTTATTTCCAATTCTTAACCCCTAACTCACTCACAAACTTCTATTGTAATGCAAGGAAAGCAGAAAGCTCAAAAGTCATGGTCCGAGGACCCCCTTAGTGGTCCCTTCTTGCATTACAATTTGTACTCCATGCTGAATAATTAGTACATTTTGCAAACCACCAATTGAAAAGAATGCCTTCATGGTTAGGGTATGAAAAGTATACCCTTCTAACAAATCTTGTGTATGATGATATTTTACCCACATAGTTTGCTCTCTAACAAGCTCGTTATCCCCTATAATGCACATAGTTTGCTGCTTCTTGGGTTTCATTACCTGCTCGTGATAGTGAGACTCATTATGGGGGGTAATGAGCATAACGAATCAAGGTATGCAAAATAAATAATTATATGTGAGTCCATTGATGACGGTTATTACTCCGACGTGTTAGTGATAAATTATTTATGTTAACATGATTGTTGGCAATGACAGTTTTTAATACGCGTATTCATACATTATCTCAAACAAGTACAAACCCTTAAAAAGATGCATCACTGGTAAAAACCACTTACTAATTAAACAGAACAAGATTTCACATTATTACCGACCAATTTTCTAGTTATGGAATTATAAAGCAATTGTGTAGGCCCCATTTGGTTGTAATGTTCCAAAACAACTTCAAGAAAGTCCTTCCTTTGGCTGCCTACCACACACACTAAAACACACAAAACCACCATTTAAAGACACACAGTATGTACATTAAAACATGAAATCATGTTGTATTTTCAAAAAGCAAATCCCCATTATTCATAGCACCTTCCACTAAAAGAGATGCCACCAAATTCCAATATAAACAAGTAAACTATAGCAATAGTGAACAGCAGAACATCTCAAGTTCTTGAATTTAATTTGCATTTTCTTGAAATTTACAAAGAAATTCAAGATTTTGGTGGTTGGGAAAAAGTATATCATAGCAACAGTTAAGAAGAAGCATGACAATATCTTCAAACAACAAAATCAGAACACTTTCTTGAAAATTAGGCATAAATTCAAGAATTGGAAGAAAGAAACATCAGAATTTCTTGAATTCAACTTACAGTTTCTAGAAATATTAGGGACAATTTCAAGATGTTGATGATTGGGAAAACACAAAGCATAGCCACAGTGAAGAAGAAGAGGCATGAGATCTTGAAACAGCAAACCAGAACTGGGAAGTTATCTATGGACATTCTTGAAATAAGGCATAAATTCAAGAATTGGATGAATTGAACAAAAGCAGCAGCATCACAAGTTCTTGAAAACAGCTTAAGCAAAACCGAGAATTCAACTTACATATTTTTTAATGAATCTGGAGAACATGTTCGGAAGTTATATAATTCTCACCTCTCTAATATCCTTTGCTAGAAGATTTGCATGACTTCTGGCCCTAATCCTCTTCTGGAGCAGGGAGATTAAGATCGATTTTGTAGTCCATTGATGCCATGTGATCATTCCTATCTCCGTAACCATTGATGAAATGAGACCTTTTGTGACCCCCTAAAGCTTGACCTGATTTAAACATCCTAAAACAAATCGGACATTCATGAGCTTTGTTCTTATTAGGTCTCATTTTCTTCTCAAAGTTAGACTTTTGATTGCGTGCAAATTCACCATCTGAACTATTTCCAACGGCACCTAAAGCAATGCTTTTTTTGTGACATGGTCTATGTCCACCAAGCCCTTGAAAAGAACTAAAGGTCTTGTTGCAATTCAAACATTCATATGTGTTTCTCTTCTTATATAATTGATCACCTTCTGGATTATATGAATCATCATCTCGAATTCTTTTCTTTAAAGAACTATCATACCCAAATTCCTTAAACAAATTCCTTCTAATTTCTTGTTTTTCCTGATAAGACAAGTCTCTGTAGCAGAAGCCAGTCACCCCTTTTGACTTATTCTTGTGTTGAAATTCATCAGCAGTAATATCAGATTCCACTTTCTTGATTCCATTCCTACAATACCCGGAATTCGAGTTCTCAAATGGGAAACTCTCGGTCTCAGTGCTCTTGGCCAAATTCCATTCCTTTCTACTGTTCTTCATGTTGATGGAAGAGAGTTTAGTCTCTAAAACTATTGAATTGTTGTCTGAAGATTCCACTACTGAATTAACACCAGCCCAATTGGTGGAATCCTTTGACAACATCATCAAACACATTGCTACTTCTTCTTGTTCAAGCTCATCAAGTTCAGAAACAGATGAAGATCCATAACTGTAATTGCTATTATTATTACTAGTGCTAGTATTGGTTAAAGAGAAAGAAGGTGGTTTAACTACTACTTTCTTGCACCTTTTTGATTTGGATCTTGTCACACAAATTGCATTTTGCAACTCGTTTTCTTCAGTATCCGAATGAGTATCCCCAATTAACTTATCTTCAATATCAAGATTCTCACTTGTCCATGTATAATCATAATTCTTCGAACCCCTATCTTTCTCAGAATGGAAAGCCATATGACCACATAAAGCTTTCAAAGATTGAAACCCTTTGCCACATTGTTTGCAAACTCTCTCATTTGGGGAAGGTAAAGTCGATGACGAAGATGCCCTCCAGCTTTTTTTAGGGTTCTCCCTTAACCCATAAGAATTGAAATATGAATTCCCATTATTGCTTCCGTTGAGAATCAACGTAGAAAGCTTTTTCTCGGGCTCAAATTTGTCATCTGATTCAGCTGAGTTAGCAGCAGCAATTACATGAGACCTCATATGCCCTCCTAATGATTTCCCACTTGGGAACCTTTTATCACACAACTTGCACATAAATCTCAGTTCATCATGATCCTCATCCATCTTGATTTCAAAACCAAATTTTTAGAAATACCCGATTAAAATCAAGAAACAAACGAACCCCCGAAAGAAAAGATCAGTTTAAACTCACTGCATTTGCTGATTTTCGAACGAATCAAATCTTTAGGGCTCAAATCCCAACAACACAAACCCGCAATGTTGGCAAAACAAATTAAAGTTGACATTCCAAAAAGCTCATCAAATTCAGGGATTTTTTAAGCTCTCAGAGCAGATCATGTCTCAGAGAAAAAGACTAAAGATCAAACGCTTTTTTATTTCAATTTGGGGGAAGTTCAAGATCAAACCCATAAAGCTAGAAAGCAACATATAACTTTAGCAAATACAGAAAAAGAGTAAAAAACACAACACACAGAATACTCTGCTGTTATAATGTTCAAAAGTGGAAAAAATTAATGAAACCAGGAAGAAAAAAAAATGAAATTTTTGTAGAAAGGTTAAGTTTTGGAGTAATTAGAAGTAAGAAGTAGCGAATCAAGAGATGGGAGAATTGAAAACAGACTCCATGACTGTTTCATCTGTCTGTTTGTCTCTCTCTCTCTCTCTCTATATATATATATATACACATACATATGAATTGTAGTTGGGGGAGAATTTCATGCATGGAAGCAAAGTACTAAGAACGGGGGGAGTGGGGATGGCACGTGTAATCAAGAGAGAGAAGTTCGTCGATTTGATCTGACGGTCAGTAATTTATTTGGATCCAGTTTTTGGAGGATTTCATGGTCTTTCTTCTTTTCTATTTTGCTTTGTGTTTTCTTTTAGCGAATCTCATGGTTTGTTGAGTGAAGAACAATCTGTTTGTTGGGTATATATATATATATGGGAAGATTTATTTAAGAATTGTTTTTATTGTAAGAATTAATTTTAGTCGTTCATTTTGAAAAATAGAATTCATGGATGAATAGTATGGGGGGATTGGGTGTGCCAGAGTGTATGTAAGGAATTCATGTGTGGACAATCCAATTGAAGGAGGGGAATTGGACGGCTAGATTGGTTCTTCTCGCAATAAAAACGGTTCTTAAATGAATTTTTCACTATATATATATATAGTTCAAACGAGAACTGCGAGAATGAATCTTAGTCGTTCAATTTTCCCTCCCTTAATTGGATTGCCCACCCATGATGCACCATGTCACACCTAATCCCCTTACGCTCTTCATCCATAAATTCCATTATCCAAAATGAACGGCTAAGATTGGTTATCGCAGTTCTCGTACGAAAAACAGTTCTCGTTTGAACAGTCCCCTACATATATAATATTATATATATTTATAGTTAGAGAAATATGCATATTTAAGTTACAAATTATGTACATGTTTTTTGTAATTCCGTGAACATACTATCCAAGTTGTTCTAATCAAAACAAATGGTAATCGCAACTTTCAAGTACTATTCATGATATCAGTTAGGGCGGACGAGATAGCTTGGTTGATTTTTTCAACCGGTTCTGGTGGCTACGTTGCCCCCGTCCAGAGTCGTCCTTCTGTCGCGGCTACATGTCTACTCTAGTGAAAGACAAACTTTCTGTTTCAAGATCTGATCGTTTTATATTACTTAAATCCTTTTTTTCCCGATTAATCCTCCTCTAAGACCATATATCTCACTTCTTTTTTTAAAACTGGATCAAAACAAGAGTAAACAAAAACCCAAGTCACAACCAACGTCTGATGACGACATACAGAACGACATCACACAAGATATGGAGGAAACAAGATTTAACCAGGGGAGCTGCCAAAGGTTGCCGACATATTTGACCAAGCTAATAGAAGGAAGAATAAAAAACTTCGCAAAGACGGAAATGTAACTGGACTTGAGAAAAAATATCTCAATAATCTTCAAGCCATGGCAGTAGGCAACTACTTGATGTCTTTCAATTGTTTTGATTACTTCGGTAAAGTCAACCATCAGCTTGGTGCAAAAATATGTTTTATGTATAAGTCCGGTGAATAAGAAAATAACATGTATGCCAATAACAACATCTAACTTAGATACCACTATAATCGCATACCACCTTAATAAAAAGTATATTTAGTCATTTCAATATACACTCGGAAGATATGTGAATATAAAATTATTAAAAAATGATATTAAAGCATACATCATTTTCTTAACTTATTATTGCATATTTCGACAATTGGTATAGTATGTTTGTTGTCAATACAGTCGGAGAAAATATCTCCATTCTCTAGTCGACAGTCCCTGCATCGACCCACCACCTTGCACTAGGTATGCAAGACTTTTGACCTTTACTCAACTTTGACTTTTTGACCATGACCCTATATTTCCGTTATTTAAAACCGTAACATAACATTCTTCTATATTTTCTTAGAAAGATATCGATTGATAATTTAAATATGTTTCCTGCCGGAGAGACCCACCCAAGTAAACGTGGACGTTTCTTCTATGAAAGAATCGCCTAACAGGAACAGTAGTAACGGTTAAGATTTGACCATTTCAAAACACGGTGAAAAAACATGCTTGGGCCCAAAACGCTCCAGGAAACATATTGTTATAGGCCCGATCTCAAAAGGGCCCAATTGTTGGTCCCTAAACATGTTCCCCTGATCTGGTTACTTCCAAAGTCCAAACTCCAAACCACGAAAAGGCCCAAGACCTGGTGCCTAACGATCCAAAAACCTGACCCTTAGGCCCAAAAAAGTACTTTGTATCATTTTGTATTGTTTGAGATGTTTTTGAAAAACAAAATACTCAAGTTATGGCTACTAATTTATATTGTTTATTAAATTTAACTAATGTTATTAAGCTTTGTACTTGTAATTTCCAACTAATCAATGTTAATGACCTCTTCCCCATCCAACATATTTGACAATAGTCTAATATTAATGGGTCTTTTACAAAGATTCTAACTCCAATTCAGAACACAACAACAAAATAGAATTCTGATCACAAAATTAATGTACAAGAAAGTACAAGGGGTTTTTTTTTTCTTTTCCTTTTTTGGGGGAGTGCATTAGAAATAAGTTAACTTGCCTCGTCAATAGCAGTTTTACCATGGTATGAACAAAATTTATAATCTGTCAAGTGCTTTTGCCAGTTTTTGAAGACCCAAAGAGTTCTTCAATCACGCTGCATGTGGGCAGTAGATCAACACCTTTTGTTGAACCCATTGTCGAGTATGGTGGGTCCCAATGCAGATATGATTCGGATTTTAACCCGATATTGCTTGCAACGGGCTTTTCTTGCTCCTTTTCAGTTGTAACTTTTTTCATTTCTTGAGTTTCAAAGGAAGTAGATGGCCCCTCTTTACCACAAATAACTATATCACCAATTCTATCACCATTTTCATCATTATCTTCAGATGAAGAATCATGATCTCCATGGTCAACAAAAGGTCCAACAACAACAAAATCTTCATCTTCTATTATTACCCCAGAAGACCCTCTTTTGGTTCCCCACCATTCATCATCATCACTGTCTATCGCCAATAACTGTGATCGGTTTTGAACAGCACGCCTTCGAAGTATAAAAACATTAAAATAATAACTTACAATTTCTTTCTTTGTTCTTGTTGGGAATGCAATTGAAAGTTGTTCCCAGAATCTTTTACCATGAGAAACAGGATTCGAGTAAACAACATCTTGAAAATGTTGTTCTTCTTCTTCAGTCCAGTTACACGCCACTTCCTCCCCCATGTTATTAAATCCTAAATCAAAGAATTTCTCATGCCCTAAAGATTCTCTCAGTTTCAACCGGGCTTCCTTCACGTGTTGTTGTACACATCTAATAGAACCACCATCTGAACACTTGCAATCTGTTTGGGCGATCACGGGCTCACCCTCTTGGTGTGAAATGACACAAATACCCATCAAACTCTCACCACTTCCATTGTTGGAAATGTAATTTGTCGGTGAATCTGAATCAAATTCAGGAATGTTTGCTTGATATTCTGGTCCAATAGGAATTTCTTTTCTTGGGGAGGAATATAATAAAGATGAATATGTATCATCATAATGAACTAATGGTCGCCTCGGGATGTTGAATTCAAAAAATTCAGGGAAAAGATTGGAGTAAAACAGGGGCCCGGGCATGGACCAGGACCCAGAAGCTTCTTCACGACCACTAATGCCAGAGACTGATGGTAACGCAGCAGTGGTTTCAAACACCTTTTCGGCTGTGTCTGGGACAGCAATAACCTTGTGACCACCTTCACCTGTACCAAGAAATTTAGGTTAGACAGACTGGTATATATATATATATATATACTTAAAGCTTTATAATTTTAGTAAGTCATTCATTGTCAAAAAGAAACCTACGTTTACAGGTTCAAATGTTGTTTTAATGACTTACTGTGTAAGTTCAGTGTCAGACTCATTACACGTCAGAGATTATTCATCCACATTGAGCCCAAAAATAAGGTAACTTCTTCCTAATACTCTCATTGTTATGGTACTTAAAAAATAATCCACAAAGTTAGCAAGGCGAAAGGATGGAAGTACAAGTACTTAATGGTCCAATATGTCTTTAAATGTTCTAGTATTCTACAATGAACTATTCACCAACTCCTAGACTATTGGACTAATTTCAGAAAAGCCACCTTCTCCTTTAAATGACATTCAATGATAGACATGATGCAAAGTGAAAGAACAAAAGACGTCTAACTCAATGCTGCAACTAAAAAGAGAAAATCTCTAGTTGACAAATTGTTATAGTTCACTACCATCTCCTGCATATTAAATAAGTTGACAAATTATATGAATGTGTAAATGAACTAGTAAAAGTCAACAGAACAAACAATGGAAATGAAAGCAATAGTTTCATAGATATACATTTAACAGTTTATAATTCTATTCTCACCTACAATTGCAACATTTTTAGATGGTACGAGAGAATGTTTTCCATCTACAATCAAATCAGGCTTATTCCTATTTTCAAGATGATGCTTCTCTTCTCCAGACGTATCAGGTTTATTCCCATTTGCAATATGCTTTGGGTGCTTAATAAGCTCCTGGAGGTCCTCGTCAAAGGGTCGTTTGGTTCCCATCACAACCTGCAACATATGTACAGGGTATAACAAAACTGACGGGGTGCAGATAAAGATAGATCTATGACTGTTATTATTATTAAGCTAAATATGTAAGATATGTAGTAAGTCTATGAAGTACTTGCTAATTGCTATACACACATACACATATATCTTTGTCAGGTAATCTATTTATTCTTTATTATTGTTATTAACTATTAGTTACAGTGCAAATCGCCTAGGTGCAGATGGTTTTACTTTACAGATTGGTACATAGATTATCAGTGAGCCAATGAAATCGTATGGCGTTTAAATGCCAGTTCAATATGTTTTCAGAGCTTCAGCTGAACAGATGCATCATGTATGAATCATACACTAATTTGCAAGTAATTCATACGAATGCATGGGCAGCATGGCTGCAATACATACATAACTTTCTAACCATAATAAAAAATCTACTATAGGCTGTTACCCTCGAACATGGCTAAAAGTTACAACTGATTTTCAGAACTTTAAAGTAAAAAGAAATTTCTTAAATATACTCGTAACAAGTTTAATTAAAATTAAAAGCAAGAACCTACCAGTTCATAAATCAACGAACTTCAATTATAAATTCAAACGAGCTTCAATCTGTAAATCCACTATATTTCAGGTTTCCCGCAGCTAACCTGGAGAAGACCGGAAAAAAACCCGTTTCTTCAATGAAATCAAACGAGAGATGTTGATCTATGCTTAAAGTAAGAAATATTCCATCAAAATCAAAACGAGACAATAATAACCACCAAACTTACCAAAACCCTCGATGAATTTACAGAAAGAACGACTTGCTCACGACAGCTAGCGCTTCAAAAACCCTAGACAATGAATTAGAGAAAATTCTACAAAATTAAAGTCCAATGACATATAGTATTTTACAGGGAGTGGTAGACTCCGATAAGATGATGGACCGGGTGAGAAAAGGTCTTAATCTGAACATCGAGGTTCAAGCCCTAACCCTAGATTGGATGAGATAAGCAAATCAATCAAATCAAATCAAAAATAGAATAAAATATGATAAAATTGATCAATATGTAGAGGATGGTAGAAATGCACGAATTACAAATGGCTGCATGAATACATGAACAGGAATTGAAGCTTGATCTGAGAGAGATTTCGAAGAACACGATGAGAAGGGGGGAAATGGATACGGTTCTTGTTTGTCGAAAGACAACAGAAGCGGTCTGGCTACAAAACCGGGTTCGGACATAGACCACCATTACCACGTGCGAAATATGCCTGTATACAACACACCATGTAAGTGACCATTTTATTTTAAACTTATACAAATGTCAAAATTAATAAAGAAAGTAGAAAAAGAGAATTAGTGAATTTAACATATCATCTTGTAATAAGTAGAAGAATGAAATAGAAAGAAATAACAGAATAATATATCATTTTTATTTATTTTATTGTCACAAGAGTTGTCGCTAGTCGCTACCATAGTAAAACACAAAGTACGGTGTATGTGTAACGCCCCAAAGTTTAAAAGTTGTTATGGCTAAGTGTTATAAAAGATTAGAGGTGTTTATAAAACTATAGGGGCTAAATCTGTCAGATTAAAAGATGATAAGTCCAGGGGCTGTTTAGCAATTCTTAGAAAGTGTATATATATATATATATATATATATTTGACTTTAAAAGTCAAAATCCATAAACATTCTTCAGTCATTCCAGCTCCATTCAAGATCAAGGTTGGATTAGCCATTTCTGGAAGCAAACAGCAAGATTATAGTGAGATAACAGTATACAAGTGATCCTTAATAGCAAGGTATGCGTTCTTGATTGAGTTTTGTATGATTTGAGCCAAGAAAGTGATTTCAAGGTGAAATCATTGATCCTTGCATGTTAATGTGATTTTAGATGTTGTGTAGTTGTTTTAGAAGTTGTGGTATAGTTTGCAAGTGGTGGAAAACACTTGTTTTAAGTTTAGATGTGTTTTTGGTCAGAAGACAGCAAGGCAGTCGCGAAACTGCTGCTGCAGTTCATAGGGCATGGGCGTGCCTTTGGGGGGTACGGTCGTGCCAGGTGGGCGTGACCGCCATTGTTCTTCAGGTACAGACGTGCCTGGCCCAGTATGCTCATGTTGGAGCAGGCCTTGTGTTGGGCCTAAAATGAAAGGCACGGGCGTGCCTTGAAAGGGGCACGGGCGTGCCTGGCCCTGTTCAGCTTTAATTGTCCAACAGAGTTGTAAGTATTAATACAAAGATTGTATATTGCTTGTAGGCAATAAGTGATGGCGTACTTATGGCGAAGTGCGGCCGAGTTAGCAAAGCTTAGCATGTTACACGATCACCAAGTGAGTGTACTAATCCTTTAGCATGTTTAGCATATGTCTATGATCTAGATGAACAACATGATACCTGTATTATGAGATATGAATGCTATAGATATACAATAAAAGTAAGCGTGATACAGAATATATATGCGAGGTGTAATCTTGTACAAAGAATAGTATTATGATATACAGTCACTCAGATAGTGTAACTGAACACCAAAGCGGTATAAGTAATTATGAGTCAATATATGTAGTTGTGCACTAAAAGATATAATCAGACATGGGGTTGATGTTGTGCAGTTATATATATGAAAAATGATTTGAAATAAAACGGAAATACTAGACTAAACTACACACCGGGCAGTGAACCCATCGTATAGTAGTAAAGTGTTTGTAAGACCGAGTGTCGAACCTCAAGGAAGCAAGATGAAATCTCAATACTAGGTTGTTGTCATTAATTAATCTATGATCAAATGTTTATATTCCTAAAGTTAACAATCAAAACAAGCGAGATAAAAGAGACGAGATATTTTTTTTTTTAGAACTTTTCGATTTGAGAAGGAAGTGCTACTAGACTCGATTACAAATAGAGTTAATTGACAAGGATTTGATAAATTTGATGGGCAAGAAGTTAAAGCATCTAAACACTTCAAATATTAAATAAAATCAAACAAGAAGGTCTCCTTAGAATGATTTTACAAGATATAAGAAGTGACTAGAATCTACCACTTTGCAAAAACATTCAAGCAAGGATTTAGTGTTGTATTAAACACGTTTAATAACAAAGTTCTCCGTTAATTAAACAATCAATTCTTGAAAACTACCCCCCGAAGTTCTCCGAAGTAGCCAATTTCACAAAAATCAACTTTAAAGATATTCCAACACTTGACTAATCATAAGATTGGCATTTCAAAGTCCATTTTATCAACAAATTGCTCAAACAATGGTGAAAACCCAAACCCAAGTGTAAATTCTCACAAATTAGGCATCACAATTAGAAGTAATTGCAAAGAAACCAAGAACCAATCAACACAATATGTCTATTACATCAATTAGTCAAGGAAATTTGAGGAAAAACATGAATTCAAGCAATTTGAGAAGAAACCTTAGCTTGAAGCTTCCATTAATGGTGGAATTTGGGGAAACCCATAAAAATCCCAAATCCAAGTCAATAACCTACTTGAATCTCATCTAATAGCACTAAAATTAACTACTCCATGCTAAATATCACGAAATCTAAGCAAACACAACTGAAATTGAAAGGAAACATGAAAGAAAGCTTAAACCCTTGAAGAACTCAATGGAGAAGATGAAGAAGATGCTCCCAAGTCAAGATCCAAGCTCCAAATCTTGTTCTCTTTGGATGTATCCTTAGAAAATTAGACTTGAAACTCTGAAAAATGTGCAGAAAAATCGCCTCCCCTCAGGTTCTAGGGCTGAAAAAACGGGTCTTTTGAAAAGGGGGAGAAAAAAATGCTTAAATATGCCATATGTATGGCCGTACATCGCACTTTACGGGGCCGTACAAACGGGTCTGGAACATGATTTTTCCATTTCTTCCAAATTTTGGGGGGTTTTCCTTCCTTTTGCTATGGATAATCATTAAAAGACCTGAGATATCAAAAATAATGAATTAAGTATCAATTAAGACCAAATTACTCATAAAACCATATAAAACGACCGGATATCGCCCCGAAATAACTATTCAATTTGGGCGATATTAGGGGTATATCGAAAATAATAGAAAGGGGTATATCGAACTCTTTATACCCAAAGAAAGCATTGGGGATATCCTACACTATAGTGTAGATAAACCCCAGCATAGTCACAGATTTGCAAGTTACAGGTAATACTGCTGGGATACAAGACATCTTGAGGAGACTTTACTCCCGGCGACACAGATTGGATGCAGGACATCCTTACGTTGTTTATGTTCAGTTAGTATGCTCACTAAGCGGTAGCTTATGTTTCAGTGTTGCTTGTTGCAGTTTTTTTGCAGGTTCCAGCAAGAGTAAGGCCCCACCGTGATAATCAGTCAGATAGCTCTTGGTTTTCAAGAAGCAAATTTTGACACTACTTTGGTAAATGTTAGCACGTATATGATTAGAAACTGTATTTTTGAGAAACTCTGATATCTTCTTAGTGCTAACTCAAAAAATAATGTTTTTAAATTAAAACTAGAAAAGTGGTGTTACAGTATGAGGGAGAGAAATATGACCTTTTTATTTCCTTGTCTTTTTATCATATTACCATCACATATTACTGCTCTTTTTTTTATACTTCTAACTTTGTCATATTTAAGTTTTTTATGTATTTATCTTTTCTTTCCATTTACCTTATAATCAATTTACAAAGAAAATACTATTTACTTCAATTTTTAACTTTAACCTTTTACAAATTTTTACTTTTCATCCTTTAACTTATATAAGTTATATTTTATCTTCAAAATTTATTTTTATTTTTCATTTTTCATCTTCAATTTATATAATATTACATATTATCTAATAACATGAATCATATTTTTTATGATATGGTTGTTGAAAGTTTAGTATAACAAAAGACATCATTCATAACATGATACATACAACTATATGTAAACTTATGTATTTAAATTATAAAATTGATAAACCTAAAATGTTCATGCTTTCACTAAAGATATATGTTGCTTTTTATTGACTTCGTTTTGGAGTCTATAAGATCATTTAAATATTATCAAGTGTCTTGCCCAGTTTCTGTAATTATAAAATTAACATTGAAGCTTTCAAACTTATTCAAGAGGAGCCTCTTTCAAGAACAAGGTAAACATTATCAATTTACGAATCAATAAAACTCGTTTTAAAAAATAACTTAATGTTAGTTGATTCTAAAAATAATACTAATTTCATATTATCACAAGTGATGAAATAGTAGACAATAAAGCATTAAAAATAATACTAAATATTATCTATGTAGGACATGATAGCTTCAAACAAACATCTAATATATAATATTACATATAAATTAAATTAGTAAGAATGTGATGTGAATATCAACCCGACGCAACGCACAGGTATGATATTTCTTGTTTTTCTACAATATTTAGAGAGATAAACAAAGGAAGTAAGAAAGATAAAACAAATGTCTAAAAAGAAAGGAGCGAAACAGGATCTCAACCCTAAAAAAGTGGGTTAGAGAGAGGGAGTGCATTATTCCTCTTCAACCCAAAACTATGCGCTCATCAATAGACGAGGCAAAGTAATGGTTTAAGGAGAGAGTATATCAATATCTTCAACCTAAAGCTACGAGATATAAAAAGGATAAAGTAATGGTCTAACGATATCAAGATGTGTAAGGTGTCATTTGCTCTTTGATGTCGATGGTTCAAGTCTCCCTTGAGATAAATGTGTAAAATTAGGGTATGTGTGAGTTTGTTATAAAAAAATTATCATATCACCTCTTTTTTCCATCTTACTTCGTCATACTAACCAATGAGATATTAATCTCACTTTACGCTTGTTTATTTTACAATATACATATGCATTTATTTACAACCTTGTAAATTTTGGCACTCACCGTTTTTAATTGGTTAGTATTCATGATTTGCCGGAAAGGCAACCTTTATCTCAAATTAAAAAAAAAGATCAAAAATCAAAGTACTTTAAAAACATATTGTGGAAGTAAGTGATTTTAACATTAGTTATGAAAGTACTGTTCCTTGGAGATGGCAAAACGCCCCAAACCCGGCGGGGAAACCCGAAACCCGGTGAAGTTTGGGTCGGGTTAAGTCATTTCGGGTCGGGGATCGGGGAAAAATTTCGGGGATTTCTTCGGGTTCGGTATCGGAGCAAGGTACCCCCGCCCCGCCCCAATATATATATATATATATATATATATATTTATTTATTTAAAAAAATATTTATATCTATACTATATTATAAAGCATTTAAGTTATCGAAATCTCTTAATTTTAAGTAATTTGAAATTACTAATTTACCCCTTATTTAACCTTATAAGGAAACTATTATATAGAGTTAATTAGATTCTTAAATATTATTTTTATAACTAAACCTTCCATAATGAATAATGTTTAAAAAAGTCAAGTCAATAAAAATTAATTTTCACCTATATGATATTAAATACAAATTAAAAATTAAATAAAAAGGATCTTCATAAAAATAATAGTTTAAATATTTTATAATATAACACATATTTTATTGGGATGGTTGAAAAGTAAATATGGATCAAATCGTGAGTATGTGCATAATTCTAAGTATATCAAATGTTTTGTTTTTAATCAACCTTTTTGACATTTTTAAGTGATATTTAATTTTTCAAAGAATGGTATTGATTACTTAAAATTTATAGCCTGGATAGAGTTGTAGTTTGCTTGGGGACAAGCAAAGTTCAAGTGTGGGGTATTTTGATATCGCCAAATTTAGATATATATTTTAAGCGATATCTGTTTTATTTTAGCCTGTTATTGTTCGTAAATAAGTAAAAGACACTTAATTATCTTCATTTAGTGAATTACAGGTTAAAAAGGCGGATGATGGAAAGTTTTGAGCAAAAACCAGAAAAAACTGAAGAAAATAAGAAAAGCTGTCCGCGCCGACACACCTTCACTATTTTGATCATATCTCACTCATACGAACTCGGATTGAGGTGATTCAAAAGACCACAGAAACTAGACCCAGAGGGCTACAAAATCACTTTTATGGTCAAAGGCTGAAAAAGCGATGTCGCGGAGCGACACCTTCAAGAATCGCGGCGCGACGGAGCTGTTCAAGATAAGGTCCAAAAGCTCGCCACGTGTCGTAGCGGCGCGACAGTTGCTTGGGTCGCGGCGCGATGAATCAGATCACGTCAGAATTCAATTTTTAAAAGAGTTTTGGATCGCGTCAAACTCACCCGTCGCGACGCGACACTTACCCGTCGCGGCGCGACGCCCCTGTTTTTAGTTTTCTATATAAACGAACATCCAGATCGGTTTTGGGGGGAACCACCCGATTTCTTCCACCATTCCTCTGCTAAATACATCTCTTAACACATCCCAGAAAGCTTGAGCTCGGATTTGAAGATTTGGAGAATAACTTTGAAGATTAAAGGCTTGGAATTCTTGCTTTTTACGGTTTTTCTACTTCTCTTCTGTTTTTAATGTTTAATCTTGATTTCCAGAAGTTGATTATGCTTGTAATAGGCTAGGTTTTCTGTTTTCCTCCCTAGAGGAGATGATACTTTGTAAAGATGCTTGATTTCCTTTGATTAGAACTTGTTTTCATCTCATAATTTGTCTTATAAGCTCACCAATGATTCATATGTGTTAAAGATCTGTTTTTTGATTATTTACATTCTGAGTTTATAAAAATTAGAGGACCAATCTATTTTTATAGCTTTTATCATGATTAATTAGGATCAATAATTAATCTTGACTAGTGATTGATCATATCCTAGGCTTAGATAATCAAGAATGGAACTTTAATGTGTATGCTTGGCATGTAATGACCTTTATTTGTCAATTTAACAATTTAATAACCAAAACAATTGTTAAAGGTTGAATCTAGTTTGACACGAAATTAAATACGTCTAATTATGCATTTAAACGATTTCTTGACCATAGAATTGAATAAATACATGATTAGAGGGCTAGAACTCGGACCAAGAGTTTATCCATTATAGAAATCGGTATGAGATGAAACAAATGTTCATTGCACGATTAATTGGAAATTAAATGTTTTAAAAAAAGTAGAAATCGAATCTAGGGAGGAAAAGCTTTAATTTGATAAGTTTAATCCATAAAAATCTTTGCTTTTACTCTCTTTGGTTTGCTTTTGAGTGTTTGCTAGTGTTAGGAGTGATTTTAGATAATAAAGATTGAATCTTTATTGATAAAATTCTAAATCCCCCCTTTTTAGTTGTTTTAATTAGTTTAATATTTGATTAGTATAGTTATATTAAAAATCATACCCGTTTCCCTTGTGTTCGACACCCGTACTTATTTACTATACTACCATACGATTAGGTTCTCTTGCCTATTTGTGTTGTTAGTCATGCTAAATAATTTGGATTTTATAAATTTAAAACTGTGTAGCACATCAGCTCTTAATTTGTGATTATTCTGCAAAAAACTCATCACAGCCTCCTCTTTATTTTAGCCGCCGCATTGCGCGGGTACTATGCTAGTATATATATATATACACACACACAAATAGGTTTAGGGGGTGTTTGGTTCATGGTATTTCCTGGGAATCTTTGGGATTGAGATTTTAAATCCTGAGAAATCTTGTGTTTGGTTTGTAAAAATGGGATGGGATTTCAAATCCTAGGAATCCTTGAAATCCCACAAATGAGGGATTTCTAAATCCCCCCACCCTCATGGTATTTACAAATCCCACAGATGACGGATTTCTAAATCCTGTGTTTCGTTCGTCGTTCATCATCCGCCGTCGTCCGCCGTCATTCATTCGTTGTCGCCGTCGTTGGTCATCCGTCGTCGTCCGCCGTCATTCGTTTGTTGTCGCCGTCGTTCATCGTCCGCCGTCGCTCGTCATCCGCCGTCGTTCGTTGTCCGCCGTCGTTCGTCTGTTGTCGCCGTCGTTCGTCGTCCGCCGTCGTTCGTCCGTTGTCGCCGTCGTTCGTCGTCCGCCGTCGTTCGTCCGTTGTCGCCGTCGTTCGTCGTCCGCCGTCGTTCGTCCGTTGTCGCCGTCGTTCGTCGTCCGCCGTCGTTCGTCCGTTGTCGCCGTCGTTCGTCGTCCGCCATCGTTCGTCCGTTGTCTCCGTTGTTCGTCTTCCGCCGTTGCCGTCGTTCACCGTCGTTCGTCTTCCACCGTCGTTCGTCTTCCGCCGTCGCCGTCGTTCACCGTCGTTCGTCTTCCACCGTCGTTCGTCTTCCGCCGTCGCCGTCGTTCACCGTCGTTCGTCTTCCACCGTCGTTCGTCTTCCGCCGTCGCCGTCGTTCACCGTCGTTCGTCTTCCGCCGTCGCCGTCGTTCACCGTCGTTCCTCGTCCGCCGTCGTTTCTCGTTCGCCGTCTTTGGCTGTTGATGGAGTTTAGTGGTGGTGGAAATCCCACATAAAAAATATGAACCAAACACAAGATGAGATTTTAAATCCCACTAAATGCAAATCCCACCAAATACCAATTCCATTTGAAATCCTAATCCCTCCTATGTGTTTCAACTCCTCCTGGAAATGATCTGTATAAGATTACAAGATGATGATGCAATGTGTGGTGATCAAGATCAGCTAATCACTGATGGTTGATCACAATCGATCAATATAGGTGGATTGCAGGTGAAGAATTAATCCACGAGCTTGAAAGATTAGACATGAGAAATATCAGAGTAGAGAATATAGAGAATCGAGAAGTATCTATTTTATTATATCTCGATTTATGACATCTTTGGTATTTATACTATCTTTACAATGCACTTACGTACAAGTATATGTCTAACCAACTCTCAAGTTTGTTACAATCAGTTCGAAAAACTATCCTATACATCAGACATGTATCAATACCCTCCCCTTAAGATGATCCTTGTCCCTAAGGATCAAATGAAGGAAATTTTTGAACAATTGCTTTAGCAGACTCCCATGTAGCATCCTCAATAGATTTACCTTCCCATTGAACCAACCATTCTACATGAGCAGCATTGTGTTTCTTAACAGTTCGAAGATCCAAGACTTTAACTGGAACAGAAGAAACATCATTGGGACTAGTGTAAACAGGAGGATTGGTGGTAGCATTCATAGGACCATGATGTTTTTTGAGTAACGAAACATGAAAAGTAGGATGTATAGTGGAAGTAGCAGGCAACTTCAAGGTGTAAGCAACCTTTCCCACTTTAGAAATGATAGGATAAGGCCCAAAACACTTAGCAGAGAGCTTAAAATTGGATTGAACAATCACAGAAGATTGCCTGTAAGGTTGTAACTTCAAATAAACTAAATCTCCAATTTGAAATTCCCTATCAGACCTGTGTCTATCAGCTTGCTGTTTCATGCGATTTTGAGCTTTACACAAATTTGCTTTTAAGATCTTAATAGTGTGCTCTCTAGCTAATAAACTCCTGTCAACCCAGTCCACTTTACTTTCACCAGGTAATAAGGCAAATGCAATGGAGGAGCCTGACCATAAACTACTTCAAAGGGAGTGAACCCTGTAGCAAAATGAGAAGTTGTATTATACCAATATTCAGCAAGTGGCAGCCATTTGTACCAATCTTGAGGTTTTTCATGACACATACACCTCAAATATCCTTCCAAACATCTGTTCAATACTTCTGTTTGTCCATCTGTTTGAGGGTGGTAAGCAGTTGACAATTTCTGATCAATCCCCTGCAACAATAGAAATTCCGTCCAAAAATGGCTCACAAAAACTTTGTCTCTGTCAGAAACAATGGATTTTGGAAATCCATGAAGTCTAAATATAATGTCTAAAAACACCTGTGCGACTTCCAAAGCTGTGAATGGATGTTTGAGAGCAATAAAATGCCCATATTTACTCAATCTGTCTACTATTACTAATATCACAGAAAATCCGTGAGAATTGGGTAAACCCTCAATAAAATCCAATGAGATATCTTCCCAAATAGCATCAGGAATGGGTAAGGGCTGTAATAGACCAGGAGAGGCTGCCAAGTCAGCTTTACACTTTTGACAAACAGTGCAATTTTTGATGAAATTAGTAACATCCTTTCTCAATTTAGCCCAAGAAAAAAGAGAAGAAATCCTCTTCATAGTAGCTGTAATTCCAGAATGTCCTCCTTGAGGAGAAGTATGAAACCAATTGAGAATCTTGGTTTTTAGATCAGAACAATCAGCTATAACCAACTTCCCTTTCTTCCGAAGTTCATTATTGAGCCATGTATACTTAGAATGAGAAGTAGGATCTTGCTGCAGATCTTTAATCAGAACTTGTGTCTTTGGATCTGTTGCCCATGCTTCCTTTATAGCTATCAACAAATCATCAGATACAGTAGAAAGAACAATCTGAAACAACTCAGCACTTTGAACTCTTGACAAAGCATCAGTAACAACATTTTCAGCCCCTTTTTTGTATTGAATTTCATAATCAAATCCCAACAATTTAGATAACCATTTTTGTTGGAAAGGGGTTACCAATCTGTTTTCTAACAGATGTTTAAGACTTTCATGATCCGTTTTGATGATAAAGTGTCTATCTAAAAGATATTGATTCCATTTTTGAACGGCATGAATAATAGCTAACAATTCTCTTTTGTAAGTGGACAGCATAGCATTTCTTGGAGACAATGCTTTACTCAGAAAAGCAATAGGGTGGCCACCTTGCATTAATACCGCTCCTATCCCTTGGTTGGAAGCATCAGTTTCAATTCTCAGTGTTGCAATTTGTGGTGATCGAGATCAGCTAATCACTGATGGTTGATCACAATCGATCAATATAGGTGGATGGCAGGTGAAGAATCAATCCACGAGCTTGAAAGATTAGACGTGAGAAATATCAGAGAGTAGAGAATAGATAATAGAGAGAATCAAGAAGTATCTATTTTATTATATCTCGATTTATGATATCCTTGGTATTTATACTATCTTTACAAAGCTCTTACGCACAAGTATATGTCTAACCAACTCTCAAGTTTGTTACAATCAGTTAGAAAACTATCCTATACATCAAACATGTATCACATGACATCCCCATTTCAATTTCTTTGCTTATTGTTGTTTGTTGGCTTCTTGCTGTTTGTTGGCTTTGAATCTTTTATTAAAAATTCAATTTCTTGGCTTATTACTGTTTGTTGGCTTCTAAGAAGTTAAGATTAGTTGACAAATTAAATTGTTTGTTGTTCTTTTTCAAGATTAGTTGATATATATGCGAAATTGTTTGCTGTTTTTGAACTTAATTACTGAAAAATAATTACTTTGGTTGTTTGTTTGTTGAACTTAATTGATATATATATATATATATATATATATATAGTGAAAAGTTCATTTGAGAACCGTTTTTATTGCGAGAACCGTGAGAACCAATCTTAGTCGTTCAATTTCCCCTCCTTCTATTGGATTGCCCACCAATGAATTCCTTACATGCACCCTGCCATACCCAATCCCCCCACACTTTTCATCCATCAATTTACATTATCCAAAATGAACGGCTAAGATTGGTTCTTGCAATAAAAACGGTTCTCAAATGAACCTTCCCCTATATATATATATATATATATATATATATATATATATATATATATATATATATATATATATGTTCACAAACCACAACATATGGTTCACTCTGAAAAATAATTACTTTGGTTGTTTGTTTGTTGAACTATCTCTAATACGTTCCATGGTTCACAAGTTAATAAACATATTTGCATCTGGAGTATTCTATTGCCGAACTTAATTAGCATGCCTATGCAAGTTAATAAATCACCAAATATTACGAACTTCATGCATCAAATCAGCATGAAAACGAAAGCAAACGGGTTCACCTCCTTTTCAAGTGATTAGAGTAACATTTATGTTTCTTGTAGTGTTATAACCAATACAAGTTGTTCAATAACAATTTTATTAGTAAACAACCCACTTTATCCTCTCCCTGGCAACCTAAAAATGTACTTCAGCTAGGTTAAATAAATGCCATTATATTCTTTTCTAAAATATCCACATTTCACAAACCACAACCAGTTGTGTGCTAAGTTTTTTTAGGTTCATTGGTTTGAAATTTGTTTGTTGTTTTTCACTTAATTGAGATATCTATATATAAATGTTTCTTTAGGTGATATGTTATAATTTTTTCACTTAATTTTTTAGGTTCCAGATTTTGCCCTTTTATTACTTTTTTTGGCTTGATATTAAAACTGCATTTTTTTCACCGTTCGGGTCGGGGATTATTCATCGGGTCGGGGTCGGGGCATAAAAAATCCCCGACGGGGACGGGGATCACTTTCATGTTTCGGGGTCGGGGACGGGGACGGAAACCCGCCCCGTTGCCATTCCTACGCCTATAGATTTAAATCCTGGGATTTGCATGAACTTGTTTTCAAACCTTGAATCCTATAATTGAAACCCATTACTTGCTTCGTATCACTTGTATATGTTATGTACGACATCCATGACTTAAGACCCAATAATTGCTTTTCTGATTTTGCCTTCTTTAATCCCGGAAATATACGAAACATGCTTGTTCGACAAATTTTCCCTATGTTGGCAATAACTCCTTTTATTTTGTATCTAATGAATCAGTCAAAAATTTGTTTTTGCATGTTGTTTTAATGGCCCTCATTTTCAATTAATCTGGCGTTGTTAACAAAATGAGAATAAATAATGCAGGCAACAAACACATCAGAAGAACTAAAAACATAAAAGGTCGTGAGCTAAAGTCACAAAACAACACAATGTGATATACTTAAAAACTGAAAAAGGTTGAGACCCACAAATTAACAGAGTGACCGGGAGGAAAAGGAAAATAAAAAGAAAAACGACATACCCATTGCACATTTTGATCTGAGTCACTTGTTTTTCTTAATTATTTGCTCAGAATGTTTTTTAAAAATTATCACATCCAAATTTTTCTAAAACCACTTATTCAGAATGTGTTTTCATGAAAATTAAACATAATAATTACAGGCAAAGTTTTTGGTAAACCCATATGGATGTATGTTAAATCTTTACCTACTTTAAAGTATCTCGGAATAGAAATACTCCTGGTTAATTAACTTCATCTAATTTGGGAAGAATGATTCAAATACCAACCAATACAATAAAATGTGATCAGGTAAACAAAAGTAGATGAAAAAAATAAAAATATAATTCTTTTATTAAGAATGGAATGAAAATATGGTTAATTAACTTCATGTAATTTGGGAAGAATAATTCAAATACCAACCAATACAATAAAATGTGATCAGGTAAACAAAAGTAGATGAAAAAAAATAAAAATAAAATTCTTTTATTAAGAATAGAATGAAAATATGGACTTGGTATTCGGTTAGGAGTAAACTTGTAACGCCTCTTTTCCAGATATAAAATTCTTTATGAAAATTTGTTCAGTTTAAAATATTTACGAAAGCATGAGATAAAGTGACAAACGATTTTTCAAATGTCGGATACAAACATAATATTTAAAATCATTTAATAAAATACTAAGGGACGACTGGCGTAAAAACTCTTCAAATAGTTTTGGTAAGAATTGAACCACTTTCTTATAGGAATGGCTATCTAGATATATTCTTGTTGGTTTTCTTCTTTAAAATTGGAATTAATTGGTCCTTGAATCTGTAGGATAGGTCTGATGGTTAACATATTAGGTTGTTAGTGTTCTTGCACTATTTCTATAGGACTGAAGTACCAGATTATAGGTCTTCATGAAATTAGAATTAACCATCAGTAACTGTAGTGTTCATGTCTAGTCTAAATACATTGTAGCAAACTGTTTTCTGTCAAGTCTTGAACTAATTTATATGAAAGCTTAAAGTGGCTATTTAATTTGTGTTGGTAACTGATAGAATCATCTAGTGTTCAAAAGAAGTTGATTAATAAATAATTAACGAGAGAGGTTAGTAAATTGTTTGGTTAGTGATGGTTTTCTATATTCTACATAGATCCGGCACAAGGGGAGTGGGTACGCTTTGCTCGTAGATTTGGTGTTTGTTAAGGTACGGATTCCTATCTTTTAAAGGTTCTTATATGGTCTTGCTTTGTAACCGTTCGTACGAAAATCCCTCTCTTAGTTATAGATTATTGCTATGTTTGATTCATACTCGTTCGTATGGATTCTTAACTTCTATGTACGGATATCTTTACTTAGCTATCGTTAAATTGTAGTATAATTCTTAATCAAAGGTTCCTTTTTGATCCTATTAGTTTTCGTTTCTTGGTTCTATCGACATGTGGTTATTGAGATTTCGAACGTATGTCTACCTTCAATAAGGATTCTTGTTTATTTTAAAATCAAGTTTTCTCAAACTATCTCGTTTAAAACATTTCATATAAGTTAGTCCTAAAACCTTGTCTTTTTTTTACATCAAAACTAAACTTGGTTCTTTTCACGTCTTGTACCGTTTAGTTAGATTAGTTGGACACCGTCCGTTCATTGACTTATTGGTTATTGTTCTATACCTCTTTAAGAGTTCCTTATTGAGATTGTGTCTCCGTTAGTATTGTATTGTTATTGTCTTATCGTTAGTGCTTTTAACGTCACCGTTCTTGCTACATTATCATTGCCTTATCGTTATTGATTCATTGTTTATTGTATTGACCGTCTTACTCTGGGTATGCGAGCTATTTATCCACCTATGGGGGTACCATAGGCACGTCACCGTGGCACCGGTGGCGCGACACTTTCGTAACGGTGTGATTTGTTACGGTGTCTCCTCATTGTGGTGTGATGAGGGTTTTAGGAGGCGTATTGGTTAACCATAGTTATTGTATTGATATTGTTTGTGGATGTAGGCGTAGTGCCCAACACCTCTTCCACCATTGTTTGGTACTTTGGATCGACCGGTCCAAGTACCCATTGTTTATTGGCTAATGCTTGTTTTATACAAGTGTTGGTATTATTGAGCTCGGATTGTTCGTACCCCATTGATTCTTAGTTATGGTTTTGTTTCATATTGGTCTTTTATATGTTGGCGGTTATAGTATTCGATATGTCTTGTTCGTATTGTATTGTGTTATTTTTGTATTGTTTGTATCCGCGCACTGGGCATTTGGCTCAACCGCATTTTCTTTCCATGCGGCAGGTTTACACGGGAATTGAAGGGTAAAGAGATCGAGAGCAAAGTACGAGTTGTTGAGGCATTTAAACTCTTAGAGTTTTGCTCTGTTTTGTATCGTATGCGTAACCTCTGGAAACGGGGTGTTACAAGCATGATAGGAGAAATTTTGCTGGTTTGTTGCCATAAACAAGAAGTCCAAAATTAGGGCATGAATTTTGTTGGTTTGCTGACGCAGAACCAATCTATGTAGTTGGGATACATATTTGACTGGATGATCCCCAGCCAAGACCACAAACACGACGACCATTTTTGATTCAATTGAACCGGACCACAACCACCAATTATGATACGTTAATAAGGTTTATGGTATTTAAGGGATTTTACCAATAATTTAGATAAGGGAATATGTTTTTTTAATTTTTAAATGATATAAATATTAATAAATGTTGAGTAGTTATGCAAAATTTCAAGGATATATATAAAATTGTGAAATGTTCGATATAGTCCATATTTAATTCATAATTCATAGTCCCGAGGGACTAATTTTAGCCCTTGGATCAACGGTATCAATGGTCCATATTGCATTTTAAAATTTTGGACGGAGTGATATTTTCGTAATTCACATGCGATGCTTTTACAAAACACATGTGACTGTATACAGAATCACATGTGATTGTATACTGAATTTTAGAACTATGTTTTTTATATGGAATATATTGAACACAAATAAAATTATCCCAATTTATTAAAGCCAAACGCCGTTCAGCAAACACGATTTTAACCAGGGCCGTTCAAAACTCCCTCCACAACTACTCGAAGCATCTCCCACGGCATATTTTTATAGCCTCTGTCGTCTACTCCCCAAAACAGGCAGGTTTCGATGTCATTTCGAATTAAATTTGATCGTTTCTTCCTTAATGTGTGTTGTTTATGTTGTTGAATTTGTCCCTACGAGCAGGAGATTTAAAGAATTGCCAACGGAGGTGTTAGCAATCAGGAGCGAAACCGGGATCGATAGCAGGGATTTCTCCGGAGAAGCAATCAAAGTGCGAGGAGTTAAGAGCCGCGATTTCGCCGGACGGAAGACGACGGCCTTTCCGCTAGGGAAGGCGAGGTGCGATGAACGACAAGGGAGAAAGGGGCGATTTTAGCCATTTTTGGTTGTCTGTGTTCATTTACCGAATCATATTTGTCTCCATCTCACGCACACCCTGCCCCTCTCAGACTTCACGACAAATTCTTATTTGATATATTTTCTATGAGAATCGGCAACACACGTGCGACCACAACGTATCTGAGGAGGGGACGTTTACCATTTTCACACTCCAACTCCACCAAAACCATAGTCTCGCATTCAGTGGACGCTACAATAGTCAAAACAGGCTTCAACCCCAACACATCATGCTTCAATTTTCAGCTCAATGATCTTGTAGCCAATGGTCAAGTAGCCAAGGCACACCAACTGTTCGACCAAATGCCTAATAGTAACACTTACTCTCAAAATATTTTGATTTCAGGGTATGTTAAATCAGGAAATCTTGCTCGTGCAAGAGAGTTGTTTGATGACGTGTCTTTTAGAACCGTGGTGTCTTGGACGATATTAATTGGTGGCTATTCACAACACAATCAACCAGTGGAAGCTTTCAAGCTATATGCCGAAATGTGTAGGTGGGGAACTATTCCCGACTATGTCACCTTTGCAACACTCCTGTCTTGTTGCGATGACACCCTGAATACTAAAACACTAACGCAAGTGCATACCCATATTGTCAAACTTGGGTTTAATTGGGCCCTTATGGTTTGCAACAGTTTAGTTGATGCTTATTGCAAAACTGGCGCCCTTGAGTTCGCTAATCGACTTTTCATGGAGATGCTGATAAAAGATTCAGTGACATTTAATGCTATGATAACAGGATTCTCAAATCATGGGTTGAACAGTCAAGCTATAGACCTTTTCACAGAAATGCAAAGTTGGGGTATAAGGCCATCTGAGTTTACTTTTGCAGCAGTCATATGTGCTAGTATGGGGCTAAATGACGTTCATCTTGGGCAGCAATTTCATGCACTTGTTATTAAAGCCAACTTTGTTTGGAACGTATTTGTGTCCAATGCGTTTCTTGACTTCTACTCAAAACATGATTCCATAGACGACGCAAAAAGACTCTTTGATGAGATGTCGTTGTTGGATTGTGTATCTTACAACGTGATAATCACTGGATGTGTTTGGGCTGGAAAACTGAACGAATCCCTAAATCTCTTCCGCGAATTACAGTGGACTAACTTCAACAGGAAACAATTTCCTTTTGCAACAATGCTGAGCCTAGCAGCAAATGAACCTAATCTTCAAAGGGGTAGGCAAATCCATGCTCAAGCCTTGGTGACACAGGCCAATTTGGATATTCTAATTGGCAATGCCCTGGTTGACATGTATGCAAAATGTGACAGATTTGAGGAAGCTAATATGATCTTTGCAAGCCTCCCACATGGAAGCTCGGTTCCATGGACTGCTTTGATTTCTGCATATGTTCAAAAAGGATTCTACGATGAAGCTCTTCAGCTTTTCAAGCAGATGCGAAAAGCCTATGTTTATGGTGACCAAGCAACTTTTGCAAGCACTTTGAGAGCTGCTGCAAATCTGACAACTCTTTCGCTAGGGAAACAATTGCATTCTGTTATGTTTACATTAGGTTGTATGTCAAATGTCTTTTGTGGTAGCTCTCTCTTGGACATGTATGCAAAATGTGGGTACATAAAAGAAGCAATACAAGTGTTTGATGAAATGCCTATTAGAAATATAGTCTCTTGGAATGCATTGATCTCAGCTTACGCACAGGAAGGAGATGGTAAAGCCACATTAAGGACCTTTGAAGAGTTGATCAAATCAGGTCTCAAGCCAGATTCAGTTAGCTTTCTAGGTGTTTTAACTGCTTGTAGTCACCGTGGGCTTGTTGAGGAAGGGCTTGCTCACTTTAAATCGATGACTCAAAGATATCAAATTGATGTCAAAAGAGAACATTACGCATCCATGGTTGATCTGCTTTGCAGATGTGGACAGTTTGGTGAAGTGGAGAAATTAATGCATGAAATGCCATTCGAGCCAGATGAAATCATGTTGTCTTCAGTGTTGAGATCTTGTAGGATTTACAAGAATCAAGATTTTGCTAAAAGGGCTGCAGATGCACTCTTCAACATGGAGGTTCTTAGGGATGCTGCTCCGTATGTCAACATGTCTAATATGTACGCAGAAGCAGGGAAATGGGAAGACGTAAGTAAGGTAAAGAAGGCAATGAAAGATCGGGGAGTTAAGAAGGTAACTGCATATAGTTGGGTTGAAACAAACCACCACGTTCATGTCTTCACTGCAAATGACAGAACACATCCTCAAATCGCGGATATTAGGAAAAAGATTGATGTTTTATGGATGAAGATGGAGGAAGAAGGGTACAAACCAGACACGAGTGTGATTCTTCAAAATGTAAACGAGGAAATTAAAGTTGAATCTCTTAGATATCATAGTGAGCGGCTAGCGATTGCTTTTGCACTTATCAGTACACCAGAAGGATCATCTGTTGTAGTAATGAAGAATTTGCGAACTTGCATGGACTGTCATGCTGCAATCAAGATTATCTCCAAAATTGTTGGGAGAGATATCATAGTCCGGGACTCTAGTAGATTTCACCATTTTAGAGGTGGAATTTGTTCATGTGGGGATTATTGGTGAAAAAGTTATAACCAATTTCTCTTCTCTGAAAACTTAATGGCCTTGGTTCAGTCCACATCTTCATGTTGTATCAAGTGCTTTATCGTTCTTTCGAGCCTGCATAATTGTGCTCTTTTGCACACTCTCCCGTCCAAGCTTACTTGCTTGGTGTGGAGGTTTACCCTATCTGTTTCATTCCCAGTTGATTCAAGAAGTGGGATGTTCACAAGATTAGAATGTGATTACTAGAGCAATTCTTTCATGTTCATTCAAATTTTTTCCACTCTTGTATATATCTCATCTACTGTACTTGCACTTTGTTGCAAGTGGGATTTGACTCACTCTTCTTTACTCTAATGGATTATCAAGAGTGGATAAGTGGAAAAGTGAGAAGACAATTGAGTTTGTATGGCAGGGTTCCAGGTCTCTTTGTTCGTCTTCACTGGTGAGTGTACACAAGCACCATTACAAATTTAAGGATGACTTCAGGGTTGACAGTTTGTATACTCTGATTGCAATTGTGGTTTTGTTCATTAGTTTGTTGATAGAGTGTAAGCTGTTGCAAGCTTATTACAACTAAAGAAAGCAAACAGCCTAATCAAGCTTTCTCCACAGCTACTTGCAGTCATTTACTGTTTTATTTCCTAGACATTATGATCCCCCCTGATTGTTTCACGTTTGAAATAAATGATGTATATCCACCTATTCTGGTACCTGGCAATAAACACAAGTTGTCTGGTTTTCTATTTCTATGTTTGGTTCTTTTGCTTGGTTTCTAATTTTATTCCGAAGGACGATATTTTCTTACTACAATGTTGAAGAGAGGATAGATTTTGTAGCTGCTGCAATGGCTCAAGTATGTATCTGTATCTCTGTCATATCTCATTTGTGCTCCTTTTACAATTTTATTTTTTTTCCTTAAATTTTTTTATTAAAATTTATTTTATTCCATTCTTATGTCTATTTCTTTCTATCAAAGATCATATAGTAATAATTCATTTCATTTCGAAAAAAGCAACCAAACATGTCGATGGATGGTAATGACTTATTCTATTTTATTCTTTTGTCAATTCCATTCCTTTGTTATTTATCCGAGAGAGAAGAGTTGAATAAGAACACTTTTTGTACATTAAGGGAATTTTTTCTTACAAGAGAAGCTATTTTTATTTCATTTTTGAAACCTCCTTTCACATCTTCAAACCAACAAACCCTTAACCCTAATTTTAATCCAGAATCATCAAATTAACCGGACACTAATTCTAATTTTAACATACAATCATTAAATCAACTGGACCTTAGTCCTAGTTTTAGCACAAAATCTTCAATCACAAACCTTAATTCTAACACATAAGCAAAGCCGATTCAACAGCGGGGAAGCATTCAACAAAGCGAAGCATTAAATACATTGTAGCATTCTTCAAAAACAAGCAAAACGGTGGGAGCAAAAGAGATGGGAGATGGTGAATTGGTGGGGTAGAACTCGTTAGAGATGGTGAAGCAAATCGGTGAACCAAAGTTGATGGTGAATCACAGTAGTGTGGAACTATGGATGGGGGACGGTGAACCAAATTGAAGAAGCAAAGTCAACGATGGTGAAGTGGAGTGGTGTCGATGGGAGATGGTGAAGCAAGCTACGGAGGAGATGACCAAAATGAGGACATGCAACAAAGGTTCGATTGGGGTAGTGGGCGGATTTATTGTTTTAACGTCTTTTGCCTTAAAAAACAAACATTCCATTTAGTGTCTACATGCCTACAACTACAAACATAAGTGGTGAAACATCTCTTTCAATAAACTAACACAAAACACCACTTTAGACGTGTTTTATGACCCACTTAGATGCTTCATTGTATATGCACACTCGGACACTCATGAACCGAATTTCACTCTCCATTAGAGCTTTAGAACCTTGAAATGATTTTGTTTAATTGTACCCCTATTCAACATTGTCCTAGTTCTTATATATACATATCGTTCACAATCTTCTATATGATATGATTGGTGTTTCTTTTGATAGATTGCATCATCAAGTACCCTAATTTAGTATGCTTGTGGAGTAGATCATATCATGAAAAGGCTTTACCTTGTTTTGATGAGAAGCAAAAGGTCGAGATGCTGCCATGCCATCTCTTTGGTAGTAAGAGGATATTATTCCAAGAACTAGAAAATTACCAATGTGTCAATTTTTCAAAAATTTGCCCAAAAAGCAATATGATTACACCTTGATAATCTAATTCTATAGAAACAAGCTCGAATTTTGTAAACCAGTGGAGCATTGTGTAAAAAACCAAAGATATGAATAAAAGATAGACTCTCTAAGATCATGAGTGTAACTTGATCACCATGGTCGAGTGAACAACATAAATTCATATGTTCATGTTCTTGATTGTTTTGCTATTCATTTGTGTTTCTGTTGTTTAGGTTAACTTTTATACCTAACATCTAGTATGAGAGCTTGTTTATCATCAGGTTCGTGAAAATCTTGATCTACAAGTTTGATGTCCATATTTTTTGTTTTTGCAAGATGCAAATCAAAGAATTGGGTCGTAATAAAGGATATAATTATACCAGAAGAAACCACATCTACATCTGTCAAAAATGAAATATGAGTAAATAAGGCAAGAGGACTGGGATATGATGGATCAACACACACTTATTGTTTAGGTTATCTTTGGCGAAAAATGTAGATGTACAACATCCTCTATGAGAATACCATGTTCAGTCTGGTTAGTCTGTATCTAAAATACAATGCTTCTATTATAGACCAGGTGAATGAAAATGATTTAATCTTATCAATACATTATGTTATTATCTTTCTTGCCTGAGAGCTACCCTTGTTAATATTACAACAATTAGTAGTTCACGTGGAACGACAAAGCTAACTTTTGAGAGGATACATGATTTAATCCTAGAAGAGGATGTAAAAAGAATTCTTGTGAATCCTTGAGTTCATTATTCAACACAGAGAATGTGACAAAGAGCAAAGTAATGGCAGAAGCACACCAAGATTCTTTAAAATTTTCCCTCGTCTAGGTTCGAATATAAATCTCAACTCACTTTATGTCCTCAACTTTCCTTCTCTTAGTTATCTCCGACTATAATGTTTTTATATACTCAACCATATCTAAGGGTGTGTTTGGTAGGAAGAAAAGGAAAGGAGAGAATTGGAAATGAAAATGGGGAGAAATGGAAATGGTGTGAAATGGAAATGAGTAAAAAATGCCCGTGTTTGGTACCATCAAAAAATGAAAACGAGAAACGGTGGCTCAGGTGACCGGCGACGGCGGCGACAATGCCTTGCCGACGCCAGACTACCCATCATCGCCAGAAATGTCGGACTACTCATCATCGCAACATTGCAAGAGACGATTTAGGGTTCAATCGAACCACACATCGGCTGCGGCCTCGCCGCCTCGTAGGAATCACATCGCAACAGTCGACGACGACTTAGGGTTCAATAGAACCGGACATCGCAAAAGACAACAGCGACGGTTATTTAGGGTTCAATCGAACCAGACATCGCAACAGACGACGGCAACGACAATTTAGGGTTCAGTCGAACCAAACATCGCAACAGACGACGGCGACTTAGGGTTCAATCGAGCAGACATCGCTACAGACGACGATGACAGCAATTTAGGGTTCAGTCGAACCAAACATCGCTACAGACAACGGCGAACCAAGACGGCAAACCAGACATTGCCATTTCTATTTCTCCAATTTTTTTCTCCCTACTAAACACACCCTTAATAGTCCAATATTCTCAACCACCTCCCACACACTAAATACACACCATCTCAAGTTTCTCAAGTACCTTCACTGTTAGGATGCGATCTAGAACTAATATTATATGATCCTTACATTCACGATTTTCTATAATCTTTTTGTATAAAAATCTGTTTCAATTATACGTTTATTGTATACTAGAAGCATAGTTATAAGCAAGCTTATTTGGTCATGTATATATGGATCGAGAGAAACACTAAGGCTGCGTTTAGCAGAAGAAAATTTTTCTGTTTTTCATTTTCTATTTTTCTGTGAAAAATGGGGTGATCATTTTTTTGAAGAAAATAGAAAACATATTTAGATGAAAGGGTGAAGTTTTTTTTTAGAAAAAATGATAAAAAATGTTTGGTTGAAGTGTTTTGTTAAAAAAGTGGTTTAAAAAAGTAAGAGAGTTTTCTGTTTTATTGAAAAAATGCACAAGTAAACATATTTTCTAATTTTCACTTTTCTTAAAAAAAATATTTTGTTTGAAAGTAAACATCTATCTCAACCAATCTTTTTCTATTTATTTCTTTTTTCTGTTTTACCTTTCCTTTGACTTGGTCTATTTGTTCTGTATCTTTCCATTTTAATTTTATAAAAATATAAACTATTTTACAAATAATTTTTGTAATAATTCTATTTTCTTTTAAACTTCTACTAGCTAAGCGATCCATGTGTCAACACGGGGATGATATAAGTCAAATTTAAACTTATATAGCTTTAATGAGTACTAACACGTATAGTAAAAATAATTATAAATAAATTAAAATAATTCCGATTAACAAATAATTATGGTCTGCAGATTCGAGAAACAATATTGATCATGACAATAAGTTCAGGTTCATTAGTTTATTGTAATTCATATCTATAATTTTACTTAAAAAATTCATTAACTTTAATATATACCCATTGAAAATCATCCGAAGATTTAAATGATTAGTGACTATAAAATGATGATGGAATCATTTATTCAATCATATGTGTATATATTTACACAAGTAAATACACACACACACACACACATATATATATATATATAGGCAAAAGTTCAAACGGAAACTATTTTTCGTATGAGAACCGCGAGAACCAATCTTAGCCGTCCAATTCCCCCTCCTTCAATTGGATTGCCCACCCATTAATTCCTTACATGCACCCCGCCACACTCAATCCCCCCACTCTCTTCATCCATGAATTGCATTATCTAAAATGAACTGCCAAGATTGGTTCTCGCAGTTCTCGTACGAAAAACAGTTCTCATTTGAACTGTACCCTATATATATATATATACACACACACACACACTCTCATCATAGAGTATATAAAATGAATATAAATCTACTGGACTTTATGTAAATTTTAAACTAATTTCTAATGTGAAATTAAACGCACCGTTAGATATACTAATTTTGAAAAAGTGTCGTATTACAATAAAATTTACACCAAAACGTTGATAAAAATGAGACGGTCGCAAATATATAATTATTTTTTTCTCTAAACAAATATATCACAAGTTACTAAACATAATTTATAAATAATCTATAACTAATTACATTAATATACAAGTTTTATAAAACTCCCTCACATGTTTTATAAAACCCCTCACAATTTTCATCCAGACCCATCCCAATAGGTTTAAAATTTATTTCTTAGCCATGATTTTTTTGAAAAGGATGATGACCATCATCCTTTTCTTTTAAATAGTTTATAAGATAGTTCTATTCTTAGAACATTGAGGGGGTGTTTAGTTGGTGTCATCTGGAGGGATTTCAAATCCCTCCAAATATGGTGTTTGGTTTGATAAATAGGATGAGATTTCAAATCCTAGGATTTTATAAAATCCCACAGATGAGGGATTTCTAAATCCTTCCACCCCCTGGTATTTTGAAATTGTAACACCATAAAACTCAAAGCCATTTTTTTTAAAACGTTGCGGAAGCATTCTCTAATTTCATTTAACATAAACATCACAAGTACAAAGTACTTTTACAAATCACAACATCCGTTTGTGTTACAAAAGATTATAAAACGTGGCCCGTCTCTTCCCAAAATACAATATCAGAGTATTGGTCAAATTCCCCTTTCCACAAACAAGCTAAACAGCTACTCACAAAAACCTGCAAAAAGCAATCAACCGTGGGAGGTTAGCACAAAGCTAAGTGAATGGAAGCTACAGACAAGCACATAACAATCACTGTTCCCAACGGAACCTCTGAACATCAATCCTCAAGCAATCCGTCAATTCAACAATCTCTTCCATCTCGAGGACCGGCGGTTCTGCCGAACCTACAACCAAAGCTGGCTAAAGCAAAGGTTTACCGATAGCTCCCTGCCGATTGACACAGTAAACTCCCCTCTGAGCAACAAATGCAACAGAGGAGGTACTACTGTTCAACCAACCGCAAGCGAGCCCAGCTCTTGCATCAGCAGCTGACCCCAACCAGCCCTTACACAGAAGCTGATCTCTTCCGACCCGTAACACAGAAGTCGGTTCTCAAACAATCCAAATACTCTTCCAGTCACAATCACAATCAAAACTCTTTCACATATAACATATATGAACATACAATTCTCATTTAGCATATAGCAGACTTAACAGTCTATCATGGCATGACAAGCAATCTATCTTCGCATAACAAACTTATCAGTCAAATATCTCGTATTCGCATCAACAAACAATCTTTGCAATCAAACAATCTTCAATCATTCAATTCATAATGTTACCAACGAAACCACCCGTGAGTAAACTTCCGCTCACCTCAGTCCTCGAATCACGCGTGCTTAGTTGTCTAATATCACTGAGTATGTGGTTTTCCTGAAAACACAGCAACAACCGAATCAGTCTCATATAAATATATCTTTCAACATATATTTATATCTCATAATCATGTAAATAACTTGATTTAATCATATAATTAACAATACAACTTTTCCCAAACGAAACACAAACAAAACGAACAATAATCCTGAAACAGGTCCCGTCGCGCCGCGACACTCCCTTGTGTCGCGCCGCGACACAATCGGATTTCGAATCCCGGATCTCACAACCGGATTTGAGCATCGAATTTTGGTTCTCGGTTTTGTTTTGTCGGATTTCATGCTTTCGGATTTCTAGTGTCGGATTTCGTGGTTTCGGATTTCAAACACTCGGATTTTACAAACACCGACTCCACTTTCGGATTTGCATGAAGGTCGCGCCGCAACCTTCAATGTAGCGCCGCGACGTTCTTCGCCCAACATCATATCTTCCATTTTTCTCGGATTTCTAGCCATCAATTCTTCTTATAAACATTACCAACATCATTGTTCTACATTCTAAACTCATATATATAGTATATCATGTATACTTAACATCATAAACATCATTTTAATCATACACAACAACAAATTCATCAAAACCCATTTCTTCAAAATCAAACAATCATGTTTCAAGTTCAAGCTTATAAATCAAGCATACTCAAATAGTTCTAATCATATTAGAATCAACAATTCACCTTTACCTTGAATTATAACAACACAAATCTTCTCTTTAAAAATCCAAGTTCTATTCTTTTCTTTCTTGTTCTTCTTTCTCCAGAGAATACACATTCACACACACACCTAACTTATACACACACACACACGTGTACTCCTCAATTTGAGGTGTCATCACTTTACACCAACTCACATACACATATACATACATACATACATACATACATAATCTCATACATACATACTTAACTCTTCTAGCATATACCACATGCCAATTAACCACCAATTAATTATTCAAATATCATAATACCATCTATTATGTCCAATATCTTTCAAACAAATAATCTTTCTCAATCAATTACCTTAACATACGACGAGGTATTTTCTATAACTCTTGTATCAATCTCAATCTTTATTTAATCGTAAACACATACGATATCAATTACTCATTTAATCACGTAACAAATACTTAAACATACATAACTAAACACATATCAATTTACCATTAGCCCGCCTACCACTAGGCCGGGTTTTCGGATGTTACAGAAATCCCTCAGATGAGGTATTCTCTCCGGCGACTTTTCGGCTAATATTCCGGTGAACCATCACCGATTTCGCCGTCTCCGTCACCCGTTCGCTGTCGCCATTCGCCATTGCCTGTTTGTTGTCGCCATTCCCCGTTGCCGTTACCCGTTCGCTGTCGCCATTCGCCGCCACTTCGTTGTCCACTGTTAGAAATCCTTCGCCGTCGTTCGTTGTCCACCGTCGTTCGCCGTCAACCATCACCGTCGTTCGTCATCCACTGTCGTTCGCCGTCAACCGTCTCCGTCGTCGTCCTTCCTCTTCGATGGTGGCAACATGTGTGGTGGTTGGCTGTTGATGGAGTTTAGTTGGTGGTGAAAATCTCACCTAAGAAATATGAACCTAACACAAAATGAAATTTTAAATCCCACCAAATACTAATCCTATTATAAATACAAATTCTTTAAAAAACAATAGCTAACCAACCCCTAATTTTAAAATGAAACCCCCTCCACTACAATCAAGCTGTAGATGGTTCCCAGTTATGCTTGTTTCCTCTCTTCCATTGCTTCACTTCATAATCATAACTCTACCATGGCAGGTTTCATTGCCATATCGAATCTAAGTCTCACCGTTTCTTACTTACGAGTGTTGTTTATATTGTTGAATTTCGTCCTTACGAGCAGGAGAATTGAGAATTGCCAACGGAGGAGTTGGCTATCAATAGCGACAACCCGGGACAGAGAGCAGCAATTTCGCCGGCGGCGGGCGATGGACGGCAAGGGAGAAAGAAGCAATTTTAGCCATTTTTGGTTGTCTGTATTCATTTGTGCCGTACAATCTTTGTCTCCATCTCATGCACACCTCCTCCCCCTCACCCTAATCACCTCTCACTCTCGATTCAGATCGGAATCACAGATGCGCACACTCACTAGCCATGGCGACGCGGCACCTCCTCAATCTCTCTCGCCGCTCTCACCGAGCTCTGTCCGCCACCAGATCAACTTCAACCGCTGCCTCTGTTGCCAGCGTCTCCAACACTCCCGCACCAGCTCCATCAAGTCAAATTGAAGCTCAAGATCGTGTTGCCGAGCAAGCGCAGTTGAATTTTAAACCGCTCGAAGACCCCGACCCTAGGTTCCTCCGATACAACTCTCCTTACCCTACCCTAACCAATCACACATCTATCCTCACTTGCCCGGAGACACGCGTCACTACGCTTCCTAACGGACTCCGTGTTGCCACCGAGTCCAATCTCGCCTCCCATATGGCTGCCATCACGGTGTGGATCGATGCAGGGTCCAGGTTTGAGACGGAAGAAACCAATGGTGTTGCTCATTTCCTTGAGCATATGATATTTGAAGGGACATCGAAGAGGTCTAGCAGTGATTTGGATGAGGAAGTTGAGAATATGGGAGGCCATTTGAATGCATGGACTTCAAGGGAACAAACGATTTATATGGCCAACGTGATGAGCGAAGATGTACCTAAGGCCGTTGATATTCTATCAGATATATTGCAGAACTCGACTTTTGATGAAAATCTGATTAAAAGTGAGCGTAGTGTGATCCTTGATGAGATGCTAGAGGTTTGTTTTTCTGCACTTTTTTCATTATTCCATTTTTATATGCAGGCTTGAGTTAAATAGTTGAATTAGCATCTCTTTAAGTTAATACCATTGTGTTGTGTTTGACACTGGGAGTTATATCATTCTTGTGCATTTCCTCCTCAAATTTTAAAACAATGATGAGGGTATCTTGTGTGTTTGGTGAAGGAAACCAAAATACATGAAAGACTATAATGTTTAGTTCTCATGACTAGTTATAGTTTTAATTTTGAAGGTTAGCATCTAGAGATTACAATATTGTTTAAGTACTGCACGTCTGCACTTATGGTCTTGGAAGGTGTTAATGAAATCACTATTTTATGTCATGTTCATTTATACAAGTATATAACTAAAGAGCAATTATGCTTACTCTGCTGGTGACCTCTAAGATGCGGTAATGTGCTTTCTGGAGGTTTTTGGCGTAGAACTTATAGGAGCTTCATAGAGCTTAAGCTTTTGTTTTTAGAAGCTTAAGTTCTCACTGATAGAATAGCCTTGTTTGGTTGACAAAGCTTTTCAGAGATTCTTGTAAAACTACGCTCCTAAAAAATAAGCTACTTTAAGTAGCTTATGAAAGCTTGAGTCTTTTCATGCCTCCCTATATATTCCACCTACAGATACCTAGTCAAACACCTTTGTACACATAAAAGTTGCAGCTTCCTGCTCCACCATCATTTAGTTTTGGGAGGCAAACCCAAGGGACTGAGGGAGCTGCAGCGGAAAAATTACTTTTACTTTGTTAAAGTATGTTAGAAATTAGGTCTTACTCGCCAATAAACGTAAAACGCTTGAAAACAGGAAGATACTTTGGCTTTAAGTGATTGATTACATCTCAACCTATATCTCTTCTCTCTTTATTTTTTTGTTTTGAGGGTCAGGGTTATCGCTTTTCGGATTTGAGGTCGTATAAGATGACCTTATAGCAGCTGTATTACTGGATGTTTATGTCGTTCTTTCAATGTCGGTTTCAGGTGATAGCACAGACCCAGGAATTAGTTTTTGATCATATGCATGCTACCGCTTTCCAATACACTCCCCTTGGTAGGACCGTTATTGGACCTCCTAAAAACATCCTGACGATAACAAAGAAGGATATTCAAGATTACATGTCAACTCACTATGCCGCCCACAGAATGGTATTCGTTAATAAACTTTGCAATGCTCTCCTGTTATCTTTATATTATTAATTTAATCCGTTACAGGTAATTTCAGCCTCTGGAGCTGTTAAGCACGAGGAAGTTGTAGAGCAGGTGAACAAGATGTTCACACAACTATCTACCAATCCCACAACTATGGCAAAGTTGGTAGAAAAGGAGCCTGCAATATTCACTGGGTCTGAGGTGTGTGTTTACAGTTTTCTTAGGGCTTAAAGTTTTGACAGTCAATGATTCGTAATTATAAATTTACTTAAACTGTAATAATCAGATTCGTAAGAGGAATGATGACATGCCTCTTGCTCACTTTTCCATTGCCTTCAAAGGAGCATCATGGACAGATCCAGATGCAATCACTTTGTTGGTCATACAAGCAATGCTTGGATCATGGGACAAAACCACAGAAACTGGCTTACACACGGGGTTTGTATCTCCTCTAATCTTCTTATATGATACAGTTACTTGATTTGCTCTAATCGAACTATTTTTTAATAATAAAACTTGTAATCTTGCATATTGAGTTTATTGTCCTTATTGCTTTTATATGTGAGTTCGTTCTCAATTATTGGATGTTTAGTTTCACTTATTAAAATCTCTCATTCTTTGGAAACTATGAACAGCTCACAGCTCGGTCATCTGGTGGGGATTGCTGAGAGCATGATGGCTGTGAACAGCAACTACAAAGACACTGGGCTATTCGGTGTCTATGCTGTTGCTAAGGTTAGTTTAAGATCTTAAAGGATTGCATTTGTATGGGCAAAATTGATGCATAAATGTTTTTACTTATATGCAGCTTTACCTATGTGTGCATGCATATGCACGTGTCTGCTGCTGGGTTGTTTAGGAAATCAACTAATTCCAGAAAATTTGATACCCTTCTTATCTGTGTTTCGATATAGCAACTTAACGTAATATAGCATAATCAACTTTTTAGCATTCTGCTATTTTGATCTTTGATGGAATTCCAGAATTCTAACTTTGGACTGTTTCTTATATGCTTGTGTTGTCTGCGTAAGCAGTCTAATATTACAATATGTTCCATGTTCTATTTGTAAGGTGACTGACAAATGATTTATTAAGCATCTGCTGTAGATTCCTTGGATTACATGCACCTTTTAATCAAATAAATTATATCTTATTTAGTGAGGTGCTAAATACTGACTTCTTATGACTCGTCAAGATTGCACTTTTTATTACCGATTGCCAGCTTAAGGCTATCTATTCTTTCTGTAGCCAGATTGCTTAGATGATTTGGCTTTGGCAATAATGCAAGAGATTAGCAAACTATGTCACCGAGTCAATGAGGATGATATTAATCGTGCTCAAAATCAGGTAATTTGGGATTCTAATTAAGGAGCCTTTAAATGCATAAATAAGTTATGTAGTCTGATTTTGACCAAATTACATTTGGTTATCACAAGAGAAATTTCACTACATCAAGTAGCCAAAGCTGGCTGAGTACATATTTATTAATTTCTAGGAGCACTCCATTTTTGAGCTTTATTTTATAACAATCAGCAACCCATCTGCAGCTTAAATCTTCATGGGTTCGTCACATGGATGGAACCAGCCCTACTGCTCAAGAAATTGGACGGCAGGTACTCTAGATACATAACCCATTTGAGTATATGAGTATATGACCTTTATTATCTATCCTAATATTTAAAGTTATTTGTGTAGCAGCTATTCTATGTCAAATAAACTACATCCTTGTAACAATATATGTACCTACATTTGTTATATTTTGGCATGATGTGGCAATTAAATGTATTGCTTATCTTCAAATTATTATTAAATTATGATCTGATTTGACATTTTAACATCTAGTATTGTCAAATAACAGAAGGATAGCTTGCAAAATTATTATTAATTCTTAAATTATTATATATAAACGATATATAATCTAGATAAGATATGAAGAGAAAGATTTGTTGTTCCATCGTATTGTTCTTTTCTTTTGGTTCGTCTATGTTTATCGGTAATTAGGGGGCATGTATAGTTTGTAGTCCGCAATGATGAGCTGCTTTTCGTTTTTTTCTGTAATTATAAAAATTCTTTTTTTTGCAGTTGATTACATATGGGCGTAGAATCCCATTTGCTGAATTATTCGCAAGAATTGATGCTGTGGATGCTGCCACCATTAAACGTGTATCTAACAGATTTATAGTTAACAAGGTAAACCCTCTTTCTGTACACCTCTACATGCAGTTCCAATATATACTTCTCATATAAATAAAGATTTTAGGCTCTTTTGGAATCCTCTTTATTTGAATAATATGTGGCGATAAATGTATTCCTTTTCCTTATACATGTTTATATGAAATTATATTGTTAGTATAAATAGGCTAGAATGATTTTGTTACAAAGTGTGCAAAATTGCAATTCAGTTCATTTCATGTTTTTAAAGAACATTCGTCTTCTCATTTTTGTTTCCGAATCACTTTGATTATTTGGAAAGAGAGTCTGAATCTGCTCCTGTTTTGTGAGAGAAATCTCAACAAAATCAAAGGAAGTGTCTTACTTATGAACCGGAAAATACAACTTTGACATTCAATATTAGATTTAATAATTGTAAATATTAAGTTTTATGTATTTTGTTTATTTCAGGATATAGCAATTGCAGCATCTGGGCCGGTGAAGCTATTGCCAGACTACAATTGGTTTCGCCATCGCACTTCCATGCTCTGATAATAGGAATTTTGTTGTTTTTTTTTGTACTTTCTATTTGTGTGTTGTCATGGGTGTCCTTTTTTTTCTTTCTTATTTACAGCAGACACTCGCTACTTGTATATGATTGGATCTGAATCCACAACTGATAGGGTCATTTACCAGTTGGCCTAAGGCCTGTTGGTGCATAAGTGTCCATTTTTTTCTTTTTCCCCATTGCATCTATACCTGATGAACTTTAATTCATACAGTCGAAATGTTTATACTCTCTTATGCCGTCTGTTTTATTATTATTATTGTTGTTGTTATTTTGAACAGCTATGCCTTTTGTTATGTGATGTTCAGATTAGGTCATGATATCATTAGGTCATTTTCTGCTTGCATTAGTAGTCTTCTTATTGTTTTAATTCTTGCTATAACAGGTGCCTTTGAAACTTACTAGTGTTATAAATTTAGTTTGAAGAAATAGCAACCAACTATTCAAATTTTTTGGGTCTATTTATCAAGACCTTTTATTATATACCATCTATTTAAGATGTATCTAGAGCTTTTATTATTCTTTTTTTATGTTTAATTATTTTTTATTCTTTTTGTATTGTTATTTGATTTTTTATTCATCTATTTTTGTTTTATTTTATTTTATTTTTTATTTTTTCTCTTATTGCCAAAGGTCTTTCGGGAAGCTGTCTCTCTTTCTAAGGGTAGAGGTATGAATGTATAATTATCTAAATTTTACTTTCCCATACTTTGTTTAAGCTGGATTATGTAATGTTGTAAGTATGTATCTAGTTCTGTGTAAAGCACATCAGACTATATATGGAATAATTAACCAGTTTGGTTGCATCCAAGAGAAAACTTCAAATCTAACATGTTTTGCCTTGGTTTGGATTATATGTCAAGAACTAGATACATACTTACAACATTAGAAGAACAACCAAACAAGCAAGACGTGAAGGATTAACGTTTAGAAGAACAAATACAGGAAACTTAGTCAATCACTAACACCCACACAAGCAAGACGTGAAGGATTATTATGATGTGACGTTAAGGTGAGCTCGCTCCCATTTTAATTGATTGTAATGAATATGTTTTTAGCATGAACGTTTATGCAAATGTTCGTGAACATTGCTTATGTTAGATTATAGGATTATGTTTCATGAAAAGATGAATTTTGTGTTCATTGTTAAAGCATGATTACAGAGTTTTGTGTAAAATTGTTTTTATACAAAATGCGTTAGCATTGTGTATTAGAATTTGTTGATACAAATGCTAAACGAAATTGATATGGTTCGCCATAATCAAATTAATAAAGGTTAGATTGGGGTTATAGCAAGCATGTTTGTAGATATTTGATACATATATGTTTCCTATTAAAGTTTGCGTGACCAATTGGTTGATTGACGTAACTTATGTTATTTAGGGTGTTACAATAAATCAACAATTAATATATTTTTGATCTTGCTAGAATAGGTTGCTATCGAAAATTTAAAGTTATGGACTTATGGTGTTACAAACTTTTAAATGCTTATACATTTTTTCTTTAATATATATTAAAAGAAAATGGATTATGATTTTATCATTATATTTTAAGAATTTTTCTTCAATCATTTTTTTTATTTTTTAAATGGCTTACGAATGTATTTATTACATATGTATAACAATTGGATTAAATTTAAAAATTCAAATTTATAAATAGGTTCTATAAAGAATTTGATGATGATGTTAGGTATATTTTTCTGATTTCCAATAGATTTACCTATCCTTTAAAAGATTTTATATCACTATATATATTTTATAATTATTTTACTATATATATTAGTACACTTTAATACCATAAATATTTTAAATTTACGTTAACCATTCCTATTCCTACGGATCTTTGAAGAAAAAGCAAAAAGTATTCGTGTTCAACCCGACCCTATCCGATTCAAAGTTTCAAACCGACCCAACTCAACCAACTACTTTTACCCGGCCCGTTTCGCTTACAAATCTCAAAGGAACATTTTTTTGAGTGAGTTTTTGGGTTCCCATTCTTCCATTTATTACATCATCTTCGTCTCCATTGTTACCCTAATAACCTCCCAATCTCACTTCAGATTGGAATCACAGAAACGCATATACACCAGCCATGGCGACGCGCCACCTCCTCAAGCTTTCTCGCCGCTCTCACCGAGCTCTGGCCGCCACAAACATCACCAGATCCGCCTCAACCGCCGCCGCCGTCGCCAGCGTTTCCGACACTCATACACCAGCTCCTCCACATCCCAATCAGATGATCTACGATCGCGTTGCCGAAGAAGTCAAATCGAAACTCAAGCGACTCGAAAACCCCGACCCTAGGTTCCTCAAACACAACTCTCCTTACCCTACCCTAGCCGATCACACGTCTATCCTCACCTATCCCGAGACACGTGTCACCACTCTTCCGAATGGTCTCCGTGTTGCCACCGAGTCCAACCTCGCCTCTCAGACGGCTACCGTCGGGGTGTGGATCGATGCCGGGTCGCGGTTTGAGACCGAAGAGACCAATGGTGTTGCTCATTTTCTCGAGCATATGATATTCAAGGGGACATCTAAGAGGTCGGTTAGGGATTTGGAGGAGGAGATTGAGAATATGGGAGGCCACTTGAATGCTTATACTTCGAGGGAACAAACTACTTATTACGCCAAAGTGATGGGCGAAGATGCGCCGAAGGCGCTAGATATTTTGTCGGATATATTGCAGAATTCGACTTTTGAAGAAAGATTGATAAATCGTGAGCGTGGTGTGATTCTTCGTGAGATGGAAGAGGTATGTGCGCTTGCCCTAGTTTTTTATTGATCATGTTGGTTTCTAGCATTGAGTTGAAGCAGTATCGCTATGCCAATTTGGTCTAAGCTTGGTAGATATCGTTTTTGTGCATTTCTTACATGCATTTTAATCAACGATGAGTGTATCCCATGTGGTTTTTTATAGGATACGCAATACAACTTAGCCTGTTATGTTTTCCTCAGGAGTAAAGATAGCGTTTTCCCCCTGAAGGGTTGTTAAACCACTGATATCCTTCAGGAGGTCTAAGTATTATTTATGCTAGTTTTCAATCTCAGTTAACCAGCGATGAAGTTTGAACGGCTCACTGAAGTAGTATTCTCATCGTAATCTTAAGCACCACATGATTTTTATAAACGAGATGACCAATAATTATAACACATGGTCACACGTTGATGTAACCTCTATCTAAACAGGCTCTCAGAAGGAAGTTATATACTTTATCCCATGATGGTCTTTAGAAGCAGAGGTCATTTGAGTGACATTAACCTTTAGAACAGGTGGCATGAAGGTTTGCACATGGCCATAAAGTTGGGAAATCATCCATTTGTTTTGGAATCTCTTTAATTTGGTCCTTCTCACTTTTAAGATATTTAAACTACATTTCATGCTGGTCACCTACTCACTTCAAGTGGTTAAGGTGGAACCAAGACTACAAGCACATGATGGGATATATAGGGATCTAAGTTAGTGTCAGATGATACTAGAAGTACAAGACTTGATTTTAATTGTCAAAAATCATGCTAATGTAGTTCTTGAATGCTGTCACATCAGTGTTGATTACATGCATTGATTTATAGATGCTCCTGGCTCCCCTACATGTACAAGTAATGGGAGTAGATATGTAGCAGTGATAGTATTTACAGTAATGTTGCTTGAATTGTTTCACTGTGTTTGTTAAGATATGGACTAATGTTTCAGAAGTTTGAAATTGAAGTGACTCTTTATTATCTGTTGGGTTCTGTTGTTGTTGTTGTAAACATTCAAACATCTCATTGTTTGGTTACTACAACTCAAACAGCAAAGTAATTCCTTAGTCTTTGAAGTCTCTATGAAGCGTTATCTTTGGTGGCTAAGTAGTACAATTAATTATCTGCAATTCTGCATTTTGATCCCTCATTATGGACTAAGGTCCTAAAGTATAAGTTGGCATGTTTGGATTGTGTTGTTTAAAAAAATTTGCCTTAATGAATGTGCTTAAGAGAGTCTGCAAAGTGCTAGATAGCGTGAGGATTTTGGACTTAAAGTGTTTACATCTCAATTCTCAACCTATTCATCTTCTTATTCTTATATTATTTAAGGATCTGGGTGATCACGTTTTTGGACTTACAAGTATAATTAGTTTTGTCACAATGTTTGATTTGCTATAGGATCATCTTTTAGCGGATGTTGTACTGAATATATGTATTCTTGCAATGTCGATTTCAGGTGGGAGCACAGACTGAAGAAGTAATTTTTGATCATTTGCATGCCACCGCATTCCAATACACACCCCTTGGTAGGACCATTCTTGGACCAGCTGAAAACATCCAAAAGATAACAAAGAAGGATATTCAGGATTATATCTCAACTCACTATGCTGCCCACAGAATGGTACTTTACTAGAATATTAATGTTGCTTATTTAAACCACTTTTGGTTGGAGCTTTCCAAATTCCAATTCATTTATCAAATTTATTTTAGGTTACTAAATTAACATGATATAAAATGTAAGCTTTTTATTTAATAATCTGTCGCAGGTAATTTCAGCCTCTGGAGCTGTTAAGCACGAGGACATTGTAGAGCAGGTGAAGAAAATGTTCACAAAACTATCTGCCAATCCCATGACTACAACACAGCTGGTAGAAAAGGAGCCCGCAATTTTCACTGGATCGGAGGTGTGTGTTACAATTATTGGGAGCTTGAAATTTTGACTTTCGAATACCAATGTGAATTCCTGAATAATAATTACAATGTTTATGGTAACTGTGAAATATTCAGGTTCGTATGAGGGATGATGATATGCCTCTTGCTCAATTTGCTGTTGCCTTCAATGGAGCATCATGGACGGATCCAGATTCAATTGCTTTAATGGTCATCCAAGCCATGCTTGGATCATGGAACAAAACTGCAGGAGCTGGCAAACATATGGGGTTGGTACCCTTTTTTTAAAAATTCCCAACTTTATATACGGTTTTTTATATTATTATTATTATTATGATTGCATATACATCTGACTTTTGTCTCATTTATTCATTGGAAATTGTGAACAGCTCACAGCTTGCTCAGCTGGTTGGGATTAGTGAACTTGCTGAGAGCATGATGGCTTTCAACACCAACTATAAAGACACTGGGCTATTTGGTGTCTATGCTGTTGCTAAGGTGAGTTTATTTCATATTTTAGCAAGGCACAAATGTACAATAATAAGGACTACGTGCATATTTTAATTAATTCCCTTATATTTTAATTTAGTCAGTGTCAGATTGTGGTTCCTTATGACTCATCAAGATTGAACTTGTGAATAGTGGTTGCAAGCTTAATGCCTTTTGTTTTTTTTGTAGCCGGATTGCTTGGATGATTTGGCCTTTGCAATAATGCAAGAGATTAGCAAATTATGCTACCGAGTTTCAGATGATGATGTTATTCGTGCTCAAAATCAGGTAACTTGGCTATTCTTTTCCTTCATATTAAACTGTTGGTCTTTTCTATATTCTGGCATTAAATATGCCTTGTCTAGAATTTGTAATTTTTTAATCAAGTTTTTGAATCTCATTTTAATGTGCCTTTAGTGACCTTTTAATGCATGTTATCTCATTTCTGTCTGATTTTGATCAATATCTCATTGTTTATTCGAGATGAAGTTCACTGCGTCAAATAACAAAGTTGGGCGGAATATATTATATTAGTTGTCCCTTTATTATATCTAGGACCAATAATCTATTGAGCTTGAATAGCAATCTATAACCATTTGCAGCTTAAATCTTCATTGCTTCTCCACATTGATGGAACCAGCCCTACTGCTGAAGACATTGGACGACAGGTACGCAGATAAAGAATTTATATGAACTTTATAGTACCATGTTAATTTTACATATTTGTTTTAATTATTAAAAACTATTTATGCTGCCCAAGGCTTGCTACCATTAAACCCAGCACCCCTAGCCATGTATATGTATTTTTAAAGTCATTGTTATTCTTAATTTTTTTATTGTTTTATCGCTTGCACATCGTTCAATTTTGATTTTATGTTTTTCAGTTGTATTCGACCTAATTTGCTCATTGTTCTCTCTTGTCAAGTATGTTATGTATTTATGTGATCTTTCACGTGCTATTTTTTCTTATGACAGTAGAAGTTATTCGTTGAAGTATGATTTTGTATTTACATGCAGTCACAAAATAAATAGTATCTTTGTAAGTAGTCAATGTTGCAGAGTACTCGGCGAGTACTCGGATTGGAAGTTTTTACATATAAATTTCAAAATTATATATACATGTTCATAAATACTCAAATATAAATATAATGTTCATGGGACTCAAAACATATGTTTAGAAACACTAATATAGTTGTTCAAGACTTTAAATACTAGTTCAAAACACTGTTGAAATTTGAAGTATCCAGCACTTATCAAAAATCAATCTGGGGAACTATGAATTATTAAATTCCAAATCTGAAAATATCAAAATAATAGTCAAGAAATAATGAAATATGAAGTATCCCTATACGGTTGATGAAAAAAAACTTTAACTTCGTTGACCGTCTTGCCGCCTAGCCCCGACTTTGACCTAAACCGAGGAATTAGTCTGAGTAGCCACTATTCGCCAAGGTCTATGCCCAACTACTGACTAGGCGGTGACTAGTCGGCCGCCTAGGCCGAGTTTTAGTGTTTTACCACACTGGTATTAGTACATATACCAACACGTGTTAATCTGTGACTTGATGTAAATGTACAGCATATTAGCTAGGTTCATATTTTTTTAAAGATTAGGTTGTGATGAAGTTATTCGACAATTTAGCATCAGGTATAATCAAAGAACTTAAGGGTAGCTTGTTTATATCTATATTTATACTTCTATACTAATATATAAAGCATTTAGTGCTCTCTCTCTCTCCCCTAAAAGTCTTAATTTCTTGATTTTAAGTAATTTGAAGTTATTAACTTACCCCTCATTTAAACCTAAAAGGAAACTATTAAATGGAGTTTATTAGATTCTTAAATGCCATTTTAATAACTAAACCTTTCATAATAAATAATGTTTAAAAACATCAAGTCAATGCAAATTAAATAATAATATTAGATAATTTAAAAATATCAAGTCGATGCTGATTAAATTTCAACATATAAGAAATTAAAAATATAAACTAAAAATTACAAAAAAATCTCCATAAAAATAATATTTTAAATATACCGTCATATAACATATATTTTAATTTAAGTATTAGAAAATGCATATAACTAGAACTCATAAACCTGATATATGTAACCTGAATTTACAACCATTTCTGTATATTTATAATCGACTCATATAATTAAAATTAAAAGTTTAATTTATAATATATTTAACGTTATCTATTTTACTTCTCTTAAACTCTTAAAATTGAAGTAATGAAAACTGACCAATAATATTAAACATCCTTTTATTTTTTAAAACACACAAAACCACCAATACGTTGTCTCATACCAATACTATTCCCATGATCCCATCCATAATTCAATATCAACACAATTTTCAAAAGTTATTTTAAAAATTAATAAAATAGTTAATAGAGAAAAAAGAAAATTGAAAAAGAAGAAAGGAGAAAGAAAATGAACATGTGGATGTCACCATAGTGTGTGATGCGTTATAAAAAACGGACATGTTATCGAGTAAGAGTTATCCGTTGCCGCAACATTGCGCGGGTACCATGCTAGTATTAATAAATAGATAGATGTGGCGTTTCATTAAAAGTAGTTTTAGGATGTTAAAGTGGTAAGTTTTTGTTATCAAGATGGTTCAGTTGGGAACACATACGAGACTGTACATTCTTTTCATCATCAATTCTATCAAAATCTGTAAACAAAAATCTTAAAATTTCAATCTGGAGCATGCATGATTTTTAGGCTGCATTTATGAACTCTACTTATTATTGAACTTCATTTCTTTGCAGTTGATTACATATGGGCGTAGAATCCCATTTGCTGAATTATTTGCCAGAATCGATGCAGTTGATGCTCCCACTATCAGACGTGTAGCCAACAAATTCATATTTGACCAGGTATTCCCTCTTTCCAGTTTCCACACACCTTTTACACATTTTTGTTAATAAAGTCTTTCCATATTAGTTTAGGATTTTCACGCTCTGTTTTGGACTTCTCATGGTTTGCCAACAGTACAGTAAATAGACAAAAAGGAGAAATAATAGAAGATATATAAATTAGATTGGGTCTAAGGATTATGTGACCATATTTGCTTGACAATTTACATTCCCATTGGATCAACACGTAGGGGATGTAAATTGTCAAGCAAATATAAACAATAATACATTGCTTAAAAGATATCATACAAGCAAAAAGTAATGAGTTGTGTTGATCTAATGGGTTGAAATTTCCAAAAAGTAATACATTGCTTAAAATATAAACAACTCATTACTTTTTGGTGTTTTGAAAACATAAACAACGATACATTACTTAAAAGGTTGAAATTACCAAAAAGTCAGCTTTGTAGATATCATAATACCTAAAGGGGTAGTGGGGAACGGGCCCAATAGAAAACGAACTAAATATTGAGCAAACATAAGTACATAACTAGATGAATGATATATAGCTTTCTATAGATTGTGCTTTTATCTCAGATAGTATGAATTAGCCCTAGGATAAGAATCAAATATTATACAACTATTAAAAATTGGATAGGAATTGATTGCAGCTCAACCCACACCATTTCGACCCATTTCAAAATGACCCACTTTAAAGATTACTTATTTTGACCCATGACCCGCTCTGCCCATCTTGCCACATCTATGCTATGTCTTATATGCTTGAAGCTTTTCTTCAAAACTTTTAAAAGATTGTTCTGATTCAAAGTTAGAATAATAATGTAAATATTAATTTTTCTGTATATCATGGGATTGCAGGACATAGCAATTGCAGCATCTGGGCCAGTGAAGCTATTGCCAGACTACAATTGGTTCCGTCGTCGCACTTACATGCTCCGTTATTAGGCTTTTTTCTCGTTTCATTTACTTGTTATTTATATGTTGTCATCCATTTTTATCATAAAATCTCTCAGAGTATGAATGTCCATTTGTATGGGTATGACATAATTTTATGATTTCTTTCCAAAACAAAATAATGCCAAAGCATTTTTGTGTTGCCTATGTACAACTTGAACTACATTTCCTCTTGTTTTGTTAATATGTTTTCATGTTTTGGATGTTTTCATATTTTGATGCCTTTTTGTTGTTGCATTTACATAGTTACTTGGTTTCTAATATTTGCTGTCATGCATTATTCTCTAAGTAATTCTGATACCATCATTTTTCTTTTGTTAAAAATTATATAATGGTAAATTTGGATGTTTGCTCTATGGATGTAAACGAGTTGAACGCAGTGTGAGTTACTTTTGTTTATGATCTTTAAAGATCCTGCTATGTAATGTTGAGCTTGTGTTCTGCTCAAAGTTCGGGTTTGACTCGTTTAAACTTGGCTTATGAGGCTCTGGAATTATTTTGATACTTTTACTAAAAGGAGATGCATTTATTACTCTTTAATGCTTTTAGGTTATTTTTCTTAGATTAATTTTTAAGTAATACAACATTTCATGTATGTATGACATTATCTTAAAGTGACCGGTTTTTAAACTCTAAAGCTAGAGATGTAAACGAATAGAGTTGAGCTCGAATATGGTACTTATCAAGCCGGACTTGTTTAGGATTTTTTTAAACTCGAACTTGACTTGTTTAAAATATATGAAGCTCGTGTTCAAGCTCGGCTCGTTTAAGTTATTTGAAGCTTGACTCGGTTTGTTACTGTATTATTATGAATATTTATTAAAAGAATATATATAAAAACAAATTAATTAATTAATTAATATTGTATACAAGAAAAAAAAAAGCTCATTTAGGCTTGTGAGCCTAAATGAGTCCACTCTTTGAGGTTCAAGTTCAGGCTCGTTTACTAAATAAGCTCTAGTCTAGGCTCAGGCTCGAGCTCATTAAGGCTCAGCTCGTTTCAAGTTTTTAATGATATGAGCTTGAGTAACTCCCAAGTAGCCTGACTCATTTATATCCCTATCTACTGTTAAAGAAAATAAATCATTGATTGGTTACATAATGGAATTTGGTTATTATGTAACTATGTAAGTAGTAATCAATTTTCGAATTTTATAATCATGGCTATTAACTCGTTCAGTTATAAAGCTAAGGACAACCATCAATTATTTTACAACTTTACATTAGATAACAAAACAAAATTCACGTGAACGATATGTTATACACCGTTACATCGCACACTAGTAAGTGTGGATGTAAAAACAATCATCTATGGTCTATAGGGTAAGTCATTGACTCCTTATAAAGGAGGTTTAAGGTTTTAGTCCTATCGAGGTTTTAATCAGGGATGAATAAAGTTGATAATGAAACGACAATATTGACTATTGGGCCATGTACATCCGAGTAAATTGATATATAAGATATAAATTATATTATATATTAAGATATGATTAACACATTTAGTTATCTGCTTATTTTTAGATGAAACATGTTTCTTTTTTCTTTACTAACCGATTTGACATTAATTTATAGTGAATTTAAATTTACCTGTTTGCCCAAAATAAACGACTTTATTATTATTATTATTATTATTATTATTATAACGTGTAAGGTAGGAACAACCCAAAACACATCAATAATCACCATGCTAATTTCAACCAGTCCACAATGACAATATGTATAAATATATATATGTTTTTGTTCCCTGTCCATCTAAGTATACAACAAATCCAAAATAATTAATTGCGTGCAGTAGTTTTCTTTTCATGGTCATATTTTCGTATTATAAAGACGGGCTGGCAAATGATCCAAACAAGTCTTACTCTTCTAACCAGTAGTCAAGAAGTTTTTGAACCAGATAGCCGAGTCCTTGGCGTATCTTTTTAGCTTGTCGTTATAATCAACAAAATATAACCCGAATCTTGAACTAAAACCTGCAGCCCATTCCCAATTGTCCAACAACGACCATGCGAAATACCCCTTCACGTTGCACCCGTCCTCTCTGCTCAAAAATACCACCAACAGTTTATTGTTGTATCAAAACGCAATAAACAGATATACTGCTTTTAGTTAACAATTAAGTAGCCCCTATATGAGATTTAAATGGGCTTACTTTATGGCAGCTAGCAAGTTTGTGAGATAGTCATTATGGTACTTGACCCTTTTTTCATCCTTTAGTGCATCTTTTAAAGAGATAAAGGGGCTATTTGGGTCATCCATCCCTGTGTGAACAAAACCATATCAAGTAACAATGGTTTAAATGCTCTACTCTCTGACTCTGCATAAATCACAGTTAGTACCCTATAAGGTAAAAGTTTCCATAGAGGAAATTTACCATTTTCAGTGATGATCACTAGAGGGTTCCCATATCTATTCTTGACATAGTTCAGTAAGCTTCTAAACCCTTCTGGCACTATGTATAGCCATATTGAATTTGCCTGCGAATAAAAAAAGTAACAAGTAGCAAGTAGGAGTAACGTTTATACGGGTATAACTATCAATATGCCTAATCAGCTGTCAAAAGAAAGAAAAAAAAAACTAACTTTCCCATAATTTAACGAATAAAATGTAAAAATACTACATACCCGATCGCCAATGGCTTTCCCATCTTTCCATGCTGACAAAACACAAGAAAGTAGTCTTATTAGAACAAAATGATAATGTATCAATCATCTTCTTTTGATAAGCCAAAAAGGATGTTTTTAAAAGACATACGAAGGGTAAGGGAACCCGAATCTGCAAGCGAGTCGTTGAGCAAAACGCCAATGATGCTGGTGGAGTTATGCCAAGCGTACCATGTTGTGTAGTGATTTATTCCCACGAAATCAATTGAACCCTTTAGGAGAGCTGACTGAAGTTTAGAAAATCTTGGTAATCGGTCTCCTACTCTTGTCCTCATCGAGCTCGGGTAATCTCCAAACATTATAGGATCAAGAAACCTGTCGTGTTTTATAGAACAAAAATCTTGTTTTTATGCAGAATAGTTTACATATGGAGAAATGATCTATTACAAGGATGCTTTGATGCAGGGAATGATCGAAGCAAGGGGTAATTATGAACATGTAAAAAGGTTTACGCCCATAGCCATAGGGGTGAAAAGTATAACCTTTTTTCTTTTCTTTATTTTAATCTTTATTGCAAATTAAAATACATGTCGTCGACAACACCTATCATTTCCCTTTATATGCGTGTATTATGCTTTATTTTTACATAAAAAGGAATTTACAACTAAGATTTGTGAAAAGAAGGTACCATCCCAATTGGAAATCTTGTACTCGTTGGGTGGCCTCAATGTCTTCGGTTTTGTTCGTACCTGGCACGTACCAAATGACATCAAACGCAATCCCTATGCGTCCATGTTGCTTTGACTATATTAAGTCAATACAAAACAAAAGTCAACATTTATTAGAAAAGACAAACACATTATTAAAGATATCCTAGTTTGACAAATGGGTCAAATCGTTCAAAATTATTAAAAAAAAAAAAAAGAAGTTAGCTAAAAGGAAAACGGGTCAAAGAGATTGAAGACTTATTATCTACCCACTTGGCCAATTTGCGACCACTACAGGTCTACCTATATTGTGCCCAAATGTTGATGTGAATTACCTTGTATTTTCTTTTGTAGACATCAACAGCGGCTGCGTGCGAAAGGAGAACATTATGACCAACAATATAAGGCTCTGTAGCCGAGTTTCCGGCTGTACAAAATAATTTAAGAAGTATCGAGCAACGGCCCGGTGCTTGAAGGCCCACATCATAGCCTTGTACCGTGAAAGTATGAGGCTCGTTAAAAGTCATCCAGTTCTTTACTCGATCCCCAAATTTCTCAAAGCATGTCTCGGCATATGTTGCGAAATCATTTCTGTGTCAGTTACATCAATTAAAATGCAAAATAACTTAATTAGCTCAACTCAATCTTTTTGAAACAAATAAAATCATGAAATAACTTGAAAAAAAAAAGAAATATTTACATGATTCTTGTGTCTAGCCACCCATTGTATTTGTCTGCTAAGGCTTGAGGAAGGTCCCAATGGTAGAGGGTCACATATGGTTCAATCCCTATGGTTTAATTTCCAAAATGATAAAATAAAAAATTTATTTTAATTTGAAGGAAGTATAATTGTGTGTTTTAAACTTATAACAAAAAATTAATCTAGAAAGATGAGTACCATGGGCTAATAAAGAATTAATAAGGGAATTGTAATGATCTATTCCAGCTTGGTTGATTTGGCCACTTCCATCTGTGATATAAAAGATAGAACCAGTATAATTTTGTATATCTTTTGCACTTTAATTTTGTGTAATTGTGTATCTCACTGTTTATAATCTTTAATTATTTAAAAATAATATTATTTAATATAAAAAGCTAAAAATATTGTACTTGGAAAAATCCTTGGCCATGAAATGGAGAACCTATAAGCATCCATGCCTAAATCCTTCATCAATTTTATGTCACCCTGCATTTCAAGTTTTCAACCATCAACAAAAATCTTTAAATAAGATGAACACGACATCAATAATGTTATAAGATGAACACGAGATGTGACAAGTTAAAATGAACACGGCATGTGACAAGTTAACTATGGATAGGGGGCAACACCCGAAATTGCTTAAAATCGGAGATATTCTCACATCATGAAATCAAAACATGACACTTGACCATTTAAAAACAGATTTTTTCTTCTTTTTGTAGTTTTAGAAAAGAATGAAAGATTACTTGCCTCATACAAATGGTATTGATCAACTGCAACATCAGCATTACTGAAATCACTTACCTTACCTGCAAAATACAAGGTCAAAATTGTAATTTTACATTGAGTGTCAAAATTAGGATGATGATCTATTGAGTCAATTGCATATAACCCCCTTAAATTTTGTTTTTTTTTCCTTGAAAGAACCCTATTCTTTTTTCCATCACATTGCAATCTACTGTATCAATGTTCTAAAACCCTGTCTTATTACTTGGTAATCTTTTCAGAACAACATCAATGATTATTTTAAATATATATATATACCAAATGTATGAGCAAATTTATCCCAAATAGCTGGACCCTTTCCATCTTCCTTCACTGCACCCTCATACTGTAAGAAAATATAAAAAATCAAAAATAAAATAAGTTAAAAAGAAAAACTCATATCAGCAAGCAATGTATAAAATTTAGGTAACATTAAGTATATAAATATTTTTATGTAGTTTCTAAAGCACTCCTATTGGGCTAAATGTATGTCTAAAAGTGAATCAGACATGTTTTTAGGTATGATATATTAGGACTATATAACAACATTATTCATTTATATATCTCACTGTTAAATTTTTTTGCCAAAGTTACAACCCTCTTTTGACCAAAAAAAAGAAATATATTAATTATTAAAGGAAAAATGAACAATCTTTTAGTAAGTATATATATATATATATATATATATATATATATATAGGTAAAAGAACACACTTATAAATAGAAAATAACGTAACTCTTATGTTTCAAATGCTTATCTTTTAGAGCATGCATTGTGAAACGTGTCGTACCCTGCTAGTCTCCCAACATTTTAATAAAGTCCTAATATCTTCAAATATAGGCACGGTATATATAGTCTTTTAATTTTTGAACTTAAACTATATATAATTAAAACCAAGTTTCATATCAATTTTATATATTTTTGGATTTAGTTTATCAAAGTGTATCCAACTTGTTACGTTATACTATTGTGTGTGTCAGACTTTAAAATTATCTATTGTGTGTATTGAACATTTAATCTTCGCTATTTTGTGTATTAAACATTCTATTGTATGTATTAAACTTATACATTTTTTTCTTTTTTATGTAACCAAAATACATACAATCACAATAAATTAGAAGATTGATACACACAATAGTATAACATGACAAACTAGAAAAAAAGACATTTTGATAAACTGAACCTATAAATTTTAACCGAAAAGTTTTAAAGATTTTAAATTTTAACCACACGAAAATTGCTTGGGATTAATCATGTAAACAGTAAATGTGTAGAGTTGCTTACGTGTGTGTATATATATATATATATATATATATATATATATATATATATATATATATATATATATATAGGGGAAGGTTCATTTGAGAACCGTTTTTATTGTGAGAACCGCGAAAACCAATCTTAGCAGTTCGTTTTGGATAATGGAATTCACGGATGAAGAGCGTGGGGGGATTGGGTGTGACAGGGTGCATGTAAAGAATTCATGGATGGGCAATCCAATTGAAGGAGGGGGAATTGGACGGCTAGGATTGGTTTTCGCGGTTCTCGCAATAAAAACGGTTCTTAAATGAACTTCTCACTATATATATATATATATATATATATATATATATATATATATATGACAAATTACTATGTATATAATTATATAAAATAGACCGACTTGAACATTTCGAGAAAAAGAACGTATAAATGACAAGATCTAGCATCATACGTCAGCGTGTAACGGTCTCAACTAGGGTGCTAATTAAGAGTACTACAAAACAAAATACTCTCCCTGTCCGTCCGTCCGTCTATGAATAGGAATCACGGGGAAGGTTTATTTGATAATCTTTTTTATTGCGAGAACCAATCTTAGTCGTTTATTTTGGATAATGAAATTCATGGATGAAGAGCGTGGCGGATTGAGTGCGGTATGGTGCATGTAAGGAATTCATGGGTAAGCAATCCAATTGAAGAAGGGGGAATTAGACGGCTAAGATTGGTTCTCGCGATTCTCGTAATAAAAACGGTTTTCAAATAAACTTTTCATTAGGAATCACAAAGTGACAGGGACTATCGAGTATATGTTATAACTAAAACTGTCTACGAACATGTAGTTGGTTGTTGGGAATCTTATTAGCACAACTTATCGGGTCTAGTTGCGGGTTTTCTGTCATGGTCCTCGTTGGTTCCAGCTTGAAAAGGTGACCCGAACTTTGTACCTTTTTAACAATATAATTAAAACCCAAAACTATTCTAATCGGCAATAAAATATAAAGATAGAAAATTAAGCGAAGATATCTCGATCGATCTCAAGAAGTATTAAATGTAACTTATAATATAAAAAAATGGGTTTCATATATAAATTAAGGAGATGGAGCTTGCTAGCTAGCTAGTGACATTATTTTTATTATTATAAGTATATTAATATTAATTTCTAAGAGTATGATGCGTATAACATTGAACAACGAAGGGCCATGATTGTCGTTTAAAACTCTATAACAATCTATATACTCTTGAGAAGATAATGTTCACGAGAATATTTTTTTTGTATATATATTTTACAATATATTATTAAAATCTTAATTATAAAGTGAAGTTATGATTCAGCTTGATTTAGAAATTCACATTAATTGTGGTTTTGTATTAAAATAAAAATGTTTTTGATTATTTAAGTGTTTTAATAATCTAAGTGTTATGTGAGTATAACGACAGTTATTAATAACACAAATCATTTATATAAATATATAGGTACGTATAGTTTGAAATTAGATTTCATCGTGGAGTTCAATTGTTGTTGTTTTTTTTTCATCTTTATCTAAGAAACCTCAAATATATCGAAATGTATGTAGTACATACCATATATCTCATATAATAACCCAAACGATTAATTAATATTGGTAAGAATATTAATTAAATAAAAGTTGTAGAGAAAGGTACTTAATTACAGCATCTTTCTTATCTTATATAAATAATAATTTGTAAATAACAAATAATTTATCCTTTTCATATAAAAATTATCAAAATAACCTATCATCTCTATATAAAATATACATATACATATATAGATATATATATATGAGACAAGAGAGTAGTAAACTATGCCTTCTCGCTCATAATAACTGCAACAGTTATAAATAATTAAATATCTTAAATATTTTCCTTTTTAGGTGGTTGCAAAATTTATAATAAAAAACGATATAAGAAACCAGAACTGTATGGGTCCTATTGGTCAGATTGGATAGCAAGCAACACAGATATTCATACTTTAATTTAATAATAATAATAATTTTTGAAATTCATGTTAATAATTTTTAATAATAAAATAGAAACTGATTTTCAATGCCTTTTGAATTAAGAATTTAATTCATTAAGCAAATTTAGCGAGACTTTAAAGTGAAATTTAGAGTATTATTTACATGCATGAGATAATTAAATTTAGATTTATAAAAAATAATAAGAAATGATGATCGAACGTACCTGGTAAGCAGAAGAGGCGGTTCCAAAAATAAAACCATTAGGAAAGCTTTTTCTGTTAATTCCATCAGCAAAACATAAACATGATCCATGAACAAGTACTACCCACAAAGCTAATAGTACAACCCTTTTCATTCTCAACAACAGCATTTACGATTTATCACGCCCGGCGTTTGATTTGGGAAGTGGTGGCGCGTGATAAAATAGACGATGGCTGTAATGAGGATGCACCAGAGTTGGAAATGGGGATGCTTGTGGGTTTTCCACTGAGTTTTGTGGGGTTTTATACCAAACGACGACGTGGAGAGAGAGAGAGAGAGACTGCTAGAATGTCGGGAACTACATAGTCCTATTTTCACACAACTTTTAAAAGAATATTGCTATATCTTTATTATTTATTTTCTTATTAACAATAAGTTTAACTCAAATGTTATAATTAACACATTTTATTTATTTCAAATATCATCGTATGATAGTTAGAGACAGGGGTGTCTTTGAGGAGTACACGAGATATGGTCGTACATGACTCACGTTTTAAAAGGGACCTACTTATATATATATATATACATATGTATATATATATATATATTATAATCTTTCAACGCCTATAATTTAAAAAATTAAATTTTAAAAAGCCTATATTTTGATTAATGTATTAAAGAAGTTAACGTGCTAATCGAATAATTCAAGAAGTTTAGAAAAACAGAGTTATTTAAGGCTATTAATGATACTAAGGAATTTGCCATTGAAATGAATATTGAATTGGTATTCCCTTAGAGGCGTCAGGTTTGTAGAAAAAAATAATTTCATGAGAACCAAAGTGATCAAGATGTCTTATTTTCAGCTCAGGAGAATTATAAAGAATTATTTTTATAAATTGTTGATCAAGCTAGTGCTTATATTTAAGGGTAAAATGCATGAAAATACAAGTAACTTTGTTTTAATTGTTGTTGTATACATCTAACTTTAAATTCTTAAAAATAATACAACCAACTTTGAAAAAAAATTCATTATATGCAAACAACTTTTTTCTGTGTCTAGTATTTAGCTACCATTATATACAATAAACTTTTCTATAATTTTCATTGTATACAACAACTTGCATACAATAGGAGAATTATAAAAGTTGATTGTATTGTTTAAAAAAAATTAAAGTTGAGTGCATACAATGATAATTAAGACAAAATTCATTGTATTTTTATTCAATTACCCTATATTTAAACCAGATTTGAATAGTACAAAAAATATGAAAAAGTATTTAGTTTTTTGTTTTCTAAAAAATTAAAGGAATTTGATGACAAAGATCTTAAGCCATGTTGTAGTCGTCTTGAATCCGCACTTAAGTATGATGGACGATCAGATCTTGATGCAAATGAATTTTATATGGAGTTGAAACTGTTTGACACATTTTTATTCGAGAAAACTATCCGACCTTAAGATGTCTTAAAAAACTTGAAAAAAGTTGATTATTTTCGCAATGCAATTATTACATATAAAATTTTGTCAACTATGTCTGTAACTGTTGCATCTGCCGAAAGAAGTTTCTCAAAACTTAAATTGTTGAAGTCTGACTTTACTTACACTAATTCTATGAAAACTTTATGATTCATGTAATTTTATAAGATAAACTATTTTACGTACTATCTTTATTTTGTTTTAGTTTTTGATATAATAAAAATCGTATTATTAGTGAATTTTTGCTTATATATGTGTGTGTCTCTCTCTCTCTCTCTCTCTATATATATATATATATATATACTAGCAAGGTACCCGCGCAATGCTGCGACGGCAACTAATTTCTATTTTACATCATGTTGCTTTTAAAAATGTAATAATATGTTATTTGCGCAATTCAATGTCACGAAAAGTTTCGTACAATGTCAGTTTTTTATTTTTTTATTTGCATCAACTATTTCATTAATTTTAAAAATAAATTCTAAAAGACATTAAAATAAGAAAAAGAATTATATTTATGAAATAAGGAGGGAGAAGTTAATAAGATTTTGAAAATTATGTTAATGTGGGTGAGTAATTGTGTTTGTGTGAGAGGATATTTTAACGTTAGAGAGATATTTTAAATAAATAAAAAGTTAAAGTAAATTAGGAGAGAAAATAAAATGGTTAAAAAGAGGTGTTTTAAAAGTTAAAGTAAATTAAGAAAGATAATAAAATGGTTAAAAAGAGGTATTTTAAAAGTTAAAGTAAATTAGGAGAGATAATAAAATGGTTAAAAATGAGTATTTCAGTACATTCAAGTTACTTAAAATTAAGAGTTTTTAAGGTTGTAAATGTATTATAAAGGAGTAAGATATATATAAGAAGCCCATTTTTTCACTTTGTACAGGGCCTTCAAAATCCACGGGACACCCCTGGTTAGAGATGAAATATCAACTTTTAGAAGAAAGATCAATTTTCTTTTAAAATATCAAATAACATTGAAATCAACAATTTTGGTATTTTCAGGTTCGGTCCGCTTGCCATAGGGCTAAATGTGTTGATTTGAAAATTTCCAAAACGAATCGATCTTGTATCGGTACCGGCTATAAGTTTTCAGTTTTCATATTTGGTTCCAAGAAATCAATAAATTTGGTTTCAATACCGCTTCGGTCCAGTTTTGATACTGAACTCACCCTAATTAATTGTACGTAACACTTACGGTTTCGTTATTATACATAGTTAACATTATTTCTGTTTTGACAATTGTAAAATTTTGTTCTAATGTGCTTATCAATGTTGAGTGTGGAAAGTATTGTTTATCAAATTTATATGTATGTATAGTGGTATGTATGGTGGGTTGAAGAGCCGGTGATTGAGATATTGATACAAATGGAATAGATCAATAGTATATATAATGAGATAGATAGATAGATAGGGTCGCTTAGTCTACGGTCAAACAATGATGCTACTAGTCTTGCATCTGATTTTGTACATTGAATTTAGTATGTTTTACCGTATTTGAAGTTTTACTTTTTCTCAATCTTTAGATCAATAAGACAATGTCTCGATCTCCTTTTCTATTCATCCTTAGAAGTACTGTTCATCCACAACATCATTCATCGTGTTTAGCCATTCGTAAAGGAATCTATAAATATATATATATATAGAAAAGTTCAAACGAGAACTGTTTTTCTTACGAAAATCAATCTTAGCCTTCCAATTTCCCCTCTTTCAATTGGATTGTCCACCCATGAACAGGGCCGTCTTAAGGGGCGGGCCACCCGGGCAACCGCCCAGGGCCCATGACTAAAGGGGACTCACAATTAGTATAGTCTTATATATATAGACATACACACATGTATATATATATATATATATACACACACGTAACGAAATTTATTTGGTCTAAATGTATAGACTCATAGAAAAAAGACCCAATTTATTAGGCTTACCATCTTAAACACAAACTTAGAAACTAAAATAGTAATTAGATTGATAATCGTGGACAAATAGCAACCTCGTAAAGAAAAAAAAGTGAAATCATGTCGCAGCAAACTATTTTGCTATGGATCATAAGCTATTGGTGATTGGTTCTACTTTCGCCCTTGCGTTTTGCAAATGATGAAATGCAAAAATAAATCACAATTGTAAATCATCCGATCCAGAATTCTTTGTTCTTTCAAAACACAGTAGGCGATGTCTTATGAAATAATCCAATCGTCAACAATTCACATCCTATAATTTAAAATCGGCGATTTTAGTAGGCTGTAGGTATTTTTAGATTTTGTATTGTAGTCGGCGACTTGCAATCATATATTGTATTCATTTTTAAAGAGATGATTTCTGTAACCCCTTGAGTTGTATAGAAAACAGAGTTTTGGTAGATGGTAATACGTTTCTTGAAATCAGTATACCACATACAAGATTAGATATTATCATTTGAGTAAGGCTCAAGAGCTTTAGTAATTAATTTGTATTTGATTTTTATTTCTTAATTTCAGTTTATTGTTGATTATTTTTGCAATCTATTTGTATTTGAATAATTGAGTTCTTGCGAATAGATTATACATATTGAGAGTGCTTTACTCATTTCAGAATCAAGGCTTCAAAGTTTTATTGTTCAAACTCTAATAAAACAACTATAAAGTATCTTTTATCTTTGATTTCTTGTTTGGACTATTGATTATTGATTATTAATTAATTAATTTAGTAAATTGAAATCACTTACTTACTTCGATCACTTGTTAATTAGTTACTTTAAATCACTTACGTGAAATTTAATTACTTTATAACAACTTTAATCACTTGATATCAACTATCAAGTTAGTTGGTGTTACGTATTTGAAATCTTGAAACACTTGAAAATTAGTCAAATATTCTTGATAATCAGCTAATGAGTTTATTTGTTATTTACTTAATGATATCAAGTTAATTGGTATGTTTTCTTGAATAGTTTAATTACTTGATATCAAGTTAATTTGTTTGTTTACTTGAATACATGAATTACTTTATAATTAATTAATAAATCAAGTTTTTCAAAGTGCATTTATCATGTAGTCAAAAGGAGAAATAAATGAGAAGAAATTGAAAACATAAAATGATCTCAAGGAGAGTGAATAAATAGATTTATAAAGAATTTGTAAACCTAACCAATTGTAAGTTTCTTATTCAACGTTTTTATATATTTTAGTTTTTTGTGTGTAAACTTTAGCAATTTAAGGGGGCCAGTTTTTAGTTTTGCCCTGGGCCCTAAAAATGTTTGAGACGGCCCTGCCCATGAATTCTTTACATGGGCCTTGTCACACTCAATCTCCCACGCTCTTCATCCATGAATTTCACTTACCACTTGAATAGCCAAGATTTGTTCTCGTAGTTCCCGTACGAAAAACAGTTCCTCGTTTGAACTTTTCCCTATGTGTATATATATATATATAAACGGACATATTGTTGTAGAAACTTTTTCGTGACAATGAATCGTGCGAATAACGTATCATTATATTCTTGAAAGCGACATATTATAAAACAGAAACTATTTACCGCAGTATTACACGGGTATGATGCTACTTATTGAAATATAAGTAAAGAGAAAGGGTTAGTATTAAAAAATTAGAAGGAAACAAATCTAAGGAAAAAAAGACTTTTAGCTAGATTCGAACCTGAAACCTTGATAACTTATCACATACAAATGTCTTAACCATATCATCTATAAGACATTTTATTTCACTTTGCCATTTTTTGGTACTTATTTAGATGTAAAATTTTTAAAAAGAGGCCTAAAATGTTCTAGGCGTAAACAGTAACATGTCTTAACCATATCATCTATAAGAAATTTTATTTCACTTTGCCATTTTTGATACTTATTTAGATGTAAAATTTTAAAAAAGAGGCCTAGAATGTTCTAGGCGTGCACAGTAACAATTCAACACAATTGTATATATGAAGAATACATCATGTCCAAAAATGATGCATCAAGTAATCACGTAAATGAATCTAGACGTAATGATGAACTAATAAATAAAATTAAATGCAACCTACATATTAAGATCAACAATGAAAACGCATATAGAAAACCATAGCATCATTGATGCACCAACTACAATGCACTAGGTTGATGCAAATTATTATGTGTGTACATATATGATGATCTTGACAATGTCTAAACATGTCATCAAAGTGACTAGATTCACAAAATCATAACAAGCATCATACATCCAAGAAGGCAATAACCGTCGATGGGACAAAAATGAAATATGCCAAGAATTCATGGTTAAAACAAGTTCAACCTTGTTCTCCTTCAAACTCATTTTCATTGTCATATTGAACTAACAAGATTTTCCTTTTCAATTTTAGATTGAATTATTGTTTTCTTTTATACATTCAATTAGTGAGAACAAAAGTAAAGGGGTCAAATTTATATTATACAGATCGAAATCACCCTGACATTCATACATTGAGGAGTCGAGAAGAGTTGGATGCATTACATGCATCGAGATAAAATATAACAGGATCCATCAGAAAGAACACGTCAATTTCAGACACATCCAAGAGCAATGCATTCAAAAAAAGAAGGAATAAATTCAAAAGTAAAGTGTTGAAAATCCAAAAATTACACCACGTTGAACCAACTTCAAATATCAATCGCAATGGTTGATAATATCAACATAAACCAACTTTAAATCACCATCAACATTCAAAATAGGAAATCCAACATAAACCAACTTCAAATCACTCATGATGATGTATAATATCATCACTAAAACAAGCAAATCTCAAAATTTATATCAATTTACACCCACATGTCGATGATCAAACAAAACCCAAAATCAAATGCAATTAAATTGGACTAAGAAAATAAGTATTCCATAGAAATTAACCCAGATGAAATATAACATTTATCAATTGCAGCTTGAATTTTGGGTGTCGCCATCAAACAAGTACTGCATAAAAGAAATCAAACTTCAAAAAAAATCTACAAGTTTCTTCCAAATTAAGCAGCAAAGCATGTCAAGTTTATTCGAGTCCCAATTCATCTTTACATGGTATCGACTATTTAGGCTATGTTTGAGTTATTGGCCGAAGTAAAAACCACCACCGGTCATAGCCTTCATGGCGGTGGTAAGCCTTTGACTTTAAGGCACCGCATGTTGTACAACAATTGGAACAGTATATGTTCCCGGTCAAGAAGGTGAACGGAGCACAAAAATGGGTTTATTCTTGTTACTGATTCTTCTCTCCTCATCGATTCTTCATCCATGTGACAGACACAAACAATCTAACATCTTGAGTGTTTCCCTCTCTTCGTCGATTCTTCTTCATCTATTTGAGCATCATCGGAGATTTAGGCATGATTAGTTGTTGATGAGGGGTGAGAGGAAACCGTGAAGACTATGTTCGTGAGTTAGAACCAGAGAGAGAGAGAGCGAGAGCGAGAGCATAGATGGTGGGGCCTGAGATCTAAAGCATCCATACAATCCCTGATTTTTTCCTGACATTAATTTGGTCAAAGACAAACTAGAGATTGACGGTGAGGCCTGAAATAGATTAGGTAAAGGGCATGGATGAACCAATGAGTGATACATGGAGAGTGGAGGATAGAAATGAGAACAAATAATTAGATGACGCGGATAGAAATGAGAACAAATAATTAAGAAAAATATAAAAAAATTTAAACCATCTAATCAATGAAATCAAATGTAACATTCTTAAAACGGGCCTAGACGTGTCCAAATATGATACGTCAATTATTTAATTTAATTAAATAATATATATATATTCTAGAAAATGATATAAAATATGGAAAATAATAAATAAAAGGGTTATTAAAAATATTAATAAATATAGATAAAGAATATAAAATATCGAACGGTTTCAAACAAGGATTTCAAAAATATCCTCGTTAGTTGAAATGGTTAAACGAGAGATGAGTTGTAAGTTGGAAAGGGGAACAAGATACCCACTTGTGGATAATAATAACCCACAAGCAGGCATCTAGCTATACACACACGTGAGCACCCCTTAACAAAACACAGACACTTATCCTTTGTTCTTCTTTTGTGCTCTTGTGGGTTTGCATTCAAGAAGAAGAGAAATCAAGAAGATCATCCTAAGTAATCTGATTTGTTGAAGAATTCGAGTTGTAATCTGCTGTAACACTTCATCTTCATCATCTTCAACCTTCATTGTAAGCTTCCTTCCATGAAAACACCATATTCTTGATTTTTGGGTTTTGAAAGAAAACTTACTAAACTTTGTTCCAGCAGTGAATTAAGGCTTAGAATCACTCCAAGATCAGTTCCTAAACATCCTTTGATCATTGTAAGTGCCAATTCATCCTTGTTCATGCTAGAGTTCTTCATGTTCTTGAAATTTTAGGTTTTGATGGGTTATGGTGATTTTTCAATCAAGAACTGAAATTTATGATTGAAATAGGTTCTAATATCATTTATAAGTGTATAGGAACCAATTCCATGAATTAAAGTAGTGTTCTTGATGAGTTTTGAATTTTGGCTCAAATGGGTCAAAATTGGTCAAATACGGGTCAAACTGATTTTGACCTTCAAGAACTGAAATTTAGTGTTCTAATTGATCTTATAACTTGTTAGGATTGATTAGAACTCAATTGGTGCATTAGAAGTGGTGTTTATGCACAAATCCAATATTTAGCCTAAATGGGTCAAAATGGCCTAAATCTGTTTTTACACATCAAGAACTGATTTTTAAGGTTCTAATAGGTTCATATGACTTGTATGAATTGATTAGAACATTGGTTTTGAATTGGAATGGTTGTTTTGCTTGAATTGGCTAAAATAGTGAAAAATAGGCCATAAATAGGCAAGAAATTGGAAAATGATACCAAACAAAGAGTTTAAAGGTTTTGGTCAGTTGCAACACCTTCAATACATTATATTAGGTGTATATGGTATGTTGCAAGTGTTGGAATTGGTCTACACCAAGTTTTGGCCATTATGCGCACGTCTTTGTCCATTTAATTGTGATTTTCGTATGAATTAATTGGATAGGAGTTTTTGATGTTAGAAAGCTTCCACAAGTGTCAAATGGTCCTATGAAACACTAGAATTTTACCAAAATTGATTTGGAATTGAAATGAGCAAAAATGAGCCTGCTGTGCACAAAACAACACCAGCTGCAGCTGCTGCACACTGGTCGCGGCGCAACACCCTTGCACACAGCTTTCTTTGCTGTTTTGTGCTACGTGTTCGCGTGTTGTTGCTTGGGCTGCTATATTTAGTTAATAAATGGTAAAATAACATCATTAGGGTATTGTTTCAAGTATCCTAGACGTTTCTCGCGTGTTCAAATGATTGATGCGTAAGTCTTGGTATTATAGGTTGAATTGCCAATCCGTGTGTGCCAAAGCAAGGTCTTTGCTTATTCTAGCCTATCAGGTGAGTGTCGAATGACATAACAATTAATATACCTATAACACATATTAACAATGATTACAGAATTGTAAACCATGATTTGTACACGCACTTGTTCAAGTGTAGGATTGCATGATGATGCTAGAATATACCATGTTGACACAGTATAGTATGCACTTGATTAGGTGTATGCTATGATGAGTATTGAATATATATATATATATATATATATATATATATATGTGCGCATTAACTGATGATTCGATTGAATCAATTGTTTGTTTGTGGTTGATCCGGATCCTATGGACAAAGCTGTTCTGCGAGAACAAAGCTGTTCTATTTAAGAACAAAGCTGTCCTCTTTGGGTATAGCTGCGGCTGTACAACAGAGGAATCTGCGGATTCCAAAACGCAACGGTGGACGCTGTATAGCTCCCCCACCGGGGCGGTTGATGTGTTTGGTACCCCAGTCTGGTGCATTGAGCCGGGTTAGCTTCCCTGCAAGATATGTTACCTCCTGACTACGCCAACTCATCGCGAGATGCTAGGATAGAACTATCTGAGCATGATTGATGATATGTGATGTACTTATATTGATTGCATGCTATTTGGTACTCACTAGCTATTATAGCTAACAGTTGCTACACTCCACATGTACAGGTAATCCTTAGTGAGCTCGGGAGCCTGCGGGTAGTTAATTGCTTTGGGAGGAACACTGTTTTTATGTTTAAACTATGTTTATGTATGTTTAAGATAATGGTCAGCCGGTTATGTATTCCGTAACACCAACTGTCGTTTGTGGCATCATTTTGAATGTTTATATAGTTTGCCACGTGTTTTTACTTCCGCTGCATTTTTAAATTATAAGACAGGTTTGATTGTTCTATTTACAGTCAAACCCACGCAGTTTGAAATCTTAAATTGTATTTTAAAAAGAAAAATTTGGTTCTCAAAATCACGGTGTTACATCAAAGGTTAAAAAGTGTTATATCTATTCTCTTTCAAAAGATGTTCTCTATCGATCCTAACTTTCTCTCTATATATACATATAGTGCTTTCTATATGTGTGTTATCTTTACTACTCTATAAAGCATTTAGCTCTTTTTTAAGACAATTTTTTAAGTTAAGTAGTACAAGTAATATAACATGTTTTACAATAACTTTTAGCAACAATCTTAACACTTTTAAAATAGTACAACTCAAATAGCATTATTTACAATATGTTTCAGCAATGATCTTAAACACTTAAAACTGTCCAAAAATTTAATTACATAAAACTGTAAGAATTTAATACATAATTAATACTTTAAAATTGTCAAAAAATTAAATACAAAAAACTGTCCTAAATGTAATGACAGTTACTACTCTATAAAGTATTTAGCTTTTTTTTAAGACAATTTTTTAAGTTAAGTAGTACAAGTAATATAGCATATTTTACAATAACTTCAGCAATAATCTTAACACTTTTAAAATAGTACAACTCAAATAGCATTATTTACAATATGTTCCAGCAATGGTCTTAAACACTTTAAAACTGTCCAAAAATTTAATTACATAAAACTGTAAGAATTTAAATACATAATTAATACTTTAAAACTTTCAAAAAATTAATTACAAAAAACTGTCTTAATGACAGAAAACAGACCAAAATACTTTGCCTATATATACCTTATAACTGTCTACAAAGAAGTGTTGCGTGATGAATGAAGTACATATGTATGTAGCATGATCTAAATAATTGTCAAATTTACTTACTTTTTTCAAAAAGTTTTATATTCTACCATGTAATATGATCGTAAAAGATGGTATGAATTCGTTCATACAAGAATAGAATGTTGTCATTTAAACGTAAGTGATGCGTTAACTTGATATTTGTACGAAGATCACAACCACCATATTCTCCGACAACATCACAAATAACATGTTGAATTGACATGTCGACAAATGAAATTATTTTACCCCACCGCATCGCACGGGTAAAATACTAGTATATATATATATATTTATATATATGTGTGTATGTAAATATGTTAGAGAACCTTTGATGCTCCAGGGTTCATGAATTTACTTTTCTATATGGGAATGAAATTTTCTTTTGACTAATTTCTTAAAAGAACCTTTTTGTTGTTATCTTTCATTTTCCCTTCTCCTGATTTCTTTTTTATTGCTTTCACACCTAAATTTCCTTTCTACTACTTTCCTATATTGTTTTTGTATATGATTGATGAAAAAATCATCAAAATAGTTAATCTAACATGTTTAGAGAAAGATAACACAGGTCTCATTTTTATATAAAATTTTCATATTGTAGACACGTGTATGCACACAATCTTTTAGATATGTTTTTCTTGTAGTTAGTTTATAAATTAATTAAAAGCATATATATTTATATTTGACTGGATATAAATATTAAATATAAAAAAATAAATATCGTTCGGTTAAAATTATTATAGAAGATGTCATTTTAGTAACTTTTTAAAAATGTAAAAAGTAGAGTAAATTGTGGTTTGATTAAAAATTATAAATTTGATCCTATGGTCGCAATTTTTACAGGTATGGTTCTTCTAACCCGACTTTGTTGTAATATTGGTCTCTCCCAAATTTTAAAGTATCATTTAGTTATTAAATAATCATAAGATTAGTATTAACTTATGTTAATACTCTATTCTTCAACCTATTTCACTAGTCAATATTTCTGGACAAATCAACCCAAAACAACATAGTATTACAATGAACACATAATTAAAGTATGGCAAATTGATCAATAAACACGGTTTCAAAATTGCAACCCTTCCAAAATGGGACAAATTGATCAACAAACACAGAATCAAAGTCGAACAAATCGATCAACAAACACATAATAAAAGCGTGACCATTCATTGCATACAAATCAATTAAAAAACACAATTCGAAAATTGTACGCAATGAATCCTGGATCCAAAAATATAAGACAAATCTACCTATTATTTTGAATGGAGAAAAAGACACACACTAAAATTTATGCCTGAAAACCCTAGATCTAAATAATCAACAAAACATCAAAGAGAAGATTAGGGACGCAACGATGCTTTTAAAGGAAAAGAGTGGTGACCATTGTTGGTGCAATGTGGCAGAGGTGTGTCAAGGTGTAGTGGATTTTGTGTCGGCGATGCAATAGAGGTGTGTCAATGGTGCAACAGAGTTGTATCGAAGGTGCAACGGAGGTGTGTCGTTGCCAAAGGTTTGTGTTTAAGCGTGTGCACCATCCGTCAGAGGTGTGACAGTGGCCGGAATATGGAGCGGAGAGAATGAGATTTGGAAATGGAAATGAAAATAGGGGAGAAATGAAATGTGTGGAGAATTTGAATTGATTCCCTTGTTTGACATCATCAAATAAATGAAATAGATAAGTGGTGGCTCAAGTCGCCGGACGTCGACGATGATAAGTAGAACGCCGAAAACACAGCGCAACCGGACATCAACGATGATGAGTAGACATCGGCTAGCATTTCTCTCTATTTCTCCACAATTTGAAGAGAAATGAAAATACAAAGGAAGGGGAGAAATGAAAATTGGTGGAGAAACCATTTCTCCTCATAAAACTATAACCATTTCTTCCAAACAAGAGAAACCAATTTTCCTCATTTATTTTCTCTCTACCAAACACCCCTAAAAGTTTATTTCAATTCTCGGGTTTAGTTTATTTTAACAAGTATTTGAAATTGTTTCGTATATCAAGATTAAATAAAACTCATTATTGATTGTAAATAAATTTAAAATCGTTTTTTATTTTAGTATGACCTTATTATAATGTAAGGGTGCTCATAGCCTAAACCGGAGTTTTAATTTTTTTTTTCTGTTGGTGATCTTATGTTGACATTCATTCATCATCCCTATTTACGCTGTGTTTTCGAGATACTTTAATAAAAGAAAGGAATAGAAAAATAAATTAATAAAAGAAAAAAAAGAAAAAAAAGTACAATAATTTTTTTATATTTCTAAGTTTAAGAAAAAAAGATATTGAAAAGAAAAAGAATAAGTTTGTGTTCTCAGAGAAAGAAAAAAGGTTATTTTATAAAATTAATTATTGTGATTTAAGGGGTGTTTGAGATTACGATTTGAAAATAGATTATGCGTTTTTAATAATCAGAATCAGATAATCAGCTGTAAGAGATTGTGCTACCGAATAATAGTGTTTGAATTTGATTATATTGTTTCATATCGTAATAATCAGATAATCAGTTTTTAAGTGATTAGCAAAATAGATTAATTGATTTTTAAAGGGTAAAATCACAATAATCAGTTTGAAAAAGCAACTCAAAGTAGATTCTTAAAACTACGTTTTGTATTCTCCAAAACGCAAAAACTTGATTTTTGAAAACACAACTCCAAACACTTTAAACTAATGATCCGCGATTGCAAATCATAATAGTCAAATAATCAGTTTTTAAACGCAATCCCAAACACCCTCTTAATACAATTTCATCTGTGGTAGAGGAGTGGGGTTTATCCCCTCAGGTCTCGGGTTCGAGTCTCCTCATAGAGTTTTCTTTCTGTGATGGAGAAGTGGAGTTTATTCTCAGCGTGGCTTGAAGCACATATAATGCTCTTTATGGATGTCACTACGAACGCAGCCCACTAACAACTAACTCGCCGTTCAACCGAAAAAAAAAAACACAATTTGCTCGTTTACAAAAAGTTATAAAATTTCTACCTTCTCAGCTTAAAATAACTCAAAACACACGACTTTTTCTATTATCTTCCTTCCTCTACAAAATACAACAGCGTTAAAGTCTGGACTTCTGGTTACAAGGAGAAATCGAGAAACGAACGTAGAAAATGGAGGAAGAAGACGAAGATGCGCCGCTCGCCGTCGATATCAACGAATCCCTGTACCGTCATCCCGTCAACCAGTCGGAAGAACTTCCACCAGTCGGCGTGACTGTCATCACCGGCTATCTCGGAGCCGGCAAATCCACCGTACTACTCCTCATTCGAGATTTTTACTCTCTTTTATCACTTTACCGCTGTTTAATTTACTGCACTATCTCGGTACAGAGTTTAATCTACTGTTTCCGTTCCGGAGTAGAGTCCGGTCTACTGATCATCTATATCTAATGTCTCAACTTATGCAAACTGTACCCTAATTATTGAACAAACGAGTATAATCACGGAAACTTATGCCAGGTTAAGCTTTCGCAGCTTGATTTCTAATATGTTAACATTCAAGATGATGAAATCGTTTTCCTGTTTAGAAATCTTTCTATTGAATGTCATTTTGTGGATGTGTACATCTTAATGTTTATAATTGACAATAATGATGTTTCATCTTAATTCTTTTTTGGCTATGGGATTGTTTATTTCATTCCAGCTAGTTAATTATATATTGAATGGACAACATGGAAAGAAGATAGCTGTTATATTGAATGAGTTTGGGGAAGAGATTGGAGTTGAGAGAGCCATGATCAACGAAGGTGAAGGAGGTGCACTTGTTGAAGAATGGGTTGAGCTTGCAAATGGCTGCATTTGCTGCACTGTCAAACACAGCTTGGTTCAAGCATTAGAACAACTTGTTCAGAGGAAGGAAAGGTAATGCATTTTTATGTTACACATCAATTAACTTCACATAGTGAGTCTGTAAATCCTGCATGTTGTTCTTATGAATATTAGCGTGTTGGTTTTTCATGACTGTTTACTTATAAGTTATAAGCATGTTTGTTTTATCTAATAATATTGAGCAGCATCACTGTATCATTTTTTGGAAGGATTATTTAGGTAAAGGTTTGCTTGTGAATACATGTACTTATGTAAAGTATACATATTAACAATTTACAAGCTTACCATCAGCTGTTTGTTGGCATATCCATCTTTCAAATACAGATTTGGATTAATATTGAGTTTTGTCGGGAAATATTTGATTTTTTGGTTCTTCATTCTAGTTCATGTTGGGACCTCCCTTAACTTGCATGTTGCATATGTAATTTTGGAAATAATGCTCATGAGTGGATATGTATACTTTTAAAATAAAGTTTTGGTGTACACTATTTTTTGTATGTAGACTGGATCATATATTACTAGAGACCACAGGGTTGGCAAACCCTGCTCCTCTAGCATCCATTCTTTGGCTGGATGATCAGTTGGAAGCAGCTGTCAAGCTTGACTCAATTATCACCGTAAGTTTTTTGTTCCAATGTAAGAGTAAAATGTTTAAGCGTGACTTCATATTAGATATATAATTGAAAGTATAACTCAAACACTTGTATTCAAACCACAAGTTAAAAATGCTAAACAAACTTGGCTGCCTAAGTCTTTACATCGTCGAAATTTATTCTTGGACAGGTTGTAGATGCCAAAAATCTCCGTTTTCAGCTCACAAAGCATGAAGATTCATCCACATTTCCTGAAGCCTTCTTACAAATTGCCTTCGCTGTAAGTGGTAACTTAAGCACATAATCCTTAGGGGTGTGTTTGAGCCGCTCACGCTTGTAGCATCTTACTGGAGTATTTCTAGGCGGCAACTTCAACTTAGATTGTTGTTGTCAGTTTGTCATGATATTGTTTTTGTAATAGTATTTAACACATTAATTAATCATAAGAACCTTTTAAAGTTGGACAAAAGCATATTGGCAGGTCATTTTAATCCACACCACACTAAAAAAATGACCTGTTTCAGCGTGAAGCTGTATCGGTCCGTTGTCTGACACACCTGAATGACCTGATCCACCCTTTTTGACACCTCTAAGGCTCTACTTACCTTCAACCTAATTTGTTTTATCGTAATATTATATAGTAGACGTGAAGAATTAAAAACATTACATATGCTGATTTCCTTGTAATTTTTCTTGTAGGATGTTGTAATTCTTAATAAAATTGATCTGGTTTCTCCAGATGCTCTAGAAGAACTTGAGAAGGAGATAACTAGCATTAATTCACTTGCTAACATCATTCATTCTGTGAGGTGTCAAGTGGATATATCCATAGTATTAAATTGCAGAGCATATGAAGCTTCAGTTAGTGATTCCAGCTCCCTTCTCTTTCCAGTGTTTTTTTGGGTGTGTGAAAGACACTTCTCATTCGAATTATATGTTCATGATTTTTCCATTGCATTTCAGCATGCTGCTCATCTGGAACAGTTACTAGAGGAAAATGAGTCACTAACTACTAAAGATCTTCATGATAGCGGTGTGAGGACTATGTGTATTTCTGAATCACACAAGGTTGATCTTGATAAGGTATTTAGAGGTGGAAAGATGAGTGGGTTGGGCATTGGCCCTAAATGGGTTTGGATTGAAACGGTTTGTTTTCTAGTGTGGTTCAAAATGGGTTGGGTTGACATGCTAGCACTTTCTTATCTAATTACCAAAAAAAAAAGAGACTTAATGCATTCGTATGATTGCAGTAACAAATGTAAGTACAATAATATCAATCTCTGAATAGAAACGAATGAGGAGGTTGTATGTATTAAGAATCGACTTGAGGGGACTTTCAACTAGTTTTACCCACTTGACCCATTCTCTCATTAAGCTATTCGTTTTTTATTTTGTTTGTGAGATAAACATAGCCCAAATTGACCCGTTCAAAAGTAACTGGGTCAAAATGGCTACATCTAGTTTGTAGTATATTTTGCAGCTTCCTGAAGAACGACTCACCTGTAGAATGTAAAAGAGAGATACACGTTTGGGTTGATATCTTCAGACGTGTAATTTCACGGGATTATGTACTATCAATGGACATTTTCTGTTAATGTGTTAGATATGACCTATAAATTATGTTATTTCAATAATAGATATTTTTAAAGAAAACAATTTCTGAGGTTTTGTGCATTTGGATACACTTCAGATGACTCTTGACCCGTCCGAACCTTTCGACTCATTTTCTTTTTAGTTAAATCATTTAGTTTAAGCCATTCGGCCACTTACTAATTATCAGTAAATGGTCAAAATTTACTCAATTTCGAGCTTTTTTCCACTATAAGAATATATGTTTACTTCTGCGATGGATTTTTATATCGGAATATCCTGTATTTTTATAGGTGCGTTTATGGCTTGAGGAGATCCTTTGGGATAAGAAATACGAGATGGATGTGTACCGCTGCAAAGGTGTTCTGAGTGTCATGGACTCTGATGAGCTTCATACAGTACAGGTAATGTTTACTACAAAACCTTTTTGATATCTTCATATAACTTTTTAACTGAATAAATAAATTCAAAAGCCCAAAAGAATGTCACTTTGCTCTTAAGCGGGGCACAGCACAAGCACTTATATTATATATCAACCATATTATTACTACTTTTGCTCAAGGTCCATTGACTATTGGTTTGATATAGTGTTTTACTTGAACTTAAAACTGCTGCTTGGATATCTTCAATTTGCAGGCAGTGAGGGAGATCTATGAGATAGTTCCTGCACGTAAATGGAGAAGTGGAGAAAATCAAACGAATAAAATCGTGTTCATAGGTAAACCTATAACCATCCTTTTGGATTGGTCCTCACTAGAAATGACCGTTTTGACCAATCTGCCTAAAATAGGTTGATTATGATTACATTTTTGTCTCAAATGGGTTAAAGGGATGAAAAAGAGAACCCTTAAAAAAAGGAAATGCATCGAATAGACCGAGTCTCGAGTAAGATGTATTCCAATGGTTTCAACATTCAAGATCGATTTATTTAACAAAAGTTATATTATTATTTAAATATGTAGTCTTTGTAGGGATTCCAATGTTTACGGCCTTAATATATATTCTTCTAAAAATTCATAACTACATATCCTTATAAATTTCATAATATGATAATTAGCCTTGCAAAACACTAAAATGTTATATTTATTCATTCCATAGTAAATAAAATAATACATACATGCTATATTCTGTTTCACTGAATAAACAAATAGGAAAACTATGTTCTTCCTATGCTTTGTCTTGGCTGGTAACGTTCTATTCAGTTGTTCAGTGAAACGAGCAGTTTAACTGTTTTTCTCTTATCTTCAATGAATGGATAAATATGATATTTTTAGTGTTTTGAAAGGGTAAATGCGATAGTATGAAATCTTGTAGGATTTATATGGAATATTGAGCTTTCGGAATGAGATCTATGAAACTTGAAACTTTTAGGACGTATATGAAATTACCTCCCTTCGATACATTAATTCTCTATCTAGCCCGACCCAATTTGTCAAGGACTCGATTTGCCCAACCTGCCTATTTAGCCGGTGATTGTCTTCAACGATTTGGGGACTCGCCTTAAACTTTGCTGTTTGATTTGTGCAGGCAGGTCACTAAACGAGGATATTCTTATCGACTCTCTTAGAGCTTGCACCTCAACAGCGTGCTAATTTGTTGTAATCAGTACATGTGTGCTATTAAATTCAATCTGTAAGACTGTAAACATTTTGATGCTGCCTTTAAGATGATCAAAAACTGAAATTCACCCAAGAAAATAATGGAGAAAAAAAAAACCTTTCTTTTGTAATGAGGTGGTTGGCGAACGATATTTCTAATCCGTTTATGACTTGGCATATGGCTTACTTATTCTCTTACTAGACGCGTGTAGGTGAGCCAAGTTTAGTCGCTCATACAAGCTTAAGTGAGTTTTGCATGGCTTGTTTCAAACCTTTCTTTTATCAATTTCTTTTTGTTTTCAAATTCTGTATTTCAAATAAAAAAGAAATTGATAAAGTACTAGTTTTAATCAATAAAGATGATGAACTAACGATTATCAGTTAATATATATATACCGAAAAATAATCAAATAATCATCCCTTTTACACTTTTTACTTTAATTTTCTTTTTATTTGATCTCATCTCTCTCTCTCTCTATATATATATACTACTATATAAATCATTTAACATTCTCTCTCTTCTTAAATTTTAAGACTTCTTAAAATTCAATCAATATAAAATCTTGACCCTTCATTTAATCTAAATTAATCTCATCCACTCAATCTTTAACTATTTTATTCTCTACCCTAATTTACTTTATTCAAAATATATTCTTTCATAACATAATTATCCACCCAAATCAACATAATTTTTAAAATTTATTAACTTTTTTCTTTATTTCATCAATATCAATCTTTTTTTCTTATTTTATTGTCTTTTAGAATTTATTTTTAAAATTAATAAAATAGTTAGATGTAAATAAAAGAAAATTTGAAAAAAACGGACATATTGCTGTAGAAAACTTTTTCGTGACATTGAATCGCGAGAATAACATATCGTTACATTCTTAAAAGCGACATATTATAAACCAAAAACTATTTACTACCGTAGCATTGCGCGGGTATAATGCTAGTATATATATATTTAAATTATTTTACAGAATTAGTTTGTAAATATATTATTAGTTATAGGTATATATAGAAAATAATATGTATTTTACAAGTTTTATTAAAATTACGTATACAATAATTTTTTTTTATCTAATTGTATATTTTCTTTTATAGACATTATATATATATATATATATATATATATATATATATATATTTCAAAAGCAACAACATTATTATATTTATATAATTAATTAATTGGGACCTTTATACGAGTCTAATCGAGATTATGAGTAGTTGGATTTACTTTCACTTCTATCTCCTACTCATATACATCATTTAATTTTACCATTATGTTTTAATTTTCTGTCTTTTGAGATATGAATAATGCTTCCTCTGGATTTCGTTTGTGCCCATAATGTAGTTTTTGATTGAAAAGAAAACGGAATTACGAGAACAATATTTCCGTACAAAAATGTTGAAGATACAAATTTAGTTATATGAAACGAAGAAGTAAGGTTTTACTAGACAAAAAATGAAAAGTTAATTAAGAAATATGAGTTATGATTATTATTTTTAAAAATTAAAATTATCATTTTTATTTTTATTCACAACCACCTTTCTTTATAAATAAAAACAAAATAAAATTTCTCTGACATGAATTTAGGTATTGCAAGGATAAATATATATTTCTAGTTGAAGTAGGTTAACACCGTTCAACAACTTCTATTTGCTAACTTTTATTAATCAATCAAATCAAATATAAGTATCCAAGTCCAAGAGATTTTTAAAATACAATATGTTAAAAGATAAATTATTTCAGGTAGTTTATAAATAACTTTAAGATTATAATCAACTAAATTACTATATCATCTGCATATCCATTTCATTTATTTTTCATATTTTTCTTATTAATTTTTAATATACTAAACTTTGGTTATATTTTGAGTTTAACAGTAATGACCTTTTGTTGTCCTTGCAATTTATTACATACCTTTTTTTTCATAAAAGAATTTTCTCTGCTTAAGTTTGATGGGATACGGGTTTTTGACTCTAATATATGCGATCTAACCAATGGATCATAAAGGTGATGGTTTGTTAGATACCTTTTTGCATTTCATTAACTTGTCACGATATTTCAAGTGACTATATTTAATTATAAGATTATGGCATTAATTTCATTTGTATAAGAAATAATGCTAGTCACAAACTAGTGTAGACGAATAGACATATTAACTTGCATAAATGACATCAGAAATTAATGTTCAATCAAATTTTAATTAACCTTAATTAATTCTGTCTTTTTTTTTGTTTTAAGTTTTAACCTCAATCTCGTATTTTAATTGAGTGTAACAAAAACGTCTTTACATAAATTACATGTGTAAAAGGTTTTCCAGTTTCATGTTTTACTTTTAGATATTTGATAGATATATATTCAGTTTTAATTAATTAATTATTTGTTTTTTATTTAGACGCAATTCGGTTTTAATTAATTACTTTTAGATCACCTCTCTTTCGGTGTTGATCAAAATCTTGAAAAAGTATCATTAAATGACGTTGAAATATGAAAACTATCAACCGAAATTACTGGACTCTCTTTCTCTTTCTTCTCCGAGAGAAACTGCTTTCTCTCTCTCTCCTCTCTCTCTCATTGTCAATGGTGAATCAGAACTACTATTGAGCTTTATCCCCAAAATAAGCTAACTGAATCTACGCATGTACGTATATACATACATTCATCCGTATCTATTCAGCACTCTCACACGCCTGGTAATTTTGCTCCGAAACCCTAATTATTACGGTAGGGTGGTTAACGGATTCCTTATTTGTTTTCTGTTAATATCGGTCTGCGTAACTGTACATTTGTTGCATTGCCATTTCGCTCGCATGTTTCACTTGTGTTCATTGTTGCCCTTTGTATCTGGTTGGTTCAGATCCGTCTCCAATATCTGAAAAAAGTTTCAATTTTGTTGCCACTCGTGTAATTGTGTATTTGCTTTTGCATTTTGATGTTATATTAGGTTGTAATACGAAACTCTGATGACAATTGTAGGTTGATCCGAAGATATTTCTGCTGGCATTTGGTTATTGAACTGGAAACTGTTTGTTTCTGGAATTGAGGAATGTGAGGCTGAGTGGTTGCTCGATCTACTTCAGTGGTTTTTATTTGGAGTTGAGTCTCTATTGCAGGGTTTCATGACATGAGATTGCCCATGTCTTGATTGTAGATAACTTTCATCTGCCATCGAAAACTGACACTTTCGTAAATGATACTTCCAAGAGCGTTTACGCTCTAATGATATGTCAACCTTATTACGTGTTTTTTGGAAAAATAAGGTGAAACGGTAGTTTTAGCTGGTGCTTTTGAAACCCAAGTTGTGGAAGTGGATTTCACATTTGGATATGAGAAGGCGCTTGATAAAAAAACTTTGTTTGGTTTTTGGCCCTAGATTGCCAAGGATATGGTTAATCCTTTGTCTTGTTAGTGTTTTCGTACTTATAGTTTTGTCGGGTTCATCTTCTAGTTCCTTTGATTCTTCTGTCACATTGACAGTGAAACCTGACATTTATGCAAACTACCGAAGACTAAAAGAGCAAGCGGTAAATGACTATTTAGATTTGACTACTTTATCGTTAGGGGTTAATAACCTGAAGGAGCTTAGGCTTTGTGGAAAGGAAAGAGAACACTATGTTCCTTGCTACAATGTGTCTGCAAATCTGTTAATTGGATTTAAAAATGGCGAGGAATTTGATCGGCATTGTGAAGTTTCGAAAGATGAACCACATTGTTTGGTTCGTCCTCCAAAGGACTATAAGACACCCTTGAGTTGGCCAGTTGGTAGAGACGTGATATGGAATGAGAATGTGAAGATAACCAAAGATCAATTCCTTTCTTCTGGGAGCATGACCAAAAGGTAATTCTTTTAAAAAGAAGTTGTATTAATAGATTAAAACTAGGATATCTTAAGTAATTTCCCTCTTGGATTCAGCTACATTTATTAATGCATTAACATTTGGTGAATTAACTATGGTTAATAAACATTTCCTCCCTCAATCTGCTTCTTCTAGGTTAATGCTAATGGAAGAGAACCAAATTTCTTTCCACTCTGATGATGGATTAATGTTTGATGGTGTTAAAGATTACTCCCACCAAGTTGCAGAGATGATTGGATTGGGGAGTGATGTGGAATTTCATCAAGCTGGTGTAAGAATTCACGTTTACTCTACTTTTTTACTGCATTTGTGATGACTTCATTGGTAGAGGCTGGCCTTAATGATGCCGGCTGGATTTTCTTGATTAGCTTCAACTCTTCAAGGAACCTATGTATATAGACTGCATAACGAGTGCATATGTAACTAAAGTAAGTTGAGTTATGCCTTGGGTCTGATTCATGTTAAATGTTGTCTACAGGTCCGCACAGTACTAGATGTTGGTTGTGGATTTGGTAGCTTTGGAGCTCATTTGCTCTCACTGAAACTAATGACTGTTTGTATGGCTGCATATGAGTTAACTGGTAGCCAAGTTCAGATATCCCTTGAAAGAGGTCTTCCAGCGATAATTGGCAACTTCAATTCTAGGCAGCTTCCATTTCCTTCATTGTCATATGACATGGTTCACTGTGCAGAGTGTGGTATTCTATGGGATGACAAAGGTACTTTTGTCTGTTGGGTTATACACTTATACCCATTACACGTTATTTGTCGGATAACTGACCTTTGGCTGCACCACAGTTTGTGAATGTGAAATTATCTTGTATTTGATATGATTTTTTACCTTATTTTGGTGGTTATTATTTGTTGTATTTATTCCAAGTATAAAGTGCAATTTCCAAGTGTACCATTGTATAACAATTGTAAAAATATAATATCTCTTCTAACAATATTTTAATGAATTAGATGGATTGTTACTTATTGAAGCTGACCGAATTCTTAAACCTGGAGGCTACTTTGTTTTACATGGAAGTTCATTAAGTACAAAGAAGGGAAGCATGGCCAGCCCAATCGAAGAATTTGCCCGAAAAATCTGTTGGACTTTTATAGCTCAACAAGAAGAAACTTTCATCTGGCAGAAGACCATTGATGCACAATGCTACTTATCAAGGTGAAACTAGTTACACTTCTCAAAGTTTATCATGAAGGGGTTTTCTTATCCAACATGATAAGGTTATTTTCTGCTTTAGGTAAAGATTAAATTTTTTATTATTTATATCTATTTCGTTCTTAATTGTAGTGAGCAGGGTGCGATTCCTCCATGTAGAGAAGAAAGGGAGGATATTCAATCCTATTATCAGCCACTTGCATCTTGTGTGGGAGGGACTACCAGCAAACGTTGGGTTCCCATTCAAAACAGGTCTTCGAGTTCTCAACTTACCCCTGCTGAGCTTGAAATTTATGGAAAGTATTATTCTTGTGCAACTCCTGTTCTTTTTATAAATTTATAAGCTGCCTGTTTGTAAATTTTAATTACTCCAGCCAACTGTTACTACACCTAAGATATCAATGTAATTTAATTAAATATTTCTGCAGGAATTCAACAGGATGAATTTTATGAAGACTTTGAATCTTCGTTAGCAGCTTTAAGAAACTACTGGTCTTTACTTACACCCTTGATTTTCTCTGATCATCCTAAAAGGCCTGGTGATGAAGATCCATTGCCTCCATATAATATGATAAGGAATGTTATGGATATGAATGCACGTTATGGTGGTCTAAACACTGCATTTCTTGAAGAAAGAAAAGCAGTGTGGGTGATGAATGTTGTACCTATTAGAGCTCGCAATACTCTTCCGTTAATACTTGATCAAGGGTTTGCTGGTGTTTTGCATGATTGGTAAGAGTTGATTTCTATTCTCTTTTTATGTGTTTTCTTTTAAAGGCTATTTCTTCTTTATGTGTTACTTTGTTAGTGGGTAAAATTAGTTTAATTTTGTGTAGAATTTTAGTTAAAAAAGAAATTAGCTATGAGGCCACATTATTATTTGATCTATTTCTTCTGGTATTAGGTAATTTTGGCTGATCAAATCTCATTGACTTGATTTTGAGATATTCATCAATCTTCATACATGGTAGCTTACTATTTCGAATAAAATGCATCACAAAACAGTCTTTGTACATGTATGATTACAAATTGAATTCTAATTGAATATAATAATGAGGTGTTTGGTTCATGGACTTGAAATCCTAAGGATTTCAAATCCCATGAGATTTCAAATCCAATCACATCCCTTGTTTGGTTCAAAAGACAATGAGATTTCTATGGCAAAGATGGTGAAGGAGTCGACCCACCTTCACAACTTAACTAACTCGGAGATGGGGAAGGCGGAGGCGGTGAAGGGCGAGGACGTCAAAGGTGGAGGCGGTGAAGGGCAACGTGGAGGAGGCAGAGGCGGTGAAGGGTGACGATGGCGGAGGTGGAGATGGTGAAGGGTGGTAGCAGCAGAGATGAAGAAGGGCGACGGTGGAGACGCGGAAGGGCGAAGGCGGAGACAGTGACGGGCGACAATGGCGTAGGCGGAGACGAAGAAGGGCAACGACGGAGACAAGGAAAGGCGATGGCAGAGACGAGGAAGGGCGACGACAGCGGAGACGGGGAACGGAGACGGTGATGGAGGTGGAAACGGGGAAGACAGGAAAGGGTGACAGTGGAGATGGGGTAGGGGAAGGGCGACGGGGGAGACAGGGAAGGACGACAACAACGAAGCAGGAGATGGCGAAGGGAGACGACAGCAAACGCAGAGACGATGAAGGGCGATGGTTACGGCAGTGGTGGAGGCCGACAATGGTGATGCTGGTGATGGTTATGGCGGTGGCCGATTAGGGCAGTGATGGCGGCGAAAGTGAAATATTGGTTGATGTGGTGAAGGCAATAGTGGATTGTTGGTTAGATAGGTCCTGATTTTGAAATCCCACATATGAGGGATTTAGAAATACCACCCCTCCCCCAAGGATTTTGAAATCCCACGTCTATATGATTTGAAATCCAAGTCCTTCCTTCTTATTTTCTACCAAACATGAGATTTCAAGGGATTTGAAATGCAAATCCTGCGAAATCCCACTAACCAAACATGCCCGAAGCCTCTAAGAGTGACTTGTGGTGAAGTGAATATTATCTCAAAATTTATCTTCTGAGGGAAAATGTTAATATCTGGAATGGTGAAGTTTTGTTGACTAGTCCTTCTCCTCTAAATGTAGCCATGTAGGAAAGTTAATTCTGGTCAACTCTTTTACACATTCTGCTGGCCTAAGATGATATTTGGAACTTTATTTTGTGAGTCTATTCACTGTGTTCAAAATTTTTTAGTATGGAAGCATTACAAATCAAAGATTTGTCAATTTGTTTAATAAATTGTATTAATAATAAGATGACATGAAAATCTTATAGATGGCTTCCTATTGATCTGTATATACTATATAGTGAAAGATGATTTGAATTATTTCATATGAAATAAAATCTTCTACGAGATGTGTAGATTTGCTAAGCATGGAAACAATCTCTATGTGAATTCCAAATAAAGAAAGTGTAAGGACTTTCCTCTTTAGCCCTAGCAGAACTGATGAGCCTTGATATGCTAGATAGACCTTATTTGGGCCTCGATATTCCAAATAAAATATTCACTCTTTGTTCTTTTGCTTGCATGAAATGTATCCAATTGTAGGTGTGAACCATTTCCGACTTATCCACGAACATATGACATGCTCCATGCAAATGGGCTCCTTTCATACCTTATATCAGAACAATGCAGCCTCACGAATTTACTTTTGGAGATGGATCGTATCCTACGCCCTGAGGTACACATACACATTTAGCTTGCTACATTGAATGTTTGCATTTTTGTACTGTATGGTGTGCATGAGGAGTGCAGGTGGAAATTTTGAACTATTTACCGGGGATGGGTCAATTTGGGTTGTGCTTTCTTTCTCAAGCATGCTTAATAAAAAAAAGCTAGCTAACCTAGGAGTAGGATTAAATGTTACCCTAAGTCTACATTTAAGCATACAGTCAAAGTACCTCTTAATTTGTTTTGACTTGTTATCTAACCCGCCCTACTGGCTCATCTTGCCACCTCTAGTTAAGAGAAAGAAAGACAGCTGTGGTTCTGTTTCCTTGGAGAATTCAGATAGGATCCACAATATAAAACATGGCAAACGTAGATTAATGGTTCAAACAAGAAGGCACTATGTGTATATCCTAGTTTCTACTTCCCTTTACTGTTTCTTATTGTGGGTCTTTGTTTTCTGTTATCTCCATGTGGTCATGCTTTGATGGATTGTACCTAAATTTATTCATTGCCTTGATGTGTTGCATTGTACAACTCATCCATGCATAATTGCGGTCATGTTTCATTCTCAAAGTATCATTTTCTTCCAGGGATGGGTTGTTCTTTCAGATGAAGTGGGGTCCATAGAGAAGGCACGTTCGATTGCTACACGAATTCGCTGGGAAGCACGTGTCATTGATCTTGAAAATGGTAGTGATCAGAGAATACTTGTTTGTCAAAAGCCATTTGTAAGAAAATGAATCCTGCAGCCAGCGAAGTTCCAATGTTTTGTACATATCCGACATGAACTCTGGTAACTAGTCTACATCTTTCCTGTAGTTCTCTAGCTCTCTAAATAAAACATAGAATCAATTTTAACCTGTTTGATTTGGCTCGTGTTTAATTTATGATGGTAAACTTAATTAGAGTAAATTATACTAATCATCCTTGTGGTTTATAGGTTGTCATGATTTTTGTACTGAAGTATGTAAAATTACACTGATCGTACCTATTTTTGAAACTTATGACACAATCAGTCCCTAAAGTCGATTTCTGTTGAAACGGGCTGTTAGTTTTGTCAAAATGAGAAGTTTACCCTTCTGATTAATTAGACATGGCCCTAAAGCAGAAGGATATGAACGAGGGAAATGGAGGAAATAGGGATAGAAAGCATGAGTGAAACTAGTGTACGTTGAGTGTGTATCTTGCCTGAGGTGTTGATGGCGGTTGCGGTGAGTGGGTGACTGTATTTCTGGAATGAAAAACAAAAGGGAGTGGGAGGGGGATGTTTGGACTCTATTTGCCTATTTGGTAACTAATAATAAAGGGTAAAAGTATCTTATTGAAAGATTTATGCCCTCTTATAACGACATCTATTTAGGGACTGTTTGTGTTACAAATTTCTAAGATGATGACAATTTCCTGTAAGTTCACATTGTTAATGACCAAATCTATGACAACATTAAAACCATATGGACGATCTGCATAAAGTACATAAAATAACAGCAGAACAGGAAACAGGCAAATTGAGAATATAAATCGAAAGTTACCCACTTTGCATTTTTAAAGCGTAAAACTTCTTCAATCATCTTATTCAACAAGTTAGATTTTTATTGAGATAACATAATTTTATATATGACGTTGAACTTTTAGAAAATTATATAAATTTCCGGCAAAAAGTCTTTCAGGTCAACTCGACCCATTTAGACCTGTACCGAAATCCAAAAGTATCCTTTTTGACCCATTACCCGACCTTTTTTGCCACCTTTGATATAAACACTTAACTGATTATGATAACAGATCATTTACAATGTGTAGCAGGCACAAGTCAGATGAGGGCTCTACACTCGGATAATTTTGGCAGAGGGTATCATATAGATAAAAAGAAGTTCGAGATTGAAACAAAGGCACTTGCAAGCTGTAGATTAGAGAAAGTTTTGCTGCCACATATTCTCGAGTGTTTTTTTGTTATCTTTTCGCAAACTTTTCAAAGGAATTGGTATTGTAACAATTCATTCATCCCAATTTGTTTCTCGCTTTTCATGTCTTGATTTCTTGATCATTTTTGTAACCAGAATTACATTTTTGTATGGAACATGGTCAGTTGAGTGGATAGGCGGGCGGGACTTGTCACAAACATGTGTGTGTAATTGGTCCTTTTAATACGATAAATCGTTATGTGAAATTAGAATTCCTCAAGTTGACAAAGGGCATGCCGCTTTTGGTAAGTAGATTCATATGAAACGCAAATGATGTAAGAATGCTGAGCACGTAGTGTTTGTTTTCTTGAAAAAGCTCTTTTTCTCCTCTTATGTCTGTGGACGGGCAGATAGATATAAAGGAAAAGGACTTTTTGTTCAGGTCTCACGAGAAAAAGCCTTTGTTCTTTAATTTCTGCAATCGAATTTGTTCATGTAATTTCTGTATTTGTTACATGCGAATTTTGATTTTGTTTGAAGACAGATATTGGAATGTGCAGCTTTTTAAAAAGAAAAATAAAGGATATTGGAAGGTGATAAAAAAAACAGTTTTATATTTTTGTATAGGAAACTTCTAATCTACATCTTTTTTCCGTAGACCTGATGCGTGAGTCCGTGTATACATTATGGTTCTATTAGATCTAGTTGTTTCTTACATGTTTTGTGACAAATATTTAATACGAGTTATAAGTTTATTATACAATAATAACAAGAATAATAATGTAGCCTAGCGGTACTAATGGTTCTAGTCCTGTTGTGAACATGAAATGTAAATTTAAAAGTAGGTTATAGTGTATGCTCGTTTTGGTGTTAAAAAAAAAACTTATCGCTTATCAATTTTTCCAATTACCTTGTAATACTTGTTAGAGAAGAAAATAACTAAAGTTGTTAAAGGTTTCTAACAAACGTTTTCCTTAAACAAGCTAAACCAAAAAAATAAGAAAATAATATATATTGTTAATGATCTTATTGTTACATTCACAAAATTGTTATATAAACTATAGTTTAGTAACTTCAGTATTTACATTTAGTTATTTAGAGTTGTGTTCAATAAAATCCATATAAAAAAAGTAGTCATAAAATTTTAATGTTCAATCACAGGTGATTCAATATACAATCACATGTGATTTGTAAAAACAACACATCTGAATTACGAAAATGTCACCCCGTCCAAAATTTTAAAATGCAATCTGGACCATTGATGCCATTTATTTCAAGGCTAAAATTAGTCTCTTAGGAGGCGTTTGGTTCGCAGATTTTTTTCATGGGATTTGCATTCTATCAAGTGATTGGGAATTTGCAGGAATTGCATTTGGCAGGATTGTGAATCCTATCCTGTGTTTGGTTGACAAAATCTGTCAGGATTTGCATCCCTGAAATCCTGTTTGTTTTGGTAATTCAATCAAAGGATTTGGATTGTTTCAGTGACAAATGACAGAATTACCCTTCAGTTATATTTTAAACAGTTTTTATTGTTTAATTAATTATTTAATAAATAAATAATAACTAATTAATTTACACTATTTAATAATAAAAAATGTAACTAAAATTTAAGCATAATAGTCCAAAAAGTCTAACACATAATAATAATCATAAGGGTAAAATACCATGGGGGTAAGTGAGGTTAAGTGAGGGTAAAATGGTAAATGGCACATTCCCCTCTATCAAGGATTTTAAAATACCATGGGGGTGGTGGTATTTCCTAATTCCTTCATACGAGGGAATTGGTGAGATTTCTTTAAAATACCATCATTTGAAATCCCTAGCTCTTTTTCCAAACAAACACAAGATTTTTTGGGTTTTTAATTCCCAATTCCAGGAATTCCCAAAGAATGCAGTGAACCAAACAGGACCTTAGGACTATGAATTAAGTATGGACTACATTGAACATTCTTTTAGTTATTTAAAAATTTCATAAGTATAAAAAAAACATATCACAACTGCACAATAGCATATATATCATATTCTTACAGAGTATGCAAAGTAATAATTTATGTGGTTGAGGTCCTGATACTATCGCTCATTATATGACTTGCGTCAACTTTATGAACGTTTCCCTTTTAGGCTATGTGGTAAACCGAAGCCGTAAGGGATGCGGGGCGATATGGACCTGCATGATGGAGAAACAACGCCACCCCACCCATCTTTTCTCCCGCTAAAAGGTTGCTTAGTGGCTCACCATCCCCGCTGAGTCCCCCTCCTTTTTCTTCCGTCTCATATATTCCTTTCACACTTTATCCCTCTCTATCCTCGCACGTATGAGGTTATTTAATATAAAATCATGGCGTAAATTAAGGGGTCGAAAGAGATGCATTTTCTAATAAAAAAGATTGAAAGGAAGATGATAAGTAATGTAACACTGACGTAACGTAAACAGATGAGAGATAAGTGAGACGGAGTTACCTCATGGTGTTGATGTTCGAGGGTGATGAACTGAAATATATTTGCTTCTAAAAAAAGAAATAAACTTCGTGATTAAAAATCTTCCATAGAGGTGTGAATGACAGTCGAGCCATGCCTCGTCTGTTTGTGAAACTAGACGGCTGAGCATTGTCTCATATCGGCCAAGTATGATTTTGTAATATGTTTAATAAAGGTCGTGAGCTACTCTACTCATTGTCGAATGATTTTGAATTAGGAACCTCACAAAATCACAAAAATAACATACTTTTACCATAAAACAAATATGAATAAACAAAAGTATATATAATATAAGGAAAAAATATGTGTGCAGTTAATACTTAAAAACACCTATTATTGATGCTTTTGCACCCATAAATACTTAAAAGAATAAATAATAAAATAAAAGCATATACGATAGTTTCGAAAATATTAAAGCGCAAATAAATACTTGTTAAGAATTAGAGAGCGCAGAAGTTGAACGTCCCGACAGAACGGGATCTAGAGTCCCCAAAAAGACCACACAATTTGCGCGCTATTCTCCCACATTTCTTCAAACCAACCCCACGGTCCAGATTCAGTCTTACGCCACCTTCCTACCCTAATAACCTCCGATCATCATCTTTCTCCTCCGATCCTCAACAATTTTTCGTAGTTCAATCAATCGGTTTTACTTGCAGAACCGATTAAGAAATGTCGAACGAGAAGGAAAGAGAAACTCATGTCTATATGGCGAAGCTTGCCGAACAGGCCGAGCGTTACGAAGGTATCGACTTACATCTGCCGATTTAAGATGCGTGAGAGTTTAATTTCGATGTACATTTGTGTTTCGAGATGGATCTTCATCTTCTGGTGTGTAGATTGAATGATTGATTATGAATGCTGTTCTGATTCTTGTTGCTCAGTCCATAGCTCCATGCTGTTGGTACAATCAATTTGAATTGAAAATTTCGTGATTTTTGAGGGTGTGATTTTAACGTGCCTTTGTTTTGTGAGATGGATCTGATGTTGTTAGATTGATTTGAAATGTTGTTTTTACCAGTGTCGCTTAATTCATAATGTAAAATTGATATCAATGGACTGTTTGGTATCAACTTCACCTTTTGGTTTTCTATGTGCGAGTGTGTCTTTTCTTTATCGTACATTGTTCTGCTATCTTCCTGTGTTGGTTTTGGATGTATGTGTGTAATGTAATATGGATTTTTTTTTCTTTTTTTATTATTGCGTCTGTGTCACTGCATGCATGTTTTATAATGTTGATATCAATTAAAAAGTCGGTGTGCTTTTAGCGTGCATTTGGGTTGCGAGATTGATCTTTAATTCTGTTGTTACTTGTTAGATAGTTTTAGAATGTTGTTTTGATCCGTATCACTGTAGGCATGCTGTATGTTGAATATTAACTAAATATTTGAAGTAAAAAGAGCTAGGATGATTCTTCGTATGTACGAGAAGTAAGGGGGTGGGAATTGGGATAATGTTGAATTCATGAAACAGCAACGGTATACCAGGTATCATTTCGAGAATGGTCATACGTAGTACGTGTTTGAGTATAGTATAGTATACTATAATATACAGGAACTGAAAAATCGGGAAATGGCAAAGTATTCAGGGAAGGTATGTGTTAAAATTTTGCTTGTGAATTCTAAAATGTCTATCTGCACGGAAATTGTGCTTTTAAGTACCAGAAGCGAGTAACAGATCAAAATCAGGAATTTATTCATTTACTGATTTATTATGAGATCTTACAAGCATTTACCTTCACTAGATCATTCATACAATTGTCAATTTGGAGGTTTCCCTTATCCATCGACATGTTTAACAATTATACATATCACATCTCTCTGCTATAGTTCACTGGCATCTTGAATTTCATAAAGAAGTAAAACAATGAAGCCTAATCCAAATGAAGAAACATTTTGACAATTCATAATGCATGTCTATACATGTATCATGGTTATAATTATTATCGTGTTATTTCAGAGATGGTTGAAAGTATGAAGAGTGTTGCAAAACTAGATGTTGAACTTACTGTTGAAGAACGCAACCTGCTTTCAGTTGGATACAAGAATGTCATTGGTGCAAGGAGGGCATCTTGGCGTATTATGTCATCTATTGAACAAAAGGAGGAATCAAAAGGCTTTGAAAGCAACGTCAACTTGATCAAGGGCTATCGCAAAAAGGTTGAGGATGAGCTGGCAAAAATTTGCAGTGATATTCTTGAAATTATAGATAAGCATCTGATACCCTCTTCTGGCTCAGGGGAAGCTACTGTCTTCTACTATAAGATGTGAGTCATGTTGAATTATCAGGTTATCAGTCTTTTATATAATCACATATGTTCATTACCGTTTGGTCTGGCATCCTATTTTAGGCAACGAAGTTATTTGTAGGTATATAGGATGATAAAGTTCATTTTGCCAATATAGAAGTAACTAAATAATTAAATTCATATTATATAAAGTCAGGAACTAAAGTTTACCATTCTGGTTTTATCTCTTAAATTTTAATTTCTAATTTTTTAATCATGCCGTGATACATGTGGATACAGGAAAGGTGACTACTTCCGATACCTTGCTGAATTCAAGACAGACCAGGAAAGGAAGGACGCTGCTGAACAGTCATTGAAAGGCTACGAGGCATGTATTTCTCTTCGTGGCAGTATACTGATGCAGTTTAACAACTTATAATGAAGATATAAATTTATGTTATGCTTGTAACATAAAAGAATGTTATGCTTGTATTTTTTTTTTCTTCTGTAAGAAACAAATATCCTTGATTTGGCATTTCTTTATTGCTCTCCTGATGTAGGCTGCAGCTGCTTCTGCAAATACAGAACTCCCTTCAACCCACCCAATTCGTCTTGGCTTGGCGCTCAATTTCTCAGTGTTCTACTATGAAATTATGAATTCCCCCGAGAGGTGATCTTTATGCAACCTCTTTTTCTTATTGAAGAATTGTAAATGAATTTTATTGTAAAATATTGTGAGAAACAATTGCAGGGCCTGCCATTTGGCTAAACAAGCTTTTGATGAGGCAATCGCCGAGTTGGACTCCTTAAGTGAAGAATCTTACAAGGATAGCACTTTGATTATGCAGCTCTTGAGAGATAACCTCACTCTATGGACTTCTGATTTGCCCGAGGATGGAGGTACTTGAGACCCTTCTCACATATTGCACATATTCTATATAAGTATTCGATAATACTCATTAGTTATTGCTCTTGAATCACTTGGAAGGACGATGCACTTAGATCTAGAAGTGCACAAAAGAAGCTCAATTATGAGTCGATTCTTGTATCCCTTATTTGACATATTCATTAGATAATAGTCGAACATATAAAAAGTTAACTTAAATTTATTATAAGTGATAAAAGTTTAAAAAATGGCATATAAACTGCCTTAAGCGAAAACGTCTTAAACTAGAGGTTCTAGTCAAGTCTTTTGGATTCAAGATTTAGCGTCTATGCTACATATAAGAGGTCGCAATTTGGAATTGGGTCAATCTGGGTAGTGTATTTTATTTCAAAAGCGTGTCAAATGAGTCAACCCAAAGATTATATCTACAAATGGTACGGGATACAAATTATTTTTAATGTATACAACATTATAAATCACATTATGTAAAGATAATAATAATAATAATAAGTATGCGTTCATAGTGTACAAACTTTTTTTATAAATGAAAAGGGTGCTTGTGGGAGGATCCCCAGCCTGTCCCGTTTCAACCCAAGTTCATTACTCAAGTTGCCCATGTTTCTGACCCCACCTCATAAGTGTACATACATGCCCCTTATTATGCAAATAGAATTGATGCAAAAATCATCTTCTTGTCTCTAGGTGATGAAAACCACTCCAAAGGTGAAGAATCCAAATCAGCTGAACCAGAGGTTAGCTCTACTGTTTAGTTTAGGGCTTATTGTACCAAAAATTATGTTTTTGTCTAGAGGTAATGAACTTGCATTTACCATTTAATGTATAACAAACTTGCATTTTCTTACAATTGTATGTAACTCCTTGCACAAAGTGGTAAAAATTGTGACAAGTATGTTGCATTTTGATACAATTAATTTTCATACAATAATGATGAAATGAAAGTATGGTACATAAAATGGTAAAAATATAAGTTCCTTAATACACTAATAATCCCGTAATAGTTTATTATGTTTTGGTGCAATGAGCCCTTTAGTTTATGCACATGTTTCTCCAAACAACTAATTGTATCCGAAACCAACCATTTTGCAGGAGAAGCAGCAGTGATCGGAGATGAATAGCAAGCTCATGGTGAACTCTAGGCATTGAAGTACTTGAGGAAAACCTGTTTTTCTTACAAGTATTCTTGTCGAAAAACTTTAGTTATCTTTTTATACAAAACAGAATCAATCAATCTTTTTGGGTCATCAAAACTAAATTATCAACATATTATTATCAAAGTTGCTTCCTGGTTTTTCGATCTTGTTTGAGTTTCTTTTTATTGATCTTATAATCTCTCATAAGAGCTTTTGCTACTTTAAAGTTTTCATAAATGAAGATTAATTGTCTGATTCAGTGATATGGTCATTTAGGAGTTTAAAGGCTTTGTTGCCTGTGTTTTCAAGTTGGTAAAACCCTTCTCTGCTTTTTCTTGTGATATTTAATCCTTCACTCTTTGTTTGCATTATGAGTCTTCATCATCTCTGCTTCATTCCTCTCTTTAGATCAATTGGTAGTTAATAGTGTCTAAAATTTCAACCCATTCACGCTTAAACAAATAATGCGGGTTATGTGTTCTTAATTACAAGTAAAAATTGAATATTTTAATTTTAGAATAAAAGGAAAATATGAAACAAAAAACTGAAACATCACAACAAAATTTAGAATAACTAACCCAAATTCTTATTTTTTTTCTGCTTGGTTGCGATTTATGATTTTAGTAATGAACGATTAACAAAAAATACACACCCAAAAAAAAAATACTTATGATTCATATCAACGTTTGACTCTTTTATTACACTAAAATATTGTTTCTACGAAAATATGTAACATCATTAAGTTTGAAAGATTTGACATTTTTGCATATATCTTCTTTTTAAACTAAAATTGCTTAATTTTAGAAAATGTAACTTGTTTATGTCAGTAAAAATGTCAATATTATTTTTTTAAGAAAATAAAGATACATTAATTCTAAACATAAGTTGCGCTGTAATCAAATTTGGGTGGTACAGGGGTCCACATGTGTCATTTATTAGTTTATATAATTTTTGACTAGTTAATACATTGTTTTGTTAAAAAGTGATCGCGAGTATGAGACCAAATATTATGTTAATAGTGTGGTAAAAGGTAACCACACTTACTTACAAGCACTGATGCAAGTGCTTTAGTCTAAACACTTTGTAGCCTAATTACAATGATAGGCTTTAAAATATGAAAGCACGTTTTACAAAAATTTATTTGAGGGGCAATATATACTTCTATTTTTCCTACTTATCTTTAATTTTCAAGACTAATATAAGTGTCAAAATCAATATAAAATGTTAACGAAAAAGAATTGATAAATTTTACATATCATCTTGTAACGAGTAGAAGAATAAAGTAGAAAAAAAATGATATATCATTAATTTTAACTTTTTCTAATTAAACTTGTTAAAGTCAACATGGATAATGATTTGAACGTTAATTTATTTAATAATCAGACAATAGTTATTTATTTGTGATAGGAAAAGAAAAAAGAGTATAATGATCTTTAATGTATTATTAATATATAAATATATGTAGAATAATAATCAATAAAAAACCAGCCTTATATACATAACCTACAGAACTAATCTCAACTTTTAAATCTGGTTGATCAAAGGGTAAAATTACGACTTCATATTCGATTTACATCACCTACATAATCGGTCGGAAACTATATATCTGATTAATATAAAATGCATATTCGGTTATTGGTTCTGTAGGTTCTGGCGTTCTGCATATAAGTATGGTTCGGTACTGAACTTTCCCTAGGAATGATATGTATAATATGAAAAAGTGAAGTTAGATATTATAGATTCAAAGTTTTGAAGAAGCATATATGATATCATGAATTTAAGTCGACTAAACATCATTTAAGAACAGTAGGAAATCCACCCTAAAGAAAAATACAGGAGTCTTAATTATCTCATTTCTAAAGCAAGTTAGGATCATTGCTTCAATAATATGCCTAAGGCTTAAAATGGTTGCAGACAATTTCCAATTCCTCAAAGTGATAAACATCTATAACTCCAAATTAAGAAAACAAATTTCTGTACCCAACAAGCAACATCAACGATTCATATTTCATAGCAATGACATTTTTTTAGAAAAAAACATCTCGTAAATTCCTAATAATTCAGATTCGCATCTCCCTACTGTTATTTAATTTAGTAAAATCAAATCGACCTACTTGCGCCCCTTGAAAGGCACAGAGAAATACCAGAAAATGAAGAGAGAAAAGAATCTATGATCCTCATTAGTCATTACTATCAAAGGCTTTAAACCTCAGAGCATTAAACCGAGTAATTTACACTAACTTTGAAGGTCTCACCAGCTGACCAACAAAAGAGCAGATTAGCGAACTCCTTAAACTGCAAAGCTTAACTTGCCAAACGCAAGAGATGCCAAGCCCATTTGACGATACCTGCAAATCATTTTCCACAGTCATATTATCACCTTATATCGATACTCAAAATAAAACACTATTCATTTCAAATTTTCAATTTTAAGTTTTAACCCTTTACCAATTTTTAACTTTTACCCATCAGAAAATTTCTTACTTTTATTTACAAATCAAATGATCTTTAGTCTAACGGTATCAAGGGATATTAAAGTGTCCCTCCCAATTTGAGGTTAAATGTTTTGATCATGTTATACACATGGGTGTAGATTAGAGAGTCTGTGTAACCATTCAAAAAAACTTATTATTATTTACAAACTTATTTGCTAACATAAAACTACTATTCTTTTATTTTTCAATTTTAACCCCTACTCAACTTTCACTTTTCACCCAAACCAAAGTTTCTTTGCCTAGCAGAGTCAACATCTATTAAGGTGTCTTTCCTCTTAGAGGTAGAGGTTAAGGATTCAAGTTCTATTACGGAAAAAGATGTGGTCCCCAAAGCAAAAGTACCCTCAATTTCCCTTTTTCAATCTTAACCCTTAATAATTTTTCACATTTTACCTTTCAGTTTATGTAAGTCACATTTGATCACATAACATTACTAAGTCAAGTGGTCTCATGTACATAATGTAATTAGTAAATGCATTAGATGCATGTTAAATTAAATATTGTCTACGTGTGCTAACTTTGAACAACCATCTTATATATAATATTATATGTAAATTAAATTACTAAGAATATGATTATTTGAATATCACCCGCCATAACACGCGGGTTTGATATACGTAGTTACAATCAAACAGCCTAAATTAACATACTACACTTTAATCCAGACCTATCCCCATAAAACAAAGATGGATATATTGCAAACCACCAAATTCACCATTTATGGGTGTTTGGATGTTTACGTGATACTGAATAATCAAAATGAGATAATGAAATAAAAAGAACTATAGAAAATAGTGTTCGAATGTGCTTTTATTGTTTAGAGTTGTTATAATCAGATGTCTAAATGTTTGGAAAATTATGGACATGATTCTTCAAAAAGTTTAAAAAGAGATGAAAGAATGGCAAACATGACGCTTTTCTGAAAAAGGTCTGTAGACAGTTTGTGAAGTGGAAAAAGTCCCTCAAATTAAGTTAAAATAAGGGCTAAAGCCGGTATGGAACTGATTATTTGATCCCAATGATGTAATATCTAAACATTAAGAAAAATGATTATTGCTTCCGGTTGCAACAATCAGATATTCAGTTCCAAACCAAACACCCCAATAATCTTACTTCTTTTAAGAAGGATAATGGTCACAGCGATTGAGAATTTCTACGGACCCACATGTCATTTCTACGCAAGAAAATGGTAGTGAGTTTGATAGTCCATTTGATAGGTTTTATAGATTTGCAAAGAAAAAACCTACGCCCCAAGAAATAAGATCAAGGAAAAAATCTATAGACAAGTTGTTCGAGAAACTAATGCTTAGCTTATTTAGAAGGCCTATGGGCTTACTTATTAGTTATTATCAAAACAAAATAAACTCGAATGGTATTTTAGTCTCACCAAAGAGCTTAAGCTTATTTAAGCTCAGATATGCTCCTTTTGATCAGCTTCTTCATACCAGATTTTGAGCTTATTGTGTTTCTGATAATACAAGCAGATAAGCTGTCTGAATAATCTTACCCAAACAACCTCTAAATACAACAGCAAGCATTATATTTACTACTGGGGTGTTTGGGCTTGCAGTTGCAAAACTGCATGTTCAAAAAAACACGGGTAATCACTTGCATCAGATTGTCATCAAACATTGTTTATTCACCGTTAAAAAAAAATCCAAACACTATTTATTTGCATTTTAGAAACGCAATAATGAGAATACGAGATAATCAGCATCAAAATGCAACCCCAAACACCCTCTAAGATTTTTCAAATTGAAACTATAATGGTACATGTAATAAGGGAGCCTTACATTTAAGATCTGGGTGCAATGGGAGCTCTCATGTGCCCACAACCAACACTTATTATGCATACTCGGTACTGAAATCAAGATTGAATAACATGTCTCGACGGCTTTCTGTACCCATTCTGATTTTAAAATCTTTTGCAAATGAGTCGACTTTGTCATCACTTTCATAATCCATCTCTCGCACACAACGTCTTCGTACCTTTTTCAGAATCTCCTTTGTGGGTTCAAATCCTGCACCCACCTGCTCGTAGTTGCAAATGTAACATTATATTCTACATTTGATTTGCATAAGATTTTAATAAATCATAAATGAAAAATATAAGAAATATTGAAATGTGGTTACCATTTCGTTAATTGTGGAGAGTGCAGCTTTCAGATCTCGTTTAATAAGATGAGCATCAACTAGAAGTGCATATGACATTGCATTAGGCTTCACACCCAAACTTACCAAATGCTCAAACACTTTAACAGCTTCATCTCTCTGCAAACAGGATACATTGTTAACAGGCATAACAAACTATTAAGTTTTCAATAGAGACTTGGAACTTAATTAATTAGGGGGCAAGATAGGTAATTCTAAATTTATAATACTTGGCATGTATGACTATCAAATTAAATAATTTCAAAGAAAATCTGATTTTTTCAAATAAAAAGATTTTGTTGGCATACGCATTAAGAAATATACTATGTGAAAACATTCAATCCGTTTGACCCATTTGACCATTTCCTTTTTCAAAAAAATAATTAGTTTACTTGTTTGACCACTTAGGAGAAAAAAATAATCTGAATTAACCTATTTATAAGTAAATAAAACGACCCCGCTTAGGCGGGAATGGGTATTGTTGTTGTTGTGTTAATAAGTAAATAAAACGAAATTGCAACCAGTAATTAGAAAAATCGTTAGTATTAACCTTATGGAGTTTGCCAAACGCACACAAGAGAGCATTATATGAATGGATATCAGGAGTCGATTCGAATGTTGACTCCAGGGCGCTGAAAGTTTGATATGCTCGATCAACATCCCATATATTTGCACATCCTAAAATAACACAATTTAATGCAGCAACAGACTTGTATGGAGGATCTGCACGGCTCAAATTCTCCAACTGATAATAAACCTAAAAACATTAAGAACATCAAGTTATTAAGAAATCAGAGGACATAGTTAGAAATTAAAATTTTAAAAAGAAAAGAAAAAAACACACAGATTAAATTCAAACATGTTACATACTGTATCCAAAGTTGCAAATCCATTCTTTGAGCATGCCACGACCAACGGGTATAATGTGGTAAACGGAGAGAACAAATCTTCCTCGGTTTCTCTAGGAGAACTTTTATAAGATATCTCAAATTCATGCAAAGTACTGAAAGCCTTCTGCAAATTACCAAATGAAGAATATGCATATATTTTTGCAATATAAGATTCAGGGCTTGGGACCTTTTTTTGGCGTAAAGAGCGTTTAAGAATTGCCCAGGTGCCATCTAAGAGCTTAGAGTTATAATTTCTACCAGCAGTTGTTAGTGCGTTTACTACTAGTCCTTCATCTACAGAAAGCAACACGGGCGGCCTTGCATTTTCTCCACGAGCAATCCATCTTGCCATGAACTCGAGGCCATAAAATGCTAACTCGCTGTTATCTGATCCCATTGCAACGTCAATGATGTAATTGCACAAGTTCCAAGGTGGACATAAGGCTTTGTTTTGATCCATTTTCTGACAACACATGCAATAAGAAAAAATTTATTTAGGAAAAATGCATGTATATAATGAAGGTGGCAAATGGATAGGTCTGGTAGATTGGGTGAAGGGTCAAAATTGGTTCAGGTTAAAAGCATTAACTTTTCCATGCGGGTCAAAGGGTTGGCCCGGGTTGACCCAAAACCCATTATGTTCAAATATACAAATATATAAACCGTGTTGAATATGATTAATGTATCCAGTTTTAACCCAATTGTAATTGTGTGCATATTTCAAACTTTCTTTCCATGTAATGAACTTGCAAGACTTTCTTTTGTATGTACCCGGTGACATATAGATCAGGTAAGCGGCTAATATTTTGCTGACATGGCAGCTACGTAAGCTCTGACAGATCATGACTGAATTATCAATCAACTAGTTTCAGGTCACTCGGATACAGAAAGAAGTTTTGAAGCATGATAGATACCATTACAATTGGGTCAAAGTTTTATAATTTTAGCTTTCGCTTACAAAATTACATTAGATAAGATGATTTAGGAGGTTTTATGCATCAAATATATACTTTAGTGCCATGTGACTCATCTGACCCACTTGACCAGTTTTTTCAGCTGTATTTTTCATTATTTTATATATTTGACCAGCTAGAGATAAAATAACCTGAACTGACATGTTCATAAGTAAATGGATACAAATTGTCAATTCTATGAAATATATTTACAAAAAAGAAAAAGTAAACATACCTTACATCTCTCTATTATTGAAACTAATGTATCCAGCCTTTTTGTACCAACACAACTCTTCACACACTCTGTAAACACTTCAACTGACAACATATATCCCGATTTTAGAGTTATATCGATGTACTTTAATGCAGCATCAATTTTATTTTGGGTTAGCAGCAACCGCACAACCAGATGATAAGACTCGTCATCAGGAATTGATTCCTTTCCTATTTGAATCATCCTAATACATGAAATATAGATCCATTGTCATATAATCAATGGTTTGCAAAAAATACTCACTTCAATAAGCACCACCTAATTGTCACTTGATCACTCATAAATATATTACTCGCTAAGAGTTTAAGCAAAATCAAATAATAATGAAAAGAGACATTAGCATGTCGAACCATTATACAATACACTTCATTTCTATAAAGACAACATACTGGTGGAAATTAAAAAGGTAACACTTTATATGGTGGCAAATAGTGAAAGGAATACATGAATGGCAATCATAGTATTCTTTTGCTAATTTACAACAGTTGGAACGTATCTCTTATATTTTTACGAAGATGTGGGTTCCTAATAATGAGGTAGCACAAATTACAAAGTAGACATATAACAACATTATAATGATACTTGATGCACTTCAACACACCAAATGAGTTTTCTATATACTACTCTAATCTCTACTTCCCGCCCAACTTGAAATTTTAGTGTCAAACTTGTATTTGCCAATACTGTAACTATTATTTATCCTTCTACAGTTTTAAAGTTGACAAGATTGTAAAAATCACTTGGCGGTATCTAGTCAGTCGACCACCTTCAAGCAATTAATCGGGCCTTGGCGGTGAGCCGGTAATTAATCGGTTTCTTGGCGGAGACCCTAAATTATAAAGGAATTTTATTTTTACAAAATAAATATTAGCAATATCCTAGCAAAATAAGTCAATAACTATTAAAAATTTTAACAAGTTTGAAAAATAAAAACCATAAGTCTATAATTAGTTTAAACTTTAAACCCTAAATGCAACTCCCCTTCCATTCCTTAGACCCTAAACAAAATTTTTGTTTTTTGTTTTTAAATGAAGTCAAACCATTTTGTTGACCGCCGACGACCGCCAAGCAAAGATTTTGACCATGCCCGATAAGTTTGACCGATCATATGATTTCTAGGTCGGTTGGTCGCCGACAACCGCCGAGGCACCGATTTATCGGCCGCCAAGACCGATATTTACAACACTTACGTTGCAACCATTTTGCATTTAGCCATTTGCAATACTACTGAACATGTTTTAATATACTTATTTATTTGTCCTCAAAACTTGAACATAGTCTATACTCTATACCAGCTATAATTCTTTTAAGCTTTTTTAATATACATGCCACTTCAACACAAGAAGTAAAAATTTCTAGATAGTATTCCATTCTCTACTTCAAATTCTGGAGCCGGATATGTATTTGCTAATTTAATTATTATTTTGTCCTATATTTTAAACATCAATCTTTTGGTGTTTGCAACACTTCTTGTACCGTTTAATGTACTTGTTTATCATCCTCAAGTCTTAAAACATGTTCATATATCAACAGCAATCTTTATAATTACAATAAGCAAAAGAGACGCACCATGAATTTCGAAGAAAATTTGCACGCATATATAAAATAATTTCATTGCAAGGTCCCTCATTTACATTCAAATTAGGGTTTTTATTTGGAGACAATAAAGTATATATAAGTTTCACACCAAAGCACAATAACTTCATGGCTACATAATCAAAATTGCACAAAAACAAAGATTTATAATCTCAAAAACAGCAACGTAAGAATGTAAGTGAAATTGAGATCATCAGTGACTCACCGGTCGATTAATTTAACAGCAGCTTCAGCCTCTCGAGACTGATACATGGCCTTGAGCACCAAATTAAACGAGGCAGTATTAGGTGCAATCGTATAATCTTCCATTTGTGCAACCAGATCCAGCAATTCACCAGCTGAAGCACCCATCATAAGATTAGCCCTCAGGTAATGATTATACAAGCTGACATCAGGTTTATTAGGTTTCCCGTTGTTATCCAACGATCGAATCCAAAACTCAAACAGCTGCTTTATATCAGACCACCGCTGTGACGTCATCCAATCGGCAAACAAGTTCTTGATCGCCTCGCCCTCTAGGGTTTGCGAAAGAGCCTCAATCCGAGAGGATGGATGTTGTTGCGAAAACCCTAGTGGGATGAGAGAGGGGGAGGTTGAAGAAGGAATGTTGGGAATAGGACTTCGCCAGTTCTCATTATAGAGTGGGCTCCCGGTAGCGGGGTTCGGTGGTAGTGGAGTGGTGGAAGCCGGCGGTGGCGGTTGCTCGGCTAATTGAGCTTCTTGTGAGAGAAAGGCATGGGTAGTAATTAGTTTGGGGTTTAGGGTTTTGGAAAGTGGTCTCCATTTACGAGTCAGGATCGCCATTGACGCCATTTCTGATGAATATGTTTTTTGCAGATCAGGGTGCTGCAGTCATTGGAGTGGATGTTGCTAGGGTTCTCGTTTTGATTTGTCGACTGAAAGGTTGGAATCGCTAGATTGAGAGAATATGAAGGGCCTTTTGATGATGTTTTGAAAGTTGAAGGATGATTTTAGAACAAGTAATGTTACTGGTGGATTTTCCCAACTCCAACGGCTTTTATGTATATTCAAGGAGCAGCGAAAACTAAAGCAAAAAATAATAATAATAATAAATCATTATAAAAACTGATTTTTTGGTTTTTAAAAATCGATTTTTTTGGTTCTATGTTGTAGAAGCAAACCATAAAAACCAAACTAAACAAATACTTTAAAAACGAACCGAACCAAACAACTAACTTAGGGTTTCCATTAGGGAGCAAAGTAGTAAATGTGTAACTTCCAATATAGATATTCCATTTGTAGCTTCGAAGGTCAAGCCGTCAAGGACTCAAAGGTCCTTTGCCCATTTCCCCTTTGGCCGTTTCGTTCTCGGCAATCATAGAATCAAAGGCCAATACCTCTCAAGACAAAGGTCAAGGACTCAAAACATTACTATACTCTTGATTCACTATAAAAAATTATGAATTTCTCTCATTCTCCACCTCAATTTGAACTTCAAAGTTTGAAGGAGGACGCTTCAAATTTAGGTGAGCAGATGTGCAAGAGCCTTACCACCAACATATTCAAAGGAGGCAAATTTGACTCTAGGTGAGTAGGTTTGACTCCACTCGAACTTCACACATACGCTCCAGTAAGGCTTCTGTGCTTTTGATTTAAGTATGGAGTATTCAACTATAAATCTATTAGATATGCTATCTTAATTCAAGGGTGGACCTAACATTTTTGTTGACTGGTGACATTATATAATGATAAACATAAAATTAATTAAAATTGAAGGTGTTGCATTGTTGTTCGGGTTTTCACTTAATCTGGTCTAGTTAATGAGGTTTCAATTGTTGTTATGATATTTTAGAGCCAAACTTTGAAACAAAACACAGTTTATATGAAACCATGTTAATTAAATTGTTATTCTTAAGGTAAACTAAAGTATTTTTAAATGTATAAATCGAAGATTCAACTAAATCTTCTCATTTTTTAAATAAAAAATCATTTTCATTAGATTTTGGTGACATCAAAAACTCACTGGTGGTACCCTAAAACTTGACCGGTGGCACCGGCTCGGAAACGTTAAAATTTTCCACTCCGTCTATAAAATTGACTGGTGGGTGGCTCCGGTAGGTGGTTGCGGCTGGTGGACGGCAGCGGTGACCGGTGGGAGAGCCGATTGGTACGTGTAATAAGTTGGATTAAGTTTAAAATAGAGGTTAAGTGTTGTTTTTGTAACTCTGCATGATTTAGATAATGTTAATTCTTAAGAATGATATTTAACCTTTTTTTGTATTAAGCAGGATGTAGGAATGGAATGTCATTCCATCCTTTCGAATTCTACATAGTTCCTGTAAAACAAACGGGGTCATTGTTTCTGCATGTACATTGTTTTGATAACGTATCGTTGTTTTGGTATTTCTTTGTAAAAACCCAACTGAAAAACAAGAACAATTGTGAACCCTAACTGAAAAAAACCCAATTGAACCTTAACCTTATCTGGGTTAATCGCACCATCTCAAATCAAATGCGGATCTACAGGGGCCGAAGCAGATCTGGAATCCCGAAGTCGTAGATCCCAAAATCGTAGAAGATGACATCGATGCATAGCAAATCTGAATCGCTGTTGAAATGGCCCTATGAAACTTAACCTTATTGAACCTTAACCTTATCTGGGTTAATCGCACCATCTCAAATCAAATGCGGATCTAGAGGGGCCGAAGCAGATCTGGAATCCCGAAGTCGTAGATCCCAAAATCGAAGAAGATGACATCGATGCATAGCAAATCTGAATTGCTGTTGAAATGGCCCTATGAAACTTCGAATTAGGTTTCGATTTCTGCGGGGTGTTTTGGTTTCGATTTCTACAGATTTTGAACTAAGGGTTTTGATTTGGATTACATGGGGTTTTGGTTTTGATTTCTACAAATTTTAAACAAGGGGTTTCGATTTCGATTTCTACTTTGGTTTTCCTTTGAGTTATAATCACAGATAAAGCACCATGATTCAGATGGGATTGAGGTTGTTTGACTTTGTATGAGTATGAATCAAGCAGAGATTTCTACAGGATAGGAAGAGTATGAATCAAGCTTCAAGATTTCTACAGGGGTTTTAATTTGGGTTATTATTATTATTATTATATTTATAAAATTATGATTTTATTTATTATTTATTTTAAATCATGATAAATCCAAGTCATATGCCATGTCACCACTTACATCAGTGAAACCGGTGCCACGTCAGCTTCTAACTTGCTATAGCAGGTTCGATACACAAATTGGTAACTTTTAGAAGTCCAGTACATTAAATGGTAACTTTGAAAGTTCGATACATACAATAGCAAAAGGTGACAAGTTTGATACATTTTCGGGAACTAAACCCATTATTTTAACACCCATGACATAATATTTTGGTTTAGTATTATATTGAAGTAAAATTTGAGTTGGAAAATATGAAAAAGAATAATAGTGCACATAAAATGTTAGAATTTGAGGAGCGACTATTGTTGAAGATATAAAAAGATTATGCCAATTAGAGTGTAGTTACACAGTTACACCTAACATACATATAAAAAGATTATGTTACTCTTGTAGTTGGTTGGCCTTGTAAGATTCCCAAATCAGGCAATTAAAATTTCAAATCTTCAATGAACACCACAATCTTGAGTCTCATAATTTGTAGCTAAAGTAATGTAAAAGCCACCTCCTAAAAATTGGCATATTTTGGAGAATACTTCCAACTTGTATTATTGTCATATTTAATACATCATGATCCTCTTTTGGGATGTTTTCAATTAATTAATTGTCATTAGGTTTATATTATTTGCACTATTAAAATTATGAAAGACCTTACTAAATGTTTCTACTATTATAACAATTAACAAGTGCTAAAATAATATCAAACATCTTTATCTTTAAATATAAATAAAAGACTAATTTTAGTCATCTTTATTAGACAATCATTTAAATCTCAACCATCCATTAATATTGAAATTAAAATTTGATTTTGACTTTTTATAAGTAAAAGTTGTTTACTTATTTATATTTTAAATTTATTATACGTAAATAATTTAAATCTAATTCTATCATATTTACGAATCAAATTAATTATTTTCTTATTAATTATTTTTAATCTAATCTAATCATTTATTATGGTAAATTATTATTTTCTAAATTTATAAGAATATGAGTTGTGTTTAATAAAGTCTGTTAGAACCTAGAGGGGGTGAATAAGTTATATGCTCACTTTTTAAAGTTTTTAACAATATTTGCAAATAATTAAAAAGTTTAAGGAAGGAAGATATCACCAATGAAGTAGTTTGGACACAATGATTTATAGTGGTTCAAGCAAGGGTTAACAACCTTGCTCTACATCCACTCCTTGGTCTCACCCACCAAGAGTTGCTCCACTAACTTCTCTCTTTGAAGGTAGAGATAAACCTTTTACAACTTCTCTCTTTAGCTTACAAGAATTACACTTCACTCTTGCAAACAAGGTTAAGATAAACCTCACTTCACTCTAATTGGAAAGGCTAGAGTTGATCCTCACTTCTCTCTAATTCTATAGGCTAGAGATGATCCTTACTTCTCTCTAATTCTAAGGCTAGAGATGATCCTCACTTCTCTCTAATTCTAAGGTTAGAGATGATCCTCACACAATTACAAATATATAAGAAGGTAATGTAGTGTTTGAACTTTGAAGGCTTTCACTCATGCTTCATTCTTGATCTTGAGATGTTGAATTTGTATCAAGAATATGAGCTCACAAGTTATTGTATATGTTATGAGTTTTTTAGATTGCAAGAGCTTGGTGAAAAACAAGACTTGAGTTGCCTTAAATAAGGAAAAAGGTGCAAGCTCAAAAAGTGTCCAGACTGTCCACGGTCGATCCACGGTCGACCGTGGCATCGACCGTCGGCCTGCTGGAACTTTTTGAGACTTGTGAATATAGACGTTGGCCTTTTACCAAAATCACACACAACCCATTTTTACCATAAAAATTCACTGAAAAGAAGCTTAAGAAAAGTTGGGTTAGTGTCATACTTCTTAAGTTTGAATTTAATCATAAAAATGGTAGTTTAGAAACCAAGTGCACAAAGCATGTTGGAAGTTTACCTCTTTGAGAGATTCCTTTTGCTAAATATGGCTTTGGCTTATTTCAATAGAAGATTGTGTTTAGTATTTGCCAAAATAGGAATTTCATTTGCTTTGACTACCAAGCTTGTGATTTTATAAAAAATTATCTCAATTTTTATAAAAGTTTTTATAAAAATTATTTTATAAAAACTTAAACTCATTTGATTATTTATTTTGTAAGCTCATAATCTTCAAACGTTTGTTTGCAGGAATCTTCGACATCGGCTTCTACTTGAACTCGGATCTTGACGATTGGAGCTTGGCCATTTGATGAAGCTTATTTTGTAGATCATAGATGAGAATATATTTGATTGAATATATATATGTATATGTGCACATATGTTAATGTTAGTACATACAATTATATAAATAAGTTGTAAATTTTTGTGTCAACAAAAGAGGATATATTTGTAAGCCTATTTTTCCCAACAATCTCCCCCTTTTTGTTGAAGACAAAAATTTATAACTTGTATAAGAATTGTATATATAACTTTAACATGTTAACATGTGCATATATACATATATATGTATATATTCTTCTATCTTCTATATATTCTTCTATCTTCTCCCCCTTTTTTGTCTTAACAAAAAGGAGACTCCCCCTTGACATAAGCTCCCCCTCGAATGTAGAACTCCACTTCTTGAGGTGTTTAATCTATAATGTATGAAAATACTACCAAGAACTTGCCAAAGAGATGTGAGTATAAGAAATATTCTAAATATACAATTATCACAAGCCAAGGTTCAAGTAACACAATTCATGGCATAATGATCATAGCAAATAGTAGCACATAGCATTTCAACAAACAGTCACCACAAATACTTCCCCTTGAATCACCACAATTTATCTTGTCATGACACTAGATTTGTAAAAGACCTTTGCTTTGTAAAAGTATGACAAGATGTATAATACTTCAACATAATTGAGAGTGTGTTCAATGAATATAACAAACTCCTTGATAATAAATTCATAATGTGTATGTGTCCTAAAGTGAAGAAGATTTTGAAACTTTTATTAATCATGTGATAGCTAATGTTAGTTAAGATATATCAAGCATGAATAGATTGAATTTAGGCATTAAAAGTCAATAAAAATTGAAAATCTCAAAAATTTCCAGTGGGCTGACGGTCGATGCACGGTATCGACCGTGAATCGACCGTGGATCGCCTGGAATTTTCATGTACACGACGGTCGATGCTACGGTCGACCGTGTATCAACTGTAGGTGAGCTGTTTGAAATTTGACTTTTTGTCCTTTGTGACATGATATTTATATACTTATCATACTTATCCAACACCAATATCATCTATTGTTTTTCTTTTACACAAAGAAAAACATCATTTTCAAACCAAATATACTTTCTTCTTAGAAATCTCCCAAATCCTATAGATTACATGATTCTTTGGTGCACAAAGAGAGTTCTAAGAAGAGGAGGAAGAGATAAAAGTATACCTTTGACAAGAAATTTGTGAAGATAAGAAACCACGAGACGAAGAATCTTCAACCGTGAATCCAACCGAGCCTTTGAACGCAACTTCAACCGTAAGGTAAAGTATTTTTTTTCTTTTTCTTGTGATGATTTTCAAGCTTTTTGAATGATAAATGTTGAAAATGGCGGCTAGGGTTTGTGGGGGAAGATAAGATGAGATGAAGTGGGGAGGAAAGAGAGAGAAAAGGCAAAATAGGGTCAAAAATCCGTCAGGCCTACGACGGTCGATCCACGGTCGACCGTGATATCGACCGCGCCTTTTGCTTAGTTTTTGAATTTAGGCAGTGATCTGACGGTCGATCCACGGTATTAACCGTCAGTCGACCGTGGTTTTTCTGTAATGTATATTTTGACCATTTTCATGCATTTAGGTGCTATTTTCAAGGAACATGTTCCATCATTCCTAAACCAAGTCGTAACATTTCAATTTTTAGCGTTTTAGCGAATATGTTGACAATATTTTCACATGAAGCAACCTTTTCTAAATTTATATTTTCTTTTTGCATATTGTCACGTAGGAAATGACGCCTAATTTGAATGTACCATCTTCATATTGTTTTATTTGAAGTCCAAGAAAGTAATTCAACTCATCCATCATCCTCATTTCAATTTCATTTTGTATAAGATTTGAAAACTCATCACACAAATCTTGACATGTTGACCCAAATATGATATCATCCACATAAATTTGCACAAGCAAGATGTTATTTTTCTTTTTCTTTGTGAACAATGTATTATCAACTTGACCTATACTATATTCATTTTTCAACAAGAATGATTTTAATTTATCATACCATGCTTTAGGTGCTTGTTTAAGGCCATACAATGCTTTTCTAAGATTATATACATATGATGATGTCTTCAAAAATCAAAACTGGGAGGTTGACATACATAGACTTCCTCATTTATAAAGCCATTTAGAAAAGAACTTTTGACATCCATTTGATATAATTTAAAATTTAGAGCACGACCATAAGTAGACTCCAAATGGATTCAAATCTAGTAACCGGAGCAAAGGATTCATCAAAGTCTATCCCTTCTTGTTGATTATATCATCGGGCTACTAGTCTAGCTTTGTTTCTAAATACTCATTTAGTTTCAATTATTGTGGGACCACTAGGTAAAGGTACTAAGTCCCAAACTTGGCTTCTAGTGAATTGATTAAACTCTTCTTGCACTGCCATTGCCCAATTTTTATCCTTAGTTGCCTCTTTAATATTCTTGGGTTCTATGTGTGACACAAAGGCAAAGAAGTTATTAAGGTTTTGGGCTTGGGATCTAGTGAGTCTTTGATTTAGGTTTCCTATAACTTGAGTTATTGGATCGTTTTCTACCTTTGATGATTCCATCTGGTGTTTTACTTAACATTTGTCTAATCAAAGCTTGTAAAGACCTATTTTTCCTTTCAACAACCCCATTAGATTGGGGAGTGTGAGGAGCCGAAAGGTTATAAGAAACTCCATGTTTATCACAAAATGCTCCAAATTGCGCTATATTGACAACTTCTTTTTCATGGTTGGTATGAATTGAGATAATCATTCAACCCAATTGGTTTTGAATTTTCTTGCCAAGATTTTTGAATTTGTCAAAAGCTTCAATTTTTGTTTTCAAAATAGTGTCCATGTATATCTAGAATAGTCATCTACAACAACTAGTGTGTAGAAGTTCCCCCCATAACTTTGAATTGATGAAGGCCCAAGGACATCTCATAGTTTTTATAGCATTTTAGATTTATGAGATGAGTGCACTTGTTTTTCTATCTTACATGCATCACAAAAATGATTATCGAATTTAACATTTGGTAAGACTCTAACAAGCTCATTTATAGTCAATGTTTGTACTAATCTCATGTTAGCATGTCCTAGTCTTCTATCAATGATAGATGCAAGACATACTTGTGTTAGGATTATCGCCAAGTCTACATGTATAGAGTCCATTTCTCCTAACACCTTTTACTAAAACTTTATCATCTTTGCATATCAAGATTTCATGTTTAGAGAATTTAACATTTAGATCTTTATCACATAATTGATCAATACATATTAAGTAGTAAGCTAAACCATTAACATGCTCAACATTCAAGAATTTGATATTGTCATGAAGAGTGTTACCTTTACCAACTACATTTCTTCTTAGGTTACTTCCAAACACCACATGTCCTCCATCATACTCCTTGTATGAAGTGAAGAGTTCTCTATTACCGATCATGTGTTTTGAGCAACTATTATCAAGAATCCATTAATGAGACATAATCTCATTTTTGTTGCACCCCTACACTTGTGTAATTTTCATTCAAGCTTTTGGTACCCAATGTTTCATGGGTCCAGGATGGTTAGTATCAAAAACTCCTACTCTAATCCACCTTTGTGTAATCTTGAACCCTTTATGATACCATGTGTTCATAGAGTTAATAGGTTTATGAGAATGTCTTGAATTTTGAATTTGATTTAGGTTTCTTGAATCCAAGTCCATGCCGTGTAGTTGGAGTATAAAACTTTCTCATTAATTCATTACTTGCAACCTTTGGCATACAAGTGGAAGGACTAGAAACAATGTTGCAATTTTGAACTTTTGGAAAATTCCAGTGAGACGACGGTCGATTCACGGTCGATACCGTGGGTCGACCGTGAGGCTCCTGGATTTTTTCTTCCTCCTTTTCTTTCACAAATTTGATAGGTGTTAAGTGACTAGTTGGCATGTTGTTTGAGTAACTTGAGAACCCAAGACCACCTTTATCTTTTGATGATTTTTGAATCTTTAACATCTCTTCTAACTTGGTTGAACTATCTTCAAATTTTGACAAGGTGGTTGTGTCAAAATTTGTCTTCAGCTTACTTTCCAAATCTTTCAAGCTTGGAGATATATGAGAAGCAATTTTACTTTCTAGATCTTTTATTTTCAAGTTCAAGTTATCATTTTCATTTCTTAACTTGACATTTTCCTTTTTCAAGCTCTTGTTATCATTTTTTAACTCCTCATTTTTAACAAGTATTTTAGAGCTAAAGTCACATAATTGATCATATTGATGGTCATCATTATCACTATAGTAGCTAGAAGCGGAATGTACCTCACTTGTCTCAAAAGCCATGAGACATTTTTCTTCTTTTATTTCCTCTTCTTCATCACTTGAGGATTCTTTGACATGTTTAGCTTTAAGTGCAATGGATTTGCTCTTTTCTTTCTTTAGCTTGGCAATCTCATCATCTTTTTGCATGATTACTTCATATACCTTGAGATTTCCTATTAGTTCATCCATTTGTAGTATGTTCAAGTCCTTTGACTCCTCAATAGCCGTCACCTTTGCTCTCCATTTTGGTGAAAGAGCCCTAAGAAACTTTCTTACAATATTTTTGTTAGAGTAAATAGTCCCAAGTGCCTTGAAACTAGTAACAATAGTATTAAACATTTCAAAAGCATCATCAATTTTCATATCATCAAATATTTGAAATTGTTCATATTGTTGCACAAGTAATTCAATTTTGTTATCTAGAACTTGAGCATTTCCTTGATGTGTGGTGACGAGAGATTTCCAAATTGCATTTGCACTTTCACACATGAAAACTCTTTCAAACTCTTTTCTAGGTAAAGCATTGTATAGAAAAAGTTTTGCTTGAAAATTTTTTAAAATCATTTTCTTATCCTCTTGATCCCATTTTTCTTTAGGGGTTGGAACATAAGCATTTTGCTTAGAATCAAAGGTTTTTGGAACATGATCTCCTTCTTCAATAATCTCCCAAAGGTCAATATCTTTGGCCTTTACATAGGTAATGAATCTTTGCTTCCAATAGCAAAAGTTTTCTTCTTCAAGAAGTGGAGGTCTAACCATAGAATTCCTCTCTACATAATTTTGTCCCATTTTATCAACTCAAAAATTTTTGAAAAATATTTTTAGAAGATTTAAACAACTTTTCAAAAATTATCTAGAGCAACTTGCTCTGATACCAATTGTTAGAACCTAGAGGGGGGTGAATAGGTTATATGCCCACTTTTTAAAGTTTTTAACAATATTTGCAAATAATTAAAGAGTTTAAGGAAGGAATATATCACCAATGAAGTAGTTTGGACACAATGATTTATAGTGGTTCAAGCAAGGGTTAACAACCTTGCTCTACATCCACTCCTTGGCCTCACCCACCAAGAGTTGCTCCACTAACTTCTCTCTTTGAAGGTAGAGATAAACCTTTTACAACTTCTCTCTTTAGCTTACAAGAATTACACTTCACTCTTGCAAACAAGGTTAAGATAAACCTCACTTCACTCTAATTGGAAAGGCTAGAGTTGATCCTCACTTCTCTCTAATTCTATAGGCTAGAGATGATCCTTACTTCTCTCTAATTCTAAGGCTAGAGATGATCCTCACTTCTCTCTAATTCTAAGGCTAGAGATGATCCTCACACAATTACAAATATATAAGAAGGTAATGTAGTGTTTGAACTTTGAAGGCTTTCACTCTTTCTTCATTATTGATCTTGAGATATTGAATTTGTATCAAGAATATGAGCTCACAAGTTATTGTATATGTTATGTGTTTTTCAGATTGCAAGAGCTTGGTGAAAAACAAGACTTGAGTTGCCTTAAATAAGGAAAAAGGTGCAAGCTCAAAAAGTGTCCAGACTGTCCACGGTCGACCGTGGCATCGACCGTCGGCCTACTGGAACTTTTTGAGACTTGTGAATATAGACGTTGGCCTTTTACCAAATTCACACACAACCCATTTTTACTATAAAAATGCACTGAAAAGAAGCTTAAGAAAAGTTGGGTTAGTGTCATACTTCTTAAGTTTGAATTTAATCATAAAAATGGTAGTTTAGAAACCAAATGCACAAAGCATGTTGGAAGTTTACCTCTTTGAGAGATTCCTTTTGCTAAATATGGCTTTGGCTTATTTCAATAGAAGATTGTGTTTAGTATTTGCCAAAATAGAAATTTCATTTGCTTTGACTACCAAGCTTGTGATTTTATAAAAAATTATCTCAATTTTTATAAAAATTATTTTATAAAAATTTAAACTCATTTGATTATTTATTTTGTAAGCTCATAATTCAAACGTTTGTTTGCAGGAATCTTCGACATCGACTTCTACTTGAACTCAGATCTTGACGATTGGAGCTTGACCATTTGATGAAGCTTATTTTGTAGATCATAGATGAGAATATATTTGATTGAATATATATATGTATATGTGCACATATGTTAATGTTAGTACATACAATTATATAAACAAGTTGTAAATTTTTGTGTCAACAAAAGATGATATATTTGTAAGCCTATTTTTCCCAACAAAGTCCATTTAAAAAACATAGTTCTAGAATTTTAATATTCAATCACATGTGATTTGTAAAGCATCACATGTGAATTACGAAAAATTACGAAAATACCACTCCGCCCAAATTTTTAAAATTTAATCAGGACCATTGATACCATTGATCTAAAGGCTAAAATTAGTTCTGTAGGACTATGAATTAATTATGGACTATATGAAATTTTAAATTAACGTACAATAAATATTTTTTTAATCTTACAATTGTACCAATAATAATCAACTCGTGCCGAAGCTTCTACCGCTGCTCTTTGTGATGACGTCGTCTTTTATTATATTTTAAATTCTCATATTTTTGGTGTGTTATAATTATTAAATATTTTTTTATTGATGATTAATATCTATTATTTTTTTAAAACCAACTTGTGTTCACACGAGCATTTAATCTAGTTAAGTATATAAGAATTAGTGTATAATATGTATCGAACGTTTAGTATAACAAGATAAAGTAAAAAATACATAAGTTTTCTGAAATTACCCTATAGACACTTGAAACATTTTATTAAGCAATGATATCTTGGGGTGTTCAAAATATCCGAAACCGAAAAATTGATAATTCGTACCGAAATCTAGGTCAACCAAACTGAATATGTTAATTTTTTTCGGTTTGGTTAACCGAACCTGAAAAATTTCGGTTATTCGGTTCAGTTACGGTTCATGATCTTTAAGGTGGACGGTTAACCGAAAAATTAAAAAATTCAAATTTTATCTTTTTTCGTTTATCAATACTAATGAATTAATTAATATTTACACACGATAATTATATACTCATAACAAATTGTTACCCAAAGTTAATATCTATATTTCACTTTTCATTGTAGGTATTAGTAGATATATGTTTTATTTAAGTTTACGAGTCAACTAGATTTATAAATCTTATCATTTACTATTTTTTATTTAGTTTCACTTTAAGTTAGTCACGTTTTTATTCAAATATTTTCTTATGTCATAATTAGTTGATACATAAATAACACAGTTCGTGATGTTTTATAAATTTATCATGTAAGCCTTGTTCGAGTTGAGAAATGAATATTAAATTTTGAAACCTTTTGTTTTATAAATATATTCACTAGTAAAAATGGTTAATTGGTTACCCAGGAAAACCGAACCGAAAAACTTGTTAACCGATTATAGGCTAACCGGTCAGTGGCGAATCCAGGATTGAAACAAAGAGGGGTCCAACATAGTTTATGGACGGGATAAGTTAGTCATGAGGATTAAATAACGGGTCAAATGGTTTTTAGTTAATATTCAGAGCATTGATAGTATGATATAAATCAAGAGAATTATAAATACCGACACAAAAAGTAAACATATATTTAAACAAATAGCATAAAGTTTTTGCAATTTACTCTGACGATATTCTATACCTGATCGTTGTTCCATATAGCTAGAAAGTGAACATAGGTCAACTTTCATATACTTTGAAAAAGTTTCCTGCTTATTGGCTTAAACAATTGTTTGTCAATATTTTTGTCTCGGATATATCACTTGAACTAGATTGTAGATTCACCAATTCTTTTGATATATAATCTAATTTAATAAACATTCAACATAATTAATACAAAATTACACAACATACCAATACACCGGTATCGATACAAATATAACAAAAATTACTATTCATCATAATTTAATAGAAAATTATAACTTTATAACCTAACCAAAATTCAAAATAAAAAAAGAATTAACTAATACACTTCACAATTTCTTTGAGCAAATTACTACACTAAAACTAAAGAGGATAAAATTTTAAATACAAAACATATAATAAAATATGACACTTACTTGGCTAGTTGTCCTCTTTACTTGATGTATTGATATGACAATATAGGATTTGACCTTTATCTTTTAGAATTGAGGACTTGAGATGATAAAATTGTGTTTTTTATATTATTTTTTTCATGTTTTTCCTTTTATCAATTTGAATCTGGGGTCCATTTTAAAATTTTAGGGTGGTCAAAAAATTATTTATATATACATGTATAATAAAAAATTTCTTTTAAGTGGGGTCCACACACCCCACTTGATTATATGTACAGTCGCCTCTGTAACCGGTATTTTCGGTTCACGAATTTACGAACCGATACTTCAGTTAACCGGTTTTCGGTTAACCGTATGCTCAGTTAACCATCCATAAACACCCCTAAATTGATATCATTCAAATGGTATGATTCATACAAGAACCCTGCTTTTTTAATTTCACATATTAAAATGGTTTCTCATATTTCACACATATATCAATTACTTAAGCACTGTGTAAATAGCATATCTGGATATTTTTTAATGGTAGAACACAAATCCTAATTATACTCTTAAATATACATATATTGTTCAATTGTTCACTATAAAACTTATACCTACAACCTTATATAATGACTAATACATCGTATACAGCTAGGCTATAAGCTATTAAACTCCTTTAACCTATAAAAATATTACATTGTCTTGGGCATTATTAATGGAATTATGCAACTTCATGAATATGATATGTATATCTATAAAGATTAAAACATTAATTTATATCATTTTCTTAGCCTAATATTGCCAAAGACAACCTGGTATAAATAAAATATTAAGATGGAAATTTAGCATATGTATATGTGAATCCAAATGTAGATACCATAGTATACACATGACCACAGACCACAAAACATCAAATAAGACGTTGAACGCTAAAAAACAAGTAAGAAGAATTTGAAGAATTTTTTTTAACGCACAACATACATATATTAACCACTTTTAAACCAATACTTTTTTATTTATAAACAGGAGTTAAACCCCTAATCATAAATCATGATAAACATATTTTAACACTTTTGTACCGCTGTGTTATGAGTCATTTGATCGAAAGAATTGGAAGATTTGTAATGCTCGTATGGATACCAATTTAAACAATAAATAATACAAAGTCTTTGCTGCTTTATATACTTTAAATAAATTTAAAAGTAATTGATATAAAATAATTTTTTAACGATCATGTAGAAAGCTAATTGACAGATTAATAAAATGGTATGACGGGTCACAATCATATATTTCTCTCATATTAATTATAATTTAAATACATATCATGATGTCATCTTTGATATCACGTTTTTGGATGAGTCTTTAAATTGTTTTTTCCGAGTGTAGGTTGTTTTGAGAAATATAATAACTCATTTAGTTATTAATAAAAATAAAAATATATTTTACATATTTATTTGATTAAATAAATAATTTTGCATATGTTTGTAGAAATTAAAGCGTGTTAAATCAATACAGATATAGTAATAAGAAATACCTTTAACTTTTAGGATATTTCGATAAACAGCTTATTAGAACCGATAGCTTTTTGTTTTGAAAGAAAGGTTAAAAGTTATGTTTGGCTGAAAAAGCTTAAAATTTTTTTAAATAAAAAACTCTAAAATAAAAAACTTCTTAGAGTAACTTTTAAAACTAACTAGAAGCTTTTTATATACCAAATTACCTAAATACTCTCTTTAATTATTTTATAATTCCTCCTATTTTTATGATTTGTCTTTTTTGATCATTTTATACTATTCAGCTTCAGCTACCAAATAATTTGCTAAACACATATATAACTAAAATATATAGCTACCAGTTATTTTTGTCAAACACACCCTTAATAGTGTTTATGATGTCATTGTTTTATTTTTAGAATTTTTTCATCCATCATCCTTCTTTATTTCCTCAAATTGATTACTAATGAGTTTTTCTCAAATGCTATTTTTAGGTGATTTAATTTGTTAATAATTAAATTTATAAGCAAAAACATTTATTTAAATCCTTTAGTAGAAATATCGACATATTTTCGTGGTTATTTATGTAATCACGTATACCAATTTGATTAAATTAAAAAATTTAAATTTAATTACAAAAAGGTTTTATAAAAAATTTAATAATGAAATTATGTATGAATTTCTAATGGATTTACATCTTTTTTAAGAGATTTTATATTTCTATGTATGTTTTACTATTATTTTAGTATATATATTAATATTAATAGTTTAATACTCTTTAACACTATAAACATTTAAGATTTACTTTAATCATTTCTCGTGTTTATAAATCATATGTTAAGCTAGTTTGTTGATAAAAGAATAATGAAATTACTCTTGTAACAAATAAAAAATCTATTCTAACTTGGATAGCCAGAATAATGAAAATTTTTTATTGTACTCTATAACAAAATATAATATAGTGTATTATTATTATTATTATATTTAATAAAACATATAATGCATCTTATTATTTTAAGTAACTAATTTAAATTATATTTTGACAACACTGCTTGATCAAATAGATCCGTTATGTACTTGTGTATATTTTTAAAAGACAAAGGTATATTATATATTAATGATAATTAGCAAGTTACTAGAACATATACACCAGATTCTTACACAGAACATCAGTTCAAACAAAATAAATACCTTCGCAAATCGCAACTTTTCTTTAGTATTAATAAAAAAAAATTACTTGTGTATGAAAAAATATTAACGTAATTGAATTTTAATGTATATGTTCTTTTTCGAGCTAAAAATGTACATAGAACGCCACACCTTCACCGATGAACTCTGATTCGTGTCTACAAAAATAAACTCTCTCTCTCTCTCTCTCTGACTGTGTATGTTTGCGCATTTGTAGCTTGAAAACAACACCTTTTAACACCATAATCCGTCATAATTAAGCAACTGTCTCACCGATCTGGCTACAACCATGGCTGTTTTTGCACTTTCCATGGTGGTTCTCTTTGTCATGGCCGCCTATTCAAGTAAGAATATATAACATCCCTTTGTTTAATTTCTTCCTCTTCATCAAACGAATTTTTGTTTTTTTAAATGTTCTTTTTTTCTGGGTTCTTCACAGTTCTCTCATGGGTATTTGATTTCTTGCTTATTCTCAAATGGGTTTATCTTATATTTGTTCTTTATGCGGGTTTTTAACAGGTGCAGATTACTGCATATGTAACTCTGCTTTGAGTGACTCAGTTCTTCAAAAAAACATAGATTATGCTTGTGGAAATGGAGCTGATTGTGCTCAAATCCTTCAAAATGGTGCTTGTTATAACCCTAATACTGTTAAAGATCACTGTAATTATGCTGTTAATAGCTATTATCAAAGGAAAAGTCAAGCTCCAGGAAGCTGTGTTTTCTCAAACACAGCTACTGTCAGCCAAACAGCCCCAGCTGGTAAGTCTTTCTTGGTCTCTAACCCATTTTCTATTTATGTACTGGCTTATACTACATGCAGTTAGAGTTGTACACCAGAGTCCAGACACATAATATTCTCTTTCTGGGTTCTGGGCTAATCTTTAGATTAACGAGTAGTACTTCATGCAGTAGATGTTGTACATTGCACACTCTGTTTTCTCTTTCCTTAATGTAGTTCTTTGTTGTTGATTTACAGGTGCAACTTCTGCTTGCTATGCTTCTAGCCCAAGGTGTGCTTTTTTTACCTTCACCCTATCCACTTTCTAGTTTTAGCTTCTTTATAACTAGATCTTGCTCAATTTTCAAGTTTTGATATTGGACTGTCTATTTTTTTCATCATGATTGGACCTAAAGTTATGTGGGTATGTTTCTTGATGCACAAAAGTCTGATTTTAACAGTTTTTGTTTGTGTAATTTTGTTTTCTTTCAACTAAAAAGGGGATAATATAAAGAAAGGTTACTTTTTGATTCACTTAAAGACTTCATAAAAGGGTTTGATTTCAGATTCTAAGAAAGATCATCTTTCTTGATGGTTCTGGGGAAAAAGCCCATCTTCCCATAGCAATGTGCAAGCTTCTATGCATGTTGTACAAGAAGCTTGCTCTGGAAGATGCCATCACTTTTTAGTTTAGTGCTGGAGGTTGAAATGGGCCTCTCACTGTCTCTCAGTCATTCACTTGACTTGAACTTAGGGACGAGCGCGGTTCCAAAACCAGACCGGACCGAACCCAAAAAGAACCGAACCCGGAAATGACCAAAATCTAGAACCATTCCGTATAGGAGTAACCGGTTCCGGCTCGGTTCCGGTTTTTCAGTTCCAAAACCCGAAATATTTGAAATCTTTATTAAAATTTTGTCTACCTAAGCTTGCAACTATAGATTACATACCAAAAAATATAACCAAGTTTGATTAACTTATGATGATTAGTGGAAGGTTATTTTCTACTTGTATACATTTAAAAAAATATCATACGTAAAAAAAAAGTAAAAAGAATTTATCACTACATCATAAGGTTATTTTCTACTTGTAATGAATCAACAATATTCATATATTTCTTTGCTTTTAAAAAAACATTAAATTAGATAAGTGAAAATTTTGTTACATATTAATTAAGAATAAGATAATTTTAAATTTTGTTTTAATAAGTGAAAATTTTGTTACATATTACTTAAGAATAAGATAATTCTAAGGTTATTTTCTACTGTTGAACGTTTCACACTTCTTGTACTTGATGCATTGAAAGTTGTACTATGCTTCTAGTTCTAGAGCTGGCTTTCAAGAATCAATTTGGTAGATCCAGCTTGTAGATTAGGTACTGTTTATTCAGTACACATGTGAGTTGTCAAGATAATTGATCTCATGTGTTTTTTTCTTCCTATTTTTTGATTATTTATCAAGCAAAGGTCATGTTAGGTCACATTGTGCTTTCAGTTTGATATATTCAGTACAGATAATAATGCATTTGAAGCAATGGGCAGGAAAGGAAATCCATCTTTGACTAATTGGTCAAACATATCCCTGCCATAATGATTAAGATTTTGTAACTTGTTAATATACTTGAGTACATGTGTTTAAGATGTTAATAAAATCATAAAATACTAGTTGTATATATCCTTTAACCCTAATAGGAGATAGTAGAAAAGAAAATTCTAAATTTGACCTTCAGATGGTCCTGATTTTGTGTATTACAGCTAAAATGAGCAATGGTCATAAGAAAGTGGTAGAAAAATGAGATCCGACTTCGTCTTTCATGATCAAAGAGTCCTTTCTACAAGTTCCAAACGATCAACACTAGAGAAACCGACCAGAATGATTCTGCTTATAGAATCGGAATCATTTTGGTCATGATTTCTAGCATTGTTATGCTACCTATTTTTGCAAATTGAAGTGCACTAATATCACTTCATATTAGACCAATGAGTACACATTTTTGAATCTTAGAGGAATGACTTGTAAACCAAGTATTTAAAAAAGATAGAACTACCGGATTCTTGTTGCTAGTGTCAAAAGATACCTTTCCTTTTCAGTTTTCTCCATAATATCTCTCACACACACGGACACACATCTACCTAGATGCGTTGCATATGTCTTTCTAGTACTAGCATTGTACCCACACAATGTATCGGCAACGAATATTTTTTGCACGATAATGAGTGATGTGTTTCTTTTCTAAGTTATCATCGCGGTCAATACATTTTCAAATTGATTGGTAAAATCCAACAAGAGTGATGGATTGATAATTCTATTTTATTTAGCTTATTACTCACTAAAAAAATCCAAAATTTATTTAACTAATTTAAGCTATATATTATTTAAATTTATTAGTTCAAGCTATATATAATTTGTAATAGTTAAGTAAATATTCAATATACGATAGAATATTTAATATGAAAGGTTTAATAATTAATTTTTTAAATATTAATCTAATTTGCATTGACGTGATTTTTTAAAAAATATTTTTTTATTATAGAAGGTTTAGTTATTAAAAATTTAAAATGGTATATAAGATTGTCATTACTCCATCTAATGGTTACTTCATTTTACCATTTCAACTTTCCAACTATGATTTTCATGATTTATTTAACTTTCTATAATTTCATAATATGTTGTAATTGTTTGTACAAGATTCATAAATATTTGTACTACTAAAAATTAAGAGACTAATAATTTTAAGAGAGAGGGTGTTAAATGCATTATATACCAGTATAGATATAGATAATTCTTTACTCTAAGCCTTTTTACAATCTTATTGTAGCTTTCTAACTGTATAAACCTTCTATTCCAAAATTTCATGTGATCCTTATTTTTTATTTTTTGCAGCTCAACCGGGACTGGCACCGGAACGGGAACGGGAACGGGGACCGGAACTGGGACGGGGACCGGAACTGGAACGGGAACCGGGACCGGGACTGGGACCGGAACAGGTAACACTGGCACGGGCACACCGATGACCCCAACGTTTGGACTTGGGCCTTCAGGAACCACTGACAACAGTGGAGCCGAGTCTTCTAGCTCATTCACATTGCTAGCTGTTTTGGTTCCGGGCTTGATCTTATGGCTAAGGCTGATATAACAAGGGTTTAGTGTGTGGTGAAGATTTATATCTGGAATCAAGTTGTAATTTATGCGGTGGTGGTCCGGGTTGGGGTTGTAGTAGGGGAGGGGAGTCAACTGTGGGTTGTATTCCATGATAGGTATTTTTTCTTTTTTTAATTTTGTCATCAACTTTTTGTATGTGGGGAATTTATGCTTTTTCAATTGAGGCTGTCATATCTGAAAATGGGTGTTTGTGGGGGTACTAATCTCTTCATCATTCCTTTTAGAAATTTTCACCTTTTGTACATCTAAAAGGTCCCTTTTCTTTCTTTATTTAGATTCTATGTTCTAATGACCGCTTTTTACATAACGGGCTAATGTTATCAAACACGTTGGCTCGTATATTTCCCGTTTTAGCAGATTATCAGGTGAAGTTGAGCTATATTCTGATGTATGCGGTCTAACTATTTTTATAGTTGTTTTTTATACTCTTCTGGTTATCCAAGATGTTTGCACCTAACGACGATCATGGTTATCAAACAACAAAATTGGCTGAATCAGTTAATTTGTATTTTAATGTTACTAAACATCAATCGTAGTTTAAGAAAAAATGTATAATTCCTGAAACAGACCAGTAAATAAACTCTGTTGTTTAACAATATTAAATTACAATTTAACTGCTTTAACCCTCGGTAATTAACAAAATAATACATAAACAAGAATAAAATTATCAAAATGGGATTAAAAAATGTAATTACTAAAACAAGCTTAAGTGAAAGTTGGTTGCTAAAAATGAAAAAGGTACAGCTCGGTTTGTGGTTCATGTGGATTAATGGGTCAAATGGTTTGTCCTGAAGAATCCATGCACCAAATTAGGAAATTGTCAAAACCATTTAGCCTTTGGAAACATAATCTTGGTGCTTATTTATAGAATAGGGTGTAATGTTATGCTACTAAATAGTTTTTCCCATTTTGCATCCAAGACAATACTACAATACAAACTTAAGAAATCAAGATACTAATGATCAGAATTGACTTAATAAAATCTTTTCGTCCTGCTCGGGAAATGATGAGAGAGTGTAGCGAATAGGACGTGGCACAAAGTCTGTGATCAAATCAGCTACAGCATCTGGTTTCTCGACATGTGGAATGTGCCCACAATTTGGTATTTGGCGAATGATGGCGTTTGGTAGTTCACAATGTAATCGCTACATAAATAAAAGACATGAGGTTATATTAGAGGCGAACCCTTTAAGAAGATCTTAATTCGATTTGGGTTATGTTTTATCGTTCAAACAATTGGATAAATAATCAGCTAAAAAGGAAACGCATTTTCATGCAAAAAACATCCGAAAGCAATTTATTCAGAAATAATAAAATTCTTGAAACAAAAAAAAAGTTATAATCATATTTGACATGGTAAATATTTGTATATAGTTTGGACAAAAATGATTAAGGTCAATCTAACTCGTTTCAACAAGTACAAATTGTTACCTGTTTTGACCTGTTATCTAACTTTAGCTAAGGGTGTATAAATACGAACCACTGCAAGTTTGCTGTCAATTATTCGATCATTTTCTCCGCATACTATGAGTGTTTTCTTGTGAACCTGATAGAGAGGAGAGACAGAATAGAGATTTCTGAATATTGTCAGATGAACTTCCATTAAAAACTAAATATTGGGTTAAAACTGTAAGAACTATTTCTGACCACTCTTTTAATATACAGAGGTGGAATTTGGATGCAATTACAGTTTTTATAAACATTTAGTTCTGATTTGATCCTGATACTTATCGAATTATAAAACAAAAGCAATTGTGCAAGTTTGCCTCACTGAACCTCATAGGGGAAAATGTTACATATACATACAAAAACGGAACACTTTAGTGCAAGTCACCCGAACAGAACTTCGAGATACACTAGAGATGTTTGGTCTTAGAGAAAATAGATGATAATTGTGTTAATCTGGAGAAAAATGGAAAATTATTTCACCTAAAGAACTGAATACAAGGAAGTCATTTTTAGATGCATAAAATTCTTGGTTTGACTTGAAAGGTCAAAGTTGAACGTAACACGATAGATGCCTGGTAATGATGCTCTTCACCTTTAATGGTCACAAACCGGGAAGGAAATCAAATCAAGATCACATACCACATTTTCTGTGCATTGTAACTTGAGGATTTGAATGCATTTTCAAAGTCTGGGTTCGATTTTTGAAGAAATATTTATGAATTCTTTTTCTAGAACACAACAAAATCTTGAAATGCATAAAAGCAGTGCAGAACTTTAAGAATTGATCATAAGAAAAACCTGATCAATCTGGGCAGAAACATTGTACCCCCCACTGCTCATGAAATCAACTGTTGCTTCTTCCCACCATGGTAATAGGCAATGTAATCGAGCAATCTAGAACATATACAGAATAAGGGAAAAAAAGTAATACGCTTCGACTTTACTAGAAATCTAGATTTTATTTCCCTTTAAAGTCCTTCAATTTTTCAAAAAATAAGATGGAACTTACATGAGTCCATTCTAAGCATGCTGCGAATGGCAAATCACTAAATGTCAAATTAGTAGCGTAAAAGCGTAACGGGAGGCTTTTTAACAATGAAACCTGCCAAAAATGAACATTAAGTTAACATTACATTAAATTCAGCCACTTCTACAATAGTGCAACAGGACTCCTTTTGACTTTCAGGTCAAACTTAATAGTTTACAAGTTTAAAACTGATATGACCCAGATTCATCACCACAACTGGTAATTTGTAGTATTTGTGACCAAGTTTGTATGTAGCAACCGAACTTCTTCTCATAAATCAATAAGAATCCATATCAATATGGTAACAAAGGGTAGCTCGTTTGACAGTTGAAGTAAATAATGTACCTTACTGGAAGTGTTCAATTACTAAATTTGTATCTTTTATGCAAGAATCTGGATGCATATTCTCAAAGTGTTTTGCATGATCCCTCTGTATTGTGGTTCTAAATCATCTATAATCATGATACTCTCTATATTATATTTTTCTCCTTGTAGTTTTCTAAATTTAACAATCTAATCATTGTGATTTTGTTTCTTTAACAGTGGTACATAACTGTCATAGTGTCATTGTCTGTCTCAATTTGACCGGATTACTGACTGTATGCAGTCTCCACAAGTCACACTACCCTACACATGTATCTTTTTGCTTACTAGGCAATAAAAATCATATTTTTAGTTCCAACCCTCTAAGTTTGTGAACTAGTTTTTTCTCTTTCTTTTAAACCAAAATACGAGTTTTGCTTAATTAGAAATGAATATAACATAGTCAAGGGTGCATAGCACTCACACCAGCAAAGGCTACACTTCTTGGTAACTTAGAGAGTTTTCCTGTTCCTTTGGCATACACACTTGCATTAATCAAGATCAGCTTATCGACCTGCAAGAACAGCAGAAGATTAAACTAAACCACATATAAATGTAAGTTTGTTGGGTTCCAACTCAAAACCAATTGGCTATGAGTGGAGTAGCCCGGGACCCTTATTAAACACATTAGAAAGTCATACTAGTCCGGCAATACAATCTTATAATCCCTTTGTCTCGTAATTAATCAATTCTGACTTTGGGGAGACAAACTACTAACTTTGTTGGCTTTAGAGTTTAAAAGAATCATCATGATTTTGTATTTGTCAAATACTTGGTACTTACAGCTTCAGGATGGTTGATAGCAAAGTCGATTGCAACTGCAGCTCCTAGACTAGGGCCTACTAGCACCATAGGCCTATTGATATAGGACTTCCAGAACTAATCATTAAAAAAATATTGAACTTTGTTAGAAACTAGCAGATTTAATAGGTATTTGCAACATGGAGAGCTAATATAAATAATTGACGGGTGATGAATTTTACTTGGTAGAGGTGATCACGCTTTGACTCCACATTACAAAGCGGAAGGGTCTCTGATGAAGGCAAGGAAACAACAAGAAAATGATAAAGAACATGAACATAGGCAGGGACATAAGTTAATTTTCTTTTAATTAGAGGCGGTGAAGATGAACATACTAGGTAACGGGTCTAAACGAGTTCGAAACAGGCCAGACTGAGTTGACCCACGACCACTTTTTTAATTAATTGAATAATTTTTGTAAATAATTAATACATTTATTATGATTAGTAAAATATTGTTAAATAGACTTTGGTCAACTGTTAACCCATTCGACCAAGTTGACCCCTTTTCTTTTAGCCAATTTTCTAGAACTGATCATTTTCATATAAAGCACAACCCAAAATGACTCATTCGTAAATAAATGGCTCAAAATTGTCACCTCGAGTTTTTTAATATGAAAACAGAAGGAAAATATAATAATAAGAATAAGAATAATAAGGCAACCTAAGTTGGAGAAGCCCCATCCTAGAATATCAATTGCCCAGGTCTCAAAACCAGCCTGCTCTAGCAACGGGAGCGCATATCTCCACTCTAAACATGAACTGAAGAATAAGAAGTAATCAAATGTGGAAAAAGAATCCAAAAAACAAACTGTGTGCACAACATATATTTTGTTAAAGAATGTCATAAGTGTATAATTTTCAGTAGTAATCATAAAACACTTTCAGGCGCATAAGCATGCTTCTGAACAAGGTATAAGTGTATAACTCCTTCACTAAAAAATGAAAATAAAAACTCAAGGGAATATATATGTATGACCTCCCTCAGAAATAGCAAAATTTTACCTTCTGAGATGTTCGAAGAAAATTGTTAAACATTTCCATTTTCAGCTCTCTGTCAAGCTAATATAACTTATTTGTCTATCATCAATATATATGATTTTGGTCCAAAAGAGTTTACTTATTGTTTGGTCAACATTGGGTGATATTTAGAGTTTTAAATGATTCAAATATTTCAATTAATAACTCTTTCAAGGTCTAATGATGTAAAACTTCATGGGAGCCAACATACTGAGATTGGGTGGATCAAAATAAGCAGTTGACACAAAGAATTTTATTTTTTAAGATAAAATTTGCCTGTGTACCATCTCTTTTACTCTAGAAATAAATAAGTTGGTGTGTACCTGTCAAAGCCATGAAGTAGAACAAGTGGATTGGCTGTCTTTTGTACTGTAGGTGTTACACAACTACTCATTATACGGTTCTTTGAGACAGTGAGCTGCAACTCATATCAAGAAAAACCCCAAAAAATAAATAAATTTAACCGTCTAAGCAACCATAGACCATCTAATTACAAGTTATATAGTACTCATTTGAAAAAAGAAAAAAAAAAGAAAAAATGTTACTGATATCATTTTACTGTCTGCATCAATAATCAAACACGCTATAATAGTTGCAAGAAACAAAAGACTGAAACATAATATTTATGCGGTTCGATAAAAATCAGTGGTTGTTGTTGGGATTTGAATTATATGTTTTATAGTAAGTACAATGAAGAAGATTGTATAAGATCATTTCCCAGAAAAGGAAAAGATACACAAATACACTTCTCAACTATCAGAGATAGAGATTTTATATGCTGCTAGAATTGCTATAAGTTATCCATAACACAAAAGGATTTTCATATGATTCGAATGAAAACCAACGAAAAGAAAACGATATGGTTAACAGAACAAACTCTTGATTCAAATTTTGTGCTTTAACTTCTATTTTTGCAATTAATAAAATGTTAGAATTCATGTTATATTCAGATAAGCACATCAAAAAAATGAAAAACCACATTAGTGGACAAATATTCTTTAGAAGTCTTCTTAAAATCCTCAATTTTACTGTCCAAATCCTAGAATGCTTACTTATAATTGACAATTTCCAATATGATGTAAAAAAACAGCTGAAAGGAAAATGCCATGTTCATACTAAGCAAGCTATATATTAAATTAGACACCAAACATAAAGCAGAAACACATAAAGGGAGTGTTTGGACGTGTGTTTAAGGTGATTTTTGAGGCTTGAATAATTAGAATCATGTTTGGATGTGGTCCTAAAAGTGATTACCGTGAGTTGTGGCTTGAATAATAAGAATCAAATAGTAGCTAATTAATAGTCAATTGAACCAAAACTGGGAAAAAAGGGTGAATATTATTTCACAAAGCCTGGGACCAGAAGTTGAGCAAATCCCACATGTATACAAATAATTTGATTTCACATAAACAGGAAAAGAACAGCTAGCAAATATTCGTCATGAAAGTTCAATTTTGCTCCCAATTCTTTAACCAATATTGCAAGCGCAAGTTCATCGCATGAACTAGCATTCTCACTCGTGGTTCTAAAAATCAGTCTATTTCACCTCAAAGTAGTTCTTAATTCGCAAGCAAATTTTGTGAGAGAAAACAATAAGAAGGGACATTTCAAAATTTCACCTCTACAGGTAGCATTTCAATCCTTGAAACTAACTTTCGAGCAAACGGGTCTTCGATTTTCTCCATTTCTTTAAGCAGAAAAGGCGGGAAAACGTCGGGTGATGCTCCAAAAAAGCGCGATGATTTCCGATTTGAGACCGGAAATAACCCGATGGATGGAACTGCGGCAGTTATGGTGGTGATTTTCAACATGATTTTGTTTTGCTGTCGTCAATGGAAGCCAAATATGGAAAGATTCTTTAGCTTTGGAGATCACCGATGGCCAGAAGCAGACGAAGTAGAAGATTTAATACCTGTGGCTTCTTCGGTCATAAAATGGGGCCCATTGATTCAAATGCAGCACAGCATAAACGTACTATTATACAACTGATTATTGCTAGATATTCTAATATTCAGCTGCTCATAATTCTAATTAATAATTAACAGAAAAAAGGGAAAAACTGCCATTAATAATTAACAGAAAAAGGGAAAAACTGCCAGAAAAAGGGAAAAACTGCCATGCAGGAAGCTCGTGATGACTCGGCTTGTTTAAAATACATGAAATTTAAACTCGGCTTGTTTAAACTCGAATAAGTTATGCCTTCTTGAACTTTCCATTAATGTGACACACCCATACATACATATAATGGAAGGTTCATTCGAGAAACTTTATATTTGCCATAAGTCATCTTAGCCTTTTATTTGTATTTAATATTTAGATTAATCATATTTTTTGTTTTTTTAATTCAAAAGAAACATAATGGTAAACCAAATTTTTTTCTTTCCGATTTATTTCTCTCTCCCATTTTTCTCTTTCCTAAATTTTAAATTAAAAAAATAAATTATAAATGATATAATAGTAATTTATTATTTTGATGGTATTCACCAATGAATGTAACCAAAGATTACAAGTTTTTCATTATTAATAGTGTGTTCACCAGTTAGTAAACGCATTCAAGCACACATTATTTTACCATACCGTGTTCACTGGTTAACACACTCAAGCACACATTATTTTACCATACCATGTTCACTAGTTAACACACTCAAGCACACATTATTTTATTGAGAGGATTTGAAAAAACAAACAAACAATATCTTATTCCCCAATGAACATCCGATAAAAATCATAGAAGGTTCTTACACATCCATTTTTTAATGTTAAATGGTATGTTTACTAGTGAACATATATGGAACTACCGAAGTTTTATACCCATATATTTATTTCTAGTCATGTATATTCACTACTGAACAAGCACACATTATTTTATTGAGAGGATTTGAAAAAACAAACAAACAATATCTTATTCCCCAATGAACATCCGATAAAAATCATAGAAGGTTCTTACACATCCATTTTTTAATGTTAAATGGTATGTTTACTAGTGAACATATATGGAACTACCGAAGTTTTATACCCATATATTTATTTCTAGTCATGTATATTCACTACTGAACAAGCACACATTATTTTATTGAGAGGATTTGAAAAAACAAACAAACAATATCTTATTCCCCAATGAACATCTGATAAAAATCATAGAAGGTTCTTACACATCCATTTTTTAATGTTAAATGGTATGTTTACTAGTGAACATATATGGAACTACCGAAGTTTTATACCCATATATTTATTTCTAGTCATGTATATTCACTACTGAACAAGCACACATTATTTTATTGAGAGGATTTGAAAAAACAAACAAACAATATCTTATTCCCCAATGAACATCCGATAAAAATCATAGAAGGTTCTTACACATCCATTTTTTAATGTTAAATGGTATGTTTACTAGTGAACATATATGGAACTACCGAAGTTTTATACCCATATATTTATTTCTAGTCATGTATATTCACTACTGAACAAGCACACATTATTTTATTGAGAGGATTTGAAAAAACAAACAAACAATATCTTATTCCCCAATGAACATCCGATAAAAATCATAGAAGGTTCTTACACATCCATTTTTTAATGTTAAATGGTATGTTTACTAGTGAACATATATGGAACTACCGAAGTTTTATACCCATATATTTATTTCTAGTCATGTATATTCACTACTGAACACTTACAATTATATAATGAAAATTTAATATAACGCAAACACTACAAATCCACGGGAAAAACCAAGAAGAACGTGAACGGGATTACTATTAACCGAAACATAGATAAACCATCATATAACACAAATAAATAAATAGAAAACCAAAAAGTGATACATCTATACACGCTTAATAAAATAATAATACATAAATCCATGGAAAAAAGAGATCAATGAGGATGTTAATGGGTTCACAAGAACTTGCCATCGGAATGCCTTGCTGATCGGTTCACAACATTATTGTTGATCAAGGAGTAGGATGCAACTTTTGTGTCCTACTCTTCATTTTTGTTGGTCATCAGAAACAACATATGAGATAGAAAAGAGTCGCAGGAGACCGAGGGAGATAAATGGGAGATAGAGAGAGACCGTTAGACAGTAATCAAATACAATGTTCTAAAAGGTGTGACATGCCGTCGCCAAGGCGTGAGGCATGGCTCCGCCGTTAAAAAATAGCCCTAGGCGTGAGTGTTAGCGTATCGCGCGCTAAGGCGTGTCATATGACGAGTTTTTTAAGACGTCAAAAAAATATTTTTTTTTAAAAAATTGACTTTTTTGTATACATTTTGCGATCGCGTGTATTGAACTTCTATAGATTTGTATTTTGTCATTTGTAATTGTATATGTTACTTTGCTCCTCATTTCTGTAACTTTGTGTAATATGTATATTAATAGTGATAAATTTGATATATATAATTATAAAATATATACAAAATTGCCGCGTTAAAACACACCTTAAAAAATGTCATGGCTCCTAAAGTTTAAGGCTTGACCTTGCCGCCACGCTACGCCTTACGTTATTTAAAACCATGATCGATTCTAGTGAGTTTGTTTTCGTTTAACCTATTGCTCAGAGAATAATGATGTGTGTTTTACATACTAGTTTTAAATTTATAAATCCGAATTATTTAAGCACGACTACAACACAAATAGGTAAGAGAACCTATTCGTATTGTAGTATAGAAAAAATAAGTATGGGTGTTGAACTCGAGGGGAACGGGTATGATTTTAGATACAATTAAAATTTTTACTCCTAAACTACTAAAAAGCTATACGAGAATTTTTATGTTCTAATTCAACTAAAGCAAATCAAGTTCCTAACTTTAACACTAGAAATCAAAAAAATAAAGATTTGAAAACTAGGTAAGCAATAAAGCAAGTAACTTCTAGACTTAAACTATTAAGAATGTGAAAAATCTCTACTTAGACTTTGAATCACCTCTTCAATTTAGCAGATTTCAATGAAAGTGCAATGAATTAACATGTAATTATATAACGATTCCTAATATGGTCAGATCTCATGGTCAAACTCACTAACCCTATAATTATAGAAATATTAACTCATGACATTAACTATCCTTATAATTAGTTAATTAATTTGTATTATGCTAGACTTAATCTATTGACTTGTCTTAGTCACAAAATCAATCAATTAACGTTTAATGGTCACCGCATGCAATTGCAAACACATTAAAGTCAAATTCTTTATAACCTAACCCTATAATATAGTCAATCACTAGTCGTGAATCCTAATGGTCATAGAAACTCATGATTAAAGCACACTTAGCTAGAATGGTCATCTCAACTACGAAATATTTAATAATAGGCATAAAGTTAGCAACTTTAATACATTTGGATATTTGAAAAAGCTAAACATAACAAATATATAACTCCATGTTATCTAAATCATTCAAATCTAACTAAAAATCAAAGATTCATCTAATCTAAGCAGAGATTACAGAGCTTTTAGCCCATAATTCGAATATTACAGCCACTAAAAAACATAGAAAGTAAACCAAACATGATTGTAATGGCTAACCGAATGTAGATCTATGATGTAAAATCCAATTCTTCACTTCTTTAAGTCAAAATTTCAAAATCCAAGCTCCAAAGCCTTCTAGATCTCCGATTATGCTCTTTTGGAACTCCTAGGGCCGGCTAAAGTGGACGCTTCTCCATTTTTAGATTAGAACAAGTGTTGAAATAGTATTTGAATTCGGCTGAATACGCGTCGCGTTGGTCTCTTGGACGCGTTGCGTCCCATGATACTAGTCCGACTTGTTAGACTCTATATGCAAAAACGTAATTCGTTTTCTCAATGAACGCGTCTCGTTCTTCATTTTTCTAACTTTTTTATTTTTCTTTAAAACTTGAGTCCTTTTCCGTTTTTCCCGTTTAAACTTCTCGCCATTACACTTTCACAACATGATATCCACAGATGCATAAATTAAGTATCATTTATCCAATTTATGTGAAATATCATCCTTTGAATACCAAGATATCGTGTATAAAATATATAGCAATTAAGCGATATCAAATAACCATTGGAATCAATCCAAGAAAAGTGACCAGCGTGAATGGGAGAGATGCATGTAACGCCCCAATTTCAATAAAAGATATAAAAGTAGAATATTTTTCATAAAAACACATATCTGGTTTAAATGACGTAAGCGGAAACGTGTTCATAATAAAACTGTGCTAGCAGCAAAAGATACATCCTTAAGTACAAACGTAGTGTACTATCAAAGTGAAATATTTACATAACCGGGCGTTAAAAGTTTATTGTTTAAAACTTAAAAGCAGTCAAACAAGAGCTTTGCCTTTGCCCTTGCTGCATCCTGCAAGACATTTTAAAAACAGTATCTGATAAGCTACAAGAGCTTAGTGAGTAATCTAAACATAACATCATATGAGCACACATATACAATCACATGAAGATAATACACGCATGTCTGGCAATCAAAGCTAGCCTCTGGTTCTAGACCCAGAGCAGCATCGTAGGTCACAATACTGTACCGCATCTGAGCCTTACTGCACATAGCAGTACGCTTACATATTCACATGTATAACATAGCATGTATAACATATTCACATGTATAACATGCCCGCAGCATATCTTCCAGAGTTTGAATAGTTCTTTCACTCTGACCATCAGATTGAGGATGATAAGCTGTGCTGAGATGTAATCTGGTTCCAAGATCTTCATGAAATTTGATCAAGAATCTAGAAGTAAATCTGGTGTCTCTGTCTGACACAATTGAAACTGGTACACCATGGCGAGTCACAATCTCTTTAACGTAAATATCTGCCAACCTTTCTGAAGGATAAGTCTTTTTGATGGGAATAAAATGAGCACTCTTGGTTAACCTGTCTACGATTACCCATATAGCATCATAACCACGTGGGGTCCTAGGTAACTTGGTAATCAGGTCCATAGTAATGTTTTCCCATTTCCAGACTGGAATTTCTAACGGTTGCAATTTCCCGTGAGGTTTCTGGTGTTCAGCTTTCACTTAGAAACAAGTAAGGCATCTTTCTACATATCTGGCTACATCATGTTTCATGCCCGACCACCAATAATCAACCTTTAGATCCTTATACATTTTAGTAGCCCCTGGATGAATGGAGAATCTGGACTTATGAGCTTCATTAAGAAGTGTCTGACGTGTATCACCATAAACCGGTACCCATATACGACCATAACGAGTCCATACATCACGACTGTCTTTAATAAAATCTGCCCCCCGCCCCTTAATTCATTCAGAGTTATGATTTTCACCTCTGATTGCTTCTAACTGAGCTTTTCGTATAACATCAATGATAGGCGTCGTAACTGTCATCCTTAGAAATTGGTTCTTCACAAGCACCATTCCTGACATTCTGCTCAGAGCATCAGCTACCATATTAGCTTTCCCTGGATGATAGAGTATATCACAATCATAATCTTTTAATAATTCTAGCCAACGCCTCTATCTCATGTTGAGATTCTTTTGATCTTTGAAATACTTCAGACTTTCTGATCTGTATAAATAGTGAATCTCACACCATACAAATAATGCCTCCATATCTTTGAGTGCAAAAACCACGGCTGCTAATTCCAAATCATGAGTTGGGTAGTTACTTTCATGTGGCTTCAACTGCCGTGAAGCATAAGCTATAACTCTACCTTTCTGCATCAGTACACAACCCAATCCATGATATGAAGCGTCACAATATACTACCATATCTTCAACCCCTTCTGGTAAAGCGAGAACTGGTGCTTCACATAACTTCTGTTTAAGAGTTGAGAAAGCAGACTGTTGTTCACTACCCCAAATAAATTCGGCATTCTTTTTAGTCAACTGAGTTAAAGGAACAGCAGTTTTGGAAAAATTCTGAATAAATCTCCGGTAATAGCCTCCCAATCCCATAAAACTCCGGACTTCAGTAGAGTTCCTTGGCGGTTCCCATTTCATCACTGCATCAACCTTCACAGGATCCACTTTAATCCCATCTTGATTAATTAAATGACCCAGAAACTGCACTTCTTGAATCCAAAATTCACATTTAGAGAATTTGGCATATAATCGTTCTTTTCTCAGTGTTTCCAAAACTTCTCTGAGATGTCTTTCATGATCCTCCGGATTCTTCGAATAAATCAGTATATCGTCAATAAACACAATCACCGATTTATCTAACATTGATCTGCAAACTCTGTTCATCAAATCCATAAATGTTGTTGGTGCATTCGTCAGACCAAACGGCATCACCACGAACTCAAAATGTTCGTATCGGGTTCTGAATGCAGTTTTAGGAATATCTTCCTTTCTGATTTTTAGCTGGTGGTATCCTAACCTCAAGTCTATTTTAGAAAACCACGATGCTCCCTGTAACTGATCAAACAGATCATCTATTCTGGGTAACAGGTATTTATTCTTGATGGTCACCTTATTAAGCTCACGATAGTCAATCCACATACGAAAGGTACCATCCTTCTTCTTAACGAATAGTATTGGAGCACCCCAGGGAGAACTACTGGGTCTAATAAACCTCTTATCTAACAGTTACTGCAGTTGTTTCATCAATTCTTGCATCTCTGGTGGAGCAAGTCTGTATGGAGCTCTGGCAACTGATGAAGCTCCCGGTACTAAATCAATCCTAAACTCAACTTGTCTGTCTGGTGGCACGCCTGGTAAGTCTTCAGGGAAGACATCAGGGTATTCATATACTACCCTCACATCATCTAGACTCGTCTGTCTCTTTTCTAGTTTCGTATCTATCACATAAACTAAGAAAGCTGTATACCCATGCTGCGAATACTTTCGGGCTCTAGACACTGAACATACACATGATTTTCCCTTTCTGACATCACCATATATAGATAGTTCTTCCCCACTTGGGGTATGAACTCGTATAACTTTCTGCCCACACATAATGGTAGCCTAGTTATAACCTAACCAATCCATTCCAACTACTACTTGGAATTCTCTCATAGTCATGGGTATAAGTTCAATAGGGAATCTAACTGTGTCTATTTCTAATACATTACGCTTATACACATCAGATACAATTACAGTTTTATCATCAGCAATTTCAACTTCAAGAGGAGAATCTAGCTTTTCACACATTTGGTTGAAACTTTTGCAGAAAGAAACAGATACAAATGATTTACTTGCACCAGAATCAAATAGCACAAGAGCAGGCAAGTTGTTGACAAGATATGTACCTATTACTACATCCGGTTCAGTTTTAGCTTCCTTAGCCGTAAGCTGGAAAGCCCTTCCCTTGGGTCTGGAAGTTTCTTCCTTCTTCACTTCTTTCACCCCAGAGCTTCGTGGTGGGGGTAGAGCTGGAGCGGGTCTCGATCCATTAGACGGTGCATTTGCTGATAGTTTTGGGGATTCGGACCTCTGATGGCCCGGCTAATAACAGTTAAAGCATACACGTAACGGATTCTTGCAATCCCTCCCTACATGACCTGGCTTACCACACTTATAACATGCAGAAGACCCGAGCTGACATTCTCCCAGATGATGCTTCTTACAGTTTTGACATAACGGATAAGTCTTTTGCACCACCTTTTTATCTGATGGCTCAACTCTTTGTTTCTTGTATGCTGGTGCAGCTTTCTCTATCACCTTCCTCTCTTTATCCTGTCTTTCCAGTTCCAACTCTCTTGCTCTGGCCGCGTCCATCATGGATTTCAACGTCTGATGCTTACTGGCATCTATAAACTCCCTCACACTGGACTTAAGTACCATCATATACCTGTACATTTTCATCTTCTCGTTTGCAACATAATCGGGGCAGAAGCGTGCTTGTTCTAGAAATTTAGCGTTGATCTCTGGAACTGTTTTTGTTGTTTGCTTTAGCCTATGAAACTCATCCACTATCCTGTCAATCTCAGACTGGGGAATGAACTGCTCTATCACAAGTTCTTTGAATTGCTCCCAAGTCATGGTCTCAATCTGTGTGTAAACCCTCTACTTCACCTCCATATCCCACCAATCTTTTACAGCGCCACGCATCTGATTGGTAGCATACCTCACTTTAAACTCAGGTGCGCATGAACATGTGTGGAAAGCACCCTCTATCTCTGAGATCCATCTGTGGTTGATAACTGGATCTGTAGACCCCTGAAACAGCGGAGGTTGACATGCGGAAAAATCTCTGAACGTGCAAACCTTAGGTGCATCACGAATAATCACTTGTGGTTGGGGATTAAATCCTTCACCACCTGCAGCAAATCTGGTTGCCAGCTCTTGTCTGATCATCTCTCTGTTCTGATCTTTTATCTATTCTACCACCTGGGTAACAATGAAAGGAATGCTCTGCCGATCTCCCTGGCGACAGTCTCTTGTACGGTAGGTTCCACTATTCTTTCATTCAAATCTGGGGCTCCCTCATTCACAACCTGTTGATTCCTAATCGGAATCTGCTCACCAGTAACACTGGTTTCTACACCCTCTGGTCTATGGCTGGGACCACCTGCCTGTCTATTGGCTGCTCGTGAACCTCTAGTGTTAACCATCCTGATAGTATAGATAAAGCATTAAAATATAGGTAGCTTTATCACACCACCCTTTATAAGAACTAGATACTCATAAATCTAACAACTCAGTATACCTTATCTTTAAAACCAAAGTATTTCTATACATACTAAGGCATTCTATTCAAATATACTACACCAGGTATACTATCTTATTACAAGTACCCCTCACCCGATTCACAAGATCCTTCATGATTCCACTAAGTTCCAACATGTATCATGTGTTTGTAATAATATGGGCCCTATATTATTCTAAACACACTACACACGTTCGATCTTAACTTCATCACAAAAAGTCCCGATTCACAGGCTTAGGCCAAGTATCATCATTATAATATCATATAATCACGTATATCATAAAGATTCTGCATATAACATATCAATCTCCATATTAAAGTATAAGAAATAAACACTGTTAGTTTACTCACCAAGCTGCAAGTACAAGCCTCCAGTTTGACAAAATTTTCAAAACCATGGTTCAAGTCTAGACTGTGCTTCACACAATCCAGATCTCTCAAACCGTGGCTCTGATACCAAGTTGTAACGCCCCAATTTCAATAAAAGATATAAAAGTAGAATATTTTTCATAAAAACACATATCTAGTTTAAAAGACGTAAGCGGAAACGTTTTCATAATAAAACTGTGCTAGCAGCAAAAGATACATCCTTAAGTACAAACGTAGTGTACTATCAAAGTGAAATATTTACATAACCGGGCGTTAAAAGTTTATTGTTTAAAACTGAAAAGCAGTCAAACAGGGGCTTTGTCTTTGCCCTTGCTGCATCCTGCAAAACATTTTAAAAACAATATCTGATAAGCTACAAGAGCTTAGTGAGTAATCTAAACATAACATCATATGAGCACACGTATACAATCACATGAAGATAATACACGCATGTCTGGAAACAAAGCTAGCCTCTGGTTCTAGACCCAGAGCAGCATCGTAGGTCACAGTACTGTACCGCATCTGAGCCTTACTGCACATAGCAGTACGCTTACATATTCACATGTATAACATAGCATGTTAGCAATCTGATATGATGTTGGGGTTTGTTCGGTTTTTCAAAATATATTTTAACAACGGAAGCATGAACAACAATTTTAAACCTTTTAAAACTCCCCACCAATGATCCATATGTAAGCCTTAAGAAACAAAACAACCATAGGGTGTTTAGAACTACAACCTTTGTAGCGTGAGTAAACCGTTGAAGAAGTAGTTGATCTATGAGAAGCCAAGAGAAGACTTCCTCCAAGGTATCCACAAAATCAATGAATCCAACACCTCCAAGATGCTAGTCTCTCCAACCCTTTGGAATTCAAGCAAGCAAGCAACAACCTCTTGTTCTTCTTCTTGAACTTACTATGTATGTATATGAGTATGTATTCCAGCACCACACTTTGCTCACTTGAAGAACACCAATACTACAAAGTAAGGATGTTTTCAAGTATCAAACACTTAGAACTTTTCTAAGAACTCAAGAAAGGTGGTAGTATGAACTTATACACAAAAGAGCCATGCATGAAGACTTAAAAGCACCAAGAAACAAAAGCCAAGAGGGAGGCCCCTCCCAAGGCCATTTTTCGGCCGAAAATTGGTGAGGGAGGGAGGGCCCCTCTTTCCTTTGCTTCTTCACTTGGTGTACATGTCCATGCCTTGCTCCATTCCAATCAAGAAGCAATACATGGCCCCTTTGAAGGATTAATGTGTGAATTTCTAGTTTTCTTTCAATTTATATAAAAGAGTATACTAGATATGTCATACTAAGTATAAAATACATCTACATGTATTTTATATACATACTTGATTGTTACTAGTAACTCTTTACTTGTAACAAAGATGTACATACATTTATATAATTGTTACTAGTAACTCTTTACTTGTAACAAATATACATTTGTACATATATATATACATATATAAAATCATATGTTTATATTTATGTATTTCATATGCATTATCTTATATTAATATATAAGAGTGATATTATTATTTCACATAAATAATAATATGCAACAATGCATATATACATATATATATAAAACGAGTTGGAAACATATTTAAATCATATTCAAATATGTAATTGGTGTCCATTGATTGTAAATGTGTGACCCTATGGGTTTATTTATTATCAGTAATATCGTATTAATTTGTGTCTTGTGCACATAGAACCAACAATCTCCCACTTGCACAAGTTACAACTTAAGCCGATATAGACAATGGTAAGAACGTCTAGCAACATCCCATTGCCCCTAATAATAAATAAAGTGTGTTGATCAACACTTTCACCAACGAAATTTACTCACTAGCTACAAATCGTTGTTATAGGTAAGTCATCAATTATCCCTTTGTTTTAACATCTCGTTGAACATGAGACATGGATCGTCATCAATTCTCATATAATGTTCAACTTGTTTTAGGGCCCAGAGATATTATACTCCCAATTAAATGAGAGAAACAAATTCCATCTTGACCACATACGTCTCTTATAAGACTCATATCATACCTAATAATGGCCTTTATAACTACCCGGTTAAAGATAGCGTTTAACCACATTAAAGCATGATACTCCTCATACTCGAGTCCCAATATGTGTCTCAGGTCTAAGGATACAAAGATACCACCTTTTTCTCAAGATTTACTTATGACACTGATCCATGAAGCGATCTTAAGAGCGGGTCATGTCCAATGTTTGTTCCCTAACAAACATTAGTGAATTTGGCTGCAAACCCTTTTGCCTACTTTCATCACGAATGAAAGTCAACCAACTTATTCACATTAGTCTTAATTCATAACTATTCCCATAGTTATAAGACTCATGCTTAGTCGAGGCAAGAGGTTTCGTAAAGCGAAGACCTATTGCCCTAGTATGAGACTCATGCTTAGTCGAGGCAAGAGGTTTCGTAAAAGGATCTGCAAGATTCTGATCTGTATGAACTTTGCGAATACACACATCTCCTCTATCCACTATATCCCGTATGTAGTGGAAACGCCTGAGGATGTGTTTGGTGCTGTGATGTGATCTAGGTTCTTTTGCCTGGGCAATAGCACCTTCATTATCACAAAATATTTCTATGGGGTCTTGAATGCTTGTTACTACCCCAAGGTCAGCAATGAACTTCTTCATCCATGCAGCTTCTTGTCCAGCCTCAGAAGCAGCAATGTATTCAGATTCTGTAGTGGATTGTGCAACTACACTTTGCTTAGAACTTTTTCAAGCAACCGCGCTTCCATTCATAACGAAGACATAGCCCGATTGTGATCGAGAATCATCTCGATCCGTTTGGAAACTAGCATCTGTGTAACACTTTACACAAAGATCTTCTTCCAAACCCCCATAGATCAAGAACATGTCTTTGGTTCTTCTCAAGTATTTTAAAATGTTCTTGACTGCCATCCAATGGCTATCTCCTGGGTTTTGCTGGTATCTGCTCGTCATGCTCAAAGCATACGAGACATCTGGCCTAGTGCATAGCATGGCATACATGATGGATCCAATTGCAGAAGCATATGGGATCTCACTCATTCTATCTAGCTCTTCTCTTGTGCTAGGGCTTTGAGCTTTACTCAAAACCGTGCCTTGTGCCATTGGCAAGAATCCTCTCTTAGAATTCTCCATCTTGAATCGTTTCAAGATTTTGTCAATATATGCACTTTGACTTAGGCCAATAAGACGCCTAGATCTATCCCTATAGATCTTTATTCCAAGAATGTAGGCGGCTTCTCCCAAGTCTTTCATTGAGAAACACTTCCCAAGCCAAGACTTGATGTCTTGCAAGGTCGGGATGTCGTTTCCAATGAGTAGTATGTCATCAACATACAAGACAAGGAATGCTACTGCGCTCCCACTAGTTTTCTTGTAAACACACGGTTCATCTTCTGATTTGATAAAACCAAACTCTTTTATTTTCTCATCAAATCAAAGATTCCAACTTCGAGATGCTTGCTTTAGTCCATAGATGGATCTTTTAAGCTTGCACACCTTATTAGGATACTTAGGATCTACAAAACCTTCAGGCTGAACCATATAGACATCTTCACTTAAGTGTCCATTTAGAAAAGCCGTTTTGACATCCATTTGCCATATCTCATAGTCATAATATGCAGCTATGGCAATAAGTATTCTAATAGATTTAATCATGGCTACCGGAGAGAAAGTTTCATCATAGTCAATACCATGAGTTTGAGTGAAACCTTTCGCCACTAGCCTTGCCTTAAATGTGTGTACATTTCCATCCATGTCTGTCTTCTTCTTGAAGACCCACTTGCTCCCTACAGTCTTACTATTGGGAGGAAGATCAACCAAGTCCCATACTTGATTTTCATACATGGACTGCATCTCAGTGTTCATGGCATCAAGCCATTTATCGGATTCCGGATCCGATATAGCATCTTGGTAGTTAGTAGGCTCAGAAGAGTCTACCAAGAAAATCTCATCATTGGACACGAGAAATCCGTATCTCTCGGGTTCTTGACGAGGTCTACCAGATCTACGAACACTTTGTGTTTCAGTAGGTTCTTGAACAACCAATTGTTCAGGTTCAACAACCGTTTGTTGAGTGCTGGTGTCAACCTGACTTGTATTTTGTGGTTCTTGAATTTCTTCAAAGTCTACATTGCTCCCATTTGCCTCTTTCGAAAGAAATTCCTTTTCTAAGAAAGTGGCATGCCTAGAAACAAACACTTTGTTCTCAGCTGGGTTGTAGAAATAATATCCTAATGAATCTTTAGGATATCCCACAAAATTACATTTGATAGATCTAGGATCGAGTTTGCTTAAAGCTTCTTGTCGTACATGAGCCTTACAACCCCAGACTTTCAAGTAAGATAAGTTTGGAACCTTTCCATACCACATCTCATATGGTGTCTTATCTACCTTCTTGGTTGGAACCATATTTAATATGCGCGCAGCAGTTAATAAAGCATAACTCCAAAAGGACGATGGTAGAGTACTTCGGCTCATCATAGACCGAACCATATCTAGTAGAGTTCGGTTCCTCCTTTCAGATACACCATTATGTTGTGGTGTTCTAGGAGGAGTAAGTTGTGAGATAATCCCACAATTACTAAGATGATCCATAAACTCTTGGCTTAAGTACTCACCACCTCGATCGGAACGAAGGGCCTTGATTGTTTTGTTGAGTTGATTTTGTACTTCGTTTTGAAACAGCTTGAACATTTCAAATGTTTCATGTTTATGTTTCATCAAATAAACATAACCAAATCTACTATAATCATCGGTGAATGTAACGAAGTATCTATCACCATCCCTAGACATTGATCTAAAAGCACCGCATACATCCGTATGTATGATTCCTAATAAATCTTTGGCTCTTTCACTTGAACCGGAGAAAGGAGCCTTAGTCATCTTTCCATATAAACATGATTCGCAAACTTCAAATGAGCTAGAATCGTTTGATTTTAAAATTCCATCCTTTTGAAGTTTTGCAATGCGTTTCTTGTTTATATGACCAAGTCGACAATGCCATAGGTATGTTTGACTTAAGTCATGCTTAGGTCGTTTGGTGCTAGTGGTATATATAGAATTATCATCAAGAGATCTTTTAAGATTAACTTCATATATTCCATTAAGAGGCCGAGCCTCAAAATACAAAATATCGTTTTTGAAGGCACGAATGCCATCATCAACGAAACCAAATATGAATCCAGATTCTCTTAACCGAGCTACTGAAATAATATTCCTAGTTAAACTAGGTACATAACAACAATTGTTTAATATTAAGTACAGGCCATTTGGTAATAATAATTCAAAAGTTCCAAGGGCTTCAACAGCAACATTTGCTCCATTGCCCACGTGGAGATCCAAATCGCCTGGCTTCAGCAGCTTACTTTTTCTCAACCCCTGCACATTGTTACAAATGTGAGTTCCACAACCGGTATCAAATACCCAGGAATTAATGGAAAAAGTATACATTTCAATCATATATATACCTGAAGTGCTAGCCTCGCCAGCCTTCTTCTTTTTCAACTCTGCAAGGTAGGTTGGACAATTGCGCCTCCAATGTCCTACCACCCCGCATTCAAAGCACGGGTCATTCTTGGGAACCTTTCCCGCCGTCTTGGGTGTAGGAGCCTTGGCAACTTGCTTGCCTTTGTCCTTTCCCTTTGCCTTTGCCTTGCCCTTCCCTTTTGAGTTGTTTATCTTTTTCTTCTTGATTCTCCCTTCTTGAATCATCAAGACCTGAGGTGTTTTGCTTGGAATCTTGCTCTCAGCAGTTTTAAGCATCCCATGCAACTCTGAGACAGATTTCTCCCAATTGTTCATGTTATAATTCATGACAAATTGGTCATAGGCTTTGGTCAACGAGTTAAGGATCATATCCTGTGCAAACTCGTTGGTTATGGGAGATCCAAGCCTAGCAAGCTGGTCAATGAATCCTTTCATTTTTAGCACATAGTCGCTAACGGATTGACCTTCCTCCATCTTACATGCATGGAAAGCTCGAGTGACCTCAAAGCGTTCTTGCTTCTCTTGCTTTTGGAACATTTCCTTAAGCTGGCCAAGCATCTCATATGCTCCATGCTCCTCAAGGTTCTTTTGAAGATCCGGAGACATGGTAGCAAGCATGAGGCATGAAATTTCGACCGAGTCGTCGGAATGCTTCACCCAAGCATCCCTAACGGCTTTGGCCGCAGTCAATGGAGGTTCCTCAGGGACGGGATCCTCAAGTACGTACAATTTCTTTTCGTGCTTAAGAACGATTCTCAAGTTACGATACCAGTCTAAGAAATTTGTACCATTGAGTTTTTCTTTCTCTAGGATTGAACGAAGAGATAAGTTGTTAACGGGCGTAGTTGAGTTAGGGGCCATCTACAAAATTTAACAAAGTTCAATTTAGTATTTTTGATATTTAATCCTTTAATAATTAATACCCTTTAGAATTATAAAATTCTTTAATTTTTAAAGGCTAGGATCCAAGTTGAACTTAACCTTGAATGTTTGGCTAATGCTCTCTCCATCAAGTTAAAACAACAAGGTAGGTAACGTTTACCAATTACATCTCGTATGTAATTCCTAGATCTTTATGGGATCCTAGACAACGATTGTCAACTTTGGCATGTTTGATCCCATCTATGCCTCGGGCTTCCTTACGTTTGGCTAATGCTCTCTCCGTAATAAGATTCCGATTAAGTCGTCCTATTTCAAGACGGTGAATTTCCGGCCCAAGACGTTCATGGAATTCGCGGAAAAACACCTCGGTTGTTACAAAAACAATCCACGCGTTTGGCTAATGCTCTCTCCACGTGAGTGTCGTGGCAACAAGCGAGTGTCTTAAAATGGGATGGCATAGACTTACGTTTTGAAAAAGGGCTTTTACCGTTTTGTATATTTATTAAATAAAACAAAACGAGTCGTGTGACTAGTATTGCATGCATACAATAATAAGTCCACGTTTTGATAAAACCATATTTTATATATATATTGGTCTTGAGTATTCTTAAAATCCATATTTTACGAACTCTCAACGCGTTCAATTTTAAACTAGTATTAATATCCTATATTAACGTGTGTAGTTTCGAGCGCGCAAATACGACCAATTTTAGCTTGTAATAAAACCATTTTATTATTAAGCTTGAATGGAGTTTGGTTGAGTTTTAAAATCTCTATTTTATAAAACTCATATATACATATATATATATATATATTGACATAATGAATTTTAATCTTTACAAAACTCCTTTTATATAAAATTCATTTTACATCTTATGTTATGTCAACTTAAAATACCAAACTCCCATTGTGTGATTTATATTATGTAAAAAATATTATCTAGCATGCAAAAATCCTATTTTCAACCATGCATAATAATATAAACATAAACACACACAAAAAAAACATGTATAAGTGCATAACCAAGCCATTTATCCTAAGTGGTATTTTTGTGAGCCATACAAAAATACCAAGTCATAACTAAGGACCAAATATTCCTCTTGTGATGAACTTGAAGCTCCCACTTGCCAAAACAACTCCTTGTAGTGCAAATGACTCCAAGCCTCCATGGTTGACTCCACCACACTTGAAAACTCCAACTTGGTCATTTCTTCATCTTGTTACATTTTTTATAAAAGTAAACTAGTCTAAACTATTCTACTACTTACAAAATACAACAAGATGAAACAAAACTAAAATTATTATTACATACCAAATAAAAAAAATAATTTTACAACCAAATCGAATTTCCAACACATCACAAAAGGTCTATGGCTTGTTATGCACAACATACACCCAAACAAATATATATATCAACACTTGATATTTAGGCAACTTTTACAACCAAACATGCATGTGGTTTGGTTGTTTCCCAAAATAAATATATAAACATATATAAGTTGCCAACAAGAAAATCCACAACTTTTCTAACAAAAGAAAAGTTGTCCATTTTCTTAAAACAATACATACTCAAAAGTTTCTTAAAACTATACATAAGTGGCTCTGATACCACTGTTGAGGTTTGTTCGGTTTTTCAAAATATATTTTAACAACGGAAGCATGAACAACAATTTTAAACCTTTTAAAACTCCCCACCAATGATCCATATGTAAGCCTTAAGAAACAAAACAACCATAGGGTGTTTAGAACTACAACCTTTGTAGCGTGAGTAAACCGTTGAAGAAGTAGTTGATCTATGAGAAGCCAAGAGAAGACTTCCTCCAAGGTATCCACAAAATCAATGAATCCAACACCTCCAAGATGCTAGTCTCTCTAACCCTTTGGAATTCAAGCAAGCAAGCAACAACCTCTTGTTCTTCTTCTTGAACTTACTATGTATGTATATGAGTATGTATTCTAGCACCACACTTTGCTCACTTGAAGAACACCAATACTACAAAGTAAGGATGTTTTCAAGTATCAAACACTTAGAACTTTTCTAAGAACTCAAGAAAGGTGGTAGTATGAACTTATACACAAAAGAGCCATGCATGAAGACTTAAAAGCACCAAGAAACAAAAGCCAAGAGGGAGGCCCCTCCCAAGGCCATTTTTCGGCCGAAAATTGGTGAGGGAGGGAGGGCCCCTCTTTCCTTTGCTTCTTCACTTGGTGTACATGTCCATGCCTTGCTCCATTCCAATCAAGAAGCAATACATGGCCCCTTTGAAGGATTAATGTGTGAATTTCTAGTTTTCTTTCAATTTATATAAAAGAGTATACTAGATATGTCATACTAAGTATAAAATACATCTACATGTATTTTATATACATACTTGATTGTTACTAGTAACTCTTTACTTGTAACAAAGATGTACATACATTTATATAATTGTTACTAGTAACTCTTTACTTGTAACAAATATACATTTGTACATATATATATACATATATAAAATCATATGTTTATATTTATGTATTTCATATGCATTATCTTATATTAATATATAAGAGTGATATTATTATTTCACATAAATAATAATATGCAACAATGCATATATACATATATATATAAAACGAGTTGGAAACATATTTAAATCATATTCAAATATGTAATTGGTGTCCATTGATTGTAAATGTGTGACCCTATGGGTTTATTTATTATCAGTAATATCGTATTAATTTGTGTCTTGTGCACATAGAACCAACATATGAAACTACACATGCTGCTGATATGAAGTGAAGTCTAGAAGACTCACCTTATAACTGTAATATGCAATACTTCACAGATCACTGATACATGTATTATGTCAATCACCTCCTATATAAACAATACATAAATAATACATAAGGCATTCTGATCTGAAATAGGGCCTACACGGGTCGTGTCCCACTAATGCTACACGACTTAAGCTGGCAACATGGCCAGTGTGGTCTAGTCATCCTACACGGGCCGTGTACCTCTACATGGACCGTGTACCTTTTATACTACACGACCATGTAACCTTACATTGCCCTATGACCGCTTTTACTACTACACGGCCGTGTACCGCTACACGGGCCGTGTACCTCTTATGCTACACGACCATGTAACCTTAGATGGACCTGTGACCGCCATAACTACTACACAGCCGTGTACCGCTACACGGGCCATGTACATAACAGACCAGCAGACTGTTCTTATCAAGAACAGTCGGATTTCACCAAGAAATCCCATAACTTCATCATAAAACGACTAGAGGTGTTTTCCTACACCTCCTACAACTGATATACACAATCTAAACTATTTAAAACAACCCTAACATGATTCCACCATTGAAACCATGTGTTTAAACATACAAAACTTCAAAAACAAGGTTTGAATGCTTACCTCAAGTTATACACTTGCTAGATCCTTGCTATAGGCACTTGATACTCTGATATGGCTTACTAAAATGGAGAGCTTATGAGCTGGTGAGTATGTTTCGTGAATAGCAGAAGCCAAATGACAAACTTTGACTTCTAAGTCAAAGTTGGTGTATATATATATAGTTACAACAATTGACATAACAGCCCCCTGGACTTAATCAAGTTATAATTTGACGGTTTTAGCCCCTCTAGTTTATAATCATATCTAAACACATAAAGGCAACTTGAATAAACGTATAACCCTTCCTATTAAATAATAATATTAGGAATATCGAACCTTGGGTGTTACAATGCAATAGATGTTGTGTGAGGGAACAAAACTCGAACAATAGATCTGTGGGCTTGGCGGCGATAGATGCTTGTTTTTGGAGGTTGGAGGCGGCAATTTTTGGCCTGATTGTTTCTGAAGGCTGTCGAGATAGGAGGAGGGTGTGGGTTATAATAGCAGTAGCAGTGGTTTTGAGTTTGTTCTTGGCACTACGGTTATGTTTTGTAGTGTTTAACGGAGGTTCTAAGTGAAGAAATGCATGCGATAGAGAGATGCGTTCGCGTAATATATGGTATGTGTAACAAAGAGAGAGATAAATGGGGGATTTAAATGGGTAATATTTTTATTTTTTTTAACTGCAGAAGATTTTATTAAGAAACACTAGAAAACAAATAAAACAAAATTATACCTCCTGGATCACTACACCAATCGATTCAAATTAGTTTGCTACCAATCTTACCCCTTACAACATTATCAATTTGAATGGGCAAATAAAACAAAATTACCAATTTGAATGGGTAATTAATTAAGGTCACTTAGGATTAGAGCTAAATGTCCATTTTATCCTTGTTTTCTAAACTAAAATAGCCCAAAACTCAACTTAACTAATTACAAAATGTCATATTCCATCTTAGCCTTTGATTATATCATCCGATGGCTGGAAATGTTTCTCGCACTTCTTACAAAACTAATGCTTCTCGCATGAATCACCCTCTATACATACATACATACATATACATATATAAACATATTGATATCATCGTATTTAGATATATATATTTTATGCTATATCTATTTTATTTTAACCAAATATTGTTCGTAGATGAGTCAAAAGATACTTATTATCTTAATTTGTTGAATTTCAGGTAAAAAAGGTGGATGATGAAAAGTTTTGAGAAAAAATTGAAGAAAGTGAAGAAAATGAGAAAAATTGTCAGCTCCGACACATTTTCACTATTTTGATCATATCTCACTCATAAGAACTCAGATTGAAGTGATTCAAGCGGCCATGAAAACTAGACTCAAAGGGCTACAAAATCAATTTTATGCTCATTGTCTGAAAACGCATGGTCGCGACGAGACGGTCCATTTGTTGCGACGTGACATGTGTCAAGATCCAAAAATGTCGTGAGTTATCCAATGATCGCGACGCGACACAACCAAGTCGTGATGCGACCCGTCAGAAACGTGAAATATATAAATTCAACCTATTTTCGAATTAGGAAACATATATGCGGTTCTAGGGCTTCAATATGACGATAGAGGGCAGCCATAAGTGATTTTCGAAGCCTGGGTGCGGATTTGGAGCTCAAGAATGAAGAATCAGAAATAACGAATCATCGGGTTTCATTCGGTTTGCTTTATTGTCTATGTTTAGCATTCATCTATGATTTCCAGATGTTATTTTCTTCTGATTATGGCTTAAATATCATGGTTTTTACTTAGATAAGATTACCTTTGTTTTATGGTTTGATTTCAATGAATTAGATGATTTAATAGTTATATATTTATCATAATCCATGTGTGTTAAAATTTCAAACTTTGTTATTTATTGACTGAGTTTACATAGGTTTGGGACCAATCTATCTATGTATACTTTTATCATGATTATCTAAGACCATTAGGTGATTGTGACTAGTGATTAACCAAATCCTAGGGTTAAGTGACAAAATAGTTAGCTTTAATGTGTGTGAACAATTGCATGTGATGATCATTATGTGTGATTGATTGATTGCATGAATAATAACAATCAATATTAATTAAGTCCTGCATGATTCGAAATTAACTGACTAATTATGATAGTATTTGATCTCATGACCATAGGATTAGTATTTTTCATGATTATAGGTTTAGAGTTTCTGACCAAGATATCTAACCAATCTAGCCAAGCTCTCACCTTTACTCTACTTTTGGATTGTTTTCTCTTTTGTCTAGCTAATTAATATTTTACCGTGTTCTTATATTTATTCCCAAATTCCCCTATTTACTCGCTTTATTTAGACTAATTAATAATTAAATCATTTAAATCTGAAATCATACTCGTTTTCCAAGTGTTTGACACTCAGTCTTATCAGAACTATACTGTAATACGATTTGGTATAATTGCCTATTTATGTTGTAGTCAGAATTTTGATGATTCCAACTTATAAATATAAAACCTGATTTGATTCACTCACATCACATATAAAATGTAAATTATATATAAACATATAAAATGTAAATTATATTATATATAATGCTCATTTAGACTCACGATATTAAACGAGCCTACTTTAATTTTAAGCCTCATACTCATATATTAAACCACATTCATTGAGCACTCTCATAGTTCTAAGCTCATTTGATGTTGAAATTTAAATAAAAACATATTACAACTCTTTAGCATGGGACAGTAAAATTTTGATTTAGAAGTACAATATTTAAGTTACATTAAGGCATTAATGTTTCTTGATAGTTGTACAATACTTGATATATCATATTCTTTAAATTTGTTGGTGATATATAAATATTTTTATACATTCAAAGTACAAAGAAACAAGTACTGATAAAAACAAGTTAGAGGATTTATTGTATATAATAGTAACTAAAATAAAGTTTATTATTATATTTTCATACAATTTACTCTATTTTAAGCTACCTAAACGTTTTATCTTTTATCACACAACACACACATATATATATATATATATATATATGTTTATGATGTGTGTGTGATTATGTATGTAGGACAAATTTCAATTTCAGATTTAAAATTTACATTTTGATTTTTTGTGAGTTGAGTTCCATATATGCAACCTGATAGATGTTGGTTAAGTTTATCATCAATGGGTTTTGTTGTTGGTTCTTATATTTATTCATGATTTGGGTCTATTCTTTTTTTCCCTCTTGTTCTTAGCCAGAGACAGTGGTGATTACTAGAGATTCTAAGGTGGTGGTGGCGGATTAAACATTGAATAATTAAGATGAATTAACCTTGAATAACTACGATGAATTATAGTTTAAACATTTAATTTAACTAAAATAAAAAAAATAACATTTAGTATTTAGAATTAAATAAAAATAATTAATTAATAAGACAAGCTGGGTAATCTAGCCAGTTTAAGTTAAGAACATTGCAGAATACTCGGGTTTGTAGGAACTAAAACTTGTAAAAATTAAAATACATTGATCAAACCCATAATTTATACCAAACCAAATCTATAATTTAGGCATGTTTTTATGTCATCATAAAGTTGTTAAATATTTTGATATATATATAGAGAGAGAGAGAATATAAAATTTTAAATATACCATAAATTTTAAGACATAATGTAGAAGTGTTGAAATGAAGAAAATTTACGCAAATACATATTTTTATTATTTTTTTTTAAAAAAACAAAGCTTTGAACATGGTTGGTAACCATTAAACCATGTATATTAAATGGCCCCATCTAATCTTGTAATACAGTTGAGATATTTTTATTATCTTTTAAAACATTAAGTACAAATACAATAAGACGGAATAGTAAATTAAAAGCCACTAGCTAGCTTGCATTAAGTTCGGATATAACGTATTAAATTGTACTTGTATAATGGCCGGTTTAATTAGATAGGTTGTTCGAGACACATACATAGGATATGATGCTCAATAGTTCAAGAGTCTTATGAGCTGTTAGTAAGTTCATACATATAGGTTTGTGTTGAGTTATAGTCGAGTGCGTGTATAAAGTTCTTTTTTGAGTCAGATTATTACATGTTCTATCTTTTTATGTATAGGAAAATAGCGTGATGACACACACATATATAGAGAGAGCTATGTTCATGCGAAAAGTAGTTTTTTTACGAAAAGTGCGAGAAGAGTTTTCGTCCTTTAGATCATTTGATCAATAGTTAAATTAGTAATGACAATTATGTAATTAAACTGAATTAATAGGAGATTTAAATATAATAAAAAAGGATAAAAATGTCTTTTAACCTAAATTTTTTTTCACCCTAATCAAGAACTTCCATAATTCAAACCTACCTTAATTTAAAACCCCCCACCCCATTTGCTTAGATCTCAGCCGACACATCTCTTCACCCGCCGCCCCAATGCCAAAACCACCTCCATGAAGCTCCGGCAACCACAACAGAAATCACAAAATCGTCAGTTTTAGGGGTGAGGCAAAGATTTGCCACCGTCGCGCTTCTGTCTACCGCCACCAAGTCAAAGAAGGGTTGTCACCGATCCAACCCGTCGGCCAGCACCGCCTTATTGATCATTGTTGATATGCTCATCACTGATCACCACTTTCTTCTACCCTAATCTCGGGTTATATAATCGCCGCTCTCCGCCACAACAACACCTAACACCATCGCGACCCCATTGCAGGTACCTTCTCCGTCATACCCTGATCGACCATGGTTGATCAAATCTGGTCTCGGTTGCCACCGTCAACCTTCATCGGCATTGCCCTAATTTGTTTCCACCACCAGCGCAAGCCACCACGGTTTCAACATTCATCGCCGTTTCATCGATCTGGTCTTAGTTGTCACGGTTTGTTTCATTTGTTTTCACAGGCGATAAAACCTAAAAGCCATCGCCTCCATCCCCTTCTTCAACTGATAGAAGAATATACTTGTTCCATCAAGTTATTGTTAAGTTAAAAAGTTTTGTTCATTTTTATTGTTGTATCATTCATCTTGATTTTGTGTGTTTGTGGATCTGGGTTGTTTATTAGTGAACATCCATAAGGTGGATCGGTTTATTAGATGTGTTCAAGATTGAAAATAGATTTTATCAGTTATGTTTAACAAGTTTTGTTCAAGGTTTTGTTTATTATTGAATATTCATAAGTTAGATCGGTTATTAGGTGTTAATTATTGAACATTCATAAGTTGATTGTTTTATTAGATATGGTTGGGTTATGTTTATTATTTAACATTCATTAATTTTAGTTTTGATTATGGTTTATTATTTCTTACAAAGAATAAAGAGGATATTAAAATAAGTAGGAAAAATCAAAACAGAAAAAAAAGAATTAATTTGAAAAAAAAGATTACTGAAACAATATAAAACAAGTGTTTACTAGTGAACAAAGTAATGAACATAACGTTTACTAATTAAAAACTCATAATTTTTTTGTGTTTATTGTTGAATACCATAAATTTATTAATTTATTATTAATTTTTTAATTTATTTTGTTTAAAATTGTAGGAGAGAGAAAAGTAAGAGAGAGAAATAGATTGGAGAGAGAACAAATATTTGTTTACTATTATACCCTTTTTAATTAAAAAAATAAAAAATAAGATTAATCTAAGCTATTAGATCAAATACAAATCAGAGATCGGGATTGCTTCTCGCACTTTTCACAAATAAAACACTTTTCGCATGAACCCTCCTATATATATATATATATAGGGAGGGTTCAAACGAGAACTGTTTTTCGTATGAGAACTGCGGGAACAAATCTTGGCCGTTCATTTTGGATAATGGAATTCATGGATGAAGAGCGTGGGGGGATTGAGTGTGGCAGGGTGCATGTAAGGAATTCATAGATGGGCAATCTAATTGAAAGAGGGGGGAATTGGATGGCTAAAATTGGTTTTTGCGGTTCTCGTACGAAAAACAGTTCTCGTTTGAACTTTTGCCTATATATATAGGGGAGGGTTCAAACGAGAACTATTTTTTGTACGAGAATTGCGAGAACCAATCTTAGCCGTTCATTTTGGATAATGGAATTCATGGATGAAGATCATGGGGGGATTGCGTGTGGCAGGGTGCATGTACGAAATTCATGGGTAGGCAATCCAATTGAAAGAGGGGGAATTTGACGGCTAAGATTGTTCTCGCGGTTCTCGTACGAAAAATAATTCTCGTTTGAACTTTTCCATATATATATATATATATATATATATATAATTGTGATTATATCCTCATATTAGGTTTTAATAGCATATGACTCAAAAACTAATCTGTCATATTATATACCTTTTAAGGATAACTCATGAAACATGTCTTAGAAAAATGTTCTTAAAATCGTGTTTTGTTTTAATGCCTGGTTATAATGTCTATGTTATTCTCAAGACACGTCCCCATATTCTATTTTTTTCATAAAGTTGCAATGCTCATTATAGAGCGTTGATATCCTTAAAGGATGTCTTTATTCAAACATGTTATCTGCAAGTTAAAATAAATCAAGGCTTCTAGTCTAGTAATATCTGCAAATTGAAACAAATCAAAGCTTCTAGTTTATGGGTTCAAGTTCTGTCGTGGACAAATTTAGAATAGATTTAAGAGCTGTTAAAAAAATTCTGAAAGTTGAAACTATGACTAATTATAGGAGTAAAGCAAATATAATATCAATATTTCCCAAAAGATACACGTCTTAATTTTATCATGTGAGAATTTAACTTGACACTTGAAATAAAAAGTACAAACCGTTCTTTACATGTATTTAGTTAGCCAACACATTTTTTAACAGACCGATTTAAAGGTTGTTAATAGTACCTTTCAAAAACACCTATTTTTTATATTAAATTCATATTTTCACAATAAATCACAGGTCCCACTTCACATGTTTGTAGACTGGGGTGAAATTATACTCCAAATGAAAAAATAAAAATAAAATTAGAATTTATAATAGATGTATATTTAATGCTCACTCCATGTTGGAGTTCCTACCACACCAACCAACCAACCAACCCAGAAGAAGTCTCAAACAAGCTTTGAAGTAAGATTCGGGTTCCAAGCAAATCGGACCACTTGCTTAGATGGGCCATCCATCGTCCGTATAAAAATTATGTTGTTTCTGCACCTTGCTTTTGGTGCACAATTCTATTTGATTGTGCATTGAAATATAGGTACTTCCGACATGATGATTATTTCAAATAAAATGGTCTAGTATACATCTTTGATTTTTCATGAATAATGTGACCATAATCTTTGAACACAATCATCACTAGAGTATAATAATATTCATGTGTTTTCCTAGAGGAGAATTCTGTCTAAAAGTGAAAAACAGATTTTTCTTTATTTATAGTTCAATTTGGATCTTGAGATCACCTACGGTCGCTCCATATTTGAGGCCGGTCAAACACCATTATCACCATCAAGAAGGAGTTTCGGTCACGTTATCAAGGATTAGTAGTGATTTAACAATGGAAACTCTGATTATAGCCAAAACCCTAATTGGATAATTTGAGTCATTACTTTAATAATCTACAACAAAGTAGGTTGTTTAGTTGGTTAATAAAAAACTAAAATACCTACATCAACTCTTTTAAAAAGGTAAAATGTTATTTCATGACCTTAACCCAAAAATAAAATAAATTTTTGATTAGTACTCAGGTTAACTAGGTTGAATACTATAAGTATCAAATGTGTAATATATAATCCTCAACTTGGTAACTTGTTCAATTCAGTATCTTGAGCTAAACTCTGTCACTTTAGTATCATGTTCGAGTTTCCAAATCTAGGGTGTTATGTTGTACATCTAATACTTTAGAGTAAAATTCAACATGGTTGACTAAATTCAAAATATTAAGTATAGATTTTGGACTAATTTTTTTTAAAAGAAGAGAAACATATATTGAGATGTCAAAACTATCTTGTATGGTTATTTAAAATTTTAAATATAATATGTTTATAAGTTTATTAATAATACATTTGAACTCATGTTAAAGACTAAAGAGCATAACACACATCCTTATTTTAGTCATAAACTTGCGCATTTTGTTCGTTACATAATTTGAACCGGCCCACACTCTTAAAAAACATTTATTTATTGTTATACTATATTTGTTCAAATTCTAGTTACGTAGTTTGAGTTAAACATATATACGTGTGACAAAAAAAAAAATCTAATTTTAATTCCCGATATATATAATTTTCCACTATTAATCATTTATTTTTAACACGTACGTACCTAACGAATTAAAACCCGAAACATGTTAGTTTATGACATACTATGTTACCTACTAAATATAAATAGGGTTAACACATGCACCTGCCTGTCACGTGGGCGTACATATCCAAAACCTTTTATCAACCTACTTTCATACTCTTTCTCCACATTTAGTTCGTCTTATTATACGACTTTCATAATTTATTTATTTTTAACATCAAACACATTAATCCACTTATTTTTAATGAACTTATACTCTCAACCTTTAAAGAGGTACACCTTAAACCGTTAGATCAAGAGCTTTTGGTATAAGACTTTTTAAATGGACGGAAACATGTATTTATGAGTACTAGCATCATACTCTCGTAATACTACGACGACAAATAGTTTCTGTTTTACAACATGTTACTTTCAAGAATGGAATGATATGTTATTCGCGTGCTTCAATGTCACGAAAAAAATTTCTACAACAACATGTCCGTTTTTTTAAATTTTCTTTTATTTGCATCAACTATTTTATTAGTTTTAAAAATAAATTCTAAAAGACGTTAAAATAAGAAAAAAGTTTTATATTTATGAAATAAGAGGAGAGAAGTTAATACGATTTTGAAAATTATGTTGATGTGGGTGTATAATTGTGTTTGTGTAAGAGAGTGTGTTAGTGTGGGAGAGTATATTTTAAATGAATAAAAAATTAAAGTAAATTAAAAGAGATAATGAAATGGTTAAAGATTAAGTGAATGAGATTAATTTAGATAAAATGAAATGTCAAGATTTTCTCTTGATTGAAATTTAAAAATTCTTAAAATTAGAAATGAGAGATAATCTATACTACTATATAAAGCATTTAACACTCTCTCTCTTCCTTAATTTTAAGACTTCTTAAAATTCAATCAAAACAACATCTTGGCCTTTCATTCTATTTAAATTAATCTCATCCACTCAATCTTTAACCATTCCAATCTCTCTCATAATTTACTTTAACTTTTTAATCAATTAAAATATACTCTCACACAAACATAAATATACACCCATAACAACACAATTTCTAATATCTTATTAACTTCTCTATCCTTATTTCACAAATATGATTTTTTCCTTATTTTAATGTCTTTTAGATTTTATTTTTAAAATTAATAAAATAGTTTATGCAAATAAAAGAAAATTTGAAAAAAATGGGACATGTTGCTAAAGAATTTTTTTTTTTTGACATTGAATTTTGCGAATAACATATCATTACATTTTTGAAAGCGATATATTACAAAACAAAAATTATTCGGCTCCGCAGTATTGCGCGAGTACGATGCTATTATTAAATGATTTATATAGTAATATAGATTTATAATCTTTTATAAATGGGTTATCATTTAGGGTTCTGTTAATATTAATAGTTTTTCAAGTTACAGTTGAGGCTACTTTATGTTTTAATAGTGACATTTTTACTTTCATTAATTAATTACACATGATATAATTATTTATGTACTGGTCATGTTCAATGAACTTTTACTAAGGTACTTTCAAAAACACAACGCGTCATAGTTGCTAATTACTCCAACCATGCTCCCCAATTATTAGTTCAATAATCTTTAAAAGCCCAAAAACTAATTATAAATATGAAAGTAAAATATTAAAAAGTTTATAAAAAGTATTTATAAAAGAGAACGATTTATACTATTAACAACACCTAACTTAGATGTTATCAACTCACATGCCTTATTAATAAGTAAATATTAAAATAACAAAAATATATGTACTACTATATAAACTATTTAACATTCTCTCTACTTCTTAATTTTAAGAGTTCTTAAAATTTAATCAAGAATAAATCTTGACATTTCATTTTATCTAAATTAATCTCATCCATTTAATTTTTAATCATTTCACTTTCTCTCCTAATTTACTTTAACTTTTTATTCATTTAGAATATATTTTCTCACTAACACTCTCTCACACAAACATAATTATCCACTTACATCAATATAATTTTTAAAATCTTATTAACTTATCTCTTCTTATTTCATAAACGTATTTTATTTTATTTTAATGTGTTTTAGAATTTATTTTTAAATCAATAAAATATTTGATGCAAATAAAAGAAAAATTAAAAAATAGACATGTTGCTGAAGAAAACATTTTCGTAACATTGAATAACGCGAATAACATATCATTATATTCTTGAAAATGACATGTTGCAAAACAAAAACTATTTGCCGCGCAGCATTACGCAAGTACAATAGTAATCATTTATTAAAAAGATGTTTAATAACTATGACAACATCTAAATTAGTGTTGCTAGTAACATTGATTCTATGCCTTTATAAAAAGGGCAATTTGTTTTGTCTTAGTTATCATTGTATACAACCAATTTTAAAATTTTAAAAATAATACAATTAACTTTTATAATCCCCTCGTTGTATGCAAACAACTTTTGTATATGTCTGTTGTTTAGTTACCATTGTATACAATGAATTTTGTCATAACTTTTATAATATACAACAAGTTGTATACAATGTAAAGATTATGTAAATTGGTTGTATTATTCTTAACAAAATAAAATTAATCGATTATATATAATGGTAACTAAGACAAAGTTTATTGTATTTTAATATAATTTATCCTTTATAAAAAGCAAGAAGTAGTAAATACGATCCCACATATAGTGATGTTTGAAGTTCTAGCCTCATATCCATATATTTAAGAAAATTAGAATATTTTTGGAGAATATTTCATCGTAGGTGGTGTAGGTGTTTGCAACGAAACCGGTGGAGAAAGAAGATGAAAACGGAGAAAAGACAAGAAGAGAGAAAGGATGAATCAACTTCCTATATTCTTTATCCGTTTTTTATGTTTTTAATAAGAAACTAGTTTAAATACATGTGTAATTACGCCGGTTGTCATAATTATTTATGTGATTAACTGATATCCGCTTAGCTATATACATATATATAATTGTTCTGTATGAGCGAAAAAGACTCCAGTATGAGATTTTTTGATATTAATTTCAGTCGTAATAGAAAAGTACATAATGATAACTTTAGAAACGATGTAAAATTTAATTACCATAAGATTTTTATTATATAAAAAACAAGGACAAATAATTTGAATTTGTATAGTATTTTCTATTGATATAGCCTAATATTCTATAGATTTATTCCTAAATTAATGTCAAACATTTAAGTATTATAGTGTAAATGGTATGGCACGAAAGTGGCCGGGTGCTCAGACTTTCCAGATATGGTGGCGGTGCTCGGATGTGTTGGTAGTGGTCCTTAGAGGGTGGCGGCGGTGCATTGAGGACGGTGGTGGTGGTTCTAGGGTAGAAAGGAGAATGAGTTGAGAGATTGAGAGTGTTGTGGTGGGGGCTTAGGTGCACAGAAAATCCAGATATCCGATTTCGCGCAAATACTATCCGAGACCGGTTATTCCTTAACTGGTTTTTTTCAATCTGATCCGGGTTTTTTGAAACCGGATTAGTCCAATTGGTTACGGTTTTTTTGGCCTAAGCGGATTTTATACCGGATAAAAAACCGGTTTTTTTGAAACCGGATTTTATCCGGAAAAAAATCGGTCCGTAAATTCAAAAAACTAGTAGTTTTGTATCCGTTGGGGGGGCTTTTGTGACCTTTTTTGTCTTTTTTCAACCATAAAACTCTATAAATACCTTGGGGATGTCATAGAATGATTCACACCAAATTTCATCTCTAAAAAACTCTCTCAAATCTCCATCTTTTTTATTTTCTTCATGGCTAGTGGTAGTAACACGGTTGAATCTTCCGTTGGGGGGAATCCCGAAGTGGTGAGGGCGAACGAACACAATCGAAACAAAGAAGTTTGGGAACATTAAAAAATCCGGTTATAATCTGATCTAAAACCGGTTACCATTTTATCCACCAATAACCGGTTATGATCCGATCCGGTTTGAAAATATCCGATACCAAAAAATCCGAAAAAACCGGTCCGGATAAAATCCGATCCAGATCGGATTTTTATCTACAAATGTGCACCTCTAGTGGGGGCAGTGGTTCTTGAGAGGGAAAGGAAAGTGAGCTAAGAGTTTGAGAAAGAGAGAGAGCGTGTCCATGTGTGTGTGTGTGCATACGTGCTTGTGTATAAAGAGAGGGAGAGAGTATTATATATATATAGGAGAGGATTCATGCGAAAAGCTTCTTATTTACGAAAAGTGCGAGAAGCAATCTCAGCCACTCATTTGTATTTGATCTAGTGGTGTAGATTAATTACGTTTTTTTCTTTTTTTAATTTAAAAGGGTATAATAGTAAACAAAATTTTTCTCTCTCCAATTTATTTCTCTTTCCTATTTTTCTCTTTCCTAATTTTAAATAAATAACAAAATAATTTAAAAATAATTTACTAGAAATTATTAATTTTACGGAATTCACCATTGAATATACCCCAAAAAATTTACGAGTTTTTCAGCGATGTTTTATTCAACAAACAAAATTCAATATTGAACAAGGCTATAGATACGTGAGTTTTTCTATTAAATAATACCCGTTCACCAATAATCGAATAATTAACTATTCATAGTTGGAACCTTAAATGTGTCGTGTTACACCATTTACAAGTTTTTCGCCGATGCTTTATTCAACAATGAATACATCCAAAATTCGATAAGCCGTTGTTTATTATTGAACGATGTAGTTACTCAAAAAAATACCTTTATTTCTTTGATCATTACTGAACAACCAATCGTTTTTTATCTTTGTTTTTTTGTGTTCATTAGTTAATAACCTATAACCAACAATCATTCGTTATCTCCAAAAAATTTTGTTCATCAGTTAATAACCCATAACAAATAATCATCATTTATCTCTATTTTTCTATTCATTAGTTAACAACTTATAAACAAACAAAGCTAAAAAGAACCAAAAACTAAAACAAACCATAAACCTTATCACTGTTACTCGTTATTGAACAATCATAAACTAAAAATAATGAACATTTCTTCTCCTTACAAATTAAAACCAAAAACCTTAACTAATATCAGTAACATTAGGTAAAACAACCCAACAACCAAAACTAAAAAAACCATAAATCTTTCTTTAAGATCAATATCATTGAACAGATCCATCAACCAAAAAAAAAAACAGATCCATGAACTTAAAGCAGATTTATGAAATTGGAAACAAACACATATTCTTGAACCCATGAAAAAAAAAACAGATCTTTGAACCTTGGTGTAGATCGGCACTTGGCGGCAGTGGCAGCGATAGGTAGTGGCGGCGGTAGTCGTCGGCAGCGACGGTGATGGTGGTTAAGAAATTAAGGTTTTGACTTTTTGTTTGTTGCAAGCTAGAGGCGGCGGCGGCTTGAGTAAGAAAGGTGATCGCCGATGTAGTAGATGATGGTACTCGTAACCGTCGATGGTGTATATGGCGGTGGTCAGCGGCTGAGATAGTATAAAATAGAGATGGAGTTTCAAGATCTGACCTACGGGAGCATTGTGTCGGACGTTGCGGCCCAGATCTGGAGGTTGGCAGCGACGATGGTTTAGACTCCGTGGGAGGCGGCGCGATGCTCGGTTGTAGACAAAGGCCAGGTGATGGCGATGTGGACGGCGGCGATTACTAGAGATCGACAATGGTATAGTGATTACCTTCTCCGGCGACCTCGTTTGTTTCTCCGATGAGGAGGGGGCGGCGGCTCACATATGGAGAGAGAGAGAGTATAGGGTTTTAAAGATATGAGATATCTATGGAGCTAATATACGGTGGTAATTAAAATTTATTTATGTAAATGATATTTGAGAGAGAGTAGAGGAGAGAGATAATAGGAGAGATGAGGGTATAATGACTGTATTACCCTTTTATTAATTTACTTGATAACCTTGTATTTTAATTTATTTACTAAATTGCCATTGTTAATCTTAATCATCAATTAATTAATCATATAGTCCAGATCGCTTCTCGCACTTTTCGCAAATAAGGAGTTTTTCGCATGAACCCTTCTCTCTCTCTCTCTATATATATATAAAGATTAAATATTTTTAATTAAATAAAAATTAAAAAAAGGGTAAAAAACAAAATGCTCTTGAATGAACTAAACAAATAAATAGCTACGGCTAAGTGGCTAACGTTAGAAAGAGACTTTCTCGCCACAAAATGAATAAAGGACCATACTTACCACTTTTAGAGTTATAGGACCAAAGTGACAAAAATGTGATAGTCAAAGGATCATTGAGATAATTAACTCTACTAGTTAGGGACTAACATGAATAAAATTTAGAGTTAATCGCAAAAATAGTTCGTAAACTAACCACTAATTGCACATTTGGTTCTTTTTCAAAAAAGTTGCAAAGTTAGTCCTTTATCTACCATTTTTTACATGAATGATTCTTTTTAACGGTTTCTGCTTATTTCTACCATTAATCTAGTACATATGATGTCATGAGGGTATTTAGGTCTTTTACCTTATTTTTTTAATAAGATGGTATTTATACCACCTTTGAAACCACCAACCACCAGTACTTGAAACCACCCACCACCACCTCCTAAAATCACCACCGTATACCTCTAAGACCGTCTACCACCACCAGAAGTTGAGAACCAAAAGCCGATTAAAGAACCACCATCCACCACCACTGTATACAACAACTAGAAACCACCACCCACCACCATCTAAAACCACCAACCGCTGCCTACCACTTTAATAGCAGAAAAAAAGTCGAAAAATCACCAAGAACACAAAGAAAAAACAAAACCCATACACCTAAATAAACATGAAAATGAAGAGAAAACCCCTAAATGGCACATGAAGATGAAGAGATCTGCAAAGATCGATGATGAACATGAAGATAAAAACCCTAAATCTTAGCAGATGAAGAAGAACCAAAACCCATCACATGTCATGACGTTTGTCGTAATTTTTTTAAATTCTTATTTCTTTCGCGTTTTATAATTATACAATATCTATTCATTAATGTTTAACATTTACTATTTTTAAAACAACTCGTATATCATATGAACATTTAGTCTAGTAAATATAATATGGCTCAAGTCTATGTTTTTTACATGCTTAATCATTATTCAATAAGTTTAATGTTTGTCTTTATTTAATAAAATACAACTTTAAAATAAAGGTAAAATTGCATTAAAATGCAACGAACTTTGTTTTAGTTACCATTTTATACAACCAACTTTAAATATTTAAAAATAATACAATTAACTTTTATAATTCTTTCATTGTATGCAAATAACTTTTTTATATGTCTGTTGTTTTATTACCATTGTATACAATGAACTTTATCATAACTTTCATAGTATACAACAAGTTGCATACAATGTGAGGATTATGAAATTTGTTTGTATTATTTAAAAAAAATAAAGTTAATTGTATATAATAACAACTAATACAAAGTTCGTTATTTTTTAATACAATTTACCCTAAAATAAAAAGCTAAAGCCCCTTCGACTAACGTTACAAAAGGTTTTTAGCTTTTAAAAAGACTTTAACTTTTGATTTTAATTCAAGCTCTAACTCTTAACTTCAAGCTTAGCTCTAGTTAGTTTTATTAACATATCGTATCTGTTTTTAGATGTAAACTGTAAATTTTCAAGAACTTTGTTGCATTTTTCTTTTGATTTTATTTTATTTTAATACATACATTCAACCCTATTTTTCTTTTTAACGATTTGGTCCTGTGATTTGAGCAATCTTACAAATTTGGATTTTCGGTTTAAACAATAATATGTTTGATCCCACTTGACCCAAATTCACAATCTATTTGAGTATTTTTCTAATACCAGTATACCAAGCATCTTATATTATAGCGTAAATTGCATGTAAATATAATAAACTTTGTTTTATTTATCATTGTATACAATCAATTTTTGTTTTTTAAAGACAATACAATTAACTTTCATAATTTTTTCATTATATGCAAATAACTTTTTCTATGTCTGGGCTTTCATTACCATATATACAATGAATTTTTTCATAATTCTTGTTATATATAACAACTTACATACAATGAGAAAATTATGAAAGTTGATTTTATTCATTATATGCAATAGTAATTAAGATAAAATTCATTATACTTTTATATAATTTACCTTATATTATAGGGTAAATTGCATGAGAATACAATAAACTTTGTCCTAATTATCATTGTATACAACAAACTTTATTTTTTTAAAAATAATACAATCAACTTTTATAATCTTCCCATTGTATGCAAGTTGTTGTATACAATGGAAATTATGAAAAAGTTTATTGTATACAATGGTAGCTAAAGACTAGACACAGAAAAACGTTGTTTGCATACAATGAAATTTTTTTGAAAGTTTGTTATATTATTTTTAAGAATTTAAAGTTAGTTGTATACAATGACAATTAAGACAAAGTTAATTATATTTTCATGCATTTTGCCCTATATTATAATATCTAAAATTTAGTAGGAAAACATGAACAGTGGTTTCATAGCTTTCTTATTTATATTTGAATTGAGAAATACCTTTAATCTGTTAATATGTGAGATGTTCGTTTATTATTGTTACAATTTTTTTTACTCTTTATTTTCTAAAAGCCATGCATTACACATCAATACAATACCCATTTTAACTGGTTCAATTTTTTATATTTACATATAATATTTTGTGTAGATATAAATATATATTTATGATCATATCATTTTTATCTATATTTCTTTATCATTATATGATATTTATATAAAAAATGTACTTTCCAAAATCATAATTTTAAAAATAATTATTTTGTTGGATATACATATCATATTACGATATAATTTATATCGAAATGTGAATGAAAATGAGTATACACACATTAAATATTGTACATTAAAACTTGTAAGAGAATAACAAATAATAAGATTAAATTATTAAATTGTTTTGACAAAGTGGTAAAACAACATTTTTTTAATTATTTATGGACTTAATACACCAACATGTAATATACTTGACTAAAATGTCATTGTCTTATATGATTCATTGAATTTGTAAAAACGTGCAGTCAATGCATTAAACTTGTAAAATGTCATTTTTTACAGTGAAATTTAATTCGTCTTACATAATATATATATATATATATAAGACTTAGCTAAACTACATTTCTATGTTTATGATATGAATTAAAGTATTAACCTCTAAAAAGAAAAGATATTTTAATGACACCCAAAGGTTGCTTGAGAAACGTATATAACTTTGGTAAAACCTCTTGTATGTGAAGGTAGTATATAAAGGCGAGGGAGGATATGATGAATATTTTAAAACAACTTTTTTAGTCTTCCGTCGCATTAAAAAGTAAGTAGGACCACGAACGTAATAAGTAATAATTCAAAAGGCCGGCTTGATTTATTGGAGGTCCACATGTTTGACTTTCGTTTACGAAAATGACAAAAATAACTCATAAAAGTTCCGTTTACGGGATGACATAACGAAAGATCTAACGGAAGAACTTAAAGTTAATTAAATTCATCAATTCATAATAAATAAATATGTTACACTTATTTTTGTGTTAATTTTAAGAATATTATATAAATCAGATTTTTTATTTTATTTTTATAAATGAATCATATACCAAAATTTAAATATATGAAAATCAGCTTCCATGCAGAACCACTAGCATGAACTACAAGAGTTTTAAATGTTTTGTTAGCTTTTTTGAAAACTAGAAGAGTTTTCGAATATAAACTCGTGTAAATATTGTTTCAAGAATTTTAAAAGGATTTGTACGTGTTTTTAGTGTAAGCCTCATTTTTAGCCTGAACCCTACTTGCTACTTTCAACTTGTTCTGCTAATACCTTATATGTCAAAGACAAACTTTTATTTTTGCAATATCACTCCTTGTATCTAAGATAATTTTTTCACGAAAGGTTACATTCCAAAAGAAAGAGGATTTAGAGTCAAAAGAAAACGTTGTTAACATTGTGTGTTGCATAGTTACAATTGCGATTGATCCATGAGAAAGACATATCAACTTTGGATGCCCACAACTTAATATCTTTAAGGAGAGCAGCTAAATTTCAAGGAGGTACATTCTCAGTAGATGATAAGGCGACCGCGGTCTAGAAATCTAATTCGACAATTGCATTCTTCAATTAAAAGCGCAAAGCAAGATGACAGACACTGTGTATTGCAGATACATCAACCACAAGCGGGAATGATGCAAGTATCATATCACTAGACATACTGAGATTTCTTCTAACATTAAAAAAGTTTTCAAGCGAAATTACACACATTTCCATTAAAATCTAAAAAGAAGAGAAGCATCCATTATTTTCAACAACAAACCCTGATTTCCAATAACATTAAAAAAAATATTCCATCAATACTACTTGTTTGGGAGAGAACGTGACTGCTCATGTTTGACTAAAACTGTAGAGAATCTCAATCCATTTAGATAACATTACATTAAATATGTTGATGAGAAAAACAATTCAAAAGTTTCTATGGTAAAGAGCAACCCAAGCTAATGCGCAACACATCAGTTCTAGTGCTGAAGATTAGATCAGAAAATGAAAATTCATTGAAAACATTTGTGTGAGACTGTAAAAGGTCACGATTATTATATATGAAAAAATCTTGTTGTTTATAAATCATCTCCATTTTTGATAATGCCAACGATCAAAATATATACCTAAAAATATGCCCACCACTTAGTGATGTGACGTTGAGCCGGGAAACCCATAACACGAGTCAAGTACTATTCAACTATTATATTGGGTTTGGATCATTGCATTCCGACCTCACCATGTAAGAGCATGCGTATGACACTATCTGAAGCTTTCTGGTTGGCTTGGGTTAGTTTGGGTTCCTTCGGGAACACCAATGCTACCCCTTTGGGTTCCCTTCCTCCTTTTCTTTTTTCGGTTTTTCACATCCGAGCAATCCGAATTCATTTCTATTTTTTTTGGCTTGTAAAAGATTAAGGAGAGAGAAAATATTTGAATTGTTTGGATAATTTGAGACGAGTACTACTTGAATTTTAAGTCAATTTAGGTTGGAAAGAAAAAAGGACGAGACGTTGAATGGGCTAATATGTGTGAGTGTGTTAACGATATGTGTGTGAGGAAGGGAATCTTTAGGATCTGACCCACGAAACCATAACACATAAGTCAACTGACTGCTAAACAGCCCTGCCCTTCAATTATCATATTTCTTATAACTGGATTCCAGCAAAAAACCAAGGCGGAATCTTAGAGGATCTGCACCTGCAAGAGCAGTAACCAGATCCCGTTACTGGTGGTTTACCCATCATTTACTGGATTCATTTCCGAGTTACCCTGTTTAGGTATGTATCATCAAAGATTGCATTGTTCGTTGAGGAAACACATTTGTAATCTTGTTACTGTTGATGAAAGTGACAATCATGGTATCTGAATATGTGATATGGTAATTGTATGGCGTACAGGGATTGATTGTATGTTTGGAGAATCACTTATTTGGTCCATGATTGGTTTGGTATCATGCCGTTTTTTAAAATATTTTAACTAGTGTATTTTTGTGGGGTTCTGGTTATTGTTAGGTACATACAGATTCATGTGAGATTCGTCTTATTTACGATTACGTCTTTTGATTTTTGAATTGGTTTCCTCTGCTATGGTGGGTCTCTCTCTCTCTCTCTCTCTTGATTTTTGCTTTGTCAATATGCAAATTTGTTCTTGAATTATATTTACAGATTAAGATGTCTGTGTTTGTTTTCATTCATAAGATTAAATTTCTCAATTTTGTTGTGTAATGGGTGTGTTGTAAGATATATTCTCACTTCTGAATCTAAGTCATTAAATTTAAAAATTCTGTTACTTTTAAGCTGTTAAAAAAAAGTCAACTTTCGTATCATTTGCAGTTCCTTTACACAATCGTAAGCATTAAGATCCGTTCAAGATTCTTAAAGACACTATCTTTTTGCTATTTGGATTTCCAATTTTGATGGGTACTTGGTGTTTATTAGATTAAGGTGTCCCTTTTGCATGATCAAATATAAAGTTTCTGTTGCATTTGACTTGGTGATTCGTTCAAGATTCCTAAAAATGTCAAGATTCAATCCGTTTAATCTTTTTACAATTTTGGTTATAGGATTTTCCAGAATTTCGTTTCTTGATCACTTATACAACAGAGGGACTCAGTTCGGGTTTGAAGATGTATGTAGTGGATAGTAAAGGTGGAGCGATAGCATGCATGTTGCTTGCACTTCTGTTTCTAGGAACATGGCCCGCCATTCTAACTTTGTTAGAAAGACGCGGCCGGCTTCCTCAACACACTTATCTTGATTACACAATCACTAATCTTCTGGCTGCTGTCATAATTGCTTTCACTTTTGGGGAATTTGGCGATACAAATGCTGAGAAGCCCAATTTCCTTGTTCAGCTTTCTCAGGTTTCTTTCACTAGGCACCCAAACCATTCGATTAAATGCCTCAATGAATCCTGTATGCATGATGTATTTGTAGCTTATAATATGTTTTGTTGTAGAATAATTGGCCAAGCGTTCTGTTTGCAATGGCGGGAGGGGTTGTTTTAAGTCTTGGAAATCTGTCAACACAATATGCTTGGGCATTTGTTGGTTTATCGGTAACTGAGGTTATGACCTCAAGTATTACTGTTGTCATAGGTATCATCATCGATCTATGTCTGCAACTAGATACATCAAGTCTGGTTTGAAACATTTTTGTGATACGATCTTGATTTTGTCATGGGTTTTTGTTGTGGGTCAATAGGTACAACTTTGAACTACTTTTTAGATGACAAGATCAACAGAGCTGAGATACTTTTCCCAGGGGTAGCCTGTTTCTTGATTGCTGTTTGTCTTGGTTCTTTGGTGCATGCATCAAATGCCAAAGATAATCAAGTAAAACTTGATAGATTAGCAGATTCCCATGTGGCGGAAAAAGGGTATATCTTTTTTCTTTGAATATAATCCTTTGGATCTTAGTTTTGGAATTCAAGTGACATGATTGCAACCGTACTTGACAGGTCAATTAGTAATGGATCAAACCCGAATTCAAGTAAGAACACCTGAATTCTTTTGATTCATCCTGTTTGATTGTAGCGTTACACTTTTGATTATTAGTTTAATTATTCTTTTTAATTCTCAGAAAAGGATTTGGAGTATGGAACTGGTAAAGTAGAGAAAGCGAAAGCAGGAACTGCAAATTTTCTTATTGAGCTTGAGAGCCAAAGAGCAATCAAGGTTACAAATTACATGACATACTAGCAAGTTTAATCTTTCATTTTGACTACACAGAATGGTGTTGGTAATGCTAGACTTTCTTATTCTTTGTTAAGTATGTATTGGGTTATAACTCAACATAGGTAACTTTTAAGTATACGAGTCAAAATGTTTTAGGTTTGGTTGACCCACCGACACCTCTCTATCCTTCTTTTTTTTTAGTCTTACAAATAATTGGCTTCTTAGATATGAAAAAAGAAACTATTTCCTTACCCAAATGTATAAAGTACAATTTAACAGGTTTGGCTGGTTGTAAAACTGCATATTAGCTGGCTTTCAACCCCTTTTGCTTTACATTCCTTTTCCATTTCTATTTTAACCGGTATCAATATGATATTGTTAACTTGTTCTTTAAATGAATGTTGTGCTAAACATTTGCACTTTGTTGGGATTTTCAGGTGTTTGGGAAAAGCACTTTGATTGGTTTGGTCATATGTCTCTTTGCTGGTGTTTGTTTCTCTCTATTCTCACCCGCATTTAATCTTGCAACCAATGATCAATGGAATACATTGGAAGAGGGTGTCCCTCACTTAAGTGTCTACACGGCTTTTTTCTACTTCTCTTGCTCGTGTTTTGTAATTGCCATAATCTTGAATATTATTTTCCTTTACCGCCCTGCTTTCAACTTGCCTCGATCTTCAATCAAGGCGTATTTGAATGATTGGGACGGTCGAGGTTGGGCGTTTCTTGCTGGTTTTTTGTGTGGTTTTGGGAATGGTCTTCAGTTTATGGGAGGCCAAGCTGCAGGTTATGCTGCTGCTGATGCAGTTCAGGTTAGTTCTAAAGTCTACATAACCATTTGGTACTTTCAATTCTCTATAGTGTACAACCCATCACTGAATTTGAATATAATTTCCATAACTATGTCTGTGTTTAATTACTTGATGATCTTGTTGTGAACTCATTTCAGGCACTTCCACTTGTGAGTACCTTTTGGGGTGTGGTCTTCTTTGGTGAATACCGTAAATCATCCAAAAGAACATATGTGCTTCTTGCAGGCATGTTGTCAATGTTTGTTGTCGCTGTTGGAGTTCTAATGGCATCATCTGGCCACCGAAAACATTAAAAGACATTACCTTAGAATTATTAAAACGCAAAAATGTGATTTCATTGCTGCTGTATAATTACATTGTACAGGAAGAACACAATTGTAAAGTTACCAAGGGACAAACTATATAAGAGTATACTAGTCTGATGTCAAAATTGAAACTTGTACAATAGCAGTACGTTAAGATTCTTTGGGTTGTTGCTAATTTCTTGCAATTTGTTTCTTTGATAGTTGTGTTACATCTTGCTTTTGGTTTGGTTTTATGTGTTTCATGTAATTTAAATGTCCTGCAAATTTTAAATGCTGTAAATTCAACAAAGATTGTATACCAGTTAAATTATAATACTTGTTGCAAAACAAGTTGGTTGTTTTTTCCTTCTTTTCCCTTGGACGCATATCCATTAACAATAATTTCTGATCTGTATAAATATTATTTTACGGGTTGTATTAGTCACGCTACAGTCCTAGTCCTAAATAAACACGACCACTTGCAGGGTCCTAGTGTAGCACCCTTGACGGGTGCGGGACGACAAAGAGTCCCACCTACAACAGTTGTCTCTGATAAGTCGGTAGAGAAGGGCAGAGGATGAATTGTGAATGGGATGGATCAAAAAGAAGTTGGCAGCTTGGCGGGAGGAGTTAAATATTGTTGAGAGATTTTTTATGTTTTTTTTGTTTATTATTTTTCAGGATTTTTTTGGAACTAACAATAAGACTAAAATAGTCATTTTGAAAAACTAACAGAATGGTAGTCTTAACGGAATCAAGGACCAATGTTGAAACAACTTTTCGAAATAGGAACTACAAGTGTAATTTTAAAACCTTAAGAACCAAAGCTGAAATTTTAGACAAACTATATATGCGAACGAAATTGTAATTTACACAAGATTTTATATACATGTACCATGCTATTATTTGCGTCCATCAGTCCATGTGTGCTGGATATCACGCAGGTTGCTCAGAAGTGGCTTCTAATAATTGTTGGAGGATCGATTAGTTGTTCGCCTAGCTTCCATGTACAGCTAGACGTGACATATAAATTATAAACATTTTAATGATATTTCACAGGGTAATATTGACATATTGTAAGTTCTTAATAAGATCTTGGTAAAGTGAAATCATGTGTAAAAATTGGGGCAGACTTTAATGAAATATCGATTCTTAAAGTAAGGTACGTGTTGCTCAAGGCGGGCCGTCACATGTCTGGTTTTGCTTAATTTGATCTGTAATAGCTTTTGTAGATATTCGTATTGAAACTGCGAGATGCATGATTAAACCTATAAAATGAATAACCTTTTAATTGTCATTATCTTCTTTATATATCTTTTGCCTGTTCTTCTTGTATATGATAAAAACAAGCCAAAGTGGACAACCTGGAGAACAATAAAAAACTATTTAAATGAAATATGCTTGGGTATATATCATTTGGTTGAAATTAAGTTCTGATCATTTCCATTTAAGTGAGTTTGATGCCTTGGATATCCATGGGAATCATCAATTCCCTTGTAGGATAATGGTTGATATTTGTTAATATTATGAATTTAATGAGCAACAAGATCCCATAAATGCATGGTAGTTCATCTTTGACACCCAACATCATTTCTTGTCCATTTTCAAGAAATCTTGGAGCCCATTGCAGCTTATCCACTCTAGGTATGTATCAACCAAGATTGCAAAGCTTACTAACATCTTCCATTCATTCAAGATTCTAAAATGTTGATATTCTTTAATCCTTTTTCTATTTTGGTTTTAGGGCTTCCTCAAGTATCGGTTCTTGATTGCTTATACAATAGAAGGGCGTGATTCATTCGGATTTGAAGATGTATGTAGTGGATAGCAAAGGAGGAGCAATAGCATGCATGCTGCTTTCACTCCTGTTTCTAGGAACATGGCCTGCCATTCTAACTTTGTTAGAAAGACGTGGTCGTCTTCCTCAACACACTTATCTTGATTACACAATCACCAATCTTCTTGCCGCGGTGATAATCGCTTTAACATTTGGGGAATTTGGGCATACAAGTGATGATAAGCCTAATTTCCTAGCACAACTTCCTCAGGTACCTTCATGAACAAAATTCGTTTGTTTAAATGTCTCTCATTAATGGATGGATTGCAATATGTAATTTGTTGCAGAAGAATTGGGCGAGTGTTGCATTTGCAATGGCGGGTGGGGTGGTTTTAAGTCTTGGAAATTTGTCAACACAATACGCATGGGCATTTGTGGGTTTATCAGTAACACAGGTGGTGACCTCAAGTATTACGGTTGTCATAGGTATCATCATATCTTCTATGCATAAACATATATAGAGTTACTTGAAGGAGCTTTTAAAATGTAAAATTACAAAATATTCTTAATTAATCACATTTTGTGTTAATCCGTTTTACTTTTTAAGTTTCTTATATGTGTTGTTTTATGTCATTTTACGTTTTTCAGCTACAGTTACAACCACTCTATCGAACATCTCTTTACAAATAAAAGCTCTAGTTTCCGATTACTATTAAAAACTCCAGTTTTCATCTTCTAGCTTCGTCACTAGCTGTTTTTGCCAATCATAGCCGAAAATGATATGTTTGGCGCAAAACTTATAAGAGCTTCTATGAGCTTAAGCTTCTTTTAAACAATTCAAACTCTCATTGATAAAAAAGTTTTGTTCGGTTGATATTGCCTTTTGTTTTATGAAATATTAATTTTTGGGATCATAATATTTGTTTTATCATGGCTTTTTGTTACGAGGCGATAGGTACAACTTTGAACTACTTTTTAGATGACAAGATCAACAAATCCGAGATTCTCTTCCCAGGTGTTGGGTGTTTCTTGATTGCTGTTTGTATTGGTTCTTTGGTGCATGCATCAAATGCCAAGGATAATCAAGAAAAACTTGATAGATTAGCAGATTCTGATGTGGACGAAAAATGGTATATATTTTTATGTTTCGAGTAAAATCCTTTACTAACTTACTAATTGACTCTTAGTTTTGGAATTTAAGTGACACAATGACAATGGTACTTGACAGTTCAATGAATAATAGATCAAACCCGAATTCAGGTAAGAACACTTAATGTTTTTAATTCGTCTTGACAAATTCGAACTTTCTACTCTTGTTTACTAGTTTGATGTTCTTTTATTCTTAGAAAATGATACAAAGTATGGAAGTGGTAAAGTAAAGAAAGCAAAAGTAGGGACTGCGAATTTTCTTATCGAGGTCGAGAGGCAAAGAGCAATCAAGGTCGTGTGATAAATGATTTATTTAATTTACTTTTTTTATGAACAATAGAACATCACTCTAATTCTACTTCTAAAATTAAATGTTTGTTTACTATAAAACTAGAACAAATAAACATTTATTAAACTTTTATTCTTTTATTCTTTTCTGACATTTCTGTTTTACTATTCATCAATCAAATAGACTTTAAACTCATCCGTCTTTTAAAAGAATTTTGTGGTAATCATTTTGCACTTTTTGTTCAAACTTTAGGTGTTTGGAAAAAGCACTTTGATTGGTTTGATCATATGTTTCTTTGCGGGAATATGCTTTTCTCTTTTCTCACCGGCGTTTAATCTTGCAACCAATGACCAATGGCATACGTTGGACAAAGGTGTCCCTAACTTAAGTGTCTACACGGCCTTTTTCTACTTTTCTTGCTCATGTTTTATGATTGCAATAGTCTTGAATATTATGTTCCTTTACCACCCTGCATTCAACTTACCTAAATCTTCTATTAAGGCATATTTGAATGATTGGGAAGGTAGAGGTTGGGCGTTTATAGCTGGCTTGTTGTGTGGTTTTGGAAATGGTCTTCAGTTTATGGGAGGTCAAGTTGCTGGTTATGCTACGGCTAATGCTGTCCAGGTTGGTTAAAAACCGGTTATAAACTTTTAATTTTATAAGAAAATTAATCTATGAATTACAATGCGTTACATTTTTATCCATATGGTTTTGCTAGAATTATGCATCTGATTCTTAAGTTGCAACTTTTACAAATTAAAAAAAATAAATAATAAAGAGGTTACGCTTTTGAGTTTTGATTCCTCGAGCTTCTTAATTAATTATTTTCCTTTTTGATCTCTCAATGAAAATTGTAGTTAGTCAAATAGAAGAAATTTTACAGAATAATAATTAAGTTTGAAAACTGTTTCATTCAATGTTATTTCCTCATTTATTTCACATTGTAAAGTTTTCTATAGATGACCTTAATGAATCAATTTTCAATCATAGTTACTATTATGTGAAATAAACATTAATATAAATGATATATTAAACATAACTTTATATAAATTTAGTCAATTAATGATATATCAATTTATATTGTTACGCGTTTAGGTGAATACATATTTTTAATGTTATTGATCATCACCTTTTCACACCACTAACCTCGAGGTCCTCCACCAAACACTACCCTAAGCTACTCTTAATGCCACCATTACCCGGTCATCGTCTAGAACCGACATTCAAATTAAAAAAATAATAATAATAATAACACACACGTTGAAACTTATACTAAAAACACACAAAATTCATTTCTCAAACACATACCCACCCTAAACATTAACTTAGAAAAAACACACACCAATTGGCGCGTGCATACACACACACCACGCCATCTCGCTGTTAGATACATATACACCCACCCAAACACACAAACATGCAATCTTCAACTCGTACACAATCAGAGCATGTGACATTTGGTAAACCGTTGGCGACCATACCATCATACCATAATTATATGACCTGATCAATTTAAACCTTTAGACGAGCTAGGCTACTCAACATATAAGAAAAAAGTAACGCTTTGATCACCGAAAATTCTTTTTGACCTAGTGGTAAGAGACTTGATTCTAACATAAACACTCAATGTTGATGTACGCATATTACTTGCAATAATAATAAAATGAAACTACTTACAAAAAAATAAGTTGGACCTAGTGATATTCTTACATATATAGGTTGAGAAATATATAGATAGATTTGTATCTCAATTATAATCTTAGGGTGAACTCGATCGTTCATTTCAGGCACTTCCACTTGTGAGTACCTTTTGGGGTGTGCTCTTTTTTGGCGAATACCGCAAATCGTCCGTTAGGACATACGTGCTTCTTGCTGGCATGTTATCGATGTTTATTGCGGCTGTTGGAGTTCTAATGGCGTCTTCTGGCCACAGGAAACATTAAACATTTCTACAACATTCTCATATTAGATTTATAACATTGTACAATAGGAATGAATGTAATTCTGTATTTGTTATGATTTTAGTGTCTTCGATTATTTATGTAATTGAGATTTACTGGTATGAATCTAAACTCTAGGATTGGCGAAGTCAACAAGTCGATCGTGTCCTCTTGCGAGGTTCTAGGGGCAACGTCGTCCTAGTGGGGTCAAGGCACCCTAACTAACTCTGTTTGATCAAACAGTCGTGTTGTTTTATGGCTATAAATAGATCCTTAAGTTTTTTCTAACTTGTGATTTTGTATCTAGAATCTTGAATGTTATTCTGAATATTCGTTCAACTTCAATAATGGTATTGTGTCATGCTCTTGAATCGGAAGCTTTTGGTTTCGAAAGCTTCGAGCGTTGTTTGAACATGTGAACTGAATTTATTTTTTTTAATTACAATGCTTTAATAGTATTAAAAGCTATTTGGAGGATCTTCTCAGAAATTTTGGAGCATTTAGATGTCATTTTTCAAAAACCAGACGGAACCTATTAAATCCGATTCCATAATAAGAGTTTTACCTTTTTTTTTTACATTCAAGCCTATTCTCATAATTCCCCTAAATGAAATAGAGATAAAAAAAAACCTATGAATAGTTGTTAACACAAAACACACCTTGATGCTGCTCTAGTTCCGCCAAAAAACATCTGATCTTCACCATGACAAATGTCATTTTTTCACGCTTCATTAAAGGTTTGTGAGAATTTTAAACCTTGTCACGCTTATAAATGTGTATATTTGAAAGATTTTCGGGATCATGATCTGAATTTTGTTGTGGTGTGATAGGTACCATTTAAACAACTTTTTAGATGACAAAATCATCAGAGCCGAGATATCGTTCCCAGGTGACGTGTTTCTTGATAGCTGTTTGTCTGGGTTCTCTGGTACATGCATCCAATGCGAAAGATAATTAAGCAAAGCGTGAAAGATTAGGAGACACTCCTGCGGATGAGGAAGGGTAATCTTTGTTTAAATACAAAAATATATTGCATTAGTTTCACTAATTCTAGTGGCACAATTACACGATACTAAACAGATTTAAGATCTAACGGGTCAAACATTACTACATTGATTCAACTAAGAAATGCTCGAAATTTATAACTTATCTCGCTTGATTCTAAACCTTTACTTTCGATCATTTGTTCAATCCTTCTTTTTTTCCCATTCTAAGGAAAGGATGTGGAGAACGGAACAGGTAAAGAAGAGAAGGCGGAAGTGGGGTCTGCAACTTTTCTTATCGAGCTAGAGAGCGATCAAGGTTATGTGATATAGATACATTTATTAGTTTGCCACTTTTAATTTGATCATATATCAACAAACACTCGTAAGTCGTTTGTCTGGATTTTCAAGTGTTTGGGAAAAACAGCTTGATTGGTTTGGCCATGTGCTTCTTTGCAGGAACATGTTTCTCTTTTCTCACCGGCGTTTAATCTTGCAACTAACGGCCAATGGCATACATTGGAGGATGGTGTCCCTGACTTAAGTGTCTACACAACTTTTTTCTACTTTTCTTGCTCGTGTTTTCTGATTGCCGTAATCTTAAACTCGTTACATTTCTTTACCACCCTGTGTTCAATTTGCCTCGATCTTCAACCAAGGAATATTTGAATGATTGGGACGGTCGAGGTTGGCCATTCCTGGCTGGTTTTTATGTGTGGTTTCGGGAATGGTCACCGGTTTATGGGAGGCCAGTCTGCTGGTTAATCCTGCAACTGATGCAGTTCAGGTTAAATCTAAAGTCCACATAACCTTACGACTCTTGCAAGCACTGTAGTACCTTGTTACCAATTAATTATTCTAGTGTACAACCCATCTATGCATCTAATCTGAATTATTCTTGCCATGAATTTGGAGAATACCTTATGATCTTGTTGTTAACTGATTTCAGGCGCTTCTGCTTGCGAGTACCTTCTGGGGCGTTGTCTTATTTGGTGAATACCGCAAATCATTCAGAAGAACGTATGCGTTTCTTGTAGGCATGCTATCAATGTTTATTATGGCGGTTGGAGTTCTAACAGCATCAGCTGGCGAAACATTAGAAGACATTACCTCAAAATTATCAAGCAGTATAAATGTTAACAGCTGCAACTTCATAGTCAATGTCTAATCAACATTGTACAGAAGATGAAGAAATCTGAATTTATGAAAGAAACATGTATATAAAGCTGTCATGCAATTCCTGTATGCTACATTAGTTTGTTAATATCATGCAATTTCATTCTTCTGCAGATTCACTGTCACAGTATACATCATGTTTATTGGTTTGGTACTTTGGTTATGTATATGTTTTCATGTAATTTTGTCATCCTATAAATGATCAATCATTAACATTTAACATGATAAACATCAGACATTTTCAAGATGTTTCCTAAATCCACGAGTCTTTTCCAGAGAAAATTGGCTAAATTTGTTGACTCTTGGTTATTTGAATAAGTCTTTTTGTTTGTTAATAAGTGTCCTATGTAGTAGGCACGTGCTATCTTTTGATCTAGTCTTTAGGAAGTACTGCAGCTTTATTTCCTTTATTCTTGCTTTTCAGTTACTTGTACTGCCTATTTAATGGCCCCCTCCTTTCATTTGAGTTATCAGATCATTATCTAGCTTTTGAGTTCTTTATACCATTTGTACTTTAACATTTGGTATCAGAGCCTCAAACTGATCTGACAGTGTGTGAGGTGTTGAGCAATACAGGTGTTCGTATTCTGTGAGTGTGTATACACGAGAGTTTTGTGAGTGTGTGAGTATACACGAGAGTTCTGTGAGAGTGTGAATACACCTGATAGAAAAATGTCAACTTCAGAAAAGTTCGTACAACCTTCCATTCCAAAGTTCGACGGTTATTATGATTACTGGTCAATGATGATGGAGAATTTTATGAGAAGCAAAGAGTTATGGACCTTGGTGGAAGAGGGGATTCCAGCATCTGCCATCGGCAGTGCACCAGCAAGTGAGGCACAGAGGAAGACCGCTGAGGATGCAAAGCTGAAGGACCTGAAGGTTAAAAACTACTTGTTCCAGGCGATCGATCGGGAGATACCGGAGACAATTCTTGACAAGAGTACGTCAAAGGCGATATGGAATTCAATGCGTCAGAAGTATCAAGGGTCCACAAAAGTGAAAAGGGCACAACTTCAAGCATTGCGAAAAGAGTTTGAGTTACTTGCCATGAAGGAAGGAGAAACGGTTGACAAGTTCTTGGGGCGAACTCTTACCGTGGTGAATAAGATGAAGTCTAATGGTGAGGTAATGGACCAGAGTACTGTGGTGAGTAAAATACTTCGATCTTTGACATCCAAATTTAACTACGTTGTGTGTTCCATAGAGGAGTCAAATGATCTAAATACTTTGAGTATTGATGAGTTACATGGAAGTCTGCTCATCCATGAACAAAGAATGCAAGGCTACCAGGAGGAAGAACATATGTTGAAAGTTGCCTATGATGATCGTTCAACCCGAGGTAGGGGTCGAGGTAACTATCGAGGAGGACGCGGTAGAGGACGAGGCAGGCCTGCTGTTGACAGGGCGGTGATCGAGTGCTACAATTGTCACAAATTAGGACACTACCAGTATGAGTGTCCTGATTGGGAAAGGAAGGTTAACTATATCGAGTCAAATGCGAACAATGCATCGAATGAGACCGAAGAACTTCTCCTCATGTCTCATGTCAACTTATCAGACTTAACCAATGAGACAACTTGGTTCCTTGATTCTGGTTGTTCTAACCATATGACAGGTAACAAGCATTGGTTTCTGGAGTTGGATAACAACTTTAGTCATTCAGTGAAGCTTGGGAATGACCTCAAAATGCTCGTTAAAGGGAAGGGCAACATCAGGCTTGAGGTAGCAAGTATGACCCACATAATTTCAGAAGTTTACTATGTTCCTGAGTTAAGAAACAATTTGTTAAGTGTTGGCCAATTGCAAGAAAAAGGATTGGCATTTTTGATACAGCATGGGGAATGCAAGATTTTTCATTCTAGGAAGGGTTTGATTATGCGTACAATCATGACAACTAATAGGATGTTTATGATTAGAGCTAATGTTGTTTTGCCTGCATCATCGCATGCCCTTATAACTAGGCATACTAATGAGCTTAGTGACCTGTGGCATAAGAGATATGGCCATTTGAGTACCACAAGTCTGCAGTTGCTACAACAAAACAATCTTGTACGAGGGCTGCCTACGTTTGAGGTTAACAACAAGGTGTGTACAAGCTGCATGAAAGGGAAACAACAACGGGAGGTCATTCCAAAGAAAAGTAAGTGGAGAGCATCAAAACAACTACAACTTATTCACTCTGATATTTGTGGGCCTATTACTCCAAAGTCAAACAACAACAAAAGGTATTTGTTAACCTTTATTGATGACTTTAGTCGCAAGCTTTGGGTATATTTTTTAACTGAAAAAAGTGAAACATTTACGATATTTAAAAGTTTTAAAAATGCCGTTGAAAAGGAGTCTTGGTTACGTATCTGTGGTTTGAGAACAGATAGGGGAGGGGAGTTCACCTCCAAGGAATTTACAGATTTTTGCAGGCTTGAAGGCATTAAAAGGCAGCTAACCACTCCCTATACCCCTCAACAAAACGGGGTTGCTGAGCGCAAAAATCGTACTATTCTCAACATGGTGCGATGTTTGCTAGAAGAGAAAAAGATGCCCAGTTCATTCTGGCCAGAAGCTATAAAATGGACATGCCACATTCTCAATCGAAGTCCAACCACTGCTGTAAAGAACAAAACCCCTGAAGAATGCTGGAGTGGAATCAAACCTAACGTAGACTATTTTCGGGTTTTTGGATGCATAGGAAATGTGCATATACCAAACGAAAAAAATAGATCCAAGTTGAATGCCAGAAGTCGTAAGTGTGTGCTGATAGGGTACAGTGATGAGTCAAAAGGTTACAAAATGGTTGACCCAGTGACGAGGAAGATAACAATTAGTAGAGATGTTGTGTTTGAGGAAGCTGAGACTTGGGATTGGGAAAAGGCAGAAACAGAAGTCAAGAATGATATCCTTGACTGGGGAGAGGTAGATGAAGATGAAGAAATATATGGCACAAGTGATGAAGAAAGCGAAGATGATCACTCATATCAAGGAGAAGAAGGTGGTCTGGGCACCTCAAGTAGCAGTAGCAGTAGTGTCTCTAGTGGACAATCAACTCCCACACTACCAGAAAAAAGAGTCACTCGAGCCCCAGCTTACCTTCAAGATTACATGAGTGGAGAAGGACTATCAGAAGAAGAAAACTTTGCTATGTTCACGACTTCTGATGATCCTATTCACTATGAAGAAGCGTCAAAAATGAAAAGATGGCGAGATGTGATGGATATTAAGGTTGGTGCCATTATAAAGAACAATACCTGGGAGCTTGTTAATGCACCTAAAGGAGCTAAAGTGATTGGGGTGAAGTGGGTCTATCGAACCAAGCTGAATGAAAATGGTGAGATAGATAAATGCAAGGCCAGACTTGTGGCTAAAGGGTATGCACAAGAAAAGGGAGTAGACTACAATGAAGTCTTTGCCCCAGTAGCGAGGTGGGACACAATTCGGATGGTGATAGCGTTGGCAGCAAGAAATGGATGGAAACTCTTCCATCTTGATGTAAAAAGTGCCTTCTTACACGGAGAGCTGAAGGAAGATGTCTACATTGTTCAACCTCCAGGTTATGTGATTAAAAGGGAAGAAGAGAAAGTCTACAAACTCAAGAAGGCGCTTTATGGTTTAAAGCAGGCACCAAGGGCATGGTTTAGCAGAATTGAAAGTTATTTCACTAGAGAAGGGTTTGAGAGAAATAGCAGTGAACACACTTTGTTCACAAAACAGGAAGATAACAAAATTCTGATCGTAAGTCTTTATGTCGATGATCTTATTTTTACCAGCAATGATCTGTCTTTGATAAACAGGTTCAAAGAGTCCATGAAAAAGGAATTTGAAATGAGTGATCTTGGTGAGATGAAGTACTTTCTGGGAGTTGAAGTAAGGCAGAGCTCCAATGGCATTTACATCAGTCAAAGGAAGTATGTTCAAGATATTTTAAAAAGATTCGGGCTAGAAAATTGCAATGGTGTTAAAAATCCGATGGTTCCTGGTGATGATAAGCTGACAAAACAAGAAGATGGAAAGAAAGTAGATGCAACTCTCTTTAAACAGATGATTGGAAGTTTACTGTATTTGACAGTAACAAGACCTGACTTGACTTACAGTGTCTGTTTGATAAGTCGATTCATGTCTAATCCTATGGAATCTCATATGTTGGCAGCAAAGAGAGTTATCAGGTATATTAAAGCTACTGCTGATCTGGGTATATTTTATAAAAGAGAATGTGTAGATGAGATGTTGGCATATACAGACAGCGATTATGCAAGAGATCTAGAGGATCGAAGAAGCACTTCAGGCTATGTTTTCATGCTAAGTGGTGGGGCAGTGGCTTGGTCATCAAAGAAGCAACCAATGGTGACACTTTCAACCACCGAAGCTGAGTATGTGGCAGCTGCTTCTTGTGCTTGTCAATGGCTTTGGATGCAGCAGATACTTAGGCAAGTTGGAGGTGCTCGAGGCAAATGTGTTAAGATTATGTGTGATAACTCCTCTACAATCAAGCTTGCAAAGAATCCAGTTTTCCATGGTAGGAGTAAACACATTGATGTAAGATACCATTTTTTAAGAGATCTCACAAAGGATGAAGTAATTGAGCTAATGTACTGTGGTACAAATGAGCAACTAGCAGATATTATGACTAAACCACTGAAGTTGGATCTTTTCGAGAGGTTTAGAGAAGCACTTGGGGTCAAAAAGGCTGAAGATATAAACTGAAGTACGTCCACAGATTTTCAGTTTAGGGGAGGGATTGTTGACTCTTGGTTATTTGAATAAGTCTTTTTGTTTGTTAATAAGTGTCCTATGTAGTAGGCACGTGCTATCTTTTGATCTAATCTTTAGGAAGTACTGCAGCTTTATTTCCTTTATTCTTGCTTTTCAGTTACTTGTACTGCCTATTTAATGGCCCCATCCTTTCATTTGAGTTATCAGATCATTATCTAGCTTTTGAGTTCTTTATACCATTTGTACTTTAACAAAATTAACTTACCTAAAGATGGTATAATGCTATGAAGAATCATACAAATTCAAAAAATACCAAAATTTTGATAAATTGTGTATAAGTTAGCTAAAATTAGTGCATCAAATTCTCGTATTTGTTTTAATACCACAGTAAAAGTACATGTAATCATTAAAATCGTCTCCAAAATCTGAACTGTATCGGTTGTCTTTCCATTTTTAATCTCTAGAATGAACAGCTTTTGGAAATCTTCAGTATAGGTAACATCTTCTAGTTTATCTTTTTATCTGAAGCCCCATGGCTCCAGTTTGCCCTCCAAATGATTGATGATGACAAAAGGCGCTCTGTTTTCCACCCAGATGATTGGAGCTGCCAATTATTGTTTAAAAAAATAATAATAAAAATACAGATACCCAAGTTATGTGATAGAAATCATCTTACTCAAATATAACTTCAAAATATATCAAATGGTGCTGGTGTCCAGCTAAAAAAAGCAATTCAATGAAAAACATATAAGCACCAATTAGTGCCAGCTTTTATCTTTTGTATCCCAATTGCTTTGTACACAATCTAGAAAATAAATTGGATGTTCGGAAATCAATCTTTTGGTACCCTTCTGAAGACCCTCATGTATTTTATATAAATTGAAGCAATGTTACAAGTTAGTGAAACATGTAGTTTCATTGGATGAATCAATTTCACAAGTGGAAATATCATCTCCCAAATATTTATATCTTTTTTAAGGCAATAATTATATCTAATAATCATATGAAAAGTAACTTTCATATTTATAAATAATATAAATGATTCTTATACATCAACTATGAGATGTACCTTCAAAAGAAAGGCTTTATAGTGTTTGTCCATCCATGTTTGGCTATCCTTATGTAATGATGCAGGATGATGGTCTAAAAGATTTGCCATGACAAGAGCATGAATATAACCCTGCATGACATCTCCAGTAGTTGAATCTTTATGCATAACAATGCTAATAATCCCCCTCTTCTCTAGTAACAAGTATTTGGCTGAAAACCCAAACAGCAGTGATAAATATAATAACATGATTATTCCTTGTTAATGTGCATATAATTATATAAGTAAGAAATTAGTTAACCTCAACCTTTCTCATATCCAGATCCAGCAGAACTTATTAACTCCATCCTGTTTGTTGACAAGTGAAAAAATATAATCTCACTTGTAAGATTAAATAATATTATATATCCCTCATACAGTCAAGTAAAAATCTGTACTAATAATTTTCATTGCATTTACTTCAATAGGGTCAAAGTTTTTGACTTGGGGAGTTTATAAGAAACACATGTTAAGATCATACTGCTTGAAGGTAGGTCCCTACAAATAGAATTTTTGAAAGTTTTGAGGGCTTATTATCAAAAGTATTTGACGTTTAGTTTTTTTTCCTCAGCAAAGAAAGATGGTAACCCGAAATAGAAATCCAATCAAAGTCGGTTACCGTTTTATGCAGTTAACCCTAGCTGATACTGCTGCCCAAAATATGTCCAGAAGTGCTCTTAATTGAATGAACAACGTTACAGGAAATTCAAAACTCACATTTCCATGTTGTTTAGTGAGGAAACCCTCACGCCTAAGCGTACCCGTGTGTACAAAAGTTTGAAATTCTTTGAGCTCCAAGAACTGATCCATAATGGTAGGACATGCTCCAGAACCGATACCTCTTTTGAAGAGAGAGCTGGAGAACGCAGACAGAAAATTTAAGATATCATGCATCTCGATCACAATCACAAGATAAGCGAAGCCACAGGAACCTCTGTTAACATGCTTACAATCCACAAAACCATAATGAAATTAGAATCTATTACTTTTTTCAAATCCGAAAAATAATAGGCTGTGTTGGACTTTATCAGCTCACGAAAATGATTTTATCATAAAAAGGATTACAAGGATGCAACAACACAACAGATCACATTCCTCACCATGCCCAGTCTCCATGAAATGCAGCAAAAGAATTGAGCTTCTTTCACAGTTTAATGTAGTCAGATTAAGGCACCTAACTGCTTTGTAATTAGCTACACACACAACCAGACCAATAATACAGAAGGACAATTGAAATTAGTTTCAGTACAATATGTATAAAAAACAATGTGACTATGAATGGTATTTCAAGCTAATAGAAATGGGAAGTAGAAGCATAACTAACCATACATGTGGAACATGGTGAGGGACAAAAACGAGAACCATATGATTGTTGCGTGTCCCATTGTAATGTGAGCAAGAAGCATTCCTAAAGCCATTCCTATCATTGTTGCGACTGTCTCCTGGCTTCCTTCCTATCAGTGAACATAGACACAATCAGATTACAGGACACATGCCGTATGGTAAAATGGGCGGTTCAGGTAACGGGTCAAAACAGGTTGCATTGACCGAGTAACTTCTTGTACAGAATTTTATAATAATTAAGTAAACACTTATTGCATAGAATATGATTACAAAAGTTATATCATTTCAACAATAGTCTAGTTTTCAGGCTGTATGCATCATAAATACACTTCGCGTTACATTCGACCTGTTTCCTTTTAAGCTATTTTTATGATTTTACCTGTTTGACCGGTTAGAGATAGAACACAGCCCAAGTCAACCTATTCATAAGTAAATGGTCAAAATTCCCACCACTAGCATTTATGGTAAGAGGATCAAGAATATACCTTTGCAGATATATCTGCAGCATTATTCTGAAGAGCAAAATGCTGGGTCAAAGCAGCTCTGGTTGCTCCGCTGGCAACACCAGCTAAGACAACAGAATGTAAGGAGACATCATGAACTCTAAGACTAGTTTTTAAAAACAATATTGGTCGTATTGGATTCCAAGCAGAGTAAATTACATGAAAGTACACAAACTGTTGGAGACTTTCACAAAAGCTAGCCGTAAAAAGTTAAGAACTTTTAGGCAACTGAATTCCCAAAATTAATTCTGACCTAACACGAGAAGGCAATGGTTTAATGGTTACATGCATAGCTTAAGCCTTCACTTAAACTTAGTTTTAAAAGGCGCAAGGCACTCTGAGGCGATGGCTGCCCTGAGAGCATCTTTTTTGTGAGGCGCTCTGAGGCGAGGGCTTCACGTATGCGAAGCGGTCTTTTTTACAAATAAATAAATAATAAACAAATCATACTTCACACATTAAAAAAATCAATTATTCAGTTAACAAAAAAAACACCAACATATATGTGATTTTGTATCACTAGAACGCATAAGTAGTACAAAAACAACACATCCACCGAAAAAGGATTCGTTAAAGTCTTGTAGCAAAACAAAACCAGAAGTGATGTAGTGTTATAAGATAAGCAAATAAATAGAATTTAGCAGATTAAGAAAAACTGAAAAAGAGAGAGGAGCTGAAGATGAATTGTTCGTGTAGGCTTTTAGAACCCTAGGAATGAATGGATTGTAGACTGGAGCATTTATAACATTAACTTAACGTTGGAAACCCTAAATAATAATCCATATATCAATTACTAGGCTTTTAGAAATAGACCAATATAAATATTAACTTGAGTTGCTTTTTAAAACACGGAGTATTTGACCGTGTACAAAAAGTCCCTGTGTCACCTCACATCACCTCAAAGGAAAATCGCCACCTCAGAGCGCCTCCTGTACACGTCCTCTCCTCAAGTTCAAGAGGAGATGACAAGATTGCCTCACCTAGCCCTCACGCCTCATAGCGCCTCAAACGCACTTTTTATAACACAGCACTTAAATGGAATCATAGTCAAACCATAAACACCCAAATACCCAATTACCACCCTCATTTACATATAGCTTCAATAGTATCATAAACACATCATCCGTCATTTGTCTTCCTAAAATAACTCTCATTATAATAAGAACTCTGAAAAAATAAGAGATTCTACTTGAGGAAAACCAAAGCAGTGAGAAGTTTAATCAAGGTAGTGCTGGTGATTTCAATTAATGAAAATCTGGGTAGGAACAAGTAAATTATGCCTTAGCCAATAACTAATTATAAAATGTGAAAAAACTTCAAGTCGTCAACTACTTACTGAAAGATCGTGACAAGCTCCCTATGCAGACGATAAATACAAATGCAGAAGGAAACAATGGAGAAACAAGGTCCATCAGCATTCCTGCAACAGAGATCATGTATCATCCACAGAAAATTCAAACAATCTCTTGCACAATGAAAGAACCACTATGCCCACACAAAAGTAAGTAATTTATTAACTGTCCTACAAGAAAGTCAGCATACATCAAAGGCTGTGTATTTTTGAAGAATTAGTATTTCAAGTGGAAGATATTAATTGTACAAAACAGTTATTCAGAGCCACGTCCCCCAAAAACCATGAATATTGACACGTATTTCTTTAATTAAAGGATATTAACTGGACTAATACCAAGATCATTCATGAGATCTGCAACCAAACGCCACATTTTGGCATTGCTGTCTAGGTTTGAGCCCTGAAAAGAACAATTTCTCAAGTGTAAGTGTTCTTTAACATCAAATGCACAAACCTTTACAGACCACTTAATGACTGAAAACTGAACACCCTTTGTAAGATGTTATGAAAGAATATAGAGTAAGATGCAGTTATATGCCACATAGGCTTTGGTTCATCTTAATAAACTCTACTGCCATGGATTTTGGCCTAATAATTCAGCACTTTGCTTGGAGAGCTGATATCCACATACCTGGTAGAATGTGAACATGACACCACCAAGCATTCCAGTTAAATCCCTCAAAAACCACTGCAAGGGTTCCAAATTGAGAAAAAAATATATCATAGGCAGATAACAGTTAATAGAAGCTTGATACTAAAATATGGTACCTGAAAAGTAGCTCCGATCACAGTTGCTGATTTCTCCCCCACTCCTATAGCACTTAAAAGAGCCTAGTGAAGTAGACACGAGATTTTTTTTTTTAAGAACAGAAATTGAAATGATTTGTAAAGGAATAATTTTAAAGGTACATATGAACTTTTACTTGTGTAGAAAGCATGGTCCTTATGTATGTTGAGAGGCCCTGTGAAAGACATTGAATTTGTTACTGTAACTCAATGCGAATTCCAAAACTTCAATTTAGCACTTCCTCGAAGCACTAATGCATTTCAAACCTGCAATAAGTCCCATGTCTGAAAAGGGATGTAATCTGGAGTCACGCTGCCTGGAAATCCCTGCATCCAAAGAATAGAACAACTGTTGCTGGAAATTTCAAGTCAACATGATGTTGGACAAAAGGTCAATGTCATATTCAACAGCATCTATTTTATCTTGTTGGTAGCTTAGGTTCCATTTTGTACATTAACTTTGACTGCTGTCCACAACTTTATAGTATGTGAATATCTCAAAGACTAGCAGACTCATACAAAAGAGATGCAATTTGATTTCTGAGGAGAAATCCTAGAATCAAGCGAAACAAAAACGGTAATAACACGTTATAAAGACTAAAAGAGATGCAATTTGATTTCTGAGATGAAATCCTAGAATCACACCAAATAAAAACGGTAATAATGCGTTATAAGGACTAAAAGAGATGGCGAGATGCAATTTGAATTCTGAGGTCAAATCCTAGAATTACAGCAAATAAGAAATTCATATAGATTTAGAAACAAATTATTTCAACAATGTCCGATCCGTAGTACTTGGCATCAAATTCTGACCTAGTATCACATTTCCATAAGTGTATTTATTGAACATCAATGGCCTCAAACAACGCAGCTACCTTTCTCCATCTCCACAACCAACCGATTTGCGTTTGGTCCTCATGCGCGCTTCAAAGTTCAACTCATGGCGATAAACACGAAGGTATAATCACACATACACACGCAAGATAATCCGTTTCAGTTAAACGTAGGAACTCTAGTTTCAGCCATTACTAGTATGTGTTAATGTTCAACGTAGAAACCAAATTCAGCTCCAGGATGTACGATTTTACAGATAGATTCGAAGTAGAAATTAACTCACAAACTAATTACAACTACACGTAACTAAACTAACGTTAAATCGAACGAGGAAACTCGCAAATTAACTGTGAAATGCTTGTGTTGTGTTACCTCAGGAACAAATGCTTCCAGGAACCTTCGGGAGAAAAGATTAAATCGATTACCGTGTCTTCTCAAGGTGTAAGACAAAGGAGAAGAAGACGGCGATATAACGGCGGTCAACGAGAGTTTGTTGGCAGAAGTTCCACTCCATTCTTCGATTATCATTTGAGTATTCATCTTGTCGTTTTCTACTTCCATCGCCACCAAATGATCTTCTACTCCGGCCTGATTTTGTTTCTCCGATCGATAGCCCGACGGGATTCTGATTCCTTGACTAGGAATTACAAACCTATAACCCCCTTGCTTTTAAAAATTTGCCGTTTTACATCCTCCAAAACTAGAGTATTGCAAAATCATCTGTTTCTGGTCCGAATTCCGAAAACATTTGTTCACATACATTTACCCTAGTTTAACAATTACACTGGTCTAATAAGATATCTCCTGTAAAAAGTCAGTGTCTTGTTCAATAGGGTAACAGATGATGGTTAGTGTTGCTACAGCGCAACAATGCTCCAAGCTAACGACATTCTCCTTGACCAAATCACGAAGAAAATAAAATTGAATATGAATATGTTTGCTCCTCCCATGCATGATTGGATTTTTTGATAACTTGATAGTTGAGTTACTATCACACAAGATGGTGCACTTGTTTTGACTAACGCCAAGTTGATTTAGAACCCTCATCATCCACACGCACATGCAACCGTTGCAATAAATTCAGCCTCTGGACAAGCTCACAAACGGGTTGTTTCTATCGTCAATGTCTCCTGCATAATTTGAATCGCAAAAAACAACTAGTTCCTCTTCCCCTCCTTTTTTTGTATAATATATCCAACGTTGAAGTACTTTGCAAATATCAAAATACTCTTTTCACAACGAGATTATGTTGTTCACTAGGTGATTCCATAGACCTACTCAATAGACTTACCACATACATAATATCCGGTCTTATGACTCTTAAGTACATGAGGCTTCCTGTCTTTTGTTTGTAAATTGTAGCATCCACTTTCATGTCACTATTGTCTTGCAAAAGTTTACACCCAAGTACAATTGGATTTTTGACCTAGTTGTAGCTGCTCATGTGAAATCTTGCTAATGCTCCTTAACATACTTTTGTTGAACTATAAAAGTACCTTTTGAATTTTGAATCACCTCCACACCTAAGAAATACTTCATAAGGCCAAGATCTGTTATCTTAGATTCCAGCTTCATTTAGCGTTTGAAGTCCTCAAACATTAGCCTTATTCCCTGTAAAGATAAGATCATCGACGTACAAGCTGGCGATAAGTAAATCTCCATCCTTACTCCTTTTAATGGACAAAGTGGGTTCACTAACACACCGTTCAAACCCTTTCTTCAAAAAGTAAGACTTTGTCTTGTTGAACCAAGCCCGTGGGGCTTGTTTAAGCCTACATAGCGCTTTTTTTACTCGATACACCTTGTCTTCAGCTTCCTGAATTCTATAGCCTTGTGGCTATTCAATGTACACTTTTTCACTAATTTCTCTGTAACACCGCAATTTCGAGAACCAAATTTTTCTTTTTAAAATACTTATTTATCATTTTCATTCAAAATACGCAACGGAATATAAAATAAGTAGCTAATATTCTACATTTAACAATTGTCACATACTAGGTTTGGTGTTACAGTTACTGAACCAGCGACCATTATCTGCTACAACATAAACATAATATCATAGTTAACAAAATACAGTGTTCCTCCTAAAACATGCAACTACCCGCAGGCACCCGAGCTCACAGCCTAAGGAACACCTGCACATGTGGAGAGTAGTATCTGTTAGCTATAATAGCTAGTGAGTACACGATAGCATGCAATCAATATAAACATACCACATATCATCAATCATGCTCAAATAGTTCTATCCTAGCATCTCGCGATGAGCTGGCGTAGTCAGGAGGTAGCATATCTCGCAGGGGGATCAACCCGGCTCAATGCACCAAACTGTGGTACCAGACACATCAACCGCTCCGGTGGGGGAGCTGTTAAGCGTCCACCGTTGCGTTTTGGAATCCGCAGATTCCTCTGTTGTACAGCCGCAGCTATACCCGAAGAGGACAACTTTGTCCTTAAGTAGAACAGCTTTGTTCCGGGGCAAACCATGCCCAATGAGTTGGACAGCTTTGTCCGGGCAAACCTTGCCCAATCACAAACACATAATCTGATTCAACCGAATCATCAATCAATAATCATGTCCACATAACATACACCTAAACAGATGCATATTATATATACCAATCATATATCTAGCATCATCATGCCATTCATTCTTTACCTCATTGCGCGCACACAATAATGTATATATCTATCATCATAACATACACCTAATCAAGTGCATGCTATTATGTATCAATAAGTTAAGCCTAGCATCATCATGCTATACAATCTACACTTAAACAAGTACGTATCATACTGTGTCAACATGTTAAGTCTAGCATCGTCATGTTTCACTAACCACACTTAATCAAGTGCATATAATATCCTGATAATCACTTATCATACATACTACAAGGTATACAACCTCTTATTAACATATTCAATCGCTTTATCGATGGTGTACAAATCATTGTATTCAATTCAATTCATTGTTAATATATGTTATAGATATATTAATTGTTATGTTATCAGGCACTCACCTGTCGAGTTAGAATACTTTACTATTCGATACTGAAGCTTCTGGATCAACTGGAATACCTAAACAAGGTTTACAGTTATTAAAACCTTGTAAAACAGATTCTGCCAGGGGCAGGGCACGCCCGTACCTTGCCAAGGCACGCCCGTGCCTGGCGTGGCACGCCCCGAGTACGCCCCGTACCTGGGTCTCAGGTACACCCCGTGACTTCAGGGTACCCCCGGGCTCGCTAGGGTTAGGCACGCCCCGTACCCTTGGGAGGTACGGCCGTGCCTCCTAGGTACGCCCTAAGGTACGGTCTGTTCTTGAGAGGCACGCCCGTGCCCTACAATATACAGCAGCAGGTTCGTGCAGAACCTGTTGTTTTCCCATCCAAGTCATACTAAAACTATTCCAGAGTATTACCAATCGGTTTCTAATGTTCATATATGAAATAACTCATCAAAAACGACTTAAAGACACCATTTTTATGCATCTAAACATCCAAAAATAAGAATTTGGGACCAAATCACCACTTTGACCCATTTAACACTTTAATTCTCAAAATCAATTAAAAGCTTCACTTTAATTACAGATTCTGATTTCTATTAACTTAGAAACCACTTAAAAACAGATTGGTAATCTTAGAAACACAGATTGGGATCAAAATCATTGAAACCCAATTTAGAACATAAACTTGAAAATAAAGAACTCATACATGGAAACTTACTTGAATCGGAAGATGATTAGGAAAGATAGCACAGCAGATTAGAACTTGAAATCAATACTTGAATCCAACTGACATAATCAGATTGCTTGGTTCTTTAATTGTTCTCTTCTTCTTCAAAAGTCACACACACAAGAACACAAATGAGAGACTTGGAAAAATGTCTGTGTTTGTGAAATGGTGAAGAGGTGACTCACGTGTGATGCCCACTTGTAGGTTATGCATATCCACAAGTGGGTATCTTGTTCCCCTTTCCAACTTACAACTTAACGCACGAGTACCCGTTTTAACTAACGGGGATGTTTTTGGAAACCTCGTTCTAAACCATTTGATAATTTATTATTATTATCTATTTATCATAATATTTTAATATTATCATTTATTTATTATTTTTCTTCTATTTATCCCATTAATCCATTATACACATTTAATTCCTTTTATCCAATATTCAATTAGAATTTCTTGACGTATCAGATTCGAACACGACTAGGCCCATTTTGAGGTTGTTACATTCTCCGTGCAGTAAGGCACTTTTTACATTAAGTTGGTAAACCTTCCAATCCTTGTTTGTTGCAATGGCAATAATTATCCTAATGGTGACCTATTGTGCAGCCAGAGCATACACTTTAGTTGTAATCGATGCCTGCTTGTTGTGAGTATCCTTTCGCCGCTAATCGAGCCTCACATTTATCCACATCTCCCTTTTTGTTTAACTTCGTTTTATAAATCAATTTGATTCCAATTGTTTTAGCTCCTCTAGGGAGATCTATGAGCTCCAAAGTTTCATTTTTCTTTATGGATTGCATTTCTAAATCCATGGCCTCTCTCCATTTGTCATACTTAAACGCTTCCTCAAAACTTGTTGGATCACTTGTGGTCGCAAACATTGCTAACTGTTGCATTTCATCCTCATCCTTTGAACTGGATATGTGTTATCCAATCCATCGTTAATTGAACTTGAATTACTACTACTTGATGGACCTGAATTACTGCTACTTGAATTACCCGATTCTTCCCATTCCCCTCGTTGTTACTAACTTGCTATTGGGCATCCATATTAGGTGGTATATCAAGTTGTTCATCAGAATCATCATTGCATTTCAAGGTAGTAAGTGATGGTTTTTTTCTACTAGTTCTATCTGTTTTCCTCATCAAATACCACATCACGACTGGTTATAATCTTTTCAGATGCTAGATCAAACATTTTGTATGCTTTTGACTCTTGACTTATTCCTAAAAACACACACTTGACACTTTTATTATCTAATTTTGTACGTCTTGCATCAGGTATATGGACATAACCAATGCTCCTAAAGACTTAAGTACCCACTGATGGCTTAAGACCACTCCAAGTTTCCTCAAGTGTTTTGTCTTTTATCGCCGGCATAGGACATCGGTTCAAGACATGCACAACCTAATTAACAGCTTCCGGCCAAATTTCTAACGAAATCTCTTTGTCTTTAAGCATACAACGAACCATGTTCATTATAGTGTGATTTCTCCTCTCCGCAACACTGTTTTGTTACGGGGAGTAAACTGCGGTTAGTTGCGTATGAATATCATATGCGCTGCAAAACTCGTTAAAAATGATGATGTAAATTCACCACACCGATATGTACGAAGACAAAATATGGAGTTCCTACTTTCTTTTTCTACCATACTCTTGAAATTCTTAAACACTTTAAAAGTTTTTGATTTAGCGTTTAAGAAATAGGCCAACATCTTTCTAGTATAATCATCAATAAATGTAAGTATGTGCCCTTTGTGGGTATGTGATTCAGGAGTGATTGGACCACAAATGTTCGAATGCATTAGCTGAAGTGTCTGAGTTGCTCTCCAGCTGCTTGATTTCTGAAAGTTGTCACAACTATGCTTACCTATAACACAACCACTACAGACTTTTGAGCTTGACTTTAAAATGGGTAAGCCAATAACCATTTTTTGATAACCCGGTGTTCTTAACTCCTTCATGTGAAGATGACCGTACCACCTATGCCACAAATTTGTCAATAAATTTGATGTTGCTTGAAGACATTTTATGGTTGAGTTAGTGGCAGGTAGAGAAGCAAACAATATAAACATGCAATTTGTTGGCATGTTAGTTTGCATGATCAATGCATTGATTGAATGATAAATCTTGCACCTATTCTCTTGGATTAAAATAGCCTGTTTCTTTTCTTGGAGCTGACCAACACTCAACAAATTGTTTTGTAATTCAAAAATGTAAAATACCTCATTAATCACAAGTGTTTTGGCATCGACTTGAAGTCGGATACTTCCTTTTCGCATTACCGGCATACGTGATCCACTTCCCAACTTCACTGAATGTCTAAAGGATTGATCAATTTGAACAACCCACCTTTTGTCACTGATCATGTGGTTTGTTACACCCGGAATCAAGAAAACACATGGCATCTTGATTTGATCCCGGTAGCTCAACATAAGACATGGGTAGTATTTATTCCTCTTCATTGAAAGCAACTTCCTTGACATAATGAGTTGTGTGATCAAGGCATTCGTAAGAGAGATTCCCTAGCTTATGGTAGTTGTAATATTCTATGGTGGCTTTATCAAAGGATTGACTGTGTCCTCTTTCTTTTTCTTGAAAAACGCCACTACCTCTACATCTTAAAGAGACTTAGACTCCTCCCTTCCTCTAGAGCTTTGACTTGTTGTGGTGACTTTCAATACTTGTTTCTCTTCCTCATTTCCTTGGATATGTTGTTCATAACAAGTAGACTTTCATGGAGTTCATTAATGCTTAAAGTCTTCAGATCATGGGATTCCTCAATAGAACAAACAACATAATTATACATGGAGTCATGGACCTTAAGATTTTTCCTACCACTAAAATTGAATCCATATGTCCACCACTGATCTTTACTTTTTACTACAACAAGTGTTCGGGACAGGTAGCTATCAACTTTTTCACCTTCTTTCATGGTCAATAATTCGTATTCTTGTTTTAATGTTTGAAGTTGTGCTTGTTGGACCTTTGACAAACCTTGATATTTCTGTTGCACGGCATCCTAAATCTCCTTGGACGTGTCATCTTCTAAAATTGTCTCTAATATTTCTCGAGGGATAGCCTAGTACAAATAATTCTTGATCTTCAGGTCTTTCAACAACTGTTCTTGAATGTGAGTTGGATCTTCACTTGTTGGTATGCCATTCTCCACAAGAGTCCAATACTCTTTGGAAAGCAAAAGGTTCTTCATGAGATTTGCCCAATGAAGATAATGACCATCAAACAATGGAATGTTGGGAGTAACGAACATCATGTTTGTGAAGTTTGTCATTGCTCTTTCTCTCTTGCTCACTCCATCTCTCTGGAGTTGATCACACAAAGATGAGGCCCTATAATGCATCTGATACCACTTATAAAACACAAATGGTATCTCTAATCTAATCAAATACACACAATATTGGTGGCTATAAAGCTTGACTTTGTTCAACTACAAACAAGGCTATTATATAGCCATACAAAATAAGGAAATGTTTAACAACGGTGCACCCATGTAATGCACAAGCTAACAACGTGGCTAATGAAAAAGTCAGAATAGAATGCCTTATGAATCATACATTCTTAAAAGTAATTTAAAATATCTAGACTTATTTAAAAGAACCAGTTTTTTTAACACCAATTAGAGAGCTCATATACAAGAAGCAAACTTGCAAATATGGACCCAAACAATAACCAACTAAACCTACCTAAACACTGAAGCACAAAAAAAAAGCATTACATCTCTTATTGGGGGTAAAATCTATAAAAAGGACCTACAAATGAAACAAATTAATACAAAACCATAAAACATAACCTTCTTAAAAGAAAAGACCTTATCACAAAACATCTACACATACCTTGCCTATTTCTTGTTGATATCCACTCGAACCACTCGGATATCTTTAATTGTAATTAAAAATTCAAATCACGCACTTTTCGTGACTTGATCATTTTGAATATAATTTATGTAAAATATCAATGTGGGCTTTAAGTTTAACTTTTATTGGGTTAGGTTGTGTAATGTGACAACTTTATTATTATCATGTTTCAATTCCATCTATAAATATTTCGTCTAATAAAACATAAGGTTTAGGGGGTCCGAAGTTCAACTAAAAATATAAATCGCTAGAAGGAGGGCTTGAACCTCCGACCTTGTGGTTAACAGCCACACGCTCTAACCAACTGAGCTATTCCAGCTTTACATGCTATAGTTTTCAATATTCCATTCTTATATGTCATCTCACAGTTGGCACATTTATATATTGGCTTCTACGCAGTACGCCACTAGCTGAATCCCGTGTTGCAGCACGCGATGTGGAGAAGAAGGTTTTTTTCTTCACTCCGGTACTTCTCTTCAGAGTCAGAAACCCCAACTCCCCCTTCCCTTTATTCCTTCCTGCAACCTTCTATCTTTGCTGTAAGAAAACCGCAATCTATACAATCCCCTTATCTTCAAAATCAAACCCCAAAACCTACACCTTTAGATAAACAACAAAACCCAAATCTTGAATCTGCTCTCCAATTGTCCCTCCAGGAGAACAGCACAGATGAAGCCTGGAAATGCTTCAAATCTTTTTCATCATCAAAGTTATTACCAAGTAAGTCTCTCATTAACTCATTGATTACTCATTTGTGTGTGGTCAAGGATGAGACACACAATCTCAAAAGGGCTTTTGCTACTATGATGTTTGTGTTAGAGACAAATCCAGATATACTAGAGCATAAGACTGTTGAGACTTTCTTGAATTCGGTGAAGGTTACTACTAACGGTGCCCCTGCTTTTGCATTGGTTAAGTGTATGTTCAAGAACAGGTATTTTGTTCCTTTTGGTATGTGGGGTGGTACTCTTGTGGAAATTAGTAGGAAAACAGGTAGATTTTGTGATTTTTTTGAAGTTTTTAATGAGAATTGTAGGATTGTAAAAGAGGAAAAGATAGGTTCATTGAGGCCTGATCTGGCTGCTTGTAACGCAGCTTTGGAAGGCTGCTGTCATGAACTTGAATCAGTTACTGATGCACAGAAGGTGCTCGACACAATGTCTTTGTTGGGTGTTCACCCTGATGAGACAAGTTTTGGCGCCCTTGCTTATTTATATGCAATAAAAGGACTCGACAAAAAGATAACTGAATTAGAAGACTTGGTATGTAGATTTGGTTTTTCTAATAAAACGCTGTTCGTTAGTAAATTGATTAGCGGGTATGTGAGATCAGGTAATCTAGAATCTGTTTCAACTACTATATTGCACAACTTGAGAGAACTAGATGGGGAAGGTTTAAACTTTCATAAGGAAACATACGGTGAAATAGTGAAAGGATATCATGAGCATGGAAGCGTTAAGGGTTTAGCAAGTTTGATACTTGAAGCTCAGAAGTTAGAGTCTACAACTGTAATGGTTGAAAAATCTGTTGGTTTTGGTATTATAAATGCTTATGTTAATCTTGGCTTATTAGAAAAGGCTCATAGCATTCTTGATGAAATGAATGCTCAAGGAGGTTCTGTTGGGCTTGGAGTCTATGTGTCAATCTTGAAGGCTTATGGTAAGGAACAAAGAACAGCAGAAGCTGCACAGTTAGTTTCTGAAATGTCCAGTTTAGGACTTGAGCTTGATGTTAGTAGCTTTGATGCTCTAATAGACGTGTCTATGTCTAGTCAAGATTTTCAGTCTGCATTTTCTCTATTTAGAGACATGAGAGAAGCAAGAATACCTGAATTAATGGGTAGTTATTTAACTATAATGACGGGTTTAACAGAAAACCATCGGCCCGAACTTATGGCAGCTTTTCTAGATGAAGTAGTTGAGGACCCAAGAGTAAAAATCGGGACCCATGATTGGAATTCCATCATTCATGCGTTTTGTAAAGCAGGGCGTTTAGAAGATGCTAGAAGGACTTTCAGAAGAATGGTCTTTCTCCGATTTGAACCAACAGAGCAAACATATCTTTCTCTAGTTAACGGGTACATGAATGCGGGAAATTACTTCAATGTTTTGATGATGTGGAATGACGTGAAGAAAAGGGCGTCGTTTAATGGTGAAAAGAGTTTTAAACTGGATCATGGTTTGGTTGATGCTTTTCTTTATGCTTTAGTGAAAGGGGGTTTCTTTGATGCTGTGATGCAAGTTGTGGAGAAATCTCAAGAGATGAAGATATTTGTAGATAAATGGAGGTACAAACAAGCATTCATGGAGAATCATAAGAAGCTTAAAGTTTCAAAATTGAGAAAGAGAAGCATTAAGAAAATGGAAGCGCTTATTGCTTTCAAAAATTGGGCTGGTCTAAACACATGATTACTTCTGCTGCGTTCTTTGAAATAGTTGCTTGACAAACAACAATCAGCGGAAGTTGAGATATATGTAGGAAAAGACTGTATCTTTTTTTTCCAAAGTCAGTGGTCCTTTGAAGTTATTGAGATATGGCTGTGTTTTGACCAAAGAGTTGCATATATGTTGGCACTGGATGTTTAATGTTCTTTTCATTCTGGTTGGTGATATAAAACACTTGCTTTCTCGTTTTTCTTATTAATCTAGTTGCTTCGTTACGTTTGTGAATGATGCTGCTGCTGGCCTTTCCTTTTGTAGGACCAACATCGCTCAACTTGAACTCAAGGGTGGTTGATTAATCGAACTCTTGGGAAGTAAAGCATTTCAAGGAGTTGCCCCAGCTTAGATTCTAACAGGTTCAATTCTTGCCGATCTGCTGTTAAAAAACATGAATAATTGAACAGAGAACAGAGATGGAAGAAGTGTATGGTAATGGTTCCTTTTTCAATCTTTAGACAAGCATAAACGGGATTATGAAACTGGATTTGCATGTTGGATGTTAAACTGGGCAATGTAATTTGATTCAGTTTTTAGATCGGTGCATGTTTATTTAAGTGTTTGAATTAAGTTTCATGTGTTAAAGATGTAATCTCTTTGTCTTTCATGATGAATGAAAAATTCTGGGTAAAGTTTAGGGGTGAGAAGAAAAACCGAAAAACCAAACCATAACCGAATTAACCGAACCAAGTGATTAACCGAGGGGCCGGTTTTAGGTTTTTCAGTTACCAAAAATTGTTGGTCACTTATGGTTATGAGTGTTTGGTTAACCCACTTTAATTTGACAGAACCGGCATACATAATGGTTATGAGTGTTTGGTCCCTCTTTCAAGAATCTAAGTACTCTGTGGACTGCTTTTAAGTTTTAAGTGCTTCTAGGGAGAATGCATGACTTGGTTAACAATACTGACAGCAAATGCCGTGTCAGGTGTAGTATGCGAGAGAGAGATTAATCTACCAACCAATCTTTGATAAGATTCTTTATCTACGCTTTGATCTTCTTCTTCTAATCCCAACTTTGAGTTTAGTTCCATTGGGGTATCAGCTAGTTTGCATCCTAACATGTCTGTCTCCTTCAAAAGATCCAAGGCATACTTTCTTTGTGAAAGTGATATACCTGATCGGCTCCTAGCAGCTTCCATTCCCGTGAAGTACTTGAGATTTCCATTTAGTTCCAACATCTTACTTAGGAAAAGACTTAAGTTGCAATATTTAAAGTTGAATATCATCTGTAACTATTATGTCATCAACATAAACAATAAGAATTGATTTCTTTCCTTGTTTTGAGTGTTTCGTCATTCGTGAAGAGAGTGTGGTCAGATTGAGCTTGTAGATATCCACTAGACTTTCATGACTTTTGTGAATTTATCAAACCATGATCTTAAAGATTGCTTTGGACGATAAAGTGACTTCTTCAACTTGCATACCTTCTCTTTATATGTATCAAAACCTGGAGGAAGATCTGTATAGACTTCTTCTTGTAAATCTCCATTTAGGAATGCATTCTTCACTTCAAATTGTTGAAGAGGCCAATCCAGGTTAGCAGCTATAGACAAGAGGACCCTGATTGTATCAAAACAAGTGGACCTTTGGTCAACCCTTATGTCCACGGATACCAAGATGTCACAGGTACGAATATGTCAAATCGCCGCTACTGAAAATTTGTAACCTTTAATCTTAGTTAATGCGGTTATATGAATTGCATTGAAAACATGAAATGTGATGCAATTGATATTTCATATTTATTTCCTCCATCATGAATTGGTAATATCAATCTTGCTTTGGCATCTTCTACTCTTGACTATTTGGTGATTATATTCACTTACATTTTGCTTAGATGAATACCATCCAGTTATTCTTTCTGTTACATATTTCACTTTCAGGTGATGCTCATCAAAATGTTGTGATTTTGGGAATTTTTTAGGCACACACACAGAGACTTTGATGAAATGTTAAGAGAGAAAGTTGGCTTCTTGGGTCAGAGTTACAGATAGGTGGATGCAACAACAAAAAAAATGGTATCTATTATAGTAATTTACTTGCATCAACTATGATTTGAGATGTGGTTTTTTATTATTTGAATGGGTTGTGGGTCATTTATCTATTTACTTGTCTCTTTCAACGTTAGACCTGTGAAACAGGAGGTTGGTAACTTAAAGACTTTTCATCGTAGTTGTTTGGTTTGTGGTAAAACTAGTATGTTGTGATCATTGTTGGGGATGTTTTCTAAAATAAGTTCCACCTTCTCATTGCTATGCTATCATACTTTCTTATGTGAATTAGTTTTGATTGTTGTTACTTTTTCACGTGTCAACTCCAGTTGAGGAGGCATGAGTATCGATAACAATGTAGTACTTTTTCTTGAGCCAATTCGTTTTTTTATTTATATATATTTGAATGGGTCGTTAATATTGAGATATAAACATTTTTTTATTAATGAGCCTCTTTTGCCTACCATCTGTACACTTTTTTTATATACTAAAGCATGGATACTATTAACGAGTATTTTAAAAGAGCTTTTACCAAAGCAAGCAGGAAATTTTAAGTTTTTTTCTAGTTCTAAAATAATTTTCACTAGAAAAGACATTAAAATCTCCAAATAGTTATAAAAACCGTCAATTCATCGAGGCAAACTAAAAAACACGACGTCTTAACAAAAATCAGATAGGGGTGTTCAAAACCGGATATCCAAAATTTTGGATAGTTGGTGTTCGGTATCCAAATCCGAAATATCCGAAAATTTCAAAAATATATTTTTATATAAAATTTTTAAAAATATAATTACTAAATAACCATATTCTAAACTTTAACCACCAAAAAGTAGCTCAAATATGTTTCACAATGAAAAATACATGTGTATAAAACTATATATGTTTAAAAAATCAAATAAATAAGAAATAAAAATATTTTTCTGATATCGGATATCCGAAATATCCAAAACTTCAGAAAATCACTATCCAAATTCGAATTTTCAGATCGGATGTTTGGGTTCCGATTATTTTGAACACCCCTAGCCCAAGTGCCCAACCGACAATAAATTTTTAAAATTAAGATTGACCCGGTGGTTGAACTAGTGAATTTGTGAGAGGATGGTTCAACAATGACCGGGTTAATTCCTTTTTTTTTCTAGGATTAAACTGCTCAAACCGGCTAACCCGGTGGTTGAACTGGTTTAAACCCGGTGGATGATTTAGAAGATATGTTTGACGTGCAAGAGTAAGAACTAATTTCTCAAACAAAAGGTTTTTTTTAATAATTTAATTTACAATTAATCTATTACGTGACATCAAAATTTCTTATTTATACATTAAAATTGAAAACCGGGTTGACTCGATGATTAAACCAGTTGAACCGTCACCTGATCATCACACTAAATCAAAATAAAAACCCGTGACAATAAGTCGTTAAGAGTACATAATTTTCCTTAATATCGTGATTCATGGAATGCACCAACGAGCCTTTGACATGTGTTATTTTCATATACACATTTCAGAGGAAAGGGACGTTTGGTAAATTTAAACAAAAGCTTAGTTTTTTTTTAACAACGAATTATGTTAGTATGTTAGTGGGCTGGGTCCGCAGTGACCTCCATATAGGGCAGTATGCGAGCCTTAAGTCACGCGCCAAATTAGTAATTAAACGTCTTTGCCTGGGTTTGAACCAGGACCTCTAAGGAAGGTTTTGCCTTCCACCTCCCTCTTAAACCACTAGGCCAAGAGATCATTCGTTAAACAAAAGCTTAGTTGACGGAGTGGTGGAGATTTGAATCCAGTGTCAGCCATGATTCCGGGTTTGAATCTTGCGTTTCATTTTTCTCTTTTTATTGCCTCCTTTTCCTCAAGTGTTCTGCGCTGCTACCCCCTCTATTTCTTTTTCTTGTTTTCTTTTCTAATCTATTATTCTTTTTAAATGACTATATTTTTAAAATTATGTTAACAAAACATAATTATTTTTTGTTTTTCCTTTTATATTTAAGTTTAAATAGTTTTCCTTTTTCTTTTACTTAGGATATGATAGAAACAAAGTATCCAATTTTTGTGTTTTCTTACGCATACACTTTATTTTATTGTTTTTATGTTGTTTGTTAAAAAAACATTTTATTATACTTTTTACTTAGTATGTATATGAATTTCTCTTTTTGATTTTGCACTTTTATTAGCAATTATGACTTTTAAATAGAAGATTTATGGACTACTTATGATTAAAAAATAAGTAGTGTATCATTTTATTTCTTATGTTTAAAACACAATGTGTATTCTTAATTTTTCATAAAGTTTATTTTATTTCTTTAATATAACTATTAGATTAATTTGATTATATTATTATGCTTCTTAAAATGCTTTTTTAAACAATATATTAAGAAATAAAACTCGAGTTTATTTCAAAGACGAAAAAACAATTTTTAAAAGTCATATGAAACTCCATCCCAACTCGCGTATAAAATACTTGCAAATTTAGTTCAAATACTGTAAAAAAATTTATTTCTTTTCACCTATTTGTATTTTTTATATTTAATTTTTCATTTCCTCTTACATTACATGACTTTATAGATTTCCTCAAAGTAATGTGTTCTATTCAAAGTTGATGTTGTAGAATTGATTTGGTTTTTCCTATTGAAATATAGCTAAGTTAAGTTGGTTATAAAATTTATTTAGATTTACACAAAATATGATTCATTAAAACTTAGAGAAAATATGTTAAACATAATATGAAAAATAAAACCTAAATCGCTTTAAGTGTAAATATCCTCGGTGTTTATCTTTTTTTATACACTTTTATCTTTGTGTTTGTATGTTAATTTTTATATTTTGTTCATCTTAAAACCGCGCCACATCGCAAGTGAGAAGCAACTCGTTTTCCACAATCTTTTGAATTTCCAAGTTTTCTCAGCAATATTAAGGTGTTTTGACGATTTCTGAGCCTCCGAGGTGTTCCGGTATACCAATTTAGGGTTTTAGGCTATGATGTGTAAAAACTTCAAACTTGTAGGTAATGTCACCCTTTCTCAATGGACAACATCCACCTTAAAAGTTGTCAAATAAAACTTAAATTAAAAATTCGAGCAAATAACAAAAATCATTTCAGAATCCTTTTACATGCTAACATCTACATGGTCGTGAAAACTTAACCAAACTAATGTTGAACGGAAGGAGCAGGTATAATACCCCATCTCTGCCTCACTTCCTCTAAATCTTCATGAAAATGCTTCTCGTAATAAACACACATTAGATCAGTTGATTTCATACCTGCCCCAACTGCCCAAGGGAAGTAATGCTGGTAAAACAACCTTCTTTGTTTCTCACTAAACCTTGCACTTCCTCCAATCACAGACATGAAACACATTGGTAGTAACATTTGCTCAAATTCTATGACTTTCAGTGCTGACTCACCAATCAAATTTGTTGGAAGACCAAAAAGGGTGTGCCAGAAATCGTGCACCTCACGTGCACGCATTGCTACATATGCTAGTTCTTCGGTTTCCATGAACCTCACTGGCGGTCTATCATCTGGTGAGAAGTTTCTTGATCCCATGAACTTTGCATATGCAGCACCAAATGTGTTTTCTGGTAGGTCCCATGCATGCCCCACGTTCTTGGAGATAACACGAGGGCGGTCCAACAGTATTTCCTGAAATATTAAAATATATTGTGGCTTTCAACTACCATGAAGAATGAAAAGAAAAAAAAATACTGGTTTTTAAGGTTAAAGATGGCCATAAATTAAAGATGCAATTGCTTCAAGTTCTTTGTTATGGATATTACCACATGAAGGAAAACAGACATTCATTGATGCTTTATTATTTTGTTAATGTTTGGCATGAATTCATACGTTCTATTATCATATATTCTATCTCATAAGTTATTTAATAATATGCAAACACATTAACAAAATAATAGAGACATGAAGGGATATTACCATAAAAATGACACACACCAGACACATATAGTAATCATTCATTTTGGATCTTCCAGACATCATGAATAGTTTACAATTTTGATAATATTATGTTCTTAATGGGTCAGGTGGGTAAGATCAATAAAAAGAATAGATTGGCCAATAAAGAAAATGGGTTAAACGGTTTTTTAAGTGGTCGAAAAGTGACAAAAACATGCTTAGGTGTTTACAACCTTCTTAAAGTATTTTATTAAAAAAGTGGATTTTATATAATACTTATTGTAGCCTGATTAATATATATTGATTCTTCATGAATTCTATAAGATAATAGAAGACAAAAAAAATGTAGTGGATTAACACGACCCGACCCGTATTGACCCATTAACCCAACATATCCGTTTTGCCACCAATAATGGAGCATTTAAGCTCCTTGATACGGCTTGTAAATGACCAAGACTATACAACACAAAAGCGTTCCACCCTGGCTCAAACTTATACTTTATATACCAAAGATTTGTTAATAACTATGCAACAAATTCACTAACTTCACCATTATTATGCTGTGTGATAATCATAATAAGATGAGTTTCAAGACTTCCAATTTTTCAAATGCATTATCTTCGACTTAATGACAGTGAAGAACTGAAGATAACAAAAATCTACGATGTACCAATTAGCCTCAACTTGTTAACAAAATTCATACATATATATCTCATAGGTAATGTATGTTTAGAAGGCTACATGTTTCACCTAATTCACAGATTGAAAAGAAAAGAAATACATACTCTGCCTTCGGGATTTCTTTTCATTCTTTCAAGTACTCTCTGGAAAGCAGGTTTCCCAGTTGTCTCCCCCAAAGCAGCTATCAAATCGGCTCTTCTTGGATCCACTAATGCACCAACTGCAGACCCAAGGGCAACTGCAGCCTGCTGCCAACCCCTAAGTCGAACTCGGGCACCCTCCACCATGGTGAATGTAAGCTTAAAAATGCAAATTTGATCTTTCAAAACCATAATTGTAATCGATGTAAAAAACAGAAGCTTCAATGATTACTCACTACCATGATATTATGCACTTACGCTAAGTGTCTGTTAATGCTTAGCCAGACCTATATTAAGAAAGGTATGTTTTTATAAACCACTAGCATCTAACAAAAATAACAACCACCCAGTTTTATCACTTATAAATAAAGACCAAATATGCACCACTAACATTGACATTTCTCTTCAATCCATTCACCACCAATTACCACATTATAAATAATAAAAAGGAAACAAATATCTTTTCATGGGAACCTTCAGTTATATAGATTATAAATATATAATATAAGATTTCTGTGTGCTTATTTTCATTAAAACTTTATCTTTTATACACATACACACTTATTTTGCACCAAAATGTGAGTACTAGCAAATTACAGATAGAATCTAAAATGAAATGCGTGACAGTGTGAAACCCTACAGTCAAAAGCAGTATAAATTAACCATCAACCAAGTTTCTTAATTATAAGTATCAACTACTCGTAGTCAGATTTTACTTTGATCGGAAATATAGGTCTATGGAAACAGAAACAAGGATATCTACATCTGCATTTCTAATATACACCTTATAGGTTGAAATTTAGAGCCTCAATTGTGCCAATAGAAAACAATTGACATTCACAGAAAAATCCATAACCCTAAAACACTAACAGCTGGAGAATCAAAATGGTATTTAATCCATGTACTTACTTGCAAAAACCTAAAACCTATATCTCAGATTTCCCCATGCTTTATATTATATTAGCAAAATACGACCATGTGAGATTAAGGAGCTGTTTGATAAAATAGAACTGTTAAGCAACTGTCTTAATGGTTCAAAGACTCCAAATGTTATTATAAAAAATCTGGCTTATAATACTTCTGAATTCCTGATCTGAATGATGAAAATACATATTAGCCTTCTCTATGATAATAATATTTCATTGAGACATTTAATCAAACACCTTATATACATGATATATCACAAGAATTTCATAGAAGATCTTCAAACTAACACAGACAGAATAAAACAGAAAAGAGGCAAATATGAACTGCGTTCCAGATGAACACAGTAGCAGGCATGAGAAAGACAACAAAATCGAAAATCAAACCAACAAAATCGAGCATATTAGCAGACATGGAGACAGTAGCCTATTCAAAATCAGGCATGAGAAAGACATGAACACAGTACCAGAAAGACAATCGAACGCAGGCATGAGAAAGACAGGAACAAAACAGTAACTTTTTCGAAATCAAACCAACAAAATCGAAAATTGTACCTAACCGAATAAAACCAAAAGATCGAAAATCGGAGTAGCAGCTTCTGCGGTGGAGAGGTGCATATGGAGAAGCAGCTTCGATTTTTGTCGGTGGTAGAACTTTCGGCGGTGGTGGAGAAGGCGTACGGGGGCAGAGCAGTACGTACGGGATGATAGGGAATCGTCTGTTGACAAGGGTATAGCCCCTCCCAAAATCAAACGGGTTCACTCGGGCTTGTTAGGTAATTTAGGGTCCGTTTGGTTTCCAGAATGAATATGAAGGAATTGGAATTTGATCAAAAAATTAAAATTCATAGGAATTTGAATTCATAGAAACTGAAATTTGTGAAAAACTATATCTTGTTTGGTTGGTAAAGATCGAAATTGGAATCAAGCAAAAAATAAATTAATTCAATGTGTGTAAACCAAAATAAATTATACAATCAACCGTCCACCACCTCCCCACCCCCACCCTACAATCTACCTAGGGCGGCAGTGGCGACGGAGGCGGGTGTGGGTGGTGGTGGAGGGTGGTAGTGAGCGATGGTTGGCGGCGAGGATCGGTGGTGTTGATGACGGCGGTGGTGGTGGTGACGGTGGCGGCGGTGGCGGTGTAGGTGGTGGTGGTGGCGGTGACGGTGGTGTCAGCGATAGTGATGGTGGTGGCGCGGCAGTGATGGTGTTGGTGGTGACGGCGGCAGTGATGGTGTATAGTAGGGTAGGGTAGAGTAGGGTGGGATGACGTAGGGTATGGGTGGGTAGGGTAGAGTAGGATGGGATGAGGTAGGGTAGGAGTGGGGTTGAGGTGGTGACGGGGGGTGGGATGGGATAGAAGACAACAATTATATTTTGAGAATTCTTATAAATTTGAAGAATTCCTTAGAATTCCATCCATTTGGGAAAGGAATTCTCAATTCCTTGATTTAAGGAATTCATTAGAATGGTCAAATTTCATTCCATAAATTTCGCGAACCAAACACAAACAAAATTTAGGAATGCTCAATTCCAATTCCGTCCAATTCCATTCAATTCCAGCGAATCAAACGCCCCCTTAGGCTACACCACTACGGCCCCCTTTCTCCGTCATTTCGGATTTGGCAACGCGACGTAAATTGAAACTTTTTTTTATGGTTTTGTAGAGAGAGTAAGGAAGTTATTTTTTTTGTTTTGTAGAGAGAGTAAAAAGAGAGAAAATATTTGGGTTGATTTAAGATGAGTGATACTTGGATTTTGAATTTATTTGAGTTGGGAAGAAAAAATGAAAAAAAAAGCTTATATCAAAGTGATGTGTCATTTGAGTTAATTTGGATTGAAGGATATTATACTCGTGGTCTTAGAACAAATGAGATTGTGATTTGCGAGGGTAAAAGGGTTGTTTATTTTAGGGAAAAAACTCGATTATTTTAGTCCTAAAGCTTGTTGTGGTTAGGCCACCCGTAGCGGGTGTCTCGATTCCTTCGGGTAGATCAGGAACACCCCTACCCTCATTTCGGTTTTCCTCTCTTTTTCCCATTTCACCTTCTTGCACCCGACGTAACCCGAGGATTCTTTTTTTTTTTGATTTTTTAGAGAAAGTAAGAAGAGAAAAAATATTTAGATTTTTGGGTTGATTTGGGATGAGTGTTACTTAAGTTTTGGGTTAATTTGGGTTGGGATGAAAAAACTAATGTAGCATTTGGGTTGGGAAAGGCTAAAGAAAGAAGCATCGGAAGTCGGAAGAATCTCATCGAAACTAACAGTGACATGAATTCGATTAGGCGAGACATCATTCAACCAGGTTTAATCATTATCTCTCTCTAAACTCTCCTCCGGCAAAGATTTGATACTTGTAGGTGAGACAAAGAAGCCACTGAAACTCTAAAGGCAAGAGAGCCACCATGGGCGACCATCCGTTTTAGCATTTCTCGACCCCTACTGGTTTGTGTTTTCTACAAAAAAAATCTATTGAACTCTACTAAAAATTATAGCTCATAGTGGAACCAACCCTTTTATAATTATTGGTACGAATGTTTACACAACAAATTACACTAAATTGAAATGGTTATGGTTTTTGTGTTGATTTTTTCAATTACTTAGACAAATGATATATATATATATATACACACACACACAGTTAAAAACTCGTGTATTGTAACGTCCCAAATTTTATTTTTTTTACAATTGACAAGACGCACATAATACCATTTAATATCAGATTAGATTGCGGAAGTATCATAAGGAATTAAAAGTTAGTTGCAATATCCCAAATTTACAATTCGACATTAGTTCAAGTTGAAACAAGTTTTAGAAACAATTTAAAAATCCTTCTTGGTTGCGAGTTGTCTTACTGTTCTGGAGCCCCACCGTGGTCCCGTCCTGAAAGAAAGGAAATTAACAACGGTAAGCACGAAGCTTAGTGAGTAAGTTACTGCAACCTACGACAATTACAGTGGTTACATTCATGCACATCCTACCCGCCACCGATGTGGTCGGTCATACGTACCCGATGCCAGAGCATACGGTCATACTACCCGCCGCTGTAGCGGACGGTCATAACTACTCGCTGTCGAAGCAGACGGTCATAACTACCCGCTGCCGAAGCAGACGGTCATAACTACCCGACACAAGTACCGGTCATCATACATTCACATTTACTACTGGTTGGGTATGCAAGTAAGGATACGCACCTGACAATTGTCCTCGTCACTCGGTTCTTACTGAAAACTCTACTTGGTTACTCTTTAAGTTAACCGTAACCTGATGATTTCCTTAGACAAATGATATATATACTAGCATCGTACCCGCGCAATGCTACGGAGTCGAATAGTTTTTGTTTTGTAATATGTCACTTTAAAAGATGTAATGATATGTTATTCGCAAAATTCAATGTTACAAAAAAATTTCTTTAGCAACATGTCCCATTTTTTTCAATTTTTCTTTTATTTGCATAAACTATTTTATTAATTTTAAAAATAAAATCTAAAAGACATTAAAATAAGGAAAAAATCATATTTGTGAAATAAGGAAAGAGAAGTTAATAAGATATTAGAAATTATGTTGTTATGGGTGTATATTTATGTTTGTGTAAGAGTATATTTTAATTGATTAAAAAGTTAAAGTAAATTAGGAGAGAGATTGAAATGGTTAAAGATTGAGTGGATGAGATTAATTTAAATAGAATGAAAGGTCAAGATGTTGTTTTGATTGAATTTTAAGAAGTCTTAAAATTAAGGAGGAGAGAGAGTGTTAAATGCTTTATATATATATATATATATATATATATATATATATATATATATATATATATATATATATATATATATATATATATATATATATACACACTACTGGTTGAGCAAATATATGTTGCAAAATTTTGAAGGACTTGACAAGAACCTTTTGAATTCCACCGAAAGTATTGTTATTCATATTGCCTAATCACACATTAACATAATCTAATTTGGTAGAAATTGCAGCTTCCATTCTTCAACAATACATCGCATTTGTGTCTCTAAAACTGATGGCTACTCGTACAACATCCAATTCACTAATTCATTTTCTACTTGATTTCTTCATTGAAACTTCACATCTTTTCTTTTAAAACTGGAGGAGGCCACATGTATCCACAATCTACATATAAAAAACTGGAAATAAATTTTAAAAGTCCTGAATTCAGTCAAATAAAATAAACAGAGAGACCATGGATGAGTAAATTTTGATCAACAAAGTAGAATAACTTTGAGAACAAACCTGAGCAATAATTTGAGACGGTTTTCTGAAATCAAATCGTATCCACAATTGAACCTAGGATGCCAATACAAGACCCATTGTTAGCTTTCTACACTACCGGTTAATATGACAATAATAAACATTTATCAAATTACGTATGCCCGTATTCCAAAAGAACTACTTAGTGCTCGAGATACACTGTATAAAATAATTCCTAAAGAACTATTTAGTGGTTGAAGGATTTGAAAAAACTTTGTTGTGTCATGAAATTCCAGCAAATGGGTAGTAAGGAGTATTGGTACCAAGATTGTTAAAGTAAAACGGTGGAAGTCTAATGTTTTTTGAACTTAGATATATGATTTCGGTACAAAATGTACTACTCTTGTTGTGTAATTGCAAGGGAAGATTAGTAAACAGTAGACAAAACTTAGATATATTATTTCAGACTATTCATTAGTACGTTAATGAAATATAATTAGACACAAGGAAAAAAAGAACAATTAGAATTATAACTTTAACTTAAACTTCATTAAAGAACACAATCAAAGCAGTTAGAAATATAATTAGACACCCTTTTTATTACCTGTTGAAGTGAAATCAACTCTATTTTCAAAGCATATATATCTTTACTACTTTATAAAATATTTAGCTCTTTTTTTAAAATAATTTTTTAAGTTAAGTAGTACAAGTAATATAGCATGCTTTACAATAACTTACAATAACAATCTTAATACTTTTAAAATAGTACAACTCAAATAACATTAAATATATAATTAATACTTTACAATAACTTTCAGCATTTAAGACAATATAAATACATAATTAATACTTTACAATAAATTCCAGCATTTAAAACTGTCAGAAATTAATTACATTTAATTCTTTTTTTAAGACAATTTTTAAAGTTAAGTAGTACAAGTAATATAGCATGGTTTATAATAACTTCCAACAACAATCTTAACACTTTTAAAATAGTATAACTCAAATAGCATTATTTTACAATATGTTTCAGCGTTTAAAATAGTATAACTCAATCTTAAACACTTTAAAACTGTCAAGAAATTCATTACAAAAAACTGTCCTGAGTTTAATGATAGAAATCAAACCAAAATACTTTGCCTATATATACCTTATAACTGTCTACTAAGAAGTGTTGCGTGAAGTACATATGTATTTAGCATGATCTAAATAACTGTCACATTTACTTACTGTTTTCAAAAAGTTGTTATATTCTACCATGTAATATGATCGTAAAAGATAGTATGAATTCGTTCATACAATAATATAATGTTGTCATTTAAACGTAAGTGTTGCGTTAACTTGATATTTGTACAAAGATCACAACCACCATATTCTCCGGCAACATCACAAATAACATGTTAAATTGACAAGTCGTCAAATGAAACTATTTTACCTCGCTGCATCGCGTGAGTAAAATACTAGTATAATTCAATCAAGCCTAGAACACAAGCTTCATGAAACTATATTTCAGGCTTGAGAATTGATTTGTTTTCTTTAGATTGGACCCATCTCCACCACCTCTGTACAGTTGTAATTAATCCAAATCATGCATCGTTTGATGATCCTGGATAATTTATTCATTAAAAAATCTCCCTGTTAACATTTAACCACACTACAGCAAATCTGTTGAATACCAACCAGGAAAAGCGTCTGAAAATGGTCGGTAAAAGGTCTGACGAATTTCAGACCAAACCATTTGGTTTGAAATATCACCGTCGCTAATTTTACCGACAGTTTTTACCGACAGTTTTCAAATCATACCGACGAAAACATTGTTGCTAAACTGACGGAAACCAAATATTAGAATATTTACCAATAATAAATAATAATACTTATTAATGATAATTAAAATACGAAAAAAATATTACCGACACATTTTCGACGGAAACTAACGACGAAATGGCTGTGTGTGTGGGATCTTTATCATCTATTTTTTGGTTGCAAAACAGATTCAGGTTGGACCACGAAAAATGATCAAATCATGATGATTCGTACACAATAAAAATTGTCCATACACAACAACTTATGTATTATGAACATGTACCATGTGTTGTTAAATACTTGTACATGTTGCGAGTTTTGGTATGTACAAATCAGCTCCGTAACCTAAGTGATCATAAAAGCTTTTTTGTTTTTACAAATATTCGGCTAAAGTCCAGAGTCCTATATAAGCTAATCATATAATGGCCTAACAATAGCATAAAACCAAGCATATGTACTTGGTTAAATCCTAGCATTAGGCCTTTTGAAGAGACCAAAGTAACCTTCTATAATCAAAACATTCCCAATATCATAATTAATACTAACATTAAAGAATAATTAGCATAAACTACAAACGAGTCACTTAGAAAACATTTATAACTACGATTTCTACTTGTTTCTTGTAGCAAAAGTGACATGCATATGCCACGACCAAAAACCCCGTTCTACAAAAGCATACACATCGTCAATACAATTATACAAGATATTAACATAAAATCGACAAGACTCACAAAGCTCTTTTAGTTAATAAAGCAAATGAAGTTTACTAAAAAATCTCTCAAAAGCTTTAACTTAAAAATTCATGCGTGTGTGTATGATCGGGTTAACCGGATGATTCAACCGGCTAAATCGGTTGACTTGTGACCCATATTATAACGGATAAACTAAAAACCTGGATTTAAAAAATTGAAGATGATTTCTCTGGTGTACTTTCTACGTACAAAGTTACGATTTACGAACTATTAAATGGGAAGGTAAAAGATGTCAACAGCCAAAAGAATTTTGAATTTGCTTCAATTTCTTCACCACTTCCCTCATCGTAGGTCTCCCCACGGCTATATCCGCCGTGCAAAACAACCCCAACTGCAACACCTCCAGCAACACATTTTCCGCCCCGGACTCCCACATTCCGGCAGCAAAAACATCCTCCATCCGACCCTCTCGCCAGAGCATTACTGCCCACGAGACAATCGTATAACCATTCTCTTGACCCGAAAACGATGGATCCAAAGCCCGTTTATCCGAAATCAACTCAAGCAACATCACTCCATAGCTATACACATCAGCCTTGTCGGAAACCCGGCACGCCAAAGCATATTCCGGTGCCACATATCCAAACGTTCCGGCAACCCCGGTGGTCACGTGCGTCTCAAACCCCTCTAGAAGACGAGATAACCCGAAATCCGACAAATACGCATTTAAATCGTTGTCTAATAAAATATTGCTTGGCTTCACGTCTCTATGAATTACTCGCGGATTACACTCGTCGTGCAGGAACGCCAGCGCGGTTGCCACGTCAGCTGCGATTTTGATAACAACTTGAATTCCGGAAACACGATGTCGTTTTAATTGGATAAAATCTTCCAAGCTGCCGCCGGGAAGATAATTGTAAACTAAAAACATCTCCGACAAACTTGCGTGGTATCCGATTAGGGTTATAAGATTTGGGTGTTTGATTCGTCCTAGGCTGCGGATCTCGGCGTTAAACTGAGGAACCCCTTGACACATTTCGACGGTGAGCCGTTTCACCGCCACGGTCGTGTCCGGAGATATCTCAGCACGGTAAGTCGACCCAAAACCACCGCTTCCGATGCAATTTCTCAACGCGAAATTCCCCGTTGCCTCAACAACCGTGGGAAATGTTAACGTTAAGCTGTGATGTTTGAAAATCACGAGGCGTTCTGCCCCATAACGAGGCGGAGATGGGACAATGACGTTGACTTGTGAACTCCGTCGTCGGTAACGAATGCAAAAGTAGATGGTGAGAGCCACAAGAATTAGAACGATGAGTGATGCAACTGAAATCAAAACTAGCTCGAAGGGACGGAAACCATTTTTGTTCCCGCCGTCATTACTACCAAGCAGCCGCCGGCGTAGTGGCGGCGATGGCGGTAAACTGTCATGAATCACCTTTATCTTCTCGGAGAAGTTGTTGAATAAGAAACCCGTCATCTTTTCTAAATGAATCTCAATTATTTACAAAAAATAAAATACACAAGACTCAAAATCATAACCCTTTTGCCCGAAATTGATTCACACAAGTTTTTCAAAACTAAGTTTTTGGGATTTGAGAAGGACTTGAAGAATATATAACTTTTGGAGAAAAATGGAGGGCTGAAAAAGATTTCTTCACGGATTTGATTATGAATTAAACCTTATCTCGTGTCCTAGTTTGCCTCTAGTGGTGGCGGAGCCGTGTGTGGCGGTGGAGCCCATCGGAAGCTTGAGTGGGTGGTCAAAGTCAACTGGAGTGAGAAGGTGGGGAGCTGGTCAACATACGGCAGCTAGCTGTAGTTTGATTTTTTCAGTACGACGATAGAAATACTCTCAACGTGGATAGTACGGCCAAAAGGCGGTGACTGGAGTGGACTTTGGGCCTTACCAGTCAAAATATCAAATAATATTAATCTTCTTCTACCTCTAATAAATAAGTAAATCGAACGTTGTCACGAGGCCAATCAACTCCATACTCATTAGCAAGGGAATGTGATCTCATAATGATATTATTCTCCGAGATCCAGAGCAACACCTATATTATGATTTGGGAGATGATCTGATCTTTCAAGAAAGAAATTGATTCTTTCACGTAAGATATAACATTCTTAAAGCTTATGTACAAGTTAGTAAGACATTCATTATCCGTGGATGAATCAAATTCTTCCTTAAAATAATCACATCTCTTATGAATCCAACAACGACAACAAAACCTATGATGTGCTTTAGAAATAAAATTATCTGATTGAAAATAAAACTTATTGTCAGAAACTTAAAAATAAAAAAGAAAATAGCTTGAAATAAACATGGGTCAAAAGTCAACAATAGTGTATCTTAAGTCATCTCAGTTTGTGATAATCAAAGTAGAAATACTAAAGTAATAATAATGAAAATAGTTAAAATTTTAGACAGAAAGTGTTTGATTAAAACATATTGAAATTTAGCACATAATTAGCCAAACAGACAAAATTTTGTTTAGAAAGCAACTTAAACATAATTAGCCAAACAGACAAAATTTTATTGTTGAGAGTGTTTTCTTATTGTTTAATGGTTTAGCTTACAAATAATCAAATTTCTCACCGGTTGATCAAGTCTACTTGGAACGAAAAATACTATGAGACGGTCCCTTATTCAGTTGTTCGTGTAGTTTCGTTGACTAAATACAGACGCTAAACTTTCTAGCATTTTTATATATAACCACGACATAAAGATATATTGATTGTTATAGTAATCGGCTCTATTGAAAGCATCACATAGATAATCCATGAAAGCCATTGATTAGGACATTCTTATATTCACTTTTGACACTCAAATGTTAAAGTACCAAACTTTACATCACCCTTTGGTTTATATGGAATGTGATATTGAAGGAACCATATATCTTGTCAAGTAATTTTGCTTGATGTCAAGTATTTAAATTTCCTGATTTACAAGGGAAAAACAAGAAATAAATTTTTTGCAGCTCATAATATATGTTGAGCTTTTACTTGTTTGATTGGTTTTAATAACTTAAATATAAGTTAGATTTTTTTTTTCTAGTTTTATAGAGAAGAAATCAAGTTTTTATTTTTTAGAAAAAAAAGTTTAAATTTAAGAAATACGTTTAGACAAAAGGGGAAGAGTTTTTTTATTGGGAAAATTTCGTATATATCTTTTTAAGTCTTCTTAATTACGTATATATCCATACAAACTTTAAAATTACATTAATATTCCATAAAAAGTTCTAAAATCTCTTATATATCCAAATACTTAATTTAAATATAATATAATCATTTTAAAATAGAAAAACATTATCTTTAAATTTATTTACTTACAAAGTTCCTAAAATACCCTTACTAAAACTAAAACCTTAAATTCATTTTTTACCCACCGATTGATTAAATCCTTTGGACTTTTGGAGTTCCCATGGAACTTGATGTACACATTAGCACAGTTAATTTTGTAATCCCAAGGTGTTGAAAACTTGAAACAAATTGAACGTGTCGGTGGGGTAGGCAAAGACTGCTTCGTTGGCCGAGAAATGGCTTGCAAAATCTCACGAGATAAAGCACGAAAGTCTTTCTTCTTCATTGTCTATTTGAAGTATTTGAAAGCTACTTATAACACCTTTCACCATTTGCTCCGATTTATGAAAAAACAAGCAAATTCATAACCAAATTCGATAAATTTGAGGAAGTAGATTCAATTGATCAAACTGTCTAAAATTCGCTTCTCCTTTCCTTCATCGTCATCATTTTATTCTTGTTGAATCTGTGATAAATTTTGAAGCAATTAAACACACAAAAATCTAAAATATAGCCTTTTACATTTGGAAATTAATTTCCTCTCGCTAATGCGTTCTTTGTCGTCATACGAAAGTTTGCTCTGCAGATTCGATGCTGGTGATGATGGATTTGAAGGGTGGAGACTAACCATGACCGGATTGAGTCTGGCTTTCTATCTTCCCTTTTGGCCTATTTCTTTGCTAGCGTTAATCCATTGTTGGGTGCTGAGTTTTGGCTTGTGTTTTTAGTTTGACTTTGGGTAGTTAAAGTAATTTCATATCTGTACTATATTTTAAAATATTTAGGTAATTATAATCTCTTAATTTTTAAGTAATTTAAAATTACTAATTTATTCGTTATTAAAACGTATAAGGTAACCATTATATGAAATTAATTAGATTCTTAAATACCATTTTTATAACTATACTTATAATAAATTGTTTAAAAAAGCAAAAAAAATCTTTATAAAAATAATTATTCTAAATATTGTATCATATAACACATATTTATATTTTTAAGTATTAGAAAATACGTATAGCTATAACTCATAAACCTATAATATGTAATCTAAATATACGGACATGTTATCGAACATGAACTATTTCTATCGTGCACGGGTACTATGCTAGTATAGATAAATTTGCACTTATTGTTGAAATGATTTTAGTTAGGTATTTGGATATATATATATATATATATATACTAGCATCGTACCCGCGCAATGCTTCGGCAGTAAATAGTTTATGTTTTGCAACATGTCGTTTTCAAGAATGTAATGATATGTTATTCGTGTGATTCAATGTCATGAAAAGTTTTCAGCAACATGTCCGGTTTTTTTTCTAAATTTTCTTATATTTGTATCAACTGTTTTATTAATTTAGAAAAACATTAAAATAAAAAATTATATTTATGAAATAAGGTGAGAGAAGTTAATAAGATTTTGGAAATTATGTTGATATGGGTGGATAATTGTGTTTGTGTGAGAGAGTGTGTTACTAGAAAAGAATATTTTAAATAAATAAAAAGTTAAGTAAATTAGGAAAGTGAAATTGTTAAAAATTGAATTGATGAGATTAATTTAGATAAAAAGAAGGGTGAGGATGTATTTTTGATTGAATTTAAAAAAGTTTTAAGAGTAAGAGGATAAAGCATATTGTATGCTTTATATAGTAGTATAGATATATATATATATACTAGCATCATACCCGCGCAATGCTGCGGCGGTAAATAGTTTTTGGTTTACAATATTTCGCTTTCAAGAATGTAATGATATGTTATTCGCGGGAGTCAATGTCACGAAAAAGTTCTCTACAGCAACATGTCCGGTTTTTTTTTAAATTTTCTTTTATTTACATTTAACTATTTTATTAATTTTAGAAATAAATTCTAAAAGATAATAAAATAAGAAAAAAGATTTATATTGATGAAATAAAGAGAAGAGTTAATAAGATTTTAAAAATTATGTTGATGTGGGTGGATAACTATGTTAGTATGAGAGAATATATTTTGAATAAAGTTAAAGTAAATTAGGAGAGAATAAAATAGTTAAAAATCGAGTGGATGAGATTAATTTAGATTAAATGAAGGGTCAGGATTTTATATTGATTGAATTTTAAGAAGTCTTAAAATTTAAAAGGAGAGAAAATGTTAAATGGTTTATATAGTAGTATAGATATATATATATATATACATATATATATACTACTATATAAACCATTTAACATTCTCTCTCATACTTAATTTTAAGAGTTTTTAAAATTCAATCAAGTCAAAATCTTGGCCTTTCATTCTATCTAAATTAATCTCATTCACTCAATCTATAACTTTTTACTCTCTCTTCTAATTTACTTTAACTTTTTATTCATTTAAAATATATTATTCAACACTAATACTCTCTTACACAAACACAATTATTCACCCACATCAACATAATTTTCAAAATCTTATTAACTTTTCTCTCTTTATTTAATAAATATAAATCTTTTTCTTATTCCAATGTCTTTTAGATTTTTTTAATAAAATAGAAAAAACAGACCTGTTGCTGTAGAAAACTTTTTTGTAACATTAAATTGTGCGGATAACATATTATTACATTCTTGAAAACTTGTTGTAAAACATAAACGATTTGCTGCCGTAACATTACGCGGGTACGATGCTAGTATGTATATATATATATGTGTGTGTGTGTGTGTGAGAGAATTTAAGAGGTGTAAAAGGATATTGATGTTAATTTTAATATTTGTAAGGATATAGGTGTGATTAAGAAAGTTTATAAGAATATAAATAAAATTTTCTCTTTTTTATTTGTTGGGGTATTCAAAACTGTAAACCAACTATTTTAACCGTCATATATGTGACTATTTTCTAATACTAAGATTGTGTTTAACATTGAACTAACATATATAATTTAATTTTTTCCCCAGTTTAAACTTATAATTTTTTTAAATTTAACACTCTAGTTAATAAACTTGTAAGTTAAAAACTTAACTTATAAACTTATCTATACTACTATATAAATCATTTAACATTCTCTCTCCTCTTAAATTTTAAGACTTCTTAAAATTCAATCAATATAAAATTTTGACCCTTCATTCAATTTAAATTAATCTCATCCACTCAATGTTTAACTATTTTATTCTCTCCTAATTTACTTTAACTTTTTATTCAAAATATATTCCCTCATACTAAAACAATTATCCATCCACATCAACATAATTTTTAAAATTTTTTTAACTCTTCTCTTTATTTCATCAATATAAATCTTTTTTCTTCTTTTATTGTCTTTTAGAGTTTATTTTTAAAATAAATAAAATAGTTAGATGTAAATAAAAGAAAATTTGAAAAAAAATGGATATGTTGCTGTAGAAAACTTTTTCGTGACATTGAATCGCGCGAATAACATATCATTACATTCTTGAAAGCGACATATTGTAAACCAAAAACTATTAGCCGTCGCATGATTGCACGGGTATGATGCAAATATATTTTAAAAGAGAAATGATACGTGTTCTTATAATAAATTCATAATAATTAATTAAAAAATAATAATAAAATCCAAGCAACTAACCAAATCAAATAACTTGTTTTCGCTCAACGATAAACCAATTGTTACTGAAACGCTCTTGGCCCTCTTTACCTTCCCGCACCGCCACAATTTCCTGGTTCACTGCAATCGGACTCCCAATCTGCAAATAAATGATAACCCTCTGTTCTTCAATTGATTCTTCTCGGTGCTCTCCATGGACTTCAGTTCAATAGTTATTGGATGAGGTATTATGATGTGTTAAATTTAGGCTTTCTTATTACGTATCAGTCTGTTTCAATGGTTAATCCAAATTTCGTTGAGGGGCCTTGTCCTTTTAAGTTGCTGTGATAAGATCATCGATCGTCTTCCAATTTACGGGATAATATTTCTTTTGAGGTGTACGAAATGTTTAATGTTTCCCCAATTAACTTTTTTCTTCTGTATGCATCGTTGAATGTTTTCCCCTGCAAGTAGGGCGTAATTACATGATGATTCGTTCTGTTGAGTAAATTTGATATAATTATTTTCTGAAGGTGTGAATAGGTTTGGGGTCCTGAAGCAGTATTTTCCTTTCAGGATTTTATATGTTCTTGTGTTTGATGGCAGGTGTACAATCCCTGAGTTATTCTCAAAGATATTATTCTAGTACCTTGTTGTTTGGATGTAGCTTTGCATTTGTATAAAACTATAATTTCTAAAAGGTTTAAGCATTCAATTGGTGATGGGGTTTACACAAAAGATCTAGCTTTAGAGTTTTGTATACATGTCAACCTAACACAATTTCTGTTTATGAAATTGTTGTCTATACTCTATATAGCCATATAGGGGTTGTAGGTTCACTAATCAATCTTCAGCTTTTTAGCTAAACATGACTCTTTTCATTTTCATTTGCTAATTAGAATGAAGAAATTATCCCTAAATGGAGCTTAGATGCCATTGGTTTCATACTGATGCAGACATCACATTATGGCATAAACTTTTGGTCAAATTTCAAAATCAAGAAAAATGAGGCACCAGATGGAAGAATCACACAATCCATTTCTTCAGTCAAATGTTATTGAGTCTGCCAATGGTTATAGCTCAAGATTTAACCCTGATAAACGAGGGCGCCAAAACTTCATTGGTCCTGGTTTTCTGGGATTGAAGAAGCGAGGTCATACTCTTGGAAACCGCTCTTGGATCAAAATCGAGCTCAATGGGAACTCTAAAGTTGTGGAGTTAGATAAGGCTACTATAATGAGGCATTGTTCTTTGCCTGCTAGAGATCTTCGTCTTCTGGATCCTCTTTTCATTTATCCATCCACAATATTAGGTCGTGAGAAGGCTATTGTGGTTAGTCTTGAACAAATTAGATGTATAATCACAGCCGATGAGGTGTTCCTTATGAATTCACTGGACGGATCTGTAGTTCAGTACAAATCAGAATTGTGCAAACGCCTTCAGAAAGAGAAATATCACTCAGGTAAATATTTTAAATATTGGCGGACATTATTTTATAAAAATTATGTTTAGGTTGAGATTCTGATTTTGTTGAATAAGTTATTCGCCAAGTCTTCTTACTCAATATATTGTTACTATATTCGTAGGTTATATCTTTTATAATTAATATGATTGTTTAATTGGAAAAATGTATGATGGAGAAGAAATAGTTTTTTGGCTTTAGAAGAAGTATATTGATATCAATTTTGAATTTGAAATTTGAGAGGTAGTAGTTTTGGGTGTTCTGGTGGCTCATAACTCAGTTGGCGGTTCAACTCTGAATATTCTTAAATTTTGTTTATGATTTACAATCTTACAGCAATCCCAAATGATATTCAAAAGCAAAAAGTATATGAATTAATGATAGGTTGATTTCATATTGATTTATTTTCTGTCTTCACTAGTAGCTCCCCAGCATTTGTAACTATTTTCAGTAGCTTATCTTGAAGGAAATAGTATCTTTCAATTTTGCTTTTTCCATCCACTAATTTTCTATAAAATGTAAGTTTGTATAACTCGAAACATTTACTGACTATGCTTTTAAGAATATATTATTATACTGGCTTGTTAGTTATGATTACATATTTGTATACAATAGATGGAGATTATTCGAAACCATGCGACAATGCGATAATGCAGAATAGCAACTTCTACGGTGATATGAAGGAAATTTATTTTTATAATGAAGAAATGTTTGTTAGCCGGTTCATTTATACAATTTTCCTCGGCTTTTTGTTTCCAACTTTGTGGGCCTTATCTTATTCTCTTCTAATATGACCCACTATTATCTTCATTTCTTCTACATATGAATTTGACCCACAAAAAAATGATAAAACAAGTTAGTATGATGTATGCTAAGAGTTAGGTTGCTTTTTCATCAGGCTGTTCTTTTTTCATTCAGATCACCTGCCGTTCGAGTTTAGGGCGCTGGAACTAGCTTTGGAGTTTACATGTCTTACTCTCGATACTCAGGTAGAGTCACAAGCTAAGCATCTATTTAGTATTTACTGGATTTCAGACAAATAAAGTGAAGAAATAATCAACTACGTATATAATGGAATAGATAGATGTGGCAAATGGGTGGTTTAGGTGGCCCGCAACACTTTTGTCCAATAAGCTTTGATTTTTCATTCACAATTAGTGTGTCTTATATGACTTAGACAAACATATAATTTCAGTTATAGTATATCAAGTTACGGTTTTTATGGTAAATATTCATTCCTCTTTAACTGATAGGTTAAAGAGTTGGAAATGGAAATTCATCCCGTGCTTGATGAACTAGCAAAATCAATAAGCACTCTTAATCTCGAACGTGTTCGTAGATTCAAAGGCCACCTTCTAGCATTGACTCAAAGGGTGCAAAAGGTACAAATACATTGAAAAACTTATTTATTTCCAAAAACATCTTGTGCTACAACTTAATATCCTCCAATAGTTGGCCTTTTCTTATAAACTTTCAGGTATGTGATGAAATAGAGCAGTTAATGAATGATGATGGAGATATGGCTGAGATGTATCTAACTGAAAAGAAACAAAGGAATTCGTACAATGATCTATATGATCAAGTACAAGGCCATAATAATAATAGTCTTATTGGGCCTGGAGTGGGCTTAGGATCAAAGTCTGCACCTGTTTCTCCTGTGGGGTCCACAAGTGGTGCAGATAAACTGCAAAGGGCGTTTAGTAATGTAAGTGCACATAAACATGGAAGCTTGTTGAGTTCATCGGTGACTGGTGAAACTGAAAACATTGATCAACTCGAGATGTTGCTGGAAGCTTACTTTGTTGGAATTGATAACACTCTAAACAAGTTGCTTTCGGTAAGATGTTACTTCTTTCAAAACTTTTACTACCATGTGAGGTGTCAAGGTGGGCGGGGCGGGTAACATGTTAATCGGATACCATATCGCTACTTGTCGAGTCTGGTCAGTTTGGTTTGGTTTGAAAGCACTTTTGTCTATAGCAACAAAACTACACTTTGGATGACAGTCGACCCATTTGCTTATTTAGAGATGAAGTATAATCTGAAGCTGAAACTGCCACCTCTACCACCTAGGTTGTATAAAGGGTGCAAAAATTCCACTTTTTTTCAAATTTGAATACTAAAAAGCACATGAACACCTTTCGCTTTTAGCAAGCCTTGAAGCCTCAATGGATCATAATCTATACTAATATATAAAGGATTTAGTTCTCTCTTCTAAAAGTCTTAATCTCTTAATTTTAAGTAATTGAAATTACTAATTTACCCTTCATTTGAACCTAAAAGAAAACCATTAAATAAAGTTAATTAGATTCCTTAATACCATTTTAATAACTAAACCTTTCATAATAAATAATGTTTAAATATGTCAAGTCAATTCAAATTAATTTTTAACCTATAAGATATTAAATACAAGTTAAAAATTAAATAAAAAAATCTTCATAGAAATAATATTTTAAATATTCTATCATATAACAAATATTTTAATTTAAGTATTAGAAAATATGTATGACTAGAACTCATAAACCTGATACATGTAACCCAAATTTATAAACATTTGTGAATGGAAATTATTTGATGTTACCATAGTGCGTGAATACCATATCCATACATTATCGAGTAGGAAATATTCACCGTTGCCGCCTTGCGCTGGTACCATGCTAGTTAACTATGCATTTTCCCTTTTTCTGATTAAAATCATATGATTTATCCAACTGCAGCTCAAGGAATATATTGATGACACCGAAGATCTGATCAACATTAAACTTGTAAGCAACAAGTTCCTCTTTTGGATTAAGTTATTTTAGATAAAGAGACTGTATATAGTCGGCAAGTTCTATAAAAGTTTTCTACAACATGCACATTTAATGACTATCATTGAAAATTTCTACAGAAACAACAGTCTCGTTTTCATTTAATAGAACAATTTTACATTTTTCCTAAAGTTATTCATGTCTAGTAGTTGAAATGTTTTTTCAGCATGTACATCGATGATCATGTTGACAATCTTTGCAGCAAGTGGCATCCCCTTTTTTCTGTTTAAGCCATTAATGTTGCACTTTTTTAATTTTGCTTTTTATAACTACTAATATCTATTTCAACTGTCTCAGCACTGAGATAAACTTTTCAGACACAATTTTTTTACAACAGCCATCGAAATGCTGCATGAATAGTTGTACCATGTTTAATTGTATACAAGTCTGCTTTGCAACATGTGCTTTGCTTTTTCTTAGAGTAAATTAATGTTGCATATTTTTTCAACGGTCTCAGAATTTTGATGGAATTTTTACAATGTTTTTGAACAGGGAAATGTTCAGAATAAGCTGATTAAGTTTGAGCTACTTTTGACAGCTGCTACTTTTTTGGCTACTGTATTTGCTGTTGTGACGGCAGTATTTGGAATGAACTTCGAAGATGATGTTTTCGATGAACCAAACAGGTTCAATTGGGTCGTTTCCATCAGTGCAATATCATGTGGAGTCTTGTACATCTGTTTCTTAATTTATTTCAAACATAAGAAAGTTTTCCCTCTGTAGATTCTTTTTCATAAACTGTCACAACATAAGCTATTTCATCATCTTTATTAGCAAAAGTTGCAGCTTTTCTATTTATCTCTCTCTCATTTTTTCATCTGTACCATTATTACCTTTTTTTATATGTAATTCGTGCTTCTATGCTTGTACCTTATGATCTTGTATGTAGATTAGGGGGTTGATGAAGATGATTCAATTCTCGTGTGATCAAAGTCCCAAAAAGAGTTATCTTCTTCATATGGTTCGGGAGATTGCGGTTTGGGACTACTTTCTGTGTTTTGGTTCTTAAGAACTGCCTCCAGCTCCTCGATACGTGCTCTGAGTTCTGACTCGATTACTTCATGAAGACGTAACCGTAAGTCCAACGAGGAAACGGCATAGTTTGGAGTGAAAACAGGAATTCCGGTGCTTTCACTTTTGTCAATTTTGTAGCCATCTGATTCAGATTGGCTATCAAGTTGCCAGATGAGTGCATCTAGGTTCAGGTCACCTCGAGCCATGTCTGCTTCAAAGTCTGAATCAATCTGCAAGATAAGACCAAGTCATGGTCTTAAGACTGGTAACTTCAGAACTTCTGCTAGATTAGCTGTACATGATGTTGAAATGGAATTGCACTTGCAGCTAGGTAATTGGTGAAGGTGGTTAAAATGTAAAATGGGCGAGATTGGGCCATGGGGTTGACCTCAAATACTTATATGTGTGTTTTATAAATAATAGTATAACGGATATGATTAAAAAACTTGAGTTATTTTACAAAGAATCTAGTTTTGCAATAAAATGATTTAGCGGGTTTTATGCATTGATAATATACACTTTAGACGAATTTCGACCCGCCTGCTTGTCTAGGGCTAGGGGTGAGCACAGTTTGGCTTAGGTCGATTTTTGCATAAAAACGAACCAAAATGAAAACTTCGGTTTTCTAGAATTCAAAAACTGTTCGGGTTTTGTTAAGTTGATCATGGATCGTAGCCCAACACAGTTTTTGTTAATGCAGTTATTGGCCAAAAAAGGGGGTTGGGCTCAACAAGCATCATTTTCTTCATTCTGATTCCACATTGTTTGGCTTAGACTCAACAGACATAATTTCAAGCCTTGTTTTGAATTTGTAAAATACGGGGCTACTCGAATGTGGACGTTTCCTATTTACCAAATAAACTAGTTAATGCTTTAGTCAGTTTCGGTTAATTTGGTTTGGTTTTGGGGCAAACTCAAACGAACCGCTTAATCCTAAAATAAATAACTTATCATCTGTTTGTTTACTTTGGTTAGTTTCTTTGGTTAATGGTTCGGAATCTGCACTACGGCTTACCCAAATCCTTATTACCCAGAATTTTCTATTTTATAGTGCAAATTGCCAATTCTATGGCTTGGTAGCTTACCTCCATTACATTAGACAATTTCTGCAGGGTCTGATCCTTCATATTTTCTTCCAATCTCTCCAGCTCGGCTTCAAGCTCTGCCTCGATCTCACTTGTTAGCCCGAAGTTTTCTGCGTTTGGGCTATGAGTTGCTGTTGTGTTAGCCTTCGGTCCATGCTCCTTTGTGGTAAACCCCTCTTTTATTTCAAGTCTGTTGTGTAAATCTTGAACCATATTCTCAGCTTGTTCTAGCAGCCCGTTTAGATGCTCGATTTCATGTTGATTAGTCATGGTAGTTGATAATATGCCAATCGTTATCCCGAGGAACAAAGACACCATGTCGTTGCCTACATTAAACTACAATGATTAATACATTCGAACTTAGAAATGAAAACAATGCTTTAAATATAGGTGACAAAATGGGTGGATCTGTTGGATTATGAAGTTGGTCAAAATGGTACTTCTTTGGTACCGGTGGAAACAGGTTTGGTTGACACTCTAGGTGACAAAAAAATTTGATATTTTTAAATTTTTAATAGTCAATATGATTAATAAAAGTTGTATCATTTCAATATAATGATTGATGTTTAATGCGTTAAAAGTACAATTTAAAAAATGTTTGACCCATTCCTTTAGCTAGTTTTTTCTAAACATATAGAACCTTAATAGATAAAACATAACCAAAATTGAAATATTCACCGGTAATCTGGTCGAAATTGTCACCTTTACTTAAGTGCAATATTTTTGTAAATTGTTAAGCTATAGCGAACCTTGTGAATGAAGATCTCTTGTTTCAAACCTCTTGATATGCGTTTCTTCTGGTCTTGTTGGAAGCTTTATTGATCCAGTTGGTTCAAAGAATTCTGCTTCCATAGATGCACCATTCCCTTCCATGAAAATGATCTTATGATCCTTCACATCATCAACTTGTGTAGCCTGTTTTCTTTGATAATCATTTTTGTTACCGGTCACCACTAACGGCCTTGGGCTTGAGAAAGATTTTCTATTTGAGTTTTTGGTTCTGAATTCATGTAAACGATGCCCAGAAGTGTCAACATACTCGTGTTTCTCATTGATTTCATCTGTTTTATCTTGAAGATCCATCTCCACTTTGTTGTGTTCTTTCTCAGAAGAAACCTCTTCATTTAACAAACATCTTTTTGCCAAGTTTGGCAATGGAAAAATTGAGTTAGGCATTTTACCGACCACTTGGCATACGTCTGGTTGCACTCGCGGTGATAACTTTGATGAGCCATCTCCCTCCCCTGATAAATTCTGCCAGTGTTTGGCAACATATCCTGCACCAGTAGCTGCTGCAACCATCCAAAACTCCATAGTTTTTGCCTTTGTGCAAGTATGTTACACTTACAGTTTTCCAATTTCTTCACTCTTACATGAACTTTTCAACTTCAAACTTTTGAACCGAGCTAAAAATTATGAATATCTATGATCAATAAGTGATTGATTTCTCCATGATCTCTTGTCTTGTGCAAGTATGCAACACCCTACAGTTGAATCAAACTTACAAAACGAGCACAACAATATCAATTATGATCAATAAGTGATTGATTTTTCCATTTGAAGATGACCCATTTGGGAAGAACTTGTGTGCTGGATAACCATTGAAGGAAGGAATATAAGAGATGCTCTGATATGATATGTATTCAAAAACTGGAGGGGTAAACTGAAAGAAGAAGATTATAGACTTAAATGAACAAGAGAGTTTGAAAGGCCTTGTTTATATAGTCATTGTCAATATTTATTTGCAATGTTCCAAACCACATGATTGTGGATTGGAATAATGAGGTCCTCAATTAATCTTTTTCATTTTCTAGCCAAAATAAATCAGATATTCTTTGAAACCTATCCAATGTAAGGGATTTTTCTGTTGTTGTCGGTTAATAATTATTTAGGGGAAAATTACCTAAATAAATCATAAAAAGAAAAACATGTTTACCCTTTTTTGACCACGTTTTCAAGAAAGTAGATAAAGAAACCAAGCATTTTGTGACATAGTTTCTTGAAATTCCTTGTTTTGTTTTGTTTCCTTTTTTTTTAACAACTGGATTTTATAGACACCTCACAAGGGCATTTTTCGGGGTTGCGTGAGGGGGTGGGGTGGTATTGCTTGTGGCACTGTATGGCCACCTCAGTCATACTGCATCCTTGTTTGATCATACCGTTTGACTTTATAGTTATATCCTTTCCAACTTTTAATTCAAATATAAAAAAAGAAAAAATATATATACAAATTTCACTACAATAACAAAGAACAACAATATAAAGATACAATATACCAATATTACTTTTGAAATGCCAACACATACCACAAATACATTGCCCTTCTTGAAGAAGGAAAAAAAACAAGTCCATAAGAACCACAACTGTAAATAAAATAACAGTCATAATTAAAAAGCCTTTTATTTTCAAATCTTCAAAACACCCACTTCAACAATAATTAGTCACACCTTTTCCAATCCCAGGTCGTTTTGGTTATTATTCCTTTTTCTAGTAGAATGTTAATTATGTTTAGAATTCAAAATTGGACATCCACTTCTTTCGGAAGCAAATGCCGAAGTAATCATGTATAGGATTTAAGAATGGTTTTGAATGATAAGACTAGATTTATTATTTTTACTTCAAGACGAGTAAACTCTTTTCTTAAAGCAATTTCGTCTCTACCAACTAAAGAAAATTGTGTGCTTTGGGTTATTCGATGAATTGTCTCCCAGAATACACCTAAGCAATGTACATAGAATCATTTTTCAATATTACTGCACAAGGTGGTGAAACCCCAAACGAATTTGCTGATTATTCAAGTGTTTCAAGAGGCTAGTACTTGTGCATGGAATTAATAGCTATCTAGTATGTGGACAGGGTTGTGTTCGGAGAGAAACAAGTTAAAGATGTATGAAAATCACTAAGCTGATATGTCTAAATTATAAGGGTTTTAGTGAATGTTTGAATAGTCACAACACCTTTTTGTGTGTGTGTGTGTGTGTGTGAGAGAGAGAGAGAGCAATTGATGAAGAGTCACACGGTGATGTGAGCATGTGAAGTGCAAAGTGTTCCAACAAAGCGTCACATTACGCTCATGGTCAAACGGAGAGTGGTTCGCATCTTTCACAACTCACATATACTATACTTGTATTAGTGAAGTAATTACTCATGGAGCTTACTATTTATACACCCACTTTTATTTCCAAGTTTCTAACTTGTTTCGATATGAGAAAAGTACATTCACCAAGTCATTTTCTCCTTAAGATATAACCTAAAATGACTCCTTTTATCTGAAATTTTCCAACATTTTGGACATCCATCAAATCCCAAAACTGTTTTCAGCAAAAAAAAAAAAAAAAAAAAAAAAGTTGAAGTTTTGTCAAAATTGTAGTCAAATTTCCCCCAAAAAAAAATCGTATAACTAATACATATTTTCATTAAGGTGCATCTCAAGAAGAATTTCGTGACGATTCCATACGAGTTCTCGAAATTTGCTGGTTAAAATGGACTTGTGGAGTTTATTTTTTGCTTAATTTTCTCTAATTTGCTGAAAATTTTACAAATATAGAGCTTAAGCTTATAGCCTTACAAACATCTTTAAAAAGTTAAAAAGGCATTTATACAACATCATGTGATACTCATTTTTTCAACTTTTTATATATAAGTAAGTATCAACATCATGACAACCAAGCATGACTTCCCAAATCCCAATCTATGGTTTTTATTAACAGCCAATACAATAATTACATCATGATACACACAAACCCTTATCTATTAACAATTAACACGTTAAGCCCCTACACTTTTATTCTTGTATAAATATAGATTCTACACACTATTGCTTTACATAACCTTTTTACAAACCTCTTCTCACCAAGCTTCAAGCCATGTTTCCAGAAACACTCAGCCAAACCATCTTCATTTCACATTGCTTGAGGCCAAATTATTCAATAAACCCAAATGGTTGGATCATGGTAATTTTCAAGAAGCAAGAGTTGTACTCGAGCAACTATCGATTGTACATGCCAAGATGTCTCTATAATCCCTAGAAATCATGAATGAATCATACACCTGCCCATCTCTACTCTTTTTATACTCGAACAAAAGGGTAGAATGGTTAAATGCAGTAAGTTTCAGAAACCCATAATCATAGTCTCTGAAGATACTCCAGGTGGTTTTAAATGGCGCAAATGGGGTGAGGTCCGCCCCCGCTCCTCCAGCCACAACATGTATTGTCCCATTTAAACTGCCTTTATAATGATTTTCCTCGTCATTCATGCAAATATTCTGAATAATAAACAAAAAGGTCAATCACAAGCAATACATTTTAGTTGTAAGAACATAAAAAAAAGGATATTTCCGGGGGCAATTTTACTAAATCTGGAATGATTTGGAGAAAAAAAGGGAGAAGTGGTTGTTTGTTTGACACTGAATTTAGCCACTGAATCATTCAAACACTTTGTTTGGATGTGTATTTTGAAAGTGATAATGTAATTTTGAATAAGCAACATTGGATAATTAGGTTTAATGAAGCAGACCGAAAGAGATTGTTTGGATGTGCTTTTGTTAGTTGAAACTGTAATAATTAGATAATTACAAACAAATTCTTGATTATTATATAAATTTCAGACATAAAATTACCAAAAACAACACTCTTGTATAAGAAAAGAAACATGTCTTATGATGTGGCAGTGAAAGTCTCTACACATACCTCATAACTCATAAATAAATGGGTAAAAATTGTAACCGCTATTATAATAGGGATGTAAACGAGCCAAACAACTCGAGCTCAAATCGATAAAAACTCGAAACAAGCCGAGCCTAAATAAGCTCGAGCTTAGTTTAAGGCTCATTTAAAAAACGAGCCCGAGCCTTGGGTATTGCCGTATTGGATTCGTTTAAGCTCTTATATTTTTTTATTTATTACTTATATAATTATATTATATATTTTTATATCATTAAATATGAAAAAAATAATAAAAATAAAAATTCAAAATTCAAATTGTTTTTTATTTATTACCTATATAATTTAAACTATTGTTCAAAAAAATTATATAACTTAAACGAGCTTTAGCGAGCCTATCACGAGCTTCGTATAATTTTCTGAGACCCGAGCTCAAGCCTCATAATACGAGCTCGAGCTTCTGTAATTTTAAATTTGCCTGGCTCGATTAATGTAAACCTCGGCTCAGCTCGTTTACATCCTTATTTATAAACATACCTCATAAACTGGAGATGTCCTTTCATAATTGTGTGCATGACCATAAACGGCTATATCCACTTTATACTTCTGCCAAAGCTCTTGAAGGCTATCCCTCCCCATTGGTTCACCAAATGAACCTTCAACTGCGTAGAATAAAGAAGAAGAATATCCCAATACACGATGTGCGATAAAGATTAGCCATGGTTGCTTTTGTCGATCCACAGAGGCCAAACATCGTTCAATGAAATTGTACTGTTCTGTCCCCTTTCTCCAATCGTGTTCTGTATCTGCAATACAGAATCTAAACATGCCATAGTCTGTAGAATACATGGAATAAGAAAAAAAGGTCAAAGTCAAAGTATAAAGTCAGTTTTTTCAAAAAAACATCCTAACCAGTTTTTTCAATATATATATATAGGCAAAAGTTCAAACGAGAACTGTTTTTCGTACGAGAACCGCGAGAACCAATCTTAGCCGTCCAATTCCCCCTCCTTCAATTGGATTGCCCACCCATGAATTCCTTACATGCACCCTGCCACACTCAATCCCCCCATGCTCTTCATCCATGAATTCCATTATCCAAAATGAACGGCCAAGATTGGTTCTCGCGGTTCTCGTACGAAAAACAGTTCTCGTTTGAACCCTCCCCTATATATATATATATAGGCAAAAGTTCAAACGAGAACTGCGAGAACTATTTGTAAAATCATTAATGACTCAATAATAGGGGTATTTTAGTCATTTATATATTTTTCCCAACCGTGAATTGCGTCCGGGTGGACCGTCATTAATGTACAAGACTTGATTTGCCTAAAACACCCCTCATTAATGAGCCAATCATTAGCCGTAAAAATTATTAACCATTGATTAATTTTAATCAAGGGCTAAAATTGGTTCTCACAGTTCTAGTACGAAAAACAGTTCTCATCTGAACCTTCTCCTATATATATATATATAAACTTATTGACTTATTGTAGAAATAATACAACTTTTTAACTAAATACTATACAATTATTGATAGAAGATTTGGACAGAGTGTTTCTGGTCAACCAAACATGGAACAAAAAATTACCCGTTTTGACTGTTAAAGGATATAAGTGAAGTGAAGAACTTGATGCATAAAGTACAACACTTAAAATGAAGAATTGGTGATGATATATAACATACCAGAATTTATCTCTATTATCAGTTGGAACATAAAACATATTTTGAGCCACAACACCACATTCTCCTCCTGAATCATTGTTCTCATAAAAGGATCCCGAGTTCGGCCAGTCACGTTCATGATTACCGCTACATTAATCGGTTATGGAAAATCAACAATCTAAAAATAAGAGGTAAAATTTGACTTTTAAAGAGATAACTTTGATCACAAAAGTCAAATTCTACCTGGCGTGTGCGTAAGAAAAAAGATTAACATTACACAAGTCAAATACCTAGCAATCATATAAGGTACAGAAGAGGCAACTGGTTCTATCTGAGAAGTAAATTGATCCCATTGTGAAAGATATCCATTTGCATAACAAATATCACCAATGTGGAAAACTATATCAATGTTATCTAAGTCCTTGATGAGTTGCTTTGTAGTATTAAGGGACCCACGTTGGAAATTATTGTATTCATTAGACCCATCGGCTTCATCCTGCATTTTTTTCACGTAATTATCTTCAATCCAAGAAATTGAATAAAAATTGAACCATGTGTAATAGAAGTACAAACCTTTCCCATATCACCAAAAATGACAACACGTTGTAGCGAGTCTTGGCCTGTATAGGGAGATGATTTAAACTTGTACATCTGGCTCCAGATAATCGTACCATTTAACAATTTGTGCCCTAGCTTGTATGTATACCTGCATAAATATGATCCAAGTTTTCTTCATTATTACAAGACAATCCATTTTCATTCCTAAATCTTTTCTTTTCTCCCCTAATTTAAACTCGGGAACACAATAGTGTAAAATCCTGAGGTGGCAATGTCAACCCATTTAATGCATAAAAGCTCCTTATATTACATAGCTTAAACAATAATAGGTCAAATGGTCAAAATAAAATAAAATTCAGCTTAAAATGGAACGGTCCAAAGTCACACAGAGTGTATTTTTAAATGCATAAAACCTCCTAAATAACTTTATTCAAAATAGTAATTATACAATTGTAACAATATAATTTGAGTTTCTTTCTTTTTTTCTTTTTGCATAAAATACCGACATAATTCGACTACTTTCACTTATGTCCTGGCTAGCTCATTGATGGCTTCTTGTCCCATTTGGTAACTTGTAAACCTGCTGCATTGGCAAGTGACATGGCTTTTTTTATTTGGCATTGTCTTTGTTATTTAATAATGCTTTCATTGAAATTAGGTAATAATTTTTCCCAAGAAAATGCTAGGTGAACCCCGCCAGTACAATAGTTACCCATTACCAAATCCGATCATTTTGCCACCTCTATTATAATCCTTTGAAAAACTGTTGATGAAGTTGATCTAGAGTTCAGTCTATGTCTTTTCTAGCATAAGGAATACTGTACACTTGATTGGGCCATAATTCTTTCAAGAAGCTAGTATGTATATAACCAGGATCACGCCAACCCACAGTTCTTGCTGGTGCACCTGCATATGCATATACACGAATTTATAAAATAATAAAATGTAGCAACTCAAGGTATCATAAATTTGAAAGTTTCCATAATAAGTAATCATTTTGTTCGTGACTACAAAGTATTCCAACTTATGATCATGTTCTTAAAACATTTATGATAACTAAGAATTATGTTTCTGAAAAAAAGAAAGTGATATCTTACACACCACACATGCTATGGCGGTCAAAAGTCAAAGTTCCAGCAGAAGAATGCCTCTGTTCTCCACCTCTTCGACCCCATTCGACAAAAGGCTCTGCTTCATTGATTCCGTATCCACTTGTCCACGTGACCGTCATCTGATGATCATGTCAAAATCATATTCCCCTCAAGTAAAAGACAATCCACGTCTAGGTCATGTAGACCATAATTACATACAGAAATGTTAACATATATATCAATTAAGGTGGACAGATCAGGGGGTCAGGCAGGTTGGGTAACAGGGCAAAACAGGCAATATTTGTACATGTCAAAATGGGTTGGTTCGGGTTAGCCTAAAGTGCTATTGGTTCAATGTTTTTAAACTTTGTTATAAACAATTAATATGATTACCAAAATTATATCATTTCAATAAGGATCTAATATATAATTATTGTATATTTATATGCACTAGGAATATATAGTTTGGTTGACACTAGCCCATTTAACCCAGTATGCTTTTTTAGCTTTTTTTAATATATTACTTGTTTGACCTGTTAGAGGCAAAACATAACACAAACCAGCCTGTTCCTTAGTAAAGGGGTTGAAATTGCCACCACTAATATTAATTGATAACACACATCAACAATGACAAAGTTGAAACTCACTTCATCCCACATCTTTCCTTGAGCTAACCGAGGGTAAGTTGGTGCTTTCGGGTTTGCAAAAGCAACTGTATTTGAAACGGCAACCAGATTCGGCTGTCCAAGTCAGAATATTGTAAAGTCAAATTAACCCTGAGATGCAACCTTGGAAAGGTAAAGAGAAGATAAGTGTAAAGAAAAGGTTACAGCTGATAATCCGCCTGTGAACAATGCAAAAGAGAAGTCAGCTCTTTGGTTGATCAATTGAAGCTTTAATGATGCTTCTCCTGTCACCTTGTAACTAGGATTGGAATAATTTGCATATTGATACTGCAAAATAAGTTTCACAATTAGCCAAGAATCATAAAACCAACTTTTGAATAGATGGTTTGATTGGAATTGATTATTTGGATAAATGTACAATTATGTAATTGTCCCTAACTTTAAGCAACTGACCTTCAAGTTGCAACAATCAATTTCTAAAACTAGAGGTGTCGAATACAACCCATCAGCTTACAAATTGGTCGATTTGGGTTGTGCTTTATCTCAAATGGGTCAAACCAAAAACATTAGCTAAAAGGGGAGCTGGTGAAAAAGGTTGAAAGTAGTCTAAAGTCTAATAATGCAAACAACCTCCTAAATTGTCTTTATAATCATTTTAGATTATCAATGATATGATATTGTTTTTGTAATTATAATTTACGTATTATTTCTTCATGTAACTTCTCTTTTTAAAAAAGTGTTTGTGGGTCAACCCAACCATGGCCTGCTCATTAGACCCATGCAGAAGATGATTTGTCTCAACCCGAACCCGTTTTGACTCGTTACCCGACATACCCATTTTGTTGCCTCTATAATATAAAACCACACACCGAATACCCCTTAAAACTTGAAGCTAGCTACGAACCATATCACAAATCCTAGAAAACAAACCTTTATAGGTGCTGAGCACAAATACGGAGGGCTAAATCTTGAATTTTCAGGAATGCAGGTAGAATCGCTGTCAAGTTAAACCAATATAAGTTTAGGTCCTCTTTCTTCTCAATTCTTCTAACATCAAGAAAATTGGGCATGCAATCTAATCTTCAACTTTCCCTATGTTCATATAAGATGAAATGGAGATGACGAATGCTCAAAGATTATATGAACCTGAAATTGGCAGGGGAGAATACACCAATCCAATCATCGATAGATGGGTTCAGATTGCTAATATATACAGTCACCCATTCAGAATTTTGATCCTAAAAAAGCAGCAACAGAAGTTTGTATTATGACAATGATATATTTTAGCAATCTACTAACTTTTAGGCAGAGATTTATGAGAATAAAATTTGTTGTTCAGTTGCACTTTGAAGCTTCGAAACTGGTATGAACACTCAGATGCTTTCCAATTAATTTCCATTCTCCTTAAACCGTAAAAGGAAGAAACCAAAATGCTGAATGCAGAATGGCTCATCTATCTAATACATTTTAACAAGAAGAAATAAAGAAAATGAGAATTCCTTGATGTATGATATACCTTTGATCCTAAAATCACAGGAGTAGCTTTGACATAGGCAGCATCACTTAGAGCAAATGTCACTTGATGTATGCCAATTTTTGCAAAAGAATGATCTCCATGTGATGCCACTTCTTCTACGCTCAATAAAACCCAAAACCCTACTAGCAATGTGAACCCCAGAACTTGAATCATCCCTCCCTGTATTTTGAACCAAATCAGAAATAAATTTATTAGCAATTAACTACCAACAAAAAGATAGTGAGATTCATATATATGTTAAATCAAAACAAAAACTAAAAAAAGAGGAGAAATTAATGCGAACAAGCCCTAACAGAACTTCCAATTCATTACCTGCATAGACGTTAATATTGAAATCAATGGATGAATTGACCACTTAACTTGGCCAAAAGTGTGAAAAGAAAACGATTAAAAAAAAGATACAAGATTGAAGGAAGGAATTGATCATCTATGTAGAAAAACAAAGAAAAAAGGTGATTACCATCGTCGTAGCACATAAACCCTTGAGTATGATCCAGTGACACTTGTGGCAGCAGATTGGTTCATTTCGTTGGTGTTTATAGAAAAGAATAAGTGGGTATATACTTTTGGTGGCAAATGTTTATCCCCGTCGTATGCCAACACGCTTCAGATGATACCCCTCAGCTTTTAGTGGGGTATCGAAGATTCAATAATATTGAATTAAAAAAAAATTGAGATTAGTTACAAAGGGGAAATGATGTGTGAAATTTAATTTATGTAACTTGACCGAAGTGCAATTATATCATTTAAAATGGTACTTTAAGTATTTAAGTGTTTTAAGATTTACGTGATGTATGAGTGTAACTACACCTAACTTGGGTGCAGTTAACTACACATATCATTTTCTTAATTACAAAAGTTAGAATAATTTACACAAATTCATAAAACAAGTTACAATCCTACAAGTTCAAATTACACATATTTTGTTTTAAGAGATTTGGTCTTTGTTTACATGAAATTACAAATTTAGTTATTGTGTTTTAAAAAATACGACATTGGTTATTATAGTTTAGATTTGAAAAGATTAAAATATCCCTCTATTAAGAGCTTAGTTCTTTGAAAGAAAGTCTCAAACTGATCTAAATTACGGGAATCAGTGTAGCATCTAAGATTTTAGAAGTGACAAGTTCCAAGTTGATTGATAATTTATGAGAACATATCGAGCGTAAAGATTTTGAAATGGAATTGGTGAAAAAAATGATTGAAGAGATGAATATTGAAGAAGAATACAAAGACGATGTTCCACCTAAAGGGTAGTTTACCATCGAAGACACATGGAAGAACTTATCAACAGTGGTTTATGTGGAACACCAACACTCCTCGAATTCAAATTAGGGGCAGGTCATAATGGAATTTAGTGAATCTAACAGTGGTAGTGGTTCACCTTCGATCAAGTTATAAAATGTTGAGGAGCAACTTGGAATATTCTGGTAATGTTTGAATGTGGAGATGGAAACATTGAAAAAGGCAATTCAAGAGTTATGTGTGGAGTTGATTGCTCAAGAAAAACAACACGATGATCCAATTGAGAGTGAATGTGTAGCAATGGCGAAGAATCATCATCTCCGATCAAAATAGAAAATATTGAGTAACGACGAACACCACGATTCATCTAAGCACCTTGGTGATCAGTTATTCCATGACGGTGGTGGTGGCAAACACCCAGATTCATCATCTCTGATCATATCTAACTTTATTAAAAGAAAAGAATGTATGACATCAACGTCATTTTCAAACACAACTTTCCATCAATCACAATATCTCTTTTTAATAAAAAATTAAAATAAATTCGAAATTAGATTGTTGGTTTAAGTAGTTTTAGGTGATTAGTTTTTTAAAAAGTTTGTTAACATGTCTTAAACTTGTTATTTTTTAAAAATTCGAAATTAGATATTTTAACAAAATTTCACCTAATTAATCACTCATAAACCTATTATTTCTTTACGCTAACTACAATTGTTTCACATCTCTACATTTCATTGCTTTCAATGGCGATTTCAACTTCAAAAGCAATTGTTCTTGTATTGAAAAAAGAAGATAGATTCACCTTGCTAAAAGACGTGAAAGGTCAGATAATTGTATCATCAAAAAAGCCATTCTTTAATGACAATCAAAGAAGTTCATCCACTCTTTAACTTATCTTAATTGATGAACAGGTATCTTCAATTATATTTGATGATTTTATTTGTATATGTTTGCAACTTTTGCATATTATTTCAACATGACATGTATTTCTTTTTGAAGCATGTATCTTTGGTCGACAATGGTACACTATTTTTTAGTGTACATTAGGTTAGATTGTTTTACAATTGACACGTAATTAGTTTTTTGGTATTTTTTGGTTTGTACATACATTTTTTAGTGCTTGAGATAATGTTATTATGTATTGGTACAATGTTGCTTACTCTTGGTTAGAATAAGTTATTTGAAATTTAAAGAGTATTATAATTTATTTTAATCAAAGTAAAAAAACCAAATTTCAAAACTTATTTTAATTACTATAACTAATTGATCAAATTTTATGTAACCAAATTAAAATTTATTTTAATTTCTATTACTAATTGACTAAATTTTCCAATTTTAAAGATTACGTTGATATTATACCAAAACAATTTGAATTTTACAACTTCAAAACATAAATTATTGATGTTTGAAGAAAATCCTAACAAAAAGTCCAAATTTTATGTAACCAAATTAATAGATCAATATGGTATTAATTTAACTTTTTATCCTATAACTAATAACTAATTATATAACTAAGTGACCAAATTCCATGTAATCAAATTAAAAAAAACAAATCTCGAAATTTGAAGAAATATTAGATTAGTCAAAACAATTTAATAGATTAGTTTGTTAAAATTTACTCTTCATTCTATAATTAAAAACTATTTGACTAAGTTTTTCCCAACCAAATTAATAAATTAGTTTGTTAAAATGTACATTTTATTCTCTACGTAATATCTAATTAAATTAAATTCAATTTAAAAATTAGTTAATTTATTATATACATAATATAAATTTAAAAATTAGTTATTATGAATTTAAAAAAACAAATCTCAAAATTTGAAGAAATATTGGATTAGTCAGAACAATTTAATAGATAGTTTGTTAAGATTTACTCTTTATTTTATAATTAAGATATATTTGACTAAGTTTCTCCTAACCAAATTAATAAACGAGTTTGTTAAAATTTATATTTTCTTATCTACGTAATATCTAATTTAAATTGAATTGAATTTAAAGATTACTTAATTTATTATATACATAATTTAAATTTGAAGATTACTTATTACTAACTAATTATTCAATACTAACTAATTACGAGGAATGTTAGATCAGTTACAACTAATTTGAAACTTTCAAATTTAATTTTCAAAACGTAATTTTTAAATTAAAGAATACTATTCTTTAAAATTATAAAATTTTAAAATCACCGCCAAATAATTATTTAAAACCAATTTTAAATTTAAATAACTTTAAATCACCATATTTGATACTCTTGTTTGTATCCACGGTGAAAAAAGAGGAGAAAAATCAAGATGCTAAATCATTAATATTCAAAGAATCATTGTCGACCAGACTCTACAGTACCATTCAAGTTCCAACGAAGGCACTTTTTCTCGAGCGAAGAGTAATGACGGTTTAAAAGTTTTAATTTGCGATAACGAATGCAACCCTACTAATAAACCCGTGAATATTGTTTATAAAGAGGTTATATGGAAAATTTAATGATAATCTTATGTATGAATTTCAAAATTCTGTAATGTTTACTGATTTCTTACGAAATTTTATATTCCTATCTATTATTTCAAAATTTTTTACTATATGTGTTTGTACTATTTAAAACTACATATGTTAAAAACTGACTTATATCATCCCGTATTGACACACGGGTCGCTTAGCTAGTTTTTAACAATAAAGTAGTTGAAAAATAAAACTTTCATTGGTTAATCGCCATATATTGTTCGGTAACGCTAATAGTTAGCATGTGAAATATCAATAAAATTTTATATTTCCTTATTAACAACATACAACTCTATGTGTGTACTTATGTGCGTGTATATTTCCAATCTTTTGTATTTAAATGGGCATTTGTTTATTTAGTCTGTATTAGTTTTTATCACGAATATTGAAAAGTTATTATAACTATGAAATGAACTGCAAACTAATAACAAGCATTGGCCGAGTTTCTCTTAATACAAGCTATAAAAGCCGATAACTACAACTTTATCAAAAGTAATATGTACCTCATACTTTCTTAAACAAGTGTATACATGATTCAGTTGTATATTGAAAGGTAGGGAAGTTACATATTTTTGTGATAATGGCCTTTTCATGAAAAAGGCTAGTGTCATATGCTATTAACATTTAAATAGGCGACATGGTTTTATTTATATGAAATCACTAATCTCGTGACATCAATTGGAAAGAGTAATGTCATAAGAAAGTTAGAAGACAAACCAAGATCCACATCCTTAGATAGGTTCCACTTGTAAAAATGATGTTTTGTCCGCAATAGAACTGCTTCTGCATAATGAATTGAACCATCATGGAATAAAATTTAGAATACTCAATGCTTGTATATATATATATTGATGAAGCTTATTAAGTGGTATCAACATATAAGTATCAAACGACCATTTGTTGTAGGATTTGACATTGCAAATATTGCGGTTCGGCTTCAAGTTGAAGCCTCTACATTTTTCTAACAAAAGCCTTGAATTGACAAATCACAAGACCTCATATATCACGTGTTGATTTTATACTAAAAAACTCTATCTCTGATGTTCAAACATGAATTCAAGGGTCCGATTAATGTATATGAAATGTTTTGTTTATGAGAATGTTTAAATACATTTTGGTTTTAAAATATATTTTGAGGTGTTACAGGGTGTCATAATTGAATCATCGTTTTTATGCTTGTCCAATAAGGCTTACCATATCAATTTTTTTGTTGTAGGTATTGAGTTGTAGACCCGTTGGTTAGGTTGATCATCCTATTTGTCCATGTTAAATTAAGATAATACCCGGTTTCTTGAGACAAAAGAACCAACTTGAATCCCATGCGCAAGTAACAAAATTTGAAGAAAGACGAATTTGATTTTTTGAACAATAATGTTAAGCTGTAGTCAAAGGTTAATTTCTGTATGAAACTGTATTTGTCTTAGTACAAGTAACAAAATTTGAAGAAAGACGAATTTGATTTTTTGAACAATAATGTTAAGCTGTAGTCAAAGGTTAATTTCTGTATGAAACTGTATTTGTCTTAGTATTGTATTGGTATGAAATAACATCTGATTTTGGTATATCACGGAGAGAAAGAGAGCGAGAGTGTGTGTGCGAAAAAAGATGAAAATACTTTCGTATGCATATTACATGATGATACTTAACGATAAAAAAAGACTTATGTTTACATAAAAAAGATAAAGAATGAACGATGTTACAATTACAATGACTATCAATGTATATTTTAACGTTAAAAGACCGAATGTGAAATTAAATACAAATACAAAATTTGTAATTCGCTGTTTTGAAAATTCCGATATTTCATAGGACTAGATTGTAAAGACCAAAAGATTTTAGGGGATAAAATCAATAAGTTCACTTTTATAGGATTATGAAGTGATTCATAAACGTATAAGGGGAATGAATGGAAATATTCATGTTTCTTCTTCATGATTATTGACCACGGCTGGTCAACTCGGACTCCGACGCACACTCTCTCTCACGCCCGGAGAGATGGATTTTTCTCCGGCTGCTCACCGGACGAGGAAGAAGCCGACAAAGTCAGAGCTCTACTCAACGTTTGTAGTTCATAGCGATGAGGACGATGACGATGCTCAAACGCAAAAGAACCCTAAAAAGGCAGATGCAGGAGATATATACGCTACAATGCTACGAAAAGAAGATTTTGATCCAAATGACGACGAATCACTACCTCCTCTTCTCATGCGCCTGCCGAAAGACTTCGGAGCTGCCGTAGATTCCGATGACGATGGAGAAAGCATCTCCGGCACCATGATTGTAAAAACTGGTCCAAGACGCGGTCAATCTTCGTATAGGAGAGAGGAATTCGATGAAGAAGAAGATGAATACGACGACGGCGGCGGGTTTGGGACTTTTGTCGTGAGATCGGAGGAAAGAGAGAATGAGTCAGTGTCGGGGACAGTGGTGCGGCGGACTAGCGGAGGCAGTGGCGGTATGTCAACAATGAGTAGGGCGGTGGCTAGCATGCAGGCGGTAGGAGAAGGATTTGGGAGGCCAAGGAAGGGGAGTGGTACGCCGACGTCATCTTCACAAGACGAAGAACGAGGTCACTCGCGGCAGCAGACAACTAGCAAAATGTCCTCGGGATCGATTGCAGATAGTATTACCAGAGAAGATCCATCTACCAAGTACGAACTGCTTCATGAACTCGGTACAATATTCATCTTTCTTTTAGTAAAATCTGTTTTACAATCGCTACATGACATATGGTTTTTGTAGTTCAATTTCTGGCATCTAATGTCCAAATGTAAATCCATTCCTAAAAGGGGAGGAGCATGAAGTTTGTAAAACAAGGCTCAAAATTTCATCATAACATAGCTATATAGTTCAGGTTATATACTACAGCTCACAGAACTGAATTTAGAGATGAAAATTGTATAATTCTATAGTTTCACTAACAGGAGTATAACAATTGGCGAGTTTGAGAAACTCTGTTGTCACATGAGAAACCTTGTGAAGTTGTGGATCTTGAAACTGGCCTTTACCATGCAAAACATCAGAAGATAAAGGATAGCTGTCTTCCCAGCCTCTCTCTGTTTTAAAAGTATCTAAAGCGGGACCATCCTAGGACCGTACTTTATACTTCATGGACCCTGTTGAACTCTCTGCCGTTTACAGCAAGTATACAAGCAAAAACTCAAAAAACAATTGAAGTGAGACCCTCAATGGTGCCGAGACATATAATAGATTAATAGCTCATTTCAAGATTGTATAGTTCCTAATACAGTAATACTAGGTTCCTAAAAGCATTCTGTACTCGAACTTTGCTGTTATATCGGAAGCTATCAACCTTCAATTGTTGCCCTTAGTTTTATTTTTGAGCCATTGCCCATCTGGCTCTCTTTTTTCATCATTTGTGCTCTAGTAATATGGTTCAGAGTCACGTGGTTAACCTTTTCCTTTCTTTTCCCTGCAAATGCTATTAAGTTATAGTGCAATGCCGGGCAAGCTTCTAATTAACAACATAAGTATGCAATCAAGACTAGTATCTAACAAGTGTATGGATTTTCTTATTGCCTTAGATAAGAGGGTTCGTGCAAGAGAAGACATCCAAGCTTCTATCTGTTCAAGAAGTCTTAGTTGACATAGGTTATCCGTTATCCTGGGGCTACTTTGTGTAAAATCCATCTATTCAAATAAGATTGGAAACAAAGATAGGTGTTAATGATACTAAGAATTAACGATAAAGGTAAACTATAAGAAGGTGTTTTGTTTGTGGATTTAAAATCCTAAGATTTGAAATCCCATGGGATTTAGAATCCTGTAGGATTTGAAATCCTACATGTTTGGTTGCACCATACTTGTTTATCAAGCAGTCAAGCACTTTTTAAAGAAAGAAATTCCATCATTTATAAGGACAAGGAGCAACATAGAGGTTCTATTCAAGTAATCTATTTGCAACTCCCGGTAGCCACATAAAATGAGTAGGGTCATACTAAAGGTTAGTAAGCAAACTTATGTTAATACAACTACCTGGCAGCTTTTTGAATGAAATATCCAACAAAATTGCTCGACCTAAGTCAAAACTAATATGCAACAGATTAGTCAAAAATCGTAATTAATATAATAATTTCTGTTGATATGTTCTGTCAAATTAAACTATTTATTGCTTGAGGAAATGAACTAGGGTAAGAAAAAACTGGACCATACATACATTGAGCAGCTTTGAGCCAATGAGTCATTGCTATTGCTTGAAGGAATTAGTTCCATCGAAATGAACTTAACTTGAATCATTGATTTATGCAAGTGATTTGGATTTGATGTGAACCAAGAAAGAAAAATGATTTCTCATTGAGACTAATTGATCAAGTCGATCGTTTGGAGAGTTGTCTGAAAGTTATTCAAGGTGTTTGGGGTTATTTAGACATAATTTCAAGTAGAGAAATTGATGGAACAGTCATGAACAACAATAGCAATGATGTAACAAGAAATAATGAAGTACTAGTGTACGAAAAAAAAAAGGAAATAGAAGATGCAACATACCAAAATCTGATAAATTGAGCCACAAAATGCTACTGAAGTCCCAAAATTAGTCTTTTGGGCAGAAATCTTCGTATCACAGAGATGTTAAAGAGAACATAAGGGTATAGGATTTTTCCAAGGATAAAGAGACAAAGAAAGAATGGCTTGAACAAAGATAGTGGCTGCCATTGACTCTTTGAGCGATAACAGAGTTCTGTTTGTGAAGATGAGTAGACATTAAGCAGTGATGTTGAAGAGATGATGGTAACTTACAGTGGATTTTAAATCCTTCATGTCTCCCAGGGATTTCAAAATCCCACTTTCAAGGAATTTTAGACGTTTAGTATATATGATGGATTTGAAATCCCCCCTCTTTTTTTCCTACCAAACATAGGATTGAAATCAAGGTAGGACGAAATCCCTCCAACCAAATGCCCCCCTAAAAGTCAGCTTAATAACAATCGGGAGATCGTCCCAGAAGTATCCTAGTAGTAAGTAGTAACTACAAAAATTAGTAGTTACCTTAACAATGATTAGGACAATTTTGAGATTTAAAACTATATGTAACTAGATTAAATCCAAATAGAAATATTGTGAACCTATTATTTATCCTAATCTTGCAATAATCATCAATTTGTTTCACTCTATGGTTCTTTAGCAATAAGAAGGTATAGTGATTAGTCTTTCGGTAGTCTTCTTTATGCTTTATCTGTGTAGAAAAAGTACTGAAAGTTGTCATTTTGGCAATGACAGGAAAAGGTTCTTATGGGTCTGTGTACAAAGCTCGTGATTTAAAGACTTCGGAAATGGTTGCAATTAAAGTGATATCATTATCTGAAGGGGTATGTATGCTATAGTTAGATGTTGGCTGTCTTGAGTGTGATTGGGTGATTGACTTGTGAAAAGTTCATTTGATATGTTATATGTACAGGAAGAAGGGTATGAAGAAATTCGTGGTGAAATAGAGATGCTGCAGCAATGTAGTCATCCTAACGTTGTTCGTTATCTAGGAAGCTACCAGGGTGAGGAGTACCTCTGGGTATGAACGCTCCTGCATTTACTTCTATTCTTAACACAATGCTTGTACTTATTGTAACATATATTTATCTGTATAAAGATAATCTATTCTCATAATTTTCATGTAGAAAAAGATTGTGTCCACCATTCCACCTTTTCATGTCTGTATCTATCAAAACTATTTTTTTGTTTCATATGTTTTTCAATGTGGAAAACAATAGTTGTGCTCTTTCCCTCTTTCTTTTTGGATGATGAATCAAACATCTTGTTGGGGTTTTTCAATTTGTTGGCAGATTGTCATGGAGTATTGTGGTGGAGGAAGTGTTGCTGATTTGATGAATGTTACTGATGAACCTTTGGAGGAGTACCAAATTGCATATATATGTAAGGAAGCATTGAAGGTACTTTTATATTTGGTTGATCTGCGTCCTCGCATGCACCAAGGACAATCTACCTCCCTACTCTTTGGGAGAAAGTAAAAACCAGTCCTCGTTAGAGGTGGCAAGGTGGGAAGATTTGGGTTGGGTAAGGTCAAAACAGTTTGTGGTTGGAACGGTTGTTTCCAGTACATGTGAAAACAAGCCAGCTGGGTTGACCTTCCAACATCTCTTTGTCTTCTATTTGAATTACTTTATTATCAACGATTGTGCCAGTTATGATTTCAATAATAATATCACTGTTTGAACGAATGATTTAGGAGGTTCTATGCGTTATAAATGATCTTGGTGGACTTTCTACCTGTTTGACCCATCTCATTTTAGCTAAACCTTTTGATTTGATCCATTTGAGATAAAACACAACCCAAATTGACGCATTCATGTGTAAACAGGTTGAATCTTCTACGTCTAGATCTTTTTGTCATACATTAATGCTAGTCCGGGGCATTTCTTTATATGCCTTCTATTATGTTATTAAGTAGGTTACAGAAAGGAAAAAGAAGTAAAGATCTAGAAACTTTAACAAATTATCTGTAGTAGGAGGTAGTTCATATATTAGTTGCCTAGGTCAACTCGGGTCATTTGGTTTTTAGATGGTATGCTTATCTATGAATCTCTGTTGCTTTTGGTGTAGGGTTTATCCTATTTGCACTCTATTTTCAAGGTGCATCGTGATATTAAAGGTGGTAACATCTTGTTGACTGAACAAGGAGAGGTGAAGTTGGGTAAGTTACAGTTAAGATATTTTCTATAGATTACTTTCAGTTTACTTGTATCCGGTTTTCCTTCATGGCTTCACTGGACGACCTAACGAGATAAGATTTGTAGACCTGGAATTCTTTCCTTTTTTATTTTTTACCATTTCAACCTTTGGAACTGCAGTTTTATTGTATACTGGTAACAGTTTGCATGGTAATTATTTGTGTACTACCTAAACAGGTGATTTTGGTGTTGCTGCACAGCTGACAAGGACGATGTCCAAACGTAATACGGTATAACTCTTGAGGTGTAAACTCTGATGGTTTATCATGAGTGCATGTAATCAAAGATTTATTTAGTTCATACCCCCCTTTCTGCATCTCGCTTAACTCTCTTGAATGATAGTAATTGTGTTCATGTTTCTGCAATTTATTATTGCCATATTCATTTTCAGTTTATTGGTACTCCCCACTGGATGGCTCCAGAGGTTATTCAGGAGAGCCGATATGACGGGAAGGTAAATATCATCTGTGAATATCTTTCCAATTAAAAGCTAACATGATATATGCTGTGGTAAATGCACAACTTGGGGAACAACATTTTCTATATCCCAAGAAAATCTCACAAGGAACATTATGACATTTGCAAGTTAATAGATAACAGTGAAAAGCTGGTGTTACCAAAATCCTTTATTGTTCCTATAGTTTTGATGCTGCAAGTACATTTCACTTCAAAAGTTGCAGAATACTGATTTTGGGGCGGGTGTAACTCCGTATCTTTTAGAAACACAATAATGAGATGTACTTGAGTTGGACTTCTCAGTTCTCACTTACGGTTGATAATTTAGATGGTTTATTTTTTTATTTTATTTTGCTGTGAAGGATGTTTCAAATTGGAATGAATTTTGATGTATAATGTACTTTCCTTTTCCAGGTAGATGTGTGGGCCCTTGGGGTGTCTGCAATCGAAATGGCTGAGGTATATTTACTAAAATTTTTCAAAATAAAAAAGAAAATTTTTTCCTAGCAATGCAATTAGTTTTTTACTTCAAATCTCATGATATTATTTTGTTTCAGGGCCTTCCTCCAAGATCAAATGTGCATCCAATGAGGGTTAGTGTGTTTTCTTATGCATTATGGCTCTTGTGACACTATAAAATACAAAAAGTCATTCTTACCACTATTTCTTTATATGCAACATGAAATTGTGACTCAGTTTCAGAAGACTAATGTGCTTAATACCTGCAATAGGTGTTATTTATGATCTCCATCGAACCTGCTCCCATGCTTGAAGATAAAGAGAAATGGTTTGTCCTTTTTTCTTGATGAATAGAATTTATTTGCATCTATATTACACAATGAGATACTCCATCATATATGTGTAGAAGGGTGGATAGTGGCATGAGGAATTGAATTTGATGATGGACCTTTTTTAACCACTTCTGGTTTTGTAAATCTTTTAGAAGATTTCTCACAACCTTTTTATTGATGAGATATGATTGTTATCTGCTGCTTTTTGCTCACATAACTTGTGTTCCAGGTCTCTTGTTTTCCATGATTTTATTGCAAAATGTCTTACAAAAGACCCTCGCATACGTCCCACTGCATCTGAACTGCTAAAGGTATGTGAGAGTAGCTTTATGCTTCACATTTTTGTAATGATGTTTTCCTTATCTCACATTTTTAGTTGTTATATTGTCAACTGGATGGACATTTTATCTGCTCGCTTTTCGGCTTAATGGCTTATAAATCTTTATTCTTCATTTAATTTTGTTTAAAAGAAAATTCTTTTATTTTCCAATGTATTATTATAAGTGACTTAATCTCATCATAAGTTCACCTTTCTCCGAGTTTGGTATTGATTGTCATATTGGACTTTTACCAAAAGTTCACAATTGTTTCATCATCCCTCTACACTTATATTTAAAATTTTGCTTCTTAATTCAATAACAGCTATGTATCTTGAAGCAAAGCTGATCTAACAGCTACACTACATTATATTGCTCTAAAAAATGTAGTTCATTACATATCAACTTAAATTCTTGTCTCGATGTTATCCTTTTTGATTGTAAGTTGATATTAAACAATACAGGTCACTTAATTTCTTCCTTTTAAGATTATATAAAATGACACTTAGACGTTTTGTTTTTGCTCGTTGTTAACGTGTTTCTTGAACGGTAAGTTGGTGCTAGTTTTCTAATTATATTATTTTCATTCTGTTGCATGTAATATTAATTGTTAAATTTTTACTCTGTATATTATTGAATGGGGTTTATAAAAGCAGGATCTATTTTGGGTTGGTTACATGTTTGCGCCCACTGTTTCGAACACAGACATGGTCAAACTGGAGCTATGTGTGTGTGGTGTGTGGGTGCGCATAGCTTTCTATTATTTTCTTCAATAAAGTGTTGGTATCTGCATATGCACTCTGATCTAAAATGTATGAGTGGATTTTCTATGCATACAGCTCAAGTAAATAACTTTTCTACTGTGACATACTTGTTTATGTTCCTTTCACTTGAAACAGCATAAATTCATAGAAAAATGCAAAATAGGAGCTTCTGCAATGGTGCCTAAACTTGAAAAGGCAAAACAAAACAGGGCGGCTATGGCATTGGAAGCAGAACATGTTGCTTCAGAGACCATACCAGGATATGGGGTATGCACGTACAACCATATTTTCTTCTTAAATGTTATGTTAGTGTTTGCACATGTCCCCTAAAACTTAGGTTTATTCAATATAGACACTTGGAGCTAAAATCAATCAAGACTTTGGAGACACTGTTCCATCTAAACCTCATCAAATGCCTAATGGAGTCACTGATGTGGGCGGTACTGTAAAAGCTGATGGTTTGGAAGAGGCCGGAGAAGGTATTGATGCCCATATATATTATGATTCAGTCGTTTTCTTGCTACAAATTTTGATTTTGTTTCTGACTTATTAGGAGATCTTCTAGTAGAAAAACTTATAATTCTGATGACAAAATGTTATGGGTAAGTGGTCCTGTTATGGGGTCAAAGCAACATGCTCAAAGCAATATTGTTTTCCTGATAATTAATATGGTATTCAACCTTTTCCTACAATTACCCCCTCCCCCCAGGGCGCATGCGGATATATAATGTCATTTACCATGGAATTGTTCTGGTCTATCAGGGAAAATAATTTGACTTATTGATAAAGTTGTAATATTAATCAATTATGTGTGTTCCTCAAATCTGACCGGTGGTACTGACAAGAATTTGATTCCAGAATTAATTCTGTTACCATCCAAATTCCAAGTTGCATTGTGGTACAAACATTTAATATCTATCCTATGTGTATCATAATCGGCAAGATTATGAACATCTGACCCAATTCTTATTCAAAAGTGCTTTAGAAAAAAAAAATCCTTTTTAAACATTTATATGGTTAAAATTGTTTTGTTGTAAGAGGCAAAGGTTTCTTTTTTAAAAATTCCTTTTTGTCCCGCTGTGGACACTGTTAAAAAAAAGGTTTTGACATGTATCTTTCCTAACGAAAGAATTTGTTCAGAAAGAACTTCAAACATGAATAAATTATCAAAATCTCGAATTCTACATTGATAAACAGAGTCAAGTGCATCTCTAATGTCTTGTCCAGACAAATACTCATATAGTAAAGATGTTACCATGCATGTAATCTTGTTTTCAGTCAACATCTGTATAAATTAAATATCATACTAACCTGAACAAGAATAACCTATTTGTTTTTTAATTATATGTGAATGTAAATAATCAGAAAATTACCATTTTAATGGAGGTGATACATCTTTATTTGTCCATCAAAATCCTGTACAAGTCTGTTTGACCCCTGTCTATGGGAGTGAAATCATGTCACACACGGGGCAGTTAAATATCAAATATATTTGTAAGTCCATAATCGAGAATAAGAAGGCTAATTTCTGAAAGTGTTCTTACCAGGTGATTTCGGGAGTGTCATAATTCATGGTGGAGTGGGTATAGATAAGACAGCTACTAAAACACCGGTTCCTACTGCAAAGGATCCCTTGTCTTCGTCAGAACGTGGTCAAACTTCGCCAAAGGCTAATCTTGGAGAAGATTCAGTTAGTCCATGGTACTTTCCTTGCTGTAAAGGTTCTATTTCACATCACAGTTCTCGTATTGTATAAAGAACGTGTTGAGAGTGTTATAATATGTGTTCTTTTATTTGAAGATTAAATTGAAACTTGCAAACATTTTCTTAACAATTTGTAAGAGCGTCATTAAAATATAATAGATATATACTTGAATGTAAAGGAGATGAGCAACGGAACCTTTATGAATAAAGGACAGTGTATTTACGAAGCATTTTCTTAATGTATTTCTGTGCAGTAGCAGTGAGCTAGTATATGTTTCCTGTAATTCGTGTGCATGTTTTAAAGATTAATGAAAAAACTTAAACTGTTAAAAAAAAAAAACTAGTGATGCTTCTACAATTCTGGCTTTTGAGCCGCTTTGAAGAGCAACCTTTTGCACTCACCAACACATAAGCACACCTCGAAGATGCTAAATTGTAAGTTCAAATTATTTGAGCAACCCTGAGGCCTGAACAGGTGCAGTGTTACATGTCCATGGGGACTTGATATATTAGATTATGAGTATTTGGAAAATCCTGAAATCACATTATCTATTGTAACAAAGGGAGAATTAGCCAATAGAATCTTGCTTGGAGAAGGATGAGGCATGATTCAGAATTTTGGGGTTTTGATGCAGAGTTTAATAAGGTAGAAAGCCACCCGATTTTGTTCATACATTTAATTTCATAAGCATATAATCCACGGGTCAACTTCGTGGATCTCATAACTGACTTTCTTCCAATAGTGGCCTATATGGTGTTTGGGTTCTGTGGTTTGAAGCATTAATTTCTCTGTTCTGTATGATCTGATTGTACTATTGGGATCTATTGGTGTCAATTATATGAATTAAGAATGCACATAATCACTTCTCTTTTTCCTTTCAGGTTGACCAAGAAAGCTGGTGCATCTGCAGGTACAATTCGGTTTGTTGAATCACCAACTACCGAACATGCAACACAGGCTATTGGAAGCAACGGTGTTGTTGCCAGTGGCACGACTAAGAAAGATGGTGTTAATCGCAAAGCACTAGACAAGGTAAACTTTCTAATATTATAACTGTTTTAGTACACATGAAAAAAATCTGTGTTATTTTAGCCTACCAAATTATGGCAAGGTGGCAAGGGGGTCAAAACTGCTTTCAATAGAAATAATTCACTTTTTGCTGCAGATCAAAATGTGCAGAATCAGGTTGTGTTGACAGTAAACAGTTTTCTTTCTACTTTTAATATTTTTCTGTAAATGATTACATAACAATTTTATTACAATAATGATATAAATCTTTCAATTTAAATGTTTAGGAAGTTGTATGCATTAAAAATCGACTTCGCGGGAGTTTTAGCCTATTTGGCACATTTTACCCTTTTAGCTTAATTTTTTAGTTCACCTGTTTGAGATAATTAAACAACCAATACTTAAGTAAGTGGGCTGAAGTTGCCACAAGTTCTCTTACTCTGTGACATGCACCATTTTGAGTTTTCTGTTTAGTCAATTAACTCTTTGCCTTACTCTTAGTTTGGTTCATTGTACATTTGTAGCTATGGTCCATATATGCAGCAGGCAACACAGTGCCAATTCCTTTTTTGAGGGCAACTGATATATCTCCCATTGCATTGTTGTCTGAGAATGTGCTTGGTAGTCAGCATCTAGATAATGTTGGAAATGTAGCTGTAGAAGCATTACAAGAGCTTTTCACAAGCGATGGACAATCTAAAAAGGGCCGAAGACAAAATGAGGTGACAAAATGAGTACTAAAGGATCGAATCGGGTAGCTTTGCGTACGGGTGGAGTTGGGTTGGTCTGGGTTAACCCGGACACTTTCTGTTTAGATCTTTTAGTTTTGGGATAATATATACATAGGTCAACCAAGTATAGGAAAAGTTTCAAAAGGCCACCCAACAACAAATTCACCGAAGTAATACCAGTTGCGACAAAATGTGACAAAGTACCCCTAAATTTAAAGCTGTTATCATGTTTAGGGTTGTCAAAAGGACAAATGTTGATGAATCTACTCAAATAGAACAACTTCCAATGGACTCTCAAAACAGATATGAGTAGATTCATGGATGTCTTTGATATATAGACAACTCTAGATCTGAAAAAAGCTTTAAACTTCGGGGTATTGCTCGTTTTACAAGTTTTTGATTAATCTTTGCTGGATTCGGTATAAACTAAACTGAATAGATGCGTGGGTGGCCTCTGATGTAGTTTTACCCATTGGGTGGCCTTAATGAACACTTCAGTGGCTTAAGCATATATTATCCCTTTAATTTTTTTCAAAGAAGTAGTGTCAAATATTATTACAGAAGTTAAATGATTTCAAATTCGGTAGCTAATTTTGTGAATACAATGATTTACGAGGTTTGCATATGCATTAACAATACACTTAAAGTCAACTTTCTATCCGTTCGACCTGTATTTTGTTTAGCTAACTTTCTTGATTTTACCTGTTTGACATGTTAGATAATAGACATAACAATCAGCCCATTCATAAGTAATGGGTTGAAAATCAAAATTACAACCTTTAATACATTTTAATGTGTATTTTTGACTTATTGGATCCTTAATGTACTGCAGCTGCCGCTTCCTCCAAGTGTATATCAGAGACTCACTTCAAGTCCAACATTGATGAATCTAGCACAGGCTTTATCATATCATAAAATGTAAGAATTTCACTGTTATAATGATATCACAAACACATGGTAAACTGCAGGAATAGAGAACATTGTAGGCACTTTGCACATTAAGTTATAGATCTTAAGCTTTTGATAAAAATCATCAAACTTACAGAAATTTCATTTTAAGGTAATCCACCCAGGTAGTAGGTCCAAAAGTTGATGACATGTAGGTAACCTTGATCACGTTGACTTTTATTTTTGGAAGTTTGAGGGGGTTCTTTGGGGCAAAGTCACAAACAAAGCTGGTTACCCGAAATAGAAATTGGACCAGAGTTTGTATTTAATTTGCTTTTTCAGTTTTTCTCCTATATCTTATTCTTCACTTGTGAATTGAAGTAGTTCTGGTTTTGTTTCATCTTTAACAAGTCAAACTAGTAAAATAAAATTAAAAATTACGTAGAAGGAAACATGCTAGATGTAAAACATTTTATTCAAAAATTATATTATTACTACTTTACTAGAAGTGTTGTTTGTTTTTTTGTTTTGTTTTTCGCTTGCGACACTAATAAATTATGGACAAAAGGGGTTTCAAGTCAACCTGGCTTGGACAAAGAGTTACCCGTTGTCTGACCCATCCTTTTTGCCACCTTGAGCAGGTGCTATGAGGAGATGCCACTGCAGGAACTACAAGCAACTCAGGAACAACAGACCATTCAGAACCTTTGTGATACCCTTCGTACTATTTTGCGGTTATAACAGAACTGGTACCTGTAAGTTATTTCTGATGTTTTACTTAACCTACCACTTTGTATTATTTTGTAAGATTCCTAATATAATAAGCTGATAGAAATAAAAACCTAGGAAACTAACTACTGCTTTAACTTCCCCTTTATGAACGTTGTAAACGTGTAATCATTTTGATTTTCGTTAGGTCTCAACTTATTTGCCTATCGTTGTTCATCATGCACACATCATAGTATTGATCTGACTCTATATTTTCGCCTCTTATGCCCATAACGTCATTTTGCTTTAAGTTCCTGATGATTATGCATGCATGATTCATTGTATTTTGAACTGCTTGAAAGAGTTATCTGATGGTTCTTGTTTGTTTATCGACGGTGTTACAATATGACCTGTTTATTATAAATGTGATATAATTGAATCCTAATTCCTTGACCAGATCATAAATGTGACGCTTCACTTTAAGATCTTTTCGGTTGTAATAAAACTTTATATTAAAAAATTTATACATCACGTAAAATTAAGATTCCGACAAAGAATAGATTATGTTTATATATATGTAAAGTGCTTGAGTATAGTTTAATATTTAATTTTACTATAATTGAAAATACAAGATAATATCGAATTCAAATAGTTATGTAACTAACTTTAATTCTATATGGGAAGTTATTTGTTTAAAAACAAGAAAGTTTAAATAGCTAACTAGTTATATAAATTTTTTCAAGGTGCAAGGGTGGTTGGCTGGTTGCAAAAACCACTTAAGTAATGGTTATTGGTGCAACTCCGTTACTTGGTAGTTATGTTAGAGTTTTAGGTCTCAGACAGTTATTTTATTCATTCACTAACCTGCAATTAAGAGTATCTTAACAGAAAAATCGATCTTTAACTGATAAAACCGTAAATATAAAATAACAACTATGGTGTTACATAACCCTATTTATTAGAAACCGCAAAATAGTTTTCCCACTATTTATAGAGTTATAGACATGGAGGCATGGGGAGGTGAACATACTCGGATTTTTATCTGATATCGTTTTTTTAGCCTTGAAAAAAAACCGGATTTAATAAAAACCGGATCGGATTGAAACCGGTTTTGAAGGGTAAAATAGTATCCGGTCAAACCGTTTCGGATTAAAAAACCGGTTTGGAAAAAAACCTGTTTTTTCTAGTCTTTTAATGTTTTTAACTACATACGGTAAAATGTGTATCACAAACATCTTTGTTTCGATTGTATCCCATCACTCTAACGACTTCAAGGGTTTTCCCAACAAAAGATTCAACCGTGTGAGGTTGGTATTACTAGTAGCTATGAAGAATTAAGAAAAAAGAGTTTGAGAGAGTTAAATTTGATATAAATCAACTATATTCCCAAACTATTTATATATGTTTATGGTGGTAAAATGATAAAATCTTGACAAAAAAACAACTATAAAACGGTAACATGTACCCCATATGGCTTTAAAACGATTCGTTTTTTAAATCTGGATAGGATTTTTTTCCAGATAAAAAATCGGTTTTTTGTCCGGTAAATTATCCGGTCGCACATACATTTTGCAAATTGGTCAAAAAACCGGTTTCGGATAAATCCGATCCGGATACAAAAAAATTCCGGTTTGAAAAAAAACCGGTTCGGATAGTTTTTGTACAAAATCGGATATTCAGTTTTTCTGTACACCTCTAGATGGGGCTATCACAGTAGTAGTTTTTTGTTATCAAGGTAGTTTTTTACGGTTATTATTAATATTTCTTTTTCTAGCTTCATAATTTAAAAATATACTATTGTTTTTAAATGTCATATTACCGATAAAATTTATATCGAAACGTAGATAAAAAAGAGATGATCATAAATATATAATAATTTTTACTCTAAATAAAAAAAGTCATAAGTTATTAAACAAAATTCATAAATCACCTATAAATAATTATATTAATATTATAAAAAATACTACTTTCATTAAACCTCTCACAATATTCATGATAGCCCCTCGTAATTTTCATACAACACCCTCTCAATTTAACTTGATTTTGAATTCACATCCCACACTTTCTACTAATAAGTAGGAATGACAACGAGGTGGGTTTGGGGTGGGATTGGTCTCTCTATCGCCGTTTAAGAAAACCATTCTCGTCCCAGCTTAAAAAACCGCGGGGATTTAAACGGAGATCCCCGTCGGGTAAACTGGTATCCCTGTTTAATATAACCATGCGATTAAATGAGTCGCGGAGATATCCGTTAAAGTAAAACTGTGATTTTTCATCATGGGGATCATCACCGTTAAGATTTTACTACGATTTTTCGAAAACCATTATACTAAATTATACAACATTATCGAATACAAACATATTTGAACCAAAATTAAAGTCTTAAAGAATTTAAATGCATCCAAAATATTAAGACCAAACAATCTAAATAAAGATAACTATTAAAATAGGTTGTGTGAATGTGTATAAGGATTTGTATATTTTTTATTTAAAATTAATTTATGTGTATTAATATATGTATAAGGTGTATAAGGATTTGTATATTTTCTATTTAAAATTAATTTATGTATATTAACATATGTATAATTAATATTAAATTATAATCGGGTAATCGGGCCGGGGATCATCAAACCCATCCCCGTCCCAGTTTAAATAATTGGGTTTTCCCCGTCCCCATTTATTGTCCCTGCCCTTGCCCCTGCCCCGTTTATATCGATTTTCGGTTTTTTCTGTCGGTTTCGGTTTTTTTTTTGCCATCCCTACTAATAAGAAGATAAGATTTTTTCACATCACATTTATATGACATCAATGAGTCACTTTCCCTCTACTATACCAACAATATGTATATTAAATTTTATCACGATGATAAAAGTTACACTGACACATGTTATCTAAAAATGTAGTAAGATGTTTACGATCTCTAAAATTGTTTTGAGGGTATAAAAATAGGCATTTTAATTATACTGTTCCAAAACATATTCATTAAAGTTCAGATTATATCGAATGAAAAGGTGTTAATGGGCTGGTTCAATGTCTAAACAGACCCAACTTGTATAGCCGTATTGGCTAACTTCAACATATTTACGTCAACACCGCGACCCAAACTGGCTCGTCATCCTTGTGCTCGAGCAGCTGTTTTCGCTAGTCGGAACTCGAAGGCTATCTTGCTGTAGTGAGCCATTGAAAACTATCAAATTCCAACGACATTTCACCTCTTTCAAAGAAATGTTTATATGATTGTATAATCAAGTTTATATATATTTCTTAAAGAATTGAAAATTACATGTATGTTTTTTATCCATGGAAATCTATAAGAAGAATTAAAAAAAAGGTAAAAACCAAAAAAAAAAAAAAAAAAAAAAGCGACATGTCATTTATGATGCACATGAGATGTAGGTGTCAAACAGTTGAATCAAATTACGAGAGAACATGTAGAAATAGAATAATCAGAAAAAAATGATGCTGATACCATTTAAAGATATACAAACAAACGAATAATAATTATAATTTATAATCGTTGAAAAACAAATGTTTAACTTTTGACTTTTGCTGCGTAAATATTGATTCCTAAATTTGGATTATATCAACTAATAATTTCTATATTCGCGATGTGACTTTAGAAGACGTTTGATTGTAATTTATTTATTTATTAGCCGTTTCAATTTTAATATATAATTATTTATGTGCTTGTGAGTGTGTCGATATCTATCATGAATGCTGCCAGCTGTACGAGTCTTTTCTCTTGTATACATACACGCACTAACCTGCAATTAACAACTTTCGTGGTTGTGAACATGAAAATATTTAAAAGATTGCTTGTATTGCTATGCTTTACAAATGGAGATTAAATGAGGGACTAGAGTTGCACAAAACCATCTTTTAGTCTTTAGGATCAAAGAGACAAATAAGATTTTAAAACTGACTGAAAATGGTAAATTCAACATAAAGGAAGGGTGGAAAGTTGAACTGGCTGAAAATAAGATCAACTTCAACAAAAAGCAGAGAGATGAAAAGGAAGGATAAACTTGTTACTAGATAAAATGGACCACACAACCCTTCTTATCACCATAAAGGTGGTGTCCTATCACTCTGATTTTGACATTTTTTTTCTTTAATTAATTTTGCACTCAAAATACTCGCCATACAAAACTAATATGAATATAGGATAAATATGGGTATCGAATACATCGAATCGTATCGGAACTGGTACTGGTATCGAGTTAGAGTTTTCGGTCTGGTACTCAGTACTTAAAATATTGCTAAATCGGTATTCGGGACTAGTACCGAACCAGCTAGGTAAAATAGGTATCCGGTACCGGTACCATATATGAATATTCAATACGGTATTCGATACCGTCTTTAAATCAAATTTGATATTCTGTAAAATCGGTACCGGTACCGGTCCGGTACCATGCTCACCCCTATATGAATACATGAATATATTATTTTAAATGGAACTTGTATAGCATGTATTTTAAGTACAACTATTTATTGTGAATTCAATAAATATAATTTTTATTTTAGAAAATACATTTAATACATGTACAAAGTACATTAAACTTAATAAGTATTAAATACAATAAACAATACTAAAAGAAAGTTCTGATATATATATATATATATATATATATATATATATATATATATATATATATATATATATATATAAAGGGGTTTGGTTAGTAGATTTTTTTGAGATTTGCATTTTGTTAAATAATTTGTATTTTGTCGAATAATTTGTATTTTCTTGAATTTTGTTTTGCAGAACTGAAATCTTGTCAAGTTTTTTATTGGTAAAGGATGTCAAATTTATCAATTGTGAAATTTCGTTTCCTTTGTAAATTAGTCAATTGATTTGGATTGTTTATGTGATCATGACAAAATTATACTTCAGTTTATTATACACAGAATCATTCGCATTAAATGAACCCTTGTATCTTCACAGCGCTCCAACAACTCCTTCGACTGTTAACATCTAAACCATTGCTACAAAACACCTCTCTGTGTGAGCGTGTTTCTCCTCTCTCCGTCCTCTATACCTTTGTTCAACGACTCCTTTGATTCCTTGCATATTAACGATGGTGATGGTTTTTGGTTCGATTTAGTAGGAGATAGTGATGATGTGATGGTTTAAAGCTTGATTTCAAATGACATCAAAGACGATAGTGACGATGGGCGGTTGAAGAGGCTGACAGTTTTAGGTTCGATTTCAAGAGGGGTGATGTGATATCAGGTTTAGGGTGGATTCTTGTCAACATCCAGTTTGAGGTTCAATATATGTGTCTTTGCTTTGGGTTGTCGGTATGGTTGCTGATGCTACTTTGATTACCACAACGGAACGATCACTGGTGGGTTTCGAAGGGTATAATGATAAACTGTCAAATGCAAGGTTTAAGGATTTAAAATCCCGGGGGTATCCTTTACATATCTAAATCCTTCCATCAAGGGATTCTTTGAGTTCTTCTTTTTAACAAATCACATCATTTAAAATTCTTTGCATATGTGTCAACTAAATATAGGATTTCATAGAATTTAAAATGCAAATAGTAGGAAGTCTCACGGAATCCACAATAGCAAAAACCAAACATGACCTTAGTTTTATCTAGTTCATTTGATAACTTTGATACGGTGAGATTCTAATTTGTCATTAAGAGGATGATGCGACACTTATGTTTGTTTATAGTTTGTTTGTTCGGAATTTCGGATCACTAAGAAATCCATTTGAGTTGTTCAGTAACAAAAAAAACATATTGTACCGAACGAATTTGTATTTTCGTGAGTAAATTTATTAACGTAAAAAATGGAAAAAAATTTAGTATCATATGTAATTTACCAAATACATTGATGTACTTGGTTCCCCCCATCCCACCCAACAATATTCACGTACGTGAATGTCTTACAAACAAGATAGATTGAAATACAAGTGAAGGGAGTGGAGGGTTTAAGTGCGAGTGGTGACTCACAATTAAGTGGTGACAAGTTTCTGCCATTCCTCACTTGGTGGTGGATATAGGTACGGTGAGTAAAACATAGTCATAGAAATGACAACGGAGTAGGAGGGTTTGGGCATGAGTGATGGTTCACACTAAGTGGTGAGAAGTGTCTCCCGCTCCACCGCTTAGTGTTGGCGAGTGTGTAATGTATTTAACTTGCAGTCGTAGGGATGACAATTGGGTGGGTCCGGACCGAGATTTGGTCCTCGTCCCCGTCCCATTTATAAAACTTTCACTATCTCCGTTTAAAAAACCATAGGAAACCAGATATTCTATTTACTATAAATGGTTAAATTTCACCTTGGAATAAGTAAGGATTTAGCTACCGCTCAATTCTTGTATCTTACACCTTCATTGCCAAAATAAATGTTACAGTTGCAACATGTCCGATAGGGGTGATTCTATTGGTACCCCCTTATGTATCTAAATAGCCCCCTTGATGTGACATTTGTGAGGGAAAAAACGGTATTGAAAATTGTAATTCAATAATTAGACATATGAGTATGTGAGAGGAGGGGGCCAAATAGTAGCACCCGTCGATAAACATAGGGAGAAAACTAGTGATCGTAACCATGTAAAGTGAGCTGACGAACGTTGTAAATAGGGAGCCGACGAACTTGTAGGACCCGTATTATCAAGTATCAATCAAATAACGAAGCAATCAAACACAATAATGAAGTTCTTGGATGTATCTATGAATATACGTATGAGAGAAAACATATACGGCCAAGAAACCAGTTGTACATAGTATTGAAAGCTTAATGATTTAGGGTTGACAACTTTGTATTTATACCCTTTGGGTATTTACATAATGAACCCTAAACTATTGATAATATCAAATATAAACTAAACTTCACTAGAATATATTAAACACAATTTAAGGGATCTAACAGAACTCATCCACGTCAAAGTGAACCATCCCCAACTGACTCACACCACAATATCTATAAGTCTATAAATAATAACTAATTAATATAATAAACTAATCGGATCCAGCGAACCATAGGCCGGGTCAAAATCGAGCGAATTAGATTACTATCAATACACTACATAATCAACACAACCCTTGTTTTTCTTTTTTCTTCTTTTTAAAGATTGAAAAATTGAAGTCCTTACTTACATACTACCTACAAAGTAACTTCAAACAAAGATTATGCAAGATGCAGAAACTATTTACAAACCCAAGCTAATTCCAACCAACAACCTTGTTTCAAATGCATCCAATTACACCAAACTTCGTAAACACCTATGATCTTGCTCATGATTTGATTATCAAATAAAAAACTTTGGAGTTGGTTTATTCTGTTAATATTTTTTAGTTGGTATGTTTTGAAAGCAGCATCTGTATTTTCGAGTAAAAGTATAACTGCCTACCTTTTACTTTTCACATACCACTCGGTAATAGTTGTTGTTGTATATTGTTTAATTTGACTTTTTATCCCAATTGAAGACAAAATAAATTTTGATCACAATCTCTAAGATCGATCGGATTTGTATTTAGTTTTCCTACTTGCATTAAAAAATAACATTTTTTTTATAGATTTTAATAGATATCTTAAGATATGAAAAAACAGATGATATCATCATTTATTCAAATCGAATAGTTGTCAACCAATTAGCGATCAATTACTTAATTCTTGTAAAAATATTTTTATGTATAGATTATATATATGATGCCATCAAATTTAATTGATTCCTACTTGAAGAAAGTTTTAATTATATATTAAAAAACAGTTTTATTACGAGAAACTATGTAATATAGTAAAAGTCATATAAATTCATTAGATTTATGATTATACAATATATTTAGAGTGTTTCATAAGCCTTTAGAGAATTTGGGTTGAAAACTATGAAGAAAATCACATATATATAAAGATGCATTTAACGCACTTTGCATATTTGAAACTTTTTTTATGTTTTCATGAATTTCTCATCATTTTTCGCCCTAAATACTCTGAAAATTCACAAACCACTCTAATAAAATTACATAATCACGAATCTAATGAATTTAACTATATTACATAGGTTCTTGCAATAAAATTGGTTCTCAATTGAATATTTCCCTTCCCTACTATTTGATATCTAATTAATATATGACAAGTGCCAAACTTGATAAATCAATGATGATATCATCACTATTTTATTTATAATCAAATATAATAATTTATAGGCTTTTAGAAAATTCAATTTATCTTGAGTATTTTATGTATATGATTCATAATAAAATAATTTTATAAATTTAAGGATTGCATTATTTAACATAGATAGTTTTTTTTAAAATAGATATAGATATATTAGTAAAAGGGAATCTTTGGCATGTATTGAAGATACACTCTAACATCTGATCATGTTACCAAAGATTCTAACCTCACGTACATTGCGCATTTCCTACATTAATTTCTCTTTTCCTTAATAATTATTTGCTTGATTTATTGTTAATATGACTTTCATCTCAACTTATTTAATGATGATTAAGGCCACTTGTTAAGGAATTGCCTCTTCTCATTTAATTTATTCTTTTTTTTTATTAATTAGCACATTTGGATTTGGATTGGATGTATGCATGGGTAGATAAAATTACTTAATTATGTTTTTAATTTGTTGACTTTTTCTACAGTCTAGTTTTGAAATTTAATTTTATCTTTGAAAGTTAAGACTGTTAACAAAAATCTTTAAATCTTCTAAAAGTACAGTACTTTTATGATTTTATCATTTCAAAACGTACATTTAATTTGACGTCTTTTAACATTTAAGTTATTTGCAACAATGGTAATTGCATTTCGAGTTAGAAAACCTAAAAAATAACACATGAAATGCGTGTGTTTACATGAGCATGCTACGTAATACGTACGTACACACATATATATAAGACTGGGTTCAAACAAGAGACTTTTTTTTATTAAGAAAAGGTAAGAGGGAATGTCAAAATGATCAGGCAACGAGAGCATTTTCCGAAATCCGTCGACAAATTCACTCCGGCATTGCATTGGAACCGATCGAGAAGCTGGCCCCCAAGTAAAAGGATCTTCATCTTCGACCTCTTTGTACAATTAGTTGTTGGATGCCAAAGTAGTCTTGGTTCGGTTCGACTCCGATCGTGTCCTTGTTCACGAGTAAAGAAAGAATTGAGAGCAAATGAAACGAGGGCGAGGAGAATTGGGAAACATTAATAAATAAATAAGAAAAGGAATAGAGATTTGAGCGCCGGGCTTTTTTGTTGGTGAATTATATAAAATTAATTTTCATAGTTAACTTTTCCTAGGGGAACGAATTAAGCATGGATTACATGCAATATGTTTTAAACGTCAGATTATTTCACATGTAAAACGCTACTATTTCACTGTGAAAAAACATTGATTCACATGTGAAATAATATACTTCAGTTGTGAAACATTAATTTTTATATGTAAAAAACTGTATATAATTTTCATATGTAAACTAATGTATTCCGGTTTTTAAAAAGCCTAGATAGAAATCTATTTTTATTTCTTTAAAATATATTAAGATAGGTGTCTAAAGAGGAAAAATAATTCTTTTTAGGTATAGTTTTTTTGTTCATTTTGAAGATATTTTAAATTAAAGTATGACAGAAAACTAATTAATTTAAAAGAAAAAAGGAAATGCTAAATAAAATGCAAATGGCTGGATATTTCGACGTGCGCAACATTTTCAAGTTTGTTTTTCAATATTACCCCTAAAACCATAATTAAACATACCCTCACCTTTTTAAGTCATTAAATTCACATATATAATTGTTCTTAATTTTAAACCATATATTTTATTTAATCAACGGTTCAGATCTGATCTATCATTCTTATAAAATTTGGCATTCCTTTAATAACTCATCCATATATATATATATATATATATATATATATATATATATATATATATATATATGATACATGCGTAATGCCGTGGTGACGGATATTTTTTACTCGATAATGTATATGTTTGGTATTCACACACACTCCGGTGACATCGAATAATTTCCATTCACAACATGTGTATATTGTTATTCTTTTTTTCATTTCTTTTATTTCTCTTTTATCCATCAACTCTTTTATTAATTTTTAAAATAACTTTTTAAAAACAATAAAATAATGAAACCATATCATGACTTTAGAAATTGTCTTAATGTGGATGAGAAATTGTGTTGGTGTGACTTGTGAGGGAGTCTATTGTTGGGTTTGTGTGTTTTAAAAAATGTAAAGGATATTTAAAAGTATATTAGTCATTTTTCATTACTTAAATTTTAAGAGTTTATAATTTAAGTAAAAGAGAGAATTGTAAATATATTATAAATTAAACTTTATATTTTAAGTATATAAGCCATTTATTAAAATCAAAAAATGTTTATAAATTCAGATTATATGTATCAGATTTATGAGTTATAGTCATACGTATTTTCTAATACTTAAATTAAAATATTTATTATATGATAGAATATTTAAAATATTATTTCTATCAAAAAAATTATTTAATTTTAATTTGTATTTAATATCTTATAGGTTAAAAGTTAATTTGAATTGGCCTGACATTTTTAAATATGATTCATTATGGGAGTTTTAGTTATTAAAATGGTATTTAGAAATCTAATTAACTTTATTTAATAGTTTTCTTTTCGGTTTAAATAAAGGGTAAATTAGTAATTCAAATTATGTAAAATTAAGAGATTAAAACTTTTAGGAGAGAGATAGTTGAATGTTTTATATATTAGTATAGACTAGCATCGTATCCGCGTAATGTTGCGGCGACAAATAGTTTGTTTTTACAACTTGTCGTTTTCAAGAATGTAATGATATGTTATTCGCGCGATTTAATCTCACGAAAAAGTTTTCTACAGCAACATGTCCGTTTTTCCAATTTTTATTTTATTTGCATAAACTATTTTATTCATTTTAAGAATAAATTCGAAAAAAACATTACAATAAGAATAAATATTTATATTTTATGAAATAAGGGGTGGATAATTGTGTTTGTGTGAGAGAGTGTGTTAGTGTGTGACGGAATATTTAAATGAATAAAAAACTAAAGTAAATTATGAAAGATAATGAAATGGTTAAAGATTGTGCGGATGAGATTAATTTAGATAGAATGAATAGTCAAATTTTTGTCTTGATTGAATTTTAATAACTTTTAAAATAAGAAAGAGAGAGAATGTTAAATTATTTATATAATATTATAGATAAATGGTACTCGCATTAAAAATAGTTCATAAATGAACTTCTCTCTCTGTGTGTATGTGTGTGTGTGTGTGTATATATATATATATATATATATATATACTAGTGGGGTACCCACGCAATGCGACGGCGGCGAATAAAGAGGAGGTTGTGATGAGTTTTGTGCAGAATAATCACAAAGAGCTAATATGAGTTTGTGAAGATTCCTTGCGAGATGAAGATAATATGAGTTTGTGAAGATTCTTTGCGAGAGACACTTTGAAATTAAGAATTAAATTGCTAACTCTGAGTTATTTGTCTTTCAGTTTGTTGGAAGAATTTTGTCGCATTGCTGAATCATGAAGTTGCTGATTATATATATGTGTGTGTAATGTTTCATAGTTCCAATTATTATGTAATTGAGTTAGAATGCAATGTTTATAAATTTCAACTGTTTGACTTTTTCATTTGTTTGGTGTTTATGAAATCTCCTGAACTTGATTTATTGAAAACAGAAATTTAGGTGATCTCATAAATCAAAAGTTAATATTAAAAATATATGATTAGACTTAATTCAGTTATAAGTATGGTGATCTCATGAATCAAAAGTTAATATTAAAAACATATGGTTAGAAATAATTCAGATATAAGTATTGGTTTAAATTCATTAATTGTCGATTATGTTTTCAATATTTATTTGTTTAAATTAATTAATTGTGGACTTAAAGGAGGGGTGAAGGAGAGGTATAAAGGAGTAGTATTTTAGTAAATTTACTCTTCTTAAAATTAAGAGTTTTTTAGGTGGTAAATGCATTATATAGGAGTAAGATATATATATATATATATATATGTATATAAAACGAAGCATAGTTTTCCAAAATACCCAACTGTAAATTACGTCAGGATGGATGAGTCATTATTAGACTGGCTTAAATTTCCAAAATAGCCCTAATTAATGAGCCATTAATAAGTCTTTAATTATCCAATTATTAGTCATTAATGAGAAATCATTAGTCATTGATTTATTTTAATCAAGGTCTAAGATTGATTTTCACGGTACTCGTACTCGTATTAAGAATGGTTCTCAAAATGAACTATTAATGATGTATTAGTGGTTCATTAATGATGTATTTTTAAACTCTTTATTTTATATATTTAATGACCAATAAAAATGACAGCTCATTTATGTCTCATTAATGGCTCATTAGTGGCTCATTAATGATGTATTAATAACAGTTTTTTTGGGAAAATCAAGTCTAGCTCTTTAATAACGGTCCATCCGGGCTCAAATCACGGTTGAGAAAAAATATATAAAAGACCAAAATATCCTATTAAGAAGCATTAATGGTGGTTACAAATAGTACTTATGGTACTTGTAATAATAACGGTTCTCAAACGGTACTTGCAACATATCGCTTTCAATAATGTAATGATATGTTATTCGCACGATTCAATGTCATATAAAGTTTTCATCAGATTCATTTTTTCAAATTTTCTTTTATGATGAGAAAAAATTGTTAATTGTATAAAATCTATGATATCTCATGCATTAACTTGATTTATCAATTGAATATAACCAGAACAACGAAAGTGTTATGATGTTGCTTTTAGAGTTTATCTCGTCCCAAAAAAATATGTTACAATCTTTTGTTCGTGATATTGCATTCGGGGTTCATCTTTTTACAGGATTATTTGTTTATACGGTATAGTTTATTTATAAAAATCTGTTATAATTTAATTTGATTCTGTAAATTATAACAAGAACCATTTTATCTTTCTATGTTTATCTTTTTACAATGTATAGTGTTTATAATGCTATAATTTACTTTTTCTTTAAATTTAATCTAATCCATAATTTAATTAATACCAATTTTTGGATAGTTTAAATTTATTAAATTCAATCTACTTCATTAGTTCATTTATAGTATGAGAATTATAATTACATTCGATCATCAATATTATAGATATTATTTTTGTAATAATAACAATATTATATATATACATATACATATATATATACATATACAGTTACCGTAATTGAATTTTAATTTTCTAACCACTACATAAGAGTATTTTTAGATAGTAAAATAAAAATAACAACATATATACTGTCTTTAGTTATGTGAAAGGGTTGAAGAGGCATTAAGTTCATTTAACTTACTTAAAATTTAGGAGTTTAAAAATGTTTAAATGCTTTATAATATAGTGTGTGTATAGGGGAAGTTTCATTTGAGAACCGTTTTTATTGCGAGAATCAATCTTAACCATTCATTTTGGATAATGGAATTCATGGATGAAGAGCATGAAGGGATTGAGTGTGGTAGGGTGCATGTAAGAAATTCATGGGTGGACAATCCAACTGAATGAGGGGGAATTGGATGGCTAAGATTGGTTCTCCCGATTCTCGCAATAAAAACGGTTCTCAAATAAACTTTTCACTATATATATATATGTGTGTGTGTGTGTGTATATATATATATAGAGAGAGAGAGAGAGGGAGAGAGAGAGTTAGGATCAAATGAGAACACTTTTAAAATGCACGACAGTGAGAACACTTTTAAGCCTTTGATTTCATTGATCGGATGGTTTAAAAATTGTCACATTTCTTTTGGACCTTTGATTTCATTGATCGGATGTTTAAAAATTGTCACATTTTTTATTATTTGTTTGACTATATACCTGATGCATCAATGCATACAAAAGTGTTGTGATTTGTATGCATCAATGCATACAAATCTTTAAGTTGTTAATATTATAGAAATAATTTTGATTTTATAATTTAGGATGTAAACTTGACTTTTGGGTAGTTATGGGTGAACATAAACGTAAAGGAGAAATGTTAAATTACAAGTTTATCCACGTTCTCACTGTCGTGCATTTTAAAATGGTTCTCTCTTGAACCTCACCCTATATATATATATATATATATATATATAGTGAAAAGTTCATTTGAGAACTGTTTTTATTGCGAGAACTAATCCTAGCCGTTCGATTCCTCCTCCTTCTATTGGATTGCCCACCCATGAATTCCTTACATGCACCCTGTCACACCCAATCCCTCCACGCTTTTCATCCATCAATTTCATTATCTAAAATAAACGGCTAGGATTGATTCTCGCGATTCTCGCAATAAAAACGGTTCTCAAATGAACCTTCCCATATATATATATATATAAAGAAAACACTTGGGAATCAATGGCCCAAAATAGACGTAAAAGGTCAAAAAAACTCATCCACAAGTTATGTACCTAATTAGACAATCATGTTTATAAAGAAAAGTTTGTGATCGAGGGACAAAACCCTCTTTTTTATGTATCTAGTGATTGAAACACTAACATCACAAATTATTGTTATAATGAACAGGTGTAGGTCGATTATAAGCCAGTGACCATCACTAATATTAATTAGTCCTTCGGTTTAAATATGTCTGTCAATTAATCGACCGATCGAATCGATCTTGTGGTACTAGAAATTTACAAGTGTGACTATACTAATGCAAATGCACGACTTCTAACGTAAATGTTATAAGCAATGAAAAAACATTGCTTTAGTTCGTTAAAGTGTATCAAAATGAATGAAAATATATACTGGGAGATTAATATCTTTAGACATCTTTTTATAATTTAATTTAAAACATCATATTAAAATTAATGTATCAAACTTTTTAACTCGATCTTTTGTCATGGTTTGTATAGTAGACAACGTTTTTCCTATACATATAGTTTCAAAAACTTAATGTGATTATATACGATATGAAAAAAATATGAAAGTTTTTTATTATAATATATTATTAGGGTCTCATACAGCTCGAGATGAGATTGAGAAAATAAAACAAGAGGATTTGTTCACTATGATCCAACGCAATACAACCTTTTATTGGATTCAAAACAGACAAGGTGCTTTGAAGATCGATAAATATTGATGTTTGGTGCTCTAGCTAATTATATTTTAGCCTTAGGGTCCGGCTAAATATGAATTTTGGTGATTATAATTGGTTTAATTTGAAGCTATTTTGCTTTTGTTCTATTGTTTTAATTTGTGGTCAATTTGGCGTTAAGCAAATATTAGTTTTTTATGCCGGCTAGCTAGGGTGATGATGAACCGAAACTCTTTATCTAGAGTGTTTTTCTTGCTATTCGAAAAAGGAGTTTTTAGATCTTCATTGTGTTCTTCAAGAAACAATTTGGTAGGATTTCAATTATGTATGTTGTTTGTGTTTTGTTATTGTGTCTTAAAGAATGAGATTTGGTTCTTAATTTGTTTCCAGAACCATGAATCAAATTTGTTTATGTGTCTTCATTATGAACACATGAACATCCTTAAGAACACCATCATTACAAATTTTAAAAAATTAAAATGAACTAGTACATACAATTCAAGTTCGTGATTGGATAAAATGTAATGATTTATATAAAGTCTATTATATTATATATAGTTAAAGTTAATTATTATATATAATGATAATGATAATTTAGAGAAATTTCTTTATATTTTCATACATTTTTTATATTTAAGAAATCGTTTTCCTTTCATAGTTTTTCGCTTATTATATATCATATGACGTCAATGAAGTAACATAATATAATAAGTATTATATTTATGAGAGACCCTACTATGATTGATATGTCAATTTTTTTATAGTTGCTCAAATTGCTAGATTCTTATGAAGATGAGGAATAGAGTCATGTAAAGATAAAGTCATGAAAGTGATAATGTGGGGTTTTGATTATTTTTAGGTCTTTAATTTCACTTTATGTTGCCATTGAATTTCATGGCCATCATGTTCCCAAAATTAATTGGTTTAGACTTGCAATTTAGTATATATGTTTATGGTTATGGTTATCTAATTAAAAGGAATTTGGAAGGTTATAGGTTTAAGTCTTATGATAAACAAAATATAAATTTTGGTTTAGTGAATGTATGAGTTTTGAATGTAGAAAAAATTATATTACATGGTTATAATATATCATAAATCTTAATTTTTATCTTAAGAGGCAAACTACATGTCATACTTATAACCTCATAACTCACCTAATTACTCGTAGACTACAAGTATATATTAAGATATATCAGATCGCAGTCATATACTTATAATACATTACACAGTCTGTCCTATATTTTCATAGATTGATGTACAAATCTAATCACAGATTATAACCTTATAGCTAAATGATTGAATGGTATATATAATTATCTTGCTACAATAACAAGAGTTAGCATGATATGACTTATGTACTTATGGAAGGTTATTTTACTATTAAGTCCTTTTATTCACTAGATCAAGATAAATATTAAAATTAAGAGAGATAACAAATAAGTGACGACAAAGGTTATCATTTACTGCATAAGAAGATGAATTAGAAGATTTATTATAAGGAAATACTCCCCCGTCCAAAAATTTTGTTCACAGACAACACACAGTTTAATATAATTGTTAAAGATTTAATATTGTACATTATTGAATTGTAAAAAATTTAATAATAGTAATTAATTAACATTAAAATAGAAAAATAGTAAATAATGAGAATATAACTTTAGAAATGAACAATGATTGAATTGTAAAAGACTAATAATAGTACATTATTGAAGTGTAAAAGATTTAATGATAGCAATTAATTAAAATAGAAAAAAAGAAATTAATTAGAAAATAATTTTAGAAATGAACAATTATTTTAAGATATATGAAAATAGTATAGTGAATAATAATATTACTTGAGTGGAAGTAACATTTTCAACACTTGGCACATCTTTGATATCTTGATATGTTATTTTAGACATTAAATGTCAAATAATTAGAAATAGTGAGTTTTAATGAGGAATTATAGCATGTACGTTACATCAACAAAGCTTCAATATTTTTTTAAACAAATCGTGACCACGCGTTTGTTAGATTTTAGAATTGGCTTGTCACGATATCTTAATTAGTAATTTTTAAGAAATTGACATGATTGAAAGATAAGGCTACGTTTGTTTTTGTTAGATTTGGTGTGAAAGTGAGATAAAACTAAATCGAGTTTGATTAAAACGTGTAAATAATCAAAACTAACGAAAATGTAGACACGTACCAAGTTTGTCACAACATATTTCACGTTAGATTGCAGAAATAGACCGTGAGAGTATTGATAGTAATAACTGTAATCATAATACTCACGTCAATATTACTAACAGATTACATATACTCCATATATAGTAATGAACAATAACTCTGGACACAATTTTTAAAATTTTATTTTCACGAATACGTAAACATAGTTGCTCGTGATGTTAGTTATAATGGTAACGTCAACAGGCTTGTGATGGGGTATAATTTGAATGTAGCAGATAACAGCGGGGCTCGAGAATTGATGTGTATGCGAATCATAGGAGCTAGCAATCGTCGATATGCTCATATTGGTGATGTTATTGTTGTTGTGATCAAAGACGCAGTTCCAAACATACCTCTAGAAAGATCCGAAGTAGTCAGAGCTGTAACTGTCCGTACTTGTAAAGAACTTAAACATGACAATGGTATGATAATACGATATGATGACAATGCTGCAGTTGTGATTGAGCAAGAAGGAAATCCAAAAGGAACTAGAGTTTTTGGTGCGATTGTCAAAGAATTGAGACAGTTCAATTTTACTAAAATAGTTTCATTAGCTCCCGAGGTATTATAAAATGAGACCTTGATATTTATAAAGAGCATAAATTAGAGTACTTGGTGTACTCAAATTAACATTTAAATTGTTGTATCTGACTTTTAACACCCTCATTTTTAGAATACTTGAATTTAAAAATATACACATATAGTAAAAACTATTTAAATGGAAATTTCGATATTACTTACTTGTAAAGAAAACCTAACACATCTTATATCATGAAACTGTAGGTTAAAATAAAGGGTAAATTGTATTAAAACACAATTAACTTTGTCTTAGTTACCATTATATACAATCAACTTTATTTAAAAAAATAATACAACTAATTTTCATAATACACACGTTGTATGCAACTTGTTGTATACTATGGAAGTTATGTCAAAGTTCATTGTATACAATGGTAACTAAACAACAGACACATAAAAAAGTTGTTTGCATACAATGAGAGGACTATGAAAGTTAATTGTATGATTTTAAAGCTTTTTTTTTATATAAAATAAAATATTCCAGCTCTCAAAACAAAAAAAAAAAACTTTCAACTATAAAAAACTCGAAAAAAACATTCATACCAATTAAGAAATAGCCATTAATATTAGTTGTTTCTGGTCGTCTACGGTTCTTCGAGTTTTGTTTTAATATATACTTTTGGCAATAAATGGTTACATCTATAATTTAATTTTACTATTCTATATATATACACACACAAAGTTAAAATAACTAAATATCCCTGAATTTATCTCGATATATGTTAATACGTGGATGAATATTGTTAATCTAAGCTTTACGAATACAGTATTATAAAATAAAATTTTTCAATACTTAATTATTTTTTTTGGTGCAAATAAAATATGATAAATTTTGTCGATGAAGCTCAAGTAGATGGTTGTAAGGTGACAACTAATCAACTAGAAGAATAAAACAATAAAGTAATGAATATTTAAAGAATAAACAGAAAAAAAAAGTTGCATATTGTTTATTTAGTAAGTAAGCATTTGTATATTTTAATTTTAAGAAATTAAATAAAGTGTGAAATAGTTGAAGTAAAGTGAAATAGTGTTGTCACCTTACCAATTTCAATAATAGAATAATATGTTTGAAGCTTGCAAGTCACCTTTCCATTGGCAAATGGGTCAAGTTTTTTAATTCAAGGGGCAAAAGCGGTTTTATTATTGATGTTGTAATAACTATCCAAGTTTACGCTAACTTTTACAAATTACATCATTTTTCTTCTTTTTTTTTATTTTCTAAAAGAGGGGAACCAGACAAATAGAATATGAGAACTTTATAAAAAAAAGAACAAATTGGATAAAAATACAACCAATTTTAAATTTTAAAAATGGGCAAAATGCATTAAAATACAATTAACTTTGTCTTAATTATCATTTTATACAACTAACTTTAAATTCTTAAAAGAGCAAATTGTACAAAAATATAACAAACTATGTTAATATTGCTATTGTATGCAACCAACTTTATTTTGTACCTAAATAATTACACAACTTACAAATTTGATTCATTGTATGCAAGTTACCTGTAACAATAGGTAACTTACCGGTAACTTAGCCAAAAATAAAAGAATTTTGGTACTTAAAAATACAAACAACTTTCAATTTTTGTTCATTGTATACAATCGGCAACCGGTAACCTGGTAATTAGGTCATCGATTGCATACAATGAATTAAAACTGTAAGTTGTTTGCATTTTTAGGTACAAAATAAAGTTGGTTGCCTACAATGACAATATTGACATAGTTTATTGTATTTTCGCGTATTTTGCCCTTCTTAAAAATAATACAAACAACTTTCATAATTCTCTTATTGTATGCAAACAACTTTTTTCTATGTCTAATATTTAGCTACCGTTATATACAATAAATTTTTTCATAATTTTCGTAGTATACAACAACTTGCATCCAATGAGAGGATTATAAAAGTTGATTGTATTGTTTTTAAAAAAATAAATTTGATTGTATACAATGATAACCAAGACAAAGTTCATTGTATTTTCATGCAATTTACCCTTTAAAAATTAATACAATTAACTTTCATAATCCTTTCATCGTATACAAACAACTTCTTTATATGTCTGTTGTTTAGTTACCATTGTATATAATGAACTTTGTTATAACTTTCATAGTATACAACAAGTTGCATACAATGTGAGGATTATGAAAGTTGATTATATTATTTTTAAGAAAATAAAGTTAATTGTATATAAGAATAACTAAGACAAAGTTTATTGTGTTTTAAGCCAATTTTCTAAAAAAAAAATTCAAATGTTTACTGTTCAACATCCTTAGGGCTTGTGGTATGGAATCATATCACAAGATCACTTAGTATTACATTAGTTTTTTCCATAATTACTCGAATATCATACCAAATCTTTAATCAATCACACATTATATTAGTTTTTCCGGAAATCAATTTTCTTATTGATAAAAATAAAATTAGATAACTAAAACAAATATAAAAAGGAAAATTACATTATATAAAAAACCCAAATTTACATTAACGAAAAAAATCAACAAGTACGATAAATTTTAAAAAATATCTTAAGAAAATGTTTCTTTATGAATCAAAAGTTGTTGGTGCCAAACATGTTTCACAAAATCATTATGGAGGTTGATATACATTGAATTGTCGCGTAATTCTGTACTTCTATGAAATGTAATTCAGTTTCCCCCGTAAAAGTTCGTTGCACATCATTTTGTGTAAGGCTGTGAGTTCGGGTTTGGTTCGAGTCAGTTTTGTGTCGATCCATGTATTTTCGTATAAATTTCGGGTCGTGACATTTTTTTGTGTCGCCCTTCGGCCAAATGTGATCGGCCGAGTTTTTTTTCGATTTTCGAATATGGTTTTCCGTCTCGACTACGATTTTCAAATTCCATGTTTGTTTTCCAACTTTCGGTAAGAATTTCGAAAATGAATTTTGTTTATATTCTAACTTCAATATTCAATATTCGTTTAGATTGTATTCAAACTTTAAATTCGGTATTTGTTTCGATTTGATTCGAAATTTTATTTTGCTTATTTATTCAATTTATATAAATGAAGATAATAAAAAATGTGATGTACTAATATTCTACCAAGTACCAATAAATACTTCATTAAAGAACCGAATAATTTAAAATGTTCATCATTAAATAGAATTATGAATCAAATTCAAAATACAGAAGTACCACTTATCAAGGAATCAAATGTCAAAGTACCAAAATAATGTACTAATATTTTAAATGTAAATATTTTATTGTTTATTTTAAGTTTTTTAACATTTAAGAGTTTTATGCTTTTGTCCAACGTCTTTTATTGCCTTAAGATGTCACTCCCTTATTTGAATTCACAAATATTTTTTTTGAAATTTAAAATTTAAGCATGAAAGAAAATTTTATAATGTTATACTTTTTACCCTTAAAACAGGTTAGTTTCAGGTTGTTGGGTTGACCCTAACCCAACACCTTTATTTTCGTGTCGTCCCATTTCGGGTTCGTGTCGGATTGATCAAGTCAGGTTTCGTGTCGACCCAGAAATTGTAAGCCTTACTTTTGTGAAAGAGTTAGAGAATTGCTATCGACATTGCTTATTGCATATCATCTGTCTTTCACGCAGGACTTTCTCAAACTTTTATGGGGCTTGGTCAAAACAAAAATGGGGGCTCTTAAAAATATTAAAATATATAAAACAAACTGGTATATATATACACACTAGCATGATCCTGCGCAATAAGGCAAAGGCAAATAAATTTTTCCTTGATAATACGTCCGTTTTAAAAAATAAAAGGTATAAGGTTTTTTTTATCGTTGGTCAATATCTAATAATTATTAATCTATTTAATAAATTTTGCTTGATATTACTTATTGTAGTTACTTTTTTCTTATAAAATTTATGAATGTTCGTAAATCTTTTGATAATTATCAGCAACGAAAACTAAAACATCTCAACCATAAATTTTGTATATTTTAAAAATAGTATGAAATTTTGAAACATCCAACAAGTTTAAAAGAGAGAGAGAATGCAATATCTTTATTTTTAATTTATATAAGAATAATACGTACGTTAATTATTTTTAATTAGTAGATTAGCGGGTTTACGGTATGTGTTTGTTGTGATTTAATTGTTTTAATTTAATTATGTGATTAATTAAGTAAAATAGTTTAATTAATTAATTAAAATTTGTATTAGATGTATGTATATATGCATGTATGACCGTGTATATATATATATATATATATATATATAATGAAAGTGGAATACACGTGGGGTATAAGTGAATTTGGGTGACACGTCCTTGCATGCAATCTAATGTGTGAATGAATACCACTAACCTGCTCATTTTTCTTAAAAAAAACAACAAGAAAGTGTATGTGTGTGTTCTTGCTAAGAAAAACCGAGAAGAGAAGAAAAAGAATCAGAATTTCCATTTTCTTTGTGTGCAATCAAGATTAAGGTTGGTATGTTTAAGTTATCATAGTATCTTTCTTCTTAAATGATATGCTATGTGATTTAGAACATGATACACGTTTAGTTTAAAGATTGTATGTTAGATTACATCATAATCGGTTTTGAAAGAATAGGATTTTGTTAGCTTTGAATGTTCATATGATTCATATGGTTAATTGCATGAGAATGTATTTAGAAATATTTAATGCATGTTTCTGGAATGATAGTTATGATTATTATGAAATCTGGGTTTGAGTTATGATATCTTGATGTTTGCGGATTCGATGAGTATGAAGTTATCGGATTGTTGAAAAATAGGAAAAAACCGATTGAGACCAAAACCGATTCTTATGAAAACCGAAGGTAGAAATCCGATTACTTTGAAATCCGAATCTTTAAAACTGGAAATTCATAAACCGATACTAGAATTATGGAAACCCCAAATCCGATACTCTTGAATCCGAGACTTTGAACCAAGTGCTTGAAAATCCGATTAAGACAAATCCGACAGTTTTGAGGCCCATCGGATTCCCAAATCCGATACTTTGAGTTGCGGATTTTCATGAATCCGAATGTAATCCGATAGTTTTGAAATCCGATAATTGTGTTTGGAATTGTATTTGTTAATTATTTATTAATTGTTGATGTCATGAATAAATTATAAATATATGTCAGATATATTTATAAGATTTGAGATTGATTGATTATTATTGTATTTCAAGAAATGCAAAGGCTCAGTAACATAAGAATTCTGAGTGCTTTCCCTGAGATTTAAAGGTGAGTGGATGTTGAATGCGAATGGTAAAGATTGTGTCTAATATTACTGATGTGAGGCATGATTGTATGTGATGGACTATTATGGGAACTGCTGATTGTGTATATTATTGATGTCTGTTGCATGACTATTTGTTCGATACGCACTCTTAGTATGATTTTGAGTTGCGTTTGAGAAGTCAGCTATACGTGGAATTAGGCTAGGCTCGTTTACTGGTTAGATGAACAGTGGTAGCCTTACTGTTGCATATGTTGCTTAAGAGTGGGATTTCACTGTGCCAATTCAGTAGAGGGCTATCGGTAAACCTTTGCTTTGGCCGGCATTGGTTGTAGGTTCTGCGCCGAACCGCCGGTCTTCTTAGTGGTTGTGATTACATGATTAGTATTGACTTGATGTTTGCTTTTGGGTTTAGCCTCTACTCACTTAGCTTTGTGCTAATTCCCCACAGTTGTTGCTTTTGCAGGTTTGTGTTTGTGAGTGCTCATGGAAGGAGAAGTTGACCTGACTCTGATGTCTAAGATTTAAAATGAAACGAGCCAGTTTATTTTGTAACACAGAATTATGTTTGTTGGATTTTGAGAACATATATTTTGTTTATAAATGATTGTAAATGTTTGTGAATGAAAAGTATGTTTATTTAATTAAGCTTCCGCAAGCGCAAATATAAAAAAAAATGGCTTAGATTTTACGGTGTTACATATAATATATATATATATATGGGAGGGTTCAAACAAGAACTGTTTTTCATACGAGAACTGCGAGAATCAATCTTGACCATTCAAACTTTTAGTCTCGTTTAGAAACTAAGCAATTGGGATGCAATCAATTGTAATAAGCAAACTACGGAACTAGTAAACAAACTAATGTGTAAATATCAATTAGTTAGCAGTTAACCAATTAACCTAAACAAAGCAGACATAAAAGTAAGATATTAAAATGTAAACAATTAACAAGAACTAAACTAAGAATCAATAAACAAAGATTGAAGGAAAGATATACCTCTTTAAGAAGTTAGAAGTATTTCAAGTCTCAAATTTATCGGTAGTGAAGCAGAATATATGATCAAGTCTACCTTCACAACTAATAGCCATGGATTACAATTGCTGATTCCATTTCTTCTTCCCAAATGATTGTATGTGATTTCGTCCCAAATGGTCAAACAGTTTTGTGTGATTTCTTCACAAAGTCACAAATGCGCAAACGATTCTTGATGAATCGATGATTTATTGATTTTTTTTCCAAACAACTATAGGATTTTGACAATTGAATGCTTAATTTCTTCCTTTGACTCTGTGTTTCCATTATTGAGTTCTCATTTCCTCGACTTTTGCGTCCAGTTGAATGTAAATTCTTTTTTCCTTTAATCCTTGTAAATTTTATTTCTCTACGGTGATGCCCTTTTTTTCTGCTCCTTTTAAATTTAGTAAGATGAGCTTACATATATACAATATAAGCATATCTAAATATAATGAGCTCCTAGTCTCCTATTGACCATGGCCCTAGACGTTTGCCCATATTACACGTTCTATAAAACAACCCTATTTTCATAATCATATTATGTAATATGATTGACATGTACACTATTTTCTTTATTTTATTTAAACTCATAGCATACTTTAAAATTCCAAGCATTGATAATGGTGTATAAAATTTAAATTTTGGACCGTCCTATAAAATTTTGTAACACCGCTAGATATCTGAACTTAATAAATAAGAATAATACATTTAACTCTACATAATATTATTAAATGAAAGTTTTAACAAATATTTTTATGAATATATATCTTTTTTCATGTCTTCTATATATGTTAATTAGACATAGTTTTTTTTTAGTTGTTGATCAATCAAATTAGTTAATATAATCTGAATAAGAAACGTAATTGATGTTACAAGTATGTCATGTAATGAGTAGTTAATAATTAATAATTAATAAATATATAATATATGATCAATTTGTGTAATCTTTTATGGTCGGAAACTTGGAAATGTGTTACTCTGTTTTTTTTACGAATCAACAAATTAGTCCTCCAAAGTCCAAACTCCTATTTTTAATTGCTTAATAAATTACCAATAATACATTAACATACATACATACTTTACATACATACATATATATAGAGCATTGTACCCACGCAATACAATCGTGAAAAATATTTTTTCTCGATATTTTAATTCATTATTCATATTTTAGTTTGATTAAATTGACATTATAGGTTTAGACTTGCTGTTTTCATCTTTTGGTGTATGCATTTTTTATTTTTATTTTTCGTTTTTATGAGTTTGTTTGTGGTGTTTTAGTGCGTCAGGTTTAAGTTAAAAAAAATACTAATTAATATCTTAAATATGATATGGTACAAAGATCGATATGTGAATGGTTATGTGACATGTTAATTAAACATAATTTATATAAAATTTCAATAAAATGTTAACAATGTTTGTGTTAACCTAAAATCAAGAGTTAATTTGTTTCATAAAATTAACTAATTACTAGAGCTAGAAACTATACTGTAAGTCATATGTTTAGAAAAGTTAGATTTGGTGAGACAAACCATAGACACGTATAGATGATAGGTTAAATATTAGGAATTATGTAAGTCTGTTGTAGACTGACTAGTCAGCTTAGGCTGAGTAGTCAGCGTACAAACAGATATAGAGTTTTCTATGTAAGTACTAGATAACTTAGTGACTTCTAAGCTGAGATAGGTTTCAAGAGTGAAGACTTGAAGAATTGAAGACTTGAAGATTCAAGAACCAAGGATTCAAGAACTCAACTTGACAATGTCAAGCTGAGTAAGTCAGATCAGCGTCAGAAGTCAGTTTAAAGAATTTAAGTAAGTTTTAAATTCTGCTATAAACTCTCAATATCTACGGTATTTAAATTAGAGTATCTGAACCTAATTTAAACTATCTATTAGTTGGATAGAAATCTCAAACGGAATTAGTTAGATATGTTCTAATTAAGGAGTTTGTTACGGTTTTAAAGAAAAGATAAGTTCTGTCTTTAAACTGCGATTTAGTCGTAGATACATCAAATATAAGTATAAACCTTTTATGGGTTTACACGGGGGATGTGATACACAGAGCAAGAACAGCATAAGTTGCGAAGCCTGTCATACTTGATACATGCGTGTTGCGATAACTTTGTGAGTTCAAAGTTAAAGAGAATTTTCCAGAATTCTTGTTAATCAGTTTTAACAAGAAGTTCGATCATCAATTAGTTTGTGATCCAAGAGTGTTTAGAGAAAAGTTGAGTTTATAATCAGTGTAATATCAAATCATCCTGTTGATTTGATTAGAAAGTAAAAATTGTAATCAGTTCATTTGATTAGTCAATATACATTTGATTAAATTTGATTGGTTGTTTAAAGTGTATTCAACCCCCACTTCTACACTGTATCGGTTGCTTGTTTACCCTCTTTGGAACCAACATATACTTTTTATTTAATATATGTTTTTTATAAAGTAGCTAGAACGAAAAGAGTAAAATAATATAAAAATACATAATAATAAATATAATTAAAATAACAGTTTGTTAAGGGTATTTATTTCTTTTTGCATATTAAACTAATTTCACTAGTTTTTTATTGTTAAAAAGAATGAAGATGCGAGAAGATTATTAGGAGGGTGTGTGGGTTAACTAATCTTTTTGGCTTAAGATTATGGTTCATGGCTTAAAGTTCATTATTTAGAATTAGTTTATGAATTATAAGCTACTTTCAAAAGAGACTTTGAAGAAAGAGGAAGTATAAATTTGAAGTAAATTGTATATAGTTAAAATGACTGAAAAAAGTAGAATTTAGTTTACTAAAATGTATCAAAGTTGTCACGTTTTGTTATTGTGTGTATCGAACTTTAAAAATTTCTATTACGTGTATTAAACTTTTAATTTGTTGCTATTAAATGTATTTTGATTACAAGTTTAGTAAAAAAATTACAAGTTTAGTACATAAAATAGAAAAACATGACAACTTGAATACATTTTAGTGAACTAAACCCAAAAAAGTAAGCATGTGGAAAAAGTAAAATAGTTAAATAAAAAAAGGTATTACAAATAAAAATAAGAGTTAATTACATTATTGGTCCATGTGGTTTACAAATAATTATGGATTTGATACCCTGGATCTGACTTTTTTACGGGGTTGGTCCATCCCGACCCGTTTTTTCCAGTTTTGGTCCTTGTCAATTTAAAATGATCAAATTATGCTTATTTTCTTTTTTATTCATTTGTTTTAATTTATATTCATTTTAAATGGTTTTTAACGTTTAAGTAATTAGTTATATACTTAATTAATTATGATTAGTAATTAAATTGATTTATCATATTTGAATAGTTATTAAATTAGTTCATCTTCAACCTATCTACCGTGACTATTCCCTCACCACCACACTACCAACTCCAGTCACAGACACCGGCTTTCACCACCATCTCCAATACCGCAATCAAAAACCAATAATTGCAATCACAATTAGAACCGACGAGATAAAAAACATGCAAACATATTTAAAAAAGTTAGAAAATCAAACAAGTTTATAGAACAAACCATCAAAATCAATATGGAAATCTCATATTTGAAACCAATTTCAAGACATGCATACTCTTCACAGCTCAATATTCAATCCATTTTAAAGTAAATAAAAATTGGAAAAAGCAATTGAAACGCAATAACACATCAGACGTATTCTTACTTAAAAACAGAATTAAAAATTCACCATCGGTCGACAAATCAGTAAATGAATAAAATTAAAACATTAATACTATAAGCCCTAGATCTAAATCACTCAAGTTAAATCAACCCATCAATTTTGAAAAGAAACACATACAGACACACAAAATCCTTAAGAACATAGATCTAAATAAAAGCAAAATAGGGAAAGAGATGAGAGAGAGTGTTCGACGGAGGTGTTTTTGAGTATGAGACGACATCGGTGTGTGTTTGAGTGTGTCCGTCATTAGAGGTGGGTTTCAATGTGTTTGAGGTGTCGTCGTCGTCAAAAGTGCCTTGTATGAGGTGATTTTCAGTGTGTCATAGCTGCCAATGCAATGTCGATGCTAGGATCTAGAGTGAAGAAATAGGGTTGAAACTTAAAGTTGAATATGGAGTGGAAAGATGAGCGTGGACAGATAATTAATTTTTATTGCTAAAATAAATCATATTATTTTAGATTATGTTCTAATTTAAACAATTACATATAATTAGTTATAAAACAAATATTATCGCTTGCGCACACACATACACTCTCTCTCACCAAACTAGTGTCTTTTCCACTGAACTAGTGTCTCTGTCACAGTGTCACCGGTCAAAAGCCATTTCAATAGTGACCGAGTATGCATCAAAGGTAGAAGAGGGCAAAAGGTGAAAAGCCGGAATTTTGTATGTGGGAATTTTAGTTTAATATGTGTTCAAGAACGCCTTTTTTCCTTTTTGTCCGGTTGTAACTTCAAACTAAATAAATCAATTTTGGGTTACTACATAGGAAATTTAGGTAGGTATGTCGTCATCTATTTTTGTAGCAATTTTGCTAATTAACAAAAGTAATCAATCTTTCTATGATTTTTTATCGTCTCTTAAATCCATTCTAATTTGTTCATAACGGAACTCAAACTCATGATCTTTGACCAATAAGCAATCATCACACCAAAACACTTAAATGTTTGCCACTGATTAATCTTGCTATGTGATCAACACTAAACAAGTATCTATTTTACCGTTAAGGAAGGTTGTTTTTTCGTTTTTTTCTTTGATTTCGTTATTTCACATAGTTGATACACTCTCAATTGGGATATATATTTTAAATTTATCTTGTAATTTCAATGTAAGTTTGTTTTTAACTTTACCTCGACAAATTCTGTGAACAAATCTTTAATCTTTAAAGGATTATGATGTTATCATCATATTTTTACAAAATTATTTATATTTAGAACACATCAAATGAAAAAAATTCAAATATATAAGATATAATTTAAAACATACAAATCAAATAAAAAATTCTATTAAAAACAATGGGGCAAATTGCATTAAAATGCAATGAACTTTGTCTTGGTTATTATTATATGCAACCAATTTTGTCTTGGCAAATTGTATTATTTTATGCTTGAATTTCAAAATTCTGTTATGTTTACTCATTTCTATCTATGTTTTTTAATTATTTTTACTATGCGTGTTAGTACTCCTTAAATCTATATAAGTTTAAATTTGACTTATATCATCCCTGTCTTGACAAACGGGTCATAATCTTATGTATGAATTTCAAAATTTTGTTATATTTACTCATTCCTATATATGCTTTTTAATTTTTTTACTATACGTGTTAGTATTCCTTAAATATATATAAGTTTAAATTTCACTTATATCATCCGCGTGCCGCTTAGGTAGTATAATATATATAATTTATTTAAATTAATAAATAAACGGATAATACTACCAATAAATTCTCAATTTCAAAACTTCAAATCTCCATTGTTGACGATATATGCAAAGCTGCTAATCAACGCAACTAACTAAGTTTAGCCACTCCGCTTATCAGCAATTCAGTTCTGAAAATGCCCTAAAATTTCTACCCGATAAAATATGAAGATACGGATTAGGGGTTTCCAAAATTTGTCCTAAATCCAAAGTACCCAATCCGTTTACTTGTGTTCTTGTATGAGATAGATATATATAGATACAGGGAGGGTTGGGTTGGGGATTGGGGTTGTAGAGAAGAGAGAGAATCGGAAAGGGGTTTTGGTTTTGGTTTTGGGTTTCAATTTTCAATCTGCGAGCTTTTGTGTGACTGACGATCATTGGATGCACGTGGGATCCGCAATTGCAAAGGCAAGGTTTCTTTCGCTTTCGTTTATTTGTTATTTTTCTTCAATTATTCCAAGTTACGACATCCTACTTATAATATATATATATATATATTATTTATACAAGTTTTTTATTTATACCATCTGTTCTGTAAGTAGAAATGTATCATTAAGATCAGAGTCAATCAATACTTTGTATCTATCGTTCACTGCGTGTTTTTGCGTGTGCCAAGTGTGAGTTTTATTTATTATTATATAAATCATACTTATATTCGCACCCATCTTCCACTTTAATCAGTTTCTTCCTTTCTCTGCCACGCATCCCTTTTCTTTTCTTATTTGTAAGCCTCTCCATCTCCTTCTCTATGCATACAGAGTACAGACATAAACTATGATTCTAATATTTCATTGCAGCTTCATGAATGTATGATGATCAAGATAGTTTTTTTTAAACTCTTTTATAGTGTACCTAATTTAGTTATGATCTGGGGTTTGTGTATAATGCAGCATCTCTCTCTCTCTCTCTCTCTCTCTCTCTTACCTAATAAGTTAATTATTCCTTTGGATGATTGGATCTCTTTTATCATGAAATTTTGTAACTTTCTTGTTTTTTTAGGTTCATGGAACCTATAATTGTTCTTTTTTATCTTGTTTGAGATTCCATGGACTATTGATGTTTTGATATGTTCTTGGTATTTTCTTGATTCGCTTTTACTAAAGTGAGGACCCAGTTTGTTTCCTAATATATTCATGACAATTCTCCCAAAACTTATGTTATCAAAGATTGTACTCTAGTCTTGAAATGCACATGTAAGTTCTTCTGTTGGTGATTTAGGCATTAGTGGGGATTAAGAAAGATGGCTAACAAAGACAGAGGGGAGGTCAGGATTCATGAAAGTTTAGATGAACTTAGCACAGATTTAGCTGATTATATAGCAGAATTATCTGAAGCATCAGTTAAAGAGCGTGGCGTTTTTGCTATTGCTTTATCTGGTGGTTCACTCATTAGCTTGATGAGGTACAAAAATTCCACCTTTAATATGTTTGATCAACAATCAATTGTTTATATGTCTAAATTTCTTAAATAATGAGTTTAAAACAGGAATTTGTGTGGAGCTCCTTATAACAAGACCGTAGATTGGTCCAAATGGTATATATTTTGGGCAGATGAACGTGTGGTTGCCAAGAGTCACGTTGATAGCAACTATAAACTTGCTAAAGATCATCTTTTGTCTAAGGTAATATAACTTTGCATATTCTTAGTAACTGTAATTATCTTTAATTGTGGCTGGACTAAAAAGAATAAGATTTTATACATTCTTTTACAAAATGGAAATGAATTGGATTCATTTTCAGTCATTGGATGTTTGTGTCTTAATTTCTTGATTCTTGAATATACTTACAAATATTTATTCTCTGCAAATTTGTTATAAGATAGCAAATTTTGTATAATCAAGGTTAGAAACTGGAAAGACATTATCACTGCTAGCAATTTTGCATAATCAAGGGGAACCTTAATCTTGTTTCTGCCTTATCCATTACTTGATCCTATGATCTTTGTAACATTTCCAGCTGTTCCCCATGTTATCCCTTTGATTGTTTAATTGGTATTGTAGTGGGACAAAAATGTTCCCCCACCTTTCTTTTTAAAATATTCACTTGAACCAACAATTTTGAGGGTCTATTTTTTTGTTATTAGTTTGTAATTTGTTTGGCTTTTCATATACAGAAAGTGGGCCACCTTCATTACAGGTTATATTTTATCTAATAACAAGTACAGGTTAAAGTTACCCATAGTATACTTCTTAAGTTCTTATATATACGACGTTTTAAATCGTTTAAATTAAAATTTTTATCATTGCTGAAATAATGTAACTCCTGCAATCATATTATATATTTGAAATTTTTTGAGAGAAGGTGATTCAGTCAACCCGACTTGCTCGTATAAAATTACCATTTTGACCCACGACCCAACTTTTTTGATCCGCCTGTTTATTTTTGCACTTACTATGCAAGTTTCGTTTGCAGTTGCCTGTTGTTCCAAGCCATGTACATTCCATCAATGATTCTCTGACTGCAGAAGAAGCTGCTAATGACTATGAGTTTGTGATCAGACAGCTGGTCAGGACCCGTGTGGTCAACGTTTCTGATGTCAGTGACTGCCCGAAGTTTGATTTAATCCTTTTAGGGATGGGCCCGGATGGCCATGTGGCATCTTTATTCCCGAACCATCCAGTTCTTGAAGAAAAGAATGAATGGGTGACATTTATCACCACTTCCCCTAAGCCACCTCCTGAAAGAATCACATTCACCCTGCCTGTTATTAACTCTGCTGCCAATGTGGCGGTGGTGGTGACAGGTGGCGGGAAAGCAGAAGCTGCACGGCTGGCGATAGATGATGTGGGACCCGAGTGCCTTGTGTTGCCAGCTAGGATGATTGAACCAGCTGTAGGGAAACTGGTTTGGTTTTTGGATAACCAGGCTGGTTCAAAGCTCAAGGGCTTTTCTCAATTTTCTAAGTAGAGAGAGTAAAGCTCTGTATGTAGTGGAGAAATTCATACTTGTTGATGTTTTTTTTGTTTTTTGTTTTTTTGGGGTCTAGTTACCTGTTTTGGGTTTTTGGTTATCAAATGTTTTGAAGGGGCTAGTGGCAATACTGTGATTTACCCTTGCCTAAAGGGTTTTTTCAAGTAGAAGAGGTGTTTGACAATATTACCCTTTAAATGGATAACCTACTCTCTGGGCATAGTCAATGAACCTAAACTCATTTATCGGACTTTAATGGTTCAGTTTGGTGTGTGTGTATATATACATAGAGGGGAGGGTTCTTGTGAGAATATATATTTAGGTGAGAATGAGAGAACAAATTCTAGCCATCAATTAGATGTTTTTTCTATTAGATCTAATGGTCGTAATTCACCCGTTGCAATTCATGGTAGAGCAATAAATAAAATGAAGGGTCAATTGTAGACCGTTCGATCAAATCAAATGAAAGATCAGGATTAAGTCTCTCATTTTCATTTAAATATCAATTCTCACTTGAACCTCCACTATATATAAAATTGTTATACAATTATTACTCATTAGTGTTTTTATAACTAATATATTATTATTATTATTATTATTATTATTATTATTATTAAACACCATCTTGAATTGGTTGTTAAGATCAAATTTGTGATTTAATAAGGTGACACTCAAAGTCATGGAAATGGTTATTGTATCATGTATATCTTCTTATCCTTATCCTAGCTATTCCTATATCCATCTTTATCTATAATCTTTACAAGTTTTAGGTATAAGTGGGCCACTAGTTTAACCAATTTAAAACAACCCAAACCACTCTATTGTGTGATTTTGGCATCTAAGTTATTAAACAATCAATTGGTATAACTACATGAGTTCTAATAAACAACTTTGTTCGACGAAAACCTAGAATTTGTCGATAAAGATTTCAATTAGATTTGTAAGAGAATGCGATCACATAGAGGCTTGATATCTTACAAAATATACAAGAAACGTGATATAACCTTCTACTTTTTTCTTCTACTCATCATAAGATAGACATATGGAGTTCATTAATTCTTTTTTCTCGTTACAAGAAAAATGATATATTACCTCTTAATATACAATGACAAATAAAAACCTTATGATTACTTTGGGTACCACACAAACCTGTTCCATGGCCCAATGATTGATTACTTTGACAACTAGAAATGAAAGCATCGAGTTTGGACCTAAAGTTGATGAAGCCACGAGTGGATTATATGCTGACAGGAAATTTAAAATAAGTATGGATATTAAGATGTTCTAATATGCTCTTTATTTTTATTTATTTATTTTTAATAAGTATCGGGGAATCAAAATGGCATCAGGCATCTATTATAGGTAGTTATAGCCCGTATATTATATGGACTGAAAGTGTCAATCTTCATACTCAAAGGACCAGTATGTAGTTTACCATAATAGATTAACACAACGGGACCTAAATTGTGCAAGGTATTTAGAAAGTTAGTTGCTTAAACTTCTATCTTTAAACTATCACAAAATACGGTTTAGTTAATAAGGGTTGAATTATTAATTTTAAACAGTATTTAACATAATCTTATACCGGTTTCTAATACGTATAACATTCTCTCACCTGTCATGTAATTATTTTAACTTTATGCTTCTATGGTTCTAAGAGTGTTCAATATTTGGATGCGACTTGTAAAACTTGAAATTCGGATCGAACCAAATTCGAAGAATCCGATTTGAATTAGTTTTTTTTATTTTCAAATTGGTTTTGGACTTGATTCGAAAATTTAAATTTGTTTTTGAATTGAGTTTCAAGTCTATGGAAATATTTGTTACCTGACTTGAAATTTGAATATTATATATGTGTGTGTGTTGTTACTCTATTTCTATTTATAATTTCTCTTTTCTAAACCGTAAATAGTAATATGTTAAATTTTAAGACTACTAAAAATCCTATAAGTATTCTCTTAAATAACAAAGTTTTCCGACTAAATTTAATTTAACCTATAAAAATTGGAACACGTATACTTACTTAGATGAATTTGGATTTGTTCGAACTGAATTCAAATATTTGAATTCAAAACAATTTTACTAATAGTAATACGAATTCGAATCGAATTTCGAATTGAGGTAAAAAAAATACAGACTCGAACAACTCGATTCGAACCATTTGAGAAACACGAAATTCAATTCGAGACACCCCTAAGTTTCGTATTAAGTGAAGTGCAGGATGGATAGTGTGAGGAGTAATGTCAAACGCACTACGATCAAACTTGATAAGAAATTCAGTAGCTACATTTATATAAAGAAGCATGCATTATGAATTGGTTGGAATAACGTAGCTATGAAATGGCATCTATTGACTTCAAAAAGAGGTTGATATCTTAATCTTATTTTTAACTAAACTTTTGACCTCATTTCGATCGGGTCAGGGTCTTGGAAAGCGAAGTGGAGATCGATCGAAAGTACACGTAGTAGTATGTGAAAAAGAAACTGTAATCATTTGGATTATATATATATATATATATATATATATATATATATATATATATATATATATATATATATGATCTACGAGCTTTACATGCCTGTAGAATAGCTTCTTTTTAGACTGACCGATCTTTCGTAATTAATTCACGTGGTGTAATTGCTAGTTAAACCTTAATTATTTATAACAATACTTATGTTGTCAAACTCAACAATAAATTAGAATTAAGTTATTGTTACATGTTTGCAATGCTTTGGCTAAAAAATTTTAATTGATTTTAAGCAACGTGAAATATATACACTTAGAATAGATAACAAAAACGTACATACACACACTATATATGATCAAATATTATTTTTGCATTTGACCCGCTATGATCATTGAAGCATTTCTTATTAGCATAGATGAGATGTGTTTAATAAAGTTCATGTAAAAAACATAGTTTCAAATTTTAATATTCAATCACGGGTGATTCTGTATACAATCACGGGTGATTTGTAAAAATATCACATGTGAATTACGAAAATGTCACTCCGTCCAAAATTTGAAAATGCAATTTGGATTATTGATGTAATTGATACAAAAGCTAAAATTAATGCTTTAGAACTATGAATTAAGTATGGACTATATTAAATATTTTTTTATCATATATATATCACATTTAATTTCATGTATATATCTTCGATATATATTATACGCAAATTCAAATAATACAAAACAATTTCATATATTATATAAAATATGCAAAATAAAATAAAATCTGTATATAAGATATCAGTTATAAATAGTAATTGATTATATATACATCGATTTTTTCTTTAAATTATAATTAGTTATTTGTTATTGTTATATTTGGCCGGGTAAAATTATGTTTTAGATAATGGACATATCCACGATTTAATTTTAGAAGAGATAATTAATTAAGCATATTTTTAATTATTAATCTTATCAACTAATTAAGCCATTGATTAATTCGATTTAAACTCATAATTAAGTTTAAAAACCCTAAATATATACAAACGTATCCGCCCAGACTTAAACAGCTAGCTCGATCGGATATATCTCCACACCTACATCTCGACTCTTATTTGCTTCTGGTACGTACGGATCATGTTTATATATATAATCATTCATCATATATATATATATATGTAGGTATATATATATACATACAATTTTAATTTGTATTATATTACCTGAAGTTTTCAATTCGTTTGATTTTTCGTCTGTACGTACGTTCTTAATTAATTTGTGCCGTTATTGTGTTTTATTTAATTAATTTAGCCCGTTTGGTGCGTTAATTAGGGTTACAATGGCGTCTATGAGATCAGCACCTGGATTTGTTCAATATGTATGTCTTCTTATTTTGCAACCTTTTGAATTTTTGTTATTAATGCCGGCTTTCGTTATATATATAGCTTTTTAATAAAAGTTAACCATCTTTATATACTTATATATAAGGGAGGGTTCAAATGAGAACTGTTTTTCGTACGAGAACTGCGAGAAACAATCGGGTGGGCAATCTCATTGAAGGAGGGGGAATTAGACGACTAAGATTGGTTCTCGTACGAAAAACAGTTCTCATTTGAACTTTTCCATATATATATATATATATATACACACACTAGCATGATACCCGCGCAATGCGGCGGTAACAAATAATTTCTACTTATTAACATATCGGTTTTCAAGACGTAGGTAGTATAGTATTCATGTGATACGATAATAACGAATAATTTTCGTTTGATAAGATGTCTATATTTCGTCTGATGACATGTTTATATTTTTTAATAATTTTCCTTTACTTTTTTTTACTCCATAATTGTGAAAAAAAAAGGTTATAAAAATATTTTTTAATAATTAAGTTAATTTGTATTTGCTTTAACTTTCAAGAAAATTGTATTGACTTTGATTTTCTTAAATATGAAAAATTTAGTTATTAAAATGAAATATAAAAATCTTATTAACTATATTTAATAGCTACTTAATTTAGTTTATACGAGAGATAATTTAGTAATTTTAAAACACTTTAAGTAAAAGATTTAAATGATTTATAATATATATATATATATATATATAAGTATAGATATGTTTTAATACTTTTCTTGCTCTTAGATATTTGATGTTTCCCAAAAGTCATTTGGCCTAGCTAGCTAGAGGCATCAAGTGTGACTAATTAAGGTGTAGATTATGAGATGCGTCTTAGCTAGTCATCACAAAAAAAAAAAAAAAAAAAGGTTACTTGTTTGATTTGGCAGAAGTCTAGTAGTAATGGATCGATAAATTAAAGCTACTCTTTTAACCAACAATTATTAAGTACGTGCTATTGTTGTTGTTATTGATATTATTTTCAGATCGGGAAGCGTTTTGTTAAGGTCTATTATGACTTGTTGCACACGTCACCTGAGATTCTTAGCGGGTTGTATCATGACACCTGCAGTACGCTTAGCCGTCCCGAAGAAGATGGAACTTCAAGTGTAACCACTACTGTGAAGGTATACTCGATCTCAGTCCATCCTATTTCTTCTGTTTCTTCTTTCAAATATAAATCTTTATATATATTTGGTTAGAGGTAGCTGCAGGTAGAGGCCGGTGGCTTATTCTGGGCAATTAGGTTGACTCCACAAACCTGAAGTATATATAGCGTTGGGTTATATAACCGGTCTTAATTTATATATGTATAAAGCTGGCTAGCACCAGCGAATTAGAAATTTATTAATTAAAGTGAAGTGATCTTTAATTAGCAATTGATCATGTCAAGTGTATTTATATGCAGGCAATCAATGCTAAATTACAAGCATTCAACCATGGGAATTCAGGGGCTGAGATCAAATCTGTTGATGTTTTAGAATCGTTAAATAACGGAATCACCATTCTAGTAACTGGATGCATTACTAGAAAGGATAATATTGTGAAGAGTTTTAGTCAATCGTTCTTCCTTGCACCTCAAGGCGAGGAAGCCTTCTGCGTGTTAAATGACATATTCCGATACATCGAGAATGTTAATCATCATACTGAAGATCGTCTGGTGGCTACTGCAACATCTCGTGAGCAAAGTGAGTACTGAAGATTATGCATATATATATTTGAAACTGCGTGTTCACGGCTTCTAATTCTCATGCATTTTTTTAATATATTTCCAAAAAATTTGCAGACGCCGAATCTGAAGCAGAATTTGTTTATGTGGACGACAGGCATGATTCGTGGGTGGTTGTTTAATTAAAATAATCGAGGGACGGCAGCTGCGCGCAGGGGATCACCTTTAACTAGCTAGCTTAGTTCAGTACGTACGTGTGGCCGGATGCATGTGTGTTAAGTTATCTTCAACAGCTAGTAGTAGTATATATGGTTTTATTCAGATCGATTAGGTAGGAATTAGCTAGGCTAATTAATTAGCTTCTTAATTATGATCACTTATGACGTACGTACACTAATATTTTCCTCCTCCCTAAATATGCATCGTTATGAATTTAATAGTAATTACAACTTATTTTGATGGTTAATTCCCACCATGTGGAACACACCCACTCCACATCCACATCCACGTGGGTGGAAATTAAATGTGGCATTTGCCACTTGTAAATGATTTTTATATGAAAGGTGATTACCACCGGCGGTAATTTTTTTTTTTTTAAATGATACTCACAAATTAACTTTTCATACTTATCTTTTAATAAGTTTTCAATTTTTCATATATAAAACAAGATTACTATTTTTAAAAACTAAAAATTAATTTTTTTTCTTATCCACAACCCTTAGGGCTATAGACATGTGGTTATCAAAATCCTTTTTATATTTATTTGTTTTTTTTAATTTTGAATGGTTGATGGGTTAATATATGGGTCATATTATTTGATGTGGTAAAAAGTAGTGATAAATGATCACTATAATACTGAGTGATAAACTAAGTGGAAAAAAAAAGATCTGACATGACAATATAATGGGAGTGACCAATGCGAATACTCTAAAGGAATTTTAGACGAAAATAAACAACTCACCACCGTGTACTTCACTCACATTTGATACCAATTGAGAACTATGTGCAATTTTGAATTTCAATTTTAATTTGCATGACACGTTGCTTGCTAGGGAGTAAGGTTTTGAAAACCGGACCGTTCATTAAATCGGTTACTCTATTGGTTTACTAGTTCAACCAGTTGGACTGGTCAGACCATTTTAAAGAACCGATGACATTATAAATATTAAAAAGATACCAAAAAAATGTATACAAGTTTAGAACGTGTGAAAAAGGTAAAAAAAACCTAGCCGCAAGTTGTCGTGAAATGGATTTGAGGTGAAAATATTAGGGTAACAGTTTTGTTGTAAATTTGTAATACTTTAAAATTTTAAATGAGATTGGAATTGGACCACTGAGCCACGAAAACAAAAAGAAAAAAAGGAAAAAAACGGTACAAAGCGGTTCAAGACGGTCTGGTTTAGCGGTTCAACCTCTCGGGTCAACGGTTCGCACTGGTCCAATACCCAGAGGTTTGATCGGTTCTTTTAAAGTAGTTCCGGTGCCCGTTCCCGGTTGAACCGGCCGGTCCAGTTCTGAAAACCATGCTAGGGAGTGACATTTTTTTGTGCTTAAGTTGGCTTGAGAAATAAGGACGGTGATGATTGGCAATTCTGCAGTTAAATCATAATTTAGTTATGTGTAAGAATATTGGTGATAACCACTGAAACAACTTGTGTTTAAAGTAGCACGTACAGCATTACTAGCTACCAAGTCATTCATATTTCATACGTACCGCCTGTAACAACTTGTGTTTTATCTTATTGTATATATTTGATTAAAAGTTTGGTGGAAAAGAGGAGTCAAGTGGGTGAAACAAACCAGTTAAATCTTGCCAAAAACCTATCTTAATGCATACGTCTAAATTGTGTAACTAAAATGTTGGAATTACTAATGCAATGTATATTGTCTTTGTAATCCTAATCAAAGCGTTCATTATTTTTTATAAGAAACTGAAAAGATAATAATAATAATAATAACAATAATAATAATGTTAGCCTGCCCAATCCTTAGCTAAGAATGACCTGTTTCCAGCCATTACCTATAAATAATAACTTGATTTCGCAAAGTTTTTTAAACAATAAAGTTTTGAATTTTCCTTGTTTCGGCTCTTGATTGTATGGACACAATCATATGTTTATTTTTCTTGTAGCTGAAAATAAGTATGTTGTAAAACCACGATAAGATCAAGTGGTTTTTTTGATTCCATTCTAATGGATATCATGTATCTTTTGCTCAAATGATAGGTTTGAAAATTCAATCACAAAATTTTAAGCCTACTCCAGGTCCAAAAATCACCCAAACGAGTAATTTCCATGCTACTTCTTGCGTAAGTACAACAACGTGACAACTATCGATATGCCGACAACTGCCACTGGAACTGCCCAGTATTGCTTACTCAGGTCGACAAGCTTCTCAGGGATGTAACTTTTTTGTTTCTCTGAGACGACTTCAAGCTGAGGGATATCTGATGTGTCAAGCTCCCCAACACAAAAAGTTTCCATAAGTTCCCTAGCACTTTTGCTATGCCCTGCATCTTCAAATTCATCTGTGGCGTCTTTCCCTTCAAAATATAAAACATGGTTATTGTTATTTTGTAACAATATTGTTTTTCTAATCATTTATTTATTCACAGTTTTTTTTTTAATATTGTTTACTAAAACCTCCTAAATCATTCTGATACAAACCTAAATGATTATTGTTATATATATAGATGAAATATCAACAAATACAAAAGTTGGCATGCTTTTGAGAGGCAAACGTCACCCAAACCTACAGTCGAGAGATAGGAAGTCTCCTAAGACCTATTCAAAGACCAAATTTCCATAAGTAAACCGTAATAACTATTAGTAATATAAACTTTCCTCCCAAGATAATATTTAGTTAGTATTTGAAATCATATAATTTTCATAATAAAACCAAAATAAATCTGGATCATATCAATATCATTATTTCCCACCCCCAGAACACACACTATCCCAGGTTTAGCCTTAGGGCGGTGGGAGTTCCTACTGCCTACCCCTCTCATCAGGGTAGGTGGAATTTTCACAACAGCACCACTGCCTTCACCATTCCATAAACCATCAAGGCTGCTGAAAACAACCCTGGCAAGATGGGATAGCCCGAGGAAGGATGCAGAACTCCTCTCACATTCTTTTTTCTTTTAAACAAAGAGGGGTTATCGAGGTAGAAAGATGACCACTACGGGGTTTCATTGGGATAGAAAGATGGAAGGGGTAGAGAGTAAAAACATGATGTGGCAGTTGGGGTGGTGCCGTGGTGGGGTGGAAATACCACCACTCCCTTGAGTGATTCTGGATCCCAAATTTTTCTTTGAGCAAATTGAGATCCAAAAAAAACTCTTCCTCAAGGCACGTATTAAGCATAAGTTTACCGACAAATCAACAATAATACACTAATTCTCGTCCATGCAATTCAACCTTAAAATAATGCCCATTTTCAAGGTGCATCCAAAGCCCATAATAACCCACCTCAGGCCAAAACTGAAAACCATTTGCTCCCTTAGCAGGCCCAAGTTAAGCCGCTTCTCCTCGGCATCTTCCATCCCGTAACCCTAGGCCTGGGCAATTATGTTGGTTGCCATAGTGCTGGCCTACAGACGCTGTATCCGGCTTGAACGTCAGCGCTCCCACAGCTGCTGTCTTTAACAAAATAACTACCCCTTGTCGCTGGTATGAATAGTGCCCTAAATCTGGTCAGACGAAAAAATGAAATCCAGGTTATCAGCTTGGTTTCTTTTGTGGTACCATCCTTAGAAATGCTTGATAAAGAGAAATAAATTAGCACAGATTCCTTAGCAAACAAAGACGTCAACTAGTAGAGATGCTACTTTCGTCTCCAGAGCAGTTAAACATGCATCCATCACTTTCCTGTTTTCAATGAATACCACCGAATTCTTAATTCTATTGATGACCATACTCAGCCTTGGTCTCCATTATCCATCATCGGGCCTCCATTATCCCAAAATTGAAACCTCGAAAAGACTAAGGGTCCGTTTGGTTCGCGGAATGAATATGAAGGAATTGGAATTCATAGGAATTTGAATTCATAGGAATTGGAATTTGTGAAAACCTATATCTTGTTTGGTTGTAGAGACTGGAATTGGAATTTAGCAAAAAATAAATTAATTTAATACGTATAAACCAAAATAAATTATACAATCAACTGCCCACCACCCCCTACCCCCTTTGCCACCTACCTCACCCCACCCCACCGTACCCCACCCCACCCTACAGTCTACCTAGGGCGGCAGTGGCGACGGCGGCGGGTGTGGGTGGTGGTGGAGGGTGGCAGTGAGCGATGGTCGGCGGCGGGGATCAGTGGTGTTGATGACGGCGGCGGCGGTGGTGGTGACGGTGACGGTGGTGGCGGTGGCGGTGACAGTGGTGGCAGAGGCGGTGGCGGCGGTGGCGGCGGTGGCGGTGATGGTGGCAGAGGCGGTGACGGCGGTGGCGGTGATGGTGGTGGTGGCGGTGACGGTAGCGGCGGCGGTGGTGATGGTGGCGGCAGCGGTGGCGGCGGCGGCAGTGGTGGTGGTGGGATGGTGTAGAGTAGGGTACAGTAGGAGTGGGGGTGGAGATAAGGTAGGGTAGAGTAGGTGGGATGACGTAGGCCGTAGGGTAGGGTTGGGTGTGGGATGGGGTGGGGGGTAGGGGTGGGTAGGGTGGGATGAGGTCGGATAGGGTTGGGGTGGTGACGGGGGGTGGGGTGGGATAGAAGACAACAATTATGTTTTGAGATTCCTTATAAATTTGAAGAATTCCTTAGAATTCCATCCATTTGGGGAAGGAATTCTCAATTCCTTGATTTAAGGAATTCATTGGAATGGTCAAATTCCATTCCATGAATTCCGCGAACCAAACACAGACAAGATTTAAGAATGCTCAATTCCAATTCCGTCCAATTCCATCCAATTCCAGCGAACCAAACGCCTCCTAAAAATTTGCATGAATGGAATCGCTGTGAAAATGCCAGTAGTCCCTACTACCTATTTATATTATAAAATAACTTGCCTCCCAAGATAAAATCTATTTAGAAATTAAAATCAAGTTATTTCCATAATAAAATCAAAATCTGGATCATATCACAGGCTTTTCAGAAAAAAGGATATCTGGATCATATCACATATCTTGTAAATCATTTATTCCAAGACGAGATTAGAAACCTACGTATTACATGGGCAGCACAAGAAATTACCATTAGTTTTATTATGTGTGTTCTAATATTAAATATGAGATTGTTAGCATATATTATTTTAAAAGTAAAAAAAGTACTACTATAACAAGTTATATAAAAAGCTGCAAATACATATATTTATTGTTTTTGTTGTTTCAATTGCTTTTTATTAACGTATAAAAATATTGTAGCCCCTAAAAAATAAAGAAGTTGTAGTTATAGATAATTAGATATATAAAAATTTAGAATTCTAATTACACAAGTATATAACTATCATATACCTATTATATCTACATAATTTTTCATGTAAAAAGGTTCTGAACTTTTTAGATTTGCTACCTCTCCGAAAAGTTCTTAAATCCGAGGCATGTGTAAAAATATAACGATTTTGAGTGGGCTAATAATTATGAAGGGGACAATATAAAATTTACATCAGAACATATATTTACAATTTTCGCCAAGAAAAAAACACGAAGGGATAAATAAATATATTTAAGTGAAAAAATAGAATAAGAAACGTTAAATGCATGAGAAGTAGACACATGTGCTATACAAGGAAAATGGGAATCCAGCTAACAAAAAAGTGATAACTGGCATTATAGTTACTTATGTATTAGATAGATACAGATTTAATCTGCTGGTAAAAAAAAAAGATAAAGATTTAAACTACTATTGTATTAACATTGCTATAAAGTGTTCATATAAAAAATGAACAAAAATTGTTAACTGGTCAACCAAACCAGTATTATAAATGACCTGTTTCAGCTATTGCACAACCCCCCCAACCTTTACGTCTTTCCCTCTCTAGCATTCTTTGGATAATGCTAATGGTTGAATTAAGTTGCCACAAATACCTATTGGTCCCCCGAAACTGCAAACAACGACTACAAAAGAATTTGACTATTAGTCAGATACCTAAATTTCTTCTAAATAGAAACAACAACTGTTTGGACTGTGTTAGCGTTTCCGGTTTGCTCAATGTAACCTAGAGATCCTAAGTTTCACTCCATGGCTCAATGCTTGTGAGTTTGTGTGTTATCAAAGGTGGCATGTGGGAATCGCCCTGCTAATGAGTAAACAAGTCGATCTAGGTTATACTTAACCTATAATAACCCAATTTTTTTAAATACCTAAAACAGAACATGAAGTCAAACTAAGTGTATTAAGAATGCATAGAACTCCTAAATTGTTTTAATTCAAGAAATTAGTCTATCATTGTGTTAACATAATTTGGAATTATATCTTACAACAGTAACCATTGATAAAATCCAAGAAAGAGAGGCCAGAAAACTGTTGGGGGTTGCTCGGATCCTTTTTAACCTATTACGCAAGTTTGCAATTTTACCATCTCTAGCCTTGCCTCTTGGGAAAAATGCAAATTTTGTCTTTGTTCATAACAAAACAATGAATCTTCTGAATCAAACCAAGTTGTCAAAATTTTCAACCAATGACAAAAGGCTGATAAGTGATTTCAGCTTGAGTTTTTCTCAAAATAGTGATGCAAATAAGATGGGGACCCAAAATTGATAATTGTTGTTAATTTCATCAGATACAGGAAAGATAAGAAATTACCAGTTGCCTGGAGGAGGACATCATCTCCACCTGGGTGTTCTTCCAGATATGATGACACATCATACACCTGATAAAAGTGGTAATGCAAAACCCAATGGTATTTCAGTTTCAGAAACATGGAATGTGAGACCTTTAGCTATTTCAGGCATATTATGAATGTGCATGAATCTTTCTAAAACTCGTTTAGCCCATTCTATTTCTCTTCTCAATTTTGGAAGACACAGTTTACGTAGCAATAATTGACAAACAAAGGAGGGACAAGAAAATAGGATTAAATACGTAAGTCAAAGGAGTTAGGGAACTTCACTCGACCATATGAACTATTCAAGTTCTATAAATTGAACAACTCATTCAATTACCAGACATATCTATTTCAATCATTGATAGATGTTATCTCATTGGCTATAACATTTTGTCCTCTTGGGGATGTTTCAGATTTGCTTCGACTTATAAGCACTTTAAAATAAGCAACTGCCAGTTTGCTTATTAAAAAGTGCTTATTCACCAAAATATAAGAAAATAAGCCAAATAGAATTCAAACACGTCAATGTTCTTTTTGGCTTCTAAATGAGTAAATGCAATATGCCATTAGCTCTTAATATATGCACTTCCAACCCTTTGGTTCGACATGTATACAAGTGTGTACAGTATTCATCATCAATGTCCTAATTTATTAGTTCTTTTTAGAGAGTTTAAAATTACTTCATCTCTTGCTATGAACCATAACAACTCCTCCCAAAACCCCAAGCCGCCCTAGAATACATCAAGTTAAAGTAAAAATGAAAGTAGATATCAGAAAAGGAGATGGAGAATTTTTGAAGTTAAACTTAAGACAGCATAACTCAAATATGATCTTGAGATGTAGCAGGCTATAACTCGCAATTCAATTTCTTCTCTCAATCAGAACAACTTCACATTCACCAATATCAATTTGACTAAAAACGAAAACCTTAAAGTACAACTTCAATCAAATTAACTCATATCAACAATACATAAATTAATTCAACATACAGGTATGTATAATAAGCGAATTTAGACACATAGTCACACACTGAAATACAGGTATGTATATAAACAGATTCACAACTATGCGTCTATGCATATATACTGAGAGAAAGAGAGGGAAATGGACCTTGCCATCGACAACAATCCAGCAATCGCCGGCGGAATTGTGCTCGGAAGCTTCTTGCATCGTGTATAGCTTCGTCAAAGTTGGCATTTCTTGTGCTTACGCTTAAACCAGACGATTGACGGATCAATTCTGCAATGAATCTTCGTTCAGATTCTTTTTGACTTGCTGATGACGACAAAATTTGGGGAAATAACAGCCCTAAAAATTTGAAGTCGAAATCCTGTCGCCCAGTGATAAATGAAATTATCATTAGGCTAGGCTGCTCTCATTAGGCCCATTCTTTAGTTACACCTACATGAGCCCAATGGCCCAATCTTTTTATTTGAATTTTGTGGATTATTTTTTATAAATTCGAATCTTGTATAGGCTAAAATACTGTTTTTTTCAAATAATACATGTTCGTAAAATTTTTAATTAAGAAACATATATCATGATTACTTCACTTTCCCATTTATTTGAAAACAAGTTACACTTTGGATTTAAAACAAAACTTCAAAATTTAAAACATTCATTTTCCCTTTTGGCTGTTTGGCATGCTAAAAAAACATCATGACATTATCAAATTTCTAACTTAACACTATTCACTTTATTGTTACAATAGTACTAATAAATTATAGATTCTTGATTATAATATCCTTTGAAATCTCAATCTCATTTAAAAAAAAGTACCCAAACCTATAACTATTGCCATACTTATCAAGTTATCATTAGTTAAAGTTGTTATAATACATACATCTTATCTTATCTTATAAAAGAATATATGAGTTGGCAATTTTCTTCTTTTCTTATGCAAACATCTCTTAATCCAAAGAGAGAAAGTTATACCATAAATCTTGTGGCCTTTTGGTTCACTAAAAAACCATAATGTCTTGATAAAACAAGAAAACCCGAAGAGAAAAGAACGTATATCTAAAAGGCGAACTCGCTATAATGCAAAGAACAAACAACAAATACCATCTATTGAGGTCAATAGAAACACTAAACCTCAATCCGGAAACAGGTACAGGTTTTTAAATTCATTTTTGACATCAAGTTCTAATGAAAGAACCATTAGAACAACTGCATTTAAGGCTCCAAAAAACATTTCTTTCAGTTTTGATTTTGCTTGAGAAAAAACAATTAAATTGTGATGCTTCCAAATGAAGTATAAAGTTGCAAGAACGGAAGCCTTCCGTCTCTCCTTGATTAATCTAAATGAACTTCGATCTATAACCCTTGCTTCTTTATCCATATCTAATGAAAATAGTCGTTTAAACTTTTTAGCCAAGGAAAAAGGACCTAACCACCAAGAAGAACCCTAGAATTTCTAAAAAAAAGGATAAAACTTCGATTCTCAAACCGTCTAACTCTTTCTCCACTTTTATCATACTCCTCCAAGTACAACCCCGCCCTTTAACCCTTGCCTCATTCTCAAACAAACCTCCATTTCTCATATATAAAGCCTTTATTTCCCGAACACATGACAAATCCCCAACCCAAACCTCCTTCCTAAAAGAAATTCTCTCTTTCTCAAACGTTAGTATATTTTTCCTTTAAAAAAATATATAACATTATTTTAGTAACCATCTCAAATTTGATTATGTTATGTGTTTATTATTTAACTATAGAAAACATCTAGATGATGTGTAAAATAATTTTTTTTTGAAAGTCAGTAAAATAATTTTAATGGTCGTAACAACATAAACACAAGACACAACCCAACAAATACAATTTACTATACATATATTTTATTATAATAAATAAAATAGGTAAACTGTGGTGTTTGAATTTCTAATTCGATAAAAGAAAATAGGAAAAAAAAATACAAAATCAAAACAAAGGTAATTGAAATGATTGGAGTTCACATGGGGTGATAATTGCTCTTTTTACACAAGAAATCTTATAGTCAAGTTAACGCACTTTCAAATAAAACAAAACTTACTATGAAAATCATGATATATACAAGTAAGCAAAACGATCTACATACTTACAAAGTTAAACATAAAACATGATTATAATCGAAATTTAGTTAACTAAAAAGTTAACAACCGTAAATAGGATGAAAGATAGAGGAGAGAGAGGATAGAGATCGAGGTGGTGGTGGCAGTGGAAATGAACCGGCAGTGATGGTTCGCATATTGTGGTGGTGGACCATCGGTGCACATCTTTGAGGATTGGACGGGTGTTTGATCAGAGTTGAAAGAGAGGAGGAAAGATGTTTGTTCAATAGGATGTGTCTGGAAGGGTTTTAATATGTGTTTAGAGATAATGTATTCCAGTTATCAAAGAATATTATAGGGTGTTTGGTCAAATTTAACATGTTATAATAGGTAAATTAACTAAACTAACAGGTAAATAGAACTTTAAGCTTAAATTATTAAAAAAAACTTTGATAGTTAAATCAAATCTGAATGAAACTTTTGATGATTAAATTATTATTAATTAATTTATAAAAAATTGATCTATTTAAAACCTAACATAACATTTAAAAACAGTTAATTTTTAATTCTACAAACATACTATAAATCCATCTCAAATTATTCACAGATTTTATTCTTCTTTTTCATTCATATAAAGACTTGCATAATCTTTTACTTTCTGTCTAAATACACAACTCTCCAAAGATATAATGGTTTTTATTTATGAATGCATTCTTGTATATATAATATTTTTGATTTTTTATTAATGTATTTTTTTCATTAATGAATGTCACGTGTCTTATTTTATATATAATGTCTAAATAAAAAACAATTTAATAGAAAATATGTAAGTAGGTCCAAGAATTTCTTGAGAAGAGTGTGTGATGTTATGTTTTTTTAAACGATTTAGGGCGTGTTGCTAATTAACGTAAAAATATAAAGATTATTAACTATTAAAAATGGTTACTGTTTCTTAATCGGTAACCGGTATTAAAGGGTTTGTAGTTTAGTAATATCTGATATTGTAGAGTGGTACCCCTTTTAAGAGGTTGTAGGTTCAAGTCTTATTATAGACAATAGAGTAGGTTTAGTGAATATGTGTGTTTGACGTTCAAAAAAATTGGTAACTTAGTATATATATATATAAGGTAAATTTCAGTACATAACCTATAGAACCAACCATAGTATTTAGATTTAGATGATCAATAGTTAAGATCATGACCGAATATGAAATTTCCGATTGAATATGCAGTTGATTTAAAACGAATATGCATTCGTAATATCAACCATTAATCATCAAAAGCTAAACATTGAGATTGGTTCTATAGGTTTTATATACAAGACTAGTTCTATATTGATCCTTGTTCTATATATATATATATATACACACACACACATATATATATACATATATATATATATATATATATACACATTATCTTTTTAAACATTTAAGTGTTCTGAATCTCTTAATTTTAAGTAATAAAAAATTATAATTTACCCTTAATATTAAAACTGATGAAAACTATTAAATAAAGCAACTATTTGATAGAGTTAATGATAATCTTATATACCATTTTAATAACTAAACCTTCTCAAATAAAGATTATTTAAAAAATCAAATCAATACAAATTAACTTAATAATTAAAAATATTAATAATTCAAACTTTTCATATTAAATATTCTATCATATAATAAATTGCGTATAACTAGAAATATTAAATGGATTTTTATGGGTAATATATGTAACACCGGAAATTCACAAGCCATTTATTTATTTATTTAAAACGCACTGCGGAAGCTAATTAAACAACTTGATTACATATAATCAGTATTTACAAATATACATTCATTTGTTTCAAAAGACAACCACAACTACAATCGTTTGGTGTTACAAAATAAAACTGGCTCGTCTCTTTTTCTAAATAAGTATCAGAGTGTGGTCAACTCTTCCTTCTTCAACTACAAACACCAACCTGCAAAACATTCAACTGAGGGGAATTAGCACAAAGCTAAGTGAGTAGAGGCTAAAGCAACAAACGCAAACATCACAATCAATCATAAGTCATGTAATCACATATCCAGAGAAGACCGGCGGTTCGACGCAGAATCTACAACCAATGCCGGCCAAAGCAAAGGTTTACCGATAGCTTTCCACTAGATTGGCACAGTAAACTCCCATCTGAGCAACAAATGCAACAGAAAGACTACTACTGTTCAACCAACCAGTAAGACAAGCCCAGCCCAAGTCCACGTATAGCTAACTTCTCAACGCAACTCAAAATCATCCTAAGAGTGCGTATCGACCAAATATTCACGCAGCAATTATCAACATTTCATAAACACAATCAACAGTTCAATCAATCCAATCCTCAAACCACAATCATGCTTCACATCAATCAAATTAACTAAAATCTTTACCATCCGTGTTCAACGTCTACACATCTCTATTTCAGCACGAACTCAGATGTCTAATATTACTGAGCTTTTGGATTGCCTGTAAACACAGCAATAACTAAATCAGTTTCAATCTCATAAATATATCTTATCCATATATTTATAAATCATTCATCAAACAAACATCAAACAATAATAAATACAAGTTCAAAACACAAATATCGGATTCTATAAAAACTGTCGGATTCCAAGAATCCGCAACTCAGTATCGGATTCTAACAAAAGTGTCGGATTTCCCTCACAATCGGATTTTAGTTCAATCGGATTTGGGTTTGTCGGATTCTATCATTTGTGCCGGATTTCAAGTACCCGGATTCGATCAATCGGATTTTATGGTTTCCGAATTTGGGTTCTCGGATTTCAAGTCTTGGTTTCCAAGTATAGGATTTTGAGTTTCGGATTTTAGGTGTCGGTTTACAAATGTTTCGGATTTCATAAATTCCCGGATTACATGTATCCGTTTTCAACACTAGGATTTCCTTCATTCGGTTTTCCTAATCAATCGGATTTCACCTTCTTTCTTACCAAAACCGACAGTTATTATTTTCATCAATCCATCATTTTCAAAACTTCATAACTCAAATCCAGGTTTCCATAACTCCAACTTATCATTTAAGAAACATGTTTTAACATCATAAACACATATTTCATGTATCAAAACACCATTTAGACTCATAAATCCTATGAACATACAAAACCCATAATTACTCATATTTATCAACAAAACCGATTCTTATGATTCATCATAAAACATGTTATTTCTACCAGAAATCATTCAACTATACATTTTATCAAGATAGCAATAACATCTAACCTTTAACTTGATTTAATTTTCAAGAAAGAAAATGGAATCCGATTCTTTCCTTCTTGTTCTTTCTTCTTCGGTTTCTTGGCAGAGGAGAGTACACAAAACACACACAAACACTTTCCAAATTTTGAGATTTTGCATGCTAAATCTATGACAAGTCCCACGTATACAAATTTGGAAGCAAGAGGTGGCACATACACTCCTAACACACATACACGTGCACACCCTTAAACATGCATAATTACATACATACGGTATCATGCATACATTCAAGACCATTTATTTTATGTAATTAACTTAATTAACCAATTAACATTTAATTAATCACTTTATCATATTAAAACAATTAAGCACGTACCACAAACCCGCTAATCTCCTAGCCCAGGTTTGCGGATGTTACAATATAATTAAAATGGAATAGAGTTATAAGACCAACATTTTTGTTGGATTTTATCATCCATGTAAAATTTCATTAACACATTATAATTTTGAAAAGAAACAAATCACCATTGTTTTTAAAATAGACAAGTTATCAAGAAAAAAATATTAATAACCGATGCATTGCGCGGGTACAATGCTAGTATATATATACATATACACACATACTAGATTAGGTGTCCTGTAATACACGAGGGAGAGTGAAGACATGACGGCAAAAATATGGTATCATGATATAAAGAAACGTGATTATATTTCTTGTACACGTTGTCAATCATTATTGTTACAATTAGGGGCAATATGGTCAAACCTTTATTGCTTATAATTAAAAAAAATTAAAATGATTATAAAATATTGTAAAAAAAACTAAGAATATGATTAAATATGATATTTGGAAATGTTATAAATAGTTAACATGATATTGTAAAGGGTAAATATGACATTGTAAATTTGGGTAGAAAAATACGATATTTTATTATTTAAGAACATATATGAAATATTTTTTCTCATAATTTTGATTTAAATGAAAGTAAAAAATGAGTCCAAATTTGAAGAAATAAAAGTCAAAATTGAATTTCAATTTACTCTCAACATTGTACAATTAAAATTGATTTATTAAATGAAAGAGATCGGATCATACAATAAATTGGATCTAAATTAGTCTTTATCACGCAATTTTTAATATTTATTGATCAGATTTTTTTCCTTCAAATTGTATGATATTATAATTAGGTCAAAGCATGTTTTGCTTATTTTAAGAGAAATATGTGTTAAAATTTAAAAACCGATAAATATTATATCGATGTAGATCTAAAATTTATAAGGCTATTCGTTAATTTTTTTTTCTTTTTTTCCCTCTCGTCATATTAGTGTCACGCTGTCACATCACTTCTCGATTCCTTCCCGACTTTTTCTTTCCATTCCTACCAACTATGTTATAGTCTTCTCATTTTTTCTCCGGTCAGAAGGGAGAGATAAAAAGATAAAGAGGAAAGATAAACGGGGTGGGGGTTTCATGCGTTAGGATAGCCGGTAGTACAAGAAAGGAACGGGAAACGGGGGTGTTTTATTTTCGACTTTAATAAGGGGAGAAAAGAAAAAGGAAGAAAAACGAATCTTTTCCTTTCAAATAATCTCAATTTTAAGATAATAGATTTGATAGTAAAATAAGTCTAAACGCTCGCTCTAAATTCCTTCCATTCTTTTCTTAAATGAAACTTAAAAGAAAGGAAAGGAAACTCGAGAAACAGGCGTCGGTATTTCTCTGGTTTCCCGATTGGGTTGGTATTTCTCTGGTTTCCCGATTGGGTTGGGCCGTTGGGGTACCGGATTAGGGACCGATGTAGTATAAGTATTTATATAACATGCAGCCTAAAAACAAAGGAAAGCAAACTTTACTATAGTTGATAATAGCGGTCTATTTTTCCGTAACCTTGCCCACCACGTACGTATATATAAAAAAAGAATAGCTTATGATCAAGAAAATAGCTAGCACCAAGAGGAATTAACTAAAAAATGAACATCAAGCATCTCTATCTCTAAATATAAATATATGATAACGACCAAGGGAGATAGCATTTAAGATTTTGAACCTGGGATCACACCCTTAATTAGCTAGCTCGAGATTGGTGCACCTCTCTTGATGCTATCTATATGGGTTGTCTCATAAACTGGTAAACCGCTTGAACAATAACCCAAATCACAATTCGCTAACTCAAAAAGATCAGAGCTTGAATCACTATCTGCACCATCATCTTCATCATCAATAAACCTTTTGAATTCTTTGATATCTTTTCTTGAATCATACTTATCAGGATGATGTTCTTCTGCTCGTTTATTCTCCACAAACCCATAGCGAAAACTCTCATAGTTATCATTCTTGATATTGAAATTTTCAATTTTATTGAGGTTTCCATTGATGGGTATTTCGGTAATTTGATTTGGCGGAGGCTTGAGATATGAATAGCTTCTGGGGTCTCTATTGCTTGTGGTCTTTGTGGGTGTGTGTGGTGTTCTAAAGCCTGAGCTTGTTGAAGTTGAGAATGGAGATCTTGAATCACTCATAATGGTGGCTGTGGTGGTGGTGGTGGACTTGCTGTTTCCACTTCTGAAATGGCTAATGCTACTCCTTCTCCTCCTTCTCCAACCACTTGGAGACTCATCTTCATCCTTTGTTGACTTTGTCTTTAACTTTGACTTCTTCAAAGATGTTTGGTTAAAGAGAGAATTCAAGAAATGAGCCAGTTTCCCTCCTGGTGAGCTTGGTTGCTTGGACTTCTTCTCTTTGTTGATCATCATGGGATTCTCCATCAACATGGCTTTTAAAGGAATGGAATCCCCTCTATGGTTTGGCATGTCAAGACTCGTTCTTCCAATAGGCCTCCTGCAATACTTCTGCATATTGTTACTAAAAATTCTGACTTCGCCGCTTACGTTTTTGTGGGTGCCATTGATGTTTTCAGTGGCACCGGAGAAATAACGAGCGGCTTCAAACACATCAAGCTCGTCCGAACCGTTCCTATGATGGAACAATTTCTTGGGTTGGGATGAAAGCATAACACTGTCAGACATTCTTGACGTAAACCGGCAAATCGTTCTTGAAAGATTGTACTCAAACAAGATCAAATTAAGACCTACCCAAGAATCCAAACTACGTAACAACTCTTGATCTATGAGATGCAAATTATTATACGATCTTTTTTATAAAAGATGAATCTTAGAGTTGCAGAGGAGTGAACGAAAAGCATAGAAAAGGGAAGCAAAGGTGGTGCATCATAATATCTTAATATGATGTAATTGATAGTGGTAGCATAGTAAGATAAGTGTGAATGAAGCTTGCCTTTTATAGTAGTCTTTGTCATCCATGTGTTCAAGATATGTGAATAGTGTCCAAAAATGTACAACTATATGATGCATGAGGTACAAGTTTGGATATATTGGCCGGGAATAGTGAGAATGGTCTGGTTGGCAGTAGGACATTGATTGTTGTGGTTATGGTGGTTTGTATTGGACTGGAGAAAAGGGCTCCAATGGAAGTGGAACCACCATATGAGTTTTTTAGTGTGGAGGACAAGTAGGGTAAGCAACAAGGGAGAGCAAAGGGATCTTTATATCATTTTCTCATAGTGGTTTAAAAGCCATAAGTTTTTGCTATGCATTGTGGGGGCAAAGGATGCTCAAAGCTCCCTTGGAATTTTGTTATTTTTTCAAAAACTCTTACTTTCATGATAAGGATTAGATATCAATGGGATATGTTGCCCTGCATCTGCTATATAACCCTTTATTAAAAAGAAGAGGTTACAAATTGGTTAGATAATGTATTAAAAAATGAATAATCTTTTGGTGCAAGGAGATTATCTTTAGTGATACAATGAAAAAAGTCAGTAGAAAGCATAATCTAGAAGTGAGTAAATATGTTATCGTTAATTAAATTAAATACCTATATATACTACGTAGTGATACAAAACAAGAATCTAAAAAGAATCCGACCTTTTAGCATATGAATCTCTTACAAAAAAATTCAATAAAACTCAAAATAATATGTTTTTACCGTATTCTTACAAAGTGTTCTAGTTTAATATCCCGTGTATAAACACGGAGATTGTTTATGTACATTTTAAACATTTATGGTGTGATATCTTAAACATATAATAAATCCATTTATCGATAACAAATCAAGAAACATTCATGAAAATCGAAAAATAAAGAAAGAAAATTGATATACTCTTGTATTTACGCCTTTGCGCTAATAATTGTTAGTTATTTTAGGAAATAAATTAGGATGATTAGTGGGAAAAATTCTAAAAATAATTTGAAGCCATTTTAAAATAGAGGATTCTAACTGGTAAAGATATTCTAAAAATAGGTTGATGGTGTCATAAACCTATTCTTTTAATATATATTAAAAATTAAAGATTAAAGAGAAAGCTTACTTTTATTACCGCTTGCTTAATACCTCGTATATAAACACGGGAGAATGTTAATATAAATTTTAAATATTTATGGTGTGAAACCTTAGATATATAATAAATTCGTCGAGATAACAAATCAAGATAAGTTCATGAAAATCGGAAGATTAAGAAAGAACATTGATATACTCACATATTTGCACTAATAGTTGTCAGTGAAATAAAAAATTAGAAACCTGGTATGTGATCCGATAGTTGTTGGTGAAAATTGCCCAAAGTTGAATTAGGAATTAAGATTTTGTTGAATAATGTTTTTGAATGACGTGAGATTCGGTTAAGAAAACAGGTACCCCGTTTTTACTTAAAACCCGTACCCAAACAAAAATTCTTGGCTTAAGGGTTTTGACATAAGAAACTCGTCGTTCGTTAGCCATTTTAGAAAATAAAAATCAGAGGGAAAATTTCTAAAAGTGTAATAATGACACCCATAACCCCATTTCTTTTAATATATATATATATATATATATATATATTAAAAATTAAAGATTTTACACGAGTGTGATTAATACTTCTACAACTAATTAACTAAATGGCACTTTCCTTCTGGAGTTTGTACTTCCGCTACTACATCTACATTCTTGCATACTAGTTTTCAAATCTGTTGGGAGTTAGGACCCTCTTAGCGATGGTGGACCAATATCTTGAAGAAAATATAAGGTGATAGAAGATTTAAGTGTTTGATATGATCAAGATTTGATTCATTTGTTTTTTTTTAATGATAAAAAGTTATAGTATGTTTCTATGCTTGTTTGTGTTACAATTTGAGATCAACAAAGAGTTTGAGATCAACAAAGAGTTTGAGATCAAATTGATAATGTTTGTTGGAATGGGAAGCAGACGGAAGATGAAAATCAAGGTGTTCACAACCAAAAAGATTTATGATGTAACTTGTATTATGAAAATAGGTTTTTTCAGACGATTTTGAAATTCGATGAACATTTATGGGCAAGACGATTAGGGATAAAAAAAATTAAGAATACAATTAATAGATGATAATTTTTTCAAAACATTAAGTAGTCATACGTAATAAAAATTGCTTATTTTTATTATAATACCGTTAAACATGTGAATGACAAAATTAAATGATAGCATTGTAGGTGGTAAAAGTTGTAATTGTTGTGTATGACAAAATAATGTTGTATAAAAATCACCTCTCATACTAAAAATATCGAGTGCGACAAGGTTAATATTTCTCTTGATAGCTGGTTTCAAATTTTCCCTGGTTCAGATTCCTGGTCAACTACATACTCGTGGGCAATGGAATCTTCTGGTCAGTTTTTGGTTTCTTCGCTTAGGAAAGCATATGACTTTTTCTAACTTAAGAAAGCATATCATAGCATGTTCTTTTGGAGCAATTGGGTGCCCATGAAAGTGGTGATAAATGCTTGAAGAGTGGCTCATTGTAGGATGGCGACTAAAATGAATTGACAAAAGAGAGGTATTGTTCTTCTTTCTACTTCATGTATCTTTTGTGATGATAATGAAGAAACAAAAGAGCATATTTTTGTTAAGCGTGGGATGACAAAGAGAATATTGGAAGAAATTGGATTATGATGGAATATTGATTGTAGTATTATTGATGAATTACCAAAACTTCTCGACTGGGAAAAACTTCTTAATTTAAAAGTTGATAAGTTAAAAGGTTTCATGACAGTGTTGTACACTTATTTATAGCTTCTATAGAAGATTAGAAATGGGAAAAATTTTGTAGCTGATGATTACATAAGCAGTGATGTGGTGAATGGTCAGTTGCTAGCTTTCTCTTTTTTTTTATAAAAAAAAAGCAAAAAAGTGTAATTTAGGAAATAAGTGGGTTGAGTGGTGCAATGCACCTGATGTCCTGATGATTGTTTTTAGACTCTTTTATATTTTGTTTTTGCTTCTAGCATTTTGCTAGAGGTGTTTATTTATATTTTATATATATATATATAAGGTATGGTTATATATAGAACCACTCTTATTCATAAAACCTGTAGAACTATTATCATATTGACACGTGTTATTAACAAAAAGGGAAAAAAAGAGATTTTTGTTTTTTTCATAAAAGCCACGCGCCTCCTATAAAAGGCATCAGTTTTTTATTAAAAAAAACCTCTTAATCCTTCTAATGATCATAACTATGTTATGTTTAAGATTTTTAACAAAAAAATTATACCATTGGGTTCAGTTTTTCTTGCTCTTTAATTCAAGACCACTCTTCCCATATTTTTCTAAATTTTTTATTTTGAAAATGCAAATTGCGAAAATGCAAACTTCAAATCTGAACATACAAACTGTGGATAAAGATGACAATCAAAATGCAATCTAGATGAAGGTGATGACCAAAATGCAACCTACATGAAAATGAAAACTGAAAGCCGCTATTTAAGATATGTAAATTGTAGATATGAAAAGAAATCGTTGTAATTGCAAATGCAAACAAATATCTCAGATCAATATTACAATAGTACAAAAACAGCATATAAATGCAAACTGATATAACTATGTTAATGTAACAATTTTACAAACAACATGTAAATGCAAAATGACTACAATAATGAAAAGAACGGCTCTAAATGCAAACAAATATCTAAATATAACATGTAAATGCAACATGTACAAACAATATCTAAATGCAAACAAATATCTAAATGCAATGAAAAGAACAAATCAGATATCGAACCATGGACGTCGAATTTTACAAACAATATCTAAATGCAAACAAATATCTCAGAAATGAAAAGAACATATCTAAATGCAAACAAATATCTAAATGCAACATGTACAAACAATATCAAATGCAAACAAATATCTAAATGCAAGGTATGACTACGATAATGAAAAGAACACATCAGATGTCAAACCATGGACGTCGAATTTTACAAACAATATCTAAATGCAAACAAATATCTCAGAATCAGATATGAAATTTGCATTTTCAAAATCAAATTTTTAGAAATATGGGAAGAGTGGTATTGAATTAAAAAGCAAGAAAAACTGAACCTAATGGTGTAAATTTTTTGTTAAAATTCTTAAACATGACATAGTTATGATAATTAGAATGATTAATGGGTTTTTTTTTAATAAATGTGATAGTGCCAGCTGAGGAGCGTGAGGCGCTGATGAATATTTTTTCAATTCCTTTTTTGCCCTTCTTTTTAATTATAGCATCATAATTATGTATGATAATTACAATTTTGACACAACTTAATATCAGCCTTTGATCAAGTTAATCTAAAAGCACAAAATAATTTTTTAGGTTCTATGTTTAAAAGTGGTTCTATATTAATGATATTTCTCTCTCTCTCTCTCTATATATATATATATATACTTGAGCTCTTTAGGTGAAGGTGATAACCGAGCCAAAACTCCCGTGTGCTCTTTTTTTGCCATTCAAAATAAAAAGAAATCCATTTAGGATTGACAAGCTGAGTATTTAATCTTCTAGTAAGCTAATAGAAGATTAAGACTAAACTTTATTAAAAGGTGACTTAACTCTTTCTAGCCTGTTTGTTGGTTAATAATAATAATAATAATAATAATAATAATAATTGATGGATGCAATTAAGTCGAAATGAATATTTGATGCTTAGGTTTGGATAGTGGCCCTTAATGCGTGGGTGTGCGCGCACGTGATGATAGAAATTGGTCCACATTCTTGATGGCTTTTGTCTTTTACAACTTGGAATAGTCTCATTCCCAAGGTAACTTAACATAGCCCATGGAAACCGCACTGTCACACTCACCTTCCTCCAATTAATGTGGTCACAAATTGATATATTATAAATCATTTAAATATTTTGTTTAATCTCTTAAATTTTAATTTTTTTGAAATTATTAAATTACCCATCATATAAACTAAATAAAAACTATTATATAAACTAATTATTAAATAGAGTTAATAGGAATCTTAATTCTATTTTAATAACTAAACCTTCTATATTTAAAAATATTCAAATAAATTAACTTAATTATTAAAAAATACTTTCATAATCAAACCTTTTATATTAAATATTATATCATGTAATAAATATTTTAACATAATTATCAGAAAATGTGTACAAGTAGAACTTATAAATCTGAATAATCTATAATAAGAATTATAAACATATATTTTAAAAAATTTTAAATAGCTCATATAATTAATAGTTTCAAATTAGTTTACTATTTTCTTAATCTCTTAATTTTAAATAGTTTCAAATTACTAATTTACACTCACTATTTTCATACAATTTAACTTATTTTATAAGTAAAGACTTTTTTTCTTATTTAATTATTCTCAAAGTTTATTTAAAAATAATAAAAAAGTTGATTAAGAACAAGAAAATAAAGAAAATAGACATGTTACCAATGTAAAATTATTCGTTGTCACCGTATTACGTAAATTCCCAAAACGAACAAGTTATCGAGTAGAAACTATTTGATGTCGCCGCATTGCGCGGGTACCATGCTAGTGTATATATATATATATATATATATATACATACACACACACACACACGCACACACACATACACATATTGGCAAAAGTTCAAACGAGAACTGTTTTTCGTACGAGAACTGCGAGAACCAATCTTGGCCGTTCATTTTGGATAATGAAATTCATGGATTAAGAGCGTGAGGGGATTAAGTGTAGCAGGGTGCATGTAAGGAATTCATGGGTGGACAATCCAATTGAAGGAGGGGGAATTGGACGTCTAAGATTGGTTCTCGCGGTTCTCGTACGAAAAACAGTTCTCGTTTAAACTTTTGCCTATACGTGTATGTGTGTGTGTGTGTATATATATATATAACATATGCTTCAATGCTTCTATCTTTATTCCTTATAGTTAATTAATAATAACTTTGAGAGGTTATATATACTCTTACTAAACAGTTGTTTATACTTTTACTTATTTGATCGATACAAATGTCATCACCTCAACAAATGATTTTGAGTAGATTTATGAGCTTTTTAAAAAAATGTATTTAGGGTATCTTGCTTTATATTCTAATTTGTCTAAGTATGATTTTTCAATACTTACAAAGAAATCAATTTGTAACGAACTTCAATTTCACGACAAACTTAACGTCATATTATAGGTAGGTTTTGATCGCAACTTGTATTCTTCAATCGCTTGATATTTCTTTCCATCACCAAAGGCTTTTGGGTTTTAAACTTAATCGGTGTTAATTTACCAATTGCAAAAAAAACATTATATTATATTTATTTATTTATTATTTAATATTTGATGTTATAAATAATGAAATCTACCTAATCTTCTAATATAAATAAAAAAACTAACCATCATCAATTTAATTAAAAAAACCTAGCATTTCATTTAATCAAAATTAAATCTTAGCCATTCACTTTTGTTAAAATTGAAACTCAATTTTGACTTTAAATAGTCAAAATTGAAACTCAATTTTAAATTTATATGAGATAAGATTATATGTAAGTTGATATTATTTAATATATCTAAAGTTCATTCTAAATCTAAGATATATATAAAATTTGGTTATATAAGCAAATTGAATCACACTAATAAAATACATCAACAAATTCACCTAAAATAATTACGACAATAAAATCCTAATTGAGTGACTAATAATATTTTATTAAAAAAAATACTTTTATATAAAATCCTAATTAGATAGATTAAAGAACACTTAGTCAAATTGAATGGACTAATAATATTTTATTTAGAAAAACTCTTTTAATTTCTAAAAAAGTTTGAGATCGGACTATTCTTTCATTAATACAAAAACAATCATAGCTTTAGTTAAACGCGTAAATATAAAATGATATTTTCACATAAATAATTATATATGGTTATCCAAATACGAGATTGAGCTATTCTTTCTTTCATACAAAAAAACAATCACATATTTAACTAAGCAAATATAACATGATACCTTTATATAAATAATTATGATTATCCGTGTATTTACACAGATATTTAAATTAGTTTATTATATGGGAATGTTTTATTACGGTAATAGTAACAATTAATACAATTTAATAACATAACACATTTATATACTTTTATCATAGACAAATTAAAAAAATAAACATGTATGACATATGTAAGATAAATAAGATATGGATAATCTTCTTATATAAAAACAAGCAAACAAAGAATATTAGGTCATTTCAAGCATGCTCATATGCCCGATCAAGACATATCAATCTTAATATAGCATATCAATCGATCCTGCAATAAATCAATGGTCGTGTGACATATGTCGCGGACACCCACATTACTACCCTAGCTAGTCTAATATTGCCTATTGGATCATGATAGACATTTAGATATGCCTGATGCATTCTAACATGGTTGGTTTGGATTGTTTCACCAAAACAAACAAATGTGTTTAGTTGCTTTCTTTAGTTTGCACCATATATGCTAAAGTCACAATTCATGGTCAGTATTTGCTCGTGAGTATAACTCCATGGGCTTTGTCCAAGGCCTCTAGCTTATACCCATCTAAACTCTAACGGAATATAATATTCATCGATGTTAGGATACTTTTCTTTGTTAAATTAAGGACATGTAATAAAGATGCACGATTGATATGAAGAGGATAAAAATAAGTGCTTTAAGTTTGGATTTTTGCATCGTAGCCCATATTTATCTTAAGGACGACACAACATAGCCGTACAACATTTATTAATTAACATCTCAAGTAGTTTTAGATAATTTCAAAACAACAGTAAATTTAATGTGACATATAATTTAATTAAAGTTATAGAATTGATTCATATGTATCTCATTATGCTTATATATATACAAGTGCTTTAAGTTGGATGCCAATCCCATGCATCAGTTTTATGTCCAATTTATGGAAGAGAAAAGGAGAAGGAATGAAGACCATTTATTCTATAAAAATGCTATGACTAATGATTTTACTTTCATGAATCTCTAAAAATTATGACTAATGAATGGGCAGAACTTATTAGGTTTTGGTTATGTGTTTTGTAAGTGTCTCGTCTTTGAGACTTTTAGGAGTTTGTGTTAGGATATGACTTAAAGTAGCTTGAACGATATTTGAAAATGAAAAAAATAAGGTGCTCAGCGTGTAACATGTGTGCAAACAAAACTTGGGGTTTTTCCCGGAGGCTCCACAGCGTGGAAATGGCAAACTTATGTCCGAAGTTATTTTAGTTTTGTGCGGCGGCCGTGGTTACTATTTTTGGTAAATTAAGGTTTTTCTAATTAAAATAAGTGCAACTTGTTTAGTTATAAATATCAACATAGGGTTTCGTGTCATTTAACCTTTGTGGTTTATATGCACCTTTAGGGTGACATCTTGTAAACACTTTAGTCATAATAAAAAAGTCTTTGATTCCTGTCCGTGGACATAGGTCATGCCTCTTACCAAACAACGTTATATCTTGGTGTCGTGTTTATCTTGTTTTTGATATCCGCATCTTCTAATGGATTCTTATTAAAATTTCAAGTTCGATCCTTGCAAGGTGGTGTTTTAATAATTACAGTTTGGTATATGAACATCTCTCTATGATATAATGAAATATGTTTGCCATTCAAAAAAGTGTTTTTTTTGTAGTGTTAATTGGTAGTGTTTTATTTTTTATTTATAAAAACGTATATTCTTAACTATTTAAATATATATAATGAGATTGTATAGTTTATTATATAAGACTTAGGTGGCGTTTGGTTCGCATAATGTTTTTGAGGGAATTGGAATTTGTTAAGGAATTGGAATCTGTTAGGAATTGAAATTTGAATCTGTGATTTGTTTGGTTAGTAGGAAATGGAATTAGAATTTGGTTTCAGTAATGTAAAATAACATAATTGCACTTCTTGTTTTTTTTTACTTATTTTTAGTTTGTTTTATAACTTTTATGTAAAAATATATTTATAAATTATAAAATATTAAAATTTCATTTTATCGATCGAGGATTCATAGCAATAAATTATGAAAATCGCGCTAATAAACATTATAAATTAATATCATTACAATACACATATGCATAAATTCAAGTATCATTAGTCTCAAATCACCGACTTCTCAAATCATCAGTTTCACATTGTAAGTCGTACAGATTCAACATTGTGGAGGAAAGTAGATAGAGAGAGAAGGGAGACTCATCTGAGGCTAAGGCGGAAGGCGGCGACGGTACAACAAAATCTGGTGACTGCGACCGATGAAGAAGATGTTGCGACGGAGGGTCTGGAGGCTACAATGGAGGGTCTAGAGGCGGCGGCGAAGAAAGTGTCACACCCCGCCTTGGCGGAAACACGAGGTGCGACGGAGAGGATCGTCATAACACATTGATATATGAATAGAAGATTTTACTAAATGAGTTCACACCAACGTGTCACGACGTTCCCCGGCACAAGAGGAGACTTGTGCCATGGCAAGTCGCTTCACGACAACCATAGTCAACAATTTAAAACAAGAACATACGAAATAGTTGTTCCCACAACCCGGGACAAGTATACGGGGCTACAAGCCCTAGATTTATAATAAAATCCAAGTTCATAATAGCATAGTTAAATGAAAGAGTCCTTAGTCAACTGCCCATGTCATGCAAAGGCTATCTAGGGTCACCTAAGCTCCTTAGGCATGGTTATTAGCATTACCTGAAAATGAACACTCGAAAATGTCAACATAAAGTTGGTGAGCTCGCGGGTTTAAAGTAAAAGCATAGTTGCGGTGTAAATTGTTTAAGTAGGACAAATGTGCACGTATAGCATGTTAAGCGTGTAGATGTTGTACCAACATCCGAACCACCAGGTTCAATAGGAATCAAATCATTGTCTTCCAAGCAGTTATTATAGCATACCCAGCTGGAGCATAAACCGTTGGCTCATAGGAATATAGGAATCAATAGCCATCAACCAACAACAAGTAGTCTTTGCATATACATCACATAAGTTGTCCAAAATAAATAAGAAATAGTCATCACGGCATAAAAAGTTTAAAAGAGGGTTTGAGTGTCATTCTCCTCCGAGAAATATAGTAAAAAGGGGCCACGAGTACTCACCTTAGTAAGTAGCTTAATCAATCGAGTCTTAGCACGCTCACAAATCTACAAACAATTAGTTCATATAAATTATATTAGATTCACGAGTAATAGTCTTTTTATGCGTTATCCTTGAGTTATTAAATTTTATTTAGGATTCGTGATTAACTTTTACGCTAGGTTGCATAAGTGCATCCATTTCTTGGGTCTAACCCCAATATGTATATCTTAGTTTTGAAATTTTGTTTATTTTCCTTTTAAATTATGTAGATTAAATACTGAAATTTTGGGCACTCTTCGTATATTTTTAAATTAATCTGAATGTCCTAATTATTTTCCTAAATTTTTATGGTAGAGACCTTAATGTCTCTATTATTTTATATAAATTTTCTAGAATTTAATAACATGTTTATTATTTTATAAAAAATACTTTAATTGGTGTGGGTCAGAAAATGCCTCCAGTTTGCGCGTCATAAAATTTTTATTTATTTAAAATACTAAAAAACTTTATTAAAATCTAAAAATTTTACAGTAACTTAAAGACATATAAAAATTCATCCACAAAATTGTTTGTTAATTAATTCGGATATTTGGATATTTTACAATATTTTGAAACTCTGAATATTGAAAATTTAAAAATTCCAGATTTGTCAATTAAAACGTTTTCACTCAATTAAAATAGAAAATAGAACCAATAAATCCTAATATTTTTTACCATGATTAAAAACAATCCAAAGTTTATTCATATTAATTTTTGGCCACTAATTCGAGATCTAGGATTAATTATGATAATTCAAAGTCTGTTAAAGAAAACCCTAGGTTTTCCAGATTCGATCACAAAAATGTTTTTAATTAATTAAAATAATAAAACAACTTAATAAATTCTAAAATTTTTACAGGACTCTTAAAACTCATGAAATATGCCCCAGATTAAGTTTGAAGAATTTTCGTGATGTTTAGAATAGTTTTTAGGAATTTCAAAGTTGGTAGATTAAACTGCCAGAAAACACAGATTTGCGCACCTAAATGGTTTTAATTCTTTGGGCGACCAAATGAACTTAGTTTTGTATGAAACCAGTTGGGGATGAAAGGAGACTCAAAGAACTTATTTTTAGTGTCAAGAATCGATTTGTTTCATTCTGTTTTGGCCGAGATATAACCTATTAAAGTTAGTACATATTCTGCCCAGATTATAGGTTCTTGTTCTTTAAGTTTTAAATCAAATAGACCAATCCTTTGGGTTTGATATTCAACCAAACACATCAAAATCATAACTTTATGTGTGATTAAGATGTGTTTAATCCATCAACCATGTTTTGCATGCAAAGAAACAAGAAGAAGAAATTAAAGATTACAGAGGAACATGTACATACCTAAACTTCTCAAATGGAGATCAAAGCAACTAGCCTTCTTGAGGATTTGAAGAACAACAATTATGGAGAAGTGGGAAGGCTTGAAATCTGTCGAGAGAGGGAGAAAGAGGCTGGCCAAATCAATGGAGAGAGGTTTAGGGCTTTTAGGAGGTTAGTTTGGAAGATTATATGAAATATAGGTGATAGTTATCTTAGTATTTGATTTCAATTTGAATTGAAATCTCATCTCTTTTTTTAAAAAAAACTTGGCCGTGGATATGTATATATATATATATATATATATATATTTAATTGTATTATTTTTATTATTATTATTATTATTATTATTATTATTATTAATTTCTTACAAATTTTATTGGTGTTTTACCTATTTGAGGTATTGGTGTAATTGTAACAACTTTTAAGCTTTTGTGTGTTTTAACATTTCCATTTAGTTACTAATAGTAATTATTACCATTGTGTATTTATTTCTTTTTTTTACATGTTTCATTCCTTCGTGGACTTAATTTATCCATACTTCGCATCGAAAACACTGGTTCGATAAAATTGTGTACTAAGAATGAGTTATATGTCCTACCGTCGTAAAGACTTAGGTTTCTCTCATTTGCTAGCACTACTACATTATTTGAGGATTTTAGACATATATAACTCCTAATTCTAGCATCTACTAGACCTTAGGTATCACACAAGCACATAGATTTAGGTCGTATAACAAGTTAAACTCAACTAACCTGTTTTTGATGACGGATGTCACAGAAAGACTGCAACGGAGGGTCTGGAGGTAGCAGCGGAGGGTCTAGAGGCGGCGGTGGAGGAGGGTTGCGGTGGATGGTTTGGTGGAGGAAGGCTACGGTGGAGGGTTTGGAGGCGGCAGCGGTGGAAGGCTGCTACGGAGGTCTGGAGGTGGCAGCAGAGGAAGGCTGCGGCGGAGGGTCTGGCCGAGGAAGGCTACGGCGGAGGGTCTGGCAGAGGACGGAGGAAGTTTACGGCGGAGGGTCTGGCGAAGGAAGGCTACAACGGAGATCTGGAGGCAATGGCGGAGGATCTAGAGACCACAACAGAGGAAGACTGCGGTGGAGGGTCTAGCGGAGTAACGCTGCGGCGGAGGAAGGATGCGACGGAGGGTCTGGAGACGGCGACAAATGAAGGTCGTGACGGAGGAAGAAACCGTTGGTGTTTGGAGAGTAGAGTCGGTTCACGTGTTATGTCTATGGAACGAGTTAGATATATTAGGGCTATAGAGATGTTTAAGGGTAACAAGGTAATATACCACATTCCCTCATTCAAAGGATTTTAAAATCCCTCCATCTAGTGATGGAATTCACTTTCCCTCATTTGATGGATTCGAATTCCTTCAAATTCCCTCATTAAAGTGAACCAAACACATGAATCCTAAGGAATTGGATTCCAATTCCTTCAAAATCCTAAGGATTCCTGCGAACCAAACGCTACCTTAGAGTTGTGTTCAATAAAGTTTATGTAAAAGATATAGTCTTAAAAATTTTATATTCCATCACAGATGATTCTAGGGGTGAGCATAAACCGGTCCTGTGTAACATCCTCAATTTAGGCCTAGCTGTTAGATATGTAATTAAAGTTGTGAGTTAGTTATGTAAATGAAAAAGTTAAATGTGTATATGTGTGTTATGTGTAAATGTGTATATGTATACAAATAAGTGAGATTAAAAGAAAAGGAAAGAAAATGAAATCCAGAGGCGGTGCCTCTGGATTGCGAAATATATAAATAGAAGAAAAAGTCAACGTGGTCAAAGACCACAAGAATAAACCCAAAGCAAGAAACAATCGGAATTCTATCTTCTTCTCAACTCTCTCGGTTTTCCTCTATTTCTTGAAGCAACAAGGATTTGGTGATTTTGAATTCCAAATCAAGGTAAACACTTGTTGTTGTTAAGATTTAATGTATATGAAACTGTTTTTATGATCTAAAATAGGAATGAATATTCAAATCCTTGCAAAACACCACTTAGAATATGCAAAGCTTACTTTGCAATTGGGTTTTGTTTGTTTGGTGTTTTTGTGTGGGTTTGATGTGTTTTCGAAGTCATGTTGATAAAAGTGGATGTTTTTGAAATACAAAAATATATGAACGATGAATCGAATTCTGGAAAATAAGCCATAGACGAAGATGGCCATTTCTGGGTTGAAACAGTCGGATTCCGAGACATGAAGGTGTCGGAATCCGCATGTTACCCAAATCCGATGTAATTGTCGGATTCTGAGACTTTAGGGTGTCGGAATCCGCATGTCTAAATCCGCGTGTTTAAATCCGTGTTATGGGTTTAAATCCGATAAGTATCGGATTTCCCAATGTCCATGTAAGTTACAAGTCAAAATCCGAAGAATCGGATTTCTGTGTAAGTGTCGGATTCCGATTGAAAGTCGGATTTCCATTTTGTGACCAAGTTTTCAAAGTGCATAAGTGTTGAAATCCGATAAGTATCGGATTTTCGCAAAAGTATCGGATTTTCGCAAAAGTATCGGATTTCATGAAATCCGACAGACTGTCGGATTTGCATGGAATCCGAATTTGGGGGATTTCTCGTGTTGGCTTTGTAACTATTCTAAGTATGCTAAGATGATTAATGTAAATCTTGATGTTCTAGGTGAACTGAAAACCCTAGACCAGGCAAGAAGATAAATAACTATCTGTTAAGTTACTCAGGTGAGTACCGACTTCCATAAGCCTCAGTAGAGCAGGAATTATGTGTTAAATGATTTGAGTACGATTGTGCTCATAAGTTGATAAGTAAGGATTGCCATGTTACTTAAAAGTACAATGCCATGTTAAATACCTGTTGTAAGTAAGTTAAGTGCATGCCAGCGGGATCCGGTACTGGTACCGCTTAGTTAAGTAAATGCTATGCATGATACTGATTCTGAATGAATCAGTTAAGTAAAGACGTAATGATATGTATGCTAGGGATCCAAATTGGATCCATAAAGAAGTAATTGAATGTAATTGCATGCTAAAAGAAGTAAATGAATATGCATGCTAAGTAAATGAACAAGATATGTGTATGTGTTCGCGAACATCAGCATGCATGGTTAAGGTCAGCCGGTTAGCTGGATCCCAGGGACCCTTGATCAGGAGATTCGGGATTTAACGGTGATTCGAGGTAACATTTCGGATCGTAGGTTCTGCAGAACCGCTGTGCCTTATATCATGAGGGTTAATCAGTCAGAAATGGCTGAGTTACCTAAGGAGCCTCTGGTTCCGTTAACGATGCTTGGTGGACTACTTTATGCTCCCCCACCAGCGCGGAGGGTTGTGTTTGATTCCCCGGTGTATTGGTATTGAGCGGGACTAGCTATCCTGCAAGAAACAACTTATACCGATCGTATCAGCACACCACAATGTGATAGGATAGCATTGTATGCTTATTCCCGATATACATGTTCTTACTCTAATGAAGCTTATGCCAAGTTTGTGCTCACTAGCTAGGTGTAGCTAATGGTGCCATGTTAACTGCTTTTGCAGATCAAAGATAGATTGCCTGGTGAGTCGGGTCTCCTACCTCTGGATATTTGGCTGGAACACTTGTGTTGTAATATGTACATTATGGTCGGTTGTTTGTAGTGTAACACCAGATACTGAAACAATGTTTTATGTAAATATTTCCGCTGCTTAATGATATTAATCGTGATTAAGTTCACGTTTGTTTAAAAACGCAGATTTTTTCTAAAATCTAGTAATTGCAAGACCGGTGTTACATCCTGACCGCCCAACCCGGTTAGACCGACCGGAATCGGTCCGAGACCGGCCCGGATATGGCATATCGGTCCGGTCTTCGGGTTATGATTTTGTGAAGTTCGGTCCCTCGGTCGGGTCTGGTCCAAACAAATGAAAGACCGGTGCAAATGGAGACCGGACCGGTAATTTACAATTTTAATGCTTAAAGCCCTCATTAGTAGTTACCATGGATTTTATGGGCTTTTAGATAAACAAACCTTCAATTCCGAGTGATCCGCTACTTTATAATTGACAAAGTCTATATTGAAAATGGCAAGCTAAGCTATAAGATTGAATTTGTAGTTCATATAACCCGACTAAGAAATAACTTTAGTAACATGTGTTGAGATTTGTAATTAAGTAAAACTTCAAAATGTTTTCAGTTATTTATTTTGTATTCATAACTATATGTTAATTAAAATAAGCTTTTGAGATATATATTTTTTGCAAAGACATGTATAAATTAAAAGATTAAATATAAAAAATATTTTTTGGACATATATATCTGGTCCGGTTAAACCCGGTTAGACCGACCAGAACCGGTCCTGGAACGACCGTTTTCATCTGGTTCGGTCCTCGGTCTGATTTTTTGCCATAATCGGGTATCCGGTCCGGTCTGGTTTTTTGCCCGTGAACAACCCTAGACGATTCAGTATACAATCACATGTGATTTGTAAAATAATCACATGTGAATTACGAAAATATCACTCCGCCCAAAATTTTAAAAAGCAATTCAGACCATTAATGTCATTAATCTAAAGGCTAAAACTAGTCCCTTAAAATTATGAATTAAATTCGAACTATATTAAACATTATTTATAAAACTTAACGTATTATTTAATGGGAAGGTATACACACAAACCTCTTGTGGTTGTAGATCAGATACGCATACACACAAACCTAGTGACAACTTTTGTAACTGCCCGTCGCCTTCCTAGTCGTGGTCTTAATTAGTCATCATTTCGTTCTGCCTTTTCTCTCCTTTCTTCCTTCCATGTGTGTGTATTATTTTTAAATCCACACCAAATCTTTTCATTTTGATACGATTTTCTTCAGTCTGCGCTATATTTATACTTTCATTTCCGAAAGTGCGTCTTTGCATGTGTGGTTTTGTATAATGTCAAGCAAATTTAAAATAATAATAATAATAACAACAACAACAAAAGCAACAACAAAATCACAAAGAAAAAAAGTTTAGACGCTATTAAATTAAAGAATTAAACTGTAACAAAAAAATGGTTTTGAAAAAAAAGAGTTGTTTGCTTTCTTTCTTACAATCGAGATCAGCCGAGACCCTAGGTCGACTTCTTTCTTTAAATTTTGAGTCTGTACAGAGGCGGAGATAGAAGGGGGTTGAAGGATGCTTGCCCTCCTAATTAGCTTAAAGTCCTTGTATATTATAAAACAAGTAGAGCAACTTTTTATTAAATTCATCCCCAAATAAAATTAAAAACACAATATAACACCAAAATAAACAATGAAGGCTGAAGCAACACTTTGCCTTTAAGAGTTTGAAGGTTTTTTTATTTTATTCACTTTTTCTCAAGTTGTTTTTCATGAAATTTTACTCCGCTTCCAATTCATCGATTGATATTTTATTCTCTGTTTTGAATTCTATCTTTGCATCTTCTTAATTTAAATGTAAATATTGTCTTTGAATATATTAAAACCAAACCATCAAAGAATTTGAAAACTAGAAAAATGGGAATAACCTATTTTACTATCTAGTTTATATTATTGAATTATTATAAAATTTAATATAATAATAAACCTTCTATTATTGGAATCCTGAGTCAAGAGTTTGTAGTGAACAACTATTTTTGTTATTGAATAACAAATCATGAATTAACGTCATCGAATTAAATTATTATTATTTTAATTTTTATGATCCGAAACATTGTTTTATTTATATTTGTTACAAACATGTTAATTAATGACAAAACGATTGATTTTAAGTATTATTTTAACACGTAATTTATTGTCTTTAAACGAACTTTCATTATTTATTTATCCTACAAAAAAATCAAACTTTTTACGTCATTCATATATTATGGATATTATTAGCATACATGCCCCTATTTAAAAATCCTAGTTCCGTCCCTGAGTCCGTAGACGGTTCATAGACATAGTCGACTTCTTTCTTTCATTATTTTAATAAAAAAACACAATAACAACTCCACTCTTGGCTTTCAATCGAGGCATGCCCACAAACCAAAGGCCTTAATGAGTTAATCTGTACGGTGATTGAGGAGGCCTAAAACAGGAAATCCCAATTGTTTTGATTAATTTCAATGAAGCCGGTATAGATACATGGAATTGTTATTTTAAGGTAAAGCATGGTATTTTAAAGGTATAAAATTACATAATAAAATATAAATTATCAAGTTTATAAAAAAAACATTTTTTTGTTAAATTACGGTAACATTTAACAAATCACTAGTGACATTTGACTAGAAGCAAAAAATTAAAAAATTTTATGATAGCTATATAATTGACTAGTGATCCGTACCACCTATATAAAAAAGGTAGGTCCGTCCCTATAATTTTTGCACCATTAAAAACAAGTCAACGTTGCTTTAGCTTATCCTAATCGTTTATATATATAATAATAATACCCTACTTCCATCCACTCTGCTTTAAAAGGTTGTCGAGTCTTGCATTTGATACGAAACAACTCGTCTAAAGCCTCTGAATATACGTACTTTTTACACAATTAAAAATATATTTTTTATTAATAAAAAACGTATTTAATTAATTTATTTGTAGGAAAAAATGATCAGATCGACGACATGAGTCTAGAGGTTTGAGTTGTGTTGACCCCTCGTGTATAGAGTATGCCACGCATTTTGAGACATGATCGAGCATATGTATGACGAGCAAACCGATCAGATCTTTTGAAAGGATATAAAAGAGCTTTTGTAAAACGTACGTGGCCAACCTATTTTTCACAAATGGTGCTCCTCTCATTTTATCACTTCCATCTTTAATTAAATAATTAATTAATGCCTGGCAACTCAAAAGTGGAAAGTTAAAAAGAGGGCGCATGGCTTTTTATTTATTTATGTGTGTATACTCGGGAGTTATGTAATCCCAAGGTTTAAATATTAATATATATCAAATTTTTCATTATTAATATACAAATTATATAAAGTTGCATAAGTGAGGAGAAACGTAACATATACAAATTACAAAAATATAAATTTATACAAGTTCAATACGCGCGCTCAAAAGATATATATACAAGAAAAAGTCTAATTAAAAAAAATAAGTTTCTACGCGTCACACCTTAAAAAACTCGTCATTTGATGCATAAAGGCACGCCTTGCTGCGCGTCACGCCTATGGCTATTTGTTAACGGCGGAGTCACGGCTCACGCCATGGTACGCCTTTTAGAACACTGACTAGCGCCCATCACCCCTGCCTCCACGGCCACCGGCTTCGATTGCCGCTACCACCACAACCTATTACAATCGCCGCAATCGTCGATCACTACCAATCGTCATTCATTGTCGCCACCACTGAGACTGCCATTGCATACATCACCAACGAAAATTACTCCAAGTTTCTTTCTTTTAATCTTAAGTTCAACCCGCATCTTAGAAGAGATTGAATAGGATTATAAAAGTGATGCCTTTTAACCTCTTTCCATATTTTGAAATTTTGCAAAACTAAAAGACGTGTAAATCGGTTTCAAAATCAACTATTCAACACCACGTATTATTTCTTCTAATATTCAACATTCACAATTGCATATTAATTAATGATCCCTATGTCGTTACATTCCATTGAGGATTAAGAATAGGCGTAATCGGACACCCTCAAGAAAACCTATATTTCCTGAAGAGGTTCTACCCCGTGGAAACGCTCTTTAATGGAAACTAATATAACTTTTTTTTGTTAGAAATGACTTCTTACACTAGTTTTGACCAACACAACGAACAAGACTAATACGAGAGTCTTTCGATTTTACCTTAACTCAGTACACCAATTGAGTCTTTTATATTAATTTTTTATAATTTTACACCCCACTTATATAATCAACTCATCAAAGAGGAGCTGCCCGAATAAAATAAATTAACATTATTTCATCCTTTTTTATCACAACTTAAAAGATTGGTAGTTTGTTACCATTTTCCTCGGTGCCATTTGGTTTCAAGTCATGTGGTACGAATATAAAAACAAAGCTTCGGTAGTTACCAAATTAAATTGCCTTTGGTTTACTTATATCAAGTTGTGGTTAAGGTGTTTTTTAATTGATCTTTAATTACGATTGATTATTCAAGTTTCGTCGCAGACATAAAAAACGCATGTTTAGCGCTTAAAAAAAGTCTCCAATCATTAAAATGTGTATAAAATTATATTATCTTGTCATTAAACCCATAAATGGCATTTAAATTATACATCAATCGGAATAGACTTATAAGCAATTCAAAATTTGGCCATGTAACAAGTTATGTTATAACGTTTGTATTCTAAAATTAAAATTAAAATGATTACTACTATAACAAGACAATAAATGTTATATATATCTTTCTACTAGTCAATGAGTCACTCTAGTATTACATGTCGATTAATGAAGACTCTCATCTATATATTAATGTATAAATAAATTGCTTTGTTGATTTTTTTTTTTTTTGAAAGGCAATAGTTGTGATATCAATTAACCGCTACTCCTTCCATAAGTAGTAGTCAGAACCTATACAAATCATATCCCTATTAAAATTGTAATCGTGCCAATAATGAATAAATTAGTTATTTACCATTTTAATAATACACTCATGAGACCTATCCAGTATATACTCGATTTTTATGTCTTATAACATTCTCCCCTGTGTTGCCGGATACACGAGATTATAATTTATAAGGATTAGACACGTACGAAAGCGATTTCAGTTTAAAAAAAAATAAAGAATCTTTAACGCCTGTTTTTTCAATTTTCGTATGGGAACACACCATGTTACTCAATTTCCAATGCTCCATTTACACTTTTACGAGGTAGTGTAAAAACAAATTTCTGCAAAGATCCATTTTATTTCGAATGTCGGCTTTTATATACTCGCATGAAATTTAGGAGTCAGACATTACTACTTTGTAAAGAGGATGAACCGATTTTAAGCACCGATTATTCTTAAAAGTTTAGATGTTTTATGTCGTTTTTCTAATTCTTTCTCTTTATATTTCTAATTAAATAAAAATAAGTACTAAAAATTAAGAAATGAAACAGGAAAATAGAATTAATTGATTCTATATGTCAATCATTTAGTTGGTAGAGGATGAAATAGAAGGGTTTAGTAGGAGAAAATATAATTTTTTATACTTCTTTTTTCATATGTATCAATTTAGCTCGATTTACAGCATACTCAAATAGCTCAAGCTTGACTCAACCAATAACAAGCCGATTTAGAGCATTTTCGAATAACTTGTGAGTGTCTTGTCTTGATTATACATCTATGTTTATATGATGGAAAAAAACGTGCCGAAATTGAATAGTAATGTCAATTAAAAACCGTTGCTGGTCATAGGATCATCAAACAACCCATAATATCTTATGTAGAAAGGGAGTTTGAATACAACGAGCACAATTCAACTTTTTAATGTTGTCTTTTATCATTTTAATTATATTATATGTCAAAGTGTACACGGATTGATTTAAAAAATGATAAATATTATACATAAATAGAAAGATATCAAATAATTATAAAATGCAAAAAAATGAGAATAAAAAAACGACGACGAGACGGCATCAACGCCTAGGCAGACGTGATAGCAGAAATGTGGTATCATAATACGAAATACGTGATTAAAAAGTTGTTAGAATTATGAAAACTAAGGTCCAGTTTTTATTGGTTATAATTAAGAAAAAGATTTTAAAGTATTTTAAAAAGATAACACTAAGAATTTGATTATATATGATATTTATAAACTAGGATGAAAAAGTACACCTTTTTAATGCTTAAGGACATATACATAATTATCTATAATAATTTCGATTAAAAAATTTAATCTGTTGAAATTGAATTAATAATAAGAACTTCGATTTATTGTTTTTTATATTGACTAAAAAGTAAAACCAAATAAAAATTGAAACTAATGCATTAGCAAATGAATTCAAACATGTTGGGTAAATTGGGTTCGTGAAATGTAGATGCGGTGTTAATGTTTAATACATCGATTTAAATCTTAGACAACGTATATAATTAACAACCTATGAACAAACTTTTCTTTTGCTTCTTATTAAGAAAAGGAAAATAATATATAACGCTAACAACATTTTAAGTTAGACATTGTTACGTTCACATATAACTTAGATTATTAAAATACTCAAATGACTAAGACATTGCTCCTTAAAGTGATATCGAGTATAATATCACCAAGACTACTTGATGTTAGGAGTATTTACCAGTTTTCTAATTACAACATATACTTTTGCCAAAAATATAATAAACACAATTTTATTTCATTGAATTTATAATCCTATTACATATTGATTGATGTTTGTTAGATTAAACATACATTATGACTCTGTTTTTATTAAAAAAAATAATAATGATAATGAATCTTTGGTTCATAATACAAACAAATAAATCATATCATTAATTTGCATAAGGGATATCATTCCAAACTATAATTATTAATGAACTTAACACATTTATCGGGTGCATTCAAACGTGTATGGGCTAGGAAGAGCCGAGATGAGCCACTAATGGGCTAAAAAGTTGGTATGCAGCAAAACTGGGTTGGTGATCATAAGAAGTTGGCAGTAGATTCATCATAATCTTATTGGGCTACTGGATATTGGCTCTTGGTGCTTTATGAGTTTGTGTGGCAGGCCCACAAATTGGGAACCACATATGCCCGTTAGCATAATACACAGTAGTACAGTACACAGATAATGAACCTGAAAAAAAAACTTTGTTACGGTTTTTTATTATCTTGCTTTCAGTACAGGTCAGTAAATATGAGGACAATATGGACTTTATAAAAGGGGCGAACCGGATTCTAGGCTGATAGTTTTATGCAAAAGTTTAAATAAGAATTGTTTTTCGTATGATAATTACGAGAATCAATCTTAGCCATCCAATTCTCTCTTCATCAATTGGATTGCCCACACATGAATTCCTTACATGCACCCTGCCATACTCAATCCCCCCACACTCTTCATCCATGAATTCCATTATCCAAAATGAACTGCCAAGATTGGTTCTCCCAGTTCTCGTATGAAAAACAATTCTCGTTTGAACCCTCCCCTATAGTTTTATTTGTTTTTTTAAGTAGATGTAATCGAGTTTTTATGCCTATTCTAAGGTAGCTTTTGGTTGACAGGAATCCTTAAGATTCTTGTGTTTGGTTCACTTTAATAAGAGGATTTGAAGGAATTGGAATCCATCAAATGAAGGAAAGTGAATTCCATCAATAGACGGGGGGATTTTAAAATCCTTTGAATGAGGGAATGTGGAATATTACCTTGTTATCCTTAAACATCCCTATAGCCCTAATATATCTATCTCGTTCCATCGACATAACACGTGAGCCGACTCTACCCTCCAAACACCGATGTCTTCTTCCCCCGTCTCTAGACCCTTCATCCTAGCTTCCCCCCGTCGCCGCCTCCACACCCTCCGTAGCAGCCTTCCTCCGTCGCCACCTTCCTCCACCATCGCTTCTAGACCCTCTACCGTAGCCTTCCTCCATCACCACCTCCAGACCTTCCGCCGCAGCCTTCCTCCATTGCTACCTCCAGACCCTCCACCACAACCTTCATTTGTCGCCGTCTCCAAACCCTTTGTCGCAACCTACCTCTGCCATACCCTCTACCGCCGCCTTCCTCCGCCAGACCATCCACCGCAGCCTTCCTCCGCCGTTGTCTCCAGACCCTCCGCCGCAGCCTTCCTCCGCCAGACCATCCACCGCAGCCTTCCTCCGCCGTTGTCTCCAGACCCTCCGCCGCAGCCTTCCTCCGCCGTTGTCTTCGGACCCTCCGCGGCAGCCTTCCGCCGCCGTCGCCTCCAGACCCTCCGCCGCAGCCTTCCTCCGCCGTTGTCTCCAGACCCTCCGCGGCAGCCTTCCGCCGCCGTCGCCTCCAGACCCTCCGCCGCAGCCTTCCTCCGCCGTTGTCTCCAGACCCTCCGCGGCAGCCTTCCGCCGCCGTTGTCTCCAGACCCTCCGCCGCCGTTGTCTCCAGACCCTCCGCCGCAGCCTTCTTCCGCCGTTGTCTCCAGACCCTCCGCGGCAGCCTTCCGCCGCCGTTGTCTCCAGACCCTCCGCCGCAGCCTTCCTCCGCCGTTGTCTCCAGACCCTCCGCGGCAGCCTTCCGCCGCCGTTGTCTCCAGACCCTCCGCCGCCGCCTTCCTCCGCCGTTGTCTCCAGACCCTCCGCCGCCGCCTTCCTCCGCCGTTGTCTCCAGACCCTCCGCGGCAGCCTTCCGCCGCCGTTGTCTCCAGACCCTCCGCCGCCGCCTTCCTCCGCCGTTGTCTCCAGACCCTCCGCGGCAGCCTTCCGCCGCCGTTGTCTCCAGACCCTCCGCCGCCGCCTTCCTCCGCCGTTGTCTCCAGACCCTCCGCGGCAGCCTTCCGCCGCCGTTCTCTCTAGACCCTCCGCCGCAGCCTTCCTCCGCCGTTGTCTCCAGACCTTCCGCGGCAGCCTTCCGCCGCCGTTGTCTCCAGACCCTCCGCCGCAGCCTTCCTCCGCCGTTGTCTCCAGACCTTCCGCGGCAGCCTTCCGCCGCCGTTGTCTCCAGACCCTCCGCCGCAGCCTTCCTCCGCCGTTGTCTCCAGACCTTCCGCGGCAGCCTTCCGCCGCCGTTGTCTCCAGACCCTCCGCCGCAGCCTTCCTCCGCCGTTGTCTCCAGACCTTCCGCGGCAGCCTTCCGCCGCCGTTGTCTCCAGACCCTCCGCCGCAGCCTTCCTCCGCCGTTGTCTCCAGACCTTCCGCGGCAGCCTTCCGCCGCCGTTGTCTCCAGACCCTCCGCCGCAGCCTTCCTCCGCCGTTGTCTCCAGACCTTCCGCGGCAGCCTTCCGCCGCCGTTGTCTCCAGACCCTCCGCCGCAACCTTCCTCCGCCGTGGCCTCCGGACCCTCCGCCGCAGCCTTCCTCTGCCGTGGCCTCCGGACCCTCTGCCGCAGCCTTCCTCCGCCGTGGCCTCCGGACCCTCTGCCGCAACCTTTCTCTGCCGTCGCCCCCAGACCCTCCGTCGTAGCCTTTCTCCGTCAGAACCTCCGACAGACCCTCCGCCGCTGCCTTCATCCGCCACCACAACCAGACCTCCGTCGCATCCTTCCTCCGCCACCACATCCAGACCTCCGTCGCATCCTTCCTCCGCCGCCGCCTCTAGATCCTCTGCCGTAGTCTTTATCCGCCATACCCTCCGCCACAGCCTCCTCTGCCGTCGCCTCCAGACTCTCCGTTGCTGTATCTTCTTCGTCAGTCGCAGTCTCCAGATTTAAACTAAAAATAGTAATATTTTATAATTTATATAATATATTTCTACATAAAAGTTATAAAACAAACTAAAAATAAGTAAAAAAACAAGAAGGGTAATTATGATATTTTACATTACTAAAACCAAATTCCAATTATATTTCCTGCCAACCAAACAGATTACAGATTCAAATTCCAATTCATTCATAGATTCCAATTTTTTTATAAACATTATGCGAACTAAACGACACCTAAGTTTATTTTTAGTCCTTTAAGTTATAAAGTTATTGTTGGTTATCCTCTAAACTTATTTTTGTAGCACATTTTTTAGTCAACTTGCAGTTAGATCTCTTGCTAAGTCTTCGATTAGATAGGCGTGTAAGTAACTGAGTACGTGTTTTGATTCACAAATTTTTCTCTCTCTATTTTCTTTTCCAATCGGTCTTCATGAAAACAATCAACTAAATTGGGTTTAGGGATTCGTTTTATGGTTTGAGTGTTATCAAATGAAAAAAGCTTGAGTGTCACCGGAGCTTGCATGTTTCGGAAAAAGTAGGTCATTAGATCAAGCAGGTCACCAGAGTAAGTAGGTTGCCGAAATTAGCATGCTTTGGAAAGAGAGATCAAGAGCCTAAGAGGGTGTTTGATAGAGAGAAAATAAATGGGGAAAATTGATTTCTCTTGTTTGGGAGAAATGGTTATAGTTTTGGAAGGAGAAATGGTTTCTCTACTATTTTCATTTCTCCACTTTCTTTGTATTTTCATTTCTCTTCAAATTGTGAAGAAATTGAGAGAAATGACAACCAATGTCTACTCATCATTGTCGATGTCCGGTTGCGATGTGTTTCCGACATTCTAATCATCATCGTCGACGTCCGGTAAGGCAGCCAACGCCGCAACCGCCGTCCGGCGACTCGAGTCACCATTTATCTGTTTCATTTATTTACTGATACCAAACAAGGAAATCAATTCCAATTCTCCACACATTTCTATTTTTCCTCATTTCCATTTCTCCAATTATTTTCAATGTCATTTGTTCTGATTTCTTGATAGAGAGATGGTTTAAACATTTTTTGTTATAAAAATTTCATATTGAAACAGAGTGAACCTATAAAATTACAACATAATGTTTTGTTACTCGATAAAGAATCGAGAACAACTTTTCGCGTAAGTTTCTGAACAATCTATGCAAGTCAATCTTCACATATTTGCCCCATGAAATTTGAAGAAATTTGTTTCTGGACACCGCTTGATTTGCCCGCCAGTATTTTCTTTTTCACAACATTCCATTAAATCCCTAATTTCCACATAAACCCTACCAAGTTTCCCCCCATGAGATGAGATGTGAGATTAACAAAAACCCTTATAGATCATCCCCCCGCTCCTTCAAAGATCTCTAGTTTGTTACTCACAATTTCAGTTGCCGTCTCAGAACCCTAGCGATTAAATGCAAATTCGAGTGTTGTCAAAATAGTTCCGCGCTATTCCAGATTTGTTAATCATCAATTATCCTGTAGCATTCTCCGAGGAAGACGAAGATGTCTTGGGAAGACGATATCGTAATGCGTGATATTACTAAAGCAAGTCTGGTAGTGAGCGACCGTATTGGTAGAGATGTTTCAGCGCAGCTTGACCTTGAAGAAGCCCTAGAAGCTTCTAGATATACTAGTCATCCGTACTCTACTCACCCCAGAGAGGTAAACCTCAAATGCTGTTTAATGACTTTATCTATGCGTGTCCACAGCGTAGGATTTGTAACTGAAACTATTCGAAACTCTTTTACATTTTAACAATTTACCTGTTTGGGCGTTCGCTGGAAGCAAACAAACCCTTTTTTTCAACTTCAGACTTTATAGGAATTATAAAAACTTTCAAAGAATCAAGTGCTAAGTACCTGGCGTTGAGTTGAATTTGGGAAATCTTTTAACAACCTGCACTTCAAGTAGCAGCTCTGGGAATTATAAATCGCAAGTGTAGCCGAAGTTTTGGAAATACAGGGGTAGAATGAATTCGTACTTACTTCAGTGAGATAAAGTGAAAGTATCACTTATATAAAAAGTTAACGATATCAAAAGAACTGATCACGAAAAGCCTAGAAATTGGTATGAATATCTGTTTGGGGGGTTCTTATTTACGTTATGGAGATTATTATGTCTTTTGGTTTTAATGTAAGACTGAGGTGACATCAATGAAGTAGAACATGTTTCTTCCAACAAAGTTTGCCCATATATTTATCCACTAACTATATTCCAAAAAGCACTGGCTATTTTATTAGCTAGATTCGCGGATTTGCAAATCTATATTCATATACTTAACCTGAGTCTCCGAAACATAGCATCAGACGCTAGCAAAGTATGCAAATTTGTAAAGACCATTACAACTTACTATGACATGGGTTTTTAAAAGTACCATTTTGAATCATATGCCGCTGTTTTATGTTATCTTTGTCTTTATGCATGTACTTTTGATCTTGTCAGTTGAGCTTCATTGGAGTGACGTTGAGCTATTAAGTTACAGCCTGTTACTGAAATATTCAGCATGCATGTTGCCGCTTGATATTCTTGACTTTATGATTCATGTTTTTTTCCATAATCTCATGTTGCCTCGTCTTATTGCAGTGGCCACCTTTGGTTGAAGTGGTAGATAGTAGGGAGTTGCCCTCGGTACTCATAGAAAGATATAATGCTGCAGGAGGTGAAGGCACTGCTTTATGTGGAATATTTCCCGAAATCCGTAGAGCATGGGCTTCTGTAGATAACTCTTTATTTCTTTGGCGTTTTGATAAATGGTTAGTATTGTTCTTCTAAATAATTAGTCTTTCAGTGATATGGTTAACTATCTTGAACTTGTTTATCTTTTGATTTAGGGATGGACAATGTCCTGAATACAGTGGTGAGGAACAAGCTATCTGTGCTGTTGGCTTGGTCAAAGCAAAGCCTGGAATTTTTGTTGAGGCTATCCAATATCTTTTAGTCTTAGCAACACCCGCGGAGGTATTTCCTCATGCCTTTTCTTTCTATTTATTTAATTTTTTTGTTCCTTTGTTTCCCATGCTTATGCTTTTTTGTAGAGGTGGCAACCTGGATGGTCATATGAGTTGGGTATGATTCAGGTTGAAACGGGTCATATAGAGCATGGGTTGTAACAGGCAGCTTTGGGTTGGGTTCACCCTAAAAACACTTTGTTGTTCTGTCTTTATTTTTTCAAAGTATCATGGTATTAGTTATGTTTACAAAAACAATATTATTACGTTAACAATTTAAATCATTGGAGAAACATGATTTAGGGAGCTGTATGTGTTAAAAATAGACTTTGGGTGACTTTTAACCTTTTGACCTGTTTTTCTTTTAGATAATTATTTTTGTTTTTTCTGATATAGCCCATTTGACCTGTTTGAGATAAAACACAACTGAAATTGACTCATTTATAAATAAATGGGACAAAATTGGCACAACTACGTATTATACATAAGGTTAGCTTTCTTGATTTACATCTTATTGTCTATTATTGTCAGTTGCTTCTTATCGGAGTATGCTGCTCTGGAAGTGGTGATGGATCTGACCCTTATGCAGAGGTTTCCTTACAGCCTCTACCTGAATACACAATACCATCTGATGGAGTTACCATGACATGTATTGCATGCACAAATAGAGGTCATATTTACTTGGCGGGACGTGATGGACATATATATGAGATGCATTATACCACTGGTTCCGGTTGGTACAAACAGTGTCGTAAAGTTTGTTTGACCTCAGGTCTTGGTAGTGTTGTTTCAAGGTATACATATGTGTCTTTATTGGCTTTCTTAATATATTTATAGATGTTTTTGTCTTCCATTTGCTGATAACATTTTGTTCTCTAAGTTGGTGTTTGGATGTGTGTTTTGTAGCTGATTATGTTATTTTAAATGATTACACAATCATATAATTGGCATAATACAATGTGTTGCATGAGATATTGTTTGAATTTGTTTTTCTTCTGTTTGAAGTTGTAAACATTTGATTACCTATTGTGAAGTGTTTGGTGAATTCTTATTATATAAGAGACTTGGAGATATAATACCCAAAATAGACTTTCTTATGTATTGTCAAAGTATTCAAATTTAATAATCTGGCAGCTTACTCTAACCAAAATAGATCTTGATATTGCTATTAATAATGAAAATGTGGGCAAAAGAGAGGGGTAGTTAAGGAATCTTGATATTTCCCAAATTATAAGTTTTCCTTTAGCAGGTATGAATTGAATTATTTGACCTCTAAATATTCAAGATACCCTATAGTCAGGATCACTTAATACACAATGTTATTATCATGACTTGAAGTTTCAGTAGTTAGAGAATCCATCTAATAACATGCATCCAAACACCTCCTAGTACAAGGAACACCAATATTTCCTATTCATGGTAAAATTCATGCCCTGTTTTTTAGTGTTTATACCTTTTGTTTTTCATTTTTTTCTTTTCAAGGTGGGTGGTGCCAAATGTATTCAAATTTGGGGCTGTCGACCCCATTGTTGAAATGGCTGTTGATAATGAGAGACACATTTTGTACGCCCGCACTGAAGAAATGAAAATTCAAGTCTACTCATTAGGTCCAGACGGTGATGGACCACTTAAGAAGGTGACAGAGGAGAAGAATTTGATCAATCAGAGGGATCAACATAGTGGCAGCAGGCAGGCAGCAGGAACAAGATCTGCTGCTCGATCAACAAAAACCTCTATAGTTTGTATATCTCCTTTATCTATAGTAGAGTCAAAGTGGTTACATCTAGTAGCAATTTTATCAGATGGTAGAAGGATGTATCTTTCAACTACTAAATCCAGTGGAAACAGTGGCACATTCAGTAATAATCTTCAAAAACCAAGTTGTTTAAAGGTTGTCACAACCCGACCTGCACCTCCATTAGGGGCGGGTGGTGGACTGTCATATGGGGCGATTTCTCTTGCGGGTAGATCCCAAAATGAAGATCTTTCTTTGAAGATAGAATCAGCACATTACTCATCTGCAACACTCGTTCTCTCTGATTCATCTCCTTCGACTACTTCTTCTCTTCTGATTGTGAACCGCGATTCAACCACACAGTCATCATCTTCATCCACTAGTTTAGGGACAGGTGTCAGGAGTTCTAGGGCATTAAGAGAATGTGTTTCTTCCTTACCAATTGAAGGCCGAATGTTGTCTGTAGCTGAGGTCCTACCGTTACCTGATACAGCTGCAACTGTGCAATCACTGTATTCACAGTTAGAATTCTCTGGATATGATAACTTTGGTGAGTCATCCGAGAAGTTAGCTGGGAAATTATGGGCTAGAGGTGATTTGCCGACTCAGCATATACTACCACGTCGTCGGATTATAATTTTTAGTACTATGGGGATGATGGAAGTCGTATTCAATCGACCTGTAGACATTTTAAGAAGGCTGCTCGAGTCAAACACACCGAGAACAATACTCGAGGACTTTTTTAACCGATTTGGTGCTGGTGAGGCTGCTGCCATGTGTCTAATGCTAGCTGCAAGGATAGTCCATACAGAAAACTTTATAAACAATGTAGTTGCTGAGAAGGCAGCAGAGGCTTTTGAGGATCCAAGAGTTGTGGGTCTACCCCAACTTGAAGGCAGTGGGGCATTGGCCAATACCCGAACTGCCGCTGGTGGGTTTAGCATGGGTCAAGTGGTTCAAGAGGCCGAGCCTGTTTTCTCAGGTGCTCATGAAGGGCTCTGTTTGTGTGCATCACGGTTGCTTCTGCCTGTTTGGGAGCTTCCTGTTATGAGTTCTTCTGATGCTACAAGTGGAGATGGAATAGTTGGGTGTAGACTTTCTGTGGAGGCAATGCAAGTTCTTGAAGATAAACTTCGGTCTTTAGAGAAGTTTTTAAGATCTAGAAGGAATCAAAGAAGAGGACTTTATGGTAGTGCTGGTTTAGGAGATTTGACAGGTTCAATTCTAATTGGAACGAGTGCTGATTTGGCTACTGGTGATAGGAGTATGGCAAGGAACTTTTTTACTCCTTATTCTCGGAATCTAGAGTCTAGTGATGTAGGCACATCTAGTAAAAGACAACGGCTTCCATACAGCTCTGCAGAATTGGCTTCCATGGAGGTAAATATAACTAGAGTTGGCAACTTCTACCCATTTACTTATAAATGGGTCGATCTGGGTTTATGTTTTATGTCAAAGGAATTGGTTGAAAATCATCCAAGGTGTATTTTTTTAACTATTTTTTTTGAAAAGATAAATAGTTATTGAAATAAGATAACTTTAGCAATCATCTCAAACACTAATTGTTTGTGAAAAGTCGGTAAAGTTTTACTGGTCAAGCCAACATGACCCGTTTGGACACATACTCAACAAAATTAGACATTTGGACCTGAACCAGATTTCACCTGCTAAATTTGCCATGGTTAAATCTAACTTTGAATATTCAAGTTATGTAATATTATAATTATTTCAACTTTTTATTTTTCAGCTTATCAAAATATTCTTAATAACAAATTGTGGATTCTAGGTTAGGGCTATGGAGTGTGTAAGACAACTGCTTCTTAGATGCGGTGAAGCTCTATTTCTCCTGCAACTTGTTTCTAGACATCATGTGACGCGCTTGATTCAATCCTTTGACTTGAATACGAAGCAGGCTTTAATTCAGTTGACTTTTCACCAGCTAGTCTGTTCTGAAGAGGGCGATAGACTTGCTACAAGACTTGTTTCTGCTCTGATGGAGGTGCTTAAACTCTGCAATTAAACTACTACTGTATATCATTGATTCATTTCTGAAAACTATTTACAAATTTCGTTATAAGTTTATATCTAATACTAAATTCTTAATTTTATTATAGTATTACACTGGTCCAGACGGTAGGGGAACTGTAGATGATATTAGTGGCAGGTTACGTGAAGGTTGTCCAAGCTTTTACAAAGAATCTGATTACAAATTCTACTTGGCTGTGGAATGTCTTGAGAGAGCTGCTTCTGCCTCTAATAACGATGAGAGGGAAACACTCGCTAGAGATGCCTTCAGTAAATTGAGCGGAGTTCCCGAGTCTGCAGATCTTCAAACTGTGTGCAAACGCTTTGAGGACTTGAGGTAATTTTTTATATGGGTTGGTTTGGTTTGACCCAAAGTCCCTTTTTCTAAAGATTTTTATTATCTCAATACACAATAGTTAGTGTTTCAAGTAGGTTTACAGAAACGATATCTATTTTGAAATTTATCTTCTTTGAATGTAGATATTTAGGAGGTTTTCCAACCTGTTCTGCCCATTTTCTGATAAGAACTGCAATTTCTTAATTTTACTCATGTGACCCATTAACTAAATGGCTCTAGATTGCCTTTTGCTTGTATTATTTGGCTACATAGACAATCGCAAAACTAAAATGCCCAAAATTGCAGATTTTATGAAGCTGTAGTTCGTTTGCCCCTACAGAAGGCACAAGCTCTAGACCCTGCTGGGGATGCTCTGAATGAGCAAATAGATGCTGGAGTTCGCCAACACGCTCTTGCTCAAAGAGAACGGTGCTATGAAATTATCACGAGTGCTTTACGTTCTCTAAAAGGTGAAGTTTCACCAAGAGAATTCGGTTCACCCATTAGACCATCAGCACAATCCTCCCTTAGTCCAGCTGCTAGGAAGAAATACATTTGCCAAATTATTCAACTTGGTGTGCAATCATCTGATAGAATCTTTCATGAGTATTTGTACCGAACACTGATTGACCTTGGGCTTGAGGACGAACTCCTGGAGTTTGGAGGACCTGATTTAGTACCGTTCTTACAGAATGCTGGCCGTGAGCCTACACAAGAGGTTTTCATCTCCCTTTTGATTTAAGAATTTGAACCAGCTACTCTGATTAGGATTTCTTGCAGAATGCGGGTCAAAATATTTTGAATGCATTGAATGGGTTGGGTTGACCTAAAACACTTTTTGTCGAAAGTTCTTAAACTTTTATAGTTCATTTTTTTTGATTTTCCCTGTTTGACCCTTTAGAGATTAAATACATTCTGAAGCAACCTGTCCAGAAGCAATTGGGTTGAAATTTTTTACATTTAAATCTTTCTTTTCCCCTGTTTGACCCTTTAGAGATTAAATACATTCTGAAGCAGCCTGTCCAGAAGCAATTGGGTTGAAATTTTTTACATTTAAATCTTTCTTTTCCAGTAACAGAAATTTGTTGGGCAGAATAGTCTTGATGTTAATTGGTTTCTTACTATGTTTATAGGTCCGGGCTCTTTCTGGTCTAACATCAGGAGCCTCTCCGTTGCACCATTCAGGAGCAGTCATTCCTGCTTATCAAACAAAATACTTTGAGCTTTTAGCACGATACTATGTGCTAAAGAGGCAGCATGTTCTTGCAGCTCATGTGCTATTAAGATTGGCAGAAAGGCGTTCCAGTGGTTTGGAAAGTTTCCCCACACTCGATCAAAGGTACCTTTACTTGTAGTTATCTCTATACAAACATGATCTTCTTATGTCCAAACATGTAGGGGTTAGCGATAAAAACAGGTCACTTTTCGGCATGGTTGAAATGGGCCGGGATCCATAAACTCTTTTGTCCAATTTTTTATTTAAGTTATATGTAGATAATTAATAATTAATTTGCTAACTATGACCTGTAAAACAGTACATTGCCATACAGATCTATATCTTTTGAATGAAATGGTTTTGGAGGTTGTATGCATTAGGATTGCCATACAGATCTATATCTTTTGAATGAAATGGTTTTGGAGGTTGTATGCATTAGGACAAAACTTAGGCCACTTTATATCCGTTTGAACCATCTCACTTGTTCCCTTTTAGCTCATGTTAAAACGTATCCCAATTTAACACATTTTAAAGTCAAAGGAGATGAGTTGATAGTTTAAAAACTTAATTGTTATATATGTTAATAGATGTTACCTTTTCAATTTCAGGCGCCAGTACTTAAGCAATGCTGTTATTCAAGCCAAAAGTGCAAGTGATAGTGACGGGCTCACAAATTCTTCCAGAGATAGTGGGCTACTGGATTTACTTGAGGGGAAGCTAACCGTTCTGCAGTTCCAAATAAAAATAAAGGAGGAACTTGAGGGATTAGTTTCTAAATTAGAGGCTGCCTCTAGTACATCAGAGTCTGTCCCAAATGATTCTGAGGCTGAATTTCTAAAAACTGTGAAGGAAAAGGTGAAGGAGTTATCACTGGATTTGAAAAGCATCACCCAACTATATAATGAGTATGCTGTTCCATTTGAGCTTTGGGAGGTATAATGCATTTTCTTTTTCTCTTTTTCTTCAAGTTTTGGAGATCTTATGGTGTACTACCAGATTTTTTACTTAATTTCTTTTTCTTTTGCTTTCAGATATGTTTAGAAATGTTATATTTTGCAAGCTATTCTGGTGATACTGATAGCAGCATTGTAAGAGACACATGGGCCAGACTCATGGATCAAGCTCTCTCGAAGGGTGGCATTGCTGAAGCTTGTTCGGTTTTAAAGAGGATCGGTTCACATGTTTATCCTGGAGACAGTGCTGTTCTGCCTTTAGATACATTATGTCTACATCTCGAGAAAGCTGCATTGGTATTTCCTCTTTGTCTTTCTCTGACCCGTAGAATCTTTTAGATTATTTTAGCATTTGATTACATTTAGCCGTATGTCTAGTCAATGGTTGTAATTTGTCTAGCAGTAAGAACATTTGTATAGGGTCATGGTTCTTGTTTAGGAGGTGTCTGGATTTGCATTTTAGAACTGATTTTCTGCTAACTTAAGACTCAAATAATCAATTCTATACCAGCTGCAACAAAATGGTTTGATAAGAATTAAGTAAGATTACATATTTGCCCCTTCTTTTACCCTAGTTTGATGAAACTTTCACTCCCATTTGGCATTGCGTCTCTCCATTCACTGCAAAATGTCTCCTTATTTCCAAATATCCTCTTTTCCTGGTATTTTTCCTATGAATTCCATAATTAATCAAAACATTCCTAAATATTATAAGAACACCCTAACACTGTATTCTACTGGTACTTTTCATTCAGTTGATTGTGAGTAAGATTATTTATCATCCTTATCACTTTCAAAACTTATAAACATTTGATCCTTTTTTTGCAGGATCGATTGGTTTCTGGGGTTGAAGTTGTTGGTGATGAAGATGTCGCAAGAGCTCTTTTGGCAGCTTGCAAGGGGGCTGTAGAACCAGTTCTGAACACATATGATCTATTGCTATCCAATGGTGCAATCTTACTGTCACCAAGCCTCAAATTAAGGCTTCTGCGGTCAGTTTTAGTAGTGCTTCGGGAATGGGCAGTGTCTATTTCTGCACGTGGAATGGGCACAAGTCCTATTGGAGCTTCTCTCATTCTTCGTGGTACTTTTTCAATGGATCAAAGAAGTGCTATCAACCATGGGATTCGTGATAAGATAACAAGTGCTGCTAACAGGTAAAATTTGATTCAACTTTTATTAGTAAATCTGTCGGTAGAGTTGGGGGTGGCAATTCGGGTAGCGTTCAAGTTGGCAATAGCAGTAGTTTGCTTAGACATTTTATATTTGTAATGACACTTGTTCCCTTGTATATCACAATGAAATTTTAACATGTTATATCCTCTGTCTGAGATCAACAGGTATATGACCGAAGTGCGAAGGTTGTCATTGCCGCCGAGCCAAACAGAGAATGTATACCGAGGTTTCAAAGAGCTTGAAGAATCTCTCTTAACCTCTTTTTCTTTTGAGCGGTTTTGAATTTTGTTTTGTATCCTTACTGTCGTCATTCTTATTGTATGTGTCATATGCTATGATTATATCATTGAAAAGAATAAGTTCTTGGATTTTGCTTCGAGAATCATTTGTAACGGCCTGGTCTAAAAGGTAAGATATGTTACAATTTTGATATTTTGCTGTTGCCTGTACCATCTTTTCATCAGGAGGAACAAGGGCAACTGTAAAATGCCTGTTCTGTTTGTGTTTTAGCTTTCCTTTTTTTCTACAGTAAAATAATGTTAATGTGATATTGCAGTACAATTTATAGAGCTTGAAATCACTAGATTAGGTTATTAGAAATTGAGATGTTGAGGTGTTTGAGCTAGTCAGACTTTTCATGAAAATCAATCTTCTGGTTATTTAGTCGGTTACTCATCTGCTTTCTTATTTTATCTTCACAAAGTTAGTTTATATACGGTATTTAAAGCGGTTAAGTGCGTTGAAATGTAATGAAATGTTTCCAGTACTATATTGTGTAACAAACTAAATTTTGTTGATAAATACATAAAAGTTGCTGAAAATTAACGTTTAATGTAATATTTTTGAGTTTGATAGTAAATTACAGGTTAACTGATCATCTTTGAAACTTTTTTGTTATTATTATTATTATATTATATAGCCATTCATGTGATTTTGAGTTTGACCATACCATTCACCATCACCGACCTGGGAAACGTCCATTTTGAGTTGGATTTGAATCGACTCAAACCTATTCTATGATCTAGGATGTTGATACCTCTGGGTTACAATATGAGTCCCCTTGTAATCAAAACCTCTAATCGATGATTATCAGGAAGATCATCATGAAGTGTTTCAAATTTGTTTTAATTAAGTCGTGATTTTGAAAACACCAAACAATCTCGATTTTAAATTAAAACCCGTAATCGATTTTGAACCAGATCTGCTTTAAGTCTCATGGAATCAAAACCCCTAATAGATTTGATTCATATGGTTCTTGATTCATGCCTAGAGTCGATTAAGGGTTTCTCTTTTTTGCTCCTTACCATTCTTTATCTATGGTTATTGTTCTTACAATGTTAAGTATTGGTTCATATGGTTCTTGTTCTTGCCATTAAGGGTTTGTGTTCTTGTTCTTGCGATTTTCTTTTTTGTTGTTATGACTTTTAGACCTGTACACAGATTTCTATGGGATTTGATGATTTGTTCACATATTTTTGCGATTTTAATGTGTTGGTGTTTATATTCTTGTTCTTGATGTATGTGATTTGAATTATTTATCCACAAATTTGTTTTTTCTTCTTGCGATTTTCATATTTTGTTTCTGATCTTGGTTCTAGACTTATGGTGTTCATCTATTTTCAATTCTTCATTTGCTTAATAATATTAATAATAGTAGTAGTAGTAATAATGATAATGACAATAAAATAATATAAAAATAGAATACAATAAGAAAAAATAAAAGGTGACCGGTGAACTTTTGTTTATAGGTCACATCACGTTAAACGTTAATTTCGACAATTTTAATGTATTAATATCAACAAAGTTTAGTTTGTTACACATAATTTAAAATGAGGATACTTATTATATTTCGATGAACCTAATCCTATTTAAAACACCAATTCACATCGTACAATGTTATAACTAAGATAAGAATTATACAAAAGAGTCCATGTCTGCAAAGATTGTACACAAGATCGACAAACCCTCTTAATTAAAATCGTAAGATCTTAATATCAAAATTGGGATCTTAAAAGCTAAGATTTTGAACAACACATGTATAAAGATTTCACTTTCATGTAACAAATGGTACTAAATGAGTAGACTTTTAAGATATACTATGATAGACTTATAAATTAAGTAAAAGGGTGGTGATTTGTATACAACATAATTTTGCTATGCACAACATATTAGGTATTTATACCGTTATGTACTTATTATATTTATCTCTCATCTATATATTTAAAAGAGAGAAAAAACCAAATAGAATTTATTGTTGTGTATGACAAAAGTGTGTCACATACAAATCAACACACTACTTAATGTACGAGTACAACTTGTAACAGACTACAGGTTAGTCAACAATATAACGATATAATAACATTTATGAGCCAAGTCCAAGTAATGTGTAATTAATAAGGTTTTAATCATAGATTTAAGTTGATTAAGGGTTACTAAAGAAGTCTATTAGGTTTGAGATGTTACAAGATAAGGCTATTTTTCTGCTTCGAATATTTCTTCTTTATCACATAATTTGAAGATAGATAACATATTATAAATAGTCAATTAATTATTAATAGATAACTTAAATTATTATTATAAGTATATTATCTAATAATAATTCAACAAAGTCGTTTTAATATTCTCTGAGTTTTGATGGAGACTTCACCGTTGGTGGTTTACTTAGCTCATAGATGGTTCCCGTTAAATTTTAATTTATTTTTTTTTCAAATGAAACATCAAATCAAACATTTATAATATTTTTAGAACACATCTCTTTTGCCCAATAGACTATTGGCTACCCGCTTTAACAATCACAATAAACAAACACGTCACTATCTTTATGTTTTTCTTCATTTACGTAAGCGTATCTATCTATCTATCTCGATTATAGGGAAATTATTTCATACTTTTACACATTTCCATCACATATATTATATATTAGAATTAGAATTAGAATAGAATTAGAATTAGAATCGTTTCTCGATAAATGAGCTCGAGCTTTATGTTAGTAAGCTTGATTAGGTCTAGAGTCTAAACGAATATGTTAGTTTATATAATAATATAAATAAAATAAATACGTGGTTACATAAGAAAGATAATTATATATAATAAGATTTTTATTTAACCTATGGATGATTGTAAATTAAAGTATCTAAATAATAACTAATTAACTATATATACACAAATAAATAAAATAAATGAGTTGAACCTGATCAGATTCGGAGCTTGTAAAACGTCTCACTAGCAGAACACAAGCTCGAAACATGCTCGAGTTTGCTTAAGTTAGAAAAGTTACGTTATGGAATTTTGAAATTCAATCAAAGGCCTTTATGCTAGGGGTTTGAATCTCATATTTTTTAAACAATTCAGAGTTAATCTTTCTTCTGGTTCAATTCCAGGAGAAGACTACGTAGAAAACTTAATTGGTATAATTGGTATTGTCCTCCTTAAAGAAAAATATTATGTAATCTGATAAAAGAATCGTAATTATTAGTAGTTTTTCTGTGATAAATTTTGCCGTGCAATTATCTAGCTCCTTGCTAATGGTTACTTATTAATAATACCTGCTATTGTTTTTTAAAACATTAAGCTTAAATATGACTCGTTTACACCACTAATATTCATCTCACCGTATCAACTCTTTTCTCTCGTGTATATCAAACGTGGCCATCAATTTACTTCATATTTGAATGCTTTCTAGTTACATATTTGATCAAGAAGTATATCGATTGATTTGTTAAATGTTGTTTTATACATGCAAGTAATTAAAAGGTTTACGTATATTTTCTTGTATCATTTCATAAATTATTGCAAAAGAATTATGATGTTTATATATCTGTAAATCTGATTAAAATAATAGCATGGTATCAGTGTAATGTTACGACAAATAATTTCTACCAAATAACATGTTATGTAGAATATATATGTACGATATTCGACAAATAGTGTTTACCCGGTAAAATATTTTTTAATTTCTCTCTCCTATTTTCTCATAAATTCATTTTTTCATTGTTAAAATAAATTTTGTAAAAAATAACAAAATAACTATTTTCTTCATTTCCCGTGGATACGAAAATATATAGTTATAGAAGAATGTGTAAAATAAGAGGGAAGATGTATGATTGAAAATGAATTCATTTAATAGGTATACTGGTTTAATATCCGGTGTATAAACACGAAGATTCTTGATGTAAGCTTTAAATATATATGGTGAGAAATCTTAAACATATAATAAATTCATATATCGATAATAAATAAAAAAATTCATGTAAATTGGAAGATAAATGAAAGAAAACTGATATATATACTTACAGATTTGCACTTAGGTACTGTTTGGTTGGCAGGAATCCTTGGAATTCTGAAGGAATTGGAATCCAATTCCTAAGAATTCCTATGTTTAGTTCACTTTAATGAGGGAATCTGAAGGAATTGGAATCCATCAAATGAGGGAAAGTGAATTCCATCACTAGATGGAGGGATTTTAAAATCCTTTGAATGAAGGAATGTGGAATATTACCTTGTTACCTTTAAACATCTCTATAACTCTAATATATCTATCTCTTTCCATCGACATAACACGTGAGCCGACTCTACCCTCCAAACATCGACGGCTTTTGCCTCCGCCTCCGCCTCTAAACCCTCCACCGCAGCCTTCCCCCGTCGCCACCTCGAGACCTTTCACTGCAGCCTTCCTCCATCGGCGCCTCCAAATCCTTCGCAGCAGCCTTCCTCCGTCGCCGCCTTCCTCCATCGCCACCTCCCGACCCACCGCCGTAGCCTTCCTCCATCGTCGCCTTCCTCCGCCGTCGCCTATGGACCCTCCGTTGTAGCCTTCCTCCTTCGCCGCCTCCAGACCCTCCGTCGCAACCTTCTTCCATCGCAGTCTCCGGACCCTCCGCCGCAGCCTTCCTCCATCACAGCCCCCCGACCCTATGCCACAGCCTTCCTCTGCCGCCGCCTCCAAACCCTCCGCTACAGTATCTCTTCATCAGTCGCAGTCGCAGTCGCCAGATTTTGCCATTCAGTCGCCGCCTTCCGCCTTAGCCTCATATGAGTCTCCCTTCTTCCTCTCTCTACTTTCCTCCACAATATTGAATCTTTTCGACTTACAATGTGAAACTGATGATTTGAGACCGATGATACTTGAATTTATGCAGATGTGTATTATAATGCTATTAACTTATGATTTTTATTAGCGTGATTTTCATAATTTATTGATATGAATGCTCAATCAATAAAATAAATTTTTAATATTTTTATAATTTATATAATATATTTTTACATACAAGTTATAAAACAAACTAAAAATAAGTAAAAAACAAGAAGGACAGTTTTGTCATTTTATATTACTGAAACCAAATTCCAATTCCATTTCCTGCCAACCAAACAGATCATAGATTCAAATTCCAATTCCTGGCAAATTCCAATTCCTCCATAGATTCCAATTCCTTCTGAAACATTATGCGAACCAAACGCCACCTTAGAGTAAATGGTATGGTCACACCTATCACACCGTCATATTAGATTCATTCTCCTATCACTTAACCCATCACTCAGCCCCGTAGTCATCACTTTCTACCACACCAAATTGTAAGACTCACCTAACATCCACTACCAATAAACTTCTTCCACAGCGCTATGGAATGGTTTTCCACGTGGTTTGGCTTCTTCCACATCAAAACCACACCCAGTCCAACCCCTCTTATAGTTGTTAGTCATTTTAAAAAATAAATAGGGATGATTTATAAAAAAAATTTCAAGAATAATTTAAAGGCATTTTAAAATAAACGATTATAATTTATAAAAAATATTTTAAAAATAATTTAATAATGTTATCTATTTTTTTAATATATATTAAAGATTAAAGATTAAGTAATTTTATATTGCTAAAATTTTAAATAAAATATTAAAATATAATATAGAGTAGTTATATCATAAATTGTTTAAAACAAAAAAGAAGTTAACTTTTTATATTAAAAAAAGGATATGTCAAGAGCAACTTTGTAAAGGGAAAAATAAATCAGAATTAATTAAGTAATAGTAGAATTGGTGAAAAAAACGTTTTAATTACGCCGTACAATATTCTTCTAGGGACGAAAAGCTGGCAACCGGCTGTGATCAATCTTCAACTTACGGTAGCCGTTAAAGCGACGGCGTCTAGGGCTTATTTCGTCTAAATCTCAATAACACCCCCTTGGAAAATTAGAAACAAGAAAAACAATTCATTCCATCTTCTGTTTTTCCGATTTAGATCTGTGATTCACTTGATAATTCTATAGAATCCTCGATTCTTTTAGTTTAGGATCGTTAGAATTTGTCCATCTCTTTTGTTATCTGTTAATTTAATTTATGAAAGATATGTTCCGATTCGAGCAAGAGAAGATCAGAAAAAGACTTTGATTATTGTTTGCTTTGCTCCAATTAGTTAGAGGATTCCGAATTGATCGTTTTTGTAACATCCTCTGGTATGGCGGACGCTTTATCTGCCATTCCGGCGGCAGTGCTTCGAAATCTCTCCGATAAGTTATACGAGAAACGGAAAAATGCTGCGCTTGAGGTTAGGGTTTATTTTTTATGTGTGCCCGTTGTCGAATAAGTCATTGTTTTTCGTATTTCCAGGGGTTTTCGATGATCGCGATGGGTTGACTGTTGTTGTTATTAGGTTGAAGGAATTGTAAAGCAATTGACAGTTGCTGGAGATCATGATAAAATTACTGCAGTGATTAATCTGTTGACTCATGAGTTCACTTACTCTCCCCAAGCAAATCATCGCAAGGTATAGCTGAAATGATCTACATTACTTGATTCTACTATAATTTGAATTTCTATAATTGGATTTTTATTCTTAGGGGGGGTTGATTGGACTGGCTGCAGCGACTGTTGGTTTGAGCTCGGAAGCTGCACAACATCTTGAGGTTTACATTTAGGTCTTTGGTTGCTTTTTTCTCTGTGTTAAGAACAACTTATATTTTAGGGGTGTTCACTATTTGGATAAAACCAAATTATCCAACCAAGAAATTTGGATTGGGCTTTGGTTACGATATTTAGGATTTTGGGATTGGACTAAAACCGAATAATTATGACGGATTTCGGATTGGTTTTGGTTACTATAATATAAACTGAATATGGATATATGTGTGTGAAAAATTAATAAATATATATGTATACAAAGTGAGTAGCTATGTAAAGTTGTAAACCCTATATGGCTATATGTGTGTGAAAAAAATAACAAATATAATGTAAATTTTGCTAACTATTTTTGTATTGTAAAGCAAAGTGGATTAAATGTTTTGATGGAATAATTAGCTTGTGAATATAAACTTGGACAACTCTATTTTAATCTTAATAGTATATGTGTCGAATCTTTTTCTTAGAATGGAAAAACTGAATTGTAAAAACCAATTGTAATTTGGTTGGTTTGGTTCGGATCTTGAGATTGTTTGGACAGATTGGATCTTTTTTTTGGAAGCCGAGATCAAATCGGATTTTCTTAATTGGATCGGATCAAACCGATCCATCCAAATGTACACCCCTACTTATTTTCATCAATTGTGTAAGCTGTTGTTGGATGTAATGATTTTGCAAGGTTGTAAATGTTAACATTTGATCATAAACGGTCAGTTAGCGACGTGACGAATAGTAGACTGAATTGTTGGGAGGGAAGTGACTATAAGCCATTAATTTACCACAAACTATCTGATTAATAAAGCTATAAACATAAGAAAAGTGTCTGAAAACAGCAGACATGATTTTCATTAGACAAAGTGCTGACACCAATTTGTTAAATCACCACCAAACAATTGATATAAGTAATCTAATTCTAGTCGGCATGTGAAATACAATTGTAGGTCCCCAAATTAGGCATATTCCATAGTTTCACAACATCAATAACCCTTGTACCCTTGTATGCATCTAGATTATAATTCTGAATACCTTATTTAACAACTGGAGTTCACCAATTGAATATATATATCTAAATGAGATGATATCGTATTTGCTTGATGCTCAAAATATTGGATCTGTTGAATATATACGGTTTAAGTTTGATTAAAGTTTAAATAGGGGGTATGGTTGTCATCTGAGTTCTTGGTTTTCTTTAACAAACCTAATGAGCTGTATCCATAGAACGATAACCATTAATGTTGCATTAAGTGACCTTAGGATCAAGTTTTTACTTATTATTAGCATCATCGTATAATACTAAATATAAAACAAAATGCTTTACGTCTTCTTTCCAGACCAACAGAACAATTGTCAGTCCATATGCTCCCACTTATAACCTCTCAGATCGTCTCTAGTTTCCTCTCTTAAAGATGATGGAGAATTTTTGGCCCAAGTGATCTCCGATCAACATGATTCAGGATGAAATCCGTCAAAGTTATTGATCGTTTTCCTCTCATCCTCCATCATTATAGATCCCTTTGATTAATCCAACCTGGTTTTGGTGCAAGTTGAATCACACACACAAATAATTTAATGGTTCCACACAAAATATGTACATCCATGGGATTGCTAGACTTTTTTACTTATTAGTTATTTGTGATTTCTGTTACTTCCATTGGAAATGTAGCTTTTTAAGGTGCAATCTGTCTACAGAAAAACATATTAGTTGGAACCCTGAATTTGCAACATCTAATTAAATGACCATTGTTAGATGACCATGGTTCTTATATTCACATACTCCATTCTGTGTATGCATGTTGCAAGAATACTAATTTGCTAGAAACTTTCATTTTAACTGTTTACATTAATTTACGTTACTGAAGTTCTTTATCTTTTCTCTTTTTCCCTTACAATCCATCCATCAGCAAATTGTACCACCAGTGATTAACTCTTTCGCTGATCAAGATAGTAGAGTTCGTTATTATGCTTGTGAGGCTTTGTACAACATTGCGAAGGTGAGAATGAATACTGACTTCATCAGGTGGGTATAAAAGATTCGTCTTGGGATTTAACATATGCCCTTTTGCAGGTTGTGAGAGGAGATTTCATTGTGTTCTTCAACCAGATATTTGATGCTCTATGTAAGCTTTCAGCAGACTCGGATCCCAATGTACAGAGTGCAGCTCATCTTTTAGATAGACTGGTGAAGGTGAATGACTTTTTCAGATATTCTGTTTCATAAGACACTTGTTGAATAAGCGCAACTTGGAGGCTTGTTTATTTCTTATTTTTGTTAATCATATTGCAAGTGCTAAATTACATACGAAGAAAGAAATTAATGCTTTTTCTTGGTTGGAAACAGGACATTGTGACAGAAAGTGATCAATTCAGGTAATCATATTCAGTTTTTGTAGTTTTAAATATTTATGTCATTGGGTTTCTTACACCAAATTGCAACTCCTTTTCACCTTTTTGTCATATGTAGAAATTTTTTTCTCATTGTATGTAACATGCACTTTCAGTTGTTCACAGTTGCATCAATCAACCTTCTATAGCAAGAAAAATCGTGAAGTGGCACAACTCCATAACAACAAAAAAAGCTAGTGCCACGTCACCGTTTTACCTGCTAAATAAGGTTACCTGCATCAATGTCAAAGAAACTGGAAGCATGTTACATAAAATGTGAATCTTGTTTTTATTATTTTTTTACGTTCGATATCAAAAGTTGAGAGCAAGTTTGTAATTAATCCTATTTGGTTTGGGACCGTGGGTGCATATGTAACCCTTCTTTTTCTTGTCATGTTTTTCTTTTTTTTTTTCAGCATCGAAGAATTTATACCTCTGTTGAGAGAGCGAATGAATGTGTTGAATCCTTATGTCCGCCAGTTTTTGGTTGGGTGGATCACAGTGTTGGACAGTGTTCCAGACATAGATATGCTGGGTTTTCTTCCAGATTTTCTTGATGGTAAATGATCTCACTTCAGATATAAATGGTATTACCCGTTAATGTGCATGTTTTTTTTGTCTCAGACCTTTGCTGTACTCAAACTGACATGTGGAGATCTCAGGTTTATTTAATATGTTAAGTGATTCCAGCCATGAAATCCGGCAGCAAGCTGACTCGGCACTTTCAGAGTTCCTTCAGGAGATCAAGAACTCCCCGGTATGACTTCTGTAACTATTTTTCTACCATTTCTCTGATGTTTATACTATTTGCTGCTTTCTCGTAACAATTTGTATTCCCAGACATTATGACTAGTTGACACTTGTAATAGTTACCAGCTATTATGAGCATGCTGATTTGTTATCTGGAAATCCGCAGCATCTTTAATTTTCCCACATTTTTGCCAGCGGATTAAATTCCCCATATTTTTTCAGTAGCAAATTTTATAATTTATTGGTAAATTTCTGACTCTAGCAGTGCTACTCATGAAGTCTGTAGATTATGGTCGCATGGCAGAAATACTTGTTCAGAGAGCATCTTCTCCTGATGAATTCACCCGTTGGACTGCCATCACATGGGTAAGGAATGCCTTTGTAGTTACGTTTGTTTATTTTCTTGTAATTGTACTTTTTTATGAGATTTTTTGAGAATGTTCCAGTAGTTTTTGTTTTCATATGCTGATTAACAGACTAATTTATGCAGATAAACGAGTTTGTAAAACTTGGTGGTGATCAGCTGGTTCCTTATTATGCAGATATATTGGGAGCTATCTTGCCTTGTATAGCTGATAAAGAAGAAAAGATTCGAGTTGTAAGCTGTTTTCTCTTTCATAACTTACTGTTTGAAATGTGAAGATGAAACTAAATAGAGGCCTATTTGACTTTATACTCTTGTATAATTGAACATGAAAGTTTACCATCCTCTTCAAACATGACAAAAAGTTGTATGCGCTTTTTTCAATGCTATAAAGTTGTTATATTTGTGACAACCAGGTAGCTCGTGAAACAAATGAAGAACTTCTTACAATAAAGGCTGATCCTTCTGAAGGATTTGATGTTGGAGCCATCCTCTCCATCGTAAAGAGGTCAGACCTTAGTATTTTGTAACTTCCGTTTTGAGTATGCAGTTTAGGTTTGCTTATGGACGGGCCGATGGGGGTGTGTGTGTGTATAACTATATATATAATTTTGTCTCCTAAATAGTAAAGGAAAATCATCCCAACTACACATGTTTTTCTTAAGTAACTGTTTTCCCTTCAATTTACCAGGCAGTTGTGTAGTGAATATGAGGCCACTCGAATTGAATCTTTGCACTGGATTTCAACCCTTTTAAATAGACATCGGATGGAGGTAATCTTTTGTCAGTGTAATATATGTAACAGGTCCTCTCTTTCCTGAATGTTTTTTTTTAAATAAAAAACCTAACAAGGAAAAGGATTAATACATGTAACAGGTCTTGTCTTTTCTGAATGATATTTTTGACACACTTCTTAAAGCACTATCAGATCCCTCTGATAAGGTAATCTTCGCATTGCTGCTTGATTGCCTCTCCTAATTATCTAATTTTGCTGCATTAACATTTAGTCGTGTAACTGTAATATTCTTTTTTTTAAGTTTAAAATGATATGTATACAAAGTTTTGTTTCACCACCTCCCTTGTTTATTTCATCTCACTTAACTATGTACGACTTCTGCACAAAATTCTATTTAATGCATTTGGGTTGTTTGATATGGTAACTTTTTAGGTAGTGCTCCTGGTGCTGGAGGTGCATGCATGCATAGCAGAGGACCAATATAACTTCCGCCAGCTTGTTGTTTTCTTAGCTCATCAATTCAGAACCGATGACGTGCTCCTGGAAAAGTGAGCTTCGTTCTTCTACTTCTGAAATAAAAAAAAAACTGGTCAGATTTTGTACTTTCTTCACTTTGATGCATTCATGAATTGATCTCTTTTTATTATCTTCTTATAGGCGTGGCGCTTTAATAATCCGTCAGCTTTGTGTACTTTTAGACGCTGAAAGAGTTTACAGGGAACTATCAACAATTCTGGAGGGGGAAGCTGACCTGGACTTTGCATCTACAATGGTTCAGGTTATTGTTTTGTTCTATTAGTACTCTTTCCCGACATGAAGAATCCACTTTTAATCCTGGAAGTCAAATCTAGAATTCCAAATTTAAAAATATATTCTTAGATTGTTTAGCTTAAAACTTCTAACTTATTATTTTTGCATATATCAAATTCTCTCGATTACTAAAAGAAAAGATTACCTATTTGACACATGAGTGAAAAGTGAAGTCTTTCAATGCATGAAGGTGGTAATATATGATGCAATGGAATATGCAGAAAATTTTAATGTAGTTGATAGAAAGTTGCACTTTAGAAATTTTGTTATGAGGCCTTTATGTACATGTACTTAATTAGATTCCTGGGAAGTTAACTAAAAGCTTTTCATATTGTTTTTAATTTATTCCAGGCTTTGAATTTGATTCTGCTCACATCGTCTGAGTTGTCCGACTTACGAGATCTCCTAAAACAATCGCTAGTTAATGCTGCTGGAAAGGACTTCTTTCTTTCACTATATGCCTCATGGAGCCATTCATCAATGGCCATAATAAGTCTATGCTTATTGGCACAGGCAAGCCATCTTTTTCCCCCTTTCTTGATGGGTCTCAATAAGGATTATATATCATTATGTTAGGTCTAAATGTGTAATACTTATATAGTGTTTTGTTTGTTTTGTCTTATAGGCTTATCAGCATGCAAGTTCAGTTATTCAATCTCTAACTGAGGAGGATATTAATGTCAAATTTTTGGTTCAGCTGGATAAATTGATACACCTATTGGAGACTCCAAATTTTGCTTATCTCAGGCTGCAGGTGTGTTGCTGTTGCTTTCTTGATGAAATTGATTTAAAACAAAATCCACTCTGGTCTACATCTTGATTTTCAGATTTAGTAAATTTAGCGATTTTTATTTCAATTTTGGGTTATTCACCTGACAAAACTCTTGACTCTTGCATGAACTACTTTTTGTTATTTTATCTTTAGGGTTTTGGTTGAGAGGGTAATTTATCATAACCACCCATAGAGGTATTTGGTAGTTGTTGATTGATTATCCCAAAAATATATATATATATTTTTTTTTGGGGGGGGGGGGGGGAGGTGGTTAAGAAACAACTTGTAAATTTGTTAAATAGAGTAATGTTTTATTTTTGTTTATAAATAATGGTTTTATTGGGTTTGTTTCTTGTGAGGATCATTCCGACTTTTCATCTTACTTGCAGCTTCTTGAACCTGGAAGATATATATGGTTGTTAAAAGCTATGTACGGTCTTCTTATGCTACTTCCCCAGGCATGTCTTGTTAATATGATTTGCCAATTTATTTAATTTTTCTTTGAGATCCCATTTCATGTTTCTTTGTACTCGTTATTGCAGCAAAGTGCAGCCTTTAAAATCCTAAGGACTAGATTGAAGACCGTTCCTTCTTATTCCTTTGACAAGGAGCATGATGGTAACATGAAAGATGATTCTCGGACCCTGCATAATGGAATAAACTTTGAATCTTGGTTGCAGAGATTCCAACATATGCAGAAACAGCATCGCATGCATTTTAAATCACAAGCACGCTCACAAAACAGCATTCCTACATCCTCATTCAAGGTTAGTCCGTTGTTCCTTGTCAATAGAGGTGGCAAAACAAACAGGTTGGCATGTTGGGTAAGGGACTCGTGTCACATCTTAATGCGAGTTGAGACGGGTCAGGTTTGTTCAACCTGCAAACATTTTCTTTTTGATATTGTATTTGTTAAAGTAATACTCTAATTTTTTTGATATAGAAATTTAAGAAGTTTTAAGCATTTGTAAACACTTGTGGGAATTTAAACTTGTTTGACATGTTTCCTTGCTAGCTCAGGAATTAAATTTACATGTGATCTAAATCAATGCAATTTTATGTCAATGGGGTCAAAATCGGCCACTCTGTTATTTGAAATGAATCACCTCTTTGTTGCAGGTCAAGGAGGTTCAAAAACCCGAAGAATTTAGAGGACCGCCCGTGCCAGAGTTGACCAGGCCTCCTTCAAGATTATCCCGTAAAGGTCCTGGACAGTTACAACTATGATGGTGAATGTTGTTGAGCAAGAGTTGGCATGGTGAAAATCTGGTACGAAATGTAGATTGTATATGGTAGTATTCTTTCCCTTATAATTCTGGTTGAACACGTGAAGGGTTTTTCTTCTTTCTGGGTGTATTTTGTTGTTGTTTGTTTTTTCAGAATGGTGCTTGGCTTGGATGTCTCCGGGCTATTATTCTTTACTCTGGACCATTTAATTGATTGGTCTTGTGGTTGTGTTATTTTTGTTGAAAACCACAGAGGACCAGAGGTTAGATATTTTGAGTTAGAGGCTGCTCATCCTTTCAAGTTTCATTTCAATAATATATTTTCTTATTCTTATTCTTATGATATGAAACCGTAAGCTGGTTTTTTGTTCCCTCCTACATCTTGATGTTATTCGAAAATTTTATTTTATCTTATGATCTCCTTATATGATTAGTTAATGACGAACCATCTTGAATGAGCCATTTTTTTTAATAATAGTAGTAATTGAAGGTGATACTAATCGACTATATTTTCGAGCTTGGCTCGCTTTGAAGTGATTATATGGATTTTATCTCCGGGTCTGAAATTTTACCCCTCTTTTTTATACATTGGTCCCTCCTTCGTTTGAGATCCTTATTCTTTACTTATTCAATACTTTTTTATTTAATTCATAATATTTTTAATTTTTAAAAAAATATAATGTAGATAAAATCTCTCATAGTCACGTTTATTTAAAATCTCTCTCTCATGACTCTGATAACTAAAAGGCGACAAAGAACTCCGCAGGGACTTGGTTGTGATGCACATTGTAGGTCTCTAAGATAGGCACTTATCTTTGGTTTGATTCTGGTCCAACCTCCAATTCTGTGAACCGACATGGAAAACAGTCACCATGGATGAGTCTGGACTCATTGAGGTGCAAGATTTGGGACTTGCTGAGAGGAGCACCACGGTGGATGGAGTTAGTTTTCATAGTTAACATCGATAATGGGGCGAGATGGATTTTCAACCTATTTGAAAGATGTGGTTCTGATTATCCGATTTGAGAGGCGTATGCACGTTCTTTGATATTTCCAGATCGATTGAGAGGTGTATGAGTGGTTTTGATTTTTCAATTTGGCGCCGGTGGCCGGATTAGTAAGTGTTGGTCGTGTGACCAAAGGACAATCTTCCTTCTCCCTCACAATTTCTTTCACTCTCACGCATCTCTCTTTAATCTCATATCTGTTTTTGGTTTTTCATTTGGATTCTGGCTATTGAGTTTCACATGCGTTGGGTTGTGTATGATGGTTTGATATGTGTTCATAGTTATGGTGAGGGGCGTTTGTGATTTCTCGTTGTTTATGATTTTCTAGTGGCCGGAGAAGACGTCTATGGTGGTGGCCGAAGTTCCATAATTTATAATTATATGAATATTAAGTATCGTATAAGGGGAACGTTTATTGAGAATCGTTTTTAAGGATGAGAACCAATATTCGTCCTTAATTAAATTAAATCGATGGTTTAATAATGCTAATGGTTTATTAATGAATCATTAGTAGGAGTATTTTAAAAAAATCAAGTCTTATTAAATAATGACTCGTCTATTAATACATAAAAGACCAAAATACCCGAGATTAATAAGCATTAATGGTTGTTATAAATGGTTCTCAAACGAACTTCTCTCTATCGTATAAAAAAGTATTAAATTAAAAATAAAAGAAACGATGGTAATTTGGTGTTTTTTAAATTAACCGAAGACCAAAAGTGTAACTAGGTCGAGAGGAAATAAACCCGTAATAGTCTATACTAAAACAAAGGGATCAAAAGTTAGATGTATAAGGATCAAGGGAGAACAAAGTAGAAGAAACTTAATGTTGTGTTTACTACCAGAAAAATCCTTTACTTTTTTAGAAAATTTTTCTATGAAAACTTAAAATTAAAAAACATGTTCATTTGCACATTTTTCTAAAAAAATAGAAAACTCTCTCACTTTTTTACATTTTTCCAAAATCCTCAATTTTTTCAAACTCTTATACCTTTTCAAACAACTTTTCTAAGAAAACACTTAAACTAAACTTGTTTTTCATTTTTTCTTGGAAAAGAAAAACTCCACCCCTCCATCTAAACACGTTTTCTATTTTATTCAAAAAATGAAAACTCCACTATTTTTCATAAAAAACAAAAAAAATTTCTCCTACTAAACGCAAGAGAAAAAATATATACATACATACAAGAGAAAAGATATATACAGAAAAATATTCTCCTGTTAAAATAAAAACTCCCCCAAATTAACCTCGTAAATTACACGTCAAGAGAAAAGATATATACATACATGTATCATGTATGTACATCTCCAAACATTCAACAACAATGCTTAAACGTTGCAAGTGGTTTATTTCTAACTCCATATCATTAGTACCCGACCCTGGAGTTAGTCGCAAACCGTTGACCATCCCCGATAGGGGTGAGCATGGTTGGGTTTGGTTCGTTTTGGCATAAAACCGAAACCAAACCGAAAATTCTGGTTTTTGGAAAACAAAAACCAAAACCAGAACCATTCGGTTTTGGTGTGATTTGGTTTCGGTTTTGAAATCGGTTTTTGGTTTTTGGTTCGGTTTTACGACTTTTCCATTTTAACCATCAAAATTTTAAGTCATATAACCGTCGTTGTAAAGCTATGAAATTAAACAAAATTGAAGCTATATAAAAAACATCAAGATGTGTACCACCTAATTCAAGCTATATATATTTCAGTTGATACAAGCAAAATGACTGTCATATGTTTAACTTTAAAGCCAAAGTTGAAATAAATCAAAACTCAAAGCAAATCGATAAATAACATATTAGCAAAACTGAAAATCGAGATGAACAACTAACTCCAAATGAACTACATACAACTCAGAAAACTAGAATATGAAAATCGAGATAAACAACTAGAATTGGATTTCTATATTAAGTGAAAATGGATAAAATCGAAAAAAAGTAAACTCGTCGACTCGAAATGAAGTGATGTTGGTGAACTCAATCGGGTAGTCCAATGACCAAACAAAGCTGCAACTGCGAAGGATACCTGAATTCGTATGAAACCTCTTTGGTGGAACCCTAATGTAAATGGGAGGTGACTATGTAAATGAGAAAATCATAGAGTATTTGATTTTTTGGACATGTATATTTACGTTGTTGTCCCTGAAATGGTTTGGTTTTTGGTTTTTGAAATTGTAAAAACCAAACCGAAAATGTTGGTTTTTGAAAATTTGAAATCCAAAACCGTCGGTTTCTACATTGGTTCGGTTTTTCGGTTTTTGGTTCGGTTTCGGTTTTTTCTGCTCGCCCCTACCCCGAGGTGGTTTTTAAACTCCAAACTAGAGTCCACTTTCTTGCTTGCTTCTATTTTGTAGCCACAAATTAAAGAAATTGCTTCCTGTTTTAATGACCAAGATATTCAAATACTTGAGTTTAACTCAAAAGCTTCTCGTATGGTTTGAGCTTAATGTAAAGATCAAAAGCAAGCCCTTTCATTGGGCTATCTAGACGAAAACATGCCCTGGTTTCATTAACCATGGTTAAAAACCGATGCGTAGAACATCGTTTTAAACACTAAAACCCAAGTTCGATCCTATACATCAATATTTACATAGCCTACAAAATGTATAAGAGATGATAGTAAATACTATCTCTTGGTAAAACAGCATGCAGAATGCTCTTCAAGGCTCATTCGCTAACTCGAGCATTTACAGAGCGTATATCTTTTCATGGTCAGACTCATCATCTGATATATTAGCCGAATATGTCCAAGAAAAAGACTTGCTCCCACTCGCCCTCCTAATCCGCCTCTGAGAGTCGTTGCCGATAAATCCGTGTTGCTTGAAAACATAATAACACAAACTCGCAAGTGTCCCGACAAGAATCGGGACACCAACAACAGTAATTGTTATCGCCATCCATGCACTTCTTTTCCCAACAACCACAAAAGCAATCGAACAGAAAGCTCCACAAGTACTTATCCCAGCAGCCCACATTAACTTATTCACAACCGAAACAATCTGTCTCTGGGCCCGCGTGTCCCATGCCACTAATGTAATTTGAACCACCACAACGGCTAACGATATAAACAGTGACGTGGCATTAAACAAACAAAAGGCTCGAAAAGCTGGAGTATGAGCAATATCTGCTTCGCCAGCTTGTTTACCCGAGTTCTTATACTGCCCAGGGAGATTAAAAATGGCCAAGAAAGCTATGGAAGCGAATAAAACAGCAACAACCGTTAGGGAATTTATGGTGTTTTGAACAGCTTCCCTGTGAATCTTTTTGAGTTCTTTAGCAATGCCAGAAACACGTCTTTGTGTTTGCTCGTTTTGTAGAAGTTGTGAGTGGACTTCGTGCTTGATGTCACTCACGGTTCTTTTGAGTTGCATTTCTTCATCGACTCTGCCAACATATCGGGCGTGTTTGGCCCCAGCTTCAGTTAGAGCATCCATAATTTCTAACTTTGGAGGTCCATAGTTCAGTTTATCAGCTATATCCATGGCAGTTTGTTGTTGATGATTGATTACGTTCACACTAATTGAGTCAGAGTTCAGCAACAGGCTTACAATCTGTTCAACAATTTAAAACACATAATTTCAAAATAAGCTTTTGATGGAATTTACACCATTTGTATAAGCAGAAAGAAAGATTTAATAAAGGGTACAAAGAAGGGGTTAGGATCTGCAGTACTTAAGTTAGGTACTAGCAGCACCCATCCTTTCCCCATGAATGAATGGAGCACAACAAAGTGAAAAAGCACAAGCAATTTCATCCATTTTCGTAAATGCTGAACTAATTTGAGATCAAAAGTTGCTTGATGACCCTTATAATCGTTATGAATTCTCCAGTTTAGCTAGTAGGTGCAACTTTGGCCCAAATGGACAAAACTGGGTCGATTTGTTTTTTCTTTTTTCAATTAGTCTTCCGAGTTTATTTGGGATAAACAACATATTCGAATGGGCCCAAACGTGCATAAATAAGAAGTGCGTTATGTATTTTCTGGTCAAAACAAGACAGGGTTGGGTTGTATTGACTATCAACCCATTAACAATTTTTGTAATTTCCTTTAATACTACTTAAATAACAACACGTTTTTTTGGAAGAAAAAGATTTAGAGGACGTTGTAAGCTTTTAATACCTCTGATGCTACAATTTCTTAATTTCAGTAAAAAAAAAGAACAAAATATGAAATTAAAATTGTGTTAAATCTATTGGTTACAATGAAATTTAAAAGAAAATGAAACTAGCGGGGTCGACCGAAGCCCACCAGGTGCCATTTTAACCAATTACCCAACCAGTCCAATTTGCCACCTCTTAGTTAGCATAAAGATTGTGATAAGATCATTAACTAAGAAATGAATGAAAAAGGTACCTGTGATCGGCATTTTCTTGTAGCTATATGAATAGCAGTGTTACCCTTTTTGTCACGCTCGTTTAAAATCGAATGATCAGCAACCAATAAATCTTCCACCACATCAGTACTCTGCCCTTTCACAGCCATATGAAGTGCAGTTTGACCCTTTTTATCTTTAATCGATACGATGCCCGAATCTCTATCAATAAGTGTTTTCACCATACTAGTTTTACCATATCTAGCTGCTGTATGCAATGCAGTTTTCCCATTTTTCCTCACTATCCTTATGCAAGTAAGATCTGTATCCAAAATAGCATTCACAACATCCAGATGATCCTTCACAGCTGCTGAATACAACGGGCTTGTGTTTTTCCCATCACATACTTTACAAAGCTCAGGCCATAACCCCAAAAGTTCTTTCAAGATCCCTGGATCATAATAGCAAACGTAAAATGAAATTAAAAAATCCAATCTTTTTCAATATCAAATTGAGAAAATAAAAACAACTTCAAATTACACCATGGTTCGACTGATTCGACTGTTATATTATCGGTTACAACTTCAGCCCCTTGACAGTTGACACTTTTCTTTCATGAGATTATAATAGCAAAAGTTGTAAACATGAAAATAAACATAACTTTGAACTAGGCCATGGCTTCAGTAAATTAATACTAGTAATTAAGACACAAAATATACACCTCCAAGATTGATTCTTGCAACAAAGTTGACTCTTAATTAGGGTTGACAAATTCAAACAATTTTAATGCATTTGTAAACGTGAATAGCTCAGATTTCGAGCAAATAATGAATTCCCTAAAGCAATTTTGATAGAAGCAAATTGATAAGATCTAGGGTTTGGAGAGATAAAAAGTATATTTAAGTTACCTAAATGACCTCGTTCAGCTGCGATGTGAAAAGCATTGAAATCTGCTTTAGACCTAATCTTCACAGTTTGAAGATCACAGAACTTGAGCAAGTACTTAAACACTTCCTGGAAGTTGTTCTCCGCCGCGATGTATAACGCCGTCTCTCCGGCGTCGTTTTGCGTCGTCATCAGAGCAGACACCGCAGCTGTGTCGGAATCTTCATCGTCGTTTATGATCAGTTTTAGGGATTCAAGATCCCCCGATCGGACCGCCGAGAAGAACGACTGATGCGAGATGAATCGAAGCGATTTGGATGATGAATCCATAATCATCGATTGAAAACCGAAAAGCCCAACTCAATTCCTCTCTCTCTCTCTCTCTCTCTCTCTCTTATCTTCTTGCTAACTAACAAATTCAACGGTGAGAAGAACAGCGAATCTTTCTTTTCTTTCTTTCTTTCCACTAATTTGTACACTAGTATCAATAATTGCTTGTGGGGTTCAATTTGTTGCTTATAATATTCCTCTCATCGACCCTAATTTGTTTTTTTCTGCTGTAAAAAACTAAAATTTCATCAACTTTCATGGGTTTGGAAGTGAACGAGACTTGTTTTACTGTGTGTTTTATTAGTTTTCTTGAAACTCGGTCGGCGGCTAGTTTACGCCGGCGGTGAGTTTGAAAGTCACTAATTAGTCCTTGTAAATTCATAAAATTCAAATGCGACCCCTTTAGTTTTAAATATGTCAATTTGATGGTATTTTCAAAATGAGATAATAGATCATAAAGACGTCAACCAACCATTGACGACTCTAGGATTTAAATGTATTTGAGTTCCACTATGTCGAGGTCGTTAAAAAAGTGGGTTAGATGTGTCAAAGAATTGGTCAAAAGTGTTATTCTTTTATATGCGTTGAGTTATTAATAATATAATTTCCCTTCAAAAATTAATAATATTATTTGCCACAAGTGTGTTGTTATATACCAAAATACCACGTGTATCAATAGAAAAAATGGCAACTTATTTACATTCAAAACTACTATTAAACCTCCTACAAACATACATGTCACTTTTTCATTATATTAACATAGAATTATAATTAGCTAATAGAATCAGGAACATTACACATTTATAACTTATATAATAATTACAATAACTAAGTGTTTAGTGTGATGACTAGTGCATTGTAAAAAAATCTTATATGATTCTCATTGATGGTGTGACACCCTTGGTGTGTAAATATTTGTGTAAGACTATTCGGTAAAATTAGTTTAAAGCGAGTTATAGATGACACTAGACCTTTTTTTTTAAACGTCAATATATTTCTATAAAGAAAAAAAAGCTAGCAAGGTGCTAGAAAAGAAACATATCAAAGAAACAAAATACGAAAGGGGTAAAAACAAAATTACATTGGAAATAAATCAATAGGAGAGTAACACTAAATCGTCGAATTGATCCTCCTCTAAGCTTCCGCTAGTATTCATTCAAAAGAAAGGAAGTCCTTGGATTTGTAGAAACAACCTAGACAAAATCTCCTTATTTCCTTCATGAGCAACTTCATTCCTTACTTTTCAAATGGACCAACAATATGTGTATATAACCGAGTTGAATGCATCTAACATTGCACTCTAAACTTCGAGTTTTCTCCCCATTTAAAGAGTGATTCAATCAAAACTTGAGGGCGATCAATCCTCTACCATTTGCTAATCTCTATTAAAAATTTATGAGGTTTTCGACATTTCATAAAGAGATGGTCCTCAGTTTCATATTCAGCTTCACAAATGGGGCATACCTTTGGATGTGTGAGAATATCTCTCTCCTTGCTAGGTTGCTATTAGTGACTATCCTTATAATCAAATCTCAATAATAAACTAAATCAAAATTTTCATGTATTTTTTAAATTAAAATTATAACTATGGAGTTGAGACAAACAGAAAAGGTTTAGAAAAAAGTTTAACTTATTTGTTTGGAACATACAAGTATAAAAGAAAAGAACATGGCAAGGGAATTTTTTTAATTTTTATGTTTATTTGGAACGGCATGCATGGCAAGAGATTATATATTGCGGTCAAGTTAGGGGGCCTAACTCCAATGCATAACAATAATCATATGAAGACTTGTGTATATATAAATTCTCCACATGGAGGGTTAAGTCTTTTATTAATATACCAATTAATTAAATATTTATATTGGGTTTAATTATTTATGTGTTTACATTAAAAAGATATATTCTTTACCGACTTTAAAACGGAATAAACGGTTTCGTTTGACTAATTATAATATCTTAACAGTTGAATTAGGCAAAAAAATTTATGAAAGAAAGTTGTTATGCACAAAATTCATCATCGCAAAACATACCGTGTGAAGATATAAAAAACAAGATCATGTACAACATTTTTAAAAAAATTACTTAGCTAAAAAATTATTTTAAACGCCAAAGTCCAAACTTATCTAATTATCCATATAAATAAATTACTCTTAATATATATATATATATATATCATTTTTACCTTAAAAAGAAAATGAGGAAAACACTTTTAAGTGTGTGCATGCGTGCACACACATGCAATACTAAAACATAATACACACAAACACCTAAACAATGGTGTGTAGACGAATTGTCTATATGTAGATATTATAAGAGTATGTGAGTTTAGATTGCATGTTTTATGTTTAATTACATGTTTTAGTGTATGTTTTTTTCTTTTTGAAGTTTGAATTGTGATTTCTAGCTAGTTAAGTTGTAGGATCGATTAATTAATAGTGATGACGGACAGGTGATTGTTTATTGTTTTGATTTTTGATGATTACTTTTGATTGATTTAACAATACTAATTAAAACTATTTACCTTTTAAAAAAAGATTGTAGGCCGGAATTTTATGATTTTTCATTTATTCATTCCTACTATTTTTTTTTTCTTTCATATCTTCCAATGAGGAAGAGCTTCAACAAATCCTAAATCTGGAAATGGCTAATTAAAGAATCGCTTATTCAAGAATCGTATGGTCTTCATCGCATATTCAAGATATCCCAAATCTGAAAATGACTCATTTCGTTGAAACCCATTTCAAAACCAAGCAAAAGACTATTCTTGATGAACGCAAATTAAACAAAAGAAATCCCAAATCAAACAAAAGTTCTTCGGTGAATACACCAAAACCTGCAATTACCAAGGTTCCATTTTTCAAATCACAGGAAGTAATCACAAAAAAGGACTGGTCAATCATTGGCACGTAGTAATCGATAGAGAAGAAAACCTTGTATGTGAATGTGCACCATGTTCATGTAATCGTCGGAGATAGGAGAACAACGGTCGCCGACGGTCATGGCGGGAGAGGAAGTAATCGCCGGCGACAAGGAGGCCAATGACAATCATGATGGGAGAGAAGTTTATGCCCGATTGCAGTGAATGGATCACATATGTTATACGTGGGAAGAAAGGAGGAGTGTATATTTTATTATGTTTAAGAGGTATTAAAAGATAGAACTATCTCTTATTAATTTAAGGGTTTTAAGAGGTGTTAAAATTTTATTAGCTAAAAAAACATGATTTAAATCTGAATAGCTCTTATTCATTCAGATTAATATCCGTTAAAAGTTTTTTTTTTCTTCAAAAAACAATGGCATCTATGTTTTTAAGGCTCAAGGACTATGTTCATTTGCTTGTAGTAAACCACATGGGTTGCTTAGATCATTCATTATCATTTGTTCGTCGATGGAACTTATAGTCGTTGGAGGAACTCTATCATGCAAGAGAGAAAGAGGCGTTAAATTGGTAGGAGAGAGATCTTCTCGTTAAATTTTTTAATAATTACTATTAATACTTATAGTCGAATTAATAATAAATATTAAGATATATATATCTTTTTAAATGCATTTTATTAGCCTTCCTACCTATTATATAAAAAGAGCTTCTATCCTCAAAAGTTGACATGTGTTCATTAAATAGTATGATACTATTCCATTCTATATATTTGTTAAAGCTAATATTATTATTTACTCAATTGAAACCAATATTGAACATTATGGTTGGCCAGGTTTAAAGTTTAACTTATCCTATTTTTTTAATCAATTCTTACAAGGTAATGCTTCATGATGTGCTAGATAATTTAACATTTTCATTATATTTTGTAGTTAAATCCTACCTAAATTTGGATGTTTAGTAGGTTATTGAATGTACAATTCTATTTTAACAGTTCATAGCTGCTAGCCTAGAGGCTCTTCTACGCAGTTTAAGGTTTTTTATTTCCAAAATATGAGTGTCCATCTTGGTATCTTAAGTTCAAATGTGCCGCATTTGGTGTGTAGTGTAGATTTTAGATTTGTTATGGGTTTAATGGCTCGTTTGGTCCTTCTAGTCTTGTGTTGAAATCGATCCCTTGATTAAATAATTAGATTAGATTGAGGAGTTAGATATGATACAAGTATGTATGTATGTATGTATGTATCGCTAAGTTAGTTTAGAATTCCTCGTTGTACGGACGTGCTCACACCCCCACTCATCCATCCATTTCAAACTCACAAAATCCCCGTGAATCCGATACAAATATAACAATAATGCGATGATCCCCAAAGTTCCAACGCAAAACAGAGAAAAATCGATCCATCCATCCATCAATCGATTTTTTTCTCCCAGATCTTCCATTTCATCATCAATCCCCCTCATCACCCCCTTCTGCAACCCTTCATGGGTTTCAAGAACCTCTTCAATCGGAAAACGAAAAAGATCGCCAAAGATAAGACTGACGCCGAAAAGGGTAATACCTCGCCGGCGGCGGTATCCCAAGTCAACTCGTTTGACTCTAGTATACGCATTGAGGAGGAACTGGAGCAGGTGTTCAAGAAATTCGATGTTAACGGCGACGGGAAGATCTCGTCGTCGGAGTTAGGGTCGATCATGGGGAGCCTAGGTCACCCGTCGACGGAGGAGGAGCTGGAGAAGATGATCAAAGAGGTGGACGGCGACGGCGACGGGTTCATCGATTTGAACGAGTTCATCGAGTTGAATACCAAAGACATCGATTATACAGAACTGCTGGAGAATCTGAAAGATGCGTTTTCGGTTTTCGATGTGGATAAAAATGGGTCGATCACGGCGGACGAATTACAGAACGTTTTGGGTAGTTTGGGGGAAGATTGTACCATCGGAGAGTGTCGGAAGATGATCTCCGGCGTCGACCAAGATGGGGACGGTATGATCAGCTTTGATGAATTCAAGGTCATGATGATGAATGGATCACGATTTAAAGCGACCGAATCATGAGAACGGTGAGCATTAATCAGATTGATTGAATTGAGATTTATGATTATTAATTGCAATCGTGAAATATTTGGGAATTGGGAATAAGAGGAATTTATATATCTCATCCCTCATTCTTGTTCTTGTTCATGTTTTTTTCTTTTTGCATAAAATTTTCTTGATAGCTAATGCAAAGAACCATGGCAAGATTATTGATCGAATTTACTTTTTCGACAAGCTTATTTGCTATGTGTTTGATATCGTTAATCATTGGAATGATTCATATTGATTTTATTAGAGAAAATTCCAACCAATTATTAGAATGTTTCGTATCTTTAATCATACACAAACATTTTAAATGAGATGTATGTTAGTCATTTTAACATCTACTTATTTAAATATTTATGAGTATAAAAACACTTACATAGATACGTCTAACAGCACACATCATTTTACTATTAACAATAGTTAAGAAAAGGACAAATTGCGCGAAAATACAATAAACTATGTTAATATTGTCATTGTATGCAACCAACTTTATTTTGTACCTAAAAATACTAACAACTTACAATTTTGATTCATTGTATGCAATCGGTGACCTGATTATCAGGTTACCGGTTTTTCACATGAATTTTGATTTTTTTTTAATTAGCAAATTCATATGTTCTTGCTTTTTTTTAAGGTTCATCCTCATGTTCTTTATTTTTAAAGCAAAAACATAAAAATTGTGTGAAACATGAACAACAACCTTAAATTCAGTTTCCAAATATGAAGAAATCAAATCTGGAACACATGAAGATGAATATGAACTAGATGAAGATAAGCACAAAAAAACCATTTGAACGCAAACATACGACCAAATGGAGCTTTCAAGAACAAAAAAACGAACATCCTTTTGTGTTCTTTTACTGTAAACGGATCCAAATCTTCATCTCCAAATATGATACAGAATCCCAAATTAGATAACAAATCAATCGAAGCCCTAAACCTCCAAATATGCTACAAAAACCCAAATCTTGAATCTACCAAGAAATCAGTGGAACACCTTACAAGAAATCGATTCTCATTGAAGCCATTTTGCAAACAGATCTCGCAAAACCTAACCTGGAAACACAGAGTGAAATCATGAACAAGAATCATAAACCTAACCTCGTCGAGTATAAGATGAAACAACAAATTCATAATCAGATGAAACCCAAGAACCCTAAATCAATTTCCAAAAAAGAACAAAGAATTGCAAATCGTAAAGAAGATGAAACCCTCGATTGAGCATCACCGGATAACAAAGAAACGTATGTTGAACCGACGATCTTGTGAAACCTGGAGATTTTGGGGTTTTTTGAACAAATTTGGTTTCTTTTAGCATCATGTATATGTATTATGAATATGGAGATTTTGGGTTTATTTTTAACAAATTGATTCCTTGTGAAACCTACAATGAACTACTATATATACCCAAGCTAATTCAATGTTTTAAAAAGTAAAAATAAAAAAATAAAAAAATGAAGATAACCGGAATCTGGAAAAACTTCACCAGAAACTGGAGATGTCACAAGAAACCGGTTGTTAGAGAGGTGACCTGCAATAGGAGGTCATCTTGTATACAATGAATCAAAATTGTAAGTTGTTTGTATTTTTAGGTACAAAATGAAGTTTGTTGCATACAATGACAATATTGACATAGTTTGTTGTATTTTCGAACATTTTACCCTTAAGAAAATCCATCAAATAAAATGAGGTGAGAAAGTACAAATAGAATCACCGGCACTCATAATCAACATTAATTTGATATGGAGTATTGTTTAAATAAAAGTGTAGTAAATTAAGACCTTGTGCCTTTATGGTCTTGATTAAAGTGGGACAGGATTGTCTATATGTATCATTGTATCATTATTGTGTAAAAGTTAACAAGTTGATAATCAATATTAATATTGTTTTTTTGTTAGCGTTTTTCATAGATAATATCATCACTTGGGGTGCATTTTTATCAAGAGGTTCTCGATCATTTTACTAGATTAAGACATGTATCAAAATTAAGAAAGTATATAAAAAAAAACATTATTGGCTTTTATGTGTAGTAGAATTTAGTAGAAGAAAATAGAAAATTTCTTTTACTTACAAATTAACTTAATATTCATCAACCAAAATCTCAAAGCATCATACTTCACAATTATTTTAATTTGCGAATGACCACAAAATTCCTTATCTCAACAATTTACAATCCGTACCTTTCAAAAGACATTCCTTTTACATAAGAAGTATAACTGTCTACATATCATCTATGAGTGAATTGCGTCCTGTTATGGTTGTTGTAAGAAATCATCAAGTGGCAAGACAATATTTTAGCAATTAATCATATAAACAAATGGTAATTGGAAGGATTACCTTCAATGCAGAAAACAAGTTAAGATTAATTTATAATTTTTTTTAAATTTTTTTTTTAAGCATTAGACTAGATGCTAACTAAATCAGTATAAGATGCTTAATGGAACTAATTTGTCATAACGCAATGAAACAGCAAAGATGCTTAATGCTTAGATTGCTACTTAAATGGGTCTAAGCAATAATGTAAGAAATTATGTATAAATAGTATTAAAAAATGTTTTAAAGAATGTTCTAAATGATACGTGATTGACATATATAACCCATATAACCCATATAATATAATATATAATATTATTATCCTTTTATATCTTTGTCTTTGTTTGTTTCATGGGGAATTAAATGATACGTGGATTCTCTTTTGTGTCTTTCCACTCGCAAGATGTAAAAGGCTTATAGATGTAATTTTGTTTTGTGGTAATAAAGTTTGGTTTTGCCTTAAATAAAAATGAGTTAATTGCATGGTTCATTTTTAATGTTTTTTCAGGATGTAGGTTTGGTCTTTTGAAAATTAAAAGAACAAAAATGGTCTTTTTTTTAATTTTCGTTGTAAGATCGGCCAATTTACTTTAACTGAAGTTAAAATTAATTGTTAGTCAAAGTACATTTTAGTCATTTGTCTTGTTATCCTCGTTACAAAACAAAAAAACAAAATATAAAACCCTAAACTCCCTCTTTTTTTCCCTTGTGATTGATCCAAACTCCTCTTTCTCTTTGTGCGTCGCTGCCCCTATTCCGACCAGCCATGAGCAATTACCTACCACCGCAATATTGTTACCTTTCTCCCCCCACCATCTCTCTTCTTCTCATTTTGTCATCGCCTCTCCAATGACAAAAGTGACGAGGGTGACGAGTACAGGTATCTTATATCGATGGTGATTGTAGTGACGGTGGTGTGAATTTCGATTTGTTTGTAGGGCTTTAGTGATTTTGTTCAAGTTTCCAAATCTCCAATTAGTGTTTCATTGTTGGTTGGATTGTATGTAGTTATGTAAGGGGGTGGTGGTAGTTTGATTGTTGCCGTCAATTAGGGTTTATTTGTTGGTTCTAGTTCGATCTCGCAACCCTCCCTATTTGGTTCGATGTTTTGTTTAATATCCATCAACTTTTCTATCGTTGTTTCTTGTTTAATTTCTTGATGTTTAATTACTTTGCTTAATTTGTTGATTTGGTTAAGTTGTTTGATTTCTGCTACTGGTGATCCACGTATCCTTCATCTTTGATCGATGGTGATCTGAATTGGGGGGGGGGGGAGTGTTAAATGTTGCCAGAGATGGTGAGATGGACCGATTGTGGTTTCCGGCAGCGGTGGTAATAGACTGATGGATGAATTGCAGGGGAAGGGTGTGTTTGAGTTTTATATTTTGTATTTTTAAAATATAATTATTGAGAAGAAATATATTTTGGTAACGAGGATAACAAGATAAATAATTAAAATATCATTTGACTAACGATCAACTCTAACTACAGTCAGAATATAGGAAAAAAGGACCATTTTTATACTTTCGGTTTTCAAAGGACCAACCTACATCTTGAACAAATGTTAAGGACGAACCATGCAATTAACTCAAAAAAATAATAAGCATTTTTCTTATTTGTTTATTTTGTACTTTTTTTACTTCTTAAGAAAATGATAAGCGCATTTTTATTACTTTTTTTTTCTTTTTTATGTAAAATGAGAAACAAGGATTCTTCAGCGCGTGCAGGGGAAAATTTTTAAAACATACATATCTGCACACGTATAAATAGATTTAGATGTATTTTGGATGTTTTACAACTCAATATGTGATTAAAAAAATTGTAAATTTAGTTATTTTTTATAAAATTGATTTTCTTAATATACAAATAATTGACACTTTATATAAAATCACTGTAGAGGAACAAATAATTAAAAGCCATGTACTGATAGGTTTGAACTTCGAAGCAAAGAAGACTTGTTAATTGTTTCGATGTAATTTTAATTCTTAAACCTTTCAAAAAATTCTCCAATAAAATTTTTGTGCTAAAAACGCTTATAGAAATAATCCACTTTCGATTACCTAGTTCATGAACCTGGCTGAAAATAATGAGGTTAAATTAGAAATAAAAAAATCAACCAACGAGAAAAAACAGTAAGAGCATCTCTTATTATAACTGTTATCATAAAACGTTATATTAACAACACTAATTTATCACTAACATTCCGCAGTTTATAACACATATCACTAGACCAACACACAATTATAAATCTAAACACTATTAGGCCATATACATGTTATAAGTTATTTTTAAAAACAAAAACTTCTATGAAAACTTCTAAATTAAACACGGATAAAGATTACACATAAGAAAAAAAACAAAAGCTTTAATAAAACGCACACACTCAAACACATTACACATCATCATCATCATCATATGTTAAGTTTGTGGCAAAATTTTTGTGAAGACTACTTGAATTTGACCTCACGTCATCCTCTAAATTGTATAGTTTTAATTTTACTTAAAATGTTAACATCTAAGTTTGTTTTATTGAAAGGTTTTCTATTACAAACTAAGAGTTGTGTTTAATAAAGTATATGTAAAAAACAGTTTTAAAATTTTAATATTTAATCACAGGTGATTCAGTATACAATCAAATTTGATTTGTAAAAGCATCATATGTGAATTACGAAAATACTACTCTGTCTAAAATTTTAAAATACAATCTGATGGATGTCATTAATCTAAAAGCTAAAATTAATCTTTTAAGACTATAAATTAAGTATGGATTACATTGAACATTCTTTTTATTAAACCATATTCAATAAACAAAATCACTTTTCAAATGGATTTATTGCAATTTGCAACCAAAGTATTAGAGTGTCATCACATTCTTATGTCAATTTTTCCCCTACCCACTCAACCATGTAATAATTATTCTCTACCACTATTCACCGTATCAACTTATAGACTTGAATATTACCAACTAATCAATGAAAAATAAAAAAAAAAGTTAGACTTATGACCCCACAATATATCAAACACACAACTTTCAGTAGTGTGAAAAAAAACCATAGTTGGCTGGCTACCCACCGCTGCGTGAATGTGTAGCACCAGCCCTACGACAGCGTCATTCAAGCACAACGCAGGCCTAAGGAATCCCGCTCCGACTACTCTTATATCCTGTTCTCGAGTTTTTTTAAGGAATAAAAGAAAAAGATTTGAAAAGAAAGTTTTAAGTAAAATGTTCTTGAGTTTCACTCAGGGAAGGAAATGGAGGGGTTTGGATGGGAAAGGAGAATATAGGCTTATTTTGATGTCAAATCTATCCTCACAAAATTAGAATGATTTAGAAAGATAAGATTTTCTTTTCTTCCCTGTTTAAACTTGAGAACAAGGCGTTAAAACTTAAGGGGTGGGATTTGCATTTAGTGGGATTTAAAATCCCATTTAGTGTTTGGTTCATATTTCTTAGGTGGGATTTCCACCACCACTAAACTCCATCAACAGCCAAAGACGGCGGACGAGACGAGCGACGGTGAACGGCGGCGACGGCGGAAGACGAACGACGGTGCACGACGACGAACGAATGCGGACGACGACGAATGACGGCGGACGACGACGAACGACGGCGGACGACGAACGAACGACGGCGGACGACGAACGAACGACGGCGGACGACGAACGAACGACGGCGGACGATGAACGACGGCGGATGACCAACGACGGAGACAACGGATGAACGACGGCGGACGACGAACGAATGACGGCGGATTACGAACGACGGCGGACGACGAACGACGAACGAAACACAGGATTTAGAAATCCCTCATCTGTGGGATTTGTAAATACCATGGGGGTGGGGGGATTTAGAAATCCCTCATTTGTGGGATTTCAAGGATTCCTGGGATTTGAAATCTCATCCCATTTTTACAAACCAAACACAAGATTTCTCAGGATTTGAAATCACAATCCCAAAAATTCTCAAAAAATACCACGAACCAAACACCCCCTAAGTGTTAAAATCATGTAGTTGTCCCTAATTTTTTTTTTGTATAATGTCATGTAATAAAGATTAAAATCAAGGACCGAACATGCGTACTTTGAAAACCTGAGGGTGGTTTTCGTCAAGGGGCGTGAGCCAAAAATTTCCAAACTCAATTTCTTAACCACCGTTCATAATTTGATCTCGAGCTCCAAAATCACGAATGTTTAAAGTAGCAACATATTTGGTTAGACAAAAATGACGAATTTGATGAGCTCTACAACCAACAAGATAATGTTAATGGCTACCAGAGACTCCCTTTTGTCGATCAACTCAACAATCACCACCACCAGGGTTTTAACTTTCCACCGTCGTTTAACCTGCTCCGCCGCCGCAACTCCACGGTTAGTTCCAAATCCACCTGACCTTATCAAATGGGTCAGAAGAGAAGGTGGGTTCGTACACCCATCTGTGCGAATAGCAGAATCCGGTCCGTATGGCCTTGGATTGGTTGCCTCTGAAGAAATCCCCAAAGGGTCTGAACTAATTGGGCTTCCGGAGCACATACCATTACGGTTTCCGATAATTGAATCTGATAATGGAGATGAATCCTACTCCAATTTGGTCAATCTTGCTCGCAATGTTCCTGGTACGCGATACTGTAATTGTACTTAAAGATAAGCTTCCAATTTGGTGTTTGGAGTTACTAGCAAAATAAACGTTTTGACTACCCCATTTTCAAAACAAAACAATCTAATAAAAATGTTTGTGATACTTATGATGATAAATGTTTGATACAAGGTATGACTATTCAAGAAAAATGCAACCTTTCTGAGTAAAGTTTTAGGTCAAGTTAGGCTTCTTATATTACAATTGGCTGATGGTTTGTGTGATATCTATACTTAATTGTTGATGAATGATTGCATAGATTGTTTGTTAGGTAACTTAACATGAGGTTGCCCATAATTCATTCAAGTCACTATATATGCTCGAAATAGCTTTATATAACATGTCATTGCGTTGTTTATCTTTAGGATTATAAAAGAACATGAAAAGGTTTATGTGGAATATGATGGATCATGAAGATATCTTCAATTTTTTGAAAAAAGAAAAACACTCCTGGTCACTTTTTCTATTTTGTAAAGTAGAAAGCCATCTAACATTCAGAACATTGAAGTAAACTTTAGCCGTCCAACATGTTTTCAACTTGATTTGGTGTAAATGAAACTGGATGCATACTTGATGGTGTTTATAGTAGTTTTAATTACTCATTGGCCAAAATGAAAATAAATGAATAGTTGGACAACCTCATTATTGAAGGTAGTTTCACGTTCTTTTCCTAATGCCGGGATTATGTAATTGAAGTTTCTCCAATGATGTTCAATAGTGTTTTCTAATTTCAGATTGGAGGGAATTATAACTTTTGAATTCAGATTAAATGAATCCTTTGATTTTTGGTTTTGTGCAAATCAAACACATGTAATGATATATGTAATCTTTAAACAATATTTTGCATCAAATTTTGTTTTGTTGTTGTTACTTTTGGTTAAGTATTACATTTTATGTCTTCAATGTTTGTTTAAAAGCAAGTCTTGTCCAAACGGGTTTGTTTCTTTTTAACCAATATAGGATAGTAACTATATTTTGCATAAACTAGGCTATATTGAGTTGTGAATAAACAGTGTAAACTGGACATTTGGAGCATTTGGCAGAGGAACTATGGGCTATGAGACTTGGATTAAAACTTCTTCAAGAGAGAGCAAAAACCAGTTCCTTTTGGTGGCCATACATCAGCAATCTTCCTGAAACTTTCACTGTTCCCATTTTCTTTTCGGGAGAGGATATAAAGAACTTGCAATACGCCCCTCTTCTTTACCAGGTAACTTTTACGCTATTTAGATTTAATATATGGACAAACTTATTCTATTTTCATTGTTTGAGGCTTAATTAAAATTTTAAAACCATCTATTTTCGAATTAATTTTATCTAATTTTGAACACTTTTACTCCTACTTCATAATCTCTCTTTTTTCCACAAAAAAGTGTACTTTTTGGTCATTTTATCCGATAATTTGTTAAATAATCAGAACTTTCTGAAGGCATAAACAAGCAGGAGGAGAAACACATCCAAACATTATCTTATATAACTCATACTTAATTTCTTATCAAAACTAGTTATCCTAGTTACTTAATATCAGACTATCATTTATCAAACTTATAGGTGAATAAGAGATGCCGTTTTCTTCTTGATTTTGAGAAAGAAGTGAGACGTGAAGTTGAAGACGTGAAATTACAAAACCACCCTTTTGGAGGTCGGGATGTTGATGCATCTTCGTTGGGGTGGGCTATGTCTGCTGTTTCTTCTAGAGCTTTCCGTTTACATGGAAAAGCTCTTCAGAATGGAAACCGTGGTGATGTTCCAATGATGCTTCCTCTCATTGATATGTGCAACCATAGCTTTAACCCTAATGCTGAAATCGTTCAGGAACAAGGTGCGGGAGGATCAAAGATGCTAGTAAAGGCATGTGTTTTACTTCAATCCCTTTTCTTGAAAATATTTTATATTTTTAAGGTCAAACAATCTAATATTCAACTTCGAAATGATATGGATTCTTCAAATCTTTGAGTAAAATATTTGTCATTCCATTCAGTTTGTGATTGTTATGACATCTAACAAGTAGATGTTGGTCTTGTTAAGTTGTTTCTTGGGGATAGGTTTGATTTTGACCTGAAAGTCAAACTGTTATCTTTTAGGGCTGATGTCATAAAGTAGCAACATACCATTCATTTGGTAATTATACTTTGTCTCATATGCTATTTTGGTAATTACAACCGGTTGAGCTGGTTATATTGTGTTTTAGTGTCCCTAAATAGAACCTACTTTCCTTAATCCATTAAGTAATTGTAGTTTTTTATGATTCAAATTTGTAATTTTTAAAAACTTATTTTTTTATGATAATACCAAATAATAAGACAATGAATTTCAAAGGTTACCAAATCGGACCAGAAATAAAGTATAATTTCCAAAGCCGGCCGTGTAACAAAGTAGGTTGCTATTTAGTGGCATTAAACCAGTTCAACCAGTTGTAATTACCAAAATAACACTGGAACAAAAGTGTAACTACCAAAACGGCCCAAAAAAAGTATAATTACCAAAGTGGACCAATAAGATTAGTACGTGCTATTTATGGCATTTTAAGAGCATGCATACGGAATAAGGAAGTTTGATACTATATTCTCTGCAGGTTGTTGCGGGGATGAATATCAAAGAGCGTGATCACATGACTCTCAACTATGGTTGTTTGAGTAATGATTTTTTTCTTTTAGATTACGGGTTTGTGGTGCAATCAAATCCTTATGATTGTATTGAACTCAAATATGATGGAGGTCTTTTTGATGCTGCAAGCATGGCAGCTGGGGTTTCAAACCCTAGTTTTTCTTCACCAGCTCCTTGGCAGCGGCAAATTTTATCAAATTTGAATTTAGAGGGTGAACAAGCTCTTCTCAAGGTATCATTACCAGACTCCCGCAATCCACATTGTTGATAGTTTATTTTCTGACAAGTTAAACAAGAAAGCTCCTGATGATAAAATTATGATTTTTGACCGCTCATATAATTTTTAAACCTGATGACAGTCCAACATGTTGACCCGTTTACAACCCACTAACCTAACTTACAAATGACCCGCCAACATGACAACCCGTAAAATTAAACAGGTTACACAGGTCGTATTCATCTCTCACATTACTCTTTGCGTGTTTTGAATCCTAACACAAATAAATCAACGGGTCGGGTTCCATCATGTGTTCTTGACATGCCAACTCGAACACGACATGATTGCCACCCCTACTTTCAACTTAATGTTTTTTAATCTTTTTGTTTCTGTTTTTCTCCTCTTAGGTAACTCTAGGAGGGCCTGAAGTAATAGAGGGCCGATTCTTAGCTGCCTTGAGAGCACTGTTAGCAAGTGATGCAGAAACCGTACAAAAACATGATCTAAACACACTCAAATCACTGTCTATTGAGGCTCCTCTCGGGTTAGCAAATGAAACAGCTGTTCTTCGTACACTTATCGCATTATGTGTGATAGCACTCAACCATTTTCCCACCAAGATTATGGAAGATGAAATCTTACTCAAAGAAGGCGTTTCTACATCAACAGAATTGGCTCTACAGTTTAGAATCCAAAAGAAATCGGTAATTATAGATGTCATGAGAGATCTAACCAAGAGAGTGAAGTTACTTTCTTCAAATGAATCGCTTGCATCTTTAAGTTGAAGCAATCTTATATGTTTTTGTTTCTTTTAATTTATAATTTAGCAGGATTTCTCCAGGTTTGGACCTACCGAATACTTCATTAGATATTTCTTCGATGTTATTGTGTTATCCTTAAAAAAAAAGATTATGATGGATTATTCTTTATTGTTGTATGGAATGATTTGCTCCTTCTCACACACTAAACACACAAAAAGAACACACACATGACATGATGACATGCAACTGCCAAGGATCCTGTAGATGAAAGAAATGATGCATGTAGGTGAAACTTAGAAGCAATATTATGCCCTTTTTAGGCACACCAACTTTTATCTTTTGCTGTTCTAACTAAGTTCTGTTTCAACTTCTTTTATTGTTACTATTAGATAGATAGAATGAAATTCTAGTCTCCTGTAGATGACACAATCCGACTGTATAGATAGACCCGTGTCTATTGGGTTTAACGTTGAGTTTTTTTTATACATCTTAGTTAAGAAAATCCTAACATTAAGCTCTAACGGACTCTAACTCATTTATATAATCGGGCGAGGCCGGTATTTTACGCTAAAATCGGTTTCATGTTATATATAAAGAAGTAACAGAGTTTAATTTTGGTTCTTTAGCTTCAAGATTCAAGACCATAAAGTCAAACTTATTCGGTATATAAAAAAAGCGTTTTGAATAATAGAATCTGAATCATATACTTTGGCTTCAGGAAAGTTGTGAAGATGTGGTTGTTATTATGAGTTTTGTTTTAGAGATATGGTGGGTGGAAGGTTCTTACTTTTCTTTTGGTCAAAGTAGTGTCAAACCCTACAATTGTACTACTTCTGCTGCCTTAGTTACAACTTACAACCAATTAAATGTGCTACCCATAATTTGATATTCAAGATATTTCGAGGGGAAAACATTACCAAATTTGGGAACCAAGTTTTATAAGTATTTTATTCAAGTTATTAATTAATGAATAAGTTTTTTTAGCTACAAGAACTCTTAAAAGTTTTAATGTGAAAATTTTAATATTTGATTAAAATCAAACTTTTATAAAAATTTCTTTACTAAGTGATGATATTTATTTTTTAAAATTGATTTGAATAGCGGATAACTTTAAAAGAAAAAAAAAATTATTAAAGAGTAAACAAGTTGTATTTTTTTTATTTTCTAGTATTTATAAGGTTAAGTATAATTTTTTATCGTACTACGGTGCATGAAGTTAATTAACCTGAATTAATTAGCAAACTTTAATTTGTGATTTCTTAACTGAATTTAATGAGAATCTTTAAAATTGGTGTCTTTTGAAAGAGAGAAATATTATCTTCGGTAATATGTAAAAAAATTATGTAAGATGATCAAGAATTGAAATAAATCAATTTTTTAGTTGCCTTTTTTTTAAATTAACATTTTAACCAGCAAGTCGTAAGTTAAGAAATAAATATAATAACACGAATTTAAAGAGTTTAATTAGTATATATGTAAAATAAATTCACATATCATACTGGTACACCGGTGAAACATTGCATACATACATTTATTAATTATTAGACTTCATATATTCAAGAACAACATATGATGCAAAAGGTACAACCTTTTGATGCACAAGACCATCGAGACCAATACCCAGCGCAAGAACTAACGAAGCTAATAAAAACCCGTATAAATACGATTCTAGCATCAACCATAAAAGTTCACTATTTATCCATTAAAAGTATTTACATCAAAACACCATGACCAAATGATATCACGATGACTGAATTAAAAAAAAACAGAAATTGATATATAATAATAGTCGAATTCTATAAAAATATCTATTAATTAATTATTTAATTACCGACAGAAATAGGTCTGTTGGTAATTCCCAAGGGCGAGCGGGACCGCTTCTGCTGCCTTGAGAATTCTCTTAAAACCGACCTCATCTCCTCCGGTGGCTCTAGATCACTTGGATGCAACGTCTTCTCCAATTCTTGCTTAATTTTCTTCACTTGGCTATGAATCGCAACCACCACCACCCTCTCCTCCTCTTCCTCCTCAGGCAGCTCAGTGTGGTGGTTGGTGGCGGCGTCCATGGGTTCCGGCCTTTGCTTCTGGAAAGAAAAACAGAAATTCACACCCTTTTTACCTCTCACCTGTTTCTATATTTATGAAGGATGTATGGTGTGTGTATATATATATATGGTGAAACACATATTGACTCTAATATGATATTTATATATTGGATATATAGAGGAAAAGAGAGAGAGAGAGAGAGGGGGGGGGGGGGGGGGGGGGGGTTTTAACTAGAATAATGGGACATTACTTTATTTTAATACGATTTTTAAAGCATTGTATTAATTCGTCTCATTCTATTTAATTTTTCTGGTGTTTAATTATTTTATTGCTTTTTCAAGCTCTTTATGATATTTTTGTGTTAAAATAATTAGTTATAATTGTTTAAACGTCTTTGTTAGATGTGGAAGTAAATTAATTGCATCATTCTATAATTTCATCTAATTTGTTAGATTTAAAATTTGGATTTAATTAAAGCAAGAAAAAGCGTGAAGTGACAGGGACGATGTTAACTTAAATTTTGGATTATAATTAGACAAAGGAATGTGATTAAAATGGTTGTAATAATTAATATATATTGATGTGAGCCATTGATTAAAATGGTTGTAATAATTAAACGAGAACTGTTTTTCGTACGAAAATCAATTATATTCATTGATAAAAAAGATGAAGGATCCAGATTAAAAAGTTGTTAATGGATAACCTTAAATTAATCAAATTTATCATTAATTAATTAAGAGTAATTTGAACATTTTCACATTACCCACACAAATTTTAAACTAATCTATATATATATATATATATATATATATTAAAAACCATTTGTGGGAAAGTTTCCTTAAATAATTTCCAATTAACTAATAGAAATCCTTCATTTTTTCAATTTTGACTACATTTGCAATTTTGACTACCTCTTTTAGAAATATCCAACTATGTATTTAAAGTGGGTATTTTAACCCGTTTTTTGAAAACACGCGGCATCCCCGTTTCTCTTTTCTCTTGAACACCCAATTTGCAAGAAACCCTAATTTCCTCTCGGCGATTTCATTCGATACCTTCGTTCTTTGACTGCCACTCCCGAACGTTTTCGAAGGTAATCTTCTTCGATCATTGTCATTTATCATCCTCGTCTTCATTATCTAATTATTTTATTGATTTAGTTCTGTATCCATTCGATCTTTGTCAAAGAACACCGACTTTTACGGTCGCCGACTAAGTCTTGTCTGTCATTTCTCGATTTTATCTCAGGTAACGTTCTTCAATCATTCCCATTTATCTTCTTCTTCTTCGTTCTCTGATTATTTTCTTGATTTAGTTCCGTGTCTATTTGATTTTACCGGTCCTTTTCTTCGTAACATTCATATTACCGTCAAAGGTTACATCATCGGCAATCGATCTTGGGTAATTTTCATTCATATAATTTTTTATATTTACTGTTTCTTCATTGCTTATTTCAAGGTTTAATTGTTTATGTAATCATAAGTTATTTTAATGGAGTTCAAAGTCTATATTTTGATAATATTGTTTTGCATTTGCAGTAATTTGGTTTAATTGTCTGTTTGGAGTTTCCTTATAGATTAAAAATTGTGTATAATGTAGAGGTTTCATATAAGATATGTTCAGAAGATTTTCTTATTAATTAGTAATCACGTCTCTCTTATCCTTTAGACTTCGATATTATACAGTAGTAGGTTTCGAACCCCTGTTTAATGTATATATTTGATTAATAGTTATCATATTTTATTTTGTGTTTTAGTAGTAGTAATCAGATTCTTTTAACCTCTTCATTTGTTCAATTAGGTTATACTGTTGTGGTTTGTCAATAATGAAAGCTTCACGGATTATGTATATTAGCTTATAATACATGGATCACAATTGCTCAATGATTTGGGATGTTGTAACGCTCCAAAGTTCAAAAGTTGTTATGATTAAGTGTTATAAAATATTAGAGGTATTTATAAAACTATAGGGGCTAAAACTGTCAAAAAGAAAGTGAATTAAGTACAGGGACCAATTTGTCAATAGCTCATAGTTGCATATATATATATATATATATATATATATATATATACTTGACTTGTTTAAGTCAACAAATGGGAAGATACAAACTCAAGAACACAGCTGGGATTTTTGAAAGCTTTGAAGCAAGATTTTATAGCCAATTTTAGTGTTGATATAGCACCAACTCAGTCCATAGAAGATCAAGGTATGTTTAGTTTGTTTAGTTTTGAGATTCAAATGGGTCAAGTGATTGAATCAAGGATCAAAGCATGTTAATTATGTTCCTTGTTGTTATTTTGGCATTACAAGTTGTTTAGGGTGTAGGAAAACACCCCAATGATGTTAAAAATTGATTAGAAATGAGTCTGGTTGAGTTTTGGCCGGAAAACAGTGTTCTGGCCGACTTTCTGGTGCATAACAGGGGAGGCACGGGCGTGCCTATGGAGGGTACGGGCGTGCCTACCTCCCCGTGGCAAAACCTAGTCATAAGGTACTTCCCGTGCTTTTTGGCTGAGGCACGGGCGTGCCTGAGAAAGGCATGGGCGTGCCTGAGGGAAAGGCACAGCCATGCCCAGGAAAGGCATATCCATGCCTGGGGAAAGGCACAGCCATGCCTAGGGTGTGCCTAGGGGGTGCCCAGCTTGCAATATTTAGAATTTGTATAATTTCTATATATTGCTTGTAGGTACTATTTGTTGACGTATGCGGTGACTTTATAATCGATATTTGAGCTATTGTTTGAACCATCCTCGTTGCTAAGGTGAGTGCACTAGTCCTTTAGCATGTTTAGCATATGACTATGATTTAGATGAACAACATGATATCTGTAATATGAGATATGAATGTTATATGTATACAGTGAAAGTAAGCATGGTACAGGATACGTACGAGGTGTAACCTTGTACAAAGAACAGTGTTAAGATATATAGCCATACAGATGGTGTAACTGTACACCAAAGCAATATAAGTATCTATGAGTCATTATATGTATATGTGCACTAGAAGATATGTTATGTATGACCAGATAGGATATGTATACGTGACCAGATAGGATATGTATACATGACCAGATATGATATGTATACGTGACCATATATGATATGTTATGTTATGACCAGATATGATATGTTATGTTATGACCAGATATGATATGTTATGTTATGACCAGATATGACATGTGATACAAGTACAGGTGTATAGTCTTGCCATGAGCATAACTATACCCAAGAACAGAGATAGGGTATTCAGTGAGTTGTTTACCAATAGCAGCTGGGACAGGCTACTCCTGCTAGGTGTAGATAAGCCCAGCACAGAGGATACCTAGTACGTGCAAACGTAGCTTTGAATCCGAGAAAGTGAGAAGGGGTATATTGAGCTCCTTATACCCAAGAAGAGCTTATAATCCAGACACAGAGGATACCCAGTACGCGCAAGCGTAGCTTTGTATCCAAGATAGTAGAAAGGGGTATATCAAGCTCTTTATACCCAAGAAAAGCGTTGGGGATATTCTACACTAAGGTGTAGATAAACCCTAGTACAGTAACAGTTTTGCATATTTGCAGGTGATACAGCTTGGATGCGAGACATCCTGAAGAGATCTTACTCCAGTTATTACAGTTTGGATACAAGATATCCTGGGGAGATTTTACTCATGTTCCTTGTTGTTTATGCTCAGTTAGTATGCTCACTAAGCGTTAGCTTATGTTTTAGTATTGCATGTTGCAGGTTATGCAGATTCCAGCAAGGGTAAGGCCCTAGTACGGTGCTTAGTCGGATAGCTCCTGATTTTCAAGAAGCAAACATTGACACTATTTTTTTTAAATGTTAGCACGCGTATGTTTAGAAACTGTATTATTGTGAAACTCTGATATCTGTTGGTTCTAACACGTAAGATAATGTTTTTAAATTAAAACTAAAAAAGTGGTGTTACAACTTGGTATCAGAGCCAAGGTTTAAGGGATTTGGGCACACATGAGTGTGATGCCTGAACTTAAACCATGGTTTTGAGATTAAGTGGAGCTGTCCCTGGGGCAGTCAACCTTGGTGAGCATATGGTTAGTAGAAGTTTATGACTGATAGCTGTTTTTACAGATTGAGTATGAGTTAGCCTGTTTATGCATGTACAAGAGTTATGTGGCTAAGTGTTAAATGATATGAAGTGGGAATCTGATTGGTTAAGTTGAGAATAGGTAAGGTATAGTGTGTTCATAATAATGCAGGGCCCATATTATTATAAACACATGGTACATACTTAAGCTCAACAAGATCATGATGAACCCTACGAATTATGTGTTTGATAGCATGATGATTTATGTATGTAGACCAGTATACCTGTTATGGTACAAAGAAAGATTGTTATAATATTGTATGTTAAAGATTTCTGATCCTAAGAAAGAGTATGTAGAAAGAGTTGGTATGTAACTAACGCAGTAGCCTGAGGTAAGTAGATCTCGGGAAGCTAGAAACAGATATGAAATAGATGCAATCCCTATCCCGACCCCTAGACCTACGGGTAATCTTACTAGAGAGATTCCAGCTATAGAGGAATTGCAAGAGTATGAGAATAGTACAGTAAGAAAGACAGTAGCTATAGAATTAGAGTAAAGTCCTATACATAAACATTCTTTGTTTAAGCACAGTTGGTTGAGTAAGTATAAGAAAGATTGTAAGTGATGTTATAGAAACGAGTAGATGCAGTGGTGTAGGCTTCAATGATGTATGTCCAGACAATTGAGAGAATTTAAGTCAGAATGTATCAGTTATAAGAGTTAGAGTGCACTTACAAAGATTTCTAGCAGGTAGAGTACCTCTTCTTGGAGGAGGTTACAGATTCGATTGTGAGTGATCATTAGTAAGCAGAGATGCAAGGGACATTCCGTATGGTTGGGTGTTCAGTAGAATAAAAAGTTATATACGGTTCAAAGTTATTTTGTGAAATAGCAAAAGACCAGTAGATTTTACTGTTACCAAGGAAAGAGAAAGTACAGAGGGAGGCAACGATTAGGCCTCGGTATAAAGAAGTGTTAGAGGTGCAATTTGCACCAATTAGCTTGAATAGATAAGATTACAAAAGAGTTTTTAGCCCTCCGATGGATGACAGAAGCGGTGAATGATATCACCGAAAGGTTGATAAAAGTAACTAGTTTTGTCCAGAATGTATTGTTATTGAGCTTATGAAATGTAGTGACAGTTATTGGTAACACAACGAAAGAGACGATGAGTTTTGTATAAAGAGAGAACAGTAGTTGAGCAGGTAGAGATTAATGAATGGAAAAGTGAAAGGTTAAACCAGCAAGTACGTCAAGCGAGAGATTAGTGTATATACTATAGTGGGGAAGGCTAGTTCCTCACTCAGATGTAAGAAAGTGTGAGAAGCAAAGACATGTGCTCAGAAACTGTTAGAATTCACACTAAGGAGATTATTATTGTTACCAGTGGGGCATATTGAGTTTGCCCTAAGTTGATAGCTTTAGAGAAAAGCATAGTAAATTCTCTACCCCTACTTTGTTTTAGCAAGGGTAGGGATAAGTAAGTGAAAGTGCAACATATGGTTGTAGAGAAAATGGTGGAACCGAATGTAGTGGCAGGTACCTTTGTCGTTAATAGTACACCTGCTATAGTATTCATTGATTCTGGTAAAGTGAATCTTTGTTGCAGTTTCACATTTATGTTCAGACGAGTGTTCCACCCAGTATAGTAGAATTTCCTCTTGAGAAAGAAGAAGCAGATGATGAGGCTACAATTAAGAATAGTAGGTGTAAGAATAATGTGATAAAGAGAGATAATTGCCAGCTTCCCCATCAATCTTGTAGCAATTGAGGTGAAAGAGTTTTGAGTAGTTGTGAGTATGAATTGGTTGAGTCGGTATTAAGCTCAGATATTATGTGATAAGAAAACAGTATAAGTTCAGACCCCAAGTGGGGAAGAATTGTTTAATAGAGATAAACGTATAAGAGACAATAATCATGTTTGATAGTAAAGTAAGGAAGTATCTAGTCTTTGGTGTTATGGGAAAAGAGAAAATGACATGTTCAGAGTGTGTATAGATTACAGAGTTAATGAGTATAGTTTATTGAACTATGATCGATAAATTAGTGATTGTGATTATTGAGGATCAGTTATTTACTCTAATATTTCAGAAACACGTGGTGTTAGTTTTAGAGAAGTAATAAAAATGTTATACAGAGAGAAACGGTAAGAGAAATTCTCCAAGTGTAAAGTCTAGTTATAAGAAGTAAAATTTCAGAATCGCTTTGTTAAGCGGAAAGGGATTGAGTAGATTCAGCCAGGAAAAAGCAGTGATGAAATGGGAGCCATCTCAGAATCTTACCAGGGTAAGAAGTTTCTTTGAGTTTGCAAGGTATTACAGATGATTTATACTAGACTTTTCTAAGATAGAAGTACCCTTAGTCTGATTGACTAAAGAAAGCATATAATTCAAGATGAATAATGATCAGTAATAAGTGGTTGATACATTAAAGTAAGAATGATGTAGTAACTCAGTTAAAGATACAGAAAAGCAACTTCCTAACTTATGATTAGGATTAACAGCAGTTGTCTAGCTAGAGCCAATGTGGTAGCAGATGTTTTAAGTAAAAATACAGAAATAGCGAGAAAATTACAGTAAATTTGATTGTCAGATCACCTAGAACTTCTCAGGAGTTTAATATTATCTGAGAAGTAATTGCCAGACTCATAAGAATGTAGATTTTGTTTGAATAAAAGAAGTGTCATTCTTTAGAAAGAATGACCGATGTTTAGTTGGAAGAGATAGTAGTCAGATATAGAGGTCCTGTTACACCTCGGTCTAGTATCCCACCCTCGGAGGAAGAATAGAGTAAAAGAAAGATACAGATACAGATACTAGAGGACAGACGTGAAACATGTGTTGATTTCAGTAGTAGTTGGGATGTCTGTCTATCGTTAGTAGAGCTCTTTTAGTTAACAGTTGCGTTTTGAGTGATGGTATGTTACCATACGAAAAAGGTGTAAGATCCCGGTTGTTGGGGGTAAAGTTGATCAGAGAAAGTTGAGCAGTATAGAAATAGTACACTAAATGACTTGAGTATATATAGTGGATATGTGAGCAGTTTAAGTAGTTCAGAATAGATAGAAAAGATATGCAAATAAGATGAGATCACTGTTAGAGTTTCAGATTGAGGACTATGAATTGTTACGAGTGGCACATGGTAGAAATTTAATGGATCATTGCAAGATGAGGTAAAGTAACATACAAACAGGAATCACCAGAAATGTTTCACCTTTGTGGGTGATTAACAGATGAATCAACAGTTGTTTCCCTTCAAGAGGTATTAGGGCATGAAAAGAACAGTTTTATATAGACCAACCAGTAGTTATTTTAGAAAGTAAAGGTTAAGAGTTTATGTAAAGAAGGGATAAAACTTGTAAGGGTACAGTGAAAGCATAGAAAGGATTCAGATACACTCGGATGTATGGGTGTTATGTTATGTATGGTACGTGTTTCATGAGAATGTTGTAGACCGTCTACTTTGGTAGTGGAGAGTAAGTGATGTAAGACTATTGGCAGTGCACTGCAATAACATTCAGAGATGAGGAGATGTAAGATTACCACTAGTGTGCTATGGTAGCATTTGGCTTGATAATGCCCAGTCGTTTGTACAGTAGATTTCGGAGACGAAATCATTCCAAGTGGGGAAGAGTTGTAACGCCCCAAAGTTCAAAAGTTGTTATGATTAAGTGTTATAAAATATTTGAGGTATTTATAAAACTATAGGGGCTAAAACTGTCAAAAAGAAAGTGAATTAAGTACAGGGACCAATTTGTCAATAGCTCATGCTTGCATATATATATATATATGTATATATATATATACTTGACTTGTTTAAGTCAACAAATGGGAAGATACAAACTCAAGAACACAGCTGGGATTTTTGAAAGCTTTGAAGCAAGATTTTGTAGCCAATTTTAGTGTTGATATAGCACCAACTCAGTCCATAGAAGACCAAGGTATGTTTAGTTTGTTTAGTTTTGAGATTCAAATGGGTCAAGTGATTGAATCAAGGATCAAAGCATGTTAATTATGTTCCTTGTTGTTATTTTGGCATTACAAGTTGTTTAGGGTGTAGGAAAACACCCCAATGATGTTAAAAATTGATTAGAAATGAGTCTGGTTGAGTTTTGGCCGGAAAACAGTGTTCTGGCCGACTTTCTGGTGCATAACAGGGGAGGCACGGGCGTGCCTATGGAGGGTACGGGCGTTCCTACCTCCCCGTGGCAAAACCTAGTTCATAAGGTACTTCCCGTGCTTTTTGGATGAGGCACGGGCGTGCCTGAGAAAGGCATGGGCGTGCCTGAGGGAAAGGCACAGCCATGCCTGGGGAAAGGCATAGCCATGCCTAGGGGGTGCCCAGCTTGCAATATTTAGAATTTGTATAATTTGTATATATTGCTTGTAGGTACTACTTGTTGACGTATGCGGTGACTTTATAATCGATATTTGAGCTATTGTTTGAACCATCCTCGTTGCTAAGGTGAGTAACTAGTCCTTTAGCATATTTAGCATATGACTATGATTTAGATGAACAACATGATATATGTAATATGAGATATGAATGTTATATGTATACAGTGAAAGTAAGCATGGTACAGGATACGTACGAGGTGTAACCTTGTACAAAGAACAGTGTTAAGATATATAGCCATACAGATGGTGTAACTGTACACCAAAGCAATATAAGTATCTATGAGTCATTATATGTATATGTGCACTAGAAGTTATGTTATGTTATGACCAGATAGGATATGTATACGTGACCAGATATGATATGTTATGTTATGACCAGATATGATATGTTATGTTATGACCAGATATGATATGTTATGTTATGACCAGATATGATATGTTATGTTATGACCAGATAGGATATGTATACGTGACCAGATATGATATGTTATGTTATGACCAGATATGATATGTTATGTTATGACCAGATATGATATGTTATGTTATGACCAGATATGATATGTTATGTTATGACCAGATATGACATGTGATACAAGTACAGGTGTATAGTCTTGCCATGAGCATAACTATACCTAAGAAAAGAGATAGGGTATTTAGCGAGTTGTTTACCAATAGCAGCTGGGACAGGCTACTCCTGCGAGGTGTAGATAAGCCTAGCACAGAGGATACCTAGTACGTGCAAACGTAGCTTTGTATCCGAGAAAGTGAGAAGGGGTATATTGAGCTCCTTATACCCAAGAAGAGCTTATAAGCCAGACACAGAGGATACCCGGTACGCGCAAGCGTAGCTTTGTATCCAAGATAGTAGAAAGGGGTATATCGAGCTATTTATACCCAAGAAAAGTGCTAGGGATATTCTACACTAAGGTGTAGATAAACCCTAGTACTGTAACAGTTATGCATATTTGCAGGTGATACAGCTTGGATGCGAGACATCCTGAAGAGATCTTACTCCAGTTATTACAGTTTGGATACAAGATATCCTGGGGAGATTTTACTCATGTTCCTTGTTGTTTATGCTCAGTTAGTATGCTCACTAAGCGTTAGCTTATGTTTCAGTATTGCATGTTGCAGGTTATGCAGATTCCAGCAAGGGTAAGGCCCCAGTACGGTGCTTAGTCGGATAGCTCCTGATTTTCAAGAAGCAAACATTGACACTACTTTTTTTTAAATGTTAGCACGCGTATGTTTAGAAACTGTATTATTGTGAAACTCTGATATCTGTTCGTGCTAACACGTAAGATAATGTTTTTAAATTAAAACTGAAAAAGTGGTGTTACAGATGTTGGATGGGTTACTGTTTCAAATATTTTAATTTGCAGTAATTTGGTTTAATTGTCTGTTTGGAGTTTCCTTATAGATAAAAAATTCTGTCTAATTTGGTTTAATTGTCTGTTTGATTAAATTCGGAAACCGTATATTTTTTAAAAAGGAATCCATTTTCTGTATCACCAATATTAAAGGTAATTGTACTAAAATTCTAAATTTTTCAAGATTCTATACATAATTCACTCCTTATTTTAAGTATCCATAATTAGCTTTATCTTCACATTTGAAATTGTATGTTATATTTTTCATATATATCATATTCCGTAATTCTAGATAAACTCAGCACCTTAAATGACGTTTAACAGAATTAAAATTTAATTCTTTCTCCCACCTTCAATTTCATGGATGCTATTAATTTTATCAGTGAACTTGATCTGTCAAAAGATGATTTCACTATTAAGGTTCGAATAATCCGTCTATGGAAACAACCACTTTTTTCAAACCCGTCAGAGACGTATTCCATTAAGATGATTCTACTTGACGAACAGATAAGTAATAAGCTGTTCAAAACTGCAATGAAAACTTATTTTAAGATGCAGATTTTTATATTCCTTTATGATTTTCATTTGGCGATTGAACTTATTTTCACATATGTTTATCTTCTTAGGATAGTAGAATACAAGCAAATGTTCAGAAGAGATTTATTTCAAGGTTTGATCGTTTACTTGCAGAATGTGCTGTTATATACATTAAAAATCCTACCATTGCTGACAATGGTGCGAAATTTAAGTATATTGGTCATGCAAACAAAATTTGTATCTATCACAAGACAAAGGTTACAAAGTGCATAGATTTTAGCGGGTCTCTTTATGGATTTTCTTTAACCAACTATCACTCCTTAATTGATAATGCCCTTCCAGAGAATGTAACATTTGGTGAGTGCATAACCTTATTCTAAATATCTATATGACGATATATATATATATATATATATATATATATATATATATATATATATATATATATATATATATACCTCTAGGCAACCTTCACATAGAAAAATATCATACTAACCGTTTATTTTTATATCATTGTAGATGTTATTGGTGATTTTGTTACATGTGCTAAAGTGGAGAGTATGTCTCATGATAAAGGAAAACAAACGCAAAAAATCACCATGGAGATCCAGGATTTAAAGTTTGAAGATCTAATTTATTATAAGATTTGTTATATTTCAATAAAATATATAATGTGTTTGTTTTATGTTTTTTCAGCGGTCATAAGCTTCATTTGACTTTATGGGATAAATTTGCTCAAGAGATGTCTGATTATGTTACAAATCAGCCTGAGAAGTGTATTATCGAGGTTTGTTTAAGAAATTAATAACTTATAAATTTATGCAAGTTCATGGACCGTTTCTTTTCTTTGTATTTAAATTAAGATATGTTCAATTATGATAATGACACTTTCAGATCGTCCTTATGTTTCAAATTACTACAACGTGAGCCGCCTATTCATCAACTATGAAATTGATGAGATCAGTGCTTTCAGAAACAAGTTAGTAACTCATATTATATTCCGTATATTTCGTCTTTCGACTTAAAATTTTCACATCGATATTTATATAATGTAATTATACTTTGTTAATAAACAGTCTGCTTCGTTTACGCGGTGATGATGTACATTCAAGTCATGTGTCCTTAATTTCATCTGTCATATTCATTGCATGATGATTTCCTCATGAATAACGAGTTCAAGAATGTTGCTAATTTAATTGAAGTTCATGAGGTACATTTACTATCTATGTAATATTAAGTTTGTTTTATCTTTGTAAACTAAATACATATTAATTTCTATAGGTAAAATCATGTATTATTGTTGGTACAATTAAGTTAGTTCGGAAAGATGTCCCTTGGTACTATCTTGGCTGTGGAAAGTGTATGAAGAAGGTGAAAATAATATACGAGCTTCGTGATAAACCTGATGGGTCATGTGAAATTGAAGAAATTCCAAATTATGCATGCAACACCAAGACATGTAAAGGCAAACTTATTTCTATTCTCCCAAGGTTTGAATAATTTTACTTTACACCTTAAATTCATTTTCTGTATGACATGTTGATATGTATTTAGTTTTTTTATTAAATGTCTTGGGTTTATGATTCCTTTAAGAGTACAAGACGAAACTGGGTTTGTATCGTTGACTTTGTTTGATCGCAAGGCAAATAAGATCTTGCAAAATTCTGCAAATGATCTATATGAGAAATGTTTATTAGTTATTACTTATTCATTATCTTATTTTATCTTCGAGCTTGTTGATAAGGATCTTTTTCCAGAAGAGTTCAATGAGTTGGTTGAGAAAAAATATGTGTTCAAAGTTGATGTTACTAAATGGAATTTGAACAATAATTCTCATGTTTATGGCATTTCCATACTAACTAATAATGAAAAGATCATGACTGAGCTGCAGAAGAAAGTTAATGTTCAACACGTAATACTTCTCATTTAAAAAATCCCGGGCGTGCATGGATCCATAAATCTAGTATATACATCAATCGCAAATGTGTTAAATTACAAAAATTATACCAAATTAACGAGAAAATTATGCTTTTTAATTTGAGACCGATCTGGATATATTTTTTCAAAATTCCTTTTTTGTATGTGCTGAGTTTTTTTTTTCAGCACAACTCGATATGTGCAAATTTTGCATGTGTGCAAATTATACACATGTGCATATGCACAAATTAACCTAGTTTTTTTTCAACATAGATGTAAATATGCACATGTCGAGCTGTACTGGAAAAAAACTCATCAAACGCGACTTTTTTTCCCAAAAAAATATCAAGATCGGTCTCAAATTAAAATGCATAATTTTCTCGTTAATTTGGTATATTTTTTGTAATTTAACATTTTTTCATTTGATGGATGTATTAGTTTTAAAAAAGTTGGGTAATGTAAGAATGTCCAAACTACCCTTTCCTCTTTAGTTTAAATAAAAAAGATAGAAAATTAAATGATTGGTCATTCTCGCGATTCTCGTACAAAAAATAGTTCTCGTTTGAACCGTTCTATATATATATATTATATATGTATATGTATATTAAGATAAATATCAAATTTAAAAAAAATAATAAAAAAAATTATTAGATTTTATATTTCATCATTTAGTTCGCATAAAAATGAAATATAAAATTTAATAGATAGAAACAATATTTTCTTTAATCTTATTATTAAAAGTATTTTATTGTTATTATTATAGTTTTTGGTGGAAGCGTGTGTGGTGATAAAGTATTACGAAAGTTTGACTATTATTTTCATTCCAAAATCGCCCTTGTTTTGGATGAATAACTACCCAACCACCATTAGGTATTTAGGTCAATTCCCTCTTCGCTGACCGAGATTTTTTTTTCTTTTTTGCGGTATATTCCGTATTCGTGGATCAAATTCTGTTCTCACTGCTCACAACTTCCTAAGTTGTCTTTCTCTTTGTTGTTTAGAGCACCCGTAGCAAGACAAAACCAATCAAAACGACGTGTTAACCTCCACCTTATACCATTGCGTCAATCCATTATTCGTTCATCGTAGGGGAGCTCATCATGTGCGTAACGAAAGGAGCTCCTCGTTATAGCATTTAATTCTTTTTTCTCCAAAAAATGTGCAATGCTTATATAGCAACAAATATATATACACACACTAGCATTGTACCGTGCAATGCAGCGGTTACAGATATTTTTTTCTTGATAACTTGTCCGTTTTTAAAACAATGGTGATTTGTTTCTTTTTTAAATTATAATGTATCAATAAATTTTACATGGATGGTAAAATCCAACAAGAATGTTGGCCTTATAACTCTATTCTATTTTAATTATATTACCCATTTAAATAATTCAACAAATTTTATAAATTAAGGTTGTAAGTTATTTAGCTTTAATATTTCTATTTATACGCAATTTTTAAAAGCTAAGTTAAAATATTTATTGTATGATAGAATATTTAATATAAAAAGTTTAATTATTAATATTTTTAATTATTAAGTTAATTTCTATTGATTTGATTCTTTAAATAATCATTATTTTGGAAGGTTTAGTTATTAAAATGGTGAAAAATGTTCAATATAGTCCGTACTTAATTTATAGTCCTAAGTGACTAATTTTATACTTTGGATCAACGACATCAATGGTCCATATTGCATTTTAAAATTTTAGACGGAGTGATATTTCGTAATTCATATGAGATGCTTTTACAAATGAATATTAAATTTTATGACTATGTTTTTTACAGACTTTATTGAACACAACTCTTAAAATGCTATATAAGATTGTCATTAACTCCATCAAATAGTTGTTTTATTTAGGGCAAATTGCCGAGAAATGTAATCTAAATATCAAAATTTGCCAATAAAGGTAACGTCCAAATTTTTTTGCCAAGAAAGAATTATAAATTTCAATTTGTAACAAAAAAGGGGTATAATGCATGAAATTTATATCTTTTTTTGTTACAAATTGAAATTTATAATCCTTTCTCGGCAAAAAAAGTAGACGTTACCTTTATTGACAATTTTCGATATTTAGGTTATCTTTCTCGGCAATTTTCCCTTTTATTTAATAGTTTTCATTAATTATATTATTAAGGGTAAATTAGTAATTTTAAATTACTTAAAATTAAGAAATTAAGCACACCTAAATGCTTTATAAGATAGTGTGTGTGTGTATATATATATATATATATATATATATATATATATATATATATATATATATATGAGGTGTGAAAGTGGGAATATGGTGAAGATGTAGAGGAGGTGGTTACTCCCCACCACACCGTCATGTTAGTTTTTTCCACACAAATAAAAGAATGGAAAGGGAAAAGACAAAAAAAGAAGAAGAACCACACAACTACTACCTGGGGTGTTTTCCACACAAATAACTTAACACGCTGTGATGGTGTGGAAAATACACCCACCACAACGTAGTGGCTAGTATCCACGTAAAAAAAACATGCCACTCTGAGCTCTCTAACATGAGAGGTGGGCATATGGTGAGTTACGATGGGTCACTTCTATTTTTTTATATTTTTTTAATTATTTTTGATTGGTTAATTGATATTAGGTGGGTTATATATCTGGTATAGTGATGAGTGAGGATTAAAAAGAGGTGGGTTGAGTAGTGTATGAGTGAGGATTTAAAAGAGGTGGGTTGAGTAGTGTAGAAAAAGACTGACGTAGTAGTGTGATGAGTATGGTGGGATGTGAAGGTTAAAAATATTCGTGGTTGTATCATTGCGAATGTTTAGTGATAGGTTAGTTACGTTGACATAATGATTAGTAATAACAATCATAAGTGTTATTACTGAAAGCTCTTACCTTCAATCATCACAAATACATATACAATCATTTTTCTCTCTCGCATACACTTTTCCTATATTTATCTTTGGTCTTATCTCTCACTCTCACACACATGTAGTTAAATATTATTAATAAATAGATAAGGTTGAAAGATGTAGAAAGAAATGAAATATGAGTGCTTTTATAGATAGACAGATAAAAAAGAGAAAAAAAAGATAGGACAATAGCATGGTGAAGCTGATATAAAAGTAGAAGACCAAGTGAAAGTGGTACTCTTGATATTCTTTTAAACGAATATAACAAAATCAATTCAATTGTATTGTTATTGTAAGCCAAACCTATTCTCATCAACAAGAATAACGTTATAAGTTATTTTGACGCATTTACATGTGTACACCATACTGAAATATTTTTTTATTATATTAAATATTGATTAAAAAGTATAAAAATGTTTATTATTATTATTATTATTATTGTTATTATTATTATTATTATTTTGGTAATTCTCAACAATCAATGGACGTATAATCGATCGGGTATGACGTGGGCCTTAACTTTGAGTAGTTTGAGTTTGTAGTTGCTTTAACCACACATTATATATTTAATTTTACTCCTTTCTTTATTGAGTTGTTGATTATGTTTTTCCTTTTGATTCCTTTTTACCAAAGATTAATCCATCGAAGCTTGTTTTTATAATGCCACACATAATTTTCAAATCCCTTTATTTAATAACTAGTATTAAACACCAAGCACTTTGTAATTCATAAAGTAAAAATATATATTCAATTTAATAAAAAATATATATTCAATTTAATATATTTTAACTACCTAATTTTTTTTTATTAAAAAGGGGTTTAAGTCTTAAACTTTTTAAGTAAAACATGTTAACCTTCAAACTTGTTGCAACGCTGTGTTTTATAACCACTTCACTTCCTTAACACATTTCAAACGACAACCTTGTCAGGTAAAATACAGTTTAATTCTTAAACTTTATATTTAAGAATAGTTTAACCCTTCAATTTTTTAATGAAAGTTTCAACTATAAAAAGTTTGATGGTTACACCATTTTTAGGTGTAAAATTGAAGATTAAAACCGTTTTTTACCCAACAAATTTAGAATTTAAATTATTTTAAAAAATAAAATTTAAAAATTAAACCACATTCAACTCTTATTTCTAACTTTTCTTGCAAAGTTTATAATATTTTAATGACCTGAAAGTCTGAAAGATGAGAGGACGGCTGAATTTACAATCTTGTAAAGTATATATGATTTTTTTAATAGACTACAAAGATGAGTGGACGGCTTAAATAACAAAAAGAAAAAAAAATGTAGAAAAGTGAGAAAGATTGGCCAACCCCCCTTCTACATAATACACCAACCCTAACCTATTCTTTACTTTGACTCCAACTTCCAAATAATTGTTTCAGACTGGTGGGTCTACTAAGCAAGTTTACTTTTATATTTAATGAAATTAAATTCAGTAATATTTACAAATAAGAATAAGAACATCTAACAATTAATGTATATTACATGAATGACACATGGGGTATATCAACTTTCATTAATTAGTGTGCCGGTAGCGATCACACTTTATTATACTCATCATATCGTCATGTTAGTATTTTTCTCCTACCCCTCAACAATAAGCTCCATATTAGTCAATTCCTACCCAATCAAGTTTTGTGGCCCACCAATATCTATTACCAATAGAAAATCAAATAAATGAAAAACAGATAAAAAAATAAGAACCAATGATCTTTTGGTCTAATGGTTAAGAGGGAGGTGGAAGGCAAAGCCTTCCTTGGAGGTCCTGGGTTCAAACCCAGACAAAGGCGTTTAATTACTAACTTGACGCTTGGTTTGGGGCTCGCATACTGCCCTATATGGATGTCACTGCGGACCCAGCCCACTAACATACTAACATAACTTCGATGTTCAAAAAAAAGATAAAAAAATAAGAAAGTGAGAAGGAGAAAGAAAGATAGCAAAAGAAGCTCGTACCACCCTCCCACCCGCTCTCTCACTACGGCGCAATACACACCACGTTTGGAACCCTCCATAGCGCAATCGTTTGATTGAGCCTCCGACCATGCCACCAAATAGGCAACCACACAATATTTTGCTGCCCACTCCGCACTTTCTTAAAGTCTCAACTCAATGTACACTTTGTTTTCCAATTTTTTGGTAAACGAATAAAAAATTTGGTAAACTAAAAGGGAACCTTTGAGTTTCATTTTAGGAAAGAAGTGGGAGAAAATTAAAATATCGGATGAAATGTGTAGTATAATTTTTCTTTTGACCTTTTTATTTCAAAATTGGTCAGATTTGAAAGAAAATATTTCATCATATTTTTTTTCTTCTCGACTGTTTTAATACTGTAGACCACAACGCAAGAGTGATAACTAAAACTGACAACATATAAAGATTCTAGTTAAATGAAATGAACTTAATCTTCCCTTTATCAAGTAGTTGCAAGCTTTACTTTCAGATTAGTGTCATATCATCTATATTGCCACATATTTGTAGAGAATTTTTCCTAACTGAAGATTAAATTCTTGATTTTGTTTGAGATCCATGGATAAACTCTTAATTTGTGAAACAAATCCTACACTGATTTTTAGAATAACCTCTAATTTGGAAGAAACATTATATCACAATCACACATATAGAGTTATGTTCAATAAGGTCTATGTAAAAAACATAGTCCTAAAATTTTAATATTCAATTACAGGTGATTCAGTATACAATTACATGTGATTTGTAAAAGCATCAAATGTGAATTACGAAAATACCACCCCGCCTAAAATTTTAATATTCAATCACAGGTGATTCAGTATACAATTATATTGATGTCATTGATCCAAATGCTAAAATTAGTCCTTTAAAGTTATGAATTAAGTATGGACTATATTGAACATTCTTTCACACATATAATATCATAATGTCTGCTTTAACACGTGGGTCACAACTCACATAGTGTAATAATCTTTCTATTTTCTTATGTTTGAAAGATATAAACAAGAGAAAAATAATATTACGTTGATGTAACATGAACAATGAGATTAAATTGCTCGTTGCTTAAGCCGTAAACATCCCATTAGATTCAAAGGCGTGGCAACGAAGAAAGAAGAATCCTGAATGAGTCAGGTAGCCGACATCTAACAAACATAATCCCCGTAACCAACTTCCTTATTCATGTCAATGTGCCCATGCCGTTGCACACCCTACCCTAACCATGTCATCTCTTTAATCTTTATCCACATTTTCCATCGCCTTTTTGTCCTATGATGCTTACGGGAAATGTTCAAATTACCCTTTGTGACTTCAAGTACAAATCACACGTGGACAGCTAGTCGTTTGTAAATCACCTCCACCATTCTAGGAGACTCCACTAGGGAAGAAACCCAATACAAAATTAAGTCCACCATTTTGATTTTGCTTTCAACCATTGATACAATTTCTCATGCCAAATCATTGACTTAAAAACTGAATATGTTTTCATGTCTATGTTCTTTTCATTTCTACAGGTAATTTAGAACCTTTATGTGTTTTTTATAAACTTTCTTTTGTTAATTATGATGTTATCTACTTTTTAAGATTGGTTTGATTGATGAATACGTGAACTAGTAGAAGGACCGGTTTGTTGAGCGGTCCAATTTTCAAAGCCATATTTATAATTCGGAAAAATATTCTTCAACCAATCAGACATTGAGACATGTGTTTTGGCAAAGAGGAAATTTTAAAATTCGGAAGTTATTTGTTTCTCATTTCGTGAAAGTTTTCAATTCCTTATTTGTATTTTAAGACATGTCTAGTGTGTCATTGTTTATCTTTGATCAATCTTTCTTCCTCATTATCTCATTCTCAATTCTTATCTTATAATTTCTTTTCTCATTGTTTATCTTTGATCAATCCTTCTTCCTCATTATTCAAGAGTCTAAGTTTTTGAAAATAATATAAACAATTCATTCTTAAAACATAAAGTGGTACAATAAGAGTAGTTGTCTATCCAATCATCAACCATTCTTCCCTAATCTTTGTGTATTTGCTAAGATGTAACAAACATGTTATGAGGCTTATAGAGAAAAGTCCATATAGACTGCTCCGACGCTCAAATTAATGAAGCCAATGGATGTTAGATGAATAATAACTATGGAGAAAGGGTTTTATATGATGCGTACTTAAGACTAAAGATGAAGGTCTCTAATCTTTATTTATTAGCGAGGGTATCCTACAAGTGGAAATTATAATATCATAGTGTGAGGAGACAACTGTCCAAGTCATCAGTGGGACAGTAAAATGTTGATTTTTTGTGCTTCAATGTCGGTTTGTATGTCCTTTTTGGTAGGACATGATCGTCACTATTGTTGTTTGTCAATAAAAAAGGTTATCGTGTGAAGAACTTAACACGTGTGAATTTTCTGAGATTCTTTGGTGGTGTATAAGATTATTTGGGACGTGCTTTGCTGTTGTGAGTGTATACACGTCATATCATGTCCCATGTTTGATGAACACAAGCTACAAACGGAAGCATTGTTAAACGGTGAATAAGGGAGAATGGGGTACTCCTACAACTAACGCCAGACATCTCTGGATTGATCCAAGCTTAAAATCCTTGCCTGAAGTCAAGCTTTTAAAAGTGACCTGACTTATCCATGGGTTATGTCTGCGATGTACACACCATGCGTGTTACTTTCCATATTGTTGTGACCTGGTGTAAGTCACGACGTTTTATACGTCATTAGAAACAAAAAAAAAACAAAATTACATTTATACCTTGTAGTCAATGAGAATGACAACCTATGAATGATTTTTTTAATATATATGCCCTTGTTATGTCAAGGTTGTGTGATTCGTATGGATAAGAACAAAAAATATTCAACATTAATTGGCTTTGTTAAAGGTAAGTGTAATATTTAAATGGACATTAGTCTTTCTTATGAAGCGTCTGTCGATAATCATCCACTACAAATATTCCATAATGATGATGTATATGTCTATATATATATATATTTTTTTTTTTGTTAAAAAAAATCCGAATGAAACTCCTACATTTTGTTGGTTGTTGTCAATCAACCAAGTGTTAGAGTAGTTGATCATACATTTTCGAAGAACAATCAACCAAATATTGATGTCTAGGGTAGCTATTATCAGTACCAAACCTAACATATCGATGTCTAATCAATCAACACAATTTGACCAAAATCAAAAACTTTCAAATCGCAAACCTTATGAACATATTTCTTTGAATACAATATATAAATACAATTAATGTTTTTTTTAGTTAAACTAATTTTCAAAGTAAAAAATGATATAATTTTGACTTTGACATGGGTCCTAGAGATGATGAAAATGTTTCATTTCTTATACTATCATAGATATATATCAAATGACCTTATATGAAATCATAAACTAATTATATATATGATGACATATCAAATTCAATTTAGATTATACACAAATCAATTTTATTTCTACATGCTTTTATAATCAAACAGTAATTACATATGGTATTTTAACATGTAGTAGAGGTTTTAAATCTTTACTTAATTATTTTTTATTAAATAAGCAAATATACGAGAAAAATTGATGATGCGATGCGATGTGATCTTCACAAAATTTATAACTTAATCAACCCTATAACATCACTTATGTAGGGAACACTGTACCATTACCTCTAAATTACATTAAAAATTGTATCTATACTATACTATCTTATAAAACATTTAAGTCTTTTATCTTCAGCTTTTAATTTTAAGTAATTTGAAATTACTTATTTACTCTTAATATTAAATTAAAAGAAAACTATTAGATAAATTAACTATTTAGTGGAGTTAATGACAATCTTATATACCATTTTAATAACTAAACCTTTCAAAATAAAGAATTTATAAAAATCAAATAAATACAAATTAACATAATAATTAAAAAAAACTAATAATTAAACTTTTCATATTAAATATTCTATCATATAATAAAATATTTTAACTTAACTATTAAAAATTATGTATAACTAGAAGTATTAAATCTAATAACATGTTACCTACATTTCTAAAAGTTTCTCAATTTTTTAATGTGTAATATAATTAAAATATCATAGATTTATGATGTCAACACTTTTTGTTAGATTTTACCATCCATTTGAAATTTTATTGACCCGTTATAATTTATACAAAATACACACAACCCATGTTTTAAAAACTGACAAGTTGTCGAGAAAAAATATTCGCCGTCGCTGCATTGCAATGGTACACTGCTAGTACACACACATATATAGGGGAGAGTTTAAACGATAACTTTTTTTGTACGAGAACCGTGAGAAGTCGAGAACCAATCTTGGTATTTGATTAAAATAAATTAATGACTAATAATTTTGACGGCTAATAATTGGCTCATTAATGATGTATTAATGAGAGGTATTTTAGGCAAATCAAGTTTCACACATTAATGACGGTCTACCCAGACGAAATTCACGATTGAGAAAAATATATAAATGACCAAAATACCTATATTAATGAGTCATTTATAATGTTATTAACAGTTCTCGCGATTCTCGTACAAACAACAGATCTCGTTTAATCGTTGGATGTAATTCATATTCTCTTTTATCTTTCTTATTATGTAACATAACATAACTGCTATCTTCATCTTTCTTCCACCTTTTGAGTTAGGAATAACTCTTTTTCTACTCTTTTTACTATCATCTTGCTTGATTTTTATAGTGTGTATGTGTGAGAGTGGGCCTTTGCCCTTCCTTTTTATATGACGTTTTTTTCTCTAATCAACTCCACTAGTAAGCGGGGTAAGTTTAGTTAGTTTTAAACCTTAGGGGGTGTTTGGTAGAGAAAAAAAAAATTGAAAGATTTGAAAATGAAAATAGGGGAGAAATAGAAATGGGGAGAAATAGAAATATGTGGAGAATTGGAATTGATTTCCTTGTGTGATATCAGGAAAGAAATGAAATAGAGAAATTGTGGTTTAAGTTGCCGGACGACGGTTGCGGCGTTGGCCGTCTTGCCGGACGTCGACGATGATGATTAGAATGTCGGAAACACATCGCAACTGGACATCGACAATGATGAGTAGACATTGGTTGTCATTTCTCTCCATTTCTCCACAATTTGAAGAGAAATGAAAATACAAAAGAATGGGAAAAATGGAAATCGGTGGAGAAACCATTTCTCCTCCCAAAACTATAATCATTTCTCCCAAACAAGAGAAACCAATTCTCCCAATTTCTTTCCTCTCTACCAAACACCCTCTTAGTTCCTAAGTATATTATAGGTATTTTAAATATTAAGGAGTTTAGACTTGTGCTTGATTAAGAAAATAATACCAAATTAAAGTTGTTAAACCACAAAAATATGGGTGAGTCTTACTTATATTTTTTTTTCAAAGTGATGATCAGAATACAAAAATAAATTATGATTAACTATTTAATAAATGAATGTTGTGCATGTGTCAACTAAAAATTAAAATATCTTTAGCAACTATTTAATAACATCAAGCGTTAGATATATATTCTTTAACCCACATACTTTGGACTTCATAGCTGTTTAACCCCCAAACTTAATAAAATAAAAGATTAAAAAATCCAATACCATATTCTCAACAATATCTTATATGTTTTTAAAATTCTAGCTGACATTTTCACAAAGTTCAATCTCTCTCTCTCTCGATCGAGAGGAGCATGATTAAATGAAAACATCTTTTAACGTGAGAACTTTGAGAATAGTTTATAGTCTTTGGATAATCTTTATTTAATGGTTGATATTAAACTTGGTTTAATTAATGTATGTTGAATTTTTAATTATTTTGATTTAATTAAGGTATGTTGAGTTTATAATCTTATTTATGTAAATAATTGACTGACCTATAAGTGTTCTCACCGTTCTCTATTTAAAATGTATTCTCACCAGATATATTACGAAGATACATTCAAAATATCATCAATCTTTATATATATATATATATATATATATATACACATTCAAAATATCATCAATCTTTATTTCGACCATCCACTGAAATACCATATTGTCAACTCATAGTATATCAAGATTACATACATAAAACGAATTTGCAAGTGGTTAATATGTGTGTACACACATATATATACTAGCAAGATATCTGCGTAATACTGTGACGGTAAATAATTTTTATTTTACATCATGTTGCTTTTTTAAAAAATGTAATAATATGTTATTCGCACAATTCAATGTCATGAAAAAATATCATACAATGTCAATTTTTTATTTTTTTTATTTTTATCAACTATTTTATTAATTTTAAAAATAAATTCTAAAAGATATTAAAATAAGAAAAAGATTTATATTTATACTCTCTTCTGTAATTTATTTAAAGTTAATTATCTCACAAACCGTTAATCGTTAGACGAAACGAATTATACCGTTGGGATCCTCGTGTTCTCCTCTTTTATTAGAGAGGTCACTTGATATACTTTCGACAAATTTTTTTTTCTCATTTTGTTATATTGTACATAAATTTTATTAAAGTATAATCAGATGTGATCCATAGAGGTGTGATCAATATAATCTTTATAAAAATTATAGTTTGATGTTTGATAATCCGGCGAAGTAACAAAAAATCAATAATTGAAAATGATTCTAAGTTATTAATTGTTTCATAACACATGTGATTATCTATTTCCTATATATATTACTTCTTTATAATACAATTACAACCTAAAAACTTCTTAATTTTAAGTAACTTGAATTTACTAAAGTACCCCTTTTTAGCCATTTTATTCTCTCTTCCAATTTACTTTAATTTTTAAAATACCTCGTTTTAACCATTTCATTCTCTCTCTTAATTTATTTTAGCTTTTTATCTATTTAAAAACAACATATTATTATATTTTTAAAAACAACATGATGTAAAATAGAATTTATTTGCTGTCGCAGCATTGCGTGGATACTTTGCTAGTATATATTTGTATATATGTATATTAACGAAGATAACTTAAGAATTTTTTCTATTTTTAGAAATATATAAATGTAATATAATTAGGTTGAGGATAAACTTTATCGGATTTGGTATCCGGACCATCCCGGTCAAAACCTGCAAAAACTTTTTATAAAATGATCCGAAACCCGAATCCGGCCGGCCTTGGTTACCCAAGCCGAAACTTTCCCAAAAGTTTCTATTTTAGTCCTCCCCATTCAATTTTTTTACCATATATAGTAAGAATAAGCTATATAGGAGTTACTCAACCTCGTACACTACCTGGTAGAAAAGATTTCAGAGCTTGGTTTAAAAGGCTGCAGTTTTATATTCCACATATCCTCAATTACTTAAAATCAATAATATATTAACAATAAAGGTTTAAGTTAGTTTCCATTTAATCATTAATGTTTTTTATTAAACAATTTTATCATAATATTTTGAATTTGATATGATTTAAACATTAAAAATTTTTTAAAATAATTTAAATCATGAAGTTTTTTAAAAAAAAACTGATTAATACTTTAAGTTTTGTATGATTTTTTTATTTTACCCATTATACTTGATTATACATGATCGTTTTTTTAGAAACTTAACAAAACTTAATGGTTTATATCATTTTCTAACAAAAATCAAAGGCTTAAATCATTTCAAAAAAAAAACTTTAAGGTTTAAATAAAAAAATATTTTCTAGGATTAAATCAAGACAAATTCAAAGTTTATGATAAAACCGTTTAATATTTTTTTAATAATTAAACCTAAAATAAACTAAAGCTTTAATAGTTCAACAATTATTAAAATTTCATGTTTGTTAATCCAAGATGCACAACCCAGTTAGCAGTAGTATAAAATTCTACTAAAGCCCAATAATTTGTGCTTTTAAAAAACATACCCAATAAGCCGAAGTTTTCATATTTTTATATGGACTTGGTTTTATTACATTAAGCCCAATAGTATTACATCTAATTCTAATCAACTTGACTTTGGTGGAGTTTATACATTTTATAGACTTTTCTTTTACATTTTACATATTTAGATTAGATATACACCAATAGTTATTAGTCTAATATGTTTAATTATGCATTTCAAAGAAGCATCATTATGTCGTTTAGATGTACCAAATAGTTTATATATGGTACAGTTATATAGAGAACAATTAGAATACCATTCATACGTAATATACAAAGAATGCTAGTAAAATCAAGAACTTAACATATTTATCCTCATTTTTTATTAAAAAAAGACATAAAAATATTAAAATTATATTAAGAGTTAATTACAAAAATAGTCCCTACGGTTGTCACTGATTTTCACTTTTAGTCTTTTAACTATAAAAATTACAAAAATAGTCACTGTGATTGTCATTTTGTTTCACTTTTGGTCCTTTAAGCTAACTGGTGTTAACTTTGACCATTAGTCAAAGGGTATTTTGGTTTTTTCTTACTTTATCCTTGTTACCAAACATGATTTACCCTTTTCTTTTTAATTTATTCATTAGTTATTAATTGAACATTATTTAAAAAAATTAAAAAAACGAAAAAACAGTAACCAAACCACCCTAGTAGCCCTATTTCCCTGCAACCACCACCGTCGGTCCATATATAACTACCACTGCCACCATCGAAGAACAAGTCATTGTGCTTCATATCGAAGAACAAATCATTGTGCTTCATATCGAAGAACATGAAACCCATAAAACAAATCAATTTACTCTGTTAATAATCCATGTTGTTCTTATTTCAAACAAACATTCAATTTGCAGATCAATTACAAAAACCTAATCAAGATCATGCAGTGAAGAACAATGTGGGTTTGAAGGTGTGAAGATTATGCAAACAAAATCAAATCATACACAAAATCTACAGATGAATTTATAAGCAAAATCAAATCAATGAAAGGTGCTTACTACATACAAGACTTTGAAGCAATCTTACCAGATTTTCCAACCACCATTCTTAACCAATAAGCCTTCCGCCACAAGCAATCATCCTCCAGCGACAATGAAGTTCTAAACCCTTGATAGCAGTGCCACATTGAACTTCTCAAATCTGCATCAGATTTTTTACATATATTCCCATTCGGATCTAGGACTTTTGAAGTGAAAAGATGGATAGATCGATTAGTAGATCTGAAAAACAAAATTGATCTTGTCACCGATGGTCATGGATGAAGGTTCACAGATCAGTAGTAGCAAATCGATTGAAAGAAAATCCAAGCGGTAATGACAACACTCATGTCAACAATGTTGATGATGGCGGCGGCAGCAGGGGTGGTTTTGCTAAAAATATGGTAGAAGGGAGGGGACAGGAAAGAAGTTCTATGGTAGAGAAAGTGGGGAGCTAGATCTTGTAAGGTAAGGTGGTGGTGCAGTGGTGGTGGCCGGTGATGCGGTGGTGACTGGTGACGGCCGACAGTCTTGAAGAGAGAAAGGGAATGATGGTTGGTGGTGTATATCAGAGAGACAAAGAGATAGGATGGAGAGATTGAAAATTGTAACATCCTGATTTTGGGCCTAGTCGTTACGTAGGCCAAGGTATGTTTAAACACGTGATTAGTATTTGATTATATGTTTAATTATTTACTAATGGATTTAATTGAATTAATTGTCAAATTAATCAATTAAAGATTGGATATTTACTTATATATATGTGCATGTGTACGGTTAAATATATATATGGATTGGAGTAGGTGTGTTGCGTGTGTATGTATGTGTATTACATGGCCACCTCATGCTTCCAAGAAACCATACGTGGACTTAGTAGGTATTAATATCTGATATGTTTCATTTGAAAACCAATTGTATGTGTACTGGTTGGTGTTTTGAGAGAAAAGCTTAGAAAGGACATAAACTTGAAAAGGTGAAAGCTAGGATTGTTGGGTGATAATTCAAAGTGAAGGTATGGTGATGTTCTTTGTTTGATTCTGATCATATTGATATGCTTTTCTGATGAAATACATGTGTATATGATGAAACACCATGAATGGAGCTTGAAGCTCCATACTTGACAAATGGGTTTTGTTTGATTTGGTGTTTTAATTGTTATTAATGTGTTCTTGATGTTAGATACATGTTATAAGATGCTTATACATGTTCTAGAAGTGTTCATATTGGATTTCAAGTGTATAAATCAGATTTGGAAAGTTGTAAGTCGGCTGGAAAATGAAGAAGATGATGCAGGTTTATGAGCGACGCGACGCGTTCCCCTCTTGGATGCGACGCGTTCGTCAATATTATCGGATTCTTGGAGGAAATCCGAGTGGAAATCCGAAAGTGCAAATCCGGGATCCAAATCCGAGACTAAGGCAAATCCGAGAGGTTCAAAATCCGACACTATGAAATCCGGGACTTGAGAATCCGATTGTGGGATTCGGATTTGTGAAATCCGATACTTGGGGCGACGCGACGCGTCGGGTTCTTAGACGCGACGCGTCCGAGGCTTTTGTGGATTTTCTTGGTTAATTGCATTATTTAATGTTGTGGATTATATGTTTATGCATATGTGAATATACAGGTTTATGTTTGATTGAAAGAATATAAATATATGTGTTTGGTATATATTTATGAATTGATTACTGATTTCAATTTATTCTGATCTCAGGAAAGGACAAGGCTAAGTAACATTAGACCACTGAGTGGGAGTTCGAGAACTCGAGGTGAGTGGATGTTTACTTACGGGTGTTATTAGTTGTAACTGGCTTGGGTTGCAATTGTTATCGGATTGACGCATGGATAGACTGTTTGTCTGCTAATTGATTAACTGTGATATGTTAATTGATTGAACTGATGCATAGATAGACTATGGTCTATTAATTGATTAACTGTGATATGTTAATTGATTGTTGCGCCTATTGTGAAGTCAGCTGACGGCTGGGCATGCTGGGCTGGGTTTGTTTGCTATCGGCTAATTAGTATTGTGGTCTTTTGATGCATTCGTTGCAACTTAAGATAATACTGTGTGAGAATAGCAAATAGACTATCGATAAACCTTTGCTTGGCCGGCATTGGTTGTAGGTTCCTACAGAACCGCCGGTCTTCTCATGAGGCAAAGGGTGATTATGTGTTTACTGTTGTTGATATCATGCAGTTATTTGCTAGTATATCTGTGTTGGTTTACTTCCATTCACTTAGCTTTGTGCTAATCTCCCACCTTTCACTACTTTTACAGATGGCTGGTGAGTTCTGCGGTTTAGTCGTGAGGGGGTGTGGTCTGGGGAATAATTGACAGGCACTCTGATGGGAATTGTGACAAGCCGTAGTTTTTGTAATACTGTATTTTAAACTGATCGGTTTTGTTAAACAGTGGTTTAACTTCAGTTGTAAATACTTTTATGTTTTGGTAATCGCTTCCGTGGTGTTAATTAAAATGAAAATTTTATGGGTGAAAATACGGTGTTACAAAAATAGTTCTGTTTGTTTGGGTTATATAAAAGGACATGGACTCAGTTTAAAGAGCGAGGGTATGTTTGGTAATAAAAATAAAGTAAGAAAAATACCAAAATGTTCTTTGACTAACAATCAAAGTTAACACACCAGATAGCTTAAAAGACCAAAAATGAAATAAAATGACAACCACGGTGAATATTTTCGTAATTTTTAAAGTTAAAGGACTAAAAGTGAAAATCAGCGACAACTACAGAGACCATTTTTGTAACTCTTATATTAACAAACGGATACAAAAACTAGATAAATATACTAGATGCACCTAAGTTTTGTAGCTAGTTTTTCAATGGTCCAGATATCTTCTCCTTGAAACAAGTGTTTTTCGTTTATCTTGCCCCGATTTATATAATAAATATTTAAAAAAAATGATAATTTAATAATCAGATATTTTAGAATAAACATTTGAAACTTCCTATAATTATGTTAAAGTTTTGCGTGCGTGTGATAAGCATGTTTACTTTACTAAAGTTATTGAATGATACTAACTTTTTATTTAATTACTTAATCTTAACCAATTATTTAATTAAACTTTTTTAAGTTAAAATTAGATAACAAAAATTATTAGAAAATTTTTATATATGCTCTTTTTTAACATTAAATATTATAGTTGTCAACCCTAATTTACAAATATAATATTAACCCTTTATAATATTTTAACATATTATATTATACTAAAATTTTTAATTTTATCATTTTTAAATATTTTATAATTATTTTAAATTCGTATTAATTGTAATCAATAAATATTTGATCTTATTACCCCAATTATAACAATAATGATCGATAGCTTTTACAAAAATTACAATCATGACTCTTTGTACCATGATATCATGTTTCTTCTGTCACGTCTGCCCTCAACCTCATTTCAACGCTTTCACCACTGGTTTGGATGTTGAAGTTGTGTGTTGACATTTCTTTTGTGTTTTATAATTATGTAATATCTTTTTATTAATGTTTAATATTTATCATTTTCTTAAACCAACTCATGTACCACACATACACAACAATAAATATGCGTTTTCTTCACGCTTTACCTAAAGCGTGTAGAATTTTTAAAATATGCACACTTAAAAGTGCGTAGAATAGTTTAACAAAATGTAGATAAAAAAAACTCACACTTTTAAATGTATAATATCGATTTTAAAATGTTCATACTTTTAAATGTGAACTTTAATTATTTGTTCACATTAATAAATGTGATACTTTAATCATATTTATCACATTTTTACATGTGAACTTTGCAAAAAAATTTGTTACACCATATTTTTTACACTTGTTTATAATTCTTTACATTTAAAAGTATAAAAATATTACTAAAAAAGGGTGAAAAATCAACACATTTGTTGTAGTTATACATCTAATCTAGTTAGTTTTAATGTCTTCTAATATAAATAAAAGAATTAACATATGCATCAATTTTATTGAACGATTATAACTCTTCATTTAATAAAATAAGTTTGATTGCTTGATCTTTGTTAGTGTATACATGGTCACACATTGAGAAATGCACTCCTTGTTTTGATGATAATAAAAATATGAACATGTGATATTATTGCTTATCAAAATTATTCATATGTTCATGTGCTACATTCTTAAGATATTAACAAGTGAAGAACAAACATAGTGAAGATCTCAAATCAACAAGAAAAAAGAAAAGAAGCTGAAAAGATACATTCAACCCTCACGGTCTACCCCACGGTCGACCGTAAAGTAAGCCGTCGCTGCACATCTCTCATGTTTTATAAAACAAGCTTAAAAGACAAATTCAACCCTCACGATCTACCCCACGGTCAACCGTGAAGTAAGTTGTCGCTGCACAGCCCCATGTTTTACAAAACAACCTTAAAAGAAAATTTCAACCCTCACGGTCGACCGCGAGTAAGCCGTCGCTGCACAGCCTTCAAGTTTCAAAAATCGTACTTTTTGAAATCAACAAGTTTCTACTCGGTAAAGCGAAGATGTTGAAAGGCACCAAGGAAAATTGTGATCTAAATTTCTAATAACTTATAAATATTTTATAAAATAATCACATTAAAATTTTTGTAAAATACAAGCAAATATTTTATAAAATATCCAATGATTTATAAACCATAATAGACAAAAAGAGTGTAAGACAAAAACATTCTTGTTTAGGCAAAAATTAAACATAATCTTACATTAGAAGACTACAAACCTAAAATTGGTAAAAGCATCTTTTATTTTTGGAAAACTTTAAACATGCTTTAAATAGATTTCTTCTCCTTCCATTTTGGTGATAAAATTCAAACTCTTTTGGTAGGTCAACTTGGGACTTTTATAAATGCTTTTTCTAGTGACTTTTTGTGGTAAAAAGTGTTTGAGTATGGTACAAGATAAAGTGTAACGTCCATATTTAAAATATCAAAAATTGTGAACCGGCACCCCACGGCATGTCCACGGTCGACCGTGACATCTTCCGTGGAGATCCAGACAAAATTAGCTTTTGCCCTTTTACAGTTATTTAAAGAAGCTTGCAACCTCATTCTTTCCAGCCTTTGAACACTGAAAAGTCAGACTTAAATATTAGATCTTGTGAGCTCAAATTCTATACAAAAGGCCATCTTTCAAGATCAAGAGCAAAATTGTAAAGCTTTGAAGAGCAAATCTACATCTCATTCTATCATTTTATTTGTATAAGTGTGTGAGGATTAACTCTAGCCAACAAATTAGAGTGAAGTGTGAGGATTAACTCTAGCCAATATAATTAGAGTGAAGTTAGGCACATCTTAGCCTTGTTTGCAAGAAAGAAGATTATTTCTTGTAAGCTAAAGAGAGAAGTTGTAAAGGTTTATCTCTACCTTTAAAGAGAGAAGTATTAGTGGAGCAAACTCTTGGTGGGTGATGCCAAGGAGTGGATGTAGTGCAAGTTTGTTAACACTTGCATGAACCACTATAAATCTGTTGTCTACTACTTGGTGATATCTCTTTATCCCTACTCTTTTTATTTCTTGCAAATATTTGTTGTGTTGTTAGAAACTTCAAGATCAATCGTTAAAACACAACTTTTTAATTTTTAGAAAAAAGTGGTAAAACAAGTAAAAGAACCTATTCACCCCCTCTAGGTTTCTACAATTGGTATCAGAGCAAGTTGCTCTAAAATTTTTGTAAAAATTGTTTTGAGATACAAATTGATTTATTAATTTTTAAAAAACAAATTTTTACAAAAAAATCTTGAGTTAGATCCATGGACTTAAATGTTAATCTAAGATTGGGGGTTTATATGGCCACTTTACCCATGTTTATTGATTATAATTTTTTGGGTTGGGAAACCTACATGATAACTTTTCTTAGATCAATAGATTATGACATGGGTGATTTTATTGAAAGTGATTTTGATGAAAACAATTTTAAAAGAGAGTCACTAAATAAAGAAACATTAATATTTATTTAAAAATCTCTTAAAGGAAGTAAATATGAATATATATGTTCTTACACTTGTGCCAAGAAATTATGGAAAGATATAGGTAAACTTGAGGAGCTTGAAGCAAAAAGAGATAAAGAAAAAGAAACATCAAGAGAAGATGATTGCTTCATAGCTTTTGAAGAAAATGAGGTATCTTTCATCACTAACTTTACTACTAAAGAGAACTCACATAATTTTTATGATGAGTTAAAAGATAAAGATGATATGTTCCTTGATATTAATTCAAAACTCATTAACAAGAACAATGATTTAAACATTATTAAAAGTGAAAATTTTAAACTCAAAACTCTTAATGAAATTTTGGTTAAAGAAATAAATGAGTTGAGAAAATCTAAAAGTATGTCACAAGTTTGCTCTACTTGTGTTAATTTCAAACAAGAGAATGTTATTTTAAAAGAAGAACTTAAGAAGTGTAATTCTTGTACTACTTTAATATCTAATGTAAAAGAAATTGAAAATGAGTTGTTAAAGATAAAAAATGATAAAATCATCTTATCAAATTTTAAAACAAGTTCAACTATGTTGGATGAAATGCTTGGAGTTAAAAAATCATCAAATGACAAAGAAGGTCTTGATTTTTTAAATGAAACAAGCATTGTATTAACAAACACATTTAAACAAATAAAATTTATGAAAGAAAAGAAAAAAGAAAAAATTCTGGAGCCTCACGGTCTGACCACGGTCGATGCCGTGGTCATGCCATCATCTCACGGTCTGACCACGGTAGATGCCGTGGTCATGCCGTCAGCTCGCTGGAAAAATCCAACTCTTAAAAATTCCAATTTTGGCTCTAGTTCTCATGCTCAACCACTAAAGATAACAAGTAATGAACAAATAAAAAAGTTTTATACACCAACATCAAAACATGGCATGGGCTTTAAGAGTTCAAAATCACATGCAAATCAAACACAATGTTCTCATGTTTCTAGAAAGCAAATCTTTTTAAAACCAAGACATTTTAAAAAACCCATCAACTATTTATACACATAGCATTATAAAGAATTCAAAATAACTCAAAGATGGATTATAATAGGTGTTTTTTATACTAACAATCCCGGACCCATGAAAAAATGGGTACCACACAAATGAAATATGTTTGATTTGTAGGTTGCAATTGAGATTCAATGTGATCATTCTTGATGCAACTTGAAATCTTGTGTGGGTCAAAGACTTGGATAAATCATCAAGAACAATACTTTTCAACAACACTTGTGGAACACAATCAAGATAAGTTTCTTTTTTCACTTCTCAAAGCTTTATATGTTGAAATCTATGTGTTGAAAGTGTCATGAGAACATATGTGAAGTTACTTGACATTATTTTAAAAAATGTGTTTATTGTATCTAGAACTTCACTTGAACTTGGTTTGTTATACAAAAAAAAACAAGGGAAGCAAAAGTATTAATAAAAGACATAAGAAAATATGTTATATATCATAAAAGACTTTATCAAATATTAAAAACACATAACCATATAAATACATACATATATATATATATATATATATAGTTGCAAAAGGTATGAATTAATACATAAAATTTTCATGACTTATTAAATATGTGTAAAATTATTTAAGATCACACTTAGTACTAGAATAGTATGATGAAATCTTAGGAATTATTGGACTTATTATAAAACACATATCATTTAAAGTTGAAAACTTGGTGATCATTCAAGAAAATATATATATATATATATATATATATATATATATATATATATATATTACCAAGACATTATTGATATGTAACTATTGAAAAATTCCTAAGATATTCTAATATTAATGTGTGTGATAATAATTATTTAAATTAGTCATGAGAATGGAAAGGTATCGATATAAAATAGACTTAAGATTAAATGACTAGTAAGGTAATTAGAATCAAATGTATGATATATAAAAAAAACTTATATGGATGTAACTTATGTACACCATGATGGTCAAATTGTCATTAATTAAAAACATAAGACATAAAATTAATTATCATATGCTTAAATGTCTTGCAAAGCTCAATCCATACTCATACGTAATGATTTTTGAGTAAGTTATAAATTTGATTGATGTGGTGATTTTAATGACATATTACTTATGCCCACATTACTTGGACTTGTGCTTGAAATTATACAAAGTTAACTTGAAGTCCAATTAAGTATACGCTTGAGAAATATTGTAACATCCTGATTTTGGACCTAGTTGTTACGTAGGCCAAGGTATGTTTTACCTGATTAGTGTTATTGAATTGAGTATTTATTTATTTAGTGATTATGAATTTCTTAAATTAATTGTTGGTAATTAATTAAGTAAATTGGAATATATATATATATATATATATATATATATAGGTGAGTAGATATTACTGGAAATTAAACATATAGATGTATGTAGGTGGGTATGTATGCATGCACATAAGTGGATAAAGTTGGAAACACCACCTCATGCTTTGTGTGTTGTGTCATGTATACGTGGGTTTGGCATGAAAAGTCTGATTATTTGTATTTCAATTAGTAAAAGTGGTTGTGCATGTGTTGAGTGTATTTTGAAAGAAAAGCATAGAAAGAACACAAACTTGAAAGGTGAAAGATTTGGATTTGTGGGTGTTAATTCTAAACAAAGGTAAGATGATGTTCCTTGTATGATGCTGATCATTTTGATATGTTTAGCTTGTCAAGATATGCTAAAAACATGAAGTTGCCATTGTAGAAGTTTAGAAGTAAACTTGATAAATGGGTATTGGTTGAATTGGTGTTTTTATTGGTTATGATGTGTTCATGTTGTTGATTACATGTTATAATATGTTTATACATGTTTTGGAAGTGTTCTTGTGGGAATCCTAGTGTTTAAACGGATTTTGGAAAAGTGGAAATAGCTGAAAATCCGACAGATTGGTCTGCATGATTGAAGGTCGCGGCGCGACACTTGAGTGAAGTGTGAGGATTAACTCTAGCCAATATAATTAGAGTGAAGTTAGGCACATCTTAGCCTTGTTTGCAAGAAAGAAGATTATTTCTTGTAAGCTAAAGAGAGAAGTTGTAAAGGTTTATCTCTACCTTTAAAGAGAGAAGTATTAGTGGAGCAAACTCTTGGTGGGTGATGCCAAGGAGTGGATGTAGTGCAAGTTTGTTAACACTTGCATGAACCACTATAAATCTCTTGTATACTACTTGGTGATATCTCATTATCCATACTCTTTTTATTTCTTGCAAATATTTGTTGTGTTGTTAGAAACTTCAAGATCAATCGTTAAAACACAACTTTATAATTTTTATAAAAAAGTGGTAAAACAAGTAAAAGAACATATTCACCCCCCCTCTAGGTTCCTACAATCTTGATCATCCATCTAATCAAAATTGAATTTTAATTTTGACTTTTCTATGTAAAAAATAAATAAAATTATTAGAGAAATTTCATATACGTTCTTCTTAAACATTAAAATATCATATTTAGGGATGTAAACGAGCCGAGCTACTCGCGAGCTATTTGAGCTCAGATCGTTAAAAGCTCGAACAAACCGAGCCTTAACGAACTCGAGCCTAAATTTAAATTCATTTAATAAACAAGCCGAACAAGCCTAAATAAGCCGATCTCGAGCTTCATAAATTTAAACGAGCCGAGCTCGAGCAGAACATCATAAGCTCTAAACGAGCCGAGCTCGAGCTTGAAAAGACCTAAACGAGTCTGGCTCGATAAGTGTCTGGCTTGGCTCGGCTTGGATTGTTTACATCCCTAATCATATTTGCTCACTCTAATTTACCAATATCATATTTAAAGAAATTTTTAATGTTATCATTTTAATTTTTTTATAATTATTTTAAATTATCTTTCATATTAACCAATAAATATTTGACTTTATTGTCTTAATTGTAATAATAATAATCGATAATTTATATAAAAAATGCATTCATGTCTATTCAAAATATGATACTATGTTTTTTCCATCACGTCTGCCCTCAACATCGTGTTGACGCTTCCACCGTTATTTTGAGTGTTAACATCTTTTGTCGCCATTTTTTTTAATTCTCATTTTTCATATTTTATAATTATTTAATATCTTTTTATTAATATTTAATATTTATTATTTATTATTTTGTTATACCAACTTATGTATCATATAAACATTTAATATAGTTGTATTGATATAAAGTATAAGAGTACCTTACTTTTGACCAAGGCACAATCAAATTAAATAGTATATTAAAAGACCATTACGATACCATCTTTGTCAAGTAAAACGTTATTTCCTCGTTATACTTCAATGGGATTAATTTGATTCTATAAATTTTTTAAATGTTTGGTTGTCCGTAAAAGGTATTTGATTAACTTATTTTTTTAAGTTATAAAATGTTTAATTATTTTCTAGTCCGATAATTATATATTTTTTACTATAGAATAATAAATAAACATATACGTATCCTCTATATGTTTTCGGAGAACAAATCAGACGAATTAGATATGTTATGTGATAACAAATAATAATAATAATAATAATAATAATAATAATAATAATAATAATAATAATAAAACATAACTATTCATTTACCATGTAACGGTTTTCCTAGTTCTTTGCCTATTCATTTGCTGTTTAAAAAAAATTTAATTTCCTAGCTTATGAACTTATAGCAGCTATAGAGTTCAAAAGCCGTTAACCGATATGCTACTATTACTATGACTCTCACACGTATCAAGCAAAAATATAAACTTGTTTCTTACTTAGTTTTCGAAAAGCAAGATTTTATAGAATGACAATGAGCATTATATATATACAATCTTATCAATAGTAATAAATTGAGATTATGTCTAAATGGGTGCAAACGAGAGCTCGAGCTAGACAAGGTTTGAGCTAGGCTCGAGGACTGTATGTGAAGCTCGAGTTTGGTTGGATAGCTCGACGAGTTTTCATACTTAATCTTGAGCTATGGTCGTACAAGATATATTATTAGCTCGAGCTCATCTTGAGAAGCTCGAAATTATTATTATTTTTGGAACAATTGAAAAGCTTGAAATTATATAAAAAAAATTGAAGTAAAAAACAAATTATTCAAAATACAAATAAAATCCGAAGTTAATTATTTTTAGTAACTAGTTTTTATAATATATTTTGGCTTGAGCTTTTCTAGCTTTGCATAATATATGTATAGGGAAAAGTTCAAATGAGAAATGCGAGAATCATTCTTAGCCGTCCAATTCTTCCTCTTTCAATTAGACTGTCCACTCATGAATTACTTATATGCATCTTGTCACACTCAATCCCTCCACGCTCTTCATCATTGAATTTCACTTACCACTTGAATGACCAAACTTGGTTCTCGTATGAAAAACAGTTCATATTTAAACCCTCCCCTATATGTATATTTATATGTGTAACATGTATACTATCAAGGCTTGAAAAAACTTGATAATAACTCGAGTCGAGCTTTTAGAAGCTCAAGTTCGACTTATCAAACATTTCGAGCTTGATAACTAGAGTTCGAGTTACTCAATAAAAACTCGATTTGCTGACACCTAAATTATGATTGTGAGTTCATGAAACAAATATAGTTAAAAATCTATGTAAATACGGTATGTTTACTGTTCCAGGAATATCTAATAGATATTTATCTTGAATATAATTGTTTTTAACTTAAATACGTAGCCTTTGAATCATTATTACAATAATGATTTTTTTTAAGACAAACATATCCACTACCTTAACTTTAAGGGAGAAGAGACACCTTAATATCATCCTGGTATCGTTAAGTTAAATGCCCATTTTATTATATTTTATGATGATGTTCTAGTGCAAGGGTTCAATGATCTTTTTCTAAAATAAATAAATTATATATGTAGTGGTAGCCCGCTGATTTATTATTTTTCCTCTAGAACTAATCTTTCTTTATAGTTCTGCAATTTAATTAATTATTTAAACAAGTTCCTATTTTTAGCTTCTTACGCATCCATTTGGATCATCATCCGATTTGGGAACACCCTAACCCCACCACCATTAATTATATATAGTAAATAATTTATTTTATAAGACGTAAAATTAGGTATATATATATATATACTAGCATCATACTCGCGTAATGCTGCGGCGGTAAATAGATTTTGGTTTACAATATGTCGCTTTTAAAAATGTAATGATATGTTATTCGCGCGATTCAATGTCACGGAAAAGTTTTCTACAGCAACATATCCGGTTTTTTTCAAATTTTCTTTTATTTACATTTAACTATTTTATTAATTTTAGAAATAAATTCTAAAAGACAATAAAATAAGAAAAAAGATTTATATTGATGAAATAAAAAAAAGAGTTAATAAGATTTTAAAAATTATGTTAATGTGGGTGGATAATTGTGTTAGTATGAGAGAATATATTTTGAATAAAAAGTTAAAGTAAATTAGGAGAGAATAAAATAGTTAAAGATTGAGTGGACGAGATTAATTTAGATTAAATGAAGGGTCAAGATTATATATTGATTGAATTTTAAGAAGTTTTAAAATTTAAGAAGAGAGAGAATATTAAATGTTTTATATAGTAGTATAGATATATATATAAAATATAATATAATATGTACAAATAAATAATAAAATATGTCATCATCAAACCTGAATAGATATCAATCAGTCAATAATTTATAAAATACGCTTTTTGAATATCTTCAAAATGAACACATTTATACCGGTTTTTAGTAAGTTTTTTTGACAGCTTCGCCTCAGCAGTATAGGTACAGGATCGAAACACGGTTGAAATGATCAGGGCCGTGGTTTCGATCCACTCCAACTACACCCCATAATTAATTCGGTAGGACTGCTTCACCAATAAGAAGATATTAAGATATGTTTATACTTGTTTTTTTCTCAATGATGACAAAAGCACGTCGTTAACTGTGAATAACTTGTTATGTATGCTTTAATCACTTCATTTCTTTGGTTTTAAATTATTTACTAAATACAATAAAAATCTGTCATTAAACCCTGTACTTAAAGTTAACATTAATAGAAGGTAGCTCGTATTTTATAACCGGTCATTTTAGTATATTATACAAATAATTAAAATCAAATAATATGAATAGGATATAAACTTATGTTTTTAGCTTCTTCTACTTCAAAATCCACTTGATGATTATTTTCAAAAGGACACTTATAATAAGTGGAGTTGCGAACAAGTCTGCGTAAAAGTTTAGAGTGTTATAATAGTTTTTATAAGAATGTATTTGTTGACTTTATTGTTCTTGTTTTAATATTTATTTGTTTTGATATAATTTATTTGTAGTGGTTATTACTTATTAGTTACTAAGGTAATTATTTCTTCTTATTTGTGTAGGGATTCTTTTTAATGACGATAATGAGTTGGTTCGTGTTACAAGATAATAAATGTATATGTTCCTACAAAATGTTCTTTCTATATAGATAAAATGTTGACTGTTTTTATCTTATGTACTGCTTTTTTGAGTTTTGACACATTCACAAATGAGGACAATATAGTGGGTCTAAAATGTGGTTTGTGCATAGCATGTGAAACATATATTGGTTCATCAAACAACCAAACCAAATTGCGTGAATCCAACTAATGAGAATTGTTATTACAGTCGGTTTATCAATTTGACTTTATTTGTTTTTATTTATTAATGAATAGATTTTGTACGATACAATTGTTATGTTGTTAATTGGGTTAAATGATTCAGTTTTTTCATCTTGCTCTCTCTCACGGGCAGCCTTTCGAGTTCTCTCCATTGTTTCTTAATTTTGACTACAAGGTTGATTTTACATTGTTCTTATTTTTTATGTTAAGGCGGAAATTGTATGCTGAAATTGTTTATAATCTTGAATCTTGTTATGAACTTATAGGTTGAAATTCTTTTTATACTTGAATCTTGTGTGTTTTTTTGGGTAAAAATAGATCATTGTTATGAAAAATTATGGGTACAAATGATTAAGTTTTAGAATTCTCTGTTATCAAATAAGAGAAATGATTCTTTGTTACATTTCTCTGTTGAAATCTCTGTGCTACCAAACAAAAGAGTCAATTTTCAAGACTAATTCTCTTTCTCTGTAATTCCATTATCTATAAACATTTTTCTACAATTTCATTCTATATACCAAACCCATCCTAACAGAAATTTCGTGTTTACAAAAAATTTATCAAAGGAAAATGTAGCCATGGGGCATTAATGCCGTCAAGGATGAAAAGTAACAAAAAAACAAAATAAAAGATAATAGAAAGGAGTGAAATGGGAAACAAGAAAAGATATGAGTTTATTTTTAATTAGTATGTAGGACACATATTGTACGACGACTATTATACTACTGGCGGCAGGCAAGTTATTGGATTGGATGGTGGTGGCCTTCGTCATGGCGTTGTGTCCCTGTTTCACATCAATGGTTGGTGGTTGAACGGTTGTTATGTCTTGAATAGCGGTTGAACGGTTGTTATGTCTTGAATAGCGGTTGAACGGTTGTTATGTCTAGAAAATTATTCGATGTCATCATAATACATGAATATAATAGTCTTATGTTATAAAAAAACAGATATGTTATTGAGTAGAAATTATTTCTACCCGCTGCATTGCGTGGGTCCTATGCTAGTGTGTGTGTGTGTGTGTATATATAGGGGAGGGTTCAAACGAGAACCAATCTTGGCCGTTTATTTTGAATAATGGAATTTATGGATGAAGAGCGTAGGGGGATTGAGTGTGACAGGGTTTATGTAAGGAATTTATGGGCAGACAATCCAATTGAAGGAGAGGGATTTGGACGACTAAGATTTGTTCTCGCGGTTCTCGTAAGAAAAACAGTTATCGTTTGAACTTTTACCTATATGGCTATATATATGCGAAATATTGTTTTTTTTAAAGTGCAAGAAGTATTTTAACCGTTTGATCATTTAATCAATAACTATAGTACTATGTGACATTTTAGTAAGTAAAAGAAATTAAATGGTTTTTCTTTAACTAAATAAAGGGTAAAAAAACACTACATACAAAATACATTTCCTCTTTCCTCTCTCTCCTCCCTCGTTCATATCTATCAACCCCCTTCCCATTTCAAAAATAAAATAAAATAGAAAACCCTAATTTTATACCCATCTCCTTCTCTCTCTCTATGCACCCTCGCCGGCCACCACCATCTACACTATCGGCAGCCACCGTCATATACACCACCCTCCATTCTTTTCGATATTTTTTGATCTGCCCCTGAAACCTAACGTCACCACCATCTCACCGCCTCTTCAACCCGTGCACCTTATGACACGAACAACAGAAAACACCATCATCATCATTGATGCGTTCATCATCAAGCACCACCGCCATCTATATCACCATAATCAACCACTTCCACCGCTGACAACATCATCGAAAACAAGACCTGGTTTGTGGCTCTTAACTTCTTTCACGATCATTATCACGAGTTCATGGAATGATGATCTGTGATTGTGGGTTCTACGGGGTTTGCCCCTTGCGGCGGCAGAGCCCTAAAACTTACAAAACTGTTTTTTTTATTCGTCGACGGAGGAGGAACGGGTGGCCGATTTAACTCCATCACCTCACCTAGTAGGTAAGGTCCGGTGGATTTTGTTAGATAGAAAATTACAGCCATCCACTTCTTTGTTTTAATTTTTTCGAACGGATTGGTATACTCCAAGTAGATGTCAAATTAGAGGCTTGAACACCGTGAACACGCTTTTTAATTTTTATGAGATTGAATTACAGTGGTTTTAATGGTGAACACATAGTTTCGTTTTAGTAGTTTTGTTTAGAGATAATGTAGTCCTAGATTGATTTAATGCAATGTTTAGTAGTAAACATCCTAATTACCTTAGATTTATATAAATATTTTTGCTTTTTGTGTTATTTATTAGTGAATGTATGGTTTACTTTTGGGTTTATTTGTTCACTCCGTATTTTTATGTTGATCACTATCGAACACCTTATAAATTTTATTTTATTTTACTTTGATTGCTTGTATATTAAATATTTTTTACTAAGATATTGTTTTTAAATATTTATTCCCAAATGTTTGTTAAATTTTTACTAGGTTTAGTATAGTTTATTAGTGAACAATAATTATAACGTAAATTTATGTCCACACTCAATCCACTACTAGAAAAACCCATTTGCGACGGCAAAAACCGTCACTAATCGGGGTTTGCGACGGAACTTGACCCTCGCTAATACGTTCCTCACTAAAACTTAGCGACAACTTTCGTGACGGTTTTCGTCAGTTTTGCGACGGAAAAAAGGCGCCTCTATTAGCGACGATTACCGACGGTTTGCGACGGAATTTGTAGCTACATATTAGCGACGAACTACTTTCTGACAGATTAGCGACGGAATTTGTAGCAATTACATACGAATTAGCGACGGATTAGCAACATAATTTTCATATCACAACTAATTTTTTTGTATTATTTTTTAATTCCCTTGTTCAATAAAAATTTAAACATAACAGTACATTTGATACCAAAATCAAAGATATAATCACATTAGATAAAATTATAGTAGTGTTTGGAGTTTATGTTAAGTTATAATAGTGTTTGGAATTTAGGTTATCATAAACATACAATTAAATAACTAACTAGGAGGGGAAGGGGGAGGGTTAACACGGAAATGAAAAAGTAGCATCTCTTGTAACTGATTAAACCAATCTTCTGTAGCCTTTCATGTCTATTCTTCTCTCTTGCGAGACTCTTCCATCTCCTTGCGGGACTCTTTCATCTCCTTGGTACGAATTGATGTTTTTGGGTTCAAGTATGAGTGATTATAACCAATGTTACTTGATTCACCTGATTGAACAAAATATGACTTTGATAGACCAAGATTGAGAATGATTGACCAATTTTAGGGGTGTAATCGAATCGAGTCGAGCCGACACATTGCCAAGCTCGAGCTCGACTTGATTACAAAATCCAATTAGGAGTGTGAGCCTGACAAGCGAGGCATTATGGAACTCGAGCTCAGCTCGAAAACATACTTGAGTATTCGAGCTCGAATCGGTTAGCATTGAGTCGATTTAGAATATTTTTCAAGTCGATCTCGAGTAGCTCACGAGCTATCTCAACTTGATTACACCCCTAATGTCCATTTTTAACTAATTTAGAACAGCCTAGAGTGACAAGTAAGGTAATGTGGCCCATTGATTAACTTGTGAAAAGTGTACATATCCTCATGAGCGAGGGAATAGCAACAAAATTGCTTTGATACTTAAAAACTCGGATCCGTTGTAAATCTGTCGCAAATCCGTTGCAAATTAGCAAGGGAATAGCAACGAAATGCCACAGTTCCGTCGCAAAGACATCGCTAATTAGCGAGGGAATAGCTATGCAGTACCATTGATCCTTAATAACTTGGTTCCATCGTAATCCCTCGCAAATCCGTCACTAATTAGCGAGGGAATAGCGACGATATACGTTAATTCGGAATCCATCGCAATCTCTTGCAAATCCGTCGCTAATTAGTGAGGAAATAGCGACGATATACGTTAGTTCGGAATCCGTTGCAAATATCTAGAAATCAGGTGTTAATTAGAAACGAATTAGAGATGATCTCGCTAATTTGCGACGGAATTCAAATCCATCGCAAAATAGCGAGGGAACAACGATGAATTGCCCTTGATATCTAATAACTTAGTTTAGTCGAAGATCAGCCACTAATCTATCGTTGTTTAGAGATGGTTTCTATCCGTCGCAAAATTTCATCGAAAATTTTAGTTTTTTTAGTAGTGATCACATTATCCGTCTTCATTAGTGAACACAGTGTAGTCTTTACAAAAAGGTAACAAAAATAACACTAAGTCACTATTTAATGATGAAACGAAAAGATGGAGTTCGTTAGTGAAAAAGTGTGATGAACACATTATTTGATGACGAAAAACTCGAAAAAAATGTGGGCTGGATGTTTAAACCAAGAAAAAATAAACCTGGGAGCATTGTTTTCACTATATGTTCATTAGGGAACACAGTACAAGTCCTAAGAAATAACAAAGTGAAACGAAAAAAACCGGAGTTCATTACTGAACTTCGTAAAATTAATAATTTACAAGTAAATTGACTAGTTTTTTTTTTTGCTTCTCTATTCTCCTGGTTATACATTACGATATGATAGGCCCTAGAACTGATGGATCTGACTAACCGTATGGCATTACAAATATCAGAACATACTTAATTTCCCTTGGTGCTCGATCTCAATGAGTGAACTATGATGCGTGGAAAGAACTCTTCTAGACTCTTTGTCAGGGCTTAGGAGTACTAGCACTAAAGGGGTTCAACACATTTGTATGGTGATTTTGATGCGACTGCTAATGATGATTAAATATGTTTGTTTTTTTAAATAAGATATTATTTTTTAAAACATCTGTAGGGCAGATTGGAGTTTTTAAAAAAGATTGTTTGCTTAGAATAAGTATAATTGCTTTGAATGTTTTATTTCACCCTTTCTCAAAAAGTGATTAAATACCATTTATCTTTCACAAACCTTTTAATTCCAGTCATATCTTCTCTCGCAGATATAAAATAAGACGTACGACATTTTACATCTTTTAAAACATAAAACACCATAGTTTTATGGTTGGTGAAGGGTCTAACCGCATCCCTCTATAAAAATGTAGAGTGGGTGATATGATGTATTATAAGAGTATGACTAGAATAAGATAGATAATTGAACTTGCAATCTATGAGAAAATATATATGTAGGCTCTAAGTAACTAGTTAAAACAATAAATCAAAAGCAATCCATATAAAATTTTTATTTACACTATATATATATATATATATACTAGTATGATACCTGCGTAATACGGCGGTAACGAATAATTTTTACTCGTGAATATGTCCGTTTTCAAGACGTATGAATATGATATTCATGTAATACGATGACAGTGAATAATTTTCGTTTGATGACATGTCTATTTTTTTTATCCTTTTTTCTATTTCCTTTACTTTTTTGTTCTCCGTAATTGAAAAAAAAGATTATGGAAATACTTTTTAATAATTAATTTAATTTGTATTGGCCTTAACTTTCAAAAAAATTGTATTGACTTTGATTTTCTTAAATATGTAAAGTTTAGTTATTTATAAGAATCTTATTAACTATATATAATAGTTACTCCTTTTAGTTTATATGATGGGTAATTTAGTAATTTCAAAACACTTAAAATTTAAGAGTTTAAGCAAAAAGTCTAAATGCTTTATAATATAGTATATATATATATATATATATATATAGTTAAAAGAAAATGATATTAATTATACAAGTAGTTATTGTATAAATTGAAGGGCAGTGGGCATGCAAAAGATTCCTGAGGATGGAATATTAATTATTACACATGGAGTTTGGAAAGCCTTTCTTGTTTGAACATTGTTGTGGAGTAATTTTCTTTCTTTCTTTTAACATATCTTTCTAGGGTTCTGGTTTGGAATAAGAATTTAAAAAAGCAAGATAAGTAGAATTAGAATATAATGCTGTTTGGGTCAATATTGGACACTATATATGATGAGCTAGTATAGTATGCTCTGCTCCATTCACTTGGTCTTGGGCCATTGGGAAATTGTTTGGTAATTTCATGTTTTGTCCCCTAGCTTCTCATTTTAAATCCTCACCATAAATCTACCAATGTCATATATATATATATATATATATATAATTAATAGACTAGGGACCATACTTGTCTTATGTCTTAACTATCTTTTCATAGTTAATAAATATTGGGAAAATATTTAAAATTCAACATATAAGAAATAAAGTAGATGTATTTATATATGGTTTAACAATCACCACTCATATTGATGATATTGTTTTTTAGGGCATTTGATTACTTCTAGGTTAACTATACATGCATGTTAGAGTTTGTCTAAAGTCAAATTTTTATATGAACAAGTAATATTGCATAAAACTTCTATTATTTAGTAATTAAGGCCTCTACTTTATTTCTAAGGAGGGGTTTAACTCATGGATTTTAAAAACCAGGATTTTAAATCTTAACTATCACTTGTAAATGTTGGTTAATGACAGAAATTCATTGAACTAAAAATGTGACACAACTACACAAGTCTCCAAACTAACATGAACCCAAACCTGCAATCCATGACCAAAAAGAAAAAGAGCTCTCAAGAAATAGAGAAGAGTGTTGAAGCCAGCAGGTGGAGTTTAGAGCATGAGGTTTCAAAGAATTTACATTAAATCCTATAAAATTCTTTGTTTAGTTTAACAAAATGTGTCCAACTTAATTTACACGTTTTGCTGTTGTATGCATTAAACGCCAAAAGTTTCTATTATATGTATAAAACTATATATATTTCGGATACATAAAAAAAAGTTTAAGTTTAATAGATATAATAGAAAATTTAATACATACAAGAGCTACAAATTCGAAGTTGCATATATACATACAATAGATTTTATCATAATTCTATACGCAATAACAAAAATTCTAAAGTTTGATATATTTCAAAGAACGTTACTCTAGCTTGTTATAACAAAGGGAGAATATTTTATTATATTTATATAAAAAATATATATATAAAGAAAGAATCTCTAAGTACTATATATATGTGACATTCGAAAATGAAAAAGATATACATTTTAAAAATCAAAAGGATTTTAAAACTTGAATACAAATATTTAAAAACTTGATCTAATAGTTAATTAGTAAAAATATGAATGAATAATCGATGTCTAGTCATAACTCGATCACAATGCATATATATATATATATATATATATATATATATATATATATATATATATATATATGCAACTGTTAATTATTTGTCGTGTTACTAACAGATGGAATTGAAGACGAGAAGATAAAGATTAAACAAGCAGCAAAAGATCAAAAACCTTCTTTTATTACACGTACTTTTTAGGTCTTTTATTAATGTCTAATTTGTTATGATTTTGAATGTTCACCTACTATAATATACTGTATATTATTCCAGCTTTGCAGGCCACTTTTTTATCCTCACTATTTCGACTCACTTTTTTAATTAATCTTTATTGTTCTGTCTTAACTACATACATGCATACATATATCTTACTTCTTTATAATACATTTACAATCTTAAAAACTCTTAATTTTAAGTAACTTAAATGTATTAAAATACCCCTCATTTACTTTAACTTTTAAAATACCCCTTTTAACCATTTCATTCTCTCTCCTAATTTAATTTAACTTTTTATCTATTTAAAAGCAACATATTATTACATTTTTAAAAGCAACATGATGTAAAATAGAAATTATTTGTCGTCGTAGCATTGCGCGGGTACCTTGCTAGTATAATTATATATATATATATATATGTATAGGGGAGGGTTCAAACGAGAACTGTTTTTCGTACGAGAATTGCGAGAACCAATCTTGGCGGTTCATTTTGGATAATGGAGTTCATGGATGAAGAGCGTAGGGGGATTGAGTGTGGCTGGGTGCATATAAGAAATTCATGGGTGGGCAATCCAATTAAAGAAGGGGGAATTAGACGGCTAAGATTGTTTCTCGCGGTTCTCCTACGAAAAACAGTTCTCGTTTGAACTTTTGCCTATATGTATATATATAACGTGTTTTCAAAAAAGAAAATACTTAAATTAAGTGAGAATGATAGATTTGACAAAATAAAAAGAAAAACTTGTTTTCATGTGTTGAAAATTCAAAACAACAAAAGGCAATGCGTTTTTAACTTGTTAAAGTAAAGTGTTAATCTGTTTTTTGTACAGTTTTAATGTACACTACTATGCAAAATTATATACTAGAAATGGTGTAATTATCTTTACAACAATTATCAATTTGTGGAACCTTTTTCTAATTTTGTTTTCATGTCAATATCTGTGCATTGAGATACTAAATTAAGTTGACTAAAAAAATTAGAAGATGGTTGCATGAATTGGAAATTGATGCAATAAGTAATTTTTCCTAACCACTAGTACTCTATCTTTGTGTTATTCAAAACATGGAAAAGTAATCATCTAGTCATATCTACTTCCGGCCACATTTTCCTGTTTCTTGTAACCGTGAGTAAGGGTGTTATACAGTAGAATTATTCAGGTTTTGAGTTATTTAGGTTGGACTGCTGATGTATTTACCAGAAAACCGAATACTCAGTCATGTTTAACTCAAACTTTATTCAGCTAGTTGGGTTATTTGGGTTTTGACATTTTTGACATCCCTAACTATGAGGTAATACTATATTTTGAGACTATTTCCGATGAACTACTTGCTACAGACACAAACATACTCATCGGAAATTGAAGAAGAGGATGTCCTCTCTTTTCTAGCTACAAGTAAAGAAAAGGAAATAAAGGTGAAACTACTAGAGAAGAGAAGGAATGAAAAGTAGAGATAATGTAAGGGAAGAAAAAAATGTCACCAAATATTCATTAGAAACCTCATTGGAGAAGGACATGGGGAGTAGGTTAACGATTTTTCGCCAAGTACAAAAGGCTGTCCTTTTGACTTTGGTTAAAATTAACATTGTTAAAAAATTTAGTGAATAAAGTTAAAGCTTGGAAATTTTCTAATATTAACATTAAAATAAAAAAAAGTTTTTGGAATTCTAGCATGTATGTGAATTGCGTTGTCACTTGTTTGAAATACAGTTTAGGTAGAAGATGGGTGTCAAAATTAACTCTGGCAATGTTCAAGCGAGTTTAAACTGTTGCTCTCTTCTATAACATCAAAGAGCCTATAAAGCAAGTTTTATGCGAGGCAGAGGTGTGTAGGAAGGTTCAAGTCTTTCATAGTTATATATTTGGAGTGTTTACTAGAAGTGTGAAGTACTCTGGAAGATTCTGTAAATTCGATTGAGTACTTCTTGATACGTACGTGTATCTAAGCTGATTCATGAGATGATGATGATGTTAGTCACAAATTTTTGGTATAGTGGCTGTTTTTGTTTGCAACATATTGTGACCAACATCATATAAGCTTTCTAAAATTAGATATACCTTGTGGTATAAATGTGATTGTAGAAATGCTATGTATGTAAGGATAGTTGAAACTAAAATGGTATTGATGTAATCTTGTGACAGTTTATTTTTATAATGAAGATTTGGATGTTATAAAAATTTAACCTTTTCTTAGATGTGTTGTAAAACAAGAAAACTCGTGATTTTATAAAATAAAAAAATTTAAGGGGAAGAAAAAACTTAAATGATTCTAAAAGTCTTCAATCAATATATTTATAATGTTTTCGTATGGTTCCCAAAACATCATATTTTATGATTTTGTGGTCCTTACAAGAGGCCACTCAGGTTTGGCCTCATTATATATTTGTTGAGCATATCCTCATTAACTAAGACTCTAGGATATTTGATCTGTTTCAGTCATATTTTTTGATTTATTTGTTTCCCATGAACCTCATATCACCATAATCAAACACTTCCACTGCCGACATCATCGAAAACCAGATCTGGTTTGTGGCTCCTAACTTCTTTCACCATCATTATCACGAGTTCATGGAATGATGATCTGTGATTGTAGGTTTTGTGGGGATTGCCCCTTGCGGCGGCAGAGCCCTAAAACTTAGAAAATTGTTTTCTTTGATTCGTCGACAGAGAAGGAACAGGTGGCCGATTAAATTCCATCACCTCACCTGGTAGGTAAGGTCTGGTGATAATCCACCGGTGGATTTTGTTAGATAGAAAAAAATATTCATATAAAAGATATATGAAAATTAAACTCCATCACTTCACCTATTTTTTTTTCTATTTTATAAAATAGAAAAAAAATTAAGGGGAAGAAAAAACTTACATGATTCTAAAAGTCTTCGATCAATATATTTATAATGTTTTTATATGGTTTCCAAAACATCATATTTTATGATTCTGTGGTCCTTACAAGAGGCCACTCAGGTTTGGCCTCATTATACATTTGTTGAACATATTTTCATTAACTAAGACTCTAGAATATTTAATCTGTTTCAGTCATATTTCTTGCTTGATTTATTTGTTTCACATGAGTCATATTGCTTGATTTATTTGTTTCACATGGACCTCATATTATGTATTGGGTCAGCATATATTCAAGGATGCCATAAATCTATAACAGTCATGTATTCTAAGACTTGTTTTTTAATGCATATTTGCTTGTAACTGTTGCTCTACTTTAAATAAGACAATTATTATGATAGCAGTCCCTTTTCGAGTGAGGGTTAACTCCAAGAGAAAGAAAAGAAGGTAGAGAGCAATTTAGTAACGTAGTTCGGGAGAAGTAGGTTCTTAACCCATGCTCGTTAAGGATCGCATAGATGAATTCACTCAATTTCAATTAGTTGACAGTACTCATGTTAAGCTAGCTTGTACATGTTTCAACATAACTATGTATGTTTGTATGTATGTATGTATGCATGCATGCATGCATGTATGTATGATACATCCATCATTCTAAGCTAGCTAGCTAGTATACACATATAATCACATGGGGTTGACAAAGAATAGATTAACAATTAATATCGTGAAATTACATGGAAGCTAGCTAGCATACAGTGATGTACATATGTTTTGACTTTACTATAAGAAAGTCAAAGGTGAATTTTTGAGTCTATAATGATGCAAAATCACACGGATAGTAGTCACTCACGATGCTAGACATACCAAGCATAATATTTTTTAAGGGCATGCCTATCACGTGAGAAACTGAGAAATATATTATCAGATTAATTTTTCTAATAAAAGCAGTCAATTTTGTTCAAATCAAAGCCAACTACAATTACACTTTTATTTTTTATTCATCTTCAAAATCATTGCGGTCGTTGACAAATGTTATTTAATACAAGCGGCCGGGTTCTAGAGTGTTTTGAGATATATATAATTAATCAACGCAACTCATTACCTCTCCAACCTCGATCATGGAGCTTAAAACCTTCTCAAATCTACATAGAATGAGATTAGAGTTTAACATAAAATAATCCGGCCCAATTGTATATATAGGTTACTAGGTTAGGTTATTTAGGCTTTCTTATTAGAGTTTCAATTATATTTCTCGTATGATATAAATAGTTATTAATATAACACAAAATACTTATAGGTTGTTTTTTAGTCCTGGTCATATGTTCTCTTTCTCTCTCTTCTATTGCCTCTCTGTTGCCACCACCATTGAATTAAAATTGGCATTTGCCTTGTTTCATTTCTACATCTTCCCTCTTAAGTGAAGTTTTTCTTTATTTTCTTTACTCCCTCATCTTGTCCCGAAGACAAAATTGTAACTAGAAATATATCATTTTTCCTTGCCACCACAAAACATCTTGTTAGCCGCCGCCATAGTTATAGCAACTTGCTCTATTGCCGTCATTGCTCTTCCTCTTGCCTACTTTGGTTGATAATATGTCCTCATCTAGTCGCCATGAAGTTAAGGTTTTGCCTTCGTGTTAACGTCCAATCTTCTACCCTCTCATTACGGGGAGTGTTAGATAAAATGGGATTAGTATTTAGTATCAAAGAACTTCATATTATAACTTCTATTTCATTATAATACAATTTATTACAACAGCGGAAATGCGAAAAAGTACAACTTATGAAACTTTAATTTATTAGAATAACCATGCTTCATTTTGTCCTTATTCCTTGGTTCCTGGGATACATATATAAATATGTAAGCTTTAAGCATAGTGAGTAGTTATGGTTTCATGATAAATATTTTTCACAAATACTTAGCCAAATCAAAAACTAAAAACAATCTTTCTTGTAAACCTCTTTCAAATATAAGACATTTCTTTAAGACCTCATGGTTACATTTTAAGTATGTCAAACTTCTCATAAGTTTTTTAACCTCGGGTCCCCATAAGGGCTGCCAATAAGGTCTGTTTGCAAGACATCCCTTCGTTCTATATCCCGTACGTTAGATATCTCAATAGCCATACTTAATATGTATAAAAACTTTTTATGTACCAAATGTATGATAACAATATGTTATAAAACATATACTTCGTCACATAATTACTTCGTTATAGCATAATTTTATGCAAAGAAAACATAGCAATATATTATAATAAAACTTGCTTTATGAATAAAAAATTATACAGCACATATATATCTCATTAAAGCACATAACATATTCACCTTGCTTTGTGACTTCTTAAACTTTTTAATCTCCTTGAGTTACTACTAATCTTTCTTTTGACATGTCTACTCACATTAGTTACATTTCTTACTTAAAGGTTTTATCTAATTTGCTTTAACCCTTATAGTTTGTATATTAAACATGTTTAACTTTATAGTAAATTTGGATGTTTTACCCAAATTTTTCTTTAAATACTAAAATTACAAACATACATACATTTGGCTGAAAATAGGGATGTTACATATATAGATGGTAAGAGCCTATTATGCATATTAGGGTTTCAATTACACTCCGTACGTGTACTTTATTAGTATCATGATTCTGTTAGGGATGTAATTAAGAAAAACAAAATGTGTATATATGCGGATCGAGATACTATAACCAATAACATACAACCTTTGTTCTTAATATATATACAACGATTCAAGCATTTGTGATCATTGTGGATGGGTATGCCAATTAACTAAACCGGATGCATTTTGGTCGCGTATGGGACATGATTTTATAATCAGATATAAAACCGGGTTTACTAATATTCGTATCGTACTCGTCCCATATCATTCGTGACTATTGACGGGTAAAAGAGAAAAGAACCAATGATTGTTCTAACTATTACCCCATGGATTGTATATATGTATTTATTCCCATGTTCTAAATTACATGATTTTATGTTAATAAAAGTTTGTTAAAAATTATTTTGGTTTAGATACATTATTTTTCCTAAAGTATTATGAAGCGTACGTTCTCAAGATTTAAGATGTGAACTATAAGACGTATATTTATGCATAAATGACTAACTAACTAATCGGATATGATTTCTTTAAGAAATGAAATTAAATAGATGGATTAAATGTGTTAAGTTGTGTTAATTTCTAAAGTAAATTAAGTGTTTAAAATCCTTAGTTAGTACGTTATAAACGTAAGTAAGTAAGGAATCTATGATGATCGATGAAAAATGAACATCGATCGTCAAGTACGTCGATCATATACGATTTCAATTCTTAAATGAAGTAAAATAATTAAAACTATATATATATAGTGAAAGGTTTATTTGAGAACCGTTTTTATTGTAAGAACCGCGAGAACCAATCTTAGCCGTCCAATTCCCCCTCCTTCTATTGTATTGCCCACCCATGAATTCCTTACATGCACCATGTCACACTTAATTCCCCACGCTCTTCATTAATGAATTCCATTATCCAAAATGAACGTCTAAGATTGGTTCTCGCGATTCCCGCAATAAAAACGGTTCTCAAATGAACCTTCCCATATATATATATATATATATATATATATATATATATATATATATATATATATATATATTAAAAAACAGAAGAAGACACGTACCGTCGTCCTATGATCACATCTAATTAAGAAGCCGACAATCAAACGTGGTTGGATAATTAATAAAGCTAGGAAAATAAATAAAAAAACATACATATATCATATATGTATGTATGTATTTATAATACTGTGGATGGAAGTGAAGTAAAGTGACGAATAATAAATATATCGCGTGATTTTGACAAGAAAAACTCGGTCGTATTTATATAAAAAGGGTAATATATGCAATGACGGATCATTAAATACATTGCATGTTGCATGTTACCTAGCTAGCTATCTGCTATCTTGCAACCCCAACCTCTAAATTAAACCTACCACTTCTTTTAATTTATTATCATATCATATAATAATAATAACTGACTTTCTACGTTAATCGTTATCATATTTTATTCTTATTCCTTTTATTTCTTTTCTTTTACATATACATATAATTAAGCAAAACACCGGTTTAAAAAAAGCCAAGCCCTTCAATTCCTTTGAAATTTATTTCCAAACAACATTATATATATATATATGGTTTAAACGAGAACTGTTTTTCGTACGAGAACCGCGAGAAACAATTTTAGTCGTTTATTTTGGATAATGGAATTCATTGATGAAGAGCGTGGGGGGATTAAGTGTGACATGGTGCATGTAAGGAATTCATGGATGGGCAATCCAATTGAAGGGGGAAATTTGACGGCTAAGATTGGTTCTCGTAGTTCTCGTAGGGCACTTTTAAAAAAGTTAATATTCTGAAAGGCACCATTGATCATAATTAAAAAAAAGTTAATATTCTGAAGGGCATTTTACGGAAATTGTCTAAATAAAGGGGGATCATATTAAAACATTTATATCCCATTTTTTTAAAGTTAAAATATCTCTCAAATGCAATGATACTAAAATACGAAAATTATAGTAAACTAACGAGAAAAATTATGCTTTTTAGTATGACATCCATATTACTATACTTTTTTAAGTAAAAAAATGCATATGACGTGTACTTTTTCAAACCGCATTTCATAAGGATCCATATGACGTACTCTTTAATTTGTTGTTGGTTGTTTGGCATGTCAAATCTTAATTAATTCCATAACAACTCCGGCCAAATGATGGAAGTCGATGTCATTGGTTGTATTTGGTACATGTTAGGGTCTCGTTGTTGCTTAATGACACCTTCAACTTCACAGATTTGGGTTTTGGAGAAATGAAGGTTCTTAATTAAGCCATGATCCTCTAATTGTCCGGCCTCACAGGTGCTTCTTTAACTTTACATTAAATTATTAGATTTCTTTTCCCTAGCTTTTAAATTTTCACACTTTATCTTCTACAAACTCTATATCTTCACCAAAACTTTACATCCTTAAATCTTCACACTTTATGGATCAACAAATTTAAATCCCTTCTTTGTAAGCATGCCACAACCTCATATATATATATATATATATATATATATATATATATATATATATATATATATATATATATATATATATATATAGGGTAGAGATCAAGTAAAAAAAATTAAAGTAAAAAGGGTAAAAGTGATGATTATTTGATCATTTTTTAGTATATATATCAACTGATAATCGTTAGTTCATCATCTTTATTGATTAAAACTAGTTCTTCATCAATTTCTTTTTGATGAATCCAACATATTCATCACTTTTTAGATGAAAGCATTTTGTTCATCAACAAATTATTCTAAAATTTTGTTTTTAAAATCTGTATTTGAAGTAAAAAAGAAATTAATGAAGAACTAGTTTAAATCAATAAAGATGATGAACTATCGATTATCAGTTGATATATATACCGAAAAATGATCAAATAATCATCCCTTTTACACCTTTTACTTTAATTTTCTTTAATTTGATCTCATCCCTATATATATATATATATATATATATATATATATACACATACATACTAGTACGGTACCCGCGCAATACGACGACGGCGAATAAAGAGGAGGTTGTGATGAGTTTTGTACAGAATAATCACAAAGAGCTAATATGAGTTTGTGAATATTCTTTGTGAGATGAATAAAATATGAGTTTGTGATGATTCTTTGCGAGAGCCACTTTGAAATTAAGAATTAAATTGCTAACTCTGAGTTATTTGTGTTTTAGTTTGTTGGAAGAGTTTTGTCGCATGGCTGAATCATGAAGTTGCTGATTATATATATGTATGTATATGTGTGTGTAATGTTTCATAGTTCCAATTATTATGTAGTTGAGTTAGAATGCAATGTTTATAAATTTCAACTCTTTGACTATTTTATTTATTTGGTGTTTGTGAAATCTCTTGAACTTGATTTATTAAAAACAGGAATTTAGGTGATCTCATGAATCAAATGTTAATATTAAAAATATATGATTAGACTTAATTCCGTTATAAGTATGGTGATCTCATGAATCAAAAGTTAATATTAAAAATATATGGTTAGAAATAATTCAGTTATAAGTATTGGTTTAAATTCATTAATTTTCGGTTATGTTTTCAATATTTATTTGTTTAAATTCATTAATTGTGAACTTAAAGGAGGGGTAAATGAGAGGTATAAAGGATGAATATTTTAGTAAATTTACTCTTCTTAAAATTAAGAGTTTTTTAGGTGGTAGATGCATTATATAGGAGTAAGATATATATATATAGGCAAAAGTTCAAACGAGAACTGTTTTTCGTACGAGAATCAATCTTAGCCGTCCAATTCCCCCTCCTTCAATTGGATTGCCAACCCATGAATTCCTTACATGCACCCTGCCACACTCAATCCCTCAACGCTCTTCATCCATGAATTCCATTATTCAAACTCGCAGCTCTCGTACGAAAAACAGTTCTCGTTTGAACCCTCCATAATATATACATACTATATTATAAAGCATTTAAGCCATTGAAATCTCTTAATTTTAAGTAATTTGAAATTACTAATTTACCCCTTATTTAACCCTATAAGGAAACTATTATATAGAGTTAATTAGATTCTTAAATACCATTTTTATTACTAAAACTTCCATAATAAATAATATTTAAAAAGTCAAGTCAATGCAAATCAATTTTCAACCTATATGATATTAAATACAAATTAAAAATTAAATAAAAATAATCTTCATAAAAATAATAGTTTTAATATTTTATCATATAACACATATTTTAACTTAAGTATTAAAAAATACGTATAGCTAGAACTTATAAACATAATAACATGTCACCTAAATTTATAGACATTTCTAGATTTTTTAAATGACGCGTGTAATCAAAACAAAAGGTTTAGTTATAATATTTTTAATATTCTTTTTGTTTCTCATTTTATTGTTTTTTAAAATTAATAAAAGAGATATAAGGAAATGAAAAAGAAAATAGATACATTGCGAACGAAAATTGTTCAATGTCATTATAATGCGTGATATAATAGTCTTATGTTATTAAAAACGGATATGTTATCGAGTATAAATTATTTTCAGCCGTTGTATTACACGGGTACTATGCTAGTGTGTGTGTGTATATATATATATATATATATATATATATATATATATATATATATATATATATGCCTCTTTCATACTAACTGATCACCTCGGTTAATGTAGATATATTATATCTTAAATCTTAATATCATTGTTGTTGTGTAACTATTATTAATATTCATAAATGGCTCATTAAAAGGGATATTTTGGTCTTTTATATATTTTATCAACCGTAAATTGCATCCCGTGGAACGTTATTAAAGAGTAAGTCTTGATTTTTCCAAAATACCTATCATAAATGAGTTATCATTTTTATTGGCCATTGATTTATTTTAATGAAGTGTCAAAATTGGTTTTTCCGATACTCGTATTAATATTGGTTTTCAAATGAACTCTCCCATAGTACATATATAGCTAATGCCATATATATATATATATATATATATATGATTAATATAGAACCTAGTCTTAATCATAGAACCTAAAGAACAAATCTGGACCATTGGATCATCTAAATGAATGGTTTAGATTTGAAGGTGGTAATTTTATAAATTATATGAAAATTATATAAGGTAACTGCGTAATTGAGGGCAAATATATAAATCCTCTTTATGGCCTCACTTTTCGAAAATGCAAATGATAACCAAAATGTAAATCATTGGGTTATTTGTATGTTAATGACTTAATATTATTTATATTTTCGGTTATTTGCATTTTTGTTATCTTTTTTTTATGTCGGTTGCATTTGCATTTTGTATTTTTGTCAAATGATTTGTATTTTTGTTATTTGTTATTTTTTTAATTTTGGCAGCATTTGCATTTTCGTCAAACAATTTGTATTTTCGTAAAAATAAATTAGAAAACATTTCAATCTTAGTCTTGAATTAAAGAGGATAAAAAACTTAATCTAATGGTATATTTTTTTTGTTAAAATTCTTAAACATGAATATATTATGACCATTTGGATGTTTAGTAGGATTTTTATTTTTATAAATGGAAGGTTGGAGGTTAAATGAGAGAGGGAGGCTTGAGTATTAATTTATAGTTCTTTTTCCAGTTTTGGCCTTATTCTTAATGCCACGTGTCATCACAAGGTTTGTTGTTTAGGTTCTATGTATAACCTCACCCTATATATATATTGTCACCCACTAAGGCACCCGCGTCATCTCCTCGTCGTCCCCTTGTTCGTCATCACAACGACGAACGCCTTTTTAAATGGGTTAAAAGGAAGATGTGTGATGATGTGGAGGTTAGTCTCGCATGTCATGACTAAGGCTATTTAGTCATGACTATGTAATCGACTGAAAAGCTGATATGGCAGTGTGTCATGACAGTCATGTATGTCATGACTACGTGTGATCTAATTCAATTAGAATCCTGGACTAACCTGTCAACCAATGGATCGATCGATGCCATAATTAATAATGTTAATTTATGGAAGGTAAGGTCATATATTCCTTTTGTCATGTAGCGTCACATCACTCGGATTTTCCTTCCCTTTTTCTTTCTTAAACTTTTGTTAGTGTCTTACCTTTTTTATTCCAAACTTTCACCACTTTTTTTTATAAATTTTTATATTACAATTAATTATAGAGCTAAATAGTATAATTCATTGATAATTAAAATATTAATTCAAGATTAATTATAAATTCTAAAATGAAAAATAAAAATTGTAAAATTACATAATTTTACATGTAGGATTAGAGGATGTGTGCTCTTTTGGCCAACCACGGATGGTCCTGACTCTAATATCATGTAAGTTTGTATTATTACAATTCAAACCTAGTTGACAATTAGTATAGGAATTCAGGATACTTATTAAGCATACTATAGAGTCACGCTTGTCCATTAGAAACAATATTACTCAACAGGATCAGGCAGTGGTTTTGAGGGCCGTGGTTCCAACTTAAAACTAATTGGCTATGAGTGGTTCCAACTTGTTACGTGAAGTCTGTGTCCTTTGACCAATCATGAATGAACCTTGCTCTGATATCATACAAGTTTGTAGGATTCCAACTTAAAACCAATTGACTAAAAATAGAATAGTCAAAAATCCATATTAATTAATTAAATTACATAGTCATTTTTCATTCTACGAAACATTGGTCAACAAAACAATCTATATATTACCAAAAGTGGATAATTAGTTTATGTTCTAAATGATTACGATTAGTTTCACTTTTGCAATTTATACACTCGACCGGAACATAAGTTATTGACTAAATTTTGAGTGTGTGAAAATAAATAAAAAACTAAAAATATTCGAGTTATAACCACGCAATCACAAGGTGACCGGTGTGTGTTTCTTGATCGTGACCTCCGCCCACCACCAATTATTCGTTTTTTACACCACTGCCTACACCATATATCTCCCTAACTCTATATAAACCCCCAAACACCCCCATATTATTATCTCCTTCAGATTTCTATTCTCTCTCTTATCCACACACACAAACACAACACAAACGTATTCTTTTCCATTTCAAACGTTCTCAATCGCAAAAAAAAAACCCAAAGATGATGTGTTTGGTTTCAAGAACTGGACGGGAATTGCAACGTTATGACATGGGTCGTCGGCTTGTTGTCGGGTACTTCACTTTCACTCGCATTTCTTCATTTATCTATTTGACACAATATATAAGAGATAAGATGATATAAACAGTTATACATATAATCGTATGTAGAGAGACTACTTACAGATCTTGATTTATCTAGATATGAAAAACTATATATATAAATCTTGATCGAATTTCTAATAATGTGATCGAATTATTATTTGAAATATGAACTTGATTATTACGTACGGTTAATCTTTAAAAAATCAGTTTGCTTATTTTCTGTAAAATTATATACACAGGTGTATTCCATATAGATATAATAACGAAAACGGTGAGCTTGAAGTCTTGGTGATCAGCTCGCAGAAAGGCCATGCTATGATGTTTCCTAAGGTACGTACTTTTTACTGGTTTTCTATTTTTAAATATATATTAATTTAAAATATATAAAATAGTTGGAAAAAGAAGAATGAAAAGCCACTTGATTTGAATAACAAATAAATATTAGTATTAAAGACTTATTCCAAGATTTATCACGCATTAATATTGTTAGTTTAAATATTTTCATTTTCCATGCAATAATATTAATAAATTAATAATAAAAACTTAATTGACATAAATTTTCAAAAACGATGATGATCAATTCAGGGAGGCTGGGAGGTCGATGAATCTGTTGAAGAAGCTGCTTCACGGGAGTGCTTCGAAGAAGCTGGAGTTGTTGGCATAGTCGAGGTTTGATTTGAATACTCATTTTGAATTATTAATTATTAATATATATGCATTAAATCATTAAATTAAAGATTAATTTATAACGAAAATATATGTTTATAATTATTTCATTAATTAATATAAGATTTTACGATGAACTGATAATGCAGTGTGAGTTAGGAAAATGGAGTTTTAAGAGCAAAAGCCAAGGGATTTACCATCAAGGCTACATGTTTCCAATGCTTGTCGCTGAACAACTTGAACTTTGGCCAGAGAAAAACCTTCGCCAAAGAGTTTGGGTAAGTATATTTAATTAATTAAGGGTTCTTTTTTTTTCGTTTTTGTTTAATCTCTTCTTTTAAGTTTTTAATTAGAGCTTATAATTAAAAATATATTAATTATTTAGTCAGATTTTTTTTGAACGGCTAGTTAGTTGTGAGATGTTAGTTGTTAGTGGGTTGGGTTCGCAGTGAACGACAATATATATAATTTGGGTTCGGTATGTATTCAAGGGGTAGAAAAGATTATTAATTTATTAGTTGATATAATTAATGAACAGCCATAATGAGCTAGGGGTTTGATATAAAACATACTCAAGTTTTGTTCATGTGTTTACAAAGATTAGAGCTTCAAACGGGCTAGGGGTTTGATATAACAAGTTGACATACGTGCAATTAGAGTATCCGCGGTGATAACTAGCATCACTCACCGTCAAGTTAGCATAACTAGCTCATTACTAACCAGTCACGGTGATAACACCTATCACTAGACCTATATACAATTACTTATCTCAATTTATATTGGTTGAAAAAAAAAGAAAAAGGGTACCAAGTGGTGCGCCTCGTTACCCCCAACCACGAGCTAGCCAAAGACAACGTTACCATGAGATGGATACAATGATGATGACAAAGAGGTGTCCTCGTTTTTGGTCGTGATGGAAGGTAACGAGCACCCATGCGGGTACTCTTAGTGTAAAATAATACTTAGGTAATATTTGCTTTTTGAAAAAAGAATTGTCTTTTTTGAAAGTAATACAAAAGATTTTTCCCATAAGACAAAAGACATACTGTTTTTTTTTTAACTTTCTACTCAAAACCTAAAATCAAGCGATGGAGTTCCAGACGATCCGCGATGCGAGTTCTAGATGGCTAGCCGGCGATGTTGACTCTGGTTGCCCTCGATGACAACGTTGGTAGAAATCAAACCGATGGAACGAATGATGCCCATGATTATGCCTTCAACGACGATATAAAACTTTAATTTCAACAAGAATCGTTGTCTTCAACCCCATCCGTCCGCGCCCAATGCCCTTGATTTTGGTATAGTGAACGATGGAGACAAGATCGGGGAAGGAGATGCAAACTTCAAACTGACCAACCTTCAAAATCACATAGTTGATCCCGAATATATCGCAAAATGGAAACTAGACAAAGAACCATAACCTAAAAGGAAACCACACAAAGAAAGAACCCTGATACATCAACATCAATATCACGTCACTTTCTCTCTTCCATCTTTCAACCCTTAATCTTTATGCCCCATTCTCGAGTACATGCTAGCTTTAATGTACAGGTCTTAAGAGCTCTCTTTGTGTTTATTACCTCTTAAATGTGGTAGCTAATTGTATCAAGTATCAATATAATTGAATCAAATCCATAATGATTAGTATGAACTTAATAAGGGTATATGAATATTTGAGAGCAAAACTAAAAACACACATAAGAGTATATGATAATATTTAAATGCTTAAAAGATTTAGGATAAATTATATTATTTATATATTCAAATGATAATTACTAAATATAACCTATACTTCTAGAAATCATAACTAGAAACAAACTTTAATGAAAATGTAAAAATAGAACATAATTTATTTTCAAACAGTAGCCCAAGAACCTCGAGCCACCTTCCCTACAGCTTGTCCACATACATGGGGAGTGACGTTTCCTAAGACCCAACATCAAAACCTCTACTATAGACTCTCTAACTTAAGTGTATGCTAGATTCTTTAATCAAAAATAAACCACGATATTCGTGATTTCATTGCACTTAAGCATTAAAAAATATATGATATTATCACGCACTAAAGCGGATCTCCTTTTCTCATATTAGCAAACTAAAATGAAATGATGTATATATGATTAAAATTGATAAAAATCAAATGATAAAAATTCTATATATGTTTAAAATTGATAAAAAAAATTTACTTAATTTAGTGAAGTATATATGATTAAAGTTGATGGTTTAAAAACCATTTTTCGCTTGTACACCATAGTGTTCTTCTATAGAAACTGTTGCCTATCTAACAACTTTTTAAACTTTATTTTTCTAAAATCAAAATAAAATTAATTTTAAATCGAAAAATACTATTTGTAGACAAGAAATTATATTATATATAAATATATATGTTTTAATTGGGAACAATTAAGCATTTGGTATTTATTAATGAAATAAAATTGACGTGTTTGCAGTTAAAAGTAGAAGAAGCAAGAGAAGTTTGCCAGAGTTGGTGGATGAAGGAAGCTTTGGATGTATTTGTTGAGAGACTAACTTCACCCAAACAAGATTTCTTACAATAATTAGCTTCTTTTTTAATCATTTAAAAAAATAATTTTATGTCGTTAATTAGTTGTTTTCTTCTTTGTGTCTTATGGATATCTCATCTCATGTATATATATATATATATTTATACTACTATATAAATCATTTAACATTCTCTTTTCTTTTTAATATATAATTAGTTCTTAAAATTCAATTAAGATGAAACTGACCTTTCATTTTATCTAAATTAATATTATCCGCTCTATCTTTAACTATTTCATTATATCCTAATTTACTTTATATACTCTTCCACACAAACACATGTACAATTCTATCCAATTCCAGTGAACCAAACGCCTCCTTAGATCTTCCGGTTGTAATTCACTATCGCAATTCATAATTGTCGTAATTCATGGTTAAGTTATGAATAAAGTGAAAATTCAAATGTATACTATCCGATCAAATCAAATAAGGATCAGGATTAAGAATTTTATTCTTACGAAAATATCTATTTTTATTTGAACCTCTTAAAGATGAGAGGGTAAACTCAAGTTAAGTTGATAGCTTGATGATATATATATATAAACACTTGTTTGTTTATTTTTTGGATAACATAATATATAACTATTTATCAGGAAGTTACTGTTCATAACTTCCTGATAAATGTTATATATATATAAGGAGATATTTTAAGTCTAATTATGTAATATTTATTGTATAAATTGAAATTTACGTACAAACAATATGCGTGTCAATTAATTTCATTTGTTATTTGTTATTTATTTTATAAGTTTAGTATTAATGCTTAGTGTAAATATAAACATATATTCGTGACAAACTCATTTTTATCTACATATGATATAAATTTTAACGTGTAATAGTATCAATCTATCTAAATATGTAATATTTCAGTTAATGTTTCGTTCGTCGTAGTACGAAAAAGTTAACCTACAACATATTTAATTTCAAACCAAATAATATGAACACATTACGAATTCTTTTGAGTTTTATCTACTTCACTTTAATATTGATGTTTGGACTTTAACTTTTATATTAATAATCGTATGTATGCGTATGATGTTATTAAAATGCGCTTCAAAACCTAAAATGTTCCCAATCCAAAATAGACGGCGAAATGTACACGTGAATACTAAAACAAACTTTTATCACATTTTCAATCCTAATTGATTGAATTTTTCCACTTTATTTTAAATTTATGTAATTAAAGTAAATAATATAAATTTCAAACAAGTGATTATATCCCGCTACGAAGCGCGGGTATGAAAACCTCGTATATAACATTTGACAGAAACTATAAACAGTAACTTTTTTTTCTTTTTCTACAAACCTATTATCTATCAGTATATATATTAAAAGTGCCACAATTATACATAAGATGCAGCATTGGCGGGTTGGCAATTGATGACTTCTTCTTTCTTGATGGTTGCGAGTTTGACTCCAGTTGCATGCTTTTATTTTTTTTTATTTTGTTTCTAAACTCCTTTTTTGTTTCCATCAATTTATTTACCTTTTCTTTTACAAAGTCTTTTTCGCACTTTGTTTTTTATGATTATCATTATTAATTTGATTAATACTAAATCTTACAATAAAAAATTAGAAAAGTCTCAAAGTTTTTTCTTTCTTTTTCTGTATTAATAAATATATTTTTTAAATTTTTAGTATTAAAGTTTATTACAAATACCTTTTGCACCTTATTATATATAGTAACATATAACAATCTATATTTTTTGGTAAAAGCGAATTAAAAAATCAAATACGGTTAATAAACAGTTTTTATCTATTTATAATGTTAAATCATATAACAAAGTACGAATACTAAAAAAATGATAGAATAGTTCTTTTTTTGTTGTAATATATGAAATCACTTTATTTATATAAGTCGAATACTTTTACTACACGTCACATATATGTTTTAAACTCCTTATGCAACGCGCGGGATACAATTACGAACGTATATATTTGAATTCAAAAAATGGATATAAGCACAGGACTTAACCTATATATCCGAATTAAAAAAATGATATAAGCTTACTACGAACATTGTTAAAAGTACGATACAAAATATGAATAATGTTTACTATATAAAATGGAAGAGTTAGTTTTTTTAATAGCAGAACATATACTAAGTTTCAAACCTCGCTGCACGTATCCGTTCAACTCGTTAATTAGATGGAGCTAAACGTAGAGCTGAGTTTGGCTCTAAATAGCCTCTAATATATAATTAATTTGTCGTGTAGCTAGCTAGAAGACATGTGTTTATATATGAAATTAAATTATTAAAAAAATAATTAACTGAAGATAAGAGTTATAAATTTTATTATTTACGTATCATTCATAAAAACGGTCCATATCCATATTTCACACACATATATATATATATAAGTTAGTTTTATTTATTTATGACTAAAATGAGAAAGAAACAATGAGATGAATTAAGTTGTTTCATCTTGACCTCCATCATGAAATGATCGAGTCAACGAGTTGAACGGATACGAACATTGACCTGTCACTTGTGCCACGTACTCTCAGGTCTTTCGTTTTTGTCTCTTCTTTTTGATCGGGACATTACAACCTTTTTATTATTTTATTTATTTTTCCTTCACGTTGATTATATATAATTATTATTATTATGTTTTCTTATTTCTAAAATCCGCATAAAGGATATTTTAATAATTCATATACAACTAATATGATTCTGTAGCTAAGTTATTTCTTATATATATGTATGTGTGTAGGGAAGAGTTTAAACGAAAACTGTTTTTTCGTACGATAACTACGATAACCAATTTTGATCATTCAAGTGGTAAATGGAATTCATGGATTAATAGCGTGGGTATTGAGTGTGGCAAGGTACATGTAAGGAATTCATGGGTGAGAAATATAATTGAAAGAGGGAGAATTGGACGGCTAAGAGCCTAAGATTGGTTCTCTCAGTTCTCGTACGGAAAACAGTTCTCGTTTAAACTTTTGCCTATATATATGTGTGTGTATAGAGTTAAGTACACCGAAATGTAATGAACTATCCCCTTTTTAATATTGTGTGTAACAAACTAAATTTTATTCGCTAAAATGCAATAAACTACCCAAAAGTTACAACTTATGTAATTTTGACCTACTTTATAGGTAACTGCTGATGTGTCCGGTTACCTTATCATACAATATTAAAACGGGGATAATTCATTACATTTTGGCGCACTTAACCCTTAATAAAAATAACAACAACAACAACAATAATAATAATAATAATAATAATAATAATTATTATTATTATTATTATTATTATTATTATTAGGGTTATTATTATGATTATTTATTCTTTTTAATTTAATCGGGCTCTCTTTGAACATGACATGCGCCGACCGACCACGCATCATCACCACCACCCTCACTGCCTCCTCAACCACCACCATCGCCAGAGTAGAAGACGGCCACCATCGCTCGAGAAGTGACCACCATGTGACGTCCTCCTTTCTCTCAGTCTCATGGAATCACCACCGCCACTATCTTCAACTCAATTAGTTTCCGGGTTTCTTAAAAACTTCAACCGTCGCTTGATGTGCGAGCACAAACCACCATCACCTTCAACCCTCAAGCTACTCGTGAAGATGTAATGAGCAATATACCTCAATTGATTGATGCTCCGGGTACCTCATACTCTCCGGACTTGGTAAAACAGAGGTAAGAAAACCCTAAAGTGAAGAACTTAAAAATCCCAAATGTGGATTTCGTTTCTTCTTAGTTCATTAGATCTGTCTTGAATCAGACTTCAAATTGTTGAAAAATTTAGGGTTTTCATCGGTTGTTTGAAAAAGTTAGGGTTTTCTTCGATCGTTTGAAAAAATTAGGGTTTTCATCGATATTAGAAAATTTGTTTTCATTTCAGATCTGTTTGTGGTGGTTGAATGTTTTTACGGTTTTCATCTCAGATCAGTTGGAACTTGGAAGTGGTGGTTTGTGTGGCGTTGAAGCTGGAGCGGTTGTTGTAGATAAAGGTGGCGGCGGCGGTTAAAGAAGCAGGTGGTGGCGATGGTTGTGGTGGTTGAAGAAGAAGGTGGTGGTGGTGGTTGATGTTGAAGGTGGTAGCGGTCGTAGTTGTGTTTTCCCATATGTTCATCTCACTTATGTTCATGTATAATAATAATAATAATAATAGTTGTTGTTGTAATAGTAAAATAGTAATAAAGTAATTAAAATGGTTTAAGTGCATCGAAATGTAATTATGAATTATCTTTGTTTTAATGCCTTTTAAGGAATAAATTTTTGTTTATATTAGAAGATTATTAAAATATTGATATAAATATTAAGTTGTACTTATAAAGATACGTACGTGTAACCTCTCTCATTTACTAATAAATGATTGTAAATTCAATTTATTTAATTTGTTATATAAAAGAAAATCATTTAGACTTAAAACCCACTTAAATAAAAAGTGTTTATATCATTTCATCTTTAATGATTTAAGTAAGTTTGTTACTACAACACCACCTAGCTTAACACTTAGTTTATGTGCTCTTGACTACGTACATGGATAATTTCCCCAAATTGTAAACAATATTATATTATGACATGACAAAATTATGGTTATCAAGTTTTTTTTAACAACTTTTAATTTACATGATTTATGATATTTTTCTCGATATTTCATATTATTAATTATTGAAATATAATAATCATTAGAATAATTAGTAATAAGAAGTTTTATCCACGAAATATATTTGAAATTTAAATTTGGAAGAGATACGCTTAGTTAACGAAAAGATCTGTTTATTCCGAGTTTCCATAGCGAAAATTCCCGGGAGAAATAATAGAAAACCCTAATTAATTAATTAATTAATTAAGCTCGATCGTCGTCTCCCGCCACCGCCAAATACAAGTAGAATCCCGGCCTCTGCTTAATTCTACCACCACCATGGGAGACCACCCTCTGTGCGCCGCCAACACCACCACCAACGGTGGTGCCAATGGCCTCAAACGCCTCCGGTCACCAACACAAGTACAATCATACAGCTTCATTACTTATGAATTTTCTTTTCTTTTTTTTGGAAATTAATGCGTAATATATAATTGCAGAAAATTAAGAGTGGAGGAGAAGTGCCGCCTTGGGTATTGCATATGATCAACATTATGCAATATCGAGATTGCCCGATTCATTCGAGTACTAAGGAGAACAAATTGGATCGGTTTTGTATCAACTGTCTTGTATCTTTCTGTAATCAATGTAGTTCAAATCATGAAGGCCATAAGTATATCAAGGTACGTATCGTCATCCGTCATATATATATATATATATATATATATATATATAAAGAATTCATGGGTGGACAATCTAATTAAAGGAGGGGGAATTGGATGACTAGAATTAGTTCTCACGGTTCTCAAATTAACTTTTCAATATATATATCATCATCATCTATTTTGCAGATTATATTCATTGGCAGGTTGGATATCACGTTATTATATAATTAATGGATCACTAATAACTTAATTGTAATTATAAGTTATTGCACAAATTTAATTTTCAGTTTAATTAATTAATATGACTTAATTGATCGTCAAGCTTTAGTCATTGATCTTGTACTTGATAAAAGCAATTGTTACTACTTAAAAAAATTATGATGAAAATGATTCATATGCCTAGAGATGTAGATGAGTAGAGTCCGAATTTGGTACTTAATAAAATGGACTGGTTTAAGATTTATTAAGCCGAGTGTCTGGTGTTGTGCTAGAGTTCACTTCATTTAAGATATAAATATTTTTTTAATTTTCGTTGAAAAGTTGTATATAACTATAAATAATAATAGCATTATGAAATTAATGACATACATGTTCAATCTAGCCTTCTTAACATGACTTAAAGTTCCTAATTATTATAGGCTAGGGTAAAATCCATGTATTGTAATCCACTAAACTACTATATATACTTTGATGTGTCTTAATTCATAATATAAAGTTTGCTATTTTGACCCACCTTCTTTTAACCCATTTTATGACTTGTCTAATGGATCATCTATTCTTTCTCAAGCCCAAGCCCAAACCCAAGCAAACTTTTGGATTTTAAGAATTCTTAAAGTTAAGGAGGAGAAGAATTGTTAAAAGATTTATATAATAGTATAGATATATATGTAATTTATAATTATTTAAATACTAATTACATAGAGTTGTACAAATGAGGAGGAAAGTAGCCTATACAAATTATAAAACTACAAATTTATAAAAGTTCAGCATACACAATGAGTCGATCACAAATCAAATACAAAAAAAGTTCAATAAAAATAAAATAGTGTTAAGTCTGTTTAATAGCAACAGACCTTTATTAAACTGTTAGACCATTTATTTTACTAGATAAAGTCCAAATTGGATTTGAAACTTGCCATATATAGTCAAAATTGGCATGAAATATAAGAAACTAATTAACTTGTTAGTGTAATGAATAAATCAAAATTAAAATTAGGTTAACTTTGGGATTTTAGCAATACGAAGGAAATTAGGTCATAAAAGTTTTAATTGCTAAGCACACACAGAATCAATGGAAGAATATTCCAAGTTTAACCCTCCTACAGTTAGCATCGACGCTGAATTAGTGGTGACTGAGCTGGATACTGGTGTTGTTTCATCTGTAATTAACCGTCGTTATAGGTTGCTGTTCGTCTCAAGGATCCAATATCAGTCCAGATTTTAATGGCGGCGGCTGCTGCTGCTGCTGCTGCAGATTGAAGTCTTCAAAACAAACACGGTGGAAGGGCACTTCAAGAAGCGGTTTTTAGCAGAGACTAGAACATAGCCATGATCATTGCTCTCCATTACCAGCCTCTTGCAGATCTTGAATGGCTGCTGAACAAGGGCTCTAGGTTCTTCTCACAAAGAGATACAGAGAGTCACCGAGTAGGTTAATGAAGGATGGGTTAATAAGAGTTCAATTAGGGTTTAATTATGATCGATTAGAGATTTAATTAGATTTCAGCTGGTTGAGTTGCTAACAGGTCATGATATGTGTATTTCGAAAGAAAATCGTAAACTTTGTTACATACTTGGTTAATAAAAAAGTAAATTATATATATTAATATTTTTGAAAAAGTACATTGTTATTTAGTAGCATCTACGTTAAAAAAAATCATTTTCTACGTATCACGATTTAAAAAAAACACATCATTTAGCGGGTAAAGGCGCATCTTAGCAAGTTTGGACGCGCATCATGACGTGCCTTTTAGAACACTGCTAATGATTGAGCTAATAATGACTCATGATTCTTTTGAATACACATAGATTATATTACATGAATAATCTCAGTTTATGTGTGCTAATGTTTGATCAATATATGATGAAGATTCGTAGGTACGTATATTGTGATGTGATTAACCGACCCGATTTCCAGAAACACTTTGATTGTTCGGGCATTCAAGTTAGTAACTTAATTGCCAAACATTATTATATATATAGTTCTTCTGGTAGCAAGCAGATTATAGATAAACAAGTGGTTACTACAGGGTTATGTAACAAACAAAAACAAGGTGCTATTCTTGAAACGAAGGGGAGATAACCAACAAGTAAAAGAACAACAACAAAACACAAGGGATCGTTGCTGCATTATCTGCAATCATACTTTAATCGATTCATTTTATTGCAGTATCCAATGCAAGGTAATTTTGTTATTTTATCTATTATTAAAAAGTTAATGCAATTTTGGATAAATTGTGTTTCAGTCTCATTTCTAAATTGAATAATCATAATGGGTTTCTAATAGAGACAATGTATAATATAATTACTTTTTTACAATAGGATAACCAAGTCGAACTGTATAATTGGGTCAATACCCATTAGGGTTTCTCCTCCAAGTTTTGATTGTTACTAATTATATTGATCTATATATGTGTTCAAATTTGATAGGTTTTCTTCAATATTTGCGGTTACTAATTATGCTGATTTATCTGTCTAAATTTGAGTGCAGGTTTCTGCAACGAAAATTGAAAACATAGAAATGGCTAATGTTGATAACAATGAATTACATAATGCTAAAGAAGAACCTACCATAATTACTCCCAAGAGAAAGGGAGCAAGAAAAGGGATTCCACGAAGGGCATCACTTTTCTGAAGAAATTTGACAAGTTTCCGAGCAATCTTGAACACCCCCTTAAATTGAGAATATAGATGAAAAAAGGAGTGTTCTAGGTTATGCAGTCGCAAAGTGACTATCTTAAACTTGAAACTTTAGCTCAATTTATTTTGTATTCGTAGTAGACTAATGGTAATTGTTTGTTATAATTCTTTCGTATCATCTTATAAGTGGAATATGGTGTTTAAAATCTTATCGAAGAGTACGTATCATCCTCGTTGACTTCGGTTCTTCTAAATATGATGGAGGAATTCGATCCATGATTTTTGGGTTTTTTCTAAATGTGATGTGGTTTTTATGCATGGTGTCGTATGTATTTTGGGATTTGAATCTGTGCTTTCACCAAAAGTTAATAATAGTTATTAAATTGGTAAGTGATAGCATCTGCATTTTGCAAAATTTTATTTATGATACTAAGTGCATTTTGGTTGGAAAAATAGAGGATTGGAAAACGAATATCTTCATCTAGTTCTACTTTTGATATTTCTGTTTCTTTTCATTAGAAGCACTTGTATATTTTTTTAAGGGAATATGTCCCGGAAAACGTCATATTTTCTTGTAGTGTTAGGAGTTTTGTAGACTAAAACAATTTCATATTCATTAGCGGATGTAAATGTTATGTTTTCTTGTAATGTTAGGAGTTTTTTATTTTTATTTATTGTAATTCTAATAGTTAAAAATTGTGTCTTATCATTAAATTCTTTGATTGCAGAAATGTGAATGAAATTGCGAATTTATTACCTTCAATTTTTTTAAAATGTTATGAGTTTGTTAAAGATTCTTTTATTTCCACAAAAATCTTCATTTTTCGTAAACCCACCCCCTTTCCCCGGGCCCAATTTTCCAAATTTTTTAAAACGCGTTGGTTTTTCCAAATAACTTAACCTAAAAATATTTTTTATTTTTCCTGGAAAATAAAAATACACGTACCTCTTTTACCTAAACATGTTTTTTTTTCTTAGAAAATGATAATTTCATCATTTTTTACAGAAAACTAGAAAGCGAAAAAAAATTATCTTTCTCCTACTAAACGCAACAAGGTTTTGATTTATGTTTGTACTAAAAAAATTTACTATTTAAGTAAATATTTGATAAATTTTCTAAAATGTTGACTCTTTACTTGAAAGTAACGAATTTAATATATATATTGTTCACAGAGCAGTGAGAAAATGATGATGTGATTGATGACATGTAAGTAAATATGAGATGACAAATAACATCATGTTCAAATTCAAATGAATTCGAGAGGGGTTGGATGTAAATTGTGAGGGGTTTTATGAAAATTGCATATTAATGAAATTAATTATAGGTTATTTGTAAGTTATGTTTAATAACTTGTGATATATTTTGTGTAGAGAAAAAATAATTATATATTTGTAATTATCTCATTTTTATCTACGTTTTGATATAAAATTTATCGCAATATGACATTGTTTCAAAATTAGTATATTTTTAACATTTTTTATCCATTAAGAGTAGTGAGTATTCATGGACGTTTTATTCTGTTTTTATATTCACTCAAATTAAGCACTTGATATTACATTAAAAACTTTTAGACATGAAATATAATAAACACATTGATATTGTATTAAAACTATTAGACGCGAAAAAAATTTATATTATATATATATACACATATATATATATAGAAAATAATAATATAAAAATTTTATTTACATACTCATGCACCACACAGATATAACACTAGTTCATTTTACCTGAAGCGTCTTATCTCAAATCTCTTTAAACGGATACAAAATGGTTTACATTCGTTTATTTATTTTATATTCTAATTTCTCCACCAAATTGTCCTGGTTTTAATGCTTCTTTCTTTTTATTTCATACTTACATGGGAAGAATAAAAAAGGTTATTTTGACATATTGGAGAAAATATGCTTATTACCCACATCGGAATGGAATGAACCAATTTGTAATTTGTAAGTAACTAGTGGTTCGCTTACCTGTATTTCGTGTCGGGGATTAATTATTTTTTCGACCACTTATGCAAAAATGTTAAATTGGAATTTAGATATGAAACTTAAAACAATTGAATCGCTTGAATTTTTTAAAAGTATTTTAGCTTCCGTGTATCTTGAAATTACGTAAAATATTTAAACAATGTGTTATTTCACTATTAACAAATGTGACTTGGATTCTATCCAACGACAAGTACTCGTATAATAAAAGAACTACATAAATTTAACATAATAAAGAAAATCCACACCTTAAGGCCCTATTATATCCAACATCTAAGGTCTTGACTTTATCTTGAAACCTACGTAAAAAGAACGCAAAAACTTATTTGGATAATTGGAAAACCACATCTACATTAAAAATCACTGACTTAAAGTTTACAATAAACCTTTCATACTCTAAAAAAATAAAAAAACAAAACAAAATAAATTATGCGAGATGGGGTATAAAGAGGGTGACAAAATATTAAGTAATAATATTATAAAAATAATAATAAATAACTAGTTTAGTTGACAACATACAACTATGGCAATATGTAACAAAAAATAATATTCTATAGTAATAGTAAATAATATAAAATAATTTATTAAAAAAACATGCTAGAAAGTTAAAAAAAACACAAAAGTGGAGAACCCAAGACTCGAAACCTTGTCTTGAGCATCAAGTACAAGTCCATTTACAAATCCTTCTAGACACTCTTTTGAAATTATTTTGAAAGTTTAAATATATAGCCATTTCTTTGTAGTATAGAAAAGGACAAAAATATTTTACTCCAAATTGTATGGTATATATAATGTGATTCCTTCTATTTTGTGATTTTTCATTCTTTGGGGACAAGTATTTTTTCACTATTTCTTCAAGTAATGGAGTGAGTTTTATAGTTTAATCTAGGGTTAATAGTGGTTTAATCATAAAAGTTTTCATTCAATTTTGGTTTAATCATTAAAGTTTTTTTTCTAAACGAAATTACTATAAAGATTGAATTTTTTATGATTTAAACCTCAATTTTTTTTCAAATGATTTAAACCATGAAGTTTTGTTAAAAAACTGATTAATCATTTAAGTTTTATATGATTTTCGATTTTATCTTCTCTATTTATTATACATTTTACTTTTTATTAAAAAGTTAACAAAACTTAGAGGTTAAATAATTTTTTAATATAAATTTAAGGGTTAAACAAAAAACAAGCAGGTGTAACTTTGAGGATTAAATAATTATAAATTCAAACTTTATGATAAAACTATTTGAAAAAAAACTTTGATAATTAAACCGAAACTAAAGTAAAACTTTGATGATTAAACCATTATTGACCCTTTTATCTACTTTTTTCTCAAGTTTTTTTCAAAACTACACTTATGTCCACAACATAACTTGAACTTTCACTTTAAAAAAAAGAAAGATACCTTAATCACATCTTAACACTGCCACATCAATTGCCATTTGATATCTTACATAGCATCTTCCAACAAACCCGTATTTAATACATCATGAATTTATGTTTTACCTATTGCTCATATTCCTTAAATTGAAAAATTGTTACAAATCGACTTGCGTTAATTAAATGATAGTCTTATCAATACGTGTAGATAGAATTAGAATATGAATATATGTCTGGCTTGATAATGACTAAAATTAATTAGTTGTCAAAGATGTTATATTATAAAAAAGAGTTATAAAATTAAATAAATTTTAGATGCATTTTCGCACTCCCTTTAAACTATTTTTAAGGTCAATAGCAACTTTATACACACACATATGTTGAATAACATACAACTCAGCAGCTAACAGAGGTTTAACGTATATTGGTTCCCTTACATAGAAAATGATCGACCCACAAGAGTCCCGAGCAATGATACCAATGGCCATAAAATGTGACTTGAACGATAGATACATCACGTACAATCACGCTTCGCAATATCATTAGTGGGGAGGATCCATTTTAGGATATATATATACTTGTTTTATTAAAGACGTCTACATGCGGCTACACTTTTTTTTAAGAAGACCGTTTGCTTATAATTGAATAAATGGTAATTAAGTGTTTCGAAAAGATCTTATTTTTTCTTATTTTTAAAAGTAATTAATTGTGACTTTCCTTCTTAAACACATTTGAACCAAGCCATTGCTTGTAGAAATGAAATTATACAGAGGATCGAATACTTTCCATTTTAAATAATTCTTCCACTAAAAAATGGCCTACTGGCTACTAGCTACCAATCTATTAATCCGAAATATTTTTATGATAAAAGTTTTAGCATAATAAACCAATCCTCCAATGTAAACTCTAAAATGCTAATTTAAAAACCATGAATATTAATTGCCTAAGTTCGATACTAATTTTCATGTTCCCCATCGCTGTAGATTCCAACGAACTGTTTGACAGATATGCAAATCTGAAGCACAGATCGCATATATGCATGACAAAGCAGCTTTGTTTAAATAATTAATGATACTAATTTTATATTACGGTCAACTCCATATATATACATATATATATACATATATATATATATATATATATATATATTCCTAGCTAGTTTTCAGATCATAACTTTTGTTAAGTGATCCCACATATGACCAACCAAAAGTCATTATTGGATTAGCTAGCTATGCTGAATTCATTATTATGAGTGTTTTTTTGATGAAACTAGGGTTAAAGCTAATTAATTGATAATTAATCTCAAGTCTCATTCATGAACTACTTGAAAAATCTTTTATTTTGGGAGATTATGTTTTTAATAATTTCTTCAGATTTTAAAACTCGAACAAGTCAAAAGAGATGGACATTATAAAAACTAGAATCTCAAGCCCCTATAATCCCCTATAAATCCGTTGCTAAACACACCATATATCACGCGTGTAGTACTTGAGTAAGGTAACACCAGTTTTTCTCATAAATAACTTTAAAATATTCTTTACTAATTAGCACCAGAAGATATCAAAGTTTAACAAAATATTTGCTGTTATTTACACCGTGCTAATGAATACAAAAGACGTGTCCAAAAATTTCCTTTTATAACACCCGGAGCTATCCAAATCGTCAGAGAGCTGGGGTCTTACCTTTGCTAAAACTTGAACCACCTACAACAACAACATCAATAACAATATAAGCTTTCGCTTAATCTAAACACATATACTCATATAACAGGAGTAAAGTCTTCCTAGGATGTCTCGCATCCAAGCTGTAACACCTTCAAAGTTGTTCAAACTATCAATGTTCTGGAGTATAGCTACACCACTTGCGTAGCCATACTCCCTAGCATTGTTGTGGTGTATAGCTACACCCCCTGTGTAGCTATACACCCTATCACTCTTCTAGTATACAGCTACACTACCCGCATAGCTATATACCCTATCACTGTTCTTGTGTATAGCTATACCACCAGCAAGCTATACACGATTGTTGTACCATGTATAAATTTCATAACTATATCACATAACAAGGATATCATACAACATATAAAACATGGATACTTACATGCTATTCATATAAGACAAATAGTAAACTCACCTTGTGTCGGAGTAATAAGCTAAACAAGTGATGTGTTCTATCAAATATCCTTGCACCTCCCTCTACCAAAAAAAAGCTAAACATTACAAACTGAGCAAACTGATCTGAAAAATAGGCTTACATGACTGACTTCTGGTTAATGCCCAACGACCAAATTCGGTCACCATGACCGAATTTCAGTCTTTAGTGAAAATAGTGTACTCAACCGAATTCGGTCATCACTGCAACCGAAATCCAACACTTAACCAAATTCGGTCACCACCTCAACCTCAACCGAATTCGGTCACCGTCGACTTATCTCAACTGAAATCGGTTATCACCCTATGACCGAATCCGGTCATCACCGATTGATGAAGAACTCAACTGTTGTTCCGGATACCAAATCGATCCCTGCTTAGTTTTAAACAACATGGGAGTGTTTTCTTACATCCCAAACACCCCAAAACACCCAAAATAACATAAACAAACATCAACAACACCTTTGGGCTAAGATTACTCCATTTTCATGCTTTAAACCGATAAAAACATCAAAACTAAGCATACAAACATACCTTAATGCTTATAACACTATTGTATGATTGTCTGAGGCTATACTTTGTTTTTCCTCCTTGCTTAAACTCGAAATTTTGAACTCCTAACATTCGTTATCTTTCACTAATCTATAATTTTGTCATATCAATATCACATTACTCTCAACGAGGTTAGATAGAATTACATATTCGGCCCTTTAAGATTAAAAGTTACAAAATAGTAACTTTGGTCTTCATTTCATTATAAGTTTAGTCATTTTGTTGTGGAGTCTTATAGAGTTATAATTAAACTTTTAAAAATAACCATTCCACCTTTTATAACCTAATAGGGTTTTAGTCCTTACGGTTTTAAACATCCTACATGAATTAATAATCCTTTAGTAAAATTTTAATATTTAATTTCTTTTAATGCATGATACACGCGCAAACACGCACACTTGACTTTAACCTTGTCTCTAACAACACTACAAGAAATACTGGAAATTAGGGTGACACTATTAGGGGCGCGCCAAGTATCTCCCCTAATACTAAGATCGCCCCTAATAGTATCGCGCCTATTGCTCTTAAAAAAAGACCGGGTAAATCTCCCACCCCCCCTCCCCAAATATTTTCACCAGGTCGCCCCTAATGTTTTTGTTGCCACTATTGGCCAAAGACTGTCGCCCCTATTGCCTGCGAAACAAATAAAGGGTTTCAATCTCTTTCTTCCTCATTTCTTATACACCCCAAACGATTTTATTTTCTCTGTCCCTAGATCCGCCGCTCGAACCCATTGTCATCTGTGTTGTCACCATCGCCGCCGTCTAGCCACACCCTCACCACCGTTATCCCCACGGTATCACCACCTACACCTCACTGCCGCTGCTACAACTGCTTCTGCTGCCGTTGGCAACACCGCCGCACCTCTACCTAGCCGCTGCTCATCGCCATCGCCATCGCCACCCCACCCCTGCTAACCGGTTGCCGACGTCGCTCCTTTCTCCTTGATTTCTCCATGCCAAACTTTGCGATTTGGGTTTCTTCCATCGTCACTACTGCTCTCAAGTAAGGTTTTATTTAGTTTGATTTTTTTTTGAAGGAAAAGGCTCAATATGTAGTTGTAATCTTCAATTTGATAAGAATTTGTTTGGATCTGTCTGTAATTTGTATAGTGCTAGTTGATTTTGTTTTTAGCTTTTATGGGTTTGATGTTTGTGTTTGTTGAGATAGACCGAAGAAATGCAAGCTCAATAACGTACGTCAATGATGTCTATCTCCTTTGTTGCCAGTGCTGCATACGATTTGACTTTGGACTTACTGTTAAACTTAACAAAACTCTAGCTTAACCAAACTTCAACGTTCTCGGTCGACTTCGACCTTGACATGCATGAGTTTCTTTTGACATCTAACTGACCTATTGTGAATTCAGTCTCGCCTTGCCTGGTCTTAACTTCAATCTTGATCGTCAACTTTCTATTTTATAGCTATGGTGTATATTATGATAAAATCTTAATTTTATTTATATTTTTCGAAAATGTTAGCTAGTTTTATATTAATTTCTTGTATCCTTTATATTAATATCACCAAGTTATATCTTTATATACACTTTTAAAGTATAAACATAGTAAACTCGGTTTTCATTTGTTTGGTGTATATAAAATTATGATAAACATGGTTATTCGACCACTTTGTATGTAATTGAGTCCATATTTTTATTATTATATTTTTTAATACGTTTTTAAATTTTTATACGAGACTGTGATAGTTGTCATTAACTCATTATCCATGGAACCTTGTGTGTGTATAAAACATGTAGATTAGTAGCAACACGCAGTAGGGTTTGAGATTAGAGGCTAGCTGCAAGTAGTTGGAAATGCTACAACAGGTTCTCTCTCTTTCATTCATATCTCTATTTTCTCTCATGTTATTGTCTCTGCTATCGGTTTCTACTGGAGACTCCAACATCTATGTCAAATGTTCTCAACTGTACTTCATGCCGACAACACCCTACGAGTCAAATCTCAACTCATTATTTACTTCTTTAATAGATTCAGCATCTGTTTCCAACTTCAATAAATTTGAAACATCTACTACTCCGGGAGACTCACTAGCTGGCGACAATGCTTACGGCCTGTTCCAATGTCGGGGTGACATTAACTCATCCAACTGCAAAGATTGTGTGACGAGCTCCGTAAGTCAACTGAAGACAGCTTGTCCTATGTCGACAAGTGGAACCATCCAGTTAGAGGAGTGTTTTGTGAAGTACGATAATACATCTTTCTTTGGGGCTGAGAACAAGATGGAGGTGCTAAAGAGATGTGGGCCTCCAATTGATCATAATTCAGATTTGCAGAAACGTATAGACGATGCGTTGGCGTATCTAACGTCTGGAAACGGGCAGTACTTTCGTGAGGGTAACTTTGGGAGTATGGAGGGTGTGGCACAGTGTGTTCAAGATTTGAGTGTCAGCGATTGTCAAGATTGTCTGTCGGAGGCGGTTGTACAGTTGAGATCGGAATGTGGGACATCGAGTTGGGGTAATATGTTCCTAGGAACATGTTATATTCAGTATGCAGACAACGGTAATAATCATTGTTTTAAAAACTGTATTTTTTAGTTGATCCCTTGTCCCTGTTAAGCAGATAGCGCGTCAACCTGTTCGACCACCAGGTCAAATTAATCAGTTTTCAGAATTTTTGAAGTTTTTAACTTTTTATATATTAGTAAGTACTGCGCGCATGCATGTTCCACTACGCACGTACCCTGATGCAAGTGGTTCAATCCTAGCTTGTCGGTTAATAGCGGATCAACCATATAAAATAAACGTACGGTTATGTAACTTAATTTGTTTGGATGGATGCAGGTATTGGTAACAATAGCAGTGAGAGTGCCAAACTTAATGGTGGTAGAGGAAACAACAACGGCATATCACGATGGATTGGCTATGTTTTAAGTGGACTTATAAGCTCAGCTTTCAGCATTACTGCGAGCTATAAGATCACTATTCGCAAGACCAATAATTACTACAATAATGGTACGTACGTACATACATACATACATAAATAAAGGTTTAAACGGGAACTGTACGTTTTTTGTATGCGGAGACCCGATCTTATTAGTCATTGATTAAAACAAGTCAATGGCTCATAATTTTGTGTGGCTCGTTAATAATATGACTAATTAATAAGAGTTAGTTTGGGAAAATCAGCAATCATTAAATAATGACTCATCTATCCGAATACAATTCATGATTCGTAAATTTATAATGACAAAAATACACTATTAATAAGTCATTAATATTGTTAATTAAAAACTATTTTCATTTGAACTTTTCAATACACGCACACACACACATAGAGGGGAGGTTTCAAATGAGAATTGTTTTTCGTACGAAAACTGCGAAAACCAATATTAACACTTGATTAAAATTAAATAATGACTAATAATTTTGACAGCTAATGATTGGCTCATTAATGATACATTAATGAGAGGTTTTTTGGGCAAATAAAGTCTCACATGTTAATGATGGTCGACTCGAACGCGATTTACGGTTGGAAAAAATATGTTAATGATGGTCGACAAACCTTGTCTCTTGATCAAATAGTTCTCGTATGAAAACAATTATTGTTTGAACTCTTCCATATATATACATACACACACACATATATATATAGGGAAAAGTTCAAACGAGAACTGTTTTTTGTACGAGAATTGCGAGAACCAATCTTAGCCGTCCAATTCCCTCTTTTTCAATTGGATTGCCCACCCATGAATTTCTTAGATGCACCTTGTCACACTCAATCCCCACACGCTCTTTATCCATGAATTTCACTTACCACTTAAATGACCAAGATTAGTTATCGTACTAAATATAGTTCTCGTTTGAACCCTCCTCTCTCTCTCTCTATATATATATATATAGGCAAAAGTTCAAACGAGAACTGTTTTCGTACGAGAACCGCGGGAACCAATCTTAGCCGTCTAATTCCCCCTTCTTCAATTGGATTGCCCACCCATGAATTACTTACATGCACCCTGCCACACTCAATCCTCCCACCCTCTTCATACATGAATTCCATTATCCAAGATGAACGGCCAAGATTGGTTCTCGTACGAAAAATAGTTCTCGTTTGAACCCTCCCCTATATATATACACGGAGAAAAATTTATTTGAGAACAGTTCTTATTGTCAGTACCGCGGGTACCATTTGTAACTATCATTAATGCTCATTAATAAGGGTATTTTGGTTTTTTATATATTTTTCCAACTGTGAATTTCATTTGGGTGGGCCGTCATTAAAGAGCGAGATTTGATTTTTCCAAAAAACACTTATTATAATGAGCATTTATTTTTATTGGTTATTGATTTATTTTGATTGACCAAGATTGGTTATCGTGAAACTTGTAATAAATATAATACATATATTAATATTTCATTTTACATGCTGTACGTGTTTTGCAAATTTTGTGGAATCTCGATCAGTGATCAAGACAACGTTAAAAGAGGTGAAGATTCAAGTGGAAGAAACCAGTAAAGAAATAAAAGATACCAAGAAAAAGCTAGAGGATGCCAAAAAAAAAAAAGATGAAAAATGGAATTATGAATTACCGTATGGAATACCACGACCCTGTCCATATCCATATCCTTATTGTTAAAATTATTAATTTATATTCCTTTATTAATAATGAATGAATTAGCTTTTCATGTTAATTATATATATGGTGTATAATAATACATGCGATATCATGCGTTATATTAATTAATTTATTATTGGTCGATCTGTTTGAAAACACGCGATGATCAAACTTATAATTCATTTTGGTTAAAATAATTAACTATGTCGCACTAGTTTGTAACGAACATGCAATGCATGGGTAATTTAATTATTGAGATTTGATCGAGATTTTTTTTCCTCAACTGATGAGTTTGTTTAATAAAGTCTATTTAAATAACATGATCAAACTTATAATTCATTAATGGTTTGTAACATAATTAATTTTAAATAAATTAGAGGAGAGAGAAAATGAAAAACAATAGTTAAAAAGTCATAAATGCCCTATTTCATACAAATATATCAATTTTTGATTATAATCTAAGATTGAATCTGTACCATTAAATATTAAAATCTAATGGTTATAAATTGTCACTCAGAACTATAAATTGAATTAGGACTATATTGAACATTTCTCATTATTATATATAATATAATTAAGATGGACAAATATATATATATATATATATATATATATATATAGACACACACACACACACACATATATATATATATACTAGCATGATACACGAGCAATGCGACGACAAAGAATAGTTTCTACCCGTTAACATGTCTGGTTTCAAGACGTAGCGAGTATAGTATTCATGTAAAATGGTAACAACGAATAATTTTCGTTTGATAACATATCTATTTTCTTTATCTTTTTTCCATTTCATTTACTTTTTTATTCTCCAAAATTAAAAAAAAATGTTATGAGAATATTTTTTAATAATTAAGTTAATTTGTACTTGCTTTGACATTTAAAAAAATATATTGACTTTGATTTTCTTAAATATGTAAGTTTAGTTATTATAATGTAATATAAGAATCTTATTAATTATATCTAATAGTTAATCAATTTAGTTTATATGAATGGTAATTTAGTAATTTTAAAACACTTAAAATTTAAGTGTTTAAGCCAAAAGCCGAAATGCTTTATAATATATATATATATATATATATATATATATATATATATATATATATATATATATATAGAATCAGGATCAAATAAGAGTGGTTTAAAGGTAAGAGGTGTAAGAGTTATTTTAAAGGTGACACGTGGCGTAAATTACAAAAGGGTATAAAAGGTATTTTTGCATTAATAATTTATTGTTTATCAAGAAATACGAATACAAAAAAGGGAACCGTCCCTTTTTCTCTCATCGTAAGCTCTTTCTCTTTGATATAGCCGCCAAACCCTAGCCTCGTCGGTGCGACCGCCGTCAGCACAGGGCAGCAAAGATTGAGCTTGTGTAGGGACGCCCATCTGCGTGGAGGAGAAAACGGTGACGTCATAGAAGCGTTCGGCGGGAGAAGATCGGAGACGACGGATGATTTCTAACCTAAACCATCACAGAGCCGCCCTCACTCTACTGGCGATTTTAACCTCGTCGGATTTACTCCGACCAGCGAGCCTGCGCATCAGCTTTGCATCCTTCTTCCATCGTTTGGATTCTATGGAGAACGTCAAATCTTCTCAACCTTCCTCCACCCCTGTTCTATTCGACCATCATAGTATGACATTGACGGCCTGATGCCGCCCAAATCCACCATCGCTGACGTGCCCCGCTCTACTATCGCCGCCCAAACAGCTCCGATTTTGAGAACCCTCACCGTTCGATTGCATCAGATCTGAAGAGTAGCATCAATTTTGGGTTTCAGCAAGGTTGGTTTTTTCAGGGTGTATGTATATCAAGCCTTCAAAACAATTTCTTCATCAATTTCTAAATTCGATTTTTGAAGAAGGCAAACACATCTGGAAATGAGTTATATTCATCATTTTTGAATAAGTGTGTTTCATCAATTGTGAAATTCATCATTTTTTAAACCACTCTGTTGATGAAGCTGATATGTTAATCCAATTCAAACTAGATCTAGTGTATTAATTCATCATTTTTTTCTTGATGAATATTGTGTTACTTGAATTGGTGAATTGGTGGTTACACGTCACCCGTTTTTTGGTACTGTCTGTTAATTCATCAATTTTTTGTTTGATGAATATGGTTTGTTTTTTAGTACTGTCTTTGTTTTGATGAATATTGTGAATTTAGATTCTTGTTAATTCATCGTGTTTTGAGTACTGCTAATCATTTTCTAGGTTCATCATTTTTAATCAAGATAAAGGTTATGGGTTCATCATAAGGGTAGGGTTATTGTAAGAGGGGAATCATGGTAAGAGGTGTAAGAGGCATTGTAAGCCACAAGATCTCATCAAAAGTCAACTGAATTTAGTCAAAAATTGATTATTAGTAACTGTCATATTAATAATGTTTAAGAGTAAATTAGGAACTTAAAAATACTAGTAACTCCTAATTTCACGCTCCTAACGAAAATCACGTTAGCATACATTTAAAAATTGATTAACATCCTAATTTAAGTATTACACATCTAAATTTCACAAAGAAAAATATACATAGATAAATGACATTCATCAAAGGAAAATTGATGAAAATAGTCATTAAGGGAAAATTAATAAAAATAGTTGAAAATAGTCATCAAGGTTATCAAGAGAAAATTGATTAAAATGAATAACCCATATTCAATTTAGCAAACAAATAAAAAAAATTACTAACAATTCGAACTCCCACTATATACTCTATAAGTCGGGAGTTTGATAAGCACAGATGAAGAGGATTGAACTTGTAGAAAAAGAAACAAAACAATGTCCATATTTAATGGTTGTTTCTTTCCATATATAATGAGGATTTATTTAAATTTCATTAGCAAGGTACCCGTATAATGATGCACTCTTACTTGATCTCACTCCTATATATATATACACATTAGCAAGGTACCCGTATAATGATGCAACGACAAATAATTTTTATTTTACATTATGTTGCTTTTTAAAATGTAATAATATGTTGCTTTTAAATAGATAAAAAGTTAAATTAAAGTAGGAGAGAGAATGAAATGGTTAAAAGGGGGTATTTTAGTACATTCAAGTTACTTAAAATTAAGAGTTTTTAAGGTTGTAAATGTATTATAAAGGAGTAAGATATAAGGAAAAGTTCAAACGAGAACTGTTTTTCGTACGAGAATTGCTAGAACCAATCTTAACAGTCTAATTCCCCTTCTTCAATTGGATTGCCCACCCATGAATTCCTTAAATGCACCTTGTCACACCTAATCCCCCACGCTCTCCATCCATGAATTGCACTTACCACTTGAATGGCCAAGATTGGTTCTCGTACGAAAAACAGTTCTCGTTTGAACACTCCCATATATATATATATATATATATATATATATATATATATGGGAGGGTTCAAACGAGAACTGTTTTTCGTACGAGAACCAATCTTAGCTCTTAATTAAAATTAACCAATGACTAAGATTTTTTGACGGCTCATTAATACTTCATTAATGACGACGCATTATTGAGGGTTATTTCGGAAAAATCAAGCCTTGCATAGTAATGACGGCTCACCCAGACACAATTCATGATTGGGTAAATATATAAATTACTAAAATACCCCTATTAATGAGTCATTTATGGCGTTAAAAATAGTTCTCGCAATTCTCGTACGAAAAATAGTTCTCATTATATATATATATATATATATATATATATATATATGGGAGAGTTCATTTGAGAACCGTTATTATTACGAGAACCAATCTTAGTCATTCAATTGGTAAGTGAAAATCACGGATGAAGAGCGTAGGGAGATAGAGTGTGGCAAGGTGCATCTGATGAATTCATGGGTGACAATTGAATTAAAGGATTGAGAATTGGACCGCAAGAACCAATCTTAGCCGTCCAATTCCCCCTCCTTCAATTGGATTGCCCACCCATGAATTCCTTACATGCACATTGTCACACTCAATCTCCCCACGTTCTTTATCCATGAATTCCACTTACTAATTGAGCGGGTAAGATTGGTTCTCGCGATTGTCACAATAATAATGATTCTCAAATGAACCCTTTCATATATATATATATATATATATATATATGGATGAGATCAAATAAAAAGAAAATTAAAGTAAAAAGTGTAAAATGGATGATTATTTGATCATTTTTTGTATATATATCAACTGACAATCGTTAGTTCATCATCTTTATTGATTAAAACTAGTTCTTCATCAATTTCTTTTTGATTTCAAATACAGATTTTGAAAACAAAATTTTGGAATAATTTGTTGATGAACAAAATGCTTTCAACTAAAAAGTGATGAATATGTTGGATTCATCAAAAAGAAATTGATGAAGAACTAGTTTTAATCAATAAAGATGATGAACTAACGATTATCAGTTGATATATATACCGAAAAATGATCAAATAATCATCCTTTTTACCCTTTTTACTTTAATTTTCTTTTTACTTGATCTCTACCCTATATATATATACATATATAAATAAGGTTCCGGTGAGAACACATGTTAAATGGAGAACGGTGAGAACACTTGTAAACCAATCATTTAATTAAATAAATAGGAAATCTAAAATCAATCTACCTTAATTAAATCAAATCATTAAAATTCAACATACCTTAATTAATCAAGATTAATCTCAACCATTACATAAAGATCATCCAAAGGCTATAAATTGTTCTGCACGTTCTCACATTAGGGGGTGTTCTAATTTGATCCTACCTCTCTCTCTATATATATATATATATATAAACGTACAGGTTGTAGAGGATCAAGAAGAGATTACAAAGCAATATTTTAACACGTTCTTGCAAGTGAGATTGATACCAAGTTACCAACCACTTGTTTCAATTAATACGTTAAGGGAGCGTTTGGTTTGCTGGAATTGAATGAAATTAGACGGAATTGGAATTGAGCATTCCTAAATCTTGTTTGTGTTTGGTTCACGGAATTTATGGAATGGAATTTGACCATTCTAATGAATTCCTTAAATCAAGGATTTGGGAATTCCTTCCCTAAATGGATGGAATTCTAAGGAATTGAGAATTCCTTCCCGCCGCCGCCGTCACCTACACCGCCACCGCCGCCGCCGCCGTCACCTACACCGCCACCGCCGCCGCCGCCGTCACCTACACCGCCACCACTGCCGCCGCCGTCATCAACACCATCACCGCCGCCACCGCCACTACCTCCGCCACCACCGCCGCCGTCATCAACACCACCGATCCTCGCCAACGAGGTTGGGGGTGGGGTAGGGGTGGGGTGGGATGGGGTGGGGAGGTGGTGGACGGTTGATTATATAATTTATTTTGGTTTATACATATTGAATTAATTATTTTTTTGCTAGATTCCAATTCCGGTCTTTACTAACCAAACAAGATATAGTATTTCACAAATT